>CM076141.1:5684166-8235833 GCA_038025085.1 Tetragonia tetragonoides
TGTGCTATGTAACTTGTTTCACAAGGGTAATGAAGCGCAACTGCTTCCCTATTGCTTTCTACATCTATGTGTATAGCTTACATGCTTCGTACATGCATGTTTTGGAGAACATGCTTCGTACATGCATGTTTTTAGATAACATGTTACTGTCCTAGAATGTTTCACATTTAAATTCTGATGGATTGCTTTCTCATAACTTAGGGAGTTGCCATCTTCTGTATTTGAACATGTTCATCTCACAATAGTTGATTTTTGCTCTTGACTTATGTGTCAGGCTCTTGCAAAGGAACTTGTGATGTCACGGAAAACTGTGAATCGTCTTTATGAGAATAAGGCTCAACTGAATTCAATTTCAATGCACCTTGGAGAAAGTGTTGGTATGTTTGTACTTCATATTTCGTATATTTTAAAGTTACATTTTTAGAATTTCCTTAGTAGGTTGCAAAATTAAATGGTGACATGATCTTGCTGCTCTTGATTAGTTTCTTACTTTCCTTTTCTGCACCCTTTATTTTCCTATTTCTTCTTCTCTTCTCTCTCTTTTTTTTTTTATCTTCAGGATGGGGGTGGAGGTTTTTCCACTGGTGTTTGTGCCACCACCTGATTATGTGACTGCTTTTAATAGTATTATATGACAAATTGACAATTTCCATCTGAGGATTCTGCTTACGTGAAATATATTGAGCCCTCTTCTCCCATGGAATATACACTAACTTACTTGTACTTGGCCAAAGTATGACTGTGTTAAGAACAAGACAGGGAAGGAAGTACTTGTACTCTAAATGGTTGCACATACCTTGGCAAGCTGCGGTTAGGCTTTTGATAGGAAAAAATTAAGATGGGATTTCTCCCCCTTATTTGTTAAGTATAGAATGTTTCTGGTTTCTAACTCTGATGTGTGCTGAAGTTCCCATATTAATGCAATGATCTACTGTTTTCCCTTCAAAAAAGTCTGGAAGTATATAAAAAATTAAATAGATAGCTGAGAATATCTAAAATTTTCAATTCCGTCTCCACATCCCTATTTCCTCTTTCATTATTTCTTTTATCTTTTATTTTGGGTTAGTTCTTATTTCCATCACCATATCAGTATTTACTTTTCGTTGCTACTACTTATTTGAATGAGCAGCAGCATATCTCCACCAAATAAGAAAAAGAAATAGACTAATAGAGTGAGCAGGATATGCTTTATCTTGTATCGCCTTCTGTCCATGATTTTTAGTTTCAACACATACTGGCTCTAGTAATTCATTTCCGGTTGTATTGCAGCCATTGCTCGTACAGTGGGTCATTTACAAAAGAGTGCAGAGGTCATGAAACTTGTTAATAACCTAATGAAAGCCCCAGAAGTGGCTGTAACAATGATGGAATTCAGCAAAGAGATGACCAAGGTATATTCTCAAATGTTCCATTGGGCTGGAAGTCCAATTTATCCTTTTACTATTGACTGATTATTGGCATTGCAAATGACAATGGAGAGAGATCTGAATGAGGTTTGATAAGAAAAGGGGATGCTTCTTGCCTTTGTTTTCTAACTGCGGGGTATCTGAAGAGATTGCTAATCTGATTTCTTAAGCAAGCCAAAGAGGTTGCTAATTTGGTTCTTAAGCAAACCTCCACGTGATGTGGCAGTCAAATTAGTTTGGCATTATTGGGACCATTGCCCTTATGTGATATGGTACATCTGCATCTTTGTGTTTGATGAACTCACAATCCTCTCATGTTTCTAGGCTGGGGTCATTGAAGAATTCGTTAATGAAACTCTCGATGGTGCACTGGATTCTGAAGATATAGAAGAGGAGACAGAGGAAGAGGTTGACAAGGTTCTCTCAGAATTGGCCAGCGAGACTGCTGCACAGCTCCCAGCTGCAGCCAGAAAAGAAAAGATGAAGTTACCCGCACAGAGCACAAGTGTACAGGTGAGCCTAGTACGAACTTTCATTTGAGTTTTCAGTTTTTAACTATGCAACAAGATGAAGATCCCAGTGGTGTGACTTTTGCAGGATGAAGAACCAATTGCTGAGGGTGTAGACGATGAGGAAGAACTGGAACAAATAAGGGCAAGGCTTGCTAAAGTCAGATCATAGGAGCTACAGAATCTTGCCAATATCTTGCGCGCAGAACATATTGTATGTATTAATCCTATTACTACTGACGTCCAATCTTGAGAGGTTTGATTGGGAGGAAGGGTTTGTATTGTATAAGCTCTGGACCATGTAAAATTAATTCGGAGTTGCTTGATCTGGAAATTTTTTCTCTCTACTTACCAAAGTATGTAAAGAAGCATGATCCTGAATACGGGAGTCCAGATCGGCCCCCTCACATCTGTCAGTCTTCCCGGTTTTGTTGTAAATAGGATAGAAGCATGCTTCTGAAAACGGGAATCCGTCTACCACTATTTTTCTATAGTGTTATCCTCTGTGGGTTGATGTGTTTTCTCTTATTGGTTACATTTTGCACAACTTGTTGAGCTTGAAATGTTTGAAGTCTCAAACTTAAGTTTTTTCCCCCTTAGACTAAGCATGAATAATGACACGCTGAGGTGGTGTTCCACATTGCTTCGACTTCATGTTTTTAGAATGGTATAGGGTGTTGCAGATCTGACTTTGAAACATTAAAGAAAAAAAGGTAGTGGGCAGAATACTGATCTATATAATTAGATTACAAACGCAATGATTAAACCAGAGTTCTTCACATGAGTCGTTAAATTGTCGAATAGCGTGTTAATTTACTAATAACGTGTCATATGACTCATGACCAGTAAAAAATGAAAAAGAAAAAAAAAAAAAGAGAAAGTAGCAACAATCAGACGTTACGTGGGATGTGGAGTGAAAATATCCACCTTCATTCCGAGTCCTCCCAAAAGCTCAAAAAACATGGAGTATAGCCTTCGTTTTCGGCTTCTCGGGGCCGAGTGTTATTTTTGCCCAAACTTTTCCAGGGGGTCTATCATGACCCTAGAGGACCCTCAATGCCCCGGAAGGGTCATTCAGATCCTAGAACTTTGATATCACCCATGCCTTTGGTGTTGCAAATCTTATACTAGTGTCCCGTAGAACACCCTTCCAAGCCTATCAGGACCAGATAAGCGACCCCAAGGGCCTCCCATTTCCCCTAGGGGTGTTCCGTGCAATGTGGTGCGAAAATATCCCCTTTGTTCCGAGGCCTTCCGGAAGCCCAAAAAACGTAAATTATTATAGCCTTCGGTTTCGGCTTCCCGCGGCCCAAGTGTCATTTTTGCCCAAACTTTTCCGGGAGGTCTATCATGACCCTAAAGTACCCTCAATGCCCCGGGAGAGTTATTCGGATCCCAGAACTTTGATATCACCATGTCTTTGGTATTCCAAATCTTACACTAGTGTCCCGTATAACGCCTTTCCAATCCTATCAGGACCGGATAAGCGACCCCAAGGGCCTCCCATGTCCCCTAGGGGGTGTTCCATGCGATGTGGTGCGAAAATATCTGCTTTCATTTCGCGGCCTCCCGGAAGGCCAAAAAACGAGAATTATAGACTATAGCCTTCGTTTTCGGCTTTTAGGGGCCCGGGTGTCATTTTGCCCAAACTTTTCTGCGGGGTCTTTCATGACCCTAGAGGACCCTCAGCGCCTCGACAGGGTCATTTTGATCCCAGAACTTTGATATCACCCATGCGTTTGGTACTTTAACACCAGTGTCCCGTACAATGCCTTCCAAGCCTATTAAGCCGAATAAGCGACCCCAAGGGCCTCCCATGTCGCCTAAGGGTGTTCCGTGCGACGTGGTGCGAAAAAATCCACCATCGTTTCGGGGGCCTCCCGGAAACCCAAAAAACGTGGATTATAGCCTTCTTTTCTGGCTTCCAGGGGCTCGGGTGCCTTTTTTGCCCAAACTTTTCCCGGGAGGTCTATCATGACCCAAGAAGACCTTCAGTGCCACGGAAGGGTAATTCGGATCCAAGAACTTTGATATTACCCATGTCTTTGCTGTTCAAACTCTTACAGTAGTGTCCCATAGAACGCCCTTCCAAGCCTACAGGATTGGATAAGAGACCCCAAGGGCCTCCGCATGTCCCCTAGGGGTGTTCCGTGCGATGTGGTGCAAAAATATCTAATTTCATTTTGGGGCCTCCCGGAAGCCCAAAACACTTGGATTATAGCACTCGTTGTCGGCTTCCCGGGGCCCGGGTGTAATTTTTTCCCAAATTTTTTCGGGGGGTCTATCATGACCCTCGACGACCCTCGGTGCCTCGAGAGAGAAATTCGGATACCAGAAATTTGATATCACTTCATGCCTTTGGTGTTGCAAATATTACACTAGTGTCGCGTATAACGCCCTTCCAAGCCTATCAGGACCAGATAAGGGACCCCAAGTGCCTTCCATGTCCCCTAGGGGTACTCCGTGCGATGTGGTGCGAAAATATCCACCTTCGTTTTGGGACCTACCGAAAGCCCAAAAAACGTGGATATCCTTCGTTTTCGTATTCCCGGGGTCAGGATTTCATTTTTGTCCAAACATTTTCGAGGGGTCTATTATGAACCTGGAGGACCCTCAGTGCCCCGTAAAGGTCATTTGGGTCCCAGAACTTTGATATCACCCATGGCTTTGGTGTTCCAACTCTTATACAACTGTCCCGTAGAACGCCCTTCCAAGCCTATTAGGACCAGATAAGCTACCCCAAGGGCCTCCCATGTCCCCTAGGGGTGTTCCGTGCGATGTGGTGCAAAAATATCCACCTTCGTTTCGGGGCATACCCAAAGCCCAAAAAACGTGAATTATAGCCTTCGTTTTCGGCTAACCAGGGCCCGTGTGTCATTTTTGAGCAAACATTTCCTGGGGGTCTATCATGATCCTGGAGTACCCTCAGTGCCCCGAGAGGGTCATACGGATCCCAGAACTTTGATATCACCCATACCTTTGATGCTCCAACTCTCACACCACTATCATGTAGAATGCCCTTCCAAATCTATTAGGATCGGATAAGCGACCCCAAGGGCTTCCCATGTCCCATGGGGTGTTCCCATGAGATGCGGTACGAAAATATTCACTTTCGTTCCGCATTCTGCCGAAAGCCCAAAAAACGTGGATTATAGCCTTCGTTTTCGGCTTCTCGGGGCGCGGGTGTCATTTTTGCCTAAAACTTTTCCGAGGGGTCTATCATGTCCGTAGAGTACCCTTAGTGCCCTGTGAGGGTTATTCGGATCCCAAAACTTTGATATCACCCATGCCTTTGGTGTTCCAACTCTTACACAACTGTCCCATGGAATGCCCTTCCAAGCCAATTAGGACCGAATAAGCGACCCCAAAGGCCTCCCATGTCCCCTAGGGATGTTTCGTGCGACGTGATGTGAAAATATCCACCTTCGTTGCGGGCCTACAGGAAGCCAAAAAAGGTGGATAATAGCCTTCGTTTTCGGCTTCCCGCGGCCTGGGTTTCATTTTTGCCCAAATTTTTTCCTGGGGTCTATCATGACCCTAGAGGACCCTAAGTGCCCCGGGAGGGTAAATTCGGATCCTAGAACTTTGATATCACCCATGCCTTTGGTGTTCCAACTCTTACACAACTGTCCCGGAGAATGCCCTTCCAAGCCAATTGGGACCGGATAAGCGACCCCTACAGCCTCCCATGTTCCCTATAGGTGTTCCGTGCGATGTGGTGCGAAAATATCCACCTTCGTTCCGGGGCCTATCGAAAGCACAAAAAATGTGAATAATAGCCTTCGTTTTCGGCTACCCGGGGTCCGGGTGTCATTTTTGCCCAAACTTTTTCGAGGGTCTATCATGACCCCGGAGGACCCTCAGTGCCCGTGAAGGCCATTCGGATCCTAGAACTTTTATATCACCCATGCCTTTGGTGTCCAACTCTTACACAACTATCCCGTAAAACGCCCTTCCAAGCCTATTAGGACCGGATAAGCGACCCCAAGGGTCTCCCAAGTCCCCCAGGAGTGTTCCGTGCGAAGTGGTGCGAAAATATCCACCTTCGTTCCGGGGCCTACCGAAAGCCCAAAAAACGTGGATTATCGCCTTCGTTTTCGGCTATCCGGGGCTCGGGTGTCATTTTTACCCGAATTCTTCCGGGGGGTCTATCATGACCCTGGAGGACCCTCAGTGCCCCGGGAGGGTCATTCAGATCCCAAAACTTTGATATCATTCATGCCTTTGGTGTTCCAACTCTTATACCACTGTCACGTAGAATGCCCTTTCAAGACTATTAGGATGGGATAAGTGACCCCAAGGGCCTCCCCTGTCCCCTAGGGGTGTTCCCATGCGATGTGGTACGAAAATATCCACCTTCATCAAGGGGCCTCCCGCAAGCCCAAAAGATGTGGATTATAGCCTTTGTTTTCGGCTTCCCGGGGCCCGGATGCATTTTGGCCCAAAACTTTTCCGTGGGGTCTATCATGACCCTAGAAGACCCTTATTGCCCGGGAGGGTCATTCGGATCCCAAAACTTTGATATAACCCATGCCTTTAGTGTTCCAACTCTTACACAACTATCCCTTAGAACGCCCTTCCAAGCCTCTTAGGATAGAATAAGCGGCCCCAAGAGCCTCCCATGTCCCCTAGAGGTGTTCCGTGTGATGTGATGCGAAAATATCCACCTTCGTTCCGGAGCCTACCGGAAGCCTAGAAAACGTGGATAATAGTCTTCGTTTTCGGCTTCGCGGGGCCTGGGTGTTATTTTTGCCCAAATTTTCCGTGGGGTCTATCATGACGTGGAGGACCCTCAGTGCCCCGGGAGTGTCATTTGGATCCCATAACTTTGATATCATGCATGCCTTTGGTGTTCCAACTCTTACACAACTGTTCCGCAGAACGCCCTTCCAAGCCTATTAGGACCGGATAAGCGACCCCAAGGGCTTCCCATGTCCCCTAGGGGTGATTCGTGCGATGTAGTACGAAAATATCCACTTTCGTTCCGGAGCCTACCGGAAGCCCAAAAAACGTGGATAATAGCCTTCGTTTTCGGCTACCCGGGGTCCGGGTGTCATTTTTGCCCAAACTTTTTGGAAGTTCTATCATGACCCTGGAGGACCCTCAGTGTCTCCTGAATGTCATTCAGATCCCAGAACTTTCATATCATCCATGCCTTTGGTGTTCCAACTCTTACACAACTGTCACGTAGAACGCCTTTTCAACCCTATTAGGATCGGATAAGCGACCCCAAGGGCCTCACATGTCCCCTAGGGGTGTTCTGAGCGATGTGATGCGAAAATAGCCACCTTCATTCCGAAGCCCACCGGAAGCCCAAAAAACGTGGATAATAGCCTTCGTTTTCGGCTTTCCGGGGCCCGTATGTCATTTTTTCCCAAACTTTTCCGTGGGGTCTATCATGACCCTGGAGGATCCTCAGTGACCTGGGAGGGTCATTCGGATCCCATAACTTTGATATCACCCATGCCTTTGGTGTTCCAACGCTTACACAACTGTCTCGTAAAACGCCCTTCCAAGCCTATTAGGACCGGATAAGCGACCCCAAAGGCCTCCCATGTCCTCTAGGGGTGTTCAAGTGCGATGTGGTGCGAAAATATCCACTTTTGTTCCGGGGCCTGCCGGAAGCCCAAAAAACGTGGATAATAGTCTTCGTTTTTGGCTTCCTGGGGTCCGGGTGTCATTTTTGCTCGAACTTTTCCGGGAGGTCTATCATGACCCTGGAGCACCCTCAGTGCCCCGTGAAGGTCATTCGGATCCAGAACTTTGATATCACCATGCCTTTGGTGTTACAACTCTTACACAACTGTCCCGTAGAACGCCCTTCTAAGCCTATTAGGACCGAATAAGCGACCCCAAGGGCCTCTCATGTCTCCTAGGGGTGTTCCGTGCATTGTGATACGAAAATTTCCACCTTCGTTTCGGAGCCTACTGGAAACCCAAAAAAGCGGATAATAGACTTCGTTTTCGCCTTCCCGGGGCCCAGGTGTCATTTTTTCCCAAACTTTTCCGTGGGGTCTATCAGGACCCTAGAGGACCCTTTGTGCCTCGGGAGAGACATTCGGATACCAAAACTTTGATATCACCTATGCCTTTGGTGTTGCAAATATTACACTAGTGTCGCGTAGAACGCCCTTCCAAGCCTATCAGGACCAGATAAGCGACCCCAAGGACCTCCCATGTCCCCTAGGGGTGTTCCGTGCGATGTGGTGCGAAAATATCCACCTTCGTTCCGAAACCTACTGGAAGCCCAAAAAACGTGGATAATAGCCTTCGTTTTCGTCTTCCCGGGGTCCGGGTTTTATTTTTGCCCAATCTTTTCCGGGGGGTCTATCATGACCCTGGAGGACCCTCAGTTCCCCGTGAATGTCATTCGGATCCCACAACTTTGATAGCACTCATGCCTTTGGTGTTCCAACTCTTACACAACTGTCTCGTAGAACGCCCTTTCAAGCCTATTAGGATCGGATAAGCTACCCCAAGGGCCTCCCATGTCCCCTAGGGGTGTTCCGTGTGATGTGGTGCGAAAATATCCCCCTTCGTTCTGGGGCCAGGGTGTCATTTTTCTCAAACTTTTTCGGGGGGTCTATCATGACCCTTGGGAACCCTTAGTGCTCCGGGAGGGTCATTCGGATCCAAAAACTTTGATATCACTCATGCCTTTGGTGTTCCAACTCTTACACCACTGTCTCGTAGAACGCCCTTACAAGTCTATTAGGACCGGATAAGCGATCCCAAGGGCCTCCCATTTCTCCTAGGGGTTTTCCGTGCGATGTGGTATGAAAATATCCACCTTCGTTTTCGGCTACCCGGGGCCCGGGTGTCAATTTTGCCCAAAACTTTTCCTGGGGGTCTATCATGACCCTAGAGGACCTTTAGCACCCCGGGAGGGTCATTCGGATTGCAAAACTTTGATATCACCCATGCCTTTGGTGTTCCAACTCTTACACCACTGTCACGTAGAACACCCTTCCAAGTCTATTAGGACCGGATAAGCGACCCCAAGGGCCTCCCGTGTCCTCTAGGGTGTTCTGTGCAATATGGTACAAAAAAATTCACCTTCGTCCCGGGGCCTCCCGGAAGCCCAAAAAACGTGAATTATAGCCTTCGTTTTCGGCTTCCCGGGGCTCGTGTGTCATTGTTGCCCAAACTTTTACGGGGGGTCTATTATGACCCTAGAGGACCCTCAATGCCCCGAGAGGGTCATTCGGATCCGAAAACTTTGGTCTCACTCATGCATTCGGTGTTTCGGCCCTTACATCAGTGTCTTGTAAAAATGCCCTTATAAGTCTTTCCGAGACCCGATAACGGAGCCCGGGACCTCTTATATTCCCCAAGGATGTCCCGTGCGCTGTGGGCCAAAAATATCCATCTTTGTTCAGAGGCTTCCCGGAAGCCCCAAAAGCGTGGATTATAGCCTTGATTTTCGGATTCCTGGGGCCCGGTTCCCTTTTTGCCCAAACTTCTGCAGAGGATCTATCATCACTCTAGTGGAGCTCCGATGCCTCGGCACCATCATACAGGTCTCCGAACTCCGATTTCACCCATGGAAAATGAAACATGGGATATGGTAACCCATCAGAAAAAATTAAATTTAAAATTAAAAAAAAAGAAGCAAAATGAGCTGAAATATCTGATGCATTGCACGAGTATGCACACTAGTTAAAATTTAGAACAAGAGGCGGCGACTTTTTAAATTGTTGTGGAAGCTAGAAAGATATGAATTTTTTTTTATTCAATTTTAAAAAATCCGATTTAAATCATCGAGTCTTTTTGTCTACAAATTCGTTCAAACAGAACGGGCTTGGAACATAAATATCTGATATCTAAATTTGTGTCATAATCCTAGTTTGAAGATGCAACGGTACTGTGGAATACAAGTATAACTGAACAATCAAATAGTCATGAGCGAAAAAAGAACAATCAAATAGTCTACAGTTGCTCAAACTTGACAGTCCTATTAGGCTATTACTCCTAAATATATATCCGGGGAATGACATAATTGGATTGGGTTCCTTCAACATACAAGGTTAATCAATCAATTTAAGTCCTGAAATTTCAACGATATGCGATCAGAACTCCAAAAAGGCATGGGAAATTTTCTGCACAAACCATCAGCAGAATGTACTTGGATCCTGTTTGAAGGTGAACTACCACTAAGATATATAGTTCGATACTTTGAAATCATCCTACAAACAAATGGTGATTGTTTGTGAACAAGGTTAATAGCTTTCATTACATCGTACTGAAAAGACTCATAAAGCATAATGTTTAGATGAAACAAAGATCAGAAAAAACAAAAAGATGCTGCCTCAATTCACTGAGATGTTCAACATAATCTGATGCTTTATAGATATTGCATTTGACCAGATAATCACATGGGACATGGTTTAGTGAAGAACAGGATCTGAAGAAACATGCGTCCGCTTCAGCTTGCAATGTCAAATGTGTCTCAGAAGGACCTGATCTTTAATTGCATAGCCTCAACCCAAAGAGCCTGCACTTCATGCAAATTAGAGGGGCAGAATTTCTGAAGTTAAATCTTGAGAACAGTTTCTGACAAAGCAAATAAAGCTAATGGATACAGAGAAGAAAGACCAAATATCTAAAATCCTTCACGGATAAGTATCAATCAAATTGTGGCTTGGATAGGCAACAGAATTTTAGCCAGAAGATCTCTAGAAGTTCTTTGAAAAGGTTGACAAAATTCAATAAATGTCCAACTCTCCTAAGTCTCACGAAAATGGTACGTCTGGGGAGGCCGAGGGACGAAGGTAGTGACATTTGAATCGTATTGGATGGGGAACTCAAGGGGGTGTCGGAGGTCTTGAGGCCCTTGTGAGTCCCTAGTCTTGGGTGACTCTTTACCAGTCATCCACTTTCAAGGTTCTGACTTCTGAGTCAGACATTGATATTATCGGAGAATATAGTCGTAGAGTATTCGGAAAGGCCTTTGGGGGAAATTGGGGTGCCTCTTGAATCTTCTTTGATCCTTAGGAGCCTCCACTGGGAAGACTCAACCGACCCCGAGAAGGTTTGGACATTGCCCCATCCAAAGGAAAGAAGGCGTTCGGGAGCTGGCCATACGAAGATATTGATTTTCACACCATATTGGACGGGAGCCCCTAAGGTGATGAGAGAGGCCTCCGGGGTTGGTTATTGAGTCACCGATAGCCTTTGGTGACCATATACTAGTCACCCACTTTAAAGGTCATGACACCAATACCACGAGACATGGGTGAATATGATGTTAAGGCTTTGGGAAAAGGCCTCCGAAGGGCAATTTGGAGCCTTTTGGATATCCGTGGCCAGGGTGTCATTTTTGCCCAAATTTTTCCGGGGGGTCTATCATGACCCTAGAGGACCTTCAGTTTACCAGGAGGGTCATTCGGATCACATAACATTGATATCACCCATGCCTTTGGTGTTCCAACTCTTATACAAGTGCCCCGTAGAACGCCCTTCCAAGCCTATCAGGACAGGATAAGCGACACCAAGGGCCTCCCATGTCCCCTAAGGGTGTTCCGTGCGATGTGGTGCGAAAATATCCACATTCGTTACGGGCCTCCCAGAAGGCCAAAAAAGGTGGATTATAGCCTTCTTTTTCGGCTTTCCGGGGTCCGGGTGTCATTTTTACCCAAACTTTCCGGGGGGTCTACCATGACACTAGAGAACCCTCAATGCCCCGGGAGTAGACTTGGAAAACGGGTCGGGTCAAGTCAGGTTCGGGTCGGGTCACATCGGGTTCGGGTCATCAGCAGGTCGGGTCAATATCAGGTCTTTAGCGGGTCGGGTTTGTGGGTCGAACAACTATTGTCTCACAACTTCGGGTCTCGGGTCGGGTCGGGTCGTTTCGGGGTCGGGTCAATAACAGGTCGACCATTTTCGGGTCGGGTTTCAGTCGGGTCTTGAGCAGGTCGGGTTCGGGTCGGTTTTCGGGTCGATTCAGATTTTGCCAGCTCTACCCGGAAGGGTCATTTGGATCACAGATTATTGATATCACCCATGCCTTTGGTCTTCCAACTCTTACACAAGTGTCCCATAGAACGTCATTCCAAGCCTATCAGGACCGGATAAGCGACACCAAGGGCCTCCCATGCCCCCTAGGGGTGTTCCGTGCTATCTGGGGCGAAAATATCCACCTTCGTCCCGGGACCTCTTGGAAGCCCCAAAAAGGTGAATTATAACCTTCGTTTTCGGCTTCCCAGGGCTCGTGTGTTATTTTTGCCCAAACTTTTCCAGGGGGGTCTATCATGACCCTAGAGGACTCTCAATGCCTCGGGAGGGTCATTCAGATCCCAGAACTTTGATATCACTCATGCCTTTGGTGTTCCAACTCTTACACAAGTGTCTCGTAGAAGGCTCTTCCAAGCCTACCAGGATCGGAGAAGCGACCCCAAGGGTCGCCCATGTCCCCTAGGGGTGTTTCGTGCGAAGTGGTGCGTAAATATCTACATTCGTTCTAGGTAGAGCTGGCAAAATCTGATCCGACCCGAAAACCGACCCGAACTCGACCTGCTCAAGACCCGACCGAAACCCGACCCGAAAAGGCTTGACCTGTTATTGACCCGACCTGCTAATGACCCGAACCCGAGACCCGAAGTTGTGAGACAATAGTTGTTCGACCCACAAACCCGACCCGAAACCGACCCGCTAAAGACCCGATATGACCGACCTGATATTGACCCAACCCGATAGTGACCCGACCTGCTGATGACCCGAACCCGATGTGACCCGACCCCGATGTGACCCGACCCGAACCTGACTCGACCCGTTTGCAAGGTCTAGTTCTAGGGCCTCGTGGAAGCCCAAAAAACGTCGATTAGCCTTTGTTTTTGGTTTTCCTGGGCCCGGGTGTCGTTTTTGCCCAAACATTTACGAGGAGTCTATCATGACCCTAGAGCACCCTCAGTGCCCCTGGAGGGTCATTCGGATCCTAGAACTTTGATATCACCAATGCCTTTAGTGTTCCAACTCTTATACAAGTGCCCCGTAGAACGCTCTTCCAAGCCTATCTGGACCAGATAAGCGACCCCAAGTGCCTCTCTTGTCCACTAGGGGTGTTCCGTGCGATATGATGCGAAAATATCCACCTTCGTTTCGGGGCCTCCTGGAAGCCCAAAAACGTGGATTTAACCTTCATTTTCGGCTTTCCGGGTCCCGGGTGTCATTTTGCCTAATCTTTTCGGGGGGGTCTATCATGACCCTAGAGGAGCCTCAGTGCCCCGGGAGGGTCATTTGAATCCCAAAACTTTGATATCACCCATGCCTTTGGTGTTCCAACTCTTACACAAGTGTCCTGTAGAACACCCTTCCTAGCCCATCAGGACCGGATAAGCGACCCCAAGGGCCTCACATGCCTCATAGGGGTGTTCCGTGCGATATGGTACGAAAATATCCACCTTCGCTCCGAGGCCTCCTGGAAGCCCAGAAAACGTGGATTATAACCTTCGTTTTCGGCTTCTCGGGGCTCGGGTGTCATTTTTGCCCAAACTTTTCCGGGGGGTCTATCATGACCCTAGAGGACCCTCAGTGCCCCGGGAGGGCCATTCGGATCCCAGAACTTTGATATCACCCATGCCCTTGGTGTTCCAACTCTTACACAAATGTTTCGTAGAACGCCCTTCCAAGCCTATTACGTCCGGAGAAGAGACTCCAAGGGCCTCCCACGTCCCCTAGGGGTGTTTTGTGCGATGTGGTGCGAAAATATCCACCTTCGTTCCGGGGCCTCGCGGAAGCCCAAAAAACGGGATTATAGCATTCGTTTTCGGCTTCCTGAGGCCCCGGTGTCATTTTTGCCAAAACTTTTCCGAGGGGTCTATCATGAGCCAAGAGGACACTCAATGTCCCGGGAGGGTCATTCGGATCCCAGAACTTTGATATCACCCATGCCTTTTGTGTTCCAACTCTTACACAAGTGTCCCGTAGAACAACTTTCCAAGCCTATCAGGTCCAGATAAGCGACCCTAAGGGCCTCACATGCCTCATAGGGGTGTTCCGTGCGATGTGGTGCGAAAATATCCACCTTCGCTACGGGGCCTCCCAGAAGCCCAAAAACGTGGATTATAACCTTCGTTTTCGGCTTCTCGGAGCCCGGATGTCATTTTTGCCCAAAATTTTCCAGAGGACCCTCAGTGCCCCGGGAGGGCCATTCGGATCCCAGAACTTTGATAGCACCCATACCCTTGGTGTTCCAACTCTTACACAAATGTCTTGTAGAACGCCCTTCCAAGCCTATTAGGACCGGAGAAGAGACCCCAAGGGCCTCCCATGTCCCCTAGGGGTGTTTCGTGCGATGTAGTGCAAAAATATCCACCTTCATTCTGGGGCCTCGCGGAAGCCCAAAAAACGTGGATTATATAGCTTTCGTTTTCGGCTTCTCGAGGCACGGGTGTCATTTTTGCCCAAACTTTTCCGGGGGGTCTATCATGAGCCTAGAGGACCCTCAGTGTCCCGAGAGGGTCATTCGGATCCCAGAACTTTGATATCACCCATGTTTTTGGTGTTCTAACTCTTACACAAGTGTCCTGTAGAACGCCCTTCCAAGCCCATTAGTACCGGATAAGCGACCCCAAGGGTCTCCCATGTCCCCTAGGGGTGTTCCGTGCGATGTGGTGCGAAAATATCTACCTTCGTTCGGGGGAAATATTCTAGAGGTCCTAGGTTCCAGTGTCCCCTCAGGGCCACTGGAGGTTTTACCGGTCGTTAACATCAGGGCCGAGGGGATTAGTCAAGCAAAGTTTGTACACCCATGTACCAAGCACCAAATGAGCAGACAATGGTAGCAGCCGTTTACTTATATGGTATAGGAGGTAGAGATATCTCTAAGATCAATGTTGGCAGTTGTCTAGAGATTGATAATTTTGTCAAATATGAACCAGACCAAAGAATGTAAATATGCAGCCAATGGATGACCGAGTGCTACATGACATTCAGCTTCCTTTAGTACCATTGTTACTGTTGTCCTATGCATACATGTGGGTATGTAAAATCCTGTCAGGAATGTCAGGAGATATAGGTACCACTCAATGTGACGCACAGCTAGTCTGCATAAATGAACTATCTAAGACAAAATTGTTCAATACCAATCCTCGACCAACAAAGAAATTTAACAATTGAGGAAATCTGATGGAAAATTCATAATCTCACTACACTCTCACATGCTGAAACTTATCAAACGACAATGGCATTTTGTGCTTTTGTTAAATCTTTCCACCAGCCCTTGCCTATTAATTACATGGATGATTTACATTATGTCATGCTAACATTTCGGGAACCATGAGAGAAGTATTAATCACCCCAACATATAAGCAAAAGCATCCAAACCAAGCAAAGATTCAAGTGCTCACCGAAATTGGAGTTTGAACACATATCAAGGCTCTGACTTAACAAGTTCTTCGACAGAATTCTTATATGTGGAAATTAAATCCCTGTGATTGAAACAGAGAGGCATGTAAACGTGCAGAATTAACCATAAGCAAATGCAAAACAACTACAAGGCACCAACCAACAAACCTTCTTTGATTAAGAAATTGCTCGGTTTCTTCCAACTTGCGCTTTTGTCCTTCAACAGTCTGCACAACAACCAAATTACCCTCATTAACCACAACTCAATTCAGTATATCTGAAATAGGAACAATTGAATTTATACAGTAGTTCTACCATGGATTTTGGATTAATATTCCCTGAAATAGAGTTCAATAGCTGCTGGCACTTCTCAAAGTGGCTATTCAGTTCACTAATCTAATACCCAAAAAAGAAAAGACTCCATCAGTAAACCAAATCCAACCCAAAAAGCCAATCACAAATCTACATCAGCCAACCTAAATAAAAAAGGAAAAATATAAATATAATGCAAATGAACATGAACATGAACATGAAAACAAGTAGCTGAAATACAAATAGAGGGTCCAAAGTCCAAACCAAAGCATCAGCTTGCTGATCTCGTGTACCATTGTCAATGACATCAGATAAATTTTCCACCAACTGCAAAACCAAATGCATACAAGAAAGAAAAACACAATCACAAATCCTAGAATTAATTCAGAAAAGAAAATCTAGGGTTTTAATTTAATGTAAGAGATATACATTCAAGAGATGAAAGTGAGAGGCAAGTGACTGATGTTGCTGAGGCTGTTGTTGTGGTGGTGGTGACTGTGGCATAAACTGTTGCGGTGATCGTTGCACAAGTTGCTGTTGTTGGGGTGGTGATTGTGGCATAAACTGTTGTGGTGATCGTTGCACAAGTTGTTGTTGTTGTTGTTGTTGTTGTTGTTGTTGTTGTTGTTGTTGTTGTTGTTGTGGCGATTGCATTTGTTGCACAAGTTGTTGCTGGGGTGATTGCATTTGTTGCACAAGTTGTTGCTGGGGCGATTGCATTTGTTGCACAAGTTGTTGCTGGGGTGATTGCATTTGTTGCACAAGTTGTTGCTGGGGTGATTGCATTTGTTGCACAACATGTTGTTGTTGTTGTTGTGGTGGTGTTTGTTGTTGCTGAAACTGTTGTTGCTGCTGTTGCTGGTACCTTTGGGTTGGCTGAAATTGCTGCTGCTGTTGTTGAGGTGATTGTGGTACAAACTGCTGTTGTTGTTGGGGTGATTTCTGCACAAATTGCTGTTGTTGTGGTTGCTGTTGCTGTTGTTGAGGTGACTGTTGCACAAACTGTTGTTGTTGGGGAGATGGGGTAACAAATTATTGTTGTTGTGGTTGTTGTTGTTGTTGGGAAGATGGGTTAACAAATTGCTGTTGTTGTGGTTGTTGTTGGGGGGATTGTTGCATAAATTGCTGGTGTTGAGGGGATTGATACTGTTGTTGTTGTTGTTGCTGGGGGAGGTTGAATTGTTGCTGGTGTTGTTGGAGATGAAATTGTTGCTGTTGTTGAGGAGTGAGAAAAAGAGAGTCTTGTTGTTGTTGATTGGAGGTTGTTGAAGAAGAAGATATATTGGAGTTACTAATGTCGGGGATCATTGTCCAGTTTCCTCCAAATTGGTGATGATCCATTTTTGTTGTTTCTCAATCTCAGTTTTCCCCAGAATGACAATCAAGTTTCCCACGAGGAGGAGAGAGAAACAAGAGAGTGAGGGTCAGAGAGATTTATTTATTATATCTCCTATGTTTAGGGGGAAAACGACAGGATTCAGGGACTTAATTATTTCCTACGACGTCGTTGTATGTCGATTTAGGCTTGTGGGGTTTGGGTTGTGGCTTGTGGCTTGTGGCATATACTCTTTGAAAGTTGAAATTATGCTCAAAGTTTTGCCTTTTTTGTTTTTTGTTCGAAAACAATAACGAAAAGGGTCTCTCTCTTTCTCTTCATTTGATAATTTCTGGGAAGCATTTGGGTGAAGTTTTGCTCATCTTCTGTACATTCAGGTCAATCTCTCTCTCTCTCTCTCTCTCTCTCTCTCTCTCTTTGTGGCATTTGTTTCCCTGCGACGAATTTTCAATTTCTCGATAGGAAACGCTTTGCCCATGTCTTTGTTTACTGCTCAATCAGAATAAAAGCATATATAATTGACAATTCATGATTTTAATTTGGATCCCATTTTTGGTGGGATGGTGATACGACTAATTGACTATGTGAGGGATTTTCATAGAAAAAGCTTTGCAACTGAGAATGATTTTTTTTTTTTTTTGGGATTCTTCATTATCTTTTTCTCAAGGGGATCATTATAACAAATGTCAAATTGGTGAATTATTAATTATCATCCTCAGGAAACCTGTTTCAATTAGCTCAGTGTCCCTCCTCCACCACCACCCGCGTTCCTGAGTAGTATTGTTTCGAAGGCCAAAGGTTATTAGTTTTTGACTAGTAGAGATTGAAAATGCCAAGGTCAATCTTATGCTGATATGGTATATAATTGTAGATTGCAGCTGGAGTTGCATAGATTCTTGTAGTTGTTCCTGCAAACATTCTTGTACATGCTATAACTCCGGGAATTTTGTGGGAATTTTCCCCCCACTATTTGTGTAGGTTTGGGTGCGCTTATTGTTTTTAGAGTATGCTGCTGAGGTTATTGTTGATTGACTTAACATCCATTGGGATCATGAGGGATTGGTCAACTACTTTTACAATGTCATGAAATGAAAGTAGCTGTACCTGGGGAGAGCATGAGTCAAATCATTTATCTCCTTTTAGACCTCCATTGGACAATCTTATTAGAATGCAATCTTTAGCATATCTGTTTACCCAATAGTTCCTAGCAGTGAAGGCCGATCTGATGAATGTCGCGTCGGTTGGTTAAGCCAATTGAAGTGTTTCAGTATGTATGTTGACTTCATTTCAATTTATGATGACAATATCTGACATGAAACAGCATGAAGATTGAATAAATTTTACTTGAGAGAGCATGTTATAAAGGAATTCTATGTGGGACTCTGATGGACAGTAGAAGGGGATCCTATCACAAAAGTGCGCGCTGGTAAAGGGATTTCTTCTAGAAAGAGGTCTCCTTTACAAGTGACATTCCTTGTGTTATGAAGGACCTCCTTTTGTGCCATTGCATATGGCCTATTTGTGTTAATGAGCTTAGCACTTAGCATGATCTACCTCCATTTCTGCTAGATTGTTAATTTTGACAATTGAATAAACAGTTCGTTTGTCAAATCTGGAAAGGAAAGCCCTGTGATCCTGGTTCAAACACAGAGCTCTTGCGTGCCTCCAGGAAGTCCATGTTATTCTTGTATCTTTGCTTTTGCGCTCAATAGGCTATGTGGCTGTGAACTGTTTTTGGCGAATCCAAGGAGATGAATTGATTCTTAATTTATTGGTTTAACTTCCTAAGGAGATCAAGCCTTTCAAAATCTTCTTGTATGGACAATATCTGGTTTCAATATGCAATATCTTGATGCTTCCCAAGAACCTAGCTGTGTGAAATATCTTACGTAATCTTTTTTGAAGTGACCCATTTTGTATTTCATAGGCTGTTACTTAGTGATGGAAGACAACCAACAGAACATGGGACTTTTTATACATCATGCAGCGCTGCCTAGAAAACTCAGGATCGCCATGCGCTTTTTGCCAATATTGCAGGGCAAAGCCGTATTTTGGATCTAAAGTCTCCTAGAAGGAAGCAGCAAATGGAGCGAATAGAGTTGTGAATACGCAAGAGTTGAGAAAAGGTCCCATACGATTGTCCTAAGCTAATGATGAATTAATTCAAGAGCCCCGTAAATTAGACTTTAATAATGACAACTTCAATTTCCTTGAAGCTTGACTCTTGTCAAATTTGTGTTATGCTTGGGCTCCTGAAACTGAGTATTCAAACATACATTAATCCTAGCTCCTATTGCTTGATTGCCAGTTGTTTGGTTCTCTAAACAGTAACACTGATGTCCTCTTGAGGCACTTGTCTGTCTATCGTTTACTCAAGTTTTATTATTGTTACATGTTATGCAGAAAGAGTATTGAGTTCTTACCATCGAGAAGACAAAGATATGGTGGAGGTGAAACCAACAGTTGCTCTAAGGGCAATGCTTGTAGGAGGAATAGCTGCCTTTGCGAAATTAGCTGGTGCAATGAAAGCTGCAGGCGGTGTAAAGCTGGGAGCAGCAGCAGCAGCTATGTCGGCTGCTGCAGCAGCCGCAGTGACAGGATCAAAGAAGGATCAACCAGATGAGTCGAAACAACCTGCCAAGTGAATGCTTTTACCTTCATTTTGCCACCCCAATTCTTCACTTATTTCAGTAGCCAGTCTATGATGGAGTACCAATCATTACAATAGTTGGCAGTCATTACAATAGTTCATGATTCCCAAATATTTTTGTGGGAAAGAACTAGTTTTGTGCCAGTTGGGAATGAAGTAGTTACCTGAGTAATGTAACAGTATTTGTAACTGTATGATGATGTATAAACCAAGCCAATATTCAGATTTTCAGTTGAGGTTAATGACATTGAGTTTACGTTATTTCCTTTTGTTCTAGAATTCTGTCTTGCTCGAGCATGCAAACAACGCATGATGAACGCCTCTTTCTGGCTTGTATTCCTAACCAAACCACGGTTGTATTGAGCTCTGATGGCTTATGATAATCTTTTCGTTTTTCTGTTAGTTCCAGCAAATTGGTTTTCTGTTAAAAGTGTGATTAGCCTATCAATACATATGAAACCCTGTTGGATGCTAGAAATGAGTATTAACAGGGAACAATCATTAGAACAATGAAGTAGATTACTCATAACTATTTTCAGTATACCAAAATTTAAAGTTTGGAATAAAAGTGATATTTAACATGTTCCATCTTTTGTTACTCTATAATAGTAGTTATGTTTTGATAAGCATTCATCATTTTCCCACTTAACATCTATCAAATACAAAAGAGTGAAATATCATATCAATCAATCCATTATCAAGTGAATAAAAAAGAAGAGAACTTCATCAACACCAAAGTCACACAGCAACAGAAACTTTGTGCTTAGCAGTTAAAATGCGAAGCGATTGATATAACGGCTTGTAAAGGCCCCACTTGCTCGCGCCAAGCAGAACAAACAAGACCCTCTCTCTCTCTCTCTCTCTCTCTCTCTCTCAAACCAAGGATGTAAAATGTTATTTACCATCAAATTTCCTCCTTTTCTTCGTCTTTTAACCCGCCAAAATCATACCCAGTTCGTTACACCCCATTTGTTTGTTACCTACAATGATCTCCTCAATCATCTTGATCGCCTTCTTCAGCAAAGCACCTCAAGTGAGCAATCCAAACAAATTCACACCCAAATGGTCATTACTGGTTCTTCTCAATCTGGGTTCTTGGCTGCTAGACTTATTTCAAATTACAGCTCTTTTGGGCTATTTTTTAATGCCCGGAATGTATTTAAAACCGTTTCAATTGAGTGCTATTCAAACTTGCTTTTATGGAATGCAATTATGAGGGCTAATATAAAGTATAGAGATTATGAAGAAAGTATTAGTCTTTATGTTAAGTTGAAAAATCTTGGGGTTAAGCCAGATGGGTTTACTCTTCCTTTGGTTATAAGGGCTTGTGCTTCAATTGGGGCTCATAAAAAAATATGTGGGATTGTCCATAGTCATGTTTTGCAAATGGGTTTGCAGAATAATCTTCATGTGGTGAATGAGTTGTTGCGGTTGTATACTAAGTTGGGGCGAATGGATATTGCATATGAGCTGTTTGATAGAATGCCTGTTAGAAGCTACATATCATGGAATACCCTGATTTCTGGGTTTTCTCATAACAATGATTGTGATGGTGCAGTGGAAATGTTTAGGAGGATGGAGTTAGAAGGATGGGAGCCTAATATAGTAACATGGACTTCATTGTTGTCGAGCTATGCTCGGTGTTGTTGTTATGAAGAAACTTTGAAATGGTTTGTTTTGATGAGGAGAAGAGGAATAGGAGCCAATGCTGAGGGACTTGCTGTGGTCCTATCAGCTTGTGCTGATGATGTGACTGCTTTCATAGAGGGCAAGGTGGTTCATGGGTATGTTATAAAGAGTGGGTTTAAGGATTGTCTAATTGTGAAGAACTCCCTCATATGCATGCATGGTAAGAATGGAGATCTGAAAGGTGCACAAGATTTGTTTTCAGAGGTGAAAACGAAAAATATAGTGACTTGGAATTCTTTGATAACAGCTTATGCTGACTTTGGAGCTTGTGATGAGGCTCTAGAAATATTTTCTGCGCTGGAAAAATCAAATGACTGTGCAATGTTGAGACCAAATATAGTAACTTGGAGTGCGGTTATTGGTGGATTTGCTTCAAAGGGGAGAGGGAGGGAGGCGCTTGATCTATTCAGAAGGATGCAGTTAGCAAATGTAAAACCCAATCCAATTACAATTTCCTCTCTTTTGTCTGCTTGTGCAGAGTTGGCTGTGCTGCCTCTTGGTCGAGAAGTTCATGCTCATGTTGTTAGAGCGTTCATGAATCATAGTATCTTGGTTGGAAATGGCTTGATCAATATGTACACCAAGTGCGGATGTCCCAAGCAAGGGAAATTGGTATTTGAAAGACTTGATGGCCGTGATGTGATATCATGGAATTCAATGGTTTCAGGGTATGGCATGCATGGATATGGAAAATATGCGTTGGGATTATTTGGGAAAATGCTCAAAGATGGAATTAAACCAGATGAGGTCACTTTTGTAGCTCTTCTTTCTGCTTGTGCCCACAGTGGGCTTGTTTCTGAGGGCCGCAGACTATTTGCTAAGATGAAAGATGAGTTTGATGTTGACTATTTGATGGAGCATCATGCTTGTATTGTTGATCTTCTTGGTCGAGCAGGGCTTATAGAAGAAGCCAAGGAAATTATCAGCCACATGCCAATGGAACCCGATGAGTTTGTTTGGGGAGCTCTCTTGAATGCTAGTCGTTCCCATAAGAATTCAAAGATAGCTGAAGAAGCTGCTTCTCATTCTGTCAGCTTTGATTCAGAGGCAGCCGGGAGCTACATGCTACTGTCAAATATTTATGCTACTAGTGGGAGATGGGAAGATTCTGCGAGGGTGAGATTATCAGCAAGGATAAATGGTCTTAGGAAAACCCCTGGGCTGACATGGATAGAAGTAAAGAAAAAAGTGTATGCGTTCTCTGCAGGGAATGCGCCAGTTAACTCCGAGGAGCTGTATGAGATCCTAGAGGATTTGGGCCGTCGGATGGAACTTGAGGGCTATGTGCCTGATAAGAGCTTTGTTCTGCAGGATGTAGATGAAGATGAGAAAAGAAGGTTACTGAATGGACATAGTGAGAAGCTGGCTATTGCATTTGGACACACAAATATTCCTACATATATGCCCATCAGAATTATGAAGAACCTCCGAGTTTGTGGGGATTGCCATAACTGGACGAAGTATTTCTCAAAGATAACGAGGAGAGAAGTCATTGTTAGAGATGCACGTCGGTTCCATCATTTTTTTGATGGTTTCTGTTCCTGCAAAGATTACTGGTAATCTTTTCAAATGGTTGGACTTTTCAGACTTTCGTGTTAATGTATGGAAGGGGCAAGGTTCAGTTCAATTTAACCAGTTACCTGTTCCTGATGGATACACTCCAGGCTTATCTTTATAGGCGCCTTTATCATTCAAACTGAGCTTCACATTCATTGTTCTTGGTTGGAATCGTGGTGTAATATGCTTGACTAATGCCCTGCTGAGAGGAACTATTTCTGCCAATCCTTTTTGACCAATCTGTTAATAGAAGGAGAAGGTGAAATTGGTGGCACGGCATATCTCTGGTGAGAAATGGCTGGAACGCCGTCTTTCTACTAACACCTGACACCACCACCACCCAGTGAAGATCGTGGAAGGCGCAGTACGAAATGCCGGAAAGGTATAGTCTTTCTACCTGAGTATTTGTTGTGTTGCATACTCTTAGGACTCCAGCAGTTAAATAAGGTCTTCATAGCATTGACATAAGACATTTTTGTGAATCCCATAGTTTGTTGCTTTAGGGTGCTGCTACTGAGATATTTAAAGAACATATGCACATTGTTAAACCTTTGCTGATGACTGGGAAAATTGTCTCATTATGTGAATCTAAATTTGATCTCCTTTCTAGCAATTTTTTTAGTCGAATTACTTGCATAATCTATGCTTTGTTTAAAGTTCAATCTTTTTTTTTTTTTTTGATAAGTTGAAGTTCAATCTATTTATTAGCACACCTTAATGCTGTATACATTATTGGTAGGCTCTAGCTCTGTATGGATTTTTGTATATGTTTGCTAGCATGTACATAGGTTGATGGTTTTTCCTCTCTTAATGATAAATGGAAACTTTAGAGTAATACATTTTATTAACTTGCTAAGGGCTTTTGTGGACAGGTATAGCGTCAACTCAAATAAAGCTCTTGGGTCTGCAAAAAATTATGCCTCCCAAAGTCTGCTGGGGGCTGATTTTGTTATACATTGCTGTTTGGACTAAAGCAGATTGAAGCTCCTGTGGCCTTGTGCAAGAAGAAAGACAAATTGTCGATTATTGTGGGGGTGAATTTGTAGAGGTGGAATTGAGTAGAATGGATCAAACAGCTTAACTAGCCAACCAGGCAAGAAGTTTTACAGAAGGATCAATATGTATCCCGCTAATGTCAATACCAAAAAGACACATTTTTTGAAGCGCCTAAAAGGCACTTACAAAACAGCTACAGCCAAGCCTGGTCTGTGTATACACAATCCTACAGTTCAATCAATACGTGTTACATGTACTTTCATAGCAAGACTTTCAAAGGTCACGCACGTTCAAACTGGTTCGGCTGCAGGTGAAGTCCTCTTGTTGAACAAAGCTGACCACTAGCTCTGGGCTTGGGGAATCAAGCTCAAAGAGGACCTGAAGTGGACAGATTCAGAAAATGTTCAATCCAACTACAATCGGTATCCAATACAATCGTACTTTGAAACAATTATATGGTAGCAAAAGCCAACAATCCACTCAAGCTGAGGAGAAAAAATTAGCACCTCACTGAAATGAAATAGTAGAAACTAATTAGCTTCTTACCACTGTATTTTTCCCATGGCAAAGAACAGGAGCAGGGACATAAAGGTTGCACTGTGGCCCAAATGTCTGCCAAAAACAGCTACTTATTTTCAGTTCACAAGGATAGATAAAATGACTCAAATTTGAGTATTTGACTAATGCCAAAGAGTAGGCAAGAGTATTTACCGGCCAATATCGTCCTAAATTAAAGTTGTTGACGAATACAAGCCCTTTACCCCATCTGTCCACTGACAGAAATGTATCTTTTACTTGATTTGCCTCATCAATCATAAAATGACCACTGTAAAAAGCAGGTTCATTTGATGTGATCTCTGCAAGAGTATGACAACAACGCTAATTTGAGCAGAAATGAGAGATGCACTCGAGCAATAAAAACAATATACTAAAGAAAGACAGAGAAATGGCAACATATCATAGGAAGCCATATACTAAAGAAAGACAGAGAAACTGTTTCTCCCTCTACTCAAACTTATGCTCATTAACACCATATAAAGATGAGGACATACTGCTCTGATCCTGCATACTTCTGCCAGTGCCGGCGAATACTTCAGTATGGCCATTTTGAGCAAGCTGAATGATTGAGCTACCCAGATCATTTAGATTGCTGAAAGGAATGGAGTACATTTTCCAATTGTAAATAACATGATTATCCACATATACCGGAGACAGAATGCCCTGAAGAAAGCAACAAAAAAGAGTTGAGAACTTAACATAGTAATCCTAAAGAACTAATTAGTATAGCAAAGACAAATTAAATCCTGCCCTATACCCCCAATAAGAAGTGTGACAGATAATAAGAAATAGGGAAAGTTCGAACTGTACCAAGGACTTTTGCAGCTAGAAATGGCAACAAAATTGCTATCATTTACCCTAATGTACAGATTGGATTTTAGTGGCACCGAACTCTTTTATGTTACTTTCTAACTGCCACCTTTATCTGAGGAAATTGCAATTGGACACACTTTGCAGTAATCTATAAGGTAGTGAAAATCCTCAGGAATTTGGTCGGGAAATTGAGAGGCGGGCTCCAGAAGGAAATACTCATAGCTTGTTTGTAAGAACACACTGATATGTCGAAGGAATCTCATAAATGAAGTAATCATGTCACTTTCTGAAATCAAAATAGATAATCTTGAACTATTGTCCACAAAGGGAAAATTATACAAGGTACACCAAGTCTCTCTTAATTTCTCCAAAAGGTGGTCAAAAAGACAAAACAACAAAATAAAACAGACAGATTCAATCAATGATAGGCCAAAGAACAGATGAGGCTAGAGCTAGACCAAAGCAGAGAGCTCAATCCATTTTCTTTCTCAGAAGTCCAGTACGAGTTACTCCAGCCCACAACCCAAAGTGGCGAAGAACAAATAAAATTTTCTAGGTCAAATTACAGCAAAAGACCAAACACTCTCAGAAAAATAAATACAAAAAATCAGACATGTAAACAACCATGGCTCTTACTAGAGTGCTGAGAAATTATGATACACGGAATAATAAATTTTAAGCGACTTATTGTTTTACCATCAATCTTGGATATTTTAATACGTCTTGGATGTGACTCCTTAAAGTTTACATCAAGAATTCAGAATATACATTACAAGAAGTATCAGAGTGCATCAATGAGGTTTAACCTCTAAGGGAAGATAAAGATACTGTGAAATTTATCAGCCATGAAGTTCCGGAGTCCTATTTATGCACCAGAACCTTTCGGAAACAAAACTGTCAACAAAACAGAAGAACCCCACTTGCTTCAGAAAGTTTAAAAAACAAGAAAAAGAATACCTTTCGGTCGAAAATGTATGGCCCATAATTTATCCGCCCCATGTTCTCAACCTGCAAATATGCTCTACTTAAGAGGTCCTTCAATGCATATACAATGTGCGCAAGAGTAAAGATAAAGCAACAAGTAGATATTATCAGATACATAAAAGCCCCCATGCATTGGGATGAAAATGATGGCTTTCATTTACCTATACCAACCTAGCATACAGACAAAAAAGATTCACATAAAACTTAAGTTACCATTTTAATTATTTCACGAAACAAATTTATAGTTACTTGAAGAAACGCATGCAGGGGCATGATATGTTTGCATCAGTAATTTTCCATTATGTGAATAGTTAGCCCCTTGTCCCAGCGCCGATGTCCCATGGGCAAAACAAGAGTTCAGGGACCAGGATGACCTTCCTGGGGCACCGGAGGTCCTCTAGGGTCAGAATAGACACCCCCCCCCCCCCAAAAAAAGTTTGGGCAAAAATCACAACCGAGGTCCCGGAAGCCGAAAAATGAAGGCTATAATCCACAATTTTTACCTTTTTGGGCTTCCGGAAGGCCCCAGAACAAAAGTTCATATTTTCACACCACATCGCAAATGACACCCCTAGGGAACATGAGAGGCCCTCGAGGTCGGTTATCAGGTCCCTAGTAAGCTTGGACAGACGTTTTATGGGACATCGCTCTAAGGGCCAAAACACCGAAAGGATGGGTGAAATCGGAGTTCGGGGACCTTCCCGGGGCACAGGGAGTTCTCTAGGGTCACCATAGACCCCCCGGAGAATTTTGGGCGAAATTCACAACCGCGCCCCATAAAGCTGAAATCGAAGGCTAATTCACGCTTCCAGGAGGCCCCGAAACAAAGGTGGATATTTTCGCACCACAAAACATAGGACACCCTTTGGGAACATGGGAGGCCTCGAAGGTCGATTATCAGGTTCCTGGATACATCTCGACTGTTGTTTTATGGGACACCATTCTAAGGGCCGAAACACCGAAAGGATTGGTGAAATCGGAGTTCGGGGATCTTCCCGGGTAACCGGGAAATTTCAAGGGTCACGATAGACCGCTCGGAGAAGTTTGGGCAGAATTCACAAGAGCGCCACAAAAAGCCAAAAAAAGAAGGCCTGATCCAAGGTTATTGGGCTTCCGAGAGGCTCCGGAACGAAGGAGGATATTTTCGCACCACATCGCACAGGACATTCCTAGGGGACATGGGAGGCCCTCAGGTCGGTTATCGGGTCTCTGGTAGGCTTGAACTGTGGTTTTATGGGACACCGCTCTAAAGGTCGGAACATCGAAAGGATGGGTGAAATCAGAGTTCGTGGACCTTCTCGGGGCACCGGGAGTTCTCTAGGGTCACGATAGACACCCCGGAGAAGTTTGGGAAAAATTCATAACCGCACCCCAAGAAGCCAAAATTTGAAGTCTAATCCACGGTTTTTGGGTTCCGGAATGCCCCGGAAGGAAAGTAGATATTTCCGTACCACATAGCACAGGACACTCCTAGGGGACATGGGAGGCCCCCGAGGTCGATTCTCGGGTCACGGGTAGACTTGGACTGTCGCTTTATAGGTCACCACTCTAAGGGCCGAAACATTGAAAAATTAGGTAAAATCGCAGTTCGGGGATTCTCTAGGGTCACAATAGACCCCCTGGAGAAGTTAGGGCAAAATTCACAATCGTGCCCCAAAAGTCGAAAATCGAAGGTTATAATACACAGTTTTTAGGCTTCCAGGAGGCCCCCGAACGAAGATAGATATTTTCGCACCACATAGCACAAGACCCTCCTAGGAGACATGGCAGGCTCCCAAACTCGATTATAAGGTCTCTGGTAGACTTGGACGGTCGTTTTATAGGACACCATTCTAAGGGCCGGAACACCGAAAAGATGGGTCAAATCAGAGTTCGTTGACCTTCCACCGGGAATCTCTAGGGTCATGATAGACCACCCTAACAAGTTTGGGCAAAATTCACCACCACGCCCCAAAAAGCCAAAAAACGAAGGCTATATATATAAAATCCACGGTTTTGTGGCTTCCAGGAGGCCCCGGAACGAAGTTAGATATTTTCGCACAACATAGCAAAAGACACCCCTAGGGGACATGGGAGACCCCCGAGGTCGTATATCGGGTCCCTATTAGACTTGGACTGTCGATTTAAGGGACACCACTACAAAAGCCGGAACACCGAAAAGATAGGTGAACTTGGAGTGCGGGGACGGACCTTGCCGGAGCACCGGGATTTCTCTAGGGTCAGGATAGACCCGCCGAAGAAATTTGGGCAAAATTCACAACCACGCCCCAAATAGCCGAAAATCAAAGGCTATAATCCACGGTTTATGGGCTTCCCGGAGGCCCTGGAACGAAGGTAGATATTTTCACACCACATGGCTTAGAAACCCCTAGACGACATGAGAGGCCCCCGTGGTCGATTATCGGGTCCTTACTAGACTTGGACGGTCGGTTTATGAGACACCACTCTAAGGGCTAGAATATCGAAAGGATGGGTGAAATCGGAGTTCGTGGACCTTCCCAGGGAGTTCTCTAGGGTCATGATAGACTCCCCGGATAAGTTTGGGCAAAATTCACAACCGCGCCCCAAGAAGCTGAAAATCGAACGCTATAATCCACTGTTTTTGTGCTTCCGAGAGGCCCCGTAACAAACTTAGATATTTTCACACCACATAGCACAAGACACCTCTAGGGAACATGGGAGGCCTCCAAAGTCGATTATCGGTCCCTGGTAGACTTGGACTGTCGTTTTACAGGACACCACTCTAAGGGCCGAAACACCGAAAGGATGGGTGGAATCGTTGTTCGGGGTCATTCCCGAGGCGCCGGGATTTTTCTAGGGTCACGATAGACCCCCCGGAGAAGTTTAGGAAAAATTCACAACCGCGCCCCAAAAAGCCGAAAATCGAAGGCTATAATCCATGATTTTTGGGCTTCCGGGAGGCCCCAAAACGAAAGGTGGATATTTTCGTTTCACAAAGCACTGGACACCCTTAGGGCCTAGGGGACATGGGAGGCCTCCGAGGTCAGTTATCGGGTCCCTCGTAGGTTTGGACGGTCGTTCTGGGACACCACTCTATAGGACGGAACACTGAAAGGTTGGATGAAATCGGAGTTCATCGACCTTCTTGTGGCACCGAGAGTTTCTGGGGTCACGATAGACCCCCCGGAGAAGTTTGGGCAAAATTCACAATCGCGCCCAAGAAGCTGAAACCCAAGGCTATATAATCCATGGTTTTTGGGCTTCCGGGAGGCCCCCAAACGAAGGTGGATATTTTCGCACAACAAAGAACAGGTCACCCCTAGGGGGCATGGGAGGCCCCCGATGACTCGGTAGGCTAAGACGGTCGTTTTTATGGGACATTACTCAAGGGTTGAAACGCTGAAAGGATGGGTGAAACCGGAGTTGAGAGGCCTTCCTGGGGCACGGGGATTTCTCTAGGGTCACGAACTCACGATAGATCCCACGGAGAAGCTTGGGCCGAATTCAAAACTGCGACCCAAGAAGCCGAAAATCGAACGCTAATAATCCACGGTTTTAGAGCTTCCTGGAGGCCCCGTAACAAGTTTAGAGATTTTCGCACCACATAGCACAAGACACCTTAAGGGTCGTGGGAGGCCCCCAAGGTCGATTATCCAAGTCCCTAGTATACTTGCACTATTGTTTTAAGATACACCATTCTAATGGCTGGAACATCGAAAGGATTGGTGAAATCGGAGTTCGGGGAATCCCCGGGAATTCTCTAGGGTCACGATGGACTCCCTCGAAGAATTTTGGGCAAAATTCACAACAGCAACCCAAAAAGCCGAAAATCGAAGGGTTAATCCAAGTTTTTTGGGTTTCAGGGAGGCCCCGAAATGAAGGTGGATATTTTCGCAACACGTCGCAAAAGACATCCCTAGGGGACATGGGAGGCCCCGGAGGTCTGTTATCAGGTCCCTGGTTGGCTTGGACGGTCGTTTTATGGGACACCACTCTAAGGGCCAAAACACCGAAAAGAAGGGTGAAATCGGAGATCGTGGACGTTCCCGGGTACCAGGAGTTCTCTATGGACACGATAGACCCTCCGGTGAAGTTTGGACAATACTCAAAATCGCGCCCCAAGAGGCCGAAAATCGAAGAGGGTATAATCCACGGTTTTCGGTCTCCCAGGGGGCCCGGAAACAAAGTAGATATTTTCGCACCACCTAGCATAGGACACCCTTTGCGGACATGGGAGGCCCCCGAGGTCGATTATCGGATCCCTGGTAGACTTGGATTGTCGGTTTATGGGACACCACTCTAAGGGCCGAAACACAGAAAGGATAGGTGAAATCGGAGTTCGGGGACGGACCATCCCGAGGCACCGGGGTTTCTCTAGGGTCACAATAACCCCCCCCCCACACAAAAGTTTAGGCAAAATTCACAATCGCGACCCAAAATCCAAAAAATCGAAGGCTATACACAATTTTTGGGCGTCCGGGAGGCCCCGGAACCAAGATAGATATTTTCGCACAACATAGCACAGGACACCTCTATGGGACATGGGAGACCCCTGAGGTCGATTATTGGGTCCCTGGTAGACTTGGACTGTCGTTTTATGGGACACCAATCTAAGGGCCGGAGCACTGCAAGGATGGGTGAAACAGGAGTTCATGGACCATCCCGGGGCACCGAGAGTTCTCTAGGGTCATGATTGACCCCCCACGGAGAAGTTTGGGCAAAATTCACGATCACGCCCCATAAAGTCGAAAATCGAAAGCTATAATCCACGGTTTTTGGGTTTCCGGGAGGCCTCGGAACGAAGTTAGATATTTTCGCACCACATAGCACTGGACACCCCTAGGGGACATGTGAGGCCCCCGAGTTCGATTATCAGGACCCTGGTAGACTTGGACTGTCCATTTACGGGACACCACTCTAAGGGCCGAAACACCAAAAGGATGTGTGGGATCGTTGTTCAGGGGTCATTCCCGAGGCACCGGGATTTTTCTAGGGTTACGATAGACGCACTGGAAAAGTTTGGGAAAAATTCACAATCGCGCCCCAAAAAGCCGAAAATTGAAGGCTATAATCCACAGTTTTTGGGCTTCCAGGAGGCCCAAAACGAAAGGTGGATATTTTCGCTTCACGAAGCACAGGACACCCTTAGGGGACATTGGAGGCCTCCGAGGTCAGTTATCGGGTCCCTCGTAGGTTTGGACGGTCGTTCTGGGACACCACTCTAAAGGCCGGAACACTGAAAGGTTCGATGAAATCGGAGTTCGTCGACCTTCTTGTGGCACCGAGAGTTTCTGGGGTCACGATAGACTCCCCGGAGAAGTTTGGGCAAAATTCACAACCGTGCCCAAGAAGGTGAAATCGAAGGCTATAATCCATGGTTTTTGGGCTTCCGGGAGGCCCCCAAACGAAGGTAGATATTTTTGCACAACAAAGAACAAGACACCCTTAGGGGACATAGGAAGCCCTCGAAGTCAGTTTCGGTTCTCTGGTAGGCTAGGACGGTCATTTTATGGGACACCACTCAAGGGTTGAAACGCCGAAAGGATGGGTGAAACCGGAGTTGAGAGACCTTCCCACGGCACGGGGATTCCTCTAGGGTCACGATAGATCCCACGGAAAAGTTTGGGCCGAATTCAAAACCGCGACCCAAGAAGCCGAAAATCGAACGCTAAAAATCAACGGTTTTTGAGCTTCCTGGAGGCCCCATAACGAGTTTACAGAATTTCGCACCACATAGCACAAGACACCCTAAGGGTCGTGGGAGGCCCCCAAGGTCGATTATCCAGGTCCCTAGTATACTTGCACTGTTGTTTTAAGATACACCATTCTAAAGGCCGGAACACCGAAAGGATTGGTGAAATCGGAGTTCGGGACTTTACCGGGTCACCGGGAATTCTCTAGGGTCACGATGGACCCCCCCCCCCCCCAAAAAAGTTTGGGCAAAATTCACAATAGCAACCCAAAAAGCCGAAAATCGAAGAGTTATTCCAAGGGTTTTAGGTTTCAGGGAGGCACCGAAACAAAGGTGGATATTTTCGCAATACGTCGCAAAAGACATCCCTAGGGGACATGAGAGGCCCCCAAGGTCAGTTATTAGATCCCTGGTTGGCTTGGACGGTCGTTTTATGGGACACCACTCTAAGGGCCGGAACACCGAAAAGAAGGGTGAAATCGGAGTTCATGGGCGTTCCCGGAGCACCGGGAGTTCTCTATGAACACGATAGACCCTCTGGTGAAGTTTGGGCAATATTCAAAACCGCGCCCCAAGAGGCCGAAAATCGAAGGGTATAATCCACGGTTTTTGGGCTTCCGGAAGGCCCCGTAACGAAATTAGATATTTTCGCACCACATAGCGCCAGACACCACTAGGGGACATGGGAGGCCTTTAAAGTCGATTATCAGGTCCCTTGTAGACTTGGACTGCCGTTTTATAGGACACCACTCTAAGGATCGAAACACCGAAAGGATGTGGGGAATCAGAGTTCGGGGTCGGGGTCATTTCCGAAGCACCGGGGTTTCTCTAGGGTCGAGATAGACCCCCCGAAAAAGTTTGCGCAAAATTCACAATCGCGCCCCAAAAAGCCGAAAATCGAAGGCATCCACGATTTTGGGGCTTCCGGGAGGCCCAGAAACAAAAATGGATATTTTCGCTTCACAAAGCACAAGACACCCCTAGGTGATATGGGAGGCCTCCGAGGTCAGTTATCGGGTCCTGGTAGGTTTGGACGATCGTTTTACGGGACAACACTCTAAAGGCCAGAACACTCTGAAAGGTTCGATGAAATCGGAGTTCATCGACCTTCCAGGGGCACCGAGAGTTTCTAGGGTCACGATAGACCCCCCTGGAGAAGTTTGGGCAAAATTCACAACCGCGCCCCAAGAAGCTGAAATCGAAGGCTATAATCCCTTCCGGGAAGCCCCGAAACGAAGGTGTATATTTTCGCACAACAAAGAATAGGAACCCCTATGGGACATGGGAGACCCCCGAGGTGAGTTATTGGGTCCCAAGTAGGCTAGGACGGTCGTTTTATGGGACACCACTCTAAGGGTCGAAACGCCGAAAGGATGGGTGAAACCGGAGTTGAGAGACCTTACTGAGGCACCGAGATATCTCTTGGGTCGCTAGAGGATCCCACGGAGAAGTTTAGGCCGAAATTAAAACCGCGACCCAAGAAGCCGAAAATCAAACGCTATAATCCACGGATTTTGAGCTTTCGGGAGGCACCGTAACGAGTTTAGATATTTCCACACCACATAGCACAAGACACCCCTAAGGGTTGTGGGAGGCCCCAAGGTTGATTATCAGGGTCCTGGTATACTTACACTGTTGTTTTAAGGAACACCATTCTAAAGGCCGGAACACCGAAAAGATTGGTGAAATCGGAGTTCGGGGATTCCCGCGGTACCGTGAATTCTCTAGGGTCACGATGGACCCCCTCTCCCCACGGAAGAAGTTTGGGAAAAATTCACAACAGCAACCAAAAAAGCCAAAAATCGAAGGGTTAATCCAAGGTTTTTGGGTGTCAGGGAGGCCCCGAAACGAAGGTGGATATTTTCGCACCACATTGCGAAAGACATCCCTAGGGGACATGGGAGGCCCCCAAGGTCGGTTATCAGGTCCCTGGTTGGCTTGGACGGTCGTTTTATGGGACACCACTCTAAAGGCCAGAACACCGAAAAGATGGGTCAAATCGGAGTTCGTGGACCTTCCATGGGCACCGGGAGTTCTCTAAGGACACGATAGACCCTCTGGTGAAGTTTGGGCAACATTCATAACCGCGCCCAAGAGGCCGAAAATCGAAGGGTATAATACACGGTTTTTGGGCTCCCGGGAGGCCCCGAAAGAAATATGGATATTTTCGCTTCACAAAGCACAAGACACCCCAGGTGACATGGGAGGCCTCCGAGGTCAGTTATCGGGTCCTCGTAGGTTTGGACGATCGTTTTATGGGACACGACTCTAAAGGCCAGAACACTGAAAGGTTCGATGAAATCGGAGTTCGTCGACCTTCCAGGGGCATCGAGAGTTTCTAGGGTCACGATAGACCTCCCGGAGAAGTTTGGGCGAAATTCACAACCGCGCCCCAAGAAGCTGAAATCGAAGGCTATAATCCACGGTTTTTGGCTTCCGGGAGACCCCGAAACGAAGGTGGAAATTTTCGCACAACAAAGAACAGGAACCCCTATGGGACATGGGAGACCCCCGAGGTGAGTTATTGGGTCCCAAGTAGGCTAGGACGGTCGTTTTATGGGACACCGCTCTAAGGGTCGAAACGCCGAAAGGATGGGTGAAACCAGAGTTGAGAGACCTTACGGAGGCACCGAGATATCTCTAGGGTCGCTATAGGATCCCACGGAAAAGTTTAGGCCGAATTTAAAACCGCGACCCAAGGAGCCGAAAATCGAACGTTATAATCCACGGTTTTTAAGCTTTCGGGAGGCCCCGTAACGAGTTTAGATATTTCCACACCACATAGCACAAGACACCCCTAAGGGTCGTGGGAGGCCTCAAGGTCGATTATCAATGTCCTGGTATACTTGCACTGTTGTTCCAAGGAACACCATTCTAGAGGCCGGAACACCGAAAAGATTGGTGAAATCGGAGTTCGGGGATTCCCGCGGCACCGGGAATTCTCTAGGGTCACGATGGACCCCCCCGGGAAGAAGTTTGGGAAAAATTCACAACAGCAACCCAAAAAACCAAAAATCGAAGGGTTAATCCAAGGTTTCTGGGTGTCAAGGAGGCCCCGAAACGAAGGTGGATATTTTTGCACCACATTGCGAAAGACATCCCTAGGGGACATGGGAGGCCCCCGAGGTCGGTTAAGGTCCTTGGTTGGCTTGGACGGTCATTTTATGGGACACCACTCTAAGGGCCGAAACACCGAAAAGATGGGTAAAATCGGAGTTCGTGGACCTTCCCTGGGCACCGGGAGTTCTCTAAGGACACGATAGACCCTCTGGTGAAGTTTGGGCAATATTTATAACCGCGCCCCAAGAGGCCGAAAATCGAAGGGTATAATCCACGGTTTTTGGGCTCCCGGGAGGCCCCAAAACAAATATGGATATTTTCGCTTCACAAAGCACAAGACACCCCTAGGTGACATGGGAGGCCTCCGAGGTCAGTTACCGGGTCCTGGTAGGTTTGGACGATCGCTTTACGGGACACGACTCTAAAGGCCAGAACACTGAAAGGTTCGATGAAATCGGAGTTGGTCGACCTTCCAGGGGCTCCGAGAGTTTCTAGGGTCACGATAGACCCCCCGGAGAAGTTTGAGCAAAATTCACAACCGCGCCCCAAGAAGCTGAAATCGAAGGCTATAATCCACGGTTTTTGGCTTCCGGGAGGCCCCGAAACGAAGGTGGAAATTTTCGCACAACAAAGAACAGGAACCCCTATGGGACATGGGAGACCCCCGAGGTGAGTTATTGGGTCCAAAGTAGGCTAGGACGGTCGTTTTATGGGATACCACTCTAAGGGTCGAAACGCCGAAAGGATGGGTGAAACCGGAGTTGAGAGACCTTACTAAGGCACCGAGATATCTCTTGGGTCGCTATAGGATCCCACGGAGAAGTTTAGGCTGAATTTAAAACCGCGACCCAAGAAGCCGAAACTCGAACACTATAATCCACGGTTTTTGAGCTTTCGGGAGGCCCCGTAACGAGTTTAGATATTTCCACACCACATAGCACAAGACACCCCTAAGGGTCGTGGGAGGCCCCAAGGTCGATTATCAGGTTCCTGGTATACTTGCACTGTTGTTTTAAGGAACACCATTCTAAAGGCCGGAACACCGAAAAGATTGGTGAAATCGGAGTTCAGGGATTCCCGCGGCACCGGGAATTCTCTAGGGTCACGATGGACCCCCCCGCCCCCCGGAAGAAGTTTCGGAAAAATTCACAACAGCGACCCAAAAAGCCAAAAATCGAAGGGTTAATTCAAGGTTTTTGGGTGTCAGGGAGGCCCCGAAACGAAGGTGGATATTTTCGCACCACATTGCGCAAGACATCCCTAGGGGACATGGGAGGCCCCCGAGGTCGGTTATCAAGTCCCTGGTTGGCTTGGACGGTCGTTTTATGGGACACCACTCTAAGGGCCGGAACACCGAAAAGATGGGTGAAATCGGAGTTCGTGGACCTTCCCGGGGCACCGGGAGTTCTCTAAGGACACGATAGACCCTTTGGTGAAGTTTGGGCAATATTCATAACCGCGCCCCAAGAGGCCGAAAATCGAAGGGTGTAATCCACGGTTTTTGGGCTCCCGGGAGGCCCCGGAAACAAAGTAGATATTTTCGCACCACCTAGCACAGGACGCCCTTAGGGAACATGGGAGGCCCCCGAGGTCGATTATCGGGTCCCTGGTAGACATGATAAATAACTCAACCTATATTCGGTGTTGGATAAGTTTGGTAAATGCACATTTCAGCAAAGCAGGTTCACAATTTCACATAGTCAGTGGCCTGTCCTAAACTTGCAAGACTTACAATTACACACATAACATAAAGCATTTAATACAACTCTCATACAGATACATACAGGAGAATACTGGTTAGAAGAGCAGATAGCAACACAGTTAGGTTCCCAATTCAGCAGGATGCGGGAAGGGTAATATGTATGTAGCCTTCCACCTATACAAAGCGTTGATTAAAAGCAGTGATTTTCTAAATTTACCGCCAGATTACCAAAGTCAGTGAAAAAAATTCATGGACACCATATTCTAGCATCCTAAGCTTCTTATTTTCATATGGGAAAGCAACCAAACAGCTTAGATGATATTGCCAAGAACATAGAAGAAGATTCATATACCAAAATTAATAAGCTGATGTTTGAAACACATTTGACATGAGGCAGCTCAAGCTGTTTGTTGGACCATCTCTCAATTTTGCCAGCATAAATTGGTCTTCCTCCATGGTCTTTGGAACGGCATGAAATAAATACCTGAGCTCTATCATGCACCTGCCAATTTAAGTCCATAACACACTTTAAGAACTCCTTTGAATCTTGTGATAACAACAAATATCATGCATTCGTACACAATAAGAACCAGTCAGATTCACCACATATTTTCATGTATAAACCAACAGAAGGCATCTGATACAAATGCGAACAACCAAATTAAGACGATGTCTGCACTTTAAAAGCCAAATACACACTTGGGGGAATGATATTCACAATAGCAAATCATGCATGTTTATAGAAATACAATCACTATCGAGTATCAACTCCTTACTTACTCCATGCAGAATTCCTTACTAATGATATCTTATAAACACGTATAACTAAATTAAATCTTGGGAAGCCTACGTACTACGTAATTAGAGCTCCGTTCCAGATGAGGTTAGGGGTTCGATTTTACTCACCCACACCTCTTAGTGGGGGTGCTCCTTGTGGTTGTTTGGGGGCTAGCCCACTTGCGTCACCTTAGCCTTGACCTCAACCAACCCATAACCCGAGCCTGTATTGACCTGTAGGAGGGGAACTCTCATTACTTACCCACAGAGTGTAAATTATTAAATTAGGTTGATGTATGACTCCACAGTCTTATATATGGTGATGCCACATAAAATGCCTTGACTATCCATAAGGTAGACCACAAATAATCAATCTTCCAATTGTTAGCATCCGAGTTATCAAGCAAGTGGCATAAGCAGACAAGTTGCAAGATCAGTAGGGCTGTGTTACTCGAACTCGTCAATTCACCTCAAGTACCCTGTCGGATATCAACACTTTAACCTGGTATGGAAGACACTTGGCACTTCATTTTAGGCCCCAAACACGCAAAAATATTCAGAAAATGGCATAGTCCCAATACGTGGACACATCTCAGTCGAACATTTATAAGCTATAGGCGAGTGAGTGTAACATAGCAATAGGGTCATTTAGCAATGATAAAGAAAATTAAACTAAAACTAATAACCATGCATCAGTGCCCCTTATCAGGAGATCCAAAGTATTTCTCAGCATCTATGGGGAACATTTCGGTTTTGCTTGGGTACTCATGAGCAGACAGTCGTATACTAGCTAAATATCAAAGGAAGAAAGTTCAAGGCACTTCCCGGGCAAAGTACTGAGCATGCAAGTTCTTCTCAGGAGAAAGCAAACTTATTAGGGTACGTCCCAACAGTACAGAAAGCACGTGAAGCCAGACAGAAACTCAAACCCACACAAACTTGAAAAGGTTTGCCAAGAAAAAAAGTATGACTCCTGGGAAAGGGCATTTCGATGTAAAGGCCAGTAAGCTCCTCCCAAGTTCTCCTTCTCTTGCTCTCATATCCCTCCTCCACCCACCTTCTCTTCCTCTTCCTCCCCTCCATTTTGACCTTCTCTTCCTCTTTCTCCCCACCCAAAACAACAAATTGAAGGCCAAACATGGAGGAGAGAGTGGAGGAAGAGCAGGTGATGGAGGACGGATGCGAGAGGGAGGAGAAGTTATGAGAACTTGGCCAAGCGGGCCCTAAGTCTTATTACATGCTCAAAGTACAAGTAATGCTTTTGTTTCCCAAAAGCAATTAGAAGATGAATTAACCTACAAAATGTGCCCTTTTGGCACAAAAGCAAGAGAGCAGCACATAGCTGACAAAAGTAAGAAGGGGAAAGAATTTTGACTATTTAATGAGTATTTATACTCTAGGTTGCACGGAGAGAGACACAGACATGGGGTAGCGCACCATTTATTGAGGGTCAAAAGCCTAATATATGTCGGACACGAGTGTCGTGTCAATGCGTCAGACAACTGACATAGCCTGGTTTTTCTTTTGTTTGGGGGGTGTGCGCCAGCTTTATAGGGCAGAGCAGTTCTCTCCCTTTCCTTATTAAAACTGACTAATGCGATTGACACTTTTGTCTGGCAGTGCCTTCACTATCAATCTCCTCGAAGACTACATTACCTCCTTCACATAATCACAGGGGAAACATTAAAAACTAGTTTAAGCAATTTAAGTGTCAAGAACCAGATAGCTAAGTGATGTAGTCATGTAGGAAGCATCTTGATAATTCAACTTGCTGTATTTTAAGTTGGTCGTAATGCTAGTGTTTGAAGAGTCTAATGGGGTTAAAGACTTTGAGGTTTGGATACAGTACTACACATAAACAGATAACTCTGGAAAGGTTCAAAGAGTGCATGCTAAAAACTGAAATTTCCTTCCACACAAAGATAACCAAAGGATCAACGCAGGAACGGTTGGTGCACAAGTAGAAAGTGTATGAATAGAAACCAAATCTCAACCAGTAATTCAGCTGCTTCAGCACCTAACAGACTCAGAAGAACAGAAGAAGGGAAGTAAATCAGTGAATGTGTATGGAATTATGGATCAAAGACGGAAAGCATACCTTTGGTATGAATAAATTGCTCACATTGTCATGTTCTGTATATTCTGACATGTAGAGCAGAAACCCATACATCTAAGGGAAACAAAGTAAGCAAAATTTTTTAATAACGAATAATTCATCAAGATCAAAAACATAGCCAAAGGCATAAATAAGTGCAGCAACAGCATAAACATCAAATACCTGGCCCACAGACTCCATAGGGATTGGGTCAGAAGATTCAACAACATCAGGATTATCTTGAATTCTGATCATATCAAACAAAGTCGAAGTTTTCTCTAATTGAACATATCCATATTCTGCCTTCTCATTGTTAGAGCGGACTGGAGGAAGAGATGTTGCAGCATATTTTTCGATTACCCTCCTTAATGCTGAAAAACACAAGGCACTACACTATAAATTATGGAGCATGACATGACACCTTAGTTAATAGATTAATAGTACATCACAAGAAAAATAAGAGAAAAATAAAAAAGAATTTCTGAAGTCAGATTCAATTAATCAATTTAACCACTTCATCAAGTATGGCCCTTCCAGATAAAAATACCAATCCTGGTGAAAATTGACCCCCCCCCCCCACACACACACACACACTAACAAAAACAAAAACAAAAAAACTTTCTCCCCCAGAGATGGTATAGATGTTTTCCCCAAGTTCCTCCATCCAACAGTAAATATCTTGCCTACTGATGTCTTGGGAAACATGAGGAGGTATGACTAAGGCATACTGAGACATAGTTTAAAAGAACTTGGAATTTTTTTCAAATAGAAGTAGAATAGCCAAAGAAACAATGATATATTTAGGCTTGATAATTCAAGATTTACCTCTAAACTTTGCATTGTCAATGTCACCAGATTCCCTAATTGGTGCATCCTAAGAGAAAAGGTAGTCCCTTAAGCACATAGACATAGAAGATAAAAGTACCAAACAAAAGCAGTTCTGTAGAAATGACTCACATAATCATAAGATGTAAGGTCAGGTTTGTAATCAGATTCATCTGAACCAGTATTTGCGCCATTATAGAACCCAAAGTTTGTCCCACCATGCACCATCTACAATTTCCAAATAACTTATCATAAATCCCATATGGCTGATCATTACTAGTAAATGAAAAATATTTTCTTCCAGCATACATAAAGCACCACAGAGCCATTCCTCGCCAAAATCTTTTCTAGCTCAGCTGCTGTAAAATCAGCATCAGTCTCGGCAATCTTCTCTCCCCAGTGTGTAAGCCAGCCTGTATAGAACTCTCTGCAACATAAAATGTTATGAGCAACAAATTGCAGTTCATGAACACAAATTATGTATGCACATGTAATACTCACGCGGAAAGAGGAGGAGATTTTCCTGGGGCATTGAACTCCTTTTGCAATCCAAATATCGGCCATGGTTGATCACCTGTTGTGAAGTCAACAGCTGCGATGGAAACACAAATGTTTCAGTAGACAAAGATAGGTATCAGATCTAAAAAGCTATCATTTCAATATGGATACTTTCTTCACTCAAAGTTTGGGCTTTTCCGGAACTATTACAACCTCTCAGATATATCACCACTAAATAGAATTAAAATGGTATAAAGTATATACCTAAGGAGCACTTGAATTGTGACTTAAAAGTGAACATTCTAACTTTGTTACTGGAAAAAAATAGCTCGGAAGACAGTTTTGTGGCACAAAGCCATGTCCCCTTCATGTTAAAGAGTAGAGTCCACAAGCTGCCATTTTCATTACCTCAAAACTGGACTTCCAATTGTAACTGAGAAACTTACTCTATGCATTTCATACGAAAAGGAAATCTCAGAAATCCTTGCTGTTTTCTGCAAGCAGATAAATCCACAAAACATTCCAGTCTAACCTGAATACACAATATTCCCAGGGATAGTTCCTTTCTCGAGGGTTTTCCTTGTACCTCCATCTGTAGTATACCTTTATGCACGGAATAATAAAATATTATAATTGATAAAAAAAAAAGGAGCCAGTTTTGAAATATAACTAAATGTTCCTCAGATAACACAGAAGTGCAATTTACTTGGCATAGCTAACAGAAAAGTGTAATTTGCTTGGCATAGCTAATAAAATCCAGAGTTCCTCAGATGATCTGATATCGTAGCCAGCTTTTAGGCTTTTAGCGAAGCTACAAGTTGATTTCAGTTCATAGATGATACATATTGGACTCTCCTTGAACTTAGCAGACAACTTTTCAGCTACCTACTTACAGGATATCTTAATACCTGCCCAACAAAAGAATAACAAAGGTAGCCTCATGGCCCTCAATCTCATCATCACATTTGAAACAATGCATAAGATATACATCCTACTACGTTTACAAGAATAATTTACGCAAAAAGAAAGTATTATTAGACACCCCGATGAACTGAACATGAACATCAAAAAATTGCAAGTTTTATGGAACAAAACCAAGCTGCATCCTTGTCAGGAAAAAGAAAACCTACCCTCAAGCACATTTTGAGATTGCTTATACATAAGACACTCCAGACCCTTATAATCAGTGGAGCTCTTAATTAACAGAAACTCTAGCATTAACACGTCTTTTCCATTTAGAAACTTGGTGCATATCTTTTAAAGAAAACATGTCTCGTCAGATGTTAGGAACCATTAAGACCAGACAGAAAAGCTTTTAAATTATTTCAAGGATAATGACGTCAATCTATCACAAAGAGGCATCAACAAAATCTGGCGCACATTGTACAAGACCATAACACAGCACTAAAGACATTGGGACTCTTACAAAAGTATGTCATCTCCAAGGTGTCTTCTGGCCAATTTGACAAGGTGATGCAGATATGCCTTATCATCTCCATATGAACCATATTCATTTTCTATCTGAAATAAAAAAAATCCTTCTTAGACCTCATAAAACTTTCGGATTTTAGCACGGTGTTGAGCAACTACATATTCACTATTCAGTTAAGTAAGCTTTCTTTGATTTATCTTGCATTTGTCAAAGAGACTGTAGTGTAGGTGAATGATTGTGAGAATTTCACATATATGGGCCACTTCATTTGCAATTTTCAAAAGTTTCAAGTCAACACATTCACAGCAGTCCTTTAATCTTTTCTCCAGCCCCCTCCCCCCTTGGGGTTGGTCATCACTTATGTCTTTAAGAAAGTTACCTAATGCTTATATTGAGTTATGACAATCCTAAAGCAGCACTAAGAAATTTCAAAGAACAAAATCAAAATTAACAAAATGACGCACCTGAACCATGATGACGGGACCACCATTGCCATAAAGAAAAGGAGCTACCATCGGTAGTAGTATTCCCCACCACTTATCCACCTGTTACCGCTCATGTATCAGAATTCGGAATTTCAGAAGTAAAAGACAAAGAGACTTACAGACAGACACATGCAGCCAACTGCTGCAGCACAAAAAAGATGTTGCAACATACTTGCAATTATTGTTACCCCAATGATCCAATGCAAGGACGGGGGAGGTCAAAATGTATGCCTTGTAGCATATTTATAATTATTGTTACCCCAGTGATCCAATGCAAGGACGGGGGAGGTCAAAATGTAGGCCTTGTAACATATATACATGGTATTAAATATCGGCCGCGACGTATCGTATCGGTCGTATCGTATCGGTTTTTCAGGTCGCCGATACGCGATATCCCGCTACGTAACGTTGTTTATCATTTGGCCGATACTTGACCAATACGGCCGATACACGGCCGCTATATGACCGATACGGTCGATATATGACCAATACAGCCGATATATGGCCGATACGGCCGATATATGGCCGATACGGCCGATATATGGCCGATACGGCCGATATATGGCCGATACGGCCGATAAATGGCCGATACGGGATATATAGTTGATACAAAAATTTATGCCGCGACAAGCACGACTTGATACGCATCGCCGATATCAGTCCGCTTCCGCGATGTCGCGACCGTTTCCGCGATCGCGACCGATACAGCGATTTCGAACATATATATAATTATTGTTACCCTAGTGATCCAATGCAAGGACGGGGGAGGTCAAAATGTAGGCCTTGTGATTAAAATGACACTTTTCTTGATAGAGGAATGATATAAGAAAAAAAAGACATTGTGATAATCCTAAGGGGAAGTGCAGAACAGTATCCAATAAACTACTATAAAAGAAGATGAAGACATACCAATTCAAGGTAAGCTGGGTCTGAAGACCTTAGTCTGAGAGCTGGCTCTTTAGACAGTAACCAAGCTGGAAAACCTCCCAGATCCCACTCTGTAATGTACTAATGTACTCAGAGATATGTGTTCAGTGGTGAGCAAAAACTACACAGAAGACATAAGATCACAAAAAAATAAAAAAGAAAATAAAAAGGCAGTTGAAAACGATGAAGCTGAAGTACTCTAATAGCGACGAATAGCAAGCCAATAACAGTTCTTTTTTGTCAATTCCTTCCAACTTGAAAGACAGAACAAGTTTTGCAATTGAGAAATAAAAATAAGAAAGCAATGAAGGGATAATGGTGCTTTCACCAAAAAGGTGAAATTGAAGCAAACCTATTAATGGAGTGGAGGATGTTAATAGAATTGACGTTCTGTGATTTCCATCCAATATAGAAATTGAAAGTACCATATTATGAAATAAAAGTAACTATTACCATGTGTCCAAAAAAATAACAATAACCATATCCGCTGTAGCGCCAATTATTATCAGTTACTTCCCTTTTAGAAAATAGATGGGTCAGGCAGACAATTTGCCGGCAAAGAAAGATCTTTAATTTTGACAAGTAAAGCAATTCCACGGAAGTAGCACATAAGAAGATGAATTTAAGACAACAGACAAATTGTAATACGAGTACATTTCAAGAAGGATTCGAAAATCAAAATTACACAAACCTGCACAAATGTAGGGGCCAGGCCGAAGCATAACAAGGAAACCTAGCTTTTGGCAGAGTCTAAGATATGATGTTATGTCAGCAATACCATCAAAAACCACACTTCCAGGGCTTGGTTCATGCAGATTCCAGGGAACATAAGTCTGAATTGTGTTTAAGCCCAATGCCTTCGCTCTCAGCAGCCTATCTTCCCAATACTGCATTGCTAGGCGCACATCGGTAAAAATAAAGATTGTCTTAAGCATGGTATTAAATATCGGCCGCGACGTATCGTATCGGCCGTATCGTATCGGTTTTTGAGGTCGCCGATACGCTACGTAACGTTGTTTATCATTTGGCCGATACTTGACCAATACGGCCGATACACGGCCGCTATATGACCGATACGGCCGATATATGACCGATATGGCCGATATATAGCCGATAGGGGAGATATAGTTGATACAAAAATTTATGCCCCGACAAGCACGACTTGATACGCATCGCCGATATCAGTCCGCTTCCGCGATGTCGCGACCGTTTCCGCGATCGCGACCGATACCGCGATTTCGAACCATGGTCTTAAGTTACATTGAACAGTTAATTTAACAGCTACAGAAAGTTCAATTGTTTAAAGTGACATGTAAACCCCTTGGTAGCTCACTCCAAACTCAGTCTCCCCTGCCCTTAGTAAGCAATACAAGGCATTTTCTGCTATCTCCAATGCAGTGAAAACTAAACTCATAATAGTATGCTGTTTTCTTGCCAATACATTGGTAACCAGTACTAAACATGCACAGATTTACTTATACTCCTATGTGATTTATCCAATACTAGAGCTATAGATTATTTATGTTATCTAGTTAAATTTTCATATTCATATAGTATTATTTAACTAATGGAAGTTCGATCATACTTTACAAATAAATAAGGAGACTTGTTGCATAAGAACACCAAAGAAGATTAATCAATCACAACAATAGTTTCATCCTGACCTACATGCTAATGGGCTCATGACTTACAAATAAAAGATAGTACTTAATATGGATGCTACATGTATTAGTATTACAATTAGCTGCCTCTTAAAAAGTCTTGCTCTTTAAAGAGTGTGAATGGCAAGTTATTAGTTGATGTCAACAATTTCATAACATAGGTCTACAGACTACATACAGATAGTATGATTATCATCCCTTAGAGCTCCATTCTACAAAGGCCAACTCAGAGTAAAGGAAATCATAAATGTACCTCAGGAAGAACCCGAAAGTAATGCAAATCACCACCAATTATACGAAACGGCTCACCATCCTTCCAGAACATATCATCAGCAATTTCAAATGTCTTGGAATTAAGCTGATGAAGCAAATCAAAACCCATTAAAACGAACACACATTGAAGATGGTTAATCAATAATATGAATAATCAACACTAACAGTTCTGACATTCTTTTCTAACTAGGAAACACCAGTCACCCAGAAAGAGATGCAAAACAAAATAAGTCATTTATGGTACACACTTAACAGGTATATCTTGAAAATCTTACACGCTCTTGAAGCGCCATATCATCGTGCAACTATGTGACGATGGAATGTGGCAGTCACAGTCACAGAAGCCTATAATTATATTCAGTTGTTCAATGTCACAGTACTATCAACGAATTTTCCGAAATGTTTTCCCTTGGGAAAAAAAAATTGCTATAATTCTCTCACAATTCATCTTTAGTCACAATTCCTTATCCATAATTAATAACTCAGAAACAATCCATTTCAGCTTTATCCAAATCATACACAAACTTCCCTAAACTTCACTCTCTCAGAGCGCCACGTCATCGTACAACTATTTGAAGATGGAAATAATGAAATGTGGCACTCACAGTCAGAAAAGCCAGTAATTATATTAGGTATATTCAATTTCACGATACTACTATAGACGAATTTCCCAAAATATTTTCCCTTGGCTAAAAAATTGCTATATTTAGGTCACCATTCTTTACGCATAATAATTAAAAAGTTAATAACTCAGAAACACTCCCGCATAATCAAATTATAGACGACCAAACTTTAAATTCATCAAAATGAATAAACAGAACAATAATCAAAATTGCTAAAAATTACTATATTTAGGTCACCATACTTCACGCATAAAAATAAGTTAACAACTCAGAAACACTCCAGCATAATCAAATTATACACGATCAAACTTTCAATTCATAAAATTCATCGAAATGCATAAACAAAACAATAAACCAATAGATGAGAGAGAGAGAGAGAGAGAGAGAGAGTTACCTTGTGGCGATGGCGAGGGTGGTGATTGGAAGAGAGAGAAGGGAGTGGGGCAACGAAGGCGAATAGGGCTACGAGAGTGAGGAGAGAGAAAATGATGGTGGTGGTTAGACTGAGAGTGAGAGAGCTACGAATTTTCTTCATCGTTGACGGTGATCGAGCGTCGGAAAAACGCTGGTGTGATAATTACCGGAGTTGCTTAAATGGTGCCGGTCTTTATTGGGCAGTATTAGTGATTATTGTGAAGGCGGTCTTGAGTTTTGATGACCTGGAGGCTGGAGACAGTGGACTAATTGACCAAGTCTGTCAACGCGTCAACTACTGTTACTAGACCTGGCAAATGGATTGGTCGGATCGGGTTCGATTCGGATCATTTCGGTTGAGATTATTTTCGGGCCAGTTTATATGGGTTCGGTTCAACACGGTTCAGGTTTGGTTTTTAATTTGCTCAAGCAGCTTCAGGTTCGATTTAGTTACGGGTCAAATACATTCGGGTCGGGTATGGACTCGGGTTTCCAGTTCTTTTTGGGTTCGGATTCAAGTCGGGTTTATATTATTGTGAATTTTACAAATAAACATGGGATATAATAATTTATTTATGATTTTCCTTTCGAAAACAATAAAAAGATGTTTGTAAAGAGTAAAATATTCTTATCATACTATGTTAAGGACACAAATAAGTAAAAAATAAAAGTTTTAAACTTGCAATATTTCGGATCGAGTTCGGATCGGATTCAATTCGGGTTTGGATCATTATTTCTTAGGTCGCATTCAGATCGGTTAACTTCGAGTCATTTGGATCAGATCGGTTTCGAGTCGGGTTAGGTTTGGGTCGGATTGACTTTCGGTTTCGTTCCAACTTTGGGTTTACTATTCGGGTCAAAATCGAATATCGGGTCGGATTATCGGGTCCGAGTCAGCTTTACCTGGTCTAGTTACTAGGATGTTTTTGACCGTTGTACACTATTAACTGTTTGTAGAGTTTAACCGCCTTTAATTTATTTATTTTTTGGAGGGGGCTTAACCGCCTTTATTTTATTCTTTTTGGTGGGAGTTTTACCGGTGTGATTTCCTCAAATATACATGATTTATAAACTAATTCCCTAAATAGCTTCGGTTAAAAATTATTTCCAAGCATATACATCTAGTAGGTTCGGATTGAGGTAAGGAAAATGTCTTTTTTTTTTTGCCCCAAAAATATGGGCCTACCAGTTACCAGTTCACTAGCGTTCTATTTTCCAACCAAAAAAAATAACCCTCCTCCTTCCCCACGTTTCTCTACTACTGCTCTCTACCAGTGCTCTGCTCCCCCTCCCCAGCGTTTCTCGACTGTCAAGAGAAACCCACTACTCGTCAGCCTCCTCCCCGTCCCTTCACCGTTCGGTACTCTTCACTCGGCGGCATCCAAGTGGTAAAATCCCAATATTTGGTGAAGCCCTAATCTGGTAATGGAAGCTTAAGAAAAGGTAAATTCTTGCCCTAATTTGATACACTTTGTTTTAATTTGCCCAAATTTGAGTCTTTCTTTGATTGACTGTGGCCACAGGTTGTGAGAAGTTAATCACTAAATTGTAGATTTTGCTACTTGCTTAATTTTTTCAACATTCATTAGTATAAGCACTCTGTTCTTGCTTTCTAGTTATTTGTACTGAATTTTTATGTGCTGAAATTTTATTTTAATTCAGCTTTATGTAAGTAACTATATATCCAAAGTAGTTAGTGTTGCTCTCAATTTATGATTAAACATATTTTGTTTGTCTGTTTAGTGCAGTCTTCTCATATTGTTTTTTTGCCTGTGGATGTAATGTCTGTATTGCTTATCATGTTGGTGCCAGATGAACTTACAACTTTTGCTAATGGACGCCTTAAAGAAGATGATAAGCAATTAACACCAGAAATTTAGGCTAATCGGTGATCCAATACATTATAGTATTGACTAAGAAGGTGATAAGAGTAGAGTATATTAGTGGAAAGCTCATTGTCAGCAAAGGAAGGAATATGACTTAGTAATATCAGGAATATGACCCCATGAAATGTTAAGCTTCTTAGGTTTGGAGTATCTATATGGTCCTATGGACCTATTGTTTGGTGATTAGAGTATGCGGCAAAATTATCACATAGTGAACCTTAAGCTTCTTAACTTCAATGCACTTAATGATGACACCAAACTGTTACATGAAAATGCTATATCTGTCATATACAAGCTCTTTTTTTACATATGTTAGGGTTATGGGTGCATTATACTCAAATAAAAGGACAAGCCTTTCCTGTTCTTAGCACATTTGGTACATTTGTAATATCTGCTTCTATTTCTGTATCATCATTATGCACCATATTTGGTGTTCTATAAAGAATCTGGGAAATTGATTGTGGCCACATGTTCAATTTGTGTACTGAAATGGATTCTATGATGTTAAATGAAGGGACAAGAAAGTTAATCTTGTGCCAAAGGTAGTTTAATGAAGAGTTGAAGTCATTGTATGCTGCAGCTATACCTTCTAACCTTTTTCTTGCCAATAAAGTGATTCTTTTGACCACTACAAACAGAGGAAAAAAAATATGTCGCCTATGCAGGGCTCTATGCACCTATGCTTTATATGTGAAGTTCTACTTCTGATGTGTTATCTTTTACTCAAGCTACTTTTGTTTTCTTTTGGCTTCTCTTGTTTATGAGTTGTTCTATGCAAGTAACAATTCGAGCATTTGATCACAAATGTGTTAAATTTAACAAATAATCTTGAAATGAAGAAATCATTATAGTAATTGAGGTAGCCTAATTCTTGTAATGTGCCTTTTTAAAAGGATTGTATGGGGATATTGCGTCCCAGACTTATTGTTACGTAACTTTAATAGACGTAATCATTTTATCAAATATATATATATATATATATATATATATATATATATATATATATATATATATATATATATATATATATATATATATATATATATATATATATATATATATATATATATATATATATATATATATATATATATATATATATATATATATATGTCTTTATCTAAAACAAATATTATATATCTTGAGGTAGGCTACTCTATTTTTTTTATTTTTTTTTTTGCTCATCTATAGACTACTCCAAATAATTATTTTTGTTGTCTCTGTTTAGTGATTGTTTACGGATTAAAATTGTGCTTATTTTATTTATGTTGTGTCTTTGCTTACTAATTGGTCATAGCCTTTGTTTACTAATTGGGATATCTTTGCACAGATTTGTATCAGTTCCTCAATAATGGAAAATCCATCATTTAGTGGATCTCTTACAAGAATGCTTGTCGATGATCAGTACTTTGTTGAACCAAATCTATTGCCTCCTTCAAATCGTGCTAGTGAGCAACACAGGTTGGGTGATATGAATGATGTATGGCATGATAGTGAACCTGATTCTCCGAGGAGAGAAGATGTTGAAGGGGATAACTCTGGAGATGATCAGGTTGTTGTTGGGTCTGATGCTCCTATTCATGACTTTGCTTGCGTTAGTCCCATCGATGAATCTTTACTTAATTGTTGGAGGACATGGACGGCTAAATATGCATTTAAGGACGGCGATGAATTTCGTCATGGTCATGAATTTGCTACCAAGACAGTGCTAAAGGATGTGGTGAAAGTGTACTCCGTAATGAGGAACCAGGATTTCAAAGTCAAGCGGTCTAGTGAAGATGCAGTGACACTTGTATGTAAAAGGGATCCACCATGCAATTGGTGGCTTCATGCGAGGAAAAGCAAATACTCAGATGCTTTTACAATCAATGTTTATAAAGGCCCACACGCATCTTCTTGTGTTAGTGACTCTGTTCCTAAGGATCATTTTCAGTTAGGTTCAGAATTTGTTAGCCATAAAATTAAGGAACTTGTGCGTGCCATCATAGAGGTAATCAAAGAACGTTTTAAGCATACCATCTCCTACAAGAAGGCTTGGCTGGCAAAACAACGAGCAATTGCACATATATTTGGTGATTGGGAGAGATCATTTGAAAACCTTCCTCGTTTCATGAAAGCAATGAAAGAAGTAAATCCTGGGTCTGTTGTACATTTTACTAACAAGCCGACAACCGACCCATCTATTGAGATATTTCAAAGGGTGTTTTGGGCATTTGGGCCTTCTATTGAGGGGTTTAAACATTGTCGTCCCCTTATTAGTATTGATGGAACCCATTTATATGGCAAGTACAAGGGGACTCTCCTTATTGCAATGGGCTGTGATGCTAATACTCAATTGTTTCCACTTGCATTCGCCATTGTTGAAGGGGAGAATGGAAGTAGCTGGTCTTGGTTTATGGCGTGCATAAGATTGTATGTCACTCAAAGACATAATCTATGTGTTATTTCAGATAAACATCCGGGTATCATGTCTACTGTGAACGACCCGTATGGTGAGTGGTGCGAACCATATGCCCATCATAGACTATGTTTGCGCCACCTTGCCTCCAACTTAAATACTCGATACAAGGATAATCACTTGAAAAACCTCTTTGGTTGGTCAGCTGAACAACACCAACCCAAGAAGTTTGATGCTGGTTTCAAGAAAATAAGGGAAATGAATGTTAATGCTCATAACTATCTTTCCGAGATTGACTTTTGTAAATGGTCTCTTTGTCATGATGGTGGGAGAAGGTATGGTATTATAACGACTAACCTGTCTGAAGTATTCAATAGTGTCTTGAAGGGTGTACGTTTTTTTACCAATTACAGCCCTTGTGCAGTGTTCATTCTATAGAGTCAATGCTTACTTTGTTGAGAGACGTGGATGGGCCTTGAAAAGACTTCATGAACAACATGCATATAGTGAAAAATTGACTAACTTGTTGCAAAAAAAATGGCCAAGGCAGCTCACCACACTATAGATGCTTACAATTACCAAATTGGAAAATATCAAGTCACCACTGGCCAAGGAGGTAGGGAGCATAAGGGTGGTCATACTCATGTTGTAAACTTCCAGCAAAGGACTTGCACCTGCAAGAAGCTGCAATTATACAGGTTCCCATGCTCTCATGTACTTGCAGTTTGTAGAGAATATAGCTTGTCACCGGCTGAATATGTAGACTCATTCTTCTCTTCAACCGAGTACTATGAATCATACAAGGCAGACTTTGAACCCATTCCTGACAAAGCATATTGGACACCATATAAAGGGCCAACGGTCATTGCTGACAGTAGCATGAAGAGAGGTAAAGGGAGACCAAAAGCAAAAAGGTTACAAAATGAGATGGACGAGAACCCTCGCGGTAAGGTGACATGTGGTTTATGTGGGAAAAAGGGCCACAATAAAAAGACTTGTAATCGAATAGTGAGAAATGATGTTTCTTCATCTAGGTAAATTTGTATACTATTTTTGTTTATAAATGTTTGTTTGTGTTTTATATATTAATGTTGTTTTAGAGTTCAAATAAATAAATTTATTGTATGTTTTTTTGGTAGCTTCCATGGAATAAACGGTATATCAAGGACTTCTTGATCCATATGTTCTTATATTACAACATCACCATAGAAGTCAGGATGCGTGGAGTAGCAGTCAGGTACTGTAGTTTCTGTTTGCTATTGTCATAATTGTGATCCTTGAGATGTATATTTTAGCAAAATTCTAATCTGAAATTGCAACCAAATGTGTGGTGCTTGGCCTGTGTAACGAGTTTGAAAAAATAATAGCAGGTTCATAGAAAATTTATTAAATGGAATTCTAATTTGAAAATACAGCTCTTAATACCTCGTTATGTACTACTCCTTTCGTTCTTTTTTCTCCTACCCACTTTTTTTTTTACACGGAGTTTAATGAGAATTGCTTTTGGAACAAAAATTTCTTATTTGCCCTTACTTTAAAAAGAGAGAGAGTGGGAGTTAGTAGTGGGTTGGAAAGTAATGATGACAAGAAAAAGTAAGGATAAAATGGGTCTTTTAATACTCAAAGTATTACTAAAAGGGGAAATGGGTAGGAGAAAAAAGAACGGATGTAAAAGGAAAGTGGGTAGGAGAAAAAAAAACGGAGGGAGTATTGAACTTTTGATATGAAATTGCAGCAAAAGCTTATTTGCTGCATTCTGGCTGTGTACTAAAAATTTGAGTTGAATTGATCATTGTAACAGGTTTCAAAAAGGGACAAATAGATAGTCGTGTCTTACAATATAATAGATACGCCGACTTATAGAGCGAAACCATTGCCAACTATTATAGAGTCTGCACTTTCTTCTTGGATCTTGGAGCATCAATCGAGACGGAGGTCCAGATGTGCTTCTGCAGTAGTTACAGTTTCATTGATTCATAAATACTGCAACGATGTTGCTGTCGTTTTTTTTTCTACTACCATTGTAAAAAACAAATTTGTGATGGTTGTTAGCAGGATTATTGTCTGTCGTATTTTTTTTGGTTGATTTGCGTTATGTTAACTCAAGTATTGACATTTTATTCGTGATTTACGACAATCTTTTGAACTTGTATAAATTTGGATCGATGGTCGATTAATGTTTGAATATAGGTTGGTTGAACGGAGTACAAATGTTGATTTACCGGCTGGATCACGTGTTATTACTGAAACGAAAAAGAGTTAACTAGACTGGTTAAATATTTCCCTGTATGGTTTAGCGAAAATTTGGTGGTAACAATTTTATAAAGAAAACCATTGTGGCTTACAGCTACTTGTAGAAGAAAAAAGGTCTGTTATGAATTTGCAGCCGAAGTGATGCTCTCATGTTCAATTTTTTTTTTGCAAAAAGCCGTATCAAAATAAAGCGGAAGAAAAAAAAATCGGATCAAAAAAAATTGAAATCCTACATGTATATCTTGGGAATTATTTTATTGAACATGTATATTTGAGGAAATCACACTTCCTTGGCTCTATCCGAACCTAATAGATGTATATGTTGGGAAATAGTTCTTAATTGAAGCTATATGGGGAATTAGTTTACTAATCATGTATATTTGAGGAAATCACACGTTTTACCGCCTATATTTATTTTTTTTGAGTAATGTAGCAATTATTTATTTTTTTTGGAGTAATGTACCATTTTCAATTAATCCCCTTTATTTTATTTTTTGCAAGGAGTTTTTTTTTTGCTTTTGCAGGTGGGTTTTGTTGGGTCCTTGTTTCATACTTCTATTAATGTGGCGATTTGAGAGCGTGTGGAGGAGAGAGATATAGCGATAATATAGTAAGTGTACATTTAAATCTGGGAAAGAGGAAGTATTTAGCTACTCAGTTACTCCTTGTTAGTGAATTATATTCCATGCAGTGGCGGAGCCAGAGAAGTGGCAATGTGAGTGCAAAAATTAAAAAAAAAAAAACAAAAATTTAGAATATAATTTACTTACAAAATAATCCCTATAAAAATTCCGATGTTTGGTAGGAGTGGGGAAGCAAGGGGTCTCCCTTGACACCCCCACCTCCGCCATTGATTCCATGTGGCATAGGAGCAATAATACATCGACTTACCCGCATGGGGGAGCTACTTTGTTAACAAGGTGGTCAAATTATCCTTCTTGGCTCATGATTGAAGTATTACAGAGTACCTTAATATTAAGGACATGCCCTAACTATAACATTTTAACCTTACTTTTGGACACCGCTTGGCATAATAATATAATGATCTCAACTAAAAGTGCTAGCTCCGCTACTGCTTATGAGAATGACAAAAAGATTATAAACAAATACATTGGCAAAATACATAAACTTCAGGTCGACCATGGAACAACAAGGATGTCGAGCAATATGGAAGCAAAGATTTGAAATAAGTTGCTTAGCTTCGACTAAAACGATGTAATACATGAAATGATACGCAACCATTAAACATGATTTAACATATTTAGCTCTAACCAACTTGTTACACCTTACCACAACTTATTTCAAATCCTTGTTCACTTATCAGCTGAAAATTTAGAAAATTGTACATCCTTGACCCTTAGCTTGTATGTTTGATTAGATATTACACTTGTTTGTTGGGATCCGCGTTTGGGTTGGGGCGCATGCGGTGGACCTTCTAGCCAAGGGTGTATAGAATAATGAGTGCCCCTATTTCAGGTCAAAACCCTTAAAAACAAAACCCAACACACAAAGAAAGGCAACCATCATTGCCCTTCAAAAAGAGCACAAGAAAAAAAAAAAGTTGGCATCATGAGGGAGAAATCTATTGAGAGAGAGGTAACAATCCTACAGAAAACAGCCGTATTAGAGCAGCTTTATCAAGATCATACAAGGACAAGTCAACTGTTTCTTTTAGCTAAGAAATATTATAATGTACTATATATATGAAATCAAATGTATTATGTAATACTCTAGTGTAGTGTTTGTAAAGTTCCCACACCCCAACAAAGGGATTGGAGCCCTCCCTTTGATACCAGCTAGCTAGCTGGCTCATGAGCGTAAAAGGAATTACGCTTTTTTTAGGTGCTATGCTTTCTTAAATCTTGTTTAGATTTTCATGAAGGAGGTTAAACGTCATATATGCGACATAGTAGTCAGAAATCGAATCCAATATCTTTTATTGGAGACCCTCAGTATTACACTTATAAATTTGTCATTTGTCAATGCATCATCATATAACTCGGGTGCAGAGGTATCTAATGTAGTATAGTAATATTCTTCCTTTTCAGTTTTTCAATCCTTTTTTTTCTTTTTCATTGTCCTAGTTTGGGTTTTGACTCTTCTGGGTATAACACGAGACAAAAAGCATATACAAACCCAATTCCCAAAAAATCATCAAAAAGATTGTAAACAACCAACAGAGGCCACAGCATGATGGGGCAGTGTGCTCTTCCCCACCACACTCCATACCCAGCAAGTACCAATACTGACATGGCCAAGGCCAGGGTTGATGACCGATTTTAGATAAAGCCTAATATCAAACTTTCCCAGTCAAGTTTCAATTTTCCCCACTTGAAATCTCTTTTAATAACAACTTCACTTATGATATCTTTTCAAACTAATGTATCTACAAGTATGTTGTATGTATGATCCCCTTTAAGCCAAACACTAATATGCTGTCGAACGAAATGCCATGGAGCCTGGAGGTGAATGGGGAAAAGGTTTAGTTTACCCACCGAGTAGACTAAGACTGTTCATGTGATGTGCGACATGACATTATACTCGTTAATTTTCGATAATTTGTTTGTATATTGAAAATTATTTATTATTTTTTTAATACACAAACTTGTTTTATAGTCCAAGTTACGTAAATAAATTACCCACTCAAGTATTCTACATCATGATTGGTCGAAGTACTATTACAAAATTTCTAGAAGTTGTTGGACAAATGGAATTGGAGAATATACCTTATTTTGACAAACTTCACCACTTAAAATTTGTAAACCGAATTTAAGAAAAGATGCCATTCCTCATATTCAAACTAGGATGGAAATTGGAAAAGAATGCTTGACCATCCAGAGACAGCTAGCTAGCCCCTCTTTTTACCCAAACAGCCAAACCTATAGTACACATAGGACCTCAGACTCTCAGAGGAATCTAAAATTTTCCTTATCAACATTATTATTTTTTAATATTTTAATTTTTTTATTAATATTAATCTGAATATTTTAATAGCAGCCCAACTATCCTTTACTGAGACCAATGAAGGGACAGGTGCCAACACCACTACCAAAGCAAAAAAAGCCCAATGTACATCCACATTGACCTAACATTATATTAGCAATCTGTTGTTAAAGATGATCATCTGTTCTGCATTCTGATCATGTCTTCTGGTATCTCTGATATCTGTGCTCCGTTGCCTGTAACACTTTTCATGGGATCTTACTTTATTTAGTCATGGGCTAATAATACATTTATGATTCATTACATCTTTGTTTGATTGTCATGGGCTCATGGCTCACTTTTTAGTCTTATCTTAATTTAAAGCAAAATTATAAAATAGCATGTTCTTTAAAGCATGGAATCTCACATATAAATGTTAGTGTTAATTCTGTTAAGGCATAATTGCAAATCCTATCGTAACCCAATTACCCAAACTTTTCCCCCCTTGATTAGTGATGCTAATGGTAATAACTCATCTTTAATACAAATCTTCACCCTCTTGAAGTTTAGGTTCAAAAACCACCACCAATTTTCGCAAACATTTATGTTTTACAGTATGGGTAGAAACTAGCTAGAGATTATCTATCTAGAGGCTCCATTTTTTAAAGCGATTCGTGTTATGTTTCCTTATTTTAGAATCCGTTCAACTCATCAGTTCATTAATTATTAATTTAAACGACATACTTTTCTCTTATAATTACTATATAAATTAGTCTAGTTCAGATTAGTGAGAGAAAAAAAAGAAACACTAATCTCAAAAATTTGATAAAAACATCTATCTTTCTCACTTTATTTTACCATCCTAAAGCATTATCCACTACTAGTATGGTTTATACTGCCTCGGGAAGAATGAGATCAAATGGGAATTGTATAAAGGGTCAAAGAGCATCTCCCCCTTTCTTTTCAGTTGCGATGAAATAGAAACACATCTTAGAATGTCACCGTTGCGCTGTTGGCTTTGCACATTTCTTTGCTCTTCACATGAAGTCATAGAATCCAATGCGCTTTAAAAGAGAATATTTGTACCACGCTCAGAGTCCATGTCACTGCATATACTATTCACATGACGAACATGCTTGCATATTCCCATTTTCATGAATCTGAATTTTAAAAAGCCTATACTTATCCTATAATAGGACCAACATTATCGCGGGATGAGCAATTATATGAAGAATTATATATTTGTATGCTCTTTATCACTTGAAATGTCAAATCAATTCAGATGTGCAAAACTTACTACTATATACTAGTAGTATTTGAAGAATGTATGTAAATGGTGGCTAGGACTCATGGTCATGATCTTTGTAACAAGCTAGCGGTATGTATCGAATATAAGACATGTCGGTAATTTATAACTCTGATACTATGTGTTAAAACCAACTCAACTAAACATTTAAATTGATGGTTGAAGATCGAATCAATTTCATATATTTTATTAAAAAAAATAGCACTTACCGACCGTATAATTTCAAAAAAAAATCCTTAATGTTATTCCTCCAAACCACATGATAAAGCAAGTCTTTGTCTACGTACAAGTGCGAGGGATGACCATGACCCATGCTCCTTCAACATTAGTCAACAATTATGAGTGTCACAATTATATTCCTTAACATATCTAATTTCTATCAATAATTTTATAATGCTCTTAGCAAATGACTTGCTTTTTGGTGCTAGAGAGACATTTAATACTTGGACGGCTGACCTTGGTCAAATATTGTAGGTCCTTAGATGTTGACACCAAATTATTCATATATAAAAGTGTCCAAATTGATTTCATAAAATAAAAAAAATAAAAAAAATAAAAAAAAATAAATAAATAAAACTGACGGTCCTCTTGAAAACTTGTACAGTAAATATCACGAGACAAATAGTTGAGCAAATTGGTCCAATGAAATCCGACTAGTTTGGATTTTATATATGGAGCAACCTTGCAACTTTAGGTCAAGTTCCAATTATATTCCATGATAAATAATTGTTGGTGCCACTGGATTTTTTACTAATCATGTAGAGAGAAAACAGGTGAATTGAATTTCTCTCTATTGGATTCATACATATATTATTACTTAATACTTTTATTATCCAGTATAGTGCTACAACTTTTATTATTACTAAAAAAACACAAAAACTTCTCCTAACTAAATGATCTTTTTTATTATAAAAAAAAACTAAATGATCCTAAAATAATAGAGTCTTAATATGATGTTAAATTCTACAAATTACGGTAGTTTTTAAGCTAATAATAAGAAATAAGTCTTAGTCCTCGGAGAATACTACAAACACGAATCATAGACAATGAAAGGATCGTATACAAGTTTCTGTACATACACTTGACTATATATATGATCATAAATCTTTAGTATATGGTCACAATTTGTGGATTATTGTTTAATGGTCGGGTGTAACAACTTTCAAATTAAAGATGAGCATTACACTAATTAGCTAGATAGTTTGAAATTCATACAAAATTGATTTAAAACAATAAAAACTACAAGTCTTCCCTTAGCTTTGTCATGTGAAGGATGATGTTCCAATCATCTCTGAATAATAAAATGATATAGTCACAATCTGATGATCGAAAGAAACAAATATGCTTTTATTCTTAGGGATCATAAATATAGGGAATATACATTATTAAGCAAATTAAAAATCCTTTTAATTATTATACGAGTAATAATTAAATTAGTAATTGTTAAGGTTTTGATGTGAATAAGACTAGAGAGTAGAGAGAAAACAAGAGGTGATCACAAGGGTTGGACCACGTGCGGTGCATGGCCAGGCGATAGTGGTCCTCCTCCCCAAAAGAATTGACAAGAAAGAAAAAAAAGAATCACTCATTCAATATGTACCACATCACATGCACACACAATATCAATTTATATAAATTAATTAAAAGAATAAATCTAAAGAAGCCCCAAAAGGCCAAAATTTCAATTTGCATTGCATTTTTTTGTAAGTCAATATTTGTAAGCTTTTGCATTGATAGCAAAAAGGGAGCTAAAATAAGCTAGGGCTCTCTTTCATCATTATTTTAACATCATCAAAAAAACAAAAGAGAGAGATTAACTAACATAGAATCATATGTAAAAGAGCTATGATAATAATGGGAGAATAATGAAGAATTACAAATATACTACTTAATTATTATAAATATAACTTTATACTAAAACAAAAAATAAAAGGGCCAAAAAAGGGGTGGTAATATACTTGGCAATGGCAATGGCAATGGCAATGGCAATGTATCAAAAGGCCACTCATTTCCCTTTGGGAATTATCTTTACCCATGAAGTAAAAGGAGAGAGAATTAAACCAAAATTTAGTAGTAGCAGACTAGAAGTAGTAGTAACTCAAAAAGATGATGATGATGTGATGGTGATCAGCTAACCTTGCCATTGCTTATGGGTATGATCTTGTGAAGTGGTATTATTTGTAGTGGTCATGCAATTTCCAAGCCCAGCAATGGTGAGAATGTCATTATGAGAAAGTGGTCTTAAACCCAAAAAGTCTCTTGTCAAACCCTCATTTCCACCACTACCACCATGGCCACCACCATTGCTATTACCATCGACGACGACGGTGTCTCGCCCGCCAAGTGTTTGATGAAATGCTGCTAAGGAAGTATCCTTCTTGGAGGGACCCAACATGCCTGTTAATCCAAATGTATCATCTTGGTCATGATCATATGATGAGGAGAGAGAATTGATCATCATGTCATGTAGGAATGACGACGACGTTGGGCCTGGGTTTGGGTTTGGGCCTGTGATCTGATCTGAAATACCACCACCAATGGGTGTGGTTGTTGTTGTTGATGGTGGTGCAGCTTTATTGTTTCCATAAGAGGACAAGCCATGGTTCATGGTAGTACTACTAGATGACATGGTATCCTGATGGTGGTCACGTGAGGACAAGTTAAGCCCAAACAGCCCAGCTGCTGCTGTTGTTGTTGTTGTTGTTGTTGTTGTATTTGAATTTGTGTCAGACACGTGACCCTGATGGTGGTGTTGTGGTTGTGGTGTTGTTGAGCCTGCATTTTGGCTCATGGTAGCTCCCATTTGAGCTGCCTTTTGCAGCAATGCAGTTGCTGACATGTGAGCAGATGCTTGTGTGTGGTAAGGTCCACCTCCTATTGATGGGTAGCTGCTTGTGGGACCCATGCTAGGGTTACTAGGGTTTTGGTTTTGCTGCTGTTGTTGATGATGCTGTTGTTGTTGTTGCTGCTGTTGTTGTTGCTGTTGTTGATGATGATTTAACTGATCTTGTTGTTGTTGTTGTTGTTGTTGTTGTTGCATCATCTGATCATGATGGAAGATTGATGATGATGATGATGGAGATGAGAGATGGGCATTCATCTGATGATGATGATCAATGGATGGGGGTGGTGATGGGCCCACAAGAGATGGTGGGCAAGAAAGCCACGGTGGGAGACTAAGTATGTTTTGTTGCTGGTGTTGCTCTCTCTTCAATGGGAATGAAAGTAAAGATTCTTGTTGCTGGTTGCTGAACTGTACTACTGCTTGTTGTTGCTGAAGATTGTTCATGAAATGAGTGGCTGAAGGGCCAACAGGTATTGGGTTTGAGAGGAGTGAGTTTGTTGTTATTGCTCTTGCAGTTTCCTCTGCTAATGCATCACAAAAGGCTGTGTGTGTTATGAAACTATCTCTCCTGCAAAACAGAAGAAACACACCAAAAGAAAACCAATCAACACACTCATCACTTACAAAGAAAACACACTACCACACTAAACAAACAAAAATCAGTATGTCATCTTATTCTTAACTCATCAGTTGTTATAAGTGATGTCCATTCCCAGCAGAAAAATTAATAATGGTCAGTCTTATAAGTCTTAACATATTCACTCTTCGCACATCAAACAAAATTAGTCATCTTTATCCTCTGAACAACTTTTTTGCTTTCCCCCTCATTTGCTTTCTGTCTCTTCCCAGTTTCTATATTGTCTGGCTAGCAACTATATTTGGTGAATAAAGGATCTATGTAACTAGCTACCTATAAGTCTATGATGAATGAATAAATGATTCCATAAAACAAATGCATATAATAATATAACATGAAGTTTAGATAAATTTATGAGCCAATTTATCAATGATTTCAGTCTCCCCCTATCTTTCCTTTTTTTGTTTTTGCCCTCATATTTCATCATGATGGGTTTATTTAATTTCGTCATGATGTTTGAGATTACCCAGTTTCTATAAGGATTTAGGGGGCTTACCTGGAGAAAAGAGTGCCACAGTCACATCTGTACTCTCTAGTGCCACAAACCTTAGAGTGAGCTTTCCAGTCAGATTGAACAGCATATCTCTTGGAGCACTTTTCACATTTCCACTTCTTCTCCCCATGTTTTCTGCTAAAGTGTTTCTTAATCCCTGTCAAATCTCCCAATGCCCTTGATGGGTCATGGTGTACACAGCTTGTCTCTGGACACACATATACTTTCTTCCTCACCTCTTTGCTTGACCTCTGCTTCAACTTCCATGGCAGGTTATGCCCTCTCCTGTGTAGTTGCAGGTTTTGGTCCCTTTGAAACCCTTTGTTGCAGATCTCACACAAAAACCTGTTTGTTGCTAGAAGTGACTTTGGTGACAAAGCTATCACTTCTGCATCAGGGTCTGATGAATAACACAATTTACCACACAGGAAAAAAAAATTAATAAAAATAAAAAAAAAAAATAATAAAAACCCATATCAGAAGTTTTCCAAAAAAAATTCCTATATCATTTTGAAGAAATTTCAAAAAATTTCAAAGACCTGGGTTTCCTGGTAGACTTCTTTTCTTCTTAGCTGGTGGCTGTTGTGGTTGGTCATCATCATCTTGAGACTGAGTTTGCTGAGAGAAATGCTGTTGTTGAGGGTAAATAGAGCTACTAGGTTCACCTCTATTATTGCTTGATGAAACACTTGCCTCCCCAGAAGCTGCAGAAGTCAAATTGGACATGTTTTCTTCTACAAACACCTGGTGTTGCTGCTGTTGCTGCTTTATCATACTTTTTTCTTCAGGCTGTTATATTTTTGGCTTCTTGATTTTTGCATAACCATCAAAACAATGATCTTGTTTGCTTATTTGGATCTTGGTTTTGGCATCTAACAAGGTTTTTTTTTTTTTTTTTGTATGTTGTTTTTTTACACTGATGATCTATGTATATGATCTAAAAGGACAAGAAAAACCCAAATCTGGAAAAAGTTAGGAAGACTGAAAGCAGAAGAAAGACAGAGAAAGGAAAAAGATGAAATTTTTATCTTAAGGAGCTTTGTGTTTTTTCAGACCCACACCACTACTCTCATAAGCACTAGTAGTAGAAGCATAAGCAACTAATAACAGCCTCTAGCTTATTAGCTTAGCTAGCAGTTTGATGGCTTCTTCCTCCTTTGGCTGCAACCCAACAGACAACTTTCCTTTTTTGGAGTGGAAAGATGAGAGTGTAAAGAGAGAGAAAGTGGAGATAGAAAGAGAGTGGGAGGTCTCTAAATAAGGCTAAAACCAGACCTCCAGGGACTATATTACTTCATGTTTCGATAACTATGCTTACTAAAACCAAGAAAATCCCAACAAAACAAACACGACCTAAACTTCTAGAGAGAGAAAGTAAGTTATAGAGAGAGATAGGGAGGTGTGGAATGTGGATGAGACTGAGAGAGAGAGAGAGAGAGAGAGTGCAAACATCCAGACTGAGAGAGAGAGAGAGAGAGAGAGAGTGCAAACATCCCTCTTGTGCACACAGAAGAAACCACAGACCAAAGGCAAAGGGCAAAGGGCTTAAGAGAAAAATAATGCTAATTAATAAATAAATAAAAAAAATAAGAAAAGAAAAAAAAAAGACTATAAAATCTGACGTTGCCCATTTTGTCTTTTGCTCTGTTTGGGGACTCTGTTATATCTTTCCCCCACCCCCATAAAAATCTTATTTATTTTTTTCTTTAGATGGCTTTTATAAAAGCTTTATTTTTAGTTTTTTTTTTCTTTCCCCACTGTGTTAAACTTTTCTTTAATCTCACCACCTTTCCCATTTGTTTAACAAAGTGAGATGGAAAAGCAACCATGTAAAAAAGGGACAATGATTTGTAAATGGAGAGGGAGAGAGAGAGAGAGAGAGTGTGTGTGTGTGTGTGTGTATGTGTGTGGGGGGAGTGAAGTGGGGTGTCTATTTGTATATTCTACATCATGGGTAGACGCCAGAATGGTAGTAGAGAAGTATATAGATCAGAATAACCTTTTACCAATCTTTCTCTTTTTTCTTTCAAGAACTTTGCTAGTAGTGTAGTACTACATTTTTATGAATATTCGATCATTTTCAGCTTTCTTTATCTCAGAGTAGTTTTTTTGGTGCAATTCTTTATCTCATAGTTACTGTCACATGTTTGATTCACTGTTTTAAGTCCTAAAAGCATGCAGTTCATACAGTTGGTAAAAGCGGAGCAAAATGATGTTGGATCTTGGATATTCATAGTAGATAGCTTTGTCACGAAAGTATTACAATTAGCTCAGTAAGCTCACCATATTAGGCTTTACGGAAAGATAATACAAATACATATGTAAAAAAGACACGCGAGATTTAGCGATCGAAATTATCGACAGGTTGTATATCGGTCGAAAATTAACAAAATACCGACCGATACAACATCGTTCCATAGATTAGCTAATTGCCTTGCCAAGTAAGGCCCCGAAAAATAAGAATTTCGCACTTTGCCTTTATTTTGTTTGTGGCTCTTCTTCTGTGCTGATTAAAAAGGGATTAAGTTCTCTCTAAGCGCTCCCATGAATCATGCTCTGGGCTCTTACGAAAGAGTCAATCACAAAATGTGCCTTGCAGCAGCCATAAATCGAACTAGAGACCTTTGTTGTCGACTCTTAGTACTACCCGGCCTTATTTGGTCTGTGCTGGCTTCGTGTATAAGCCAAGTAAAAAGAGATAAGTTCCCTCTAGGCTTCCCCCTTCCCTGAGCCCTCATGGAAGAATCAATTACAAGATGTGCGATACAGCAGCCAGCATGAATCAAACCAGAGCCCTTATAGAAGAGTCAATCACGAGATGTGCGAAACTTCGTTCGTTTGTCCATCCTTTCCTGCTAGCTTGGAATATAGTTACAGAAAAGTGCAAAATGTTTTCAATGTGACAATTGTGGCACTATTTGGTGGTTTTATTAAGTTGATAGATGTGTGTTTTTTTCCTTAGAAGAAATACCAAGACAAATTCAACATGATCATGACTTGTATTTGCAAAAATGTTTAATAAACTCCAAAAGTGTTAATTGAGCCTTAACGAACGCCAAGCACAGAGAGATACAACAATTATAGTAACTTCCATCAATAAGACCAGGAGGCCATTAAATGTTCTTCTGTTGGGACTTCTATTTCCAGTGGGACCTAAATTGTTGGTGTTTTCTGTTTTATGTTTTTGGCTTCTTTCTAATAATTTGGGTTCTCATGCACTGGCTCTTTCTTTCAGTTTCATATACAGCTAAACACGTTTTATTCTTTTGGATTAATTCATTTCCATCTGCTTTGTTTTTGTTTTCTATATCTGATTTTGTTTTGCAAAGTTTTGATCTTTATTTCTGTGTTTCCCATGCTTCAATTTGCATTGAAAGCATTTAATTTCATTTAGGAAATGAAGATTGATTGATGACTACTTTAACCATATATCTGATCTGACATTTTTTTTTTTTTTTTTTACCATAATCCTATTGATTCCTATTTCCTACAGTACAGGTTATCCAAATTCATGATTTTTGCCAATCAAATTTTCTATTTATTGTACTACTTTGATTAGTATCACCCAATTACCTCCCTGTTTGCTTAAAATGCAAGCATGAAAAGTCGATGTACAAGAAAAGTTACTGTAGAACATAAGGAGTATAGTTAATTAAAAACTACGTATTCCGTACTAGCTTGTGTATTGTTCATACAGTATATAGCTAGTGAAACTGCAATTTCTTGACTAACTAGGACATTGATCAAAGAACACTCTATCTACAACAGAAAGGAATGAATAATTAGGGGGATACGTTCTTTTCCACTGATTCTCACTGTTTCAATTTGATTTGATTTAGTAAGATCCCGCTATTGATCTGATTCTCATTGATTCAATAAGTTTGTGTCATTAATTTTTACTGATTCGGTACAGTGAAGTCTAATAGGTGAAAAAAAAACACATCCTCACTTAGTTTCGGCGTAGATGAATTACTGGTTGATGAGTTTTGAAATCCTAATTAATAGTCAATGAGATTTTTCCATTTAATATGCAAAAAACTAGAAAACGCAACTATACCTCTCAAACATTGCTTGAAAACCAAGCATTATTAAAACTAGATAAAGAGATGCCAAATGACTCATAGACTATGTATGTTTCACAAATCCGGCAGGTAATTAGTACCTAACCAATGCAAGCAAAACACATCTCAAATCTATCATCGTCTTTGTTTTCTTCTGATTATATCGTAAAGTTGTCTAAATTACTTTTCAATGAGTCTGTTACTAGCAGTGACAAGATAGTGATCAGTATTCAAATATTTAACTCTCCTCTGCAGCTGTAGCTGTCAATGCACAAATTATAAGGAAGATTAGCTAGACATAGACAGTAACATGACAATAATAAACAGTAGGTAGCATTTTTTGATTTTTGTTCTTGCTTAGACATAAAATACTCTTGAAACTAGATGCATGGTTTGTACAGTACAGTGTATATATATATATATATATATATATATATATATATATATATATATATATATATATGGATCAATGATGTACTGTTTTGTTCACATGCTACATAGAGTAATATTTAGTGTTCTCTAGCTCAAACTATAGTTTGAGCTGTTCTCTTGAACGGAATGGTACAAGATGATAAGGAACGAAACGGAACAGAATGCAACATGAAGATCGACAAATTACAGGGCGTTAACTATTATTATAATCAAATATAATTGTTGGTGTATACAAAAAGATAAAATAAAATCATTTAGTACTACCTTATTAGATATAAAATACTCATTATTTATGTATTTCTTTTGTCCTCTTCTTGTCGATCTTGTTCTTCAATTTTTTTCCCTTAAAGTAGGATCTTTGTTAGCTTCCCAATTCCCAGTGTGTTATTATCCCAGCTCATCCATTCCCAGCCTCCTCAAACAAAATAATATAATGATACATGCAAAGCTTTAAAAATCAATAATACTATTCGTATTCTATAAGCCTAATAATGATGTATATGTTATGCTAGGAGTACATACATGCTTATTACGTTAAGAAACTTTCCATGTCTAAATGTGAAAAATTAAATCAGTAGTCCTCTCATCGGATGCCATTTTATGCCACATGACATGCTTGCTTTGTGCCCCTACCTCTCTGTAGATCGAAGTGTTGCAGTATATTTGTCATGCACGTGGTGAAGGACTGGGCGTCTCAAACATTTCGAAAAATTCGTTGCAAATTAGAAAGAGGTAGATCCATAAATAGTTTTTTGAAAAAAAAGAAAGTACTATATATATATATATATATAATTGTTTGTCCAAATGCTTTTATATATATATATATATATATATATATATATATATATATATATATATATATATATATATATATATATATATATATATATATATATATATATATATGTTCGATATCTTTGAAACAATTAATTGCTGAGTTACTCCCCGAATACACTAGCTATAGATAGAAGTCGAATAATAAATCGAATAATTAGTCAAATTGTATTAATTTGGAAAATTTTACATGGTGACATTGAGTTGTAGTAGAGAGATAATCCTTTAATTTAACCCCTCCACGCACATCCTTTAACTTGTGTTTCGTGATTATAAATAAATTAAGAATTATACTTATAATAATCTTATTATAAGAAAATATTAAGTCATCCTTAATCAAGGTTAATGTTCGAATATCACATTAGACATGGAGCAATCTTATAAAATCCCTTAATCAGTCGTCTTATCCTTTAAAATGCCTACCGATAATATAATTAATGTGGTCGACGGTGGATAATTTTAGTGTGCATTAAATAAACTACGAAAGTTTGACTATGAATGAAGGTAACAGTGCGAAACGAACAAATTAATGTGTAGTAGGAATGTAGGATGCAATGAACCGAAATACGTAATATGATCCCCCCATGTTTATTACATGTGAAGAGTACCCCACACTAAATATTCCTTACCATTCCTGTATCCATATTCCATACCATAAGTACTTGGTGCATCGATCATTCAATAAATTGAATAATACAAGTTGAGAAAAATATAGAAAAAGCCCTCAAACAAAAAAATTGAATCAAATTATTCATCATATATATGGTTGATTGCTTAACTGTCTCCTTAAGGGTATGTTTGTGGATGCAGCGAATATTTGCAGCCATAATCATTTTGAGGAAAAAGACAAGAATGATATATTATCTTCTTAGCTAGCTTTTTTCATTATTCATTAATATGTGTATAGCAAAATTTGAAAAGGAGAATTTTATTATTAAGGAAATATATAAGAAAGGGATTAAAAGTACACACAAGAAAGGAATCTCTGTAATATACAAGTTTTGATGATTAATCTCCATCTCATATACTTTATCTGATAAAAGATTAATAAGGACCAGAAAAATTTATTAGAGAGGGGCAGAAAAAAGTACACAAGAGACAAGAAATTTCTCTGTCATGTTTGCATGAAAGAGATCGAAGGCCACATCTCATCTTTTCTCTTTGGGTGACCGAAAGAAACATTTCCAACCTTCTCGGTTACCTCTTGGCTAATCAAACTCATCTTTGAACTCTAGAGATAGAGAGGAAACGTCAAATAATTAATACTTATTGGAATAATTAATACATAAAACAATTACAAATAAATAAAAATGGCAATAACTTTGTGTTAAGGCAATACCAAAACGGCTTAAGAGCCAGATACTTTGCATGTGTAGCTTCAAAATCCACAATCATGTTTTACTTATTAAGATCAGACCAAAAACTTTGGTGTAATACAAATCAAGGGATTTAAGGGATAGTTGCTCCATGTTCAAGGCGAGATTTGAACGCTCAATTTTAGTTAAGGATATAGTATATGGATAACTCCATATACCACTCAACCACACCCCCTTGCTTAATACTTTGGCTAGATTAAATACCATATTGTGTCAAATATTGGTCTTGCTTGATTGACAGTCATACTATAAATAATGTGCCATTGTACCAAATATTTATATAGTCATAGGAGTAATTCGCTAAAGTTCACTTATTGATTGTGAGATGTACTATATCTAACATTAGAACAAATAAGTTTTTTTTTATGGACTAGAAATGATATTTAATTCTCATAAATGAACATTTTTTGCCACAAAAAAAAAGTGTTATTTTTTTTTTTAGGTTTGACAAAGAGGAACTCCCTTCCTCTTTGAGGGTGGCTAAAGGGTACCTCCTAACGCACAAACTAGGGTATTCTACGAATTATTTCGTGTAGGTGCTCTGCAGGAGGCTTGAACCCATGACCTAGTTTATATATAAGTTGTAACTTGTTTACCAGTGTGTGAACTCCTCTTGGGTAATTAAAGTGCTATCTTTAGATACCATATGTTACATATCTTGAATAAAAATAGGCAGCATTGAACTGTCTTACAGTAAAACGAGCTTCTAGATCGATTCGTCTTAAGTGGTGGGTAATATACAACTCGTTCTTCCCTATCTAGGTTGAGACAAATATGACTAAATTTGACTGTTACAGTCGTCTAGCTACTAGAAAAAAAAAGGTTCATTTTCTTTTGATACAGTCGTCAGTCAAGTTCAACTTTACACTACTACAATAAAGAGCTACAACGTCGGTACATAGAAAACCGACGTGATATCGAAGCGGTGGCATACTTGTAAATTGTCGGAAACAGTACTACGTCGGTTTTTCAATGTAGCCTACGTTGTATTATAGAATATAACGTCAGTTTTAAATCAGAAACGGACGAGGTAGAGTTGTATCTGAGGCAGACCTACAATGTCGTTTTTTTATATCAAACCGATGTAATAGGCCAGGTGCAAAAAAATGAAAAAAGGCAAACCCTCACCCTCTCACTCGTTATTTTGTCCAACACCCCTAAAATTAAACCTCACCCTCATTCTCTCTCCTCACAGTTCACACTCTCTCTTCTCTCCACAGATCTGGTCAACCTTCAATTCCCCTTTCCCCATTTCTATCTCATCAGATCTCCCAGGCAAATTCTTGACCGAAAGCTGCGTGCTAGTGTGAAGGAGTCGGTTTGAGCGATTGGGTCTGCACTGGTAGGCTTGGGTTTCACAGAATTTATGAACTGAGAACCTCAATTGAAGCCAAAATCAGAAACTCGAAGAGCAACTGGTGAGTTGTGGTTGTTGTGAACTTTGGCGATTACATATGTTGAAGCCTTTTCAACCCAGTGCTTTGTTCAATTTTGGCGATTTTGGGTTTGAATCGAAGCTTGGGGGTTCGAAAATCTGGGTTTGAAGTTCGATTTACGGGTTTGAGTTATGGGTTGCTTGCGTATATTGGGCTTTGAATTTTCTCTCTCTGTCAGGTTCAGTTTCCTGCTCTCTCCTCACCATCTCACTAATTAGGGCTTCGAATTTGAGGAGTAAATGGCTATTTTTATTTTTCCTTTTGCTAATTTGTGTGTTAGGAAACTGTTTAGGACAAGCATTACATTACTCCTAGCCCTAGAACTGCGCTGATTTTGATTTTGTTTGCTAGGAGGTTAAGGGTTATTTCCTTGAACAAGCTTCTCGTTATCTGTGATTTTATTTCATTTTTTGTCTTTATATTCTCTGTTTATCTCTATCCCAGTGTGAAATTTAGTTCTTTGTTAAGTTCAGTGTATGGATTAGTTTCATTCAAAGCACGAAATAGAATGTGATTTTGTTGTACAAGCTTGTGTATTAGTGATGCTGATTATATTTTGTTAGTTTAGATTCTTACCTCTTTTGATTAGTGGCTTTCAGTTTCGTTTATTCTTGTTTGTTTTGTGTCGAAGGAGGGAGCCATAAGCGATTGTTGTTCTAGTTTTCAGATACTTTTCAAGGGTGCGAGTTTATCAGCTGAAATCTTCTCCATTTGAGTGTAGGTAAAGTATTTTGTTGGTCTATTAAAATCATTGGTGTTAATTTGTAGGCCTACATAAGCACAATTGCTTAGGTTTATTAGGATCACGCCTTTTTGAGAATGCCTACTGGAAGTTACTCATGAAATATATGTTACTGATTTTGTGGATCGTCCTCAGTAGGTGAATTTGATGCCGGATTCGTCTAATGCTATGTGTTAGGTGACAGTGGTTTCAAAGTTGATCATGTTTTTTCCTCCTCTGTTTGCTGATCGAATTACATGTTAAGACTTTTCCTAACCTTGCAATGCGTCTTCGAAGTGTTCTTTTGGCTGTGTTTAAAGTTTAAACCATTAGTCTCCTTACACGGTCCTCACCCCAATAACCTACTCTTCTGTGCTGCAAGTGCTTCATGTTTGGTGTTCACATTGATATTACTCATGTGCATGTTCTGATTGGCGGCCACTTTGCTATACCATGAGCCACTCTGAGGACATTAAGCTTCCCATTCTCAGAGGGGACAATTTCCTAGACCAACTGTAAGAACCTCATGGCTTGGTTCAGAATATGATGTATCAAGGACATCCATTTTAGTTTCGGGAATGTGCATTAGTTAGTAAAATGCCCATAGTTTTAGACTTCAGAATGACTTATGAAGGATATAAATCTTCTTGAAGTATGCTTATTAGTAATGAATCTGCATTGAAGACTCGAGAGTTTGTGTTTCTTCATCTGGAGCTCTAAATGCCAGTTTCTTCATCTGGAGTTGGCTTACTCTGTTCTCACGCTACCGTGGCAATATATCTGGAGAAGAAAGCAACAGAGATTGATGTTATACTTCCTTGATTTGAATTATCTGCTAATTGTATATTTGGTAGGATGTTGCAAATTAATGTTTTTTTTAACTAAGCACAAATTGTTATTCTCTCAAATTTTATATGTTCTGGCCTTAGTCTAATGATTCGTAGTATTGTCTATCCTGTTATTCATGTGCTGTTAAAGTTTTGCTTGAATTCTTGAAAGAGGTAAATAATGCCATTGTTGTCCCGTGTGGTCTGCTGTTCGTAGTTGGCTTATCGGAATTTATATATTGCAGTGACATATATTGACAAGAAATGCCCAATCACTGGTAATGTCTCGATCAGAGGCCGTATCCTTGCTGGTACTTGCCACAGTGCCAAGATGCAGAGAACAATCATTGTTCGTCGGAACTACCTTCACTACATCAAGAAGTACCAAAGGTTGATCTTTGTTAATCAAATTAGCTTGTGCTAGTCCGGATCATATTGGTACCAAAACTATGTTCTTCCTTTCTTAATTTCATGTGCATTTATTTGATATCTGGTCGTTGAATGCCCTTTGAGTATGGATGAGCATATTAACTTGCTGCAGTTTCATATTAACTTGCCTATGTTTTTATTAGCGAGTACATTTTGAGTTTAGATTTGCAAGTAATAAGTTCTGCTTACTAGTCTAAATGGTTCGCTCTTATCTGTTCTGAATACCAAGCAAACATAGTTACAACTACTGTTAGAAATACTAATTTGATTCTGGTTTGGTTCTTTTATGATTCTCTGCTGGATTCTTTTACAGAAACTTGTGACCAACCTTAGAGGAATCAGTTATGTTGGAGTGCAAAAATTATGGTGGGTAAAGAATAGTTTATTCTTTTGGTAGTCTGTGACTAAAACAATGTGTCTTTGACAGTTACTATGTTTGATGACTGAATCTAGCTCCAACAAAAGTTACTGCTATTAAACCATTGCCATTAATTCTGTGATAATTGCAATGGTTCTGCAAGAACAGTACCCCTAGGCAAAAGAATGATTTGGGGAACCTTTACAGCATATCAAATTTTTCGTGTTTGCTGATTGATATATCCTTGTCCCAACATCTGCTCATAAGGTCATTTCATATGATACTATTTATTTGTTTTCTCTCAACTAGCATTGGGAAATAGTATGAAATTTGAGTTTTAATTACACAAACCAGACTTATGATGGGCATTCACCATTAAGATTATGAATGCGCATAGGTCAGACACCAAAAGTATCTTACTTAGCTTTGTAATGTACTGGCAGTAGGGTGCAATTGATTAGTCCCAACTAGTTTTTCTGAATATTAGCAGTATCATACAAGGAATGACCTTCTGTTATCCTATGACTAGCTCCCTTCATTATGGAGTATGCTGAAAGGTTTGGGGTTGACATATTGCACGCAATAATTAATTAGCTCCCCTGTTTTACAACCTTGGTTTCTAGTTTCTATACAGGAAACACGTAATCTGGTTCAGGTTGGATTGTGTGTGTTGGGCAGAGCATACTGAAGAATGTATGGTTCCTATGCTTGATAGCCTATATCCTACTCAAGTACTCCAATGACTCCGATGTTGGAAGCAGAAGACAGATTCTGATCAACCATGAAAACTCAGCCAATCATCTCAAAGTGTTCTTGTTGGGTGACCTTGGGCTATAGTGAGCTACACAGTTGCTTGCTGAAGTAATCATGGGAAGTGGGAAGTGGGAAGAGGAGAGCAAAATAATTGTGCTAATTAGATACCATTTAGAATAATTTGTTATCTTGTTATTGTAAATGCATTTATCAAATAAATGTATTATTGATTATTAGATGATTTCAACAATATTGATTTTTTTTAATGTACTAGCTATTGCTATTTCTATAAAGAGCGGGTTCAATTTTTTTTTGCAAAACACCTTTCACGTCCGTTTCTTCCAGAAAACCGACGTTGTACCCAACGATTTAACGTCGATTTTTTTAAACAAACCGACGTCATAGCTTCCGATTTCATGTCAGGTTTTATTAAAAAACCGATGTCGTATCCCACAATTTAACGTCGGTTAAAAAACCGAAAACCGACGTCGTAGGTCTACCCCTACTACGTCACCTTGTATGCCTAATTATACCGACGTAGTATCTTGTTTCTGTAGTAGTGTTATTTCATCGATTAGTCAAGTTGTTAATTCCAAACAAGGCGGCTTGATAACATATACATACAAGTCGTATGAATAAACCAAGGAGGTGTGGTTGAGTGGTAGGGACTTATCCATCTTTAACTAAGGTTGAGGGTTCGAATCTCGCATTGAGCATGGAGCAGCTTTAAATTCCTTGGCCAACTGTCCCACCCTTTGAGGTGCCTACAAGCTAGCGCGGGGAAATAGTCAATGTGATCGATGGTAGATATCCTTGGTCGTGAACCAAAAAAAAAACAAGTCGTATGAATAGTATTTTTTCTTATTTTTTTTCTAGCTTAATTAGTCGTCAATTAGTCCTAACTTTATTCATAACAGATAAGTATATGTAGTTACGTAATATTTTTCTCTGTGTAATAATCATATAGAGTATATGTTTAAATTCTCTGTCTAGTTTACTCAAGACCGTTGACTTATTTTTTGACCTTTTGGCACTACGATACACTTGGTCGATCACTTGGTCAAGAGTATCTGCTTAAAGCTCTGATCGATCTCCCTCTATTGAGACTTGAGAGTGCCATCACATTGGCTTTGGACCTTTGAAGGCTCTGTCAAGTGTCATCCACATTGCAGATTAGAGAGTGCTTAAATTTTAATTTCCTATGCGTGGTAACTCACAATTGAACTGAATTAAATTAAAATTAATCTGAGAAGAACAAAATAGTAGTCCCCGTGTGTAATGGGTCTAGCTAACTAATTACAGAGTATACAATGGCTAGCTTAATTAAAAGCTCGTCCTAGCTTAACTTAATTAGAATTATAAACCATGAATATAATCCTTAACATATAATAAGTGTTTTAAAAACCATTAACACTACTTGTGGGTCCAAATTAAATCACTCAAAAACCACATAATAACCTTTTCTTGTTGATGGGACGCTACTACACATACACTCAGTGTATGATTTTTTTATACACTTTGCATCCTGAGCGTCCATGTGGTCAAAATGATGAATCTTTTTCATTTGGTGGGAGGGAAAGTAGGCGCCTCTTTTTTTTGGCTAGTAGAGGAAGTTTTGCCACCAAAAACATAATTAGGAGGGAAAAATATGAGAAGTCTCTACTACCATTAATGCTTGTTATTGGAAAAGCAACAATCTAACATTGATATTATCAACAAAGAAGGAAAAGGATGACTAACTCAATTCAGAAACCAAATTGAGAATCCTAAACATGGTTCTTCATATTATCCGGCCGGTGTTCAAACTTTCCGGCGACTTACTTAAAAAAAAAAAAAAATTAATTTCGCATTTCATTGTTCAAAATTTCCGGCGACGACATACTTCTCCGGTGACGACATACTTCCTTCAAGATCTCCATTATTTTCGCCGACCCATTACGAATTTCCCGGCTTGTTATTGGAAAAGCAAAAATCTAACATTGATATTATCAAACAAAGAAGGGAAAGGATGATTAACGTAATTGAGAATCCTAAATATTAGTTCTTCATATTATTCGGCCGGCGTTCATACTTTCCGGCGACAAACTTAAAAAAGAAAAAAAAAACTTCTTCATATTATTTGGCCGGTGTTGATACTTTCCGACAACAAACTAAATTTTTTTTTTAATTAATTTCGCATTCCATTGGGGAGCTGCCTTCGTTGTAATCTTCTTTCAAATTTTCCATTATTTTTGTCGACCCATTACAAATTTGCCGGCGTCAATTTTTCGAGCACCAGATTTTTAATTAGTGGATTAATTTTCCGACCGACAAGTTTTTAAATTGCTGGGTTAATTTTCCGACAAGAGAGTCCATTATTTCCGTCGAACATTGTTAAATTTGATTAGCAGTTGATTAATTATCTTCAATCTGGGTTTTTTTTATTTTATTTTGGGCACAAATTTAACTCCGGCGACCATTGTCGGCGACGTCCCTCCATTGCTACAGCGTAGGTGTAATTTTTTTTGGCATCACTTTCTATAATGTTTGGTAGCAAAAAATCCATGATACATATCCGGCTGCTTTGGCATGACTTTCTATAATTTTGTTTTGGTATGACTTTCTATAATGTTTGGTAGCAAAAAATCCCAAATCAACAGCGCTCTATACATGTGCGCGATTTAAAAACCTGGCTGCTTGGATTGAACTTGGGACGGTATACTCTCATCAATTAAAGTGTAATACAAGATTAATTTTTCTCTCTCTCTCTCTCTTATTTTAGTTTCGTCCTCTGTGGCACATGTACTTCGCTGAGGGGAGATTCGAGAAAGGACAACGGTACATATCAGAGGCAAGTAGATTACGGGCTTATGGAGGGGATGTATGTAATGAGCTTTATCTTACATATGGCTGGTTATAAAAATGGGAATTGGGATGCAGGGATAGAGATGATGGACAAAGGGAGAGGCGTAGCTGCTGGAAGAAGAATTATGTCTCGTCGTTGTCCCTATCAAACTATGGCGTACATTAAGCTTGCTAGTTTTGGGTTTCCATCTTTGCCCTGTCCCCTGACATATATACATTACCCTGAATATTTATTCGATGAATTAAACTATGAGAATGCTGAATTAGAAGGCACATATCCTTAATGTCCAGTTTGCATTTGCGCTAGGGAAGTTTCCTAGTTTCATACTACCTTCATTTTAGGCAATGCCTAATGTTATGTAATGTATCAAAAAAAATTTGCTAGATAATGTCTAATGTTATGTAATGTAGCAAAAATGATGTTTTAGATATTGTCTAATGTTATGTAATGTAGCGAAGTCATTTATCGTATTTTGGTAGCTTTTCTAAAACAATGTTTTGTTAGTTGGGGGTAAAATTGCATTCGTTATTATATACTATGTCACTTGGTACACATCTTATATTATTTTGTTGGGCGCCAATTTTGCTATGTAACTAGGTACACTTATTATACTATGTCGCAAGCTCTATATATGACCCATTGTGCTATGAAACATGGTAGCTTATACATACACCTCTACCAATCAACAATCATACGCATAAACATCATGTATTGTAGCGAAATTGTACAAAATGATAACGTATAATTTAGTTTACATGGCAGGATAAGAAATCATATAATTTAACCTTAAGTAGCAAAATAAAGTTTATGTGGAAATCCCAAAACCTATACCCTATACCCTATATACGCTTCCTAAAAATATAGTTAGATAGAGAGAAAGAGAGAAGTAAAATATTAGTATGTTAGTTTTATAAAGACGAATTGGTAATATATCTAAGTTTCTTTTTAATTCTCTTAGTATTATTGTTTTATAAAAACCAATTACAGTATAACCTCTATATATTAATACTCAAAAATAATAATGTTTCTTGGTCCCAACACTGGCCTAAGGTGTAAGTGTTATATCTAAGTTTATTTTTAATTCTATTACTATTATAGTTTTGTAAAAACACATTGGTAATATATCTAAGTTTGTTTTTAATTCTATTACTACTATAGGTTTATAAAACCCAAAGTGTAATATAGATTTCATTGTAGAAACTATTTGAGACCAAATTAAAGGAAGACATTATTTATCATTTTCATATTGGGTCTAGTAACAGTGTTTAGTTTTAAAATGAGTCTAGAGGACCCTCGGTGCCCCGGGAAGGTCATCTGGATCCCTAAACTTCGATATCACTCATAAATTCGGTGTTTCAGCACTTACATTGGTGTCAAAACGTCATTACAAGCCTATCAGGGACCCGATAACGCCATCATATTTAGTTTTTGTCATATTCTAGTTGTCATGTACTCGACGTCATTGGATTACTCCACTTATCATGTACTCCACTTCATTATTTTGTAGGAAAGACATCCTATACTCAATACGTGTTGTATGTATAATAGCACAATCACCTACACCCCTCCCAATCCACAATCATTGCAATTAGTATCATGTGAAGTAGATATAGTAGCAACTTCACCTAAACATCTCCCAATACACAATCATACCAATTAGAATCATGTCAACTGGTTATAGTAGCAAATTAACCTAAACATCTCCCAATCCACAATCATACCAATTAGTATCATGTCAACTGGTTACAATAGTCAATTAACCTAAACCTCTCCCAATCAACAATCATACAAATTAGTATCATGTCAACTGGTTATAGTAGCAAATTGACTTAAACCTCTCCCAATCCACAATCATACCAATTAGAATCATGTCAACTGGTTATAATAGCAAATTAACCTAAACCTCTCCCAATCCACAATCATACCAATTAGTATCATGTAAAATGGTTTTATAGTAGCAAATTAACCTAAACTTCTCCCAATCCACAGTCATACCAATTAGTATCATGTCAAATGGTTATAGTAGCACATTAACCTAAATCCTAAACCCTAAACCCTATACCTTAAACCCTATACCCTATACCCTATACCTTAAACCCTAAGCGCTAAACCATTTACCCTATACCCTAAACCCTTTACCCTATAACTCATATTATACTTCTTGATTGCATAAAACCAATTGTATGCCATTATACCCTCTATTATACTACTTAACATTTCACATGTTATAACAATAAATATATATTTGTCTTTTACATTATTGTTATAGTTTGATTTGCCAACTATATAATGCTAATTTTTCATGATATCTATCTACATTTATACTGGTTGATTCACGCTATTTATAAAAACTATAAATTTGACTTTATCAAATATTATAATTTCATCTTGTTAGATAATCATCGTCCTTCTTGTAAATAATGTCATTCATGTAACTCATTTAACCAATGAAACTGTTTGCATCATTCTGTATAACACTTGTAATCTAATATATAAAACAAATTAATAAGATATTAGAAGACGTTATCATTTCATATTATTAGAAAAATATTAAACTTTTGATCACGATATTTAAATTTTAACATCGTCAATATTATAAGAATTAATTCTAGTTTTCGCTTTAATATATATTAATATATTATATTGATATAACATTAAATATGTTCACCCATTGTATAAAATATGTTTGTTTGATTATATATATATTGTTAATTTTTTGCCCATATATATATATATATATATATATATATATATATATATATATATATATATATATATATATTGACTTTTTGAAGTTAACAAATTTATATATGTAAACATATATAATGGGATGAAATACTTCTTAATGTAATTGAAATTAGTATCATGTTAAGTAGATATAGTAGCAACTTCACCTAAACATTTGCCGATACACAATCATACCAATTAGTATCATGTCAACTGGTTATAGTAGCAAATTAACCTAAACATCTCCCAATCCACAATCATACCATTTAGTATCATGTCAACTGGTTATAGTAGCAAATAAACCTAAACCTCTCCCAATCCACAATCATACCAATTAGTATCATGTCAACTGTTTATAGTAGCAGATTAACCTAAACCTCTCCCAATCCAAAAGTATCTAAAGTTTTTGGTTTACGTTTGCAACTATTCACGCCAACTTCGCCGGAAACTGGGTTTCTCGTTTCTCCGGCATGCTATTTACCATTAGTTTTTGGTTCTTCATGACAATAATTTACCATCAAATCATATAGTCGCTTCCCCAATTGAAGAAATTTCCAAAATTAATAATATTAATTTTGTAAGCAATTAACTTGGCAATTTTTTGTTAAAAGTTTGTCCATTCATTGCAAACTCGTCGGAAATAATGGTTTAAATTGGGTTTCTCATTCTCCGGCATGCTAGGATTATAATTTACTGTTCAATCAAATAGACACGTCCACAATTCGTAATCACGAATTAATAATTTTGATTTTGCAAACAATTAACTGGGGGCAAAATAAATTTGATGAATATTATTTAATTAACTACCGCCGGTGTGCTTTGGTGGCGTTGTAATCGCCGAAATCGCTGCAGTGGAATTAGCCTACGAATCGTCGGAGTGGAATTAGCCTATGAATCGCCGGAGTGGAATCGCCGCGGGAAATCGCCAACAGGAAATTCACGCCGGAGTTGGTAAGTCACGCCGGAGTTGAGTTCCCCACTAATAATGGGAATGTGGTGTGAAATTGGGTTTGATTATTGATAGTGAATTGTTTAGTTTCAATGCATTGGGAACATAAAGTAATAATGCTTACTTTTGATTTGAAATTTGAATGAAATATTTCAAAATCACTCTTCAAATTTGAATGAAAAAGACACTTTGCTGATGTAAACATGATATAAGTGAGTTGAGGGAATATTCAGTTTTTTTACCACTTGGACGTTTGAGATTGAAAGTGTATATCTTAGCATATATGCTGAGTGTATGTGTAGAGTAGACTTGTCCTTGTTGATCGTATTATGGATATATCTTGCATTGTGTGCTACGTATTAGAAACCATGTTTGTGCCACCTTAGTGGATAACTGGACCACAAAACAAACAGTTTCAATAATCAAAATAATGCAAAAATTCAAGTCTGATCCCCATGCAATTTAATCACACAGTGACAGTCTAATTGGTTGGGATTCTTAATTAATATTATAGAATAAGAGCCACTTTGAGTTGTTTTTAACGAAATTATGGCAAGAGAAAAGGTTGCCTTTCTTCAAATAAAAGGATTAAAAGCTGATCCCGTGGGGATTCATTTATGTTAAATAAGCTTTTCTTGTCCCTTAAAACCTGTGTGATACTGATGTGTATGTCAATTGAAAAAGCAACATCCTTTATATGCAAATGCAATACCTTTACAGTGAGTTATCATTTTGATGGGATTAGCCCACTCAATCTAACATTGAAACAACCGAACAAGTCATTGGTTAAAAGGTCAAAAACTAGAGACATTATATATACTCATTGATATATATCTAGTTAATTATATTCCGAGAATTTCCTGTTAGCTTGTCAATTTTGAGTTTATGACTCATTGCATGATGTATTTTCTCCCTTCTTTTTTTTTAAACGAGAAACCCGCAATCATTACTCTTAGAGTGTGCATGGTATAAATTCCGAGTGTATGTAATAGTCTGTAAACCACACATACCAGGCAAGCGAACAAGATAAATCTTGCAGACATGCTCAACAAAGAAGGAGGTTTTAGTGAGATTTTAACCATGGTCTTTGCCATGAAATTTGACCTCACAACCAACTATGCTACCCCTTTAGCCTCCCCTTGCTCTTTCAATTTCATTATATAGAGCTCCATATCTAAAATATGATGATTATGTGAATAATTTGATTAAATAATTTCATAAGCCACATATACTGAAGAGTGTTAGCTAGAGTTAAGATTATAATTATGTGGATTATATGAGCTTGATTCATTTTCAATTAGTCTATAAATCTAATCGAAACAACGAAAGTTAAAGCAGAGAGTTAATTGATCGATTGAGAGCCAGTTTTTTTCTCACTCTATTATATTCCGTACCATACTTATTTTGCTCTATCTAACCTGTTGATGGTTACACGAGATGACTATTATATAAAACACAAAATCCTTAGTTAGTCTCCCATAATACATATTTGGAGGGGGTTCCCCCCCACTTTTATAATATTAAAATGTCTTTCTGATAGGGGGAAAAGAAAACAAAAAATTACTTAGGCTCTGTTTGATTCACCTTAATTTTACTTAAACTTAGTTCAGTTTAGTTCAGTTTAGTTCACTCATATAACTTTTTATTCCGAAATAATTTCATGATGATAATTATGTCATCGAAAAGATCTCAAATCATACTTTCAAATGAGTCCAATATTGACTATGTTTGGACAAATTTTAAATGGTTAACAGTCAAGTTTAAAAAATCAATTCAGTTCAGTTCAGTTTATTTCATTTCAGTTCAAATCAGTTTTATCCAAGTAAATCAAACGGAGCCTTAATCTTTACCATCATACAACTCCACTAGAAAAAAGATTGAAGCCAATAATGCATAAATGGTGATTGATTTACAGGCAGGACAGTTATGCAAGCTAGCAGAAAGTGACAATGAGATGTCAAAATTGCGCAACTCCAATATTTGGGCAAATTGGTGGAACAGAAGGCAAGAGAATAATCTATGGGAGTGGAGTGAGAGTTCACGAGTGTGGCATAGACGTATATATGCATACAAAAGTAAGTTTTACTAGTGAGTCCCCATTTGTACCTTAAATGATTGAGGTGCCCATAGACCCACAACAAACTTCAGAATCTTTAACACTATCAGTCAATGGTAACCCTTATGTTACATCTTTCTTTTGGTTGGGTGGAAACTCTTTTCATCCATAATAACTTGTGTTTTCAGTCTTTATGGAGGACTCTTGGGATTGGTAATATGGACGAAATTTGATGATGGTTGTCTAATAATTTGTCACCAAAACGAAAAATGACCAATTTTTAAAGGGTTTTTTTTTTATTTTTTTATTTATTTATAAAAATAGATGCGTTAAAACTTTCATACGTGGAAACATCCAAAAAACTCTAGAGAATCCACTTCCGGTAAAGACTTTAGTCAAGCTTTTCCTCGCACTGATAAGGGATGTATGGATTCTCGAAAAGAGAGGAGCAATTGTTTTGACATACAAAATAGAGCCTCCGTGCTATTGCCGAAGAAAATCACTCAGATGGTCAAGTAAGCATTAGAGAATGTAAAGAGGGTAAAGACTTGATATCTACAACTTTAATGACAAGTTTGCAAGAAATTTAACATTAAGCCATATCATTAACAATCTACACTCTTGAGTTTGAGGCGGAAGCCAAATGGACAAAAGCTTCTATACGAGGTTCACAAAGCAGCAGATAGTCAATAGGCCTCATGATCAGTGACAAATGCAATTTGCATCAATTGAATATGTTTTAAGTTCAAATGTATCGTCATTCTCGGTATACAATGTGAAAAATGAAAACGAGAAAACAAGGCTAGAGGTTTACAGGCACGCGGAGCCCGTCGTAGCTTAATTGTACATCAAGCCCCTCTGTATCCTTTAATCTCAGTAGGTATTCGTTAACTTCTTCATGATCCATCAGGTGCATCATACCTTCAAATCAATGCATGGGGGAAAAGAGAGTTAAGTTAAAATAATAATAATAATAAAAAAAAGGGCACTCAACTGCATTACGATCTTATGCCCAGTCGCCAGCAAATAGAATTGCAAAATGAAGACCAAGAGTAAGAAAAAACCAGGGAGGGAAAACCAGCGTAAGTATTCACAGAAGGTCTAAATGGCTAACAGAGTTAAATGTCAAGTAAGGCTTGAAAGTTGAAACACACCAGTAAAAAGTGTCCTCTTTGGTTGGATTTTTCGTACTTCCTCTAAAGCCTGGAACAGAAAAAGGAGTGAGAAACTGAACCATCTATGTTAGGGTAGAAAGGAAGAATTAGTAGTAAAAATAGAGCCTACCCTTGGAAGTCCAAAATGGGTTGCAGAAGATCGATCGGGTCTTAAGGCATCCTAGAAAATTTAGCAGAGCATATTAATTATTAAGAGCAAATAAAGAACAAAAGAAGGTTGGCAGATGCAAGAGCTCTCTCAAGTACAAAAAAAAATCAAGCATAATAGAAGAGAAAAGAAGGGTACCAAAACTAGGAGTTCACAGTCCTTCAAGAGCGGATAAGTATCCTCTGGGATATCACTAACATCGCTGTAAACAGTAATAGATGTCCATCAAAATTATACACGAACAAATTATTGCTAAGGTTATGAACCCCACAAGAAACATTCAGCAAGATTGCCTTATGTAAACAAACATTGAGATTACCTTATGTAACAAACATTGCCAAAACGATAACCAAGAGACCGATAGCCTTGACCGTGCCACACAGGCAAAGGAGTAAACTGGATGCATTATGGGAGGGAAAAAAAAGTGTAAGAAAGAAAAAGACATAAATGAGTAATGATGCACGATCCATTTCAACCTCTTTGAAGTATCCTGCCTGTTATCCAGACAATTGCTTTAGAATTCAACCTTTCAGCTCATTGCTATTCTATTCATGTAAATTCGCAATTCCCAACTTCACGAAAATAGTGAAGTGTATGAGAATGCATAATTCAGCCACGACATGGAGAAACAGAAAAACAGAAAAAGGTGATAAATCCTATAATTCAAACCTTCAAATCATGCACGGTGAAAGGGTCCTCATGAATGACGTTGAACTGCAACTCAGAGACAGCAGCACCAGCTAGGACTACACTTGTATCGACCAAATAGTAATGGGTCTTCTTCATTACCTGAAATTACTTTAGCAGCCATCATTAGCTTCAAGTCAACTTTCGAAGCCCCTCTATTTGTCATTCAGAAATGGTAGACAATACCACCTAAGCATGCCACATAGTTTCCTAACACAGGGATCAAAAAAGAGAAAGGGCAACCCAAGATGAAAGAAATGGCCTGATGCAACCAACTATCCCTTCACCCGCTACTTACAAATGTACATAAATTCCTCATTAACAAACAATGTCAAAAATCAAAGAAGTTACCACCAAGTTTATATTGGCTACCATCACACACGCATTGGATCATATTTCTAAACCAGATGATTTAAGCATATGGCACTGCAGCATGTTTTACACCCCAACCTATTTATAAAGGCATGACAAACTTCAGTTGTCAAGTTTCTAGAGGTTTCTGACATGTAGTGTGCAGGAGTCTTACTTAAATACTGTCTCAAAAAGAATGTCATCTTTAGGCTTTGAATTAAATTTAAGAAACAAATAAAAACCAAACACCCTCATTCTATGGTCAAATGAGTGAAAGAACTGTTGAATTAGATAGGAATATTTAAGTAATATCAGTACAGTGAAGTTCCAAAGGCAATCTTCCTATCTTATGAAACTGGAGTTTATATCAAAAAATGCTTCATGATAAGCAATTACTAGCTGCTACTTAGGGAAAGAGGGTTGAGATGTGAACACCAAAAAGAAAGCAGTAGAGATAAGTGATGACTAATGCCAAATGAAATGTCATAGCATTAAAAACATACATCATACAATGGAGTCCTTCATATCAGTTGAAAAAGCATTAAGCATCTTGCTCCTCATCCTAAATTAAATAAACACAAAGAAACACTCCCACAATTTCCAGGCATTCACTTGGGCACAAATTTCACGCAATAGTACTTAAAAAGCAATATAGATGCTAATCTTAAGCAAGGGTCTATTGGCTCTGCAATCACAAAGGGTAAGAATGGCTATACCCACCGTCCCTGGCAGGAGCTTCATGAGAAGCATTAGGCTAATTGTATCCTATTTGGTAATGCTAATTTTAGAAATGCAATTATAGAGTGTAGACCTCAAAATCACGCTCTGGAACATATATTGAAATGTGTGGTTGAACGTTGTTTGTCCAATCTCGAAGATCATCAAGACCTATACGAATAAAAGATCAGGTGGGTGATCAAATGTCTAATAATCATTGGCAGAGTCAAGTAAAAATCAAATACTAGGAGTGTTCATGTTAGAGACCTCCAATAGCATCAGCATGAGAATGAGTAATAATAACCGCATCAATTGTTCTTATCCTGGCAGAAATGCAACTAGTCATGAGGCAGAAACACATTGGCAGATACGTGACTCAGAAAATCCACCACAAGACATCAACGATTGCTTAGAAGTTAGAATGCAGAAGATAACTGCAAAGGTTGATGAAGATATCACATTCGCCATACAGCATATATCCAATCTGGTAGCCGGGCATACAACAACTGGATTTAGAACAGTGCTTATTTAAACATCTTTGCAGAACGGTGGTGGTAACTTTAAGTTTAAAGATATGTTGTCTGGGAGCTATAATATATAACTAGATAGACCCGTTTATGTTCTCTTCATACAAGTATTTTCAGAATTCAGATGGTCATGTTGCATATATCTGGAAAATGGCCCCCCTTCACTTCCCATCACCTGTGGTAAACATTAAAAACTACTTGTTATATAAGTAATGAGGTCAGTCATTACAGATTTGTTCCCTCAAACCCTCCTCATAGTGTGATATGCCTTAACTTACCCGATTCCTACTATGTCAAAAAATAGTATATATGTTGGTGCAGCATTCTATACTGGCCACAGATACAATCAATCACACATGATGCAGATAAATATGGTGTCATCGTCACAAATCTTAACTTCTAGAAAGACTGACGGTTTGATGCATCCTCAAATTAACTTAGATAGTAGAAAATCCTAGTTGCACTACGGCCTTCATATATACTTGGGGACCTTGGGGTTGGTGTTGCTTTTAACTTTTAACCAACATCAGTACTATAGATAGTGAAGTGTCTACTTACCCATAAGTGGGGAGCCAACTGAGAGCACTTTGGTAGAAAAACCTGCATTTTGAAGAGGATCTTTACTGAATATTCTGATAAACAAAATGATGAAAGCCAATAGATGAAGGTGACATTTAATAACAGCTCATTTGCACAATCTAATCAAATGAACAGGGCACAGGAGGAGTCAAGGATAACTACACAACAATTGCAAATGTAACAAATTGAACCCACATAACTTCAAAAAAAAAAGGAGAAAATAAAAGTAAACAAGGATAAAACTGCTATGTTGCAAGAAAGAAAGCCAATTATACCAGGAATATGAGTATCTGGATGAAAACAAATATAATTTGTCGGCATTAATAAGTAGGCCAATAACAACTTAATTGCACATATGACAATGAGATCGAGCGAAGACGTGTTTTAAATATTTAATGCGGCAGATTGCAAGAGCATAAAGTAAATAGCTGTTACAAATTATCGGCTACTTAATTAACAAAACACGTAGATTAGATGGCACCTAAAGAAAATATAGAAGCATTTACATGCTACAACAGACAGAGCTTCTAAACTAAATAAAATTTTGCTTCATCAAAGGAGAGGACATTATGACTTATTAGATGCAACTCTACATATTTGAAACAGCATTTCATGTTCACATAGAGATATTCTGGTTCTAGACATTCATTTAAGAGCTCACGAACAGTTAAAATTGATATCGCAGCTTCTATAGTCAAGGCTCTTGTAAATAGATGCATAGTCAAGGGTGTATGACTTTGCACCCTCATTACTCCTATATTGCTTTTGCTCAACCCCCCCCCCCCCCCCCCGCGTGTGTATTATTCAGCTTCTCTTCTCGTCAGCTACTTCTTCCAATTAAGGGAAGCTTGAAGGTAGTGGCTTGAACATCTCTGTGATTACAGAATTATATTAACTTAAAAGATACAATACCAGTTCATTAGCTAACTTACTTTCCAGCATCTATAAGAACATTGCGCATTCCAGAAGCTCCAGGAAAGCGGACCAAGATGCTTGTGTTGAGCCTCCTGTTCTTGTTACCTGGCTCAGTAGCCTTGCTGCACACCTGGAAAAGTGATAAATCTTCTCAATGTTTTCTTGGATATGTGATTGATGGATGAAAAAGTCATGATAGAATAAGAAATATGTTGCCCGTACCTGACAAGTCTTGATAGGATTAGTCAGGCAGCTAACCCGTGGGATGCCTTCACTTGTGCCTGTTCCCATAAAGATGATTTCAGATTGTTCTTCAGCAGAGGCCGCCACGGGACGGTTGCTACTAGGTTCTGCAGCGCATAGATAATATTCTTACTCGTGAAAGGTCTTAGCAATAATTAAACCACCTCCAAAATACATTGTATATACATATATACAGCAATCACAAATCTTATTCTCCAGAATTTAAATTTGTATTGAACGCCAAATCTCATGTTATTGGTTCCTGCCTAATGCCTATTTGCTAAATTGAAAACGCCTCTATCTTACAAATGTTAAGACTAAACAGCACGCAAGGATGAACTATTCATCAAGTCACAACCTTCATTGTCCTCCCTCTCTTCCAAACATACATGACACAGCTAAAATGTTTCCTGTCATTCACTTCCCCATACTAAAACTAAAATGTACATAATTCTTGAGAAATTACCTTGGAACATAAATTTTTTTACCTTCATTTACATAGCAATACCACTACTCGTTTTGATCCAATCATTCACAAAGCACCACTTCGGTTTCGTACAACAAATTCCACCAATTTAGTAGGAAGTGCTCGATTTAAACATCAAATTACTTCACTTAGAAGAAAAACTTAGGCATGATCATTAATTCATTAAACTATCATCATTGCTTTTCTGCTCAAACTACCCCCGCCCCAAAAAAAAAAAGACAACAATATAAAAACAAAAAGGGCAACATACAAAATGCATGAGCAAAGTATTGGCACACATAGACAAATGGGTGATGGGCACTTTTAGATACTTACTAAAGAACTGAAAGATGAACACTATCACACTAAACTAGTTTTAATAATTACAATAAATTGAATTGTCACAAAAACAAAGAAAAACAAATTACCTCAAAAATACATAAATGAAATTAAGAGAGGAAAAGGGACTAATTTAGACTTACGCGAATGAAGAGAAGCTTGAAGGTTCCGTTTGAGGGGAGAGAAAGAGAACCCATGTCTGGAAATTGAAATTGGAAATCTAGGGAGAGAAAGCTGGAGCCTTTGATTTGCGAAACGGGTAAATGAATAAGGGATTGGACGAACTGTGCCCAGAAATGCCACCATTTTTAATCGAATAATTTACAGGAAAATACCCACACAAAAAATGAGAAAAAGAATAGAAATTTATTGGCTGGAGAAACCAAATCAAAAGAACTGGGTTTCTTTGCAAGCTCTTCTATGACAATGAATCGTTATTTATCTTTTTCTATTGGGTCCAAATTATCGGGAGCTTTTCTATTGGGTCCAAACTGAAACGACACCGTATAAGCTTTTCTATGTTCCAAGTCCAATTTCTAAGGCAAGCACAATAGCACTTAGCACATGACAAATTGACAATGGTTGTGCTTGTGGATCTAAATGAATATTCTCATAGTTTCAAATACTTAGATTTTACCACTTGTTATTTTTTTATTTTTTTTTTTGGAGGGAAAGACCATCAAGGTCATTCATTCTCCATTAGCTTCTCCAAATCAGATAATAGTGCTACATTAACATTGTTAGGGAGCGACGCCTCTCAAAACCGACACCCTACTTCCCATGGTTGCACATGTGCTAACTCATGAGATACACCATTACCACTACGCTTGACAAAAGACCAAACAACACTATGAAAGTTACTAACTTGAGCAAGTGCATCCTTAATATATAACTAAAAGAACTAGGACTTCTAGTAAACTTAGACAAAGCATTCAAAACAGTAGGATTATCCATCTCCATCACGATACGCTCGGAAACAAACGGTAAGATTTTACCACTTGTTATTTGGATAAATCTGTTAGTTTACTCTAAAAAAAGTGTATTATCAATATTTTTTTTATTGTTTTCAAAAAAAAATAAAATTAACTCTTTATATTGAGATGCATAAAGTATCATGCAACACAAAATCGACAATGAAACTAAAAACTTAAAAACCTATCATTGAATTTTTGTTGTTGTTGTATGGTGGTTGTGGAGATGGAAAAATACCACTCTTTTTGAAGCTAATCCATCCGTTCCGGTGAACAAGACAGATTTTATCTTATTTGGAGTGGAAGAAATTGAAAAAGCTGTTAACTTGGGCTTGGTTTCTGATCAAATACAAAAGAAAAGGAAGCTTGAGATTTTGGTTCGTTGGGAGACACTACCAGAGAACTGGATTCTTTTGAACACTGATGGAACATCAAGGGGAAACCCAGGTGTGGCAGGGGGTGCCGGAGTTATTCGAGGCCATCTGGGAGAGTTTAAGGGAGCTTTTTCAGCAAGATTGGGAATCTGTTCTTCTCTGCGTGCTGAACTTCTAGCTCTGTTTAAAGGGCTACTTGTCACCTAGAACATGGGGTTTCGAAAGGTTGAAGTAAGTATGGATTCACAACTAGCTTTAGACTTTATGACTGCCTAACTGCCCTTCCAAGCGCCAATGTCCATCTGATCCTCCAATACCGTAGCTTGATCGCTCGCGAAGAGTGGGAAGTATGTCTATCACATTGCTACCGTGAGGCAATCAGAGCAGCTGATTATTTAGCTAATTTAGGGACTATCTTGGATCAGTCCCTTAGGATTTTCAACAAACCTCCCTTGTATCTTCGCCATATCCTCTTTGAAGATCTCACGGGAGTAACTTGGCCCCGGGTTGTGGCGACTTAGTTTCTTTTTAGCTGTTTTGTTTCTGCTTTCTTTTTTTTTTTTTTTTTTTTTTTCTGTTTGCTGTTGTTCTTCCTTTTCTAGTGTAATCATGGGGTTTAACCCCAGCTTCCGCACCAAAAAAAAAAAAAAAATTTAAGTTTGGTGATTGAACTCTATTTTTTCATAGTGAAAGATTTGTCATATTGAGTAGTTTAGTTTAGTTAAAATCATTTGAATTGTCATAAAAATAATAAAAGTTAGTAGCCAAAATATTAAACACAATATTACACCAGTAAAAAAAAAAAAGTTCTTGTAAGTTATTTAAAAGCTAATAAATTACTTCAGGTTGAAAATAAAAACTAATTCTAGGTGCCACATTAGGAAAAAAAAGAAGTTGGAAGGGGTTTTTCCAAACAGCAAAAAAAAACTTCAACATATACTCCTGTAAGTCGCTTACCCGACCCTGAAATAAAAGGTCGGTTACAGGACCCTCAAATCTCAATAAGGTCGGTTACACGACCCTCAATAAAAGGTCGGTTGGGTATTGGGTTAACCATTATTTGGATCCGGTTTTTCCCAGCTTTACCAATAACGGTCCATCTCTCTCTCTCTCTCTCTCTCTCCCTCCTAGTTCTTCATTGGTGCTGAAAGATGCAAGCTCAAATGAAAAATGGCGATCAAGAAGCCAATTTATCTCGCACTTTCAAGTATCTTCTGGGTTAGTAATTTCCACTTTATTAACTTCTCAGAGTTTCATTTTTTACTTCAATTCTCTCTCCCTCCACTGAGAATTTTCGTCCTCTCTCTCCAGCGACGCAGTTCTTATCAAGAGGGATCCCGTTTATATTCAATTCATGGATCGTCCGGCATCTTACTGAAGATGATTATGCGGTAAGCAATATTAAATTCTAAGTACTACTTTAGGGGGAAAAAATAGTTTCTTTGGGAATTATCAATTTATCATTGTTGCTTACAATTGTAGCAAGCACATTGCTGGGGTTCTTGAATTGGGTTCTTAATTACACCCCCATCAATTCATTATTTTTTCCATATTCGTGAAATAAGAATTGAAATTCATGATTGGTTGATTGATAGGTGGTTATGTTCATTGTGCATATATATTTTTTTGGTGGGTGGGTGTGATGGTATCTGTGATTTTGCAGTACATTTGAGTAATTTGGGCTCTCTAATTTATTTTCGAGATGGGATATTGTAGATATTCTGGGAATTTTGCTGAATGTCTTAATATGATCCTTATTCATTAATAACAGTCTCTTGAGTCACAATTAAGTTTGAACAGTGCCATTATCTTAGTTCACAGATTACATGTTTAAGATTACTATTTGCAACATGGTTAATCTCCATTACTATTCTATTTGATTCATTATTAGATCATAAATACTTTTCCTTTTCCTTAAATTCTGAATTGCAGCTTTATGCAGTGCAATTCCATCTGTTGATTACTTGTATACTGTTTCTTAGTCGAGAAGGATTTCGGCGAGCATGCATGCGAGCAGAACTTAAAAGGTTACTCCTCCGTTATTCTTTCACTTTCATGACAATGATGATGTTTTAATACTTTTTTGAACCACTTAACTCCTAGATCATTGAATTGTATAACAATCTTCTGCATATTTCACCTGGTATTTGTACTCGAATGCATAACAGTTCAACACATCACGTTCACATAGTCATTTTGAGATTGGAACTTGCAGAAGTCTAAATTGTCAAGTTTGAGTAGCTTGCTATTGGAGCTAGCAAAAATACTCTCATTTCTGTTATGTAGCTGTTTCTTGCACCTAACAAACTGAATGATTTGAAATGAAGTGAATGTTTACCTTATCCGTTACAGTGATGACGCTTCAACAGGAGAAAATGCAGCAAAGCTGTTGAAAGTAGCCTGGCTGTCTCTTCCTCTTGGAATAGTTATTACGGCGATAGCCTGTTCTCTGGTTTTCTGGTGGCAAGAGCTGAGCTATTCTAGCCCCTATGGACAGGCCATCTTGTTACATGGTAATTTTTGAATAATTATTAGTAGCTTCAGATTAGATCAGTGCTCCTAAAGTATCTGGCACTTGTTCTATATTGGTCTTAAAGATTCATATATAATCGTGAGCTTTGGGCTTCATCTAGGAATATCCTGATTGCTGGAAAGTGTCCTTGGGAGTGAGGGATGGCACTTAAGTAAGTATCGTTGAGCATCTTCCTGTATATACTGGATAATATGGAAATTAAGCAAGTATCAGATCACCAATTACTGCAATTAGGCATCCATTTCTCCGAGTTGCTTTGTTACCCTTGATACTATTATAATTCATGGCTATAAGATGGGACTCGGTATATTACATAATCTTCAGAAGTTCTTCTAATAAGCATTACTCAAGCTACCTACAAGTTGAAACCTAGAAGGTTGAAGAATAGGGACATTTTTGGGTTAAAATTTGGTTCTATGCTTGGGTTAAAATCTGTATTCCCTCAGTATGCCTGTATGCGCATTGTCATGCCAGGTTTATAGATTTTTCTTTCTTCTGGGGAAGGTGAAAGGTTTCTCTCTCAAGTCCCTCTTTTGAAATTTAAAGTCTTAACTATCGGCTTTGTTTACATTGCAGGCTTTGCATGCTTATTGGAGCTTCTGGCAGAACTGTTGTATATTCTTGCCCAGTATATGTTTTGTCTCAAATTGCGGATGGTGGTAGAAAGTTTAGCAACATTTTCTCGTTGTATAACAACATACACCCTCATTATTAAGAGTACTGGCATGGTAAGCAGCACTATTTTGTTTCATCCTTGACTTGTTTATTTCTCGGTGAATAAATTCAACTGTAAAACCTATTGGATTAATTTTTCTCAAATTCCTGCTAAATCAAAATATCTGGTAAACTGCAAATTCATGGCGGTGTTTCTTGTGCCAACGACCATGAAAATCTAATCAATGTCAGAGGTTGTTTAACTTTAAGTCTTTGACCCAAGGCTTCAAGGATCTTGGATATGTTACTTAGCTTAATAGTTGTAGCTTCAGTTCAGGATCCTGTACTGTACTAGCTTTTTACATTTACTGAGTTATACCAGTGTGATGAGGCATTCTTTAATCTTAATGAGTTCTTAATTTGTTAACTGCTTTCTTAAAAGATAAATAAATAAAGAATGTTGACTGCTTCTTGGAGTTCAATTGTGTAAGAGCTAGTCCTCTATATCTAGTGGATTGAGCTGGTTGATTCACTACTCTTTGGTTTAGCAATTTAAAGACTAGACCAGTACCCTTTGGCTTAGGAGCCAAGAGATTCACTACTCTTTGGCTTAGGAATGTAACGGAGTAAATTAAAATGGCTCATCCAAAAATGCGTTTCTTATTTATTGTGAAGCTGCAGTTGGTCGTCTCCCAGTGGATGATGGGTCCTAGGAAAACATCCTCTTTTTGTCACGGGGGTAAGACTGCGTACACCTAATCCCCTTACCCCACTGGGGTGGGACCCTCTTTGGAGGCACTGGGCTATGTTGATATTGATCCGAATATAATGTAACTAATATTCTCAGATATTGTAGTAAAATCGGTCTCATGGCTTCCTAAACCAAACCATCAACCCATGGCTTTCATATAAGGCTCCAGCCTGATTGTATGGGGTGTCAATCATCTTGGCTTTCCTCCCTTTGTGATTGAAACTATTAACTGGAGGCAAGATCAGGAAGGGTCATTAGATTGACTCAGTACTGGCAATGTATTATTATTACATAAATCATCTGATTATTGATAGTCTTTATGGATTTGGTGTATGTCATTCAAATTCTCCTTAGGAGGTTTTTGTTCATGGAATCAATTGTTCAATTCGTTTCCAGGAAAAGGCAACAGTGTTTGCTCTGTCACAAGTCTCATATGGTGGCTGCATGTTCCTAGGTTATTGGGGCTACTTTGTCTATTATCGCAGGTTGAAAGGTTCAGAGCTTTTCCCTTTCAGGTAGACTTTCCATTCTATATAGAAGCCATTATTTTGTTTATTTTAAAAATGTCTGTATATTCTCACCCAAAAAAAATAATGTCTGTACATACAGATAAGACCAACAAAGCTGACCTTAATGGGCAGCATCATTTGGTTTAAAAGATGTCAAGGCAAAACATGAAGCCTCACATTTAACTTGTGGCTAGACATGTAATGTGAAGGGTGCTTGTCACGGGATAATTAGTAAACTACAATATGAAAATGTAAACTTGCAAATAGATCAATGATCCATACAGGAGAACTTCAAACTCCATATTCCCTGTTAATAGAAGTGTACCAAATGCACAGAGGCTCTCCTATCTTCACTCTTTTTGGTGGCCACTAGAGTCTTGGGTAATATCCACAAAGGAGTTTTTTGTTGGGGAGTATGTCAGAAAGTCGTGACTTCATGCTAAAGTTCTAGCTCAAAGTTTGATCACCCGTACATTCTGTTATTCTTTCCATTCTTTGTTTATGGCAATCGCTTATTTGTTTGAAAGGTTATAGTGCACATGTCAGTGTTTCCTGTATTGTTACTTTGTTAGGAAGTTCTCCATCTTGTTGCTTATTGATCAGTGACATTTTTCATCCTTTTCTCTCAGAGCAGGTAACTTGACGAATTACGATAAGCCCCTGTACAAGATGTGTACATTATTTACTTTTCAATCCTTCCGTAAATTGATCCTTCAAGAAGGAGAAAAGATGGTCCTTGTATGGTTCGATACACCATATAACCAAGCTGTATATGGACTTATAGACAAGTTAGGTGATTTATCATCCGAACTCTCTCTTGATGTTCAGACGACTTCGGTCTTAAGAACACCAGTTTATGTCCAATTCACTAGCTTAATTTGTCAACTGATTTTGTGCCCAGGTAGCTTAGTGGTGCGAATGGTATTTCTCCCTTTTGAAGAAAGTTCGTATGTCATATTTGCAAGGTCTGCTTCAGGTTAAATTCTTCTCATTCCCCTCTCTTTCATTGAATGTTACTCCATATGAGACAACACTCTACAATTTTGTTGCATTTTGCATCTACTGGGTTAAGAGTACCTCTTTGGTCATGCTAACATTACAGTCTCTGATGATTGACATGGTATGCATCTGTTTCTCTCTCTCTGTTTTTCCCTCTTTTTTTTGTTTTTTTTTTTGTTTTTTTAGTTTTTTGCTTTTGGGGATCTGCAACCTGATTTTTGGAGCTTTTAATTTGTATTTCAATACCCTTACAAATTGTGCTTGTGGCTGCCCTTTTCTGATACATACTTGTACTTCAAATTATTATTTTTTGGATAATAAAAAGAATTTTATCAAGGAATATGGAATACAAGAATAAATCCGTCCTCAAAGGACCTAACCAAACCAATCGAAACCTAAGAGAATAAAACCTATACAATATCAAACTTATTCAAAAAAGTGACTTTAACCCACACCATTCATAGTTAATACTACATTCCATCCAGGTATATCTCGTCCAGCCTATTTGTTTTTTCTTACATTGCAGAGGAATCAAAAGATAGAAACAAGGATCTAGGGCGCCGCCTAACAGAAGCCCTGAAGCTTGTATTATTTATTGGTATGTGCTCCCATGTGCTATAAAATGCTATATTGATCTGTCTTTGTATTCTGGTGTCTATTGAATTTATCGGTAGATGGCCTCGGCAATGCAAATGTAGTTGATTAAAAGATTATTATTGATGTAAACTCTCAATCTGCTTCAGAGATATAAAGAAAATAAATGATAACCGAAAAACAAATAATTAGTCTTGGGTGACAGTGAAACTTCTCTTGATGCCGTCCTAATACGTTATTACTTGGGAAAGACAATTAAATAAACATTCAGAAGGTTAGGGATATTATCATGTGAACTGCAAAATATTCAGTTCTGTACTAGCTTGATGTTGACTTGTGATGTTTTAAAGAGATCAGCTCTGTGTAACCATTTGGAGGGTGCATAGCTGGGTTATATTTTCTAATTGATGTGAAAGGGTGAGCTGCTTTGACATCTATGCTTCACAAGCTTGCATGTTTGGAGAATTCAGTATTTTCCCTAAATTAGTGTGGACCATGGTCAACTGAAATTCCTTCAGTCAAATCTAGGACTTAGAATTGCCCCCTTTTTTTTTCCTTTTTGGCTGCTTGATTTTGTGATTGGACCGGTGAATTAGGTGAAGGTGTATGATGTTAATAACTCTTACATGTATGATGCACGTCTAGTTCTTGTGACTCCTATTCACTCTGAAGCGGATCTTGCGCTTTCAGACTATTGCTTACAAATTTACTTCCGTGATAGTGTCTGATATAGTAATTTTGATCTATTTTCATTGCTTGTTTGCTGAACATTTGTTAGAATTTTTGTGTGGAATCGAAACCGATATCTGGTTTTGTCTCATGATTTTGATCTATTTTCATTGCTTGTTTGCTGAACATTTGTTAGAATTTTTGTGTGGAATCGAAACCGATATCTGGTTTTGTCTCATGCTGTCCTGTACTCATGTATCTCTTCCTTACCTGCCACCAGGGTGATCTTTGGAGAAATCTTTTAGAATAGAGTATAAGAAGCGTTATGATTGATATGCTTTGCGTGGCTTATCTATTTTTTTGGTATTATGTTTTGATCTGCAGGTCTTATTGTCATGGCTTTTGGAGCAAGCTATTCTTATGCTCTAATTAGAATACTATATGGCCGTAAATGGAGCGATGGAGAAGCTTCAACTGCTCTCCGATACTACTGCTTGTATGTTATGGTTCTGGCTATGAATGGTTAGTCATATCTTCTAATCATGTAATATTCCCACGTGAATTTAGGAACTTAGGATATTATGAGCAAGATGTTAGTCTGGGTACTTTCTTCTTAGTCATATGCTTGTATCAATCAGCGTAGACTACGTTTCTTTATGCACAGGTATTTGCTTATGATGTCCTTCCCATTCCAGCTTTATTGGTTTTCACCTTGAAGTTGTGCTGTAGCTTTTTCCGTGACAGTTGAATCTCCTTTTTGTCTATGCTTCTAAAATGCCCCCTGAAAACAGATGGCTGGAACTAATATCTGAGTTTTATATACTCTTCTCTGTTCCTCCTAACAACGAATAGCAAATATGACTGTTCAGTCTTCATTTTGCATCAGGAACATCAGAAGCTTTCCTTCACGCTGTTGCCAATGAGAACCAACTGAAGCGCTCTAATGATTCATTGCTTCTTTTCTCATTTGTTTATGTATTACTCAATGTCCTGCTAGTACGATCAGCTGGTGCCATTGGCTTAATCATTGCAAATTCCGCAAGTATCCTTATCTGTAGTTAATAGTTCATGCTTTTTAAGTTGTGCTTCAAGCTCCTCATATTTGCCACTTTTCTTTGGTCTTTACGTCAAAGAAAGTAGTATATATTAGATTGCCTACTTTGATTTCGAGAAGGCCAAATTTCGAGGTAATTATATTTGTTAACCTCTCTATAGTCTATACTATTATATTTCAGTGCACTGCAGAAACGTACCACATACAATGTCACACAAGCTTCTACCCCCCCCCCCCCCCCCCCCAACTCTCCCAAAGAAGAAGACCACAAATTGACCCTTCTTTTTGATATACCACCCCTAGTAGATTTGGTGAACTTTATGGTCCTCATGTTTTATACTCTATCAAAGTTTCCCTGACCGTGATGAAGATATGGCTCTGAGGAGCATATTCTGCAGTATTTATCAAGCATTTCTTCCAGGTTTTCCCCTCCACTTGTCTGCTGGCCTTTTTGAATATTTATGTAATGGATGTGTTTGCAATCAGTGCCAGGCATTGCTTTTATGTCCTAATTGGTGAGTTCTTCTTTGTCGACAGAGTTCCTCGTCATTTTCATTTTATAGCTGCTTGCCTTCAGGCTGGATGGTGCTGTTGTTCTCCGGTATAGCAACTCTTATATCTGAGAAGATATTGCTCGACAGGGATAACTTCTGGGCTACATTTCTGCTGCACTTTTCTGTTGGGTTCACTTGTTTCTGTATGTCAGCCTTTGTCATGTAAGTCTAGTGTCACGTAAGCTGTCGTGTTCTTTATTTGCTGCCTTTACTACCCCTCCCCCCAGGGGAGCATACTTCCAATCTGTGTTTTGAATGTAAATTTTCTGCTTTTGGTACTGTCGAACACAAATGTTTAAACATCCCTTTCTCTTCCTTGCTGTATACACATCAACATTTCCCCAGTGCCTCCAAATAGGTAAGAGGGGTAGGGGGGGGGGGGGTCCTGTTATGCAGCCTTACTCTGTCCGACGCACATTGGCAATTTTACTATTAAATATAAGGGTAGATGTAACATCGGCCATTTGATTTAGTCCACTATTTCAAAGTCAAAGAGTAGTCAATCTTTTGGCTCCATTAGTAAACTGGAGACCTCTTCCTTGCTGTGTATGATATTCAATTTTGCATTTTTGTGGAAATAGTAAAATAAATGTACAGTATAGATGTTACAACTGGTTATTCATTTCAACAGCTACTACCGTGAACGCAACTTCATCAACAAATTGATACGTATTCGCCATCATGTCGACTAAATCGAACCGGCGTTTTCCCCAGCCATCAATGAAGGTAATGGGGCATTCATATTTTTCTCTCCTTCTCTAGCTCTGTTTTTTATCTATTCTCCAGGGGTTTTGTTTTGTTTCCTGTTTTTGGGGGTGGGCTGGACTGGGGAATTCCCTTCCGATTACAGTTGCCATCTGTTAACCAATAGATTATATCTCATGCAGTTGGATGCTTTTCTGATCACTCTCCAGCAGAGATTTGTCCAGGGTAAACCCTTTTTCTCATCATCAGCTTTTTTTCATTATATCATCAAAATTCGTTATTTGAATTCAGTTACTTGCTATTGGCTGCTGCTTGATTATGACTTGTAACGTACTATATATGTGGAGAAGGTGTATGCTAATGTTTGGATTTGCTTTGCTAGCCATGCAAGCAACTTAAGATATTGCGCGAATCTCTATTTCCTGTTTGAACTACTCCATGGAATAGAAACAAAAGCTTACTGAAAGTTGTGGAAGGACTAAGGACATAGTAGTTCTGATATATTTGACCCGAGGGCTCCAAAAACCAGTAGTTGAAGGAGAGAGAAATTCCTAATAAAAGGGGGTGAGACATTTTAGGGGAGAGTTTTCAAATCCCAAATGAGTGTCTAAAAAGAAAAATATCAATGTTTGCTTATGGACATTTGATTTGAATTGAGGGAGTACTAGTTATGTGATATGAGCTTGTTGATGAGGGAACTGGGTTCATATTACTACATTGCAAGAAAGCTGAGTGGTTCTTTAGTCTGGTTAGAAATCTTGTTCGCAATTCAAAAGTAAGCTATTATTAGAAAGAGATATGGGGACAACTAGCACCACCCTTGAATTTCGTCTTTTTGGCCCGGCAACGGGTTTATTGCCCCTTGTTACCGCTCTGCACCACCATCTATTACAAACCTTTAGCCAGCTGCAACCAAGGAGATGTTGGGTTGGAGGTGGGCACTACTGGGCAGAGAGGAGAGGAGAGAGTGGGGAGCGAGGGGGAGGAGGTATAAGGTGTTTTTTTTTTTATTTTTAATTTTCCTGATTTTTCATATATAATTAACGAGTAAGTCTTGTGTGAGACCAACTCACAAAAACATGGGGTCACTATTTAGCAATGTAGGGGTCACTTATTATCATCCGTGACCCTCATTTCAATAAAAAGTGACCCTCGTCTTATCAAAAGTTATGAAAAGACCGTCTTAAATAAGTTTTTGTGATAATTAACATCAGTACTTATAAACTGCTGGTTACAGATGATGACAAAGAAAACATATATTAAATTGGGCTGACGAGGGCCTATGCGGATCCTGCCTAGAGCTAGGTCTGGGAGAGGTCAAGACGTACTGAGAGGTTGTATTCAGAAAGACCCTAAAAGAAATTAGTTTAGAAAATAAGTCAAGGGTACGAGAAGTACAGGTATGGTCGTATCTCGTATGGATAGTAATACGGTTATATAAGGGGAAAGAATATAAACCGGAAATATTAACATAAGCTATTACATTCGATGTATAGTATATCTGGGTCACTAATTAGTTTTTATTGTATTTAAATGAGTATACATGTAAAACGTATATTTCGCATCTCATAGAAAGTGGCAATTTCAGGTAACTACCAAGTTAGAATAGCATATTACTATTTAACACTGGGAATACTATTTCATCCCCACCCCGCTGATACATTTACTTGGTGCTTTTATCAGTTATGTGCTTATTTCCTAAATATTATTGGTGCCTTTTCTATTTATGTGCTCATTATTTGGTAAATAACTTAATGTATTTTATTTGCTTATTTTCTGGATATGCTTCCTTCAGGCTTCAACTATTTGCAGCTTTTGGTTGATTTCCTGCGCGTTTGACCTCCAGACATCAGAGGGCATGCATAATCCAACGTCACTACTTGTTTGAATACATCTGTTTGGGTGACGGGGAAACCATATAGCCGTGGGTTAATCTCATCTTAGCTGGTTGATTCGTACAAGGAATATGAGCTTTCTTTCCAGAGAAGGGCTTCTGGGACTTTGCTTATTTTATCAATTCTTGCTTTTCCCAGACATGTAGATGTAGAGTGGGATGGTTTCTTGCATGGAGCGGTACTGATATTGGGTTAGGAAGTGCATAATGTCATTGAATTGCGGATGTACCTTATTGTACAAGCTTTTAGACTACATATTCCTGCAATTAAGTAGATGGAAGATGTTGTACTCTTCTAAGCTAAATGAATCACGTAGCAATATAGCGTTCGAGTTAATTGTAGATAATCTACCATTGACCCTCCAGTTCCAAACATCCCAGGGAAACCTTTATGTTCACTTGGTCAGTTATTAACCTCTTTTCTTGTGCAACTAGTTCTCTTTTGTTTCCTTTTACTCCCATTTTTTAGGAGAAATTGGATTTCCCGTTGGGATGGAATATGGTCGCTTTCTGGTACAAATTTAGGCTGCACAAACTTATCCAAATCGTCTATGACTATGATCTGATCCATAAGGTTGCTGTTGGCATTAAACCATACAAATCACCTACCTTTTTTATGTCACAGGATGTTGGTTTATGACCTTGTCTTTTGACCTTATGATATAGAGTACTTAATACAATTCATGCCACATGAATCATGATAGTAACAACCCCTGGGGTCGTGGCTCAATGGTAACACCATTGGGGTTAAAGGAATTGCCAAAGAGCCCAAGGTCAGGAGTTCGAGACCTGCTTGAAGCATCCTCCTCCTCCCTCTCGCCTGCCTCAATGTGTGGGACTATTGAGTCCTCTCGCGACTAATTCTCATACAATGGCCTAGGGGTGGGTTTGTATGGGCCGGTGCGGGCTTCCGGTGATAAACCCTTTTCCAATTATGATAGTAACAAAGGGATGCCCTTTTAAGTTTTAACTTCGCCCGCTTTCTAATCCTTTTCAGAATGTCTGAATCCGTAGTTAAAACGATTAGGTCTATATGATTTCAGAAAAAGTTGAAAGCGCCGTATGAGCCAAAATTACAATGCCGATAACATGTATGACTAGTTTTCAACGGATAGCTTAAACGATCCAAAATTAAATGATAAGAGTCTTTACGATTTCTTTCCAAACTTTTATCCATTCAGCTCGTTTCTTACGCATTGCATCTTTCAAGTTGTTTACCAAGATTATACGTAAATATTGGATTGTAGAAATGTTCACTAGTTGACTCCACCAGATGCTAGTAAGTAGTAACCGATAATAGATAAGATTGATAATTATGATCATAGACTTTGCAGTTCTGGTTATTAGTTTCGTGCTAAATTTACTGACAAGGATAAAGCTCCAACAGTCCAACTCCTCAATGGAACCATCTGACCGATTACGCGTACACACATTCAAGTATTTTATTATATCCTCCAGCAACGAGGTTTGATTCATTTCATCTTCTTCATACTCCATTCTGTTTCGTTTTGTTCTTTTTTGTGTACAAATATACTAATGCAAAACAAAGACCTATAGGGATTCAATACTTTAATCTTATGGGTAGAATATGATAATGACTGAAACGTCTCTTGAATTCTCTTGATGTTTAATGTTTATTTATGTGTTTAATTCCTACGATCTTTATTTTATTGGGATTATCAAATTAGTTCACAGATCACTCATATAGCTAGTCATATTACTTATCTGCAAAAACTTTCATAAGACGGTATTTTCGTAATTTTTAATGAGACAATGGTCACATTTAAATGAAACAATAGTCACAGTTCATAGTAAATGACCCCCACAATTTTAAATAGTAATCTTTTTTATTGTATGTTGGTCTCATATACACAAGACTTACTCTTATTTATCAGCAAACATTAATTGCATAGAGACATCAAAATATAAGGGATAGAAATGTTAACTCAATGACAAAAACATTCTCTTCAATTTTCATGCTGCTACATATCCCGAAGTATGGTAGTAAGTGATGTTTTTAGTCCTATGGATTTATTGTGAGAACAATTACTAACTCAATTTACACGAACGCCCCATGAACAACGTTGAGGGAAAAAAGTGAAATCTTTTTTTTGGTGCGCTAAGTGAAATCTTTTACAAATAGTAAAAAGTACTCGTGAATAACGATTAGGGTAGAGTAGTGGAGATTATCAAAAGCAAAAAATAAAGCATCGTCTTCGAATTACCTTCATGTGAAGGAGATTAAGAAAAAGAATAATGTTACTTATCCATTGAATGTAACCATTAATGTGAAGATCGAATTCAGTAAAAGATAAAGCTTACACCACCGTATACAGTATACTAGAGTTGATCAGAAGCGGGTTGGTATATGACGTTCATCTATTGGACCAGGAAAATATACCAATATAGATATGCTATTTGTATAAATTTATTATAAGTACCTATCTATTTGTCTGATTCAAACCTGCATGCCGGTCTTAGTTACACATACAAAAAAATATATTGATAAAATTGGCTAAGTTCATGTTCTCTGCAACGGAATAGTGTCGGACGGTGATGAATAGAACGGACAGCGTGACGCGGATAAAGGAAGAAAATGGTGAGACAAAATAAAGTACAGAATGTATAACGAAACGGCGCGGAATAAATTGGAACGGAATGCAGAATGAAGACAACGAAAAAACAGGGGTAAAAACAGCAAGAAATACTACAAGATCAGATTACGCTTTCCACCTCCTAGTTACGTGGGAAAGTGCAAGTATGTAGGGGGTAGTAGGTGTATGCTGTAGGAGTAACACTTTCGTCCAATCAAAAATTCATAAATCACGTTTCGTGTTAAATTCTCAGAAAAAATCAAATCTTTGGCACCCAAAAAAGGGGGTAGCTGACTTTGACTTGTTAATGAAATCCAACAATCAACCACTTTTTTCTTCTCCATATAGAAAAGCCAAATATACGAGTAGAGTAGATCAGAGACCATCCTCCATATTCCAGTTCATACCCTACATTTGTAGAACGTGGAATTTGCCAATATCACAAGATTTTCATTCATGCCCATCCTGTTACATTTACTAACTAGTATTTTATTATTATAATAATTTTATTTATTTATTTATTTATTTATTTTTATTATTATCAAATGGACAAGGTATCAATAAAGTTAGAGGTGCATATTTTCCAAGCTAGCACACATGATTCATGGAGGAAAAAAAAATATTGCTTAAGTTTCTAGCTTACCGGTTTTGGCTCTTTTCATATGTTAAGCTTCAACTTTCTTCCATTTATTAATTGTTTCATTGGCTAAATGATCATAACGAGCTTTTTATTTTACTATAATTAATTAATCTCGCTCTCATTGTCCATGATCAATACATGTTGTCATGGAGTATTATGTGTTCATAAAAGTCATGTTGTTGATCTTTGATGTCGTCTTTGTGTTGAACGCGTTTATTATTCATATACTCACTTTGGCTTATATATCTGCTGGTAATGTCACCGTAGCTAAGTAGCTTGCAACATCTGTTAGGTAGCAACAAGCTAAGCTAAGTCAGCTCTAATAAGCAAAATCAGAAATATTATTTAATAACTGATTTTGTGATCAATATATTGATACAATAATCCTGATTTTGTGAATTTTGTAAGAAAATACGAAATTCTTTAAGCTTATGAGTAATCTTCACTTTGGGCTTTTATTGCCCTCCTCGGCATCCAATCAATATATATAAGGGTGTTTTTAACACTGAACTAAACAGGATTGTAGATTTGTAGTAAAATAATCTGAGCATCTCTAAATTGAATAGTAATTTATGAGAAAAAAAAATGTATTAAAAAATAGTAGAGAGGACTTAAAGATCGGACATGTTTGGTAGTACAGAATGATGAGGAGTTATGGTCGGTGCCTAAAAATCGAGGATTGTTAGGCTTCTCGGTGCTCACTTGTGATTTTTGCAAAAAATTCTCCGTAGGGGTTTATTGTTACCCAAGAGTACCATCGATACCTCAGAAATGTCATCTCCCAAACTCCGATTTCACCCATGTTTTTGGTGTTCTGGCCCTTAACTTGGGTGGTGTCCCGGAAAACGATCGTCCAAGTCTAACATGAACATAACCGACCGGAGGCCTTCCATGTCCTTAAGGAGTGTCCTTTACAATGTGGTGTGAAAATATGCACCTTTGTTTCGGGGCCTTCCATAAGCCCAAAAATCGTGGATGTGACCTTCATTGGTTGGGATTGTTGCCAAAACTTCTCTAGGGGGTCTATCGTGACCCAAAAGGACTTCCGATGCCCCGTAAATGCCATCCGTGTCTCCGAACACCCATATCACCTATACTCTCGATATGCCGGCCCTTAGAGTGGGTGTCTTGTAAAACTGCAATTCAAGTCTAACAGAGACCCAATAACCGACTTCGAGGGACTCTTATGTCCCCTAAGGGTGACTCGTGCGATACGGTTTAAAATATGAACCTTCAGTTTGGGACCTTTCGGAAGTTCAAAAAGTAAAAGAAAAACGTGGATAATAGCCTTCATTTTTCGTTTTCTGGGGCACCGGTTGTAACTTTTTGCCCAAAAAATTTCGGGTGGTCTATTGTGACCAAAGAATACCCTCGGTGCCCCGCAAATATCATACGGGCCCCCAAACTCCGATTTCAACTCGATATACTGGCCCTTAGAATGGGTGTCTTGTAAAACTGCAATTTAAGTCTAATAAGGACCCGATAACCGACTTCGGGGGACTCTTATGTCCCCTAGGAGTGACTCGTGCGATGCGGTTCGAAAATATGAACCTTAATTTTGGGACCTTCCGTAAGTACACAACGTCAAAAAACGTGGATTGGCCTTCATTTTTCGACTTTTCGGGGCCCGGTCTAAATTTTCCCCCAAATATTTTAGGGTAGTCTATTGTGGCCAAATAATATCCTCGATGCCATGAGAATGTCATCCGAATTTAACCACTAAACTCTGATTTCACCTATACTCTCGATATTCCAGCCCTTAGAGTGGGTGTCTTGTAAAACTACAATTCAAGTCTAAAAGAAACTCGATAACCGACTTCGGGGGGCTCTTATGTCCCCTAGGGGTGTCTCGTGCGATACGGTCAAAATATGAACCTTCCTTGTGGGACCTTCCGCAAGTACGAAAAGTCAAAAACGTGGATTATATCCTTCATTTTCGGCATCTCGGGCTCCCGATGTAATTTTTGCCCAAAATTTTTCGGGTTGTCTATTGTGACCAAAGAATACCTTCAGTGCTCCGAGAATGTCATTTGAACCCCAGAACTCCAATTTCACCTATCTCTCGATATTCCGGCCCTTAGAGTGTGTGTCTTGTAAAACTGCAATTCAAGTCTAACGGAAACCCGATAACTGACTTCGGGGGACTCTTATATCACCTAAGGGTGCCTCGTGCAATAAGGTTCAAAAATATGAACCTTCTTTTTGGGACCTTCTAGAAGTCCAAAACGTCAATAAACATGGATTAACCTTCATTTTTCGGCATCTCGGGGCCCGATTGTAATTTTTGCCCAAAATTTTTCGGGTGGTCTTTTGTGACCAAAGAATAGCCTCGATGCCCAGAAAATGTCATCCGAACCTCTGAACTCCGATTTCACCTATATTTTCGATATTCCGGCCCTTAGAGTGGGTGTCTTGTAAAACTGCAATTCAAGCCTAATAGAAATCCGATAACCGACTTCAGGGGACTCTTATGTCCCCTAAGGGTGTTTCGTGCGATATGGTTTGAGAATTTGAACCTTCATTTTGGGACCTTCAGGAAGTTCAAAAAGTCAAAAAACGTGGATTATAGGCTTCATTTTTCGGTTTCTCAGGACCCTGTTGTAATTTTGTCCAAAATTGTTAGGGTGGTCTGTTGTGACTAAAGAATACCTTCTGTGTCCCGAGAATGTCATCCGAACCTCTGAACTCTGATTTTACCTATACTCTCGATATTCCCGCGACCCTTAGAGTGGGTGTCTTGTAAAAATACAATTCAAGTCTAACAAAAACCTGATAACCGAGTACGGGGGACTCTTATATCCCATAGAGGTGCCTCGTGCGATACGGTTCAAAAGTATGAACCTTCATTTAGGGACCTTCCGGAAGTGCAAAAACTCAAAAAACGTGGATTAAAGCCTTCATTTTTCAGCTTCTCGGGGCCTGGTTATAATTGTTGTCCAAAATTTTTGGGTGGTCTATTGTGACCAAAGAATACCCTCGGTGCCGCGAGAATGTCATCTGAACCCCTGAACTCCTATTTCACCTATACTCTCGATATTCCGGCTCTTAAGTGGGTGTCTTGTAAAACTACAATTCAAGTCTAACAGAAACCAATAACCATCTTTGGGGGACTCTTATGTCCCCCTAGGGGTGCCTCGTGAGATACGGATCGAAAAAATGAACCTTCATTTTGGGACCTTCCACTAGTCCAAAAACTCAAGAAAATTGGATTATAGCCTTCATATTTCGGCATCTCGCGGCCCGGTTGTAATTTTTGCGCAAAATTTTTCGGGTGGTATATTGTGACCAAAGAACACCCTCGGTGCCCCGTGAATGTCATCCGGGCTCCCAAACTCCGATTTCACCTATACTCTCGATATTCTGCCCTTAAAATGGAAGTCTTGTAAAACTGCAATTCAAGTCTAATAGGGATCCAATAACCGACTTCGGGGGACTCTTATGTGCTCTAGGAGTGCCTCGTGCGATAAGGTTTGAAAATGTGAACCTTCATTTTGGTACCTTCCGGAAGTCCACAAAGTCAAAAAACGTAGATTATAGTATTCATTTTTTGGCTTCTCCGGGCCCGGTTGTAATGTTTGCCAAAATTTTTTAGGGTGGTCTATTGTGATCAAATAATACCCTTAGTGCCCCGAGTATGTCATCCGAACCCTTAAACTCCGATTTCACCTATACTCTCGATATTCCGGCCCGTAAAGTGTGTGTCATGTAAAACTGCAATTCAAGAATAACAAAAACCCGATAACCGACTTCGGGGGACTCTTATGTCCTAAACGGGTGCCTCGTGCGATACGGTTCGGAAATATGAAACTTCGTTTTGGAACCTTCCGAAAGTCCAAAAAGTCAAAAAATATGGATTATATAGCCTTCATTTTTAGGCATCTTGGGGCCCGATTGTAATATTTGCCCAAAATTGTTCCGGTGGTATATTGTGACCAAAGAATACCCTCGGTGCCCTGAGAATGTTATCCGAACCCCTGAACTCCGATTTCACCTATACTCTCGATATTCCGACCTTTAGAGTGGGCGTCTTGTAAAACTGCAATTCAAGTCTAACAGAAACTCGATAACCATATTCGTGGGACTCTTAGGTTCCCTAGGGCTACCTCGTGCGATACGGTTCGAAAATATAAACCTTCATTTTGGGACCTTCCGAAAGTCCAAAAAGTCAAAAAACGTGGATTATAACTTTCATTTTTTGGCTTTTCGGGGCCCAGTTGTAATTTTTGCCCAAAATTTTTCAGGTGGTCTATTGTGACGCAAGAATACCCTCAGTGCCCCGAAAATGTTATTCAAACCCCTGAACTCTTATACTTTCGATATTACGCCCATCGAGTGGGTGTCTTGTAAAACTGCAATTCAAGTCTAACCGAAACCCGATAACCTACTTCGGGGTACTCTTATGTCCCCTGGGGGTGTCTCGTGCGATACGGTTCAAAAATATGAACCTTCATTTTGGGACCTTTCGGAAGTCCAAAAAGTAAAAAAAAACGTGGACTATAGCCTTCATTTTTTGACTTTTTGGGTCTCGGTTGTAATTTTTGCCCAAATTTTTCCAGATGGTCTATTGTGACCAAAGAATACACTCGGTGCCCCGAGAATGTCATACGAACTCTGAACTCTGATTTCACCTATACTCTTGATATTCTGGCCCTTAGAGTGGGTGTCTTCTAAAACTGCAAATCAAGTATAACAGAAACCGGATAACCGGCTTCAGGGAACTCTTATTTACCCTATGGGTGCCTCGTGCGATAAGGTATAAACATTCGTTTTGGGACCTTTCGAAAGTCCAAAAAGTAAAATTAAAATAAATAAATAAATAAATTGGATTATAGCCTTCATTTTTTCGCTTCTCGGGCCCTGGTTGTAATTTTTGCCAAAAAAAATTGGGTGGTCTATTGTGACTAAAGAATACCCTCGATGCCCCGAGAATGTCATCCGCGCCCCGAACACCGATTTCACGAATATCCTCGATATACTTATCCTTAGATTGGGTGTCTTGTAAAACTGCAATTCAAGTCTAACAAAAACTCGATAACCAACTTCGGCGGACTCTTATGTCCCCTAGGGGTGCGTCATGCGGTACGGTTCGAAAATATGAACCTTTACTTTGGGACCTTCCTGACGTCCAAAAAGTCAAAAAATGTGGATTATAGCCTTCATTTTTGGCTTCTTAGGGTACGGTTGTAAATTTTTGCCCAAAATTTTTCGGGTGGTCTATTGTGATCAAAGAATACCCTCTGTGCCCTGAGAATGTCATCTGAACACCTGAACTCCGATTTCACCTATACTCTCGATATTCCGGCCCTTAGAGTGGGGTGTCTTGTAAAACTGCAATTCAAGTCTAAAAGAAACCCGATAACCGGCTTCGGGGAACTCTTATGTCCCCTATGGTTGCCTCGTGAGATACGGTTCGAAAATATGAACCTTCATTTTGGGACCTTCCGAAAGTCAAAAAACGTGGATTATTACCTTCATTTTTTGGCTTCTCGGGGACCGGGTGTAATTTTTGCCCAAAATATTTTGGGTGGACTATTGTGACCAAAGAATACCCTCGATGCCCCGAGAATGTCATCCGAACTCTTGAACTCCGATTTCACCTATACTCTTGATATCCGACCGTTAGAGTGGGTGTCTTGTAAATGTGCAATTCAAGTCTAACAGAAACCCGATAACCGACTTCGGGGGACTCTTATGTCCCCTAGGGGTGCCTCGTGCAATACGGTTCAAAAATTTGCATCTTCATTTTGGGACCTTCCGGAAGTCCAAAAAGTCAAAAAACGTGAATTATAGCCTTCATTTTTCGGTTTCTCGGGGCCCGATTGTACTATTATGACCCAAAATTTTCGGATGGTCTATTGTGATCAGAGAATACTTTCGCTGCCACGAGAATGTCATTCGGATGCTAAATTCTGTATTCAGCCATAGCACATTAGACATGTCACATGTGACAAGGGACGTGGGACGTGACGCGTGAGACATGCTATGGGACACAAGGCCCTGATACAGTCTTAGACTATTTTTTTTGCTAACAGAAAGAGAGGGTGCTAGTGAATGGCGACTGAGACACCCAGCGCTAGATCATGTTCGGACTCTCGTGTTTAATAGAGAACATATTAGACTAGCTGAACAACCAGTGCAAACACTGACCACGTCAACATACCACCAACAAGGGGCTAGTATAGTTCGTAAAAGCCAGCAGACACAAGACATAGGGGGAATGAGAATTTGAACTCATGACCTTGCCTTACCAAACTATTTGGCAGTAATCTTGGAACCAATAGACCACCACCCTTATTTGTAATACAATCTTAGACTATAATCGCAAAGGACTACCCCATTTTTCTAGGAGGAGTTGGATACATAATATTACTATCATTTGATTGTATTACCCAAACTGGATATACTCCTTATAGCACCCAAACACTCCCACATGTTAGAAAAATAATACTGTAAAACCAAAATTAAACAAAGAAAACAAGAATGAATGTGGGCCGAATGATTTACTGTAAATAAGATTGTTGTGTCGTGGTACTAAGGCCACTGCCTTAGAAGCGATTTCGCCCACACTAGTGCAGTCAGAACAAGGCGTCGCCCCCCAAGGTTAGCACAACGCTCCTCTATTCCGTGCACTCGGAATGGAAGAGATGGAACTCTAGAAAACAATACTGCTCAGTTGGGTTTTTAGAGGAAGAAAATCGGTTTTGTGTTGGGATACTGAACTGATACAATATTCAGCATATAAATAACCAAAGAACTGATTCTGTAACTGGCGTAATCAAGCCAGTCATTAAACCATGGAGGAAATCAAGGGATGCCATTAAAACGAAATCGTAACGTTTTGTTTTTGAACAACTGAAGAGTTGGATTCGTAACTGACGAATCTCATAAACCTGGATTCTCAGTTACGACCCGGCCCAAAAAGAAGACCCCACCACACCGCGCATGTGTCACGAACACGAACCGAACCGAACCGAACCGAACCGACGGACGGCGGCGGCGGCGCGCGCGTGGGAGAGTCTCCTTTCCAACTCAACTAAACCATACTAAAACATTGGAGTATATAAACCAATGAACCTTTTGTAAAACTACCAATGTGGGACAAAACCTTCTACTCACAAAGAGAAACTCACTTGAAACTTGGCATTCTTTCCAACATTTCCCCACAAATGCAAAGGTTTTAAGAAAACAAATTTTACACAACTGAGCAGTAAAAGGTTTGACACTTAAGTGCTAGTACTTATGAAGTTTGAACTAACACATAGTGAATGGAGGCTAGTCTCTAATCTAGTGGAGTGAATTACTCTTGAACTCCCTAGATCAAAGAAATACCTGCAAACACATATCTTACCTTAGATTTATTTCGAGTTCCGCGATAAACACCAAAAGCGCATATAAGGCCATACGCTTCCTTTGGACGCTCATGAGTGCCTTAGAAAAGATAACCCAATATCTTTCATAGAAGGCGGCCACACCTTCACACTCACGTAGGTGATTCCATCAAGTCTATCTCTAATAGACCATCCATAACCTGGACTATGAAATCATTAAGAGCGAGTAAATGCTCATCCTCCAATAAAGTCATGCGGTGAATCCATCAAGTTCGTCTCAAAGGACCACCCAACAATAGGGCTATAGATTCATTAAGAGCAATATGCTCAACCTCACGAATGTACAACATATGCCATAGGGATGAGAACATGTACAAAAATATGAGTCTTTCCATGGCTTCGTTAGACCATAATTACTTGTGTGAACAAGATTAGGTGTCCACCATGAATTCCTCAACCAATGGGTTTTAGACCCATCCCCCTCGACGTGTCTAGGACCAATTTTCTATTGAGTCCTTTAGTTAATGGATCAGCCAAGTTCCTCTCGGACCTTACATACTCCATAGAGAGTACGCCAGTCTCAATCAAAAGTCTCACAGCATCATGCCTAATGCGTATATGTCTTCTCTTACCATTATACGCTTTATTCTTTGCAATACAAATTGCAGCCTGTGAGTCACAAAGTAGAGAAACAGAAGGAGTAGGTTTACCCCAAAAAGGTAAATCAGCCAGTAGGACTCTCAACCACTCGGCCTCTTGTCCTGCCAAATCAAGAGCAATAAATTCCGATTCCATAGTGGATCGAGCAACAACGGATTGTTTTGTAGATTTCCATGATATGGCAGCACCACCTAGAGTGAATACATATCCACTAGTAGAACTTATTTCATCATTATCAGTTACCCAATTAGCATCACAATATCCCTCCAACACGGAAGGAAAACCAACATAATGCAAACCCAAGTCCATGGTACCTCTCAAGTACCTAAGTAAACGTCTAAGAGCAAACCAGTGCTCCCTACTTGGGTTATGGGTATATCTACTAAGTCTACTAACTGCATGCAATATCAGGCCGAGTACAATTCATAAGAAACATTAAACTCCCAATTATCTTAGCATAATCAGATTGTGAAACACTTTCTTCTTTATTTTTCCTCAAAGTTATGCTAGCATCATAGGGAGTTCTTACTGGCGATACTTCAAAAGCTATCAAATTTCTTCAAAACTTTCTCTACATAATGTGATTGTGTTAAAATGAAACCCTTTTCAGTTTTATTAACCTTAACACCTAAAATCACATCAACTTCACCCAAATCCTTCATTTCAAAATGGGAGGAAAGGAAATTTTTAGTTTCATTAATGGCATTCATGTGTGTACTAAAAAGCAACATATCATCTACATATAAGCAAATGATTACGCAATCAGAACCAAACAATTTAGTATACACACATGCATCCGATCCATTAGGCACAAAACCAAATCCAAGCAAAGTTTTATGAAGTTTATCATACCACTGTTTTGGTGCTTGTTTAAGGCCATATAAAGACTTCTTAAGTCTGCACACTTTATGTTCTTGACCAGGAACAATAAAACCAGGAGGTTGTTCCATATAAATTTCTTCTTCTAAGTCGCCATGTAGAAAAGCCGTCTTTACATCCATTTGATGTACAAGTAGATTATGAATAGAGGCTAATGCAAACAAAGTGCGAATAGTGGCGATCTTAGTGACAGGTTAATATGTATAAAAGAAATCTTCACCAAATTTCTGTTTAAACCCTTTAATCACAAGTCTAGCCTTAAACCTTTGAATTGAACCATCAGCATTCAGTTTCTTAGTGAAAACCCATTTACAACCAATGGAAGAAAACCCTTTAGGTAGATTTACCAATTCCCAAGTGTGATTAGACATAATAGATTCTAATTCACTATTCATAGCATCTTTCCAGAAACTAGCATCAATTGATCCCACAGCTTCCTCATAAGTTTTGGGATACTCATCAATCATATAAGCATACAACAAAGGCTCACATAATTTATCCAAATCCTGAATTTCAACAAGATAAGTAATAAAATCAGGACCAAAACTAGTTTTTATTCTACGTCTTTTGCTAGTTCGAATTACAGGTAATTCTGTTGTAACAGTAACAGCAGGCAAAGACATAGGAACAGAAGCAGGAACAACATGGGAAATATCATTTTTCTTCATAGGAAAAATATGCTCAAAAAAATCAGCATCTCTAGATTCACATATAGTTCTATCACTCATATTCATGAATCTATAAGCAGCACTATTAAGAGCATAACCAATAAACACACAATCAATGGTTTTAGAACCAATATTAGTACGTTTAAAATCTGGTAGTCCAACCTTAGCAAGACATCCCCACACTTTCAAGTATTTAAGGTTAGGCGCATAGCCTTTCCATAATTCATAAGGGGTTTTGTCTAATTTCTTATGAGGCACGCGATTAAGCAAATAATTAGAGGACAAAACGGCCTCCCCCCACATGCTCTCAGATAACCCTGAACTTAAAAGCATAGCATTCATCATGTTCTTAAGGGTCCCATTCTTGCGCTCGGCAATCCCATTTTGTTGTGGGGTATAAGGAGCGGAGAGCTCATGTATGATACCATTTTTCTCACAAACTTCCTTCAAGAAGGTTGTACCATACTCTCCACCCCTATCGGACCTTAATCGTTTTATTTTCCTGTCTAACTGATTTTCTACTTCCGCTTTGTAAATCAGAAACATTTTTTCAGCCTCATCTTTAGTCCTCAAAAGATATACCTGAGTATATCTCGAATGGTCATCAACAAAAGTTATATAATATCTTTTGCCACTTCTACTCTCAGTGTTTTTAAAGTCAGCTAAATCTGTATGAATTAATTCTAATAATTCAGTTACTCTCTCGGTTACAGATTGAAATGATTTTCTGGCATGTTTAGCTTCTACACAAATTTCACATTTAGAGAAACCATTGTCCACCAAATTAGGAATCAAGTTCATGCTTTTTAGCATTTTAACAGAATTGAGATTTAGATGTCCTAATCTAGCATGCCAAAGATCAATGGACTCAACAATATAAGCAGAAGTAGAAGCTTTATTAGTAACGTCCTCGATATCGACAGAGTCTAAAACAAATAGCCCCCCATTCAGATAGCCCTTCCCCACATATTCTCCATTACGGGTTAATACAAGTTTATCAGCATTAAAAACTAACTTAACCCCAGCTTTGTTAAGAAGTGCACCCGAAATTAAGTTCCTGCAGAGAGAAGGCACATAAAGCACATTTTGTAAAGCTAAAGATTTTCCAGAAGTTAATTTCAGAAATATCTTCCCTTTACCAAGCACCTCGGAACTACTAGAGTTACCCATGAACACCTGTTCACCATCACCAGCATTCTGAAAATCAGAAAATAGGGTCCTGTTGGCACAAAAGTGCCTAGAGGCACCAGTGTCAACAATCCATTCAGTATTGTTACTGACCAGGTTCACCTCAGAAATGACAGCAGCAATGACATCTCCAGATTCAGCAATGTTGGCCTGGTTGCGGGGCTGGTCCTGGTTGTTCTGTCCATCTCTGCGTTTGAAGCATTGATGAGCTCTATGTTCAGGTTTTCCGCACACGTAGCATAGGGGCCTAGATTGTTGTTTCTGGATCTTGCCGTACTTCTTGTAAGGTCCAGACTTCTTGTTGTTGTGTGGTTTCTGTCCCTTCTTAGAGTTTTCAGCAGCATTAGACCTGTCAAATTTAGCACCAGAAGATTCCACAAGGTTAGCCTTAACAGAAAGTTCATTGACAGAGGAAGAGGAACCCTTCTCCTTGAGGCGGTTTGCCTCCTCGATCTTCATATGTCCGATTAATTCCTGCAAGGTCATATCTCTCTTCTTGTGTTTGAGATGAGCCCGGTAATTTGTCCAAGATTCTGGCAGCTTATGAATCAGGACATTAGCCTGCAGCACTTCACACATTTTCATCCCCTCAAGGAGGATATCAGCAACAAGGTTTTCATATTGATGAACTTGTGGCATGATAGGTTTGTCATCCACCAACTTGAACTCTAACCAGTCTCCAGTCACGTACTTCTTCTTCCCAGCATCATCAGCATCGTATTTCAACTCAAGTGTCTCCCATATAAACTTAGCCGATTTGTTTTTGATGAACAGATCAAAAATCGGATTAGCCATATGAGATAACATATGTCCACGAGCCATCTTGTTGTCCTTATTATACTTCTCAATGACCCCAGCATCATCCACTCTACCCTTATCCTTCTTTTGCCCCGGAGAGGCATCAAGGACCACTGACGGAGTCACAGGAGTGGAAGGTTCAGCAGCAGTAGTTGGAGTGGGAGCATCAGAAAATAGAACATAATCAACCTCCAATTGTTCAAGAAAAATCAGAACCTTTTGAGACCATCTCTTGTAATTCGAACCATCAAGAGCTTCGAGTTTGGAGAGATCAGGGATGAATTTCGAAAGAGAGGCCATTTGTGGTGGTAATACAGTAGAAAATCGCTTCTAAATTGTTAGAAAAATAATACTGTAAAACCAAAATTAAACAAAGAAAACAAGAATGAATGTGGGCCGAATGATTTACTGTAAATAAGATTGTTGTGTCGTGGTACGAAGGCCACTGCCTTAGAAGCGATTTCGCCCGGACTAGTGCAGTCAGAACAAGGCGTCGCCCCCCAAGGTTAGCACAACGCTCCTCTATTCCGTGCACTCGGAATGGAAGAGATGGAACTCTAGAAAACAATACTGCTCAGTTGGGTTTTTAGAGGAAGAAAATCGGTTTTGTGTTGGGATAATGAACTGATACAATATTCAGCATATAAATAACCAAAGAACTGATTCTGTAACTGGCGTAATCAAGCCAGTCATTAAACCATGGAGGAAATCAAGGCCTGGATTCTCAGTTACGACCCGGCCCAAAAAGAAGACCCCACCCCGCACGTGTCACGAACACGAACCGAACCGACGGACGGCGGCGGCGACGCGCGTATGGGAGAGTCTCTTTTCCAACTCGACTAAACCATACTAAAACATTGGAGTATATAAACCAATAAACCTTTTGTAAAACTACCAATGTGGGACAAAACCTTCTACTCACAAAGAGAAACCCACTTGAAACTTGGCATTCTTTCCAACACCACATTCTCCCTAATCAAGATCTGAGCAACGGTCTTTGCTTAAATTTAAAAGATAACAAATAAACAAACAACCAATTGTAAAGGTAGAATATAATTCTTTCCCCCCTTTTTAAACCGCGCAAGCTTGAAATTAGGGGAAGTAACATGGCTCAGAGCGCAATCTAATGTTTCGATCGGGCTTCATTAATTCAGGTAGTCAACTGGCAAGAGTTGGATTAAAATACGTCATTATTATTAATGTTCAGAAGGCAACTAGCAAGCTAGCTTGTTGAAATGGTGAACCACAAGTAATCATCTATCTATATGGAGTATAATTTTTTGATGAAAGCTAGTTTAAATTTTATAATCTAGTACATATATTTCCTATATATACGTAATACGTGGCTCCAAATGCATCTACGTACGTTGAACAAGGTACCATACGAAGTATAAATGAAGCCTATTAAAGAGCAACAGATTAAAAATATATTAGAAAATACTCGTAGTCGTTAAGAGTTAATATAAACCGATGTGATCATGGATACATTATGTTTCAGGTTCGAACCCTTCTTCTGTGTTATATGTAAATTTTTGTATTGGTCTGTGGGCCTCTATCAGACATTCAGACTAAAAAAAAAACAAGATGAAGAATAATATATTAAAGATCGAGTAAAAGAAAAAAGTTAATTTAGAGTATAACATAAAAAATAAAAAAAAAAAATCAAGGAGGATAATTGTTTTAAAAATAAAGGTAAATTTAACAAAATTAGCTATCCATTCACAAATTAGATAGAATAAGATAATTGTAAGTAATTATGATGGATGCTTAAGATTTGAGTTACACCTTTACACTTTAATTAAAGAAGAAGATGGAGATTGTCTTCAAATTATCTACTACCACTTCTCTTTGGATCAGAAATATTACACCTTAAGTAGAATACTATTCAAAGTATAATAACGACTAAATTACACCTCTGAAACGGATAACAATTACAGTACTTATTAGATAAATCAACGTTTAATTTCTGACAGTCCAAATTTCTTATAAGACTTTGACCATTGACTTCTTTTATTTGACATCTATATAGCAGTAATATTAATCACCTACCATCTGATCCATTTTCCTCACATACAGTCCACTTGTTGACGATAATAAACCGTGGGTTGGGTCCACCACCTTTACGGGTTTGACCTTTCTTATACCAAAACTAGATCATATATTATTATATTATATCATCATGCATTTATTATTTTAATTTAATTTGCTCTTTAGAAGAAACCTTATTAGCTTAGGTCTCTTTATCTATAAATACCCAAGGTTATTTCATTCAAAGAGAAACTATATCCTAAATCCTAACCCATTAGTATTTGATCTCGTTCATATTTTTGTTATTAGCTTAGCCATTGCTACTTGTTGTTCCTTGTACAATACAAGGAAAGTAGTAATGTTGTTGATTTTCTCTCTCCTGTTTAGTTATGGTGTGGTCGAGCTTCAAGCTTCTCATCACCATGGAGTCTCTATGCACCTTCAAACCACCACCATTTCCCCTTTTCAACCTTATCGAACTGGTTACCATTTTCAGCCCGTCAAGAATTGGATCAATGGTACGTAATAGTTATCAAATTTATTTAAAAGGAAAAAGAAAAAAAAAATCATGTCTTGGGATGTTATTGTTGTTACTTAATACTTATAAATTATTTTAAATGAATTTTCTGAATATTTTTGTGTTATTATTTGTCTGGATCTGACTTTGACTTTTTCTTGATGTTGGCCGTGTGTGTTATGGTGGTGCTACTCGCTCCCTAATGGACATATTTTGGATTTGCAGATCCCAATGGTGAGTTCCGTATACTCTTCTTTGTCTTGGACTTCCTTTTTTATGTGCTCAAAACTTCATATATATATATATATATATATATATATATATATATATATATATATATATATATATATATATATATATATATATATATATATATATATATATATATATATATAGTTTTTTTGATTTTTTTTATCCGCCGGAAGAAAACGAACTAATTAAACCAATTTTCTCTGTCCTCATCATTTTTTAGTACGCTGAAATATAGATATTTGCTGTCAAAAAGTATTAATAACCATCATAATTAAGTCTAGAATGTACAAATAGTGAATTATACTAGTATTTTCCTAACTTAAATATGTATTATTTCTTGAATTTTTAATATAGGAAATAAAGTGTTACAATGTGACTGCTTTAAATCTGAACAAGAAGAAGTAGTGTATATTCATTGATTTGAACGCACCAACAACTCATTATATTATAAAGTTCGTAGATTGTATAAATGCATTTATGAATCACTATCAAAGTCCTATATAAAGAATTTGCCTCCAACTATGGTGTATGTAGGACTTAGGAGTGTAGCTTATTTTGATGGCTTTAACTGAAAAAAAATTGAAAATATATTTTATTTATTGTGTGAATTCTAGTTTTCTTTTTTCTTCTTCTCCAAAATGTTTTTTTTTTAAAGGATGAATTCATAGATCGATAACCAACTTCTGCACTTTCAATGTATTCTAAGAAATTGATTTATAATTTATCATGATTGTTTTCATTTATATTGACTCACAATAAATATTCAAAAGATTCATTCCTAGTAGGCAACTAATACTAGAGAATCACATCATGGGTAGAACTGTATGATATTCAAAATTGATGGCCTTAAGGCAAGAATCCTGAATATCGAAAATACGCTCAAAGTCACAAGCTCACGAGTGGCGGGCTGTTTACATTACAACAACAAGCTGTATACTTATTTATATGGTCATTTGTTAGGAACTTAGGCTCAGCTTTTGTGTCATTGTGAATGGAGTTTTGGGCTTCATATCATTTTATAAAGTTCCTTGCTGTCTGTTTTCTTTGTTTAGAAACTTTGACTTTTCCCCACTTTGTTTCTTTCATCAATTTTATTTTTTTTTTCCTAAAAATTACAGTTTTTCTCTTTTCTGCCCTGCTGTCTGACAGTCTGAAACTGAAATTTGGTTTCTTACTGAATATTCTTTGCCTAAATTCAGGGACTTTTCAAGTTTGGATATATTGTTTTTGTTTGATCTTTGAAATAGGAATGGGTTACTTGAGGTATTGGAAAATTTTGTTACTTTTTGATTCAGATGTTGTGCATTTTTGACATTATCTTCAACTTCGTCTAATAAACTGAGCAAATCTCATGCATGACTTATTGACTTATACTTTTCCATCTTCGACAATGCTTAATTTGGGACATGTCATTTTCGTTCGCTTTTTTCATTCACATGAAAACATTTCCAAGCGTTTACTAGTATCATCAATAGTCATCAGTTGAGTTTTAACTATGGATAATGTTGTCTAATTTTTATATGTAAGTTAATCATTTGTAATTTGCTTCTTATTACTGTAGGACCAATGCTATACAAAGGAATTTACCACCTCTTTTACCAGTACAACCCCAACGGTGTGGCATGGGGTCCCCCTGTATGGGCCCACTCAACATCAACCGATCTAATCAACTGGACCCCACAACCAATTGCAATTGGGCCACAAATGGCAGGCAACAATAACGGAAGTTGGTCAGGTTCAGCCACAATTCTCCTTGGTAACAAAATAGCAATCCTATTTACAGGAATTAACCCACACAACCAACAAGTCCAAGACTTAGCCGTGCCTAAAGACTTATCAGACCCTTACCTTAAGGAATGGGTTTTGGTACCTCAAAACCCGGTCATGTTTCCCACCCCACAAAACCAACTTAATGCAAGCTCATTTAGGGATCCGACAACGGCTTGGATCTTACCTGATGGGTATTGGAGGGTCCTTGTAGGGAACAAGCGAAGGAGACGAGGAATGGCGTTGTTGTATAGAAGTAAGGATTTTGTTCATTGGGTTAAAGCTAAGCACCCCTTGTACTCGTACAAACATAGTGGCATGTGGGAGTGTCCTGATTTTTACCCGGTTTATGTCAAAGACACTCAAATTGGTGCCGAGACATCTGTTTTCGGTCCATCTGTTAGGCACGTACTTAAACTGAGTTTGGACGATACTAAGCATGATATTTACACAATCGGAACTTATGACATTATGAAGGATGCTTACACCCCTGATGTTGGTTACCAAAATGACTCCAACTTGAGGTACGACTACGGAAAATACTACGCTTCCAAGACATTTTACGACGGTGATAAGAAGAGGAGAATTTTGCTTGGTTGGGCTAACGAATCTTCTAGTGCGGAGGCTGACGCCAAGAAGGGATGGTCCGGAATTCATGTAAGATTGCCTTTTTCTATATTTTCTTCTTCTATTACATGTTACTATGCTTGTATAAATTTTATGCAGTTACACTAACTTGTTTTGGAATTGAAATACAGACTATTCCGAGACACATTTGGCTTGACCAATCAGGGAAGCAGTTGATCCAATGGCCAGTTGCAGAGGTTGAGACCTTAAGAGCCAAACCTGTCATAGTACCCTCCCAAGTGATCAAAGGTGGATCACGATTTGAAGTTTCTGGCATTACTGCTGCACAGGTAAAATAAAACAAACTACGCTAATCAATTTTATTTTTTTTTTTGCTCGTCCAAAGGTTGCTTCTTTGTACTAAAAGAGTCTGTCTGTAGCAAATCAATTAGTAATGTCATATCTTGTCATATTATTGTCCACAAGTATGTAACTCTATAACATATTGTACATAGTATACTAGTACATCTAATTACTGAGAAATTTCTTGTCTGCAAATTGACAGGCTGATGTAGAAATATCATTCCAAGTTAGTGACTTGAAGAATGTTGAAAAATTTGAGACAAGTTGGACCAACCCACAGTTGCTTTGCAGCCAAAAGGGAGCTTCAGTCAAAGGTGGGCTTGGGCCATTTGGGCTTCTGACTTTGGCTTCCAAGGGCATTAAAGGGTACCCTGAAGAGCACACTGCTGTATTCTTCAGAATTTTTAAAGCCAGTGACAAGTTTGTGGTCCTTATGTGCAGTGACCAGAGCAGGTAAATAATACTGTAATCAAATTTGATTAGTTTAGTACTAACTAATTACCTCATGTTCATCAATAAGATCACTAAAAACAATTTCAGCACTCAAATTTGCTTGCATTCCTACTATGATAACATGTTTAATTTTTCTCGTGTTATAGCTCTTCTCTTAATCCAACCACGGATAAAACTACCTACGGAACTTTTGTTGATGTGGATCCTATTCGTGATGGGTTGTCCTTGAGAGTCTTGGTAAGTAAAATCGCCATGAAAATATTTGCCATTACTTAGTTGAGATAGTCCCTAGATGTAAGTAAATTTGAGCGGATTATTGATTAAGCATGTTGTTGTTTTGGCAGATTGATCATTCTGTGGTGGAGAGTTTTGGAGCTAAAGGAAAGAACGTTATCACTGCTAGGGTGTACCCAACAATGGCAATAGATGATACAGCGCTTTTATACGCGTTTAATTATGGAACAGAAAGTGTTAGGATTACTGGATTGACTGCTTGGAGCATGAAGAAAGCTCAAATTGCTTAATTTTTAGCTTAACATAGGTGGGAGGGGGACACTATCTTTAATTTTCCTTCTTACATCACATTTGTGATTTAATTTGTCCACTTCATTAATCATAGTGAATGGAAATGATGTAATACTAGCAACTTTTACTTGTGAAAATTCACCATATCACAAGAGATAATGAATGAGAGTTTCTGATATATATAGTCACAATTATTTTTATTTTCTTTTCCGCTTTGTGAAAATCACATATTTTTCATTCTTGCACCAAATTCAATACAATAATTCTTGTATAGGATTGTCCCGATTACGATGAAACAAGGTGACTTTTATCAAGAATAATGGTGACTTCTTGTCCACAAATCACCTTTGTTTTTAACAAAAATCATCTCATCTCACCATGAGACGGTCTTATACAAGTTTTTTTTATTGATCCTCAACAGCCACCTCACCTTGTCTCTGTCACTAAGTCACTGCCAGTGTTTCTTCTCTACCCCTCAAAATGGGTGCGGGTCCATCTGCCCACCATCACCATCTATTGAGTTTGACAACCGTTTAACTCCACGAAGCATGGAAATCCATCCCAATGTTCTTCTTGTGCATCATCTCATTTGTCTTCTTACAAGATAGCAAAGTCGTTTAAGGTCTTAAGGACTTAAAACATATTGTTACGCCTCTTTTTCTTATAAATATCGTCACGTTTGCATTCACATTTGTATCACATTTCATCCTTTGTGCTTTTATTCATTTTCTCTTCGATAATATAGGTTTAGCTAGCCTTCAGCTATGGCCATGCGCCCATGCCTTGTGTTACGGTCCTAAATTTTTCGCTGCGGAATGACTGTACGGCGTTAAAATTCTACCGAGTCTTGACTAGCCTTCACGTAAGGTTTTGTCCATTCCGACTCACATTTAACTCTTCACATCTTGAATCGTCTTATTGAGAGGCTTGTTCGCTTCACTATTGTTCCTTTTTCGAGATCCCGCATCATGGTCGATCGTCCGGGCCATTGTACTCGTCCCGAGCACTCAAGCTCTTTCCGAGTAGTTCCCGATTGTAACACCCCGAATTTCCGTCTAATTTAAAACCATTTAAAATCACGAGTTGCAGCGGAAAAACCATAGAAATTCGAAGCGTCACCGCCGTATTTAATGTTCAAATTAAATACAAGGCTAGAAAGAAAACAAATGTTATATATCCCAAACATACATACTAGATAATTAAATATTAACTATCTTTTCCAACTAATTTAAAACAAATAATCCAAATAAAATAGAAATATTAAACCTATAATTCTCGTACAAAAGAATTAATCTCATTACAATATAAATAGCTCCACACTTCTTCTGCAACCTATCCTCGACATCAGCTGTACCAGTACCACCTACTATATTCCCAACTCGTTTCCGGAAGAGAAATCGTGCCTCAAACAAATTATGTTTTGATAATAATTATTAATGTTTTGCTTGTAGCGTTTGATATAAGTGTATGCATTTTTCAATCCACCAACGATGCAAACCTTCACCAGTTCTTTCCCCATTTCCTTTCCGAATTCACCACAACATGGTACTATCGATGACATTCTCTCTCTCTCTCTTAAAGCAATAGGATAGAAAAATCTGAAAGCAAATAAATTGAGGAAAAGAAGAAAAAGTAAAAATAAACTACAAAAAAAAACCCAGAAAAAGAGAGAAAATAAAGGGTATATTAAACCCTAAAACCATGTTAACTAGGGTTTTATTGTTTTTAGAAAAATAGATTTGCAGTGTTAGGTTTCATTAGGCTGTTCATAATCGGATATCCGAAATATCGGATAGTGAATTTCGATATTCGAATCCGTATCCGAAATTTCGGATTCGGATATCCGATATCCGAAAAAGTTAATTTTTTTCTAATTTAATTGACTTCAATTTGGTTATCTTCGGATATTTCGGATATCCGAATCCGAAAGTATCCGAAAATTATCCATAAAATCCAAAAAAATTGGATATTTTTCGGATAGTTTTGGATATTTCGGATATCCGTATCCGAAATTACGATTTTTCGGATATTTCGGATATTCGAAATTTTCAAAGTTGATATCCGAATTCGTATCCAAAATTTCGGATATCCTCTTTTCGGATATCAAAAAATCGGATATCCGTTTTTTCAGATTTTTTGGATTGTATTTTCGGATTTTCGGATCGGATGCTCGGGTACGAATTCTTTTGAACTTCAAGGCATAGAGCTTGACGGTAATGGAAAACCAATGTCAAAAGAGAGAGAAATTGATGGTAGATTAGAAGATGCAAATCTGAATATCTAGAGAAGCAAGAGAGAGGGTTATAAAGTGGTGTGGTCTGCTGTGGATTATTAGTGATGGAGATTGTGGAGTAAAGAATTTTAGCTTTGGAATTGATGAGGGATGAAAATGGCAGAGAAAGAGCACATAGAAGATGAAAAAAGGAAGAGGACGTGTCTACTGCCAGCAATTGAAGACATAGAAGAGGACGTATCCGAAATCTGTTTTCCTGTTAAAGTGAGACAAGCTTGAAGAAAGTTTGACTCTTTCTTATGTTTAGGATTTTTTAAAAACTTTTTTGGGTCTTGACTTTATGCTTTAGTATGAAACATAATATGTAAGAAGAATCATAGGAAATAGGGATCATCATTCAGGGAATTGATGAGATTTCTTTGTAGACTTAAAAATCATAAGAAAAAGATTACAAGTAATACCGCAAGTTGACTCATTAGAAGCATATTTTGCTTCAAGATCTTCATGGCTTCATCTATGTAAGATTTCTAGTTAATCAAACTGTTGTTTGCTGTCTTTTATCGTCTGTATAAGTGTTGGTCAATCTATGTGCGTGATTAAGATGACCTCACTGTATAGTGTTGGCTGGTTGAACTGGCTTCCCCTACTTCTGATAAAACATGATTTTGGTCCCAATTTGCATACTAGAAATGTTATGCTTTTCTGGGTGTTTTAAGGATCTTATTTTAAATCTGGGTTTATAAGGACGAGTAGGGCTGTTCACCTGTCCAGACCAACATCACTCGTGTTCGGTCTGAAACCGGACCAGATTGTATTGTTATGAACCAAAGAGGAGGACCATCTCAAAAGACTAGCCTATTAGGTGGTAGAGCCCCTTTGGTCTATAAACCCCACATTGGTTGCCCATACAACCGATGTGGGACAAGTCCCATACCTTGCAACTGATTTCAGTCCATAACATGTATCAGGTCTTGGACCAGGCCGGAACTTTTAAAAAAGAGCACAAGACCGGTTTAATCCTTTTGAAATCATTTCCCATCCGGTCCAGACCGGACCGAAACCCGGTTTGGCCGGTCGAAAAGTGTGGTCTGGGCCGGAAAATGAACAGCGCTACATAAGGGCAACTCTGGACTCTGGGAAAAAGGTTACACTACGGGAGCTAGACTAAAAAAGTCAAAAATGCTTTTTTTCAGCACCACTACGACGTTCTTTTATAACCATAGATTCCCTGAAAGCTAAGTATGGAACTGGACGAGGATTTCATGAAGGGGAAGAAGTCAGATTATCCTGCATCTAATATAAGACAGTCGTGCAGTTTTCTTGGTCGACATATTATTTTGTTTCAATATGGAAAATTTGGAATTTTCATCTCAGAGTATTCCACACGTTTGTTGGCATATGTGATGTAGGGCTAATTTGGAGGCCAGGTACCGCAAGACTTGAGGGGGTGGTGGGTAAGTCGTCTATGTTATTGTGTACCTTGGGCAAGACTTGCAAAAATGAATCAAATTTATCTACCCTTAGAAAAAGCGACATGCAAGTTGCAATATGGTGAGTTGATCTTTTGACTACAAGCTAAGAGGCTAAGTCGCATAATAGTATTAAATGAGCCCTATCTGCATTTGGTTCATGTATTTTTTTTGGATGAATTTGGATCATGTATTTTGAAATTAAGGAAATGTTGGGTGTGTTGATTTTATTAAAATAATGATGTTAAGGTGGGAAATTTAAACCGTTGATGAAGTTGATTTTTTTACGTGGGGACATAGAAATGTCCTTTCTTTGTGTATGTGGATGGAATCATCTATGGATATATACGAGTATAATTGATGGACCCTCTTTCCGTCTTTGCCTCAAGTGGATGTTTTGGGGTCTGATTTGTCTTTCTTCTTCACTTCTTGAGATGGTGTAGATTGTCTGATATGAGAACCCGCAATCTCTTATCATGTATGTGTAGTAGATAAACTTCGAGTGTATACAACAGCATGTAAATTACGTACATCAATCAATCCAAAAAGATAAGTTTGCATATTGGTTCAACAAAGAGGCCTGATGCGTGGGAATTGAACTCATGATCTGTGCCATAAAATCTAGTATCATGACCAACTTTACTGTTCCTATTAAAATTTTCTTAACTCTTAGATAAAAGAGAGGGAACAGAGGTGTTTAGGATGGATTTAGATATAAACTCAAACTAAATTTACTTAATGAATTACGAATACTAGGCTAGGCTAGTACAACCTTAGAAGAGTTGCAGTCAATTATTTGAAAGACTTGTGATTATCCAACCGTGATAGACAAGCAACAAAAGATGAGCCACACGATCATCTCTGTAGTAACTAATACTCTGTACGCCTCTTCTGCGAGAGCAATTTTCCCGATGTCCTCCAGACCAGGCTTGGATTGACGTTGACATAGCATGTGTATAATAGTAAAAAAAAACGTCCAATGTATTATATATATATATATATATATATATATATATATATATATATATATATATATATATATATAAGTGAATTTGCATCATTGCTAGATGGAAACGTAGGCATTCATGTAATCTTTCATTTCACCATCATTTGCCAAGTGTCATCCATGTCACCGTAATAATTAATGCAAGCCTACTTAGTTCAATGTATTTTGCTAACTTTAATTAGTTTGACCATTGCTTAATTATTGTGTGTCTCTCCCAATAATTTTGGAGAATATGAAGCATTGCAGTTGATCAAATTCGGCCAAGTCAAATAATGCGATTAGAGGTGTACTTTTAAGATGTATGTTGAGCATTCGATTTTTAACCTGTACTCTTTGATTTTTAAGACTATGTTATGGGCGGGTGTTTAGTGGGAAAGGAGTGAATATACATGTCTATAAATTATTAACTAAGTAAACAAGGTTACACAAACACACTCAGTCACTGACCACCTTTTTATCCATCTGAATCATCTGATATCCACCCAAAATGATAACCCATAATAATAATATTCAAAGACGGCATTCAGGATAACTGCGGATGGCTGTCGTCTTAGGGAGACCATCACCAAAATCCAGACTGCTGCACTTGGTTTGGTGTCACCTGCAGCGACCACACAGGCCATGTCATCGAGCTCCATCTCCAAGGTACCGCATGTCTCCAAGGTAAAGTGGGTCCTTCTCTCCTCGAGTTGAAGCATTTGAATTACTTGGACCTAAGCTCCAATAATTTAGAAGGTAATGTGAGTCCTTCTCTCCTTAAGTTGAAACACTTGACTTACTTGGACCTCAGCTTCAATAATTTGCAATGGATTACCCCGCCAAAAAGCCGTGCCGCTGCTAATAGCTTATTATGTAGTTTAAAAAAGGGTGTTACTATTTACCGCCACCAAATTACTACCTACCGTGCCTAAAAATTCCAATTTTGCCCTTTTTCACATTTTCACTCATCCTCTCCCTCTCTAACTCTCACACCAATTCTCCCTCTCTACCACCCACTCTCATACCCAACCTTCATCAACATTCACTCAAGCAACGGCCGCGGATGTCTGCCGGCGACCAGGAAGTGCCGTCGACGGTGGCGGAGGTAATTTTTTTTTTTGCGCATTTTTTTTGCACGGGCGTCCGTGTTTTACGACCAGTCCATGGACAAGGCGTCCGAAATTTCCGCCTAGACCATGGACAGGCCGTAAAACACGGACGTCTTCACCATGGTTTAGGCGTAAATCACGGACACCTGGACCAAGGGACAGGCGTCTGAGATTTACGCCTCGACCATGGCCGTGTCGTCCGTGATTTCCGTTTCTTCCATGGTCCACGCGTAAATTTCAGACGCCTGTCCCTTGGTTCAGTCGATTTTGATAGACGTTTGAATTTAAGATTAAGCTAACATTGTTTTCGTTGTTTTCGTTAGGTTCCTTTGGAGCGGTTCGGTGGTGATGGTGTTGATTATAGTACGCATTTCGTCACTGATGAGTTATTTGATAGTGATACAGATGCAATTAATTGGGCAAAACAAATTGCCCTTACTATCGGGTTTGAGTTGATAATTTCGTCACACAAGAAGAATGGAAGCGTAAAATTGTTAAGATGCAATCGAGGTGAACGCTACAGAGGGGAATTAAGAGACTTAGATACTGCTGCTCGGAAGAATTCGAAAACAAAGGCTTGTAAATGTACGTTCCAGTTAAGAGCTCAGCAAGTGTATGGGTCCAGTAGTTGGATGATTGTCACATTGCCTGGGATTAGGGGTACGCACAACCATGACTTTGCTGTGTTTCCTGAGGGATATCGTCAGATGAGTGGTCTTAGTCCTGGGTCAAAGCAACTCGTTCGTGACATGACTTCGGCACAAACAAAGCCATGTGCTATCTTGGCCGCTATTAAGGAAAAATTTCCCGAGGACAATGCAACTAGACGGCATGTGTACAACTACAGAGATCGTATAAGGAAACTTGATTTTGAAGAGAGAGATGTCATTGGTCAGTTTCATCATTTAGCTGTGGAGAATAAGTACGTACATTGGACAAGAGCCGACCGAGCTACTAATGAGGTAACTCACGTGTTCATGGCACACCCTACATCAATTCAGTTACTTCGGTCTTTTCCTTGGTTGATTGACTTAGATTCCACGTACAAAACAAACAAGTATAAGATGTCGTTTCTTGAGATAGTGGGGATGACTCCAAGCAATAAGAACTTCCTCATACCTTGGCAACACTACGACTTGCAGGGTGGAGAGTGCACATGCCGCGCTAAAACAGTGGTTGAACTCCTCAACTGGAGCTTTGGACAATGTTTGGAACAAGGTCAACAAGTCAATCGAGTCACAAATAACTGAGATCAAGTACACACTTAAAGAGTGCAGAAGACGAAGAAATATGATGTACTCGGGTTTCCCATTCAACTATCTGACCGGGTATGTTTCCCATTACTGCTTAGAAATATTATCGAATGAGCTGAAGAGGATGAGAGAATTGAGTCACCAAGTATTTGATCGTTGCGGTTGTGTATTGAGATCCACTCATCAGATCCCGTGTGCGTGTGAGTTGAAAACGACCACGGATACGGGCACGCCAATTAGCTTGAATAGTGTCCACAAATTTCGGCGAACACTCGTTATTAGTGATGCAGTGGAGATAGCTACGCTTGACATGACTGAGCATCCATCTGAGGACCATCGATACTTTCACTCTCTGGTCGACGAGGTTAACTCAAGCGACCGGGCAGTTGTGTGCAACATATCTGTCCTTATGAATGAGCAGCTTCATCCTGACGAAGCGAGTTACGTCGAGTCGGAAGCGAACACGACAGTCAGAGGTCGACCGAGAGGGAGTTCCTCTACCAGACGTGATTCTAGTTCATGGGAGTACTCCCAGAGGGGTCGTGGTCGCCCTAGGTCATCCAGTTCGAGCCGCGGGCGTGGTCGTACCTCATCCTCATCGAGTAACGTCGTGCGGAGTACTGGTATGAAAACCCATAATTTATTAACATGTACATAATGTTGTTAATTACTTTTTGATAAGTACTATTAATGACTTTCTATTATATTGTCTTGCAACTGGACACGGAATAGATATCACTGAATTCTATCATGTTAACAAAATTCCGGGAATCATCATACCTTTCATTGAAGGATATCTCGATGTGCTTGGGGATGGTAATTGCGGTTTCCGTGTCATTGCGGACTACGTTTTCGGAGACCAAGAGCAATGGCGATTGACGAGAGTTTGCATTGCAAACGAACTCTTAGCTAACCGAGCATTGTACGAAAACATATACGTTGAAGGGGTCGACGCTGGTTACCGCCGTATTATGTGGGACGGAGGTGCGTGTAACGATGATCACTGGATGATAGTACATGAGGATTTGTTCCCGATTGCCAACCTCTTCAATGCAGCGATTATGTTATTCGGATATGGCAGCGGAAGGGGGTTATATGCTTGTTACACAGTGCTACCGTTGCAAGCACCTTCGACTGCTACACGTCCAAGTAGGGAAATTGTCATAGGTCATTTAGGTGATTCGTACATGCATTATATCCGTCTGAATTTAGCCTCAGATTTCCCTGTTCCTCCGATATGCGCAGCATGGTTTACTTCCCGTTCTGATAGTGTCGCTGGTTGGGAGCAAATGTATGTTAGGCGAAGAGCACATTGGGATCGTTTAGCGAGTTCGACGTAATTGAATGTTTTGCGTGATTGTTATATTTTTCTACTTATATCATTGTCACATTTTTGTGTGATTGTTATATTTTGCCCCTTATATTTTTTCGTGATTATTGGAGTTAAATAAAACAACAAATTACAATAAAACAAAAAAGGTGAATAAGAAACAACAAATTACAATAACACAAATAAATAACAATAACAATGAAACTCTTATATAAATATATAACAAATTCATCTAGGGTCATATAAGTAATACATCATTTGGCATCCCGCCAATCTCTCATATACTCCTCCATAAATGATCGAGGACCTTCCGCTTGCTCCGGAGGAAGCAAAGTAATGCAAGACTCAAATCCGACGGCTAGACGATTCACCCACTGCAAAAAAGTAACAATGAGTGTGAGTTCAGAGATATGTAATACGTAAAAAAATATATATTTTAGTTAATCACTTACATAATCGCTGTTGGATCGTGGAGGAATCACAAATCCAGGTGCTGCATCGTCACGTATCAGCACAGGGTGGGAGTGACGGTAGTACCATGCGAGGTAGTCATCCGTACATGCTGTGGGATCTGACGTGGATGCCTGAAACCCATGGAGACCAAGAATGTAACATCCCGGGAACATACGCCAGGCATCAGATGATACTCGTACGGGGTAGACAACCTTGTACGAACGACTGCTCCATGACCTGATCGCTTTCTCTGGTCTAGTGATTGGGAAAGGGATACTCTGTACGTACCCGATTTGTCGTAAACAACGACCAGGCATGTACGGTTCGATAATCTCCCGATACCGTAGCCACCCCATGAATACAGTCCTCGGTACAGATGCAACCGGGTCAGAACCGTACGGCAGCCACACCACCTACGTAGAAATGTTCAAGTTACGGTGAAGTAAAAAAAACATAGCAAACGACGAAATAAATCATGAACACCGATAACTGCATGACGTACCTCTGACGCTCGCAGCTGATCCAAGCGTCTACGTAAGGAGCACAGTCGACCCACGTCCTTGCCCTCAGCCTGGGCACTCCATACGCACGCACGGGGAGCCTCGCCGTCCCCGACAACCATCCGCTCCCGATGAGGTCGGAAGCAGGGAAAGTACTCGTATATCCATGCCTGGAGGAGAGTTAGGCATCCGCAGATGCCCTGAGAATCCCCCCGACTAGCTATACCGAGCTGACGATATAGGAAGGCGAGGGCAGCAGATCCCCAAGAGAAGTCATGCGCCGTTCCGACACCGTCCCTCACCTCCATCACGCAGGAGGGTCTAATACGGTTACCACTCTTGTCGACAAACAAGGTGGATCCAATAAGTAACCACATCCAAGCTATCGCCTGGATGTCCTCCATTCGGTCATCCACTCGGCAAAGGTCAAAAATCGACTCCGTGAGGACCCCACCGCCCTGCCAGTAGCTAAACATCAGTTCATCTCGGGTGACCCCGAGAACCTCCATGGCCGTCGCCTGCAGCTGCCCATCCCGTCCCTCACTGGAAACGAGTTGTCCCTCTACAGGAATCCGAAGAATATGCCATACATCGTGCAACATGATCGTCATCTCTCCGAACGGCATGTGGAACGAGTTCGTATCCGGCTGCCACCTTTCAACGAATGCAGATATCAGGGGGAAGTCAATATGTCTGAACATAATGTCTGTCAGGTGTGATAACCCAGTCCCCTCGATCTGGGCCCTCACCTCGGCCGACATCTCCGCTCGCCACTCACTCAGCCGCTGACAGACACTGAATCGGTTCTGACACTTTAAGAGACCCCTCGTCTCTCCCTTCCACATACGAGACGCTACGTGGCCCAGGAAGCTCGGTATGACGCTATCATCCGCCGGCCCACCGGGCACAGCCCCTGTAACAAGCCACGTAGTGTCGTCCTCCGCTCTAGATCGTTTGCTAGTACTGGACGACCCAGTACTAACAAACCTACCGCCTCTGCCCTTCACCACGCACCAATCTGAGGATGATTCGACGCCAATCTGATCATCGTCCATGGACTGATCCCCGGAGTAGAACTCGCTAGTTTCGTAATCGTGTTGCTCAGCAGTCATCTCCCTCATCCGAACTGCCTCTCTCTGTCTCTGTACAGATGCATCAATCCCGCGCGTCCTCGTGTGACGCGGTCCTGAACCAGTTAGTTCACTGAATAACCTCGGCACCGATTTACCGGCTCCTCCCCTCTATCATTTCACATTTTTAATTAATTAAACAATAATCAGTAATAAACAATTAAAATAATAATTGACAACTAATAATAATTGTAATAACAAATAATAATAACAAATAATAATATTAATAATAATAACAATAATAATAATAATAATAATAAATAATATTATTATTTTTTTTGCCTCGGGCGTCTACTACAGACGACTCACCCATGGGTGAGTCGTCTGCCGATCTCGACTCACCCATGGGTGAGTCGTCCGCGACAGGCGCCTCACCCATGGGCGAGTCGTCTGCCGATCTCGACTCACCCATGGGTGTGTCGTCTATTGCAGACGCCCGACTCAACTTCGAACTCGAAAATTCACAAATCAATCAACACAACTTCAAACAACACAAATTCGAACACATTTCGTAAAAATCAAAGCAAATTAGAGTAAATAAAGCAAAAAAAATTCGAATCTATACCCCCGCGCCGCTATGCTCGCCGCCTTCGTCCCCGTCGCCGCCTCTGCCGCTGCCGCTAGCTCCTGACATTTCCGTTGTGATGGTGTGGTGGTGGTTTTGCCGTGAGTGGTGGTGGTGGTGGTTTTGCTTTGAGTGAGGATGAGTTTGAGTGAGGATGAGTGATGAGTGATGAGTGAGGATGAGTTTGAGTGAGGATGAGTGATGAGTGATGAGTGATGAGTGAGGATGAGTGATGAGTGATGAGTGAGGATGAGTTTGAGTGAGGATGAGTGATGAGTGATGAGTGATGAGTGAGGATGAGTGATGAGTGATGAGTGATGAGTGAGGATGAGTGATGAGTGAGGATGAGTGAGTGAGGATGAGTGATGAGTGAGGATGAGTGAATGGCAAAATTGGAATTTCTAGGGGCGGTAGGTAGTAATTTTGGGCGGTATTTAGCAATCCACTTGTTTAAAAGGGTCAAAAAGGAGGGTACATTTGTCAAGTAGAAAATGCTACTTTTTTTTTTTTTTTTGGTTACATGGAAGGCTTAAAGCCCAAATAAAAAAGATTAACTAACAATCATCCTAGGCTTTGCGAATCCAGCTAAATTCCTCGAAGAGAACGTGCATCATATTGGGGATTGGGGCATCAAATTCACGAAAAGACTCCGTAATAACGAGGCTATAATTCGCCAACCAATCAGCCGTTGCGTTTGCTTCCCTGTATATATGCATCAAGTTGGTTTGCCAATCTGTGCTCCCAAGTAGTGCCTTGCATTGCTCAAGTATAAAGTAATAAGGGCTATGCTTAAAGTTAATTTCTCTGAATGCACATAAGAAATTAACAACCACCATTTAAAACAGAGAAAGAAAAAATATACCTGAAGTTCAACCCCAAGCTCCTCACGGTCATGGCCAGTAGCAATCGGCAAAACCCTCTTCTTCGACATTCCATTTTCTACTCAAATTTAATCAAAACTCAATAAATACTCTAGCAAACAAAAACATAAATCCAGAATTAAAAATAAAAATAAAATAAAATAAAAAACAAAACAAACAAACGATCAAAACCGCAAGCAAGAACAACGAATCAACAAACAAAATGAAAATTACCGGTTTCAGTGGCGAAATAACGAGAAAGGAAAGAAGAACGATGTGCGATAGGTTTGCGAAGCGCATGCAATAGAAGTAACAGATCAGAGTAGAGAGAAAAGGAACAGAATGAAAATGAAGAAATTGAACATTTATACTGTATAGGGTTAGGAAGAGAGAGAGAAATTGAGATGGGGACTTAGGAAAAGAATAGCGGAGAGAAGTTGAAGAAGAATGAAAGACAGCTGTAGAAACATTAATGAGAATTGATTGAGGGATATTAACTGGGTAAACCAACATCTTTGTTTGTTAAGAGGGCTTAAGCGGGAAACAATTGCACCAGTTGCGACACGTCAGCATGGCTGAGCTCACTAATGGCCCTGTTTTATAATAAAAAAAAAAAGTCTGCACAAAAAAAAAATAAAAAAAATAAAGTTATATGGGGTAGGGCCACTTCAACGCGATGCTCACGCCTCAAACAAACATGACTTTATATAGCTGTTAGAGATAACCTTATATTGACGCAGACAGCAGTATCATAAAAAATACTTTGTAGATAAATTAATAGGTTATACACTAGGTTGACTTGATAGTCTCAATGAGAAATTATAAACTAAACTACCAATTACCAAACCCCACTTAGCTAATAGCTCTATGCCTTTTGATAATCTATCTTCTTAATTATAAATCTCAAAAGAACGAAACCAGCAATTAATGGTCATTCCTGCTAAATCCAGAATGGGAAGCTGGTTAGTGCTAATTTTCTCTCTCCTGATAATCAACCATGGTATGTCTCACATTAGCAGAAGACCAACCTGTTGAAAGTGTGATTGATCCTTATAGGACCGCTTATCATTTTCAACCAGCTCAAAATTGGATGAATGGTATGCAACTTTCCTCTTCTTATATACTTATATCCTCATTTATAATTATCAACTGAAGCGTATTTCTAACGGTTAATCCTAATCGTGTTTTGGCTGTTATTTTGGACTGTTGGACGTGTTCTGAATGGTGAAATTCTTCTGATTTATATGACTGTGTTTTCGCTGTTTGTAGATCCCAACGGTTAGTCTTTTTTTTTTGAAATTTCTCCTCTTCTTCATTTTTTGTGTTCATTTTGTGCTTTTTTTTCTTGTATAGTATGATTTCATGATTTGAAGTTGTCAAAATAATAAAGATTGAATTACAACCAACAATCTAATCTAATATATATATATATATATATATATATATATATATATATATATATATGGATCATGCACGCTGCTGCATTGACATGTGGCTTGCCACATCACCATGTCCAGTCAGCATCTTATCCAAAAGTCAATGTTATTTATGTCCCCTAATTAATGAAATACATGCATGCACACACTATGTAATCTAATTAAATGCGGATACATGAATATAAACTTCATAAATACGGTACATGAATTTAACCTAAGTTATACTAAAAGTAGACATAATGAATTTAATAAGGGAAATAGTCACAAGTAATAGTAGTAATTATTTTTTAAAAAATGATAAAAACTATGTATCGGTAATATTTATACATACATCTTAAAATTTTTAAGTGATTTCATTTCATACCTCAGCTAAATAGTAGAAAGCCAATATTGGAAAATTACATGATTACACGCCATGGAGATGGAGAAATATAGTGTTTCGGTAGAATGTGTAAATTATATATATATATATATATATATATATATATATATATAGTTGTAAATATAATTAATTTTTTTAATAATTATTTTAATTTTAAAAAAATAGAAAACTAATTTATATCTCTACATGGATCTAAACAACAGTTGCATAACAAATGGGATGACACATATAAGAAATTTAACATCAAATAGAATGTAAACATACTGTAGTAAAAAAAAAACGAAAATATGATGAAAAGCAAAGATGGATAAGAACCATTTGTAGAAAGTCGTGTAAATAAGTAAACACATGGGGGTATAAATATATCAATTAAAATAGTATATGGTATGTCAAGATGATAGTTATACTTTTGGCACTTAACTATTTTTCGAATAAAAGATATGAAATTTATTTATCCCTTTGGACAAACAACTATTTCATATCAAATAAGCAAATTTACATTACATTGCTATAAATAAAAAATAAAAATAAAGGAAAAAAAAATATTAGACATTACCGTACAACTTTGATTTTGTGTAACTCTATATTACTTGCTATATACCTAATTGATATATCATTCTTTAATTAATAATTTAATAATGGCATTGAAAATATATTTTCTAAAGATAATTTACAAGCCCGTGCATCGCACGGGGCATACACCTAGTATAATTAGTAATTGAGTACTCTAGTCCCTAGCATCAGATCTGGCAAACGGGTCGATCTGGTCAGGTTCGGGTCGGGTCGGGTCAAATACGGATCGAATATATCGGGTTAAATACGGGTTCAGTTTCGGGTTACCCAACGGGTTTGACAAATATTATCTTACAACTTTCGGGTTTCGGTCGGGTTCGGGTCGAGTCGTGTTGGTCTCGGGTCAAAACGGGTCGGGTCATTCGGGTTTTGAATCTTTCCGGGTCAAGTTTTGTCCGGGTCTGTGGCGGAACGGGTTTGGATCGGTCATCAGGTCGGGTCAGTTTTTGCTAGCTCTACCTGGCACTACTCTAGTTCATCAACATTTGAAATATACACTCAGGTATATGGTGGTTGATGTGTCCATAAGTACTCTATCATTAATGATGTTAAATTTGGCTTTAATAAAAATATAGACTAAACAAGTGTGGTATACTGATACACATGAATACACACAAAAATTATTATTCCTAATTTATGTGGTCAATGCGTCGAAGTATCCATTGGGCCAATAATCAGAACTCAAAAGCAGCGGCGAGTACTGGGTCATGCTTTTATTCGCTAACCCATTTGCGGCATTATTTTATGGCCCAATGACATAGCAAGATTTACTTCTTCTTCTTTTTAAAAAAAAATTTGTTTTATGAGGAGACATAGCAAGATTTACTTCTACCATAGTATTAATTTTAGAAAGATTTATTGGATAAAACAATCAAAGATAACACTCCGAAATGCAACATTCTTTTGGTATTTTTTAGTCTAAAACTAACACTTTTTTTTTAAAAATGTAATCGTCGCGTCATGATGAGACTTATATAAGTTTTTGTAAATAATAACAAAGAATTTCAGAAATATAATTACTTATAATTAGTTTTGTAATGAATTTTAATTGTTGTTATTTTGAATGTAGGGCCCATGATATACAAGGGAATAGATCACATATTTTATCAGCTATATCCTTGTGCACCTACTTGGAACATTGGGATAGTATGGGCTCACTCCACATCAACAAATCTAATTAATTGGACACCACAACCATTTGCTCTTATACCATCAGAACCTTATGATATTAATGGTTGTTGGTCTGGATCTGTTACCATACTTCCTGGGGATAAACCAGCAATCCTATACACTGGAGGTGATACAAAAGGCAACCAACTCCAAAATTTAGCCATACCTAAAGACTTATCTGACCCTTATCTAAAGGAATGGGTTAAGGTACCTCAAAATCCACTAATTGTAAGCACAAAAGAGAACAAGATTAATACCACTTCCTTCAGAGATCCATCCACTGCATGGCTATTACCGGATGGCCACACGTGGCGGATGGTCATTGGAAGCCAAGATGGCGAATGAGGATTGGCTATTTTATTTACTAGTGACAATTTTGTAGATTGGATTAAAGTTGAACACCCTCTACATTCAATTGATGGTAATGGAATGTGGGAGTGTCCTGATTTTTTCCCGGTTTATTATGTTGGGAGCTCATTAGGTGCTGATATATCAGAACTTGGTCTAAGTGTGAAACACGTACTTAAAGTGAGTGTCTATAATACTCAATACGAGTACTACACAATTGGGACATATGACACTAATAAGGACATCTATATACCTGATGAAGGTTCGATCCAGAGTGATTTAGGATTGAGGTGTGATTATGGAAAATATTATGCTTCAAAGAGCTTCTTTGATAGCGAGACTAGTCGTAGAATCACATGCGGTTGGATTAATGAATCATCTATCCAAGCAGATGACATTGAAAAAGGATGGTCTGGGATTCAGGTACATTAGCCAATAATAGTTGGACTTAAATTGAGAAGTACTTGACATATACCATTATCTCATTGTTTGTAAGTATGGTGTTGTTTTAGGCAATTCCAAGGACAATTGTGCTTGACCACAATGGCAAACAATTGGTGCAATGGCCAGTCACAGAAGTGGAAATCTTACGGGAAAATCAAGTGGACTTGGGTTCTCAAGTAATCAAAGGAGGATCATTCTATGAAATATCTGGAATCACTGCCTCACAGGTAAGTAAATCTTAGCTTTTTCTTGATTTTATTTGTTTGTTTCGTTATGTGTATACAATTGGCAGAGCAAGTCTTGTGTGAAACCAACTTACAAGAAAATGGGATCACTATTTAGAATTGTAGGAAGGGCAGTGAGTTTAGTGACCCTTATTTCACTAGACACTGACTCCCATCTCAACGAAAGTTAAGATTAGACCGTCTTTGTGATACAAGTGTATAATACGGAGCATCTTGTACAAATATAGGCGGATGTGGAAATTTCATTCAAGATACCAGAGTTGAGGGATGTAGAGGAGTTGGACCCAAGTTGGATAAACCCACAAATTTTGTGCAGTAGAAAAGGTGCATCCACTCAAGTTGGGCTTGGGCCCTTTGGACTGCTCACACTGGCTTCTAAGGGCTTAGAAGAATACACTGCTGTTTTCTTCAGAGTTTTCAAAGGCCTAGACAAATATGTGGTTCTAATGTGCAGCGACCAAAGCAGGTCAGTCCTTTCAAATGGCATTTTCATTGCTAGACTAAGTTTGTAAGATCATAATTTGTCTGTTTAATTGTGCAGATCCTCTCTAAATCCAACTACAGATAAGCTAAATTATGGGACTTTATTGGATGTGGATCCTACAAATGATGAGCTCACTCTAAGAATTTTGGTAACTAGTACTCTCATCCATTTTTTAGTTTTGAGACAAAAGAGATCATCATTGATCGTCTTTCTATACAAATATAAAGCATTTTGAGGGTAGTTTTTAATTTCAGGGATCGTGGGATTAGTTAAGCAAAGTATGAATACACACGTTATTTAAAAAGATAAAACATTTTTCAAAAGGTCTTCTATGAGGCCGTCTCAAGGTGAGGCCCTCTCTATAACCAAGCATGGCATAAGCATAATGTCATGCTTGTTAGAGGGGGCTTCACCTTGAGTCCGCCTCATACGAGTTTTTTTGAACATTTTTTATGGTCGAGAAATCCTACTACATAGATTTGCAATTATAAACAAAAGCCAAGCCAAGTCTAGGCATTACTACTTAATTATCATACCATTTCTCAAAATCACATTAAACTGTTTTTATAAGAACTTTTTGCCAATTGACAATACTCATGACATGTATTTATTTTGTTGACAGATTGATCACTCAGTTATAGAGAGCTTTGGTGCGAAGGGTAAAAACTGCATAACTGCAAGAGTTTATCCGACATTGGCAATTAATGACAGAGCGCACTTGTACGTCTTCAACCATGGAACAGCTGATGTCAAGATTACTTCACTCACTGCTTGGAGTATGAAGAAGGCTCAAATTAATCAACCAGAACAGTATAACATCAATATGGTTTATTGTGCCAAGAACAAGAAGCAGAAAGATGAGCTATGAATCAATGATGGTTAATTGGTCAATCTTGTATGGCTAAGTAATGATCCATTTCCAACTTGACTATTTGGTCAATTGACCAATTGTGTATCAAGCTGATCAAAATGATTGTCCTATGTGAATGAACCAATTCAACTAAGAGTTTAAGATCATGATTAAAAGTTTAATTAATAGTTTCGTGTCCTATTACTTTAAACTGAAGTCGATAGGTGCTTGGATTAGCTGGATATACCTGGTTTGAGAGATAAGTATAGGAAATTAAAAACGAGGGGTGAGAATGAAATCAATCAAAAAGTTCATACTTTGTAATATAAATTTTGGAAAATTGGCTGCCAATAATCCGAAGCTTGAGCCATCCCCCGCGAATAATTCCAAGTTTACTTTCAGCCCCAAATAATCCGAAGTTCAGACCCACCCGCCCAAAAACACTTTAAATGAAGATGGTGTTAAACTTCCGTTAATTATCGTTACTAATTGCACCCAAAACCCATTTTTTTCATCATTCTCTCTCCCCTTCATCTTCAACCTTTTTTTCATCTTCAACCTCTTTTTGATCTTCAATCTCCTTCATCTTCAACCTCCTTTCTCCCTTACATACATGTTTAAACCTCCAACCACCATTGTCACCCCCAATTTCATGTCAAATTGACCAAATTAAAAATATCATCCCACCCAAACTCAAATTTTCCCTCTTCCCCAAACCCCAAATCTTACCAAAGTCCCCAATTCAATTTCACACATTCCATTTCAATTTGTTGAGGTTGTTGAACTACGACATGGTTGATTAGTTAATTTTTTTATTTTTTATTTTTGGGGGATGGGGGGAGTTAACTAACCTGCATTGGGGCTTAATTATACATTTATACCACACCCTCATATGTTAAGATTGATATGATATGCTGAAAATTGGCGAAAAATGTCACATTTTTGGATAGAGCTATCGAATAACTAACACTGGATTAGAGCTTAATTACTACTCCAATTCTTTGGTATATTTGATGAATACATGCATGTCAACAAGATGTGATTGATTTACAATTGGAAGCCATACTTCAGCTGCTCAGCAATACTAGACAGTTGTGGTTTATCTCCAGGAAGACCATAACTTCAATCACACCCACTAGACAATTGTGGAGTATATCTCAAAAAGAAATTTAAAAAAAAAACTCCAAATTAGAGAACATTATTCAAGAGTAAACACATGATAATCATAGCATAGCAAAAAAACACATGATAATCATCATCACTGCAAAAAGCTTGTGAAATTGAATTGGGGACTTTGGTGAGATTTGAGGTTTGGGAAAGAGAGAGGATTTAAGTTTGGGTGGGATGATGTTTTTAATTTGGTCAATTTGACATGAAATTGGGGGTTGACAATGGTGGTTGGAGGTTCAGGCATGTGTGTATGAGGAAGAAAGGATGTTGAAGATTAGAAAAGGTTGAAGATGAAGAGGAGAGAGAAATGATAAAAAAAAAATAGGTTTTGGTGCAATTAGTAACGGTCGTTAACGGAAGTCTGACACCGTCTTCATTTAAAGTGTCTTGGACGGGTGGGTCTCAACTTCGAATTATTTGAGGCTGAAAGCAAACTTGGGATTATTGGTGGCCAAACTTCAAATTATTGACAGCTAATTTTTCATCATCGATCACCACTACAAGAAAAATCAACTTTAGTGGCAAAATTATTTGGGGCAAAAAAAAAATTGCCACAATTCATGAAGCGCGGGAGAGATTTGGTGGCAAAGTCAAAACTGCCACATCTTCACCTGATTTTGTGGCAATTTAGAAAAAATGCCACGCATTACAAAAAAAAAATAAAATAAAAAAAATGACACAATAGAGTCGAGCAATAACCCTCGCTCCTCCTCCTCCTCCTTTCTCCTCTTTCACTCTCAGTCCCCTGTCTCTCTTTTTCTCATTCTCCCTTCAACATTTAAAGAATCAATCACCAAATTAGTTCGCTGATTTCTCATTCTCCCTCAAATATTCTCCAATTTCGAACCCTAAGCTTCAATGTTCTCTCTCTTCACCATTTTCGCTGATTCCTCACGCCATTATTTCGCTGGTTTTAGTTCGAGTTTTCTCTCTCCTCCATTTGCAGTTCGAGTTTTCACCGTTCAATTGGCGTCCTCCATGTGCAGTTCGAGTGTTCACCATTCGATTATCGTCCATCGTCTCAGAATACCCTAGCTCAGGTAATTTCGATTTTTCAAATCCTAATTTAATGATTTCTAGTTTATATCCAACTGGTCAATTGAAATAGATCGAGAATTACTGTTTGACTTAGCCGATTTCATGTTCGAATTTGCTTTTTATGCTTGCTTCTGCTTCGATTTTGCTCAGTTTTCGAATGTTTATGGATTTTGCTCAGTTTTCGAATGTTTATGGATTTTGCTCAGTGTTAGCATTACTTAATTCAGTGTTAGCAGTACTCAAGGTTTTATGTTTGTGAAATTTTAGGTGTTTCCGATTATTGTTTTAGTTAGGTATATATGCTAATTGGATTATAGATATTACATTGGAGTATACTTGTTGATTCTTACTATAAATTGAGTTAAATTGACTGTATCAAGCTTCAGGTGGTCCTTTAGATAGGATTCGGGGTAACAGAATTTCAATGAGCAACCTGTCAGTTTCCTAGATCTCTCTAATCATTTACACTTAATGTAATTAATGAATAATCAGACGACTATGTGATCTATGATCTACCATCTTTCTTGTCCACGTTATTCACCCCCTACAGTGCACAAACTGTATATGTTTGGTTTCAATTCAGCTTTTGGTGCTTGTGAGTTGTGACTAATTGTTATACTGAATGGGGATAGTATGTTATCCCTAGCTAGTTGATAAAGTTAATCATGAATCTTATCTGGACAGTTCAAATATGTGTTGTCATTATAATAACAAAGGCAATATTATTGGTGGGGAGATTTGCAGACTTTGTTTGAGATGCCTATAGAGATTTAACTCAAGCATGATTGTCTAAATTAGCTTCACATATAACTATCATGCTAATGTTAGCTAGAATAATTCTTTATTGGAGCTGTGTTATGATCTAAATTAGAAAGGATTCTTATGCTTTCAAGTTCTGAGACTAGATCTAGAGTCATTTTTGAAGAGGATCGTGGTGTTGTGTTCAATGATGAATCATAAACTTTGAGATTCACATATTTAGAATTTTTATTTTCCATTAAACAAGTTGCTACTAGTATGCAAAATTCCATGAAATTGATGGCTGATCTCTGCGAGAATTTGCAAGAATAACATACATGTACAGCCTCTAAGTTTTCAGTTTGTGATAAAGTCCTCCTTAGTTGTTAATTGAACATATAATTGTTTTCCTGAGCTGTTGAGATTGATGTTTAGCTTCTGTGTGTTTGCAGGTCGTGTGAGACAATTTTGTTGTCACTGTCCAAAGTGTCCCTGCTGCAAAGGAAAAAGGAAAAGTGTATCAGGTGAGGATATTTTTTCCTTTTTTAGTTAGAAAGTGGTCATTTTGCTAATTTGTAGATGAAATTGTGTTGGTTCCATTATATTGCTGGGCACAAAGGGTTCTGAGTTCTTGAAATTGTATTCAGTGATACTGTCTAATTAGTTGAAATTATATTGGAATGCATTCATGTGATTTCATATTGGGTTTAGAATATTGAATCCAATTAGCTAACCAAGTTGAAATGCCTTGGTTTGAATCAATTATGTTTGAAGTTTCTTTAGAAATTTTGTGGCCTGTTAATCTCTCTTAAATCTGCTATTTTATGTTCCCTTTCTTTTATTGACGTTTGACTTTTTTTTATTACTATTATTTATTCATGACTTTACTAAAGTGCTAGTAAGCTGCTGTAGGTAAAGCTCTCAGCTCTAACTCTAGTGTATCTGTTCGCATTTCCATTTACTGTATATGTATATAAAGCTGGTAAAAATGGGACTTTGAGAATGGCAATGCCTTTGTTTATTTTGGTAATAATAGGGATAAAAGTTGGTCATTTCTGCTGAAGAATGAACAAATGGATGAACTAATGAATCCTGGATTTCTCAAAAATGCAGTGATATCCTCTTGGTCACAATTATATTGTTTTGAGTCCTCCTTGATTTTTCTTGCCAGAAAAGTCGCATGCGCATCAAAAGTTATGATCACTGTTGTAGCTTACTACTGTTTATTTATTTATTTATTACTCTGCTGCTTGAGAATCTGCTGTTAGGTGAACAATCACTGTTTTCGCCCAAGTATGAGTGAAGTTCTGTCTCTGATATGACATTTTATTATTTAACTGAAGTGGAGGCTTTACTTTGTAGTCATCAAGTTTGATCTTGAAGCCAGTAGGAGCACAAATGGAGTAGTTAGTGTCATATACATTCTGAATATTTTGAAGATTGATTTCCTCTTTCCACACACATATTATCGTGGGTGTGAACTGCGTAATTTCATCTTTGCTTCATTCTTTTCAGATGACAATTACAATGTGAAGAGCTTTTAAAATGGAAGATTTCTAGCGAAATGAGATGTGAAGAGCTTTTAAAATGGAAGATTTCTAGCGAAATGAGGTGATGGTTCCCTCATGATAAAGTATGAGTGGAATGTGCAGTCTCACAAAACTTGTATTAAGAGTTGACAGGCAGAGTGTAACAGAGATGTTGAAGTCGAAATGGTAGGAAACCACTCCATATCTAAAGTTGACTATTTGTCATTTTCTATTCTGGAAAAGGTTTTTGGAAGCACATGTGAAGGGCTACAAGATGTGGTTGTGACAAAATAGAATCATGCTAACACATATATGTTGCTGTGAATAACTTTTGGTCCATAATAAAATGACTCTAGAAGGATTCATTGCTGTTATGTGATAAAATTTGGTGCTTGCAGTACATGTCCTGCATCTGAAGCTCTCCTAACTATCTCTTGATATGCAGGTACGTCTGGCATTATTATTTTTCCTTTATTATCTCACTTTCCTGCTGCTTGTGTTTCTTCTTTTCATCCACCCTCACTTTTTCAATGGTGACAAGGAGCTTGATAGTTTTGTGCGCATTCTTTTGGGGCAGAGACTGTTTACCTATGCTCAAGGACAAAACAAGGAGAGATCTGATATGCCATGAAATACTTCACTGCTAGCAAATGCAGCTTCAACGGTAAAAACATCTAGAACTGCAACTTCAGAAGTCAGAACCTAACAAACACTGTAAATTTCTAGACAGAAAGCACAATTTTGGCTTTACACCTACATGCTTATAACTACAAGATCATTCCAATTTCTAGTCTGTTTTCATATGTAATCTTGACTTTTGAGGATATATTGAAATGCTTTGGTTCTGTAGATATATGGACATGTTTTTTTTTTGTTTTTTTGTTTTGTTTTTTGGTATACACGTATGGTCATTTTTTAGTTGCTTTCTGCAGATTGTCTCACTCTGTTTATTCTTCACGATCGTCTTCGTCTCATTCTCTGAGGTTCGTGATTTCTCATTTTCTGTTCTGTTTCTCAATTTCAATGGGTTTTCATTATCTTGGTGATAAGTGTAACTTGATAACTGTATATCAAGAACAGCTGAATATGCTAGTTTCATAGTTTAGGACTAGAAATGTATGGCAAATTAGAAAGGCCAGTTGGAAAAACAGTCAGGTCTATGTTACATGTGCTTTTGGTACCTAAATGTTTGGCTTATATAATGACATGTATTTTCCTAGGCAAATAACTGAATCAATTTTGATATGATTTCTGTTTGGCAGGTGCACATTTTCATTGGTGACCATATATTTTGGGGTAAGTAAAATGCAATCTTGTATGTTTTCCAGTTCGTTCTGTTTTCATGGTTGAGTCTCAATAGTTGTCTCCGTTGTTAATCTCTTGCAAATGGGTTTTTCTTGCTGATTCTAGCTAGGTTTGATGCTTTTGATGTACGACTGCTATGATTATCACAACAAATTCAATGGAGATAGAGCTGCTAAAGATTACACTATTCTTAGGAGTTTATCTGGTTTCAGTTACAAGGATAATTGTGCTGTAATTTGCTGAATGTTTGATCAGTATGTGTCTGGTTCTGTAATCAGACCTTAAAGCTCAGTTTGGATCTCTTAAGATCAATGCATTCTCTTAAGATCAATGCATTCTTGTATACTGCAACTAGATTGAACTTGTGATACACTTGAATATGGAAAATTGGAGGCAAAAGGATGAGAGAGGCAAAAGGATATTTGCATTAGGATGTTGCGTATTGTGGTTTTGCCACTAAATATAGCTCTCTACATGTAGTATTGTGGCAAAACAAAAAAGTTGCAAAATGAAATAGTGGCAAAATTTCAATTTGCCACTAAATCTTTTGTGGCAAAATTACAATTAGCCACTATATATATATTTGTGGAAAAAAAATATTTTGCCACTCAAAAGCCTACTTTATAATGGCAAATATGAAAATTGCCACAAAGAGTTATTGTGTTGCTCTACTTGTGGCAACCCCGTGGCAATTTTTCATTTTGCCACGAAAGCTTCTTGTGGCAATTTTTGGCTTTATTGTGGCAAAAAAAAAAAATGCTACTAAACTTGTTTTTTCTTGTAGTGCACATACGGAGTACTTGGTTTCAAACGTACTCCCTATGAGTTGGTAGACAAGGTTATGGATTTGATTTCTCAATTATCATGTTTTTGTAACTGCCGGCTTCTAGAAATTATAGTATGATATGCTCGTTTTTTAACACAAGAGTATGACGTAGTGTGACGTGTCTCGTTCGCTCATCATTTTCAATATTTTTTTATTTGAGAAAAAATAAATCAATCATCATCCATTGTTGGGAGTACGCACGTTGTATCTTTGGAGATACACATTGAGTGGGCAACTAAACCTGCCAAGCAGTACTTGAAAACGACAATTACAGTCTAAAAAAAAATTTTAAAAAAAATCTAATATACTCATTTTCATTAATGTGTTGGCAAATTCTCATTGATTGTAAAGTAATGAGTTAAAAAATAGGAAAATTTGCTCTAAATAATCCCAAGTTTGAGTGGTGTGCCAATGATAATACCAAATAAGAAAAGACACAAGAATAATCTCAAGTTGTCGTTTGTGTTTCAAAATTGCTCCCAAACATAACGGTGTTAAGTTTCTGTTACCAAAACCTGACGTGGCAATTAAATATAGTTTAAATTTAAAAGAAAAATAAAATAAAAATAAAATAAAATTTGTACAAGGTCTCTTTTCCCCTGTCAATGGCTTTCTCCCGCAGCTTTGTTCATGGTAATACACCACCATTGTTTGCCTTTGCGCCACCACCTCCCCAAAGCCACTCATCTCATTTTCCCTCTCTTAGATTCACCCACTTTTCATATCTTAAGCTAAAATCCTTTAAAACCCATGACCCTCAAATCCCAGATTTTCACTCTCTCATCTCTCCCTTTGCTTTTTTCCTTCCCTCAGCTCGCTGCTCTTCTATATACTTCAATGGTACCCATAATCCAAGTTCCAATTCATCTTTGAATTAGACATAGAAGAATAATCAAAAGACTTTGAAAGAGTTGTACAAGATTAAATTAAGTTAAGATTAGAGGGTTTAATTCGGCTATAATTGTAAGCTTGCAAAATTGGAGCCCTTAATTAAATTAGAAAATTACAGCTTAGTAAAGTGGTCATGTTAATTTATGGAGAATCAGAAGTTATATAAATCTAGAGAATTTCTTGTAGATCAAAAATATCTACAGTATCCACAAAAAGTTTTTTTTGGGTAATTTTGTAGCTTCAGAAGAATGAGGAGAGAGAAATATGGGTCAACATTACTCAACAACTAGGTGGAGTCTGGGGGTGGTGGTAGCGACGATGGCGTGAAATGGCGGTGAGTCTGGTGACACGGTAGAACTGTGTAAGCGGCAGGCGTGGAGAGAGAGACGTGGTGGGGGCTGGTGGAGATGAGGGTGTAAAAAGAAGGTTAATTTGTTTTTTTATTAATATTTTTCCTTCATTATTGCCACGTCAATAATTTCTAATGGAAAGTTAACACCGCTATGTCTAGGAGCAAAACTGGAACACAAAGGAAAATTTGGGATTATTCTTATGTATTTCTTCACTTGGGATTATTATTGGCACACCGCCCAAACTTGAGATTATTTAGAGCAAATTTTCCTAAAAAATAAAGGGAAAACCTCTTTATAATTGTTCCTAATAAATAATTATTGCTACTAATAAATACATAATTGTTCCTAATAATTGGACGTGATACATTTCACCGGAGTATTTTATGATACACATCTCATTTGTTATTAAAAAATACATGATTGTTCCAATTTTACTGGGGTAAAAATGAGTGTATCATGCACTCGGTATGAGAATCATTGTCCTTCAAAAAAAGACCATGAACTGCTCAGAAGAAAATTACCTGACAAGGACAGATGTACTAGGTAGCATGTACTCAACAATCAGATGTGCTAAATTAACCCCTGCTCGTCAGATCATGCACATGTTTAAGTGCTTCAGCAATGGATCTATGTTCTCTAATTACAGATTAATTACTTAATTAAATAATCATAATAAATATTAGTATAGTATTTGTACTTACAGATCATTGACTTGGGCAATTGTGATGACAATTGGTCTTTAATATATACTCCCAAGTCTCATTCATCAACTATATAATACCAGTCACCAGAACCCCCTAAGTAATTTACCAACTACCACAGAGTATATTGAAAACAGAAAAAAACCAGCAATGGCCATTCCCAATTTGATTAAGGGAAGCTGCTGGCTGTTGCTCATTTTCTCTCTCCTGCTAATCAACTCTGCCACCATCATTGCAGAACACCAGCTTGATCTTGTTCAATCGCCTGCCAATACCATGAATGGTAACGCTAGCTCATTCTCTTTGTTTATATTTGATTTTTTTGCTGTTAATAGAGGTGTTTTCATGGTTGAATTTTGAGCTGCAAATGGATGTGTTTTGCCCTTTGATTACCTTTTCTCTCTCTTTCATTCGTGATTTTAAGTTTTTGATTTATTGTATTACTTAGCAAACAAAAATGTTGCATATACCATGTAATCAGGAAACAAAATTCTGTATTTTATCATGCCTAAACATTGTATTCAAGATTTTAGGTAGAATTTATTTGGAAAATACTGTTGTTATTTGCACATCAATGATTCATAATGTGGTATTATTGGCCAAATGGATTCAATTATTTTAATCCCTTTTTGGTCAAGCTTCTTCTTTACACTGAGCAACTAACCCAGGGACAGGGTGTGAGGGAACTTAAACCATACTTTGATAACAAGTGGGACTATTTTAAATGTTCTTTTTTTTTTTGGGCCCGGGAAAGCGGGAAGCTGTAGTTTTATCATAATTCTCTTATGAAGCGGCCTCATGCATGAAGCGTTATGTTATGTCTTTCTTAATTGGTTATTATTGTTTTATCTCCCTCTGCTGATGATCAGCACCATCACTATGATTTCAGATCCTTACAGAACTGGTTTTCACTTTCAACCACCTGCAAATTGGATGAATGGTATGCAAACTCACATTCTCTCTCTGATTTCTTGGTACCAACTGTACAAGTAGTATTCTGACAAGCAAAAAAAAAAAACAAACTGTACAAGTAGTATTCTAACATTTTATCTATTTTTTTGCTCTCAATTAATGATGGCTTGGTGGGACTTTTTCTTCAAATGGGTGCGTTTTGGCATTATGGCAGATCCCAATGGTTAGTCTGATTATCTCTTACCTTTCTCTTTTAATCTTGCTCATGAAATAATTACTCCATGTTTAGCTAATACAGTGATTTTGCACATACAAAAACAGTCCCATTATCCCATCGGATTCTATAATTCCCGAGTAATAATACTTTTAACTAGTCTAATGACCCGTGCGATAAACAACTAATTTCTTTGTATAATAAGATTTATTGTTATACTTATCGATATAGGACCAATGATTTACAAGGGAGTATATCACCTATTTTATCAACAATATCCCTATGCCGCTGTTTGGAACACTAAAATAGAATGGGGACACTCAACATCAACAGACCTCATCAATTGGACACCACCAACCAATTGCTCTCATTCCATCAGAACCCTATGACATCAATGGTTGTTGGTCAGGATCAGCCACTATACTCCCCGGAGATAAACCAGCAATGCTATACACTGGCATTGACACACAAAAGTATCAAGTCCAAAATTTAGCCTTACCAAAAGACTTATCAGACCCTTACCTTAAGGAATGGGTTAAATCACCTCAGAATCCAATCATGGTTGGCACCCCTAACAGCAACATCAATGCTTCTGAGTTCAGAGATCCTTCAACTGCTTGGCTATTGCCGGATGGCAAGTGGAGAGTGACTGTCGGGACACAAGATGGCAAGCGCGGATTGGCTGTTCTGTTTACAAGCAAGGACTTTGTTACTTGGACTGAAACTGAACACCCTCTACATTCAGCTGAAGATACTGGGATATGGGAGTGTCCTAATTTCTTCCCGGTTTATGTTGATAAGTCGTTAGGTGCTGATATATCGACAATTGCGTCTAATGTTAAGCATGTGCTTAAGGTTAGCTTGTTTGATACTCAGTATGAGTATTACACTATTGGAACATATGATGTTGATAAGGATGTTTATATACCAGATGAAGGTTCAATTGAGAGTGATATGGGATTGAGATATGATTATGGAAAGTATTATGCTTCAAAGTCGTTCTTTGATAGTAAGGCTAACCGTAGAGTATTGTTTGGTTGGGTAATGAATCTTCAATACAAGCTGATGATATCAAAAGGGGTTGGTCTGGACTTCAGGTAACTGTTGTAATTAGTCATTTCCTAGTTCATAGTTTATGATGTTCATAAAATTGGTTGGTAACTTGGTATGTGTACGTTTTGCTGTAGGCGATTCCGAAAACAATAGTCCTTGATAAATCTGGGAAACAATTGGTGCAATGGCCAGTCACAGAAGTTGAAAAATTAAGAGAACATCAAGTTGATTTGCCTTCTCAAGTTATCAAAGGAGGATCACGCCTTAAAATATCCGGGGTCCCAGCATCACAGGTACTACTGAGTACTGACACTTAAAGAAATCAAAGAGACTCGTCAACTACTAACTAGTTTAGCTGGTAAAGTCCTCAGAAGTCGTGGAATTTTTTAACTAACTAACTAACAACAAATATCTGACAGTTTCCTTTCCATAAACTATATAGGCAGATGTGGAGATATCGTTCAAGATACCAAACTTGAAGAATGTGGAAGAGTTGGACCCAAGTTGGAGCAACCCACAAAAAATGTGCAGCGAGAAAGGAGCATCAGTTAAAGGTGGGCTTGGACCATTTGGACTGCTAACTTTAGCTTCTGATGGCTTAGAAGAGTACACCGCTGTTTTCTTCAGAATTTTCAAGGGCCCAAACAAATATGTGGTCTTAATGTGTAGTGACCAGAGCAAATAAGTTTTCAATATTGGAGAATGAAATACAAAAAATTAAAAAAATAAATAAATAATATCCTACCAAGTTATCTCTATGTCTATCTCCTTTTACACTAGATAGAGAGTTCCTAACATCTTAGTTTGTGTTATGTTTTTCACACAGATCTTCATTAAACCCGACTACCGATAAGCTAACCTTTGGGATTTTTGTGGATGTGGATCCAGTACATGATGAATTGTCTCTGAGGATTTTGGTAAGTAAAATTAGTACTTCATCCATTCAACTTCTTAACTTAGAAGCCATTGTTCATTTTGCTATCAAAAAGAATGTCATTAATCATTTGAATGTTAAGTCATTAAGGATATTGGAGTATAAAACATATCTAATTCTTTAGTTCTACTTATATTAGTTCAGTTAGTCTGATATGTTCGCTATTGAACACGAGAGTCCGAACATGATGTAGCAGGAGGTGTCTCGGTAGCCATTCACTTGCACCCCCTTTTTGTTTAGCAAAAAAATAAAATAAATTGTATTAGTATTGTTTGTTTTTATTTATTGGCAGATTGATCACTCCATAATTGAGAGTTTTGGAGCAAAGGGGAAAAGTTGCATTACTGCTAGAGTTTATCCCACACTGGCAATTGATGACAAAGCCAGTTTATATGCCTTCAACAACGGATCAGAGGATGTCAAGATTACTTCGTTGACTGCTTGGAGCATGAAAAATGCTCAATTGAATCTCTCTGAAGAGAATTCTTCTGACGGGGTATATGTCCATGACAGCAATGAGGAGCAGGATTTATAACACCTCGTATACGTTTTCACAAAAAACTTGTTTGAAACGATCTTACACAAGACTTACTTATAAGTTTTTGTGATTATAATTTAAAAATGTCTAACCTTATTATACTCAACTTGGTAACCAATTCCAATTGGTATGTTGGCATAACTAGCTAAATGAAGAATTATTTCATGTGAGGATGAAATTGTTGTATGTTTTGGGAAATTTTGCACCTTGGGTAATTTTAATTTTAGAAATAAATCAATGCCATGTTGAAAATTGGAGGGAAATTGTTCAAATTATACATCTTTGAGATCGAATCACAGCAGCTACATACATTAGAGCTAATTGACGGTTCTATAAGTGGATATCCAACAATCGATGGTGGCCATTTATATAATAACTAGAAGATCTTGTGTAATATCATTTCACAGATAAGATATTTAAATGTAACACTTTTTATTCAAAAAAATGTTAAGAAATTTGTTTGGAGAGGAAGATTAAAAATGAGAAAACAAAGAACGTAAGTTGAACAAATTTTAGGATTTGTGCTTTTAAGTTATGAACCTCATAAAACTTCAAATGCTTCACTAGATGCTTCCATACTGAAATTATTGTCGTAATGGTGTATTCGACCACAACCTCGCAAAACGTAAGAACTGTATGATTTTAATTTTTTTTTAAGGACAATGTGAAAGAGTAGTTATCCATTGTCAAAATCAAAAAAGACTTATCAATGAGATAGGATAAGAAGTAAGAAAGTAACCATGATTGGATCTCTTTTGAGAAGCCCCATTGGGCCATTAGCCACTAACATTAAAGATGATATTAAATACGAATAATGCTTCCTTTACCTATGGGTAGTCTGAACTAATAGGCACTCTTTTCTTGGTCGTCTCCATGTTGCTTTCCGTTTCATTCTGCAATTTGTACTTTATTTTATCTCACGTTTCTTTCATTATTTGCGCCGCGCCATTTCGTTTAGTTCCGCGACATTCCATTATGTTACATTCCTCACTGTCCCGCATCATTCTGTTGAATAGGGCCTAAGTAAATAAGGATATGCATCAGAAATCAAACAAGATATTTTAAATTTTAAGAATAAAGTATCAAAAAATAATCAATTATCAATTCACAACTCATGTGCGTAAGATACCCGGTTAAACACCCCCACCTTTTTGGTTAATGTCCTTTCAACAAAGTATTAAAGTTACTTAATAATATCCTTTTATACTTTTTACTTTTTGACAATGTTTCAATATTAACCTTTCATCTTCAATTTAACCTTATGATAAGAGTCTTCTAACAAATCAATATGTGTTCTTTTCAATTGAATTGACTTAACAAGAATGTACTTGACTAAAGCTAAGTTGAACTAAGAGTATTGTGTATTTATGTCCCTGAGAAAAAAAAATATATTACAAAACTGAAATGAAATGATTTGATCAATAAACTAAAGTGTATAAAAAATTAATCAAGATATGAAAATGAAAAGAACATAATCTTAGCTTATTCGTTAGAAAAACAACTTCATCGTTCAACTTCTCATAAAATGAGAAATTGAGGAAATGAAATTAGTAAACTTAACGTGGTTAGATATGTCTATTTATACATTTCATTCATATCCAATCTAAGGATAAGGCATATACAAATAAAGGCACATAATGAATTAGTAGTACATAATTATCGTCCCCCAATTTAGCTTGGTAGAGCTGGTCGTGCAATGTCATAAAGGTGGATGTTTTGGATAAGAATTTTCTACATTATCGCATTGCATGGGACACCCATAAGAGAATGGGAGGTCTTTATAATCGGTTATTGGGTTTTTGGTGGGTTTAGATATGTGTTTTAGTGGACACTAACTAAGAGCCAAAACACTAAAAGCATGGGTGAATTCGGAGTTCGGAGACTCGAATGACCTTACTGGTGCACCGAAGGGTCACACGATAGAGCTTCCGTAAAAGTTTGGGAAAAAAATCAGAACTGGATTCTAGAAAACCAAAAATCGAAGGATACAATCCACGGTTTTTGGGCTTCTGGGAGGCCCCAAAACAAAGGTGAATATTTTCGCGTAACATCGCACGGGACATCTATAGGGCACATGGGAGGCCCCCGTGGTTCGTTTATCGGCTCATGGCACGTTTGGACAATTTTATGAGACACACATCTAAGGGTCGAAATAAATACCAAAAGCATTGCTGAAATCGGAGTTTGGGAACTCCAATGACCTTTCCGGGGCACCGGGAGTCCATAATGGTTACGAAAGAACCTCCAGAGAAGTTTAGGCGAAAATCACAATCGGACTCCAGGAAGCTGAAAATTGAAGGCTATATATAATCCAAGGTTTTTGGGCTTCAGGGAGGCTTCGAAACGAATGTGGATATTTTTTCACCACATCGCATGGGATACTCCTAGGGGAAATGGAAGACCTCCGAGGTCGGTTATCGGGTAGGTTTGGGCGGGGTTTTATGAGACGCCAATTTAAAGGTCGTAATACCGAAAGCATGGGTAAAATCGGATTTCGGAGACTCGAATTGCCTTTCCGGGGCACCAGGGGTGCTCAAGGCTTACGATGGAACCTCCGGAGATGTTTGGGCAAAAATTACAACCGGAGCTTGGAAGCTGAAAATCAAAGGTCTCCACGTTTTGGGGCTTCTCGCACTATCTCATACTGGACACCCCTAGGGGACATGAGAGGCCTTAGTGGCCAGTTATCGGGTCCCTGGTAGGCTTCGGCGACTGTTTACGATACACCAATCTAAGGGTCGGAATGCCGAATGCATGGGTGAAATTAGAGCTCAGGGACTCGTATGACCTTCCAGAGGCACGGGGGGTTCTCTAAGATCACAATAGATCCACCAGAGAAGTTTGGGTAAAAATCATGACCGACTATTGTGAAGCCAAAAATCAAAGTTTATAGTCACGTTGTTTGGACTTTTTGGAGGCCCAAAACGAAGGTGGATGTTTTCCCACCACGTCACCCGAGACACCTCTAGGAGATACGGGAGGCCCTTGGGGTCGGTAATCAGAGCCCTAGTAGGTTTGCACGAACGTTTAACGGGACACCACTCTAAGGGTTAACACACTGAAAGTATGGGTGAAATAGAAGTTCGGGGACTCGAATAATCTTTCTTGGGCACTAAGGGTCCTCTTAGGTCACGATGAACCCCTCAGAGAAGGTCAGGCAAAAATTTCAATCGGGTCTCGTGAAACCGAAAATCGAAGGGTATAATCACAATTTTTGGATATTGAGCATGGCTGCCACGCACAATCTTGTGCTGGTGCCATAAACCTTTCCCCAAACTTACAATTGTAGTGAGGTCTCCAAACTTTTCCTAAATTTTTGAAGTGTATTCTAATTTTTGTAATTTTTTTTTCTATTTTTTCTATTTTTCTAGGTATACTTTAATTGAAAATTAGATTAATTAGCTACCTTGAGTGAGAAATAAAAAAAAATATTTTTCTATAACTTAATAATATACTTGAAAATTTTGAGGTGTAACTTTGAAAAATAACTCTCTAGGCATGTCTACACCCGTTAAATTCACTAAATTTTATTAGACTCTTTAAAAATTGATGCTTGAAAGAGACCTTGTGGACGAAAGAAGACAAAAGACGCGACATGAAGCGTCTACAAAACGTCGGGAAGTGTCGAGTCGTGCGCCATCGTAGCATTGCCAAACACATACAAAACCTCGTCGACAACACCCCCACGGTTACCATAAAAATATTCCCTTTATTTGGAATTTCCTACACTGCCATAGTAAATGGTCAAAAAGGTTCAAATATGACGGGAAGTAGTGTAACTAGAGGGAATAGTTGAGACCAGAGCAGCTTTCGTGCCATAGACTTTGCCACATTAATATATCAAAACTTTACAAATTGCCATTTACATCCAACACCTCGTCTTGTGCGAGGAACAGTCATCTACAAAGTACACAATTGAAGCAAAATCCTAGTAAGAATTAGATGTTTTACCATTAATTACAGCACTTATTTAAGAATTAAGATGTATTTTTAAGCTTTCCATGATCAAGGCAACAGAACACGTAATTTTTCTACTGAAGTTCAACCTAATTTTTCTACCGAAGTTCGTTCATATCATAGATTGTATGAAAAGGGTTGATGACATGATTAAGGCAACCGAACACGTAATGCATATTCACGTCCCTACACAACAAGAATCCTTCATGTTGAAATGCCCAATCTAGGACACGTATACCCAATATCATCACTTTGAAAAGGAGAATTCACATGCAATCATATGAATTGAGAGGTCCCTTATGGCCTTATACTATCTTTCAGAAAGCTTCTATATAGCTTTCAAAAAGCCGCAACTACAAGGAGTAATTGCCTAAGAAAACTTTGGCAATCCTTTTCACTAATCTCAACTAGTTAGAGATACATCATATTTCAATTCAACAGAATGATAATGAGGTTACTAGTAAGTGATTGGTGTGAATGGTTCGTCATAAGTCATACTCATCTATTAAGTAAGGTTAAGGTTTTGATTTTTGTAAACATAGAAACTATTCGCTGGATGCAGTACTTTACTCCTTCTTGGATCGACAACTTGATACGAAAAAGATTAGACTTGATTCAAAGGATTCAAGGTGAATCTGTAGTAAAAGACAAATGAGGCTTCTATAACTTTCAAAGACATGAAATTAAAAATCTTGCCCCCACACAAGCACTCACACAAGGCAACTACTTTACTCCATAACATTTTCTTCGTTGCGTGGGATCCACCGGATTCAAGGATCATGCACCTGAGGCTTAAGAACCCCTCTATAAAAGGGCAGTGAAGCAAATAATACATGTCCTCAATTTGCACAAAACAGAAAAACAAACTTCTCAAACATAATCACAACCCATAAAATCATTAAAAAGACTTTCTAACCAAAATCCTTAAACATGACAACTCTAAACAACTCTCTTCAATTTCACATCCTCTTGATCACCATCCTTTTAATTAGCATCATACCCATCCACTCACATGCTAAACAGACAACCAACGACCTCGTGACCAGCACGTGTCGCCAGACACCCGACCCGAGAACTTGCGAGTCGGAGCTCCGATCCGATCCTCGGAGCTCCGCTGCCGCGGATACGCAAACCTTAACCCTGATCATGATTGACGTCGTAAAGGCCCGGTTTACGGAATCAGTCCGAATCGCGCAGGGCTTGACCCGGAGGACGCATGACCCGAATATGATCCGGGCCCTTAAAGATTGTGTTGAGGTCTACCAAGTGGTGTTGGATTATAACGTGATAACTGCAACGACTGCAGTGAAGCAAGGGGATCCCAAGTTTGGTGAACAGGCCATGGTGGATTCGAGTAACGAGGCCGAGGCATGTCGGATGGGTTTCCCGGGTGAACGAGTACCGGGTCAGTTGGCGGGTCGGACCCGGGTCCTTCGTGGGGTTTCAAGTGTAGCTGCATCACTTATAAAGACTATGGAGTAGCCAAGTGGGGTTACTGGGTTAGTGCTATGTAAGGTGTAAATGGTCTTAGTGGGTTGAGTCAAACACATAATTAGCCATCGGATCTCTGATGGCTATTCGTAAGGAATATAGAACCTAGCAAAAATAAAAACATTTTCATAAGTTGTGGATTTTCTTTTGGAGTTGAAATCAGAAATTATTAGGTCTTTTCATCTCTAATGTGTTTTGTTACACCGAGACAATTATTTCTCAAGATGGTTCCAACTTCCATTACAGACCGACTAATCCAACTTCCATTACAGACCAACTAATCTCATGGGCACTGAAGTTAGCAACCACGAAAACCTCCAGATCATGTTTTGAACATCTAATCATTCAATGCCAAATATAAGGCACACGTAATCAACTACGGTGGAACAGCCCATTGATTTTCTGAGACGAGAACTACCCAATATTTTCAATGCTTAAAAAGTTCACTAGTCAAATCAAAAGAAATCATCAAAACACCTATATGAAACACTTCAGATTTCAGAAGTTGAATCCTTGGAATGTTGGACAACAGTAACAAGCACAAAAAGCTAGATAAGCTACAAGAGCCAAGAGAAACTATATAAACAAACCATATACGTAAAAATCTTCATTCACTTCAAGTAACAAACCCAGCCAGCAAAATAAACCATAAACCCATTTTACCCAAACACATTTAAGGCCCTCCGTAAATATAAAAATGAATCGAGCAACTATAAGATATGCCTCTATCAAAAATCTAGGATTAACCCCCAAATGACAACCAATACGGATAAGATACTTTCACGCCTCCGTTTCTGCAGCCAGCACAACAGCAATTACTGTTGCTTGCATTCTGGCGGACGATCAGCAGCCGGACCTTGTTCACCTGGCACCCTTCCACCCCTCTGCAAAAGAAAAAGAAAAAAAGGGTCATATCTCAAGTTAACACCTCAAACAACAGATATTGATATATAACCTCTGATCATCAGGCGAAATGACTCACCTTGGACTTAGCTGATGATTTCTGCAGAAGGAAACCAGAAATCACATCAATAAAAACAGTGATGGTAATAAATAAATTGACAAGGCAGTGAAAATCAATTACTAGAAGTATCAAGTACCTTCTTCCTATTCTCATCCTCATCCTCATCGTCGTCCTCATCCTCATCATCGTCCTCATCCTCATCGTCGTCATCGTCCTCATCCTCGTCATCATCGTCCTCATCATCAACGTCCTCAAACTCATCCCCCTCAGCAGCCTCCCCAGTAAACCATGATACAGCATGGGGAATAATCTTGTCCCGTATGGCAGATCTGCATAGAGATGAACAAACAAGTAGAAATTAGTATAGGCACAAGCTATGTAAGCCCAGTGATATCAATCAGCAGGCATAAAAAGAAATGAGGTTTCACACTCTATATCGCTTAGATATAAATAAAGGCACAGGCTCTCTATACCCATGATTTCAATCAGCAGGTAAGGAAAAATGAAGTTTCTATGGCTTAAACTACAATGCATTACAGATCATGTAACAATCATATAGCCTTGCTCAATGATTACTCACCCGACTTCATAGTCCTGCTCCATGAGACTCTGAAGCTCCTCAGCCTGTCAACACCTCAAATTAGTTACATATTTCATAAATATCTATGAGTAGACAAATTATTTAGAGAACTTGACAGCAAACTTACGGCTTCATCATCGAGCTCTTCTTCATCTTCGGGAACCTCAGGCGGATTGAAGAAGTTGAAGAAGCTATCACAAGTTTCAGTCTTTGTGATTGGTTTTGCATTCTTGGATCCCTTTTTAGGCTGCTTCTTTAGGATCTTTTGTGTCAAGCATTTTCCTGTATGCCATTCAATATCCGTCCTGTGGAGATACAAAATAGGAAAGATATCAGAACAAGGATAAAAAGGACTTTGGTAAAGTTGAGAAGCAGCTGACTTACCCTATTGCCTTCTCTAGAATAGGTTCATCCTCATCAATCATGTTGTAAGTCTTTGTAAGAACATCATTTTTAAAGTAGGGATTCATATCAAAGTAGAAATCAAGCTTGAAGCCCTTTGGATCGTCAATCCTGGTCCACTTAATGTCTTTAAGATATTTCAGGGCTCCTTCATCACGCTCTGTAATCTGGGGGGGGGGGGGAAGCATATCAAATTTCCATATGGAATCTTGAAAGGAGCTGTACGAGGATTAAAAAAATTTAAAACTAGTGATCAAGCTATAAAATGCTCACCACGTCAGCCAAAATCTCATGGGTTTTCATAGCATTGAGCCAAAAATCAGGTACACCTTTCTCTGCACCAAGCATGGATACAAATAGAAATAAGCAGAAGTTGAAAAAGGCGTTCACAAGGAGAAGAACTCAGGTTGATGAGTCTCTAATACCTTCTGGAGTTTTTCCCTCACCTTCCTCTGTCGTAGTTTCATTTGTAACTCCTTCAACTTCAACCGCTCCATTAACAATTTCATATCTCTGCAACCACAGGGAGCAAAACCTCAATTAATAAACACAACAGCTTTACAAAATCTACTTGTTATATGTGCTCTACACTTCCAGAAGTAAATATCTGACTCTGAAGAAAATACCTTTGAATAAAGTGGTTCATAGAGCTTCTGATATTTGGCTTCAAGAGCAGCTCTTTCCTCAAAAAATTTTGCTTCCATCTCATCATGTTGGCACTGCATGAGAAAATATATTAGGAAATGCCTCTTGAAGTTCTGAAGCGGGTGTTCACAATTCGCAACAAATACAAGTAGACATTATTCCAGAGAATGCAGAAGAGAAAATTGTGTGTACACTCTGCTGGCCCACCACTAGAACAAAAGTAGATTTATGCAACGCAATTTCTTTCTTTGACACAAAAAGGCGAATGCCTAACAGAAATATTTGCAGGCACAAAGACGCTTTAAAAATCAAAACATCAAGACTACAAGCTCAGCAAATGATTCAAGCAAACTGCATTGCCCTGACAAGTTCAACTCTAATAATACTATCTAAGGTTTAATAACAAAGGAGATAACATAACATGAGATCCTGTTCCTTCGAAACAGTCGGTGTTTGTCTTTAGTCAGTCTGAAAATTCCAAGCATATAACAACAAAAACTTTAGGACATAACATGAAGCTACAGAAACAGATAGCAATTAGACCAACACTCAGTAATAAAAATCCTACATAAGGAACAGTACTTATACTCGAGAAGAAAACATATAGATGGTGCATGATAGTGATAGATGATAAGAGGGGGTGTATCATACAAACACTGTACACAAGTTAACACAGTGCAGAAACTGAGGTTGGAAATCGTATGTCAATACAAATAGATTAAGCACCAAAGATTAACTTCATAAATGACAGATGAAAAGAATCAAGCATCTAAAATTTAAAGGTAAGAATGAGTCAAGCCTATGTGTATCGTCCACTATTGACTATCACTTTCATCACCCTGTCACAAACTCACTATCTTGACGAAAAGCCTACGGCCTAGTCATCAATCATCAAGCCTCCACACGGAAAATTTTATGCGCTCACTATAACTTCTAGTTCTCTATTTCACACTGAAATTTGCTACTAGTAATAGGATTATACACCACTAAGTGCTCGGATATTTCTATTCTAGACATATCAAGAGAGAGCAAAGAAGCAGAGCACAGGGATGAAGTAAGAACAGAAAAGGGTGACACATGTCAACTATGTACATACGTTATGGTGCTCAGGAAGTGGCCAAACACCAAATACCAGCACAAATATAGTAGTGATGATCATTTAACACAACAGAAACGCTAGGAATTAAAAAGATTAGATACACTAATAGTGCCTCAGCCATCAGAAATAATCAACTGATTTACCAATGAATTTTCTCTACTTTTTGCAAGGGAATTCGCCATTTTCAATGTCGCTGAACTAACATGCCATCAAGTATTCAAGTATGTCAAATGGAAGATGATACAGCCAAAACAGGAACACATACTGATATAAATGCAAATATCCAATTATTACCCCAAGGAATGAGCATATTCTCAAGTCTACTGTGCCCTCTACATTCAATCATCCCATTGGCCTGTTCGCAGCTTACTATATTCTTTATGCAAGTGAAGCGATGAGGTTGGCGTGAATCACAATGAGACAACATGCCAACCCATAGCAATGGGTGGAGAGCGGAAAATAATTCAACTAGAACTTATAGCCCTGATCAATCAGCAACATTTGAATTAAAAGAAACTAAGGACCACAAGACAACAGCTCTCCATGTTCTCCCACTTCGTCCAATAAACAACTTTTACTTTGTATCCCATAAGGCCATATGAAATCTGGTTTGGGCAAATTTATGTTTATAGGAAGACATGACTAGTCATGAACTGGGAAAAGGAACGAAAGCCATATATAAAATGGTCACCACCACCTTGATAATGCCTATAAAGAAGTAAGATGTTGCACCTTACTGTATTACACCAATGCACTAATACAAAGCAATAACACCTTGATTGGTTGCCCCAAAGATACAAAAGAAACTGCTTCTAAATACAACTAAAACCACAAATCATCAAAGCCATGCCCACCAAACATTGGAAGCATATACTAAAGGAAAGTTTTTACAAGTCTCCCTGTACCTATGATAAAAGTTGCAGTACAAGAGCTATCTCAAAGTTAACCACAAAATATCTTAGCAACAGATTTCACAAAATTGTTCCAACAATATACTATTTTTCAACATCAGATAATGCCATAATCACCAAAACTAAAGCAACAAGTTCCCTATTTGACACTCTCTTAAGTCAGAATCATAACACCAAAAATATCTAATCATTATCTTCAAACTGCACAAAATTCCAGAGCACAAAAAAAAATCCACAAAATATAAGAGAGGGGCGCATACCTGAAGCGCACGTAGTGCTTCAACACGCTTACGAACAATGGGTGTTAAGGTTTCAAGCACATCAGGTTTTTCTTTCAACTGCAACTTATTCTACACAAACCCACAAAAAAATAAGAAAAAAGATTACAACTTTCCAACAAAAAAGACCCAAAACTTCAAAACCCTAAACCCCAAAAGAACTCAACTTTATCAAAAACAATAAAAAAAAAGAAAATACCTTAATAAGAGCAGCAAGGTCAGCCATGGTGGGTTCTTTGCTGTTATCACTCATCTTTTCCTCTTTTTTTTCTGTGGTTTTGTGTTATGCGAGGAGTGTGAAAAGAAATGTAAGAGAGAGATTAAGAGAGAGAAAGGTGTTTGGGGAAATTTGGGAAAGAGAGAGGAGATAGTGAGAGTGAGAGTGAGAGAAGGAGGGTTTAAGTATGGGGATAGGGAGAGTCGGCGGGTTTGGGTTTCTCCCTTTGTTGGTTCTTCTCCGGTTTCCCTCTCTCTCTCTCTCTCTTTCTCAACTTTTCCCCCTCTCTCGCCAACTTAACCTAAATAGTACGACATGCGGTATTTCATATTTATTTCCCCCTTTTTTCTTTTTGGGAGGTGTATGTGTATCTATGTTTTTTTTCCATGTATTGGTATTTTCTAAAACTTAAAATATTTTTTTTAGGTTTGGCAAATTCTGGCACCTACTCTTAAACCCATGACTTAGTATATACAAGAATCAATAATGTTTTGGCCTACTGGTAAACATTAGACCATGGGTACATTCTGCCTTTCCTCGTTGTACGTTGGACCAAAACAAAAAAAAATAAAAAGACATAGGTCCCTAGTGAGTCCAATTATTTTTCCTATCCCGTCTCATGACAAGTTCTCAATGTGATATATCAATGCATAATGCATATCATCTGTCCCCCTATACGTACCACTATATATGCCAACCACATCCTAATCGTCCATGATGGTAAGACAGATAATCTTTACTGATCAATGCATGCTTAGATTTTTTTTTTTTTTTTTTTTTGGATAGGATAGATAAGTATTTCTTGAGTTAACTCTTTCAAAATTAAATATCATGAACTAAACTGAATTGAAACACAAGCTAATGGGAGAAGATGAAAGAAATGTACTCGAAGAGTGAAAAATGTTTCATTCATCCATGTTAATTGCTGCTTTTTTTTAGATATCTGACACCCAGCCAAAGATGAAGGCACGACTGTTAAATTAATAATCCCAGGAAAGAAAAAACAAGGAGCAAGAGCAACACAAGCGTTATATAAACAAAACATATATTAAAACTCGAGACATTACAACAAATCGAGCAAAATAAACCCATGATCCAAATTCCAAGCTACCAAGCACATTACAAAGCCCGCCAGAGAGGAGATATAAAGAAAGAGGGGGGAGCATAAATGAATCAAGCAATCATAGCATTTGCATCTTCTATCAAAACTCTGGGGTAAAGAGACCCCATTTTAACACCAACAGAGACAGGACACACTTCAAAGCTTCAATTTGCTTCAGCCGGCGTGACAGCAACTATTGTTGTTTGCATTCTGGGGGGCGCTCAGTTGCCACACTCGGTACCCTTCCACCCTTCTGCAATAACAATCGGTTCCATGTCAATAACACTAGCCTCCACCAATCAAATAGCAAAATATCAACATGATCAATAACTAACCTTCGGCCTAGCTGATGCCTGCAAAAAGAGAGAAGCAACATCCAAGACATTAGTACAGGTTGCCAGCTTGAGCAAAGATTTAGTGCGATGGTAAAACAGAAGAAGAAAAAAACGTTGCAAATATATTAACAGCAGCTATACCTTCTTCCTGTTCTTAACTTCTACTTCATCTTCCTCGTCATCGTCATCCTCCTCCTCATCCTCATCCTCATCCTCCTCATCATCGTCATCTTCGTCGTCATCCTCATCACCTTCATCATCGTCGTCATCTATATCTTCAAATTCATCGGCCTGAACAGCCTCCCCAGTAAACCAAGATACAGCATGGGGAATAATTTTGTCCCGGATGGCAGAACTGCATGATGACAAGCCAACAAGCACAAGTTTCAGACACATTGTTGAGTGATTGAAAAAAAAAAGATATTAAGGGTATGTACAGATAGCATGAATTTTCCGTCCTACAGCAGAACACAATACACATCGTTATTTTATAACATCTTGCTCTATGATTACTCACCCAACTTCATAGTCCTGCTCCATGAGCCCCTGAAGCTCCTCAGCCTGTCAATCCCTCAAATTAGTAAACCAGATTACATATGAGCATAGACCAAATATTTAGAAAACAAACATAGACAAAAAAATCTTACTCCGTCCTCATCAAGATCTTCATCATCAGAAGGAACCTGCGGAGGGCTGAAAAAGTTGAAGAAGCTTTCACAGGTTTCTGTCTTAGTGATAGGTTTTGCGTTCTTAGATCCCTTTTTGGGTTTCTTCTTCAAGATTTTTTGTGTCAAGCACTTTCCTTGATGCCACTCAATATCCGTCCTAGAGAGACGCAAAACAGAAGTGAGATATCTATACGAAAAGAGAAACTCAAGTACACCTAAGAAGCTGCCAAGCAAAAAAAAAGTACACCTACGAAGCAGCTTACCCTAGTGCCTTCTCCAGAATAGGCTCATCCTCATCAATCATGTGGTAGGTTTTAGTAAGAACTGTATTTTTAAAATAAGGATTTGTATCAAAGAAGAACTCAAGCTTGAAGCCCTTTGGATCGTCAATCCTTGCCCATTTGATATCTTTAAGATACTTGAGAGCTCCTTCATCGCGCTCTGTAATCTGAAAACCAATAGCTTATCATATATCTAGTTTGATTCATCCAAAAAAGCTGAGTCATATAAATCAGTAATACAGCTAAAAGTATTCACCTCATCAGCCAAAACTTCATGGCTCTTCATTGCAGTGAGCCAAAAATTAGGTACACCTTTCTCTGCACCAAGGACACAAAAAAATTGAGGGTTTCATGTCATAAGCACAAGTTCTTGATAGATTTGAAATGCATAGAATAGTTGCATCATAAGAGATCTTGATAAATGATATGATACCTTCTGGAGCTTTTTCCTCTCCTTGCTCCTCTGTGGTCTCATTTTCAACTCCTTCAACTTCAACTACCCCATTCACAATTTCATATCGCTGTCGTTGCAAGGAACAAAACCAAAATCCTTAAACCAAACATTTACAAAGCACACACTGAGACAGAACAGGAAAATAGTACGAGCACTAGTTCTCTTGATCATACATTACCTTTGAATAAAGTGGTTCATAGAGCTTTTGATACTTAGCTTCAAGAGCAGCCCTCTCTTCAAAAAATTTAGCCTCAAGTTCATCATGTTGACCCTGTAAAACATATTTGAGGAAATATTTAATTCTGAATAAAATGATCAAAAGCATAATACAACAAGGAACCAAAAACCAGTGCTCAAGTGAACACATGCTAAAAAATGAAAAGCGAAGATGAAAGATGATGCAGGAAGTACAAATTAGCTAAAACCTGCAGCACCCATAACCTTGGTTTTAAAAAGCGCGAGGCGCATCGAGGCGCAAGGGGGTCGAAGCGCCGAGGCGAGAGGCGTGAGGCGAAAGCGCACGCCTCACGTAGGCGAGGCGCATATTTTTTAAGGAATATAATTATTAATAAAATAAATTTTACAATAATTCTTTACTGAAAATGCATTCTAAAAGTTTTTTTTTTATTTTTTTTTAAGATTTATTCTTAAGGATTAATCCAAGAAATGGATATAAAATTAAAAAAGAAAAAAATGTGAGTCATCTCATGGTGTAGGACTGTAGTAGGCGAATAAGGAGTAGTAGGTGTAATAGGTTAGTGACGGTTAAAATTTAAAAACAAAAAAGAAGTGAAGTTTGAAGGGCCACTTTTATAGCCTGGTATAAAAAATTAAGAAAAGCAAACAGCTGTAGACAGCTGTAAAGAAGAGAGAGTCCGTAGAAAAGGACTCAGTAAAGTGAAAAGTCAAAAAGACTTCTGAAAAAGTAGCTTTAATAATAACGTAATAAAGGAAAGAGAAGGACACAGCCATAAAGCAGCTCACTCTCCCATAAAAATAGAAACAGAGAAGGCAAACAGAGGAGAGAGAATGCGAAGAAAGAGAACATGAAAATTGGGCATCAGAGGAAAGAAGAAGATCGGAAAGGAGTCAGATTGAAAGAGGATATACAAGATCGACCATGACCGGCGAGAAATCGACCATCTCCGGCGAGAAATCGACCATCTCCGGCCCTTTTTCTTCTTTCTCCTCCACTTTTCTTTTCTTTTTTTCAATCTTGTGCCTATTTCAAGCCGAAATCACGCGTCAGCCCATGAGGCGGCCGCCTCAGGCCGCTTCGCGCTTTACTCTGAGGCAGCTTGAGGCGCGCGCTTTTGCTCGCCTCATGGAAAACGCTTCGCTTTGGCCATCTGAGGCGATGACACCTGCGCCTTGGGTCGCCTCGCGCTTAAGCGCGCTTGAGGCGCGCTTTTTAAAACCAAGCCCATAACATGTGTGCATTCTGCTACAACACCATATAAAGAAGAAGAAAGCATTCTACTATAACACCCGAACACCCGTCCACCCACCCCACATTATCCACAACATCCCACAGTTCTCATGATTTCATCACTCATTTGCTCTCATGATTTCATGTAAATTACTTTCACTTATATACCACAGGCCCATTTAAAATCTTAAATTGTTGTGAGCAAGACACTAATAATCAACCGATAGAACATTAATTATCACCACGACAAGTTTTGTTTTCTTTTAACACATTCAATCAATATAATTTCCTTGCAGTGATTAATAAGTCTTGAGTTTGCTATACTTGAAGCAAATCAATAGCAAAATGCAAACTCAAACAAGATCCAAGAAAGCTGGCTCTTCCGATCCTACTTGCTTAAATGTCATGTGAGCTGGCAGAGAGGACATAATCCTGGTGAAAAATGACTCTACCATCATTGTCGGTGCTCTTCAGTAATCACAAGATAAAATGTATGAAGCAGGTAAAATTCATGACATCACTCTCACCTACACAAAAATGCTTATGCATAGTCACAGGTCACAACTATCAGGCAATTGCAATGCATCCATCACATGAAAACAAAGCATAATCGTCATGACTAGTCACCCCTATATAGAAGTCACAATTCATCTTTACTCATCAAACCCTTAAACCAACATACTAATCCAAAAACGTTGCAAGAGAAACATGAGGTGAAACAATTACAAGTTCCACAAAATCGAACAATCTTAGCTTTCAACTAGGGATGAGGACAAATCCTAACCGCCTTGACTAGTTACTCCTACATAGAAGCCACACTCATCTGTACGATTAAACCATCAAAATTTTCCAAAAGTGTTGCACGAGAAAAATGACTTGAAACAATTACAAATTCCGAAAAATCCCATCTTCCAGCAAGGAATAGATCCCGAAAGAAGTACCCAAAAGCCTAAAACACAAATTGTATCAACAAAATACACCAAAATACTATTTTACCACAAGAAATGACAGCCTACTCCAATAATATCAGAACCGAAAACTTCCTTAATTCAAATTCTATGACTAAACCCCTAATTGCCATCTTCAGAAAACCAACCCAAAGTTGCACATTTCACAATTCTGACCCAAAAAGTCCAACATGCATAAACCCTGATATCATTCCCATTTTAAAGCACCAAATATATACCAAATCACCATATCTACCACCTAGCTATCAAATCCATAATCAACAAAAACATAATCTTTTTCAACGAATTGAGCTCTAGGATTAATAACAAAACTTCAAACCCTATAAAAAGAAAGGGGATATAGAAGAAAAAAAACCTGAATCTCACGAAGCTTCTCAACACGCTTCCTAACATTAGGCGTTAGGGATTCAAGTATATCGGAATGCTCCCCCGCTAGATGCTGCAGCTTATTCTGCCCAATTCAATTAACAAAAACCCAAAATCGTTAAAACACACAAAAATTAAAAACCCTAAACCCCAAAATGATACGAAATTGGACATGACAATCAAAAAAACAAACCTTGAGCGCATTGACTAGCCCAGCCCTATCCTCCGCACTTAGTGCTACACAGCAACAAAATCAAAATTTCATTATATAATCAAAAAATTGGCAAAATATGAACAAAAAAATGGGTATATAATACCGGCGGCAGCAGCGGGGAGATTGGCTGCAAGATCAGCCATGTCGAACTGATCTTTGTTGTTGTTCTCGCTCATTTTTTTGATTATTTGAGGAGAGAGAGAGAGAGAGAGAGAGAGAGAGAGAGAGAGAGAGAGAATGAGATAGTCAAGGGGGGAGGGTTTTTGAGTTTTGGGGAGGAGAGAGAAAATGAAAGGAATGAAAGAAACGAAGAAGAGATAGGAGGAGTTGACTGAGGAGAGAGAGAGAGTGAATCGGCGGTTTTAATTTTGTTTTGTTAAACCGGTTTAACCTAAAAGAGTTTGCACCACTGTGTCAGTCAGGGTATATAATACACACGGGTTGTGTTTTTTATTTCTTTTGTACTCGTAATTTTGTTAGGGGGGGGGTGTTGGAGAGTGAGAGGGACGTGCCAATGGGAGGAGGAGAGAGAGTGAGTGCGTGTCAGGGTAAGGGTATTCGCCGCACGAGAGTTTCAAAGTTCCAGCCTTCCAAACTAGGGTATTGGCATATTCCCGCGCTGTGTCTAGGGAGATTAACTAATTGAAATGTGGTAGGTGTATTAGTCTTTTAGGTGTACAAGTGAAAAATGTTATCGGATTATCTATGGCGCTTGTTCATTCATCGCTGAAAATGAATGAGTATGGATAAAATGTTTGTGTAAATTTATAATGACTTACTTTAAACTCGTTATTGAACTCTATTAATGGGTCTAAAACACGCCAATTTCAACCTTGTGTCTGGCCAAAACATGTATTTCTATCCGTTGTTATAAAGTAGTTGAAAGCTAAAATGTGAAGTATTTAAAAAACTCACTTCATACGTTATCAATTAGTTGTCACATATATGGTTGGAACTTCTTAATAAGCTAAAGATTTCTCACATTTTGATTCAACATTCTTTAATAATTTTCTACATTTATAAAGGCTAATTGCATACAACTCATTACTACTTTTTGGACATCTTACTGTAAGAGAGACTATTGTTTATGAAGAAAAGGGGTACTTTTATTCATAATTATGGATTATGAAGAACTAAAGGAAACAAAACCTTCAGTTTATAAGTAGGTACAGTTGTAAGATACCAGACAAAAAGAAAAGTAGGTTAAGTTGTGATCATGAATTCTATACTCTTAAAACAGAAAAGCACTTGGCCAAAACCGCAAGGCAAAGAACATTTCTAACTTTTAGAAAGGAACAAGAGATTCGTATGATGGCCAAGGAAAGAATAGAATGATGAGATGACCAAATAAGGGTTGTTACCATTATGATAATAAAATCACCATCATATGTCTAGCTATTCCTTTGGGAAGCTTAGATGAGTTCATCTTCATAGTTCATATCGTTTTTAATTGACAGATTTGGCATATTCATTATTTTCAATCACAATTCGAAACAGAAGAATTTCCTTAGGAGGAGGATGAACTTCACATAATTTCCTCGTTCAAAGTGATTCATGTCGATTCACCCCAAAAAATATTAGCAGCAGAAGATGAATGCAAGACGATTAGAATAGAAGGAAGATGAAAGTTTATGACATTGCGAAACAGAAATCGCGATATAAGGAAGCATTTGATTAATAGTCACTGGATAACATAATTCACGTATCATTTCCTCTCCTCCAAGAAGCAAGCTAGACATATATCAGTTATCAGACAGAGGGAGATATTGCAACTAAAGATTATGTCAGAATACTCGCCTAACTCAAACTCCTTTGCATCCTATTTATTTATTCCAGAGTTACATATGAAAACTTTCTCCAATGGGGGAAAATGGACGATATTACATGCATGGACAGAGCAGGAGCTGAAAACAACTAATTTCAACATTATACAAGACCACTGTTCACTGTGCAGATTTTGATTTTAGTGCTTCAATAACGGCTGAGAAATCTTCATCGCTCAGGCCATGGGATTTAGCGACCTTGTAAAGCTCATTTGCTGCAGCTGCAATTGGTGTAGACTGGGAAACAGATTCGGCTAGTCCAAGTGCGAGCCTCAAATCCTGCAGAATTTGAATACAGGAACTTTTCACATGCAAATCTTGGAGAATTTTTGTAGAATGTTACAGGGTTCTTTTTTTAAGATAAATATTTGGAAATTTGAGGGTTGTTCTAACCTTCTGCTGATGCTTTAGGGGGAATGCAGTGGGATAGACGGCTTTAACCATTGAAGGGCCCTTCATTGAGAACATCGGTGCACTGATAGCACCCTGTGAAACCACCTGCAAATATAACGTAATCAGAAAATGAATTAACCAAAATCATTATTTTGAGAAATGAACATGTCAAACCTTATCGGCAAAATAACAAAAGATGGCAAGCTCAAGATTATTATTAGGATACAACACTTATCACATGTATAATCTCATTGCTCTACAGTCATTCTAGTTCAATAACTATGTGCATATACCTCAACAAGAACTTTTGGATCCAGCCCAACCTTTTCGCTTAGCAGCAGTCCTTCAGAAAAGGATGCCATCATGCTGCAATAGTCAAAAAAGAACATGGATGAGATCTCGATGGAAGATTTCACATGGTTTGGCCAATTAACTAGATATGCATATGGAATAAGACAGCCTGTTACCTTCCCATGATCATGTTTACAACAAGTTTCATAGCTGCTCCATTGCCAACATCTCCGAGATAGAATTTTGACTGAAATGAGGGCCAATAGCTGATCAGAGGGCATATACATCTATTAAGGATATAGTTATAAAGAAGAGATATGTACCTTTCCCATAACGTCTAATAGGGGAGCAACCTTTTCGTATAGGGATTTGTCACCTGTGAGCTCACGATGAATTTATTTTCCAATGGTTACCATACTATCAAACAGTATAGGAACAGAAAATAGGGATGTTATGATGTAAAGAATCAAGAAAGAAAAGAGACACCATTGATCCAACACTCACCTGCGGTAAGAAATATTAGCTGTCCATCCTCTGCTGGCTTCTTGGAGCCAGAAACTGGAGCCTAGTGCAAAATGCGATAGCATGAGAAACATTTCCATGTTATGCATGCTCTTTCATGATTCAGAAGCCATCAATGGCAAGCATGTTCAGTGAAACAACGCACCCATTTCCAACTGAATCCCCCCGCCCCAAAGTTCCTTTGCCGTAGATTTTCCCCTCTAGCATGCAAGAGAAAAGGAAATAAAGATAATACCTCCAAAAATGATGCACCAGTAGCTTTTATATGCTCACCAATAAGTTTAGAGGTGGCACCATCAACTGTTGAGATATCTACATATCTGCAGATTTCAATTCAATAATTAGTTCAAAACAGAATTTAACTGCAACTTCGTGGAATAAAAATGACAATTGCCACATTTAGTTTTCTGTCAAACATTAGACTAAGTACTAACCCTCTTAACTTGACTCATGCCTGCCAAAAGACAAGAAATATGGGGGAAACAAACAGTCTGTAAAACCAACAGGAAAAGCTATGAACAAATTTGCTCACAGGGGAATTGTTTCATTCAATGAGGTAGTTGGAATGCCTAATGCTCTCACAAAGAATTGCGGTCCAAACAAGAAGGATATAAACCCTCTTTGATTCATAAATCCATATACAAACAAATGCTTGTCTAGTGAGGCGCAAGCAACTACCATTAAATACTGGGGTCTCACAAGGAGCAGTTTGAACAGAAACCACCATCGACTTAGTAGTGAGTAGCACCCAATGTTGGACATGCAAAAGGCTGGATTTCATTTATGAATCGGTGTACTTAAACGGCACTGGTTCAATATTGGACTGACAAAGATAGCAACAAAGTGAGGACAATTCACCCACCATTTTCTTTTCTAGCTCACCATATTTCAATATCCACACATTACAAATATATGAGATAAACTGCAGAATCTCCAAATGCAGTTGGTTTTAGCTCATTGATACCAAAAACCAAACAAAAAAAACCTCACCCTTTGCCGGGACCCATCCCATTTGCAGCTCCATGCTTCCCACATGCAACATCCACCTGAAAAGAGCAACTTACGTGTGGGCATCACTGCTGATCATAATTAAGCAAGAGAACACAAATGAAACATACGCACAGCACTCTCAGGATCTGCCAGCATGGCAAACGTCACATCACAAGATGCAGCAACTTCTTCAGGCGAAGGTTCATACCTGCATCAGGGATTAAGTATTAAAGAGCAATATTAAGGCAGTTACTCCATGACAGGTGAAAACAGAAGAGATTGAGCATCACTGACAAGCTATCAACAGCAGAAAGTTAATTCAAGTATAAATCATTCAGACACCCAAACTATATTGAGTACCAAAATATCGCAAGCAATTGTATGGTGAATATGTATGCAATTCACCCAAATAAATTACTCAAGAAGCAAATTCAAGCACATTTCACATTGCAGAAACCTTATGATGACAAAGTACCATCTCCCAGGCAAATCCACGAGCATAATGCCGAGCACTCAAGTTAAACTTGTGCAAACATTCCATTTACACATTAGATTCATTTGCTACCATGGATATGACAAACTAGCATATCATGCAACACAGTACCAATACTACTCAAAATTTCTTACCTGCAAATGCAACACACAACCAAATGCTTTGTGCTACAAGAAGGAAATATAGGGCAAACCACCCCTTCGGACAACCCCCAACCGGATGTTCTGTAATAAATAGTGGAATAGCAAGAAAAATATATCATACAATACATTTCCTGTAAACTGAGTGATCCATCTCATAAGCAGTTAAGCAAGCAGCTTCTCCTATATACTGGGCTCACATTTCACACCACCATTCTCAACCGCCGATCCATTTTGCAGTATCCAAATATACTGGGCTCAAGAGGATCATTCAATTCCCAGGACATTGTAACAATAACAAGGATAGACATGTTACAGAAACAGAACCTCATACAAATACGATCACTCAATTAAAAAGGGTATACCATAATGAAAATGCTTCTGGTTCATACTCAGAGTCCAGGTTAAAATCAACTTATCAAACAGATCACTGATCTTTCACCACTTAAAAATTTTACGAGTAAGAGGAAATAGAAAAAGGGATACATTTACAGAATAACTAACTTGGCACCCAAGCTAATGAGAGGATCACATTTGCTCTTTGTCCTATTCCATACAGTCACATCACACCTACAATATGCAGATTAAAGCAAATTAGAAGAAAATTTTACCAAACACTTCATTTCATAGTATAAATAAAGCTCTGTCCTGCACCAAAACTTCAATTTATGACTAAATTCTAGATATTGGGTTTCCTATATAAAAATATGATGTTTTGATGGGGTAGCAGCGTCTTCCAACCAGTTTGGTTGGTTTTTATTGCTATGAAATAATTAAATGGATTGATCATAGAACAGCTTCATTGAAAAGGAAGGTGGGGGTGGGGGTGGGGGTGGGGGTGGGGGTGGGGTGATACTACGAAGTACTATTTACTCCTGTTAAGAATCATCAACAAGGAAATTAACTTGTCCTTCTTTTCTTCTAAACACAAGCAGTACTTCTCTAATCTATCTCAAATTCATCCACCCTCCCCTATCCATTCTCACTTCCAGATGGATACACAATCATCTATCAAGACTTATGATCATCCATGTTAGCTTACTGTTCTCAGCCACGTAGCAGGAAAAAAAGTGTTCTCACCCAGCCTTCATGAGATTTTGGGCCATTGGAGAACCCATAATTCCAATACCGAGAAACCCAACACGTCCTGTAATTTCATCTGCAATGGCATCATTTGAAGATTGTCCAAGTTAATGATTATAGATACATAGCTGAAAGCAGCTTACACTAAAACTACTCAGTAATGTCATGAGTACATTTTTACACGGATACCCTCCATGGTCAAACAAACCTCTCAATTTAGTTTAACAATTGTCCTTTCCTCTTTATCATACAATTAAACCATCATGTTTTCATCTGGTCTGTTGATCAAGCCTGTTCTTTTGAATGGGGAGTACTTCTCTCATCCCCATCATTTGGCATCAATCAAGTCAATTGCCATTATTATAGCAAAACCTAGTAACTCCTTATAGTCCTATCTTAAGACACTTCCACCGAGCTGTGCAACAAGTAGAATCTTTTTTTTTTGCTAGTCAATGCAACAAGTAGAATCTACAAAGAGGTGCCCAACCTTAACTTCACACCACCATTTTATGCATCTAATTTCAATTGACAACAAACACTAGGTATTCGAACTATAGTAAGAACTAAATCGTTATTGATTGAAAGAGCTAAAAACCCACTTACCAAAACATTAACACATCACCAAAAATTCAATCTTTAGATGATACACATTAGAAATCATTCATAATTCTTACAAGCCCATATACTATATCTAACAGACTAAAATATCGAAGATTCAATATTTAGAAGATTCACATTAGGAAATTGACAAAATACACATAGTTCCACATGTGCATATACTCTTATCAATACTAGTAGAAAGTAAAAGAAAGCAAATGCAAAGGGTTACCTTTGGCTGAAGCAGATATAGTCCGGTAAGAAAGTTGCCTGGAAGAGAGAGAAAGTAGAGGTTTTGAGAAGAGCGGGCAATTGGGTTTTGGCCCGAAATGGACGGGAACCTGTGATTGTGGAAAAATTGCTGAGCCTGAGCTAAATGCCATAGCCATTGAAGCAGTGCTTGAAGGGTAGAAAGCTGAGGTTTTAGATAATATGAGACAGTTATGGCAATGGGTCTTGAAAATCGCCGTTGCCATGGCCAAAATCTACTAAAGGATGGTTTTTTTAGCCTGCCAGGTCCAGGAAGCCCGCAGTTTAAGGTGATTTTTGTCAGACTGAGAGTAGTGACGAGCTTTGGTTTGGATAGAACTCGCTCACTCCTCTATAGCAAACGATTATTTTTTTTTTGGGATTTTGGTGTTTCGGAGATTCGAACCCTCAACCTTATAATTGAAATCTTGCATTTCTTTTTTTTTCCTTCACTTTTTTCTGTTGTTGAATTCTCCTGAGGGCTAACCGTCTTAAGGGGCATTCCTACAGAGCATCCCACAATGGTTTAAATAACTAAATATAAGGTGATCAACTTGTTATAGTTATACATCTTGACCTCCACAGACCACAAGTCTTACCAACAATGGAAACCAATGTGTTTATCAAATTCATTATTGTACTAGGATAAAATATGGTAAACACCACTGTCAATCTAATTTAAGCATACATGACCTCAACAAATGGTCAAACATTAGAAGTTTGGCGATCAATAATCAGCCAATTTGAGAACTAGATCTGGCATTGTGTAATTGTATGGACATCTTAAAAAGGGATCAAATCTGGGTTAAACATGTGATACAGTGCTATCAGTACAACAACTAAACAAAGATGATCATAAGTTACATTCAAGTAAAACTATTTACATTCCCAACCCAACATGATTGTATGCAACAAATATCTAAACTATTTACATCCCACTACCTGGGAGAACAATCAATCCTCTAGTTCTTCATCTTCAATGAACTCTTCTTCCTCCTCATCTTCATCTTCTTTGTCATCTTCTTCTTCGACAGTATCATCATCTATAATGAAGCCTCCTAAGGTTTCATCCTCATCATCTTCATCTTCGTCTTCTTCCTCCTTTTCTTTGCTACTTAACTTAGAAGAAGACTTCCTATCATTGCTATCCTTGTGGGGTTTGGCATGGTCTTTTGACCGAGTATGATAATTAGGTCCCCGAGTTTTTCTAGCCTTTGTGGCAACCACGTCCTCATCTTTGCTATCACTCGTCCATTCCTCTTCCACATCATCATCTCCTTTGGTTTTCTTCCTCTTCCTCCTTCCACCTCTCTTTCCTTTCTCCTCCTCACCATCCTCGTCATCACTATCTCCTCTAGGATCTTCAAGAAACCAATCCCATTTGCTGATATCGTGAATCATTTGCTTTGGATAATGATCAAACTCATGCCCGATCACAAGAAAACCATACTCTGCATTTGGGATAAAAATCAATGAGGGGCTAGAGTCACTGGATTGAATCCATTTTACAATACATGAATCGGTACTAAAAGAAACATATGCACTATGCCCACCAGAAACTATTGGCAAAGGAAGGAAATTTCCAAGTGAAACCACAGGAAATCATCAACCAAAGAAAACTTTAGCAATAACACAAAAACTCATTTGAGGCGGCCTCCACGTGAGGCGCCTCAAGCAAGCATGACATCATGCTTGTTTATAGAGGCGGCCTCATGTTGAGGCGGCCTCATAAGAGACCCATTATATACTTGTGGAGGTTTGATAGTATCATGATACCAGACTCCCTCTATTCTTATAAATGTCAATTCTTCCAGTATTAAACTCTTAATAACATTCTCATCTAAACAGCTTTTTACTAAAAAAGATCACCCAACTCCAAAGGATGGTATTTATTCAGGAGATTGAGTATTAGGTATTCAACCAGTGGGCTTATTAACAGCACTCTAGTTCTAGCCTCAGCCTTCCATGAAACACACATGACACTTAAGCATTTTTGTAAACTTGCATCTCTTTCAATATGTAAAGGCAATTGATTTCCAAGTCACCCTCTCCAGTTCTGCATAATCATTATCAAAAACAAATTATACAAACCACTGAATTGAAATTGTTATGCAATCAAGACATGCCACAAGAAAGCATCCGAACCAAAAAGCACAATCAATTAGCACCCAAAATCATAGTCAAACTTCACATTCTTGCCACAGACTTGTCAGACAACAATGCTACACATTTCCAACACCAAGAAAGCAAATTCATTCTTCATAAAATAATACCAAACTAACTATCATTTCCCTTTTTTCCTTTCCCGCAATCACAAAAATTATAATGTTATGACAATTGGAAAAAAAAATTGCAAAGAACATAACAAGAACAAATCTTTAACAGGGTCAATATTGGAAACATCAATAGAATCCAACTCAAAACCTCCATTTTCATCAAACCCAGAAGCACTCTCCAAACTTTGACTCAACTCAACATTAACCCTATCCCCAATTTCCTCTCCACTGCTTTCTCTCTCATCCACCACATCTTTCATGTCCTTCACAGTGAACCAAACAGGATCTTTACCAGAAACACAAAACATATCACCAATACCCAATTCACCCCTTTGAAATCTCTTGAAAGCCCTGATTTTCCCGTCTTCATTTTTGCTGTAAATCCAAATTGGGTTCTTACCCAGAACCTCAAATAAAACCCTAGGGCCTGTTTGGTTGTCTGGTGGTTTGAGCTCGAATGAAATGTGACGACGAGAGACTGCTAGGTCACTTTGGTGGAACCCATTTCCTCTCCCAAACACGGTGCTTGAGTTGGGTTTTAGATGAATTTTTGACCCATCTGAGCCTTCGATTTCCATTGCTGTGTCTCACTAGTTTCTCTCTCTAAAAAGTAAAAAGACGGCAACTTTGAGTTTGGAGGGAACTTTTTTTTTTTGGTTCTCTATTTCTTGCCGTACGACATGGGTGCAAGTCGTGCAACCTCTTAACTTTGGTCTTTGGCTATGCAAAACGACGTCGTGATCTTAACGGGCGTGGTGCTATTGCTGAGTCCCAGATTCAGGAAGCACATGGAGTTGGACTAGTTTAATTCGTGGATGAGGATCAACAAATCTATGAATCTATTTGTAAAACTATACTGATAATTTCTTTTTCCTTAACTTTTTGTAAGATGAGAGACACTTTTGGGACATGGCTAATCATAAGTGTTCCCTACAATTCTAATTAGTGACCCCATTTTTCTAATTTGGTCTCACACAAGACTTGTTCTAAGTGGCTTGAAGTGATCATTGATTTCGGTAATAAACGTACATTTCATTACATCCCAAGGATGTAAGAGATACAAGTAGATCAAATACATCAAGAGGGTTTGTGAAAATTTATTCCATCCATGTTGAAAGCAAGTCTAAAGAGAAAGGGAGACATAATTAAAATCGACTTATCTCTTAGTGTGATGAAGTTTCAACTAATTTGTCACTAGATCATGAAATCAAATTTGATTGTTCCAAGCTTATAAGATCAATAGCAACAAATTTGTTGATATAATAACAAGGGGATCTATTTCAAACCCCAACTATTCATTAGTATATATCAAGAGACATGACATTAATTTTGGTGACACAATAAGTATTATTGATATCGATGTGTCAAAGTAGCACATATGTATAGTCATTTTGATAATATAAAGATGATTCTATTTTTTGAGGGTTGTGATACTTGTGAAGATCCACATCTAGACGGTGCATTGAGAATTGAGATAAGATCAAGAATGGTTGAAGACAAGTAGACAACAATATCAAACTCTGGCCCTTGAAGACAACAAGATCAATCCCCAACCTCCCAAGGCCTACATAGTACATAGCGACCTTGGATAGATTCATAGTTGGGTATTCATATATACACCCTCAAGATATCACCACAACAGGGGAAAAAAAAAAAAGACTAGAAATTTAATTCCTTTTGATTGCCAAATACTTACTAGAAATTTAATTTGAGAAAGGGTACAGATGTTCCTAGTCCACTCTAGAAGCAGTTCACTCAAGAAAGCATAAGTTTAGGAAATTTAGCCATGAAAGATGCAATCATGCAATTATTCTCTGTGCAATCTGATCACCCTTTTGTTCAATTACTTTAATAAATTTAATAGAGTAATTATTACAAGGAGTTAAAGACAACACCAAATTTCCCTGTTAGCTCACACCCTCCATTTTCCCTCTCTCTCCCCTTCAAATTCTCTCTCTCTTACACTCACACAACACTCCGTTTGAATCGGTCCACCAAATATTTACATCAATCCAATCACAAAGGACCCATCTTTGATTGGCTCCCTTTTTCTTTGGCATTTGCCCATTTTCATTCATTAACTGTATTTCAATAAAAAGAAGCTCACTTTTCTCCTCCCTTTCTCATTAGGGTTTTTGAATTCTTTTTGACAATGACAACTTCTGTGAAGAACAATTTCATGCCACCCAACTTGGTTTCTAACCTCCAACAGGTTCTTATGAGAAGGAAAGATGTTGAAGAAGATCAATCCACTGAATCCACTTCATCTCCTTCTTTAAAGACAGAAACTTTGGGTGATAATGTAGATGATAATGAAGATTGTTCAAAGCCTAGAATTTTGGTTACCAATGGTGATGGAATTGAGTCCCCTGGTCTTACATGCCTTGTTGAAGCTTTGGTTCAGGAAGGTCTTTACAATGTCTATGTCTGTGCCCCTCAATTGTGGGTTCCCTCTCTCTTAAATGCTGCACTTTTGTTGATATTTATAATGGGGCATATGATATACCCTTTAAATGCCAGTTTTTATAATGGTTTCTGCTTCTGTTTTGTGGGTCTTATTGCATTTTTTTTTCCTCTCTGAAATGGCTTTCCAGCTTGGTTATTGTGGTTAATCTGAAGGTTACTTTTGCTGATATTATTATGTGAGCAGGTGTTTTAGAATTTGAAGTGTTGGTTTTCATTATGAATTCTGATTATTTTCTGTTTCTATGTGAGTTTCCTTGTAATTTATGTTTCTGTTGGCACAAAACAGTTTAGGATGATTTAGGTTGTTGTCCATCATGAATTTCAGCTTACTTTCTGTTTCTGGTATTGTTGAATAGGTTAGTCTCTTTGGTTAACTTAAATTGATTTGGGTTACATTAATGATGTGGGCACACAAGCAACATTTGGGATTCAATGCTCTTCACGTTTAGGTTGTGCTTTATCAATTACCACTGCTTACAGTATGTGGGCCTTTTTGTGATTACCTATGGATTGGGCTCTCTTGGTTAATCTAGATTTTATGTTTCTCATTTGTAGGGATAAATCAGTTTCAGGGCACTCTGTGACCTTTGGGGAAACTGTTGCTGTTAGTTCTGTTGAGATGAATGGTGCGATAGCTTATGAGGTTTCGGGTATGTTTGGTGATTTTTGCAATTCCTATATTAATATACATTTTTGGAATCTCCTTTCTACAATGGAGATGGTAATGGAGCATGTGTTGTAATTATGTAATTGTGACAGGATTTTGTTTCATTTTTTTTGATCTGAATAGACTGTCTGATGATTATTCATAGTCTCACCTCTGCTTGGTTATTTCTTAACCGATTTCATTTGAACATGTGTGGAAATTCAGTGATAGACATCCGCGACACTCCAGATCTGTGTTGTATTTTTATTCCAACACAGATGCCTGTATCTGATTCCTGGACATTGATATAATATGAGTTGTGCACACTTCAATATAGACTACCAAAACTGTGCTCCTATGAATAGCTGGTTAGAGTTAGACTCTGAGATCCTCACCATACTGGGTCCTTGTCCCCGTATCTAAGTTACAAAGATCAAGACATGACAAATCAGAAAATGAACCTTAGTGTTGCAATGATATGTGTCCGTATCACCTATCAGCAATCTTTGCACTGAGTTTTTGTAAGATGGAGACCACAAACAAGACTCCTCTTCAGTTACCTGTGTCTTATTGTAATCACACTCCTAACAGACTTATCTAAGTTCATGTCACTCTCTTCAGCTTGATATAAATCAGCCTGTTGATCAAATTTTAGTTCTTGGTGCTTCCATAAATTTACTAGCTATTTTTCATGTTGATTATAGGGACCCCTGTTGACTGTGTCTCATTGGCATTATCGGGGGCTCTCTTTTCTTGGTCCAAGCCTATGCTGGTATGTACCTCATCATCTCATATTTTAGGAAATAGATAGTTAGTTACCTAGTTATTAACAAGTTCGCATTGATGCTTAGGTGGTTAGTGGAATCAATAAGGGATCAAGTTGTGGGCATCATATGTAAGTGCTTTGTTATAGCTTCTTGTATATTCAATCTAGCTTTTTTTTTTGTTGCATCTTGCTTTACAACTAAACGGCGTAAACGCATTGTACATCTGGTATAAATCTCCTTCAAAAATAATGACCAAAATTAGGAGTCACATTTCTTAGGAAATGTTAGAATAAGCTGTAGTGTATCTTGCCATATAAATGCAAATGGTGCGCACTATTGTCAAGAGTCTGTGGCATATTAGAGCTGATTTGTGGTATATTCTGTATTTCTGTTGCTTTATTTTCCTTTTTCGACAGCTTTTCTCCCTTCTTTAAATTATTTTATTATCTGGTTGTCCTTCAGGTTTTACTCTGGTGTTGTTGCTGGGGCAAGAGAAGCATTGATAAGTGGCGTTCCTTCGATCTCCATATCATTGAACTGGTAAATTGAATTTGCTTCTTTGTACATTAATTACTGACTTCCTGTTTGGTTCTTAAGTATGTTAAACTTGTGCTCTTATATCTATTTTCAGGAAGAAGGATGAAAGCCAGGAAAGTGACTTCAAGGATGCTGTAGCTCTTTCGGTACCAATCATAAATTCTGCTGTTAGGGATATTGAAAATGGGGTTTTCCCTAACCAATGCGGGTTGAGTATACAAGTTCCTACATCTCCGTCGACCAATAAGGTTTATGCCTTGCTGCTCCTGGAACATCTGATGAGTTTTCTTGTCCATTGTCCTGTATCTAATATTGTGCTTGGCCATTCTGCAGGGTTTCAAGGTGACGAAGCAAAGTTTGTGGAGATCTACTTTGTGCTGGCAAGCTACATCAGCCAGAAGACATCCATCAAGTGGGTACATGCCCAATCACCAGGGTCTTGGCATCCAGCTTGCCCAGCTAGGCCGAGATGCCTCTGCCGCTGTGAGTAGCTTTGAAACTTTCAGTAATTTATCATTACTGATCACTCTGATCACTCTTGCCTTTCCTTTATTTGTTTATTGCAGTATCAATTTGTGCTCCTTTTGATACTATTCTGCTGCTGGAACCTGAATATTCTTAGGGTGCTGCTCGCCATTTGACCACGCAAAGGAAGAATTTAGAGATTGATTCAGTCGGGGTTGCTGGAATAACCAACTCTGACCGGCTTGTGAAAAAGCATTTCCGCCTAGAGGTCAGAAATTTTTCATTTGCATAGCTAATAGATAGGAACATATTTCAGAACTCTTAGGAGCATTAATAAAACTTTGAAGTCTTATGCATACTAACTTAGGCACAGCATGGGTTTGTTTATTTGAAAGTGAAATCATAATGTTGGAGAGATGAGAAAATAATTAAATTCCATGTGGAGGTACTGTTCCTTGCTTTTTAGACTGGCCCGTGGATGAAAACACTTGCATAGAGAAGACACAACTTTTGATCCAGGTCAGAAGGTGTGTAGTGGTTATGTAGTTGCTACCTCTTCCATATCCACATTAGCAGAGAGCTGTGGCTTATAGACTTGATGAACTTCAGAAAATGAAATGAACTCCGAGAATTCTCTCAGTTTATGGCATCCAATCGCTTTAGCTTCACAACATGAATCAAAAGATGATGGTTGCTGGAGAACACCACTAATATCAAGCCTTCTGATGTCCCTAGTTGTACAAGTTTTTCCCTATATATCAATCTCACCCCTCGCCAAAACACAATATTTTTTCACTTACAGGTGCATACAAGTACAAACTTTTGGAAAGCACACTTTTCAAGTGAAGTCGTAGAAACAGAAGATCTGATAAAAGTTTTTTTGATTCTGTCTTAGAAAGTCTGTAGCTCTTCCATGTGATGCCAGGGTAGATTAACCAATTTGTTTGAATCTTGAAATGCAGTTTCTCGACAAGGAACAAGATGAACTAGACGAAGACTTGGATGTCAAAGCGCTAGAAAATGGTTTTGTAAGTGGAATATTCAAAAGTGCATTCCTTTTCCATTTCTCATCAAAGATTTGGGAAAAGGGTTTTTTTGTTTGTTATTCTCATTTGTCATGGCAATTATTTATTTTTATCCTTGAAAGTTTTATTTTCATGATATATAATTTGGATTGACAGGTCGCTATTACACCCATCTCTTTCTCTGCGCACATGGAGTCAGATATGCATACAGCTGCTGCAGATTGGATTACATCTACATTTAAAGGAGACCAGTAAAAGCTTCCCTTGTATCTGTTTAATCGTTAATTGAGTGTAGATTAGAGGAATCCTCAGGTGGTTGATTGAAGCCACCATTCAGCATGCTAAAAGGAGCATGCTGGCTGCTTGTTAGACCGATTATATCTTCCTCAATCTGTGATGCTTCCACTTTAATATATGAGTTGCGGTATGTTGTAAATCGCCAGTCTTGTTGTATCTTTGTTAGTAAATCGCCAGTCTTGTTGTATTTTTGTTAGTAAATCGCCAGTCTTGTTGTATCTATGTTGCTGATACTTTCAAGATGAGAGCCAATGGGCTTATTTTGGTCCTCAGCAGCTCTCTAAAGTTGCAGTTTATAGTTCTTCCTCTTTCAAACTATGTGTGTGTTTTAGGTAAGCTAAGGTCGATATTGCTGTCACAGAAAAGGTTGAAATAGATAATCGTTTCAGCTGTTCTTTACATAAAACAACCCAAATTTGCCAAACTTCAGTAAACAGCATATGTGGTGAAGATTTCCTCTCCAAAAAAAGCTAGAAGTACCAGACCCTTAAACCATAATTGAAAATTGGGGTCTCTTCATTGCGGAGACTTTGATAAGTGGAAATTAAAGGTTGAACAAGACTTAAATCAGAAAATTGGCTCCTTGCTGAACACGACGAATAAAGCACAGGTCAATAGTACATGGGTAGTGTATACACTCAAATGTAAAGAGGGTGAAGTATGAGGGACAAAACAACCTATACATGGAAATATAGTAGCAAAATCTTCACTACATACCAATCTTAACTTCGTACAGTGACATGTTGTACACTGCTCTATACTCGTCGGCCCAACCATGGGGAAAGGGAAGCTGTATTATGAGAGCTCAACAATTTTTGGTCTTTTTGACTTTGGTAGGCGTTTTATGTGCTCCTTTAAAGAGCCGGCATACTGAACTTTTGATTCTTGGCTAGTTCCAGAACCAGCCTTCATATGTTCAAGATCATCATCGTCTTCATCCTCGTCATCGTCTTCATCCTCATCACTGCTGCTTTCTGATTCTGAAGAACTGCCATTAGCAGGCAGATCGAGAACTTGTTGGTTTCCAGCAATTGCTGCCTCTGCAGCTGCCATGGCCTCTGGAGTGTGAAGATCAGCAACACCCAGCATCAAATCCTGCATTTTTTTGGGGGGATGAGCAACAGAGTCTTAGCTTTGATTTCTCAGTCTGGATATGTCGCCTAACTTTTGATGGGAAACAGGAAGGGACTTCATGCTTACCATTTCAATGTACTCTGATTCATTCCCATCCATAACTTCGATGTTGTACTCTTCAGGTTTGTCCTGCATATGTATAAATTCAGATTAGGAATTACCAGGACAGGAGAAAGAGTACAGAGTACATACATTTCATTGACAATGTATCCATCATGTACCTTTGCATTGAGCTGGAGACTCTTGTTAGCTTCAGATATGACTCCCAAGAAATCCCTCACTTTCCCGAGCACTGCAAAAAGGCGCAGAATTTGAATTTGGATGGCAGTTATTACTTGCAAGATTGATTGAGATTCGATTTATTTTGTAAGTAGGTTGAGGCATTAAGGTACGGGACTAGTTGGACCATTTTCCAGTGCAAGTGAACGTCAACAGATATTCAGATAACAACAGTGAGTTTGGTAATTAGTAACAAAGCTGTTTTTTACTAGAAACCTTTGCTAGTTGAAGAGGATAGGAAATGTGAATAACAATGAAGAACCAAGCTGTATTGTGATAGAAAATGACTTCATAAACATCACGAAAACGGTAAGAACATTGAGTACACAGAAAAACTATGCTCACCAGAAGTACAAGGAAAACACAGAGAAACAAACGAGAACCTAAAAAAAATAAAAAATCACAGGCAGGACAGAAATATAAAATATTTCAAGGCAGTATAACAGCAGAGAAAATCACAGCTCCTTATCAATCCAATAAGCAATAACCATCATTTATAGTCAAATTGTAAAGATAGAAAAACACTAATCCCACACACCAACCAAAAAATTTTCTTTATTCTCTGCTGTTCAGTATCATCAGAGAAGGTTATTAGTACATTTTAGTGCTTCAAGTGAAAATCTAGTAGCCATATTGGCCAAATTCTATGACAAACAAAACAAATTCAGCTTTGCCCAAGAGGCGCAATGGGGTGGCAACGGCGGGGAAGTGTCGATTTTTCGACAACTTGTCTCCTAAAATAAACTCGAAAACAATGAATAGTGTATCCCTAGCTCTAGCTCCCTTAGTTCCACTTCAAATAACCCTACAATCAAACAGCCCACCACAACACCACAATCCCCCCAATAACTCCACTTATTACCCCAACTCCAAGTTCAAACAAACAGTTCTCATAATCTTAATTTGCTCCTAATCATAGAAACACCCAATAAATTACTCAATGGTATAAACTAGCAGGTAAAGATACCAAATTTCATGACCCAGAATATACTGGGTAAAAACACAATGGAAAACAGGCAATAATAAAAGGCTAAACATTAAAATTTGGGAAAGCAAAAGACCTTGGCTTTTTGGCAATGGTGCTGTACTGGGTTTCCCTTCTGGGTTTGTCTTCTCTTCTTGTAATTTCCTTCCGTTCCCACAAACAAGCAACGCAGCTTCTGTCCCGCAACCCAAAAATATTAATTAAACCACAATAACATTTTAGTACTAAAATTAAATCAAAACTAAGAACAAAAATGAGAACAGCAAAGAAACTTGAAGAGAGAGAATATAAACAAATAAGAAAAAAAAAAAAAAAAAACCTTTGGAGGAAGAAGGATCCTTGTGCTCAAATTGCAGCAGCTCTTTGCTTGTCTTCTCCATCTCTCTCTTTCCCCTTGGTCACTAATATTTTCTCTTGCTTATAAACTTCAAGGGTTTAGTTCAGTTTTTATATCAACCAAAATATAACAGTTATTGATCTGGGCTGGGCCAAGTTCAAATAAAAGCCCGGCCCATTAAGGGTTTTAGTTTCGTCCCCCTTCTTTCTTTCTCTCACTCACTATCTTTCCTTTCTCTCACTCTCAGAATTCCACAAAAATGGCGTCTAAAACCCTACTTCGTTCAGGAGCTTCAATTGTAACCCGCCTGTTAAACCCATCAACGTTAACAAAAAACCCATCAAATTTATATACCAATAACTTAATTTCTGGGCCAATAAATCTCTCATCAAAGCTTTTTTCTCCCCAATCAAATATCTCTCCTCAATCACAGTATTTCCCTCAAAACGACATCGTTCATGTCAACAACAACATTTGCTCTCATGGATTTCCTTTGTCTTTTCCTGATGGTACGGTACCATTTTCTCCCTCATATCTTTTGATTGATTGAACTTCGAAGATTTGATCCCTTTTTTTTTATTTGGAATTTGGGATTAAGTTGTGTTTGGTTGATGCGAATTTGTAGGAAAAGAAAAGAAGGTTGAAGATAAGAGCTTGGAGTTAGAGATTTCAAAGATTTTGTACCCCTGTGGTCAGCCATCACTTGAGTTCTTCTTGCCAGATGGTAATTCATTCTCCTTTATTGATTGCAAATCTGGGTTTTTGTTTTTAAAATTTGATCTTAGGTTTTAAGGGTTTAAGGAGAGCCTGTGTGTGAAGTTTGAAGGTTTTAAAACAATGGGAAATGGGGATTATCATGAATTGAAGGCGAATACGATGTTTGCATGAATCACTATGTCATAAGCTGCATTAAGTTTGGTGCCTTGTGGAAACTGCTGATTTTTTTTTATGTGGTTGTATGTGGGGAGCTATTTGACCCAATAGTTCAACTCTCAGCTAAAATAGCTTGTGGATGTTTCTTGAGACATTTGATATGTTCTGGTATAGAATGTTGACTGGGACCCGAAGTTTGGTTTGGAGTGGTGCGTAGTTGTTTGGGGTGTGATATTTTGATTGGTGTAGAGTCAAGACTGTGTTAAGATCTTCCTGAATAATGCAACAAAGTTATAGAGGATAAGAGAGGAGAATGAGCTTCAGTTCTCTGCCTCACTGGCCTTGGTACCCTTTTCATACCATTCCATTACCCTAGTGCCTTTCATGATGCTCCCACATACAACGTTCTTACACACCAATAGACGTCAAAGTCCTGAGTAGAGTGAGCCATACATACAGCTTGTAGCAAGGGGCTTACATTGACTCATTTACAACCAGGGAGAAACTTCTTTTTCTTCAATCAAAATGAAGTTCTGCTCATCCAGCTTCCGTGTGAGCTAGTGCTAGTTGTGTGTACTATATCAATCCATGCGAGAATGTAGGTACCTATTTTGTTGAAATTAAATTGGATGGTCGATTAAGGTGTAAAGGCACTTTTTTTATTGCTTAACTGCTTAAGTGAACACTATGTGTATGCAAGAATGCATAGCTTGTGGTGTTGCTAATGAAGGTCAAAGTGTAAAACTTGGAGGCCATTGCCTACCGACTGCCTGGAGGAGTTGCTTTGGAGCCATTCCTCTCTCTCCTTTCGCTTGCACCCATGCCTGTATCCTCAACTGAAGCCCCAATTTTTGGTTTGCAAGTTCTTTTATCCCAAAGGAAGCAAGTGATAACAATCCGGCAAAAGCTTCACTGGAAAGTTGCCGTTCATGATGTTTCTTCAGCAACTTGGTGATAGGTCTTCACCTTTTTAAGTTCCCTCCAATATAGATATAACCCTAACTTCACTTTCCAAGAACACACAGGGATGGCTATGAGCTGCCCCGGAATACATTGATTTTTTCCTTTAAGGGTCCTATCTTGCAGCTTGGTTAATTAAGAATTTTTTGGTCCACCTACAACTGATATACCTGAATTATAATAATATAAAAAGTTTATTATCTAAAGAAAAATGATAATATAAAAATAACACCCCCTTGGTTTAAGATTATATCTTTATATCCATTACGTACACCACCAATCCCCCTCGTGCTGAAGATTAGGTTTCTACATTCTCGTAAGTTCTCCGGTTAGAAAGCCTGCCATTGACAAACCACCTTATTCTATTGTGATAAGGAGATCCATTAGGAGAAGATGGAGGTGAGAGAGAGAGAGAGACAGTCTCCAGTTTAGCTTGTTGAGCACACCTGCAATATTTTGAAATACTAATTTGCTCAAGATTCCATTTGCTTACCCTCCTGAAGGAGCAGCCCAAGTAATGAAAGGAACAACCTTCATTCGTTATGTGATACAACACCATCTAAAAACATAACCTTCAACAATCCTCATGAAATACTTAATGTTTGTTACACCTGCTTAAAAAACCTCCTATACGGATATTGGCATGAAAGCCAGAGCCAGCCCCCAGTTCCCCTGTCCTTAAAACAATTCTAAATCCAACAAAATGCATATTATAAGTTGACAGTAGAGTCCAAGTTTGTCAATTTTCAGAGCACCAAGTTTGTCAATGTAGTAGATTTCACATGCAAGATAGGAAAAAAAGTACTCGAATTCTGTTTTTGAGGCCTAGGTTCCGGTTTAAAGTAGTATTCCAGAAAAGCAACTTTTGTCTTCATTTGCCCAAAGTTTGCTGTCACGTCTCTCTTCCTTTTTCTTTTTCTTTTTCTTTTTTGAGAAAACACGTCTCTCTTCCTTAGTCGAGTTTTATGTTGTGGAGCAATAATCGGTTTAGCCAGTCGTTGGTTTGTTTCATGAGGAGAGGGGATTATGAGTGAGAATATTATTTAGTGTATTGTACTATAGCGATGTACTTTGGACTAAGATAATAGTTTATATGGCTTGTACAAGGGAAATAATATTTTGAGTTAGTTTTACCAGTGCCGTATCATCATTTCGTTGCGATTTTGGCCAGAAAATGAGCTTAGAAGCTAATTTATGCGTTGGGCAAGACTTAAGAATATGATTTGCTAGTTGCTATTGCTATTGCTATTGCTACTGCTATTGCTACAGTTAATCCTTAGAGAAGTCCATTGCACAATATCTGCACAATTGCTACAAGTAATGGGGACTTTGCCATTTTCTTTGATGTTTCTGTGAAGTTAAGAGAAGGATATCAATCTGGTTCTATGTTAGTAAGAACTAAGAAGCATATCTAGTGGTGTTAGTGTGGCAAACTCCTAGAGGAAATTGGTGTGGACAACAGGAGCATTAATGATTCTCCCCTGCACCTTGGATTATTGCTGAAAATGTGTCAAAATTGTGAGAGGACAAGAACAAAAGATGATTTACTTTGTTGAGAAGCTGGAGATAAAAACGGAGAGGGGGGGGTGACGCTGGGGGTATGTTAAGACTCAAGAAGGAACGAAGTTTGATAGTCCAAAATGTGCATGAAAATCCTTTTTGACTCAAAGTCTCAAACTATGACTCAAACACTTCAAAGTTATTTCCATACTTGAATTGAATGACTATGCTCAAATATCGAGGGTAGATTTCCCATTGATTGGTTTGGTGTGGTTTATATAAATAAATGGGATCATGATAGGAAGAATCAATGAACGTTGTTAATCATTTGGATAGTTCAGTACTTAAATGGATACAGATTAAGTTTTACGCTGGAGTTCAGTTTTTATATGCATAGTTGGATACAGATTGAGGATATAAGCTTGGACTTTTCACAAAAGGTAGTTGAACACTGAACTCCATTAGAGGAGGTAGTTAAGTGTTTGTTTTAAGTGTGATGTAGCTCCCTCCGGGAGATTAGAGGGGGTAAAAGATGTTCATAGTGATTTGCTTGCAAATGTGAACAAGTGGTTTAGTGACTTTAGTCATGTTTAGAGGCCTGTTGAAAGACGATGGTTGAAATAAAGTTGTAAATGAGGAGTATTGACATACTCGTGATTTTCAGAGGATGCTGCCTTCCAATTTCTAGGATTATCCTATTAGGGCATATCACATGGTGGGACTGGTACATATATTATTGTTTCCTCATAAATCAGCTGTTGTCTGGATCCTGTGATGATGCTTTTTCGTTTTGATCGGAACTGTGATGATGTTTTGTCTATGGCAAGACAAATACTCTCATAGAGCTGGCTTCGTGATGGGAGTAGATGTTAGATACTTAGATGGAATCATTAGTCACATGATCTTCGAAAAGAATCCTTAGTTCCTTACCCCTCAGCCTAATCTTTAGGTTATACCCAGCTGGAAAAGATACCTGATAATTCTGTGTTACTTGTGAAGGGGTTTTATCTCTTTCGTTCATACTTCATTTTTGGGCAAAACCTTCCCCCTCATCCCTCCCGATAAAGGGGCCTCAATTAAATGTACAATCATCTTGTTGTGTTTGATTTGGCTGATATGAGTCTTGAAGTGTGGTAACACTTTTGTGGTGTTTTTGTTTGATTGTCTGCTTTTGGGATGGTTCACTGTTTCTTTTTTCCTTTTGCTTCCGCCCTGTGTTTCGGGATCAGACTACCTTTGCACATGTGTTTGTAGTGTAATTTTTAAATATCCGAGGAGCATGGTTATTTTATAAAAATTTAATTAGTGGTGCATGGATATTTTTTATTGAACTTGTAGTGTAAATTTTATTTGGCATGAGCTAATCCATATGCCCTGCAGCAAATGATTCATCAAGCGATTCTATGATCTTATTTCCCAAAAGGACCTATCAGCCAAGCACCATCCGTCGGAAGCGAACACACGGGTTCTTTGCACGGTACATTATATTCTACTTTCTTGACATGTTTTCGTGGCCTTAGTGTTATCTTTCTTTCTTAAGTTTGGCCTTCTTGTTTCTGTTGAGTTTTAGCTGAACAACTGATGGTCAAATATCTCTGATTTCCTGACGTGCTACTGATTGATTGTGTCTCTTTGTCATGATCAACCCTCAGAAAATCTTCCTTTTCTATCAAAAACATGAGAAAATTATTGTGTTTGATCAATGGGTTAATATATGTATGACAGTTCAATACAATTTGGATTTTGGTTTGTAATCTGAACCATAATGGGTACCCTTGTTCTCCCTGCCTTCCCTAATATAAATATAAGTATTCAAACAGAAAAGACAAAAAAAAAAAGTAGCTAATGATTGTAGAAGTTTAAGAAAGTTGGTTATTAGGATAGCCTTGTGCAATTCTGTTAATTTACTTCTTATTATTATCACCTGAGCAGCAAGGCTACAAAGGGTGGGCGAAGAGTGATTGCCCGAAGAGTAGCAAAGGGACGACACAGAATTACCGCATAGAATCTCGAGTCTTCAATACTTCTATGAATCGGAAGGAACTCTAGTGGTTGCTATGATGCATTGTAAGATCTAAGCACATAAGAAATTACTTTTATCTTGGTGTGCTGGATTGACCTTCCTTCTGTATGGAAAGGATCCTCGTGATGTTCTCTCCTTTTTCTTCATGTTCAAATCAAATTCCCTATCGGGTTGTTTTATACGATGGCTCAAAAAGCTTCATGTTTTGCACTTTCTCTCAGAATTCAGTTGCACTGATTCATATTTAACCTCTTTTTCTTCATTGTAAGGCTGTATAGATAGACTTTGTAGTACATGGAGTCGTCGAGTGTGACTAGGAACTTTTCATGTCATTCCTAGCATCCTGTTTTTCATAAGCAGTCTTAATTAGTAAGCTTTCTTTTAAAATTGCTGGTTAACTTGGTCTATAAGATCATGCTTCATGAGACTTGTGTGCCTCTTTTTTTCTCCAGGCTTGTGATCGGGACTTACCAAAAACGTTTATTACGTCTCAATAGCGAGCAGTATAGTCATTGCTATTTACAGGAGATGATAGACAAAGTGCCAAAAAAAACGAAAGTGATAGACGGTCTCACTGAAATGGACTTGTAAGTTGTAACATCAGAACCCCCCGAGGGAAGCTTCCTCCAATCAAATCAACGGCTATAAGCAACAATCACTCTCATGTGAGTATATAACCCTAGGAAAATGTTACACTAATGAAAAATTCACTCAATTTCTATAATGAAAAAATCTTCATACCGTAATCGTGACATAGTTTCTTGATGTGCCCGGGTTAGACCTGACAAACAGGTCGGGTTCGGGTCACTTTGTGTACAAGTCACTATCGGGCTAGGGTCTTTAGCAAGTCAGATTCGGGTCAAACAAAGCTCTGGTCTCACTAACTTCAGGATAGGGCATTAGCAGGTGAAATCTTTTTGAGTCGAATTTCAGTTGGCTCTTAAGCATGTCAGGTTCGGGTCGTTTTCATGTTGGGTTAGATTTTGCTAGCTCTGACAATGGGGTGGACTCCATTTTTTTTAAGGAGTGAACAAAATAGGGCTCCAAGTTGTTCTTAATGGAGGGGGAGGAGTAGGTAAACGTAGGTCGTCTTACATGTGATCTCAAAATCTCTTTCATATTTTTAGTTGTAATCTGATTTATTTCTTTTGGTTGAAAGGAGGCACAAAGATCAGTATAATAAATTTACATACAATGGCCTCAGTCTTGATCTTTAGGATTAGATGATTGTGTCATCATGAGCTATGTTCACATTCCACATCCTTAACACTAACCCAAGTCATACCACCAGAGAGGAAGACGGCCATGCAAGCAAAGTGAGAAACAATTTTCTTTTTTTTTTTTCTCATCAAAAAAATGTGCTAGTGAATAGTGATCTAGGCAACCCCCGCTACGTCATGTCCGGACTCTCGTGGTCAACGGTTAACATATTAGGCTAATTGAACAACCAACACAAGCAATGGCCTCGTGAGCGTAGCACCAACGAAGGATTAGTATAGTTCCTAAAAACCAACAGACACAAAGTATGGGAGAATGAAGATTCGAACCCATAATCTTACCTTACCAAACCACTTGAAACCACGCACTAGACCACCCACCTTGTTGGTTGAAGTTGCTAAGTTAAATGAGAAAGTTTCATGTCATTATATATATCAAATGATCAAGACTAATATACTCCTTTGATCTGATCATTAGCACAGCATATGTTCACCACAGGAATCTATCATTGATAGAAATAATTATAATGAGCTTTTCCACCCGCAAATTATGGCAGACTTTAAACTCCAACCCTTTTACCTTTTTTGTACTCTTATTATTCAGAAATAACCCTTTTACCTTTATGTACAGCCGAGTTGAATTAATGTGAAAGCATAGACCTTTCACATTTTGCAACAAAATCAAAACCATGTTCACTATAAATGAATAGCATGCATATAATCAATGAAATAGAAATTTGTACAAGAAATAACAGCTGTCTAAAGGTTATATTTGGCCCAAGCTTCAGGGAGTTGACTTATAGTATGAGATTATATGGCCTGTGTGAACATATCACATATCTGTACTGTAGAGATTTTATGGGAAGAGAGAGAGAGATGCAGAGAGAGAAAGATGATAGTATGAGTATGGTAGCAGGTGCAGGTAAATAATGAGAAGAGAGTACTGAATGCACTAAGAGACATAAGAGTACCTCAAATAGAAAGCAATAGTTTGCCAGAGAAATAACTGATCCATATATACATTATACATATAATTGACATATATGTAGGTCCAAATTGTCATACAATTTAGTGACAAACATGTGAAACCATATAATCCTATAGCTAGCAGATCAAAAAAATAAAAATTAAAATCATTTAATTTCTCCCTAGCTTGATGAGACCCTGAACTAGGAATTCTTAGGTTTTCCTTCTGATCAATATTTACTTCCAGAGAACCAATAATAAAAGCATAATATACTATGAGTATACATTCCATATTAATATATAGAACAAGGTTCAAGAACATAAATGTATTAACTTTTTATAGCTAGATTACCATAATCAGGCATGTCCCAGTAGCTATTGCTTGGAATAATCCTAGGGTTCATAAGTAGCTGGCTGCTATTATCACATGGTAAGGCTTCAACTCCATCTTTTGCAGGTGCTAAAACTGATGATGATGATGATGATGGTGGTGGTGATGGTGGTGATGATGAGGATGATGATGATGATATGATAGCGTGATCGTGATCATGATCATGATCATCATCATCATCCACATGATGATGTATATACTCCAATTGGCTTGGCAACATTGCTGGCTGAGTAATAGTTGAAACTTCAAAAAGGAAGTTGAGTACATGATAATGGAATATGTGTAGGAACTTCATGACAGTTATTATTATCATGAGATGATGATGAGGATGGCATGTTAATAGCATCACCTTCTGTTAATGGTACACTTTGTAGTTTAGGCATAGTAGTCGTCGTCCCCATCATCGTCATCATCATCATCATCATCATCTGGTCATCATCATCCTGATCATAAGGCATCCGAGGATTCGAGTTTCGACATGGCTGATCTTGCTCACTCAAGGCAAATTGGTCATGTTGTGGATAAATATGATTATTCATTTCATCATTAACAAAGCCTATGAAAGGCAAATGATCATCCATATGGGTGATTTGGCTAAGTGTAGTGAGGTCATTATTATTAGGATGATCAAAGCCTTGGAAAATAGGAGTTGTTTGGTTATAATTTTCATTAATATGATTAGGAACTTGGAAGCACATTTGGTGTTGTTGGTCTTGTGAGGGTGGGAGGATCAAATTAGGGTTACAAATTGGGTTATTAACAGATGGGAACAAGTTGGTAATTCTTCCTAAATGATCTTCACTTAAGTTGGAATTGTTGGTATTATGAAGATAATTAAGATGAAGATTATTATTAGAGATATTGGTATTAGTAGATGTGGTGACTGTACTGACTTGAGAGAGGATCTTTTTCTTAATGTTTGAATTCCAAAAATTCTTCACTTCATTGTCAGTTCTTCCTGGTAGGTACTTTGTTATCTGAGCCCATCTGCATCAAATTAACCCCAAAAAAAAGCAAACAAAAACAGAGAGTACTATTAACCTTAATGATTTCATATTACTAACAATTTATAATCGTAATAATTAATGATCGACCCTCCTACATAGATCGAAGAAAGTATTATTACATGGTCCGAAACCAACTCTTGCGTTGAGGTTGTTACACGATTTTCAGTTCTTCCCAAAATATCCGTATTGGATAAGGATCATTTCAAGTAAGATACATATAACGCACGAAGGATTCAGTACTTGGAGAAAAAGAAACGGTAAAAATGGCTTGAATGAGCCAAGTCAAAACATGTGGACACGTATCAGAAACAAACATAATAGGTATCATAATCATGCTTATTATCATCACTCCCTTTAATTGATGTCTTTTGTTATTTGTTTTCGTTTGAAAGTATTACTCATAGGATTAACGACAACACGTAAACAATGCTGTTCTTACAATGGAACCTACCTGTTGCCTAGAATTCTGTGGAGGTCAATGATGAGAGCAGCTTCTTGAAGTGAGAAACTCCCACGCTTTAAGTCTGGTGTTAGGTAATTTATCCATCTTAGCCTACAACTCTTTCCACGTCTTTGAAGCCCTGCAAATCAAAAACCGCGATTTTTATTAGGGTTTGGAAAGGTTCAGATGTATTACGTAACACGACTTTCATCCCGATAGTAGGAAAAGTAAATAAAAATAGAAAAAGAGCGAGCGAGGAAAAGAGGAAAATTAACCAGCAAGTTTAGGTACAGAGCTCCAACAGCCATGGCCATAGGTAGAAATGTAGTTGATGAGCTTCTCATCTTCTTCTGGAGACCACAACCCTCTCTTCACCTTCTGCTTGTTGCAGCATGTGTGATGCCCCATCTTTTTCTTTCTCTCTCTCTCTCTCTCCTTTTCTGAAGAGCAATTTGTTGCCAATGTATATATACAACAATAAGTACAACTACATGAAATGAAATGAAAAGGAAAGGTTGAAAAGAGGAGGGTAAAAAAGTAAAATTTAAACAAAGGCTAGAAAAAAGAAAAAAAAATGCATAGTTACAGAGAGGTTGTAGGGTTTGAGACTTTGAGATGAGTAGAGGTTTTAAAAGGGTAAAAACAGAAGCTGGCACTACTCTGTTTTGGAGCCTTGAAATTGGATACTAGTCCTATATTAGGTAGTAAAGGTCCTCTCACACTCGAGGGAAAATATGAAATTTACAAAAAATAAATGAAACACAAATACGTGTTTAACACAGTCTTATTATAAAATTTTGGTAAGATGAGGAATACTTTTTAATGGATAAAGGATCACAACTCATAATAAATATTCCTTATATTTCTAAATAGTGACCCAATTTTTATATGAGTTTAATTTATACAAGACTTGTTGTACGTATTTAGCGGAATTTAATTGAAATTAGCTAGCCATATGTCAAACATGCAATGGTTATACAATATATAAGGGGCCCTAGTAAATTTGAAAAGCTTCCTATAGCCATTGTCCATTGATCAGTTTTTTTTTTTTTTTTTTTCTATGTGGGCCCCTGTTCATGGGTACCACTTATATGAGAGCTTTGCTTTTGCTGGGATTATTCATTGATTAGGTGTTATGGTAAAAATAACCTTCAGTTTCTGTGCAGGCACACAAGAGGAAAATTTTATGTATAGTCGTTTCTTTCTTTGATTTTTTGTGTTTTTGAGGAAGAAAGAAGATAGTTTTGCATGTAACCATAAAAGAAAAAGGGGAGGATTAAAGAAAGGAGAAGAAAGATGTGTTCTCGTTATAACTTGATAGCTGGGTAAGACTGTAAGAGACAATTAGCTATTATGCAAAAAAAGGTCCCATTAAAAAAAATTATTATTATTATGTAAACAACAAATCTTATGTGAGATCAAATCATTGAAAAATGGGATTACTATTTAAAAATATAAGGGTTATTTATAATAACCAGTAATTCTTATTTCATTGAAAAGTGATCCCATCTCACGTCTTATAAATATTTCGTTAAAAAAATAATAATGCAAAATGTTACGTCCTTCCTTTGTACGCAGGTTGTAGCGGCCAAATCAAGGTCAATATCGATTCTAATCTTTGATTTGAAATTCTAAAGACTTTTTTCTTTTATTTTTTATAAATGATAAGAGTTGTCTTACCTAATGGCTAATACGGAGTTTCCATAACTTTTGATGAAATAATATTATTTTTCAATAAAATAAGGGTCATTGCTCAACTTAAATGACCCATATCATTTTAAATAGTAACCCTATTTTTGTGTGAGTTGACCTCACACAAAACTTGTTGTACATCTTATCTCGGATCAGCAGTACAGCCTCACTCAAATTATAACGATTAGGATTGCACCCAAAAAAAAATTATAACGATTAGGTGGTTAAACACCCTCATAAATGGGATTAATGGAATAGGATTAACAGTTGAATATCCAATAGACTATCTATCATACCATTACCATGGATATCAGCATTGGTGGTAAACATTGATCGGAGAGAAATTAAAGATAATTGTTGGTTGAGAAGATTGATCATTATTCTCCATCACCTAAAGAATACAAACACACCAAGGCGTTAAGAAGAAAGCCAATGGTTATGGGATTCAAAGTTGTTCCAGATAATTAAGGTGAAGCATAGACCTAGAGGCGCTAATAAAGTAGTTTATAGTCTAGCCAAATAAGGGATTAATAGGGAATGTGAATTTGTAGCTTGGTTTTAAGAATGATTGTTGTAATGAGATCTCACACAGCCGTTCTCTCTCTCTTCTCTCTCAAAAAATCCTAGCCCCTCTTTCTCTTTGACTCATCTTGGGGCTACCACCGGCAAAAATTGCCGGTGGTTAGCCCCTCCGTTGTTGATTTCTTGCTTTCGATATAGTTTTCTAGTTTGTTTTTCTTTATGGTTAGTAATAAACTCTCCTTTGGTGAGAGATTGTGGAGTTCTCCTCGTTCGTCGGAGGGTCGTCGAATTTCTACTTTTAGGTTTGGTTTGATGAATCAAGAAGACAAGTTCAATCTACTATGGCAAGGGGATTTGTTCTTCCAAATAGCTGCAGCACGTTTCGTGCTTACTTCCGATCGTAGGTTAAAGGCGGTGGCCTCCCGTTTACTGTATAACATATTTTTTGCTATATCAGAGCATTGTCAATTATGGACGAAATTGATCAAGACGCCGATTTCTAACAGTGATGTTTGAATTGGTAGTCACTTATCGACGGAGCTGATCAAGACACCGATTTCAAGCAGTGATAGTGGAAATCATATTCATCTTGTTATATTGAATTTATACTTGGTTATGTTAAATTTAGATTTGTTTAGAGATATTCATCATTGTAGATGCCAAATGGGTTTTTATGAATGAATGAATTCTCTTTCCTTCAAAAAAAAAAGAATGATTGTTGTAATGAGGCATCTTTTTTTTTCTTTTTTTTTTTCGGAGTATATTTTTTCTTTTAATTTGTCTGTCTTGGTCTAACAAATGATTGCATTGTTGTATTCATCCCTTCCTACAAGGTGGGAATATAACGATGAATGATGCTTGTGAATTGTGATCGAGTGCTTGGGTGTTCTCTATAATTTTTTTATTCATGTAGATTGATCTACCAATAAAATAATAGCGTTTATCCAAAAAAAATGAAAAATAGTTCCTCCGTTTTTAAATGAGCTTCACGTTTGACTTTGCATAATCTAAAGACAACACTTTGACCATCAATAACTATAAATATTAAAATATTAAAATTATAAAAAGTTGATATTGTGAAAATGTAATTAAAAATGAATCTAACAATAGTATTTTGATATTTTAAATCTTCATATAATTTCACTAATCAATTGTCAAGTTTTGTGAAGTGTGACTTAAAAAGTCAAACATAAAGCTCATTTTGAAACGGAAAGAGTAGTTTGATGGATTATAACAGCCGGCCTTTTATATATGTTGACGATATGATGAAGTAAGGCTTGAGTAATCTCCCAGAAGAATATTCTTTTTGATTAGGATGGGAGGGAATTAAAATGGTTAATGTCTCTTTATGTTTTTGTTTAGTGAGACACTAAGAAAGCTTGATCTTAGTATATACTGCAAGCAATCAAGTGGCTTTGGTCCTTTTTTAATTTCTCAATCTTTTGATCCTCTAAATATGAAGACAATTTTTTAGTCTGTTGCACAAGATGGTGACACCCTTGTCATGAATAACATCTAGTTTAAGGGAAACAAGCCAAGTATATATATCTGATAGTACCTCAAAAGGGATAGTGACCAACTGAGCAATTGACCATAGCTAGAGTATTATTGTTTTGATCACAGCTAGATTATTACTCCCTCTGTTTTAAAAAAACCTTAAAATTTACTTTTTTACGGTCTTTAATACACTATTTTGACCACAATATATATATATATATATATATATATATATATATATATATATATATATATATATATATTTCCCAAAAATACTGTTTGAAATGAATCGAACAATAGTATTTTTATATTGTAAATCTTTATTTTTTTCCATATATCAATGGTCAAAATTTGTAAACTTTGACCTTCGGTTTTTTTTTTTGGAACAAATGGAGTATTATTTAGCCTTTTCTTGCGTGAATTCTCCTGTTATTTTCTTTATCTAAAAAGACTTTTCATTTTTCTTTTTCTTGTTGTTTACCCTCTTCATTTAATGAGAGAGTTTGACATGTCGAGGATATGACATTTTTTACATAATAATTCCTCTTAAGAAACTTCACCACCACCTAAACCAGATCTGTCATTCTTTGTACTACTAGAATTTAGGAGACAGATGACAAGTCGTAAAGCATACTTCCTTTGCCATTTTTCTTAATTAAAGAGACTTTACCATGACTTGTTTCTTAATAGAGATTATCATGGACGATATAGTATAGCTTGAAAAATCTGGCCCTTTCGACTCTAATTAGGGTGAGTATGGACAAAATTTTGGAAAAAAGTTAATGTATTTAATAGATGGCCGGATTTAGCTAGATCCATTGAAATAGATGAACGGACAAGGACGATAAAAAATAAAAAATAAAAAGTATGTGGCAGGTCTGCACGGATCGTTCGGCCAATTGAATAGTTTGTCATCCAAATCGAAGACTATCCAGCGCGAATCCGCAAATAATCACCTCCATTTCTAAACCATCTATCTCGTGGCATTTTGATTTATTGGCACCATCTGAATTGGTTCCTTGATACTCAACCAGAACGGGAGTTAATTACAGTTCGAAGAAATGCCAGTTCTAGAAATTTAATTTGATTGGTAAAAGGATAGTTAGTCAACCTGCATAATTAGTTTGTCCGGTTGATAGAAATACTATATGTGGATGTACCACCTTTTTTAATTGAATTTCTTGTCAAACTAATTTTTCAAACTTAATACTCGTACGTACTACTTGCTATTCTCTTGCCAAACTAAATTTTCAAACTTAATAGTACTTACTATTCTCTCACTAAATCATTACTCATTAGGCTGCCTTTCTATTCACGATAGTCCTTTCTATTCACGATAGTCCCTGCTAAGCCCTAACGAAATCTAGTGTCACCTCCAATATTAGCCGTCCTTCTCCTCTCTCTAAAAAAACCTAGCCTCCCCTTTTCTCTTTGACTCATTTTGGACTATTACCGAAACTTTAATTTTAGCGGTGGTTAACCTTTCTGTTGCTATTTCTTTGTATTTAATCTAGGTTTTTTTTTCTTCAATATGATTAATAATAAACTCGTCTTTGGTGAGAGATATTGTTAAGTTCTCCGCGTTCGTCGGAGTGTTGTAAATTTGTGTTTTCGATTAGGTCGTTTCCTGAATGAAAAAGACTGTGCTAAGGGGATTCGTATTTCCAAATAGTTGCAGCATGTTTCGTGCTTACCTCCGATCGTAGGGAAAAGGCAGTGGCCTCCCGTTTACTATAGAGCTGGGCAGCCGATGACTGATTTTCAATTATCAACGAAGCCGATCAAGACGCCAATTTCTAGCGGTGATATTTGGATTGTTAGTCACTTATGGATGAGACACCGAGATTTCTAGCCGTGATGGTGGGAGTCATATTCATCTTGTTATGTTAGATTTATACTTTGTTATGTTTGATTTATATTTGTCATTGTTGTAGATGTCGGATGGCCTTGTTTTTTATGAACGAATGAATTCTGTGTCCGAAAAAAAAAAAAAAAATTACCTTCCCTTTACAGCGTCAGAAAAAGGAAAGAATATAGCAATAATTAACAAAACTTTTCTAAAAAAAAATCTCCTTGTAAAATCAATTAATTATTGCTTCGCATGCATTCACAATATAATTAAATGCGTCCATCAAAATTAAGCATCAATGATTAAGGAATGGAATTTTTGCACCAAGCCTCCTTTACCTTATTCAGTGGAAACTATTTAGTTGTACGTCATTATTAATCAGGAGTTTCAATGATAAGGACTTTACTATCAAATTGGAAAGAAAAAGACATTCATTCCTTGACATCTTAAGATTTTAGAAGCTATCAATAATGTGTAAATTTTGGGTTAATAAGCTACTTGATGAACAGTGGTTTTTTTTAAGCTTTAAAAGTCAAGTGACCTTCGTGTGAGTTGTGATGTACCGCAAATAATGACTAGTTGTTGATTAATTGGGATAAGAATCCTTCCTCTTACACAATTAATAGAGACCATTAACTAATAAGGGTGAGCAGAAAATCTGGGTGCCTAGTATCGGAACTGAAATCGGTGGTTTTGGAACCGGAACCGGTCAACCAATTTCAATTTCGATTCCTAAAAATAAAAATCGGTATCAACCAATTCCAATTCCAATTCCTAAATTTTAGGAACCGGAACCAGTTGGATACCGGTATAAAAACACTTCCTCATTTACTGTCAATATTTATCACATTCAATATTAAAAACACAGAAAGATACTGGTGCGTGAAACAAAACATGAGAAATGAAAAAAAGAAGAAAAAAAAAAGTGAAGCAACCAAAACAAGACTGAGCCATGCACCTGATCTCCCAAAATTCCTACATCTTTCCTCATTTCTGGTATTCATTTCCCCTTTACTTTGTTCTAGCGCAACTAACAAAACTTTAAGTATTTGGGCCATTTTGTAATTCATTTAGTCACCAGCAGTGCTTCTGCCATGGTCTATAAACTCACAAACACATCACAATGTTGTTCAAGTAAAGTGTTGTTCAACCCTCTTTCTCTCAGTATTGATTTAATCTATGATTTTTTTGATTTAAAAAATAATAAATCTGAATTTAATATAAAATCGGTGGGTACCCAGGAACCGGTAGGTACACGATGGATCCAATTCCAATTCCAATTCCTAAGAATTAAGAACCTGTGGATCCAATTTCAATTCCGGATACTGCAATACCCGGTGGGTACCCGATTGTGCTCACCCCTACCATTAACTAAGGAGGTGTGGTTGAGCGCTAGGGACTTATCCATTATTAACCAAGGCTGAGAGTTCGAATCTCTCGCTATGGTTGTTCATAAGAATCCGTATCTGAGCATCAGATCTAAAAATCCGATTCGAAAATATCCGAAAAAACGGATATCCGAAATTTCGGATACGGATTCGGATATCAACTTTGAAAGTTTCGGATATCCGAAATATCCGGAAAATCGTAATTTCGGATTTTTTTCGAAAAATAACCAATTTTATGGGATACTTTCGAATTCGGATATCCGAAATATCCAAAAATATCCGAAAAATAACCAAATTAAAGTCAATTAAAAAAGAAAAAAAATTAACTTTTTCGGATATCCGAGTATCCGAATCCGAAATTTTCGGTCCGAAATTTTGGATACGAATTCAGATATCAAAATTCACTATCAGAATTTTCGGATATCCGAAAGAACAGCCCTATCTCTCGCCTGGGGCATGAAGCAGTTTTAAAGTCCTTTGCCAGTTGTCCCACTCTTTGAAGTGCCTACAAGCTAGCGCGGAAAAATAATCACTGTGATAAATTTCCTTGGTCGTGAACCAAAAAAAATAAATTAATAGAGGCCATTCTAATCCGCTCGATCGGAAAATTGTGTTACATCACCTGCTGTGAAAGGGGTCTCATTGGTATGAACTCACGATTCTAGAAACTAGTTCACTTAAGTTGCATTTTTTTGCACAAAAATTTGTATGAGACGGTTTCAGGAGACTTTTTTTTCTTTTTCTGACAAAAAAAATAAGTTGCATTCTTTTTATCTCACATATTACCCAATCCAATCAGTTCAGTACAAAATAAAGTATACACCCTATATGCCTTAACCAATTAATTACCGTCCGTGACAAATTTATTAAAGAATCTGTGTTTAAGCAATTACAAAAAATATAAAATTACCAAATAGAAATATATGTGAGCAAGAAAAAATATAATGTTGAATTGAACATCTTTTTAGAGTGCGTTTGTTAGAGCTAAACTTATCAGAACTGAACTGAGTTCATCATCACTAAACTGGACAATATTAAACTGACAGGACACAATTGAACTGAATTGAACACAACGTGATATGTGAGACGAAAAATATGTTTATGAACTCGCACCAATGAATTGAACTGAACATCAATTAATTGAATTTGAAATCACTGAATTAATTTGTGAACTAAACTGATCGTGTAAGTTTTAACAAGCGCACTCTTAGTGAAGGATCGAAATATCACTAAAGTGAAGAACACCCTTGAACTAAATTAAGTTTACCTTAATTTTGAAAGTATACGTTTGACGTTTATTTTATTGAAAAACTACTAGTTAATTAAACAAAACAAAACAAATGAACTAAAGTAAGATGTTTTTCCTGCAGTCTCCACACGTTTTAATTTCTTCAACTTAACAGAACTCTTGTCAAACATGATAAGCGGCGCAATTAGTAATTAAGAAAGAAGATTCTTACGTTAATTAACTTTCAAGAAATCACCCAGTTCACCACCAACCCAGAGGAACTCATAGTCAAACCATTATTTGGACAACAGTAAATTTACTGTATGTCTGTAGTCAGTTAATACTACATTATTTATTTGGAGATTTTCTTATTAATTCCTCAAATTCCCACGTGTTTTATATTTACGATTTACGCTAAAGATTATTCTTTCCGAGTCTATGCTACTCATGCTAATACACAAGGATCACGAGTATGCATGGCCCACTCTAATCGTCGTCTATTAATAGTTTGGTAGGGTGTGTTATTTTTCACTTACTCAATAATTAGTTCAATTCAGTGGAATTCAGCATAATAATCTAGCTACCTTTTCTCAATCCAGTGGATAAGAACACTACTCTTATTATGCTCTTGCCCCTCAGTTAGGATTCTCTATCCGAAAAATGTGTACCCATTTTCTTATTATGCCCTCGCCCCTTAGTTAGGCTTCTCTATTCGAAAAATGTACTCTCGTCCCTCAGTTAGTATATTATTTCATGTCTCATTTCCTTATACATTGACACATTAATTAGATTTTAAAATTAATTTTTAAAATCGAATGCATGACAAAATAACGAATAATGAGAATGTAATTGGAATAGGTATCGGTATCGGTACAAATTAAAGAATTGGATAGAGCATCCAGATCCCTCAATGATAATGGAGTAACTAATAAGGCATAAACAGCTTTGGAAAAAGTCAAACTTTCGCATTAGCTAGTACCCCATAATATACTTAATTCTCAGATTCAACTAGTTCACTTGCAAACCTGGCGTAGCTAGTCAGAATATACGATCTGTAAAGGGTTTTCATTTGGTGCATTAATTGAATCCAAAAATAGTGTTGATCATTATAACGGCTTTGAAATTCAATTTGTATGTATCTTGAACCTGGGTATATGTCATGATCCTCTAATAAATAAATTAAGGTTTGATATGTTCACATTTTTTTCACTTTCTCTCTCAAATTCTTAATATTGGAATATCATGCATGGATACATATGTATATATGGAAAATGTTTGGTTGACTCAGTGAGTGGACAGCTCATATTCATTTTTTATCTATCTCTTTCATACTTTAAATGTCATTTTTTGGGAATAGAGGAAAAAGAATATGAAAATAGAAGAGAGAGATAGATACATAAGAGGAGTGAGTTGTCAACCCAATAAATGGATGTATCATTCTCATGTATATATACATTCTTAGCTTATGATTGAAGGGAAAACTGTATAGTGGACCAACAGAGAGGTTTCTTAGAGATCTAATCAATGTAAGCACATGCAACAATTAATAGCTGCAAGTTGTTTTGCTATATTTGATGAGCCACAAAGGGACACTGGGTTCAACATTTTGTTGTTTCATTTCCCAATTAATTTATAGGCGACTTGGACTGTGATGTAGGGGTATATGATTATATGTACACACAGTGCTTGAGAGACATCGCTATATATTCGCTGATTGGACTTGGGACTTTGCCTTGTCTTACTCTTCAAAATTCTCTATACTATATATTATTGCTTACGTGCTAAAGAGACTTTGCTTTTCATTCGCTAACCCGTCCATAATTTTTGGTGAGACAGAGGATCACTTTTCAGTAAAATAAAGACTCATGTTCATATAATACTCAAGTGAACCTTATATTTTTAAATAGTGATCCGGCCCCGAGTTATTTTGACTTGGTTTTACGCAATAATACTTTCTCTGTACGGGTTCACAAAAACTTGTTTCAGTGCTTTTTAGTGGAATAAGGGTCAGGTCTCATAATAAGTGACCTCGACATTTCTAAATAATAATAACCCCATTTTTCTGTAAGTTGCTCTCACACAAAACTTGCTCTTTACAGGTAGTTATGCTATATATGATAATCTTTTTATTTTCTTTTAGTTGATTTTTTTTTCTTTTGTCAATATGTGGAACCAGATGACTTTATAGTTCACAGCTACTATATATCCGTCATATGTGTACTATAATTATTTGAAAACTTTATCTGAAGAAGACACCCCTATTTTATGAATTTACTGAATTTTTTTTGTGATTGGTAATGCTTTTATATAGTAACTTTTGATAAGACGGAGTAGATGATGAAGGAAATTAATAGATCACAATAATATAAAGAAAATTTTACGTACTCAAAACACATAAAATCATTATTCGATCAGTTATTTATATTATTTCGACATGATCCAAATTTGAGTTTCTTATTTTCTTGCAATCACAAGGGTTGCGTTATACATGAAAATTATGTACTAGTTAGATATATTCAATAATCACAATTATTTTATTGTTTATTTGTGGGCAGTGGAATGATTGAAGGTCACCTTTTCAGGTAAATGTATTATTTTTTGGATTATATTTTCCTATAACCAAGCTAGTTACGTTGCATGAAACGATTAGTTTTTCATTTGATCAAACCCTCGCCCATACTACGTACATGAAATGATTTCGTTAGTACTCCACGTGATATTAATTAATAATATTGTGATAATGAGAAGACCTATTTGAGTCTTTGACGCCTTACTTAGTACTCCTATAGAATAGGCATAATGATACTACGAACGAGGTCGACTTTTTGAATAAATTTTGTTAAACCATAGATTCTAATTTTAGTTGAGACACAGATTTCGGTCTAAACTCGTAAATAGGAGGTTTTTTCTTTATTTTATCTATCAAATTTTGTGTGAGATCAACTCTTATAAAATGGGGTTATTTATTAATATAAATCATGACATCTCTTTTACTAAAAAGTCACTCTCGTCTCACCAAAAGTTACCGAAATATGATCTACAAGTTTCCGTTCCGCTCTGTTCAATTCCTTATCGCCCCGAACCATTCCGTTGATCGAAGAGAACATAGCCTAACTATAGTTCACTTTAATTTAAGATGAATGTAGTGATCAATATTTATTCATTTCTTGACTTAAGCCAACAAGAACATAAAAAAGGTATCTGGAAATCTGCACACAAAGTTCTATGTGTCAAAATAAATGTTCCTTTAAATTGCTCAAACTTGAAGCAAAGGAAGGCCCAGTTTCATATCGTCATCATCATATATAAGATTCAAAGTATATTATTACAATTCCCTCTTTGCTTCACGTCAAAATTCTAGTCAAAATATAAAAAAATTGATGGCACGCCTCTAGAAAGTATGTAGCAAAATATGCATGTTTGTGTTCAAAAGTTAGCATCATCATTTGCCTAATAGTTCTCTCCAAAAAAAGAAATCATCATTTGCCTAATAGTTCGTTTGTTAGTTATTTGTGCCACGTGGGAATTCCCATGCATTAAAAAAATTTATTGTCATTCCAAACGGATCTTTATAATTGACCATTTAACCATCTCACTATTATATTCTTTAATTTGTGTTGTCCAAGCTCATGCATGCTACAAGTCAATTCCAATTCTGTTAGGACAAATTAGTAGCTATGCTACATGGAATTTTATCCCCTTGAGTAATATCTGTGTCAGACACTCATTATTTGGATATGGGTATGTACACTTAAAATTTTATTTTCGGCTAAAAACATGCTAAATTGTCAAAAAATTATACATCGAGGCCTGCGACATTTGGACAGTAGACACTTCCAATCGAGTCCATGTAACATATGGTTTATATATATATATATGAGTACTTCATTCACATGTCTCTCAAGTTTCAAGTGTTGTGAGATTGCCTTGCTTATTTACATTTATATATCAACTTGAACTCATGGATTTATAAGGTAATAAGAAGATCCAAGTTATCATTTTAGATGGTTAACCAAAAGACATTACGCTATGATTGCATTAGTAGACAAATTAAAGATTCGTAAGATGAAAAATTATGGCTGAAAATTAATTCCCTAAAAGATCAGCCACAACTGATGACTTCTGAACCAAACAATTAGTGGATCGAAGTACATTGTTAATTATAATTATCTTAGAGAGTGATATAATTATCAACACAAAATCATGATAAGTAAAGGGTGGTGCAAGCTAGTCCATTGATTGTGGTCCTAGCAGCTAATAGGTAGCTACTCTAGGTTCTAGCTAGCTATGAATTTAAACGCAGGTTGTAGAAATTCCATTGTGGTCCTAATAATAATCAGTGATAATACGGACTCGGAAAGAAACCATTCATTTAGGTTTTATAAGTATGTAGTTTCTCATTAAATTTGATTAACATTTGCTATAACATTTTAAGAAATCGGATCGAGGTACATTATTGTTAATTAGCTCAAACTTCAGAGAGTGATGATTATCAAATGTTAATGTGTTCGTTGTACGTAACTAATTTAACCAAAAGCTTAAGCTGATGGTTGGAAGTCAAATTAATGTTAATTATATCTTTTTCTTTTTGGGAGAATTTCAAAATAAAAAGGGTAAAAGAAACAAAGAAGAAAGAAATTTATTGTCATAACTACTTGTATTGATACATGTCGATGAATGAAATGTTTTCTCCTTCTCTCTAGATATGGCTGTCATCCCTTTCCCATGTTAATCTCTCTCTTCCCCTGATTGAATCTGTTAATTTTCGAGCTTAATTGAATTTCTCGGTTGCCTCTTTCTCCATAAAAGTAGTTAAGACAATAAATTTCTTTCTTCTTCGTTTCTTTTATCTTTTCTTTTTTTTTTGAAATTTTACTATGAATTTGTACTCCATTATTGATTTTTGCACTATAAGTCGTTTGAACATCTAACTAGCTAGTTGTTATGTTGCGTACATTTGGACCTTTGCAAATCCTATTCTCCATGGGACACCGTCTTAAGTTGTTGGGTTGTTGTATGTCATGATAACTGTAAAACCAAGAGTTACCTTTGTTTGGAAGGTGATGAAATCGTATTAATCGATCTTTAATTTGATGTCATTTTCACAGTCGTCTTTAAGGAACGTAATCAATCACTCAAAGAAAAAAAAGAAGAAAAAAAGAAGAAGAAGAATAAAGTAATCAAAGGGAGTGAGGACTGAGAATTGAGATTTGAGTATTGGACAATTGGGCCTTACTGAGTAAATGATTTGCCTTGGGGATAGGAGAAGCGGGCTTGAATGAGTATTGGACCATCGGGCCTAAATGAGTATTGGACCATTGGGCCTTAATTGTAAAATGATCATTTGCAATTTTGGTCTTGGCAATTTTTATTTTTTATTTTTATTTTTTTGCTACAAGGACGCATATACAATAGCCCGCAAATCATATGCGCTGGGCAAGCCAACCCATCTTTGATGGGGCTGACGGACTCAAGTAGAAGAAAGGACCCTCCCTACAAAGAAAGGTAGAGGAGATTTTTGGTCTTGGCAATTGCCTAAGATAATCATCACTTTCAATTTGCAGATTTCAGGTTCCTTCTAGTAGTCCTAACTAACCTCCATGATTTCAATAAAAATTATTATGGAGATGAGGTATATAATGGTATTCATACTCTTCAGGTTGCTCAATCCTTAATGTGATATGATTGATAAAATGAAACACTACGAAAATCAGACTCAATAAACAAAGTTTCAAATTGTATAATGTATACGAAATCAAGAAGCTCACCAAAATCCAATCACAATTCACTATCATATGCCTCACTAGTCACAGTATAAACCATTAAAAATGTCAAGCTTAAATATAATCACACACTTACACAAAGGTCACTTCTGTAAGCATGTCAGCAATCCCAGCAATCCTATAATATTACTCCATAACTGTATCTGTATTTGCTAGTTTTCACAATCATTCAGTTCTTCATCGAAAAAAGGTCACCTCTGGTTGTTGATAGGAGTTGTAGTATGTTTCTAACCCGAATTCTTAGTCATGGTAAGGAACAACAAGCTGTTAAACTCTTCCATATATGAAGAGCAAAAAATAGAAAGCAGCAGAAAAAAAGGAACAATCTGATCACCAGATCAAAACACTGCCATTCTTCAACAGCTTCATCGAAACCTCAAATCGTATCTGTCCATTTGCAAGGGCGGGTAAAGATCCTCGCACAAAGGCGCTGAATAAGGGACTGAAACTGAATCAATACTACTCCTTGCTTCGCCTCCAAAACGTGTTCTTGTCATTGATAGGTGATGGTTCTGTATTTCTCTCAGCGGGCGCCTCTGAATACTGTAAGAGGAGCAATTACTTCCCAGCTGTTTAGCCTTATTGGATGCTGTGAGACTCATGTATCTAGGTTTGCTGCTACCACTTTCGTCTGTTCTGTCAGTGCTGCTAGACACTGGAGTTCTAGAAGTCGATATAGATGAGGTTGAAGTTGAGGTCTCCTCGACCAGAAGTTTAGAGCTTGGCTCAGAACAAGATTGGCCTATATTAGGCTTCGTAAAAATCCTTACAGATGAGCTGTTCTTCCCACCTCTTGCTGAATCGTGCTCAGAGACACTTGAACACCCAAATCTCAGTTTGTTTTGCTTCGAGGATATCTTAGATAGCGGTGACATATATGGAAGGTCACTATGAACCTCCCCCATGAACCTACCTTCCCATGGTTTGTTGGCCATCCAACGGTCCAACCAGCTCCAACCAAAGCTGTTCTTGTCTAGTTTAGGAAGTTGGTGCGTAGTAGCTGGCCTGTTCTTCCCGGGGTTTAGGTTGGGACTTGCTCTCAGTTGCTGTAATATGGAAATAAATAAGAAAAAAGGAAATTCAAGAAAAAGCATTACTTCGTGACATCTGCTGAACAATGCACTAGAAATAATTTGCTAGGTTTAACCCCAGTTGCTCTAGTATTACCTGTTTCGACGTTGAGTACAATATTGCCCTCTCCCTCTTGATGGCTGCTTCTTGCCTGATCTGTAGCTTTGTCCTTACTTCCTCCGCAGTTCCCCTCCTATCACACCATCCTTCCTGAAATCACCAGCAAATTGATCATCCAACACCAAAGTTTCAACTCATTCTTGAGCTGCTCTTTTGCATAAAATATACTTTGATGCACATAGTTTCTGGAATTCTTAGACAACAGTGACGTATCCATGCAATATCAGACAACGTTGACACATATGGAAGGTCACGTCTCACAAAAATCAACTTCTAGAATTCTAAATTTTATCAACTCTGAACATAACTTCTTTCCGGAATGACTCATTCTTAATTGTCCCAAGTCTACAATTAAAAAGAAATGGTGGAATAGGAATGAATTGAATGATATGATATTACCTCGGCTTGCTTAACAGGATCTGCAAGATGATCTTTGAGTGATTTCAATCCAACCTGCCCTTCTAACGACATCCTATAACGCTGCGCTTTGACATGAGCTTGGGCTCTAACAAGAGCCTGCATGCACCTTAGAGTCACTGCAGCTTGCTTCCTTACTAGTCTGCCTCGAACTAGAGCCTGGAGCTTCACAAGTGACTTCAATGCCCTGAAAGCCCGCCTTGCCTTCCATGTTCACAAAGACATAATTACATTATTATTCTATAATTATCTCTAGATAGACAAGAACCTACTCGACTACTTAAATTTAAATTGTTGATAATAGTTCAAGCACACAAATCATATTTAATATTCTCTAGAAAAGACGAATCCACCATTGTGCAAATCCTTTCAAGACTTACTAAAAAAACACAAAGGAAAACTTGAAACAGAAGGTGATGATGGATATCTAAAATTGCATAAGAGATAAGACCACACAAGCTATGTTAGCCTGACTCTTCTTTCCTGTTTATTACAGTCCTAAGACTCCTACCCTAAGTACCTCATTCTGCTTGGACTCTTGGATAGAATATGACACATTTACACTTCAAAATAGCTAGACTGAAAACACTATATGAGTCCGAAGACAGCCAGCTTCAACCCTCCATCCACACAAACAAGCAACAACCAAGCACTTTACCCTTGTCAGATCAACATAACCCTCAATCCATATGCAATGGTATCTACCATCATTATTCCCTCCCAATTAGCTGCTTCAACAGCGAAGGCCCTTTAGTAACTAAGTCTAATTCAGCAGTAATCTGTGTTCCAGGGCGAGGCGAGGTCGCATTGCATAAAACCAGAATTTTTTTTGTTTAACTAGCAACATGACAATTGACATTAGCTTCTATTTTTATCTTTTTTCTGGATGGACCAAGTGACATTACATCACAAATCTCAAATTAGGGATGTTTTCCACAACAAAGCACTTACACCTTCATCATCTCCCCACCAAAAAAAGGTTTTGAACCCAAATCAAACCCATTCTCCAAAAATCAATTTTTGGAGGAAGCAATCAGAAACTATTTTCTACCATAAGAAACCAAAACCCACAAAGCAAGTTGTTCCAAGAATTAGCACAATTTGCATACAACTTACATTACAGCTGAAACCAACCAACTAAATAAAATGTAAACAATTCTAACATGACATAAACATACACTACCAATTTTTAAGCAAAATAAATAAAGCTCATGAAATCAAAGAGTAAGCAAAAATTGAAAGACATAAGAGGGAAACCCAGATACCAGAAAGGCTCTAAAAGCAGTTTGTATGCGAACAGCAGCCCATTCTTGACGAACCATCAAGAAATCCTTTGATGGGGCACGAACAACTGCAGCCATAGCAGCATTAAGACCAGGATTTCCATAATTTGTCTTGTTTGATGGACGATCAGACGGCTCAGATTGCCCCATGGGCCTTTTCTCTGATGGGTTCCTCCAAAGTCTCCATCTTTTGCGGTTTTTACCTCCCACTTTGTCCTGAAAATTTTTGGGTCAGAAAAATTGAGCATAGAGAACAAAACCCAGAAATTAGACACATAATAGAGTGAGAAATTTGCAAAATTTAGCTTTTATTTAGCTTATGAGCTAAGCTAATGAGCTTACATTGTCATTTGGGTTGGATTTTCTTGGAGTAATAAGTGATTTTAGCCAGTTTCCTGAAGCACCCATTTTGAATAAAGTATAGTAAAATCCAGTGTTGGGTATATAATGTTACTTGTTCAGTTGTTTCTGTAGTTAGAGAGATAGAGAGAGAAATAGAGAGTGGTGTTGAATTGTTGATGAGTTTCAATAATGGCTGAATATGAGTGGAGAGAGAGAGAGAGAGAGAGAGAGAGAGAGAGAGAGAGAGAGAGAGAGAGTTATAGGGTTTAAGGATGTTTGAATTTTGAAATTCGAAAGAAAAAGAGTGGAAGTGGGAGAGTGAGTGAGAAACTGTAACGGTAATGGATGGAGAGTTCTAAAATTCTTTGGGTTTGCTTTTCCCCAGACAAGCTTCCTTAATAAGGGGGCTTTCCTAGGTAAATACTCCAAAGCATTAGTACATTTGGATTTGTAGACTGTACTCAGTGTTTAAACATGATTAAAAAAGGGTGTTACTAAATACCGCCCCTAAATTACTAGGTACCGCCTCTCAAAATTCCAAATTTGCCCTTTTTTAATTTTTCACTCATCCTCTCCCTCTCTAACTCTCACACCACTTCTCTCCCACTCTACCACCCACTCTCATACCCAACCTTCATCAACATTCACTCAAGCAACCCGCGGATGTCTGCCGGCGATCAAGAAGTGCCGTCGACGGTGGCGGAGGTAAAATTAATTTTTTTTGCGCATTTTTTTTGCACGGTCGTCTGAGATTTTCGACTCACCCTTGGGTGAGTCGTCTGCTATAGGAGACCCATCCAAGGGGAGTCGTCTGTAGATCGCGACTCACCCTTGGGTGAGTCGTCCGCTACAGGCGACTCACCCTTGGGCGAGTCTAGATCAATAGACGACTCACCCTTGGGTTGGTCGCCTGTAGCAGACGACTCACCCAAGGGTGAGTCGAGATCGACGACCGACAGACACAAAAAAAAAAAATTATTATTATTATTATTATTATTATTATTATTATTATAATTATTATTATTATTATTATTATTATTATTATTATTATTATTATTGTTTGAATTTAAGATTAAGCTAACATTGTTTTCGTTGTTTTCGTTAGATTCCTTTGGAGCGGTTCGGTGGTGATGGTGTTGATTACAGTACGCATTTCGTCACTGATGAGTTATTTGATAGTGATACAGATGCAATTAATTGGGCAAAACAAATTGCACTTACTATCGGGTTTGAGTTGATAATTTCGTCACACAAGAAGAGTGGAAGCGTAAAATTGTTAAAATGCAATCGAGGTGAACGCTACAGAGGGAAATTAAGAGACTTAGATACTGCTGCTCGAAAGAATACGAAAACAAAGGCTTGTAAATGTACGTTCCAGTTGAGAGCTCGGCAAGTGTATGGGTCCAGTAGTTGGATGATTGTCACATTGCCTGGGACTAGGGGTACGCACAACCATGACTTTGCTGTGTATCCTGAGGGATATCGTCAGATGAGTGGTCTTAGTCCTGGGTCAAAGAAACTCGTTCGTGACATGACTTCGGCACAAACAAAGCCATGTGCTATCTTGGCCGCGATTAAGGAAAAATTTCCCGAGGACAATGCAACTAGACGGCATGTGTACAACCACAGAGATCGTATAAGGAAACTTGATTTTGAAGAGAGAGATGTCATTGGTCAGTTTCATCATTTAGCTGTGGCGAATAAGTACGTACATTGGACAAGAGCCGACCGAGCTACTAATGAGGTAACTCACGTGTTCATGGCACACCCTACATCAATTCAGTTACTTCGGTCTTTTCGTTGGTTGATTGGCTTAGATTCCACGTACAAAACAAACAAGTATAAGATGCCGTTTGTTGAGATAGTGGGGATGACTCCAACCAATAAGAACTTCCTCATAGCTTATGCCATTATGAAGGATGAGACTCAGGCAAGCTATGCGTGGGTCTTAGATAAGTTGAGGATGCTTATTGGAAATGATGTACACCCAACAGCAATTGTGACCGATCGTGAGCTAGGGTTGATGACACCTATTAGAGAGATATTTCCCGAGAGTGCCCATTTGCTCTGTACATGGCACATTAACAAAGTCGTTGAAGACAAAGTGTACAGACTTTGTGGAAAAGATAAGGCCGTCGCGCAGAGGTTCAAGAATGGGAGGTGGAAAATTATCATGGAAGCTTCCACAGAAGCTGCGTACGATAGAGCAGTGCGTACGATGAAGGTTAGTTGGAGGACTTACCCTCACGTGATATCCTATGTAGAGGAGACCTGGCTGAGACACAAAGAGATGTTTGTGGCTGGGTGGACGAATAAGGTGCTACACGTTGGCAACACTACGACTTGCAGGGTGGAGAGTGCACATGCCGCGCTAAAACAGTGGTTGAACTCCTCAACTGGAGCTTTGGACAATGTTTGGAACAAGGTCAACAAGTCAATCGAGTCACAAATAACTGAGATCAAGTACACACTTGAAGAGTGCAGAAGACGAAGAAGTGTGGTGTACTCGGGTTTCCCATTCAACTATCTGACCGGGTATGTTTCCCATTACTGCTTACAAATATTATTGGCTGAGCTGAACAGGATGAGAGAATTGAGTCACCAAGTATTTGATCGTTGCGGTTGTGTATTGAGATCCACTCATCAGATCCCGTGTGCGTGTGAGTTGAAAACGGCCACGGATACGGGCACGCCAATTAGCTTGAATAGTGTCCACGAATTTTGGCGAACACTCGTTATTAGTGATGTAGTGGAGATAGCTACGCTTGACATGACTGAGCATCCATCTGAGGACCATCGATACTTTCGGTCTCTGGTCGACGAGGTTAACTCAAGCGACCCGGCAGTTGTGCGCAACATATCTGTCCTTATGAATGAGCAGCTTCATCCTGAGGAAGCGAGTTACGTCGAGCCGGAAGCGAACACGACAGTCAGAGGTCGACCGAGAGGGAGTTCCTCTACCAGACGTGATCCTAGTTCATGGGAGTACTCCCAGAGGGGTCGTGGTCGCCCTAGGTCATCCAGTTCGAGCCGCGGGCGTGGTCGTACCTCATCCTCATCGAGTAACTTCGTAAACAGTACTGGTATGAAAACCCATAATTTATTAACATGTACATAATGTTGTTACTTTTTGATAAGTACTATTATTGACTTTCTATTATATTGTCTTGCAGCTGGACACGCAATAGATATCACTGAATTCTATCATGTTAACAAAATTCCGGGAATCATCGTACCTTTCATTGAAGGATATCTCGATGTGCTTGGGGATGGTAATTACGGTTTCCGTGTCATTGCGGACTACATTTTCGGAGACCAAGAGCAATGGCGAGTGGCGAGAGTTTGCATTGCACACGAACTCTTAGCTAACCGAGCATTGTACGAAAACTTATACGTTGAAGGGGTCGACGCTGGTTACCGCCGTATTATGTGGGACGGAGGTGCGTGTAACGATGATCACTGGATGACAGTAATTGAGGATTTGTTCCCGATTGCCAACCTCTTCAATGCAGCGATTATGTTATTCGGATACGGCAGCGGAAGGGGGTTATATCATTGTTACACAGTGCTACCGTTCCAAGCACCTTCGACTGCTACACGTCCAAGTAGGAAAATTGTCATGTGTCATTTAGGTGATTCGTATTCCCATTATATCCGTCTGGATTTAGCCTCAGATTTCCCTGTTCCTCCGATATGCGAAGCATGGTTTACTTTCCGTTCTGATAGTGTCGCTGGTTGGGAGCAAATGTATGTTACGCGAAGAGCACATTGGGATCGTTTAGCGAGGTCGATGTAATTGAATGTTTTGCGTGATTGTTATACTTATATCATTGTCACATTTTTGTGTGATTGTTATATTTTGCATGTGGAGAGTGGTCGTGATTATTGGAGGTAAATAAAACAACAAATTACAATAAAACAAAAAATGTAAATAAGAAACAACAAATTACAATAACACAAATAAATAATAACAATAACAATGAAACTCTTATAATAACAAATTCATCTAGGGTCAATACATCATTTGGCAGCCTGCCAATCTCTCATATACTCGTCCAATTGGGATCGAGTACCTTCCGCTTGCTCCGGAGGAATCAAAGTAATGGCCTGCTCATGTAAGACGGCTAGACGATTCACCCACTGCAAAAAAGTAACAATGAGTGTGAGTTCAGAGATATGTAATACGTAAAAAAAAAAAATATATTTTAGTTTAGTTAATCACTTACATAATCGCTGTTGGATCGTGGAGGAATCACAGGTGCTGCAGCGTCACGTATCAGCCGAGGGTGGGAGTGAAGGTAGTACCATGCGAGGTAGTCATCCGTACATGCTGTGGGATCTGACGTGGATGCCTGAAACCCATGGAGACCAAGAATGTAAAATCCCAGGAACATACGCCAAGCATCAGATGAGATCCGTTCGGGGAAGACAACCTTGTACGAACGACTGCTCCATGACCTGATCGCTTTGACTGGCCTAAAGATCGGGGTTGGGATACTCTGTACGTACCCGATTTGTCGTAAACAACGACCAGGCATGTACGGTTCGATAATATCCCGATACTGTAGCCACCCCATGAATACAGTCCTCGGTACAGATACTACCGGGTTAGAACCGTACGGCAGCCACACCACCTACGTAGAAATGTTGAAAGTTACGGTGAAGTAAAAAAACATAGCAAACGACGAAATAAATCATGAACACCGATAACTAAATGACGTACCTCTGTCGCTCGCAGATGATCCAAGCGTCTACGTAAGGAGTCCAGTCAACCCATGTCCTTGCCCTCAGCCAGGGCACTCCATACGGACGCACGGGGAGCCTCGTCGTCCCCGACAACCATCCGCTCCCGATGAGGTCGGAAGCAGGGAAAGTACTCGTATATCCATGCCTGCAGGAGAGTTAGGCATCCGCAGATGCCCTGAGAATCCCCGCGACTAGCTATACCAAGCTGACGATATAGGAAGGCGAGGGCAGCAGATCCCCAAGAGAAGTCATGCACCGTATCGACACCGTCGTCCATCACCTCCATCACGCAGGAGGGTCTAATACGGTTACCACTCTTGTCGACAAACAAGGTGGATCCAATAAGTAACCACATCCAAGCTGTCGCCTGGATGTCATCTATTTGCTCACGGCAAAGCTCAAAAACCGACTCCGTGAGGACCGCACCGCCCTGCCAGTGGCTACACATCAGTTCTTCTGGGCTGACCCCGAGAACCTCCATGGCCGCCGTCTGCAGCTGCCCATCCCGTCCCTCATTGGAAACGAGCTGTCCGTCTACAGGAATCCGAAGAATATGCCATACATCGTGCAACATGATCGTCATCTCTCCGAACGGCATGTGGAACGAGTTCGTATCCGGCTGCCACCTTTCCACGAATGCAGATATCAGGGGGAAGTCAATATGTCTGAACATAATGTCTGCCAGGTGTGATAACCCAGTCCCCTCGATCTGGGCCCTCATCTCGGCCGACATCTCCGCTCGCCACTAACTTAGCCGCTGACATACAGTCCATCGGTTCTGACACTTCAAGAGACCCCTCATCTCTCCATTCCACATACGAGACGCTACGTGGCCCAAGAAGCTTGGTATGACGCTATCATCCGCCGGCCCACCGGACACAGGCTCTGTAACAAGCCACGTAGTGTCGTCCTCCGCTCTAGATCGTTTGCCAGTACTGGACGACCCAGTACTAACAAACCTACCGCCTCTGCCCTTCACCACGCGCCAATCTGAGGATAATTCGACGCCAATCTGATCATCGGACTGATCCCCGGAGTAGAACTCGCTAGTTGCGTAATCGTCTTGCTCAGCAGTCATCTCCCTCATCCGAACTGCCTCTCTCTGTCTCCGTACAGAGGCATCAATCCCGCGCGTCCTCGTGTGACGCGGTCCTGAACCAGCTAGTTCACTAAATAACCGAGGCACCGATTTACCGGCTCCTCCCATCTATCATTTCACATTTTTAATTAATTAAACAATAATCAATAATAATAATAATAATAATAATAATAACAATAAATAATAATAATAATAATAATAATAATAATAATAATAATAATAATAATAATAATAATAATAATAACAATAAACAATAAATAATAATAATAATAATAATAATAATAATAACAATAAATAATAATAATAATAATAATAATAATAATAATAATAAATTTTTTTTTTGTGTCGGTCGTCTGGTCTCAGACGACTCACCCAAGGGTGAGTCGTCGGCCGATCTCGACTCACCCTTGGGTAAGTCGCCTCAGACCGGCGACTCACCCAAGGGTGGGTCGTCTGCCTGTCTCGACTCACCAAAGGGTGAGTCGTCTGCGACCGACGACTACCCTTGGGCGAGTCGAGATCGGCAGACGACTCACCCTTGGGTGAGTCGCCGGTCTCAGGCGACTCACCCAAGGGTGAGTCGAGATCGGCAGACGATCGACGCAAAAAAAAAAAAAAAAAAAAAAAAAACACAACTTTAATTCATAACTTCACGATTCAATTCAAGGCAAAAAAAATTCAATTCAAAAAAAAAAAAAAAAAATTCGAAAAGTTACCCCCCCGCGCCGTCGGTCGCCGCCTCCCTCGCCGTCGAAACCTCTGTCGCCGCTGCCGCTAGCACTTGACATGGTCGTGGTGGTGGTGGTGGTGGTTGCCGGTGTGATGGTGTGGTGGTGAGGATGAGTGAGTGAGGAAGAGAGGATGAGTGAGAGTGGATGAGTGAGAGTGAGTGAGGAAGAGGGGTGGGTGAGGGTAAAATTGGAAAGGGGGGGGCGGTAGCTAGTAAAAAGGGGCGGTATTTAGCAATTCACTTAAAAAAGGCTAGGACAAAGTATAAAAGGAAAAAGAAAAAGAAAGAAAGGGAGTATATTGTAGATCTTCTTTTATATTTTCCCCTCTTTTTCTTCAAATTTGAACAAAATATATTCCTGGTTCAATCTTTTTTTGATGGACATTTCCTGGTTCATTTCAAGTACAATACCAATACTGATTGCGTCAGACTGTGAGAGTATATTCCTAAGTCTTCCTTGAATTGTACTTGCAAATTGCACATGTATACTGTACTGAAAAGTAAAATATACTTCGTGAATAACCAACATGAATGTATTTCATGTATATGAGTGATGTGATGATTTTCCAAAGAAATTTGCACTTCTTAGTGAGTTTGCTTAGTAGTATTTATTTGATAGTCAATATCATAATCAGATTTTAACAAATATGCTTGAAGATATTTGTTGTGTGTAACACATCTAAATTTATTAGAAGAAACATACAACAGTTGGAGCAAATTTTAAGGTAGGGGCAAGTTTTATTAGTAGTGATTATTTTTTTTACGTTGAGATTTTCAAATTTTTGTTTTGGGCTTGTTCTTTTCTATTTACGTTATCGTGATCATTAGTTTAGTTCTTTTTAAAATGGCTCAATTTAGATCAAAAACATCTTTTTTTTCCTTACATATTAACTCAGTTTAGTTGAAAATAATAACACATTTGTCGCCCTTAACATTTTTGTTTTATGTGTTCTTTTCTTGTTGGTGTGTATAACGAGCCCCTATTGCTTTATAATCAAACAAGGGAGCTGTGAAGCATCGAACTTTGATTGGATTGGAAAGTTGGAAACCAATCAACCAGGAGGTAACCTGCTATAGACTATGACTAGTTTGACAATATATTTCCACTCGTAGCAGTAAGAGGAGTTTATTAGACTAGGACTAGTTTGACAATATATTTTCACTCGTAGTAGTAAGAGGAGTTTATTAGATGTTTCTGTAATCATTTGTCCACACAGTAACATAACGGTGAATCCACTCTAATTCACCAATTAGAAGAAGTGAAGTTTGGGGTGGGTAGCGCAATGTCGCACACCCGCTTGCCTCTAACAATGAAGTCTTAAAGTGGATTCAAATTTCATTTCCATTAAATATGGACGCTCCCTTGTTAATACAAAAAAAAAAAAAAAAAAAAAAAAAAAAAAAAAAAAAAAAAAAAGTGGTGAATGGCAATCACCTTCTTTTGTTAGATTTTTTTTTTTTTTTTGAAAAGTCAATACAACCATGTAATCCACGGGTTAACCCAAGGCGTTCTTTACCACTAGATTGGTAATGGACTAGTTAAATGGGGATGACCAAAACCGTAACGTATCACAGGAGTGCCCGTAGTGCGCGAGATAATCTGCCACCGTGTTTCCCTCTCGGAAACAATGTAAGACCTCCACTTTTTCGAAGTAATGGAGATCCTTCTTAGTGTCGATGAGAATGTTCTCTATCTCCCATGGGATGTGCCATTCCGCACGGAGAGCTTTGATGACGGCCAGGTTGTCACCTTCAATAGTGATGTTCCTGATACCCTTAGCTCTCGCCAGTTTGACTCATTCTCGTAATCCAATCGCTTCAGCCATGAGAATAGACATCGAGCCACATGATCGAGCCCCCATGAATAGCACCTCGCCAGCATCATTCTTAAGCACAAACCCTGCTGCCGCTGCCAAACTATCTATTTTAGAGCCATCGAAGTTTAACTTTACATAGTCTTTTCTTGGGTCAGACCAAATAACACCTGGTCGAGGTCCTTTTTTAACATGCTTAGTGGGAAAAACTCCTATGTTATCAAAGTCAACACTTTTTCCTGATAGATACTTCCATTCATTAAAACTAACTTTGGCCGAGGTTGCTATTTGAATTGGACTAGTAGTTAGATTATCAAATTGAATCTTGTTGCGTGCAAACCAAAATAACCACCAAGTTATGATGAGCAGTATCAAATTCTATTCTGAAAGTTTTTCTTTCAACAAATTAAGACTTTCTATGAATGAGAGGTCTTGATCAATATCCACTTGCAAAGAAGCTCCGCAAAGAGATTCCACTTCCTTTAAAGTTTGTATAAATGAAGGGCAATGGAAGAACAAATGAAATTTGTCTTCACTATGGAAATTACAGAAAATACACTCTTGAGGAATGAAAACATGACTTTGTTGGAGCCTTAGTTTTGTTAGTAAACCATCAAGACAAAGTTTCCAAAGGAAAATTTTAATCTTTGATGGGATATTAATATCCCAAATCCAACTAAACTCACATTTTTGTTTATAAGAACTTTGTAGGCCTTGGGCAATCCAAGTCGTTGATTTACAAGAAAATTCTCTGTTACTAGAATAACCCAGTAGAACTTATCAGGAACGTCATTATGAGGGATTGGGATGCCTAAGTAGCTTGGATAGTATCATTAGAAACAACTTTGGTAAGCATAGTTGTATCCCAGCCTCCCGTAAATGAAAATAAACATTTAACCGGAATATCAAGGTCATAAATAGGATCTTCCGAGAATTCATTATAAAACGTGTCTTTAAGTGAAACTTGCAAGACCCAAATATTAGTCCAGAATTTTACTGTTTCGCCATTTCCTATTTGCAACGGATACCTTGTCTGAACAATTCACGAACTTCTAACAAGTGAGACCATTGCCAAGAATTTGTTGCCCCTTTGGTAAATTCTAAGATATGCTGTCCTTTAAGATACTTGTTATTAACCAATCGTACCCATTTACTTTCTGGTTCCTTAATTATTTTCCAGATAAGTTTTATTTACATTGCTTGATTTACTGCCTCAGCTTTCCTAAGTCCCAGTCCACCCATATTTTTGGGGCGGCAAACTTTGTCCCATCCTATAAGATTAGGTGATTTACTATCAGCGGGTTTATTCCATAGAAAGTTTCTCTTAACTTTATCAAGCTTTTTTAACCTAGCCACAGGTAGTGAAAAACTTTGCATTGTAAAAATGGGCGAAGCTGCAAGATTTGCTTGAATGAGGGTTGCCCTTCCTGCTTGAGATAAGAAATTTGCTTTCCATTTGGCGAGATGCGATTGTGTACGATCCAGGACCTCAGTGAAAGTCTGGTCATTTACCCTCATATTAATAATAGGGCATCCAATATATTTATCCAAACTTGAAGAGTGGTTCATAAGCAAAATACCTTTGAAAACATCAATTGTATTTCGAGAGATGTTTTTGGTACATTGAAAGACAGATTTATCAAAATTAAATTTTTGACCAGATATTCTGCAATAATGGTCAAGAATCTTTTTAATGGTATGACAGCTTTGATTTGAAACTTCTACAAAAATCATGGTATCATCTGTAAAAGTTAAGAAAGGAAGCTTTTCCGCCCCTCTACAAATTTTAATCCCGATACTTTTGGGAGATGAATCGCTTCACGCTGAAGTCTGCGAGCAAGTACCTCAACACATAGAATAAAAATATAGGGAGAGAGCGGGTCACCCTGTCTTATACCACGGGAATGAATAAAAGTAGGACCCGGTGCATTATTAATAAGTACGGAAAAGGAAACGGATGAAATACATTCTTTAATCCAGTTAATCCAAATATCATTAAAACCAAATTTTTTAAACACCTCAAAAATAAAGTGCCAGTCAAGTCTATCATAGGCTTTTTCCATGTCCAGCTTAATACCCAGCCAACCACTTTTACGTTTTTTCAGCCGAAAAGAATGAAAGACTTCATGGGCAAGAAGTATATTATGCTGAATACACCTATCTGACACGAAAGCACCTTGCAAAGGTGAATAAGTTTATTCAGTATTGTTTTAAAGTCTAGTAGTCAATATCTTAGAAATAATCTTGTAAATAAAGGAACAAGGCTAATAGATCTGAAATGATTAGCCGCCATAGGGTTGTCAATTCCTTCTTTTGTTAAATGGTGGACTGATCATAATTCATAACGTATATAAGAAAAAATATATTCGCACCCAAGTAGGAAAATAAAGTTTTTTTGATAATATAATATCTACATGTGGAGAATTGGAATATAAGGGCAAAAAAACAATTAATAATCTGAGATTCTGCTGAGCACGAGCACCAAGCCACCAACATAGAGTCATAGACAACTAGACGTATATCGTTATCGCGCTGTTGATCAAATCCCGATTAATATACATTTTCTGGGTTGTTGTAGTCTTGAAGAGCATTAAGGCCCCATTTCAAACTTATTTTTGGAGAGAGAGAGAGAGAGATTCCCCAATGGCAGACCCAGCTGCAGCATCAAATGGAGCAGATCATCATCCGGGTATGGCAAATTTTGATTATTTTTTGTTTTAATTCTAAATTGTGGAATTTTAATTTCAATTTCGTTCTGGGTTCAATTCGTGATCTCTCTTCCTTTGTTCAGCTGCTCTTAGTTTTGAGAAATTAGCTGTTCTGATTTTTGCAAAGTTTGATGCTTTATTATGTGCTAAATTGAATTGGTGGTTTATAATCAACTGGGAATTTTATCCCAGAGTTATCAATTAGAAGCCTTTACTCTACATTTTGGAGTATTTCAGCTTTAGACCCCAAAAAATCGTTGCTTTTTGAGTGAAAGAGGAAAGGGTAGCTAATAAGCTTACAATAACAATCGTGTGTTGAAACCCTAAAATGGCTATTTGAAAGAGAGAGAGAGAAAATGAATAAATGTTATGGGTGTGGCCTAAATCTGGTGTCCTATTGAGTGTTTGACATGGAAGTAAAAAGGTAAAGAAAGAGCTTGATGGAGAAGCCTTAAGTGATTTTGCTGACAATGCCCTCCAGACAGAAGCACAAGCTCTTCTCTTTTATTGGAGGTGTGGAGGATTCCAAGTTGGAGGTGTGGAGGACTCCAACATGTTAGTTTCTTTGGGTTTGGACACCTCTTACCAACCGATCACGTCGGGTTCAAGGATATTGCGAAGATCATAGTGAAAGGAAATAGGCCTATTGTGTACTGTCTAGAAAGTATTAGCTTGTTTCTATGCCATAATGTAGTTCCACTTCTGCTATACTTGGTGGTAGTATTGTGAGATTTTCCTGGTTTGGGTTGCCAAAGTGGACAGGCTGCCTTTTGTTTTTGTTATACGGACTGCTATGTTCTACTTTCGATTAGGTATAAGCATCCGATCAAACCTGTTTGCTCGTATGGATATGCCTACCCTCAACTTGAAATGTCTGAACTCTTGTATAAATGCTGTATCAATGCAGTGCATATGAAGATTCTTGTACCTTGTACTGAATCATATACAAATGTATCATATGCATCAAGGTTCAAGATTGCTGGGGAAATATATAGAGTGTAGACCTTTCATTTCTGTCATTATTGTTCTTGTTTCTGACCTTCTTTTCTTCAATCTATCACATAAAGATTGCTCCACGGCCCATGCACAGAAACACTCATTACTTCATTAGTCATTAGTCAGCTGGTAAAACATGCTAAATGGTGCAATCCGGAAGTACATAAATGTAATGCCTTTGTTGTTTATTAGACTTTCTGTAAGCGTTATCATTGTATTACCATGAACTACATATCCAAATCTTTTTTATGTTGTGGAGGTTTCTAAACTTCATGTGGATCCTGGAGTTAGAACTTAGAGTTGTTGAAGATTTCCTTTAGTACGATAAGGAAGTGTAAGCTGGTTTCTTTACCATCTGGTTCAAGCAATTAAGTTAAAACTGTGTTTGGCAAGTTTTGTTTGGTCACCGCTTGATTTCCTTCTTCCATGGCTTTGACAGAGAAAGAGGTTACGGCACCAAACCTGATCGAAAGAGCGAAGGAAGAGATTGAAGCAGTCGTCCATCACAAGAAGTCACCACGTCATCACAAGGAAACTCATGGGACAAGTGATGACATTGATGAGAGTACACCAATTGATGAAGTCAAAGGTCCAAATGTATTCCAACGGATAAAGGAAGAGGTTGAGGCCATTTTCGGAGCATTTCATTCTAAAAAGGATTCAAAGGATCACAAATGAGAGGACGTTTAAAATTGCTGCTAGAAACTCAGGTTCAATTCCCTTGATCCTCACCTCTGATCAGGATCAGATTCTGAAATGCTCGCTCGTCGCTTGGCAGTTATTCCTAATATTTTGATAGGTCAATGCTGATTAATGAAGTTTCTTTTCAGTATTGAACTTTTTTCTCTATGTAAGAGTATCAAACTTGTATGTTGATCTTATCAAAAACAAAACAAAAAAGAATGAGAAAATGGAAACATTTGTTAGTATCTACTATTCAGGGAGGGATCTTTCTGCTTTATCTTATCATGAACCTCATAAGACATTCGGTCTATTACTTAACTTACCTTGGCTGTTATATGATTGCAGCTGGTTATTCAGTTTATCGTTTTTCTGATGCTACAATAACCCTTTCCTTTCATTAATGTTGGTTTTAAAACTAGAAGTGGCAAATCCAACATTAAGCTGGTAAACAAGGTCGTTATTCAGAGACTCAGAGCCAATACATTATTCAGTGGCGTGTATAAAATATGTACTTTGTACTTTGCAGTAGGGTTCAGTAACCTTTTCTGGAGAAATATCATTCAGCTCTTGGAAGTTGGAACATTACAAAAAACCACTCTTAAATGACTTTGCCGTTTTTCCATCCTGCCCCTTTGCTTGGTGGGGGGCAACTGCACATTTCATGAAACAAGTCGAGATTCTCTCCATTTCATTTGCTTCCATTTTCTCAATGGAGGGCTAGACCTCTTTTAGTAAAATAAAAAGAGAGAGATCTAATCTTCCATTTAGTAAACGGAGCCTCCATTTCTTTTAGTAAATGGAGAGGATCCTAACCCGTTATATACAGAATTGACGTCTTCAAAACTCTTTCCTCTTCTTTTTATTTTAAATATAAATTTTGCTACACATTTTGAAACTTTATAATTTCCCAACCATGGAAAGGATTCACAATTAATAAAACAAGATGATCTGTTTGTCATCCCCCCAAAAAATTGACAATAATGTTAAAACATGGAAGTAGCTACAGCCTATAAGAACATACAGGGAATGCTGGTACATTTTCATTTGACAAATTCAGGGTAAATAGCCCTTTAGATAGATACAGTAATAGGCACAGAGGTATGTAGATGTACCATTCCATTTCATATTGGTATTTCCATCATCACATAACACAAATTTATTGTTTTGCATAGAAGTAGTTTAAATGGTCTGGTGTACGGCTACCTTATTGCGAGGCTACAAAGTGCTATAAACCATGTCTTGTCTACTCTCTCTCTCCATGTCTTTGCAGGCAACTGATCGGTGTTACAGGAACAGCGAATTATCTAATTCACTCAAATCATTCCAATCATCCTACCATTATTCTATCAATACAGTACCAAGATGAAAATACAATCTGGGTTTGACATTTGACCAGTAGCCTTCTTTTATTTTTTACTCGCAAAGTAATGTCCAACACCCCCTACAAAAAAGTAAATTTAAATTTTGAAGTGTTGAATTTTGTTGAGCCTTTTTCTTTGCTTGGAACAGTGTTAGAAATGAATCTTACAAATGCAGTAGTAATATTTGTGAAACAGCTTATTAGAGCCGCTACTAAAATATACTTCTTTTGTTTATAAATTCCAATTGCAAAAGGATACATCATATATGGAATAAAAATGTTTTTTTCCATTAAACTGAACTGAACTGAACCAAACTGCATCCATCCGATTCTAAAATAATTGGAAAAAACCAATCCTAAGTTTCTAGTAATAAAATGCATGCACCCATACCTCCAAAGTCCAAACCCCAATGGCTGATATCTGATGGTATCATTAAGGCCTCGTTTACTAGGTTGCAATCAAATGCAAATGCAATGCAATTATTTTATAGGGTAAAAGGGAGATGAAAAGTGAAGGAGTGGGAGGAGAGGGATAGGAAAAGTGGGGTTGATTGCATTATCCATTGTAATCACAATTGCTCAACCTTTCCCATGTAATGATGATTACTTTGGATGGTGTAATCAATCTTACTTTTTCCATCTCCTTCCTCCCCTTTTTTCTTTTCCACTCCCCATTTACCCTATAAAATGATTACATTGCATTGTATTTAATTGCAACCTAGTAAACGACACCTAAGTGTTAATAGAAGTAGTAAAAGCTAAAAGATGATCTACTTATCCCAACGTAAACATCGAGATCAGCACTTGATGTATCTCAAATTCTTCTGCACAAACATCACAGGACATAGGACATATATAGATCACCTCCATTCTCAGACTGTTGGGCATTGGGACAATTCAATCAATAAAAAGTACGAGTATGTGTTTTCAAGCTTGCTTGACTTTTCCTTTTCTTTGTGTATGAAACGAAACTATGAAGCTTCCGTTCCACTCAATTTTGAACTGAAAATCTTTTACATTTTAACAAACAAGAAGTCTTGTGTGGAACTAACTCACTGAAAAACGGGTTACTATTTAAAATTGTTAGGGTCATTTATGGAGTTATGGTGAATAATGACTCTTATTTTATTGAAAAGTGACTCTCGTCTTACTAAAAGTTACGGAAAGATAATCTTATCAAAGTTTTTGTGTTTAACAAATAGGTTTCTCAACTATTAAGAAAAATTTCATTAAGTTTAGAAACCAAAAGTTTCCAGAAAATAAAAGGAGGATAAAATCATAGAGGAATCACTAGACACTTGGGACCTTGTGTGCAGTGCAGGGTTTCTGAAGAGCAAGAATTATTTCTCAATAAATGAGCACATTGGTCCAGTAGTGATTTTACAGCCTTCAATATAGTATGACCAAATCACAGCTGACTAACTGAGCATGAGATTTTCAAAATGAAGGACCTTCATTGAACCCCCAAAGGTACAATTCTTTGCTTGCTCCCCACCCACCAAACCAACCCAACAACCAAGCTTCAATAGTAAAAGCCTTGCACATGTTGCAACATATGGCAAGTGTATGCAAACTTATCCCTTGCACCCAAAAATTTGTATAAAATCGTCTCACGGAAGACTTTAGTGAAAAAAAAGAGGGACTCTGATTTTGTAGACAAAAAATGACCCTTATCCCTTATTATTCAGAAAAGTCATATCGTCTCATCGTGGAGACGGTTTTACAATTGAATTTTGTAACACATCAAAAGAATCAACTCGTTCATCTTCCCACCAACCAATCATAGCAATATCTTAATCTAGTGCCACTCACAGGACTTCAACCAGGGTGAAATGCACTTACTCACTTTTATATATCTGCCAACAACAAAAAAAAAACTAACAAACAAACAAAAAACAAAGGGTTGGTTCTTGTCATAGAAGCCTAGTAGTACCGATATCTTATACTTGTAACTAACTCATTTAAATCAGATTTGCAGGAGCACCTGCAACCTGATCACTGTTGTATAATTTCTTGTTCAATAAATATGGAGAGATGGGGGGCCAGGTGAAGAAGGTTGCTGTCAAAAAGGAGATTTTACCTTACCTTTCTAGGAATCAAAGTAATATTATTACACAAAAAGGCACTGCACTCTATGATCCCTATCCTATCTGAACTTACTTTCCTTCTTCTAGGAAACCCCAGAGATTTTGTAGGCCTCATTTTCCATCTTCTGTTTTTTTCTTTTCTTCCTCAGAATCCATAAATGGCAGCTGTCATCTTGGCCTGTTGGAGAACCCTCCAAATGGTACTCTTTTAGACTCACTGATCTTGGACACTCCACTCTCAGAGACATAGAAAAGTGGCTTATGAATTTATAGCTAGCAAAAACGGACCCGGCCCGAATCAGATCTGCTACAGACCCGATCGAATCCAACCCGAAAAAGGTTCAAATCCAAAATGACCCGATCCGTTTCGACCCGAGACCAAAATGACCCGACACGTCCAAAAGTTATGAGACAACATTTATCAAACCCGTTGGATAACCCGAAACCAAACCCGTTTTGACCCGACCCGACCGTTTGCCTGGTCTACTTATGATCAAAGATTTAAAGCAGAAAAAAAAAATTAAAAATAAAATGTGTCTTTAAAATTTTGGGATTTTGCAAGTTGAGTTGTCATAGATAAGGTGAAGGAAAATCAGTTTCAGACTCTCAGCAGGGTGGTGGTGAAGTATCTCAGTGGAAAAAAGCAGTATCCCTTGTCTGTCAAGCAAGCCTCTGTTTTCTCTCTCTTAACCCAATGCAAGAAGCTAGTAAAAGTATAGTACTAACAGAGAAAGAGCATTAAACCAAGAAACTTGAGAAGCTCTCTTGGTTTTCTATCTGTTGTTCTTTGGAAAGTGGAAGTTTTTGGCAGTATACTGCCCTTGTTTTTCATATATATAGCTACAAGTTCGTACAAGATTTCTTCAACTTCAATTAATTTTCAAACTTCTTCACTTTCTCTCTCTCTTTCTCTGTGTCTCTTGAGGTAGTTGCTATCACATAATCATTTGAGCTTTCTAAAGCAATGAAGAGGTTCCAGTTCCTCTGTTGCTTAGCTTTACTTTTGCAAATTGTGACTTGGGTTTCTGCCACAAGCAGGCTTTTAGATCATGATCCTTCTTCAAACAAACTAGGTAAAAGCTAAAAATGTTTACTTAGATATTGAAAGAGACCTCTTTTTCCATTGTTTATTTTATTTTGCAAATGTAATCATAACCTCATTATGCTAAAACTAAAACTCCATTTTTCTGTTCAGGCACTGGTGGCAGTCCAGAGAGTTCACAAGCTCCATACAGTTCAGAACAGGTGTTGCATCTCTCTCTCTCTCTCTCTCTCTCTCCTACTCCTCAGTTCCTCTCCCCCATCTCTATTATCCTATTACATGGACTCTTCATTTCGCCTCAAAGTAACAGTAAGCAATACGGGTTAAAATAATGCAAAATGTTTATAACTGGCTTAATCCAACACTTGGATACGTACCCGTCTTAAATACTCGGGAAGCTTCTCATCTCAAAAGTTTTTGCAGGTATCAGAGAGCAATGCGGAGATAACATCAGGAGCAGGGAGCTATTACAGAGGGGTGAACAAACCAGGGTCAAGACCCCCAAATTGTGAGCACAAGTGTGATGGTTGCAACCCCTGTTTACCCATTCAAATCCCCACAATCACAGGCCACTTTGGTGTCCAGTATGCAAACTATGAGCCTGAGAGTTGGAAATGCAAATGCGGGCCCACAATCTACAGCCCATAATTTAGTTTCATTAGTCTAAATATAGACAAATAGACAAATAGTAGTGTATTAGTATCTGAACTAATTTAGCAATGTTGAAACTCTACTCTGTTTTCTGCTTTGAGCAACCTAGAATGCAATTAGCTGTGTACAGATCAAAGATTCAATTCAATGTAGAAGTATATATTAATCATCTGTACTAAATGAATTTTCAAGTTCTCTCAATTTTATGGGCCAAAAATACTTCAATTTTGATAAATCTCAGCTTCAAATCTGTTCAGGACTTATTATGTCTTCATCCTTAGCTCAGCAGTGAAATTCCGATCTGAGCCCTGGTTTGACTCATCAGCTGCTAGTTATTGCTCTCCGCTTCTGCTCGGAGGAAATGTTTAGCCACGACTTCATGATGTCGTAAGTTGTAAAACCGATGGCCACTGAAGGAACAACTTTGATATAGTTTATGCTCAGGCCAGCAAACAGCTGTTTCCATCCTTGATTGCGGACAATGCCAGTTAGACCCTCTAGGGTGTTTCTATACCTTACTCCACTGGGCTGTAGATTTTCAACCTGAAGAAACAATTATCATAGAAGTAAGCTTTCAGATCAATGAAATATTAGTTAGGCAACTTTTAGTGCAAAAGATTCACCAATCACCATACAAAAAAGGCTCTTACCATGTACATTAAATGATAAAATTTAAATTGGTCAGAAAATGAGTATAATCTTTTTTATAATAGAGAAATCAAATTGAATAACTACTCAACCCTACTATTGGTGGATATAAATAGTTACAGATTGGGGAACAAGAGAAAATAAACACAATTGACACACAAAACGAAATTTGTTTTGCCATCTCCTTTGATATAACTATTTTATTTTGTTGAGAATACATAATGAAATTTATACGATATTTTGGACATTTATCTACAACTATCATTATAACTACTATTATTCTGAAAATGTGAAAGAGAGTTTCTGAACTTCTTATAAAAAATTAAATGAGGGGACGATGTTCCCCTGTTGTCCCCATGTAAGTAATATGACATTAAAAGATTAAAGACAGGTAGACGGCACATAGCCATTAGCAAATCATACTATCTGGAATACTGGTTATTATAGACACACCAAGTTGCATGTTTTAGGTGGGCTACTCGAAATCTCCTTGTCATGCCATTCAACTCAAAGTCAAAGCTGTATAGTATAGTTCTCGACTTCTCGGTCTCGCAGGTGAGCATAAACTACAGCACACGGTCTTCAAGCCCAGTAAAAGCAAAGGTGACAAGCAAGAATGACGTATAACACAGTATCATGGAATGTTCTACAAAAGGTTCTGAGTCCTCTCATGGCCACTGGAGGTTTTTCTGGTCGTTAGCTTCGGGGGCCATGGGATTAGTGAAACAAAGCTTGGATACCCATGTCATCTAGAAAAAAAAGCATGGAATTTTCTACAGGGTAACATGATAGCTCAACCCAGAATGGATAAATCAGTTGGACAATGTATGGCAACTGATGATTGTACACAACTAGCTGACACCGAATAATGCCGATCATCTCTGACCTCATACCTCCACTCCAATCTCTTATAAGGTCAAAGAAATGGACTTAGTAACTGCCACCGACATCTTTACAAATTTTCTTTGTTGGCTTAAATTGATAAACACAGGCTTCCAAAATATTGCTCCGATATTCATGGTAAGAAATGTTCCAAACATGCAGTTCATACTGCATGGTGATTATTACTCTACCACTCTATAAATGGGGCGGCTCAATAAGTGTCCCATTTCATCAGATTAAAACACACAAGGAAAATGAATAACTTAGCCTGGGCATAACCTTAGGCTAAAAGGTTATCCATTACCAAAGACCATGCAGCGCAGAGAGTAAAGGAAAATAGCCCCAAAACTCCATATTCCACCCAAAAGGCATTGACCATTATATAGTACCTAAATACCAGTAGTATGTAATACAAACGAACAAAGGAGAAACAAAACAAGTAGACAGAAATAACAGAATTGATAGGATTTACTAGGTGATTGCCTCTAATTAGTTATAGACTACAGCACAAGAGTCCTGGCATATCAAAGTGCACAGACTAATGAAAATCCTCACAATAAGCATTGAACAGAGGACAACATGACACGGAGAAACAGGATTGCTCCTGTCTTGAAAATTAGGTGAAGTCTAAGACAATACAGAAAGTCATTGGCATTTAGACTTCTTGTGATAAAACTTATATGATACTAAGTCAAAAAGTGAAAGATCAAAATCCGAAAGAAGGGATGACAAAAGACAGCTTCAGTGATTTAACCTGCATTTGACGTCTAACAACATCCAATGGATATGTGAAGGTCTGTCCAAACAAGCCAGCCATGGCTCCACAAGAAAGACGCAATAAGATAGACTCTTGATGCTCTTCAGGTACCCTTCTCTTGAGTTCCTCATATATGTAGAACTTCAAACCAGCATATGGAAGAATCCCCACAAGAGTAGGTCCTGCACAAAAAATAAGAATAGCCATTGATATTATATACAATGATATAAGAAAAGCCTGCTTGTTGGTTAATGGCAGGACTTTCCTATCCTATATCACCATGTAATTTTAATATCGTAGACAATCAGGATACTTCAAATTATCATTTTCTAATAAAGATTAATGAAAAGTAGAGATGTGAAACAGGATGATGGATGAGAGCGTAATTATAGTGAATGCTAGAAAGAAAAACTGATTTAAGTACACTATAACAAATAACATACCCACGCCACGATACAGCGCACGCATTCCACCTTCAGTGTAAACACGCCTGAAAACATCTTTTATTCCATGATATGATGGTGAGGAGTGAATGTAGCTCATACTGCTCCCAAAAGTTCGCGTCTCCACCACCTGAAAGTTAAGGAAGAGATAGCTGTAAAAATAAGCAATTGAAAACTAGGAATACTTTTTAAATACTATAGACAGAGTTCATCTATAATTCTGTATATCTGCCAAGTCCTTGAGATATGAAATCAAGGGTTGAAGCAGGAAAACATTCGTACTTAAGTCACTGTTTGAACCTTCAATGAGAACTGAGAAGCATGCAGCAGAGGCAGAATCCCACTACAAAGGTTCGTGTTCAGGAAAAGTGCATCACTTTGCAGCAAGCCAAATAAGCGCAGAGTGTCATATACTTAAGCTAACAAATGTCAATGATTCATGGGGTGTGTGAGCAAAATACCTGATAAGCAAGCTTTGTTCTCACCAAGTCCAAAGGATAAGTGCATAAAACTGCAGTACCCCCAGCTGCTGAGCCAGCCAAAAGATCTACAACAGGTCCCGTCCCAAGAGAAGGACAGTTATCCCATAGCCAGGATCGATATTGTTCATATGTCATGTAATGCAGAGCAGCATAAGGAACTATCCGCAGGACACTTGCACCATTGCCCCTGCACAACAATTGAATGACTCAATATTTATCATACCCTCCAAGTAACAAAAAGAACCGCCTACCACATTCAGAAATAAGGGAAAAGTGAGGTTCCAACCTAGACTTACTTGTACAATCCTTGTACGCCTTCTTGATTTAGCACCTTCTTGAGTGACCCGTAGACCCCCAGGGAACGAAACCCATCTGTTCGAGTCTGGAATAGTTACAACAGACTTTAAGTACCAAAATTTAAAGCAATTATTCCTGAATCCTGATGCACCACATAAGCCGCACTAATACCAGCACTCTTTCTAATTTTATTTAAAAAGCCAAACAGTTTGCACATATCAATTCAATTTGCATATTAGGCATATTTATCAGAAGCTTAATTCTTCTGTTCCATTGACCTAAAGGGCAATTTCATCATTCAACAATTCCCTTATAAAGAGTAGGGTCACTATCAGAATCTCACTTAAATCAGTGAAAGCATATTCAAAGTTTTAACTAGCAATCAATACCAGAAGTGCATACTACCCCTAAATCAATACCTAGAAAAGTTTGTTCCCCCTTCCAACAACAGAAAGGATAAAACACATTTCATCGTATTAAAGGCAATCAACAAGACGAATTATCCTCATCACCTAATCAGAGAACTCAGAAAACAATTGAGTCCACTGGAAGCAAATCAAATTCCAAAAAAGGCAAAACTTCAACATAACACGAGTTATCAATCAATCAAATCAACACCCTTTATAAGTCATAATAACAATATTACATGAAGAAATCACACTCAATTAAAAGCATTCAAGTCCATTATGTCAAAATCATTCATATATCCATAAATAATCAACAATCATTCAATCAACTTAAGTTCAAAATCCAAAGAAGTACAAACCTGAAAAAGAATCTTAATTCTCTCAAGAGGGGCAATAGAAGATTTAGCAACAGCTCCAGAAGCACCACCAGCAATTAATTCTCTCACATAAACAGGCAATGAATCAACAATAGTCGTATTATCATCAACAATTAGGGCAGCAGCAGCCACATTCGACGATAATGTCGAACGGTTCGATGAGCCCATCTCGAATTCTGAGACGAACCCAGTTTAGAATTATCGACAAATTTGTGAAAAATCAAAGAAACCCAGAAATTTAATTGGCTTTCAGATAATGGGTTTTGCATCAAAACACCCAAAAGGGAGTCTTTTGGGTGTTTCCTAATACGGATTGATCTTGGTTTCTTTGATTGATCAAAATTGATTTCAAAAGATGGGATTTTTAGGAGAGAGATTGGTGTATTAAAGGGTGATGATGGTAGCAAAAATACAATATCAATATCATGCATGTGAAAATTTTTGGGGTGACGAAATATAATTTTGAGAGAATTGGTATGACACGCCTGGCTCTGGCTGGACACGTTTTTGTGCTTGTTTGCGGGTCACGGCGGGACTGTTTGGTTTGGTTTAATTTGTTTTTCTTCCTCACATTATGATTTGTGGGTTTGCTGCCTAAATTAATTTGGCCCTTTCATATTCAATGGTCTTTCTTTTTCAATTAAAACGTTCTAGAGGGAAATTATATTACTTTAATTGAAGGAAATTGATTTTCTTTTTATGGCAGGCTGCTAGGTGGCTAATTGTGGCTCAAAATAAATTTAGCACGTGATGAAATATGTTTTATTCATTTGAGCAAAATAAATAAATACAATTTAATTTATTCATTTGAGCAAAATAAATAAATACAATTTAATTTATTGGGTTTTCTTCTAACTAGTATTTAATTACTAGTATTAGCGTATGACACATGTGACAAATATCAATAGTTAAACGTACGATATAACCAATCGTGGGTTGGTCTAGTGGTCCCAGGGGCAAGACTTTGGTAGGGAGGACCAAGGTTCGATCCCCCACAACTACGATTGGGAGGAGCGCAAAACTTTAACCTCGGGACCAGCTTCGGAATATTGGAAAATATTTACCAATGTTTTTCCACAAAAAAAAAAAACTTATGATATAAGGAAAGAATTGTAACATAGAGCTCTAAGTGAAGTAGGAGTGTCTCCACTTTTAGGGGGGATGACTCTAGGTGAAATAAGGGGTCCAAGTATTGGTTCACCATGATCTAAGTACACACAACTTTTTGTAAAAAAGTTTTTGAGTATAAAATAAACGAGCATTGGGGCTTGGGCCATGTTTCGTTGCGACCAATATGACTAAAGCCCACATTTTCACGAGAAGAAGCCCAAGTAAACTTTTTTTGCTCGCTTTGAAGCTTCAGATCTCCAATTCATTCGACACATAAATGGCTTCCTTCTCCACATAACTCTCTCTCTCTCTCGCTCTCTCTCTCATCTTCCAACACTTAGATCCACCAGTTAGCTTTGATCAAAAAATTCACTTGCTTCTCAATCTCTAATGGTAAGTAAATCTTGTTACAATTCTGATTTGCATTGTTTTTCCTCTCTTTATTGCCCCCTTGTTGGATCTGAACATTACATAATTCTGCTGCATTTTCTGACCCACTTATCTTTTCAATCGTTTTGAAAAAAGGAGCAAATTCTGTTTTGATTGACCCATTTTCTTAGATGTTAAAAACCCATTTGATATAGCAATCACTAGGTTCTGGATCTTTATATTTGTGAGTATTGATTTTAGCATATGATCTCAATGTACAGGATTCAAGCCCTTTAGTGAAGAACATATTGCTTCTCGATTCTGAAGGGAAACGAGTGGCAGTCAAGTATTATTCAGATGATTGGCCAACAAATGCCGCGAAAGTGGCTTATGAGAAATCTGTCTTCACTAAAACCCAGAAAACCAATGCTAGGACTGAAGGTACCAAGCTTGATGCTTTTGCTACATCTTTGTTATGTGATTGAATTATGTTAAATGTTTTTATTTTTTTTGTGTTTATTGATGTGTTTATTTTCCATACTCTTTTGCTATGAAAATGGGTGATGAAGTTCTGGCATAGCTCTAGTGATTGGTATGAGTCTGTTTCAAACTAAACTTACCCATTTTGTGGGGTTGTTAATTAGTTCGAAGCATCGTGAACTTATTGTTTTTATGATTGAGATTTAGGATAGGCAGTAATGATTAGTATTGGGAATTATTTTAGCCTCAATGATCCTTATTCCTACTGGTTCAGAGATCTTCTAGGTGATCATGGTCAAATTCCTGGAATCTGAAACTGGTAGAACGATCAAGTCCTTAGCATAGGGCTTCAGTAAATTCGATTGCGGTGTTTGATGTTACAGACTGTTAAGCCTATTTTGAAACTTATGCAATTAAATCAACTAGGGATTTCGTGAGTTTTATGTAGATTCATAGTAAGCTTCAATTTAAATAAGTAGGCAATAGCAGTTAGGAATTTAGGATTAGGAATTAGATTATTAAGCTAAGAAGACCCATATATTTACAAGAGATAATGGGCTTAGTGGTGTTAAGCTGGTATCTAACTCTCTCCACTTTTTACACTCCCAAGAAGGGTGGAAAAACACTTACAGTCTGAGGCTCAGAATTCGTTGTTTTCAACCTATTCATAAGTAAGTTGATCATTCCTAAAATGTGCCTAGGAATAGAGGTACTATGTGAATAATGTAAATAGCATCAGCCAAAAAAAGGAGTTTCCATCATCAGAGAAAGAAGCATCTGTAATACATTAACCTCAGTCGAGCTGCATATGATTTTTGACTCCTGTATCTGTAATAGAAGGCATTATTTATGTAGACTGTGAGGCTATTGCCAATATGCCACTAGAGTTGTACAAGTCATGACTACGGGTGAGAGTTGAGATTCGTAGTCTCTTACACCATTTTCCTCTCTGAGATTTCAATATTCTTTAAGTAAATTTCAGCATCCTCATGCCCCTTTTCCACGGTGTATGGTTCAGATTTTTCAATTATTGAACTCAATCAAATGTCATAGATCTATTAAATGTGAATTGTGAAAGCCATGCCTAATGACTACGACTGTTTTTGAATCTTCTCTTTTTGCACTATGCATTCTTGATATGTTATTTTTTTTGGTTTTTGCAGCTGAAATAACAATGTTTGACAGCCATATCATCATCTATAAGTTTTTTCAAGACCTCCACTTCTTTGTCACTGGAGGTGATGATGAAAACGAACTCATTCTGGATGCAGTTCTTCAGGGTTTCTGTGACGCAGTTACCCTCCTTCTTAGGTAGTATATTCAAGAGCTAACAGGCTCTTGCCTGTACTTAATCTGCAAAATTTCTACGTATAAGTTTCTCCCATTAATACCTAGTGTGATTTATTTATAGGAACAAGGTTGACAAGTATGAGGCCCTCGAGAACTTGGATCTTATACTTCTATGCCTGGATGAGATCGTTGACAGAGGGTGAGACGAAGTTCTCAAACTTGATTATCGTATGTGTAACTTTTGTACTGTTTAAGAGAATTGATTGTCTAGGAGTTTTTTAGGCTGGGTTATTATTTATGTGCAATTGCCAAAAGCCATGCCTGCAGTTCTCCCCTATAGTAGTATGCATAGGACTTCTTGAGCAAGCTATACAAAATGGGCTAGGCAATCATTGATTAATAAAAACCTTCACTAGGTGGGATGCAGCAATAATTAGACTGATATTGCCCTCCCCAGAGTTGGTGTGTTTGTAATAGTTAAGCAGAGTTTGTGTCAATTCGATTATTAAAATAGGGGGCAAGACAAGTGGGAAGCTTGGGCATTCTGTTTCTACGCACATTGCACAATGGCGATTGGTAAGGGATAGCAGATTCGGATCAAATTCTGCCTCACGTTCATTTTGCTTTGCCTCTTTGTCTTGCTACAGTCTTTAAACTTTAGGTTAGAGAGCATTATAACTCTATTGGGGGTGTTTTTACTACAACGTTAATGCACAGGCTATGCCTTGTCCAAAAGAATGACAATGACTTTCATGGATTAAGTACGAGCTAGAATGAAGCAACCTTTTATTTTAGGAGGATGTGTGACATATATTAGCATCAGAAGGCAGCTTGAAATGCACTGTCAATTGACTTCTAACTTGATTTGGCTATGTGAATTTTCTTTGTATAAAAGGTTAAATTTGTCATGGATAGACTTAATAACAAAATTTTAAAATTAGCTTATTAAGGATGTTCCTAAGCTGTTTGGTTGTCTCTCTCTGCCCACTCGCAGGATGATTCTTGAGACAGATGGTAATGTCATTGCTGGAAAAGTTGCAACTAGTAGTGTGGATCCTGCCGCGCCCTTGTCTGAGCAGGTAATGTAACTGTCTTGTGTCAAATTTTTTAAATTTTTTTTTGCCCACATTCAGTAGTGTCAATCAATCCTCCATGCTGTTCAACTATTAAAAATTGTTTTTATTCGGATTCATAAAAATCGCCCCCTGAGAGTGCAAAAACCAATAGTAATGCAAAAGTTGCTGAGTCGGCTTTAAGAGGTGTATCCATGTCTAATTGACATTTTGGAGATACATGCTGACAAATATTCTTTTATTGATCTACAGACCATATCTCAGGCATTGGCTTTGGCTCGCGAGCACTTGACAAGATCCCTTTTGAGCTAATATGTTCAGGCATTACAGAGAAATTGTTGTCATTCATCTTTTTTGTATTCTTCCTCACCATCAGCCCTGCAATAGCCAATTTCACTGTTTTGATAATTTGATTTTATGGGCAATGTGATCATTTAGCTTTGTACCTTTGAGCTCTTAATGTTGGAAGAGTATATTGGTGCTCTATAGGTAGAAGAGTTGACCTGTTGTTTTCCTTATACTTTTGAGTCCAGTAATATGCAACGAGAGATATCAGTATTCAGTGGTGTATAATTGGTGTAAAACTCAATAAACTTACCAAGTTATATGCATTTGTGAGCTCTATAATCACTTTTTTGTGAGCCACCCCTTGTACTCAGCCAAATTCACTGTCGTTTTTATCGGTTTCATTTGTTTGATCAGAGTTCTTTAAAGACTTGACAATTCTTTCACGATACAATTTCGTGATATCCTGGGATCTACAGTACTAAACTTGTGACTTCACTCTGGTACTGGCAGTTTGGCACTTATACTGTATTAGCATAAACCTGATCAACCTCACTCAACCCAGTCCGGTAGCATGAGGATCCTCTCCAATATGTTATTTTTCGCATTTACGCATAACAATTGTGGATTTTTAACATGTGTTAAATGTTCTACACCTTTTGAATTTGTAGTTAACTTGAACACGTGTTAAGCATGATGCATAACTATAATGTGTAAATGTGGAAATGGTGTATAGGAAAGAACTCTAATCCAATCCCATATGTGAAGTCCTTTTCTTTTTTCTTTTTTTTTGATACAAGTAACCCGCAACCACTACTCTTAGAGTGTGCACTGGATAAACCCCGAATGTATGCAATAGCCTGCAAGCCACACACATCAGGCAAGCCAACAAGATAAATCTTGTAGATAGACTAAACAAAGAGGGTCTAGTGGGATAAAAACCATAAACTTTGTCATAAAATTAAAGGTGTGCAATTGTTGTAACTTGTATGTGTATGTACTTGCTGCCACGTTGTAGTTTTGTACTTTTTTTTAGCATAATAATAATAGTTGAATTACTACAAAGATTGAAGAGATCTTCCGTATCATTCATTCTTTTGCTAAACGTGAACTTCACTATTTGATTTCTATACCCTTTTGTGCATTCTCTTAAACCCAAAATAAATAAATTGGAGTACAACTTCTATTCATCATTTAAGTCTTTTTGTTGGACGTTTTAGTAATACTCGTACCGCCTTATTACTTATTGGAACGAGTTTAGAGTGATTTCCGCCTATACTCAACTTCTTTGTTGTCCTAGTTACTCAACTTCTTCTATTCATCATTTAAGTCTTTTTGTTGGACGTTTTAGTAATACTCGTACCGCCTTATTACTTATTGGAACGAGTTTAGAGTGATTTCCGCCTATACTTAACTTCTTTGTCGTCCTCGTTACGGTATTTTTGTAACTCATGATCAATAATTTTTCTTTCCCATACAAAATTTTTATAAAAAATAAGTAAATATTCACAAATTCTATTTGAGATCGGTTTAATGTAAGATGCCTCAAACAAGCCTAATGTCATGCTGATGTTAGAGGTGGCCTCATGTCGATTGTGTTTTGGGTGTAACAGATCAGATTGCAACCTTGATCACCATATCTAACCTAATAACTTCCCCTAATTAAAGTCCCTAAAGTAAGATTGATCACCAGACCTAACCTAATAACTTGTCTCCTAGTAAGTATACGTACGTACTAACCCCAAATAATTTTTTTTTCTTAGATAAAGCCTCATTTTGTTGGACAAGCAGTAGCACGTACATGTGGTCCGGCCATGAAATTGAAATCATAATAAAAGATAATAATAATAAAATAAATCAACCACCGAAAATGGAAGGTGCATACTATTAAACAATTAAAGAAATTAGTGATTTAAATGATCTGTAATCAACATTATTAAACAACAGAGTTCAAATGAAGGAGTGGGATGCCTGAATATGGGCCCCACTCGTAAGAAAAGATCAGAATGTTGGGAGTATTGTCAGCTGGATTTAGAAGATCAGAGCAGCTGACAATATAATCCAATAATTATCAGCTGAATTAACCAACTATATATACCTCTGTGATTTAGATCGCGCGACTGTGATAATAATTCCACAAACATGTTTGATAATTAGCTTGACTGAGAAATTGCAACTTGTAAAATGGGATTATTAATACGTTAACTTAACTTCCTTCTAGGCGCTCCCCTATGAAATTGCAAGTTAGTGCTAAACTAAACGAATTATTGTAATAATAGTTTAGAAACATACATTTTATCTCACATAAAAAGTGTGTGATTTAACTCACTTCAGTGGTGTTCAGTTCATCAATTAGTTCAGTGGTGTTGATTTTGGTTCATTGATTTTGATTTCAATTCAATTCAATTCATTCTAGTCCAGTCCAGTAAGTTCAACTCTAAAGAACACAACCTGAGTATAAAACCATATACTTTGATTTATTACTTTTTTTCATTTACTTATGGACATTATTAAAGAGTAGAGAATTTGGACAAAAACTAGCTAATATGTTGGGTATGAACTAACCACCAATAGCTCTATATTGATTGAAAAGTCTTACACATATGTCACCTCCTACAACAAGTGTCCGATTTACTACATCTTGCCCTTATATATACGTTGCCCAAATTAAAGTAGGAAAGTGATTGATTGAAAAGTTTGTAAATTTGAAATAAAAGTCTACATTATTAAGCATATATAACAAAGATACATTTTGGTTCTTGATTGATTGTTGATATCAGATGATCTAAAAGCACAATGGTATGTACCTAACATCTGATCTGTTGTCTTCAACTAATTTTCAAAACCTTTATTATATGTGCATAGTTAAGAAAGAAAATATTGTCAACTCTAAAATCAACATACATAAAAATTAAAATACTCTTCACAACCTGATCTATATGTTATTTATAATGAATATTTAGTACTATGAGTTGCATTAATTTATGTTTTTTTGATAGAAGAGTTGCAATAATTTAGAGTACTTAATCAAGATTTGTATTTAGACTAATTAGAGTGTGGCCTCAATTGTGGTCGTTACTAATTTTCCATCATGTGACTCTGTACATATTCATTCAATAAGCATCCTTACATTTCATGCTACAATCAATTGGACATGTATGTATGTATGTCCCCCTCAATTGGCCACATAAAATTAATGCATAATGGATAAGATGAATTAACTGAAATTCTTTCCAAGTTTAATGCATAGAACCTCATCTGTGGTCCTTGGCTATTCAAATGGGATGGTGGTTGAGAAGAATGGTGACCCATGTAAGTACTAAGTACGGAGTACTATGTTTATAGTAATATTACTATTGAAAAAAATATGACTACTCTCTGTTAGGATATTTCCGTAATTTACATTTCAAACCCAATTTATAAGTAACTATATGTAAAAAAAATAAAATAAAGATTTGGCATATTCTGACTAAATCGATCTAAAACTTTTGATTTTTATGTACTTGCTCTTTTAACTCTTAGTTACCAAATACTCCGTTTATTAGATTATTTATGAGTTTCAACTCCGAGTACAACTAAAATACAAAAGGTACACATGTAAATCTTCAATTTCAGGTAGCATAACAACTAATTTGTTACCATTCATAGGAACTTTATCTATTTTTATACTAATTTATTGCTATATTTTGACTTTTCAACCATTAAACGATATTCTTTTAGTCATTTATGTATTAACCACGCAATAATAGTTTTTTTTGTTTAATCATCCAAAAAATTGAATGTTTCCTTTTTATTTAGTGGACGAGTACATGCAACCTCACTCGAGGCTGTAAATTAAAACCTTCAATACAAATATGACATGTATATAAATGTAAAAGAAAAAGTTAGACGATAAGAACTAATTTTTCTTACACATGCATATGCGACGTGTCGAGTTTGTTTTTATTAATATCGAGTGAAGATTCACATAATATCGATTACTATTTTAAAAAAACTCGTATGAGTAGGCGTTGATGATTATTTATTTTATCAATGACTCAATGAGATGACTCTGATCTTTTTTTTCCCTGGTTGCAAATTCTTGGAGTAGTAATGAAGACTTTGAAAAGTCTCAAGTTTAAGACCCCAATACACATGCCAAAGAGATCATATAAAAGATCAAAGTAGCATTTCTCTTTTGATAAGCTGCCATTTGGCTCAGTGGGACCCACATAGGTTGCCAAATGCCAATAGTAACGGAAGGTTTGGCCTGCCTTTTGCCCTTTTATTCTCACTAATTAATTAAGGAATTCACAATTTCCAGGTAATTTCCAATTTTCCAATTTTCATAGACCAAAATATGTACTCACATGAAGAAAAGGAAAGAGAGAGACAAATCAGAAACTTTCTTGGAAATATTCAAAAAAAAAGTTAAAAAAGCGACGGAAGGTGAAATTGTGATTTGTGATATAGGATAGGGTCACACAATAAAAATAAATTGTTTTTACCCAATATCTGTAATTACTTACTTTAATTGGAAATTAATTTTTTTAATTAACCTATTTCATTTAATCACGACTTTAATTGGAAAAATTGAAAACAAAATTAGAGGGGGAAGAAAGAGAAAGAGAAAGAGAAAGAGAGAGAGAACGAAAAAAAAAGTCCCCGGAAAATCCTGCTAATTGGTTCGAAGTTTTCAGGGCGAAGAAGAGAATTGGCCTAAAACCCTGTTTTCTCTCTCTTTTTTTTTCTTCTGTGTATTTCTCTCTCCTATTTTTCCCAGTTTCTCTCTAAATTATCCCTCTTCTCACACGTATGCATTGAGATCCCTGCAACAAAAGAAGACATTTTTCTATAAGGATCTTCAATTTTGCAAATTGGGGTTGTCTTTAATTTTGATGATAATAAAGAAGAAGAACGAGTCAAGCATTGTAATTATCGCAGGTATTCTTCATTACCCTTTTGATTATATTTTCTTGGGTATTTCTTTCTGGGTTGGGGGATCTTGGGTATTTTTTTTTCCCATGACATGATTTTGATTTCTTGTATAAATTAATTCTTGGGTCATTTTTGTAGCTGGGCATTGTTTATTTTTGATATGTTTATATTATGTTTCATGGCAATGGAGCTGTGAATTTGAGTTTTCTTGTTGTGGTTGTTTTAATTTTTAAATTTGTGATCAGAAGTGAATGTTGCTTTGGACTTTTTTTTCTTGATTATTGAGATGATTACTTACCATTAGGGTAGATTTGTTCTTGATTTGCCTGTCTATCAAATTAATTCTACAACTCATAGTTGAAAAAGTAATGTCTCTAGGTTGTTGACCGAATTTTTTCGATGTTGACTTTAAGATGTGAAATATTGCACCTTTAGCAATGAGAAGTTAAAAGTGTGATTTGGGTATATTTGTTTTTCTCTTCTTGTCATTGTAGGTTTCTTTGGAGCAAGAAACATCTTCTGAACTGTTGTGTTTTCATGATTTTCGGTTTAAGAATATAAGGGATGCTGTGAGGAGCTGAGATTGCCTTGATTAATATGTCTCATCAGAGACTTGTTTGAGCCACAAAGGCCTAAGATATGGCAGGGGGTAAGATAAGGGCAAAGCTTCGTCGTAGCCATCTTTATACATTTTCCTGCCTCCGGCCACAGGTTGATGAAACTGAGGGGCCAACCTCCTTGCCTGATGGCCCCGGCTTTTCTCGAGTTGTGCACTGCAACCAGTCTGATCTTCATCGTAAAAAGCCTCTTAGATATCGATCTAATAATATATCGACGACGAAATACAACATCATTACATTTCTTCCAAAAGGCCTTTTTGAGCAGTTTCGCCGTGCTGCTAACATGTACTTCCTCTTGGCAGCATGTTTATCGGTCACCTCAGTTTCTCCGTTTGGTGCTGTCAGTATGATTGCTCCTTTGACCATTGTTGTTGGGCTTACTATGGCCAAGGAAGCTGTGGAAGATTGGCGTAGGTTTATTCAGGATATGAAGGTTAATAACCGGAAAGTTAGTGTTCACAGAGGAGATGGTTTGTTTAAAGATAGGACATGGCAGAACATTTGCGTTGGAGATGTGTTAAAAGTGAAGAAGGATCAGTTTTTCCCAGCAGATTTGTTGCTGTTATCCTCAAGCTATGAAGATGGTATTTGTTATGTTGAGACTATGAACTTAGATGGTGAGACAAATTTGAAGGTAAAGAGAGCTCTAGAAGTAACCTTGCCTTTGGATGATGATGCCACATTTAAAGATTATAAGGGAACAATCAGATGTGAAGACCCAAACCCCAATCTTTACACGTTTGTTGGTAATTTGGAGTATGACCGTCAGATTTATCCTATTGACCCCAATCAGATTCTTCTAAGGGACTCAAAGCTCAGGAACACTGCTTATGTGTACGGAGTGGTTATCTTTACTGGTCATGACAGCAAAGTGATGCAAAATTCGACAGAGTCCCCATCAAAAAGAAGTGGGATAGAAAAGAAGATGGACCATATCATCTATATCCTTTTCTCTGTGCTTGTATTGATCTCATTAATCAGCTCAGTTGGTTTCTCTGTGAGAACCAAGTATGACATGCCAAGTTGGTGGTACTTAAGAGCCCCAGATGATAAAGGCTTGTACGATCCCACTAGGCCAGCCTTGTCAGGTCTTTTCCATCTTGTCACTGCTCTTATACTATATGGGTATTTAATCCCTATCTCACTGTATGTTTCTATTGAGTTTGTGAAATTTCTACAAGCCATATTTATTGACCAAGACATACATATGTATGATGATGAGTCTGGAACTCCAGCACAGGCAAGGACATCTAATTTGAATGAGGAGTTAGGCCAAGTAGAGACAATCCTTTCCGATAAAACTGGCACTTTGACATGCAACCAAATGGATTTTCTCAAGTGTTCCATTGCTGGTGTTGCATATGGTACGCGTTCAAGTGAAGTTGAACTTGCAGCTGCAAAACAGATGGCTATAGACCTTGAGCAGGATTCAGAAATGTCTAACTCTGGTGGTGGATTTAGAAGATCAGAAATAGAATTGGAAACTGTAATTACATCCAGAGACGAAAAGGAACATAAGCCTGCAATAAAGGGCTTTAGCTTTGAGGATGATCGTCTCTTGGGCGGCAATTGGGTAAAAGAGCCTACTGTGGAGATATTGCTGTTGTTCTTTCGCATTCTTGCTGTTTGTCACACTGCGATCCCAGAGTTAAATGAAGCTGGCACTTTTACCTATGAAGCAGAGTCCCCGGATGAAGCTGCTTTTCTTGCTGCAGCGAGAGAATTTGGTTTTGAATTTTGTAAGAGAACTCAATCAACTGTTGTCGTTCGGGAGCTATATCCTAAGGTTGGACAGCCTGTTGAAAGGTCAGCATATATTGACAAGTTTATCTTTCACCATAAATGATGGGAATTTTCACCAATTATATTAGACTATAAAAGTTATTTACCTATGTCTGATCCTAAATAAGTATTAATTTCCCTTCTCTTTCCTATGGGAGCTTACAGGGAGTACAAACTTCTAAATCTGTTGGATTTCACCAGCAAGAGAAAGCGAATGTCTGTAATTGTGCGCGATGAGGATGGTCAGCTTCTTCTTTTCTGCAAAGGTGCAGACAGGTTTGTATATGTCATTTCTCAACGCTTGATGCTTTGTATCACAAAACACAAGTTTTCTTGCATCTGGCGCTTCCTGCAGGCATAATGTGTATCATGTGACTGCAATTATCACATATTCTTATTGGTTAAATCATCTTCGTTTGAAAGCTATTTAATTTTTGTTCTTCTTTATTGCCTCCCTGTTCTGAGCTTGTGTATTTTTTGTATATGTATTTTGATACGCTTGTGTAATTTGATTTTATTCCACTTTTAAGTTGACATGTCCTTTCTCTAACCCTTTTTGCACTGCACCCTTGAAATGCAGCATCATTTTTGACCGGCTCTCGAAAAACGGAAAAATGTATCTGGAGGCCACTACTAGACATCTGAACGAATATGGAGACAATGGATTACGTACGTTAGCCCTTGCTTATAAAAAGCTTGAAGAGTCTGAATATGCGGCTTGGAACAATGAGTTTCAGAAAGCAAAGAGCTCTATTGGGGGTGATAGAGAGGCAACACTTGAACGGGTATCAGATATGATGGAGAAAGATTTAATTCTTGTTGGTGCAACAGCTGTTGAAGACAAACTGCAGAAGGGGGTATGAATGTTTTTGCTGCAAGTGATTTATTATCTTCTGCAGATGCTTACTTTTCCCCTTCTGTTATAGGTGCCTGAATGCATTGATAAATTAGCCCAAGCAGGTCTCAAGCTCTGGGTTCTCACTGGCGATAAAATGGAAACTGCTATCAACATTGGGTGTGTGTTTTCTTTCTGTCCTACTTGATTGAATGTGGAACAAAAGTTCCCTAGTTTTGCAACTCTATTAATTGTGAGATGTGCAAAATATGAGATATGTTGGGCAGTCGTGTTCAATCCATTGATGAACCTTTTTGTGCTCGTTTGTGAAAATAATCGTAATGGAACTGTTCTTGTGCAGCTTTTCATGTAGTCTCCTTCGTCAGGGCATGAAGCAGATATGTATATCAACCATGGATATTGATGGATCAGCCAATGACTCTAAAGAGGTAAATATTTTCTTCAGAGAAATTTTGAAAATTTTATTGCAGAAAATTAATTACATTTCACGTTAGAAAGTCTTGGTGTTTGTCACTAAGCAGGCTATCAGAGAGAACATTTTATTACAAATCACCAATGCCTCTCAAATGATCAAGCTCGAAAAGGATCCTCATGCAGCATTCGCCTTGATTATTGATGGAAAAACTTTGACGTATGCTCTAGAAGATGATATGAAGCACCAATTCTTGAATTTGGCAGTTGATTGTTCATCTGTTATTTGCTGTCGTGTTTCTCCCAAGCAGAAGGCACTGGTATGCCTTACCACTTTATTGTTCTTCTAACGACGTTCCATTCTACAGTGATTGTTTAGGTACAGTTGTTTTGTCATGCTTTCCCACATCCTGCATTTGTTAACTAGGTGACTAGGTTGGTGAAAGAAGGAACTGGGAAAACTACTTTGGCCATTGGCGACGGTGCAAATGATGTTGGAATGATTCAAGAAGCAGATATTGGAGTGGGCATCAGTGGGGCTGAGGGTATGCAGGTAGGTAACATCCATGACAGCCAGCTTTACCCCTCCCATTTCAGTTTCATGTTCTTTCTTACACGTGTTTGTACAGATATGTTTATAGGTCTTCTCTTATGTTAATCCATCTTTAGTTAAACTGTTTGGTAATGGAAGTTGTATTGTTGGTCAACCAACTTTCAAATTATCCCACATTAATCAATACGTAGCCAGCAGACTCTTCCTTGCCCTTGAAGAAAAGTAGAACACAAAGCCATAATATACTAATATGTGGATCACAACTGTATCTCGTTTTTTGACTAAAGAATTAATGTGTACATATTTTTCTTTGTATTTTTTTTTTTTTTTTGAGGTTTTCTTTGTGCTTAATCTACTGTACTGATGCGTATCCAACTATTGGACTAGCAGAAACAGTCGGGCAAATACAAGGGTAAGTTGCATGCATTAGAACCTCCCTCTCTCACGCCAGGCAACATCCTTGTGAGAGGCATTGGGGTGAAGGTCATGGTTGGTTTTGTGCAAATTTGTCCCTTTTGATGCCACGCCATATGTATCCTATTGATTAGGTAGTCTTTGGTTGCTTAGGAAGAACCAGCTGGCATGCACAATCCGGTGTTAATCCACCACTTTACCTTAACTTTATGTTGATTGGATGATTTCTGTGAATTATATCACCCGAAATGTTATTTTAAGGTTTGGTGTGAGTTTCTCAACTTACAGCGTTCCACGGTTCTATTATGTATTTGTATTAGGAAGTATATGTTAATACAGGCTTATCTAGCTTTCAGCTCTATGCAGGCTGTGATGGCTAGTGACTTTGCTATTGCGCAATTTCGGTTTCTGGAGAGACTTTTGCTAGTACATGGACATTGGTGTTACAAGAGAATAGCTCAGATGGTAAGACGTGTCAAACTTAGCCAGTCAGCCGCATGCATGCTTGAATTTTTCTTCATAATCACCTATGTTACTGATAGTTCTTATGTACTTTTCTGATTGTCTCTCTGTCTTCTTACTGGAATCATAATATATGCGCTTTTCTGCTTTGGTACAGATCTGCTATTTTTTCTACAAGAATATAGCATTTGGACTTACACTATTCTATTTTGAGGCCTTTGCTGGCTTTTCTGGACAAACGATTTACGATGATTGGTATTCACTCTCCTTCAATGTGATTCTCACCTCGTTGCCTGTCATTTCGCTTGGAGTATTTGAGCAGGATGTTTCTTCCGATGTCTGCTTGGAGGCAAGTTCTGGTCTAAAATGTTAAAAGATTTTTTTTTTCTGTCAAAAACTGTGTCTTGACGAGCTTTTCATATCTCTACATGCTGGTACATGTTCAGTTCCCAGCGCTGTATCAACAAGGACCGAAAAACCTGTTTTTCGACTGGTACAGGATTTTTGGGTGGATGGGAAATGGCCTCTATACCTCCCTCGTCGTATTCTTTTTCAACATTATCATCTTTTACAATCAAGCGTTCCGTGCTGGAGGCCAAACTGCGGACATGTCAGCAGTGGGGACCATCATGTTCACGGGTATCATCTGGGCCGTTAACTGCCAGATTGCCCTGACGATGAGCCATTTCACGTGGATCCAGCACCTGATGGTGTGGGGTAGCATTGCAATGTGGTACATTTTTCTCCTGATCTATGGTGCAATGCCCTCAACTATTTCTGGGAATGCACATGGTCTACTTGTGGAAGCTCTTGCACCTGCACCGATCTATTGGACTACAACGCTGTTGGTAACGGTTGCTTGTAATCTCCCTTACTTTGCCCATATAGCATTCCAACGAGCTTTCAACCCAATGGACCACCATATAATCCAAGAAATCAAGTATTATAAGAAGGATGTCGAGGATCAATCTATGTGGTCGAGAGAACGATCAAAGGCAAGGCAAACGACCAAGATCGGTTTCACCGCGAGGGTAGAAGCAAAAATGAGGCAGTTGAGAACAAAACTGCAGAAGAAGCAGTCTGGGACATCCTTAGTGTCATAAGTAAATGTTCATGATTTTTTCCTGCTTTTTCTTATTCTTTTTGTTAATTTTTTTTATATAAGTTTTTTCTTTTTTCTTCCCCATTTTGTTAGGTCTTACAGGCTATGGCCTTCTTTTTTGTTTTCTTGATTCATTAATTAGCGATTTTTTTCATGAGTTAAAGTGGGGGGTTCATTGATGTCCCATGTTCATTAAACAAGAGCTTTCTGAAGCTGTTGTATGTACCATATTTATACGAGTAAATCAAACGTACAGCTTGTGAATCAGTTTGCATCAGAACATTTGACAAGCCATCCTCATTGTCGGAAAAACTATCACTGTTGGGGGAATCTATGACATTGACAGGCTCATATGTATACATGTTAGATCACTCAGAACCAGCCATGATTGGATGTAATATACTCTATTGAATATGTAAAGTAATTCACTAGTCAGCCTCAAAGTCTAAACAAGGTCTCTACTAGACGAGTCAGATGTGCGCAACCTTCTTCGTTAAAGAAACAAAACAAAAAACAAGGTAACATTGTTGTCATCAGACCCTTGATGCGAGGTACTCCCTTACATGACTAATAACCACATGCAATTTCACAACAATAAAAAAACACATACTCCATTTCATTTCAATATAGTCTATTATACAAATTCCAAGAAACAGACATGTAATATCGTAATTCACAACTATTTTTGTAAATGTAACAAATTCTTTATAATAAACATACTTTTTTGGTAAAAGTTATCATGTACCCAATTTTCTCTAAGAAATCCTTACTCCATTTTAATTTTACCTTGTATAAATATGTAACTAAACTAGCAATATACATTTAATTTCTTTAATTTATTTTTGGTTCCTTTGTTCTTATGATAAGAATGTACATTGGAATTGGATTGAGGTCCTAAAATGTAAGAGAATGTAGAGGGAAGTGAGAAAAGAGAAGATTAGAGCGACACAATAATATTTGTATAAGACGGTCTCAAGGTGTGGTGGTCTCATCAAGTCGGAAAGACGTGAAGAAAAGAAAGAAAGAAAGCGAAAAAAAAGAAAAGCTGTAGAAGAACGCAATAACGCCGCTTGGTTGGATCGAATCGAAGCGCTCACGACCCGCGAGAGATACCCATATCAATTATCATCACCTCCCCCCTCTCTCTCTCTCCTCTCTCTTCTCTCTCTCCTCACTTTCTCTGTTCTCTTTTTTTCTTCTCTGCAACATTTCCATTTCCATTTCTTCATTCATTTTCATTTCCATTTCCATTTCCATTTTCTCTCTGACATAATAATAAACTCAATAAATACCATCCCATTTCAATTTTTTTCCAAATTAAAAACCAACATTCAACATTTAATTTAAGAGAGTGAGTAAATGTAAAGGAAAAGAGACAGAAAATTAACAATATCCAAATCCAAATCCAAATCCAATCAAATCAAAATCATCAGAGTTCCGTTAACTTCGTCCTTTTTCTCTTTTCTCTCTCTTTCTCTCTTCAATTTAATTCTTTTATAGATGGAGGTTTCCTTCAAATCCTCTAAACTAATCCGTTACCCTCTTCCATTTTGACCCAACATTTACTCACACCAAAAAGGGGAAAAAAGAAAAAGGAGCTAAAATTAGGGTTTGTTTTGTTTGATTGATTTTGGAATTCGATTTGATTAGATTAGATGGAGCCGCGAGTTGGGAATAAGTTTCGGCTTGGAAGGAAGATCGGAAGTGGCTCTTTTGGAGAGATCTACCTTGGTTAGCTCTATATTTTATTTTTATTTATTTTCCAGTTATGAAGGAGTTTTTAAGTTTTGTTTATTAAACTAATTGGGTCTTCTTTTTCAATTTGATTTTGGGTAGGTACAAATGTGCAGACCAATGAGGAGGTGGCAATCAAGCTTGTGAGTCTTGCTTGTTACATTTTATGAATAAATTTTAGCTATGGATTTTATTTATTAGTGTATGTGTTTTAATTGATTATGTATGTAGCTGATTGTAATGGTCAAATTGTTGGTCATTTTGACTAAGTTCATTAATTCAAAATTCATGGTCTTAGTGGCAAAATTATTATCTTTATGGTGTTGAATTGGTAAAACTTAAAAGGCAGTTGTGAAATAAAATAAAAAAAAAAGAAGGTAAAAGGCAGTTCAGGGTTCATTTTTATGTGTATCTGTAGTGGAGTGTGTAGAATTTGAAGGGTGTTCTCATTTTTCAGTTGAACTTTATAGCTAAAATGTGTTTGGTCCTGGATATTGGGTTTATAGAGTTGCAACCATCTGTGTTTGGGTTAGCTCCATTAATCATCCATTGGCGTATTGCTTATCACTATCGTTTACAGTTTTGTGCATTTTGGTTCATAGAGTTTCAAATGGCGCTGTTCCCATTGTTTTTCTTGTTGGGGATCTTTCTGCACTCCGTGGAAAGTTGGCTTTGCAGCTGGTTTGTGTTATGCGCACTTTCTGAGTTTTTCGTTAAATCATTACTGTGTTTTTTCTTCAAGTGGCAAATGTGCACTGTCTTCCGCTGTGATATTAGTTTCATGTATGGTATTTTATGTTTCATGACAATAAATACTAAATTCATGAGTTGGGTAAGTAACTAAGTATTGTTTTCTACTTAGTCCTCTTAACCTGTTGCGTAGGAGTTTGGACTCCATGTTTTTTTTGTCTGTTATTAATTAGTTTTCTGTACTTCTGATGATGTTTAAGCTTTCTACATCAACTATACTATGATATTCCTGTTGTGTGTGGAGATCACAATTGTCTTTACTCAAGCAGTTATTGACAGGGTAGAAGGAGCTTTTTTTTGTGTATGAGTATGATTAAGGACACCGAGGGGATGTTTCTGGGGTTTGCTAAGGAAAGTAGTTTTGGTAGAATGGTTTTTTTTATTATTATAATTTTTTTATACCCCATTAGTTACTTCGGCATGGTTGAACATTTGAAATTACGAGGCGGATATTATTGATTATGTATGTAGAGTTTAGGGACTAGATAGCTTCTGTGACTGTCTGGTTGGTTAAAAGTTTTAGTGAGCTTGTAGTATCTTGTGCTTGTGGTTTCTCTTTTTCAAGTGTAGGTGTCACTTTCTGGCATTGGTGTCTAAGTTTCAGCTTCTGATCCTTAAGTTCCATTATCATGTGCTAGTGGTAAGTTCCCACCCCACCCAAGTTCAAGTTCCATTATCATGTAGGCCTCTGTGGGGAGGGATTTCCCTACCTCTTTTTCCCTTCCTCACAGATGTTTTGCTTGTTAAAGTACTAGGTTAGCCTTGTCCATGAGGTAGGGCAACATAGGAAAAAGGGTCATCCTTGCCTTCCTAAAAAGAAAAAATTGAAGTGCCCAAGTGCCATATCCCATCAAAATATTTAAAGGTTAGATAAGGTTCTTCTGTTGAAATGGATATTGTGAGTAACATAGATATACTATGTATAGCTGTGTGACTGCTCATTTTTGCATAAGGAGCATGCCTGTGTTAGGGATATCGACGTTCTGCTGAAGCCTTCTCTTGTTTCTTCTTGTAAAATGCGGGAAAGTTATATCCTCAGTGCAATCAATGGCATCGAAGTTCCAACAATTGTTCTAAATCCCTTGTAAGCTGATCTTAATTGTCAATAGTAGAAAGCTCAAAGGAGCCATGAATGGCGGGAAATATTTTGGAGCGTTTTTCAGAAAATCTGGGTGGCATTGACAGGAAAGCTGATGATGAATCTGAATAAGTTACGCAGGCATTTATTGGAGATTTGGAGATCTTCTTTCTGAAAACTTAAAGCTCAATAGAGAATATTAGGGAACTTACGTGAAAGTACATAAGACTAGCCAGGTGAGGGGGCACTTTGGGTTTGCGAAGACTTTGATGTAGCCTTAAAGGAAATAATTTTGATTTTTTGCGCTGATTAAGTGACAAAGAACTTATGAAAAGACGGATTTGAAAGAATTTGACATCTGAATGCAGCATAATATACTAAGTTATTGTGCAACATGTATCTTAGGCAGGGAGTTTAATCTGTTTGGTTGGATATTCAATTTTTTATTTTTTTTTTGAAGATTGTTGTTATTTTTATTGCTGTATTTGCGGTCAGGTACAAGATAAATGTCCTATGCTTTCTTGTACACATATGTTCGTACATGTGCTTAATGAGTTTGAAAGTGAGCCCTAATCTGGGATTATGTTGTATTGAGTTAGTTGTTACATGAAAAGTTAGCAATTGCTTTATGTCCATTTTTATTATATTGAACAATATCATGCAAGGGAAAAACTAAATGTTGGGTTGGGGGAAGACGAACTGTATTCTTTTTTAGTACGTGTATTCTAATTTTAAACCTTTTCCTTCTCAGGAAAATGTGAAGACAAAGCATCCACAACTGTTGTATGAGTCCAAGTTGTATAAAATTCTACAAGGAGGAAGTATTAAGCCCATCTGCTATACCTATATTGTTTCTAATGCTGTATTTTTATTACCAACTTTTTGCTTGAAGCAAACTACAAGTCTATAACCATGCTGACTGTTGGTTGTCTCTACTTGTGGCAGCTGGAATCCCTAATGTAAAGTGGTTTGGTGTTGAAGGAGACTATAATGTTCTTGTCATAGATCTGCTTGGGCCTAGCCTAGAAGACTTATTCAACTTCTGTAGTAGAAAATTCTCTTTGAAGACTGTCCTTATGCTTGCAGATCAGATGGTATTGTTCCTTCTTTGTTTTATTCTTCTCGTACAGTTTGCTTGATGTCAACTTCCATACCTCCTCCTTGTAACTAAATTGTCCTGGTTTTGGTCAGATCAATCGAGTTGAATTTGTTCATTCAAAGTCTTTCTTGCATCGAGATATCAAGCCAGATAACTTCCTTATGGGTTTAGGTCGACGTGCAAATCAGGTTGGGCTCCTTTTTTGGTAAATAGTTGTCATTGGAACTTGTTATCCATGCCTGCTCTTTACTTTCACCTCATCATAGATTCGTTATACACTGCTCATTGATATTGTAGGTCTACATGATTGATTTTGGTCTAGCCAAGAAATATAGAGACAGTACAACCCATCAACATATACCTTACAGGCAAGTGACAATGAAAGGATGCATGCGTTAGAATTTGGTGATTTTGCTGTTCTGAAATCTGTGTTGATGCTCGTTTCATGTGTTGACTGATTTCACCTCGTTTATTGGCTTCAATGTGATACTGTGTGGCTCCAAATTAAATGTCAGCAACTTATGCTAGACAACTCCTATGCTAGATTAGCACTATATTCTAGACTATTGGTCTGTTTCATTGGTACTGAGATGTTGTGGACCTTCAGCTGTTTTCCAAATTAAGTTGCTTGTATTTGCCGAGCTTGGAACAATTACGATGGATGCATAAAGGATCATAGTTCGCCTGTGGCTTGCACAGCCGTGTATCGTTATTGCTGGAGAACTTTCATTGGTAGTGGAGCTGCTGCTGTTGTAAACATAGCCTGAAGCAAGTAAAACAACTTCCTGTATTTCTTTCCATTTCCTTGGATTTCAAAATGGTTAGATACTTCATTATTTTAACATCTACTCTTTGTAAGAAGCTCTGTCACAATTCTCTCTCGCCATCGTGGTTCTCTCTCTCTCACTTTCTAACTCCTTCCTCACCTAATGAATTGGCCGGCTAGCTTCCGGGTTAAGAGGAAGTCTTTCGATTTCTCCTGTGGTGGCCCTTGAATTGAAGGCTTTGCCCAGATTTGAAGGTACGCAAGCAAATTCGGCGTGTGATGCTGCCAGCAACCATGGCTTGGTGGGTCTGCGAGGTTTTGGGTTCCACCTTCATCAGGCTGAGTAGATTGCAACCGAATGACTGGTTGGATTAAAATTTGCTCCAATGAAAAAGGACGGTTTGTAGGTGTAGATCGATGGTACTTTGAGGGTCGATAGGTCGACGGGTTTCAGGGAGGCGGTGCGCGCGGTGGTGGATGGGTCTCCGACGGACGACTCTTTCCTGTCTGGTGGCAATAACACACCCAGATCTGGATTGTTGTTTTTTTTTTTATGGTAATGAAAAAGAGGGTGCAAGTGAATGGCGACAGAGGCACCCCCTGCTACATCATGTTCGGACTCTCGTGTTCAATAGCGAACATATCAGACTAGCTGAACAACCAGCCCAAACACTGGCCCCATCAACGTAGCACCAACAAGGGGCTAGTATAGTTCCTAGAAGCCACCAGACACAAGGCATGGAGGGAGTGGGGATTCGAACCCATGACCTTGCCTTACCAAACCACTTGGGAGTAAGCTTGGAACCACTAGACCACCACCCTTGTTGGTCAGATCTGGATTGGTTGACAAGGTGGTTAGGGGACATCGGAACTGTTCCAATTGTGGTCAACCTTGGCCTGGTAATCGGCAGCTAGGGCTTTTACGTAATGGGGAGAAAGCGCGTGGAGGATCATGAGGGGCGCGTGAGGCGCATGGAAGCTCACGGGGGTGTGTGGAAGGTCACGGGGGTGCGTGAGGCACGTGGAGGGTCATGGGAGGCGCGTGGAACAATGCGTGAGATGCCTGCTGACCCAAGTAGGACCACGCCTAACCAACAGTTTAGTATTATATTCATTCGAGTCCCCCTGTTGCCTATATGGTTGAGATGTGTTATCATATTCTCATTTGAGGAGTTGTTATCGATTGTACTTGATTCTATTTATATAGATTATTCTTGGGTGAACAATCGTTTTTATGTGGATGTTTTATTCATATATGAACTTCGATCGTCAGTAATTTTTCAATCTGTTCTTAGCATTCTTTCTCCATTCTCAAGCAAGTGAAAAAATGAGAAGAAAAACATTTATTATTGTAATATATGGGTTCTTTTCAAGTTAACCAATCTTTTTTGTGACTGACCTGCAGAGAGAACAAGAATTTGACCGGGACTGCTAGATATGCAAGCATGAACACTCACCTGGGGATTGGTATGCTATTGGGCCCTTATTTAATTATTTTTTTTTGTCAACGTTCATTACTATATTGTGTTCTTATTTATTTATTCTTTATTCCAAAGCCGTGATGGACATGTGGACTCAGGTCACAGATTGTTGTATCCCTGAGTCCCTGTTTAATTGTTTTTAAGTCTTCATTTCATAGACTGATCTATATGCCTAATCAAACAGGCATTTGAGTGGTTGGTTGTGGTTCTAATTCCTAGCTAAAATTTTGGTGTACAGAACAGAGTCGGAGGGATGACTTAGAATCACTTGGCTATGTTCTTATGTACTTTTTGAGAGGGAGGTGAGCACTTCTGACAAGAGTACAATCTTTGTTGTTCGCTCTCGTAGTTTCTTTGATATTGAAGTCTCTACTTCTTTTAGTCTTCCCTGGCAGGGGCTGAAAGCTGGGACCAAAAAACAGAAGTATGAGAAAATTAGTGAGAAAAAGGTCTCAACCTCTATTGAGGTAATTTTGCTTCCCTGGGTTCCTTTGTGCTGAATTTAGTTTGTAACTATACATAATTGGCCTTTTAATAACAATTCTTCTCAGGCTTTATGTCGAGGTTATCCAACAGAGTTCGCATCTTACTTCCATTATTGCCGTTCACTGCGGTTTGATGACAAGCCAGATTATGCGTATTTGAAAAGGATATTCCGTGACCTCTTCATTCGTGAAGGTACAAAATATTCCCATCCAAGTAGAGAAGGGACTCTCTTGGAGGTGCAACATTTTCTAATTGCAATACATAAATTTATTTTCCAGGATTTCAGTTTGATTACGTCTTTGACTGGACCATTTTGAAATACCAGCAATCCCAGATTGTTGCCCCACCTCCACGTGCTATGGTAACGAAGTCTGGATCTTATTTGACTGTTGGTATCACAGGAGTAAGTTACTTATGTATTCTTTATACTTCTTTAGGGTGCTGGACCAAGCTCTGGGTTGCCCCATGGTCCCAATGACAGACAACCTGGTACTTTACTGCAACATTACTTTCTTTGATTGTGAATTCCAGCTATGTTACCCATCTGAAAGCTTTTCTCCTATACTTTATTGGTTTTTTTTTGGACCATGAACTCCTATAATTCTTTTATTAGTTAGTCAGTATGGAAAATCGGATGTTGAAAGAAGCTGATGCAAGCATTTGGTTGTAGGTGGTGAGGATGGAAGGCCTTCTGGTTGGCTTTCAGCAGATTCATCTCGTCGGAGATTAGGAAGTTTACCTAAGCAAAAAAGTCCTGTTGGAAATGATCCAGCCCCGGCTAAAGACCCTATGGTAAATTTCATATAGGTCTTGCACATCACTACAAGTAACATTTTGTGTTATATGCACGTCCTACTTTGCTATAACTTATAGAACTCACTATTAGCTTTTGGTTCCAGAACCTTGTTTTGGTTGTTGAACAACTATGACACAATTTAGGTGAAGCAAACATATCATAGGAGGTATTTTTACCTTAAGTCATATCCTTGATGGTTTGGTGAGGGTTAGCTGTAGACTGGCTAAGAGCATGTACAATGGGAGATTAAGTTGGGGCTCCAGTGTCAAATGGAGAGAAAAATTTACTGAAATATAAATCACTCTGGGAGAGGCTTAAGATGGGATCAAGCTTAAAGTTGGGGCTCAAAATTTAAAACATCACTTGAGATAATAGATAGTGTTAATGTAAAACGATGTTATGGCCTTTAGGGGCACTTCCCTTCCTCTCATGTATTGGTTTGAGAGCCCGACTTCCTTGCCTATTAAAAAATTAAAATAAAATAAAATGTAATTTAAGCTACTAGCTTGTATTCTGGTGTATGTTTGGTGGATTAACGTATTGTTTTTTTGGGTCTGTGGGAGGCACATAGTAAAGTACAATCAAATTACATACAATAAGGGAGAGGGGAAATTGAACCTGAGACCTGGTGTACCTAGGTTATCAGTCTTAACCTCTAGGCCAAGACCTTATTGGGTATGTTTGATGGATTAAGACACAAGGACTTGATAACACATCAGTTCTAAGTGCTGGAGTATCTCCAGTATAAGCAATGATGTTTGGTCCAATGGCTAAGACGCCTAAGAGCTTCAGCGCATTATATATATAGGTGATAGAGGACAACTTACACTGTGGAAAAGACGCTACTAATCCTCCAAAAATAAAAAAAGATGCTACTACTGATCCGGTAACTCTGAGTGGGTTGCTCAGTTGGTAAAACCTTTGAGATTGTCCCTGGTTCAAGCCTTCTCAGGGCTACCATAGGTTTTCCTGGTCATTAACCTCATGCCCTATGGAATTAATCAGGCAAAGCTCGGATACCATGTTACCTTAAAAAAAAATGCTAGTGGTCCAGTGTGTCATGTTTCATCGTGTATTTCAATTTGATTGCTTTCTTTCTTGGTTTTTTTTTTGTGTAGCTATCTAGTTCCTCTCTTTTAAGAACAAGCACATCGGCAAGGCGTGCAGCTGGATCAAGTAGTCGTGATGCTGTGTTTGCTGGGAGTGAAGCAGATCCCGCACGCCCTGGCACAGGGGATCCTGCCCTCCAGAAAGTTACAAGCGGGCGCCGAACTTCACCATTTGTGTCATCGGAGCATGCACGGGCATTCTCTGGCAGAGTAGCCTCAAACGATCATAGTCTCGAATCTACCATCAAGAAAATCGAGGGGCTACATGTCAACAATGAAGACAGATTGCAGTGAGAAGTACAAGCACACAGAGCTTATAGATCTCGGTTTTCTCATGTATATTTGAAAGATGCAGTTTGTTTTGTATGGACTTTGGGTGTTCCTTGTCGTCCTTTTAAATTTTTGTGCTGTAAGTTGAATTTTCTGTCTTCTTTGTTCTTTCTATATTTTTAGGACAGGCAAAAGCCAACATATGAATTTGAAGGCATGAAAATCGGGAGAGGCAACTCCTACAGAGAACACCTGTAAAGAAGCTTTGACCGAGCCCCCTTTTACTCAGGCTGGTTGCAAAATGTTCACATTTAGATTTTTGTTTTTTTTTTCTTTTTCTTTTCGTGTTCTTTACCCCTAGAGTCAGAGTTAAGTTACGTACTGTAGAATTAGGATACTGTTTTTCGTTGTATTATCTTGCTTGATGCTAAAGTATAGAACCCTTCTCATGTTCAGAAAGCAGTGGGAGAGTATTTGGATTTCTGGGTACAGTACAGGTGTCTTCATTTTCAGAGGTTGCATTTTTGCCCAATGCTCATCTGTCTTCATTGATTTTGCCTAATGTCATCAAAGGGGTGTTCATTTAAATCGGATATTCTGAAATTTCGGATACTAACTTTTGGTATCCAAACCCATATAAAAAGCAAATCTTTCAAAAAAATCTTATCTCCATAGTGATAAAGTTAAAAACTTGAACTTTGCACAAATCGGTTTGGTAAGCAAACTTGGTTTTGGTTTATGAGGGGCACAAAGAAATGACTCTTTAGAGATTTGTAGCATAGAGAAAGAGCGGTTTGTAAAACAGTTGTTGATATATAGCATAGAGATGCTCTAAATATTGCAAGAGACATCAAGAAAAGAATTTCTAAGGACAACTCTCTTTCTTAATTCCTTTGTTGGACAAACAATCAACGTATAAAGTCGTTTTGAATCAATATTACGTTTCCTCATCTTTTACCTTTTGTAATGACTACATTTTAGCATCTTGTCCTACTGCTAGCCCCACACTTAGAGTTAAAATGACTAACGTTTATCAGTTTACGTGGATTTTAATTAACATTATAATAAAGGAAGATGAACAATGGAAATAAGAAAGAAAGAGACATATACATTGTTTTTTCCCCCTTCTTGGTGTAATTGTTCTCCAGTCTTTCTTTTTTTTAAATAAACTTGTCTATTTTTGTGCTATGCTGCATAACATTACGAATAGTTAAAGTAATAATAAATGTTCTTCTGATTATCAAAAAAATATTAATAATAAAAATGTTCTTCCAATAAAATATTGTCCGCCCTTATAGTAATAATTAAATAAGATTAAGGTATAATTGATACTTCTCACTTTAGGTCCTATATTATTGGATTTTTCTTTCCAATTAATTATAGTATTTTTTTTTTAACAAAATTTGTGCCTATAACTGTGGGGCCTGATTTTCGGGCTTACAGTATCGTGACCCGAGAATCGTTGCGTTACGTGCCTAGGGGCACATCCCACGGAAATCGACTGATTGAAGAAGTCAATTGTAAAGGAATCATCTTAAGGTTGGAAGTCGCCACCTTGTTATGGCCCGAACAAGGACGAGTTTTTACAAAAGAAGAGTTGACACCTTGTTATGACCCAAACAAGGACGGGTTTTTAGAAAATGAAGGGTTTTATAAACGATTTTAAAGAAAACCATTTAAGAAACCTAAAAAATGACTTCATTGCGATAAGGCATGAAAATTCTTTGACTGGTTTGCGAATGCAAAGATCTTGGTTCGGGTCTAGGTTAGAAGGTGCGGACGTCATTGGACTCGTCTCCTCCTCCGTACTGAGTACGGGCACTTTACTAATATGTTGTATCCCAATTAAAAAGCTTTAAATTATATGATATAATGCCTAAAATGATAAAGAAAAGCACATATATTTACATATTGTCACACAATACACTTGCATGTAAAAATCGGTTTTGAAACCGGTATATTCGTTTATGTACAACGGGCTTGGATACGCATGTATTGCTCTACGTACCAATTATTGTAGGACTTGAATCTACTCTTGGATCAAAGCCCTAGCATAGTTCCGATCAGTGAACTCTTGGATGCCACTAAGGCTGGTATGATTGTTATTTCCCGTGAGAGAAATACAATTGAAAAACTTATAAGATGACTCGCGATTTAGAGTCGAATTAATCCGAGGAACCCCCTACTTCCCTATAAGAAGTAAGATAAGGTTCAAATGGGAATATTTGCCTACTCATTTGAGGCGTTCAACCCGACAACATTTGGTAACATACGAGGATCAACCCAATTCTTAGTTTTGAGTATACTTATAGGCTTCTCAAAAATATTCGTTCTTTACTCGGGAATAACATTCACTGGGGATGAGTAAATGAATGATTTGTGTAGAGTATGAGTATGTATTGGTGGGTAATGGCTTAGAAGAGTCTTTTCGATAGGATCCCCCGGGATAGCTCGAAGCCAAATAAGAGGGGACGATCGATTATTTACTTTTATTCGATCATAGGTAATCCACTGGGGAAAATGATGTCACTGGGGAAATGTGGATTCCACTAGGGAATGTGATTTTGAATGAAGGTGATTTGATGTGGTGGTAGGTGGAATACCTATGATCGCGAATAAGCAAATATCTGATTCTAACCTCGAATTTGATTTCAGGTCGGGTTTGTCCATAAACGAATATACTGATTTTATTGAAAATATGCAACTGAATATATAACACATGTGAGAGAAGTTATTTTTATTTTATTTTCCGAGTTGTATTATTAGGTGAAAACATATGAATGCAAATGTACAAGTATAATTAAGAAGCCTCGAAATAAATGAATTACAATTTAAGTAATTACAATAAAAATACAAAAAATGTCTAGAATTCCTAAAAGGGAGGAAAAGACTTGATCTTCATGTACATGACGCCGTCGGTGCTCGATCTCGGTCGTCGTCTTCAAACGCTTGGGTTTATTCCCAAAAGAAGTGATTTATTTACAAAAGAATTGGTTCATTTACAAAGATTAATTAAGAAATTCAATATTCACGTGAGCGATTAAAAAGAATCAACAAGGGATTGGTCCAACTGCAATTTATTAATGCTAAAAATATTTTTATAATTACTGGGACATACTAAAATAATAAACTGGAGAAATTCATATTTTTATCATTTTATTTGATAATTAAAATAAAATCATTTACACAATCACATAAACTCGAATTCCCAATAAACTAGAACGAACTTCCTTAATTCATAACTCGATCGTTCCTTAATCAAAAAGGGTGATTGCAAAGTCTAACTTGGTTCATTTTATGTCCTCTATCTACTGTAAAACAATCAGGTCAAAAAAATTGTGGTTAATGAGTTATTAGCAAATTATAAGTTTCTGAAAGCTAATTGACAGGCTTTGGTTTTTGAATTACTGGAAATTAATGACAAGTGATCTAAGTTTAACATTAACACGGATTAAACAAGACTTTAAGATGAGTGTTCACACAAATTATCAAGATGTTTACACAAGTTTAGGTCATTTTACAAAAATAAACAAAAGTCCGGTACAAAGATCCTAATGTTGTACTTTATTTTAAGTTAACAAATTATCACTCATACTGACAAATTTGAACTCGGTTTTGATTAATTCATTAAAAATCTAATACAAGTATAAATTGAGTAATTCAAAGTCTAAATTGGTCCTAATTGAGTCTAGTATCCAATTTCAAATTCATTTTATATTGAGAAAGGATGGATCACTGCAGGTATTTAGATTAGTGAACATAGTCAATTCTACACCTAAGTTAGTTGGTTAATTTTAGAATTAATTATACTAGGTGAAATTTAATCTTACTTATATACATTCAATACACATGAAAGGGAACATCGACAAAAATTAACAAAAATTAAACACTACTCTAAGTGATTTTTTTAGGCTGATTATTAACAAGTACTAAACCTAAACAAACATTTAGAAGTTCAGAATTACTTTGTCATTTTAAAAATCATATAAAATTCATTTTTTAACCAAAATGGACAAAGTTGGTGTCTGTAGAAATCTTATTGAATCTTCTTTAATTTTATTAGAAATAGCTTAGGCCAAAAAGAGTAACCAAACATTAGTTATTTACAAATCTAACTACGATGGTCTAAATTTGACAGTTTAATTTCACAAAAATAATGTGAATTATTTAACCGTTGGATCTTGGTCACTTTTATGTATATTGAAATCTATTAAGCTAAGGTTTCATATGGTACTAATTTTACAAAATTCTAACCGTTGGATTTTCCTCAATGTACAAACAAAGTTACGTCTTCTAAATTGTAAGAATCCGAATTATTACAAATTGGAACAAACAAAAATTCCGAGGCTTCTATATGCATGAATGGTCAATTTTATCCGTTTTTATTGAAGAAAAGAAAAAAAAGTTGATGAGGGGGGAGAGTAACATTCATTGTTCAAGCATTTTTTGATCAAACATAACTCAATCTCACCGTAAAAACACTCAAAGGCTTGATCTATGTCCTTCAGGAGGACGAGTTCGCGTGGGCACTTGAACTCTTACCTAGGGCAGTTTAGCCGCGTGAAAAATAAGGGGTGCATCACCTCCTCATATCAAATCCAACCAAAAGAAATAATAGTTTTACTAGCAGTATATATATACATATATACATAATATAAATACATATATAAATACATAATATAAATATAGGTTAGTAAAATAATCACATAAAAAAAATTTAGAGTTAATAGTGAGTAAATGTTAGTAAAGATAATCACATAGAAAGATTTACATCTAAAACAAATATGGGTTAGTGAAATAATCGCATATAAAAAGAAGATCTAGAAATATAAATATGGGTTAGTGAAATAAGCACATAGAAAAAGTAGATCTAGAAAAATAAATTTAAAGGAGAGGGGAAAAACATAAGAAAATAAGGTAACAAAAAGGAGAGAATGAAATATAAGAGGGAAAGGGGTAAAGTAAGAAAAAAAAAAGAGTAGAAGGATAATAATAAGCACAATAAATAAAACTAAATAAATATGCACAAGTATATATAAACAAAATTAAGAGTTAGGACAGTTACCTTAATAGAGTAAGTGATTAATTAATTAAAATTCACAAGTGTGAAATTAGTTACAAGTACCCCTTACTTGCAACTAATGAAAATAAAAAGAACTTATTTTTATCTTGATTAACTATACTAGGTGGAAGAAGAGAGAAGAGAGCTCCAACACTTCGAGATTTTTTGTGAGGGAGAGGGGCCTCTTGCAAGTGAGATGAGAGGGGGTATTTATAGATAAATGAAAGGTGGGGGTGCTAAGGTTAGTGTAAAAAAAAATCAGAAATTTGAACAAGAAAAAAAGAATCAAAATAACTAAAAATGTATATACAAATAGGCTTTAATAGGGGCCAAATTGAGTTTTAGGGGGCAAATTTAGGTATGAACTTATGAGTAAATAAAACACTAATAAGTCTGAAAGAAACTAAGGTGAATTAGCTAGAAAAGAAAAAAGGGGAACAAAGGAAAAACCAAAGGAAAAAGAGGAGAGGTGTAGAAGAGAGAGAAGAGAAGCCCTCCCTCAAGCACATTTTTAGTCAATCTTCTTCCTCAAGCCATTTCTATCCCTTTTTTCTCTCTTTTTTCAGATCTGGATGGAAAAAAAAAAATTCAGATCTGTTGGGTTTGTCCTTTAGACGGAAGAGAGAGATTCTTGAAGTCTACCTTCTCGCATTTGGGGTCGGGGTTGCCGGCGAGGTCTTTTGTCGACTTTGCTGGTCTTCTAGCCCCTCCGACGAACTTGAACGTTATGGATATTTAGCCCTCTTGAGATAAAGTAACTTGGCTCAGCTTTATAGGAGTTTGATCAATTTAGGCTTTGATTGCATAGATTGGGTTTGATTTCTCAGATCTGTTTTTGTGCAAATTTAAGCTTGTTGTCTTTGAAGAATTTCGGTTGGTCATGCGTTTCCGCCGTGGTCCTCAGCCATTTGAAGCTTCAGTTGATATAAGGGGATTTTGAAGAATTGATCCTCTTTGTTTCTTCTGTTCTTGATCTGATGAACAAGATGAAAATGGAAGTGGAAGATGTTCTTTTTTAGATTTATTTAAGTTTGTATCGTTTTTAGTCTTCCTGTTTATTTGTTCTTGGCTGTAATTTATTGTATTAAGTCCTTTACTAATCTGTTAATGAAGGCATCTTAGGATAACCTCTAATGGAGGTTAACTTGGTTGTCTTGCCTTTTCAAAAAAAAGAAGGAAAAAAAAGAAGAAGAGAGAGAATAGAAAAATGAAAGAGAGAGAAAAGATAGTGAAAAATAAAAGAAAAACAAAATTAAGGGGCGGTGTTTACTGTTACGGTGGGTGGGGGGTCAAATTTTTTCCTTTTTTTTTTATTTCCCAATTTTGTGGGACCCACTTTGGGGAAGGTAGCAGAAATTTTTTTTTAAATTATTTTTTCTTTTATTATTATTATTATTATTATTATTGTATTGGTAGTAAGGGCTTTGGGTTTGGCTTTTCTAAAGGGTTGGGTCAATTATGGACCTTAAATGTCTCTTTTAGCCCAAATATTTTATTTTAATTAAGGCAATTACAGTTAATAATAATATTAACTGTAGTAATTATTTAAAAGAAATACGAGTCAAAATTCGGCGTCTACAATAACACACCCGAAAATAAGGCCTATTGTCTTCAATTTCTTCCAAAGTATTCATTCATTAAATTCCAGTTCTTCAAAAAAATTCAGTTTAGTTCAGTCGATTAAAAAAAAAGTTCAATTTTAAAAAATTCAGTTCAATACAATAAATTTTGGTTCAATTAGTTTTCTACAAATAAATTCATCTAGAAAAAAGGTGAAGAAAATAGGATCTAAGTATTAAACTTCCTTCAAGATTAAACCAATTCTACAAGACAGTTGCCTCCACCAAACTTAGCCTAAACCTTCAAGAAGGTGCATGGTTACTTCGACATTGATACAAAGCATTTAGTACGAATAAATTAAAGAAAGATGAAGATTGCAAAAAGGGGCATAAGATAGAATTTCTAAGCCAAATCTTTCTTCTGTGGAAGGTAATTAGGTAATACTCTTAAGTAATAACCCCACACATAAAGAGTTAAGATGACTAAAGTTCAAAGAATGATGCTAGCTGCAGTCTCACTATGAGGCTGTAAATTGCAGCCTCACCTCTATAAGCTGACATGTGTAGAAAACTGTTATTTTTAAAAATTAATTCACTTTTTCTCTCATTTTCTCTCTTTTTTTGGGGTTCACTCTTCCCATATTAGGGTTTTCTTTTGGGGGGTTTTTGGGGTTCATCCTTCTCGTTTTAGGGTTTACCTTTTTATTTTGGGGGGTTTTCGGGTTCACCCTTTCCATTTTAGGATTTTCTTTTTGGGTTTTTGGGGTTCACCCTTCCCATCTTAGGGTTTTCATTTTGGGTTTTTGGGGTTCACCCTTCCCATCTTAGGGTTTTCATTTGTAGAATTCCGACGGCAAAATCGTCGGAATTAATGGTGTGGTTGTCGTCGGTAATAGTAATTGATCAAATTTCACTCAAATAAACATGAATATTGAGGAGAGAGAGTGAATTTATTGAAAAAAAGTCACAAAATTTGAGGAACTTTACACATGTCAGCTTGTGAATGTGAGGCTGCAATTTGCAGCCTCAGGGTGAGGTTGCAGCTAGCAGCCCTCAAGTTCAAATTACGTGAAACTCGTGAACCCCTACCACATTATATATAAAGACACGAGCATGCACAAGCCAATAATTCCAACTAAATATAATCATTAAGCTCTCAAGCTCTCCTTTAACAATATCAATCAGCTTCAATTTTATTCCTTGCTTCTTAAATTTGCATGGTTCAATCAAATATATTCTACCCTACCAAAAAACAACAAAAAAAACAAAAACAAAAAAAAAAAAAAACATTTATTATTCTAGTAAGTATATTTTTCAGAAAATTACTTACTTATTATTATACTCTCAAATCAGTGACGTATCTAGGTGGATACAAGGTGGTACCTCCAAATTCTTGTATTTAAAATTTTTGTACTCCCAACGTCACATTTCTAGATTCGCCACTGAATCACTCTCAATATATAGATATATAATAATGTCAAGTCTGATAGCCTTGGTAAGTGATCCGGCCAAGGAATTGGTACAGAAGTATATCATAAATGAAATACAAGAAACGTATACTTACGTAAGAGATTACGAGGATAACCTCATAAAACTCGCAACACAGCACGAGGATCTGTGTAACAAGAAGCGTGACATTGATGAAGAAGTGGAGATTGGTGAGTTAGACAGACTAGAAAAGAGAACAAACGAAGCCAGTGATTGGCTTCGAAACGCTGCACAGAATATCGAGGATGTAACTGCATTGAAGCTTATTAATGAGAAGCACAGAAGAAAAGCTAGGGATCAAAGTTGCAGCTTTGGACGAGTTTCGCCATATGATTTGTATGTTCGGTGTCAAATGAGCAAACAAGCTAAGGCTAAGGTTGAGAAAATTGGAGAGATAGTTAAGAATATTCCATCAGCTCCGCTCACTCTCCGTGTAAAAAGAGCTGATCTGAAATGTATTCCCAATGAATTCATGAAGGGGTTGAACTCAAGAGAAGAGCTTCTGCAACAAGTGATGAAAAAATTACAAGATGACCAAGTTCATATTGTTGGCCTATTTGGTATGGGCGGTTTAGGTAATTAACTTTCATTTCTTTATCTCTTTATCATATGTTATTTGACTATATATTTGGTACCGAGTATATGAATTCTTTTGTCATTTGATATAGGGTGATGTTATTGTCAAATCAAAAAACACTATTATCATATCAAATATTAGAGAGTTTAGCTTTTTAAAATTTTCATATATGAGATAATAAATTAAATAACCTGATAACAATATTTTATGGTTCAACACTAACATTGCCCTTTGGTATATTCATTGAACAAGTATTTCACTATTGTGGATTTTATATTTTTTTGCATGATGCATGACTTAAAAGTTTTTAAGCAAAAGCACTTTTCATATTCATATGAAATTTGATAATATTTTGACTATAATCCTATATTTAAATTTTAATTATGTGGTTTTTGTGTTATCTTAACAAGAGTTAATTTTAGCTATTTTCTTAATTCTCTCCCGTTTTAATCAACATTTAGTATTGGTGTTTTAGACATTACTCAGAACTTTTCTTAAATCTCATGTTCAAATTTAAAAGTTAAAAAAGGAAACAAAAATAAATAATATCTCCCAAATAAAGGAAAAAAGAGAGTATACCTCTCAATTGAAATTCGAACCTAAAAGACAACTTCAACCAAAAAGACTACTCAATTCTTCGTTTAGCTTTTCACAAAAACTTATTTGAGACGGTCTTATGGTAACTTTTGATAAGACGAGGGTCACTTTTTAGTGAAACAAGGATCACTGCTTATAATAAGTAACTCATACATGCCTAAATAGTGACCCCATTTTTAGATGAGTTGGTCTCACACAAGACTTGCTCTTAGGTTTTTACTCAAAACCAATTTGGTAACTCCTACAAATATCTGCTCGTCCTTATACCTATCTAATTTATAAATAAATGAGCCTTTTTGGCGCAATAAATAAAATGACTTTATAGGGTAGGTAAATAGTATTCCATATATGAGGCAAAATGAAAGCTCATAACAGAAAGAAGCAAACAACCGGAAAAAAAAATAAGGGTAAATTACACTGAGGTATACTGAGGTCCGGTGAAATTGCATAGATGTATACTTACGTTTGACTAAATACACTGAGGTATACTCTTGACCATTTTTTGACCGTTGACCAAAGTCAAAATAATTTTTGGACATAAATACCCCTAGTATACCTCATTGAAAGTTTATAGAAAAAATGATTGTCCAATAGTTTCCCACTTACTTTGCATTGCATGCTCGTATTTCTTTTGCTGATTGTGTCATATCGTGCTCAAATTGTTATCAAGATCGACATATAATTGACATCAAAATCTCATAACTTTAGATCGATAGCTTTTTTTCGGTACAGTTGTAGTCAATTTTGCATGATAAGAGAAATTTATTAATTTATGGTGCAGTTCTCTCAAAATCAAAAACTAAATAAAAAGGAAAAAAATTGAAAAATCATTGCACAATAATCTTTTTTAAACACTTTCAGTAAGGTATACTCGGGGTATTTATGTCCAAAAATTAGTTTGACTTTGGTCAATAGTCAAAATGTGGTCAGGAGTATACCTCAGTGTATTTAGTCAAACATGGGTATACCTCTCTATAATTTCGCCAAACCTCAGTATACCTCAGTGTAATTTACCCAAAAAATAAAATTAGTTGATACCTTGTTTTTTCAAGAGTTGAGATAATACTTAATTAGAAAATAATATTCTTCTATCGTACCAAAAAAAAGAAGGGGGAAAACAATACTCTTCCTAGGTGATATCATCCTTCTTGTTTTTTTTTAAACGGGTGATATATTATACAGTGTGATACATTTCATTGTGCTGTATTGTGATAGCATCGCAAAATCCAATACAAATATAATTGATTTTATATGTTGAAAGTCTCACATTGAAAAAAATTAGTGAAAATCGAGGCTAATAAGAGATAAAAAAACAAAGGATAAAAACAAAACAAAGGAAAACATACATTTCTCGACTATTTGCATCACTATCAATTTAAAATGATACTTGTTTTTTTGTTCTTCTTAAATTGATACTTAGAGTATCTCCAATGCTACAAAATTCTAAGTGAATTTTTATTTGTACCATATCATCAGTGCAAAAATCATCTCTTTTTTTTTTTGATCTTTTATTAACCCATCCTTCCTAAATCCCAATGGTATAAATCTTTAAAAATCTCTAAGTAAGGGATCCAATTTAGAAAAAGATTATGCCACAAACCTGATTTGTCTAGATAAAGTGGTTTGTGAATTTATTTATTTATTTTTTCATAGGTTTATTACTATAAATAGAGGTTTTTTAAGAAGATTTTTCACCTCACGAACCTTTAAAAAAAAATTGTATTGGAGATACTCTTAGATTAATGGCAAATTATATACGAACTTAAATTGCACCGATAATCGATTTTTTGGAGACAATTATGACCCTCATTAGATGCAACCCCAACACTAACTCCATGTCAGACCAAAACAAAACTTTCTCTTTCTCTTTATCTAATCTCACAACAGTCTTCTCCCCACAACCATGGTCCTTCTTCCTCTCTCCCTCACTCTTTCTCTCTCTCTTCTCCAACATCAGTTCCTCCATACCCAAAACAATGGGAGCCTCTTGTTGCTGCTAGGGTTTCCAATTTCTGAATTTAATCTCAGTTTCATCCTCTCAATCTCTGATAAATTTTAATAATTGGGCTTTAACAAGTGAGCACACATACAAGACAAGTGAGGTTCCAACCCCAAACCAATTGACAATGGTTGGAGTAATCCACTTTTTTATATGTATGCTCAAGACCACTTAATCTTTCCATATGGGACACAAACCCACTTCAACACCCCACCTCACGCAAAGACCCATAATGGGCTGAAGCGTGGACCAAATAAAGCCTATTATTGGCCAGTCACATGCGCGTGGGTTAAATAGGGGTTTATAAATGCAGAATCAAAGCTCACTTTCAATAATTGGGCCTTAACAAGTGGGACACAAACCCACTTCAACAATCTCAAATCAATGAACTAGACAACGAGCAACAATACTAACACACCACCAGGACAACTAAAAATGGTCTTTGTTTCTGGATTTTGGTTGTTGGGTTTTCTCTCTCAAGTCAAAATTCATCTCAATTTTCATCTGTCTCGGTGTTGGTTTTGGGTACGTACCTGTTCTTCTCCCCCTTCCTTTGTAACTACCAGGAGCCTTTATGTTTTTTATTTTCAATTCTATTCTTTCGTTAATTGAAATTTCTCAATTGATATTACATGATATGGTATCTATTTTTCATTTTTGATTGTTGGGTTACTGTACTGTATCAATGTTTGATAATTGATAATGCTTGTTTGGATTCAATGAATTGACTATCTATTAGTGTTTGATGTACTATCTTATAGAATTGTTTCACTTTGACATTTTTACAAACATTTGGGGTGCGTTATTCACTGCCCTGCAAAAGATTCATTTTCAATGAGCTTTCTACTTTCATGGCATCATGATTTGCATCTGAATAATTATTGTTGATTTGGAATGGCTTTAGGTATTTTTTCTTCAAATTCTTTTTTTTTTTTCATAGAGTTTCTTCAAATCGTTTTGAGATTAGGGTTAAATTTGGTTATTTTAAAACAAAATTTCATAGAGGTATATAAGGAGGAATTATTGTGTAGTCCATGAGCACGGCTGTAATCAGTAAAACGTCACTTGGTGTAATTTCGCCATAGGACAGTATACGTTAGGCATCTTTTTAATGGTATAGCAACTAAATATATTGAATAAAGAGAACAACAGATTAGCTTACAAGCTTCTTATAGTATATAAAATATTTGTGGATATAATATATGGATTGTAAAATATTTGTTATTTGATATATGGGTTGTTATTGACCGAGAATAATATAAAAAAGGGTGATCCTTGTATATATTGGTATTATGGCTGTTAACTTGTGTTTTTTTTGAGGTGGCTGGGTGGGTGTTGTCTTGTGTTGGCCTTTTAGTTATGTGCGCTGCCCTTCATGTGTATATATGACATACTTACTATTCATTCCTTCTCTGGCTTGTGGATCAAAATTAATACTCCTCTTACGCAAAATTATGTGACACAGGTAAAACCACACTGGCCAAAGAAATTGCCAACAAGAGAGGTAAAGGTTTTTTCGACGAAATCATGATGGTAGAGATCTCAGAAGCTCCGAACATCGAACACATCCAGGATCAAATTGCAGAGCAAATTAATCTTGATTTAAGCAAATTCACACTGCGAGTGAAAGGGTCAAAGAAATATATAACAGACTAACGAAAGCCCGTGAAGGGAGAAGGAGTAAGCGACTTGTAATCCTGGATAACATTTGGAAACAACTTGATTTGAATAAAGTTGGAATTCCTCATGATCATGAGGAGACAAAATCATGCAAACTTCTACTAACAACCAGGGAGAAGAATGTCTGTAAAGCCATGCATGCAAAAGATGATCATATACTTGAGTTAAAAGTGTTGGAGATGGATGAAGCTCAGCTTCTCTTAAGGAATCGACTTGATGATGAGACTTATAAAGAGGATGAAGAGTTTAAAACTGTGGAAGACAGGCTGTTGAAGAAATGTGGAGGCTTACCTCTTGCAATTGTAGCATTAGCCGATATGTTACGTAATCAAGAAATGGCCATCTGGAGACATTATGCAGATGAAATGGAAAAGCCCATCTCAAGCCAAGTTATGGGTGGTGGCGTGAATCGTGAGACCTACAAAATTTTGGAAGCCAGTTACAAGCTAATAGATAGCAACAAAAAGAAGATGTTTTTCTTGCTTGCTTGTTTATTTCCACTAGGTTCTAGTATACCAATCCTACATTTGTTGAGATTTGGCATTGGTTTGGGTTTATTTGAAGATGTTAACTCTCTCACTGAAGCGGAGGACCAAGCAAGTAGATGGGCTCAACAACTCATATCGTCATCGTTGCTATTGGAGGATGATTCCAAGTCATATCCATGGATATCAAGTGATTTCAAAGCCAAATTAAAGATTCATGATGTTGTTCGAGCTTCTGCAATTTCAATTGCTGCACAACAAGGTGATTATCTTACTAACTCCCAACTCAATTACTATGCATGCGGCATGCCACAATATCAATAGATTTAAGATTGACAAAATGAGCCATTACTTTCTACAATTACAAAAGGCTTGTCTGTGTTGCTTGTGTGTTGTGTAGGGGCTTGATTGCTAGGCATTGCTACCTTTTTTGAGCCTTTAGTTTCTTTTTTGATTTAGACTAAATTATAAAAAGTGCTTATTTCATTGTAGGAAATCACAGGATTATGGTGGAAGCCATCCCTCGGTGGATATGGGAGGAGACTTGCAAAAAGTACAGTGCCATCTCATTCAAGTCTGGCCATGATCATGCTCGTCTTTGTGGAATGAAATTAGACAAGCTTAAAATAATATTGATACTTAATGGCAGCCGACCCTCACGGTTTGGTGATTATTTCTTTCAAGGAATGACAGCCCTAAGAGGTTTTAGTACTGCGAGACATGGAATTCTCTGAGAGAGGTTACCTACATCAATTACAAGTTTGAAGAATCTCAGGACATTACTTTTGGAGCGGTGTAATCTGTTGGGAGAAATTGGATTGATTGGTGAGTTGGGAAATACGTGTTGGCCCACAAAGAAGATACTGGAGAAACAGACACTACTTTGACAAAGAAGAGCAGGGATTTAGGCACTTGAAACATCTTGAGATTGAACACTGCTTTGACATGGATTGTTTAATCAGCATAGACGACATGATAAATTTGACAACCTTTCCGATGTTGGAGAATTTAAAGCTATCTTATTTGCGGAGCTTAAAGAAGATATGCGATTTGCAAACGCCACCAGATATGTTCTGTAACCTCCAAATACTGAATTTTACCGCACTGTACAATCTACAACCCTACATACTGCCTGTGGATCTTGCAGGCAAGTTGAAAAAGATTGTTGTGGCCGATTGTAATTTTGTTGAAATTCATACTCATGGGGCGTGCCGCTGACTCCTTGGTTCATGACTTCATTGACCCATTGCCATTCTTAGGAAAGCTACATTTAAGATATCTACCAAAACTAGAAAGCATGTTGAGCCAAGGACAGTATTCAGCCACCCAAAATGACTACGATACCAATTGCCATGCTCTCTTCACTGTAAAGGTTCGTCCGCCCTACTAGTCTACTGCTCATACATATTGAATACTCCTTTCGTTCCAAATTTTCCTTAACTTTACTAAACTTGACCATTAATTTAAGAAAAAGTATAAAGATTTATAAAGTAAAAATACTATTATTAGATTCATTTTTACTTATATTTATAATCTTTTTATAATTTTTATAGTTATAGAATTATAATTATTTCTGGTTAAAGTGTAAACATAATGAATTGAAACTATAATTATCATACAATGCATAAAATAAAAGGGCTAAGCATAATGAATTATAACAAGAACATGCATTTATCTTACTTTATATGGCACCCAAAATGATGACGATATTCTAGAGTTGATGAAATATTTGATCAAAACAGAAATAATGTTGATGAAATAAGACATTGGGCCAACTCTAACAATACAATTTTTGTTTAAATGTTAATGTCCCAGACTCACTTTCCGTCCCTAGAGACACTGGATATATCGGGCCTTAGCACTATTGTAAAGTTGTGGGATAATTTGCAAAATTCTTATGTTTCTAGCTTTCAGAAGCTGACGAGTATAATGATTTCGTGCTGTGGAGCTTTGAAAAGTCTTGGCCCGCCCTCTGTTGCTGCTGCTCTTGTGCATCTTCAAAGATTATCGATAGTAGAATGCAAGACGATGGTGGAAGTTGTAAGCATGGAAACAACAACAACAACAGGGGAGCACTCTTCATCAAAAGTCATTACATTTCCCAAACTCGAAGAACTCAACCTTGAAAATTCAAAAAACCTCAAGCGCTTTTATGCGGGAAGTTATGAACTCCAATTCCCCGCCTTAAAAGAGTTGTGCTTGACTTACCTTAGGAGCATGAGTACATTTGCAGGGTTGGAAAACTCGACTGCTTTATTCAATGACAAGGTACATCAATTAGCACCCTCCTCTTTGTTCTATGCAATACTGATTAAAAAAAATGTTTGATGCAATATTCTAATTTTGATGAAATAGAACATTGGGCCAACTCTAACATACAATTTTTGTTGAATCGTGAATTAATGTTGCAGATTCTCTTTCCGTCGGAGATTCTTTCGATAAGGGACCTTCCCATTATCGTAAAGGTGTGGGATAATTTGCAGGTACCTGTGCAAACAAATTACTCGTATGTTTCTAACTTTCAGAAGTTGAAGGTTATACACATCCCGAATTGTGGAGCTTTGGAAAGTATTGGCCCGCGTTCTGTTGCTGCTGCTCTTGTGCATCTTGAAATATTATTCATATTAAATTGCGAGACGATGGTGGAAGTTATAAGCATGGAAACAACAACAGGGGAGCACTCTTCCTCCATAATTGATGATGACAATATTCCATCAAACTTCATTACAATTGTGGAGCTTTAGAAAGTATTGGTCCAAACAACCTTTGAAATCAGCCGGAGACGTCTAAATCACTTTCGAATTTGCTCTTAATCCCTTATTATAATTACTAATACATATCTCTAGTACGTCTTTTTCACGTTTTATTGAAAATAGTATCCGATAGTCACATACTACTTGTTGAGAGTCAATAGGCGGTTTTCGACCAAACGACCTTCGAAATGAGTTGGAGACTTCTAAATCACTTTCGTATTTGCTTTTAATCCCTTATGATAATTACTAATACATATCTCTAGTACATCTTTTTCACGTTTTATTGAAAATAGAATCCGATAGTCACATAGTACTTGTTGAGAGTCGATATGCGGTTTTCGACCAAACGGCCTTTGAAATGAGCCGGATACGACTAAATCACTTTTGAATTTGCTTTTAATTCCATATTATACTTACTAATTTATATCTCTAGTACGTCTTTTTCACGTTTTATTGAAAATAGTATCCAATTGTCACATACTACTTGTTGAGAGTCGTTAGGCTGTTTTCGACCAAACGACCTTTGAAATGAGCCGGAGACATTTAAATCACTTTCAAATTTGCTTTTATTCCCTTATTATAACTACTAACACATATCTTTAGTTCGTTTTTTTCACGTTTTATTGAAAATAGTATCCGATAGTCACATACTACTTGTTGAGAGTCGATAGGCGCTTTTCTACCAAACGACCTTTGAAATGAGCCGGAGACGTCTAAATCACTTTCGAATTTAACTTTTTTTTCCATATTATATTTACGAATACATATATCTAGTACGTCTTTTTCACGTTTTATTGAAAAATAGAATCCGATAGTCACATAGTACTTGTTGAGAGTCATTAGACGGTTGTCGACCAAACAACCTTTGAAATGAGACAGAGACGTCTAAATCACTTTCGAATTTGCTTTGAGTCTCTTATTATAACTACTAAAACATATCTCTAGTATGTCTTTTTCACGTTTTATTGAAAATAGTATCCGATAGAAACATACTACTTGTTGAGAGTCGATAGGCGTTTTTCGACCAAATGGCCTTTGAAATGAGCCAGAGACATCTAAATCACTTTCTAATTTGCTTTTAATCCATTATTATAATTACTAATACATATCTCCAGTATGTCTTTTTCACGTTTAATTGAAAACAGTATCCGATAGTCACATACGACTTGTTGAGAGTCAATAGGCGGTTTTCGACCAAACGATCTTCGAAATGAGCTGGATACGTCTAATCACTTTCGTATTTGCTTTTAATCCCTTATGATAATTACTAATACATATCTCTAGTACTTATTTTTCACATTTTATTGAAAATAGAATCTGATAGTCACATAGTGAATGTTGAGAGTCGATAAGCAGTTTTCGACCTAACGGCCTTTGGAATGAGCCGGAGACATCTAAATCACTTTCGAATTTGCTTTTAATTTCATATTATACTTACCGATACATATCTCTAGTACGTCTTTTTCACATTTTATTGAAAATAGTATCCGATAGTCACATACTACTTGTTGAGAGTCGTTAGGCTGTTTTCGACCAAACGACCTTTGAAATAAGATGGAGACGTCTAAATCACTTTCGAATTTGCTTTGAATCCTTATTTTAATTGCTAATACATATTTGTAGTATATTTTTTTCACGTTTTGTTGAAAATAGTATCCGTTTTATATGCTGCCACTTTTTGTTTTTCTTTGTTCTTTTTTTTGCTTGCATAAAAAAAAAAATCTTTTAATTGTTACAATGATTTTGATTATTATTTTCCTTGCATTAAAAAAGGTTTTTTTTTTACAAATAAGTATGTTATTTCTTCTTGTCATATTATCCAGCAATCCTTGTTTTACGCTTTTGGATACTTATGTGTGTATCAGATTGTTACGGATAAATGGTTTTACAAATACAGATAACATTTGTTTTAGTGCCCAAACGAGCTTATTCTCCTCTATTACACAATTTATCTGTAACAATGCTTTGAACAGAAGACCTTATTGAAGCATATCGGAATTAAGTATGTTGGATGACAGTAAGGAAAGTTGTTCAAATCCACCAATTGGGTTGCACATCGAATGCATTGTGACTGATTTGTTACTATTAAATTTAATACAAATGAAATATTGTTGTATTGTGAGCTCTAAAGTTGACAGGAATATATGTGGATAATGTTAACTCATAAAATAAATTCCATTTACTGAGTTGAATACAAAAGTGAAGTTAGCTTTTTCTAAACAAGATGTAGTTGCTAGTAAACATGCTCATCAGGCACCATCTCTTGTGCCTCTTTTTTCATGATCATCCTCATCATCTCTATCACTTAACATTTCAGTTATGTTCTCATCATTAATACCATTTTCTTTCTCATGATTCGTATACAACACAATCTGGTTGGACACCATACTTTCAACGTGCATTGCATCTATTTCCTCATCGAAATCACTATCTAAACCCCATAAGCATCTTCTAAATTTTGAGATGAAATAGAACTACAAGTCAGAGTAGTCACCACTTACAAATAAGAACATTCTTAAATTGATCTAAATCAATATCAGGTTGTTACTGTTAAATTACGTAATAGCCAATCATATATACGTCTTGTTACTAGCAAATTATATGCTATCAATGCCACTTATCTAAACACTCACTTTGTTACTAAAAATATAAAACTTTGTTTGTTACTAATAAATTAACGGGAAAACAATCATGCTTTCTCTCTCTTCATTCATCTTGTTCATCAAAATCTCCGGGACATTGCTTCACAACTAATCGAAATTTCAAAGAAACAGCTACTACAACAATTGTTTTAAAGGATTTTTAGATCCATTTGACATGAACACAATCATGGTTTTATCTCTAAAACTAATGAAGTACACAAAGAATGAAAATTGAAGCAATAATATACTAACGCTAATAATTTCTTCCTCCTCCAACTCGTTTGAGTTGAAATCACCCATAATCTGATCGTCCTCGTCGCCGTCACCGAGTCTTATTGAGGCAAAACAACCCTTCCAAAGATACATGTAAAGAAAACAACAAAAAATTGAGCTTCACCGGAAAATTTTGATCGCCAGCGACCTTCGCCGGAGTTCTTCCCTCACTGGGCAGGCGGAGTTCTGTTCTTAACTCACTCACTCAGTCTATCGTCGGATAATGGTTGGGTTTGAAAATCCTAATGTTTAAGATAATTACTTGGGATTAAGAAATTTGGGAATTTTTGTCAAATTGGGCGGTGAAGATATGTTAGTTTTTCCCCCTTTTGTTAATTTCTTTCCCCCTCTTTTACACTCAGTTTCCCTCCCAAATCAAATCTCAGCTGTCATATGTCAACTATCCACAGTGCCACATTATCCTTCAAAATTAATGTATCATATATCTAATATATGACTATCACGATCCAAGAGGAGAGAGATAAAAAAGGGAGCAAATATGAGAGGCCCTATCTAATCTCATATGTCCGCCCCACCACCTTAACATGGACACAATGGCAAGCCCAGTTTTTACGGACTTGAGGAACAATTATGGGTCAAAGTCAACTACCATTGTCAAAATTCACTGTAAGTCTGTAACATCTTTTCTCTATCATTCATTCATTCTCCATCTAACTTACATCAATACTTTAGTCATGGGTACTCTTATGTGTATCTAAATGAGTACATTAGAGAATGAGGTGAGACTATAAGTGGTAAGTGTCCACTCTCACAATTCAGTGATTTTTTTTATTTTTATTTTTTATTTTTTATTTTTAAAAAGAAGGTGCAAGTGAATGGCGACCAATGCACCCCCCGCTATATTATGTTCGGACTCTCGTGTTCAATAACAATCATATCAGACTATCTGAACAAGCAGCACGACACTGATCCGGCTAACATAGCACCAATAAGGAGTTTAGTAGAGTTCCTAGAAACCAGCAGACACAAGGCATAGGGAGAATGATGATTCGAACCCTTGTTGGTACAACCAAGTGGTGAAGAGTTTAAATAAGAGTTGAAATTCTCATCTATGTAGGGAGATTAAGTCCTCCTTTACTTTTCTTTATAGAGAGAGTTATATCCTCTATTTGAACCCGTCAACCCAATAAAAATGAGTTGGCTTGTCCTGCGCATATGATTTGCATGCATCCTTATAGCTAAAAAAAAAAAAGAAAAAAAAGAAGGTAATCTAACATCTCAAAATTGAGTGTGGGCCTCAAAAATTAAAATAAGTGGGTTTTGATCTCAAAATCAGACCGGAATGCAATGCACCTAGTGCTAATGGGGCTCGTTCAGATGGTAAGGACCAAGGATAGGAACTATCGGGCTTGACCGGGTCAAATATCTGGTTCCCATGTAAAAACACGCCCCCCCTCTCTGTCTCTCTCTCTCTGAGTCTGAACTCTAATGGAAAAAATCAGGATTAGTAATGCAAAAGGTCAATTGAAGTCAAAGACAGAAATCATGCATAACTGGAGCAAAGAGTTCATTAATTCGATTCAAGAGAGAGAAATGACGTCATTGAATTTACACTGTTATGATTATGATCCCACAAACCTGAGGAACAATTATAAACCAAAGTCACCAGAATTTGGGTAACCCTATCTTATTTGGGAGTTTAAGTAAGAAGAAATGAGGGAAATGGAGGGGAATCGACTACGGTCACTTAAAAATTCCCCTTCTCCTCCATTCTTCCCCAATTTAGGGGAAACAAAAATTGAGTTAATAGAGGGAAATTGAGCGGAATTGTTCCCCTTCATTCCCCTCCATTCACCTCTTTAAAAAAACTAACAAACAAGGACTTTTTAGTTAATGATGACAATATTCCATCAAACTTCATTACATTTCCCAAACTCCAGGATCTCAAACTAGTCCATTTAAAAAATCTCAGGTGCTTTTATGCAGGAAGTTATGAGCTCTGTTTCCCCGCCTTGTCAGAGTTAGACTTGTCACCAAAGCTTTCTCGGATCATAATGTGTAAATATTCCGGGTTACATAACCCGACTTACCGTACCCGACCACCTCTTTCACATGAGAATTGGGGTCTATCATGTGACAATATAACATAAGTTAGCTAGACGATGTAATAAAGTTGTTAGAGGTCTTGTGGTGCTAAATACTCTCCTAAATAAAGCACATGAGGTCTAACAATAATCAGATGGGGATGAATTATCTATTATATTTATCTCTCAATCTTTTCTCTGTCTAATGAAGTATTTATCTCTTTGTTATGAGTATTAACTACTGCGATATATATTGTATTTTTGTGTCGATTTGTATAGTTGCTATTGTAAGCCATGACAAGTTCTGACTTCTGAGCTTATGATTCTTGATCCCAAGATTCCCAACGATTAAGAGCTTCGCCTAAACAAGTTCTTTATTTGTGTCACTGGAACATTTATTTGTGGTATGTTGGGGTTCATCATCTTCTTTCACATATTTTGTTCGTCAAATGAGTCTTAGCTCCTCCTATTAGCCGTGGGATTTGCTTTTTACAAATTGTTTTTTTAAATTTAAAAATAGAGAGAAGCAAATCCAGCCCTTCATTTGTTAAATAGACAATTTCATTTATTTGGGTAATTGGAGAGGATCCCAACTCCTTGTGCTAATGGGGCTCGTTTAGATGGCAAGGACCAAGGATAGTAACTATCGGGCTTGGCCGGGTCAAATATCTGGGAAATGTAAAAACACGCCCCCCCCCCTCTCTCTCTCTCTCTCTGAGCCTGAACTGATGGAAGAAATCAGGATTAGTAATGCAAAAGGTCAATTGAAGTCAAAGACAGAAATCATGCATAAGTGGAGCAAAGAGTCCTTCATTAATTCGATTCAAGAGAGAGAAATGGCGTCATTGAATTTACACTGCTATGATGATTATGATCCCACAAACCTGAGGAACAATTATAAACCAGAGTCACCAGAATTTGGGTAACCCTAGCTTGCAGAGCTAATGATCTCACAATTTTGATGAACAATTCAAGGTACAATCTTTAATTTTCTGTCTACTTCACCAATTCTCCTTTTCCGTCTAATTTTTACAATGGGAAAATTCTTCACCATAATTTTCATTGCGTATCTGAAATGGGTGTAGTAGAACTAATTTGTAAGGATATCTGATGATGGGTTTGTCGAATTTGGGATGATGTTGATTTCATTGAACAAGATCATGATTTGTACAGAGAGCCTTAATTAATTATATAAAAAATTGTGTTACAGAAATTAACCTGCTCTCAAACGTTGTTTTTATTATTTATTTTTATTTTATTTGGTGAACTCATGCTAATGGATGATTTCCTCAAATATACATCATTCACAAACTAATTCCCAAATTAGCTTCGGTTCAAAACTATTTCCCCACATATACACCACGTAGGATCGGATTGTGGCCTGGAAGCGAATTTAATTTTTTTTTTTTTTATAGCGAAAGGCAAAGCCGCTGTGGCCACAGCGGCTTTGATAAGCAGCTCTGGGCCATAGATGTTGCCGACTGTAGAATGAAGAAACAGCACGACGAGGCTGACCGGCGACGAGCCTGGCCACGACAGGAACTGAGTACGTGGCGGGCAAGGGGGAGGGCAGCAGCAAACGCAGGGGAGGGAGAGCAGGGTAGTGTCAGGAATGAACCGCTGTGGGTGACAGCGGCTTATTTAAGAGCCGTGTTGGCCCACAGCGGCTTACTTAAGTCGCTTTGGCCCACAGCGGCTTTGCCTTTCGCTATAAAAAAAAAAAATTAAATTCGCTTCCAGGCCACAGTCCGATCCTACGTGGTGTATATGTGGGGAAATAGTTTTGAACCGAAGCTAATTTGGGAATTAGTTTGTGAATGATGTATATTTGAGGAAGTCATCCATTAGAACTTTAATTGTTTATTAGATCAATCATTGCTCTACGGTTTACACTTTACAGGTAGATATGGGGAAATAGTTTTGAACTGAAGCTAATTTGGGAATTAGTTTGTGAATGATGTATATTTGAGGAAATCATCCATTAGAACTTTAATTGTTTATTAGATCAATCATTGCTCTACGGTTTACACTTTACAGGTAGATGTTATTTATTTATATAAGGGTTTAACATTGTTGAGGGAAACATCTGAGCGTTTTCCATTCACTATGAATCTGTGATTGACTTCTCACACACTCATCTTGATTTGGTTCAGCTTGTTGTTCAATTTTTTGATTCTTTAATTTTGTGCCCATTTCTCTTTGTTGGTCTATATAAGTGCAATCATTGCTACTTATTATCAGTGTTTTTAGTATGTCCTTATTAGTTATAGGCGTTGATTTTCTCTAATTGATCATATTCCCAGATTGTTTAATATCTTTTCAAATAGTGATAGTAGTAATTTAGAGTATTGTTCCTTGTTATAGTTACTCTATAACCCGATTGTTGATCACTTCAAACCATGGCCACTGAATTCATCACGGGCTTGAAGTCCAGAGAAGAGCTTCTGCAGCAAATCATGGTCAAACTAAAGGATGACCAAGTCCATATTGTTGGTCTGTTCGGCATGGCTGGATTAGGTAACTCTCTCACTTTTCAAATGACATTCTTATTTCTTTCATATACCATGGATGTGATTGATCTAGAAAGTTGGCCGTTTGGTTGGGTAGATTTGGGTGTTCAATGGGAAATTGGGTTTAGTAATTAATGTTTAGTTCACCCCCTCTTCAATTCATTAGAATCATTACCATTACTAGGAGTTAATTTATTAAAGAGCGATTGTAGATGGATCTGGACCCACCATTGGCAGATGAGAGTGGGTGGGAGTGTGGGCTGTGGTGGAGATAGGGAAGCTACCATTAATGGTGGTGATGACCGGTGAGAGAAAAAATGACTACTCCCTCCGTGAGTCTAGCTAACCCGTCATTAAATGCATTGCCTACTTTTAAATTTTATTTTATTTTTTTTTTTTTTGGGTGTGTTTCAAATTTAAATTATTGGCATATTTGGAATGGGAGCGGTTATTTGCACACCCAAATATACTATTCCCACACCGTTTATACTTCCTTTGTAATGTCTTATTAAATATTTAGGAAAAAGGAGTGTGAATAGCCCAAAAGGGTGTGGGAATAGTCCTTCCCATTTCGAATTTCGAACAAGGGTGTTATACTTATACATTGCCTGGAAAGGGGCCAAGCTGGCCACTATGGGCGAAAAAATGTGCCCCTGACACGTGTTATCCTCTGTGGTTCCAAGAGCACCATAGAAATTGTGCTTCTCCACCCCAAGGGAGAGGGCTGACCCATTTCATGCAACAATCATGTTTAGATTCTTTTAGTTGATACTATCATATATATGTGGTGACAGGATATATTTTTATTTGAGAAATTACATGCCCTTGTTTTGATGTAGGTAAAACCACATTGGCCAAAGAAATTGCGAAGAAAAGAGAGAAAGATTTTTTCGATGAAATAATGATAGTGGAGGTATCAGAAGCTCCAAATATCGAACGCATTCAAGATGAACTAGCAGAGCAAATTGATTATACAGAATTGCACAATGTTCACAGTGCAAGTGAAAGAACCCAAAAAATGTACGACAGGCTGAGTAAGGGCAATGAAGGGGAAGATTCTAGTGACAAAGGGAGTGGGAATAAGCGTCTTGTAATCCTTGATAACATCTGGAAAGAACTTGATTTGGGTAAAATTGGGATTCCTCACAATGAGGAGACGAAATCATGCAAGCTTCTTCTGACAACCAGGGAGAAAAATGCCTGTAAAACCATGCATGCGAAAGATGATCATATACTTGAGGTAAAACTATTGGATAAAGATGAATCTCAGCTTCTCTTTGAGAAACGACTAGATAAGACAATAGATGGTGAGGACTTCAAATCTGTGGAAGTGAGGTTGTTAAAGAAATGTGGAGGCTTACCTCTTGCAATTGTAGCATTGGCTGACATGCTACGGGATCAAGAATTGGCAGTCTGGAAACATTATGCAGATGAAATGGATATGCCCATCTCAAGCCAGTTTATTGGTTGTGTGAATAGTGAGATCTACGCAGTTCTAGAGGAAAGTTACAAGCTTATGCATAACTACAAAAAGATGTTCTCCTTACTTGCTTGTCTATTTCCAGTTGGTTCAAGTATACCAATCATAGACTTAATGAGATACGGCATTGGGTTGGGTTTATTTCAAGATGTAAATTCCCTTATTAAAGCTAATGAGCAAGCAAGGAGATGGGCTGAAGAACTCATATCGTCATCCTTGGTACTGGAGGATGATTCCAGCCCATTGCCATGGTAAACAGATCATCATGCCAAGGTGAAAATTCATGGCTTAGTTCGGGCTTTTGCATTATATATTGCTGCAAAACAAGGTAAGGCCTGCAAACCTGTTTTTTTTTTTTTCTTTTTTTATCTAAGCAAGTGGAGAGAATCTACAACTACAACAATATCTATTAGGCAATCAGTATCTTGAAGACATTTCATACATAACAGAGGTTGTTAATATTAGTAAACATCATCAAAGCAAAAAAAAAAAGTTTAGTAAACATCAATTGGTTTAGATAAAATTTGGCCATCTAGATCTAGCACCACATGGTCCACAGGTTATCCATTTAAATCGTTTAATGGTAATCAGATACTTGATGAATCTGAATAAAAGTATAGGCGTGAGCTGTAATTTATATTACTGAGTATACATTTGACTTGCTTTGAGTTATAAAGTTTTCATGTGAAATACTGTAATATTTTAGCCTCATGCCATCACATCTTTTTTCTTGACATAGTGAATATGCTGATGATGATTATTGTAGGATTTTGTTTAAATCATCAGAAAAAAAATTAAAAAAAAAAATTGACCTAAAGTATCTTTTGATACTGACTTGGTAAATATGATATAAATATTTACATAGAACAATGGAACTGTAAGTTTATAAAGTGAAGAGTAACTTAATGATCATCTTGGAGGACCTGTAGGTTGTCAGCCCTTAGAGTGAGTGAGTGTGTGTGTATTCTTGTTTTTTTTTCCCAGACTTTGTATCATGTACGGAAAGTGAATTATAAATGTTCCCTAATTTCACAGGAAATCTGAGGTTTATGGTGGAATCAATCCCTCGGTGGATACGGGAGGAGACTTGCAAAAAGTACACTGCCATCTCATTGATGTCTGGCCAAGATCATGCTTGGCTTCATGGAATGAAACTGAACAGGCTTCAAATCTTGATACTTAATGGCAGACCTTCACAGATTGGGGATGATTTCTTTCAGGGAATGACGGCCCTCAAAGTCTTAGTACTGCGGGACATGAATTTTCGAGAGAGGTTACCGACATCGATTAATAGATTGAAGAATCTGAGAACATTACATTTGGAGCAGTGTAAGTTAGGAGATATTGGATTGATTGGTGAGTTGGAAAGCCTTCTGGTTCTTAGTTTGCTGGGATCACATCTGACAGAGTTACCTGAGGAAATTAGGAAGTTGTGCAATCTTCAGTTGTTGGATTTGAGGGAGTGCAAATGCGAATCTAAGATCCCAGCTAATGTCATAGGTAGCCTCTCTCAGTTGGAAGGACTTTACATGATCAGTAGCTTTCTAGAGGACATTGTGGAATTGAAGTCGTTGCAGTACTTGAATGAACTTGAAATGGATGTACCAAGATTTGAACAGTTACCAACTAATGACATGCTTCTTAACAATCTGGTTAAGTTTAGTATACGTGTAGGTATTATCGGTCACCGGAACATACGCGAGCCATACTCTTGTATGTTAAAAGTACATCCACATTCGGATTGTACATGGTCGCTCTTTAAGCAAACAAAATTACTACTGGCATTGGCAAGGAAAACCGAGCTCTTAGAGTTGGATTGTATCGAGGGGCCCGGGGTGAAGAACTTGGTTCCTGATTTGGATGAAGAGGGCTTTAGGGACTTGAAGTATCTTGAAATTTGTTACTGCTTTGACTTGGATTGTTTAATCAACACAAACATGAACTACATGATGAATGAACACAGGTTTGGGTCTGTGTTCCAGACTTTTACAGCCTTTCCCATGTTGGAGAGTTTAGTTCTACATAGTATGTGTTTAAAGAAGATATGGAATGGGCAATTACTACCTCCGCCAGAGATGTTCTCTAATCTAAAAGTATTGTCACTTAAGAATTTACAGGAACTAGAGCCGTATGTGCTTCCTGTTAATCTTGCACACAAATTGACTAGAGTAGTGGTGATGAATTGTAATTTGCTTAAATTCATATTCATGGAGCGTGTCATTGCTGCCTCTGAGCAATGTCATGGCCGGGAAGCGCCTCATGACTTCGTTGATCTGCCTTATTTAATAAAGCTGGATCTAGCTCTTCTGCCAAAACTAGAAAACATGCTGTGCCAAGCAAACTATGCTGACTGTCGGCTAGTATATCAAGCTCTTTTCAATAGAAAGGTGTGTTCTTTGTTTCACTTTACGCATTTTTCATTTTCTGATTCTTTCAAGGGATTATCTGTCAGACAGAATTGTTAAACTATATATTCAAAAAATTTCCAATCATTTTCTTTAAAAATTTGAAATAAAATTAATATCTAAAAGACTAAAAAAGCATCTTTAAGCGAATATTGAGGTGGATAGGCAACCAAAGATATATAGTACATTTTTCTCACAAATAGTTGTGTTGTACTGTTGTTGACCAAGATAGGGAAAAAGTAATGTATCGTTGGATGAGGCTGCACAAAGTAGACTAGCCATTTTAGTTAACAATGTGGGTCCTATTTAATCTTTCCTCGTAGGCAAGCTATCAAAACATAACATGTCTCTCCAATCCCTTTGATTATCTCTCTTCCATTAGTAGTTTGTTTTGTCTTATCTTCTCAAATTGTATCCGAAAAAATTAATGTTGTATTGTACGTGTTTCAGATGAGAACTCCATCCTTGAAGATATTGAATATAAGCAACCTTCCCATCGTAAAGCTGTGGGATTTGTCACCTACTGGAGAGGGCTTCTCAGGGCATGTTGGCAGTAGGGAACTTTATATCTCTAGCTTTCAGAACTTGAAGCGTATAGATATTGAGAAATGTCAAGCTCTGGAAAGTTTTGCCCCACCCTCTGTGGCTACTTCTCTTGTCCAACTGAATAGCTTGTCCATAAATGGCTGTTCGAGTATGCAGGAAATCATAACCACTGAAGGAGAGAAGCACAACAATGAAACTTGCTCGAAATTAGAAGTCATCACATTTCCCAAACTCCAGTTCCTCAAACTTTGTAATTTAAAAAATCTCAGATGCTTCTACCAGGGAAGTTATAAACTAGAGTTCCCTGCCTTGAAGCAGTTGAAACTGGCTTCCGTTCCCAAAATGCGCACATTTTCAAGCTCAGGATCAGGAAACTCGACAACATTTTTCAACGACAAGGTATGTATATTGATCATTAGTTACTGTACTTTACATCAACTGCCCCTGCAGAAGGAAGATTTAAGTGATTTTTGCAACCCACAGCCAATTGTTATGAGGTGGTGGAGAAGTCCACTAGGCTTATATACGGGTCTCCTTTCCCCTCTTTTTTCAACATAGAATAACGTAACTCACACATGTTAATTTGATTTAAGCTAGAAAGACAAGGTAATTAGGGAATATTAGTTTATTGTTGGCTATTAATTTTACTTCTTGATTTTACATTTTTCAGATCAAATTCCCAAGCCTAGAGGAATTAGACATTGACTTGCAAGAAATTGAGGAGCTGTGGCAAACTCCATTTACTACGACGTCAAACCCGGTGCCACAGTTGCGAAAGATGACCCTTCGTTTCAACGAAGGGGAAGGGGTTAAGCAAATTCCATCTGTGGTCTCTCAGGGTCTGTCTTGTCTTTGTTTTGTGGAGGAAAGTCCCGTAGATACAGATGAAGTATTGATCTCAACTCCTAAAGAAGGATTTATGGTGACACGTTTGCAGCTACAGAATTTGGAAGAACTAAAAGTGCAGGGCACAGATGACTTGTTAGCTCAACTTTTTGAAGATCACGACGCTGTTACATGGTTTTGTACAAGGTTGAGAGGTTTGGAGTTGGAGGACCTGTTAAAAGTGATGCCCATACGTAACTGGCATCTATTTACAAATCTTAGTTACCTCAATTTAACACGACTGCTGGGTTGCAAGTATTTATTCTCTGCTAGTGTAGTTGAACAACTTCAGCTGCTTAAAGAAATTAAAATATCACACTGTTACGACATGGAAGCAGTAATCGAGGATGATGGCTTGGAAGGATCATCATCAGTTATTGTGTTCCCTGGGCTACAGAACATAACATTTGAAGCTTTGGACGACCTTCGCAGCTTCAGTTCAAGACCACAAAGTACCTTATGTTTTCCATTACTTCAAGAAGTCGTGCTTGAAGGTTGCAATATCAAATTATTCTCATCAGGGCTCTTGTATGCACCAAAATTAAGCAAAATTATACTGGAAGAATGTACCTGTATGCAGTCATTTTTGTCAGGGCTGGGGCATCATGTTCTAGCACTGCCATCTTTGCAGATCATCGACATTTTAAACTGCTACGAGCTGCAATCATTTTCCTCAGGGCATTGTGATTTAGACTTGCCATCTTTGCGGGTCCTAGAAATTAATAACTGCCCCGAAATGAGATCATTCTCATCAGGAGCTTTAAGGGTCGCTAAGTTCTGTAAAGTAACCCTTGATGAAGATTATACAATGGAGGAGACTGATGACATCAATAATTTCCTGCGCACAGTAACAGGTACATATAAAAAGTTACTCCAATTGTCCATTGCACGGTGCTTGTTTTGTGCTTTTTATCTTGTATACGTAGATGAAAACGATGAGTTTATTGAAGAATATACAAGAGCAACAAGGCGGAAATTGGTAAGAAATATCCCAGTTGGATGAGCAAATTAAGAGATCTCTCTCTTACATATTTGTTTTGATTTTGCCAGTCACGCTGTTTCTTTTACATCATTTGGTGCCCTTCTTTAATTTCTTCATTTCTGCTTTGACATATGCAAGTCAGTATTCTTTGGTCAGCTCTTTTATGACTATGATGTATGTGTTCTTTATTCTACTTCTTGTATTATGCTTGGCTTTTCGATTCACGGGATTTTGGTTAGAATTAGCAAAGATAATTGTGGGTAAATATATATATGTTGCTTTAGATTTTAACAATGTTGAGCCGACCCTTGATGCTGATGTGTGTCTTTCATGAAGTCTAATTGTATTGGTGTATGTTTTGATTGTTTGAAGCTTTCTGGAATTTTTATACTCGTAGTATAAACTGTGCACTAACCAAACAAAAAAAAGCTTCAACTTCTGACGAGTTATGCAGTACATATATGTGGTTTGCAAAGATTAGTTTGATATTACAAACTCACAGGATAGCTGTACCACTTAATGAAAAATGTTCTATTATGAAAAGTTAATAGAGGTTGTTTCTTAGTATGATATATAAAGCCTAATTTACAAAAATTGTGATGCTTGAATATCTTTTCAGAATGATAGTGAGGAAGCTACCATGAACCCAGATGTGGCTGAATCCTCATAAGGATGAAAAACTCGATCACTGCCAAAGGGATGAAAAGGAAAGCAGGATGTGGTAACATTTGCATTTTCTTATAACATTACTGTTCTCATATTGTGGTTGCTTAAGATTTTGCACCCTTTCTTGATTTTGTCAATCACGGACTTTATATTTACAAATTTGATTTCTTGGTGATTGTCATCAGGCATTTGCCCATTTGTTAATGATAATTTATGAATCTTTTAGATTGTAGAGTTTACATTTTCCGGTAAACTTTGGAGTTTGGAATAAGTTAGTACCAGTGTTGAAGAATTTGGTGTTCAATTTCTTGGTTGTTGACTTACTATCCATAATTAGTGTGCATGCCCGTGCGATGCACGAGATGTATCAGCTTTTTTTGGTTTTTTTTTTTTTTTTTTTTAAATTTAATGTTTTCTGATGGGTTGCCTACTTACTTGCCTTGCTTCTAACTTTGTTGTAATAATTTTCTTTTTCTTTTTGGATGCTAATTTTGTGATTAATTGGTAAATAAAACTAAAACACAACACCAAGGCAGGATTTGGAGAGGTTCATCCGTAGCCTGACTCTTAATTTGTTTAGGGCAAATATTAAAATGTTGGGGGGAGGTATGCCCTCAAGTCATGGTAATAGTCATCCAGTGCCCGTGTATTAGCCTTTGACAAATAAAAGTCATCCATTGGCTTGTGGTGCCTCTATAAAAGTTAGAGGTATCTACCCTAAATGACATTGTTTGTTGCATTGTAATTCTACTTACTATGATTAGTCATACTGTAAACATTGATCTATATTTGACCGAGTGCTTAGGAATCGCTTATTGGCCTTTTATCAACAAACTTGAGAATACTTTATTATAAAGTTTTTCTACCAAAGATTAATATACTAGATAATGAAACTAAGTACATCAAAAATTTATTGAAACAAAATCAGGGTGTCCCATGTCCCAGTGCCTAACGAGCGCCATGTCTGATGTCCCACCGCTCATGTCACAAGTCCTATGTCCCATAGGTGAAATCAGAGTCCGGGGAACCGGATGACGTCCTGAGGCACCGGAGGTTCTCTAGGGTGACGATAGACCCCCCGGAGATGTTTGGCAAAAACGGAAACGGGCCCTGAAAAGTCGAAAATCAAAGGCTATAATCCACTTTTTAGTCGGAGGCCCCGGAACGAAGGTAGATATTTTTGCACCACATCGCACAAGACACCCTTAGGGAGCATAAGAGGCCCCTGGAGTCTGTTATCGGGTCCCTGATAGGCATGTAAAGGCGTATTACGGGACACCAATGTAAGGGCCGGAACACCGAAGACATGGATGATATCAAAGTTCGGGGATCCGGATGACCCTCTCGAGGCACCGAGGGCCCTCTAGGGTCATGAACTCATGATAGACCCTTCGGAGAAGTTTTGGCAAAAATGACACATTGGTCCTCGGAAGCCGAAAATGAAGGTTATATAATCCACGTTTTTTCGGCTTCCGACAGAATAAATGTGGATATTTTTGCGCCACATTGCACACGACACCCTTAGGGAACATAAGAGGTCCGTTATCGGGTCCCTGATAGGCTTGAAAGGGCATTTTTACAGGTGACTAATGTAAGGGCCGGTACACTGAAGATATGAGTGATATCGAAGTTCGGGGATCCGGATGACCCTCCAGGGGCATTGAGGGTCCTCTAGCGTCATGATAGACCCGCAGGAGAAGTTTGGGGAAAAATAACACCCAGGCCCCCAGAAGGCGAAAACGAAGGCTATATATATAATCCATGTTTTTTTTGGGCTTCCGGGAGGCCCCGGAACGAATGTGGATATTTTCGCACCACATCGCACGGGACACCCTTAGGGGACATAAGAGGCCTTGAGGTCCGTTATCGGATCCCTGATAGGCTTGTAAGAGCGTTTTTAGGGAACACCAATGTAAGGGTCGGAACACTGAAGGCATGGGTGATGAAGTTCGGGAATCCGGATGACCCTCCTGGTGCACTAAAGGTTCTCTAGGTCATGATAGTCACGCCGGAGAAATATTTGTGCAAAAATGACACCCGGGCCCCCGGAAGCCAAAAACGAATGCTATAATCCACGTTTTTTTTGGGCTTCTGGGAGGCTCAGAAACGAAGGTAGATATTTTCGCACCACATCGCACGAGACACGCTTAGGGAGCATAAGAGGCCCCCAGGGTCCGTTATCAGGTCCCTGATAGACTTGTTAGGGCGTATTTACGGGACACCAATGTAAGGGCCGGAACACCGAAGACATGGATGATATCGAAGTTCGGGGATTCGGATGACCCTCCCGAGGCACCGAGGGCCCTCTAGGGTCATGAACTCATGATAGACCCCTCGGAGAAGTTTTGGCAAAAAATGACACATTGGTCCTCGGAAGCCGAAAACGAAGGTTATAATCCACATTTTTTGGGCTTCCGAGAAGCCTCATAATAAAGGTGGATATTTTCGCACCACATCGCACACGACACCCTTAGGGAACGAAAGAGGTCACTGCGGGTTCCTGATAAGCTTGAAATGGCGTTTTTATGAGACACCAATGTAAGGGTTGGTACACCGAAAATATGGGTGATATCGAAGTTCGAGGTTCCGGATGACCCTCCAGGGGCACTGACGGTCCTCTAGGGTCAAGATAGACCCGCAGGAGAAGTTTAGGCAAAAATGACACCCGGGCCCCCGGAAGCCAAAAACGAAGGCTAATAATCCACTTTTTTTTTGGCTTCCGTGAGGGCCCGGAACGAAGGTGGATATTTTTACACCACATCGCCCAGGACACCCTTAGGGAACATAAGAGTCCCCGAGATTCGTTATCGGGTCCCTGATAGGCTTGTAAGAGCGTTTTTACGGAAGACCAATGTAAGGACCCGAACACCGAACATATAGGTGATATCGAAGTTCGGGAATCCGGATGACCCTCACAGGGCACCGAGTGTCCTCTAGGGTCATTTTTTTTTAGATAATGAAATTTTTTATTGACTAAAACAGTAAAGAATACAAAAAAGAGGATAAGGTATCCTCATGATGAAGCAAAAGAAAGCTACAAATCTCGCCAATGGCGCTGTACAGGAGTAAGTTGAACACCCTTAAAAACTCCTCCTGCCTTAGCCCATAGGGAGGCTAAGTAGACCACATGATCCCAAACATTATTTATAGTCCTCCCAACGTCACAGAACACCCTCGAATTTCGCTCCAACTAAATACACCACAAAATGGCCATACACATACATCTCCAATATAACTGCCCCTCCTTGCCTCGCCTCATTGCTACAAAACGAAGTTGGAGGAAGTTGCCCATCGTGGCAGGACACACAAAATTCTCCCCCTCCAACAATGTACTCCATAGTGCCCTAGCAAAGTCACACATAATAAACAAGTGCAAACAATTTTCCCCATCATGACGACACATTACACAGAACCCCAGTAAAATTGACCACCCAGGCCTCTGCCGCTGCACCATATCATAGGTATTCACCCTAGCGGGCACAAAAGTCCACACAAAAGCACAGACCTTCAACGGGACCATAGACTTCCAAATAAATGTAGCTAATGGAAATTGTGGAAACTGTGAAGGGAGGCCAACCTGGGGATGGAAGGACTTGCAAGAGAAAACCCCAAAAGGGTCTCCAATCTAAATCCTAGAGTCGTCCATAGGGACGAGCGTGGTCGAGTGGAGGGCAGTCAGAAGAGAAGCATGCTCCTCCATCTCTCTATCATGTGGGGGACGCCTCAAGTGTAAATCTCAGGACCCACCCGTGCCTGAGTAGAAAGCAGACACGGGCGCCCCGTGAAGGGAGGACAAACGAAAAACCCGGGGATACGCGGAAGAGAAGGGAACACCCTTCCACGCATCCTCCCAGAACCGTACCCGATTAACAGGGTCCTCTATGGTCATGATAGACCTTCGGGAGAAGTTTGTGCAAAAATGACACTTGGGTCCCCTTAAGCCGAAAACGAAGGTTATTCACGTTTTTTGGGCTTCCGAGAGGCATCGGAACGAAAGTGGATATTTTTGCACCACATCGCACACGACACTCTTAGGGAACATAAGAGGTCCCCGAGGTCCGTTATCGGAACCCTGATAAGCTTGTAAGGGCATTTTCACGGGACACCAATGTAAGGATCGAAACACCGAAGACATGGGTGATATCAAAATTCGGGGATCCGGATACCTTCCCAGGGCCCCGAGGGTCCTCTAGGGTCATGATAGACCCGCCATAGAAGTTTGGGCAAAAATAACACCCCGGCCCCCCAAAAGCCGAAAACGAAGGCTATAATCCACGTTTTTTCTGGCTTCCAGGAGGCCCGAACAGAGGTGGATATTTTCGCACCACATCACACACGACACCCTTAGGGAACATAAGAGGTCCCCGAGGTTCGTTATCGGGTCCCTGATTGGCTTGTAAGGGGGTTTTTACGGGACACCAATGCAAGGGCCGGAACACCGAAGAAATGGGTGATATCGAAGTTCGGGGATCCGAATGGCCCTCCAGAGGCACTGAGGGTCCTCTAGGGTCATGATAGTCTTGCCAAAGAAGTTTGTGCAAAAATGACACCCGGCTCCCGCAAGTCAAAAACAAAGGCTATAATCCACGTTTTTTTAGGCTTCGGGGAGGCCCTATAACAAAGGTAGATATTTTCGCACCACATCGCAAGGGACATCCTTAGGGAGCATAAGAGGCCCCTTATCGGGTCCCTGATAGGCTTGTAAGGGTGTATTTACATGACACCAATGTAAGGGGCGGAACACCGAAGACATAGGTGATATCGAAGTTCGGGGTTCTGGATGACCCTCCATGGGCACTGAGGATCCTCTAGGGTCATCACAGACCCGCAGGAAAAGTTTGGGCAAAATTACACTAGGGGTCCGGAAGCCGAAAACGAATGCTATTATCCATGTTTTTTTGGGCTTTCGGGAGGCCCCAGAACGAAGGTGGATATTTTCGCACCACATCGCACGTGACACCCTTAGGGAACAAAAGAGGCCTTAAGATCCGTTATCGTGTCCCTGATAGGCTTATAAGAACATTTTTACGGAACAATGTGAGGTCGGAACACCAATGTGAGGGTCGGAACACCAATGTGAGGGTCAGAACACCGAAAGCATGGGTGATATCAAAGTTCGAGAATCCGGATGACCCTCCCGGGGCACCGAGGGTCCTCTAGGGTGATGATAGACCCCGTGAGAAGTTTGGGCAAAAATGACACCGGGTTCCATGAAGCCGAAAACGAAAGTTATAATCCACGTTTTTTAGGCATCCGAGAGGCCTCGGAACGAAGGTGGATATTTTCGCACTACATCGCACACGACACCCTTAGGGAACATAAGTGGTCCCCGAGGTATGTTATCGGGTCCCTGTAAGGCTTGTAAGGGCGTTTTACAGGACATCAATGTAAGGGGCGGAACACTGAAGGCATGGGTGATATCGAAGTTGGGGGATCCGGATGACCCTCCAGGGGCACCGATGGTCCTATAGGGTCGTGATCGACACACAAGAGAATTTGGGGCAAAATGACAACCGGGCCTTGAAAGCCGAAAACGAAGGCTATAATCCACGTTTTTTGGGCTTCTGGAAGCCCCGGAACAAAGGTGGATATTTTCACACCACATCGCACGGGACACCCGTAGGGAACATAAGAGGCCCCGAGGCTCGTTATCGAGTCCCTAATAGGCTTGTAAGAGAGTTTTTACGGAACACCAATGTAAGGGCCGGAACACCGAAGCCATAGGTGATATCGAAGTTCGGGAATCCCGATGACCCTCCCAGGGCACCGAGGGTGCTCTAGGGTCATGATAGACCTCAGGAGAAGTTTGGGCAAAAATGACACCTGGTGTAACACCCCGAATTTCCGTCTAATTTAAAACCATTTTAGATCACGAGTTGAAGCGGAAAAACCCTAGAAATTTGAAGCGTTACCGCCGTATTTAATGTTCAAATTAAATACAATGCTAGAAAGAAACAAAATGTTTATATCCCAAACATACATACTAGATAATTAAATAATAACTATCTCTTCAAAACTAACTTAAAACAAATATTCCAAATGAAATAAGAAATAGTAAACTATTAATTCTCATGCAAGAGAATTAATCTCATGACAATAATAAAAATATTAAAGAATTCCAATATAAACAAATAAAAGCAAATGTTCTTAGAAGATATACAATCTTCTTTCGTCGCCTTTCCTAGCTCTAATCCACGAGCTATAAAATCCTGTCAATCTACTTCCCCATATAGACGAATTTCATATAGGTTCATCATAGGCCCATCATTGAAAAGAAATGGACAACAAACACAAGTAAAATGAAAAACAATCAATCAGCTACGCTGAGTAATTCATAACCACATAGTCCATTTAAATCTCCAAGTTAATCCGACATGCTTAATAAAAAAATAACGATCATGCTTGAAGAAAATAAAGACAACATGCTTTAATTTAAAGACACGCATAAACACCAAATAATAAATCCAATATTTATTATTATCCATTAACCAAGTTCATTAGAGAGAAGAGAATCGCATGAATGTCAGAACCAACCGCAGAAGGCTCATAGGATCAAAAGTCCTGTGCATAATAGCAAAGAGGGATCAACCGTCCCGGAGTATTGATGACTCCCGAAGTACTTCTAGATGTTCCTAAGTATGCATACCATCTCTCAACCCTTAGGTTTACAAGAAGAACAGTTTCACAATAAAACTTCACTTGCCCAATTGCTCATTGTATGGATACAAGCTTTAACCAAATACGTTGGAGCCACACCCGCTCATGTGAAACCCACTCAACGTACCAACTGACATTCCCATTCGCTCCCTTTGGTGGATCCATTACCAAAGAAATCTTAACTCTCAATTTATCAATTCAAGGGTGATCTCATAGTCAAGTAATTCACATAATCTTGACAATTCTCAAGTAACACAATAAGGTTACAATTTCTGATGGAAAATTTTACGTGAATGACATCTAGGCCTCAATTCACAACCACCTAACTCAATATCCTTAAAAAGGTTCCAATAGTTAAAGTTCATTTCAACTTATTGAAGTAACATGCTTACTAACATGAATTCACATGCTTACCAATATGATACAAAAATAGCAATACAAGCTATATTCCAATTGAACAATTTTTAATATAATTTTCGTCCAAAGATCACAATAAGAACATGCATCTTCTCACATGAATCTCAACAAGGAGTCATAGGCTACATATAGTGAATTTTCAACATATAACATGCATTCACTTGTAATCTCATTCTCATAATTCTATACGAATTCAACATAAGGAACAACATAATCAGTTGTTTCTTTGTCATACATAATCCACAACAGGAATTACACTCAAGAGTCTAGACAATGACATTACCTTAATCAAAGGCAAAAGATTCACACAAACGTAAGCTCCCTTACGTTAATTGCGGTCAACGGGTCCTAACAAGTTCACACAAAACATAAGTCAACAACTTTGACTTTTAAACCTCCAAAATACACTTTAAGGATGATTTAATGCCCTTAATTTAATCAATTAAGCTTGTGGAATTTTATTACTCATGCATGCTCAAGGTTTCCAAAAATAAAACTTGCATAATTCAAATTAGGAAACTTTTCATAAACCCTAATTGAAATCAACAACAAGTCAAACGAAAACAACACCACCAGAACCACCGCCGACCACCACCACGGTCCACCACCAGCAGCGGCTGGTGGTGCCCGGCGGCGGCTGCTGCTGCCTGCTGTCGCCCGCTACAGGCGCGGTCGTGTCTTCGCGCACGGTCGTGCCTCCTTTTTTCTTTTTTCTTTTTTTGTTAATCAATTTAACAAATTCCAAATTTAGATTAGACCTGAATAATTAATAAATTTCTAGATTTAATAAAACACAAGATCCAACCTTTTAAACTCAACCTTTGATTCAAATTCAACAAACTATTAAACCCAACCCTAATCATGATTTAACATGCAAAATAATAGAATCTAGCAAATCCTAATCATGATTCAACAAAACGAAAACGAAGGCTATAATCCACCTTTTTTTGGGCTTCCGGGAGGCCTCAGAACGAAGATAGACATTTTCGCACCACATCGCACGGGACACCCTTAGGCAATATTGGAGGCCCCGAGGTTCATTATCGGGTCCCTGGTAGGCTTGTAAAGGCGTTTGTACGGTATACCAATGTACACCAAAGACATGGGTGATATTGAAGTTCGGGAATCCGGATGACCCTCCCTGGGCATCGAGGATCCTCTAATGTCATGATAGACCCCCCTTGAGAATTTTGGGCAGATATGACTCACGCAAGCCGAAAACGAAGGCTATAAGCCACGTTTTTTGGATTTCCGGAAGGCCCCAAAACGGAGGTGGATATTTTCCCACCACATCGCACGGGACACCCCTATGAGACATGTGAGGCCCTGGAGTCGCTTATTCGGTCCTTGATAGGCTTGGAAGGGTGTTTTACTTGTGTAAATGTGGAACACCGAAGGAATTGGTGATATCAAAGTTTGGGGATCCGGATGACCCTCCCAAGGAACCTAGGGTACTCTAGGGTCGTGATAAACCTCCCGGAAAAGTTTGGGCAAAAAAGACACCCTGGCCCAGGAATCCGAAAACGAAAGCTATAATCCATTTTTTTTAGCTTCCAGAAGGCCCCAAAACGAAGGTGGATATTTTCATACCACATCGCACATGACACACTTAGGGAACATAAGAGATTCCCGAGGTGCGTAATCGGTCCATGATTGGCTTGTGATGCACGGGCATCAACCAAGTGTTTTTGTGATGCATGAGCAAGTCTAGAAAAAAAGTGAGAAACAAGAAATTGGGGTAAAATAAGCAATTACCCTGATTAAAGCTCGTGCTAATGCTGATTTTGGAAGCAAACAAGTGAAATTCGTTTAATTGGCAGTTTTGATGCATGTTCCTGTTTTCGCCATAACTCGGTCATACAAGGTTCAAACATGGTGATTCAAAATTTTGTGAAAAGATAAGAACGAGATCTTAAACTTTCATGTTAAAGGTTTCCAAAAACTCAGAATGGAACATGTCGAAATTGAAGCTTACATACAAGTTGCTTGCTGCCCGAGGATGGCGTTTTAAGCTCGTTTGAACTTAATTAGCTTAATTCTGTTTTAGCTACTTCCTTATGATCTAATCCGTGTTTTGGGTTGATTATTAAGTTAAGTATAGTTTAATTAATGAATGTAATAGAATAGGAAACCAACTTGATATGCTTTAGCTTGTGATTGGCTGAAGTGTAGGCAGACCATTGGGGCTTGTTTTCCAGTCTTACCACTCATTGGTCACGGTTTTGGTGCTGCAACCAGCTTTGGGAGAGTGCTCCCACTGGTTTCCTTAGCTTAGAGGTTTCCTTAACCCTTAGGTAAGCTCCTATTTATGCTTATAAATAGGGAGCTTGTAACATTTCAGAGAACAAAAAGGACGAGAATTGAAGAAAAAGAGCTTTATAGCTTGTTGTTTGTGTGTTTTGCAAAACACTCAAAGAAGTCGATTTTACTTGTGATTAGTGTGGTGGAAACTATATCACTAAACACAATTAGCTTCGCCAATTAGGAATGATCAAGGTGGTGGCAACTTTATCCTTGATTAAGCTAATTGCTTATCTTAGTGGTGGAAACATTATCTAAGATGAAAGTAAATTAATCAAGGTGGTGTTTAAGTACTTTATCCTTGTTTAATCTAGTTGTTTCCAAGCTTGGTGGTGCAAACATTATCCAAGCTATATCTATCCCCGTTAATAGGTTTCCATTGGAAATCAGTTATTTCTCATAAGGCCCAGCCACGCATCAGCTTGTAAGGGCGTTTTTACGGGACACTAATGTAAGGGCCGGGACACCGAAGACATGGGTGATATCGATGTTCGGGGATCCGGATGACCCTCCCGGGGCAACGAGGGTCATCTAGGATCATGATAGTCCGCTGTAGAAGTTTGGGCAAAAATGACACTCGGGCCCCCGAAAGCCGAAAAAGAAGGCTATAATCCACTTTTTTTGGGCTTCCGAGAGGCCCCGAAATGAAGATGGATATTTTCGCACTGCATCGCATGGGACACCCTAAGGGAACATAGGGGCCCCGAGGTCTTTTATCGGGTCCCTGATAGGCTTGTATGGGCGTTTTTACGTAACACCAATGGAAGGACTGAAACACCGAAAGCATGCGTGATATCGAAGTTCGGGGATCCGGATGACCCTCTCGGGGCATCGAGGATCCTCTAGTGTTATGATAGACCCCCGGAGAAGTTTGGGAAAAAATGACCCCCGGCCCCCGAAGCCGAAAACGAAGGATATAATCCATTTTTTTTGGCTTTTGGGAGGCCCCGGAACGAAGGTGGATATTTTCGCACCACATCGCACGGAACACCGTAGGGGACATGGGAGGTTCTCGGGGTCGCTTATCTGGTCCCTAATAGGCTTGGAAGGGCGTTTTACGGCACATTGGTGTAAGAGTTGGAACAGCAAAGGCATTGGTGATATCAAAATTCGGGGATCCAGATGACCCTCCCGAGACATCGAGGGTATTCTAGGGTCATAATAAACCCCTCGAAAAAGTTTGGGCAAAAATGACACCCGGCCCCAATGGTCTGCTGTTGTTAATAATAACATGCAGGGTGCTGAAATTGGGTGTTATGGAATGTATTGCTGGGCATATCTCTTTCAGTTTTCAAAGTGTCAACATTAGGTCAGTTCTGTTTTCCATTCTTCTTTTCTTGAATATATTTATCTGTTTTCATACTTTTGTTTGGATTGTATGGTTTGGGATTCCTACAATGAGAATGTGATAGTAAACTAATCATCTATAAAATTTCCACTTAATTGCTCTTGGGTGATGAGTAGTAAAGGACGATTGCTGTTGGGTGTTTAAGCTAGCTGCACTGTACGTTATAGTTTATTTCAATAAAATTGACTTAATTATTATAAAATTAAAAAAAAGTTGTTTGTAAGAGAAGTTAGTTGCTTAAATGCCACAAATTTCTTTCATGTTCATGGTCCTTTGGCGTTTGGCCAGAATTATAGATTTTCTTAACTATGTCTTTTTTCCACTTATCAAATATTTGGTTTAGTTAATTGGTGTTCAGTTTAGTTCAGTTTAGTGACAAGTTTTTTCTCTCACATATTAGTTATTATTCAGTTCAGTGTTCGTTTCAGTTTCAGTTCAGTTCAGTTCAGTGGAAAAGAACACACCCTATATCTAATTAGAGTGCATTTTGAGCTAGCTTTTTGCTTGTCTCTAATGTTTGTACCCTTTAAGTTTGTACTTGCAGTTGTGTGTGTGCTTGTTTTTCGAGCTTCCTCATTTCTCTTCGTAGTAACATGCATGTACATCTTTATGCAAAACGAAGTTGATTTTTTAATTTTTTATTTTTTTGAAAAGGCAAGACAACCAGGTAATCAAAGAGGTGTATCAGTATACTGGTACAAGATTGGTCAAAAGAAGTAGACCAAAGGCTCAAGTGGGGACAAGAATGACCCATATGAGCCATAAAATCAGCTACCGTATTAGCCTCTCTGAAAATATGGAGCACCTCCATCCTGTCAAAAAAATGGAGGTCTTTTTTTGTATCAATAATAATATTTTCTATTTCACAGGGGATGTGTCATTCTCCCCTGACTGCTTTAATGATGTCCATGTTATCACCTTCAATAGTTATCTTTCTATACCCTAATGATCTAGCCATCCGAACTCCTCGTAAACCAATTGCTTCTTCCATTAGAATAGAACTGGTACCAGACAATTTGGCTCCTAAAGAAATAACCTCTCCTTTTTCATCACGAATTACAAAACCTGCTGCTGCTTGTTGATTATTGATTTTAGAGCCGTCAAAATTCATCTTGATATAGTCTTGTCTCGGAAATTGCCATTTCACATTTAAACGAGGTTGTTTAATTACATGCTTTGTAGGAAATGCTCCTTTAGTATGAAATTCCAGTTCTTTGGCGGAGAGTGATTTCCATTCGTTAAAGCTTATTTTACAAGAGATAGCAATCTGGAAGGGAGTTGTTGTTAGTTCATTAAAAATAACTTTATTTCTGCCGAACCAAAACATCCACCAAGTATAAAGAGAAGATTCAAATTGGCTTCAGAAAGCTTTTTCTTCAGAAAATTAAGTCTTTCTATAAAGGAAGTAGGATAGTTGTCAATGACAGTCAACTGAACATTACACAAAATTTCAACTTCTCTAATCGTCTGCTCTAAGTTGACACAATAAAAAAAAAAAAAAATGAAATTTATCTTCACAATGATAATTACGAAAGGTGAAGTTGATAGTTTCTTCCTTAAGATTAGCTACAAAGCCTACAAGGTTATTGTGTTTGAGTTATGGAACTTGCAGAAAGGGATTAAAAAGCCCTTCCATCGTCCATTGAAACTTAGCCCAATCTTTTTACACATTTCTCCTGAAGTTTGGGTTGAGAACTGCCTTTCCTTTTCAAAATAAATAAAGAAATCATGGCTTATGCTTTTTCGAAAATTACAATCACTCTGGAAGTTTTTTTTACTCTGGAAGTTGAGTGCAGTGAAGTAGATAGTATAGGCTCATAAAGGAGCAATTGTTTTTGTTTTGGTATGAAGAGGGTAGATTACTTAATTAAGATCCTGTAACAAAATGCAACTTGTTTTATGTTGGCTTTTCTTTTAACATTTTGTACATCTTCTTTCGTATTTCTTTATGTACTAAATGAGAATAAGTGTAATTCCCCTTGAGGGATTAGTGTTGTATTAGTCTCTATATATAGTAATTACATGGAACAATCCAGAAGATTACAATAGTATTCAAGTATAATCTAGAATACTCTAAATATCTAGAATACTCTAAGTATAATCAAGAGAAATACAAATATAATTAATGCTCTACATATAAAGAGGAATATTTACATATTCTGAATTATTTACATTATCACACCCCCGCAGTCGGAGCGGGAGGAGGGCGAACGCTTAGACTGGAGTGAAAATCATTGAAAAGAGTGGATGGAAGGCCCTTCGTAAATATGTCCGCATATTGAGAACTGGAAGGGACGTGAAGAACACGAACATGGCCCAAAGCTACCTTCTCACGTACGAAATGAATGTCAATCTCTATATGTTTCGTGCGTCGGTGTTGAACTAGATTAGTAGACAAGTACACGGCACTGACATTATCACAGTACACCAAGGTAGCTCGAGTGAGAGGGCAATGAAGCTCTAGGAGCAAGTTGCGAATCCAACAAGTCTCAGCAATTGCGTTGGCGACACCCCGATATTCGGCTTCAGCGCTAGATCGAGAAATAGTAGCTTGGCGCTTAGAAGACCAAGATAGAAGATTATTACCCAAAAATACACAATACCCCGATGTGGAGCGTCGGGTATCAGAACATCCACCCCAGTCAGCATCAGAATATGTAATGAGGCCGGTGGTAGTGGATGGATACAGATGGAGGCCATGATCTATGGTGCCCCGGACATATCGGAGAATGCGTTTGAGAGCATTGAAATGGGGTTCTCGAGGATCATGCATAAAGAGGCAGATCTGCTGGACAGCATAAGAAAGATCGGGTCGAGTGAAAGTGAGATATTGCAATGCACCGGGAAGACTACGGTAGAGAGAAGGATCCTCAACTGGAGGACCCGAAGGACCAAGTTTGGACTTCGTATCAACAGGGGTGGTGCAAGGCTTGCAATTGGTCATATTGGCGTGATCAAGTATCTCAAGAGCATACTTTTGTTGGGAGAGGAAAAGACCGTCCTTGGTGCGGGTTGCAGCGATCCCAAGAAAATAGTGTAGAGGACCTAAATCACTCATGGCAAACTCAGAACTGAGAGAGGAAATTATACGCTGTAGAAGGGTGTCTGAGGAAGCTGTGAGTATGATGTCATCAACATAAAGTAATAAGAATGACATGTCATTCTTGTGGCAGTAGATGAAGAGAGAAGAATCGGAGACACTATGTTGGAAGCCGATGCGGGCCATATACTCGAAGAATCGCTGATACCAGGCACGGGGAGCCTGTTTGAGGCCATACAGCGATTTGCGGAGATGACACACATAATCAGGATGAACAGGATCAACAAACCCAGGGGGTTGATGCATATAAACGGTCTCCTGTAGGGTCCCATGGAGAAAAGCATTTTTCATGTCCAATTGATGGATCGGCCAGGAACGGGAGAGGGCAAGGCTTAATACAGTGCGAATGGTAGCTGGTTTGACAACTGGACTGAAAGTTTCATCACAATCAATACCAGGACGTTGAGACTTACCATTGGCAACCATACGAGCCTTGTATCCCTCCAGGGACCCATCAGAATTGAATTTGTGCTTGTATAACCACATAGAACGTACCACATTAACCCCGGGAGGGCGGGGTTCCAAGACCCAAGTTTCGTTTTTAATAAGAGCATCATATTCGGCCTGCATGGCCGCACGCCAGTTAGGATCCTTGAGGGCTTGAATATGTGAACGGGGAATAGGTGAAAGGGTGGAGGTAAGAAGGTTAAGTTTTTGGATAGGTTTAAAAATTCCATTTTGACCCCGGGTAACCATGCGGTGAGTGGGATGGGGAGGGGGAGGTGGTGGGGGAGGAGGTGTAGAGTTGGTCGATGTAGGGGTGGGAGACTCATTAGAGCCCTGGCCATTTATAGGAGATATAGAGGTGGCGGTAGGGCTTGTGGGTGGAGATGGAGTCACCCCCGGAGGGGGAAGAGGCGTATCCACCTGTGGCACCGGGTGGAGAACACTCAGAGACTCAAGAAGAGAGCGAGAGATAGGCGAGATATCAGAGGAGACATCCAAAAAGTCATATGTGGAGGGTGGTGTGGAGGAAATAGAAGCAAAAGGAAATACGGACTCGTCAAACGTGACATGACGAGAGATGATAATTTTACGAGTCTGAAGGTCAAGACAACGGTAACCCCGGTGATTAGCAGGGTAACCACGGAAGACACATGGTGTGGACCTGGGAGCTAATTTGTGAGGGGCGGAGGAAGAGAGATTAGGATAACAGAGACATCCAAAAACCCTAAGATGAGAGTGGGAGACGGGTTTGTTGAAGAGTTTAGAGAAAGGTATGTCATTTTGGATTGTGGTGGATGGGGGGATATTAAGAAGATGAGTTGCCATGTGGAGAGCTTCAACCCAATAAGTCGGTGGGAGGTGAGCCTGAAAAAGAAGGGTGCAGACAATATTATTGATGGTGCCTATCATCCGTTCGGACTTCCCATTTTGTTGGGAGGTGCGTGGGCATGAAAAATGAATCACCATCCCGTTTGCCGCAAAAAGATCATGAAGTGGGGTATTATCGAATTCACCGCCATGGTCACATTGAAAAGCTTTTATTTCACGATTAAATTGAGTATGAACATAAGCACGAAAATGAAGAAATTTAGAGAAAGCATCGGATTTGCGGCGAAGAGGATAAACCCACAAAAATTGGGAGAAATGATCTAGAAAAATAACATAATATTTTATTCCACTCACACTAGAAATGGGAGAGGTCCAAAGATCTGAATGAATTATATCAAATGGAGACTCTACGACAAACTCAGAACGACAAAATGGAAGTCTAACATGTTTCCCTAGTTGACATGCATGACATAAGTTGGAATGTTTGTCCTTTTTATTACAAGAAATAAAAGCCCTAGAAACTAAAGACTGGAGAACTGTGTCGCCCGGGTGACCCAAACGGCGGTGCCAGGTGGAGTGGCTGGTGGTGAGGAGAGCGGTAGGTGGAGCTGCGGAAGGTGTGGGAGTGGCGGGATAGAGGTCGCCGTCACTATCACATCGGAGTAGCATTTTCCGCGTCAAAAGATCCTTCACAGTAAAGCCATTGGGGTCAAATTCAACAGAACACTTATTATCTCTAACAAATTGACGAACTGAAATAAGATTTTTAATAATTTTAGGGGACACAAGCACATTCTGAAGGTAAAGGGGACGATTGGGATTGGGTAAACAAGTGGAGCCCATATGGGTTACAGGTATCAAGGATCCGTCACCGACTATAACAGAATTAGTGATGCTTTTATTAAAAACAGAATTTAGATTACCTGGTGTGGACGTCAAATGGGCGGAGGCCCCTGTATCCATATACCAACCGGCATCACCGGGATCCTGGAGAGAAAGAGTGTTGAAGGCTTGCGGAAGGGAAGTGGTAGGCGCAATTGGAGCAGCATATTGGTTGGCGGGCGCAGGTGAAAACTAGGTCCATGGTGGTGGGACGGTGGCCGAGAATGCTGGAGGGGTGGCGTGTGGGCCCCGTCCGAGCACGCCGGGCGCAGGGGAGGGCGCCGGAACACGTGCCAATGAAGGCTGAGGGGTGGCGGTTGAAGTGTTAGGCTGGTGCCAAGTAGGGGCTACGGGCCAGGGTGGCGGCCAGTAGAAGGGTGGCCAGACCGATTGTGCGGGTTGAGTCGCGTTTTGTGAGGTCCTAGCTTGTTGTGGTGTGGAGTTATGGCGCCCACGACCATTACGACTCCCTTTGTTATTGTTCTTTTTGTTATTGTCGGTGTGCCGGGGCATTGAGTGTGGTGGGGTAGATTGGGCTTCCGGTTGTGAGAGGGTAGGGGTGAAGAGGATAGTGGAGGAGGATGAGTGATCAGTGTGGGAGGCTATGGGTTGTCGAGGTTTGGAAAGACGTTGTTCCTCGAGGAGGAGCATTGAACGAGCTTGAAGAAAAGAGGGGAAAGGATTGCTGTAGCGAATGATGGGTCCCATATGTTCAAATTTTGAATTGAGACCATTTATAAGGTAAGTGACAAGATTCTTATCCGGGACAGGGTTGTCAATATTGGCAAGAAGGTCAGAAAGGGTTTTAATACGGTTGCAGTAGTCATGAACAGAGGACTCACCCATTTCAATATTGCGAAGCTCGTTGTCAAGCTTAATGGCACGAGCATCTTTGTTATCGCTAAAGAGGTTTTCAAGACTAAGCCATACCTCACGAGCAGTGCCGCCTTTCTTGAGAATCATTTGGATAAGGGACTTGGTGATAGTCCCATACATCCACAATTTGACAATACCATCAAGACGTTTCCACTCTATGTCAGTTTCTCCCGAAGGAATGGAAGTGCCGTCAAGATGACCAAGAACCCCAAAACTCAAGCAATGAGTTTCAAATAATTCTCGCCACGCATCATAGTTGAGTTCATCAAGGTCCAAGATAAGGGGTATATAAGCCTTGATATTATTGATGCCATAAGGCTTTTCAGGATTGAGTGGTGAAGGAGGGTTGGTATTTTCTCCGGCCATGAGTACAGAGGTTTTTTTTTTTTTTTTTTTTTTTGTGGAAACGAAAGGAGATAGGATTAGGTAAGGTGGACTAAGGGTAACTCACGAGGGTAGGAGGCAAAGAGTTTGGCTGGGTGATTAAAATTAAGTGAGAAATGTTGCTTTTTTTTTTTTTTTTTTTTTTAAGCCAAGTTTTGACTGGAAACTAAAAAAAAGAATAAAAAAAAATAGAAAGTGAGGTAGTGGTTTAAGATAGAGAAGGGGGGAGAATTTAGAGGAGAGAGAGATGGGAACTTGGCCAGACCACGACAGGGATGACGAGGGAGTGGGCGATGACGGCGGGAGAAGAACAGGGCAGATGGGTAGCGGTGGTGGCGGGAGGTCGTGAGGGCCGAAATTCTGGGCAGAAGTGACGAGAGGAGTGAGGTGGTCGTGAGGGCTCGAGTAACGGCGGCAGTGGAAGCGGATCTAGTCGAGAGCGGTCAGGTGTCTTGGGCTGGTTGTTGGCCCGTGCAGCTGAAGAGAGAGAGAGGAGCAGGGAGGATGAAGAGTAGAGAGGGAGAGCGGTGAGGTTCACGGTGAGGGGACACAGGCACAGGAGAGAGAGAGGGATTAGAGAGAAATTTAGAGAGTGATTAAAGGGAGGTTGAGGGAGAGAAGCTCTGATACCATGAGAATAAGTGTAATTCCCCTTGAGGGATTAGTGTTGTATTAGTCTCTTTATATAGTAACTACATGGAACAATCCAGAAGATTACAATAGTATGCAAGTATAATCTAGAATACTCTAAATATCTAGAATACTCTAAGTATTATCTAGAATACTCTAAGTATAATATAGAGAAATACAAATATAATTAATGCTCTACATACAAAGAGGAATATTTACATATTCTGAATTATTTACATTATCACTAAACTTGTTTTCTTTTTTAATTACAGGATGATATTATATATGGAATTATGTGGAGTACTTTTGATGTACTTTACGATGTTTACGTACATTCGGGTTTTCATCTTTGAACTAGAGAGTTGGTGTATAGGGATGGCAATAGATCGGATATGGAGCGGGTGGAGCCATATTCATATCCATATCTATTTATTTGTGCTCCATCCATATTCGTATCCATATCCATTTACTTCAATTTCATCCATCCATTTAGATATCCATGGATATGGCGGGTAAATGGATGTTCATTGGATTTTGAATTCACATTTTCGTTAAGGAAAATTATACACATTCAAGGAAAAAAAAATCAACTTAGAAATGAATTCGAAAATCATTATTATAAATACTCTTAAGTATTTAACCTAATAAATATAGTTATTCATATAAAAAACAAGTGAAAATATATATCAAATGTTAAGAAAACAAAAATAAAGTAAAAGTAAAAGTAAAAGTAAAAATAATAATTAAATAAAAATAAAAATACAATTTCGGGTGAGCGGATGATAAACGGGTGGTAAATGGATGATAAATCATCATCCATATCCAATCCAATAAACATCCATATCCAACCCATATCCATTATTCATCTATTTATGGTAATCCATATCCATCCAAAATGGATATGGGCGAGTAAATGTTCATCGGGTGGATACCCATTGCCATCCCTACAATGGTGTATATTGAATATTTTATAGATTGGAATGAAAATTTGTAATTTACATTGAAACTAGATGGAGTATGTAACTAGGTATTAGTGAAACAAGCAGCCATGAAGAGTTACACTCTAGGCTTTTAATTGAATTAAAAAGAAGTGCTAAATGTAAATCTTAAATTACTAAACGCAAAGAGACATTTCATAGTATACGAGGTGTTTGGATCCTCTAAAGTTTTATTTATCTTCTATTATTTCTCCTCTTTATCTCTCTCCTCTACATCTTTAAATTTAAAAAACACACCTCCTTTATTTAAGGGCCCAAAACTCATCCCCTCCAATCTAAAGATGGAGTTTGGAGGACTGTACTCTGCTATTCTTTTCAAACAGCAGAGGGCCCTTACTCGCATACGAGTCCCATTTTAATATTCCATGCGTTTGAAGTTAAAGTATCCACTTTCCTTTTAGGTTTGTCCTATATCAAAATACTCCTTTTTAAATATGTATACTTGTGTTAAAATATTTCTTATATCTTCCCATCTCTACTTTTTTTGAGGGTATCTTCCTGTTGTGGGTAATTCTTCGTACACTGGGAGTACTGATACGGCCGTTGGTACCTGCAAGATTAGAGCACGTTACTAGTCCGGAGGGGATTTCCGGGATTCCCGCTCCGATGCTAAAGTCAGTATTCTCTCTCTCCTAGGTAATAAATGATTTGATTGATTCAACGTAGTCCCCCGTTCATACCTGAAATGATGGTATTTACAGGCGCCGATTTCACGGGTATTGGGGCAATCCCTAGGTGACACGTGGCATTCATAGATAGGAGGAGTGTCCTAGGCTAGCTCCTGCTTGACACGTGCCCTTATTGGGCCGCCTCCTTGATAGTAGTTTCCAGAAGGCCCTCCCGGATGAATCCTAGTGGGAAATGCTCCATTGGACCAAGTTGGATATTTTAGGTCATAACACTTCCCATCTCTACTTCTTCTTCTTTTTTCTTTTTTGATCACTTTTCATCTCTATTTTGAATTAAAGTAAGGAGTATAAAAGTACAGCATGTCTTGTGTGGATTTAGTCCACTGAGGGCCAAGTAAATTTGAGGGTGGCTACAGGTAAAGTAGGGGGATGGCTCCAGGTAAAGTAGGGGGTGGCTCCGCTATTAGATGGGTGGCTTATGGGGTGACTTATGGGGTGACTCCACTATTAGAGGGGTGGTGGCTCCATTATTAGAGGGGTGAATCCAAGTATAAATTTGAAGGGTGACTCCAGATAAAGTAGGGAGTGGCTCCAGGTAAAGTAGGGGGTGGCTCCAGGTGAAGAATGGGGTGACTCCACTATTAGAGGGGTGACTCCAAATCTCCAAGTGTGGTCCACCATGGACTAAGTCCACACAAATTTTTGTAATATAAGTAAATCAACTACCAATTTTACATTTTATAATCTTCGTACCCAAAAAAACTTGACAAAAACTCGTATTAGGTAGTTTCAACGTGAGGCTTTTCAAATAAGTATAACGTCATACTTGTTTATAGAGGGTCTCATGTTGAGGCGGTCTCATAAAAAACCTATTGAAAAAAAAATAGATTCTTCAATTTGGGAATAAGGGTAGAGACTAGAGGTGACAAAGCCGGAGCCAACCCAAGATAATTGATCCGATCCGCACGATGTAAAACCTGTCTGACACCCGAAAATACATCTATCATCGTTATCCAAACATAGACACAGTGGCAAGCCCAAAGACATCACTTTGTTGTTGGGCCAACTGCTCCATTTGGCAGCCCGATCCAATCTGGCGACTGGCGTTATAACCGGGTCTGAGCCCGTAAAACCGGGTGCTCCCATGCAATAAACCGGGCTGCCCCCTCTCTCTCTCTCCTTGAAATCGGAGAAAATTCTGGCTCAAATTTCATTGAAAACAGTTAATTGGATTGAAGAGAGAGAACATGGCGTCATCGAGCTTGGTGAACCCACCATTCTCAAAATTCAAGGTACCTGGAGAACAATTTATGGGTCAAAGTCACCCACCATTCTCAAAATTCATGGTACCATCTTTTCTCTCTCCTTTTCCTTCTAATTTACATGGTCTTTCATCAGAATTTGCATTGGGTGTCTGAAATTGGTGTACTAGAACTAAAAAAAATTCCATTTATGAGGGTTTCTGATGATGGGATTGTCGAATTTTGGGTTTTTGGTCCATATTTGATGGTGGGTTTCAGTTTGTTCATAGAGAGAGAAATTGGGAGTGAATGAGAGAAGAAGAAAGAAAGATATCTGCTTATTTCAATGAACAATGAACAGAATTATGATTCTTATAAAGTAGACTGTGCAAAGAGCCTTAATTATAGATAGAGTAAAAGTTTATCATAGAGATTAAGCTGCTCTAAACGCTGATGTGGCTATAATTAGTTAACTAATTCTGATTAGTGATGCCTAGATATAATAACCTTCTGAAATGTTGAAATGGGTGCCAAGAGAACTGGATGCTTGACATGTGAGTTGCATTGCATGCAGTGATTCTCTCTCTCTCTCTCTTTCTCTCCGTTTCTGGTCTAATTAATTCTAAATTTAACTTTGGAAGGTCTTAGGGAAGTAAAATAATGAAACGATGCAACATATCCATGTTTTTAATTTAAATAATGCAGTTAATGGAAGTCATTTTCTATACAATATACTTCGTATGTATTTCATTACTAACTGTTTTGGACTTGAATTTAATGGAAAGTCACTATATGACTCATATACACTGTGCTGAAAAGTTGAGAGGAGTTTAAGTGCTGGATATGGGGAAATATACCACTAGTGTTTCTGTTTTCCTCTTCATAGTTGCTGTGATGCTGTTTGCTGTTCATTTGCGTCAATAACAGCTCGTCTGTTCTGTTCTTTCTAAAGTGATTGAAAATTTCTCAACCTTCATGTATTGTTGGTTATATCACAAAAATGAAGTGAAAACTTTCTAAAAAAACTACTGTATGCCTTTAACAAGCTGCCATGGAAATAAAATCAATTTACATGATCTGTGAGCTGATAGTATGTCCAACAGTCACTTCCTAGTATGATATGTATTCGCTAGCTGTTTTAGGCTTCTCTTTGGCCACTATGTGAATCTTATGCTCTGTGGTGGAAAGTTGAGAGGAGTTGGGTGCTGGATATAAGGGAATTATGCTACAAGTGTTTCTGTTTTCCAAATTGTACTTGCATAGAGGCCTTACGGCGCCGAGTCATCCCTGCCAAGTACCTGCCCCTCCCCACCCATATCACAACTCATATGACCCTCATTCACCAGGTCTAGCTTTCACTACAAATGTGGAGAATTGTCGCTTTCTCTCTGCTTGTGTAGCTGAAGTTCACTGCAAGTTTGTTGCTTTCTCTTTGGTAGCGTTAATAATGCAAAGCAATGCAATCATTTTATAGAGTAAGGAGGGGGAGGAGAGAGATGGGAAACGCAAGATTGATTACATCATCCAAACTAATCCTCTTTACATGTAATTTTGAGCAATGGTGATTACATTGGATGGTGCAATCAACTCTACTTTTCCCATCTTTCTCCCCTCACTCCCTCACTTTTCACCCCACATCTACTCCATACAATGATTGCATTGAATTACGAGCAAGTAAACGAGCCCTTAATCGGTTGCATTTGCATATGAGCTCCATTTGCTTTCATGTAACCCAAATACCCAACCTCATGTTTAGGAACGTAACTATTGGGTATTGTCTATTTTGAGTCTTGATGCCCGCCCGTAGTCCAAACTCAAAACCTCGTATTATCATGCGAATTTCAAATGGCCTCTAATAGGTATACTAAAGTCACCTCAATTTTATGTTTTTTACTTGTTATGGTACAATCTTCCCTTAATCTTTGTGGCAATTTCTTTTTTTTTAAACTAATAAATGTTTATATTCCCACATATTCTTTAGAGATTTGTTATCACCTGCATAAACTGATCTGAAAATTGAAATCTACTGCTGGCAATCAAACTCATTTGGTATCCAAAAATTAGGGATCAGGATAGCTCACTCGGATTTGCCCAATTTTTAATGCATCAAGCTGTGTTTGGAGATGAAGGAAGTGATAGGAAAACAACAGCTGGGGATGGTGGAATTAATCACTCACAACTTCACAAGTCATTACGTTTTCGAAACTCCAGAAATTGCTTGAAGGTTTAAAACCTTGGTAGTGGTTCCATGGGGGAAGTTATATATGAGTTTGAGTACCCTGCCTTAATGTTGAACCTGATGTAATTAAATTTTGTTGCAGATCAAAGTCACAAAACCCAAAACCTGGAGAAGGTAGAGGAAGTCCTTAACAATGGTGTTAAGAAGCTGTTGGATTTGCCAACTCTGGAAAAAAAAATTATACTGCTATATGACTAGTGAGAGATTATTGCAACTTGCAATCAAGGGCATGTTCAGAATAAGGAATATGCATGTGGTTTATGGCTTTGACACCGGATAAGTATGGGGAGATGAAGGAAGTCATACCCATGGGAAACAGTCCACCGCCATTAATGGTTACTGGAATTGCCTCCAAAACTCATTACATTTCCAGAACACTTGAACCTCAACCTTTCAAAAAGCCTCAACAAAGTTCAAGTGCTTCTACGCGGGAAGTTATGTACTTAATCCTCGCCTAGATAAAGTTGAGACGAGCCCGTGACTACTACGCTTATGAGCATGAGTACATTTGTGGGGTTGGAAAGCTCAACCGCCTTAGTCAATTACAACTTTACAAGGTACCGAGATTAACTATTTATCTTCATCTATTAATGTTTATATTACTCGTACATCAATTTTAGGGGTGAGCAAAAATGTTGGGAACTACATAATAATTTTTTTTTTAATTATCACAAACTGCTACATAATTAGTTAATTACTACATAATAATTACTACAAAAAAAAAAAAAAAAACAGGGTGACTTCCCTCAAAATGGATGAAGTTGCTTACCAAGTCTCCCTTAGGTAAATACTACTCTCCACACCACTTTTCATGAAATTAAAGTTCATTTGTGCAACCAAAAAACTTTGGACACTTAACATGATTTTCTAATTCACATAAATTAGTGCTTTCCATGGGAACTTACTTTCTATTGTCAACCAAACAACCACTTATTGTATAAGAATTCTTTAAAATAAGTTGTAAGGGTGGACCGTCAAGCTATTTCGTTGATCATTGGCTCATTAATTGCTATATAGAAGCAAACCGAGTTGGGGATTGGCTTTATACTAACTATAAGGTTGCTAACGCCTAACTTGCTATAACAAATAAGTACATTTAGGGGTTATAACGAGTCGATACACCCATTAACGGATCGTGAACATCCTCGAAAAACCTCGCTCTATAATAACGAGCACGAGCACTCCCCTAAAAAATAAAAACAAAATAGGAGACAAAATCTGCAATCATTTAGTATTAGGGATGATGGAATTTGACTTAGAAGCCTCTATTCCCACCTCCAATTATCAGCCCTTGTGGGATTAAAAAGGTGGGAATAGAGGTCTTCTTATCCCCATTTCTACGCCCTCTCTATTCCCCCACCCCTTACTCCAAACATGAGATTTTGAAATCCTAATCTTGTAATTCCTATCCCTAGCTTTTATTCCCACTAAACAAACACCCTGCGGTTCAGGGAAATATTTCTATGGGTGGGTTGTCTTTGCTGAGTCTTGATACCACCCATATATCCACATTAAACTACTGTATCTTTTCAAGACGGATCTTTTGTCTCCTTACATGTGCCACTCTATGACCCAATCGCATCCTGGGAGTCCGTGATTTTGTCATGCATCCCATTTTAATAATAAATAAAATTTAAAAGCTTAACGTATCGAATGCACACAAAGTGGGACCGGAGATGACACACAAAGTGGGACAAGAAAACCTTATTTGTAATTCTTATTATATATCTTGGTGTAACTTGTAAGTTGCAAATGTGTCAATTTCTTTAATCTTTGTGTCAATGTCTAAGTCTTGCTAGTAGTCATTTCTTAATATTATGTCATTTTCTTCTTCGTTTTTTTTTTTGTCAATTTCCTTCTTTAAATTAATACTCCTAATTATCTCCATACGTGTTCCGATGTTTGTAATTAATAAAAATTGTCAAAGTGTTATAAAGTTAGTTTACCAAAATGCCTTTGAAAATTAAAAACAAAATAGGAGACAAAATCTGCAATCATTTAGTATTAGGGATGATGGAACTTGACTTAGAAGCCTCTATTCCCACCTCCAATTATCAGCCCTTGTGGGATTAAAAATGTGGGAATAAAGGTCTTTTAATCCCCATTTCTACGCCCTCTCTATTCCCTCACCCCTTACCCCAAACATGAGATTTTGAAATCTTGATCTTCTAATTCCTATCCCCAGCTTTTATTCCCACTAAACAAGCACCCTGCTGTTTAGGAAAATATTTCTATGAGTGGGTCGTCGGTGTTGAGTCTTGACACCAACCATATATCCACATTAAACTACTGTATTTTTTCAATACGGATCTTCTGTTTCCTTACATGTGTCACTCCATGTCCCAATCACATCCTAGCCGTCCGTGATTTTGTCATGCATCCCAGTTTAATAATAAATAAAATTTAAAAGCTTACGTATCGAATGCACACAAAGTGGGACATGAAATTCTTACTGGTTTTTTTTATTATCTTTGTGTAACTTGGTAAGTTGCAAATGTGTCAATTTCTTTAATCTTTGTGTCAATGTCTGAGTCTTGCTAGTAGTCATTTCTTAATATTATGTCATTTTCTTCTTAGTTTTTTTTTGTCAATTTGTTCTTTAAATTAATACTCCTAATTATCTCCATACGCGTTCCGATGTTTCTTATTAATGCAAATTGTCAAAGTGTTATCCCTATACACGTAAGCATTTTATTTATTTATTTATTTGGATAAGTTAAGATAAATATTATTTGATTAAGTCTGTTCATTCAAAAAGAATAACTCAGTTACAAGATGAAAAGTAGCTAAACAACACTCCACGAGCAGTTAGAAGCCTCATTCAAAACCCCATTTTTTAGGAAGGGTTAGAATATTGCAATTATGTGCTAGGACAAGGCTAGAAAACAAACCAATACACTTGGATTATAAGTTATGCACCAATTCTAAAATGCAAAAATGTTAGCTACGCATTGTAATCATCCGATCGATTCAGCCCTTGCTTCGTGACGCTTTCGGCCATATAGAGTTTCCAGACTAGATTCGAGGCCATTGATGCTTGATTGAGCGAATTTTAGTTGAGAGTGAACCTTATGATTTGTTTGGTTGAATTTAAGATAATATGGAAAGTGTAAGGTTTATGAAAGTTTTTTAAGTTTCATTGTTTGGTTGAGCAATTTTGCTTGAGGAGTTAGAAGTGGAACTCTCAATTTAACTTCTTCCCCATGAGACATGCGAAGCTACGTAGGAGTGATTAGGTAAGTGGAACTTCACATGCTTCTCCCACCCAAATTAGGTTGTGTTTGGCAAAACTTCCCATATAAGCATTAGCCTTGCTAAATCGTTATTTTTTTTTTACATTTGGTGTGTTAGACGGATCTAAGCCTATCCCGTGATGTGTGGGAAGGAGAGGGGAGAGAAAAAGAGATGGGATGGGAAAATGTGAGAGGCCATATCCCATATGACCACTCTATATAAGTTGTTGAGAATTACAAAAGAGTTTTACGTAGGAGCGCCACACCGGAAGTATGAGCATTTAGAAAATGTGATATAGCTCATATGATTTGAATAAGATGTTCCTAGTGTGTGTTCAGCCATGATTAGATTAGCGAAGTGCTCAGCCATGATTAAAATTAGCGACGTGCGCGCACAGGAAAAAAATATATTAGCGACGTGCTTCACTGTGCTCAGTTTTACTTCATCTCTCTAGCTGTTCAACAAACGAGACTGCTGGTATGCCCAGCAAAATGTGGGCATAATGTCCAAGGCCGGCATTGATTAAAAATAAAAACCTATCTATTCAAATCCCAGATTACTAAGCAATATGTTATTTAAGCTGGCTAAAAGCCTAAAACCACACCCCCAAAAAAAAAAAAAATTTCGAGGTTATTGATTTGATTATGCTTCAAAGACATCGATCCGGCCAACTACCCCTTAAAAAAGTCCATCCCTTACAAGACTTGCAAGAGTTACAACTCTATTATTTAGGCTATGTTTGGATAAGCTTATAACTTGGTCAAGGAGTTTAATTTTTGAAACTTGTGAGTGTAGCATAGACTACTTTTACTAGGCCCACAACTTAGCTAGTTCAAGGTCGATCTTCTCAAACACACTTATACTTCAGTAATAATTATTGCACGTCGGTGGAACAGAATAGGATCCTCTCCAATACACAATTTTTGGCATTTACTTCTATAATTCGTCTATATTACATAGACTACTTTGCTAACTTGACCTGAGAGAAAGCTATTAATACACACAAATGAACCTAAAGTATTTTCTGCCAAGCAAGGTAAGAACTCCATGAAATGTTAGTATATAATTTCCAGATATACCATCATATAATTAAATTTTCTATTTGTCAACTAATCAATGTTTAATTTATAAAATAGGCTAATGTAACATGCATACATCAACTTAGACAAAGCTTCAAAACAGCCTAGAAGGCTACAAGTAAAGCCAATTTCCAAACTTCAAAGACTAAACTTGATTAATGAAATATGGAAAATTGGTCACTTCAAGGGAATTGGTCTTTTTTTTGGGGTATTAAAAATAAGTGGAACTTTCTTTCTCACAGGGAGTCATGAGGGGCACCTGGTACTCTGGTAGTACCCTACAGCTATATATAAGTAACGAGTCTAACAACCATAGGCATAGCTGGGAGATATGAATAGAGAAGCACCTTGAGTTTCTCTTCGTTTTTCTTTCCCTTGTGATCAACTTCTCAATTCTCCATTCAAAAAAACTTCTCAATTCGTCCTCATTTCGTTCCTTTTCTTATGAATTAGTACTCATTTCAAATTTCCCATTGTAATCTCTCAGCTTGTTTTACATCCCAAAAAAAAAAGAATCGTGTTCGTTGCTTCTTTGTGTTCCTATGAGTTCAAACTTGTGCCCAACTAATCTTCCCACCCAAAAAAAAAAAAAAGAAAAAAAAAATTCTAGCTTTCCATGTTTTAAATTTTGCATTGTATTGACAACAAAATATAAAAAAATATTGTTCTTTGCTTTTTTGTGTTTTTGTGCTTCAATTCAAACTTTTGTCCATTATTTCCACCCAAAACCCTGCATCAAAAAAGAAAAAAAGTATTAGAAAAACCGTTCCTCCATTCAAATCCATCTCTGTTGGCATTTCCCAGCTGCTAGCCAGCTTGTAGTAGGGGTAGTTCATTATTCTTTGCATTGTGCTTCAAACTTTTGTCCAACTAATTTTCCCACCCAAAAAAAAAAAAAAAATTATAGCTTTCCAAGTTTTAATTTTGCGTTGTGTACTGTTGACAACAAGAACAACAACCAAAAAAAAAAAAATCTTGTTCGTTGCTTCTTTGTGTTTTTGTGCTTCAATTCAAACTTTGTCCAATCTTTCCGCCCAAAACCCTGCTTCAACAGAAAAAAAAAAAAAAAAAAAAAAAAAAAAGCAAAAGAAGAAGAAGCTAGAAAAACCGTTTGTCCCTCCAAATCCATCTCTGTTGGCATTTCCTAGTGGACGTAGTTTATTATTCTTTGTGTTGTGCTTCAAACTCAACGCAAAAAATTATAATTTATTAACAACAACAACAACAACAAAAAACACATAACTATATCTTGTTGATGCATTCAAAGTTGAAAGTAGGATCAGCAGTTACAAAGCCAAAAAGTAAGAATGTCAATCATTCCCTGGGGTGCAGTGAAGGATGTTGCAAATAAGTTGATATTGGATTATTTAAAAGAATACTACGAATACATGAGAGATTACAATGCTAACCTGGAAAACCTCCAAAAGCAGCACGAGTATCTTTGCAACCAAAAGCAGCGAATTGATAAGCAAGTGGAGATCGGAGAGTTGGATAGAATGGAAAAGAGAACAGATGAGGCCAAGGATTGGCTTGAGAATGCTGGGGAAATGATGGAGGATGAGAAAGCATTGGGTCTTATTAATGAGAAGTACAGAAGAAAAGCAATGGACCAAAGCTGTTTTGGTTTTGGCCGCATTGTTTCTCCTCGCGATTTGTACCGTAAGTGTCTAATGAGCAAAAAGGCTAAGGCTAAGGCTGCCGAAATTGTACAAGTCATTAACATGCCTCCTTCATCTCCATTCACTCTCGGTGTAAGAAGAGCGGATCTGAAGTCCATCCCCTCTAAATTCATCAAGGGCTTAAAATCCAGAGAAGACCTTATCCAACAAATCATGCTCAAATTACAAGATGAACAAGTCAATATTATTGGCTTATTTGGCATGGGCGGATTAGGTAACTTACTTTCACTTCTTTTCATTTTGAGCTTAATATATAGTACTTTATATAAAAACCATGAACAAAAGACTAAGAATTTATATAATATATATATATACCTGCTGATGATATGATGACTATCCTTGTCCATATTTGCCAACTTATTGTTTTTTGTTGTTAAAAATGTTATTCATATAAATAATAAAAATACTTTATTACTGACAGGTAAAACCACGTTAATCAAAGAAGTTGCGAACAAAATAGGTAAAAATGTTTTCGATGAAGTAATGATAGTAGAGATTTCAGAGACTCCGAATATCGAACGCATTCAAGATCAAATCGCAGAACAAATTGGTCTGGAATTACAAAATATTCAGACTAGAAAGGAAAGGGCCAAACAAATATACAATAGACTGAGTAAGGCCAAGGGAGGGGAGCTGAGTAAGGCCAAGGGAGGGGACAGTAAGGCCAAAGGAGGGGACCCGAGTAAGGCCAAGGGAGAGGACCCGAGTAAGGCCAAGGGAGGGGACCCGAGTAAGGCCAAGGGAGGGGACCCGAGTAAGGCCAAGGGAGAGGACCCAAGTAAGGCCAAGGGAGGGAACCCGAGTAAGACCAAGGAAGGGGATCGAAATTCTAATGAAAAAGGGAGTGGGAGTAGTAAGCGACTTATAATCTTGGATAACATCTGGAAGGAACTTGATTTGGATGAAGTTGGAATTCCTCATGATCAGGGGACGGCATGCAAGCTTCTACTAACGAGCAGGGAGCGAAAGGTGTGTAAATCTATGCGTGTAAAGGATGAGAATATACTCAAACTCGAAGAGCTCAAAGACGATGAAACTTGGCGTCTGTTTCAGCAGCGACTTGGAAAGACAACAGACGAGTTGAAGGACTTCAAATCTGAGGGAGAGAGGCTGTTGAGGAAGTGTGGAGGCTTACCTCTTGCAATTGTGACATTAGCCGATATGCTATGGGATCAAGATTTGGCAATGTGGAAACATTTTGCAGATGAAATGGATAGGCCCATCTCAAGCCAAGTTATTGGTGGTCGTGTGAATCATGAGACCTACGTAATTTTGGAAGCTAGTTACAAGCTTATAGATAGCATCAAGAAGAAGATGTTTTTCTTGCTTGCTTGTTTATTTCCACCAAGGTCTAGTATACCAATCCAAGACTTATTGAGATATGGTATTGGATTGGGTTTATTTCAAGATGTCAATTCCCTCGGTGAAGCGGAGGAACAAGCAATTTCATGGGCTCAACAACTCATATCATCATCCTTGTTGTTTGAAGATGATTCAGAATTTGGGCATGTCAATATTCATGATATTGTGCGAGCTTCTGCGATTTCTATTGCTGCACAACAAGGTCAGCCTACAAATTTCTTACTTAATGTTTTTATTCAGTTAAATCTCAGCAAATATGGGTAATTTTGGGATAATCTTTGTGCTGTATCTGTGAGCTGTTTTTAAACTTGCACATCGGCATGCATAATATGATAATACAGGAATTAATTGAACTAATGTTTTATTTTATTTTATTTTTGGTGCAATGATTAACTAATATTAATTGATAAGAATATGACAAAAGATATCATCTGTTAGTACAGGTCATTCAGTTAAAGCTTTTATTGGCATACATTACATGTATGATGAATTTGAATTAGTTTTTTCTTTTTTGGTGCGAAATTTGAATTAGTGAAATAGGTGTGAATCCAGCCTGGCGCGTTGCCCTATGCTGTAACATAAATAATTAGCTGTAGAAATAAAGGATCTTAAACAATAAAAAAAAATAATAATAATAAAGATATTGTTTTGAAAGTTTCAATTATTGAAAATTGTGTGATACAATAATTTCGGGCCGCACCTCCAAATTGGGAAACCCCTACGGCATATTAGTATTTACAAAAGTGCCAGGTATTTCAAATGGTTGACTTGTTCATGTCCACCCAAATGGGCCTTAAACACACTTTTCGGTGGGCATCTTTGGCCTTTAAAAAATGGGCAGTGTTATTGTACGATTTCTCAACGATTTGGAAGTCGCTTTTGCGCAATTAATGGTGCTAGCAATATGCGAACAATATAATAATGTCAAAGATTCTTGCCAAAAACTGTTTTCAAGAGCGAGTTTTGGTGTATATGCACGAGTCAACCATTTTAAATACCTTAAAATACAATTTGGAAATGCGGCTAATAATTTGGCATCAAACAATTTTTGATAGTGAAAGTTTTGTTCTTATTATTGCATAAAAATCACCTGTAAGTGGACCTTCTATTAACACCACCCCTAATTGAACTATTTGCAAACAACCACCCATAAGTCCGTAATTGCCTTAGTTTCAGACGGAATAACACTTAGGGGTGGTTTTTTTGAAAATAGTTCAAGTAGGCGTGGTTATTTTAATAATTCAGTTGAGGTGGTTTCGTGAATATGAGGTCCACTTAGGGGTGATTTTTTCGCAAAAAGTGAATCCAAAATTTAATTAAGCATCTCTAAAACCACTTAGCTCCTTAAAGTCATTTAAAGTGTATTACGAACACCCCTAACCAATAAAATTTGGAAAATTTGTTGGGAAACACCTATTATAAATATTTCTTTTGCATAGAAACACATAATAAAAATCCCTATGTATTACCAGTTTACCACCATAAGTCATATTCTGGTCAAATTAATGACATTCCTTCCCGTTTTACCCTTAGCTTCGGCTGAATAATTGCAAATAGAGCTCAAAATCGAATTTGGGAGAGAGAATGTTTAAGCTTGTAACTCAAATTCCTTTAAAATTCGAATGTTACATGATTATTCTACCTGAACCAAGGGTAAAACAGGAACAAAGGGCTATAATTTGATCGGAATGTGACTTACGGTGACAATACTTAGGGATTTTATTTTCATTAGGTGATCCTGTGCAAAAGGATTTATAATAGGTGTTTTCTCACAAATTGTTGATTATATTAGGTGTTCGATAACAAATTTGATACAATAGACATGTTAGCGATTTTTTATGATTTATAAGAAGCACGCACAATTTCAGGGGATAAATAGGTGGGAATGGTACCACCATTCCACCTCTGTGATCCTCAATGGACATGTTAGGTTAATAGATCCGGCCTAAAAGCTATCCACTAGTCCTTCAAAAAACGAAGAAGAAAAAGGAAAGGAGGTACCTCCAAGTATAAGTGTGGGGTGTTAGATAGAGCTGTTTTTTCCTATTGTGAAGTTGAAGGTTCAATTCCTATTGGGTTAGGTAGGTTCTGTATTAAAATAATACGAAAAAAAATGTGTTGCTGCCTAGAGCTTCGTTTTTCTGGTTGTGTATTACATTTACAGGAATAATAATTTGAAGTTATCTAATTTGCCACTGTAGAAAATCACTCATTTATGGTGGAAGCCATACCTCGGTGGATATGGGAGGACACTTGCAAAGAGTACACTGCCATCTCATTGATGTCTAACCATAATCATGATCGTCTTCATGGAATGAAATTGGACAAACTTGAAATCTTGATACTTAACGGCAGCAGCAAGCAGCCCCAAAATTTTGGTGCTAGTTTCTTTGAGGGATTAATGAGCCTCAAGATTTTAGTTCTATCGGACATAAAATTTGAGGAAAAGTTACCAACATCAATAACAAGTTTGAAGAAACTTAGGACATTGTATTTAGAGGGGTGTAGGTCGTTGGGTGATATTGGATTTATTGGTGAGTTGAAAAACCTTCTGGTACTTAGTTTGCGTAGATCGGATGTTAAAGAGTTACCTGATGGTATAAGGAAGTTGAGTAATCTTCATTTGTTGGATTTGAGGGATTGCAGAGATCTTAAGATAATCCCAGCTAATATCATAGGTAGCCTCTCTCATTTGGAAGGATTTTACATTGATCACTTTTACGGGTGGAGGAATGACACAGAATCTGAAGATAGAGCAAGCATAAGCATTGCAGAGTTGGAAACTTTGCGGTACTTGAATGAACTTGAAATGCATGTACCAAACTTTCAACAGTTGCCAACTAAGGACAAACTTCTTGAAAATCTGGTCAAGTTTAGAATATCTGTTGGTTTAGAAAGGTTGGTAAACGTAAATAATCGGTACTTATGTGTACTACAGGTGGCGGAGATTAATATAGAGTCGTTCTATGAGTGTCGTTGGCTATGGGCGTTGCTAAAGAAAAGTGACTACTTAAAGCTAGGGGAGATCAGTGGCTTGAAGAATTTAGTCCCTGATTTGGACACAGGGGGCTTTACGTACTTGAAGCATGTTGAAGTTGAGAATTGCAATGATATGAAGTTTTTAATCAGCACTGACATGATAGATTTGATAACCTTTCCGATATTGGAGATTTTACACATCTCTGAATCGCAGAGCCTAGAGAAGATATGTGACTGGCAAACTCCATCACAGATGTTCCCTAACCTACAAAAACTGAAACTTGATGCATTAGAGGAGCTACAACCTTATGCACTGCCTGTTGATCTTGCACGCAACTTGACTGAGGTTGATGTGCAACATTGTGATTCACTTCAATTCATACTCATGGATGTGCAGCGTGATGGTGGGGGAGCACATGACTTCATTGATCTCCCCTGTCTAAGAAAGTTGACATTAAAAGAGCTACCAAAACTAGAAAGCATGTTGAGCCAAGCAGAGTGTTCCGCCATCAACAATGACAATGATAATAGTGAGCCAGCTTCCCATGCTCTGTTGAATGCAAAGGTTGGTCTCTTCTATTATTGTTAACATTGCTCATAAATTACTGGAGGCTTGTGCGCCTTCTAATAACATACCCCAAAAGAAAACACAAAAACTCGTATGAGGCGGCCTCAAAGTGAGGCCACTCATACAAGTATGACGTCTTGTTGACGTCATTGCTTGTATATAGAGGAGGCCTCACCTTGAGGCGGCCTCATAGGAGACTTATTGGAAAAAGAATATGCGAATAATGTACAAATTTTAGTTTTCTAATAATGTGAAACTACTGTGCAGATGAAATTTCCATCGCTGGAGGAATTGATTATAAAACGTCTTCATAACATCGCAAAGGTGTGGGATTTGCCGGTACCTGTGACAGAAATTTCTGTATCTACTAGCTACCAGAACTTGAAGACGATAAAAATTAAGAATTGTGGCATGCTGAAAAGTCTTGGCCCGCCCTCTGTTGTTGCTGCTCTTGTGAATCTTAAAGAATTAGTGATAGAAGATTGCGAGATGATGACAGAAGTTATAACAAGGGAAGCAGAGGAAATGATCACTACAAAAGTCCTTAGCTTTCCCGAGCTCCAGGCCATCCAGCTTTCTAACTTGGAGAATCTCAAGTGCTTTTATTCAGGAGGTTATGAACTCAGTTTTCCCGCCTTACAAGATCTGGATTTCTCTTGGCTTCCCAGTCTTAGTACGTTTGCCCTGTCAGAAAACTCCACCGTCTTATTCAGTGACAAGGTACAATAATAATGTAGTACTACTACTAATAAGATTAGAGTAATAACGATAGATGATGGTTTCAAACTTTGCCACCAATAATAATGAATAGCTAATAAATTAACACAATTAGACTGTATTACCATAAATTTTGGTGAGACGATTGTCACTTTTTTTTGTGAAACAATGGTCGGTCCCTGTTCATAATAAATGACTCCTAATTTATTTTTATTTTTATTTTTATTTTTTTGAGGGGCCTAAATTTCTAATTGTTACTCCATTTATTGTGAGTTGGTCGACTTTGATATTTAAATTTAAATTTTAAATTGGCCATGATAGGAAATGGGATTATTATTTTCTTGTTTGGGGCAAAAAGAATTAATTATATTTTTATGGATTTGAGTAAGAGCGTAAGATCTCGATCCCCTACCTAGGGGCTATCATTTTTCTACAACATAATATCCTTGAGTGTTTCTGAGAGTTCCTTTTTTTATCATTTTGAAGAAATGTTAGAAGGATGATAATTAACTTTTGGGGCCTAATCTTCATTATAGCACAGGACCTCCAAAATGTGAGGACCGTGTGAATCACCACAAGTTAATCTTACTAGTTTCTATTTTATTCAATTTGATTTTGATGCAGATCAAGTTCCCAAGACTGAAGAAATTAAGTGTGTACGACCTCAGCAATAGCATTGAGGCTCTCTGGGATTTGCAGAATAAGAATTATTTCAATTATGGGTTTGAGAACTTGGACTATATATCTATTGACGATTTAGAAGGACTGAAAAGTCTTTGTCCGCCCGCTGTTTTTGTGCGTCTTGATAGTTTACGGATATCTGGATGCAAGATGATGGTGGAAGTGATAACTACTGAAACAAGGGAGAGTGAAATTCCCTCAAAGATCATTATGTTTCCTAAACTCAGTGACATCTCCCTGTCGGATTTAGAAAATCTCAAGTGCTTCTATGCCGGAAGTTATGAGCTCGACTTCCCCGCCTTAAAAACGCTGTACTTGGCGGACCTTCCTAGTATGACAAGATTTGCCGGATCAGAAAATTTGGCTGCCTTCTTCAGTCACAAGGTATGGATCTTAATTAATTTCGGATTTCATGTGGGTCTCATCTACGAGGAGTTTTATTACTCCTAGCTTATCAATGATGAGTTCTGTTAGGGATGGATCTTAAAAAAAAATTGTCGAAAACTACCTTATAAACTCACATTTTTGTAATAACCTCTTATAAAACATTTCTATAAAATAACCATATTTTATGAGGTTTCAACTTTTAAATCACCATCTGAGGCCACTTTCCAACCAAAAAAAAATGACTGTTGGGCCCTTGGTAAATTTCTTTCAAACAAAGGTCATCAAGTACAGGGGCAAAATGGTAATGTCCTTCAAATTTTTGGACGAAAACTGGTCTGAGGTGGTATTTTAAAAGTTGATTTTATATGGTAGTTTTCGACAATTTTTCCTTCGGGCTTCCAATCATTTGGTTGAGTTGTTGAGTTGTTGGTATGAGAGCAAAATGACTAATAAGATAAGAGCATGAGTATTAATGATCTTGTTTGGTATCATAGGAGGAGAGAGAGTGTTATGAACCCATTAATGGGGTTTATCAATGATCCCAAATGGGATCATAGGGAAAAAAAGCTCGTTTTGAAGGCCAAAAACGAGCCCAGCTCGGCGCGTGGTCTAGAGAGAGAGAGAGCGCGCTTTTATTAACCCGTTGCAAACTTGCAACGGCTATAATTAAAAAAATCCAAAAAATATAAATAAATTAAAAACCAACGGTTATATTTTTCAACCCTCTACAAAATGAGACTAAATTTGCTCCTATATTTTTGCACAAATATTAGATCAGTCCATCTCTCTCCTAAATTGTTATTCTCCGTCTACAATTCATAATATATTTTTAATGGTCAATGATTTATATAATAAATGCTACTCACAAATTAACAAAAACTAGGTTTTATCCCCGTGCTTCGCACGAGCTGGTAAAATAATTTTATGAATATATATAATAATAAAATGCTTAAAATATTTTTGAAGTGAAGTTATTAATATTATTGAAAATACATTTTATTTTATTTTTGCAATGATTTCTATCCATAGGATACATGCTAATTCTTGAAAATGATAATTTCATATCACCTTCATTTGTAATGAGATTAGTCTAAATTTAGATAGAGAGTAAAAACAATATATGTACACTAATTTTAATAAGTGGTTCAATTAATGAAAAAAATGAATAAATTCATTCTGCATTCACGATATATATATGTGCACTATAAGTTGATACCTCATACTCGTTTTATACCGCACAACTAAAACTATGGGACAAAGTTGTCCACATGTGGCGTCTACGTGTCATCTTCACATGAACATTCTCTCTCATGTGACGTCTACATGTCATCACTGCACGGAAAGGATCCAACTTTTATAGGATACATATACATATATATCTCATTTTGAAGCGTTTGTCAAATCCAATCCAACGGAGTTAGATTTATAATTTTTGACTTACGTACCTAAAGTTATTTTAGTTTGTAATTTGAAAATTTGCTAATAAATATGTAATTAAGTCAACTAATGATAAGACATTAATGGTGGATAATTTGTTATGCTATGTGGCAAGCTTGTGCTTACGTGTCGGCTTATGTGTCATGGCCACACGATGTGGCTCGCCTATGTGACGTCCCACGTGTCGGCACCACACGAATAAGGACCCAATAATATATATATATATATATATATATATATATATATATATATAATAACATTAATTAAAATTATCTTAAACAAAAATTATATTTCAATAAAACAATAATTCGATTATATTACCGTATTTATTAATCTTACATTTCAATAAGAAAAATAAAAGGGAAACAAATTGGAGAGAGAAAATGTGGTGGGCCATGGTAAAAGAGGAGAGAGAGTGTTATGAACCAAGAATTTGGGTTGATGAATAAAAATGTTCATGAGATGGGATCATGGTGAGGTGGAAGAAGGAGAAAGGAGTAGAAAGAGTCATGATGCCAAATATTGGGTTCATTGTTATTGATGTTCTAACTACTAACCAATCGTCATTCCATAACCGTGCTCCTAATCTCCCAAAGAGTACCAAAATCAAAAGTTTAACTTCTACATGACACTTTTTAATTTACCAATAAAAAAACCTTTCATAAAAGTATTCATTTATGATCAGTGGCGGATGCAGAAATTAAGTTAAGTGGGTTCACCCTTTGTAATACATAGGACAATTCTTAATAATTGTATTGAAAACTATTAATTTATAAAGGATTTTTTAACAAAAAAAAATCCAAGCGGGTTCGGCGGAATCCACTCTCTGAAGAGTGGATCCGCCACTGTTTATTATGCCAAAAACAAAATACTTCCCAACTGCCTGAAATGCCTTCCTGCCAACAGAGACCCTCAGCTTTGGCTAATATTGATCAATGCCGAAATGCAAATTAATTATTAGTGTGCTTGAACCCATCAAGTTCCTAGCTTATTTTCATTCATTTTCAAAAAGGAATTGAAGGTTATTGTAATGGTGACGACGAAGTACTTAATTATACCACAGTGGGGGCTGGGCTTTCCCAAAATGGACTACATGCTTATCACAGTGAGAGGCTGGCAGCTATGATTTGAGACGCAAGGTGATTAGTACTAGTATGTACTGCTTGTTAGTTTAATTTACTAATTTTTTTTAGATAAAGAAAAGGTATATTGATATGAATTTAAATGTACAGCAGAAGAGAGGATAAGGTATCCTCTAAATAAAACATTTACAGATTGCCCCAATTCCTCTCTATATCAGTTATAGAGTAATTCCTAAAAGTCCCCGCAGCCTTAGCCCATAAGGAAGCTAAATAAGTGATTCTCTCCCAAAGCATCGCAGGAGTTGCTGAAAGTCCCTTAAACACTCGTGCATTCCTCTCTAACCAAATGCACCACAAAATTGCAAAATAAGCATTGCGCCACAGCAACCTCCTCTCCTTACCACCCCCAAAGCCCCGGAAATGCATCTGTAAAAAGGCCTCAACACTAGAAGGGTAAACAAACACCTCCCCCTGAATCAATCTACGCCAAAGACTGTGCCACATCACACCAAAGAAAAAGATGTGCAAAGACGCTAGACCGACATAGCGAACACATATCTGGTGACAAAAGCACCCCGGCACCAAAGTCCACACAAATGCCTTCACCTTCATAGGTACCTTTGCTTTCCAAATGTAGTCTGCTAGAGGAAAACAAGGGAGAGTTGTCCCCAAATCCCGACAGAAGGGCTTGCAAGAGAACTCCCCCGAAGGATCTCCAATCCACCTCCTAGAGTCATCTAAGCTCGACAGCTGAATAGGCTCTACAAGAGTAAGAAGCGAAGTGAGCTCTTCCATCTCCCTATCATGAGGTGGCCGACGAAGATGTAAATTCCAGGAACCACTCTGTACCGAGAAAAAATCAGCAACCATACCCCCATGTAGAGTGGACAACTGAAACAATCGAGGAAATCTCGTACAAAACTGCTCACCACCCCTCCAATTATCCTCCCAAAACCTAATGCGTGCACCATTCCCAAATTCCAACTCAACATGAGGAAGGAAGCGCGGAAGGATTTGTGAAATAAACTTCCACGGACTAGCATGTGTATAGGTCCCTATAAACTGTGCGTCCCACCCGTTCTGTTGCGTTCCATACCTACTTCGGATGACCCGATGCCAAAGACTATTAGGCTCCCGTGGAAAACGCCAAAGCCATTTGCCCGCAAGGGCGATGTTTTTTGCCACCAACCTGTCCACACCCAAACCACCTTCTTCCTTAGGGTGACACACCTTGTCCCAGCTCACCAAGTGATCCTTTCGCTCCCCATCCACACCAGTCCAAAGGAAGTCTCTCATGAGTTTCTCGATCCTATTAGCTACGGCTACTGGAATTCGAAACAAAGAGAGATAGTACAGCGGAATACTAGAAAGACAAGATTGAATTAAGGTAATCCTGCCCCGAACGAGAAATAAACTCGCTTCCAACCATCCAAGCGCCTGGACACCCGCTGCACAACTGGCTCCCAAAAAGCCTCCGAACGTGGGTTACCTCCTAAAGGCACACCCAAGTAGGTAAGTGGCCACCCCTGTATCTGACAGCCTGCCAAACCTGCTATCGTTGTCAAAAAGTCGTTACCCACATTTATCCCAGCCAAACTACATTTCGCAAGAAAGTCGTTACCCACATTTATCCCAGCCAAACTACATTTCGCAAGATTGACTCTCATCCCTGAAATCAACTCAAAATTTTGCAAGATTGTCAAAACATTCTTGAATTTCTCAAGATCCGCAGCCAAGAAGAGGATAGTGTCATCTGCAAACTGAAGGTGAGAGACATGCACCCCCTCCCGACCCACTTTCAGACCAGCAACGACTCCCGTCTCAGTACCTCTCTCCAACATTCTACTAAGCACATCTACCACCAACGTAAACAGAAAAGGCGACAATGGATCGCCTTGCCTCAAACCCCTAGAGGAAGAAAACCACTCCCTGGGCGCTCCATTTACGAGCACAGAAAAGTGAGCATTCGAAAAACAACCCCTAATCCACCGCCTCCATAGTATCCCCAAACCTTTCCTCTCGAGTACGCTGTCAAGGAAACGCCAACTCACCCTATCATAAGCCTTCTCAAAGTCTAGCTTGAAAACAATACCCTGTGAACCTCTACGCCTCGCATCATCCACCGTCTCATTAGCCACCAAAGAAGCATCCAAAATCTGTCTCCCCTCCACAAAAGCACTCTGAGAGTAAGAAATGGTAGTAGCCAGAACTTCCCCTATCCGCACAGAGAGGACTTTCGTGATGATTTTATAAACACTAGTAATGAGGCTGATAGGGCGAAAGTCCTTAACTTTTATAGAACGATCCTTCTTTGGGACTAATGTGATGAAATTAGAGTTGATACCCCTACCAAGAACCCCCTGCACATGAAACTCTGCAAAAACGTGAAGAAGATCGTCCTTAATCACCTCCCAACAATCCTGAAAAAAGGCCATTGTGAAGCCATCAGGGCCCGGTGTTTTCTCTCTATTCATACTGAACACCGCTGCTCTAACCTCCTCTAGCTCAAAAGGGCGTTCTAGACGAGCCGCCATAATTGGTGAAATTGGGCTCCAGTCCAACCCCTCAATACGAGGTCGTAACATTTCCTCCTCGCTAAAAAGTGAACGATAGTATGAAGTAATCTCACGGATGATCTCCCCCACATCGGTAACCACATCCCCATCATCATTCTCCAACTCCTTAATAAAACCCCTTCTCCTCCTCCCATTGACTACCTTAAAGAAAAGCCTCGAATTTGTGTCTCCTTCTTTAGCCCACCTCACTTTCATTTTCTATCGTCGACACTGCTTCTCCCTCAAAAGCACCTCCTGAAAATCATTTTTCAACTCAACACTCTTGCGTACAAGCTCCTCACCCCCCTCTACGTTGCTAATTGACTGATCCACTACGGCAATCTCACTCAACAACTCATTCTTTCTCTGGTTAATGTCCCCGAAAACCTCCTTATTCCACCCTTTGAGGTGCTCCTTAACAAATTTCAATTTTCTCATGAAAACAATAGCCCTGCCACCCCTGACCTCACAAGCGCCCCACCATTCAGCCACCTTCCTACGAAAATTCGGATGTAAAGTCCACATATTCTCAAAGCGAAATGGAGTTGGACCCCATTGCACCGGCCTGGAGTGAAGGGTTATCGGAAAGTGATCGGAGCAAGGGCGCGAGAACACCTCCTGTGACAACAAAGGAAACTCATCTTCAACCGCATTAGTGAACAAAAAGCGATCCAACCTCGAAGAAGCACACCGTCGCCCACTAACACTCCATGTAAACTGTGCATTTTGCAGTGGAGGATCCCGCAACTCGCACTCCCTGATAATTGTATTAAACTCCCTCATATCACCCAACCCACCAGAACGTCCTAGTCGCTCTCCCACACTACGAACGACATTGAAATCTCCCCCGAGAATCCAGTGTGGGGAGCAAAGCCCAGCCGGAAAAAAGATCGTCATTCAGAATGTCTACATGGGCCATACACTGAGGTAAACCACCATTCCCCTCTACCTCGAACGTTCAAACACACCGTCACAGAAAAACAGCCCAAAATAGCCCAAAACGACGTCGACCTTGACAGCAAACCTAGTATCCCACACTACCAAGATTCCTCCAGAGGCCCCCAAAGACGGAAGAACCACCCAGTCCTTATCTCGTGAGTCCCAGCAACTCCTAACAAAAAAAGAATCTGCTACCTCCACCTTTGTTTCCTGTAAAAACACAACATCTGGAGAGATTTTAGAGACAACCTCTCTCACCATATCCCGCTTATTGCTCCTTCCTAAACCATTAACATTCCAGCTCAAAATCTTCATAAAGAACGACTACGACCCCTCCTACGGCCACTCTCCTTGCCATAGTTAACACTGCTCTGTAGATTACGAAGTTCCTTCTCCCAATTTTTCCCTTTCTTCCGAGAGTGCACCTTTTCACCCACACTCACCTGCATCTCCTTCTCCGAAACATCATATAGCTGGCATCGCATGAGCCCAAGAACTGCCTGCGGATCTCGGTCATCAACACCCGGACCTGTCAGTGGTGCTAACTCAATAACACCACATTTAGGGGCAACTGTTGTGGCTGAGTTACACGCACCAACACCTGCACTCTCCTCCTGAGATGATAGAAACATATTAGAATCTCCCAGATTCAGCAAATTTACCTCCATATCACTGTCTGTTGACTTGTCATCAACCTCCTTCCGACGAAAGCTCTCTATAAGGAGCTCCGTCTCAGCATCCTCATCATCAAAATTACTGAACAAATCATCATCGTCTTCCCATCCCCCAAGCTCAGGGACCTCCTTCGTGGCAGCTCCCAAATCTGTTCAAAGCCGGACAAAAACATCCTCTAATGGAACCTCAGATTGTGCTGAACCTGAGTCGCATCAGCAACCCACTTCCCAAATAAATAAATATCTCCAAGTAGCTTGCTAGCCTCCAAAACGGACTTTGGAAGAATCACCTTCCCTCCTGCAGAAGGCCACAGCCCCTCACACCCGCCACTCAGCTCATCTCTTCCAACCAAGGGAGGGGAATACGTATCCAGCTCGCACTAGGAGCAACCCCCTGTCCCACTCACCTCCCTGACCTCCTCGCCAGAAAATTCCGACCCTAAAGCAGCCCCATCAGTAGTCAAACCCTTCGCCGGAGACGCAACTCCCACTACCTGCACTGAGCCACTGCCACCATGGACCTGCCCCCTAGAACTACCGGCAAATTCTGTCTCAGGCGGTGGTGTTACCGTCCTCTGATCTGATTCTCCAGTCGCCGGCCGGTCAGCCTCCGGTGGCCGGAGGTGGCGCCGCCGATAAACATGTGACCAGCGACCGCCATCCCCTTGTCGACTGTTCTCGCTTTCTCCCCCTGCTGCCAGACGTGAGCTGGCCTCCGTTTCCTCGCTGGAAACCCTCTTATGTGTCGGCCGTCTGAACCCTTGCCCCGTTGGACCCAAATCTGCCTGACTTTGGTAACTGGCTTGTGTGGGCGAACTGGACCAAGTCTCTCAAAGGGCTGACTTCTCTGGAGCAGACCTGATTAACTTAGGCGTTGGGCCCCTTGCATAACCCCCAGGCCCAAGCCTTTGGAACACAGTATTCCTAGCCCAAGTCTGCCAACTGACCCTCTAGGCCCAATTCTTTGAAAAACTGATTTATTTGAATTATTCCTAACGGGAAGGCCTAAAACAGAAGTTGAGCGAGATTCTAGCCCTGAAATCTCGCGCCTTCCATAAACTGCTTCTCCATCTCCAACGTTTCCCCTCTGCAACACCTTTGAATTTCTATTCTCCGGTGCACGCTCCGTCCATCCATCCCTAGGTGAATGATGCTGCTGGTTCTGCAATAAACTAGGGCTCCCTACAGAGATAAATCGAGGACCAAAGCATTGCAGGGCCTCAAACAGGGCACTCCATCCTCGCCCGCTATTACCCTCAGGGACTCTTATAGAAACAGCTTTACCCTTCCATGGCTGCTTCTCCAACAGAAAAAATCGTCCAGCACCATTGACACTAATACGTAGCAACAAGATATATCCATTCCCACGCAAAGTTCTGACCCACCTCCCAGCGCTATCTCCTCGCCATAGTGAAATCGCCTCCTGCCCCCACCAAAGGAGTTCCTCTCGACTCAACCGAATTCCGAACTTGTCTTCCCGACGATGCTCCACCAATAGATAATCAAAATTATCACGTTTCAGAACAAAACGTTTATTCTCAATCCTAAAAACAGACTCCATGATTAACTAAAATGCTAACTCTAAAAGAATGGACAGGCTCCCGGAGCCCCACCCACTGGAAGTGGACAGGGGACTCTCCGATGACCAACACCCGCTGATAATATATTTCTTCTCAGAAAGGAAGTTAGCTCAGTTTAATTTACTAATTTAAAACTTTTGAACTGTATTCCAGATCAAATTTCCATTTTCCCAGCTGAAATTGGAATTATCAACTTTTCTGACTGAAAACAACGGTGATGTTCTCCTTTGGGAAACTCCATCTGCAAGTAGTGATAATGGTAACCCAGTGCCAGAAACAGTACAGATAAGAAAGCTGAAAATTTCTGACTGCGACGACGGGTGTCTAAAGATCCCATTGGTGGTTTCTAAGTGTCTCACTTTGGAATTTATCGGAGATGTAGAAGTGTTGTTTGCAACTCCGGTAGGACCATCATCAACTAAAGAAAGAATGTTGCAGATGCTACAGAATTTGGAAGAACTGAAAGTGACGTATTGTGGATCGCTAAAAATACTTTTTGAAGATAAAGCTGTAGCTTATTTGAATGAAGAAGCTGCTGCTAATACTCCTAAGTTTTTTCTTACAAAGTCGAGAAAATTGACGTTGGACTCATTGTCACAATTGAAGCGCTTACGTAGTAGTGATTGGCATCTTTTTAAAAATATTCGTTACCTGAAGGTGTCTGATCTCAACTGGAAGTATGTATTCTCAACTACCGGAACCAGAAGGGGCGGCGGTGTTGGACAAGTACTACAACAGCTTGAAGAAATTGATATATCTTCTTGTGATAAAATGGAAGCAATAATAATGAAGAATGATGGCAAGGAAGGATCATCACATATAGTGTTCCCTCGGCTACGCAGCATAGATGTGTATGATTGCTGCAAAATGACTTCGTTTTCATCCGGGGATGATCAAGGTACTCTCATACTGCCAAGTTTGCAAAACTTGCGAATTATAGATTGCCCAAGTATCCAGTTGCCGTCATTCTCCTCAGGACCAATAAGGGCCCCTAAAGCAACTGTTGATCATGACGGCGATCGCACCGAAATCTGGTATGTCTCAAGAGTTTTTATTTTATTTAAGTTATAAGTTATATATACTTGATCATTCCTATATGTATCTACAATAGCAAATTGATATTTTTGAAAATATATTTCAAAAGAAATTTAATCAACTTTCAAATCATAACTAATCGGAATTATTATTATTATTATTATTAATGTAATGACTAACAGTTTAGACTTTGGACTTGATGATTTTTTTTTTTTTTTTTTTTTTTAATGATGGTAAGATCGGGCCTCCACCCAGCTCAGCCCATCTCGGGCCCAGAAGTCCAGCCCATCTCGGACTGTCCCAGAGCTGAGTGTACAAATGACCCCCCATTCCCAACCCATACCTGAGGCCCAACTGTTGATGTCACCCCCCATATATTCATCAACCACATGAATATATGGGAGTCCCAAGCCTTGAACTTGAGACCTCCAAGTTGGAAGGTGAGAGGATAACCATTGAGGCAAATGCCTCTTGGTTAATTTGGACTTGATGATATGCAATAGCCAATAGTAATATATACTCTAATTCGTTCTGAAACGTGCAACATTACAATTTACATCCCCATTACATCCCAATACTTGTTTGATATTGCTGTCTGAGTCACAGATTTATGTACTACCTTAACTGCAGCGCTGATGAAGAAGAGAGTGAAAGTGAAAAAAAAGAAGAAGAAGAAGAGAGTGAAAGTGAAGAAGAAGAAGAAGACGACGACGACAACGAAGCAGCCCAAGATGAGGAAAGTGCTGAAAAATCAGAAACGAAAGGACAAGATAACTGAACTGAAAAGATGATCTATCAGATTCAGAGACGACCCAGCAAGATGAGATTTGATGTATAATGAAGAATCAGCAATAGAAGATGATTGCAATGGAAGTCAAGATAAACTTTATATGTTCTTGTTTTATGAATTGAACGTGTGATAGACCAATAAGAGATGCCACAGACAGTGCCTAGCAAGCCAAGCCATAGGCAAATCGGACCACCTTGCCTTGGGTCAGTTCGTCTTTGTGCCAATTTACCAGCCTGTGAGCTATCGCAGTGGACAGTGGTAGCCCAGTGGTATCAACCTTTGTGTTGGTTCACTCCCTACCCAGGTTCGATACCCACTGGAGGCACTTGGTGGGAGTCCCCTTTCCTTACCCCCTCCCCTCCTCCAAGGGCCTGGGCCTTCAACTGCTGGACTGACCTGAGATAGGTTCACCCGGTAGGGCTCCTCCTTACCAACATAAAAAATAAAAAATAAATAAAAAAAAGAGAAAAAAGAGAAAAAATAGCAGAACGTGTGTGATAATGACTGTAATTTGAACTTGGAAACTCTTGCAATATTGATCAGAAGTTCTTTTGCGCATATTTCCTTTAATTTCATTTGGAGTTTTTTTTTTTTTAATACCAGGGGTATTCACCGTCGACTACAGTGATTATTTCCCAGCGCTCACTTGTAGGAATTTCATCTGGAGTTTTGGACAATGTATCTCCATTAGCAATGGAGTCAGTTTACGATTTTAAGTGACGAAAATATCCATACAATGTGAACAATCTAGCTAGTGATACTCACAAACTCTAACAAGCCATACATTACTAGACCTACCATTTACCACAGTCCAATGCTTCAAAATGAATCTACACGCAGACAAGCGATTGAATGTCATTATCATTATTTTGACTGATGATTAATTAGTTTTCATTCTGTTAATTAAAAGGATGTAGATCCAATGCATATGTTACTTATTAAGTGAGTACTAAATCTGAATTCGGTACCCGTTATGTATATTATTAAAAGCGTCTCAATCAGATTCTTGTCACAAACTTATTCCTAAGTGTAGAATTTGACCAAACTACTGCTACTAGAGAAGTAAAAGTAAAAATAAGCAGATTTCATGCCCAAACATCATACACATGAGCTAGAAAAAAATTCACAGAAAAAATCCTGACTGAGAAATTGAGCTACAAAAGCTAACATTAAAGGCACCTGCTATAAGATCGCCAAAAAAAAAAAAAAGGCACCTGCTATAAACATAAATCTATCCATACACAAAATAAAAGAGTACACAGTACGACCAGATATAACATTTATGGATCTTGATCTTCATGAATCATGACCATCATAACTGAGAAAGACACAAATTTTCAACATAGTTCCACCAAAAAAAAAAAAAAAAAAAAAAAAAAAAAAAAAAAGATAGAGAACTTTTTTTCCAATTTGATTTAAACAATAAAAAATAAAAAAATCACCACCAGCCATGGACAACTTGAGAAGCAGTGTGCTTAATCCACCTAAAGCTCTTCCTAAAAGAGCCTTTCATTTTACCTTCAACAGCATAAACTTTATAACTAGCAACCCTTTTCTTTCTTTGTAGCTCAGGATCACTCAAACTCCATCCTTTTCCTGAATTTGAACCAGAAATTGACCCATTTCCTCTGTTTTTCTTATTGTAAGAAAAATTATTATTACCAATATTATTATTGTTATTACCACCCTTTGAGTCTTTGCTTGAAGGTTGAGGATGAACCTGCATGTAAGTAGATGCATAAGAAGTGCTATAAGACCTTAGATCTTGCATGTTTGTTGGTGGGCCCCCTGATTTTCCACCATTTTCCATTTGCATTCTTCCTTCTCTGCATGACATGGATCTGAAGTTCTCCATTTTTAATTTTCTTTTTTTTTTTTTGAGAGAGAAAGTTTGAAGGGAAAGTTGAGGAGAGTGAGAAAGTAGGGGATGAAAAAGAAGAAAGAGAAAATGGTGTTAATGGATTTGCTTTGCTTTGTGAGATTGTGGTTTTGTTTTGTTTTGTTTTGGTGGGGTTTTTGTTGTATTAATTATATTAATAAAGGGCCTGAGTCATAAATTGGGAACAGTTGATTCAGCTGGCACTATTTAGTTTATTTATTTATTTTTGTGGGAGTTAGTACTTTTTAAGACTTTGAGTATTATGATTTATTAGGCTTTATAATAATAATGAATGAGAGATGGAACAGTTGGGTGTTTTTCTACTGATAATTTCCAACAATGGAAGCAAAATTCTTTCTTTCTTTCTTTTAAAGGTTACCAAATTTATCCAGGCCTTTTTTTTTTTTCGTCCCATGAAAACTTCACTGTAATTCTGCCGATGTTGGCTGTATGTCAGGCATTTTCTCAAAGAAAAATGAATTTCTGATGTAAGTTTAAGAAAAAAGTACTCGTAATTTTTTAACAATCCTGCCATTGTTGCCTCAGTCAGTCAGGTATGTTCAAGAAACAGTGAATCTCATGACAAGATTATCTTTGTAAACAACAAATTCTTTCACTCTGGCCCTATGACCCTAAGTAGGTAAAAAGATTAAAAAAAATAACTTCAAAAATAAATTAAATCAACATACCTTCTTCTAAAAAATTAGTACTACTAGCGTGCATTTTTATTAGAGATCATGGTTCCAGAGAATAAGGGTGTATTATTTTACTTTTAGGGTTTGTTCACCCCAACTGAAAAACGTTTATATTTATTACTGAAAATCTATTTTTGTTGAAATTTGTTCAATTTCGTTGAACTTTGTTGAACTTTATTTAACTTTATTTAACTTTGTTGAACTTTGTTTATTTTTGTTGAATCTTGTGGATTCAAGTATTTTTTATAACTAGTTTGTATATTGGTTTGTTTAACTTTATTTAACTTTATTTAACTTTGTTGAAGTTTGCTGAAATTTGTTGAAGTTTGCTGAAATAAACAGAAATAAGTTGGGGAGAACAGACCCTTACAACTAATTTTTTCGGTTCGGTTCGGTTTACTTCAATGATCTACTTACTACTTTATCTCTTATATATTACTCCCTATTCACTTTAGTTCAGTTCAATGATAGAGTATACTTTATATCTCACTTATTATTCACTTTAGTTCACTTTACGAGAGTTCAGTTCAGTCCAATTTTGTTCAGTTCAGTAAAAAAGAACACTCTAACAACTATATTAAGAAGAAAAATCTAAATCCATTAATAGCAAAATGTTTTATTTTTTTGACAAAGAATAGCAAAATGTTGATTGGACCTGAACGCATGGTATTGGTTTCGTTGTGTTATTGTGTAGTCAATAGATGAAGAGGGCTGCTAGCTGCAGCCTCACCCTAAGGCTGCAATTTGGAATCTCACTTTACAAGCTGATATGTGTATAATTTTCTTAAAAGTTGTGGTTTTTAAAAGTCGAGCCATAAACTCATAGCAGGACAAATTCATAGCCATAAACTCTCGCCGAGCGAAAGGTGCCTGTTAATAGTTACCTGAGGACAGTCGCTAGAAACGAGTGACTCTTAATGACGACCCTTGCCAAAATTGGGTGACACTATGTCGACAGTGCCGCTAAAAGTTGGCGACAACATCCACTGGGTATCGCCAGCTCTTGGCGACAACACTACAAGACAGTCGCCAGATCTTGGCGACAACATGTTGACTCAGTCGCCAAGTTAGCCGTTCTGCCCAGTATATTTCTAAGATGGTGTAAATTTGAATTTTAATAAACCATTAATAATTACTTGATAATTTGAGTTGAAAAAACCTTAAAATGGTCATTCCCGAGGGGATTTTCATTCCAAATGGATGAATCAAACAGTTCAAGTGGAGGAGAGAGGGATGATTCAAGGGGGTGAGAGAGGGAGTATTCAAGTGGAGTAGAACAAGGGTATATGTGTTATTTTAAGTGAAAAAATTGTTGTATTGTTTAAAAATCTATGTTGTATTTAGCAATCCCCCAAAAAATTGAAGAAAATAAGTATTATTTATCGGTCCACGGTCCGGTCTATGGTCTAACCGGGTCGGTCCAGAACCGGTTCAAGGACCGAAATGTTGGAAATTCTTGGACCATGGACCAGACCAAAATGTCTTCGGGTCGGGTTGGTCCAGACCAAAATCGTTCGGTCTCGGTCCGATCTACGGTCCGGACCAAGAAGTGAGCAACCCTACCTTTTATCCACTTCCCTCTCAATTTCCAACTTTTAAGAAGCTAAAATAATGCTAGAAGTGGAAGGATAAGGAGAAGCTATAATTTGTAACTTCTCCTTCTATTTCAATTGTAGCTTTATTTCAACTTTTTGAAGTTGTAAATGAAGGGAGAAATAGATAAAGGGATGTGAATAAGAACAAATTTGGGAGCAAAAGTTGAATTTGTGAGAGTTAGATCAAACGCGCATAGTGCAGACTTGCAGTATCACCTAATGAATAAGCAATTTTGTATTAAAAGCGAAAAGCACATGAAGGTCCTCGATATATGATGAGAAAAGAGCCACATTTTGATGGAATGATCCGCTTATTAAGATAACCTAACCATATCTTTAATTTGGGTCCTCCAAGAAATAGAATCCTAAGATTGATTGGTGCAAGTTGTAAGTTCATCGTACAGAAAGTTTGGCCTATTCCTTTTTTTATCTATGTATCTAGAAATCGGGGCGAATCTAGTAGGAGGCACTGGAGATTTGGGAGCACCTTTTTTTTCTGGAAAATTTTGCTAAAATATCCTATTTAAAAAAAAAAAAAAAAAAAAAACGGTTGGAAAATTATTCCTAAATACCCTAATAATTTAGTTTTTGCCCCCCTATTATTATTTTTCTAGATTCACTATTGCCTAAAATGCTACAATCCAAATTGCTCAAATGTGAAGTTCATGTTCTAATTGCCCAATTTGCTATTCTACTTTTCTTTGTCCTTTCTGTACAGCTCCCATGTTTTAAGAAACCCACAAGTTGCAAAGCCAAATTGACGTGAAATTTCCTCAATGATGAGGCATCATTGGAAATTGATGATGACATTATTGACATAATGACATCTATTAAAGGGAGTTTTCCCTGTTTTTGCCTTCTTGGTGACTAATTCAGTCTTTAGCACTTCATTATAAGTTGTCATTTTATTATCACCTATGAATTATGATGATGTCGAAAGGTGTGTTCTTTTCCACTTTACTCAATAATTTGTTCGGTTCATTTCCGTTGTAGAGTTCGGTTCAGATCAATTAAGTGAAGTTTCGTTGCGAACTTGGCAACATTGAGGCCTGGGTTTTGTTGTAAGTTTTTATTTTCCACCAAACGGTCCAAGTTTGCTTGCAGTTCATTCCTCAGCAACCACATTTCAAAATCAAAGCAAGGTAAATGAATAGAAATTTGGGGAAACTACGTATAACATAGGATTTCTCTTAACTACATATCGGGAGGGTACAGAGAACCCTTCCCAGCAACTAACGACTACATATCCAAAAATATATTAATAGGCAGAGCAACATTCGTTATCCAATTTCTTTGGATGTCTAACATTTTGGTAAAATTAATAAACTAGTTAATGAGATTATGAAGTGGGGGGAAAACTGTCGATTAGAAAAGAAACCACAGAAAAAAAAAAGAGGGGGAGCTAATCAGATAAGATCAGCAACGTTTGCAGGCAGCTCCTCAACTACTACATTGTAGAACCTCTGGATATCAGAAAGCATTCTCTCGTCATCATCGGTAACAAAGTTAATGGCAACACCCTTTCTCCCAAACCGTCCACTTCTACCAATACGGTGAAGGTAGTTTTCTGGCTGGGTGGGGAGGTCATAGTTTATGACAAGTGAGACTTGTTGCACATCAATACCACGAGCAAGGAGATCGGTGGTGATGAGAACACGAGAAGAACCAGAACGGAATTCACGCATGATGATGTCTCTCGTGTTTTGGTCCATGTCTCCATGGGTAGCCGAAACTGTGTGATCACGGCTTCGCATGTTGTCAGTGAGCCAATCCACCTTGCGCCTGGTGTTGACGAATATTACGCTTTGAGTGATGGCTAGGGTCTCATAAAGATCACATAGAGTTTCAAGCTTCCATTCTTCCTTGCCCACATTGACATAGAATTGCTTGATACCCTCCAAAGTGAGCTCATCACGCTTCACCAAGATACGTACAGGCTTCTTCATGAACTTTCTGGTAATTTCCAAAGCTTCTGGTGGCATTGTTGCAGAAAACACGCCAATTTGAATTTCTGGTGGCAGCAGCTGGAATATATCATAGATCTGCAATAAAGGTACTAATATAAGCAAGGGAGAAGCCACTATCTAAAAGCACAGTTAAAACTCAAGATCATATAGACCAATAAACCCCGAACACAAAAGACGACAGGAAAATCAAAAGTAACACAAAAGAAACGCACCTGATCTTTGAAACCTCGTGAAAGCATCTCATCTGCTTCATCCAACACAAACATCTTTATGCTATCAGAACGGAGAGACTGCCTTCGTAACATGTCAAAAACACGACCTGGGGTACCAACAACAACATGGACACCACTTTGAAGTATGCGTTGATCCTCACGGACACTGGTTCCACCAACGCAAGCGTGGACCTTCACACCAAGATAATCACCAAGAGCTCGCATAACCTTCTCAATCTGTTGAGCAAGCTCTCTAGTGGGTGCCAACACCAAGGCTTGGCACTGGACTAAACTGTAGTCAAGTTGTTGCAGAACGCCAGAACAGAAGGTTGCTGTTTTCCCAGTTCCAGACTGAGCTTGTTGGATAACATCAATGCCCTTGCAAAATGGAACTATCCCCCTTTGTTGAATAGCAGAAGGTTTCTCAAAACCTGAAGGAGACAACAAATTCATACAGCTCAATCAATGACACAAAGCACAGAAACAGAACAAAAATTTGCAACATGTACTTTCAATGAATATCATTTAGGGTGCAAATAACAGCAGAGATTATAACAGTGAGGATTAAAAAGAGATTATCTCCTGAAGAAAGTGGAGAGGAGAAAGAAAGAGGGGGGCTGGAGGGTGGATAACCACAATTTGATAAAAGGAATTTACTTGATCAAATGCAACCTTAGAAAACTTTTTGCCCACAAACCAAAACAAAAAGATCGAACTTAAGATCATTCATGATTACCATATGCATAAATTCCTCTCAGAAGATTCTCTTGCAAACCCATGCCATCGAATGTTTCATGAACCTCATCATACGAGGTGAAGAATTCTCCTTCATCAGCTGTGAGCCTACACTCAAAACAACGAGACAAAGATGGTCAACTTTATGCCATATGGATACTAGAGAAGTAATCTAACTCGAGGAGGGGGGGAGGGACATCACAGAATAGTCTGGTAAACAAGGTTCTTACAATTCCATCTTGGAATCAAACTGACGAGCATCATATTGTGATCCTTCTGGTGCAGCAGCCATGACTACAGAGAAAAAAGAGACGAAAAACATGGCAACAAGTTAAATCTCATATTCAGAATAATAGAACATACAAACAGCTAATATCGGAAGTAAATGTCCACTGCAGCCAAGACAACAAGAGGGGAGAAAGAAAAAATGTACTTGTTACACTAAGCGACTTCAAAAGTACCATTCCTATTTGCACAACTACCTAATAACCTCCCACATACAAAATGAAAACTCCTAAAAAGGACACGCAAAATAAGATGTTACCAAAGAGCCAAACTTGCTAACCACAATTAGAGGAGCACAAGCATTAACTTCTGTTTTGATGTTTGGAGAAGAACATGAAAATGGATGGATAGATCTGATATTTATAAAGCAGCACCAGACAATCCACCCTCTCCTCCAATCAAATATAAACAAACAGAAATCATAAATACTAAACATAAAAGGGAAAACAAGCCATTAAAGCCAAAAAAACAACAGCAAGTAACTGCTTTTTTTCTAATCAAATAACCGCATCACTTTCCCTAGTCACATAAATATTTATGTTGCAGAAAAGCCAAACTTGCTAACCACGGTTAGAGGAGCACAAGCATTATCTTCTGTTTTTGATGTTTGGAGAAGAATATGAAAGGGGTGGAAATATCTGATATAGAAGAGCAGCACCAAATATTCCACCCTCTTCTCCAAAGTCTAAAATCTTAAAATAATAAAATAAAAAAAATTACAGCCAACACAATCACCAATGCTCAACACAAAAAGTGAAATTAAACAACTAAAGTCGAAAACAAAAGGCCAACAATGACCTCGTTTTCCAATCACATTACGGCATCATATTCCCTCTATCCTTAGTCAATTGACTACAGATGTTGCAGAAGAGCCAAACTTGCTAACCACAATCAAAGGAGCACAAGCATTAACTTCCGTTTCGATGTTTCGAGAAGAATATAAAAAGAGGTGGACATATCTGATATAAAAAGAGCAGCACCAGACACTCCACTCTCTCCTCCAAAGTCTAACATCTGATATGAATAAGTGCGGCATCCCAGTCATACATACTTAAACCCAGGAAGTAAAAGCAGCAATCAGAAAAAGGGGAAAAATTATATTAACGTAATTACTTATTCAAGTACATCTCTTTGTTATCTAATTCAGTCATGCCCTGTGTTAAAACAGATCAAAGATCCCATGCACAATATCCAACACTAAGTGACACCAATTGCAACTATGAAATAAAACATCAAAAAAAAATATCGGCATGGTAATTATTACACAAGTCATACTATATTTTGGTTGGTGAAGAATAAACTCGATTTAAACCACACTCCTGGATTAAACTTGTCCTCGTATAAAAACGTTGCCATTCAATTCGGTCATGAGAAGCATTATCAATATGACAAAACTCGACTGTTTTTTCTCAAACACCCAGCATGAAAGATCAAGCTTAGACAATTAACATCAACACAAGTTCCAATCTTTCCTTTTTTTCCCATGAAATACTCATCAAAAAGATATCAACTTTACAAACCAAATACAAAATCATGATAAGGGTCACAGAACAAAAACCCAATAAACACATTAACAGACAATAAGCGAAGTTCCACTCTTTCTTTTTATCACATGAAATACTATAAAAAAGATATCAACTTTACTACCCAAATACAAAAACATGAAAAGGGTCACAAAACAAAAACCCAAAAACACATAAACATACACATTAATTCAGCTAGCAAATATGAAAAACAACTAGAATTACAAAGTTCAATGAGAGAGAAAGAGAGAGAGGTACCAGAAAAAGTAGAGACGAGTAATATGAAGAGAAGATGGATCACAAAGAGAGAGAAAAAGAGGCGTAAAAAGATGGGTTTGAATTGAGAAAAATTAGGGTTTCCCAAATTCCTCGGATCTGTTCTATAGGCGCTTCAGAAGAGAGAGAGTGAGGCGGCAAAAGCAGGCGAGTGTATTTGTGTGGAAAAGAGACCAGAATAGATTGGGAGATTTGGAAACTGACCTAGTTAGCGCGGTTGTGCTTCTGTTCTGCCAATAAAGGACTTGTGTTTCCGGATTTGCCCCCAGTTTTATTTTTTATTTTTTATTTTTTGGGATTATTTTTGGCCAAAAACACAAATTAAAGTTTAGGGAAATTCTTGCACCAAAAAAAAAGTTTAGGGAAATTTTCCACTTTTTGAGTACCCACCCTTAAGTCCGATAATCGGAGATGACCACGAAAAATATTGCATGTAAATGGAAGTATTATAAATGATCTATAAAATATTCAACTTAGCCAAGAAATTTATAAAAAATAGTTTAATGGGTCGTTTTGAATTTCCTTCATTCTAATAACTTATCACTGCATCGCACGGAACACCTATAGGAAACATAAGATGTCTTCCGGATTCGTTATCGAAGCCCTCATAGGATTTTAAGGGCGTTTTTACTGGACACTGGTGATTTAGAAAGGCCGGAACGCTGAAGGCGCGTTTTTACTATAAGGGTCGGAACGCTGAAGCATGCGTGATATAAAAGTTTGGGGATCCGGAAGATCCTCCCAGATAGGGGTGTTCACGGTAGGTTAACCGAACCGAAAGGTTTACTCGGTTCGGTTAATCGATATTTCGGTTCGCCAATTTCGTGAACCGTAACCTTAACCGAAAATATAGGTTAACCGACTTTCGGTTAACCGATTTTTTCGGTTCGGTTATAAGGTTAACCGTAAACCGTACTTATATGATTTTTATAGTATAATTAGCTACTTTTAGACATATTTAAAAAAAAAATAGAAACTAAATTTACAATTTAGATTCGATAAAACATAGTCAAAATAATAAAGAAATATAAAAAGCATGAATTCTTAGTTGTAAAACATTACATACCAACTTTATATTTAAAGTTTGTATCGAAAACATAATAAAATATTAATGAAAAAAGCTTAAAATATATTTTTCGGTTTTTCGGTTAACCGAAATCTCCAAAATAGTGAACCTAAACCGAATCGAGAAACCGAAAAAATATTCGGTTCGGTTAACCGAACCACTTTAAACGGAAAAATAGGTTCGGTTAACCGAATTTTTGGTGCGGTTTTTCGGTTTTATAGTTCTATTTTTCGGTTACGTTTTTTTTGGACACCCCTACTCCCAGAGGCACCGAGAGTCCTTTAGGACCATGATAGACCACGTTTTTGGACTTCTGGGAGGCCGCGGAACAAAGGTGGATATTTTTACACTAAATCGCACGGAACACCCCCGAGGAAATATGGGAGGCCCTCGGGGTCGCTTATCCAATCCTTGATGGAAGGGTGTTTTACCGAACACTAGTGTAAGATCCAAAACACTAAATGCATGGGGATATCAAATACGGGGATCCGGATGTCCCTCCTAGAGCATAGAGGGTCTCTACGGTCATGATAGAGCCCCAGATAAGTTTGGGCAAAAATGACACCCGGGGCCAGGGAAGCCGATAACGAAGGCTATCATCCACGTTTTTTGGGCTTCCCGTATGCCCCGAAATGAAGCTAGATATTTTCGCACCACATTGCACGAAACACCCCTAGAGGACATGTTAGGCCCTCGGGGTCGCTTATCCGGTCCCTGATAGGCTTGAAATGGCGTTTTACGGAACATTAAGGTAAGAGGTAGAATACCAAAGGCCTGGGTGATATCAGAGTTCGGGTATCCGGATGTCCTTCCCGGGGGCACCGAGGGTCCTTTAGTGTCATGATAGACCACCCGCAAAAGTTTGGGCAAAAACGACACCGGGGCCTGGTAAGGAGAAAATAAAGGTTATAATCTAAGTTTTTTGGGCTTGCGGGAGGCCCCAGAACGAATAAGGATATTTTTGCACCACATCGCACAGAACACCCCTAGAGGGCATGGGAGGCCCACGGGGTCGCTTATCCGGTCCCTAATAGATTTGGAAGGGCGTTTTATGGGACAATGAGGTGAGAGCCAAAACACCAAAGACATGGGTGATATCAAAGTTCGGGGATCCAGATGTCCCTCCCAAGGCACAGAGGGTACTCTAGGGTCATGATAGACCCCCTGAAAAAGATTGGGCAAAAATGACACCTGGGCCTCGTGAACCCGAAAATGAAGGCTATAATCCACGGGTTTTAGGTTTCCGAGATGCCTCATAACGATGGTGGATATTTTCACACCACATCATACGAAACACCACTAGGGGACATGGGAGGCCCTCGTGCTCACTTATCCGGTACCTGATAGGCTTGGAAAGGCGTTCTACAGGACACTAGTGTAAGAGGTAGAACACCAAAGGCATGGTATCGAAGTTCGGGGATTCGGATGTCCCTCCCGTGGCACCTAGGGTCCACTAGGGTTATGGTAGACCACCCGGATAAGTTTGGGCAAAAATGATTCACGGGGGCCGGAAAGCCGAAAACGAATGCTATAATCCACGTTTTTTGGGCTTTCGGGAGACCCTGGAACGAAGGTGGATATTTTCGCATCACATCGCACAGAACACCCCCTAGCGGATATGGGAGGCCATCGGGGTTGCTTATCCAATCATTGATAGGCTTGGAAGAGCTTTTTACGGGACAATGGTGTGTAAGTGCCGGAACACCAACGGCATGGGGGATATCAGTGTTCTAGGTTCCAAATGTCCCTCCCGGGGGAACAGAGGGTCCTCTAAGGTCATAATAAACCCCCTAGAGAACTTTGGGGAAATATGACACCCGTGGCCCGTGAAGCCGAAAACGAAGGCTATAATCCACGGTTTTTGGACTTCCGGGAGCCCTGGAATGAAGGTGAATTTTTTCGCATCACATGACACAAAACACCCCTAAAAGACATGTACGACTCCCAGTGTAGGTTATCGTGTCTTTGGAAGGGCGTTTTACGAGAAACTGGTGTTAGAGCCAAAATACCAAAGGCATGGGTGAAATCGAAGTTTGGGGATCCGGAAGTCACTCCCGGGGCACGGAGGGTACTCTATGGTCAAGATAGATCCCTTGGAGAATGACACCCGAGCCCGGAAAGCCGAAAACGAAGGTTATAATCCATGTTTTTTGGGCTTGTGGGAGGCCCTGAAATAAAGGTGTATGTTTTAACACCACATCGCACGGAAACACCCCTAGTGGACATGGGAGGCCCTCAGGGTCGCTTATCCGGCCCTTGATAGGCTTTGGAAGGGCCTTTTACGGGACACTAGTGTAAGAGCCGGAACACCAAAGGCATGAGTGATATCAAAGTTAAGGGATTCGGATGTCCATCATGGGGCACCAAAGGTCCTCTAGGGTCATGATAGAGCCCCAAGAGTAGTTTGGGCAAAAATGTCACCCGGGGGGCGGGAAGCCGAAAGCAAAGACTATAATCCACGTTCTTTTGGCTTCCGGGAGGCCCCGAAACGAAGTGGATATTTTCGCACCACTTGGCACAGAACACCCCGAGAAGACATGGGAGGCCCTCGGGGTCGCTTATCCGGTCTCTGCTAAGCTTTGAAGGGCGTTTTACGGGACAATGGTGTAAGAGCTGGAACACCAAATGCATTGGTCATATTGAAGTTCGGGAATCCGGATGTCGCTCCCAGGGCACCGAGAGTACTCTAGGGTCATGATAGACCCCCTAGAGAAATTTGGGTAAAAATGACAGCGGGAGCCCGGAAAGCTGAAAACGAAGGCTATAATCCACGTTTTTTTGGGCTTTTGGGAGACCTTGGAACGAAGGTGGATATTTGTACACCACATCAAACGGAACACCCATAGGGGACATGGGAGGCCCTCGAGGTTGCTTATCCGGTCTTTGATAGGCTTGGAAGGGCGTTTTACATGTCACTATTGTAAGAGTCAAAACACGAAAGGCATGAGTGACATTGAAGTTCGGGGATCCAAATGTCCCTCACGGCCCACGGGGTACCGAGGATCCTCTAAGGTCATGATAGACCCCCGGAGAAGTTTAGGCAAAAATGTCACCCGAGCCCCGGGAAGTCGAAAACGGAGGCTATAGTCCACATTATTTGAGCTGAGCTTCCCAGAGGTCTCGGAACGAATGTGGATACTTTCGCACATCGCTTGGGGCACCCCTAGGATACAGGAGGCTCACGGGGTGGTTATCGGGTCTTTGGTAGGCTTGAAGGGCGTTTTACGAGAAACTGGTGTAAGAGCCAGAACACCAACTGCATTGCTGATATAATTATCTTTTATGAAAATTTTGATAAAACTTTTGTTTTTATAGGGTTTGCTTAGGTGGTGTTCCTATGCTCTTTTCTTAAGTGGCACGTCGCATATTAATTGTGGCATCACTCTATGCTCTTTGATGATTTGGCAGCATAACTTAACATTCTTACTTATATAGTTATATGTTCTAAACATATTGTAAATGCATCTCATTGCCGAAGTATTTTTCGATACAAATCTGATTGTGTAATTTTTGTTATTTTTTGAGATGTACGAAAAATATTATATATGATTTTGATAATGACGAAAATTAAGCTCTCAAGAATCCTAATAACAGCAAGGATGCTAAGACTTCTAAACGTTTTAACCAGTTATTTTTTGTCATTATCTAAGACTTTTAAACGTTTTACACCAACTACTTTTTGTCATATTTTCGTTTAGGTGACGCGCTTTTAAAATACTCGAGTGACATGCCTCATTGTTCCCTAAAAATCAATATAATATATATATTGATTGATTGATTAATTTTTTTGTTTAATTGTTCAATATTAAATTTTCCGGGCTGGGTTTGCAATTCCCAACACTCCGTCTGAAGATTCTCAACCCGAAGAAAGTCGGGCCGATTGGGCTAAGTGAAACTTGACCAACATTCAGCAGCCCGAAACCTCTTTAAGACCTGTCGGGGCGAGCCGGGCTAGGTGGAACGAAATGAAAACCAGTCGGGGCGAGCCGGGCTAGGTGAAACGTAATGAAAACCAGGCCGAGCCGGGCTGAGTGAAAACGAAATGAAAACCAATCGGGCCCGACTCTTTATATTTTAGTTGTACATGTATGGGAACATGGGGTGGATAGTGGACTAAAGGAGTGGTTTCTTTGTGTAGGGGGAGTGGCTGAGACTCTTTATATTTTAGTTTTCCCGTGTATTGGATGGAGTATAACTTATCAAAAACTTGAGTAAGAAAAGTCAGGTTATTTACCTCTTCTATACTTCCTCCCAACAATACATTTTGATTTCACATCCAATACATCCAGCCAACCTCTATACAACCTGTTTTCAGTAAAGAGCCAAGAAAAGAGAAGATATGACTGGAAGGTAAAACATAGTCGAACTCAAGACATAAGATTTCATTTCAGAGAATAACTAACATTATGCGAACTTGCAATATAAAATGATGAGAGACAGAATCATAACAGACTGCAGAGACAGGGCTGTTAGAGAAATTAACATTCATCCAAGCAAAGAGAAATATTCCGAAACGTGGTTCAGAATCCATTGTTGTCAATAGCCTTGGACTGAGCTTAGCCCTTCTCAGTGGCCTAGTAATATTGGCTGCTGTTTCACCCAGATACCACATACTAGCTAGGGCTGTTCATCGATCTAGACCCGGACCGGACCGGGTCACTCGTGTTTGGTTTGAGACCGGACAGGAAACTTTAAAAAAGAGGTCGGGGGGGGGGGGTTTAAGTAATTTGCTCAATCTTACTGTTTGTTTAATCGGAAATCCTAGAATCGGAAAATTGAGTTAACTTCTTCCCTTATTTTGTTAAGCAATTGAAAATTTCATCATTCTATTGTGGCTGTGGTTGATACGAAAAAATGTGAATTTATGACCAGCTGATTATGAATTGAGAGACTGTATCAGTAAAACTTTTCTTGCACATTTGATGATTAGCTAACTTTTCTGGATTTGATGGTAATTTCTCCAATGGGGTCTATTTCTTCCGTCGTCTTTGTGATTGAATTGAATCTGGCTGCTAAGCAATTTTCTTTTTGTACCTATGTTAAACGAAATTAGGGTTTTTCCTGTTCTGCAGATTTGGGTTTTCAGTAATTTTGCATTATGGGTGAAAATGACCCACCTAGCAATGATTCATTGGTGAGAAGCGAATCGAACTCTGATGGGTCTGTACCTGTTGAGGCTAATGATAGTAATATTGAGGCTTTAGCTCGGAGGGTTCAGGAATCCCTTGCTTTGGAGAAGAAACATAAGTTTTGGGAAACCCAGCCTGTAGGACAATTCACGGAAGTTGGAGATAGCAGTTTGCCCGAGGGTCCGATTGAGCAGCCTACAGCATTGTCGGAAGTCAAGCAAGAGCCTTACAACTTGCCTGCTCTTTATGAGTGGATCACCTGTGACATGGACACAGATGAGATGTGCAATGAGGTTTACAACCTTCTTACAAATAACTATGTTGAGGATGATGAGAACATGTTTAGGTTCAACTACTCTAAGGAGACCCCTAAGGACAGTCGAGCCATAAACTCATAGCAGGACAAATTCATAGCCATAAACTCTCGCCGAGCGAAAGGTGCCTGTTAATAGTTACCTGAGGACAGTCGCTAGAAACGAGTGACTCTTAATGACGACCCTTGCCAAAATTGGGTGACACTATGTCGACAGTGCCGCTAAAAGTTGGCGACAACATCCACTGGGTATCGCCAGCTCTTGGCGACAACACTACAAGACAGTCGCCAGATCTTGGCGACAACATGTTGACTCAGTCGCCAAGTTAGCCGTTCTGCCCAGTATATTTCTAAGATGGTGTAAATTTGAATTTTAATAAACCATTAATAATTACTTGATAATTTGAGTTGAAAAAACCTTAAAATGGTCATTCCCGAGGGGATTTTCATTCCAAATGGATGAATCAAACAGTTCAAGTGGAGGAGAGAGGGATGATTCAAGGGGGTGAGAGAGGGAGTATTCAAGTGGAGTAGAACAAGGGTATATGTGTTATTTTAAGTGAAAAAATTGTTGTATTGTTTAAAAATCTATGTTGTATTTAGCAATCCCCCAAAAAATTGAAGAAAATAAGTATTATTTATCGGTCCACGGTCCGGTCTATGGTCTAACCGGGTCGGTCCAGAACCGGTTCAAGGACCGAAATGTTGGAAATTCTTGGACCATGGACCAGACCAAAATGTCTTCGGGTCGGGTTGGTCCAGACCAAAATCGTTCGGTCTCGGTCCGATCTACGGTCCGGACCAAGAAGTGAGCAACCCTACCTTTTATCCACTTCCCTCTCAATTTCCAACTTTTAAGAAGCTAAAATAATGCTAGAAGTGGAAGGATAAGGAGAAGCTATAATTTGTAACTTCTCCTTCTATTTCAATTGTAGCTTTATTTCAACTTTTTGAAGTTGTAAATGAAGGGAGAAATAGATAAAGGGATGTGAATAAGAACAAATTTGGGAGCAAAAGTTGAATTTGTGAGAGTTAGATCAAACGCGCATAGTGCAGACTTGCAGTATCACCTAATGAATAAGCAATTTTGTATTAAAAGCGAAAAGCACATGAAGGTCCTCGATATATGATGAGAAAAGAGCCACATTTTGATGGAATGATCCGCTTATTAAGATAACCTAACCATATCTTTAATTTGGGTCCTCCAAGAAATAGAATCCTAAGATTGATTGGTGCAAGTTGTAAGTTCATCGTACAGAAAGTTTGGCCTATTCCTTTTTTTATCTATGTATCTAGAAATCGGGGCGAATCTAGTAGGAGGCACTGGAGATTTGGGAGCACCTTTTTTTTCTGGAAAATTTTGCTAAAATATCCTATTTAAAAAAAAAAAAAAAAAAAAAACGGTTGGAAAATTATTCCTAAATACCCTAATAATTTAGTTTTTGCCCCCCTATTATTATTTTTCTAGATTCACTATTGCCTAAAATGCTACAATCCAAATTGCTCAAATGTGAAGTTCATGTTCTAATTGCCCAATTTGCTATTCTACTTTTCTTTGTCCTTTCTGTACAGCTCCCATGTTTTAAGAAACCCACAAGTTGCAAAGCCAAATTGACGTGAAATTTCCTCAATGATGAGGCATCATTGGAAATTGATGATGACATTATTGACATAATGACATCTATTAAAGGGAGTTTTCCCTGTTTTTGCCTTCTTGGTGACTAATTCAGTCTTTAGCACTTCATTATAAGTTGTCATTTTATTATCACCTATGAATTATGATGATGTCGAAAGGTGTGTTCTTTTCCACTTTACTCAATAATTTGTTCGGTTCATTTCCGTTGTAGAGTTCGGTTCAGATCAATTAAGTGAAGTTTCGTTGCGAACTTGGCAACATTGAGGCCTGGGTTTTGTTGTAAGTTTTTATTTTCCACCAAACGGTCCAAGTTTGCTTGCAGTTCATTCCTCAGCAACCACATTTCAAAATCAAAGCAAGGTAAATGAATAGAAATTTGGGGAAACTACGTATAACATAGGATTTCTCTTAACTACATATCGGGAGGGTACAGAGAACCCTTCCCAGCAACTAACGACTACATATCCAAAAATATATTAATAGGCAGAGCAACATTCGTTATCCAATTTCTTTGGATGTCTAACATTTTGGTAAAATTAATAAACTAGTTAATGAGATTATGAAGTGGGGGGAAAACTGTCGATTAGAAAAGAAACCACAGAAAAAAAAAAGAGGGGGAGCTAATCAGATAAGATCAGCAACGTTTGCAGGCAGCTCCTCAACTACTACATTGTAGAACCTCTGGATATCAGAAAGCATTCTCTCGTCATCATCGGTAACAAAGTTAATGGCAACACCCTTTCTCCCAAACCGTCCACTTCTACCAATACGGTGAAGGTAGTTTTCTGGCTGGGTGGGGAGGTCATAGTTTATGACAAGTGAGACTTGTTGCACATCAATACCACGAGCAAGGAGATCGGTGGTGATGAGAACACGAGAAGAACCAGAACGGAATTCACGCATGATGATGTCTCTCGTGTTTTGGTCCATGTCTCCATGGGTAGCCGAAACTGTGTGATCACGGCTTCGCATGTTGTCAGTGAGCCAATCCACCTTGCGCCTGGTGTTGACGAATATTACGCTTTGAGTGATGGCTAGGGTCTCATAAAGATCACATAGAGTTTCAAGCTTCCATTCTTCCTTGCCCACATTGACATAGAATTGCTTGATACCCTCCAAAGTGAGCTCATCACGCTTCACCAAGATACGTACAGGCTTCTTCATGAACTTTCTGGTAATTTCCAAAGCTTCTGGTGGCATTGTTGCAGAAAACACGCCAATTTGAATTTCTGGTGGCAGCAGCTGGAATATATCATAGATCTGCAATAAAGGTACTAATATAAGCAAGGGAGAAGCCACTATCTAAAAGCACAGTTAAAACTCAAGATCATATAGACCAATAAACCCCGAACACAAAAGACGACAGGAAAATCAAAAGTAACACAAAAGAAACGCACCTGATCTTTGAAACCTCGTGAAAGCATCTCATCTGCTTCATCCAACACAAACATCTTTATGCTATCAGAACGGAGAGACTGCCTTCGTAACATGTCAAAAACACGACCTGGGGTACCAACAACAACATGGACACCACTTTGAAGTATGCGTTGATCCTCACGGACACTGGTTCCACCAACGCAAGCGTGGACCTTCACACCAAGATAATCACCAAGAGCTCGCATAACCTTCTCAATCTGTTGAGCAAGCTCTCTAGTGGGTGCCAACACCAAGGCTTGGCACTGGACTAAACTGTAGTCAAGTTGTTGCAGAACGCCAGAACAGAAGGTTGCTGTTTTCCCAGTTCCAGACTGAGCTTGTTGGATAACATCAATGCCCTTGCAAAATGGAACTATCCCCCTTTGTTGAATAGCAGAAGGTTTCTCAAAACCTGAAGGAGACAACAAATTCATACAGCTCAATCAATGACACAAAGCACAGAAACAGAACAAAAATTTGCAACATGTACTTTCAATGAATATCATTTAGGGTGCAAATAACAGCAGAGATTATAACAGTGAGGATTAAAAAGAGATTATCTCCTGAAGAAAGTGGAGAGGAGAAAGAAAGAGGGGGGCTGGAGGGTGGATAACCACAATTTGATAAAAGGAATTTACTTGATCAAATGCAACCTTAGAAAACTTTTTGCCCACAAACCAAAACAAAAAGATCGAACTTAAGATCATTCATGATTACCATATGCATAAATTCCTCTCAGAAGATTCTCTTGCAAACCCATGCCATCGAATGTTTCATGAACCTCATCATACGAGGTGAAGAATTCTCCTTCATCAGCTGTGAGCCTACACTCAAAACAACGAGACAAAGATGGTCAACTTTATGCCATATGGATACTAGAGAAGTAATCTAACTCGAGGAGGGGGGGAGGGACATCACAGAATAGTCTGGTAAACAAGGTTCTTACAATTCCATCTTGGAATCAAACTGACGAGCATCATATTGTGATCCTTCTGGTGCAGCAGCCATGACTACAGAGAAAAAAGAGACGAAAAACATGGCAACAAGTTAAATCTCATATTCAGAATAATAGAACATACAAACAGCTAATATCGGAAGTAAATGTCCACTGCAGCCAAGACAACAAGAGGGGAGAAAGAAAAAATGTACTTGTTACACTAAGCGACTTCAAAAGTACCATTCCTATTTGCACAACTACCTAATAACCTCCCACATACAAAATGAAAACTCCTAAAAAGGACACGCAAAATAAGATGTTACCAAAGAGCCAAACTTGCTAACCACAATTAGAGGAGCACAAGCATTAACTTCTGTTTTGATGTTTGGAGAAGAACATGAAAATGGATGGATAGATCTGATATTTTATAAAGCAGCACCAGACAATCCACCCTCTTCTCCAATCAAATATAAACAAACAGAAATCATAAATACTAAACATAAAAGGGAAAACAAGCCATTAAAGCCAAAAAAACAACAGCAAGTAACTGCTTTTTTTCTAATCAAATAACCGCATCACTTTCCCTAGTCACATAAAAATTTATGTTGCAGAAAAGCCAAACTTGCTAACCACGGTTAGAGGAGCACAAGCATTATCTTCTGTTTTTGATGTTTGGAGAAGAATATGAAAGGGGTGGAAATATCTGATATAGAAGAGCAGCACCAAATATTCCACCCTCTTCTCCAAAGTCTAAAATCTTAAAATAATAAAATAAAAAAAATTACAGCCAACACAATCACCAATGCTCAACACAAAAAGTGAAATTAAACAACTAAAGTCGAAAACAAAAGGCCAACAATGACCTCGTTTTCCAATCACATTACGGCATCATATTCCCTCTATCCTTAGTCAATTGACTACAGATGTTGCAGAAGAGCCAAACATGCTAACCACAATCAAAGGAGCACAAGCATTAACTTCCGTTTCGATGTTTCGAGAAGAATATAAAAAGAGGTGGACATATCTGATATAAAAAGAGCAGCACCAGACACTCCACTCTCTCCTCCAAAGTCTAAAATCTGATATGAATACGTGCGGCATCCCAGTCATACATACTTAAACCCAGGAAGTAAAAGCAGCAATCAGAAAAAGGGGAAAAATTATATTAACGTAATTACTTATTCAAGTACATCTCTTTGTTATCTAATTCAGTCATGCCCTGTGTTAAAACAGATCAAAGATCCCATGCACAATATCCAACACTAAGTGACACCAATTGCAACTATGAAATAAAACATCAAAAAAAAATATCGGCATGGTAATTATTACACAAGTCATACTATATTTTGGTTGGTGAAGAATAAACTCGATTTAAACCACACTCCTGGATTAAACTTGTCCTCGTATAAAAACGTTGCCATTCAATTCGGTCATGAGAAGCATTATCAATATGACAAAACTCGACTGTTTTTTCTCAAACACCCAGCATGAAAGATCAAGCTTAGACAATTAACATCAACACAAGTTCCAATCTTTCCTTTTTTTCCCATGAAATACTCATCAAAAAGATATCAACTTTACAAACCAAATACAAAATCATGATAAGGGTCACAGAACAAAAACCCAATAAACACATTAACAGACAATAAGCGAAGTTCCACTCTTTCTTTTTATCAGATGAAATACTATAAAAAAGATATCAACTTTACTACCCAAATACAAAAACATGAAAAGGGTCACAAAACAAAAACCCAAAAACACATAAACATACACATTAATTCAGCTAGCAAATATGAAAAACAACTAGAATTACAAAGTTCAATGAGAGAGAAAGAGAGAGAGGTACCAGAAAAAGTAGAGACGAGTAATATGAAGAGAAGATGGATCACAAAGAGAGAGAAAAAGAGGCGTAAAAAGATGGGTTTGAATTGAGAAAAATTAGGGTTTCCCAAATTCCTCGGATCTGTTCTATAGGCGCTTCAGAAGAGAGAGAGTGAGGCGGCAAAAGCAGGCGAGTGTATTTGTGTGGAAAAGAGACCAGAATAGATTGGGAGATTTGGAAACTGACCTAGTTAGCGCGGTTGTGCTTCTGTTCTGCCTCTAAAGGACTTGTGTTTCCGGATTTGCCCCCAGTTTTATTTTTTATTTTTTATTTTTTGGGATTATTTTTGGCCAAAAACACAAATTAAAGTTTAGGGAAATTCTTGCACCAAAAAAAAAGTTTAGGGAAATTTTCCACTTTTTGAGTACCCACCCTTAAGTCCGATAATCGGAGATGACCACGAAAAATATTGCATGTAAATGGAAGTATTATAAATGATCTATAAAATATTCAACTTAGCCAAGAAATTTATAAAAAATAGTTTAATGGGTCGTTTTGAATTTCCTTCATTCTAATAACTTATCACTGCATCGCACGGAACACCTATAGGAAACATAAGATGTCTTCCGGATTCGTTATCGAAGCCCTCATAGAATTTTAAGGGCGTTTTTACTGGACACTGGTGATTTAGAAAGGCCGGAACGCTGAAGGCGCGTTTTTACTATAAGGGTCGGAACGCTGAAGCATGCGTGATATAAAAGTTTGGGGATCCGGATGATCCTCCCAGATAGGGGTGTTCACGGTAGGTTAACCGAACCGAAAGGTTTACTCGGTTCGGTTAATCGATATTTCGGTTCGCCAATTTCGTGAACCGTAACCTTAACCGAAAATATAGGTTAACCGACTTTCGGTTAACCGATTTTTTTGGTTCGGTTATAAGGTTAACCGTAAACCGTACTTATATGATTTTTATCGTATAATTAGCTACTTTTAGACATATTTAAAAAAAAAATAGAAACTAAATTTACAATTTAGATTCGATAAAACATAGTCAAAATAATAAAGAAATATAAAAAGCATGAATTCTTAGTTGTAAAACATTACATACCAACTTTATATTTAAAGTTTGTATCAAAAACATAATAAAATATTAATGAAAAAAGCTTAAAATATATTTTTCGGTTTTTCGGTTTTTCGGTTAACCGAAATCTCCAAAATAGTGAACCTAAACCGAACCGAGAAACCGAAAAAATATTCGGTTCGGTTAATCGAACCACTTTAAACGGAAAAATAGGTTCGGTTAACCGAATTTTTGGTGCGGTTTTTCGGTTTTATAGTTCTATTTTTCGGTTACGGTTTTTTTGGACACCCCTACTCCCAGAGGCACCGAGAGTCCTTTAGGACCATGATAGACCACGTTTTTGGACTTCTGGGAGGCCGCGGAACAAAGGTGGATATTTTTACACTAAATCGCACGGAACACCCCCGAGGAAATATGGGAGGCCCTCGGGATCGCTTATCCAATCCTTGATGGAAGGGTGTTTTACCGGACACTAGTGTAAGATCCAAAACACTAAATGCATGGGGATATCAAATACGGGGATCCGGATGTCCCTCCTAGAGCATAGAGGGTCTCTACGGTCATGATAGAGCCCCAGATAAGTTTGGGCAAAAATGACACCCGGGGCCAGGGAAGCCGATAACGAAGGCTATCATCCACGTTTTTTGGGCTTCCCGTATGCCCCGAAATGAAGCTAGATATTTTCGCACCACATTGCACGAAACACCCCTAGAGGACATGTTAGGCCCTCGGGGTCGCTTATCCGGTCCCTGATAGGCTTGAAATGGCGTTTTACGGAACATTAAGGTAAGAGGTAGAATACCAAAGGCCTGGGTGATATCAGAGTTCGGGTATCCGGATGTCCTTCCCGAGGGCACCGAGGGTCCTTTAGTGTCATGATAGACCACCCGCAAAAGTTTGGGCAAAAACGACACCGGGGCCTGGTAAGCAGAAAATAAAGGTTATAATCTAAGTTTTTTGGGCTTGCGGGAGGCCCCAGAACGAATAAGGATATTTTTGCACCACATCGCACAGAACACCCCTAGAGGGCATGGGAGGCCCACGGGGTCGCTTATCCGGTCCCTAATAGATTTGGAAGGGCGTTTTATGGGACAATGAGGTGAGAGCCAAAACACCAAAGACATGGGTGATATCAAAGTTCGGGGATCCAGATGTCCCTCCCAAGGCACAGAGGGTACTCTAAGGTCATGATAGACCCCCTGAAAAAGATTGGGCAAAAATGACACCTGGGCCTCGTGAACCCGAAAATGAAGGCTATAATCCACGGGTTTTAGGTTTCCGAGAGGCCTCATAACGATGGTGGATATTTTCACACCACATCATACGAAACACCACTAGGGAACATGGGAGGCCCTCATGCTCACTTATCCGGTACCTGATAGGCTTGGAAAGGCGTTCTACAGGACACTAGTGTAAGAGGTAGAACACCAAAGGCATGGGTGATATCGAAGTTCGGGGATTCGGATGTCCCTCCCGTGGCACCGAGGGTCCACTAGGGTTATGGTAGACCACCCGAATAAGTTTGGGCAAAAATGATTCACGGGGGCCGGAAAGCCGAAAACGAATGCTATAATCCACGTTTTTTGGGCTTTCGGGAGACCCTAGAATGAAGGTGGATATTTTCGCATCACATCGCACATAACACCCCCTAGCGGATATGGGAGGCCATCGGGGTTGCTTATCCAATCATTGATAGGCTTTGAAGAGCTTTTTACGGGACAATGGTGTGTAAGTGCCGGAACACCAACGGCATGGGGGATATCAGTGTTCTAGGTTCCGAATGTCCCTCCAGGGGGAACAGAGGGTCCTCTAAGGTCATAATAAACCCCCTAGAGAACTTTGGGGAAATATGACACCCGTGGCCCGTGAAGCCGAAAACGAAGGCTATAATCCACGTTTTTTGGACTTCCGGGAGCCCTAGAACGAAGGTGAATTTTTTCGCATCACATGGCACAGAACACCCCTAAAAGACATGTACGACTCCCAGTGTAGGTTATCGTGTCTTTGGTAGGCTTGAAAGGGCGTTTTACGAGAAACTGGTGTTAGAGCCAAAATACCAAAGGCATGGGTGAAATCGAAGTTTGGGGATCCGGAAGTCACTCCCGGGGCACGGAGGGTACTCTAAGGTCATGATAGATCCCTTGGAGAATGACACCCGAGCCCGGGAAGCCGAAAACGAAGGTTATAATCCATGTTTTTTGGGCTTGTGGGAGGCCCCGAAATAAAGGTGTATGTTTTAACACCACATCGCACGGAAACACCCCTAGTGGACATGGGAGACCCTCGGGGTCGCTTATCCGGCCCTTGATAGGCTTTGGAAGGGCCTTTTACGGGACACTAGTGTAAGAGCCGGAACACCAAAGGCATGAGTGATATCAAAGTTAAGGAATTCGGATGTCCATCCTGGGGCACCAAAGGTCCTCTAGGGTCATGATAGAGCCCCAAGAGTAGTTTGGGCAAAAATGTCACCCGGGGGACGGGAAGCCGAAAGCAAAGGCTATAATCCACGTTTTTTTGGCTTCCGGGAGGCCCCGAAACGAAGTGGATATTTTCGCACCACATGGCACAGAACACCCCTAGAAGACATGGGAGGCCCTCGGGGTCGCTTATCCGGTCTTTGCTAAGCTTTGAAGGGCGTTTTACGGGACAATGGTGTAAGAGCTGGAACACCAAATGCATTGGTCATATTGAAGTTCGGGAATCCGGATGTCGCTCCCAGGGCACCGAGAGTACTCTAGGGTCATGATAGACCCCCTAGAGAAATTTGGGTAAAAATGACAGCGGGAGCCCGGAAAGCCGAAAACGAAGGCTATAATCCACGTTTTTTTGGGCTTTTGGGAGACCTTGGAACGAAGGTGGATATTTGTACACCACATCAAACGGAACACCCATAGGGGACATGGGAGGCCCTCGAGGTTGCTTATTCCGTCTTTGATAGGCTTGGAAGGGCGTTTTACATGTCACTATTGTAAGAGTCAAAACACGAAAGGCATGAGTGATATTGAAGTTCGGGGATCCAAATGTCCCTCACGGCCCACGGGGTACCGAGGATCCTCTAAGGTCATGATAGACCCCCGGAGAAGTTTAGGCAAAAATGTCACCCGAGCCCCGGGAAGTCGAAAACGGAGGCTATAGTCCACATTATTTGAGCTGAGCTTCCCAGAGGTCTCGGAACGAATGTGGATACTTTCGCACATCGCTTGGGGCACCCCTAGGATACAGGAGGCTCACGGGGTGGTTATCGGGTCTTTGGTAGGCTTGAAGGGCGTTTTATGAGAAACTGGTGTAAGAGCCAGAACACCAACTGCATTGCCGATATAATTATCTTTTATGAAAATTTTGATAAAACTTTTGTTTTTATAGGGTTTGCTTAGGTGGTGGTCCTATGCTCTTTTCTTAAGTGGCACGTCTCATTTTAATTGTGGCACCACTCTATGCTCTTTGATGATTTGGCAGCATAACTTAACATTCTTACTTATATAGTTATATGTTCTAAACATATTGTAAATGCATCTCATTGCCGAAGTATTTTTCAATACAAATCTGATTGTGTAATTTTTGTTATTTTTTGAGATGTACGAAAAATATTATATATGATTTTGATAATGACGAAAATTAAGCTCTCAAGAATCCTAATAACAGCAAGGATGCTAAGACTCCTAAACGTTTTAACCAGCTATTTTTTGTCATTATCTAAGACTTTTAAACGTTTTACACCAACTACTTTTTGTCATTATTTTCGTTTAGGTGACGCGCTTTTAAAATACTCGAGTGACATGCCTCATTGTTCCCTAAAAATCAATATAATATATATATTGATTGATTGATTAATTTTTTTGTTTAATTGTTCAATATTAAATTTCCCGGGTTGGGTTTGCAATTCCCAACACTCCGTCTGAAGATTCTCAACCCGAAGAAAGTCGGGCCGATTGGGCTAAGTGAAACTTGACCAACATTCAGCAGCCCGAAACCTCTTTAAGACCTGTCGGAGCGAGCCGGGCTAGGTGGAACGAAATGAAAACCAGTCGGGGCGAGCCGGGCTAGGTGAAACGTAATGAAAACCAGGCCGAGCCGGGCTGAGTGAAAACGAAATGAAAACCAATCGGGCCGAGCCGGGCTAAGGGAAACGAAATACGAGTAAAATAACCAGCCGGGTCGTGGTACTAGTAGCCTAGACTTGCACAAACAACGCTTCGTATCTTTCTTCACTCTCTCTCTCTCTCTCCCCGCTTGGATCTCCCAGACAGTGCTTCAATTGACCGGGTAAACCTCTTCAGTCCCTTTATCGTGTTATACATCTCCTTTTTAAGCTTCACTTTCTTCATTACTGTGTTGAAGCAAGAATGTGAAGTTTTTATTTAGGGCTCAAATCTTGATGCTTATTTTTTTTTTTTTTTGGGGGGGGGTTAAGTAATTTGCTCAATCTTACTGTTTGTTTAATCGGAAATCCTAGAATCGGAAAATTGAGTTAACTTCTTCCCTTATTCTGTTAAGCAATTGAAAATTTCATCATTCTATTGTGGCTGTGGTTGATACGAAAAAATGTGAATTTATGACCAGCTGATTATGAATTGAGAGACTGTATCAGTAAAACTTTTCTTGCACATTTGATGATTAGCTAACTTTTCTGGATTTGATGGTAATTTCTCCAATGGGGTCTATTTCTTCCGTCGTCTTTGTGATTGAATTGAATCTGGCTGCTAAGCAATTTTCTTTTTGTACCTATGTTAAACGAAATTAGGGTTTTTCCTGTTCTGCAGATTTGGGTTTTCAGTAATTTGGCATTATGGGTGAAAATGACCCACCTAGCAATGATTCATTGGTGAGAAGCGAATCGAACTCTGATGGGTCTGTACCTGTTGAGGCTAATGATAGTAATATTGAGGCTTTAGCTCGGAGGGTTCAGGAATCCCTTGCTTTGGAGAAGAAACATAAGTTTTGGGAAACCCAGCCTGTAGGACAATTCACGGAAGTTGGAGATAGCAGTTTGCCCGAGGGTCCGATTGAGCAGCCTACAGCATTGTCGGAAGTCAAGCAAGAGCCTTACAACTTGCCTGCTCTTTATGAGTGGATCACCTGTGACATGGACACAGATGAGATGTGCAATGAGGTTTACAACCTTCTTACAAATAACTATGTTGAGGATGATGAGAACATGTTTAGGTTCAACTACTCTAAGGAGTTCCTTCAGTGGGCGCTTCGCCCCCCTGGCCATTACAAGAGTTGGCATATTGGGGTGCGTGTCAAGAGCTCGAAGAAGCTGGTAGCTTTCATTACTGGTGTGCCAGCTAGGATCCGTGTTCGGGATGATGTTGTCACCATGGCTGAGGTTAATTTCTTATGTGTGCATAAGAAGCTTAGGTCGAAGAGGCTTGCTCCTGTTATGATCAAGGAGGTGACTAGAAGGGTTCATCTAGAGAATATATGGCAAGCTGCTTATACCGCTGGAGTAGTTATTCCTACGCCTGTAGCGACCTGCCAATATTGGCATAGGTCTTTGAACCCAAAGAAGTTGATTGATGTTGGGTTTTCGAGGCTCGGTCCGAGAATGACCATGAGCCGGACTATAAAGCTCTACAAGTTACCAGATTCACCTATTACACCAGGGTTCAGGAAGATGGAGCTCCGTGATGTTGCTGCAGTTACCCGGCTGCTGAGGGGTTATTTGAGCCAGTTTGTAACAGCACCTGACTTTGATGAAGATGACGTGGAGCATTGGCTTCTCCCTAAAGAGAACGTAGTTGATGGATATGTTGTTGAAAGTCCTGAGACGCATGAGATCACTGACTTTTGCAGCTTCTACACGCTCCCTTCTTCTATTCTTGGCCACCCAAATTACTCAACTCTGAAGGCTGCCTATTCTTACTATAATGTGGCTACAAAAACTCCTTTAATTCAGTTGATGAATGATGCTCTTATTATTGCAAAGAAGAGGGACTATGATGTCTTCAATGCCTTAGATGTTATGGAGAATGAAACATTCCTCAAGGAGCTGAAATTTGGGCCTGGTGATGGCAAGCTTCACTACTATCTCTACAATTACCGCTTAAGGCATCCTATGAAGCCTTCGGAGCTTGGGCTTGTACTTTTGTAGTTTGAGTTTGAGATGGATTTTGAGATGACTCTGAGATATCCTCGGTAAGACACTTTTTTTGTTTAGTTACTGGGACTGGTTGCTGTATTGCTGTTCCTGGTGACTGTTCATGGCCATGTTTGGTACTTTGCTTGAATTGATAGTCCAAATTTGTTTTTGTTCTCTCAGACCCAAACTCTTGAAATGATCATATTAAAATTATCCTGTTCTTGGCTTATCGCTTTCCCTTATTTGCAGCTGTTCCGTTTTTCTGTTATGATTGTTGTTCCCTTCCGCCTATGCCAAACAGCAGTCAAGAGGACTTGGGAGTCGGCTGGGCAATTGCTCCCCTCCCGACCCCTGTCCCCCCCCCCCCCCACCAAGAAGAGTGTTTACTCTGCCCACATTGTTATTTGTCATTGGAACTGTCAATGAATAGCATCGAATGATCCCAGAATTTCCAAGAGTCCGGATAATGGCTTCGTAGTTCTTTGTTGTGTGGTGTGTGGAGTATGTCTTTATGCAGTTCACAAGAATCACAACAATGGATATCATATTTTCTCAAACAACAACAACAACAACAACAACAATGGATATCATAGTGGCAGCAGCCAGCAAGTAATGGCAAAAATAGTTAATGAAGTTGGTGTTCAGATATGGCTTCCATTAGATGTTTCAATTTAAGGTATGTTTGGCTTCTTACTATTGTTACCATTCTCATTTTAGGGAGTAAGGGAACAATTAAGTATTAACCCCATGGTCCCCATACTATTGCCAGGATAGAGCTGAGTGTTTTTTTTAGATAATTGGAGAATTTTATTATTGAAAGCACTCATCAATCATGTACTTGAAAAATCATGTACTTGAAGCTTTGTGGCGCCAGCAGCTCTGTTCCACCCTCATTCTAGTGTCATCCCGCCTTCAGTTGTGCATTTCATCTGTCAGTTCTTCTCTTTAGCACATGATTGGGTTTGGAGTTGGGTTTCGTAGCCACGGTGGAGTTGGCTTCCCCAAACGACCGGAAGTTTTCTTTATGTTTTTGGATGCAACTGAGAGTCTTTCTAAATTTTAAGTAGGCTTATGATTATTGCTAGCACTTTCACTTTAGGTGGTAAAGAAACAATTTAGCCCATATTATTGCCAGGAACAGGATAGAGCCTTCTGAGTTTCATAGATCACGGCAGAGTTTAGAGGACTTAGAAAGAGTTGACAATGTAATCTTCCTGGTTGCAACTGATAATTTCCTCTTTGACATGAAATGTTTTTTCTTTCTATTTAATTGGTAAAAGTTACAAATTATGAATTCATGGCAAAATCTCTCAACCGGATCAACTCTGGCATCACAACTGAGGCCAAATCGGGCCTATCCTTCTTCCTGAGCTCGCAACATTTGATAGCTAGTCGCGCAAATGACAGGGCTTCTTCAACAGGCCAATCGTGGATCGTTGGATCAAGTATATCGGCAAAAGTACCCTTTTCGATGGCTTCTTCAACATGGTAGGTTACTCCCATTGCAGGCCTAGCTGTTACCATCTGGAGCAACAATACCCCGAAGGAGTAGACATCAGATTTTGTTCCAAGCAGCCCAGTTTGCTGGTACTCTGGGTCTATGTAACACATAGTCCCTGCAGCAGCAGTCATATGGTATTGGGTCTCCCCATCCGGGGCTGAGGCTGGGACAAGTCTGGTCAGGCCTACGTCCCCAATCTTGCTCGTGTAGTTGCCATCTAGAAGGATGTTTGCTGGCTTGAGGTCCCGATGCACCATTGGTTCAGGCTTGGTCTGGTGCAGGAAGAGTAGGGCAGTTGCTATCTCCGACGCGATCTTGAACCGTGTTCGCCATGGAATTGGGGGAGTATTATTCCTGCGGAACAGCCGGTCTTCTAGGCTCCCATTCATCATATACTCGTATACAAGGCATCCATGCTCGGGGCATGCCCCTAGGAGGAGCACCATGTTAGGATGCCTAATGCGTCCTAGGACCTCGATCTAGAAAGAATAAAATAAAATATCAAAGAGAAGTATGTAACACTAAATAATTATGGTTACATTACATTGTATTGTATACTACCATTTCAAAGATACAACAAGCATAGTAGTATTGAAATGCCTACAGTCAAAGTGGTGCATTATCTATGGTCAAAGTGGTGTATTGGAGACCGTGAAAAAACAAATGTAAACATCTTCATGCAACGGAGTATTATTTATGCTGCTTTATCCATAACATAACAAAATTATAGATAAAAAAAAAAAGGAACAATAAACCTTTTTAGAGAAAGTTTCTGAAAAAAATAATATGAATTTCCATTTAAAAGTCACCGTGAAAAAACAAATGTAAACATCTTCATGCAACGGAGTATTATTTATGCTGCTTTATCCGTAACATAACAAAATTATAGATAAAAAAAAAAAAAAGGAACAATAAACCTTTTTAGAGAAAGTTTCTGAAAAAAATAATATGAATTTCCATTTAAAAGTCAATACTATTTTATAAGATGTGAGCTATTAGTTTGTGTACAAGTATGCTATTTCTCATACTTGTGATTTATTTTATACTAATTAGAGTCTTCTTCAATATACTGTTTTTCGACATTTATGCATTACACCTATAATGTTTAACAAAGTGAAATTAACATGTGGTATATATAGGCATTCAGATATGCAATGCATAATTGTGAAATTCTGTTTCCTTTGCTCTACAAAAAAAAAAAAAAGAAAAAAAAGGATTACCTCCTTTCGGAATTGGCTAAGGCCTTGGGAGACATCTGGACTCAAAACCTTGATTGCCACAGGGGTATGGTTAAGTGTGGCTTTGTATACAGGTCCATACCCTCCTGCACCAATCTTCAATGAGGACGAGAAATAATTGGTTGCAATTTCAATCTCTTCCATGCTGTATACACGATACAGTAAGCCACTAGCCATGCCTCTCTTCTTTGCATCCTCTTCGTTTTTGGCTCTTTGCTCCTCAATTTTCCTCTTTTGAGCCTCCATTTCTACTAACTGTCTTGACATTTGTGCAGCTTCCATGGCACTCTGGGTTTTCAGTCTCTCTAAATCTGCCACAACAAACGCGGTCTGTTGCACCAGCTGAATGTCCTCCAAGGTTTGTTCTTCTTCTCGCCTTTGTCGTAGGATGGTTTCTGTCTGGAAAAAACATTCATAAATGATGACATCAAGAAACGAAAAGGAGGCCTACGTATCAATAATCGTAAATAGTTGCTTCATGATCTTTACCTTTTGCTTCGTCATGGTTATTTCATTGGTAAGTGATTGATAAAGCTCCATGGTTTTGTTTATCTTTAATCTTAATGTCTTCACGTCATCTTCTAGCGCATCCTTCAATGAAAGGCAACAATGCCTAATTAGCTCATATACTCAATCATCTGTTAGGTAGTTCGGTTAAGGTGACTTATGAGTTATGAGTAACCCTATAATTTATCTATGAGATATAATTTCTATGCAACCTATCCAAGTAACAAAAACTTACTGCAAAACTTGCTAAACCAGAGCTCTGAGAAGTAGTTGATCCGGCAGAATAATACTCCATAGATTCAAAAGACCTTCCATTAGTCTGGAAACTACCATTACTGGATGACGAATAACTAGAGCAATCCAACGACACTGGTTTCTCATGATCAAATGAGTACTTTTTCTGCCCTCCATAGCTATTAGGGCTCTGCATGATTCTAGACGGTGTATATTGCCCTTCGTTGCTTCTATAGTCGATCCCTTCATAGTCTTCACTTTTCCAACTTTCTCGACTGTAGTATCTGCACAAGATAAGCCCAAATCTCTAGATCAAACTTGGAAAGAAATATGTTATGAAGAAACAAATCTTGTAGGTGTGAGTCATGAAACCGAAAAGCAATTGCAGTTCTGCATTTACCTTGAGGAATCGTCGGTGCTGGTGCTGGTGCTGCTGTATGGTTGAGGAGGCAATAAACCTTGCGACCTACGAGTGTCGCCTTTGTGGTTGCTGCTGCTGCAAAGAATAATTATATGCAGTATGTCACTAGTAACTTTTAAGCTAAGGTTAATTTGTAGCAAATACAAGTGCACCCATCAGGAAAAGCTTACAAAAAAAGAAGTTTACTGTTTTGGAGTTAGGCTGCTCCACATCATAGACATGGAAAAGCAGTATTTGTAAGGGGTGAAAAGCCTAGTACATATCAGAGATACGAGTCGTGCCATGTTTTGTCCGACTGTCCTTGCATCAGACAGGCTAAGCAATACTTATCTTAGGTGCAGTTTCTGCTTTCTAGGTTTTGAATTGCTTTAGCTATCAATTTCTAAACAATCATTGGTTTAATTTGTTGAGCGCCTATATTCAATTTCAATCACCAACTCTTGGACGAGGAATATTGGTTGCATAAGACATACCTCCGGGTATTCTCGGAGCTTGTGTTGCTGTAGAAACTAGGAAGAGGTGATGAACCTGGGGATACTAATCTACCTCGCGACATGGGGTTTCCACCGGTGCCTGACGTTTCATGCCTTGAAGATTCCAATGATGATCTAGGGCTCTCACTAGTGAAGCTACTGGTAGGACTAGACTTGGAACTGTATGAGCCATTTGCTCTGAATAAGCTCGGATTAGTGGTGGCGATTTCGGATCTTGGAGTACTAGGAGTAGAACCCGTTGCAGGACGATTAGCTTGACGGACCGATTGAACCTTCCCTTTTGATATTACATACACTGCACAAAAGTCTGGTGCTTGTTTTCCTAAGCTTGTAGGAACATCAACATGCTTAAATCTCCTGTAACAGAGAAAAACAAAGTTATTGCATACTTGCAATGGATTTTTACTGTACATAGAAAGGAACTAAGAGAGAGAATATATGACCTTGTCAAAGCATTGCGGTTCGAAGCTCCAACAACAATAGTGCCAATTAAATTGATGGTAATGTAATGAACGAGTGCACTTGGGATATCTAAGTCATACAGTACCACTTCTTCTGCTACTATCTAAAAGCAAAACATAAAAATGATTTGAAGATTTTACTAACTGAAGAAATGAAAGTCTCTTAAGGGAAGAGATTAATTAAGAAACACATACCCCCTTTCTTGCACAAAAGCCACGGTAAAGAAGAAACAACTGTTGTAACTCAGTTTCAGATGGGGGTCGACCATACTTGGGAATAAATTCATCTACAAAAATGCAGCCAAAAATCAACTTTCTAAATTTTTTTTTCTACTTTAAAAGACCTCAGAACAAAACAGAACTCCATCACATGAGCACTCATATATTCATATCCAATGTTGCCGAAATTGGTTCCGGACCATGTAACAATCTTTCCTGTTAAAATCATGATTGAATTCAAATTGTCCCGGTTGGCCAATGCGGCATCAACTTGCATTGGGATTTCCTCACCCGAGTTCAATTCCCGCTAGAGGCATTAGCTCCTATCAAGGCTTTAGGCTTTCCGCCTCCTCTCAAATGTCTGGCCGTTAAGTATAAGGATGACCAATATGGCTATATATCATAGGATTTTGCCTATTAATGTGCTCATTACCCTACCCCCCCCCCCCCTCCCCTCCCAAAAGAACATATGGGACATGGCTCCCAAAAGTAGAAAATTCCTTATGTTGAACCTAATTATAATGAATGCATGAAAAACCTTTTGTCAATTAGAACATTTTTATTAATGGCATGTAAAACAAGCGTGAAAATTAGTTATGTTAGAAAGATGTACAATGATGAGAAATCTTATCTGTTAATAATATAATCACAATAATTATAACCTAATGAAAAGAAAATATTTCAGACATTGCATAAATTAATTTGCATGATATAATAAACAACAAACCAGATGGATTTTGGTTTTTGACATGAACAAGAACGATTTGCGAAGCTTTTACTTTAAGAAGGTGATCAATAGCCCATTTGACAGCCTGCTGGCTGTTCTTGTCCCTGTCAATGCCAATGGCAACTGTATCATATCTTAATTCTGTTGCCTGTGTTTCAGAAATCATCTTTCTTTACACAATGATGTTATTGCACCCTTCTCTCTCTCTCTCTCTCTCTCTCTCTCTCTCTCTCTCTCTCTCTCTCTCTCTCTCTCTCCTCAATATCCTCCTCCTTGATATTGAGAGAAAGAAGAGAGAATGATAGGGCTAGAGATCCGACTCAAGCAGCCTCAATTTCTTGCCAACTTTTTTCTCTTGTTAACACAATAATGTAATATATGAACCCAATTGGGTAAAAATCTTAGCTCATTAAACAGGTTACCTGTCTTGTTGGAATATGCCATGCAAATTATCAACCAATTAATTTGAACTGAAGTATCTAAGTCTAAATTTGGAAACATATTGTTTTAGCTTTTTTTTTTTTTTTTTTGGCTAGTCAATTAGTTTTATAGTTAGTTACATCCTGCATTCTGGTTACCATTGGGTATTTGTGTTTCCAGCTTATTGACAAGACTGTCATTCTTTGCAGAAATAATTTGTTGGAAGTATGCCAGCTTACCTCCTCTTTTCTACTGATCATCAGCTCTTTTCATTCTAGGACGACTATTATGTCGTCTGAATTTTGATGGTCCGGAACTATCTAATAATTTCTCGAGAGGGGAAGCACATAGATTTAGTTCCCGTAATTAGTTACGTTCTGCATATTCTGTTTACCATTGGATTTCCAGCTTATTGACAAGATTATCATGTCTGATATCTTGGGACTCTATAATCTGTTCAAGTATGTCTCTTCTTCTCTACTATGAGTACTAGCAATGTACTCGTTTATAATCTCCTCACTGTATGATTTCGTTCATTCGAAAATGATCAATAAAAGCTACATTTGTTCTAAAAGTTCTCTCATTTTTCTCTAATTGTTCTAAAAATTAGCTTGGATTCTGATAAATCAACATATTCATTGCTTTTACTTTTTTTTATTTTATAATTAACTAGCCTTGTATCAGCTCATGTATTCTTTGTAAAGTACTGTTGTCCCATTTAATATATCATTTGTTACTTTTCCAGGCATTTTGCCTCCTAAAATAAATAAGAAATTAATAGTGTTTACGAATCATGACATGTCTGAGTGATGAGTCATGAAAAGCCATTACAGTACTTGTTTAGCAATTCTCATCTTTCTTCAGTTGATCTGCTTGGCATTGTTTATATATATGTAGTATATGTAACATGGTCTAGTTTGTAACTTTGGATATGTTTTACATTTTCACTTAAAAATCAAAAAGAAGAGTGATGGCATTTATTTATAGGAAATTAGTGTGTATGCTCGTGCGATGTACGTGATGTTTCAGCTCTTTTTGTTTTTTTTTTTAAATATAATGTTTTCTGATGGGACTTGCCTTGCTTCTGACTTTGTTGTAATAAGTTTCTTTTTCTTTTTGGAAAATTGGCTGCCAATAATCTGAAGTTTGGCTGGTCAGCCGCAAATAATCTCAAGTTTGATTTCAGTCTCAGATACTCCGAACTTACTACCCACCAGCCCAAAATGCTATAAATGAAAACGGCGTTAAAAATTCCGTTAACACCGTTTATTTTTTGACGGTTGCACATTTTAAAGTATTAAAAAAAAATGAGAATTGCAAACCCCCTTTTAACTCCCTATCCCCTTTCTTCATCTTCAACCATGTTTCCAGTAATCATCTGCCAGAGATCTAAAAATCGAAGAAACAACTCCATATAAATGAGGAACATCAAAATCTTCATTTGAATTCGAGAAAATCAAACATTGGCCATCAAAAATGTTCAAAAAATCAAAATTTGACACTAAAATTCAAGTGCCGAATATCAAAATCACCAAAAAAATCGCTCAATTACAGCATCACAAAATCTCATCTAGGTACATTTCTCTCTCTCTCTCTCTCTCTGTTCTGTTTTGGTGGGTGAAGGTTGAGATTTGAAATTAACTTCATGTTATTGAGTGATGATTTTGGAGGAGGAGTAAGGTTTTAATTTCCAACTGATGAAGAAAAATGGGGTTTGCATATCACAATTTTTTATTTTTTTTTTTAAATTAAAAATGTGCAGTCGTCAACATATAAACGGTGTTAACGGAATTTCTAACACCGTCTTCATTTAAAGCACCTTGGGCGGGTGGGTCTTAATTTCGGAGTATTTGAGGCTGAAATCAAACTTGAGATTATTAGCGATTGATCGGCCAAACTTCGGATTATTGGGAGCAAATTTTCCTTTCTTTTTTGATGCTAATTTTGTGATTAACGGGTAAATAAAACTGAAAAACAACACCAAGGCGAGATTTGGAGAGGTTCATCCGCAGCATGACTCTTAATTTGTTTAGGGAAAATATTAAAATGTTGGGGGGATGGATGCCCTCAAGTCATGGTAATAGTCATCCACTGGCCGCGTTGTGTATTAGCCTTTGATAAATAATAATAATAATAATAATAATAATAATAATAATAATAATAATAATAATAATAATAATAATAATAATAATAATAATAATAATAATAATAATAATAATAATAATAATAATAAGTCATTCATTGGCTTGTGCTGCCTCTATAAAAGTTAGGGGTATTTACCCCTAAATGACATCGTTAATTTGTTGCATTATAATTCTACTTATTATGATTAGTCATACTGTAAACATTGATCTATATTTGACTGAGTGCTTAGGAAATGATTATTAGCCTTTTAGTAACAAACTTGAGAATACTCTGTTATAAAGTTTTTCTACCAAAGATGATCATAGTAGACAATGGATCGAAATGAACTAAGTACATCAAATATTTATTCAACCAAAACCTGGGTGGCCCATGTCTTGTGTCCCAGCGCCCAGCGAGCGGCATGTGTTATGTCCCAGCGCCAATGTCCCATGTCCCAAGTCCCATATCCTATGGGTGAAATCGGAATTCGGGAACACGGATGACCGTCCTGGCACCGGTGGTCCTCTAGGGTGACAATAGACCCCCCGAAGAAGTTTGGCAAAAACGGAAACCGGACCCTTGAATGCAGAAAATTAAAGGATATAATTTTTGCGCTTCCGAGAGGCCCTGAAACAAAGATAGATATTTTCGCACCACATCTCACGTGACACCCTTAGGGACCATAAGAGGTCCGCCGGGGTCCGTTATCGGGTCCTTGGTAGGCTTGTAAGAGTGTTTTTACGGGACACCAATGTAAGGGTCGGAACACCGAAGACATGGGTGATAGCGAAGTTCGGGGATTCGGATGACCCTCTTAGGGGACCGAGGGTACTCTAAGGTCATAGTAGACCTTCCGGAGAAGTTTGGAAAAAAATGACATCCGGGCCCTCGGAAGCCGAAAACGAAAGCTATAATGAGTATAATCTACGTTTTTTGGGCATCCGAGAGGCCTCAGAACGAATGCGGATATTTTTGCACCACATCGTTGTGTACATCTTCCATCCAAATCCTATCAACCAACTTAAAAAGTTGGAGATGCCCAATTTTTTTGTTTCTTTTTTGATTTTGATGCTTATTTCACGAGATACATAATCATTGGTGGACTTAGAAACCAATTCAAGAGGAGTCACTCCCTTTAATGTATAAGGATAATTTTAAATATTGTATAAAAAAGAGTTATTCTATAAAGGAATATTTCAAAAAAATAATTCACGGTAGGTTTCATGGAATTCATGCCTTAAGGCATGGATCCGCCACTGGATACATAGTTCAAGTTATTAGTCAGAATTTGATAAATTACTCACTTGATTAGTGATTACCATAAAAAAAGGAAATCAAATTAAATCAATAGTAGGAAAATAGTTGAGCTATATTCAATTGATGAAAAGGAACTAAATTAAAGATGATACAATAAATGGAATAATTAATTAAATGAAATAGGGACTAATCTCTAAGGGCACAACATGCAATAATAAAGATTACAAAGAGGACAACAAGAAGAACAGCATTAAGGATGGTAATTTTTCTCCAGCCTTTGACGAAGAAATCGAGATATCCAGCTTTGCATGATTCACAATTGTAGCACAATTTATCTACATCGTTACTCCAAGCTGTGCAATCCGGATTTTTTGATGTCAATCCTTTTGCTGGGACGTTCCATGCTGTGCCACTCTCAAACTCGTATCCACATTCAGCCAGTGGCTTGCAGCACCCCATCTATAAATATCCAAAAAAACAAAATTAAATTAAACAACAATTTAATTTAACATGTCACTCTCTTGGTTTATGCTATTAATGACTCTTTACTCGTTTATCACTAAGGTCGAGAGTCCTTAGGGATATGAAACGATCTCAAATCACTTGGCCAGCTATTTTCCACATTTCCAGGTGCCTACAAGTCGACGTAGAGAAATAGTCACCATGGATACCCTTGATGTGAACCAAAAAACGCATGTTTTTCATTAATATAATTAACATGTCAGCTCTTTTGGTCCGGATCAAAAATAAAAAAACTAATCTTTTGGTTCATTTCAGACTCCTCTTACTAAAGACATTAGACCTCCCATTTAGAAAATGGAAACAAATGAAATGGTGAGGATCCCAACTCGAAATGGAGAACCAGGACCAATTATGCATTTGACATGGTATTAAAAAGTTCAAAACTATTAATCCTGTCTTGTCCTAACCTCCCATTTTATTGATTTACCCAACAGGCAGTAATTGTCCATTGAAAGACATCAAAGATTTTCAACCCAATTCAGATCTTAATACTCTTCTAATATACAGATATGTGTTATTAATTTCTTATTATTTGCCAGACAAATCGGTAATAGAAACATAGAAAAGAACAAAAATACCTCAATGGAAGTCAACTTAGAGCGTTTCAGGGTAACAAAATCCATAAGAGACCTAAAAGTATCCATCTTGCCACAGGCATCATGGTGGATCATACACTTCTTAACATCCTCCCAATGATCAACACCAACCATATTATGCTTCAACCAACCTGAGAACCCTTGAAGCTCATACTCTTTAAGACCCCCCATAACATTATGCCCATTGCCACCTTCCCTTATAACCGCGGCACCAACTGTCAAACTTGCTAGCAAACCAGCAATCAGAATGAACAACATGATGACATACAGCCACAAGAACATAGAGCACCTGCAACACGAGCCAAGCATTCCGACCAACGAGATGATAAGCAGGCAAACCCCAAGGGCGATAAGAGGTTTGTACATTATAGGATCACAAGGCGAATTCGCTGCTAGCTTGATGAGGTACCCAACCAACAGGATGGGTAAGGCAAGGCACAGGGTTAAGCAGTTTATGCATCCTAGGACTATATTGCTTGCACCCATGTTTCCTTTACCTCTTTATTATTATTTTTTCTTTCTATATGATTTTTTTTCTTTTTTTTGGTTTATTGTATATTTTTTTGTTTCCTCCTAGAGTTTTCTAGCTACGGTGGGCGAAAAAGACCCACAACAATGATGAAGGAGAAGGCTTTCTGGGTAGGATATGCATGACCTACAGTTTTTGACATCTCAAGCCATAGATGTAGGCAACAATATAGGACAGCAAGCTAAACAAAAACTTTTACTGTATATTTAAAAATTCAGTTATTCTCAACTAATTCATAAAATTTCCCAATAAGGGGTCTTTTTAGGTTCTTAGATGGAAGCAAGAAATGAGAGGGGAAAAGGGTTCCTAAATTTAGGGACAATCTTAGTCATGATTACATGATATTACAGGATTATAGGAATTGAGTTACTAAACCAGGATGTGATCTAATGGAAATGGCTGTTAACCGTTTGTCTGTTAAAAATTCTGTGATTCAACAAATTTTCAGGTTGACAAAAAAGAAAATAAATAAATATATAAATAATAAGCAGCTCATATAACTTGATTGGTGCAGCAAAGTAGCAACTAACAAGTAACAAGTAACAAGTAACAACCAATTGTACATATTTTGAGCTACTTTTTGGCACAATTTCCTGACTAAGCTAGTTTTCCCCAAGATCAATAGACATTTGGTTATCCAATTACAAACTCAACCAGTCACACTTCTAAATTTGCACCCTGTTTTCCAGTGAAACAATATAACTCCAGCTTAAACAATCTCTAAAATTCAGGGCAAAAACTTAAGGCAAAATAGCCTCACTGCGATACAGGGTGACTTCTATGTTTCGCGATGACTTTCAAACCTAGAGTGACTTTCAATTGTTTTGGAGTGACATTTCATCTCATACTACACCTGCACAAACTCTAAATCATGTTCGAATGAATACATAATCATGTCAGGTTGACAATAATCTGGATTAGTTAACTTTAGATATCATAAGACCTACCTCCTCCAATTGCCTATATTAAACATCTCATTAGACTTCCTTCATTATTACCTAAAAATAGGGCACAAAGCTACAGCTTGCGCACAAACATCTGAAGAACATATTTATTTACGGCATTTCACCATATAAAACATATGCATCCACCCTTATCAGTAAACTAACCAATTTTATACACTTCATTTTCAACACAGGGGATATGTGTATATACACATATAAACATTCAGTGTTTCCGCAAACAATGCCCAAATCTGATGATCCTCCTCTAAAAGTGTTCAGTAAGTTCGTTGTTCAACCTTCACTATTTGGGCTTGTGTTTGATATATCTACAAGAAACTTCTGCATACATCATTCGATAAAACAAGAGGTCCAAAACTCATCAGCACTATGTTTGAAATAGCTTACTAGAGCAGAATAGCAGCCATAGCAATCAGAGCAGAATAACAGCCATAGCAATCAGAGCAGAATAACAGCCATAGCAATCAGTATTGCAACAGTAAATGCCAGAGCCTGCACAGAGAGAGAGGGAAAGAGAAATTTGTGTTAGGACACACCTCCAAGAAAGCTCTGTTGATCAGTTCTTGAGGGTCTTGCTGTCCAATATCTCAATCAAACGTCTCAACAAGCAAACCTTCACTAAAATGACCTAGGCATTCAATAAATGATAAACAACCATGAAGATTTTCAGAATCAATCTTATTAAATAGGCCAACATATCAAAAAGTTGTGCAAGAAAAGAACAGATTCATGACTATTTATGCACATTTTGTACTAATTGGAATAGCAGAAACTCTCATGAGACCAAGATGGACTGTTGGGGCGCTTCAGACCATGATAACTGCTCCTGTAAGGCTGTAACACTAGGTAGCTCACCAATGCTGGCAGGGGCTCAAGAACAAGAGTTGAGTCAAAATGGGTTTGCATGGTAAAGTTCTTGGATTAGAATTGTCGCTGGTATGCATTTAAAAACTTCAGAAATAGTTATTTCCTTACACAGTATATCTGTCTTCCTTAAAGTTGCAGCATTTACCACACTTTTTTTGGACTAACATCCATCAGAGTATTGTGTTCCATTTTTACAGTTAAGAATAGCTCTGTGTTTCAATGAGAACTTGTTCCATTGTAACATTCTTTAGGTCTTAATAATAAAAAATCTCTTTATCTAAAAAAAGATTTTTAAGAACTTATTTTTCAGTTGTGAATCAGTCATTTAACTGCAACAATTACAAATTATATAAGCTTACATAAGGACTCTTTATCTTATTATTATACTGGTAACACGCTTGATGGTGTCAAGACTGTCAACAGCAAGCAATATAATGATAAACACTGCCATTTGATACTTGTAGACACTTACAGCTATAGCGCAAGTAGCCAGTCCAGTCCGTTCCCTTGGATCTTTGAGATAGTAATTTCGAAAGTAAAGGATCGTTCCGTAGTACCACATCAATGGGCATACAAAACCAAGCAAAAAGCTGCAAGAAGATATGTTTCTGTTACGAGAGCAGGCCAGGGTGTGGGACGTCCGGACATGGGAAGCAATTAAGCAAATAAAAAAGATGGAAAGCTTACGAAAACCAGCCGATTCCACAGCCAAAGCACGGAAGAGGTTTATCATACAACCCCAACAAGTGGTCCTCCGCATCTCCAATGTGTGTATAATCGTCATCCATACATTTCTCAGGGTCTTCTGCACATCATAAACATATTTGAACATCTCTGACGTAACTACGGCAAGTAAATTCAAAGAGAGCACCATTAGTTTTGGAAATTATGCCTTGGAAAACTTGAAATTCAAAGACGTCTAAACATCCCATAAAATCTACCCCCCTTTAACACAGCCTAGAGTCCTCCAAGCTTTGCATGACTAATCCCATGGGCCCTGAAATTAACGACCAGGAAAACCTCTAGTGGCCCTAAGGGGACTCGAACCTGGGACCTCTAGAATACTTCTCAGAGGTCTTACCAGCTGAGCTACCCCCTCAGGGTTAACACAGCCTAGAGTCCTACCCCTCAAACTTCAGAAAATCCTTTTCTGGTTAACGCAATATAACATCTTACTATAGGTTTTCTGATATGTCCACAATTTCCAGTGGAGCCAAAAACTTCTCTACTTTTTGGCTTCGGAATGTAATGGACTAAAGCAAAATGACTCATAAAACTGTCGACACTTCTTATTTATTGTGAAGTTGCCGATGGTCGTCGCACTTCGAATCTCGGGTCAAACGGAAACAGCCTCTCTGCGAGACTCTCACAGGAGTAAGGCTGCGTACAACCGACCCCCCCTTACCCTGCCTAGGCGAGAGCCTCTTTGAAGGCACTGGGGTAATGTTGATAATGTTGATAATACTATAGGTTTTCTGCATCGTCATATGTGTATTCCATCTTATCTCATAATAAAGGTTTTTGCCTTACCTTTCCCCATCAAGTTTACTTTCTGCTCCAACTTTATTCTCACTCAAAATAGACTAGGCTCAAGGTCTAGTATCTCTTCTCTTACCCAAAACTTTTCCATATATACTTAGATATATAGCAATCAAAGCCAATCATGGAAACTTCTCTTTAGTTATAGGAGGGTCAAATAGCTCAAAAGCAATATCCAAGTTACCTACCCAAGATTGACTCTGAGCAGCTATCCTATACTATTACACATAGGCCATAGCATACTGCAGCCACCTATACATTTTGTTGGGTGCACAGAATAACATGAAAATGGTTGATGCCTCTATCTCTACTTGATTCATTGATTGGCATTAGGACACACATCAAGTTCCTAAAAGCTCCCTTGTTTTGAAACATAAATCAGTGCCTTGCCTGGGCACGATATGTAATCATGGCATATGCTAGTAGTAGTAGTAGTATACCTAGCTATTGAATCTAACAGCAGCACTTCTATCTTCAAAGTTTCCATAATCCAGTTACATACAAGATTAAGAAACTCCATCAATCGCCATAACGAGTCGATGAACTAATTGAATCATTTCCAGATGCTACATATGGTAGCAAACGCGAACGTTACATCTTAAGAACACAGACCATGGAAGTCCAAATTCAACTTCTAGAGATTTCAACAAAATCTTAAAAACAAACAGGTTTTAGCAGCTATATATCATAACACCAAGGAATACATAGGTCAAATCATGAGAGATGAGTCATCCCCGTATAGTGCCAACTTCATATGTAATTATGTATATCCTAAATTATATTGCAAGGGCGCATGTCACAAACTGGCACAGATGCAAATACAAAAAGTCAAAAAGCAGTCATTAGCTTAATGATAGCTCTTAGGGCTCGTTTACTTAAATGTAATGGTGATTACAATGTAATGCACCATTTTATAGGGTAAATGTGGGTTGGAAAAGGAAGGAGGGGGAGGAGAAACATGGAAAGAGTGAATTTGATTACAACATCCATTGTAATCACAATTGTTCTACTTTAGAACATGTAAAGATGATTACATTGGATGATGCAATCAAACTCCCAAATCTCATATTTCTCCTCCTCCTCCTTCCTTTTCTACCCACATTTACTCTATAACATAGTTTATTACATTGTAATCATCATTGCTTACAAGTAAACGCCACCTTAGTGTATAATCTCATGCAACAACTAAATGAAAAACAAGATTTTGTCTTTCAAAAAGAAACCTCAACAACATCAGAAATGGAGATTAGAGAATTGAATACTTTGTCCCATACTGAGATGTAGAGCGAATTTAGCAGCTTGATATCACCTGCTCTCCTCCCAGCATGGATACTTCAAATCATCTGCAACATTTTATAAGCCAAACAAACAGGAAATAATTATTCTAGGACGAATAAACAGGAGAAGCAGTAGTCTAAAAATGTATAGCAAAATTCAAATTATTGTTGTCCTTAGAGAACATACATTCATTAAGCCTATCAACATACATTTAAAAAAAAAATTAATTAAAAAAGAACTCCATTTTATATATTCCAATCTAAATCACCATCTGAATAACTGGAATGTAAGTAACAACAACATTATACTATCAGAGCAACTAGGCAATCGCACAGACAACATGCAAGCAAAAGAAAAAGTAAAACAAAAAGAGGGTCAATGAAAAACCCTATCGATGGTACAATCAATTACACACACACACAAAAAAAAATCCAAGCAGCTAAGAAACCTCTGATTTTTACAAATGAAATAAAACCCATAAAACACAAGGAAGGTAAAAACTTGTTTGACACATGAAATTCCAAAAACGGGTTAAACTCAATCAAATGAGGGAAATAAATAGGAGAACTGATCACTAAATAAGAACAGGATCAAGCCCAGAAATGGGTAATTGAAGTGAAATGCAAAGGATTAATTAAATTTATTTGACTAAGAAAGAGAAAAAGATTGCAGGGTTGCTAAGAAGAAAACTTAAAACTTGCCTGAGAATGGAATTATTGAGGCTTAACTAATACTCAATCAAAAAGATATCAGCTTGGTGGTGACTTAGTTCCTCGCTAAAACAGCTGCTTTGCCGGCGTTTAGGAGAGAGAGAGTGTGTGTGTGATGCTTTCGTCTCTTGAGGAGAAACGGGGCAACAGCAACACAATGTCAGTGTCAGGCAGGTAGGCGGTAGCCAGGCACAATTTTTTATTTTTTTTATTTTTTTTTTTTGCTTTTTTTTTTGGTTATGTTTTCAAGTGTTGCAAATTTGCAATGCAAAACGACGACGGTTTCTACTTGGTATATACTCATTTTTTTGACCAAATACTTGGGTTGTCAACTTGTCATATCTCATATGCCCGTATTTGACTAGATTTTTTTCAAAAAAAAAAAAACCCCAATTTTGACCATGTAGTTCTATATCATTTTCTAAATTTTCGAGGATTTCTATTATTATTTCAAAATTCAGTACTAAAATCCGATTTCTAAAAATTGAAATTGAAATTATTTCCACGCAATTTCTTTGTTTATTAGAGTGAGTAAGATGAGTTTGCAAATAGAGTATTGCTTATAAGTTTAGTTACTCCATAGTCCATATAACTAGCTTTGGAAATGTTTGATTCTCTGTCCCATTGGCATTTTTTTTTCTCTTTCAGCAACCGCTTTTATGATGGAAGATCAATTTTGTAAACAAGTCGGCCCATAAGTATTTGAAATACATAGCAATCGTTGTATGACCAAACTTATTAGAATGAACTCATGAATCGACCTGTTGTATTTGTATACCATTGTATAACTTGTAAATGCATTTTTTATTTGAAAACATACGTTGTCTTTATAGCATAATTTAAATTAGTGATGTGACTACTCATGGAGTATTGATGAAGACTGAAGAGTGTAGTGATTTTCAGATACACATTGAGGTAACCAACCATGTTATTGAGAGTTTCAGAATTTTTGAATGTGATCAAAGATTCAAAGTAACAAAGTTATTGAGATTTGAACTTTTGAAGTGCCAATTGGCCATGGAGTAATTTCCTTTGGAGAATTGGACCAGTCTACTAACAAAGAACACATGGACATTCCAGCCCACATCCAAAAACCCATCGAAAAGAACAAAATTAGCCCAACAAAACCCACTTATCCTTCTCCTCTTTCCCTTTTCCCTCTCTTGTAGGGTTTCATCACAGAAAGACACCATTTTTAACTCAAAAATCTCACCTTTCTCTCAAAATGGACGCTGTCATGGAACCACAAACAGACCCTGAATTACAGAAATCGAAGAAAAAGAAGAAGAATAAAGGCAAGCTTAATGTCACAATTGAAACACAAAATGAGCAACCAGGCAAACTTGCACCATTAGTAGGCTACTTCCCATCTGGGTTTGACCCAATTAAGAATACCCAGAAATGTGACAACCCACCAACTGTTAAGGTTTATAGGAATCAGAAAAAGACCAGAAGGCTAGAGCTTGTGGTTAGCCCAAATGGGTCAAATGTTGATTTTGTGGGTACCAATTATTCTGGTGAAGCAGCTGCTGGAAGAATGTGTAGTTATGCTCTTGGCATCCTTGATAAGGGAACCCAGAAGCTCAAAATTGTCCCTGTTGCTGCTAACAAGGTACACCCATCTCTCCCTATGTGATTAAGTTCTGTCTGCCTACTCACTATAATGTTTTTTATTTTCTTCATAAAATTGAAATTAAGCATATGAATGTTTACCATGTTTTCTGATTTTATTTATTGAATTTATGTGGAGTTATAATTGAATGTTTAGGTCAATGAAGGAAGGTATTGAGAACTTAATAAGGGGTAAATGGAATGGTTTTATTCATGTTTTCTTGCTTTGAATGTATTGTGGCTCAATCAATTTGTCAGTAGTGTGTTTTGTTACAAAGAACTTGATTTTCACCATTTGTAACAAAGTTTTTAATGTTCATGAAAAAGTGGTGGTTGGAGATGAGTATGGTTCGTTGGTGTGTGACCATTGTAGGACGGATGAAGTTGAGAATGGAATTGTTTGTGATGGGTGGAAGTGGCATCTATTGCACCACAAAAAAGAAAAGAAAAAAAAAGAGAGAGAAAGGAAGAGGTTGGCTAGTTAAGGCATGTTAAGAGGAGGCACCCACATGAACTAATGTGTAGAGATCTATTATGAGGTTGCCACCGGCAAGACGAGAAGAGGTAGACCTTTGAAGAACTGGGGAGATGTGATCTCATCGAGGAAATGTCCCTTGACTAGTGTTTGTGGTGCTCTAGGATTTGTGCTATGGAGACCTAGTATATTTGGAGGAGAAGGGGGGGGGGGCTGCTATCTCTTTTTACATTACAGCCGTTGACTCGTCATCAATAGTGTGCGCATGATGTGTTCTTCTGTGTGCTTTCTATTTTCTTGCTTGGAAACATGGGCCTTTTCTCATGTACATTTATAGTTTTTATTATCATCTTTGTTTGAGTAATCGATCAAATGAGTATGTATCAATAGCATTGGGCTCTTTAGAAGAGCTGAACCTACAACTACAACAATTGGTTTTGTATTTGATCATGCTCTTGTTTTTTTGGTTATTCCTACATCAATGTATGCTCTTTTGCCAGAACAATTATAAAGAAGATTTGTTAGCCCTTTTCTTTTATCAGCAGCCAGTTACTTTAGCGCCCCCCCCCCCTCTCTCTCTCTCTCTCTCTCTCTCTCTCTCTCTCTCTCTCTCTCTCTCTCTCTCTCTCTCTCTCTCTCTCTCTCTCTTCCGAGTCTCCTCTGCCCAAGGCAGGGAAGTTTCATCAGATTCTGGAAAGCAATTTTGTTGCCTTGCTGAACTTGATTATTTATTATTATTCCCTAACGCAGACCTGGTTGTTGACGTTGTTCAGATATTCCGACTAGAACCAAGAGTGAGAGCAGCAGATGTGTCTGACAAGGAGCCGATAACTCCAGCAAAGGCAGAACTTAGTGCTGCAGAGAGAACAAAGCAAGTAAACAGTCTTACTAGTCTCTATGGCACCAAGACAGCCATCAAACAGGTTGGTATGCTCGGTTTGGATTATTTTGATACTGCAGTAACAATATCATGCTTGCATGCGCCCTCAACGGCTTGATAGGCTCTTAGATGTTGGGCATCAGTGTTACAATTTGATCTCTTCTGATGTACTGTGTAGTGCTGATACATCAAGGTCATCAGCATTAGGTTTAATGAATATCCATCTGTCCAGTTCTCTCTAAATAGCAGAAAACAGTGAATGGGAAATTACATTGAAAGGAAGAGAGATGAATGGTCGATTGGCATCGTTACCATTAACAAAATATATCAAGGTTTTTGTTGTTATATGCTGTGTGTTTCATGGAAATATGAAACATGTTCTATCAACCACTTCTGACTATGTTGTATCTTACCTCTTGATGAGAAAAAAAAAAAAAAAAAAAAAAAAAAGACTATGTTGTTTCTTAGTAGTCATCGCACATCTTGCAACATCTTGATTTTTGTGTAGTGTAGTGTTTAGACAGAGGCCAAACTTTGTTGTTAGCATCACAAGATAGAATCATCGGTGTCATTTCAATATTCCATTGTAGAAAAGCCAAGGGAAAAAAGCGGCTTTAGATGCTTGGAGTGAATGAAATCTCTTTTACTTTGACCTGTCTAGAATTCAAAGTAGAGAGTTATAATTTCTGGAAGCTAATCACGTGTACTCCATATTAGACATCAAAGAATTCTATTGAAATTGGGAGCTGGTTAAATGGACATGTGTTGATTGTAAATCCTTATTGCAGGCTAAAAAAATTACACTGCTGAAGCAAACCGAGAAAGCTGAGGCCCAGGAATTGGATCAATTATCACAGGGAACTGCCATAGACAAGGAGGCTCTCAACAGTACGACGGCTGAGATTTCCCGTAATATACCCCCGCATAATGAGTTTGCTACCACACCAGAAAAGGCTTATCCACTCGAGCAAATAATTCTCAAAGGAGATTGGTTTTATCTCAAAGATATATTGGAGTTGCTACAGGCTGGGGAAGAGATAACTCCTAATGTTTACCCAAGCTTTATTTGCAATCGGGTTTACAAATTGGAATTAATCCAGGTAAGCTAATTGATGAAATTGCATGATCAGTCTGATAAGTGTCTCAGCATTAATACTCTAAGCCCTTTTGATCCAAGTGTGCCCAAAAGGGCCATCTACAGAGCCATTGAATGTTTTCTCTACGAACAAAGATATCAATAACAATTTATGCTTTCTGATATGGCGTGAAACCTTGCATTTGTTGTTGGAAACAAGACATGTTTATGGCCTATAGCAAATAGCCAACGAACATTGTTTGTTGCAATAGAATCAGCTGTTTCATGAAAACAAGTTGAAGTTTATGTGCTCGGTCTATTGAATATCTGAAAATCTTTGGCTTTACTACAATGCTGATTGTTCACTTCCTGTACTTGGTTGTGCAGGACGAGGCTGAGAAGATCAGGCTTGCTGGCATCTTGTCGTTCATTACGCATCTTATAAACTTCAAGGATCGACATTCACTTGATGGGTTCTCAGCTTCGAAGCATCACAAAATCCCCAGCATGCTGTTCCAGAAGTTCACAAAATTGTTTGTTGATACAGACAAAAATAGGCTCTCGGATGAGAAAATTGCTGCCCTTGTTAGCTATGTGCTTGTTCTCACTTTATTCATTGACGAGTTTCAGACTGATTTCATAGATATTGCCAGGGATCTTAAGATGACTCCCATAAGGTTAAGGCCATATTTCGAGAACTTAGGTTGCAAATTTAAGACGGTAAATAAGGTGACTGTGGCGACCCTTGCTGTTCCCCTGAAATTCCCAGTATTGAGAAAGAGGAGAAGAAGGGGGTAGACAAAAATAATTTTTACGTAAGTTGGTCCTACTACTATTTTGTTTTAATTTTATGTAACCGGGAGATGGAAGGGATAAAGGTAACATCTTCTTTTTTTGTGTGTAAGTTTCAAATGCTGCCTACTTATTATAATCCTTTCTTCCTGTTGAGCAGTAGGGTTGAAACTGGAAAGAAACGCATCATTTTGTTCTAGAGTTGCCTTATTATTTGGTTGATTTTGAATCTTTATGTTAATTTGTGTTCACAATCTTGATTCTTGAAAGTTGAATGTGTGTGTTTGTCTACTTTTCTTTGTTGTTTGGGTCGTCTTTCAGTCATGTTGCTTCACGTTCGAGTCATTAGCAGGTTATAGGTCATTTTGGCTTCAGGTTGTGAAATGCTTAATTCCGGCGTGACCTAATATTTGGGTTACCCTTCTGGGTTTTTTTTTTTCTTTTTTTTTTTTTTTGTGGATTGTGCTTGTGCCCCACGTAAGAGAGGGGCTGATTTATTAGCCGACCTACACCTGTACTCGATATAGAAAATCATAAAAAATTCAGAAAACAGAATTCTCGCTCTCCCTCTCCTCTCTCTATGGAAGTTTGCATGGGAGCAGATCATTCAGACCCTCAATATCCAAGATGGACAAAGAAAGCAAACTCAGCGTTAGAGTTGAAATACAAAACGAGCAACCAGGCAAACTAGCGCCAAGAGTAGGTTATTTCTCATCTGGGTTTGATCCAATTAAGCATGCCAAGAAATATAATGAGAATCTGCCAACTATTAAGGTTTACAGGAACCAGAAAAAAGCCAAAAGATTGGAACTTGTGGTTACCCCAAGTGGGTCTAATGTCATTGATTTTGTGGGTACCAATTATTCTGGTGAAGCAGCTGCTGGTAGAATGTGTAATTATGCTCTGGGTATCCTTGATAAAGAAACCCAAAAGCTCAAAATTGTCCCTGTTGCTGCTAACAAGGTAATATCTTTTTCCCTTTTTTTGTGATAAATTTTGTTTGGCTGTTTTTATGTGTTGTTACAAAAATTGAAACTTTAATGTTTTATATGGGTTTTAAGTTATTATTAACCATGTTTGTTGCCCTGTTTGACTAAAAGTATAAGGTGAGGTATGGTTAGTTATTAGGATATTTGGAACTTATTGAACTTTACTTTCTAATTTCGTTGGCTGAGCATGGGAGTTTAAGCATATATGGGTTTAAGTTATTAACCATGTTTATGTTTGTTGCCTTGTTTGATTGAAATTTAAGAGAAAGTATATATTGTTTGTTGTTAGGATATTGGGAACTTGATAAGGGCTAATGGAATTGTGTCATTCATACTTATGCTTTGTATTTAGGGGACAAATCAATGTTCTAGTAGTGGTTTTTGGCCGAATTAGTTATGGAAGCTAGCTGAAGTACAGTGTAAATTAGCCATGGAATATGGTTTATCTTTGGCATTCAGCAGAGGAACCTATGACCCTTGCTAGATTTGTGTGTGCTTTCCACTTTCTTGCTGCTTCTTCACATGTGCCTTTACAATTGTGTGCATTTGTAATTGTCATTGTTGTATCACATTACTCAAATACGCATTTCTCTAGTTGCTTGAAGTTCCTTCACTAGGCTCTTTGAGAAGAGTAGTACCTTTGACTACAGCAGTTGATTTTGTGTTCGATCACAATCATATACGAGTAATTGTTAGGTTGGCTGTTGCTGGATCAATGTATGCTTCATATGACATACCTTGATACCTATTTTCAGAAGATAAATGTGTCCCTTCCAGTTGCATAAGTGAAACAACAGTATGTTGATAAATCACTCAATTATTGCATGCTAGTTAATTGATTACTCAAAAGACAGGATTTATCAACCCTTTTGCTTTATCAGTAGGACACTAGTTTAGCCATCCCCTCCCTCTGCCAGAGGCAAAGAAACCACATCCTGAGAGTCTTGTTTTGAAAAGCAGTTATCATGCTGAGCCTGACTATTTATTTGTTTCCTAATATAAATCTGGTTGTTGACACTGTTCAGATATTTCGACTAGAACCAAGAGAGAGAGGAGAATACATATCTGACAAGGAACAACTTACTGCTTCAGATCTTACTAATCGTTATGGTACCAAGAAAGAAAGACAGTAGGTTGGTATGCTTCGTCTGTTGGACTATTTTAATGTTACAGTAATAATATTCTTCCTGCATGGAGTATGTTGCATCGTCAAAGGCCTGTTAGGTTGTTAAAAGATGACAATTGAGGTTACATTTTGATTCTTCGTATGTGGTTGACATCAAAGGCCTGTTAGGCTGTTAAAAGTTGACAATTGAGGTTACATTCTGAGATATATCCTGTTCCAAATGTTTAAGTGAAATTCGAAACATTCTTGTCAATCAGTTGCAACTATATATGACGTATCTTTTAATCGTCGTGCTTGTTTTATGACATTTTGCAACATCTTGATTCTTGTGTATTGTTTAGATACGACTCATACGAGTGTAGGACAAAGTAAGGTCTTAACACTATCACATGGAATCATTGGTGGCATGTTATAGGAGTAGTAGATAAGGCAAAAGAAACAAAGAGCTTCATTCTGGAAAATCAAGGGAGCGAACTGAAGTATTTGCTTCTCTGTAACTTGCGACTATCTGAATGATAAGTAGAGTTTTCTGTCTCTTTTATTTTATTTTATTTTTGTGATCAAGAGACTTTTCTAAATTTTAAAAACCAACTTCTCACATTTATCAGAGATAAAGGATCTCTATTGACATTTGGAGCTTGTTAAATTTGGATAAGGTTTGATTGTATCTCATTGCAGCTTAAGAAAGAAACACTGCTGAAGCAAGCTCATACTTCCTACCCAGGATTGACTGAATCGTCAGAGGAAACTGCCGCAGACAAGGAGGTTCTCACCATAACAGAAGCTGACGCTTCCCGTAACGTACCCCCGCATAACCTGTCTGCTACCACACCAGAGAAGGCTTATCCACTGGAGCAAATTATCGCTAAAGGAGAATGGGATTATATGAAAGACATATTAGAGTTGTTAGAGGCTGGAGAAGAGATAACTCCTAATGCTTACCCAAGCTTCAACCGGGTTTACAAACTGGAACTAAACCAGGTGAGATAATTGATGAAATTATTCTGATAAGTTTCTCAGTAATTATACTGAAGCCTTTTCCATCCAAGGGATGTGTTGAAGGTTTCTCCAGGAAGAAAGATATCAGTAACAATTTATACTTTCCAATATGGTGTTGAAATCTTGCATTTGTTGTTGGAAACAAGACATGATTGGACTAAATTAAGAAGAAAAAAAACCATGAATATTGTTTCTGCGAAGAATCTGCTTTCAGATGAAGTTTATGGTGCTCATTCACTTTGATGCAAAGCTAAATTTGTCAGATGTCTCTATGTTTTCATCATATACTTGGTTGTGCAGGATGATGAGGCCGAGAAGGTCAGGCTTGCTGGCATATTGTCCTTCATTACGCATCTTATAAACTTCAAGGATCGGCATTCAATTGATGGCTTCTCATCTTCGAAGCATCACAGAATCCCCAGCATGCTATTCCTAAAGTTCACGAAATTGTTTGTCGATTCAGACAAAAAGAGGCTCTCGGATGAGAAAATTGGTGCCCTTGTCAGCTATGTGCTGGTTCTCACTCTATACATCGACGAGTTTGAGACTGATTTCATAGACATTGCTAGGGATCTTAAAATGTCTTCCCTTAGACTAAGGAAGTATCTCCAAAACATGGGGTGCAAGTTTAAGACAAGAAATAAAGTGACCGTGGCCACTCTTCCGGTTCCCCTGAAGTTCCCAATATATATTAAGAAAAGAAAAGACCGGTGGTAGAAATATTGCTCACGATGTTCATAGCTTAACCGATACACCTCTTTTTTGGAACTTCAAGACCGAGAGATAGAAGCATTGGCGGATCCAGAAATGTAGCAACGATACAAAAATTGATGAGGATTAGATTATGATTTTTGCTTTAGTTTAAGAGTTTAAGTCCCTAATGATGCTGAGTATGTTTATTCTTGTCTACCTGTAGTCTGTAGACTGTAGAGCAAAGTAGTGCAGATTTGGGCAACATTTTGTTCGAGTTACCTTATTATCTGCTTGACTTTGATATTTGATGTGTTCACACTCTCGAAAATGTTGTCAGTCAGTTTTCTTGATTTCATAGAGTAGTTGATGTCTAATAATTCAGTACTTGCTGGGTAGTTAATAGTTATGCAGTTCAGTTTCATTATTGCTTTCAAACTTCCAAACCTTTCACGTGCAGTGATTTCAGATTTGTTAGCCTACATATCAATATGAACACGTGAAAAATGAGCATCAGCATCAAGTCAACTCCATTCTTCTAGTCCTTTTGGCAAACTGGACTGGAGCAGTGGACCCAAATTATTAGCGGCTCGGAAAGTTAACCGAACCGACCAAATCGAGCCATAGCATTAAATTACAATTATTTGGTCAACTCCACCTTTTAAATCTACTATTTTGTTAAATAAAGTACCTTTTTTTAAAAATTTCTTTTTCTATCTACTATTTTATTAAACCGAGCTTATGCTCTTTCACAAAAACTCATTTGAGGCGGACTCAAGGTGAGGCTCCCTCTAACACGCAAATTTTTATCTAGTCTCGGGTGTATGTACTCCCCAGAGACATTTTAATTTGACCCAAAAGAAAAAAGGGCCACACACTTTTTATTATGTGTGTAATAAGATGAATATGAGAAGATGTTTGAAGTATTGCCTCTAACAAGCATGACGTCATATTTATATCATGTTTGGCTATAGAAAGGGCATCACCTTAAGGCGGCCTCTCTTATGCTCTTTTTCATTTACTTAATCAGTTTCACCAAGATGTTTACACTTCATTTTTCAAGGTCAAAGTTCACAAACTTTGACCATGAATTAGTGAAAAAATAGAAATATTTATTATAATGTAAAAATGGTATTGTTAGATTCATTTTAAAGAATGCTTTTGGAAATTATAATTTTGTAATCTATACATTAATTACAATTATCTACGGTCAAAGTGGTACATTAAAAACCGTGAAAAAACAAATGTAAACATATTCATAAAACGGAGGGAGTATTAAACAATGGACTACTAATTATAAATAAAAAGATGAAAACAAAATCAACTTTAGTTATTAGGCCCAAATGATTTATTGATATCAATAATGCCTCAATCTCAACAATGACATTGATATTTTCTCTTTTAACATTTTATATCTCCAAAACATGTCAATATCTCATTACTACTCTTCCATGTGCTTGATTTGAAACGTAGATAAGTGATCAAAATAAATCTTATTTATGAAAGATAGGAAACGTGTACCATTACATCTTAATTGTTGGAAGTAAGGATTGGAAATTTTGAATAGATTTCTAGAAGGTATAAAATCAAAACATTAGTCAAAGAACCGATTATTATTAGATTTTGGGTTTTTTTTTGTTTTTTTTTTTTATTTTAAATAAGGTAAGAAGGGGTTGTGAAATTAGGAGCACCTCTTTTCGAGGGCAGCTCCTAATCTATCCATTAGAAGGATTTGGTCGAGTTCGAGAGTAGGAGAATAGTTCCACCTCGTTTCGTCTCCTGTAATATGTCCAAGATTGGCGAACCAGTCCGCTGCTCTATTTCTTTCTCGGAATGTGTGATTGACGATAATAGGGTTGCAGGCAGCGAGGAAGCGCCTAGCATCAATGATGATGTTGTGGATGGTCCAAGGGATATCAATCTCACCTCGCATAGCCTGAATGACTATGAGATTGTCCCCTTCAACTTGAATATATTTAAATCCTTTATCTATCGCTGCTTTGATTCCATTTCGCATTGTTGTTGCTTCCGCAACAAGGATCGAGGTGCGTTCCAAATTATTGGCTCCCGCATAAAGGAGCTTTCCATGTGGGTCCCTCGGCAGTTGCGACACCATTTTTCTTAGACCCATCAAAGTTGATTTTGACGTAATTGAGTGGGGGAGAATCCCACCTCACCATTTCCCTACATCTGATAGTGGTAGCCTTAGTGTGTAAGGAACTAAGATCATCAATAGTGTTTAGATTCATACGCGTCTTCCATTCTTCGTAACAACTAACAACACGGAAGAAAGTGCGTGTCGGGTTGGGGTTATCGGCGTTAAAGACTTTTGCATTTCTTTCCCGCCAGTGACTCCATATAAGATAAATACATTTACAGATAATGTCGCTGTCCAAAAGAAGGTTCGTTCTAGCCGAATGTAACCAGGAAACTAAATTTGTCAAAGGCCCGTCTGTATCTATCCATCCATCCTCCACTGCTTTATGCCAGACTTGAGAAGCGCATGGGCAGTGAACCAAAAGATGATCCATAGATTCTTCAGTAGTATTACAAAGGAGACATTCTACTGAAATTTGTAGTCCTTTATGCCTCAAGACAGAACGAACTGGAAGAGCATTTCTCATAACTTGCCAAAGAAAAATTTTAATTTTCGGGTTAATGTTAAGTTTCCATATCCATTTAAATGCCCAATTATCTTTACTTTCAATATCTAAATCATGGGCCAACCAAGTGGCCGTCTTGGTTGAAAAGATACCGTCACCTGTAAGACCCCAACACAGTTCATCTGCAATTCCATGAAACGGAATCGTGATACCAATAACTTGGTCAACTAGAAAGGATGACAAGAATCTCTTGAGCTTTCGTATATCCCACTTCTTTTCCAAAGTAATGAAACTTCTGACCTTGCAGTCAGGATCTGTAATTAAGTTTATGTTAATATTAAGTAGTTCAGCTATTTTCTTATGATGACACCACCTATCAAACCAAAAGCTAATACTCTCCCCATTTTCTAGTTTCCATATGAGGCCTTTCTGAAGACTTGTGCGACAATTAAGGATGTTTCTCCAAGCCCAAGAATGAGAGGCTTTGGGCTTACAACTAAAGAAATCGATATTCTTCAAATACTTGGCTTTGACTGCCTTCACCCAAATATTATTTGGTTCAAAAAGAATTTTCCAAGCTAGTTTGCAAATGTATGCTTTATTAGTAGTTGCTGTCTTACATAGCCCTAAACCTCCTGCCCCTTTGGGTTGATAAATAGTATCCCATGCAACCATAGGAATACCTTTGCCCTCTGTACCTCGTTTTCATAAAAAGTCTCTATTGATTTTATCTAATTCGTTCGAAATTTTAGAGGGTAATTGAAAGTATTGCATAGTATGCGAGGGAATAGACTCGAGATTAGCTTGGATCAATATTGTTCGCCCCGCTTTCGAGAGGGAATTAGCTGCCCAAGAGTTCATCCTATTTTCCGCCTTCGTTAGCAGATCTGAAAAGGTGTTAGGATCAATTCTACCATTAAAGAGAGGACATCCAAGATATTTTCCTAAATTATTCTGTTGTAGTATACTGAAATGCGACGCAACCATTTTAGGTTAAATGGTTGTGTTTTTCCAATTAGGAAATAATGAACATTATTTAACCTAAAAAGAAAACAAAAACAAACAAAAGAGCATGCTTATAAATCAAATACTTCATTAATCATAACCAAAAAAATATCACCCAACTAGACAAATATACATTTTCTTAGCAGTAAAAAATATCGTATGTATACTTTTTGGATGACCCGTTATAAACACTAACCAATTACACGCTTCGGATTTAGATTGAAGAGTAGTGGCTTTGCTTTTTGTTAGAGATAAGATATCGGAGTATTCATTCGGATAATACATTCTCTAACAAAGATGAGCCGTTCGATTCTCATTGTTCGATCTCATCCCCAAATTTGTCTTCAGCATTGCTATATAGAAAAGACAATTATGTTGCATAGGAGTATTAGCTAGCTAACGTAGATTTTGATTTTGACCAACTTAGGAGCATAATGTTAGGGGGATTGCTCTTCTCCGTCTTGTTCTTAAGAGTTAATTACTTAGTTTTTTTGGTTCTCCTCTCATTCTCACCCGAAAAAAGAAAAAAAAAAAACCACAAAAATTCGTATGAGCCGGTTTCAAGGTGAGACCCCCTCTAACAAACATAACGTCATGCTTGGCTAAAAGGCCCTGTTCTTTTTGTCGTTTTCATGCTGCATTCCGTTCCGTTCCATTCTATTCCGTTCCGTTCCATTCCGTTCCGCGCCGTTCCGTTCCACATTCTGTACTTCATTTTGTCTCATATTTTTTTGAATTATCCGCGCCATTCCGTTCTGTTTCAATCCGTTCCTCACCGTTCCTCACCGTTCCGCACCATTTCGTTGAAAAGAACCGGACCTAAAAAGGGCTCATCTTTAAACGGCATCATAAGATACATTTTGAAAAAATTATACTTCACTAACATAGTAGTCCGGTTATCCGACCAAACCAGACAAGACAAAAGGGGTACATGAAATTGAAAATTAGCACCCTAAAAAAATCACGAAATGAAAACTTCACGACTTGTAATCTTGTGAACCATGGAATTATTGGAAACAGTCAACGACAATTGCCTTATCAAAACTAACCCTTGGAGACCAAGGAAATAGGGCAAGTGGACTAACGGAGATCACAAGAAATATCACCGTATTAAGGAACCGAACACATAATTGATAGGAGTACCTATTCTAATCACTTAATTAAGGTGTTGCCCAAAAAAAATATTGTTCTTTCGTCCAAACAAAACTATAGATATAATTGGATAAGTATAAGGGTGTGTTATTTTGACCCGAAGTGGATTGAACTGAACCCACTAAACTAAACTAAATTATACTGAAATGAATTGAAATGAACCAAAACAATACACCCTATATATGCATACATAGTCATCGGATAAGATGATATGTGATGCAACTATTTACCCGGTGATTAAATTGATAGATTATTTATCATGTATAGATTTTCACAAAAACTTTCTATAAGACGATCTTTCTGTTATTTTTGGTAGGAATGAGGTAACTTTTCAATAAAAATAAATGTCATTATTGCTTAACATGAGTGACCCCTACAATTTTAAAAAGTGGCCCTATTTTTCTGTGAGTTAATCTCACATAATACTATTGTGTAACTTTTAGGCTTTTAGCTACATTTAGATGCATAATGTACCATATGTTGTTACCAAAAAAAAAATGTACCATATGTACGCACGCTATAAGTATACGGTATGTACGCGTTCTCCCATACATCTTACATGTGTTCTTGTGCAGTGTGCTGTGCTTGTCTATTTCTCTTGTCACACACTACTCAAACGCCGAAGTTGCCTCCCGGCAAGTGTAAGCTGCACACTTTTAAAGCTCCTTTGAGGATGAAACTCTAGAGATGCATCCAATGGCAATGGGATTCCTGAAAATTGTTCCGAAAATCAAGTGCAGAAATAATACTATAACTTTCGAGTCCAAAAAATTACTAAACATTTTACTTGTGCGTTGTGCGATTGATAGTAATTGATACTCCATGGTAAGTACTCATATAAAGAAAAAAAATATAAGAGCTACTTCCTACATAAAGTTATTTACCAAATAAAGTTATTCACAAAACCCTGCCCCCTGGCCCCTGGCTAGTAAGTAGAACTTCAGCTCTCATACCAGATGTCGTTATTTTGAAGTTCATTTACTCAACCAAACAAATTAAAATTGCGTAGTTTCTCACGAAATTCTATTTCCCAACAAATACACTACTCTCATTCACATTATTGTCTCCTCTCACAAAATTATCCCCATACATTGGACCCATCCCAAGTTGGGGAACAGGACAATAGCACATAAAGAAGGTACGTCCATATTTATGCGAAAAAAAGGAGGTTGGTTTAAGACGGCTTAGGACCAACATATTTGTTTCTTTGTTTATTTATATAATAATTTTATCATAAAAATTTGTTTAACACGATCTTACAGTACTTTTTGATAAGATAAATGTCACTTTTTAGTGGAATAAAGATCATGATTCACCACTTATAATAAGTGATTCCTATATCTGTAAAATATATCTGTATTTTTATGTGAGTTAGTCTCACACAAGACTTGTTCGTTGAAACATAGTTCAACATTGATAGGTAGACTGTAGTCCAGATTTTAATACCAAAACCATATAATAGTGTAACCAAACACATGCAGTGAATGACAGCCAAAATGGACATCATAAAAGTTAGCTCAGAATTTAAACAAAACAACGTCGATATGGATTACAGTATTTGACCCTCTAATCTATAACCGCGTTCTATTGCAAGAACAACGCGGCAGTCGCAGTCTACTCCCTCGATCAATTTTCTCTCTCCTCTTCTTGGCACGTCATGTGGGGTCCAACCCAAGCGCGCAAAATGTTGAGTATTTCCTTGATTGCTTGTTCATCTAAAACTAGTGGTGCAACTGCATTTGCACAAACACAACACAATACAGCAGCCCTCCTTAGTCCTTCCTGTTGCCCCTTGCTTATAAATGTTATAATCCTACTTTAGAACAGTAATTTTAATCATTTGCCCACAAGCAAAAGCAAAAGCAAAAGCAAAATCTATATAAACAAGCACCAACTTTAGTCACAAAACCAACAACCCAAAAGCTACGCCAAAGCCAAAAGGCAAAAGAAAAAGAAAAGCCACTTCTTACAAAGATAGCAACTTTGCTCATCATTATTCATCACATTATTATTAGTACTTACTACACATAGTTACATGAAATGGAAGAAGAAGATCCACCACCCTTTTGGCTACAAAGCAGCACCACACTCCACCGCATAAACCGCCACCGCCAACGACGAAACCTAGCATCATCTTTCTTTCTCAACACAGGGGTTTTGGTTATAGTTTTGCTTATAGCTGCTATTGTGTTCCTAGTCATAGTGATACCTTCTGTGCTATCTCTAGCTCGCCAAGTCTTCAATCCAAGCCTTGTTAAGAGCAGCTGGAACTCTGTCAATATCATACTTGTTCTGTTTGCAATCATTTGCGGGTTCCTCGGTAGGAGGGATGAGGATCAGAGTACTAGTACTCCTGTAAGTACTCCTAGGAAGCGCGAGGTTAATAAATCTGCTGTTGATGATTCGAGTCCTCGTACTCAGTGGTATGAGTACCAAGATAGGGTGGCGTATAGCAGTTTTGGCAATGCGGATACCATAAGGTTAAGGCGGAACAGAAACTCGTACCCGGATCTTAGGCAAGAGTCACCATGGGTGAATAGAGAGAATGTGTGGCGGTCTTATGATGATGCTAGTATTCAGAGATCTGATAGTCAAATTAGCTATCATAGATCTCTAAGAGAAGTGAATGAACAGCATAATGATGATGCTAAGAATATTGAGGTGGATATTGATTTTGGTTCAAATCATCAAGAAAAAGTTTCACCTTTACCAACTTCAACACCGCCATCAGTATTACCATCGCCATCACCTTCGCCGCCACCACCACCACGTCCACCAGCAGTAGCTCGAAAAGTCGAGGTGGTTGATGAAGATGAATCTGGAACCAAAGAGATTGAGATAGATACTTGTGTAAGTAGTACTAATCAACCATCAATAATACAATCCTCATCACAAGAGTCACAACCAAATCATGAACCAGTTCCTTCAACACCACCATCACCATCAGCATATATGTGGCCATCACCATTACCTTCACCAACTCCATATTGGTGGCCACCACCATCTCCTCCATCACCGCCGCCACCACCTCCACCACCGCGTCAATCAAAAATAAAAGCAAAGCAAACGTATGAAACATCAGTTAGGCATCATCAAAGTAAAAGAGAAAGCTCTGAGATCAGAAGGGATTATCATCAGTCCAAATCATCATCAAGGGTTCATATTCAATTATCACCACCGTCACCGTCACCACCGCCGCCACCACCACCACCACCGCCTCGCTCACGTCCAAAAGTGAGCCAATACTCGGCGGAAAAGAAAGACAGAGATGATAACAAAAAGAGAGGAAATGTAACCAAAGAGTTCTTGATCTCATTCTACCATCAAAGGAAGAGGAAGAAGAAGCAAAAACGGCGAAGTTATGAAAACTTAGAGGAATTCATAGAACCTCCACAGGTATCAATTTATCGTTCTAAGTCTACCCCGGAATTCCGACCACCATCTCCACCACCACCGCCGCCACCACCACCGCCACCGCCACCGCCACATTCTGTTTTTCATAATATATTCTCATCCAAAAAAGGCAAAAACAAGAAAAAAGTCTATTCTTTTTCCCCTTCATCAGCACCACCACCTCCAACTCCACCACAACGAAGAACAATCCCACCAGCCAAAACAGTATATGACAACAATGTTGGCCGTGGAGACGAGTCTCCGGTAATCCGAACAATACCTCCACCACCACCACCACCACCACCACCACCACCACCACCATTTAAGATGCCATCATGGAAATACATAATGCAAGGAGATTATATAAAGATAGATAGTAATAATAACAGTACACGCAGTACTACTGGTTATTCAGCATTAGAAGAAGATGATGGTTCACCAAGCAGCACTAACAAAACTAGTAGTACCCCTACTACACCTACAGCAACACCACCCCTGTTTTGTCAAAGTCCAGATGTGAATACTAAAGCTGATGATTTCATTGCAAAATTCAGAGCTAAATTAAAGCTTGAAAAAATGGATTCAATCAAATACAAAGGAACTGGCCCTTCACCTTTAGGCCCAGATTCAGGCCATAACCAACAGTGATGTTATTGCATCTCCAAAAAATTCTCAAGAACCAGAGATTTTCTTTTTGTTTGGGAATTATACATTCTTTTATTTTTATTTTTTGATTGATACTACTATAATACAGTACATTGTTGATACTTGATACTTCTAGTTGTAGGTGGAATAGTGTACACACAGATTTGAGCCCTTTTTGTCTTCATTTATGATTTATCTGAGTGGTTTTGTTTGTTTACAAATAATGTATGAGCTTGTATTTTGATAAAAAGTTCTGTTGTGTGGAATTATTTCAGATATGGATATTTTTCATTTGTACTTTAGCTGGTTTATAGTTATAGCTAATACAAACTCAGAAAAGGAGAAAGTGGGTTACTTGTGAGGAATAACATGTGGCATCTCTGATCTCCACTACAAAGAATTCTTTACAGATAATTGCTACTTTTATTAATGCTCCATAATCTCACCATAAATCAAACCTGGCCGGAAATATTTAATTTCATATATCCTGGTATCTAGGAAAAAGGTACATTTACCTAACCAAATTATAACATAAATTCATCTAATTCTGATGCTTAGTATTGATGGCAGTAGCCATAAACTAAAGAATCAGCTTCAGTGTCTATCTCCAAGCAAATACAAGTATTTTTTTTTTACACGTCAAAAAGAGGTTGCAAGTGGTGACCGAGGCACCCTCGATACGTCGTGTTTGGACTACAGATGGACATAAGAATACATACTGATTTAATCTGTAGTGAGATTTTTATAATACATAAATACTGTATGTTTTTTTGATCATAAAACATTAGCCTAACATACAGTTCATCGTCAGAGCATGAAACTTGCCAGAGCAAATGATTGATCTTTACAAGTTCAGATGGTACCTTAACTTTTTCATTAGAAGCTATCAACCTTTGCAAGCTAACTCTTCAATTAGACCTTAAAGAAACGGCCCTTGCTTTAATTCTAACTTGTTCAATTCTTTGCTTCAAAGTCATAGCAATTGATGGATTTTGGCTGGCCTTCAATCTCACTTAATTTGTCTTTGAGGATTACCAAGCGCGACAGAGAATCAAATTGTAAACTATAAGCTTATGAATCAATGAAAGTTTGCTTCTACAGAAAAGAAAAATACAAGGCCATTTATAATCATGAACTCAAAACTAGCTGTCAAAACTTGCTCAAAAGTGAAGATCGAGTTGTTCATGGGCGGATGACCCAATAGGCTCGGCCCGTTCGACTCTAAAAAAAGGCGGGCTTTAATAGAGTGGTTTAGTGATTTTATAAATATCACTGTATCAGACACATTAGCCCAACCCAAACCCACTTATCAACTCGTCCCATAGACATTGTCAAGCCCAGCCCGCCTTTAAACATCACTTGAGTCAAAACACTAGAGGTAAGAGGGTTTCCTACTTTCCTGTGGTAAAAGCAGAGCTCTAAAAATTATCAAACACCCGTTGTTGCCATAAATTGAGAAACCCAGAATCATGAATCAAATTGTTTATTTGGGCAAACTGCAAACAAGAATTCAAGATCATTCAAACACAAAAAAGAAAGCGCTAAACAGACCAACATGATCTTTTGTACAGTATATTTTGTCATACGAATCCAACAAATTTAGAATATTTTTCATGTGAATCAACCATCAAAATTGAGCAAGTCCTTTTTTTTTTTTTGTTTGAGAGAAGAATAGGAAATTTTCATTAATAGAAAAGTCATACGGCATCTACAATCAAAATAACCCTAGAATATACTAAATCAACAATAACAACACAATTTTTGCTAACAAGACAATTGACAAGGACATCTCGGTGCGACTCCCAACATGCATAGTAACCATGTGCTTCCTTTGATGTATCTTCATCTTTGACGAAAGTGGAGATCTTCACCGCGAGCAAAGCAATCACTTGCCTACAAACTCTGTTTGATACCATCGGTTGTATGTATATCCGGTCCCCAAATTCACATTGAACCTATAAAATAGATATCGCACCATAGGCGAAAAGAGAATCCTACGAAAAGGAAGAAATGAAAATACCAATGAACTCCACAAAGGGAGAGAAATTTATTCCACCTAAAGCGAAAAAGAGTAGAAATTAGAGTCAAACTAGATGAAGAACATCAAATACAGGCCGGGAATGACCTAAATCGGTCCTCCCGGCCTGAAACTATAATAAAAGATGAGAAGAGGCAAAAGAGAAAAGCTAGAATTTTGAGAGGAGAGAAAAAGGAGAGAGTGAGAGTTCGACTGAATTGATAATAGCATAAAGTTGAGCAAGTCTTGTGTATACCATACCGTCTTATACAAGTTTTTGTGTATATAGCTAAAACAAAATCTAAACATAACATGGAAGGGCCATGACTGAATAAATACAATCTCCATAATCAAGCTTCTTATGTCCCTTATTGATCTTCTTCTTCTCAGTGGTGAGAGCAAAATAGTTAGGCATCAGTGATCTTGAAACTTGACTACCACCACCTGGGTCAAGAACTTTGACATCAACTGTAAGCCAAGCACCAATAGCTTTTGATTTGGTCCTAGTCCCAGAATAGAGAGGTACATCAATGCACTTGTTCTCTTTATTGAGGTAGAATCCGATGGGGAAACTGTGAGATGATAGAATATCTCATTATTATTGATGTAATCGATCCCTATTTATAGGTACAAGAGTCCTAGTGTTATGGAAACTGTAGATTACACAATATCTATAATATTATGCTAATTTAGAATATTCCTAAGTTCTACTAGATAATATTACCTATCACTCCCCCGCAATTGTAGCGGTAGATAAACGAACGCTACGATTGGAGGTTACAAAAGATATAATTAGAAAACACGAATAAAAATATGGAAATCTTGTAACGCAACCAAGCATGAATAATTATTGTATCCGAAATAGAACTCTCGTATTGCCGTTTGAACTAGTACCAAATTACCAATCGCTGCATAACCAACCAGCCTTTAGAGGAGAGACCGAGAGATGTGTAAAGAGAGAAGGCCCCACGTAGCAGAGTTAATGGGTAAATTAACCCAATGCCCAATATCCAAAGTTAAGGAAAACAAATTGGCTCAATGGCTAGGGAGACAGGAAAATTAAACGAGGTGAAAGAAAGCCCATGAGTGGGAATTAGAAAGTTTAGAAACTACTAAGAAAAGTGAAGAATAGGGGAAAATTTTAAGTGAAACAATAAGCCCAATATGACTCTGGAAGCTATCAGAGAATTGATAGATATTTGGGGAACAAGGGAGATTGAGGGCGATGGTGACTGGTGACTGGTGACTTGGTGAGGACAGAGACCGACTCACCGATATAGAAGAGGGAGATAGCCAGATAGGTACTTGAGAGGATTGGTTCTTGAGGAGAGAGAGAAGACAAGACAAAGGAGGTGACACCAGTAGGTGGTGGCGACGGGACTTGTGAGGACTAGGGAGATTGGGCCGTGAGGGCCGTAAAGAAGACACGGATCGACGTTGGGGGAGAGAGAGAAGGGCCGCCATAGAGCTGGTGCATGATGGTCCAACAGAGAGACATATGAGCGAGAGGAGATCAGAGATTTGATGGGTTGAATTTGATGGAAGGTCAGCCACTTTCACAGAGAGAGAGAGAGAGAGAGAGAGAGAGAGAGAGAGAGAGAGAGAGAGAAATAGACATAGGCTACTGGTTATTGCCGTGAGGGCAGGAGAGAGAGGGAGAGGGAGGAGGAGCAGATATTTGCACGACAGGAAGCCCACGGCATGAATAGGGCACCAAAAAACACAGGCCGGATCATGGCAAAACGCCGGATAAGAGAAGATAGCGGTTGATTTGCATGACGAGAAATAATGGAAAATTGATCATCATATGCTTGGATTATAGCAACAAAAGTTCCATATATAATCATGTGTATTATTTAACCGAAAATCGGAAAAGAAACTAGTGTGGGTAATAAACTAACATAGAGAGGATTTTTGGAGGGTTCGAGTACTTAATGAAGGTGATCAACTATGACGTTGGTCCGGTGGTGGACAAACAAAGGTCCGCCATCGGCGAAGCGGAAGCTAGTTTTTAGGCTACTTTCTTTTTAGGCTACCAGAAAAGTAGCCGCTCTGATACCATGTGAGATGATAGAATGTCTCATTATTATTGATGTAATCGATCCCTATTTATAGGTACAAGAGTCCTAGTGTTATGGAAACTGTAGAGTACACAATCTCTATGATATTATGCTAATCTAGAATATTCCTAAGTTCTACTAGATAATATTCCCTATCAGAAACAAGCCATGCCTCTGCACCTGTCTTTCAATGCATCGGCGTCATAGATTGACACATTGATCCATGCAGAGTCTGAGTTCTTATTGAACCCTTTATCCACCCAAAAGATGTACTTCTCGTTCCACTTTGGGTTTGAGCCTCTCGACGTCGTCGATTTAGTCCTATACGTATGTCTTCACGGCGTCATTCTCCTTGACGTCAATAACAGACACCTTCGCGTAGCTTTTCTGATCGCCACCTAGGTTAAACAATGGTCGTTTTATGTTTTCCGCTGAGATTATGTTCACTTCAAGCATGTTCATTCTTCCCTTTCTCCATTGTCCTAATCCTTCTCCTAAGAAAAAGTCCTTGTTCTTGAGATATGTTTGTGTACTGAATTAGCCAGATATTGGGACATTTTTATATATGAACTCCAATTGAATAATTTACAAATAATACGTGGAGTTCCAGGACCAGATTTTCTTTGAGGATTAACAAGCTGAAAGAGAATCAGATTGTAAACTAATTAAGCTAAATCATTTAATTTGCTTCTACAGAAAAGGAAAATGCAGGGCTATATATAATCTGCAAATACTCCACAATCATAAACTCATGAAACCCCAAACTATAGGGAAATGGCATTGTGTTGTATTGTTCTAAGAAGGCTAAATCACTATATGGCACAATTTCGCAAGTTACAGGCAGATGCAGACTTGATGAGTTGCACGCCTGATTATACCCTTTTTAAGCTCATTTTTGCATGCTTTAAAGATGAAAAATTCAATGAACAACAAGTGTTCTAGGTATGGTACAAATATTGAATGGCTAGGATAAGTATTTGGGAGCCAAATGAAGATTTATGCTATGTTTATGTATTGTTTTCTGCTGGTGAATTCAGGCATGCATATAGAGTGTTAAACTCTGATCTTAACGTGTTATAATACTGGAAAATCAACCAAAGAGTAGTACACAGGTAGGTGAATCAGTTCGGATCAAATATGACTAGTGCATTTTAAAGGCTGATTAGCTCATGATTATGAATGTTTTTTGTTCCGAAATCACAGTTCTAATTTTGCATTTGCAGCAATTACATATAATAAGTGGTCATTTAGAGTGGAAACTAAGTTGCTTGAGTGTTTTTTTTTCCCTTTTTTCTTTCATATTCTTTTACCTATACCATAAGTTGATGTCAATCTTGAACTGCATCACGCAAGCGGTGGTGTGAATAGTAGTGCGAGGTGCATTTTGGAGACATTGTAACTTAAATTCCCTTTAAAGTCAGGAATCGCAACTTTCATTCCTAAATAAAAGGTTTAGAACCTCCATAAATAAAGCCATAATCATTCTCTTAAAAGATTAAAATGGCGATGTTATAATTGAATTGCTAAATGCACCCTCAAATTCTGAGACCTTCAGAGTGAGCTCTTATATTGTAGCTAGAATCATTCACCTTTTGTCAAAATTCCAATCTAAATTAGGATTTTGAGTAATTCCATGCTTATGAGATTACTAAGTCAATTTACTCATTTACTCATTTACAAAAGCAATACTAAAACTACAGGTCATAACTTCACCTTCTTCGTGTGGTTCTCAGAGATGCAGAGCCACATGATGTACTAGGTAGTCAATTGATCCACTACAAAAAAAAAAAAAACGCGAAATAGCGTCGGTTTTAACGACGGAAATAGCGGTAGATTTACTAAAAAATCCGACGCTAAAAAGCTTAGCAACGGACTTAGCAACGGAATTTATCCATTGTTAAAAACCGCGACGCTAAGGATTTGAGCGTCGGAATTCAATTTATTCCGTTGCGCTTTTTTTTGGGTCTAGCGGACATTCTGTTGCTAATAGTTCAGCGTCGGAATTATATTAATTCCGTTGCTAAGCATTTTCGAAGAAAAAGGCCAAAAAACTGGGCAGTAGGGGGACCACTCGCCCAGCCCATCCTTTCACCAGCTGGGCCCCAACACTCATCATTGCAGCCTATCAGCTGGGCCCGCGCGCGAAATAAATTAAACATGTCTGAGCCTTGAAAAGCAATCCTCCTACCAATGAGTTGCACCTTTGCCTTTGATATAAATACTATGCTATATTATATTTAACCTCTAGTTCCAGCGTAGCCAACAAAATTCCTTAGCAACAAAATTTTCATTTTCCGTTGCTAACAACGACGGAATATAAAATTTCGTTGTTAAAAAAAAATGTAGAAGTTCATAATTTAATTTGGGCGACGGATTAAATGCATCCGTTGCTACCTCAACAACGATTATAATAAATCCGTTGCTACCTTAGCAACAGATATTCAAAAATTCGTTGGTAACAACATCGGGAAAAAAATTCTGTTGCTAAGAATTTTTAACAACGGATTTTTCTCTATCAGTTGCTGATGAGAAACAACTCGACGCTATTTCCCGTTTATTTTGTAGTGATCATTGGGTTATGTTGGGTTATGTTATGTTATATTAATGATAATATTGAATATTATTCTAACTTTTAGCGTTGTTCATCCAAGCCAGAACCTGATCGGGCCAGAGTGTTTTGAAGGTAACCGCCAAAAACCGGTCAGTAGATTATGGTCATACAGCCTTGATTTATTTATGTAATTGTATGTTTTTTTGATGATATTTGTTCATACAGCCCGGTTTATTTTGATTTATGGTGATATACCGATATTGGATGGTTTATGATGATGTTGACTGCTTTATGATGATTATTGGTGATATTCACTGGTTTATGAGGATTTATCATCATATTGGATGGATTAGTGATTTTTTACTATCATATTGGCTGATTTATGAAGATTTTTCATCAAATTGGTGGGTTTATGATAATTTAAAGTCAAATTGGATGATTTATGCTGATTTGTGAACAAATTGAATGGTCTATGAGATTACCATAGGCTTAATTTAGTAATCTATGCTGGGATTTTGCCATTACTAGTTGCTATACAAAACTTCCCCCGGATAATTTTCAAAACAGTAAAAAATTTATACTACAACCGTAATAATAATCAGGTAATTAGTCACAATAATTTCGCTCTATTGTCGTCTTTGAGTGTCTTATATGATCCGTATTAAAGTGTGTATTAGTGTCTTACCCTGTCCTCTTAGCTGACTTAGGAGAGAGAAAATTTGCAAAACTGAAACTTGGGTTGAGAGAGAAAGGGTGCTTTCATATATAAGCCTTCAAAACCTCCGTTTTTGTTTTTTATAAAGACAGAATTTTTCTTTTTTGGTACATGCTTTAAAAAACAGTGGTTCTTTCAAACAAAAACAAGCCAACTTCATCTTCAACTTCGTAACTTCTTATTTTTTCTTCGAATTCTTTGCTATTCCCTTCAATTAAGAGCTGATTAATTCAATTTCTGAAGTGGTAATTGTTACCCCCTTTGGGCTGATCTACTGGTTTTTATTTCAGTGAAGCAGCTTAAATTGGCAAGTGGGTCCCCCAGTTTGGGGGGAAATTAGGGGGTTGAACTGTTGAATTTGTTATTTGGGTTTTTGGTTTTGCTGGGTCTGGATACTTTGGATGAGTTGAGAACTGAAGAGAGAAAGAGAAAAAGAAAGATCGAATTTTCAGCCTACCCAAATGGTAATTCGAAGCTCTTATTCATTCTATTATCGGGGGTGTTTTTATTATTGAAATACTGGAGTTACAAATATTGGGGTATTGAGTTTCATATGTTTGATTTCTTGGGGTATATGTTTATGGGGTTTCATGAATTTGTCTGGTCATGGTCGGTTTTGCTGGTTTTGGTGCTTTATCCCTTCATTATGTTATTGGTGGTAGTTTTATCTGGTTGTTGTCTGAGTTTAACATTTGCTGGGTTGAGTAGGATTGAATTGAAATGGATAGCTATATGAAGGAAATGGAATTTGGTCTTTGTTTTAAGTTATGGAAGTTTATGTTGCTTGTTATTCTTTGTGGCTTGAAATCATGGGGGCTGGAAAGCTGAATGGTAGTGTCATGTAAAAAATTTCCAGTTTTGCTAGTACAACGCACGGTTATATGCCTGAATTTGAAGGCTGGTGTCTTTGCCCCTAACTGGTTTATTGCTCATTTGTTATTGTATGCATGCTTTTGCTTATAGCTAGTTATGACAAGGACAACAAAATGAACAAAGAGAGGTGGGTGTAAAGAGTTAGGGTTTGCAGCGTCGTAAGCTAAATGATAAGTTGGGCTGCAATCAATAGTATTATATCTTTGCCTAACTGGTTTGTACATCGTATGGTTGTTATCCACTCTATTGTTTATATATAGTTGGCAAAAATGGAAAGACATATAAAGAAAGTGCGTAGAAAGAGTTCCATTTTGTATCCTGAACTGTTGTTAGGGCAACCTGCTGTTAGTTGCAAATACCCTGCCTGCTATCAATAGTAGATAAATGTGCTTGTAGTTGTTATACATTTTGTGAGCTCTATATGTAATGTGATTAATTTGCATGCTAGTTGTGAGTTGGTTAAATTCTCATGTTTTGGCGGACTGAGTTCGTCACCTTGCATCAATTTTCTAAAGGAAAGTTACTATCACGAGAGACTTCTATAGTTCCATTTGTAATTGTGAATGCTTGCGGAGTCTTTTAAATAGGGAATAACGAACACATACACTTGGCTTATTCTAAAAATCATGCTTGTTGTAGAATGCAGTTTTTCTAAATAATAACAGGAACATATAAACATTCATTTATGAGAATATGTTATAAGGGTTTCAATCCACAAAGTTACCATAATCGCCATATGAAGTAATGCTTGGCAAGCAATGAAGCGAAATGGGACAGGACATAATTACATAGATTGTGCTATCCTAGTTGATAATGATAAATGATGATAAAGTTTACCAATATTTCTTTGGTTCTAGTGATAATTCCCTTTTAATTTTCAACTAGTTCCGAATTTCCTGTGAATGTGATAGGGTTCTTGTCACTCCCAAATTTTGCTTTTGTTTCTTGTGGTACTCTTGGTGTTCTTCAATTGGTTCTACATATGGTAACATTGGCACTTGAAACTTGTTTTTGCCTTTAATACGTTAAATCAGTTAGTCTAAAGACATCTCGCAATTTTGCAGGTTTCACCAGTAAATATAATTATAGGTTCACATGTATGGGTGGAAGATCCTAAGTTAGCATGGATTGATGGAGAAGTTACTCGGTTAAATGGTGATGATGTTCATGTCCAGACATCAAATGGAAAAACAGTAAGTTTATTTACTTTTAGCTCCTACCATACTTGAACGGCTCCTATTTACCAGATTTCATGACATAAACAAGTCTTCTTCTCTTCTGTGGCTTCTGCCACACACAAGACTTGCGGAGTTGTATGGTAATAGAGTGGATTGAGTTTCTCTAGATACTGCTTGTTTTCCGCGTGTATCCAATTGTAGCTTGGATTACGACAATTGAGTTTCTTTGAATATAGTTTGTTTTCCACACACAGCCAATAGTAGCTGATGCAATTCATTTTTTTGTTATCTATTTATCTGCCTTAATTATTCGCATTTATGATCAGGTTTAGCTGTTTGTATACCAAATATGCTAATGTAGTTGTACGATTTATCATGAACACCTGCTTCTACATCATTCTTCTCACCTGTTAGATGGTGAAAAGAAATACAATGTTGTAGTTTTACGATCACTTATCCCACATATTATACTTTAGCAAACAACATTTTACTATTGTTCAGAAGGGCAGCGGCTTACCATCTCACAAGTCATTCTCCTGATCCCTCAAGTCGACAGGGATATTAAAATTTTCCTGTGGGACATTCAGCTCTTATTTTAGCGTTAGAAGCCCTCGAAAATTAATTTGGAGATAGATGGAGCGATGGACTACCTACACCCTCTTCTGTAGTAATTGAAATATTCTATAGCTTCATTCCAGATTGACAATCAATTTAGGTGATAATAAGTAGTTTTTGTGCATATTGCTGATTTCAGACTTCACAATATGAAATGCTTGGTTTCCACTTCAAAAGTAAATACATTCCGGTGAATTATGATAGTGTCCAAGGATACAACAGGCACTTTGTTGTATTGAAGAGTCTTGAGTACCATAGCATGTGGTTTCCTTTGGAATTTCATTGATGTGAAAGCGTGAGGTTGCTCTTTCAAGGAAAAGAAGCTAAGCATACTCCAATTATTTCCTGTCATGTAATTATGATCTTCACTCTATTTTAATGTGCAATTGTAAGTATGAAATGCTGACTTACCTTCCAAACTTGACAAATTTTTCCTATATTATCTCTCTCTATTTATGAAATAATCAAGCTAACTTTGCTTACATTCTGCCTACTATATACGGGTGGTTCAACCTGACACAGTAAAATACCCATGTTTTTCTGCCATGGTATTTCCTCTCAAAGTTATGTCCCTGAAAGTTGACGTCTGGTGTTCCTTTGGTGCAGGTCACTGCAAATATTTCTAAAGTATTCCCTAAGGACACTGAAGCTCCACCTGGAGGACTTGAAGACATGACAAGACTTTCTTATTTACATGAACCTGGTGTTTTGCAAAACTTGGCTACCAGATATGAATTAAATGAAATATATGTAAGTGAAGGGAAGTTTATTTTCTTCTTTTTGATTGTATCGATGGTTTCAAAACGACAGAAATGGAGGCCAAGATCAAAAGATGGGCTACTTAATTCTAATATAATGTCCGCCTTTCCAGACATATACCGGAAATATCCTCATTGCGGTGAATCCCTTTCAAAGACTACCTCATTTGTATGATACCCATATGATGGAACAATACAAAGGGGCAGCTCTTGGGGAGCTGAGTCCTCATGTTTTCGCAATTGCTGATGTTGCATACAGGTTTCTTCTGCTTCCTCCTTTAGTTTTTATGAATACTTTTCTTTGTTACTTCTACCTGATGTGATTGTTTATAAGGACAGGGCAATGGTAAATGAGGGAAAGAGCAATTCTATTCTGGTTAGTGGAGAGAGTGGTGCCGGTAAAACAGAGACAACGAAGATGCTCATGAGGTATCTGGCTTACTTGGGAGGGCGATCAGGGGTAGAGGGAAGAACGGTTGAACAACAAGTTTTGGAGGTAGATTGAATTTTATACTTCCTCTTTCCTCAATCATTAATGCATGTCTGTAGCTTCATTTCTTTTTCTCTTTGGACTTTTGATACTGACAAACACATTAATCCCTTTTCGTGATGATTGGAGTGCAGTCCAACCCAGTTCTTGAAGCGTTTGGCAATGCAAAAACTGTCAGAAACAACAATTCAAGGTGAAACATAATTCCACTACAGTTTGGTTTGAACTTACCCTTTTCTTTCTTTCTTTCTTCTTTCTTAGATTTTCTTCCTGCGGTGCCATTCGACATTCATTGAGAAATTCTTTTTCAAGTTTCTTATTGTGTTGTTTTTACTTTATACATGAAACTCTAGTCGGTTCGGTAAATTTGTTGAAATCCAGTTTGACAAAAGTGGAAGAATATCTGGGGCAGCTATCAGAACTTATCTTCTTGAAAGATCTCGTGTTTGCCAAATTTCCGATCCTGAGAGGAACTATCATTGCTTTTATCTTCTTTGTGCTGCACCAGCTGAGGTAAGTTTATCATGTTCATTTTATGGGATATAACTTAGAATCTTGTATGCTGCTTGCATCTGTATTATGATTTTGCATTTTGTTTGCAGGAGATTGAGAAGTATAAGTTGGGGAACCCAAAATCTTTCCATTATTTAAATCAATCAAAATGTTATGAGCTGGATGATGTGAATGATGCTCACGAGTATCTAGCACTTAGGAGGGCTATGGATATTGTCGGAATAAGTGACGAAGAACAGGTTCCTGCTTTGTTAAATCTTCCTTACTTATGGAGAATGTGATTTTTTTCTTACAGCAGTTTTTTTCTTCAGGAAGCAATTTTCAGGGTTGTGGCTGCGATTCTTCATCTGGGCAATATCAATTTTGTTAAGGGAGATGAGATAGATTCCTCTGCTATCAAGGATGAGCAATCTAGGTTCCATCTTAATATGACAGCCGAGCTTCTTAGGTATAACTATATCTAATCTGGTACTCTTTGGCCCTGTGACAGTGTCCTTACGTGAGCCGTGCTAATAGTTAGTCTTGATGAATAGGTGTGATGCCCAGAGCTTGGAAGATGCACTAATAAAACGTGCCATGGTTACTCCAGAAGAAGTGATCACAATGACCCTCGACCCTGTTAATGCTCTGGCTAGCAGGGATGCTCTAGCTAAGACTATATACTCTCGCTTATTTGATTGGTATGAACCAAACTTACTAGTCTCTTTGTTCATCGGGCTTCAGTTTTATTATGTCAAATTGATTTAAATGTTTTGTTTCCCATGTTACAGGATTGTGGAAAAAATTAATGTTTCAATTGGGCAGGATCCACATTCGAAATCAATTATTGGGGTTCTTGATATATATGGTTTTGAAAGTTTCAAGTTCAACAGGTGAGTTACAGGGTTTTTACCTCCTACAATATATAGAAAGCAAGAAATGATTGCTGATGGTAGAGTTTTCACCTCTTACGATATATAGAAAGCAAGAAATGATTGCTGATGGTAGTGGACGTTTTTCTTCCTGTGCACTCTGAAACGTGATTGTATTCATATTGATATGTTATCTTTCTTTTGTGATCATTGAGTGGTGATTGACTCATTTTATTGTTTTGAGAATGCCTTTTTTTCAAACTTCTTGACATCTCTATGTATGCTATGGGAAAATAAAAAGAGATTAATAGTGTAATATTTCCTTTTAACATATATATCTAGGAATCTAAGGGACGCCCTTTTCCATTCAATTGTGTGTTCCTTTTGAGAGTTGAACAATCTAAATACAGGGGAGTAGGGTAGGGGAGGGAAGCCAGACCTGGAGATGAAGATTTAATGCTCTTTATTAATGGTTACTCCCTTCGATCCTGTATATTAAATGCCATTTTAGGATACCAAAGCAACATTAGTTATTAGTTTTCTAATTTATACTTGGTTTCTAATTTATAATCAATTGTCTTGGAGACTCCCAAGATATAGTCGAGGGGTATATTAGTCAATTTCTTAGTTCTTCGTAGAATTAATGGCAGTATTAATATATGTGCATTAACCTTCAAAGTAAAATCATATTGGAACAGAGGGATGAGGGAGTATTTGCTTGCTTATTGGTTTTCTATTGGAACAGTTTTGAACAGTTTTGCATCAATTTTACAAATGAGAAACTGCAGCAGCACTTCAATCAGGTTTGTTTCTTCCTTATCACCAATGTCTTAGACTTTATGGAATGGAGATGATAGAGTCATTTATACTTTATTTTGCATTTGCAGCATGTTTTTAAAATGGAGCAAGAAGATTACTCAAAAGAAGAGATAAACTGGAGCTACATAGAATTTGTTGATAATCAGGATGTGCTGGATCTGATTGAGAAGGTGGGTTGTATTTGCATGTAAAAATCCCTTCATTGTAGTAGTCCTTTGGCTTATCTCATTTAGAATTCGGCTAGCTATGTTGTATTATTTTGTCGACATGGGGCTAATTGCAAACTCAATCCTCTGCAGAAACCTGGAGGAATTATTGCCCTTCTTGATGAAGCCTGGTATGGATAGGACCATCATTCCAGTTGTCCACTGACTATATCATTTAGATTAAGTGCCTGAAAGAGTTTTTATTCTTTGTATATCTCTTATGATTTGTATGCTGAAGAGAAGCAGGTAATGGTTCTGGTTTTATGCAGTATGTTCCCAAAGTCTACACATGAAACATTTGCTCATAAGTTGTACCAGACTTTTCCGAAAAACAAAAGGTTTCGCAAACCAAAACTTTCTCGGACTGATTTTATCATATCGCACTATGCGGGGGAGGTAAGTTCTCTCTGATGCTATGATATCTCTGCATCTTGTTAGGTACAACATTCACAAATGCTGAAACGCCCCAATTTGGTGCTAGGTCACTTATCAAGCAGATCTGTTTCTGGATAAAAATAAAGATTACGTGGTGGCGGAACATCAAGCTTTGCTGATGGCGTCGAAGTGTAGTTTTGCAGCCGCACTTTTTCCTCCACTTCCAGTGGACTCATCAAAATCATCCAAGTTCTCATCAATAGGATCAAGATTTAAGGTCTGAATTTCTTTCTTTTGTACATGTGATAAAAATGCATAATTCATTGCATTTTTGGAGCTGTCTGACCTTTCTCAGGCCTGCTGAGATTATCTATACCTACATATCTGAAGAATAAACTTCCAAGTCATTCCCTTTCTGATAGATTTGATAGTCTTAATTGGAACGGATACATGCCCGATAAGAATAGTGCTAAACTGCTAACTTCTAGGACTGTTTCTGATAGAATAGAGCCCACTTTTTGTGCATGTGTGGCATTCTCTTGGTGTCATTCTAGTTCTAATTTCTTTATTATTGCTTAGAGAAAATAAAAAGGTAATAGTATTAACAATTAAGACTGCCTCAAAAATTTCCATAACTATAGCATAGAGACTATAACGTTTTGCGATAGATTTTCAGTGAACTGATTGATGTGTAAATCTATTCACATGTAGTTAGTAGTTATTACTTATTTCATCAGTTCTGGAGTAATGCTCCTCCAATGTGGCTCTGGAAGTTTCATCATGCTTAATCACCTACAAAGTGCATCTTCCTGTGAGTCATGACGTTGGTTCTTTCTCGGGAATCATCTTTCTTTGATAAATGATTTCTTCTTCGTGCAAAATTCCCATAATACACTTGTGGATAACTGTGAAAAACATGATCTTGGTTTTATTTGTTTGTTCTATTTTTATAGAAGACCTGAACTCAGTCATGTTGTGTGGATACACTTGTTGCATTTTGCAGCTGCAACTTCAATCCTTGATGGAGACATTAAGCGCAACTGAGCCTCACTATATAAGGTGTGTGAAGCCAAATAACATCTTGAAGCCTGCCATTTTTGAAAATGTGAACGTCATCCAACAATTACGCTGTGGTGTAAGTATAGTTTTTAATCTCATCTCAATTTTCTTCTTTTTGGTGGCTGGGTGGGTGACTGGGTGGTCTTGTCACCCTTTGTTTCCTACCACTTAGTTAAATATGTTCATGGTTTGACTAATGTGTACCTATAGTTAGTTGTTCAGGATGCAAAGTCTCTCTTTTGATAGCATTGTATTGAAGTATTGAACTAAATAATTGCCCACCTAAACGTTAGGGTGTCCTTGAGGCAATCAGGATTAGCTGTGCTGGGTATCCTACCAGAAAGACATTCTATGAGTTCCTTCTTCGTTTTGGAGTTCTTGCACCAGAAGTTCTGGAAGGAAAGTGAGTCTGCTCGTCGCAAACTGTGCCAATTTCTTTTGCTTTCTCCCCTACAGAAAGTATTTTAGCTGCATTTCGTTCCAGAGTGCCATTTACTGGGGTCCTCCTTTTCTTTTTCCATAATTTATTGTGAATGCTTTTGTTTTCTTGCAGCTATGATGACAAGGTGGCATGTCAGATGATTCTTGATAAAATTGGATTGCAAGGATACCAGGTGCTTATCAGTTATCATAAATCTATGATTTTTGCGAATTCTCTGACTTTTTCTATGACCTTACATTTGAAGTCATCATGCTTCTGTTGATGTTAAATGGTTCCTTCTGCATAACACGGGCAGAATTTCCTGGAATTGTTGGAAGGATTTCTCGTCGACTGCAGAATTGTATCTTCCGGTTTCCCGTTTCCAAACCACACCACCCACACAATAAGAATGTTCCATAGCATTTCCGTTTGGCTTGGCCCATAACCAATTGGCATGAGGGGACTAAGCTCTACTCAATCTCCTTTCTTCCTCTTACAACATCCCAAACAAAGGTTTCACATAATTTCCAGTGGGTCTGAGTAATAACCATTTGGCATTGGCTGTAGTAGGCTGCTAGGTTATTTGCTAATGTTCTTTCATTCCCGTCTTCGATGTAGAGTAAATTTAAGTTTGGTTTTCTACACCTCCATCGTAGAATTGTCATCCGGCTGTTGATGTCTGTGTAAATTTTACATCGACCTTTAGGCTTAGGCATATCTGTTGAGGAGGGAAGTCTTAGTACACTCCAGCTCAACTGCTCCAGAGAGGTTCCATCCTAAAAAATGGAGGAAAAAAAGGTAGTATTTGGAGTAGCCCACTACTTAAATGATAATATCCTTCCATTCGGTTAATCTCTTTTACCCTTTTTGAACATGGAACAAACTCACAATTGCGTCAGTCCACCTTGTTGATACATGCACTTCTCAGTTTTCTTTTTCATATTTTTTTCAAGTATTATATCTGAGCGCAACAATAAAATGTTTAGTTTTCTACTGCTTCCTAAGTAAGTATCTATATTGCTGTGACTATCTACTAAGTATTACGTTCTTGTTTTTATACTATTTGATTCATGTTTGTGTTCTTCTGATGATAGATAGGCAAGACAAAAATTTTCTTAAGAGCAGGCCAGATGGCTGAACTTGATGCTAAAAGGACAGAGGTACTTGGAAACGCAGCTAGAAAGATCCAGCACAGGATTCGCACTTACATTGCTCGCAAGGATTTTGTTGCACTGCGGGAATTTGCAATTCAGTTGCAGGCTCTATGTCGATGTAATATTCTGTTCTCTCTAATATGCATTCTTTCTGTGGCTCCACTTTGGGGTTTCTGTTGTAAACTATTTCCTAATTGATGCCTTGATTTCGTGTTTTGCATGAATCATGCATGTATCTTATATCTTATCAAAGAAGGAATTATATGAAGCTCTTTCCTTAGATAAGATATCTTTTAGGAACTGATTCAAATTTAATTAAATATCTATTGTGGATATAGACAGTTTTTCTCTCTGAGGTAAGATTTCTCTCATGGTGGTACGAGAGCGAGGGCCAGTATGATGTATGATGCAGTTTTCTCAGCTATGCGAACATGTCTATTATGATGTTGCATGTACAGCTTATAATCTGTGTTTGTCTTTGTGGATAAAATACACACAATATTGAAAATCCATGTGTTTATGCAAGGGATATTGATCGACATCACAGTTTACTAGGTGCATTCCAAAATTGTGTTGTATGATCAGGCAAATGTCTCTTGGTTGCACCATAATGCCCCGTAACTTATGCCCCTGGTCATGGGGATTTTGATAAAAATGAACATTTCTCTATATAACCTATGCAGATACGATGGCCTGCAAGCAGTTTGAACAACTGCAGCGTGAGGCTGCGGCTATTAGAATCCAGAAGAAGTTCCGGCAGTATGTTGATAGAAAAGCATATTTGCGAATACGTTTATCTGCAGTCACCTTGCAGACAGGATTAAGAGCAATGACGGCACGTAATGAATTTAGAATGAAGAAAAAGACTAAAGCAGCCATCAATATCCAGGTATATAGGTGTTCAGGAAAACTTTTCTCCTACTAAATATTTCATTACTGATGACTTATGGTGTCAGTTTGAGCTAGTTACCTATGGTTAATGTGTTCATCACTTCATCCTGAATTTCAGGGCAAGTGGCGTTGCTACCATGCTTATGCTTATTACAAGAAACTCTACAAGGCAGCCCTTGCTACACAGTGTGGTTGGAGGTCTAGAGTTGCTAGACTGGAGCTCAGAAAACTCAAAATGGTTCAATATTAACCTTCTCATCTTTACTCGTTCGAGATTATTCATATGGCACTATTAACCATGAGTTCAAATTTGTTTAGGCTGCAAGAGAAACAGGGGCCCTTAAAGAAGCCAAAGACAAGCTTGAGAAGCGCGTGGAGGAACTGACATGGCGTTTACAACTTGAGAAGCGTCTAAGAGTATTATTCTCGAAGTTCATTGTTTCAGTCAATCAACTCTCAGAAAATCTGTATTAGTTCTACAATATAACTTCTGGGTTCACCATGTTGCAGACTGACCTTGAGGAGGCAAAAGCCCAAGAAACTTCCCGACTACAAGAGGCATTGCATGCCATGCAGACACAACTAGAAGAAGCTAAGGCAACGGTGATTAAGGAAAGAGAGGCAGCTAGGAGAGCCATTGAAGAAACACCACCAGTGATTAAGGAAACCCCGATAATTATCCAAGATACTGAGAAGATCGAATCGCTGACTGCTGAACTTGAGACAGTCAAGGTGAGGTTATTAGCAAGTTCTCCCTTGCTGAAGAAAACGAGTACACAAAACTTATGCCCAAAGAGTCCAATATTTTAATTATTTATTGCATCCTGAGTCCTGCTCAGGTTTTGTACTACAAATTCTGAATTCGATGCAATATAGCATCACTCAAGAAAACTTGTGAAAAATTGCTAGTCTCGTTGCATACCTTCATGGTTCTGGGAATAAACATCGCTATGCTGATGCTTCTTCTGCTCACTGGAAGAGAACCTTGTTTCTTTTTGACCTATAAAATGATTAAAGCCATGCTTTGAATGAGGCTACTTATTTTAAAGATCACATACAGATGTGTTACCTTGGGCACTGTTGAAAGCACGGCTGATGAAACAAGTTATCTACTTATCAGCTAATTTCCACAGCTTGCTTTGGGAAAATATGACTTGCCTTCTTCTGATGGGATATATTTATTATGTCATACTTGCATCAATGGCATGACTTCAGGGGCAATATGGGATTCACCCCTGGCAAAATATATTAAATGGCATACCTATTGATATATATTTATCTTGTATTTTGGTTGAACTTGAAAGCATGGCGGATGGAAAATATCATCAACTTTGTGATAAATTAATTTCCACTCTCAATTTTCTTGATATGTGTATATCACTTTTTGTGAATTGGAATTTGTGCATCCTAAGACTGTTATTTGGCGCAGGTTACACTGCAAACAGAAACACAATTAAAAGAAGAGGCCAAGCAAGCTTATGCAACAGTGCTGAACAAAAATGAAGAACTGGTGAACAAGCTAGAGGAGGCAGAGAAAAAGGCAAATCAACTTCAAGACTCAATGCAAAGGTATGAAACTAAACATATCAAGATTTTTGGTTTATAATAATTAAACTTCTAATTGAGCTGCAAACAAATACGTCATTCTGTCTTCTCTCCCTTTTTTCGTCTATCGTCTGGCAAATACATTTCTGACATTGTTCTCTTACTAGTGTCTGGAATCTTAGCCTCTAGATTCATGATCTCTTTTTTTATGTACGCTTTTCGACAATTCAACTGACAGGACAAGCAGAAAGGGAACTGGTATCTGGTATGTGTTGGGGGGGGGGGGTTAATCGTCTGCTGAGGATCGTGAACAACTAGTCACAAAAGTAAAAGTCTGAGGACTAGCCAATTCTTTTGAGTAATCATTTATGACTTACTGCACAAACATAAAATGTGGATCAAAGTTGTGTATTTAAGTAGGAATAAAGGTACTAAAAGGTTGATGGTATGGGTCAGAGTTGAGCAGCTCCTAGTAATGTTTTGTTATCCTGATAGTGGCTGTAACGTTTATGGCGAAAATCTTAAAAACTATAATTGTACCACTCATTGATCCTGGGAGTCGGGGACTCTTTACAAATTTTATAGCTGCACCTGGGACATAGAATGTGACACGTCTCAGTGATTGTATTTCATAAGAACAATTCACATTTGCTTCAGTAGTTGACCAGAGGTCAAAAGTTAAGAGAAGAAATGGCCTATTTCACCTGGGAGGTTAGTCATTTTGACTTGAGGTAGCCAGATAATAAGAAAAGTGCTTTTAAGACCAGAGATCGCTATAAATGAGGAGGGATGCGGGCATTATTGTTGGTGAAATGGTGATGGAGCAGAACTGTCTGTATACATAGGAACTGAGTAGTTCTCTTATTAGTTGGTCTTTGACTCTTTTTGTGCAACATTGAGTATTCATTCAATGTTAAGATTTATAACAGTTTGGCATGCCTCACCATGTGCTTCAGGCTAGAAGATAAGGTCTCTAATCTCGAATCTGAGAACCAAGTTCTTCGCCAACAGGCAGTAGCTATATCTCCAACAGGCAAGGCTTTAGCTACGCGACCAAAGACAACAATTATTCAGGTATACTTGCATGCTATATAAGTTCTCTGTAAATTTTGTGCTTAAGATGCATCATCATTGTGATGTTCTTATAATTTGCAGAGGACTCCAGAGAATGGGAATTTTGTGGATGGCGACTTTAGAAAACTATCTGTAAGACTTCTACTTATCAGTTAAGAGAATATGCTCTTTGCTCTATAATGAAATTTGGATCTCATCACTTTTGTTTGAAAACTTAGGCACTTTCTCCTGTACCATACACTCCTGAAAGCGAAGCCAAGCCTCAGAAGTCCCTTAATGACAAACAACAGGTGAAGCCATAAAATGAAATGCAATAACTTGGTTTGACATTCTTTGTTCACATTGGTCATTGGGGCTTCCTGATGTTTTTGAATTTGACATTCTTTGTTCACGTCTGAATTTTTGCTTTGATTCCAGGAGAACCAAGATCTTCTCATAAAGAGCATATCACAAGATCTCGGATTCTCCAAGGGTAGGCCTATTGCTGCTTGTTTGATATACAAATCTCTTCTACAGTGGAGATCATTTGAGGTTGACAGAACAAATATATTTGATCTCATAATTCAAACAATTGCTGCAGCTATCGAGGTATCGGCCGTTGGTCAATATTATATATTATTTGGTATAATTCTAGCATTATTTTCAGCATTCCTTTTCACTGGCTAGAGGGGAATGCCAGAATTTTCTCTAGAGGGTCCCTACCACCTGAGGCTCTTTCGGATAAAGTGACTTATATTAGCTTCTATGTAGGCTAAGGCGAGAGGAGCTTTCAAGAGTTACTCGATTACTGAGCTTCAGAGAAATTGGCATAATTTGTTGTAGTTTCTTAAGGAGGACAACTTGTCCTCTGGTGCTGTTTTCACAACTTATTTATACAAATTTTCTTATATCTAAAATTTTTTACCATTCCTTGTCTGTTCCTTTTCTTTCGCCATTTTCTCCCTTTATCTCTATTGTGAAGGATGGATATCGTATGGTTATAACCAACTAACCATGAAATTGTTGGGGAATCAATTTTTTGTTAGTTTTATGTAGTGATTAACAAAACAATTATTTTTATGTAATTTAGTTTTCACGAGATAAAGAAATGCTATCTTGGCTCTTTCTGTCATCGGCTATCTGTTTAGAGAAAATCGAAACTTTGCTTGCTTAAAATAAAAACTGTGATGTGCAGTTATATTTTTGTCTTCATGAGGATATTATATATCCTTTTCCCTTGGTAGTCTGTGTAAATTTTCCTTCTACTTGAAAGAGAAAACATGGTCATTTCAGTTGTGAGCTGGAATACAAACTTCACTGGCACTTCCTTCCTATCTACAATATGAATGTTCCTGTTGTTTAATCTGAAGCTCGTGCTAATGTTGGAAAAAATATTATAATGAAGGCACAAGAAAACAATGACGTACTATCCTACTGGTTATCAAATTCAGCCACATTGCTATTGCTCCTTCAGCGCACATTAAAAGCAAGTGGAGCGGCTAGCCTAACTCCACAAAGAAGAAGAACCTCTTCAGCTTCTTTATTTGGAAGGGTTTCTCAGGTAAGAAGCTTACTTATTAAGTATTCGTCATGCCACAAGATAGTAGATATATTACTCCTTGATCAGTTGATCTTTGAATTATAATATTGTATTTCCCTTGTTTACTTTAATCCTTATTTTTAGGGACTTCGAGCATCCCCACAAAGTGCCGGATTCTCATTGTTCAGTGGACGTGCTCTTGGTGGATTAGATGAGTTGCGCCAAGTTGAGGCTAAATATCCTGCTCTGCTTTTCAAACAGCAGCTTACTGCTTTCCTTGAAAAGATATATGGAATGATTAGAGACAACTTGAAGAAGGAGATTTCTCCTGTGCTTGGCTTATGCATCCAAGTAAGCTAACTCATGATTGTTGAGATGTGAGATTCATTTCCGTATGAAGTTAAACAGCATTTTGCTAAGCTATGTTATCTATTTTTGGATGATTCGTTGGTTGCAGAAGTTACACAAATAAAAATGCATTTTTTCTTTCTTCTATTTGTCAAGATAAACAACTATGGTGTAAACCTAAGCTCAAAGTTCTAGAATTCAAATCTTGAATTTAGCTAGGGGTTGCCTACAGATGGGAACTGCAAATGAATAATTCAAGGTGCTCATGTGAAAGTTCAGACTATTAATATGCTGTTTCAGTGAATCTACTTTGTGGTTGCTGTACCGGTTGTCTTAAAAGAAGTAAAGCATCATTGTCAGCTTAAGCTTTGCATCAACTTTGCTGCTGACATACTTTGTTGTTATTCAACCCTTTGCTGCTATAGTTGTTTGGTTGTGACTGGTTGGTTCTAGTTCTTCTCACTTCTGTGACACATTAAGATACTTATGGGATATCGTGCAAAACTTGGTAGCTGTAGGTATTTTGCATTAACATGTGTCGAAGAAGAGAGTTGTTTAGGATGGAACCAATATATTCATACAGAGTATTTGTTATTCGATTCTGTTGCTGAAGATCTGTTGTTGGCTTCCCTTTTACCTGGCTCTTTTGATCTAAGTTGGAGCTTATTTTTGCTGTAAGGCGATTGAAGAAGCCTTGTTGTGCATGCCATCTGATACTTATTTTCTGCTATGAAACTATCTATAAAGAGCTTGCCTTTTGTTGAAATCAAATCTTGAATTTAGCTAGGGGTTGCCTACAGATGGGAACTGCAAATGAATAATTCAAGGTGCTCATGTGAAAGTTCAGACTATTAATATGCTGTTTCAGTGAATCTACTTTGTGGTTGCTGTACCGGTTGTCTTAAAAGAAGTAAAGCATCATTGTCAGCTGAAGCTTTGCATCAACTTTGCTGCTGACATACTTTGTTGTTATTCAACCCTTTGCTGCTATAGTTGTTTGGTTGTGACTGGTTGGTTTTAGTTCTTCTCACTTCTGTGACACATTAAGATACTTATGGGATATCGTGCAAAACTTGGTAGCTGTAGGTATTTTGCATTAACATGTGTCGAAGAAGAGAGTTGTTTAGGATGGAACCAATATATTCATACAGAGTATTTGTTATTCGATTCTGTTGCTGAAGATCTGTTGTTGGCTTCCCTTTTACCTGGCTCTTTTGATCTAAGTTGGAGCTTATTTTTGCTGTAAGGCGATTGAAGAAGCCTTGTTGTGCATGCCATCTGATACTTATTTTCTGCTATGAAACTATCTATAAAGAGCTTGCCTTTTGTTGAAATCAAATCTTGAATTTAGCTAGGGGTTGCCTACAGATGGGAACTGCAAATGAATAATTCAAGGTGCTCATGTGAAAGTTCAGACTATTAATATGCTGTTTCAGTGAATCTACTTTGTGGTTGCTGTACCGGTTGTCTTAAAAGAAGTAAAGCATCATTGTCAGCTGAAGCTTTGCATCAACTTTGCTGCTGACATACTTTGTTGTTATTCAACCCTTTGCTGCTATAGTTGTTTGGTTGTGACTGGTTGGTTTTAGTTCTTCTCACTTCTGTGACACATTAAGATACTTATGGGATATCGTGCAAAACTTGGTAGCTGTAGGTATTTTGCATTAACATGTGTCGAAGAAGAGAGTTGTTTAGGATGGAACCAATATATTCATACAGAGTATTTGTTATTCGATTCTGTTGCTGAAGATCTGTTGTTGGCTTCCCTTTTACCTGGCTCTTTTGATCTAAGTTGGAGCTTATTTTTGCTGTAAGGCGATTGAAGAAGCCTTGTTGTGCATGCCATCTGATCCTTATTTTCTGCTATGAAACTATCTATAAAGAGCTTGCCTTTTGTTGAAAGCAACCCTCTAACCTTTTCTCTTGGATGCTAATCTCATATCTACTGGGGCTTTGTCAAGTAGCTATACTAATGGCATATCAATTTTGAGATTCGGATTTGTTTATTTATTCACAAATTTGTGGTTTTCTCTCGTATTTTTCTTTTACTTACAGGCACCTAGAGCTTCCAGGGGAAGTTTAGTGAAGGGACGTGCTCAAGCCAATGCTGTAGCTCAGCAAGCATTGATTGCTCACTGGCAGAACATTGTGAAAAGCCTTAATAATTATTTGAGCACAATGCGAGCAAACTATGTAAGTCAAGGAGCTTCAGATTAAAAGAAGGCTTTCTTTATTGTCATAGATGTTCATTGTGTTTATTTATGATTTTGCAGGTTCCCTCTTTCCTAATTCGAAAAGTGTTCACCCAAACATTTTGTTTTATCAATGTCCAGCTTTTCAATAGGTAATTCTTTGCACATAACAATGTACCTATCCCTTTTTTTGCTTCTCTTTTATATATGTAGCATGTATAATGCATGGGCAGCCAGACTTAAAAGTATGTTTGTGGGTTCATGTTGCCTTAGTCTTCTGTTGCGCCGTGAGTGCTGCTCATTTAGCAATGGAGAGTATGTGAAAGCAGGATTGGCCGAACTAGAACAGTGGTGCCATGATGCAACTGAGGAGGTAATTTAAACTGCTGTCTTGTTGCTCTTATTATTGCAATTACTGGAATCCTAAGGATTTTGTCCTCTTCAAAATCAGTTCACAGGTTCTGCCTGGGAGGAACTCAGACATATAAGACAAGCAGTTGGATTCCTGGTTTGTTCTATGAACTTTCTCCTTCCCTCTTTATGATAATATATGAGAGCTTGCCTTAATTACATCTTTTGACTTTTGTGACAACCAGGTGATACATCAAAAGCCCAAGAAACCCTTGAAAGAAATAACCAATGATCTGTGTCCTGTGAGTTAAAAAGACCCTTCCTAAGTACTTATGTATGGAAGTTTGTTGTCATATGTTGATAATGATGGTTTATTCCTCTCATTCACTCGAAATTTCTGATCTACCCTCAGGCTCTCAGTATACAACAGTTATACCGCATCAGTACAATGTATTGGGATGACAAATATGGCACACACAGTGTATCTGCTGAGGTGAGTCAAAGTAACCTGATGTATATTTTGTTGCTGTCATGGAGAAGCAAGATATGTTTGCTTCACTGGTAGTTATCCCATATATGACTGATATTCTCGTCATTTTCACTTTTTTTTCACTTTAAAACATATTTTGATCTACTGGCAGGTTATTTCAAATATGAGAGTCATGATGACAGAAGATTCTAACAATGCTGTGAGCAGTTCGTTCCTTTTGGATGATGACTCTAGGTAAAAAGAAACTCTTTTTCTGCACTTAAGAATCCATATTTGTCTCAAAGTGGGAACCCATACAATTCACTTATTAATTGCTGCAGCATCCCATTCTCAGTGGATGAAATTTCCAAGTCAATGGAACAAGTGGAATTGGCTGATGTTGATCCCCCACCATTGCTTCGTCAAAATTCAGGCTTTGCATTTCTACTACAACGTTCTGATTGATGTCCAGCGATCATCGATTCCTAATGGTCGGGAGGCGTTTGCATCTACACTGTTGCTGTAGAGAATCAAAGCATATTTCTGTACATTTTCAGGTCCAGGCTGTTATTTGTTCCCTTTGGTTGGTCTATTAGTATTTTTTTACCCCAGAAAAATGTTGGTCTCGTCTTTTCTTCATTCTTTTTTTACCTTTTCAAGTTTTATATTTACCCCGTTTGGCATGTTTTTGGAGGCCGTAGTGTGCATGAAGCATGCACAAAGGGGACTAGATATGGTTGATCCTGTGGCTGACAAAGGGTTTGCTAAGGGGAGTGGGTTTTGTACACTATGTGATAGCTTAAGCCCCGGTTTTTTTTTTTTTGGGATGGCTCCTGATTGTTTGATGTATATTATGTGTCATTGTTTGATGTAATGGTGATGTAATGGGGATGTAAAGAATTACTCCTGTATTGTTTGGTAGAAATGAAAACATTATTTATTTAGTTCCCGTTGCCAGATTTTACCACTAATCTAACATTTTTCCAGTTCATACAGGTTATCCAATGTGTATTCCCTCGATCGTTGTTGTTGTTATTCCTCTGGAGTACTCAATAAGTGTATGTTCCAATTAATTACTCCGTATTTGTGTACAGAGAGGGATGAGCCATAGAAAAGTTTCACATAGGTTGACATTGGTGTACAATAAAAACGCTCTTATAAGCCTATTAAGAACACGATAACAAACTTTGGGAGCCTGTCATGTGCCCCAGGGGTGTCCCTTGCGATGTGGTGTGAAAATATCCACCTTCATTACGGAGCCTCTCAGGAGCCCAAAAAACGTGGATTATAGCCTTCGTTTTCGACTTACCGGGCCCAGGTGTCATTTTTGCCCAAACTTCTTCGGGTGGTCTATCATGACCCTAGAAGACTCTCGGTGCCCCGGGAGGGCCATCAAAATCCCCAAACATTGATATTACCCATGCTTTTGGTGAACGGGTCGTTACATTGGTGTTCCGTAAAAACGCCCTCACCCGATAACGGATCCTCATGGCTTCCCATGTTCCCTAGGGATGTCCCTTGTGATGTGGTGTGAAAATATTCACCTTCGTTCCCGGGCCTCGCGGGAGCAAAAAAAATGATTTATAGCCTTTTTTTTTCGGGTTCCCGGTGCCCGGGTGTCGTTTTTGCCCAAACTTCTCCGGGGGTTCTATCATGACCTTAGAGGACCCTCGATGCCCCAGGAGGGTCATAAGGATCTCCGAACATCGATATCACCCACGAATTTGGTGTTCGAGCACTTACATTGGTGTTCCGTAAAAATGTCCTTACAAGCATATCAGGGACCTGATGACGGGCCCCGGGGGCATCCAATGTTCACTAGGGATGTCCCTTGCGATGTGGCGTGAAAATATCCACCTTCGTTCCGGGGCCTCCCGAAAGCCAAAAAAAGTGAATTATAGCCTTCGTTTTCGACTTGCCGAATGTCGTTTTTGCCCAAACTTCTCCTGGGGCTCTATAATAACCCTAGAGGACCCTCGGTGCCCCGGGAGGGTCCTCAGGATCCCCGAACATTGATATCGAGGGTCTTCAGGATCCCCGAATATTGATATCACCCATGATTTTTGGTGTTCAAGTCCTTACATTTGCGTTCCTTAAAAACGCACTTACAAGCCTATTATGGACCCGATGACGGACCACGGGAGCATCCCATGTTCACTAGGGGTGTCCCTTGTGATGTGGTGCGAAAATATTCACCTTCGTTGTAGGACCTCCTGGGAGTTAAAAAATGTGGATTTTAGCCTTCAATTTCGAGTTTCCGGGGCCCGGGTGTCGTTTTTTTCCAATCTTCTCCGGGGGTCTATCATGATCCTAGAAGACCCTCGGTTCCCGGATGGTCATCAGGATCCCGAACATGATATAACCCATTATTTTGGTATTCGGACCCTTACATTGGTGTTCCGTAAAAACGCCTTTACAAGCCTATTAGGGACCCGATGACGAACCCAGCGGGCATCGCATGTTCCCTATGGGTGTCCCTTGCACTGTGGTGTGAAAATATTCACCTTTGTACGAGGGACGCCCGGGAGCCAAAAAACGTGGATCAACCTTCGTTTGCGGCTTCCTGGGGCCCAAGTGTCGTTTTGTCCAAACTTCTTTGGGGGGTCTATCATGACCCTAGAGGACCCTCGTTGCCCCATAAGGGACATCAGGATCCCCGAACATCGATATCACCCACGATTTTGGTGTTCGGGCCCTTACATTGGTGTTTCGTAAAAACGCCCTAACAAGCCTATCAGGGGCCGGATGACGGACCCCGGGGGCGTCCCAAGTTCACTAGGGGTGTCCCTTGTGATGTGGTGCGAAAATATCCACCTTCGTTCCAAGGCCTCCCGTAAGCCAAAAAAAAACGTGGATTATTGCCTTCGTTTTCGACTTCCTGGGTGTCATTTTTGCCCAAACTTCTCCGGGTGGTCTATCATGACCCTAGAGGACCCTAGTTGCGCCGGGAGGGTCATCAGGATCCCCAAACTTCGATATCACCCATGCTTTCGGTGAACAGATACTTACAATGGTGTTCCATAAAAACTCCTTTACAAGCCTATCAGTGACCCGATAATAGACAATTGGGGCCTCCCATGTTCCCCAGGGGTTTCCCTTGCGAAGTGATGCAAAAATATCCACTTTCGTTTCGGGGCCTCCCATGAGCCAAAAAGAGTGGATAGCCTACGTTTTCGGCTTCATGGGGCCTGTGTGTCGTTTTTTGCCCGAACTTCTTCGGGGGAGGGGGCTATCATGACCCTACAGAACCCTCGGTGCCTTAGGAGGGTCATCAGGATCCCCCCAACTTTGATATCACCCATGCTTTTGATGTTCGGGCCCTTACATTGGTGATCCATAAAAACGTTCTTACAAGCCTATCGGGGATCCAATAACGAACCCCGCGGACCTCCCATGATCCCTAGGGGTGTCCCTTGCGAAGTGGTGCAAAAATATCCATCCTCGTTACAAGGCCTCCCGGGAGCCAAAAAAACTTGGATTATAGCCTTCGTTTTCGGCTTCCCGGTGCCCGGGTGACGTTTTTGCGCAAACTTCTCTTAGGGGTCTATCATGACCCTAGAAGACCCTCGGTGCCTCGGGAGGGTCATAAGGATTCTCGAACTTTGATATCACCCATGCTTTTGATATTCGGGCTGTTATATTGGTGTTCCGTAAAAACGTCCCTTAAAAGCCTATCAAGGACCCGATAACAGACCCCAGCGGTCTCCCATGTTCCCTAGGGGTGTCCCTTGTGATGTGGTGAGAAAATATCCACATTCGCTCTGGGGCCTCCCGGGAGCGAACAAAATGTGAATTATAGCCTTCGTTTTCGACTTTCCGGGTCGAGGTGTCTTTTTTGCCTAAACTTCTCCTGCCTGTCTATAATGACCCTAGAGGACCCTCGGTGCCCCGGGAGGGTCATCAAGATCCCGAACATTGATATCACCCACGATTTTGGTGTTAGAGCTTATACATTGATGTTCCATAAATACGCCCTTATAAGCCTATCAGGAACCCGATGATGGACCCAAGGGGCAACACATGTTCATTAGGCGTGTCCCTTGTGATGCGGTGCGAGAATATCCACCTTCGTTCCAGGGCCTCCCGGGAGCCAAGAAAAAGGTAGATTATAGCATTTGTTTTCGGCTTCCTGGTCCCGAATGTCGTTTTTGCCCAAACTTGGGCGTCTATCATGACCCTTGTGGACCCTCGGTGACTCGGGAAGGCATCTGGATCCTTGAACACCGATATCAACCACGATTTTTGGTGTTCGAGCCCTTACATTGGTGTTCCATAAAAACGCCCTTACAAGCCTATCAGGGACCTGATGACTGGCACCGTAGGAATCCCATGTTCACTAGGGGTGTCCCTTGTGATGTAGTGCGAAAATATTCACCTTCATTCCAGGGCCTACCGGGAGCTTAAAAAACGTGGATTATAGCCTTTGTTTTCGGTTTCCCAGGGCCTGGGTGTCGTTTTTGCCCAAACTTCTTCGGGGGTCTATCATGACCCTAGAGGACCCTCGGTACCACGGAAGGGTCATCAGAATCCCAGAACATCGAAATCACCCACGATTTTGGAGTTCGAGCCCTTACATTGGTGTTCCGTAAAAACGCCCTCACAAGCCTATTAGGGACCCGATTATGGACCCCGAGGAAATCTCATGTTCACTAGGAGTGTCCCTTGTGATGTGGTGCAAAAATAACAACCATCGTTCCAAGGCCTCCCGGGGGCCAAAAAAACGTGGATTATACCCTTCGTTTTCGGCTTCCCGGGGCCCGGGTGTCGTTTTTGCCTAAACTTCTCCGGGGGATCTATCATGACCCTTGAGGACCCTCGGTGCCCGGGGAGGGTCATAAGGATTCTCCAACTTCGATATCACCCATGCTTTCGGTGTTTGGGCCCTTACATTGGTGTTCCGTAAAAACGCCCTTACAAGCCTATCAGGGAGCCGATAACGAACCCCAAGGGGCCTCCCATGTTCCCTAGGGGTGTTTCTTGCAATGTGGTGCTAAAATATCCACCTTCGTTCCGGGGCCTCTCGGGAACCAAAAAAACGTGGATTATAGCATTCGTTTTCGGTTTCCTGGGCTCCGGTTTTCGTTTTTGCCCAAACTTCTCCGGGGTGTTTATCATGACCTTAGAGGACCTTCGGTGCCCCAAGAGGGGTATCAGGATCCCCGAACTTTGATATCACCCATGCTTCCGTAAAAAGGCCCTTACAAGCCTATTAGAGACCCGATAACGGACACCGGGGGCCTCCCATGTACCCTAGGGGTGTCCCTTGCGATGTGGTGCAAAAATATTCACGTTCGTTTCGAGGACACGGACATGGCGCTCGCTGGGCGCTGAGACATGGGCGCGCTCGCTGGGCCCTGGGACATGGGTGCTACGTCATTGGCCATGGTGAGGGGAATGGAGTTTAGAGAGAGAGATTGACAGGGTGTACTAAACCTGATCAAAAAAACTCAGCCCGCGGGCCTAGCGCGAACCCGCCCATATTTGGGACGGGTTTGGGATGAAGGTTAAACCCGCAAACCTGACCCGAATGGCCCGAAATTATATTTATTTTGATTTTTCAAAATTTTCTATTAATTTGCTTGCTGTAATTTTAATTCAAAATTTTTCAAAAAAATAATTTTGCAAATCTGATGTCATGGTTGCGTAGATCTCGAAAAGTTATATGGATTCAAAAAAATAATCACCTCAAATACATACCGAGATCAAAAGTTATGCTAAAATAAAGTAAATTTACGATATCGCGATTTGGCCCGAAAAACCAGCTGGCCCGCCCGAAACCCGATAGGGCCGGGTATGGACATGAATTTTTGGCCCGCAAACCCGACGACCCAGCCCGATGATCAACTCTAGGGTGTACTGTGGGCATGGGAGGTTAAGGTCAGAGGGGAAGAGAAAGAAATAACGGATTTGAGTGGTTTTACTAGGAAAATTGTCAAGCACACCTCTTCAATTGTGCCTTGGTTAGCTGGACTAAGGTCCATATAAAAATTTTCCATGAAAGTTTGTTTATCCAAAGCCAAACAAAACTTCAATGTTTGTCGAATCAAATTATCAATGACTATCGAATTCCCGATTTCAAAAACACATAAACTTGTTTAAGACGGTTTTACTGTAACATTTGATAAGACGAATATTACTTTTTAGTATAATAAGGGTCATGACTCATAATAAGTGACCCGTATATTTCTAAATAGTGATCCAATTTTTCCATTGAGTTGGTCTCAAGCTTTGCTCTTTCAAAAATAGTAACCCACAATTCAACTAAACGAAAAAGTGGACACGGTCCACAAGTAAGCTAATAACCGGAGCAGGCCCAACGTAAGCCCGTATACCCGAAGACCAAGTCAAAGACCAAGCTGTGTACCATTCTTTTAGCCGCCGGCTTAAGCCGCCATTTTGTTGAGCCGCCGACTGTGTACCATTCCTTCAATTTTCTTTTTATTTGGACATTAGTAGTAGTGCCTGTACTTTGTCACTCTCCTTAAACCCTAAACCCTGAAAGCCCCAAAACCAGCATTGTTGAAGGAGAGCGAAAAAAGCGAGAAGCAAAATTGAATTTTTATCAATTTTAGGTTAAATATCTTCTCAATCTCTCTCTTTTCTAACGTTAATTAACGATAGGTTTTCAATACTATTATCAATTGACGAACTCAATTAGGAATTCAAAGGATTTTTAGCTTTGAATTTGTTTTCTAATACAACTGTTGTGATGAACAGGTTGGAATTGATACCAATTTTGTAGGAATTTATTGGCTGTGAATTATATTCTTCAATAGGAATTTCAGCGGCTCCACATATAGAATTATACTGTATATTTGACAGTTTTGGTATAGTGACATATTTGAAGAACTCAGAATGTCGATTGATGGGAGTTTTAGTTTGCATATGGAGTTTGAGAGGTTAATTCTCCGTTGTCCGAAGCTCGGTGAGGTGGCTAAGTTCAGTTCTCTCGCGGAGAAGGTAAGATAATCAAACCCACTTGATAATGCTATTCTTAAAATAGTACGTTAGTTAATTCTTGTTTTGTATTTTTGATTAATTTTGTATTTTGGTTGGGGTTGATGAAGGGGATTGAGTTAAAGAAGGAAGAAGTAGTGAGTGCTTTGGCAAGTGTGTTTCTGCACCCAAGCTATACAATACCTATAATGGGTTGTTTTCGGCCAATTGCTGGGAAGATTGTGGACCGTGTTGTGGAAGTGCTGAAACTAGTACCGAATTTGTGGTGTAGTCATCCTGGGGGAGTTGTAAATTCTATGGAAGACCGGTTTTTTATGGGTTTTGAAGAATTTGATGACATAGAGGCTGCTGGAGTGATCGAGCTGTATTCTAGGTGTGGGAGGTTTTTGGATCTTCACGAGCTTGCTAGCCTTGCGTTCTGTCGGGTCCTTGATTTGGCACCTTTCTTGAAGGGGTAGGCTCTTCTTGGCATTTCTTTGTAACATTTATCCTTTATTGCACCTTGTTTTTTGGGTCAAGAAGGTCAAAATGTGGAACATGGTCCTTTTTTTGACATATGGGAACTTTAATCAAGCTACTTATTCTATCGCAATTGTTTGTAGACTGCTGTGTTAATTTACATCTCAGTCAGGATGATTCATGCTTGAGTTTGTTTCATTGTTATTAGCAATGGATTTTGGGGTAGAATACAATGCACTTTACTATTGAATTTCTCATACGTGAAAGATGGCATAGTAGTAAAGACTCGTTTCAGCATCTACATGGCTGATTAGGCGTTAGCACAAGTTGATGAATTCACAAAAGGATGGGATTGGTTATGCGTTCCATCAATTTACAGAAGAAGGCACAGCTGGCAACACTTCAGCAATGAAGTTCACAGGTGGCGGCTACACATCAGCAATGAAGTTCACAGATAAGGGCCGCTTTGTGCAATATGCTTTAACCTAAGAGGGAAGGGGTTCACTTCAAGTTGTAGAAGCCATCAAAGAGGCTTTTTCACTGAATATATATGTGTTATGGAGTTTGTATATTGCGTACTTAATTTTATGTTTTTTCAAAGACTGCGATTTTGTAGAATGAATGTAGTATTGAAATCCAAACTTGGTTTCTTAAGGAAAAGACAATCGTACTTGGTCGAAGAATTATTGAGAAAGATTCATGTCAAGACTTTCAGTGCTTTGAGAGTTATATAAAACTTATTCCCTTGTTTTATAGGCTCTGTGAATAGTCTTTATAACTCAATTTGTGTTGAGGGATATTTACTGCATTACGACTCCCTTAGAAACATGCTTGTAGAAACTGATGTCTGGAGTTCCTTTCCAGGGCTGTCGACTGCTATTATCAATTTGGTGGACCTCCATTTGCTCGTGTTATTCAAATGACATGCAATTTCAAGCTGCCATCCGAGGAACGTTTTCTTCTTTTACTCTTTTCACGATTTGCGTTTTGAAGTCTTGGCTCTTCAGGGACAGCTCTGCTATCCCTCATCTTGCTCTGGCCATTGAATATGTTTCCGTTTTGGGAACAGTGATATCTTTGTAACCGGCATTTTTGCAATCTAATATTGTCTAGTTGTCTGCAGTTGAACTGAGTGATGTGTGGGTTTGCTTTATCTCACTAGCCACTAGATACTGGCCTCTTGAGTTCTAGATAAACCTCATAGGAGAAGTATCCTCAGCTTCAGGTTTAAGAGAATGTACTAGGGTTCAACAGTCTTTGCAACATATTTAGTTAAATGATTGCCTATTTAACTGCCTCTTGAAAGAAACTTGATGCATTTGATTCTCTGTTCATTTCAATTTGGTTCAGTTTTCTTCTTCTTGGTGTACTGTGCGGTTGTTCAAGCATCGCCTTCTTTCTGCCTTCCTTTTGAACAAATGAACTTTAAATGACTAGTGGGTTTTAATTACTTAACAGAGTAACTGTGTCCCATGAATTTTGTTACCATTTCAAGGTTGGGCCGGGCCTCTTTGGGTATCAATTCTTGGAGCTTTAGCCTTTGATCGTAACCTATGGGGCTTTTAAGGAGGTGCCTCTTACGGACGTTCAACGTCATTAGGGGGACTTGTCATAATTGTTCTCGTTTGGAGGCGGACTTCTTGTCCTCTATCGCTGTAATACTTCTTCTTTCTGACTTCTTGACCTAGCTGGACCCTTTTACCAGGGTTTTGTGTGATGTCTTGGCATAGTGGAGAGGATTGTTTGCATTTGTTTGTGCAATGTGACTTTGCGCGGAAGTTATGGGATAGACTGCTGTGTGGGGAGAGCTTTGTGTGTCCCGCCACAGTGGGCGAATTCTTACGGATGCGATTTGTGGCGATGAGGAGAAGCAAGGAGGGGAGGTTGTTATGGCGTTGTGCTTGTATGACTATTCTTTGGTGTACTTGGTTGGAGAGAAATTCCAGGATTTTCTCCGGGACTGAGAAGACTATTGAGTATGTTTGGGATCACATAGTCTACTTGGCTTCTCTTTGGGCTAAGGCGGCGGGGGCCTTTAAGGGTATTCTGTTGATTGTAGTTCAACGCTATTGGCGTGATGTGTAGATAGCTTACTTTTATATTGAGGATACCTTATCCTCCACATTTTTGTATTCTTTACCATTTGATTAATAAAATTTTCTCTTATCTAAAAAAAAACTACATCAGTTTTAAAATAACTTTTCTGTATTAAAAAAGCTGAAGCCTTTGATCATAACCTATGTTAGTCAAACTCTTCACTTCAACAGAAATATCCGTGTTGGATCTTTGAACACGAGGATACTAATGACACTTGGACACTTCATCTTGCAGAAAAAAGAAGAAAAAAACCTTCAAATAGATAAGATTGATCCTCGTATCCTGGAGTCTGAGAACCATAGATCGTAATGAGAAATTGATGGTTCTCCAGATCTTGTACTAAATAGTACATAGTCTTTATACTTTTCTAGTTTGGAGCAATTTATTTTCTACATCGTTTGTCTTTCTGATAACATAATCCAATGGCTTTTAACCCAAATATTTGGCATGTTTGAAATTGCTCTCCTGTTTTAATAGTTATCATGTATTCCTATGGGAGGATTTCTCCTGTCATCTATAGAAAACAAATTCCAATGAATTTTCTTCTCCTGCCTGAAACAAAGAAAATGTTAGTGAAATTGAATCTGTGTTTATTTTGCTAAGCTTTGTGTCATATCTCCTTTAGTCGCCTGTTCACCTTCTTTTCTCAAGTTGCATCCAATGTTCTTTTATGTTTTGGATGCTAACAGGCTGCAAGGCATATGCGCGATGTTGTCTGGACATCATATCGTGTCCTCCTGTTGGATCCAGAAATTTTTTCAAGCCGTTGGAATTGGTGCTGCTTTTTGGATCTTGTTCATCAGTCTGGAAGTTTTGATGCTTGGTTCGATGTGGGACTGGCGAGAGATATAAGATGGTGTGGGGTGCAAATACTGTGTGTTCTTCTAAGGTTACCAAATAGAACAACTACTAGCTTTGGTATACAGCCTGCAGAAGTGTTAACATGTTTAGTGAGGTTAGTCCTCATTTTATCAACTGTCTCTAATCTTTATTTAGCCTCACTGCCCATGCAACGTGAAAAGCATGTAATCTGGATTAGACTGTGATAAGTGTCCATCTCTTTTTATTTTTGAAGGTGGTATGATTTCTGTTGGGACGTATCAGTTGAAAAGGCTGGCTGGTACAGCATAAAAGAAGCTTTGGATTTTCCAGAAGGAGAGGCTGGTTTTAGTGGTGCGGACTCCATGACTATGGATGCACTGAAGCTTCTTGAACATGAGCCACTGGGAAGTTGCAGAAGGCAGCTGAAAGGGTATGTTGTTTATATATTTGTGAAAGGGAAAGAGCCAACCAGAACCACTGCTTGTATAAAATATATGCTCTAGTTTAGCCTGATAGCAAAGCAAATATGTAGAAGAAGCTTGAAGTAATACCTCAAATAGCTGTGGTAGTCAGTAGTTCTGTTTTATGGAAGTGGTTTCACCTTGGGAAAACAAGTGATGTTCTGATCATATGCCTTCGATTGTTCAACAGGATGGGTTATTGATCAATCTTTATTTATTTATTTATTTGAGGGAAGGTTATTGATCAATCTGATATTTGAGCTTGTTTCCCATAAAAGCCTTATGACGCTGTATGTGTAATAGCATAAGAATGTAACATCTGGTAGAAATATTAATTAAAATATTTCCTTCTCTCTTTTATCACTAGTAACAAACATGTTTTAGCCAACTGGATAAAGGAAAGGCATCAGGATTATGTGGCCACTTTGGGTTTGGGGATAGCAAATAAGCATAGTTTTTTTTTTGAATGGTAAGATATGCCTCATTGCTTAAGCTTATTCATTTTGTTAAAAACTTTATTCTATGCCGGTCTCTATTTTTGTGCTATTTGGTTGCTGCCTAACCTTTTGATCTTGGTTAATTTTGCGTTGTGATACAGGGAGTGCAGTCCTTTTCTCATGACATCTTCGATAAAAAAGAGTTTTGAGAGGGTTGTGTTAGCAGTGAATCAGAAATGGCCTATTCTCTTGTATGGTCCAGCTGGTTCCGGGAAAACAGCATTGATTAACAAATTAGCTCAGGAAAGTGGAAACCAAGGTAGTTTACCAAAAATTTCCTATCTGTATTCTGATTCAAATTACCTATGTATATTGTTATTTTCATTTTATATTATTTGTTGTGTCACCTTCTCTTGTGGTTAAACAAATATCCTTTTGTATCTAGAAATGGTCAGTTTATGGTCAGTTTCCTACAGTCTGTTGAGAGAGAGGAAGGCATGCTATTAAAATGAATAGTAACTGACTAACTTGCCTTCTCCTACTTCACCCTTTCCGTTCCTCCGTGTTTACCGTTTTCTCCCTCTTTCCAAAAACACTTTCCACTTTTATTTGACGATCACACTGTCTAGTGGTTCAATCTTAGAAGATTATCTTTATTTTCTCCAATATAAAAATAAAAGAAAGAACATCTTTATAGGTAATAGATAAAATAATGAAGTACTTATAGAAGCACACACATCCATGTGCGCGCACGCGCGCGCACACACTCTCTCAAAGACTTACTTCCAGTTTGCCCCCTTGCATCGATTAGCTTGTACTAAGAGTAGTACAAAACATAAATAGAGAGTTGTCAGTGTATTGGTATTTTTTTCCGCTTTGAGTGGGATCGCACTTGGTGGTCGCTGTTATTAACATATTCGATTGTTCAATTTTCTGTTGAAACTTGAAAATTCCTCTCCGATTGGATTCTTTTGTCCAAGTTCTTATTTCACGTAGGGGGAGAGAACTTTTGCTGCTACGTCTTTATTTATTTATCATCTATTTTGATAAGAATCTGTGCTTTCTTACCTACATATTGCTTACAATGAGATTTTTGCTTGTCTTGTGCTAAGTTCTCTCTATACACATGGATGAACAAATTGATGGGAGGACGTTGGTTGGAAGTTATGTCTGTACAGAGCAGCCTGGGGAATTTCGGTGGCAACCAGGTCCTCTGACTCAGGTTGTTCAGATTTTAAAGTGTTTTGTGATGTAAATTATGGTGGCTTTTTTTTGGCTATTTTTTTCACTGATTTATGTAAATAAATTGCCGTTTACTTGTGGAACTGAGAGGTCATTTTTGTTCAGGCTGTTATAAATGGTTTCTGGGTCGTCTTTGAAAACATAGACCAAGCAGCTTCAGATGTGCAGTCAATCTTATTGCCTCTTCTAGAGGGCGGAAGTTCTTTTCTGACTGGTTATGGAGAGGTATAATTGTGCTGATAAGTTTGTTACATATCTTTGCGGTCTGTCCGGGCTTGTTTTACATGAAAGTGTGTTGACGTTGTTGAGCTTTGATATGATAAAATTTGAGCTGGAAGATACCTAGTGGGGTATTTTTATGTAATTATTTTGATCATTTGAGTGAGGGATGATGCAGAGTTCTCTTTACCTCTGTACTGTCCAATACTGTACATGTCTTTTCAATCAACATGATGTTTGTATCCTATGTACATTCTTCTGTGCAACTTAAATGCGGATCTTTGATGCGAATTGAGATTCTCACAGGCTATAAGGGTAGCAGGAGGTTTTCGGCTGTTTTCAACAATAACAACTTCCAAGGTTGACTTTTGTCAGCGTTTTGAAGGTTTGTGATCCTTTCTGACTGGTTGTTGCCTAGTGTTCATGTCGCATCTTTTTTATTTTTTTTTAGGATTTTAAAATTAGAAAAGAATTCTATTGATAACATGTTAAACATTACAAGTGTGAGGACAAGGTGTCCTCCCAAAGGAACAACTAATACATTAACATCCCCAAATCCCTAAATATGATTGAAATACTGAGAAAACCTATTAGCTAAAACGTGAAACCATGCAAAATACAGCTCTTCAACTCAGACCACCAATAAGAGCGAAAAAAACTCAGACCACCAATGATTCTGGGAGAAACTGATTCCGAAAATCCTGTCAATTCGCACTGTCCACATGCACCAGCAGATCACAGTGTGCATTCAGATAGTTCATGTGTACAAACATTGTAGAAATAAGGCTCATTCGTCTCTCTGCTTCTGAATATAGTACACTGACATATGGGATGATTGGCTTTTGGGGATTCCACGTCTGTTGCAATTTTTTTTGCTGTTAGCTCTATTATGTCTTGTCAGCCAAAGGAAAAATGCAAAGCTTAAGGGAATTTTGTCCCTCCAAATGTACAAGTTAAGAGGGAAATGGGAGTTATGACAGTTGGGAGTCAGGTCCATAGAAAAAAAAAGATTTAAAAGGGGATATCCCTGTGTTTGTTAGACTCCAAACCCTTCTGTCTGTTTAAGAGTCGATACTAATTATATGCTGCAGAGGTGGACACCAGGGAGAACCAAGATAGTATGCTATGTTGTGCCAATGGTGAGTGATGTTTGGATATTTCCCTTCAATTGTGACATTGCTGGTTTCCTTTGGTGCAAGCTTTTTGGTGTTTACTGGGAGTATTGGGTATCCGCGACTATTGTCTTGAAGCTTTTGCAGTTTCTTTTTTTTTTTTTTTTGTTTTTTTTTTTTGGGCTTTGGTAGAGATAATTGAAAGAAGTTACTTTGGTGTCAGGGTTCTGAAATAGTACGGATTGACTAACGAGAGCGGAGGCCCTCCTGAAACTGTACCTTTGTGTACTCCAGACTTGACCCATAGCATCAGTTATACCTGGTGCATTTTAAGAAGGGATTAAGGCAGAAAAAATGGAGTAGTAGTTTCTTTTTTCCCAAAACAAATGTATCACCCTTAGTCATAGATGTTTGGATTTCGAGACTTCTGAATAGCTTAATATATTAATCTGATGGAAAAAAATGAAACGATAGCAAATAGAGAACAGACGTTCTAGATGGTAACTGACAGTTGTGTTGGTTATACGGGAAAATTGCTTTTAAAAAAGGTGATGATCACCATGTTCTTATTAGACGTTGGATTTGGCAGTGGAATTCCTGATTCTGTTATCTGCATCAACATATTTAACATGCTTTGTTATTATGTGAAAGGGATTTTACATCATCCAGGATTTTGGCCTCCAGTTGTATGTGAATCAGATGACTGTCTTTTTGGATAGGTAAAAGTGCTATGTCTGCTCTCTGGAGGCGAGTGATGGTTAGGCCTGCAACTAGCGCTGATTTAGAGAATATAGTGACTGCATGGTATCCAGATTTGGAGCCTATGGCTGGAAACCTCACTGGTAGTATCCTATCTGAGGTTTTCTCTCTTAGGATCTGGTTCGGGTGATCATGTTTTTATTTCTTTATTTTGTTCTTGCAGGAACCTTTGAAAGGCTAAGTGAAGTCTCTGAATTATATGGATCTGGTAGTGTCAATTCTATCAGCAGATTCTCACTTAGGTATAGTAATAAGTTTATTGTGCTCTGAACCACAATTTGTGGCTTCTATTATGGCATCTGATATTCGTTTTACAATTGCAGAGATCTCCTGAAATGGTGCAAGAGAATTGTGGGTTCAGGTTACAGCTTCAGTGCAGATAGTCTGTCAACTGAAGTGCGCAGTAGGATTTATCTGGAGGTTTGATTGTTTCTCTTTTTTTTTTTCTTACTACTTTTTCCATGATTTTTATTATGCTCTAGCTTAGCAGTGTGCATTTTATTACAGGCGGTGGATGTGTTTGCAGCTTATTCCGCTTCACCTGGAAACCGGCTAAATATCATCAGGAACATTGCAAAGATGTGGGCGGTGCCTATTCCAATGGCAGAGACTTTGTATAGTCTTAATAAACCCGTTCTTCAGGTCATAATCCTTTCGATCCCGTGCCTCTGAGGTTATTTGTCTAGTTGCCATCTTTGATTTACCTTTTGCAACTTAAATAAGCAGGAATTGCCTGAATCTGTACAAATAGGAAGAGTCACCGTGCAAAGAAGCGAAGAGGCTGTAAGTTTATTCGACACTTGGATGATTTGATTGTTCATGCCCATTTCTGGAGCAACCTAGTAATAGTTATTATTTGGGCTGATTCAATTTTCCTCTTATTATTTTTGGGCTTCCCTTCAGTTTCGCCATGAAAAGAGAGCCTTTGTACAAATCCGCAGTTCTTTTCAAGTGTTGGAGAGAATAGCTTGTGCTGTTAAATGGAATGAACCTGTCCTTCTAGTTGGCGAAACTGGTACAGGAAAGACTACACTTGTGCAGAATCTGGCATCAAGACTTGGCCGGAAACTTACTGTTTTGGTATCTTCACGTAGAACCTTTTTCCCTTATGTGCAAGTGTTGAATTGTATTAGCAATTGTGTTTCTTATCATAGAAAAAAGGAAAAGAAACAAAGCTTCTGTTGCCAGAATATTGCTTGCTAATACTTTTTTCTCATCACATGTTGTGGATGTTTCCTTTTCTTATGTGCTATGTTGCTCATTTGATGCTTCAGAATCTAAGTCAGCAGAGTGATGTTGCAGACCTGTTAGGGGGATTTAAACCAACGGATCCCCGATATATATGCATACCTCTTTATAAGGAGTTTGAAAACTTGTTCTCGAGTACATTCTCTTTGAAGGTATGGATATCTGTGAATTTTTATTTGTTTCTTGAATTTTACTCTGTGCCTAGTTTCACATACTTATTTTGTAATGCTCAGGATAATGAGACCTTTATGGCTTGTTTGAAAAAACTTGTGAACAACAAGAATTGGACTACATTATTAATTGGGTTTCAGAAGGGCGTGAGGAGAGTAGTCGAAATAGGAAGATGTGGTCCTGGAACTAAGCGAAAGAGGCCTCTGGAAGAAAGTGTTTTAGCGCTTTGGGAATGTTTTGCTCAGAAAGTTGAGATTGCCCGCAGGCAAATTGCTGCTTCATCTGGAATGATATTTTCATTTGTTGAAGGAGCCTTTGTTACAGCGCTTAGGAATGGCGAGTGGATTTTGCTTGATGAAGTGAATTTGGCTCCACCAGAGACATTGCAAAGAATTATTGGTGTCCTTGATGGGGAGAGTGGTTCCCTTTGTTTAGCTGAAAATGGGGTGGTTGTTGATAGACATCCTAATTTTCGCATGTTTGCCTGCATGAATCCAGCAACTGATGCCCGGAAGCGGGATTTGCCATACTCATTGAGAAGTAGATTTTCAGAATACTATGTGGATGATGTTTTGGATGATGAGGACTTGACTTTATTTGTTAATCAGTTCCTTGGTGATAGTCACACTGACAAAGATTTAGTAAATAAAATAGTACGGTTTTATAAAGCCGCTAAAAAGGAATCTGAGGAAAGACTTCAGGATGGAGCTAACCAGAAGCCCCAGTATAGCCTGAGGTCTCTTTATCGTGCTTTAGAATACATACGCAAAGCAAGGAAGATAGGTTTTAGGAGAGCATTTTATGATGGATTTTGTATGTTCTTCATGACTTTATTGGATGATCGGAGCGCTGTACTGATGAATGAAATGATAGTCTCATATTTACTTGGTGGGGATAAGCAACTACCACCGCCCGTACCTCTGGATCAACTATTGGACATCAGAGAAAGACCTGGATCTGAACAGTTTTTGGGAGACTATGTAATAACTAAAAGTGTTGAGGAGCACATAAGGAACTTGGCACGAGCAGCATTTATCAAAAGATATCCTGTTCTCTTGCAGGGTCCCACTTCTAGTGGAAAGACTAGTCTTGTGGAGTATCTTGCTGCAAAAACTGGCCATGAATTTGTCCGTATAAATAATCATGAACATACTGATCTTCAGGAATATTTAGGCTCCTATATCACTGATGTCACTGGGAGACTTGTATTTCATGAGGGTGTGCTGGTTAAAGCTGTTCGCAGTGGTCACTGGATTGTATTGGATGAGCTTAATCTTGCGCCTTCTGATGTTCTAGAAGCATTAAATCGACTGCTAGATGACAACAGGGAACTTTTTGTGCCTGAACTGCGTGAAACCGTTCGTGCTCATCCAGATTTTATGTTGTTTGCAACTCAAAATCCTCCAACTTTCTATGGTGGGCGTAAAATGCTTTCGCGTGCATTTCGCAACCGTTTTGTTGAGATACATGTTGATGAAATACCTGAGGATGAGTTGATTGAGATCTTGGAAAGAAAATGCAAAATACCTCGAAGTTATGCCAAAAAAATGATTGAAGTAATGAAGGAGCTGCAGTTGCGCAGGCAGAACAGTAAAATTTTTGCGGGTAAACATGGATTCATAACGCCACGAGATCAGTTTCGATGGGCTAACCGTTTCAGAAAAGATGGGACTTCATATGAGGACCTGGCCAGAGATGGCTATTTTCTTTTGGCGGAGAGGCTCCGGAATGATTCTGAGAAAACTATCGTGCAAGAAGTTCTGGAGAAGCATCTACGGATTAGACTAAACACTAATGAGCTGTATAAGCAGGTCTTTCTTCAACCCCCGAAAACTCCGTTCTTGTGTGCTTTAACTTTTCTCTGTTCTCTGAAGTTGTTACCATGATTATTGATGTACATTTTGAGATTTTTCATTTGATTTTTCACTTGTTTAATTTAAGTTTCTCCTATGTAGTAGTTGGTTGACTTCTTTGTCATGCAAATGCACCTGTTATGTTATAGCCAATGTGGAAGCCTTTTGTCAAATAAGGTCAGAAGAGCAAAGTCTGTTCGATAGATGTATATGTTGTGCAGTATCATTCAGCTACTCCATGGGATTGCTGGCTGTTGACACCAGTTATCACTTTTATGTTTGCAAGAAAAATATACTTCCATGATGAGCTGCACTCAATTTTATGCTCGGAATGACTGGAATGCTTTACTGTCAATGACATTCATTATTTAAGTAATAAAGAATATCATTGACAGGACACCAATTGGGTGTCACCTATGTATGAAATGTATGCCAGGATCATAAGAGCCACACGCTGAGGCTTTCATATAGAAGTTTGTTCTTCTTGGTTGTTTTCTTAACGGGTTTAGGGCTGATCCTGATCGTCTTCTTGGTCGAATTTCATTATTTTGGCTAATGACATGGCCTTGGATAGGAAAATTTGCTCAGCAGAATTTATGTAGAGGATCTTAAATGTTTTGCTTTTCGTAGGATCTAGTGCAGGTGGCTTTTTTTTTAGCGTGTAGGTGTCTTCATCTTGTTGGAGTTCACGTAGTAACCACTTTTCATTTACTTGCGTAGTTGCGGTCGTGCACCTGTTTTCTAGTATATTTATTTTTGTCATATATTTATATATTCGTCTATTTATGCATTCCATTCCACCTCTCACCCTTCTTCTCATTCATTATTCACTCATTATTTCGCTCACTCTTGCATTCATCAAAATCGTTGAACTGTATTCAAATGTTTTTTTAAAAAAATAAAATTTGTGGGACTATCAGAGATAGCCTTTCCACTAGGCGACTAGCTAAAGGTAAGGTTGCTTACATCTTGACTGCCCCAGTCCCGGTCATCGGCGGGATACTTACTAGGTTGTTTGCTGATATTTGGTATTGTTTATGGTATAATAATAAACATATTTATGCGTTGGTTTGCTGTCTCGATATTCTTTATGTTGCTTTTTACTCTATATTGGTTGAATGATCTAGATTTAGTGGATCTTTGACTTCCCGTGTAGTTTCTGAGGGAGATAATCTTAGCTTTCTTCATCTTGTCAGTTGTGTGATGTGGCTTATAAGATCTGTGAAAGTCTGAAAGATAAGATCAAAACGCTTTCCTTCTGTTTGAGTTTTGTTGAGTGTGAGATTTAAGATGAACATGGATAGCTCCTATGGGAATGAGTTGATGGAAATTTATATCAAAAACTATCTCTGTTTATTCCAAATTCTCGGTCAGTTTAATAGGTTTCTTTAATGAATAGATCGAAACCTGGATATAGCTTTGAGGAGCTTCTTCTTATTGCTTCACTTGTCTTTTGTTTATCATGCTCCTTTCATCTCCTTCCATTCTTGTGGTAGTGTGAGCCTCTTGGGGGTTTTCTGTTTATGAAGGTTGGTCGATAAAACTTGCTTTATATGATTCAGTCTACTTTGTTTGTGGTGTCAGTGCAGATTTGTTATGTTATGTGTTATGGAAGGCCTTCTGGTGTTGGTTCAGATGTGGTTGTGTTATGGCACTGGTCAAATGTTTGGAAATTATTTTAATGTTTGAGTCACTGAGCTATGCCTTTTAAGGAGTTGGGGAAATGTTGCCTTGTTTAAATGATTTGGTTGCATCTCTCAGCAGAAGTACACAGCTTTTGGATAAAGGAGGGTGGAATATGAAATCGTCCCGTTTTCTATTATGTTTTGGCCCGACTATTCCTTGAGCCCTGAAGTTAATTGCTGGGTGTTCATCTTGAAATATTCAAGAATTAATCTCAAAACTGTTGACACTTGACTCGTTAAATGACAATGCTTTTATAGGCAGGTTCTTTGTTGTTACTATTGTTTTACAGGCATTTACTTACAAAACCAGAGTTTACTTGTGAAAGAATCTTCTTTGGTTTTGCGAAACCATCTAGTCAAGAATATTTGTTTTCATCATGCTTCATTTGTTTTGTACCAAAAAAAACAATAAAGAAAATTCATGCCCCGTTTGTTAAGTCTTGTGGGCATCAACTCCTTTCTTTATTTCTATTCTTGTTATGGTGTAGTCTCTGGATGTTTTTCATAATGCTCCTTTACCCTACTTTCTAGTCATGCTTTGTTGTCTTCGTTTGTGGTATGATAAATTATTTACATGATATTAAAAATGGGGTGTGTGGTACCCAAAAGTTTGATGGGGTGGTTGTTAATAATTCTAATAAAATATTTTCAGCTGAATCAATTATTTGAACGAATGATAAATCCTTGTTTAGTTTATCTTGAGTGAAGTCTTCTATCTGGCTAAACTTGTATTTTTCTTGTTATGCAGGGGTCAATGAAAGTGAACTCCTTTCCTGATATCTTTGAGAAGTATGTAAAAACTATTCTTTTTTTATTTTTCGCTTAAAATTCTGAATCCCTGTATTTCCTTTTTTGTGGAGAGAACGTTTTGATTAGTGAGCAATTGTTTGACAAATTTTTTGTTGGCTGCAGTATTGTTTGGACGAAAACCATGCAGAGACTGTATTTTCTTGTTGAGCGGTGTTACCAGCTGAAGGAGCCTGTGCTGCTTGTTGGTGAAACAGGTGGTGGAAAGACTACTGTTTGCCAGTTACTGAGTATGGCTTTAAATGCTAAATTACACATTTTGAATTGTCACCAGTATACAGAAACATCAGATTTTATTGGGGTAAGTTACTAGTTTTGTCAATTGAGTTGTATCTGGCTTTTTGTTTCTTGTCGTAGATGCTTATAAAATCTTGCTGATACATGATGATAGGGATTCTATCCTGTTCGTGAGAGGTCGCAGATATCATCTGACTTCAAGAATCTGATTGAACAACTGCTGTTGTCGAAGGCTATCATCTACTTCCCTGAAGATGTTGTACGTTCGATTGAGTATCTTGTGATGCATCATTTACGTGGAGTAATTGATCATTTGTTTTACCAAAATTTTATGTTTTTGGATGCAGAAAATTTCCTCAGATATTGCTAAAGCTCCTTCTACTCTTAATCAACTGGCAGAAGTTTTGGATTGTTATAGACGAGGTTTGATCTCGGTGTCCAGAGTAACTGAACAAGATCTTGCTTCTTTTGAGAAAATGGAAGGGGACTTGTCTCAGCTGTATCAGAAGTGGCAAAGGATTTTCGTTTGGCAGGATGGACCCCTTGTGAAGGCTATGGAGAATGGTGACTTACTCCTGGTGGACGAGATCTCTTTGGCGGATGATGGTGTGTTGGAAAGATTGAACAGTGTGCTTGAACCAGACAGGAAACTGGTGAGTATTATCAACCTGTTTTTTTTTCTCGTTTTTTTTTTGTTTTTTTTTTGGGTTTTAGACTTAGCTGGTACAATCTTTTCGGAGCTCTTAGCTGCATTATCTTGCTGGCGTGACATCAGGGTATGGTGGTGGTGGTTTTCTTTCATTTTTCTTTTCGGAGGGGTATGGTGGACTGTTTATTCATGAATATTATCGAGAGTATTTCCATCAGCTACATTCTCAATCGCTGATTGCTGGTTTTGAATGTCAAAATTAAATGGTCGATTTTGTGTCATTTGTGGAATAAGTTCAGAAGCGTTGAACTAACAGTCCCAATTGGTTGCGTAAACACTTTTGGTGGGCCTCTTACCCTTGGATGCCTTTTTCCTTTCTTTCTTTCTTTGCATAAATCTTTGTGTTTGGGGATTTACATTCTGGTAATGGTACACATTTACTGACGGCAATCATGATGATGACTCTGCTTGAATCATCATGTATTTAGCTGTCGGTAAGTCTCTGTTGTTGGGCTGCTGACTTGAGCTTGAAGGATGACTTATGTTCCTTTAATGTCCATCCTTTGATAGATATGTCAGTCCTTTGCTTGTCTAGCAAATGTAGTTCCTCTGCATATTACAAAGTTGTAAAGAAGTGGAGAATACCCTCTTTGAAGTACTATAGAAGTCAAAGAGTAAGCGGCCTTTTACAATATGCGACAATATCTCTTTTAGTTGTGCTTAATAAAGATTGACTAGATTTGTACTGGATTACTTCCTTAGTACTTGATTTCCCTTTGCCCACACTGCATCCTTGGCTTGAGAAGTTTGATGGGGACCATCTCTATTTGCAGTTGTAAACTTCTTATCTTTGGGATAGCTATCAGTTTAAAGAACTGACGTCTTATTCTTATACCCCGAACCCTGCAGCTACTATTTGATGTTATATCTCCTATACAGTATCTGTGAATGTTTCTTTTGATAATTGAACATTTATTTCCAGAACAATGATAATTGTGATAATAATGGTTTATCAGCTTTCATGAGAGATTTTTGCAGACACCAGCTTTATAATATGTTGTCATATATGCATGTACAAGTTATTCACTTCTTAATACATTATCAGGTTTACACACACCATCAGATATTACAAAACCATGTGTGTTGCAAAACAAAGTTATTTCTTGTTTGTTACCAGACTTGATAGAGTTCTGTAATTTGAACTTTGAAGCCACATCTTTTAACTTGTTTTCAATCTTGTAATCGTACTGGAGCTTATGCCTACCGCACATATCTTTCTGTAGTCTTTGGCTGAGAAAGGAGGACCGGATTTGGAGATTGTAACTGCTCATGATGACTTTTTCGTTCTTGCAACAATGAATCCGGGTGGTGATTATGGCAAAAAAGAATTGTCACCAGCACTTCGCAATAGATTCACTGAAATCTGGGTCCCTCCAGTTGGCGACCTTGATGAGCTGAGAGGGATTGCTAGAAGGTATGCTGGTTTATTGGTGCTGCATGTAAATTTTTTGAAATCATCTGCTTTGCGATTAAATGACTTTCTTCCATCGACCTGCTCAGGTTTCTACTCCCCGAGCTCCATCGTTTTGTGGACCCTCTTGTGAATTTCTGGGAGGTATGATTCTTAATGGATCTATAGTCAAGCTGTTTGATAATGCCTTATGTCTGCCAAATGTATTGCGTCTATTGTATACTTCATGAGATGTTGTTAATAGATGCTCCGAGCTCCATTGCTGAAGAGGAAGAAAAGGGATATACCTCTGATAATTTACTAACAAGTTGTAGTACTAGTAGCAAGAAGTATGCCAGTTTGAGAAAGAGCAAACATGGTTGTACTTGTGTTCTTTCATGGCTCATTGTATGTCACTCGTGTCCAACTATGTAAATTTGTCAACTGTCTCTTTCCTGTGGGACTTGTGCTTAATTTTAACTATGTGCCTTTATTCCCATAGAAGAAATCTATTTTTGCAGCCAAATTGTTGGTATAGTGGTATATCTTGATTTTTTCTTTTACTGGACACTTTACTGAGTAAGGTTGCTGATTCTTACAGTGGTTCAACCAGCTACAAACAGGCAGAGTCCTTACTATAAGGGATCTTCTCGCATGGTTGGACTTCGTAAAAAGGACAGAGAAGAGGTTACAACCTGATTCGGCCTTTTTGCATGGATCATTCCTTGTTTTGCTTGATGGAGTAAGCTTGGGTATGTTGTTTTTACTCATCTCGATTATCCTGCCCCTATCACAATTATCTTTTCATTTCTTTTCATAGTGGAGCAGGAGACAACTACTTTTTTTTTTGTGTCATAATTGAGACAACTACTTAATGTTTTGTGTGCTTTGATTGGGTTTTCCTATCACCCCCTTCACTCTTTTGCTGGCAGCCTGGCACATGAGCCATTAATCCATGTGCTTCATACAAAAGTTCTTACTTTGCTTTTATCACTTAGTTTTTTTTGAAGGAAAATAGAAATTTCATTACTAAAAATACTGGAATTAAGAAGATTTTCTGGATAGAAATATGCTGATGTGAAAGTTGAGATGGCGATTGCATTATCTGATATTTTAAAGAGCTTAGATAACTAAAAAGCGGCCATACAACATGATTTAAAAAATTTGGTTTGTATTGCTTTTGGTTTCTCCCTATCTGGGTCTAGTTTCTATGCAGTTTCCCTGAATCAGTGTTTGTCTGTGTGTAACCAGCTTCTTCCTTCCTGCCTGCATTATGTATTCTCCTTATTTCTGTTAGGCACTGGTATATCAAAGAATGAAGCTTCTGAATTAAGGGAGAGATGCGTCACGTTTCTTGTGAAGCAACTTCAGGTGTTTTTTCCTTTTCCTTCTCTTTCAAGTCATATGTTTTCATGTTTGTGTGAACATTGCTCAAATATTCTGTCTTCAAACCGCAAAGTGCAGAGCCTCATCTCTCATACTTAGGCCCTGTTCTCTTTACCTTCTTTTTACTGAACATAATTTACTGAACTGAAATTCACTGAATAGAACTTCTTTCTACTGAATCTGCAATAAGGAGTAAAATTACAATTCGCTTTACCGAACTAAACTGAAGTTTTCTGAACTGTACTTCTCTTACTAACCTGAACTGAATTTTGCTTACTGCACTGAGGTTTACTGAAAACTTCAGTAAGAAGTTGAAGAGAACAGGGCCTTAAGTAGTTTTATGGCATCGCGATTGTTGCTTGGTGGGCAACATGCTGACACCTGTTAATTTTCCCTTGTGGGCGCTTAGCATTCTCCCCCTGGGCAAATTGCCCCTAGGTTCTCTGCCCTGTAATGGGTTAGGCTTAAAGTTACAGGTCCCTTTTCTTTACCCTTTGGAGAAAAAAAGGAAAAACGAAAAAAGAAAGAAGAAAAGAAGACCCTTAGTCGTCATAGCAAAATTGGAGATCAGGGGCTGCCTTTTCTTTACCTCTTTGATTGGTTTTTTTTTTTCTTAGAGTTCTATCTTAAAATCCTTCTTCAGTTGGAAATCAACTGCTACCAACGAACATTAAATACAACAATGAAACCTGATCCTCCTTTGCTGCATCCATAAGGATTGCGGAGATCACACTTACGTAACTTTATTAGACTATGACATACTGATGCACGTGAACTGTGGTTAAGGTGGAATCACAGTATGATGGTTGCCCTTGAGGCTTCCAGCAAGTACTTGGTTAGTTAAGTTAGAGTGTCTTCTTGCTGTTTGTCTTCTCTTTGATGTTCAGTGTTGTTGAAAGACCATGTACAATCGTCTACACTGTAATGTTTTATGGGGTTCTGCAATTTTACGGGAGTTGATTGCAACAGGAGGGTAACTCTGCTGTTCTTGATTCTGAGCTGCTCCTAATGGGAAATTACGGATGGGCCGATATGAGCACGACTGTAGATAATTCTGAGCATGATGGAATGGACTGTGATGATCTCTTTGGTATTCATCCATTTTATATCAGCAAAGGTAATAAACTGTAGTAATTTCTTCTTGCCACTGTTTTAACATTCTTATGAGTGGGAAGTTTAAGATTTTTTAGCATGGAACGGCGGTAATGCTATTTCTGTTAGGTAAAGTCACATTTGACATTTTATCCTCTGTTGTTATTCTTTAGACCAGTGATGCTTATGTTGTAGAGTACAAGATAAACAGACATGGATTTAGTTGGTCAAGTTTTTTTCTTTTGCTTTTGAATTTGTTTTGACATGCCATCCGATGCTATTTGCTTAGGAAATTCTCCTGGTTGATCAGGCATTGTTTACTCTTTTGTAGGTAATGAGCATCTCGAAGACAAGGGATTTGAGTTTTTGGCTCCTACAACTCGTAGAAATGTCTTACGTGTCTTGCGCGCAATGCAACTTCCAAAGCCTGGTTGATATTTTGACTTTCCTAGTGCAGAACTTCGTGTGTCTGGTGATTCTTTGTACTTAATGTTATGTTCCCCCCGATTGTAGTGTTGTTGGAAGGCAGCCCTGGAGTTGGAAAGACAAGTTTAATTGCTGCTGTCGGGAAGTTTTCAGGGCACAAGGTGGTGCGGATCAACCTATCTGAACAGGTCAAAGCTTCTTATCTTACATCTGTATAAATGTTTTTGCCGTTTTCTCAAACCTTTCCTTTTTCTTTTTTTTTTTTAGATTTCTTCTTGGATTTGTCATAACATCTTCTTTATTGTCCTTCTTTTGTATCGGATCTTGCTGCAGACTGATATTATGGATCTTCTGGGATCGGACTTGCCTATCGAGAGTGAGGAGGGATTGCAGTTTGCCTGGTCTGATGGTATTCTACTACAAGTAAGGAAATTGTGCCTTCTTGCTGTAGCGTTAGCTCTTAATAATAAATAAATAAATTATAGTAATAATAATGGTCTTATAAAAGAAAATGTTCATGAGCTAACTCTCCAGTAGTTTTATATACCTCGAAGAAGTGTATCTAATTAAGCTTCTTTTATTATGTACCTTCAATCAATTGTCTCATTTGCATATAATAAGTCAAATTTCAGTCAAATCTACAATCTTATAAGCTGGCAAGTCTGGATAGGAATTATTATGAAGCGGTAGGAAAATGTGACATATATCTGGAAAAGGGGGACTATATTTGATTATTTTTAGATGCATCTACGTTGGGCAATGGCATACTTATTTTGTCGGTAATTATTGCTTGGTGCCTTCAAACATATGATGCCTATAAATGTAGTTTCTGCTATTTGTATTTCTGTTCTCTGTATAAATCTATGTTGACTTTTTTTTTCGATTTGATGATATTTTGATATAACTTATGTGAACTTTTTAGTTTTATTATTTGATCTTAAAGGATGACTTATTAATTTTTGTTTCATGTACTATCATCAATTCTTTTCTTGTACCATATTAAATCTGGTAGCTAGATATGAATATCCTATTCCCTTTGTAATCCCACAATGATAATCTTCTAGCTACTAAAAATCCTATAAATGATTAGAGGACACTTGCTGTTAAGGTTGAAGCTAAGTGTCAAGACCAGAGTACAAAGCTACTGCTCTATTTAGATCTTATTTCATTTCTTTATCACTTACTAAAAATGTATCAATGTTTATGGTTGCATTTGTAGGCTTTAAGAGAGGGATCTTGGGTTCTGCTGGATGAGATCAACCTGGCTCAGCAATCTGTTTTGGAGGCATATACATCTCTTTTGCATTTTTCCTTTCACGTGTTTAGGCCGTTTATTTTATCATGTTTATCTTTTACTTTGGTCTTTACTTTTGCTGACGGTACTTTTGACATGTCAGGGATTGAATGCTATCCTAGACCATAGAGCTGAGGTTTTTATCCCAGAGTTGGGTCAGTCTTTCAAGTGCCCAGCTTCCTTTAGAGTTTTTGCTTGCCAGAACCCTTCTAATCAGGGTGGTGGTAGAAAAGGTCTCCCAAAATCTTTTCTTAATCGGTTTACAAAGGTATGCGCTTTTGTTTGCGGTCTATTCGATGATACAATTTTGTTAATTTGTCTTGATAGAAACAGATGTTTCCACTTGGGAATTGAAACTTTTACTGTCTCTCTAACTTTTCAAATCAGGTTTATGTGGATGAGCTAGGTGAAGAAGATTACCATTTCATATGTGGTTCTCTCTTTCCAGCAATCCCCAAGTCCTTACTTACCCAATTGATCTTATTTAACAAGCGGTTGTACGAAGAGACAATGCTACATCATAAGTTTGCCCAGGAGGGTTCTCCATGGGAATTTAATCTGCGTGATGTGATTCGCTCTTGCCAGATAATTCAAGGTGTATATATGCTCATATATGTACTCTTTTATGTTTGTACACTATTTTTGTACTAATATGTGGAGTATCCTGCAGGTTCAACTGGAATGGCCAAGTCTGACTGTTTTCTGAATGTCGTCTATGTGCAAAGAATGCGTACTGCGGAAGACCGACGAGAAGTATTGCGATTGTATGAAGAAGTTTTTGGAATAAAGGCTTCTTTAAACCCTTATCCCTGTGTGCAGTTGGATGACCAGTTCTTGGTAGTTGGCGGTACTCGTATCAAGAGGAATAGTTTTCAGTCAATTAAGACTATTGGCAGTGAGCTGAAGATTTTACCAGGAATCAGAAATACCTTGGAAGCTGCTGCACAATGTATACAACAACAATGGCTATGCATCTTGGTTGGCCCCACCTCTTCAGGCAAGACATCTTTAATAAGGCTGCTTGCACACCTGACTGGAAATGTCCTCAATGAAATAAATATTTCATCTGCAACTGATATATCTGAATTACTCGGGTCTTTCGAACAGTATAATGCCTACAGGAATTTTCGGTCAGTTGTCACTCAAGTCGAATGCTATGTTAATGAGTATTGCAATCTGCAGTTAGATTCTTCTGCTGAAGATTTTTTGAGTGAGAGAAAAGAACTGATTACCAAATGGCTCAGCTTTTACTCTAGTATAAGTTTTGGTCATATATCAAAATCTGATTCTGCAGATGGTGAAAACTGGAGGGTATCTCTCCGTTTATTAGTTGAGATTATTGAACTCTTAAGGGTGGATGTTGAGACGTATATGTTATCAGTATCGTGGGATTCGGAGGATCTATCTAAAATTTTGTTGAGAGTTCATAAGCTTATGGAAGTTCAAAATGGCTGCCCAGTTTCAGTAAAGTTTGAGTGGGCTGCAGGGCTGCTAATAAAGGCTATAGAAAATGGGGAGTGGATTGTACTAGAAGATGCCAACCTGTGCAATCCAACGGTAAGCCTTTTTATTTCCTGGACTTTTGACTAATCAATCACTTTACAACAAATTTACAAATCTTATGTCTGGCAGTTTTAAGCTGTAACCAGCATATTTAATAGCCTTTAATATATCCTTTCTATAAAATTTATTCTATCACAGGTTCTTGACCGCATCAACTCGTTAGCTGAATCAAATGGGACAATCACCATAAATGAGTGTGGAAATGTGGATGAAAAACCATTGGTTCTGTTTCCTCATCCAAACTTTAGGATGTTCCTTACAGTTAACCCAAGCCATGGTGATATTTCCCGGGCAATGAGAAATAGAGGAATTGAGATTGTTATGATGCAACCTTATTGGCTACTTGATGAGGAAGAAAAGGATAAGATCCCGGAGATTGAATTAAATGACGTGAAGAGATTTCTTGCTTTTTCTAACATCCCGAGTGATGTGTTGGTTGATGCGATGGCAAAAGCACATATGTATGCTAGAAATGAAGGTCTATGCATTGATGCTCAAATTACATATCTTGAACTTGGACGGTGGGTTCACTTATTCCAGCACCTTTTGATGACTGGCAATGATCTTCTATGGAGTCTTCACAGAAGTTGGGAGCATTCATATCTTTCGCCATTAGGAGAATCTGCAGGATGGGATATTGTTAATGAAGCAAAAGTCTCATATTTGACAAAAGTTTGTTCTTTATCACTTGGAGCGAAGCTTACTGTCCGTTCAGAGGATGCTTATTCAGAGCAGGCAGCAAAGACGCTTAATGGAGGACTGTCTTTTTGTTTGCCAGGTGGGTGGCCAGCACCAGTAGAACTTAGGGATTTTGTCTGGTACTCAAAGGAAGCTTGTGCAAAACAAACTTGCATGTACGCAGAGTATCTGGGAGTGCAGTATGCATCACATGAACTTAACCTTCCTAAGAATCAGAGGTTGAAGGAGTCTGTCTACTCAAACAACTCTAAGACAATATATTTGCTTGATGCGAAAATGCTGCAGGTAATTATGTATCCTAAGGCTCCTAATAGTGAAATTGTCCATTATGCTGTGACAAATAGATCTGAAACTGCAATCATGGAAAAGAAGCTTTTGTTTGCTTCTGATTGGGTTATAGATCAAGCCACTGGAGAAAGGGATATTGAGCTTTATCTTTTGTGGTTTAGCTGGTTTGATTCACAGTTGCAGCCCTACTGCAATTTATTTGGATCCTTGGTGGGTCTACTCAGAAACGAATTCGGACATCCAATCTGGGAATGCATCATTGAATGTCGTCATGAGATTATGTCTTATCAGAATGTGGATGTTGATTTGCAGTCAGTTCCAATGCTCGCTCTGGAGTCTGTAGATGTACTGGAAAGATTGTCAATATCTTCGGCAAAACGTCTATGTAATGCTATTAATAGTGTTGGATTATTAAGGCGTAGTTTATGGCAGTGGAATGGTGAAGTAATTAAAGATTCCACTGAAAATCTTTTAGACTCTGTGATGACTTCCTTGCGGAAATTGGAAGGAGAAGTGCTCAATGTGATCGTGGAATCCCCATATTTTGATTTTCTTCACCAGACCTATAATGAGCTTCTGGAAGAGCATATCTTGTTTTGGAATATTGTTACATCATCAAATTTTGAAAATCTTCTGGTTCATTGGCGTGCTTTGATCAAGATTGTGTTAAAATTGAGAGAACTGTTTCCAGAAGCTGTGAAGAGCTTGTTGGTAAGTTCCTAATTGTATAATGTGTTCATTGCCCCACCAACCCTCACAAAGAGGAATGCTTTAGGAAGGGTTGCGATCGTTCCCTTTTTTGTTTTTTAGATAAGAATATTCCCTTTAGTGTTCCCCTATATATTCTATTTGGCCTGGATTACCAACCTGTTATGACTCTCTAATATTAACTAATTGCTGGGGCTTGTAACGGGGACAATCAACAGACATCTAAAGTCATTGGGAAGGTTTGTAATTAGATGTTTTTGCAGGACGCGTTGTCTTCTTATTGCTACAAGTTTTCATGTCTACACAAAATTTATCGCTTGTGTTGAGAGAACTATAACAGTAGATTTCTTTCTTTTATTTTCTCCTGTCATGTTAGCCCTTTCGTTGCCTTCTTGTATTGAGCGAAACCTGTCTGGCATTTTTGTAGAGAAACCTTAATACAATGTCGATGAATCTGAATAAAAGACTGCCTTACTCTTTGAGTTCGGAGAAGTCCTTGTTATGGGCGCATGGAGGTCATCCATCTTCGCCTCGTTCTGCTGAGATATTTTACAAACTCCAGCAACTTGTGGACTTCACGAACGTAGTCTGGCCACGGAAAATGATTTTTCCCAAGCAGGGTATGTGTGTTTACCTTTTATTGAGCTATTTCAGCTTTATGGTATGCATGCGTTTTGGTTATCAAATTTGACTGAAAACATTCATCTTGGCAGTTGAGCATTGCCTTGTCGAGATTGCTGTTTCCACGAATCCAGAACTTCGTTTTCTTGCGATGCAAGGTAAACTGTGACCTCTGGTCCTAGCTTTAGTCATTATAACCCTAAAAAAGAAGGGATTCAGATTCTACTATGTAGTCTTCATTCCAGATGAGTGATTTTGCATGCCTACTCTATGTGTTTGTCTATTTCTTATGGGAACTTTTCTACTAACTGTTGTCGAATAGTGACTTCTGTTCATTCCAAGAAATATGTCGAATTTTGTACTCTGGTCATTCCCAGATATTTACGATTTGAACCGTTTGTGTTAGATAATAAAGAGTGCCATATTCTTCTTTTTTGGGTTTATATATCTGCTTTTGCATATTTCGTTTTGAGGTTGGCAAATGTGACTTACTGTCTTGTATCTTGGGGATTGTAGGTGTTTGCATGACATCTTCCATATTAGGAACATGTGGTGAGATTGAAAGTGCTAATGAGAAGTTAGAGGATATGTATGAGGTACATTCCTTGAGCATTTTGCTACTTCACTGTGATTCATAGTGTCTACTCTATAATATTGTTTGGCTGTTTATGTAGATGCTAGTAAGGAGATATGAAAGTGAGAAGAACAAATTGGAGCCAAATGTTGCTTCTCACATGAGTAAATATAGCTTGCCAAAAACTGCCTGTTGTACAATTGTCCCAGAAATCATGCTCAATAGGTCTGTCTGTGAGTCTTGGGTGGAAAGCCTTCCTGTAGCTGATGACACAAGCCTTTTGCTGGATTTGGTGTTGCTTCGAAATGTATCACAAATCCTTCTTGCTGACAACGAGGAGTTACAATCGGTAATATCTAATCTTATTTCTCTATTGACATGTAAACAAGGGTTCCTGTGAATTATTTACGTTTTACTTGCTATGCAAAAGACCTCGCCCCGGCAGGATACTTACTGTTCTCTACTTATGCAATTGATATTACAAGCAGTAGTTCTCCATGTCTGAACTTGATGTTGGGAAAAGTTTTAAGTTGTACAAGTGGCTTGATGACGACATTGCTATTTGCAATTTGTTAGTAATTTGCGACAATATATAAAACCTGGGCAAGCTTAAGAATATTTATTATATCTTATATTTTGGTAATGCACTTGAATGACTATGTGGAAGAAAGACTAGCTTTCTTTGAATTTTCCACAGAAGTTGATGGTACTGTGCTCAATTGTAATTTAATTTGAAAAAGGAAAAAGTCCGTGGGCCATCCTGACCTGTTCTACAGGGCTAGTAGGAAGAAAACGGGACGATCCTTGGCCTGTTCGCCCCTCTAAAAAGGTTTACAGATTGTGGCTTTGTCCATGTTTCGACCAAGCCGAGGAAGAAGCATCTACTGGCACAATGAGTGTTTTTGCCGATTGCTAGTAGCAATTTAAATAGATAGTTTTGCTTGATCCCTTGTTGTTTGAAGGGTCTATTTGTGTGACAATTCCAATACCAGGCCTTCACAACATAACCCCCTATAGTGGGGAAACCCCAAACGGGACCTTAGAAAGGTCTACATAAGCCCAAATAGGGTTGGCCTTGTTTTGGTAGGAAAGTTGCTTTACTGAAAAACTAATTGTCTCCTTTGAGCTAGTTCTCTGTTTCCCAAGATAACGCTTCTGGTAGTATGTTGTGCCAATTATTACAGCTATGGTTTTGGAGTTAGGACATCTCAAATTCAAGCTCCTTTCTTTATGCCAGGTTTCTGTAACTAATTTTCTTTTATCATCATGTACAGGTTTTATCTTGCTTGCAAGATGATTTGCAATATTCTTTGCGCTTTTCCATAGATTTTTCTTCGAGGCCACCATTAGACTTTGTACCTCATCAAGAAATTTTGTGGATACTAGATGCATGGAAGTCAACTCGTTCAGGTCAAGTGAATCCTGGATTATGTTCTATGTCGGTATATTTCAAAAAAAAGAAATCTAACATTACTGCTTTCTTGGTGTTGCAGTCAGTGCAAATTTTGTTAATTCCGTTTTTGAAATGTGGTTTAAGTGGCATTGCTCCCTGTGGAACTGCCCTGCCCTATCTAACAAGGTATTCATACTTGTAGCTCTGTATAAGCGCTATGACCTGGTATGGTTACCTCTACACATATATAGAATAGTTTTTATTCAACTTTCCTTTCTTTTGGCAGGATCTTCCTGGAACAGAAGTACATGAGTTCCTCTTGCCTGATATGCTTGCCAAGCCTGTGAAAACAAATGTTGTTCAACATATTCTGTAAGGGTTTCACACGGAATTTCCTTTTCCTTTTTTCTTTTGCTTTGTTACATGTTTATGTTTATCGTTATAAACTGCCAGTGAAAGGCTTATCTTATTCCATGGCAATTATACTGTTGATTTGTGTATTCTGCAGGAAAACTACCTTTGTTATTAAAGAATACGTTTTCCATAACCTCAAGCTTGGGGTTGCCTCGTCTAGTATTTGGCGAAGCGTCGTACCAAATGTTGACTTGCATTCTTCTCTTTCACATTGTGCTCGTTACTTGTTGCAGCAGGTATGCTATATTTTACAATGGCTGCTTTTCACCCCTTCCCCCTCTCTTATATTTGTGGGAGTACCTGTGTTAGCTGTGAATCTTTTGCTTTCAGATTATATATGCGCACAGAAAGTCTTTCACTGCCGAGAAATTTGCGGCAATCTATTCATGGTTTGTGTCACTTCAGACAAATGAAATTAAGGTAAGATTTTTGATTGAACTTAGTAAATTATGTTTCATAACCTTAGATAACTTTGTAAGGGAAATGAATATGTCGGTCGTTTCTGGCAGATCTGTTTCTGTTGACATGTTATGGGATAGGGTGGCCTATCTCACTCCTTTGTGGGCTAAGGCTGCTGGTGGATTTAAGAGTTCTTCTGTCAAACAGGTCCAACGGAAATGGGCTGATTTGTAATTAGACTGTTTATGGAGGACTCCTTGTCCTCTTAGGCTGTAATTATCTGTGTCTATTATAGACTCACTTTGTGTTATGTCATGATTGTGTCATGGCGTGATTGGCGGTGAATGTGTTTCTCTTTGGTGTACTTACAGAATAAACTAGGTGTACTTACAGAATATACTAGAAAGGCAACTAGGTTCTCAGTTGAAGCAATTATCTGAATGTAGTTTTAGCAAATTACCAGTTCAACCAATTCAGAAATGTATCTTTGCTTCATATTTTGCAGCATGTGCTAATCTGCTAAATATCTCCATTGCTTGGTGGGTATGCTCTGGGGTGTGCCACTCAATCGACTGACCTTATTTGGGACTTTTGTTGTATTTTGCTTTGCTTTTGGCCTTAGAAACATGGGTGTGAAAGGTTGGCAAGGACTGACCTTCACAGCATTGGGGTTTCTAGTAATTCGTCTTTTGTTTGAAGACTTTTTTCCTAGGCTGTAATGATGAACTTTTCTGTTGTGCTCGTACCATCTTTCTCCTATCAAAAATTAATTAGCTAACTGAAAATTTTCATGGGTACAGCATCGCGATGACATCAAAGCTCTGCTCTCACTTCTTGCTTCATCCAGACACAAGAGATTTATTTCCCTTATAGAACCATTCATGGAGCCACTACTCTACAATGTCTTCAATTTACACGCTCCAGATGGTAGGTTTCGGCTGCCCATTTCTAGAAAATACCGGCTACAGCCAGATTTTAACTCTTGTTTTCTCCTTCAGAGTCACTGTATCACATAAGCTGTGCCTGGCTAAGACTTGGTGGTCTGCGGTTTCACCTCTTACTTGCTTGTGATGAGCTGGATCCAGCTATTAGGTATAGTTCCAAGTATCTGAAGCTGGTGGGAAAGTGTGAAGCACTTGCGGTGGAAAATGAGGTATTGATGATTTTCCTTTCGGTGTGTTGAATGTGTCAATTCATTCTCAAATATTATCAATTGCCAATTGAATTCGGTCTCTTTGCCGAGTTCTGGGCTGTGTTTGTCTGTTGTATTTGTCATGGTTTGTTACCTCGAGTTCGTGAGATTGGATTGCATTATACAGACAAATAACCGGGTCAGTGATTTCTGAACATCAATGGTAGGAGGTTTTGAGAAATTGAATTATATGATTGAAGTGGGGTATGCTTTCAACTACTTGGAAGTTCTAGTGCAACTTGAAGAGGATAGTTCTTAATTGTTTGTGTAAACTAAATACACCTTGTATGGGTAGGAGAACAATTGAAAGCATCATACTTGCGCTGTAGAAAGAAAGTTATTTTGTGCTGATTATCACTGATGAATCTACATTTAATTAACTGAACTGAACCATGTGAGTTGTTACACTTACTCACTACAAGTATCCTAGATTAGACATGGGGTAGGTGTCCAGCAGTCACAAACTTCTGCTCTAGATTTGGCGTTTATTTTGGCCGAGTGCTGAATGCTCTCCTTTTTTGACCACCACTAAATAGCCAGAGGAATTAACTTGATACTTCAACAATCAGCTAAAGTAACTTTTTAACCTAATATCATGCGAATCTAACTAATCCCTCAACGACAATAAGAGAGACCTTGTTCCACCAGCCTAAGCTCTATGTGCCGAGGTTTTATCTTGATCACGTTCTTCCCAACTACTGTGAAGGGTTGTAATGTCAAGACACTTAATTTGTCTTGAACAACAGACCTCTTCCCAATTCAAAACCCTTATTAGTACCTTCGTTAGCCTACAGGAGGCTCTCTCAATTCCCATTTTGGTAACCACACTGACCCTAATGGTCAAGAGGGACATTGAAAAAGTGAAAGACTAGACAGTACTCATCACCATCTAATTGGAGAGGAATGCCCGGTTATTCAATGAGGTGTCAGTTTCTCATGCGATGCTTTGGGAGAAGGTCACCTACTTAGCTTCTTTGTGGGCTAGAGCTGCCGGGGCTTTTCGGGGTTATACTATTACTGAGATCCAACGAAATTGGACAATTTTGTAATCATTTAGAGAAGAGGATATGTTATCCTCTCTCTTCCTGTACCTTGGTTGATTGAATAATATACTTTTTTCTTATCTAATTATTTTTTATTAATTTATATCATGACTGATTATTTCCTGAAATATTATCTGTTAACTAGAATGTCAAGAGATGTTAGGTTTTTTGGAGCATATTATATCATCCTTGCTGTTATGAATTTCTTTTTTTTCGTGAAACGTGTAAACTAAGCCTGGTGAGCAGAGCATAGTAGTCTTCATATTATGTATTGACAGAATGTGTATTCTTATAGCTCTTTACAGATATGTTATTAATTATAAACTTTTCAATCTTATGTTTTTAGGTGAGACAACATTGTAATTATTTGGTTGGTTTGCTTTCAACAAGAAAGTCTGATGAACAAAGAGCAATATTACTGGAGAAACTTGAATCAGAGCGTAAAAGGTTGCAGAGGAAGGTATTGTATTTAAAGTTGTTCTTTTGCATATACTGTGAAATATTCTTCATGATTATTGTTTGTGTTCACGTCATCGATATATCTGTTCCTTTATCTCAAAGTTTTGGAGGAAAACTCTTGAAGAAAAAATGTTGGGAGAAAAGAAAAGATGAAATGCCAGAACATAGATTTTTCAAAGTTAATATATTCTTGGATTGGTTATTAGACCGCATTCTTTGTTTTTCGCTTAGAACTTCCGCATCTGCTATTTTGAAACGCAGATCGGGGTTGTTTGATGTTTTAGATGGTACGAAATATGATTGATAGAAAATGAAACATAAATCTGTTTTGGATAAGAAGGGAAACAAAAACATGACTTCCTATATCTTTCCAAAGAGTCAATTATATTACATATTCTTAGAATCGGTCCTCATTCATTGTTGCGTTGAGTTGTACCTGACAATCAGGCAGATTTTCCTTATATTTTTTATTTTTAACCTTATCTTGCTTGCTAACTTGTAAAATGGCTCCATCCAGATTGTCTTCCGGTCAGATCCTGGGAAATTTATCAAGTTGAAGGATGAGTGCAATGAGTTTTGCGAGAATGTTAAGTTAGGTTTACAGCTTTTGAAGGAGATTGATCTGTTTACGAACATGCCATCTGTTATCAAACGAGCAAGCAATTGGCAGGTATACTTTATTTGCTCGTCCTTGTGCTACCTGACTTCCATATGTCCCGCCCCAGCACCCAAACTCCTACCCCCGACCCCCTAAAGCAAATTTAATAATAATAACTGCAAAGCAACAGAGGAAAGAAAGAGAAAAGGCTGTACTTGTCATTTTCTGATGAGAGAGAAAACGTTTACTTATTCAAGTGGAAAAGACTTGTGGAGATAGTTATAACCTATTGCCAACTTATCAAATTTAGTTTAGTGTGATGAATATATAATGTCAGTTTAATCTTGTTTTGGATATGCTTTATTTAAAAAAATCTTGTTTAGGATATATTGTTGGGGTTTAAAAATTCTGGATATATTGTTGGAATTTAAAAGTTCTGGATATATTGTTGGTAGTTTAAGGTTGAAACGTACAATGACATGGATCACAAAATGTGCACATCCATGAAACATGTATATATGTGAAAGTCAAATCTTTTCTGATGATGTAGATTCCCTTATGTTTGTGTTATGCTGAGTTGCTGACTTTGAAGAGTTGGCGTACACGCAGTGATCCAGTTATTTCTGAATGTGATTTATGGAAAAGAAAGGTAAATAATTCTCTGATTCTTTGCTTCAGGAAACGGCAAACCGGTTTGTTGACCGCTTAACGGAGGAGTATAGCGGTTATGTAGATATAATTCAGCCCATTCAAGTTGCAGTTTACGAAATGAAGTTAGGCATGGCACTGCTTTTGTCAACTGCTCTGGAAAAGGATTTCCTTGGTAGAATACAAGAAACGAAACTTGATCCTGTTCTGGTAATAAATGCATTACCTTTGATATTCATAATCATTCACTCGAATGTTACTCCTCAAAATCTAACGGTAAATTACATCGCAGGATGCTGTTTATTCATTTATGAGATTCCCCCATGGACATTCTTTTGAGAGACAAGTCCAGATCAACTTAGGTGCTACTGAGTTACCCTTCTATACCATCAATTTTTCAGCATGTAGCTGGGTTAAGAAGATGGATCTACTGAAGAAGCTTATTACAGCTACTGAAGGGTTGGCTAGTGAGAAAAAGGTTTGTAATTTAGTATAAAGTACAAAACATAAAGAAAAAGAAAAGGGATAGAATTGAATTATGGTTTTCATAATGATTCCTTGTATTTCTTAACAGGTTCCGTCTCTTCAGCTGGAAGCTTCTCTATCTGATACCATTCTTGAACATGTTGTGAATCTTGTAGCTAACACAAAGCTTTTGTCCAATGCATCTTTTGCGGTGAGGATATGCCTTTAGAAATGATGTCTTTCAAAAATGTGAATTGGTAACTTACTTTGTTTGTTTGGATTTCTGAAAATCAGGTATTGGATAAGGTATTTGACTTCTTTACAAGCTTGTGGAAGGATGTGAAAGTCTACGATGAAACCAAAAAGGACAGTGAAGCACAGGTCTACAAGTTCAGGCCTCGTGCATTTAAGCTCGACGATGTATGCGAAGTCGACTTGTCGTCTTTCGGCAATTCTTTCTCAAGCGAAAGTTTCACAGAATGGAAAGAATTGCTCATTGATGAAGACAGCACTCAAAGGGTAAAGCCTTTGACTTCTAAGCATAAGCATTAGTTTTTTTGTGTGTACCATATCTTGAACAAAATGCCTAAATCTCCCAGAGGGAAGGTGCTGACCAGTCTGAAAGCTCAGAAGATTGGAATCTTATTCCAGAATCGATGCTGAACAACATGGTGAATGTGCACAATCAGTTATTTGGATCAAACAATCTTTCTGAAAGTGTATGTTCCTGAACTTTTGTCTTCGAATGAGCTCACTGTGATAGTTTGAGTGAGTGATGTATATATTCGCTTTCCCTTTTTTTAGTGCTTGAATTTGAAGTTATATCTGTATTCGAGGCCTTTGTATTATGTCACTGAATCTCACATACCTCCTGCATTTCTGGGAACATTAATACGTCGAACCCAAACAGAAAGGGAAATGACAATCCCGCTTCACCTTACAACCTTGTCTTTCGGGAATGGATGCACATTTCATTTGAAGATTTATAATATTCTCGTTAGATGTAGGTTACTCCAGCTGAGAATCATCCTTTAAATGAAAACCAATCACGACTGTTAATGATGGAAATTGTACTGCTACAATTGCATAGGCTTCTTACAGTGATTTGCTCTGCTCGCTTCGTCCTTTACTCTACTCGCTCAGACCCCCCCCCCCGGGTCAGCACTTGCAATAAATTTTCTTGCTTGTGCAAAGAGTTTCAGTCAATATAACAATTTACTTCAAAAGGAATGGATTCATGTAAAATTGACACCATTGTCGAGGCCATCCAAAATTCTAGCATTGGCACTGCTAGTAACCCTTGCTGGAACAAAGCTGTTCCTGGTCGAGTTGATTGGCTCCTTGACCTACACCTCCGAGACTCACAGTTGGTAATCACTGGGAAAGAAGTTGCAGCAGTTTTAGAGAGTTTCAGTTGGATTTATGCCTGGATATATGTCAAGTCATATATTCAATATATATGTTAGTGTTTATGAGTCGCTGATATGTGTCATTGGGGAAAAGTGGGTGTATTTCCATGGTTTGGAGCTTGTGCGGGTAAGGTTTGTGGTTTTGGGAGATATAAATGAAGAAGTTACCATGATAAAGTGCAATTATGGCGATGTCGTGTTGTTTTTGGCAGTTTGGAAATGCTAGGATATTTAGAGGACCGTCTTGTGCTATGCACCTGACTTATCTAGCTTTCTTTTGGACTGACTTGAGAGGGGAGTTTGGTGCTGCTATGTTTTTTTAGATAAGAAATTTTTTTATTAATCATGAATTGAAAGAATACAAAAAGGAGGATAGGGTATCCTCATAGCAAAACAAGACAAGAACTAAAAATGTCGCCAGTGGCGCTGTACAAAAGTAAGTGGAACACCCTTAAAGGCTTCTGCCGCCTTAGCCCAAAGGGAACCCAAATAGATCACATGGTCCCAAATAGTTTGGTGCTGCTATGTTACTCACTTTTACTGATGTGTAAAGAGTTCATGATAAGGGAGCACAGCTTGTCCTTCTTATTTGTATTCTCTTATACTGATTCTTAATTTCTAATACAATTTTTTATTTATTAATACAAGTATTCTTTCTCATCGAAACAGATACATAATTTTTTGCTAGCTTTATAGTGCATTTTGAAATTGCCGAGTTTGCGATGTTGACATGGGTGGTAAATGTCATGCGCATTACTCGTCTAAAATATAATCGTTCACAAGTTCTACTAAGTTACTTGAGGTAAAATTGTAACGTTGGTGTAGTACTATGTTTGCCTTTCTTCTCATATACTCCTGTTTGCATCTCTTGCTGATTGCTCAAACTTCTGTTTGCATCTCTAGCTATTTCTTATTTGTTCCTTTTTTTGCAGCCTGGCATTATCCAGGTGTCTGATGAAGACAAGTTACACTCTTTTGTTAAATCTTATACTCTTGGAGCAACTATGGTGAAAGGTGAATAGTGCTATTTTTTTAGAAATGAAAACATCCTTTATATCCCTGGATGTTATCAAACCACAACAGTTCTTACTGTGTCATTTTTTCTTTAGATTTGACTGGCACATCTGCTTCCTGCTTGGATGCTAGTCTTGCTGCAGAGCATGTCCTCCGTCTTTCTGTGGAACATAAACAGAAATTTCCATTATTTGATAAATCAGCTGGTGTATGGAAATTTTATAAGGTATTCTGAACTGCACTGTGCCATATTCAAATGCCCCATTTAATGTGACTAAATTGCTCTGAACATGGTTTGCTGCTTCTCTAGGATTCAAATCCTTCTGTTGTAGCGGACATGGTGCGGGGGCTCGATGCTCTTAAACAACGAGTTATCTCTCTATTAATTGAAAGGCAAGAAAATCCCGGGTTGCAGAAAATCCTCGATATTACTGAAATGCTATTGGCTCTCCCTTCAAGCACCTCTGTTGCTCAGGTAAATTTGGCTCCTTAGTCAGTATTGCTTTTTGTTGTTCCCACTTGTATTTATTGGAAGCAAAATCAGAGAAATCCGTTAAGTTGTAGGGATGTACTGTTTGGCAAGGTATCTTTAGGTTGTTGGTGTTACTTGATACCCTTTCATGATTATGGAGCTTTAGCTAGTAAGCTTTGGGTGTTTTGGGAGGGGTAAGAAGAACATGAAGCTGTTAAGGAGGAATGCAATTCTAGTGGTCCATTTCGGTTGAGAAGAATGATAGGATCTTTTCAATACCACCTTGTCACCTGAGCTTTTGTGAATCCAGGTGACTGTAGATATTGGGTTTAACTTGTAGATAATTGAAGGATGGTTTGTCCTCCTTGATTGCACTCTCTTACATTGTTGTTAATACATTTTTTTTATGTAAAAACTGATGGGGGGATGTACTGTGGATTTAGAAACCATATGATAAAAGATTTACGTCTTTTAATTCATGAGTTTCCTATCTCCTACAGCTGAGAGTTTTGGAGGTTGGGAGGAGGAAGGAGATGAGGTTACTGTGGTGTAATGCTGTGTTGGTGAATTTTTGGTGTCTTTGGCTGGAAAAAAATGCCCGGGTCTTCGATGGGGTGACCATCTAGATATATATGCTTTGGGATAGAGTCACTTATCTACCATATTTATGGGCTACGGCCTCAGGGGCTATTCTATTACTACAGTACGACGTAACTGGGCTAATTTGTAATTAGTTTCTCTTGGAAGACATCTTGTCCTCACCTTCTGAATTCTTTGATACTTCATTAATAAAATATTTCTCTTTATCTGAAAAAAATTCTTGAGTTTCCAGTCCTTTATTTATAGATGATAAAATTTGGGGGCATAGGAGTAAATAACAAGTGAAGTTTCGGGGGAAAGTAGCATCAAAATGTAAATGTTTGGGAACTCTATCACTCTTGTTGGGCAATGGACGATTTAGCACTTATTTCATGTTCTGCTATGGCAGCCCAAAGCCATTATTAGTATGATACAGTCAGAACTTAAGCATTTATGATGGTTTTGAAGCTTGGTTTCAGCTATGAAACCAAAGCAGCTAAAAAGTTCTGGAAATTTATCGAGTTCGAATTGAGTTTGTTTATTGAGACATCTTTCTCCAGCATCCGCAATATGTTTGACTGCTTCTGCTGATGTATGATGTTGCCTTCTTGATAGGCTCTTTCAGGCCTGCAGTTTCTAGCAAGTCAAATAAAGATGCTGCAGGAAGGTGGTGCAAAATTTCCTTTGAAAGGTGAGCGCTCTTAGCTTTTTGTTCAGATGAGAGTGCTGATTCCCCTACTTCAAATTTCAATCAGTTACTTACTTTTTCCTGGATGTTTTGCAATAGATGAAGTAGAACATATTCTTGAAAAGGTTTCCGAATTACAAAAAATGGAGTTTGGCACTTGGAACACCATGCTCGATGACGTTCATGTGCAATTTGAGATGAATGCTGCAAAGGTAACAGTCTGCACTCTGCTCTATTGGACTCCAAATTTAGCTTTGAAATTTAATTGTCCAAGAGGTTGATAGAATCATAGTAACGGTTTGGTTTGATGCAATACAGAACCATTGTGAACATCTTGAAAAGTTCATTGTTGGTTTGGACTGATTTTAATTAATTGAATCATCATGATCTAGTCAGGCTTCGGAACACAGTTTGTTGTGGGTTTTATTTTTGTTCGAGGGAGGAAAGGATAAGTTTCCACTAGTACTAGTTTGGCAAGTGCTTCAGATACTTGGCAACTGACCTCTACACTCTTCTCAGTAACTGAAATTAAGTTGACATAAAGATTGATCCGTGAATAATATGCCTAAACTGATTTTCTAGAAGTTGGTGAGGGCATCAAAACGTTCTTGTTCCACAGTATCCCTGCTCATTACAATTAACATTCTACTAGTGTATTATGATGTACATTCCTCTTACAAACTTCTGTTTCACTCGGGAAATAGGAGGTCAAAATACCCTTTAAAAGCTACTCTCATAAACTTAATGAAATGACCAATGTACCCTTATTCAGTTACTTAGTCTAGCTTCCAAATTGTAGAATCGTTTAACATCTTGGTGTACCTTCCCAACAAAAACGAACATCTTAGTGGACCATTTTAACTGATCGCTTAGCCCTACTCACGTGATTGCAGTGCGGGTCCTTCTTTTTCCTCATTATTATCTGTTGTAGCATGTCATGTTTTCATTCACTTTCTCTTGCTGCTGCAGTTATGGTTCCCACTGTACTTGGTTCTGCATCGAGGAAATGCTACAAATATCGCTGAATATGCCCAATCCACATTGAAAAGGCATGCTTTCTTTTAGTGCGAAGTTTCATATAAGTTTGGGTAGAAGTTTTGAAGTTCAATGCTTACGAAGTAATGCTGTCTAACTTTTCCTTTTTGCAGCTTGGAGGAGTTGATTTTAACATCCAATGTTGGTGAATTTAGAAGGCGTTTACAACTTATACTTTCATTTTATGGACAGCTTGATACTGGTATAAGGCTGGGATCTTATGCAAGGTAAGTAGTCCTGAGATGTTGAGTCTTAATTTTTACTCTCAAACTGTTTAATCTTCCTCTAGAGAATGCAATGGAGAATCTACAAGCATATACCGCCGTCATCCATCTCATTATGGATATAGCCAAACGGGTGAATAGACACGGAAGAGCTATACGCATTAGGGAGATGGAGTTTACAATACTCCCTTCACATATACGCATTAGGGAGATGGAGTTTACAATACTCCCTTCTTTATGTGAAGGGAGTATTGTAAACTCCATCTGTTAATGTTCTATTATTAATTTCCTGCATAATATACTCCCTTCTTTTCTCCTGCTTCCCATATTGGGACATTTCAAATTGAATGTTAGATATACCTCATCACTTTTTGCATTTTGCTAATTTATTGATCTCCTAAAACCTATTACTTTTAACTTGATTTGATCTTATTCATTATTAGTCAACTACTACAATCACTAAAAAAACAGAAGCAATCCCCCCCCCCCTCCAACCCTTTGAGATTTGATCAGGTTCATCTGTATTTTAGTTTTGTGATATTTCTTCCGTTAGGATGTGGACAATGGATTTTCTTTTATTTTCCTTTTAATACCTTTTTTATGGGTATGGGGATGAACGTTTGTACCCGTAGTGGATATAGGATGACTGGATTTGAGATGGACGAGAGATTCTTGAATATATTACATGCTGCTAAGTCTGTTAGTCAGTCGCATGATTACAAATTTTAAGTATCCTGACTCTCTTCTATATTCTTTTTTTCTTTCTCTGTTGATACCTATTTGATGTTACATTCAACATTATAAACCTTGCTCTTTGGTTTTCTTTTAGATTCATATGTCCTGTTAAATGAGCATTACAAAATGTAAAAGTTTGTATTTGATTTTGCAGTTGTATGCAGAAGGAAACTAGAGACATTTTGTACAATGTGTTCGGCTTCTATGTGCAATGCCTGCCAAAGTGAGTGCATTGCGAATGAGCCTTTTTTTTGTTTATTTTCCCTGATTCTCTTGGGAGTGACATTGGATTTGCATTCTTAGAATTATGGAGCACATTGACAATAGTACAAAACATATTAAAAGAGAAGTGGAAGAACTCTTGCTGCTGCTAAACAAATGGGATCGCCCTGAGAAACTTCTGGCCTTGGAGAACACAAAAAGGAACCGTCAAAAAATGAAGAAGCTCATTCAGAAGTACACTGTGAGTGGATCTTAAAATCTGTGACCCTAAAAATCAATTTGTTGGGCTTTTCGAAATTGTGTTAAATCTGTGGAATTTGTGATTTTTATACTTCATATCAAACCTCTAACTCTAAGCCGGTTGCGACTTACCAGTTACCACCATGCCCTTGCTTTCTTGGGGCATCTGTTTTTTTCACTAGTTTTTTCAAGAGAACATGTGATTGAAGGAGCTAAACATCTAGATAACATTATTCTCTAGAATCAATTCAACCAATTCATGTGTTTTACCATCCAACTTTCGGTAACATTTTGCTTGTGTGTAACCCTCCATAGTAAGGGTTAGCCCAACAAAAAAAAAAAAACAAATTCCAAACCTCCATAGTAAGGCTGACGTTTAACATCAATATCCTTTGGTACCAAATAATGCTTACAAAAAGCGATCTGATCAACATAGAGCATTGAAAGACTTCTTCACGGGAGTCCCAATTGTGCTGAACTTGATATAAATGGTGGTCAACCTTGTGGAAGACTGATGACGTCATCCATACCTTTCATGTGGCAACATTATCTTTGCTTCTTGTAATTAAAATATGGATCTGAGTACTTCCCTTGTTGGAGCTTTATGATTGGGGATCTTTAGAACTCTTTGTTTCGTTCCCACATTATTATGGCTGAAAGACCAGAAGACCGATATTGTTTTAACATGTTCCAAATTATTCGATTTAGAGTTGCTTTGCAATAATATAAGTGAACGTGCTGTTGACTGTCATTTTCATTGCTTTGGGATAGATTACCGGCACCTGTCTATGCATCATACTACCAGGTAGCTGATGACTGCCAGGGAGTCTCTTGAGGCTGTTTTTATGCCTTTTCTTGCTCCTTGGAACGATAGGATGCTGTTTTTTTCTGTGTTTCTGATGTTTTTTTCTTTTTGGTCTACTTTCTTGTGATTCCTTTCTTTTTCTCCCAATTTGTTTGCCTTCCCTATAATAATGATTTGTTTTTCATTTATTTCTAATGCATTTTGGTACAGGATGCACTTCAGCAGCCTGTTATGCTTGTTCTCACTCAGGAATCTGCACAAAGAGGTTTGAAGCCTCAAAATTTTAGCCATACATCTGCCAAGAATCAGGAACCGACTACCGTTGATATATCTCAGTTTGGTACGGCTACCAGGTAAGTTTGTCTTTCCCTTTGCTTTCATTTGAAAATGGGTTTGCACTTGTTCTTCACATGAAATATTCCGTGCAGGGCTACATGGTATGACAAGTGGCAGAAAAACATTGATGACGCTGTGCAGTGTTTGCACTTCGGCAGATTATTGGAGGCTCAAACTTCACCTTCTGACTCTAGTTGTGCTGGAGGTATTCATTTGTTTTTGTTTTGCTAACTAAACTTGATTAAATACTGCATTCACCTTTCCATAATATTCAAGTGGTTGTTGAAAGGGAAAATCTGAGGTGCTGAAGATGTGTGATGGCACCAAATTTTGGTGCCGTGGGCCAAGTTTGTGTGTGTGGTGCTGAACCTGCACAGCACAATGGTTTTCTTAAATAAGGATGTGCTCTCCTACACCCTCAGGGAAATAGTACTGAAGAATTTACTCGATTTTTTTTTTCTTATTGCAGTGGACAAAAGCACAGTTGGGAGACATTCCATTTTCAAGTCTCCTCGTCTTGCTTACCAGGAAGAATGGTGTAAGGTATGGCATAACCTTGAAGACATATGTAGAGTTGTAGTGGAAACTGCAGATATATGGAAGGGTGAAGGGAAATCTCAAGTAAAGACGAGGGCATTCTCTGATCTTTTAAAGCTTCTGGAGAACAATGGATTATCGAAACACAAATCCAGTCTACTGAAAAGTTTGGAAAAGAGTAGTTTGTTTAACTCCAAGCCTGCCTTACTAAAAGTAAGAGTTTCTCTCATTATTTTTGTCGTTTTCTTATTCTGTTTCCAGAACCTTCATTCTCGAAGCTTCACTTGCTTTCCAAAATATGCTTTCCTTTAAGCCAGTAGTGTGGTCGGCATATTCATAGACTATGCTTTCTCTTATCGCATTGTTCTCATTCAGAAAACTAAAATTATGTAGGATCAACTCCAATCAAGTCAATCGAGTTGGTGGTTTTTTCTGCCATCTTATGATGTGAGGCATTTGCTGCTGAAGCATGAGACCTTGTCTTTAAAAGAAGCTGATGCTGCTGCTTTGAGCCTCTTGAGAAGTTCAAACATCACAAGTGTCAAAGAAAATTGGGGATCTGCTAATCAATATTACTTCAAAAGTTTGGCATCAGTGAGGCATCTCCAGCAGATATCTCTTAACTTTCACAAAGATTTCATGCCTGATCAGGTAGTTGTCGTTAGTGGTTATCTTTTGTCATAACTTGATTTGTGATCACGGAAAATGATTGCAGTTCATTTGCTTCAGTAAGAAGTACAACTATGTGATTAATGTTGGGTCTATACTTCAGGACCAGGAAACTAATGTACAGGGTGAACAGCATAATGTCTCAAATATGGAAATATGAGAATGTTCAGAAACCTAGAATTTAACATTTTGATTTTCTGACCTACCAAATTTCAAGCTCTGCGTCTCAACATTGCACTTTCCTGCTTTAGTAAAGTGTGTTGGAGTTCACCTGCATACGGATGTCTATTTGGATGTCAACCTGCTTTTTTTCTTTTATTTGATTATAGTTTCTTGTCCATAATATGTGCAAATCATGTGCCAAAATTTATTAGGTTACAAAATAACCAATCTTATGTGGATTTCACACCGGCTTGATAGCCCCTTTCAGCTCAGTCTGCGGATTTTGTAAATGAACACAGCCACTGGTTATAACAGAAGTGTTGATTTTGTCTATTTATGTTTGAATTATATCTGCTGTGATAAGTATTCATTGTTTTAAATATATCTCTTTTGCAGGTTAATAAATCGAATAGCTTTCTTGAACATCTCATGATGATACAAATGGAGCAGCGTGCCGGTGCTTATGATCTTTCTGTCGTCCTGAATTCTTTGAGCCAAAACATACTATGTTTGAAAAGATTATGTTCAGCTTGTGGTGCTACTGAAGTAAACAGTGCTGAAGGCATTGTTTCTCCAAGCCTACATGATGTGTTTAGATGCATGTGGCAGCAAAAAGTAGGTTTTTTTCCCCACACAGATGTTATTATTGGTTTGCTATATATCTATGACTCATTTTAGTGAACTTTTTTCTCTCTTTTGGGCTCATGAAGTTTTTAAATTTTGTAGGAACTGCTTGATACTTTGTGCTCCTTGTTGGATGAAGAATCCTTGATGCTAAAAACAGTTCGAAGTACCCATGCCTGTCAAAGCGTTCAAGCTACAGAAAATGAATTGTTTGTCCTCATTGAGCAATTCAGTCCATTACTTAAGAAATCTAAGGTAGGCATATGTCCCAAAAGCAAACCTACCCCCTCCCCCCCTTCAAAAAAAATGTTCTCTTGGGTAGTTTTACATCTTATGGAGTACTTGGTAGTGATCAAAAAATATGTTGCATATTGACAGACGCTATTGGATGATGAACTACTTGGCGATGTTGGGTCTACGTTTAAAGTGGCAGCTTCAATGCCCCCTGTTGTGATTTCTAAAGATATGGGACACTTAGTCGTTCATAATTTTCAGCTCGTAAGGGACCTTGAAGAGCATCTTATTGCTTTGCGTGGACGGCACACGAACAAAAGATCAATTGAACATATTCTGCTTAGCCATTTTGAAAATGTAATTGGAAAGGTAATGATAGTTTTCCCTATGGTCATATAAATTCGATTATATCCCTTTAGGACTTAGGAGGCACCATAGGCAATATGATGAAGAAAGCTTATTGTGTGTTTGAATTTTGCAGGCCAGAAAATTGGAAGAGGAGTTCCATTTCTCCAGGCAGAGTGAGCCTCCAATGTACGCCGAAAATGTATCTGGAATGGAAGCTGGACTTGAAGCGTCCCTTGATGATATTTTTCAACTTATCAGCAATGCGCTTCAAAAACTAGGATCTTGGAGCAATGGTGGCGTGTCTGATGATTCGTATTTGGACAAAATTACATCATGGAAACTTTTGTTTGAATCTTATACTGCAGATCTCCAGCTTGATGTTGTTAGCAAGCATCTCGATAAAATAATTTCTGTTTCTGTAAGCTTCATATCCAGGTTTCTTAGGGATTACACATCTGTAGTTTTCTTGATTTAATCTTTTGTTATGTGATTGTTGTCCTGTAGGGAGAGCTAGCATACCGTTTTTGTTTATCCTCTAAAACTGGTCTGCAATTCAAGCATTTGGAGGACCTATTAAGTTTGATATTGGCCTTCAGTGATGGTCTTTTGGATGATTTTCTGGCTGTGCACGAGAAGGTATGTTACTTACCTTCATGTGTAATGTTCGTTTGACTCTGCGTTTGTGGAAAGGCCATGGCTGACTACTTCAATGGAATTGCTTATGCAGGTATCTATTCTGACTTGTAAGCTTGCAGAGACATTTGCTTCATTGTTTACTGAAGGATATGGTGCACCCACGGAAGACCTAGTTGATGATACTCATGGCGATATGACTCAAGATGCTAGTGGGACTGGCATGGGCGAAGGTGCTGGGGTGAAAGATGTGAGCGAGCAAATAACTGATGAAGATCAGCTCCTTGGGGACTCTGCAGAGGTGTGTTCCCAAGATATTTAGCTTCAATGGTTGGAGACAAGTTTCACTATTTTGTTGTGTTATGTTCTGAATTAAACATTTTCTTATTTCGACAGAGAGAAGAGAAAGAAGCCTCGAATGAATTGCCAAGCAAGAATGATAAAGGGATTGAGATGGAGCAGGATTTTGATGCTGATACTTTCAGTGTCAGTGAAGATTCTGATGATGGTGGTGACGATGATGACAATGGAAATGATGAGGCTGAGCAGTTAGATCGAGCTATGGGGGATACTGGGGATGATAGTGAAGTTGTTGATGAAAAGCTTTGGGACAAGGAAGAAGATGAAAATCTTAATGATGCAAATGAGAAGAATGAGTCAGGACCTTCACTTAAAGACAAAGATCCTAGTAACAGGGAGCTTAGAGCTAAGGATGATTCTGCTGCTACTACTGATGAATTAGCTGATGGAAATTCTGATCAGCTTGATGAAGACGATGATATGGATACTGGCAAAGATGGCACTGATGACAAGGACAATCCAGAGGACATGAATATTGACAAAGAGGAGGCTTCCACTGATCACACAGGGTTAGATCTCAATGAGCCAAATCAAGCTCCTGCAGATGATGCTGATGAAATGGAATTGGACCCTGCCAATCCCATGGAAGAAGATGAATGTGAAGAGAAAGATGATGAGATGAATAATGATGGAGATGCTGAAGACGATATAGCTGGCCCTAATGATGAGATGTTAGAGAATGCAGAATCTAACCAAGTGAGTGAAAGATCCGAGAAGGATGAATCGGAAAAGAGGGATGAAGGGGATGGCAATAAGGATCTGGCTGCGCCTACCAAAGACATGTATGAACAGGGAATTTCTGACTCGGTAACTGATTGTTTTCCTAACACAGAAACATCACAGCCAATGAATGAAATGCAAAAGGCTGATACAAGTACAGCACCTGAAGTGAACTGGTCTATGGATAACTATGCTCCAAATGACCTGGCCTCGTCAGAAAATGCCAGCCAGGTTGAAGTTATGTTGGGCAACTCATCCAAGGGTAAGCTCACCAATGAAAAAGAGTCCCACCTCCCGCAGCAAGATTTGTCATCCTTCCAGAAGAGTCAACCAAACCCTTTGCGAGATATAGGAGATGCACTTCAAGACTGGAAAGAGAGAGTTAAAGTATCTGCTGATCTTCCAGACACAGACAAGGACACTGTAGATGATATGGTAGATGATAATGCAGATGAATATGGATTTACTTCTGAGCGCGACAAGGGTACAGCCCAGGCACTAGGATCTGCAATGCCTGACCAGATTGAGTATAATATCTTCAATGACAAGCCTGATGGAGAGGGTCTCAATACACATGAAGAGAACAAATTCGAAGACTTCCATAATCAGGACATGAATGCTGAGCCCATGCCCAGTCATCCAGTTTTCAAGAGTCAGGTGGAGGAAAAGACCAAGATTTCTGATGCGCATAATGAGTTATCAGGAGAAGAGATTCACGATCCTCACACCAAGAATAATGGTGGTCCTGGTAAACCGTTAGAGAGTTTAGTTTCTCTAAAGAAGTGTACTATTTCTCAGGATATTAATCAACCAACTGAGCTCTCAACTAGTGATGATGAGCCGGGGAAAGTGCAGAATCTTGTTCAGCAGTTAAATGGCATGAAAATGAATCCTGGTGCTCTTTGGAGAAAGTATGAACTGCGGACTACAAGGTTGTCTCAGGAGTTGGCCGAGCAGTTGCGTCTCGTCATGGAACCTACACTGGCTAGCAAGCTTCAAGGGGATTACAGAACTGGCAAAAGGATCAACATGAAGAAAGTAAATTATTAGCCTCTGATGTTTGCGCCTTCCTTTATCTTGTGTTTGTTTTATATTTGTCTCATGATCTTGCCCCTCCCTATTGAACAGGTAATTCCATATATTGCTAGTCACTATCGGAAGGACAAAATATGGTTGAGGCGAACTAAGCCCAACAAACGTGATTACCAAGTTGTGATTGCTGTGGATGATTCTCGTAGTATGTCCGAAAATTGCTGCGGAGATTTTGCTATTGAAGCTTTAGTCACGGTGTGCCGTGCCTTGTCTCAGCTAGAAGTGGGGAAGTTAGCAGTTGCAAGCTTTGGGAAACAGGGGAATATCAGGTTACTGCATGACTTTGATCAGCCCTTAACAGGAGAGGCTGGGATGAAGGTTAGTATAGAGCTGAACTTAGCATCACCTGGCAACAGCTAAACATTCATTTGTAGATATCACCTTTTCTTTTATAAATTCTGTTGCTTAGGTTTCCATTTTGGATTGATTCATTTTTAATTTATTTTACAACAAAAATGATGGGGAGATTCTTGAGAAAAGCTTAGTCTTTTTTTTTGGCTCTTTGTTTGCAACAGATGATCTCTAGCCTCTCATTTAACCAAGAGAATACGTTGAGAGAGGAGCCTATGGTTGATCTTGTGAGGTATTTGAACAACATGCTGGAGCAGGCAGTTGCTAATGCAAGATTGCCTTCTGGGCAGAACCCATTACAGCAGCTTGTTCTGGTCATCGCTGATGGTCGATTCCATGACAACAAGGAAAAGGTCAAGCGGTGCATTAGAGATCTTTTGAAAAAGAATTGTCTGGTCGCGTTTCTAGTTCTGGATAGTGCTCAAGAGTCCATTATGGACTGCAAGGTATGCCCCCATCCTTCCAGTAATCATGAACACAAGCTTTCCCAAATCGATACAAATTTCTAACCTTGGTCCATGGTGTCCCTATGAAGGATTATATTTTGAAATTAATGCCTGTCAGATTGTCATATGCTCATAACTGCCTTTTCCAATATAGGATTATATCTTCAAGAACGGGTTACTTGATAAGTCTGTCTCTTATCTCGACTCTTTTCCCTTTCCATACTACATTGTCCTGAGGAACATCGAGGCACTTCCTAGAACTCTAGCTGACCTCTTGAGACAGGTCCGTTCCTCTCTCCTACAAACTAGTTTTACATTGTTTGAGGCCGTCTTGTACTTCTATTTGTTCAGACATAAACTCGCGTTGTTGTGGTGCAGTGGTTTGAGCTGATGCAAAATTCTAGAGACTAGTTGAGTGGGCTGAAGTGGTTCTTCATACAATATCGAATCAAACGATCCGAGGACTTGATTCCCAACATCGGCTTTGGCCAAATCAAGTTCTGATGACCGTTGTGCTCGACAGAAGCAGCAAAAGAGAAATTCTTTCTGTTATCTGATCGATCAAGACTCATACTGAACTCGCCCATCCTTAGTGTCAGCCTTACATAGTTGCTGCCGCCGCCTACTTGCTTCTTGTGTAATAAGAGTACACAAGAAGAAAAAGAGTGGTCTGAAAATTCACTATCTAGTACCTACCACTCTGTAAATATACTCTCAGCTGTACAACTTAGAAAATAGGTTGGGTCTGAGAAAAGTTTTGATAGCTGTCCGAAGTAAATAGATGCAGTGTAATGCGGAAGTCTAAATAGACATGAGAGAGAAACAAACAAATATGTAATGTTTTCATTGTATGGTTTCTACAGGTCACCATTAGTTACTGCCCAAATATTCTTTGTTCAAACAAAATCTCTTTGATCCAAAATGAGCTGGACTAATATATAATTACAAATCAGTTGTACAAATTGACTAATCATCTCACATGCATTTGACTCCATGATATGATTCCGTACCCATTAGAAAAAAGTGATCACGATCATCCCTCTCACCTGTACACCATTATGAAGTCAAAAGTCTTCCAGTTGACCTCTAATCAAAGCTTATCTTCCTCTTTTTTTTTTCTTTTTTTTTTTCTGTTGTTGCAATTAAGCTTATCTTCCTTTCGTTTCCTTTCCCTGGAATTGAAGAAAGAGAATAGCAGGAGATGGAAATGGAGATGAGGCTATATGAAGCAGCACTTGAAGGGAATGTCTCAGCCTTAAAAGCCTTAATCCAAGAAGACCCTTTGACACTCGATAGGATCTCCTTTACCTTGTTCCATGACACCCCTTTACACATAGCAGTTTTACGTGGGCACCTAGAGTTTGCAAGGGTAGTACTGAGTCACAACTCACAACTCGCCACCGAGTTAGACTCCCTCGGCCACACGCCCCTCCACCTCGCTTCGGCCAAGGGACACGTGGAGATTGTTCGCGAGCTGCTGCGTGTGGGCCCAACCAATGCTTGCCTTGCACGTAGTAAGGATGGGAAGGTTCCTCTTCACTTGGGGATCATGAAGGGTGGTCGAGTTGAGGTGGTGAGAGAGTTGGCTCGGGCGTGTCCTGAGTCAACTCGGTCGAGATTGGATAGGGGAGAGACCATTTATCACTTGTGTGTAAAGTATAATAATTTGGAGGCTTTGCAAGTGTTGGTGGAAGAGTTGGTGAGTGAAAATGATACAAGTACATGGTTGAATGCAAGAGATGATGATGGCAACACTCTCTTCCATTTGGCTGCTCTTCACAGGCATTTGGAGGTACTTTTTTTCTTTTTCTCCTTTATTTCAACCAACATTATATGAACACTAATTTCCAAATCTTAGTTAAATGTAAACAATTTTTAATTTCTTCAATTGATTTTAATTAAAGTTCTGTTCTTATTAATTGGAGTAGTAGTTTATAGATCTTTGATTATTAATAAATTTTTATTGAGATATTCTGATTTATGTCTTATATTTCACTAAGATATTCTAAACTTTAATGTCATACGTTGAGGCTTAAGGATTAAGATGTTTTGAATTATATAATGTTGTCGGTAATTATTTTCCCCATTTTTATCACCTTCTGAAATTAACAAAACTAGTCCTCATATTTGGACTATAGCCAGGTGACAGTTGGTCGGTCAACCAAATATATCATATACTTTGATTTGTTATCCATCAGCTGATTAGCCAAATTAAAGACTGCAATAATCAGAAGACAAAAAGAACAGAAGAAATTGTAAAATCCTATGTAACTAGAAAAGCAATCAAAACTACCTGCTCATTAAACTGTTCATGAAAGTAAATTAGGAGTGATAGCTTGCTTAGCCTACATACAAACTAAATCCTCCAAGATGGTATATACAAAAGTTAATTAGGATTAAGAAATATACCTTGGATTATAACATCTAGTTAAGTATGTTTATTCTCTCTTTTTTTCCAGATTATGAAGTACTTGGTAACAAGGCCAGGCATTGAGCTAAATGCAGTGAATAACAATGGTGTAACGGCCTTAAATTTGGTCGAAAATTCTCCAAAAGACTTGAAAGGCCTTGAGGTACTCAACTTTCTTATAGAGTCCAATGCTCAAAGAGCAAGCAACAATAATGACCATTCTTCTTCTCTCCCAACCAAGCAAGGAAACAATTTTGCTACTAATAGGCCACACCGACGATCAAGGTCCTGGAAGCGGTTTTTCTCCTTCAATGGTGCTAATCAATTGGAAGACATTCGAGGTGAATTATTCGTTACTTCGGCTATTATAGTTGCCATAACTGTTTTACCCATAATCAACATGAAAGTGAATGGTAGTGGTTCGGATTTGTCAGATGAATACTCAATAAACACATTGTCTTTAGTACCAGCCTTATCCATAATGGTCATATTGCTAGGAGGTTTTCCCCTTAGCAACAAGTTTTGTGCTTTTCTTGTGGTACAACTCATGTACACTGCTCTTGGATTCTTGGGGTTGAATTACATTGGAGAGATCATCTCGAACGAGAGTCGATATGTAAATGTGACGATTACGTTCATTTTGATCTGCATCTGGTTTATATTGCTTATTATGGTGACCATGCTTAATATGATCCGGTTGGTTGTATGGTTGGTGAAGAGCATCAAGGGATGTGTGAAGAGAAGGAAGTTACAAGCAAGGAGACAGTATGTGTTGTCGAATGCTTAAATTGTTAAACACAATGTTCAATTTCAGGCTTTGGTTTTTCTATGAAATCTAGATTAATACTCCTACTGGTAATTGTAAACCATTATGTGTAATATTTGTACATTTTTTGTGCCAGAGCACATCAACTCTCAAGTGTATGTGAAGATGAGCCAATGAACCAATATCATAGACCAAACAGTGAATGGCTCCATTTTTATTTATTTTTTTGCCTCCTTTATTATTCTTGTCCTTTCGAGAAAACTTTTCATATCTTTTGTTACTTTTTATATGGGGAAATGTTATATATCTGCAATGTATCTTTGGGAAATGTTATATATCTTTTGTTATATATGACTGGTGAATATGTGGTTATAAATGTATTTTGGGATTATGCAATTAAGATACCTCTATTTGGGAATTTGGCACACAAAGATGCCATGTAGTTAGTATTAGTATCTCCTATCTCTTTTCTTCTTGTATCTCAAGAGTATCTCACTATCTCATATTAAAAGAATATACGGGTAAGTAAAATAAAATTTGAAAAATATATACTTTATCCCCATTTCTCCATTGCCAAATATAGTGTCTCTTATATCTTTTCTGGTATCGGCGCCCATTTCCATGTCCAATTTTGCAGCGTCCATGTCTCATGTCCCATTGGTGAAACCACATTTCGCAACTTGAATGTCCTTCGCCGGAGGTACTCTAGCGTAATGATAGACCCTTGAGAGTAGTTTGGGCAAACATCACAACCGGAACCTGGGAAAGCCAGAAAATCGCATGCCATGATCAACGTTTTTTGTGCTTCTGGTAGGCCCCTGAACAAATGTACATATTTATTTATCACATCGCATGGGACACCTTAAAGGACATGGGAAGCCCACAGGGTCGACGTCAAGTCTCTAGTAGGCTTGGACGATCGTTTACGGACACCATTCTAAGGTTTGGAACGCCAAAATCATGGGTGAACTGGAGTTCGGGGATATGGATGACCTTCCCGGGAGTATCGGAGCTCCTCAAGGGTCACGACAGACCCCCTGAAAAACGTTTTGGCAAAAGTCAAAACTAGGCCCAAGGAAGTCGATAATCGAAAGTTATATAATCCACGTTTATTGGACTTTCGGGAGGCTTTGGAACGAATGTGGATATTTTCGCACCACATTGCATGACACACCCTAGGGAAAATGGGAGGGCCCTGGGGTCAGCTTTCGGGTCTGAGGTAGGCTTGGACGTCGTTTTAAGGAGACACCACTCAAAGGTTCGGATCTCAAATAACATGGGTAAAAATTGAAGTTGAAATACTCGGAGGACCTTTTTGGGGACCGAGGGTTGTCTGTGGTCACAATAGACCCCATAGATAAGTTTTGGCCAAAAATTAAAATCAGGCCCCAGAAGCCGAAAAACGAAGGCTACGTATTTGGGTATTCAGGACGCGTCAAAACAAAGGTGGATAGCTTTGCACTAAATCTCACGTGATACTCTTGGTGGACATGGGAGGCCCCCGGGGTCGGTCTTCGGATTACTTGTAGCGTTGGACGGTCGTTTTACGGGAAACCATGCATTCTAAGGGACAAAACACCAAAAACATGGTAATCAGAATTTGGGGACCCGAATAAGCTTCTCGGGGGAATGAGAGTCGTCTAGAGTCATGGTAGACCCTCCGGAGAAATTTGGGCAAAAATCACCACTTGGCCCCAGGAAGCCGATTCGAATGCTATAATCCACGCTTTTTGAGGATCCGGGAGCCCCCAAAACGAATGTGGATATTTTCGCACCGCATCGCACGGGACACTCTTGGGAGACATGGGAAGCCCCCGGGGTCGATTTTCAGGTCCCTAGTAGGCTTGAATTGTCGTTTTATGGGACACCACTTTAAGGGGCTGAACACCGAAAACATGGGTGAAATCAGTGTTCAATGACTCGAATGACCTTCACGGGGCACCGAAGGTCCTCTCGGGTCATGATAGACTCCCCGAAAAAGTTTGGTCAAAATCACAACCAGGACTCCGGATGCCGAAATCGAAGGTTTATAATCAACGGTATTTGGGCTTCCGGGAAGCTTCCGAATTAAGGTAGATATTTTCATACCACATCGCATGGGACACCGTTAAGGGACATGGGAGGCCCCTAGATCATTTTTCGAATCCCTGGTTGACTAGGACAGTCGTTTTACGGGACATCTCTAAGTATCGTAATACCGAAAGTATGGGTGAAACCAAAGTTCGAGAACACTGATGACCTTCCCGAGCCATCTAGGGTTGTCTAGGGTCACGATGGACCGCCCTGTAGAAGCTTGGCCAAAAATCACAAGCGGGCCCCGGAAGCCGAAAATCGAACACTATAATCCACGTTTTTTCATTAGGGAATCTCGAGAATGAAAGTGGATATTTTCGCACCACACCGCACGGAACACCACTGGGGAGACAAGAGGCCCCTGTAGTCAATTTCCAAATCCCCTCTGGGCTTTGACGGCAGTTCTTACGGGTCACCACTCTAAGGGTAGGAACACTGAAAGAGTGGGTGAAACCTGAGTTCGGAGACCCGAGTAATGTTCCTGAGGCACTGAGGGTCTTCTAGTGTCACGGTAGACACACCAGGGAAGTTTAGACAAAAATCATAACCGGAGCCTGAGAAATCCACATTTTTTGGGCATCCATGAGTCTCGGGAACGAAGGTGGATATTTTTGCACCACACCGCTAGGGAGACCATTGGGGGAGATCAGAGGCCTCTGGGGTCAGTTTCTAGGTCCTTGGTAGGCTTGATCGACCGTTTTATGGCTCACCACTCTAAAGGCCAGAACACCGAAAGTGTAACACCCCGGATTTTCTAAATAATAAATAAACAAAAATAAATAAACTCGAGCCGAAAATCGGGCAGAGTTTCCTTCGTAAATAGACATCCCAAGTTATCGACTAGACAAAAACCTGCTTAAACAGAAAATCCAACCAAACCAAACATTACAGCGGAAGACTTCTAGCTAAATCCGGAGCATCACTGCCACACTCACTCATTGAATGAGTGCAAGGCAACCGTCACAAACCCAATAATAACCAACAACTATAATGTGATACTAATTACAACTCAATGAGTAACTAAAAATTATAAGTACAAATGAAAACACTAATCTTCTGATCAACTCCAAACGATCCTCCAAGCGTGATCCTCTAACACAATCAACCTGCAAATATTCTCCAATCTACTCCCACAGTTGCAGTTAAGCCACAAAAGGTTCATCATAGGTCTACCATAAGTAAATGGACAACACACACACATAATAAGAAAAACATCCAATCAGCAAGGCTCAGCAAAGCTAAGTAACCTATCGAGATAATAAAAACATAATATCTTTATAATAATTTACAACCATAAAACACGTCAATGGATCAACTTCATATAAGACTTAGGTCTTACAACATTATAATCACGCAAGTCAGTCACTCTAATTCTCAAGCACGCAAAATACACAAGTTTCACTTTCTTATCTCATTAATAATCCATTCAAAGCTCATCTTCACACAGAAACAAACACACATCTCATCTTACTCACAACCAGTACATGTTCTTAGCTTTAACAGTTTCAATCCATCATTTTACTTTTTAGAGGGAAGAGAACGGCAAGAGATCGCAAGTTCATCAATCTCAACATTCAAGACCGCAGCCTGATACCAAATCAAATCAAATGGCAAAGTCCCTAGTGTGCACACCCTCCTAGCCCTATGGGGTTTTCAAGGTCGTAGCCTGCCATAGTGGTTCATGGCTAGGAGAAGACTGATTACCCCAAGTTCATGAGTAATCAAAATATTCATAATCAAAAGGATTACCCCAAGTTCATGAGTAATCACACATCTCATAAGAGGGTTTGTGGAAGACCTGCTCCACAAATCTGCTCTCACAAGTTTGCCCTATGTTCATCGCATTCGGGGGATCCTACCCAAAAGCTATCTTGCCCTCAATTGTTCAAGTTTACGTATTAATATCTTAAAAGAATTCAAGTGTTCACACCAATGAGTCATCACGAATCCAACACAATGTCATATCACCAATTCATCTTATTTCAGTAACCATCAATCAATCCAATTCATCAAAGGCATACTAGCCACCACAAAACCAACAATCAATCGAATTCATTTCTCATAAGTTCATAGCCAAAAAACCTCAAAAGGGTTCAAAGAGTTCTCATCAAGATATGCATATCAAGATCATAACACATGTTTCAATCTTCACCAAAGTCCATCTCAGAATCACAAGACAAATAGTTCTCTATACTAACCAAACAAGTCATTCACGTCATAATTTCAGCATCCTTAACAATATAATTTCATTATACTTAACATTATAATTTCAGCAGGTTTAACAGAAAATTCCAGCACTTACAAGCTTCATAAACAAGTTCAAACAATAGGCACTTAATGCCAAAATAGTCCGCAACTAGTCTAGTCTCTCCAAGGTTAATTCTACGCCCATTACACCAAACTTTCACATAACAAAAGCTCATTCTAATTCTTAAGTACAACAACTATAGATAAGTTTCATTAAGCATAAATCACCCCTAGTAAGATTAAAAACCATATATTACAACCAAACTCAATTTGCTCATATCACATGATTCTATCCCACCATAATATAACTAATACATATCCAAGATCATAGGCAACTATACACTTACACAAGTTTTCACAAAAGCCATGTAGTTCAAGCATCAATTTGGGTTCAAGAGCTTAAAGGGTTAAATTCTCTGTTTTCGGGTAATTATTACAGCAGTTCTGTATTTTGGCCATATCTCATTCGTTAGACATCGTATCGAGGTGATTCAAAAACCTGTGGAAACCTTACAACGAGGGCTACAACTTTCATGTTTTGACCATCTTCAGAATCCAAACTTAAAATAGTCGAATTGAAGCATGAAGGTGCGAAACAGGATTTCATTCACCAAATAATCCACACAAATTCAATCATTCAAACTCAAGCAACTTAATAATTAAAATTTCAGAACTAAGCACATATCAATTCACATATTAATCAACAATCTCGCAGCATAGTTTCAATAGTAGCATATTGCAATTTAGTTCTATCAAGTTCACACAAGAACATCAATGTCCAATCGAATAGAAAGTTGATTACCTCTAATCGAATCTCCAAAGCTAATTAAGCATTCAACCCTTCAATTCAATCGAACCCAATCATCTAAAATATCTAGACATATACTCAAATCACACTTTATCAATCAAGAGTCTAAAAATCAGAAATTTAACAACCAAAGTAAGGGTTTTGGGTTTTCGGACAAACCAATGAATTTGGTGGCAAATCTAGAAGCAGTTCTGGTGGCCATGGTTGGTGGTCTAGGCGCGGCGTTTTCCGGTGGAATCAGCCACCGGTCGTGGCTAGCAAACAAACTATATAGAGCAACAGCAATTCACGAACAGCAAGGGACACACGAACCAGAGGAGAGAGAACTTTGAGAGGGAAGGAAACCCTCGGGTTCAACAGCGAAATAGAGCAAAGAGCTGATGGTGATGGCGGCAATTGAAGAATCATGGCAATGGTGGTGTTAATGCTCTGTTACAAGAAGAAGGGCTTGGGAGAGAGAGAGTTTATGGTTTTCTCTGGTTTTTTTTTTTTTTCTCTTTTGAACGTGATATAGAGTAGAGCTGTCAAATAGGTCGTGTCATGTTCGTATTTGGTTCGTTTCAAGGTTAAACGTGTCGAGAATCCCTTGACCTAAACCTAACCCATTTATTAATCGTGTCGAAAATCCTTGACCTGCATCTGATCTGTTTAATAATCGTGTTACTTGTTTAATGACCTGTTAACCTATTTATCTTTACTTATATTCTAACTAATTGAAATATGAGAAAAAATATAAATTTTACCTACAAATTTAAAGTTCTAACCATATAGTGTATATTCAACCGTCTAAAATTATTAAAATGCTCAAGATAGGTGAGATTCTATTACATTATTTACTTGTTAGAAATTATTTGAACTTACATTTGACAATTAAAATTAAACGTGTCGTAAGCAGGTTGTTTTCGTGTCGGAAATCTCAACCTTAACCTAACCCATTTAACTAAACGTGTTACTCGTGTCGACCCATTTAATTAAACGGGTCAAAATCTCTCAACACTAACCCGTTACATTCGTGTCCGGTTCGTGTCGTGTCAGCTTTGACAGCTCTAATATAGAGGTTGAAGGAGAAAGTCTGACTCCTTTTCTTCTTCTTTTTTTTTACACGATATATAGGGGAGAGAGGAGAAGAAAAGTGAGAAAGTGAAAGTCAATATTTTACCCAAACACAATTTGAAACCCATTAAATCACTTTTGGCCCTATTCGGCAAGGTTTTTAATTCTAAGATTTAAAATTTTTTAAGATTAAAACAAGTTTTTGTTTTTAAATTTCACATTTGAGTCTTAGGTTTATAAGAAAAATTAAGGAATTTTATGTTGAGAGAGTGAAAAGCAGAGAATAGAGAGAGAAGAGGGCACCCAAGGGGGAGAGAGATGAGCAGAGAAGTGAGAGGGTTTGAGGAGAGAGAGAGAGAGAGAGAGAGAGAGAGAGAGAGAGAGAGAGAGAGTGTGTGTGTGTGTGTGTGTGTGTGTGAGGAAACGATGGTGGAGAGAGAGTGAGAATGAGGAGAGAGAGTGAAAATGAGGAGAGAAAGTGAGAAAATGAAGGAGGAGAGAGAGTGAGAAAATGACGAAGGAGAGAGAGTGTGAGAAAATGACGGAGGAGAGAGAGAGAGGAGAGGAGAGAGTGTGAGAAAATGAGGGAGGAGAGATAAAATGACAACTGAAATCACAATAATAAAACCAAATTTTTGGGTTTTCAAAACATGGTGGCCAGTTGTGAAATGGATCAAAAAACTCAATTCAGCCCACTTTTTACCTAACACGTTTTTGTTTTCAAATTGGATTTGGAAACCAAAAACTCACAACTTGGATCCACCCTAAACGGGCCCTTAAAAACTGATTTCTAATATATTTAACATTAAAATCCGAAATTCCTTTTGTTTTTCTTAAAATACTAAAAATCAATATCAATAAATATTTTACCAATATAAATAATCAAATAAATATATTATTCAAAAATAAATAATTTACGGGATATTACAGAAAGAATGGGTGAAATCTGAGTTGGGGGATCCGAATGACCTTCCCATGGCATTAAGGATCCTCTAGGGTCACGGTAAACACCCCGCAAAAGTTTGGGAAAAAATCATTACTAGAGTCCGAAAAGTCAAAATCGAAGGCTATAATCCATGTTTTTTGGTCATCCGGGAGGCCCCGGAACGAACGAGGATATTTTTGCATCACATTGCACCGGACACTCTTGCGGGACAAAGGAGGCCCCCAGGGTAATTTTCGGATACTTTATAGGCTTTGACGGTCGTTTTATGGGACATCACTTTATTTACCGGAAAACCAAATGCATGGGTGAAATCGGAGTTCATGAACCCGAATGAACTTTCCGGGGTACCAGAGGTCCTCTAGAGTCATGATAGACCCCTCAGAAAAGTTAGGACAAAAATCACAACCAAGCCCTGGAAGCCAAAACTCGAAGGCTATAATCAACGATTTTTGGGCTTTTGAGAGGCTGCGGAATGAAGGTGGATGTTTTCACACCATATCGCACGGACACCCTTAAGGACATGGGAGGCCTCATGGGTCAATTTTCAGGTCCCTGTTTAACTTGGACGACAGTTATACAGATGGGAGTAGTTTGGGCAAAAATCACCACTGGGCTCTAGGAAGCCGAAAATCGCACGTTATAATCAACGCTTTTTGGCTTCCGGTAGGCCCTGGAACAATGTGCGTATATTTTTTTATCACATCGCATAGGACACCCTAAAGGACATGGGAAGCCCACTGGGTCGATGTCGGATACCTAGTAAGCTTGGACAACCGTTTTAAGGGACACCATTCTGAGGCTCGGAACGCTGAAATCATGGGTGAACCTGGAGTTTAGGGATATGAATTACCTTCTTTGAGCAACGGGGATCCTCAAGGGTCACGATAGACCACCCTGAAAAAGTTTGGGCAAAAATCAAAATTAGGCCCCGGAAAGCCGATAATTGAAAGTTATAATCCACGTTTTTCAGACTTTCTGGAGGCTTTGGAACGAAGGTGGATATTTTCGCAACACATCGCATGGGACACCTTAGTGAAAATGGGAGGCCCCTGGGGTCAGTTTTCTAGTCCCTGGTAGGCTTGGACAGTCGTTTTACGGGACACCACTCAAAGGTTCGGATCTACGACAACATGGGTGAAATCCAAGTCTAAATATACGGAGAACCTTTTCGAGGCACCGGGGGTTGTCTAGGGTCACAATAGACCCTACAGAGAAAATTGGCCAAAAATAAAAATCGTGTCCCAGGAGCCCCAAAACGAAAGCTATAATCCACGTTTTTTGGGCAATTAGGACGCGTCAAAACGAAGGTGGATATTTTCGCACCACATCGCATGAGAGAGAACCTTTGGGGACATCAGAGGCCCCCGAGGTCAATTTTCAGGTCCCTTAAAGCGTTGGACGACCATTTTACATGACACCATTCTGAGGGACAAAACATCAAAAACATGGGGGAATTCGAAGTTTGGGGACCGGAATAACCTTCCTAGGACACTGAGGGTCCTCTAATAAGGTCACGGTAGACCCTACGGAGAAATTTTGGGAAAAAATCACAACAGATCCCGGAAAGCACATTTGAAAGCTGTAATCCACTTTTTTGGGGGGATCCAAGAGGCCCGAGAACGAAGGTGGATATTAACGCACTGCATCGCACGAGACGCTCTTAATGGACATGGGAGGCACCCAAGGAAGGTTTTCGGGTCCCTAGTAGTCTTGAACGGTCGTTTTATTGGACACCATTTTAAGGGGCGGAACACCGAAAACATGGGTGAAATCGTAGTTCAGGGACTCGAATAACCTTCACATGGCACTGGTGGTCCTCTAAGGTCATGATAGACTTCTCGGAAAAATTTGGTCAAAAATCACAACCAAACCTCGGGACGCCGAAAATCGAAGGCTAATTAATGTTTTTTGGCTTCCGAGAGGCTCCGGAATGAAGGTGGATATTTTCATACCACACCGCACGGGACACAATTGGGGGAGATGAGAGGCCCCCGGGGTCAGTTTCCAGGTCCCTGATAGGCTTGAACGGTCGTTTTATGGGTCAGCACTTTAAGGATTGAAACACCAAAATAGTGGGTGAAACCTAAGTTCGGGGACCCGAATGACCTTTCCGGGGCACTGAGGGTCCTCTTGGGTCACAATAGACACCTGTAAGATGTTTGGGAAAAAATAATAACTGAAGCCCTAGAACCCGAAATTGAAGACTATATAATCCACGTTTTTTGGGCATCCGGGAGGTCGCGAAACAAAGAAGGATATTTTCTGCACCACATCGCACGGAACACTCTTAGGGGAAATGGGAGGCCCCAAGGTGAATTTTCGGGTCCCTAATTGGCTTTGACGGTCGTTGTAAGAACCCTCGCGGGAAAAAACCCCACCGAGCGCCTCTCGCGGGCTCTTGGTCAAAAATCGAGAGGATTTTGTATTATTTAGAATTAAAGGGGATTTGATTAAGATTCCCAGGAAGTCGCTACCAAATTTTAAGGAAAATAAGGAAACCAATCTATTGAAAATAACCCAAGTCGAAAGTCTAAATAGACTCCAACCTGAGTTAAGTGCACCACAATTCCTATTGGGAATATTGACTCGAATGACCCAATGGCCAAAGATTGAGTTTAGGGGTTGTAGGTACGAATTGGGAAGGTGTTAGGCACCATATTACGCCCGTTTCAATAAACGGCCTTTACTAATTGATCTTGATTAATTGATAATATTGCACGATTCCATACAAATCCGGTCATCCAAAGTCCTAGATTTAACTAAGTGGGTTTGAACAACCAATAAATTATATGTTATCACTTTTGCATTCATTTAATCTAATTTGCATAAGAACAATAGAAAAAGATCAGTTATTGCATGCTAAAATAAATTAAAGCAACAACTACAATAAAATCCTCCAACCCTACTTTGATTGCTAAACGCGCGAAGCTGCTATATTTCATCAATAAACGAATTAGTAACTTCAAGGCAATTAAAACAATTCAATAGAATTAACCATGGTCGAATATAAAATAAAATATGATCAGAAATAATGTAAAATAGATTTGAAAGCTCTCAGGTGGAACCTTGAATGAATTAGAATTGAATGTCAATGCTCTTGAACTTGTAGTTGAGAAGGACTGAAGGTTGAATTAGAGGTTGGATGGTAGAGTTTGAAGGTATTTTGATGGTGTTTAGGGTTGTTTATTTGATGATGGAGGAAGGAGATGGAGGAATATTGAGAGAATATGGTTAATTAGAGAGCTCTAGGTTTAATTTGAGTTCACCATTGTGTTCCCCTTGAAAAAACGGAGGAAAAGAGTATACATAGAGGTAGGTTTAGGTGTGGAACGTAACTGATAAAAAGGCCGGACAAAATAGTCCATCAGGCACCTCGGGTGGGGCCGCTTAGCGTTCAAGCGGCTACCGCTCCAACAAGCGGCTAGCCTCTAGGACTAACGGTCTAGCCGCTAGGGCAAGCGGTCAAGTCGTTAGCCAAACGGTTCAGCCGCTTGCCAAGCGGTTTGACCATTCCAGCTAGCGGTTCTTGATCTTCGGCGGGCCATAACTTCTTTGATTGAACTCCATTTGACCTGATTCGTTTAGCATTCAATTCCTTGTTCAAAGGGTTTTCTTTGGACATATTATTTCTGGAGTTATGGCCCAAACACTAGAGAAGTGTCCATTTCAGTATACCTTGCGGTAATTCATATCTCATTCGTTTCTTATTGGATTTGGACCCATAATATATCATTTTGAAGGTATTTGTATGAGGAATTCATGTAAATTAAGCTCACTTTTGAATTCTTCTCTAATAGAGGAAAATCCTATTTGAACCGTGGAGTGCGGTAATCAGAATATCGTTTTTGTCCCATAACTTTGTCGAATCACATCTTTTGACTCCAGTGTCTGTTTGGGACAAGGTAAGGGGCGTTGGAAAGGTTATAGAAAGGGGTATGTAATGGAAGGGGTTTGATACAAGTTACTAGGGTATTGACATAGAATTCAATATTCTTAAATGTTGGCTATCGTCATTGGGCAAATAAAAAAGGGTGGCACATTTTGGTGTCTACAGTTGTTTTATGGGAGACCACTTTATTGGCCGGAACACCGAATGCAAGGGTGAAATCGGAGTTTGTGGACCCAAATGACCTTCTGGGGGCACCAGAGGTTCTCTAGGGTATGAAAGACCCCCCGGAAAATTTGGGACAAAAATCACAACCAGGCCTCGAAAGCTGAAAACTGAAGACTATAATGCACGTTTTTCTATTTGGGAGTCTCGTGAATGATGGTAGGTATTTTCATACCACACCGCACGGGACATAATCGGGGGAGATGAGAGGCCTCCGAGGTTAGTTTCCAGGTCCCTGATACGCTTGGACGGTCGTTTTATGGGTCACCACTTTAAGGGCCGAAACACCGAAAGAGTGAGTGAAATCTAAGTTCGGGGACCTGAATTACCTTCCCGGGGTACTAAGGGTCCTCTTGCGTCACAATAGACTCCCGGGAGAAGTTTGGGAAAAAATCATAGCCGGAGCCCGATAACCCGAAATTAAAGGCTAATCCATGTTTTTTGGGCATTCGGGAGGTTCCAAAACGAAGGCGGATATTTTTGCACCACATCGCATTGGACACCTTTACAAGATATGGGAGCCCCTATAGATTGTTTTTTGGGTCCCTGGTCGGTTTGGACGACCGTTTTATGGGACACCACTAAGGGCTCGTTCTTTTCAATTGAAAACTGAAACTGGTAACTGGGAGAAACTGGACAAAACTGGTGAAAACTGAAAAGTCTAACTGGTAACTGGGAAAAACTTGGAAAACTGGGTCAAACTGGGAGGAACTAGGAAAAATTGGGAGAAACTGGAAAAAACTGAAAAATTGTTTAATTTTCACTGTTAATAATAATAATAATAATAATAATAATAATAATAATAATAATAATAATAATAATAATAATAATAATAATAATAATAATAATAATAATAATAATAATAATAATAATAATAATAATAATAATAATAATAATTAATAATAATAATAATATCAATAATAATAATAATAATGTAAATAATTATTATTTATATTATTATTATTATTATAAGTATTAATACATATGATTAATTAATTAATTAATAATAATAATAATAATTATTATAATAACTATTATTATTATTATTATTATTATTATTATTATTATTATTATTATTATTATTATTATTATTATTATTATTATAACTAGGCAATACTGGACAAAATTGGGCAAAATTGGGTCAAACTGGGCAAAACTGGACAAATCTGAATTTTGTAACTGATGAAAATTGGACAAAAGTGGACAAAACTGGAAATCAATTGAAAAGAACATGCCCTAAGCAGTGGCGGATCTAGCAAACTAATAAAATGGGTGCCAAAACTTAATTAATAAATATTATGGGTGCAAAACTAAATTGTTAGAGTATTTTAACAATAATTTTCAAAAAAATTCCAAAAAGTAGGGTATTTTAGCAAAATTTTCCGAAAAAATTGGTTGCCCGGGACCCTGGTGCCTCATACTACATCCGCCACTGGCCTTAAGAGCCTGAACACCGAAACCACGGGTGCAATCGAAGTTTGAGGACTTGGATTACCTTCTCGGGGCATCGGGGTCATCTAGGGTCACCATAGACCATCCAAAGAAGTTTAACCAAAAATCACAACCAGCCCCCAAGAAGCCGAAAATCGAAGGCTAAAATCCACGTTTTTTCATCCGGGAGGCCCCCGAACGACGGTGGATATTTTTGCACTACATCGCACAGGACACCCTCAGTAGACATAGGAGGCCCCCGGGGTCAGTTGTCGGGTCCCTTGTAGGCTTGGGCGACTATTTTATGAGACACCACTCTAAGGGTCGAAACTCCGAAAGTATGGGTGAAATAGGAGTTCGGGGATCGAATGACCTTTTCGGGGCATCGGGGGTGCTCTTGGGTCATGACAACCCCACAGAGAAGTTTGGGCAAAAATCACAACCAGGCTCCGGAAACCCGAAAATCGAAGGTTATAAATCAACGTTTTTTGGGCTTCCAAGAGGCTCCGGAACGAAAGAGTTTTTTCCACCACATCACACGGGACATCCCTAAGGGACATGAAAAGCTACCGGGGTTGATTATCGGATTTCTAGTATAATTGGACGGCCGTTTTACGGGACACTGGTCGGGACAAAAGTCAATATGTTAATGTGACGATTACGTTTTATTTTGATCTGCATTTGGTTTATATTGCTAATTATGGTGACCATGCTTAACTTGATCCAGTTGTTTGTATGGTTGGTGAAGAGCATCAAGGGCATGTTTGAAAAGAAGTTACAAGTATAGAGATAGAATGTGTTGTCGAATGCATGCTCAAACATTATTAGGTGCAATGGCTTTAGTTTTTCTATGAAATCGAGAGCAATTTGATTCTCTTCTGCTGGTTCTAGTGAACCATTATGTGAAATATTTGTACAGTTTTTGTGCCAGGGCATCACTCAACTCTCAAGTGTATGTTAGATGAGTCAATGAACCAATATCATATAGACAAAACAGGGAATGACTTGATTTTTTTCTATTTTTTTCATTTAATGTCTTTTTGAGAAAGCTTTAATTTTTACTCGTTTGTACTTCTTATAGGGCGGGAAATTCTATATATGTAGAATGTAGCGTATGATCCTTATTCAAGATAACAATATATATATATATAGAGAGAGAGAGAGAGAGAGACTCGTGAATATGTTGCTATAAATGCATATAATTAGGATCACACAATCAATTACATGTCTCCAATAATTGACAATTTGGCACACAAAAATGCGTTGTAGTTACTAGTTAGTTTTAGTATCTCCTATCTCTCTCTTTTTCTTTTTCTTTTTTTTTTCTTTTTTTAATCTCGATAGTATCTCACTATCTCCTATCGAAAGAAAATACGAGTAGATATAGAAAAATTTACTTTATCCTAATTTCTCCGATCCATTGCCAAAAATATATACTAATTGGAACACCTACCCGATTGTCTTGTAGATTGCACAACATATACTTGAAAGGTTAAATGAAAGCAAACATATTTTTTTGGATAATTAAAATCTTTAAATTCATAGTAAAATCACTAGTATATGTGCATCAATCATATAGATACATGATAAATGATCGAGCACCAATTATGAAAGAAACTCCTATACATCTACACATAATCTTGCTTTAGCCATGGTAAAACACAATAAAAGTCATATGTAGCACAAAACACACCACAATCCACTAAACATAAGTTGATCAATGCACTCCTGACATACAATTTATAAAAAATTCCAACTATGTAAAATTGAGAAATCAAAAACAAGAAATCAAACTACATTACCAGATTGAACAGAAAATCAAGATACACCTTTCTTTCCTTTTTATTTAAGGATGAGAATTAACTAATCTCATTCTACACCCTTTACATACACTAGATCAACTTTTGACTAGTGACGAAAACAAAGAACAACTCAAGAACTATCAAGAAACTATAATAATGGTAATTAACTAACCTTTTGTGCTAACATCGATCGACAATTCGACATACCAAAGAGATCAGAACAAATTCACCAAGAATTACTGATCACTACGAAAGGCCTTGAAGTAAAAACCTCTTTGACAGGCTCAAAATAAATAGCAATCTCATCACCTTTCTTAAACCCTCGACTTCTGAATATAGTCATATTAAGCCCTAACACATACTTATCTTGCAACCCTTTCTCAAAGTATGTCTGTTCATCCATTGGTCCATACACTATAGGACTGTTACTTTCAGTCATGTCCCATACCGTTACGTAAGTCTTGTTACCTGTAACAATACGGATAGCAAACTCTAGGAAAGAGTACTTAAAGATATGATCAAAGACAATGTCATGAGTTAACTGAATCTTGGCTGTCGTGATCTCGTCGATTTCGAGTGGCTTTCGGATCCTCCATGGATTGTTGTTGTTGTTGTTGGTGGTGGTGGTGGTGGTGTCTTGTGGTTGGGGCTGCTGGTGCTCGACTTAGTCGTCTCGGATTTCGATGAGAGTTCTTGTCACTTGGTATGGCCTGTTAAGTGCCATTGCTGCCTTCCAATCCGGTTTGATTAGTTTTCTTGTTGGGTTAAGTAGTTGAATCCGGTCAGGGTTAGGATACGATTTTGTCTTAAGGATCTTGGTCAGTGACTCACTGCTAGCTAGCTTAGCTAAAAAAGAAAATATCAGGAAAATTATTTTAGAGAAAAAAAACCCAAAGAAACCAAGAACAAGAAATGAAATCTTTTCTGGAGTAACGGCTATATGGTTTCAACTATTACGTCTTGTAGTGTACATAACGTGGAGATAATATATGTCTTTGACTCTTTGTAATTAGGTTTACTAGTAATTCATTTGCATTTACAGAAATCGAGAATGGAAATGAATTTTCATTAGCATGTTGAAAATGTCGGCGGAGAATTAAGTTTGTCATGAAATTAGTCATAAACTTATTATATCCGTTTACGGATAATCTTGTACGGAGTACGGAGTGTTGAATATGGAATGTAATTTAAAAACGATGGGATTTGACATGCTTCAAAAAGAAAATTAAATTTCGACAAAACTAATTTAGAAAGAACGTGGATCAATGTTTTGATTTGTCTAGAAAATCGACAACTCTATTTGACTCCGAACATTTCTCTTTTTTATTTTGCTTTGTCAAATATATGTTTGGCAAATTTTGGTAAGTCAAAGAACATGATACCTCCAAAACTTTTCTAATGTTACGATAACTCAACTTACGTGGTGTTACCTGTTACCGAATAGATACTTTGAAAAAGATAAAATGGAAGAAGAAGGGTTCTTTACTTTGGGCTTTCATTGGGCCTCTTGGACTTCTCTCTAATTTTGGTCTTTTGGGCTTTCCTTGTAGTAAGCTTAAGTCCTCTTGGACTTCTCTCCAATTTTGGTATTTTGGGCTTTCATTTCATTTTACAGAGAAAGATGCTCTGCAGCTCTGCCCATACCTGTCAGACTACCCTTTACCAACAACTGTCCACTACTCCACTTGACAATTTGTTTTTTCTTTTTTTTGTTGAAAGGGACTGTCCACTAACTTTAAAATTACAGTAATCACTAATCACCTTCATACACATAAAAAAAAAAAATATTATTTACAGTAATCACCTATGCTAGTCAACACTCTCTCACTTTACCTCAGCCAATAAGACCCTGCCACGTCACCAAAGTCAACTAATTTGAACCTCTTTTAGCATCACTACAATGGTTCTGGATACACCAGATAAATGGTAGCTCCCAAAATGGATAAGGGCTAAAGCTACCGAGTCACCTGTACATCCCACGTGTCTAGCACGTGCTTGGACAAACACCAACCCATATTCAGGGAAAAAGTCCTAACACTCACCGACACGTGTCAGTCACTCACACCTCCTTCCCTTTCTAATCCCTAAAACCCTTTCTTCAATTCAGTCTTCTCTCTCCCACCATTTTAGCCCTCTCTCTCTCTCTCTCTCTCTCTCTCTCTCTCTCTCTCTCCATTCTATCTGCTCTGTATTGGTTCAATCAAAGGCAAAGCTTATATTAGTCAAAATATTAAATTTTTATCTTAAGTGGGATTCATGTTGCATGATCATGAAGATGATGATGATATTCAGCTTCAATCTCTCATGAAATTGGTAAGAAAAATCACACTACTCTCCCAGAAATGCTAGATCCTTTCTCTCTTCTTCATTTCCGTTTTTCCAAAATCTGGGTTCGTAAACGCAAAAAAAATCCCATCTTTTTATAAACCCGCCTTACTCTTTCTTTAATCCAATCAATTTCTTTTTCATTAATCTAACACCTCCCCTGTATATAATCCTGTAATTACAAATTCCCCTTTTGTTGATCATCTTTTGTTAGTATAAATTTCTGGGTTTTTGTTTGATTAATTTGGTTTTGTACATATTATCTTGGATTGAATCAGTGACAACAACAACCAACCAAAGATTTAGACTTTAGAGAGAGGTTTTTTTTATAACTAGGAGTTTATTTTATAAACCCTTGTGTTAGAAACTGGCAAAGATGAGTTTAGGCACAGCTGAGGGAGAATCAGAAGAAGAAATTCATCTCCCAGCTGATATAAATTGGGAAATGTTGGATAAATCAAAGTTCTTTGTTTTAGGAGCTGCTTTATTTTCTGGTGTATCAGCTGCTTTATACCCAGTTGTGGTGCTCAAAACCCGGCAACAGGTGTCACACTCTCAGCTTTCGAGTCTCGGGAGCGCCATATTAATCGTGAAAAATGAAGGTTTCCGAGCCCTTTATCGAGGGTTTGGAACTTCCCTCATGGGAACGATCCCTGCCAGGGCGCTCTACATGACGGCCCTGGAGGTGACCAAGAGTAGCGTTGGGTCTGCTACTATTGGTCTTGGGGTCCCTGAGCCCACGGCCACCACCATAGCCAATGCTGCGGCTGGGGTGTCGGCCGCTGTCGCGGCTCAGTTGGTTTGGACCCCTGTTGATGTGGTTAGTCAAAGACTAATGGTGCAAACAACCACATCCTGGACAAGTACTAACAAGAGTAACAACCCCCATATTAACAAGATGAGGTATGTTAATGGGATTGATGCTTTTCGAAAAATTGTTAAAGCAGATGGATATAGAGGGTTATATAGAGGATTTGGGATATCTATATTGACCTATGCACCTTCTAATGCTGTTTGGTGGGCGTCTTACTCGGTTGTTCAACGACTTATGTGGGGCGGTATAGGGTGTTATTGTTGCAAAAAGGATCAAAATTCTAGCAATGGTGAGGGGACTGGGGCTTATAGGCCGGACCCTAAGGCGGTTATGGCGGTCCAAGGGTTGAGTGCAGCTATGGCAGGTGGTGTTTCAGCCTTGATTACAATGCCATTAGATACTATCAAGACAAGGTTGCAAGTGTTGGACAGTGAGGAAAATGGGCGAGGGAGGGGTCCAACAGTGGCTCAAACTGTAAGGAACTTGGTCCGGGAAGGTGGGTGGACGGCGTGCTACCGGGGGTTAGGCCCCCGGTGGGCTTCAATGTCAATGTCTGCCACCACCATGATCACTACTTATGAGCTCCTCAAGAGGCTCTCTGCCAAGAACCAAGAGGGTGTGACTTAGCTTAGGTAAAGGAAGAGGAAAACCAAAGAGGACTATGAGAGGAAATTGGTCAATGTAATAAGATAACAAGGTTTCGCACTACTGTTTTCACTCTAATCTTGTTTAAGATCCTTTGGAAATGGAAATCAGAGTTACTTCTTTTTTTCCCCTTCACCAAACTTTGTTAGCTTTGGTGATTGGCAATTAGGAATTGTGATTAGTGTAACTTCTACTTATCGTCCAAAATATAAATATTTGCTTCTTTTTTTGAGAAAAATCAATGTCATTGATAGTGCCAATATTGTTATTATTGTAATTATTGATGGTTTTAGTAAAGCTAGTCACTTGCATATCCTGACAATTTTAGTTTTAACATATTTCATGTACTATCCAATCTTGTTTGGATATATAGAGGGCAAAGTTAGAAAGAAAGTGGAGATCGGAAAACTATTCCTTTCTTTTTCACTTTGAGAATAAAGGGCCAAACAAAGAACCTATGTTAATGTGACTTCTTATCGTATTGAACTCACCATGTGCCTAAGCCCATGAATATTATGCATGTTGTGTCACTGGTATGCAATTGATTATAAATTTTGTTACTTTTTTCTCTCAAAGTCCAACTACATTGACATTCACGAGCATTACTACTATTGTCACTATTCAATTTGACCATGTGATATCCGCACCAAATTTTGACCATGTGATCTTCTTAACTGTTACCACATATCCTATTTTGAGACAAATAAGTAGGGCTTTTATTGAACCAAGAAAGAATATCCTAAAAAACACTCTTGCAAAAGCCATAGAATAAGTAATATTGTTTTCAAAATAAGTTTGTTGCAAGACTTGCAACCAATTTAACTAAAAGTTTAAACGGATGATTGAAATTTGAATGTCAAACGAATATTATACTTACTAATTACATTTTTCAATTAAAATATGCTTATATAATGTCTAGGAGGATATCATCCAATCTAACATGAGATCAATTAATAGTACTACAGATAATGGTTTGAACATTTCCTAGCTTATCTATTTTTTTTTTTACAAAAAAGTATGCAAAAGTATCATATTTTAAAAAGGGAAAACTGATTAAAAAATTAAAATACAACGGGAGTGAGATGAATATAAAAATATATGTGAGACGACCTCATCCGTGAAGCATGATATCTTACCTATGAGTATTAATGTAATATCATCGTAACTGAAAAATAATGTTTTCAAACAAAAAAAGTGATATTTTCAAATAAAAAAATAATACCATGAGATCGTCTCATAACAAATTTTTTGTGAAACAAAAACCTGATAAGGTAGAGCAATGGGGAGAAAGTGAGACACCACTACATTGTCAAATCTATGGAATAAAATATATCCAAACCTAGAAGCTTCTAGCATTAATTAATGACTTGAAAGACACGGGAGCAGTTAGAGGACTCACGAATCACGATACATAATGTTTGTTATTTTGGATTGGATCACAATCTTTTTGTAGCAAGCGCATGTTTGCAAACGCCACGAACTTGATTATTTTGCTCTTCTTCAACTTTTGTTTATTCTTTTTCAATTTTCCTAATTTGTTCGCATGCTTTAAAAATACTACTAATATTAGTCAAAAGTATCTTTGGTGAATGCTTATCCAGCTTAGTTAAATATCCTAACCTAATAACCATATAGTGTATAGTACATTAAGACACTAAAATCTAAAACGCTTTACTATAACACAAATCAAACAACCTTCTAAGACACTTCAACAGTAATCATCATGGGACTCATGGTACCAGTCAGGATTAAAAAGTTAACACGACAAGTCTGAATGTCTGATCTAAATTCAGTATGCACCAACAAAGAGTTGTTATAGTCCTCAACAAATGCAAGAAGAAAATTTCAGACTAAATGGCCACATAACCACGAAAAATTATTAAATGGCTTTGTACCATTTTCCCACCTCTTACAATTACCACTTTTTTAGGGCAGTGAATTTGAGTGAGCTCCATTTTTTTTTGCCAGAGGTGTGAAAATTGATCCCGAACCATGTAATAACGTGTCACCACAACCACACTACAATATGCCTATCTAGCAAAAGTAATAAAATATAAAGCAAGAATAAGATACAAACATGGAATCGACAGCACATGTTCTCCAAAACATTCTTTTCCACACCTACAATTTAGAGTAAGTAATAAGTACTTACATAGGCGATTCATCATCATGTGATCCAAGTATCAAACTTTTCGAATTGTTGCCAAAAGGCCAATCACCTCACTGGCATCATACATGCACAGGTGACGTTTTGCCACTACGGGATGTCGCACACTCTGCTCACACTTGTAAATAGTGAAGATAAGACTAAACCATAATCTAGGAGCAACAACAAATTAGGTTTTGGGCTTTTGGCCTATAGAGGTATGGTCTTATGGATACAGTTCTATAGATTAGAGGTATGCAAATAGTGAAGATAAGACTAAAGCATAAGATTAACATATATAGACCTTCATGAAAACTATTTATCATCAAATAGGGGAACTATCAAACAAGATAGAAAAATTGAGCTAGTTGTTTTCATGTGAACTACTGAGTTCCTAGATCCTAAGACACAAGTTCTAGAAACATGCTCAACTTGAGCTAATAGAAGGATAAACAATGAACAGAGACGCATGACAACAAGATACCAAAAGCCAAGCCACCATCTGTTCCAACTAGTGCCGGATGTGAGGAAGAAGCAGAGATAGGAAAATGTGCTACGTCATGGTCGAGATCTCTTGTTACTGCAGGAAGGGCATTTGTACTGTTTGATGTGCTCAGCCCTCGCCGGTGTGATCTTCACGCACTTGCCATGGAACCATGTTTCACATATGTCACAGCAGATCCAGAACTCATCTGATGCATAGCTCTCCCCGCATGCTCCACATAAAGTATCTCCATGCTCGTCGTCCTCCGCTTCTTCCAAGCCCCCCTCCTCCTCCTCCTCCTTCGGCTGAGCGATCTTTGAATACTTACCCTGCAAGTTAGATTACTGAATTCATTATCTCATACATGGAAGTAGACACATAATATATTCCCCAAAAGTGATCAAGGGGACCATAGAATCACCAAACTACACTAGATACAGATCAGATAGTTGGCAGTGGAACCCCATACTAAATGAATGGAATCCTAGTTCTCTCAACCAACCAAAAACACCAGAGTGCATAATCTTTCTCCTAAAGGTGGAGAGAGAGAGGATGAGATTACAGTGTACAACATTTCCCGTCCTCTGGATAGACATCTCCTGCTTTACAATAATGGAACATACTCGTTCCTCCAACTGGAGGTTATGGAACTTCATGAGTAGAAGTTTACAACAAAATGCAGGAATACACTGACAGATGTACCTAGATCATCACTCCAAGCCAAGTATGAACTGTAATACCAGGCTTAGGCTTACAGCTACCATTGCCCCATTTCCACTTATGAAGGAAGATCGTGGCAGATAGATTTCCACCCATTGGAAAACAAAATATTGATCAGACTACTACAGGCATAGGATAGCCAACAACAGGTAAACAATCTTTTGATTCATGAGATGGTAGTTATGGACTTAAAGATCTAGTAGTATTTATTAACTATCACTAGCATAATGGCATCACCAAATGGAATGATAACATCTGAGTAATTACAAAGAGGAACACCAACAAGATGATATTACAGTGGTCTACAATGAAAGCTCGACAAGAATGAGAACAGCATTGAAACATACCTACCCACCCAATCAGATGTTAGAAGTTAAAACAGAGGGTACCCACACAACTAGGTGAACAATAAATCATTTGACAAACAATTGAGGGTTTTTTTACCGCTTTGGGGTTTGACTTTGACTTGCTGCTGCTGTGATTTGAAACTGAAGATTTCTCCTTCACTTGCTTCTTAGCAGTACCAGTCAGCATCTCAAAAATAGTTGGGAGATCATTCATCATATTGAACAGCCGTCTCCTACATCATAAATATATGTGGACAAGTGAGCTTCGACACAATACAAAAAAAAAAACAAAAACTACTGAAACCATGTTATTAAAATTCCCATGCATCCAGAACTATTCAAACAACTCCTAAGAACTCTCATTTGACATCGATTAAACACAATTAAGGATGAATCAAAGCCAAGAATTCACCGACATATTCATTTTGCTATTGTGTTCATGTACCAACAACATTTCCCAACCAGACAGGCTCGCCAATTCAGAAGTCATAGTCATCCCTTAACAAACACAACAGATCTCCCAAATAACATAGAATATTAACAACACTAAAATTCTCGGACAAGCAAATGGCCTTTGACACGCAATCTTATAAAGATTAAATGAAAAATGATAGGATTAATTTCATGAAGAAAGAAAGAAAGAAACCATGGATAATGATAAAAACCTACAAAAGATCTGATACAAATTCATACAATATGAAGCAAAGGCACTCAACAAAAATAGTCAGAGTCAAGTGACAGAGAGTATCTACAATTCTACATAATCATGCAGTCACGCTACTGTTGCTACTTTCTGAACTCCCCGCAACAGTGGTATTACACCTTTACTAGGTGCGAAAACAGAATATCTTGAATCATACAAGAACCAAGGAAAGTATCATTGAGATTGTGATAAAATCCACAACTCACGGGGCTAAAGGGGTGTTTGGCCAACTTTCTTCAAATTTCAGCTTCTCCCCCTCATTTCCGTCACATTCTTCCCCCTCCACCATCAAATTCAGCTTCTTGGAAGCTGAAAATAGCCCCCGAAGAGGTTAGAAGTAGAAGCTTTAATTTGGAGCTTCTATTTTTGGCCACCTTAAGGGGTATTTTCAGCTTCTAAAAAGCTGAATTTGGTGGTGGAGGGAGAAGAATGCAAGGAAAATGAGTGGAAGAAACTGAATTTGAAGAAGTTTGGCCAAACACCCCCTAAGATTAGCTAGATAATCATGATTATGCAAACTTGCAATGATATTTCTGACACTAGTTCAGTATACCTGTCAGCTTTATCAAACCCAAACCTAGCACCAAAATAAAATGCAACAGACAGCAACCAGGCATCACTGTGTACAGCAACCAAAGCTAGCCAATCCTTTTCCTGCATCCCATCTCTCGCAAAGTTTATTCCCAAAGCAGGTTCTGGGAGCTCTGGGGGAACCTCCTCAGCAGGTAGATTCACCTCCCACTGCTCACTTGGGAACCCATACAAGCAAAGATTTTCTTTCTCTGTTGAACACAAACCAAATCCTTAGTTGATAAACTTTTGTAAAAAAAAAAAAGGTGATGATGAACAAGGGATTACATAGAGATAAGGATGAACACATAAAGATATGGAAAGTTTTGAAGGATTTTACAATAGCTATAAAATTAAGGGATGGTAAACCAGTTTGTGATTAGTATTGAGTGGAACAATATTGTTGCTAAATAAATAAAGACTGCAAGAATAGATGTACAGTGTAACTCTGTAAAGGTTATAGATTTTGCCAATGGAATAAACCAAGAGCTAAAACAGAGGGGGTTACATAGAGATAATGAACAAAGAATACATAGAGATAAAGATGAACACATATAAAGATATGGAAAGTTTTAAAGCTTTTTACAATAACTATAAACTTAAGGGGTGGTAAACCAGTTTGCCACTAGTATTGACTGGAACAATATTGTTGCTAAATAAATAAAGACCGCAAGAAAAATGTGAAGTGTAACTCTGTAAAGCTTAAAGATTCTGCCAATTGAATAAAGCAAGACCTAAAACAGAGTGTTCCCTACAAATAGCTTTGTGCTCAAGTATATATTGATGATGGAAACTCGTAAATAGGTTAGTCCCAACATACTTATGTCACTTCCGAATGGTAGGCTTTCCCAAGAAAGGATTTTAAATAGGTTACATAACTAAACTAGTAAATATGGCAGTTCTTCATTATTTTTCTTCAGTACCAGCTTTGGGTGTGGGTGTGGATCCTCCTTAGATGCTCCACTATTTTAACATTAATTACCAAACGTAGACATGTCATGATAAGCTTAAGTAAAGCATCAGTTCAACAAGAGAACAGCAAAATGTTCTATGCAAAAAACTAGCATCTCGTAAGCTAGAGTTGTAGTCATATGAATGGACATATATACACAATTACACGGCACTCAACATATGTATGTTCAAATGATAACTTGACCATCATAAGTAAGGGTAAGACGTCTATATTTGACTGTGTATTACAGAATGAGGCGTAGTCAAACCAATAAACACCAGATTTGACACCTCACACAGCAAGCAATGCTACGCTTAACAAATAATACAGCATGGATGTCATTATAATTATAATTTTATCCTTAACAATGCAGGTGATTTCATATTCACACACCACATTCTGCAAACACAGAGCACTAAATACTTGGAGGACAAAGCAAGTCCTCCTTCAAAAACCCAAGTTACTTAACAGCAGTTTAATGAATTGAACTTAAAACATGCCAAATACAGAGACAACAATGCAACTCAACCATTTCAAACTTTAAGAGCCTGTTTGGGAGTAGGAGAATGGAGGGGAAGGGAGGGGAATGAGGGGAAAATAATAAATTCTCCTTGTTTGTGAGTTTTTTTTAAGAGAGAGAAGGGAGGGGAATGAAGGGGAACAGTTCCCCTCCATTCCCCTCCATTAACTCAATTTTTGTTCCCCTCCAAATTGGGGGGAATGGAGGGGAAGGGGAATTTTTAAGTGAAAGTAGTCGGCTCCCCTCCAATCCCCTCCCTTCCCCTCCCTTCCCCTTACTTAAACTCCCAAACAAGGTGAAATACTACCTTCATTCTCCTCCCTTCCCTTCCCTTCCCCTCCCCCTCATTCCCTTCCCTTCCCTTCCCTTCCCACCCAAAACTTCCAAACAGGCTGTAACTAAGCAACTAAAAATTTGGGCTACCATTTGCATGAGTAATCAACATCACTGTCCCAATCTCATCTGTCTGCATGCATTAAGAAATTTGGGCTCGATATTGCGTTACGCAATGAACTTAACAAAATTATCCTCCCTACTTAAAACTGCAAACAAACACACGAACTAGAAGCATATTTTACCACTTATTTATTTATTTTTCCTTTTCTTATATTGCAGCAATTTCCAGCATAAGATAACATGTACTCGTACTTAATATAACCATCACAATCATAAAAGTTAAGTAGAGCAAACCCAGCAAAATTCAGCAACTAAAACAGTCCAAAACAAGCAAACAAAACAAATCATGAAAAAACAATTAAAATCCACACATCATATAATACCACATTGACCACTCTCATCAATCATGACCAAAAATAAAACAAACCAAACAAACTCCCAATTTCCAACCAACACAATTTCTCAAACAGAGAGAGAAACCCTAACCTGGGTCACACTGCTGAAAAAATTCCTCAACATCTGTCAACCAAAAAAAAAACACCGTCACTCAATAAAAAAAAAAATAACGCAAATAATTTCCCGGAAAAATATAAAATTAAAAAAACTCAGCAATAAAACAGCAAATTCAACAATTTTTCTTTTTCCCGGTAATTTCGTTCAACATTGGACTTCAAGAAACCAGAAAGACCAAAAGACGAACCAGAATTCCAAAATTCAAATACCCAATAAAAAAATAAAGAACAAGAAGAAGAAAGAAAAAAAGAAACCATCAGTGAGAGCTTTAATTAAACCAGCACGACGGCCTTTGAAATCCCTAAAAACTTCTTCGACCGTTCGTGGATTGTAGTGTGGCTGTGCACCTCCGTCCATTGTTAGAGCGAAATTCTCTAGAGAGAGAAAGTAATAAGAGAGTTTTTAGAGAGAGAAAAGAAGGGCAGTAGTACGTATAGAGGAGGAGTTTGTGCTCAGGTGGAGGAGAGAGAAAGTGAGAGAGACGGGGGGTTTTGAATAGTGGGGGGACTGGGGTTGAGACTTGAGAAAGGAGGGGTTTAACTATATTGGATAGAACGGTGACAAGTCCGAGTGATTAGAGACTTTTTTTTTTATTTATTTATTGTTTCCCTCAATAATAATAATAAATAAATAAATAAAAAAAGAGAGAGGGTTTCTTATTGATGATATATTTTTCTAACAGTAATGAACTTGAAAGAGTCCATTTTTGCCCATATCAAAAATTCATCCTTTTTTTCCATGGAATTTCACTTCATTGAGAGTTTGAGACATTGACCCTACTTAGATTCAATTATCAATGGTCAAGGTTATTTTTGGCACAAATTATTGCCTCGACTTCAAAGTCACAACAAAATAATACTGAAAGAAAATGAAATTTTCTTCAATATATAGTGTTGTTGTATCTACGTAGGATCTATGCAATATAAATTAATTTTTTCAAGGTGTGTCTCCGTTCTTTTTTCCCCTACCCACTTTCCTTTTACATTCGTTCTTTTTATTCCTATCCACTTCTCCTTTTAGTAATACTTTGAGTATTAAAAGATCAATTTATCCTTACTTTTTCTTGTCATCATTACTTTCCAACCCACTACTAACTCACACTCTCTCTCATATTAAAATAAGGGCAAATAAAGAATTTTTGTTCCAAAAACAACTCTCATTAAACTCCGTGCAAAAAGAAGTGGGTAGGAGAAAAAAGAACGGAGTGAATAGCTTTTATAGGCTGAAAAAGGTGCAAAAATGACCACTTATTTATCGGCCATACCTTTGGTGTTCCAACTCTTATACTAGTGTCCTATAAAACGCCCTTCCAAATCTATCAGGGACCGGAAAAGCGACCCCTATAGCCTCCCATGTCCTCTAGGGGTATTTCGTGCATGTGTTGCAAAAATATCCACCTTCGTTCCGTAGCCTTCCGCAAGCCCAAAAATCGTGGATTAACCTTCATTTTCGGCTTCCCAGACCCCGGATGTCATTTTTGTCCAAACTTCTCCGGGGGGTCTATCATGACCCTAGAGGACCCTCGATACCATATGAGGGACATCCGAATCCCCGAACTTTGATATCCGCCATGCCTTTTGTGTTCGTCTCTTACACCAGTGTCCCGCAAAACGCCTTTCCAATAAGCGATTCCGAGGGCCTCCCATCTCCTCTCTATGTGTTCCTTGCGATGCGGTGTGAAAAAAATCACTTTCGTTCAGGGGCCTCTCGCAAGCCCAAAAAACGTGGATTACAACATTTATTTTCGGCTTCCCGGGCCTCGGGTGTCAATTTTGCCCAAACTTCTTCGGAGGATCTATCATGACCCTACAGTACCCTCGGTGCCATAGGAGGGTCATCCGGATCCTCGAACTTTGATATCCCCCATGCCTTTGGTGTTATGGTTCTTACACCGGTGTCCCGCAAAACGCCTTTCCAAGCCTAATCAGGGGCCGATAAGCGACCCCGAGGACCTCCCATATCCCCTCTGGGTGTTCCGTGTGATGTGATGTGAAAATATCCACCTTCGATCGGGGGCCTCCCGGAAGCCTAAAAAACGTGGATGCCTTCGTTTTCGGCTTTCCGGTGCATGGGTGTCATTTTTGCCCAAATTTTTTCGGGGGGTCTATCTTGACCCTACAGTACTCTTAGTGCCCGGGAGGGACATCCGGATCCTCTAACTTTGATATCACCCATGCCTTTAGTGTTTTGGCTCTTACACCGGTGTCCCATACGTAAAACACCCTTCCAAGCTAGCCTATAAGGGACCGCATAAGCGACCCGGAGGGCCTCCCATGTCTTCTAGGGGTATTTCATTCGATGTGGTGCGAAAATATCCACCTTTGTTCCGAAGCCTCACGGAAGCCTAAAAAACGTGGATTATAACCTTATTTTTCAGCTTTCCGGGCACATGCTGTCATATTTGCCTAAACTTCTCAGGCGGGTCTATCATGACCCGAGAGGACCCTCGGTGCCATAGTAGGGACATCCGAATCCCCGAACTTTGATATCCCCATGCATATGGTGTTCCAACTCTTACAACAGTGTCCCGCAAAACGCCTTTCCAAGCCTATCAGGGGCCGGATAAGCGACCCCGAGGGCCTCCCATGTCCCATCTGGTTGTTCCGTGCGATGTGGTGTGAGAATATCCACCTTTGTTTCGGGGCTTCTCGGAAGCCCAAAAAAAGGTGGATTATAACCTTCATTTTCGGCGTCCCGGGCCCCGGGTGTCATGTTTGCCCAAACTTATTCGGGGGTCTATCATGACCCTAGAGGACCCTCGGTGCCATTGATATCCCCCATACTTTTGGTGTTCCGACTCTTGCACCAGTGTCCCGTAAAACGCCCTTCGAAGCCTACCAGGGGCCGGATAAGCGACCCTGAGGGTCTCTCATGTCCCCTCTGAGTATTCCGTGCGATGTGGTGTGAAAACATCCACCTTCATTGCAGAGCCTCCCGTAAGCCCAAATAACATGAATTATACCATTCATTTTCGGCTTCCCAGGGCCCAGGTGTCATTTTTGCCCAAACTTTTTTGGGAGGTCGATCATGACCCTAGAGTACCCCAAGTGCCCCAGAAAGGACATCTGGATCCCCGAGCTTCGATCACCCATGCCTTTGGTGTTTTGGCTCTTACACGAGTGTCCTGTAAAACGCCCTTCCAAGCCTATCAGAAACTGGATAAGCGACCCTGATGGCCTCCCATGTCCCCTAGGGGTGTTCCGTGTGATGTGGTGTGCGGCCTCCTGAAAGCCCAAAATAAACGTGTATTATAGCCTTCGTTTTAGGCTTCCCCGGGCCCGATTTCAGTTTTTTCCCAAACTTCTCCGGGAGTCGTCACCTCAGAGGACCTCCGGTGTCTCGAGACGGTCATTCGGGTTCTTGGATTTCGATTTTACCCATGGGACATGGGACATGAGACATGGCGTTCGCTGGGCGCTGGGACATGGGCCACCCATATTTTGTTTTAATAATTTTTTGATGAATTTAGTTCATTTCCATAAATTGTCTACTATGATAATATTTGGTAGAAAAACTTTATAACAGAGTGTTCTCAAGTTTGTTATTAAAAAGCTAATAATTGTTTCCTAAACACTCTGTCAAATATAGATCAAAGTTTACAGTATAACTAATCATAATAAGTAGAACTATTATGCAACAAACAATGTCATGGGTAGGTACCTCTAACTTTTATAGAGGCACCACACAAGCCAATGAATTGACTTTTTTTTTTTTGTCAAAGGCTAATACACGGCCAGTGAATAACTATTGTCATGACTTAAGGGCATCCCTTCCCCCAACATTTTAACACTTTCCTAAACAAATTAAGAATCATGCTGCGGATGAACCTCTTCAAATCCCGCATTGGTATTGTTTTAGTTTTACTTACCTTAATCACAAAATTAGCACCAAAAAAAAAAAAATTTATAACAACAAAGTTAGAAGTAAGTTAACCCATCAAAAAATATTAAATTAAAAAAAAAAAGTTGAAACATCCCGTACATCGCACAAGAATGACACTAATTTATTATATATATCAAGTTTTTTTATTTATAAGGTGATATATTTACACAATTCTCCACAATCCCCAATCTCATGTCTCTCTCTCTCTTTCACTATTGGTAAACGTCAAATGAATCTGTTCATTGACATTAAATGTCATTATCTCCTCTCCACACAAAAAACGTCGTTTCGTTATCTTCAAATTCATTATGTTGTCTATAATTTCACCAAGTAATTGTGAACAACCTTTAATGTTGTCCAAAAAAAAAAGTAATTGTGAACCTTAATTCGATGCATCCTCACGTGTGGGAATAACTCATGTAATAAGGTGACATGTTCTTTTTCCGAGATGACCTGTAGTTTTATGAAGAAAAATAAGGTGTGATATTTATACCACAAATTAAGCGCATATATAATTGCATTGATTTTTCTAAAAATATAGGATGCAAAGTGGAGATTTGGAGGAGAAAGAAAGTAAAAGGAAGAGAAAATAGGAATCAATATCATTTTTTATTAATATGTAACTGAAAATTACAAAGTCGAGTTTAAAATTGATAAATGAATAATATAAGAAAATTTTGTTATTTCGTGTCAAATGTATAATTCTTCATTATAAAAATAAAAATGGGATAAAAAGTGGTATGTTGCAAAAGAATTTATATAAGGTGATTTTTTACAAGGGATTATCACAAACACTTGTATAAGGCGATATCTAAGTGAGACATCTCAAACAAACATGATATCATGTTTAACTATAGAAAAGGGTCTCACCTTAACACGACCTCATAAGAAACCTTCTGATTATTATGATGTGATTCACCATAAATTTTCCGTCTTGTTCATATATACTCTATAAGGTTAGTTTCTTGTTGGCCCTTACCAATTTTTTTTAATTCCCTAGACTAGTTAATGGTCATGGTCACATGGAATTTGGACTCATGGTGCACAACTACACATGCCTTCCAAGTAACTTTACATTTACAACCTCAAAGAAAAAAAGAAAAAGGAGAGAGAAAAGAAAAGGGAGAAAAATAAAGGAAAAATGTGCTCCAATTCAAAAAAGTTCCAAAATATTACGTTGTCGCTATTCGTGTGGCACTTCTATCATTCATTTTGGGGATGTTAATTGATATGATCCTCCCTTCGTTTCACCAAAATATTTACACTTTATTTTGTAAGATTAAAGTTCACAAACTTTGACCATGGACTAGTGAAAAAATACAAAGATTTATGATGTAAAAATACTATTGTTAAATTCATTTTAAAGAATACTTTTGAAAAATTATAATTTTATAATTTATAAATACATATAATTATAATTATCTACGGTCAAAGTGGTGCATTAAAGACCGTAAAAAAGCAAGTGTAAACATTTTTATGAAACAGAGGGAGTATTTGTTAGCCTACTATTTGTTGTCATTCAAACAACTTTTGACACTTTCTAATATATACAACTAAATGGGAAAATTCTCAAAGTGGCCTAAATAACCATCAAGATTTCATGCAACTGTCCAGGCTGGGTTCTACAAAGGAAACATCTATTACACTAAGTACTCAAAAAAACAAAAACAAAAACAAAAAATTCTTACACCAGGAAATATATGGACCAACAAGCACAATTTGAAGATTAAATAAAACCATAATTTCTTACAATGATGTTAAATACTAAAACAAATCAGTCCATGATATGACAATAACAGTAATAGTTTTGGTTTCAATCATGTATGTTCACCACATGATTCAGAAAGCAAATAGAGTACTAAATCCCCATGTCTAAATTTTGAAAACTTACTAATATGAACAAAGTAACTGAGCCAAGGATGACTTCCCTTCAGGAACAACCAGCAGCCAAATTCTCCTCCAGGGTGATATGTCAACCTGAGAAAAAGACAGCTATTGTCGGTTTCCTTAAACATAGTTTCCCCCACCACCATGCGTTGGTCCCCCTATGCTAGATGAGTAGCTGGAGAAGCTGAATTCTAGTGGATGGTACATATCTTCACCGGTAGAAGTACTAGTGACATCGGAACCAGAAGTGGTGGAGGTCCCTTCCCTACAGTTTTGTTGCTGATGTACAGATTCGAACCTGTTCCCAACCAAGTGGTGTGGAACTGAGCCTGAAACATTCTGGCGGTCAGCAGCTGAGGCAGGTTGGGATTCTTGGAGCCTTTTCTTGTTAAGAAACCGCCCACCAGTTCCCCTAGCTCTCTTTAGTGCATGTTGATGTCGAGATTCATGAAGATACGGCTACAGAAGATAAAGGTGAAAACATTTAGACTGCATGACTTAGTCTGTCAGTAGTATTTTCCCTTTAAGTTCATGGTTTCAATTAGGTTCTTTTCCTAATGACAACACAACCTTGAGTGCCTTTCTGATTATAATTTTTGTCCAGGATGAAGTTGTTAAGAACTTAAGATTCCTAGAGCCTGAAGGATGAACAGCACTGGAAAATGGTAAGGATTTTCAGTGAAGTCTCATTCTCACATGAAGTAGCAAGTTTATGCACCCTTGTCTCAAGATATTGGTCGAATTTACAATCATTCATCATAAGGAAAGAATAAGTAACTGAAATGCATGAGAAGAACTACGTGATAGCAAATTGCAGCTGCTACCCCATTCGTCAACCAACCATAAGCCTTGGGTTTGAATATTTGGCTGCGGAACAATTTAATTGTGTTACAGGCAGGAAGTGCCTTCTCACTTCCAACAGCTCTAACGATCTAATCCCTAGTTCAGGCCCATGGCTATTCCTCTTCCTACCCAGCCCAAAAGCAAAAATGAAAATGCACAACATGATGGATGCTGAGTCACATGATATCACCCTACTAGTACTCTGAACTCCAATGCAGTCTAGACACAGAACTACAGGTGAGTTTACATACCTTTCTATTTTTGGCGAGTTTGTTTTGAGCCTCGAGCTTAGCACGGTACTGCCGCCTCCTTAGGATTCCGTGATACTGTTTTGGATTGACATAAATGGGCTCACTTGTTGAAAGATCAAGTGGGAGAGGAACACGAGTTGGCAAAACTCCCATCACCTGGGAATGGTGGCATAGGCCAATGTGTTTCACTGTTAAGTACCTCATAATAGGATAGAGGAAAGACATTTTGATGATGAAGCAATAAACAGAGTTGTTTAAATATTTGCTAACTGGATGACCTAAAAAAAAAAGAATCTGCATTTAAAATCCGCAAATTGTAGAATCTATAAGGTGGAAACCACACAGAAATATGCTATCATACATAACACCAACTTGGATGAATTAAGCTACTAAAGATAGTAGTCAACTAAGGGCATTATGAGCAACTCCTAAAAGTTGCATACTTCTTAAAGAAACTTATATGGACAGTATAACATGAGACGAGCCACTTTCCCCTTAAATATTAGGTAAAACATGTGGGAAAGAATAAGAGAAAAGGAGATACAAAATATAATTGATGTAGAGAGAAAGTAGTACTACATTGTACAACGCAGTGCTGGTAAGTCTCTTTCCATCAGATTTCTTCTAAATTTTTAGTGAAGGATTGTTCACAAAAGGTTATGAAATGGAGAAAAAGGGAATGGGAGCAAAAACCTAAACTACTAACATATTATTTGGACTTGCCACCCCCATAAACGAAAAAACCAGAGAGAAAAAAGATAATGACATTCATCAATAAACATTGGCTGAAGCATCTTAAGACTGACATTCATCTATCATCTAAAGGTGCTTTTTTTAGAATATTTAGTACTACTAGATTTGTCAATCTTGCTTTCTTTAGTAAATTAGTAAAGATCCTGGAATGATACCCAGAACTTCCACCACAAAAGTAGGTAAAGAATGATATAAATAGTTTCTAGCACAATCTATTATTCCCCTAAGAGAAATTAGGTGACATAGTGGTGTCAACTTTATCTACTTATGACCAATTATACAACATCAGTAACAAATTTATTCTTGTTTGACTTCATATTAGGAGAAGTATGGCTCAAGAGGGCTACAAGTGGCTGTCTAAATTTTCAACTAGAATCTCATAGGCAATTTTAGTGCTAACATGTGGCATGGTGTAATCCACTATCCTAATACAGATATTTAGTTAGTTTGGACCACAAAACACTTTCCCGCTCACCCTCTTTCTACTTCAGCAAACACATTTTCCCCAAGCCATCACAAGTTTGCACAAGCAGGAGTAAAATACATGGTTGTGCATTGGCATGCTAGCAGTAAAGTTCATCAACTCAACCAAGAAAGAAGGGAAGGGGCTAGGCTTCCAGCGTATGTAGACCCTAATTTCTCTGCATCCTTCTCATCATCAAATGGGTTGTGTTTTCATTGATGAAGTTAAACGATATTCCTACCGACTCTAGAATCTCACAAGTGAAGTGCTTACCACAGCTTGAGACCCATATGTAGAGAGTACACCATTGAAGTATTGATCAGGAAAAGAGACAGCAAGTTGAGGCTGAAACAAGAAAAAAGAATCACCAAATGTCATTAAAAAATGAATTCAAAAATCCAATGAAGGGGCCATGTGCACATACATAGGATTGGTTATAATCAGCTTGTAGATGAGGTAAGATGAAGTTTTCAGTTCCCACTGATGATGTGAACTTGTTGTTGCCTTCTTCATGTTTCCCATGAGATGCATTATATCCTGAGTCAGAAACAAAAGGACAAACATGACTAAATACCCTAGCAAATTGATATAAAATGTACCAGGTTTTTCTTTTAAGGGGTAAAATAGGAATACTGCATAAGACACTCATTATTCACTAATATATAAGGATCAGAAACACCCATTAATAAGGCAATGATTGGAAGTCTATAGATGTAAGAATGTTACTTTCCTTTTAAGCTATAACGTAAAACATGCAACCAAACAAAACAGCAAAACTAGTTTAAATAGTGAGGAAATAACATGGTCATAGTTAGATTACATATAGCCTTCAGGAAATGCATTCTCTCAGACACTGGCAAGGAACTAATATTCTCTTCTCTGGTGATTGCTAGGCTAGTATTAGAAAGAGTATGATTCTTCCATTTACTGTTCTTTTCAACTATTTTGCCATAAAGATCCCAGACTAGAACTGACAATTTACATCAATTACATCGCTGCAGCTATGCACCTAAAAGAGCTTCCCTTATTAGTTACAAAAACACCAGATCAAGCTAAGAACATCATTTTCCACTATCAGGTTATGCACTTCACCTGTGTTTAACTTTACCTCCTCGTAAGTGGATCTTGCTGACGGCAAGGTCTGGGTAGGATTTGACTGATAGATTTTTTACTCTTGACATCAAGCATTGTTTTGAAGGAACTGCATCCCTTAGCATCACATAATCTTAAATATGCTTAGGTTTCACAATGTAGTTATATCACACTCTCAATTTTCCTAAAAAATACTGGCAACATAGCATGTAGAAGAACCAATGGCACATAAAGGAACTAAAGCAGTATCACCATGTCTTTTTCATAGCCTATGCAACTGAGAAAAGAGTTGCAGACTTGCAGTTGTATTTGTATTTGTAAGGACAGCTTATACATGGTTTAACATATAAAAGACTTGGTAAGAATAGCTGTAAATATCATGCAGATCCTCTGAAGAAAACACCAGGGGTACAATAAATTAAGTACTAGTCAAATGTTCCTAGCACTATCAGAAACATATTCCAGATAAGATTTCATTCCTCAAGATCTACATCAGGGCATAACACACAGCGACAGATTATGAGCAGAAACTAGGACTCTGGAGATCCATCCAGCAAGCAACCTGAATCAATCAAATCTTAATATGTGTCGAGTTTAGGTGCAAGAACTCCTACCTGACTGTGTGAAACCCATTATTTGAGGAATAAGGTTGTTTTCTCCAGTACCAGCAGCTCTGGGATAAGATTGACCAGTTGATTGAGTTGAACATGAGTCCTGATCTTGGAATGAGAAATCCAAGAACTTCACACTCTGGTAGCGTTGAGTAGAGATTCCTGATTTCAAGGCTGAATTTTTTGATAAACCAGATTCTTGACAATGTGACTCAATGGGTGACCACCACGACTGGCAACTATGGCCAGAGTCAGATGTTGATTTTGCAGTTCTGATATTTGGTTCCTTCATAGATCCTTGCATTCTTGTTAATAACTGCCACACAAAATTTCCATTACAACAGTTATACATTGTACAAACTGGAGCTTCAACAGCTAAAGAATATGATAAAATAGCAGTCCCTTATATTAGTCACCTGCCAAAGAGAGGCCAACTTGTGTAGCAAATGATAAACGATCTATATATCTAGAACTATGATTAAGTTTATCTCAAACTCACTCAGCAGTCAGCACCCAACCCAAACATATTGTCCCGCAGTCAAGTTGCACCACTGCCCATTTCCTGGCGCATTTGTTTATTTGAGATCACCATGCAAAGGTAGTGCAGTAAGTGGTACAGAAAAGCTATATCGACTAACAACTAACAAGTAGTACATATCAACAGTGTCTCTTATGACATTCAACTTCCAATATCTACTACTAACAAACGCACCACTGGTTGCTTCTACCTGTGCCGCTCAGTTCCACTAAACTACCATTCAGATGGTCCAATGGTTAGGAAGAAATGGACAAAGACCTTAACCCCTGTTTTACCATGCATAATGCTCCAGTGTACATGACATGAAGCAACACACAGATATATACCAGCTATCAAAACTTCAACTCAAGTGTCCAACAAAGGAAGCTCGGAAGTTATCTCATCCGAACTACTCATCGACTTACTTCTATTTTACCCTTTATTCCCTCCTCTCCACTCGAGAGCTCATAGCAACTGAGAAGACAAGCTTATCATGTGACAAAATGGAAGCCAGCACTTCCGAAAGGTACGTTTTTTTGGATCACACCAATCTTCACGCCCTTCTCCAACATGAAGAGCAGGATTATGTCTGTTATGTAAGACCCTAAAGATGGGGAAGAGATTACTTATGGAAGGATCAGTAGCCTCAGAAAGGCCATGCACATTGCACAGTGAAAGCCCAACCGCAAACTAATCACAAAACCCAAGGCATACGGGCTGGCCTCACAACGTCCAAAATTCCAAACGTTGAACTGTTTGTTCTCACAGGGTCTAAAAGACACGCACATGTTGAATTGAGTAACGCACATGTTTAATTGAGTAACGCTCCTCATCTAGAAGAGAATCCTAATACGAGCACAGATATTCAACATAGGACCAACATAGGGCGTCACACTAATAATGTCCAAGGTATGTGAATAACATGATTTGAAAGTTCAAACTCAATTTCAGAGGAATCTGCAACCATTGACACTCCATGAACCAAATCAGATAAAACAATGAAGCAAGTAATTAGCTTCGATCACAATGCACATTGAAAGGAAAACCTGCGGATTTAGCTAAGGTAGCTAGTAAAGCCTCCGGGCTTTCTACCAAGACCTGTTTGTAACCAGTCTACATACATGTGCCTCGTCTTTAACTTAACTAAAAAGAAAACATTTGAAGGAAAAACCAGAATGAACAGTAGAAGAGCTTAGATGTTTCTAGAGTTTGATTAAGAATACAGGTTGATACAAGTATACAACAAAACATGTCAGAACAAGAAAGTCAATAAGGACAAACTCAGAGAGTCAACCACAAATCACTTTAACCCAAAGCCATCCTAAAGAGTAAAGAGCAAAAAACCCATGATTAAGCATAAAGGAAGGACCCCTGTTATCAGCACGATCTTCGAGATTGATAGGAATGAAATTCTTTGATCATACACAATATAAACAGATGAGCAAAACTATAGATTAAAAGGAGCAAGATTTCCATTAAATAGGCTTCAAAGATTCCAATATAACACCAGCAACAACTGATACCCAAAATGGAAACTCTTTTCCCATTTGCTAAACCGAGAAAGTCAAATCTCCATGAATCAAAAAGTGGAAAAATAAATCGACCATTTTAGACATACCAACCAACCACCAAGCAGAATTACCAGGTTCATTAGCAATGAAACATACCCACAATTCCCAACTGAAGCTTCCCCATCAACTAACATTATCATCAAAACGAGATTAACACTAACCTTATCTCTAATCACATAATTATCAATTAACCCCATCAAAGAACAAACATAAATCATGAGATATACTATTAATAAACAATACCCAGAAAGATTGAAAACAAATATAGTACAAAACCCAGAATTTATAGTAAATGAAAAGGCAAGAAAAAGAAAACAAAAGGAGGGAATTTGAGAGGACCTTTGGGATTTGGTGATGAAGAGATCAAACATTCGAAGTACAGCTGTTGGGAGGCTTTTGGGCATGTCTCCTTCCTTGAAAACACCACCCCAATTCAATTCTCTCTCTTTCTTTCCCTCACTCTCACTATTTGCTCTCTCAAGTTTTCTCTAAAAAATCTTGGCTTTACTGCAAAGACTGAACTAACAGGCTAATAAGAACTCCAAAAAAGGACGGTTTGTTTGCCCATTTCAAAGCTCCCAAAAAAAAAAAGAACCCACCTTTGTTGTTCTCAAAAGCCTCAAATGCTTAGTTTCATTTCATTTCATCATGTAAAATGTAATCACCACTATGCACAACTATCCCACCACCCTCTCCTTATTTTATGTTTAGGATATTATTTCTCTTTCCTACTTTAATTAATCCTAACTATAGGATAAGCTCAACTGTTATGGATTAATCTTTTGCAATTTTAAATATTTCTTCTGTTGTTTGTACTGTTAATACCAGAGTGGATAGGAAGTGGGCCTTTATGGAACCCCCAACAAAAAAAAATTAAAAGTTGTTTTTTTAATGATGTCATGAAATACTAATATCTAACTAATAATCTAATGTTTTCTGTAATAAAAATGATTTTCTTTAGCCGCCCTTGAGTTTTAGGGTCTTATGGCTGAGGTGCAGTTGCCTAGATTAGGTGCATTCATGTAGGAGAATATAGAGCTAATGTATCCCAAACTATACTAGGTTGACTACTAAATTAGTGTGAATTGTGAAATATAAGCAACAGACCAGCAAGTAAACATGTTGGAAATACTAGAAAAGGAAAAAAGAAAAAGAAAATTAGAGAAGAAAGACTTTTGAGTAGTCATTAGAGGGCAGGAAGAGAGGATAAGTATGTGATTACTAATTAATGTTGATTGTTAGCACTCAATCATTCGTTTCCAAAGCTAAAGTTAGTCAACATACTTAATACTCCCCATTTCTCTTGTTTTGTGGTGTTTTCAAGATACAATTTTGACCAAATAATGTACTCCTTTCGTCCCATTATATAGATCGTTTAAGGTTTTTGCACAAGAATTAAAAAAGTTTTTTAAACCGTTTCAATTACCCTTTGACTTTAGATTTGATAAAGTCGGTGAACATTTAATGAAGTAATGTGAAATAAGGGTAAAATGGGTAAAAAATAATAAATGCTTTATTGAAACTCTAGAATGTCTTATATTGTGGAAAAAATCTAATTTTCTAGAACGACTTATATAATGGGATGGAGGGAAGATCATCAATAAGTCTCGTATGAGGCCGCCTCAAGGTGAGACTACCTCTATATACAAGCATGACGTCGGCATGACATCATGCTCGATCGTATGAAAGGGTCTCAACTTGAAGCCGCCTCATATGAAATTTTGTGTATAATAATCATGTTATTGCATAGTAAATAGTAATATAAAAAATGGAATAAAGGATTTCAGCTTTCAAGTGGCCATGTGTTCTTTTTTACTTAAGCGATTTGTGATTCACTTTAATTTTTTTTGGTATATTATACCATTCAAGTCAGATCGAATAGTTTCAATTCAATCAATGAAAAAGAACACATCACAAGTTAACTTTCACTCCCTTTTATTTTCCCCATGTGATTTTCATTGAGTTTTAACTAAATGATGTATATATATATGTGATGACATTATTACTCTTAATGGCTTATTATCAGCGGTTACACATCAGCATATGCAAAGGGCTTCATGAAAAGGTATATGAAGACAAGTAACATCATGATACCACCCCAAGAACTTTACTAGGTAAAGTGACTTACTTAGAAGTTAGAATAATGTAGCTTTTTTTTTATTAAACCTAAAATTTAAAGTCCAATATCAGAATTAGATATTAAGTTATATCAGTAACATCAGGAAAAAGAAAAAAGAAAAGAAGAAGAACTGAAGAACCATTGAATGACAGAAAGAAAAAAAAAAAAAAGTAAAAAAAAAAGTAAAATGACATTGACCTACTTAAAAGTTAAGGAAATGCATTTAACTTCCTTGTAATTTAATTTGTTTTCTCATAAGATGATGAAGAATGTTATCATGATGAATTTCAATACAAGCTTCGTGGCAACTTTTGCTTTTGATAGGCAGCATGTCCTTTTACCCTGTAATCAAACACTTAACACTGCACATTTCGTGTTTCTTGTGATGTTAGATGGAGTACCTCATACCATGAATATAATGTCCGCCGACCATCAACCATGCACTTATAATTCTTTAACTAATAACTCTTTTATCAGGCCGTAAAGCCACCTGTATAACCAAGTACGTCATGGTTGTTTGAGCTCACCTCATACGAGTTTTTGTGTTCTTTAACCCACCAAAAAACAGCAATTGGTTATCAAAACCATTATCCAATTTATTCACACAGAATTTTAAAGATAAGTACTGTATTTCCTTTTATAAAATCTCAGTCTCTCATTCACTTTGCATATTTGCTGTGATCTTTATCTTAAGTAAAAGTGAGTGCAAATTTACGCAACTTTAATCTTACATTTAAGTTAGTTCAGACCAATTAGTAGATTTCTTTTGGGGATTTAGCACTTGCTGCATAAAGAGAAATCAGCTGATGAAATGGTGTTTAAACTGCTCCACTGTATGTATAGCTTATTTGGAAATTACTCCCTTCGTCCCACAATTATGTTGTCGTATTCCATTCAAGTGACGACAATATGTTGCTATTTGTCTAGTCCAATTTGTTAAAGCTGCAGGTTCATAAGCCAATACAGGGTAGAACAGTGAACATTAGTGGGTTGTTCAACACTGGCTCAGCTTAAATCTTGGAAGGCAATCAAAAAAGTGCAGGAAGAAAGAGGAATCTTTTGGCAGATCAGATCTGAACCTGAACAGGTGAGGAATGATACTTTTCTCACAGTAATATGCAGAAAATGTGGAATATGTCAGAAAACATCAGACCTCTATATAATTTTCACCCACAGCATGATCTGTTTTGATCTGGGTCTGTGTGTTTCCTTTTTTTTATCCTAAGTTCAATTGAGGTTTGTGTGGTGGAATAGTGTTTCCATACACTTGCTTTTTATTTGCTCTTTGGTTCTTGATGTTTTTGGTTACTTTTCTCTTTGGCCCAATAGTTATCAGTAATAACTTTAAAATATAACAGACCAAATATTAATATAACAGTATATTTAGTACAGTACTTGTATTATAATAAACTGATGCTAAGTAATTTACGAAAGGATTTAAAACATGTTTATAAGTTAATTAATGACTTTTAATGGTACTAATTATCACAATCTACTACTTATACCACACATAATATGTATTCTATGGTTAAAGGTCCACCATGTTTCACATATAAAACATATAATTAAAGAGTTTTGACCATTACCTGAACTTAGTTGTTAATGGATCCTCTGGTATTCTTTATAACTTCCAGATTTCTAGAGGTTGCTAATCTCAACCACCCCTTCCTTAGAACAGGCACAGCACAGATCCGTTTCGTTTTCTACCTCGGATCGTAGTCTTTAAGAATATATTTAGATAAGAATGATAAGGCTTAAATCAAGAACTCATATTATTTATGATATAAGGTTCAAAGGGATAACGTTCCCTTCTGGGGAAAGATTACAGAAGAAAACTGAAAGCTTACAATACTACAGAAGGGTGTCTATAGACTGTTATGTTCTCTTAGAGAAACTTGATTCTGAGAGAGGTTTGTGTAGCCAAATCTTTTCTCTTCAGTATTCAAGAATGCCGAAGAGACCCTGCCCTTCACAATGCATACACTCCTCTTTTTATAGAGAAAATTACATAGGGTTCCTACTGTAGAAGATGCCTTCTACTCTACCATTATTACACACTTGACATGAAATAAAGTAAAAGCTTACAATAGTGGATTTTTTCGGCTAGTAGTGGATTTTGTCTGATAATAATACAAATACTTTTCAGAATAGCATGAGACATGGGGCCTACTCTATCATTAAATTTTGGATTCCTTCATCTCCAATTTGGTTCTCCCAATCAGCATAATCATCGTCATCATAATCTTCATTAATACTATCAACCATGCCCATTGCATATTCTTGATCCCAACACATATATGTTTCAAATAAGTGTTGTCTTCCTTCTTCAGATAAAAACTTTCCCGCTTCAATTTCTTCAAGATATTTGTGTAGGGAATCAATTTCTTTTTCTTCTATTTTAATGTATTCTTCCCACTTTGGAGGGTGAATAAGAGTAGTGTTTCCATAATGAATATGTTTATATCCACTTTGGACTAAAGACCGGGTTTGTTTTGCAATTTGAAAGAAACCAACAGCTCTACCTTCAGTAGGATTTTTTATTCTTGTTTGCTTGACACTAATCCACTCAAGTTGGCAAGTTGGGTAATGCCAGGGGTCAAGGAGTTTGATCAAGTAATGTACTGGTTTGATCTTTCCTTCTTCCATCTCGATCATGGCGTTTACTACTTTAACCCATATTAATTCCTTTTGTCTAACTTGATAAATTCTTCTAAAAATAAAATTTTGGAATTTTGTAAATTTGTTGAAGAGAGGTCCATCGGGTTTAGGCACTCCTTGAAAACAATAAATCATTCCATAATCCCATGCTTTCAATAATTCGTCTTTTGCCCAGATGGTGTTGGCTGCTATTGAGAGCTGAGCTATTCCAGTATTATCCGGATAATCAATGAATCTAGTCCACGTTTCCCACATATCATAGTATGGGGTTTTTCGATTAACTACTTCGGCGTACCACTCCCGGAAGTAATTATCTTTTAAATGATTTCGTATTTTATCTTGTATATCAAGAGGACACTGAAGAATCTTAACTTGCAACTCCAAGCTTAAAAATCTCTGTACCATGTAACTATTAAGTCTCAGCATTCCATCTCGTGAACGATTGGTTGCGAGATATTTTAGAATGTCTGAGAGTGATCTGCTAGAGGGTGATACCCACTCCAAAGCTCTTGATATTTCTGTCTTAAGGACATCTTTTTGGGCTTGTGTTAGCCCTACATAGTCATTTTCTTCCTGATGTCTGTTTCGTCTCTGATTTCTCCTCGCCATTGACTAACTCTCTAGTTAAACTGTCAGCTAGAGAATTTTTTGAGCCCTGTATATGTTCCACAGTGAAAGAGAACTGGTTAAGCCATAATTGCCAACGCAGGAGCCTCCCTTGCGCTTGCATATTAGATAAATTCTTTTTAACAAAACCAAGTATTCAATTGCAATCAGTTCTTACTAAAAACATTTTTGGTGCTAGAAATATTAGAAATTTTTCTATTCTTCTAATGACTGCAAGAATTTCTTTTTCCATAGTAGGATAGTTGCATTCGGCTTTATTAAAACTCCACTACAGTATTTGCAAAGTTTTTCTCCTTCTTTAATTTTTAATACTGCACTCCAATGTTCATTACTAGCATCTGTCTCAAGAACTAAATTATCTTCATCCGTAGGTAATGTTAATACCGGAAGATTCTTACATAACTTTTTAAAGTTTTGAACAATCTTAGAGTCATTTGCCACCCAAGTCCAACTAATTTCTTTTTTAAGTTTTTGTTGAAATGACTTTCTTAATTTAGCTAGATCTTTTATAAAATCAGAAGCATATGTGAGGCATCCTAAAAATCTTTCTAATTGTTTCCTATCCTCAATTTTATCTGGAAATTTATCTATGTTTTCGAGGATGTGTTTTTGTAATATAATTTGACCAACTTTTATTTCTAGTCCCAAAAACTCAATTTCTTGTTCAACATAGGTGCACTTACTTTTTCCAAGGACGATTCCATAATCTAAGCATCTTTGTGTTACTGCTAATACGTCATTTTTGTGTTGCTCAATTGTTTTAGAAAATATAAGAATATCATCAATATAAAGTAAGCAACAATGATTAAGGTCCCTAAAGATATTATCCATTCTTCTTTGAAATATTTGAGGTGCATTTTTTAAACCGAAAGGCATGACTATCCATTCGTAATGTCCCTGAGGAGCACTAAACGCGGTTAAGGGGATGCTTTCTTTTTCCATTTTTATTTGCCTGTATCCACTTTTACAATCCATTTTAGAGAACCAAGAAGCTCCTTGTATTCTATTAAAGAGAACGGTTTTGTTAGGAATATAATATCCATCAAAAACAGTATTATCATTTAATTTTTTATAATTAATAATCATTCTAGCTTTACCTCTTTTTTCTTCTGCGTGATTTCTTACCATGAAGGCAGGACTTGTATGAGGACTTTTACTACTCCTTATTAATCCCTTATCTAATAGTTCTTTTATCTGTTTGTCAAATTCTTTAATATCCTGGTGTGTATACACCATTTTTTTTACCCGAATAATGGTGTTTGGATCCATTAAAGATATTTTAGCAAAAGTTTTGTCCTTATTCCAGAATTTTAAAGGATTATCTGAGTAGAGTTCTTTGCATAATTTTTCTTGTTGTTGATCAATCTGGTCTTTGATTGATAACTCAAGTAATGAAATTGTTAGGGCAACTTCCCGTTGTGTAGGAGTAACCCTATCACCACGCTGGCTGTGCGTAAATTCCATCTTTTGATGAGTATATCCTTTAGTTAATTTCTTAATAGGGACAGAATGACCATTAATAGTAAATATTAATTGTTCAACTGTTTGAGTGCATGGAGAGTAAAGTCTTTGAAAATTATTACCTATAATCAAATCATGAGAGGGTTGATCGGTAGCCCATAATACTGGTATTATGCATTGTATTCCACCTATTTCTATAGGTAATTTTTCTATGACTTCATTATGTTCCATAACACTATTATCTGCTATTCTTACTTGCATAGGATACTTTGCTTTTTTCCAAAGAAAATCAGGGAACAAAGTTTTCTTTCCAAAACAAACTGAACACCCGCTATCTATGTATGCACATAATTCATATTTATTGTAATTTTCTATGCAAATTTTGATAGGAATATAAATACTATTTGGATTTGTACTGGTTAGTTCAGTTGTATTGATTAATTCCATTTGTAAACTGATTTCTTCTTCATAAATAGGCTCGCTTAAAGTTCTAGTTTTATATCCTATGATTATTCTTCCGTCCATACTATAACCATCAACACTAGCTCTTGGTGGTTCAAAACTCATTCCGATTAAATTACTTGTTACACTTTGTATATCATCTTCTTTTTCAAGATTTTCTCTTTTGAACGAAGATGATCCTTCTTCTCTTACACTTTGACTTCTAAATAACTGTGGCTTTATAGTGATTTTTCCTGATTCATTAATTTTAATGACATTCTTAGATAGTTTACTAGGACTTTCAAAACTAGGAATCCATCTTCTATCTAATCTTATATCTTCAGGTCTAGTTTTTATAGGTTTTATTATTTGTCTTGGGGCTAAACATTCAAATTTTCAGCTTCTACCATAGTTAATTTTTGCTTTGAATCTATGGTATTATCTAATTTATATATTATTTTCCAAAACACTCGTATAGGAAATGTACCATCTTTCATGTTCATTCCGACAGTTTTTAATTTCAGGGTTAGGAAATTATGAGCATAAGCATCCTTGAGGCTTACATAATACCCTGGTCCACAATTAAACCCTACAGACCCATGGCATAGATTAGTTTTTACCCCACTAATTATCTGATCTTGAAATTTCTTGTGACTGATATCACAAAGTAGTGCATAAAGATCTATGTCTTTCCCAAAATGCTGTAAAGGTGATACTTGTATTTGGACACTTCCAACATGAATATATCGATATTTCTTATTTCGGTTGTGTTTTTCTATATTTTTCCAATTGATAAGGTTTATTACTCCGGCATCAAATTCACAATATTTTATTTTCAAATCTCCTTCCATTTGTTCACATACATATTTGTTCTTAAATTCAAATATCGATTTTTTATAAATATTATCCTTTTGGATTGTAGGAAGAATCCATTCAGATACAATCTCTTGATCTTCATCATCTACTGAAAAAGCTTCACCTTTTAAACTTCCTAGGGATACTTGGTTATTTTCGTCACAATCCATCATATTATTGGTTTCGTAGTCACTATTTTCTTCTAATTCTTCATCAGGGTATTGTATTATTTCAACTATTCCTTTATTATTTCCTAATGCTAATTCAAGGGCTTCATCTTCAGCCAATTCAACATAGTCTAAGCTTCCAAGTGCTTCTATGAGTTTATTATTCCTTTTATTTTTGCATTCATTGGCATAATGACCTATTTCTCCACATGACCAGCATTTACAATTAGATTTTTCTTTAGGACAATATGCTGATTTTCTAAAAAATCTTCTAGTATTGGGATGAGGTTTCTTATAATATTTTCTTTTATATTTCTCGCCCCTTTGTTTATTGAAATGTTTTTTCTTATAGAACTTTTTCCGTCTTCTTTTTTCAGGGTCATAACCCCATTGGTTTGGAGTATCCCAACATACCAGGAATTGTTTTTTCATTTTATGGTGTTTTTGGATATCTAGACACTGGTCATTAATCCACTTCCTTAGATATGAAATTCTTACTCCTAATGTATCCACAACATTTTCCTTGTCACTCCATTCTTTGAATTTCTCATTGATTAATGTATTCATAAGATAAGGTAATTTATCATAGAACATATCAAGATTTGTTTCATTCCGACCAATTTTATAATAATATTGGCTAAATTCTTCAAGGTAGTTCTCAACATAATTCATATCATATATGCTAAGATTGATAAGGTTTCTTTGCCATTCTTTAATCTTTTCGTCGGAATCTGGTTTAATTCCAATAAATTCATCATGTATGGATTTACATAATGTTCTAAACATTTCATTAGGAGTTGCTATGTCTTTTAACGCAATTTTTGTAACTTCGGTTATTGTGTCATACCAGTCAGCTATAGTGCCCGAAAAACTATGTTCTAGATAATTTAGGAAATTTTCTGAAGTCCATGTAGTATTTAGGTTGAGTACACTATTCATACTCTTTTTCCATTGTTCAAATACTTCTTCCCTATTTCTTACACTATCTAGGTTTAACATATATCCAGTTTGACTAATAGGTTGAAGATTTACCTCTTCTTTAACCTGTGGATTTTGCATAAACTTAAAGCCAAAATCATTAGTTTTTCCAGGGATAGTTCTACTTCTGATATAATTAATTATTAGAGGACTCTCCAAAATTTTCTGGTTTTGGTATTAGGTTATTTACAAAGTTATTTTCAAATGGTTTTTCCATAACTTCTTCTCCAACTTCATTGCTTTCTTCCTCTATAATCATTTTTCCTATCTTTTTGTTTATTTTTCTTTTGATCTCTTCTAGAGGTATGGTATCCATTTCCTCTAGTCTAATTAAACTCATTTGTTGGTATATGTCTTCTTCTAAACCAACATTATTGGTTTCTTCAAAACCTTCACTTAACACTCCTTGTTTATCAACGATTGCACCCATAATTTTATTTAATTCTTCTGGATTTTCTTCTTTATCGAATAGTTCTTCTAATTCAGTCAGGCTGTACTCTTGATACTTCTCCATCGTTTTCATCTTCTGAGCTTTCTAGTTCTACTGGTAGGTCAGCTATTAGAAATGATTTTTTATTATCATTTGTGGAAGGATATGGATATATAAAGGATGCACAAGCGTTACCTTTCTTCCCTTGCCTTACTTTATTATTATGTCTAATTTCGTTTAATAAACTTAGATGTATAGTTTCAATTAATTTTTTTAAAGGCTTTTAATTCTAATTTTATTTTTTCAACTTCGTGCTTAACTTCTAATAGAGAATCAGTTATATAATTTAGATGTGGAGCCAAATTATTAGATCCTTCTTGACTATGTACTATATGAGGATAAGTTGGAAACTTACAACTACTTGAAGGATCCAGATTTTAGCTACTTGGCTCTGATACCAATTCAATACACTAAACACGGAATAGAACTTCGAATGATATAACTGAGTTGTTATGTAAATAACAGTACTTTAAATAACAAATACGAACAACAAAAATTATAACAGCATTTTAAATATTATAACAGAGACATTTCTATACTTACTTTTTAGTGAATAGCCTATTTTTATGTGGGGTAAGATTTTAATTTTTTATAACTTTTGGGTTAAAAGTGCAAATAATTTATGATGGGATCTACCGGTGTGGGATTTACTGTTTACCCACACCGTGTTGGATATAGAATTGCTCAAGTTCAGTTGGCAGGAGAATGTATATTAATCAGGATATGTGTTTGTAGAAGTTATGAATAATGATAGCTCAAACTAGCACATGTTTTCATCAAGCAACCGATCCTATGATGTTAACTGCTTTGCTGTTTCTGGTTTTCGGGTGCCGAATATCTGAGGATAATCAATCACTTTCTTAATACCCAAGGGAAATGGTCACATGTGAATGAATAAGATATGAATTGCAGCTATAAGTTTATTAGTAAGTTAAGCATAAGTTTACCGATGAGCACTCATGGTGAATAACAATGAAATTGTCGTACATTCTCACCATTCAAGCAAAAACCAGACATGAAAAAAATGCAAATCAAGCATTCTCACTTGTAGAACTTTATTATGGAATACAGTATATTATCCGAAAACAAAACAGAATCCAGTATTTCAATACAAGGAACTTCATCAGCCAATAGAGTCTGACAATACCGAAACCACTGTACAATTCCAAATCCTTCCTGAAAACATCAATGTACAAGCAACACCAGATGCAAAAAAAATGCAAATCAGGCAAATATGCCCCATTAAACAGAGTAAGTATTCTTAGTACAACCCTCAAAAAAAAAAAAAAAGTATTCTTAGTACAAGGAATTTTATTAGCAATATAACCAAGAGGTATTATTAATTTATATAAATCATCCGCAGCTGCCAATTTGTGCAGAACAGGACAGAAACCATATCGAGTTGTAGACTGTCAGTTTTATCTTCCTCAAAGAATGGGTTTTCAGAATCCACAGCAGCCATCCCCAAGCAACCTTTCAAGATAAAACTACAAAAAGCATATGCTTGTGCTTTAATATCCTCAAAGACTTCGTTCTGATGGCTTCACAAGGACCAGCAATTAGCAGAATCAAGGTACTGAAGTATTCACAAGTTCCAATCAATTATTTGCAAAGAATAACAGCAAAGAAAATGCACGAAATTGCAGCATTTCCAGTTCTTGGCAGCAGATTTGACAGGCAAAGCAAGTATTACAATCATTTACCAAGAACAGCAATCACCTTTCATCAACCTTGAGGCCTTCACTGGTCTAGAGAAGAGTACAAAACACAGACCTGGTCACCAATTTATTATAACTTTAAGTTGATCTTCTCTGCCCACTTGAAGATATCGGAATTAACACGATCACCTCCTAAATCCTCCCCAGTTTGTCCAGCGGCTACCCTCATGACATCCTCGATCAAAGCAAAGTTTCCCATTATATCAACGTGGGCACCACTTTGGGTCCCACGGCCCTCCAACAGGTTAGCTGGAGGAGCATGGTCATACTCTCTTATGTAAGTCCTGATTCCTGAAGGATTATATCTGGTCTTTCCACGCCAACCCTTAGCACACATGAACCCTGAGCTCAAAACTGGCACTGTCTCATCTCCATCAGTTAGGAATACTCCATCAGCCAAACAACTCTCTTTCTCTTTCTCATTTGCTGAAATATTCATCTGGAATGGAATACTGCAATCAGCAGAAGGAGATACTTGGTACACATATGCTCTCTCTGTTGGGATACCAACTCCGTATAAAGAAAAAATTTCCATTTCAGGTGCATTTGGTAATCTGAAAGTTTAGTCCAAGCAAAGGAAAAAATCAGAAAACATCACCATCAAAGTTCAATTTCAACCAAATCCCCAGGCACTGAACATGTGTTATTCCAAAAGAACAGGAGGTGGAAGTCGGGAAAGTAACAAGTGAGTAGCAACCTGTTAGGATATCTAGATACCAACATGCAACATGTACAGAAACAAGAATTAATCCAATCAAAGCAAACAAGAAAATCTGATAACTGATATAGATGTCAAGGAAACTTACTTGATCTCCAGTGGATTTGACCAATATTTGAAATGCTGATACTTTGGGTCATCCAAGTTCTCCGCGATTCCATATGAAAATTGAGCATCACCGCGTGCCATCATCTTTGGTGCAACAAAATGAAGCAGATCCACAATTTCACCAGCTGTATATACTTTGTAGTCAGCGACAGCTTTTATTCCGCCAACCCCATGTCATGATACTCAGTCCAGACATCCCGACAAGAAGTATTTGCAACATTATTTCCCTTGACAGCGCCCTAGGTAAAGGAACAGCTAAGCGGTTTATATCACAAAAGTTAAACTTGGATCACGCAATTTATGCAGAAGTCTACGCATATGAAAGGCTACCTCTCTGTGAGGCAACTCCTCTTTCATTTAGGAAAGATATACATCCGACCAGTATTGTTCAGTCATTATTTTTATCTTAAACTAAACATATTACAAGGACATCGCCTTTTGTGACCAAAACAGGTGCACACAGCTTCTGTCACAATAGGATCTGTCAGATATACCACTTGACCCTAGGAATGGAGAGAGGCTGTTGTCGTGAACTCTGATAAGATCAATACAGATTTGTTGTACTACAATAATTCCCATGATTTATAGCAATCTTCAGTCTCTCTACAGGAAACCCTTAATTTTATAGCCACTTCGTTTTTTTGCTTTGTATGATCACATGTCATGTTTTGTTTAAAAAAATTTACATTCCAAACAGAATTCCCTTCATCTTGTAAATGTTTGAGTCAAAATTTGTCTTATGCAAAACTTTTCTAGCACAAAATGGTGGCCGAACTAGAAAAAGAGGAAACCAGAGGCGTAGAATCAAAATGAATAAGGGATATGCTACCTCGTACGTAAATTGACCTAAGCGAAACTTATATGTCTTACCCTGAAATCAACCCTCTCAATCTCAGAAGGAGGTGTCTCAGCCACATCTTTGCCAAATGATATGATCCTACCATAATAGACCTTCTCTTTACCAGAATCCTGAGCTGCATCCTCTTTGCTTCCTGATGAGGTAGTTACATTGTTCTTTTGCTTTCTCTTACGGGGATTATAGCCTTCTTCAGGTGACCAGTCAAGACCACCCCATATAGTGTCTCCACCTTTTGGTATCATTGACATAGTAGCATCCCAGGTACGAGTCATCCTCATCACATGCTGCAATGTCTGAAAATGGAATATATCATAATCCAGAACACCTGGTGCAATGGCCCTACAAATAAACATAAGATCCATTGAATATACACATTTGTGCCAATCACCCAGCTGAGATACTCGTATTTCAGAAAAGAATCTACAACGGAGTGTGACAGCAGACCTGGCAACTGCAATGTCCCTGGCTTCAGCTGAGAACAACCCAGGAACAGCCTTTGGAACACCTAGAAATGGTCCACCAATGTTCATCACAGCTTTTATGTGTTTGGCGCACCAATCTGGGCCGCCACCACCTCCCATTGGAGCTGGAGCCTCCACCCATTTCATAAAATGGAGGAAGTACAAAACCCCCATGGAGTGGGGAACAATAACTGCCTTCTTCCCACCATTAATAGAAACCATAAGCTCTATGTTACTTTTTATCCGGCTCAGAGTTTGATCCCTAACCTGGTCATTTTGAATTTGGAAAGGACATCAAAATGGAAGAGCATTCAAAGAGGTACAAAAGATAAAACATAGACTTATTCTGAAACAATGGAAGAGAAAAGCTTATAATGTCAAACATTAAATCCAAACCTTGACACTACCTCAGTATTTTGGAAAGATAATCTCCAATCATATGAAGCCATATACATGTTTTTCTCTTCATAACCTATACGTGCCAAATTAGCAATCAAAACTGCCCATACAAAATATCCAGCAGCAAAATAATCCGCAGCGACAAGTCCAGGGACAGGTCTAACCCTTATACCAGGAGGGTCAAGTCCAGATTCATTGTCAAGTGACATATGATCAACCCAGCATAATGGTCTACATAAGATGAAACGGAAAAACTGAATCAGTGTGCATAATCTCAGTGCTAAAATAGCGTACTAAGTACAACTTTCAAAAAAATTGCACCTGAAAAAGAAAAAGTGCAAGTTTCAATTTTAGGAAACAAAATTAGCCCATTATACTAAAAGTTTTGCCTCCAACAGTTTACGACCCATATAATCTGCCAAGAACCAAAACAATGCAGTTCAGCAGTATAAACTGTGGCTCCTCTATGTTACATGGACTCTTCATTTCACCTTGAGTACCCGTGTCGGACACTCGACACTCGGACATGGGTATGGACACTCGACACTTCATTTTCGGCCAAAAACATGCTAAATTGTGAAAATATCGCCGAGTCCGACACTTGGATACATATCCACGTTGGACCGCCCAGCTGAGCCCATGTAACATAGGGCTCCTGTAATATCCCGCTAATTGTATATGCTGGTTCATGCTAAAAAAAAAAAAATCTTTATAGCATGATAAGTGGAACATGATCAATTGAGAAATGCTATCAAGGAACTTGAATATTCCTGCCAGGACACCACAGCACAGTTACAATAAACAGTTCCAATACCCAAATGAAAAAGAAACCAAATCACAAGTCCATCTTTTGACATAGTTTCATATGTAAGCTAGAACCTCTTGCAGCTAGATCAAAATGACAACTTTTTAGTCGCTTTACAAGGGAGAGAGCTCCCACAGTCTCAGTATTATTCAAGCGAATAGCTACCAATCCAAACCCCAGGAACACCTCAAAGTTGTACACAACGCTGCACTGCACCATCAATCACCCGCCCTCACAAATTCAATCTCAGCTAACATGAAATTATTTACTCAATATCTTCAAAGACAATGGGGATGCACTACCTACATAGTAGTTAGTATTGACAGAAACACAAGTGAATCGCCATAGTCAATTTTGCATTAACAAAGAACTACAAGCCAAAATAGTTTTCGGTCAGAGTTACACCAAAAACATCCCCAACAAACCAAATGAACCACTTAAATCCCCCATTATCCACCTGCCTATTCCTTCATGTAGAAACAAAGACCTAAATAAGGCAAATAATAAAAATTTATACTCAACATCCCAAGTAGAGACCTCATAACAAAAGGCTAACCAACCCAACAATCACCAATCAACACAAATTCAATGTCAACCAACATGAAACCATCTGCTCAATATTTCCCAATAACAATGGAATATAATTAAACACAATACTAACCACAATACTAACCACCAAATGAAACCCACTAGAAAAACAAAATCTACATTTTCCCACATGCTCTTCACACCAATTATACAAATCACACACACACACACACACACACACAAAAGCAAACAATCACAATTACCAAACTATACTCCATTTTATTTATCTACCTTCTATAAACTTCTCTCTAAGTAACACAATACTAGCCCAACACTACATTGACCACATCCATTTACACAAACATACAGCAACCACCACCCAAAAAAAAAGTCAAAATTTACCAAATCATAGTAATCCAATACTTAAAGTATAAACTTTTACCTTTTATAAACTTCTCCAAAGGTGCCACCCCAAAGCCTCTTCCTAAACAACCCCTCAGCACACTGTTTCCCTTCCCACAATTCAAGCCCAGCAGTCACAATACCAGGAACAAACACAACCGGATGTTGAGCCATCAACCCCTCCTTCCGGAGCTTCTCACCGGGCGGGTCGGGCATCGGGCCCGTTATAGCCTCAGTGACATATTGAGGGAATGAAGAAGGCATAGCATGATATACAAACAATAATAACCACCATACAGTGCAAATCAACCCTATAAACCAACAACAATTATCTATACAAGACCACCCCTTGTAATTGTTCTTCCTCTCCTTGCCTTTCAACTTGTTCTCAGTCTCATTTTCTCTCTCCTCTTCATTGCCCTTTTCTGGGCCACCCTCGGGCTTGGGTAATCCGGGCTGATCGGGCTTTCTTCTCCGGAGGGTCTGCATACTTCTAAAGTTTTCCCAGAAATTTTGACTTCTGGGTTTTGGTGGTTTTTTTTTTTTTTTGGAATTATTGGGATTGGGTGGTTTGAGGTTTGTAGACTTGGTGGATGATGATGGAGATTGTAATGGAGGAAATGGGCTCAAGTGGGGTACCCACAGGCAACAGAAGAAGCAGAAGATAATATTATATGGTTGGTTGTTTCTCTTTCCAATGAAGATTGAAGAGTGTTTAATTTTACGTTTTGTATGCGTTTTTTTTTTTTGGAAACCAGCACAAGAAACGAATTGGAACAGAACTGTTGCTTTTTTTAAAAAATTTATGTCTGGATCTCAAATCTCAATGACTGAGACCTGAATAATTACAAAAAGGAATTTACAGTTCTTAGTTTGATCTTGCAGCAACGGCAAAAAGTTTGGAATTGCCAAGTTCTTTTGACAAGTAATTTGGTTTCTGATTTTCTGTCGTGTGAAGGAAATAAAAACGGCATTGACTCATTCTAAGTTGTAAACTTGTAACACTCTCGTAATTAAAAAAATACCCATTTTGTTAATTCAATCATGTGCAAGTCTTACAACTCGTAGAAAAATGGGTTACTATTTAGAAATTGTAGGATATTACTTATAATGAATTATGACTGTTATATGTTATATATACCTATGACTAGTTTACCCAAATAATTTGACACTTGTCTGCACCAAAAAATAACTTGTCACTTGTAATGAATTACTGTTTGGTGTTCTTATTTTTAAAATTGAAAATCACTTATTGAATCCCAATACACAAACAGTCTTTGTACTCCATGTCAAATGTGTAAATTGCTCATTGTACGTAAATATATATATATATTTTATATTGTTTAGTTAGTAATATTTGACATGTATTACTGCGTTCAGATTCCAAAAGCATATAAGCAATTCATCACATAACACTTTCTTACCAGAGAAGTACTCATTTGGCAAGATAATTTACTTATTTTTTGGGGACCAAATGTTTGATGACAACAAAATGTCTGGCTAGACTTAAAATTGAAGTACTGGTAATTTATCATACCCAAAGTCTTGCATAAGAAGCTGCTCTTTTTAACCATACAAAAAGATCAATCTTGATATATGACGTGAATATCTATTGTAGTCAGCAAAATAAGTATTAAAAGTTCGTAAAACATTCAAGGCAGCTAGAGTAACATTCAAACGTTCAGAGAACACATCATCCATTGGTATAGACCTATTTCGGGAACATAAGAAGCGCCACTAAAGTATGAGACTCATAGCCATAGATGAGAAAGCAGCCTTGCATGCTGAGGTGCTGGGACGCAATGGCTGATACTTGTGATGGATTCTTTGCCAGTTCAAACAACCTCTCTCTCACTAAATTCTCACGGCGTGCAACTGTAGATAATGTATCGATAAACCAACCAATGTCACATGTCACAGATACTTGCATGTGACATACCGGTTTACAAGTTTCAGGTATCAAATGTTCCCAATGATCGAATTCTTGTACATATCCATCCAATTCCCCATTGGCACTACCCTCAACTATTGCTTTGCCCCATAAACATAAAGTGATGGTATCCCCTTTTGGAGAACAAGCTGCCCATACGTTCGATTCAATAACAAGATAGGAATCTGTTGGCACAGAGAGCACTGGTCTTGAGAGTGGTATGTCTGAACCGAAAGGTAGTCGCACAGGATTCATAAGAGATGCTTCGAAAAGTACATTTTGGTAGTAATCACACTCATCACGAGGCATATCTGGTTTATAAAAGGCATAATAAGCCATAATTTTTCCCATAAACATTGGTTGCACCAGAGGGAAACGCAGTGCTACATACTGAAATCTTTACCGTGGCTTGTAGTGCATCTGGTAACATTGTGTAATGCACAGCTGCATAGCCATGTTCGCCTCGAACAACAGAACATATGCGTCTATCAAACCATGGACAATCCCCAACATTCAAATTATCGTACGCCACATATCCCTTGTAGAGTGTTTGTCCCTCGTCATCCTTGAGGTTCAATTTCATAGAAAATTCAGTAGGTTTGAAAACCAGGAAGGCCACTCAATAGATGTGGCTTTTATGGTACCCTTGTTATCTGGAACTACAGGATGACACAGCCGCAAGTGCACGGTGTATGTCGAAGTAATAATCAAGTTCGTACCACGGAGACTCATTGATAGAGTACTAAATATCCCTAGATTATCGACTATCTAGATCGATTAAAAGAATTGATTGGATTGACTAACCTAAACAAACTAATTAATTAAAACTTAATAAAGGTGTGCAATAATAATAGAGACAGTTCTAGGATAGGAATCACTACTAATCATGGGATTAAGCAAAATAAACTTCATAATAACAATACCCATTAACATTCAACAACAAAGATTAAAACTTGCAAAGTAATTATAGAAAGAGAGAGGAAAGAGAAAGATCAAGAAGAACTCACAAAGATCTTCAATAGTTTTCTCAACCCAAAGTTTAATTACCCTAATAATCTTAAGCAAGGAAGTTCTTAAACCTAAAAATGGAGGCTAGTCCTCTTTAGAGATCTAATACTAGGTTAGAGATGAGATAGAATGAGATACTACTCTTCTAGTGGGCTATTTATAGTCCCTAGTACTTCAAAGTGAGTACTTGGTCAAACTGGGTTTTACTCCGCCAGAGTACCCGACCAAGTAAGGCTGCTGAAATTTTACAAGCCAGAGTACTTGACCAAGTAAAGCTTCAAATCATTGCATTTTTCCAATCTTCAAATGAGCTTTCCACATGATCATGGGTGCAACTTGGTGGTTGTGCCTACCCTCTTGAAGCCTTTTCCAATGCTTTTCGAATCCAATCTCACTCTTGATTGCACACACTTCTTTCTCATCATTTATGTGCCTATTATCAAACACACAAAACACCCAAAAGGCGTAAAGAGGAACAAGAGTTGCAAAACTAAGCAAGAAAGCCATGAATCAATTGTGAAATAGGGTAGAATGGAGGATGAATTGATCACAAATAATCGTCAAAAACCCATATTATCAACTCCCCCATGCTTACCTCTTGCTTGTCCTCAAGCAAGACCTAAATCACATAAGCAAACAAGTGTTGGGCGGGAAGATCGCCCTCTCAAAGACAACCAAATGAGATTTGTCAAAATGCCATACATCAAGGTGCCCACGGAGAAACAAACATCATTCAAGTTTTTCTCAAGAAAATAATTTTTTCTTCCCATGAAAGTTCTTGCAACACCTCAAAAGAATCTAGTCAAGAAATATGACAAGTAACACCAAGACATTCTCTAAACAAGTTGCAAATAGTCAAGATAGCACTTCCCCCTTAGATTAGACTTCCTTAGAATCTCGGCCCTCACTCTAGTAAGTGGAAACTCTCATCACTCATGTGTTTCGGGTAAAGAAATGCATCACTCTCAAGACTCAATCCAAAGTAGGGTCTACCATAAGCTTGCCCTTATTCTAACTCGCCACCGCTTGGGACAACACTTCGTGCAAGAATCAAAAGGACTTTCAAATGTTGTAATGAGGCTTAGGGTGAGGGTAGGGTAAATCGTTTTGGAAATGTAGGTTAGGAGCCAAAAAGAACTAGTGGAGTCAATAACATCCTCTCAAATCCTGGCGAAAGACCAAGAAAACGCAAAAACATACTCTACTCCCAAAACTCCAACTAAACAACCAAACATCGCCACATGAACTCCATAAACTCAAACACAACTTGGTAAGGAGAGGAGCTATTCATGGATATAAAGTTTTGATTTTTCACTCCAATCACTTCCTTATTATTTTCAAAAACAACCTCTCTTTTTTTTTTTCTTTTTTTTTTCTTTTCTTTTCACAACACTATTTCCCAACGACCACCGATATACCAGCTCACCAAAAGTGTTCCCCCATACTTATCATTTTCACCATTTCACTAAACAAAAACAACTTCATAAACACTCCACTAGCCTAGGCTCGGGGTGAAAGGATACGTTTAGGAAAGTCGGGCTTGTAAAGTGGTTAATTTCGACAAAAGAGGCTATAGCTCAAAAGGGTTTGCAAAGGGTGAACATATAAATGGGTGGTCGTTTGGCTAATGTAGCTCAAAACGAAAGAATGCCTCTATCACTTCCTAACACGAGCGAGTCGAATGCGGTCTTGAGGACACAATTGGAGAGTCAAACACACAAGAAAGAATCAATAAACCGATTTAGATATTTCGGTCAAATTAGGCTCAAGATCTCACCGGTTTCATTTGCCTAGACTCTAAGGATTTCTCTTCTAAAAGGGAAGTGACCATTATGTCTACATATGCATCTTGTGAGAGTGTCTAGGTACACAAGCCAAAAAGTCTTGATTTTGGTCCAATGATGGTCAAATAATTCACAATGGGACACAAAAATCATTTTTGAAACCAATTTCAACGACATTTTATTCCTCCGAGGGGTTTACCCTATCAAACATACACATGACACATCCAAAAGGTTATCGATTCATCATCAAAGGTTCATCTCTCCCCTAATTTTTTTTATCTTTTCGAATATTTTTTTTTTTAATTTGGGGATGCGAGACGGAAAATAAACTATATGAAATGCATGTTCCTAAACATGACCAATAAGAAAACTAAATGCAATCTAAATGCAAAATATCAATATGTACAACGAGTGCAACTATATAGCTAAAATGCAATGCCATGAGCTAAATGCATATATGTACACTAAGAGCTCGATCAATCCAAATCATCATCATGCAACCCAATCAACAACAAACATTGTCACGCCAATCATCAACATCAAATCACAATCATCACTAGCCATCATACACAAAAGAATACACCACCTTCATGAGCTATCAAGCTATCCCCCCATACTTGACATGTTCATTGTCCCTAATGAATAATAAAGAGTGGAATAAGGTGGGAGGGGGAAAAGAGAACTTACAAGGCTCATTGAGCTCCCCCATTAAGGGGAGGTGGCGGTTGTGGGTTACCATGTCTATTGAGGAATCCTTCCAACATCCGTTTCATATCCCCTACGTTAGAGTTGATCTCTCGCATGTGTGTCTCGATATCTTGCATGTGGGATTGCATTTGAAATTGAGAGTGTTTGAGATCACGAATTCTAGCTCCCAAATCATCTTGAGGTGCCTCATGTGCGGGAGGAGGTGGGAGAGGTAGATGGGGTGGGTTGCCATTACCCCTTGGGTTTTGTTCCTCCACTTCATTTGGTGTCGAGTCGGGATTTTGACCGTGATAGCACCAATTGTCCGGAACTTGTAATGATGAACGGGCGGAGTTGGGTAAGCAGAGGAATTTCACATCTTTATGCTTATACCAAAAGACACCCTCAATTTTCACTAGAAAAGTGTGAGCTAATGAGGTGTTTGGTATCCATGAGCCGGAAAGACTTGCTCGGCAATGAAGATAGTTGCGCCCCATAGTTGAGAGCATGAGCTAGGCGGGTGATCATCCCTCCTATGGCGATTGGACTCTCCTTTTTTGGGGAAGCAACATCTGACAATTCCTCGGCAAGATGGTGGCCGAAATCGACTTTCTTGTCATGTAACATGGCCCAAAGATAAAAGAGCTCAACAACTCTTACGGTCCCGGCACTTTCATCATCCCTAACAAAAATGGTATGTGCAAGGAATTTTTGAAGCATGCGAAGGACAGGATTGCAAATTCTTGGACCCTTGATCCTAGAAGAATGCCAAACACCCATGCTATGGCCTTTTCAATTAGTTGTCCCACATGGGATTTGTTGGAAAAAATTATTCGACTCATACCCAACATTGGGATGCGTGGTCAAGCCACCCGGGGGGATCTTAAAGGCAACCGAGAGGTCATCAAATGATATATCATGGTCATTATTGAATAATCAAAAGGTCAACCGCTTAGTTGTCATATTCACCGACAATGTGCTTATAAACTCACGTGTGACACATTCATAAGCGGGATACTTCATCTCCACAAACTCCCCCCATTGTTGAGTATCAACTAAACGTTTTATTTTATCCCAAAGGTCCAATTCAATCAACAACTCCTTATCAAAGAATCGTGGGTGAACAACTTCCCTTTTCTTGAGATTAGTGAACCGTTTTTGTTGTGCCTCATTTCTAAAAATAGGAACACGAGGAGGAGTAATCCGATTACCTCAGCTTCGAGGCGGGGGATTCGGTTGTGCCGGTGGTGGATTAGAGGAGATTGGCTCCGTGACCCGTTGTCTCGTAGTAGCCGGTGGAGAGCTAGTGGGAGTGTTAGCCTTCCTCCTAACCATCCTTGGCAATTTTCAGCCCTCAATCCAAAATCCAATTATCACCCAAAACTCCTTTTTCAAATATAAACCCCAATAATTTAAAAATAAAATAAAATAACAATAATAAAATAAATTCAATAACCTAACAAGGTTAAAGAGAAGTCTCAAGCAAGTTTTTTTTTATTTTTTTTATTTTAAGTAAAACTAAATCTGGGTTTGGGGTTTAATGGAGAGAGAAAGCGAGGGTGAAGGGCAAACGGTGGTGGGTTCGTGGTGGTCGGGAGGTTGAGGTGACGTGGTGGTGGTTGGTGTCGGAGTTCAGGGTCGGTTGTGAGGTGGTTGTCGGGTCAGGGAGGGTGGCGCGAAAATAGAGAGAGAAGATGGAGGTGGTGGTCGATTTGTTGGTGAGGGTGGTGATGAAGGTGGGTCGTGGTGGTGGTTGCGGAATTCTGGGTCGGTTGTGAGGTGGTTGTCGGGTCAGGGAGGGTGGCGAGGTGATGGTGGGTTCACGGGAGATGGGTGGTGGGTGATGTTTGAGGGAGGTGGTGGTCGAGGGTGGCGCAGAAATGGTGGAGGTGAGTGAGTTTCAGATCTGTGGGGACTTGAGGAAGAGAGAGAATAAGTGTGAGAGAAAGAGTGAGAATTTTGAAAGTGGGTTTTTGGGTGTAATGTTTACTCGGTCAATGAGGGGGTTACACAGGCAGAGTATTCGACCAAGTAAACTCACTGCCTATTTTGGGTTGAAATTGGGCATTGAACTACATGGTCAGACTAAGTGATACGCAGGCCGTGTGTGTGACCGAGTAACTTCACTGCCTGAATTTTGGTTTTGCTGATCTTTGGGGTTTTAGAGTACTCTGGCCAAGTAAGGGACCGAGTAAGCTCCCTGGACATTTTCCATACTTAGCCAAAATTCACCCTACTACATCAATTTCAAAAGAGCAAAACTCATTCTCCCACCAACATTATTCTTCAACACTTGCCATTTCCCATTATTTTATTTACAACCAAGGTCACCAAAAACCATGAGTTCTCCTTTTTTTTTTTCTTTTTTTTTTTTTTTTTTTTTTTTTCTTTCAGTTTCTCATGTTTTTGTTGTTTTCCTTGTTTTTCACCTTTTTTTTTTCAATAAAACGAAAGGAAACAAAACAAGTAAGAAAAGAAAATGCTTGGGTTGACTCCCAAGAAGCATGCTCGTTTTTGGTCATGAGCTCGACCCCTTTTTACTCAATTGGTTGAAGGGAGCTCGGAGAGACTTAGAGTCTTCGCCTTCTCTATTGGTTCTTCTGTTAGATAAGTCTTGAGCCGCTGGCCATTGACTTTGAAAGTAGTATCATTCTCCCTATTCCGGAGCTCAACCGCCCCATAGGGGAACACCTTAATCACTTCAAAGGGTCCCGACCACTTGGATTTCAACTTCCCCGCAAAAAGTTTCAAGCGTGAGTTGAAAAGAAGCACTAAGTCCCTAGCATGGAACTCTTTGCGCAAAATATGCTTGTCATGCCATTTCTTGGTCCGCTCCTTGTAAAGCTTGGAGCTTTCATAGACATCGAGCCTCAACTCATCAAGCTCATTAATTTGAAGAAGTCTCTTCTCACCGGCCGCTTTCATATCAAAATTTAGAGCCTTGATAGCCCAAAAGTCCTTGTGCTCTAGCTCAACCGGGAGGTGGCATGGCTTGCCATAGACTAGGTGAAACGGAGTGGTGCCTATTGGAGTCTTGTACGCGATGCGGTAGGCCCAAAGAGACTCGTCGAGTTTGGAGGCCCAATCTTTCCTTGAACGAGACACCACTTTCTCTAGAATACTCTTGATCTCTCGGTTAGATACCTCAACTTGACCACTCGTTTGCGGGTGGTAGGCCAAAGCAACCCTATGGTTTACTCCATATTTCTTCAAAAGACTTTCAAAATTGTGCTCCGTGAAGTGAGAGCCTCCATCACTTATCACGACTCGGGGTACTCCAAACATTGGAAAAATCACCTTCTTGAAAATTTTTGCCACCACCCGAGCGTCATTGGTTGGAGAGGCTATGGCCTCAACCCACTTGGACACATAGTCCACCGCTAACAAGATATATCGATTACTAGAAGATGACGGAAATGGTCCCATAAAGTCAATCCCCCATACATCAAAAAGTTCAACTTCGAGAATGTAATTCATTGGCATCTCGTGCCTTCGTGAGATTCCACCCGTTCGTTGGCACCGATCACAAGATTTCACATGAGCGTGAACATCTTTGAACATGGAGGGCCAATAAAAACCCGCTTGCAAGATCTTGGCGGTGGTCTTGGCAACGCTTGTGTGACCACCACAAGGGAGATCGTGGCAATGAGAAATGATGCTTTCTATTTCGTTCTCATCGACACATCTCCTCAAAATACCATCCAAACACCTCTTGAATAGTAGAGGGTCATCCCACAAATAGCGTGTGGCATCGTGGCGAAACTTTCGCTTGGCTCGGGAATCAAGTTCCGGAGGAATGGCTCCACAAGCGTGGAAGTTGGCGAAGTCGGCATACCAAGGTGCCTTTGAGGTCAAGGCATAGACATGGTCGTCCGGAAATGAATCATCAATGGGAAGGTGTTTATCTTGCTCCTCCCCCAACTCATTAGTCAACCGAGAGAGATGATCGGCGACCGTATTCTCGACTCCTTTCTTGTCCTTGATCTCAATGTCAAATTCTTGAAGGAGGAGGATCCACCGGATTAAGCGAGGTTTGGCATCCTTCTTACTCAAGAGATACTTGAGAGCCGAGTGGTCGGTATGGACAATCACTTTCCATCCGACAAGATAAGGTCGGAACTTCTCTATAGCAAAGACAATTGCTAGAAGCTCTTTCTCGGTGGTGGCATAATTCACTTGAGCATCATCCATGGTTTTGCTTGCATAGTAGATGGCATGAAGTTTGCCATCCTTGCGTTGACCTAGCACCGCTCCTACGGCGAAGTCACTTGCATCACTCATGATCTCGAATGGAAGACTCCAATCGGGTGGTTGAATGATAGGAGCGGTGACTAGGGCCTTCTTCAACCTATTGAATGCTTCAAGACAATCATTAGTAAAGAGAAAAGGGGCGTCCTTGACAAGGAGGTGGGTTAAAGGCTTGGCAATTTCGAAAAAATCCCTGATGAACAGTCGGTAAAAACCGGCATGCCCAAGGAAACTCCTCACCCCTTTCACATTAGATGGGGGTGGTAATTGCTCAATGACCTCAACCTTAGCCTTGTCAACTTCTATCCCCTTACTAGACATTACATGACCCAAAACAATGCCCTCTTGCACCATAAAATGGCACTTCTCCCAATTGAGGACAAGATTGACCTCTTCACACCGTTGTAGCACCTTGGCCAAGTTGACCAAACAATCGTCAAATGAGGTGCCACACACGGAGAAGTCATCCATAAAAACCTCCATTATATTCTCAATGTAATTAGAAAAAATTGACATCATGCATCTTTGAAACGTTGCCGGAGCGTTACACAACCCAAATGGCATCCTTCGATATGCAAAGGTGCCATAGGGGCATGTAAATGTCGTCTTCTCTTGGTCACTTGGGTGGATAGGGATTTGGAAAAATCCCGAATATCCATCTAAGTAGCAAAAGAAGGAATGCTTTGCAAGACGCTCCAACATTTGATCAATAAAAGGGAGGGGGAAATGGTCTTTACGGGTGAATTTGTTAAGTTTTCGGTAATCAATGCACATTCTCCACCCGGTGACAAGTCTAGTGGAGATTAACTCATCGTTATTGTTCTTAACGACGGTCATACCTCTCTTTTTCGGGACAACTTGCACGGGACTCACCCGGTGACAAGTCTAGTGGAGATTAACTCATTGTTATTGTTCTTAACGACGGTCATACCTCCCTTCTTCGGGACAACTTGCACGGGACTTACCCATTCGGAATCCAAAATAGGGTAAATGATTCCCGCATCTAGGAGTTTATGAACCTCCTTTTTGACCACCTCCTTGTTAGTATTGAGACGCCTTTGAGGCTCGATGGAGGTCTTGTGGTCATCCTCTAAGAGGATCCTATGCATGCAAAGAGAGGGGCTTATTCCCTTGAGGTCATCAATGCTATACCTAATGGATTTCTTATACTTTTTCAACACATCAAGCAATTTAGATCGTTCATCCTCATTAAGGTTAGCATTGATAATCACCGGGAATGCCTCATCCTCTCCTAGGAAAGCATAAACAAGACAAGAGGGAAGGGGTTTGAGTTCGAGTACCCTTGCCAAGAGTCGGTTCATTGGCATCACCTTCCAAACATTCCACCTTATTCTTGGTGAGAATGGGTTTGGAAGAGTTCAAAGCAAAAGCATACTCCTTCAGATAGGAGTCTTCTTCTTCATCTTTCCTTGAGGCCTTAGAGGTAAGGAGTGCCTCAAGGGGATCTTTGCAAAGTTGCCTCGGTATCGTCTCATCAAAAATTCCGTCAATAATATCCACCCTACAACAAGAACCTTCAAGCATAGAATATTTCATAGAATTTGTCAAGTTAAACTCTACTCTATCATCTCCTATACTCAAAGTGAGCCTCCCATTTTTCACATCTATCATAGCCCCCGCCGTAGCCAAGAATGGTCGACCGAGGATGATAGGAATAAGAGAGTCCTCTTGCATATCAAGCACAACAAAATCAACCAGAATAAAGAACTTTCCCACTCTAACCGGGACATCTTCAAGAATCCCAACGGGGTGCTTAATGGACCTATCCGCCATTTGTAAGGTCATTGTGGTGACCTTGAGATCACCCATGTCAAGCTTTTGACAAATGGAGAGTGGCATGACACTCACACTCGCGCCCAAGTCACACAAGGCTTTGTTAATTTTCAAATTTCCTATAGCACAAGGGGGTGAGAAGCTACCCCGATCCTTGAGCTTAGGGGGAGTCTTGTTTTGGAGGAGCGCACTACACTCCTCCGTCAAGGCAACGGTCTCAACGCCCTCCAAACTCCTCTTTTTAGACAAAATTTCCTTCAAAAATTTGGCATAAGAAGGCATTTGGGTCATGAGATCCGTAAAAGGGACATTCACTTGGAGTTTCTTCAAAACGTCCAAGAACTTGCCATATTGTAAATCAAACTTGGCCTTGACAAACCTTTGGGGGAAAGGGAGAGGGGGAGTGTAGGGAGGGGGAGTGACACTGTTTTCTTTCTCAACCTCACTTTGCTTATTCTCACCCATCTTAGCCTTGCCTTTATCAACCACAATGGGTTGATCATCCTTTTCAACCTCAACAATTTTGGGACTTTCGATAGGCATCTTTGGTCCCTCATATTGAGTGCCACTCCTCAAGGTCACCGCATTGCAATTCTCCCTTGGGTTCAATGGTTGCTCCGGAAGGGTACCTTGAGGCCTAGAGGATGAACTAGCAATTTGGGTGATTTGATTTTCCAACATCTTATGGTTAGTGGCCATTTGATCAACTTTAGCATTCAATTGTTTTAAGGCATCACCAAGCATTACCCCATGTTGTCTAAAGTCTTGATTTTGCTTTTCTTGATTAGCAAGGTATTTCTCAAAGATGCTCTCCATATTAGAAACGGGGGATGGGGGAGGTTGGTTGTGATAAGAACGAGCTTGATTAGGCACTTGACCTTGAAAACCCGGAGGGTTAGGTCCTTGGGAAGAAGAAGATGGAGCTTGATTCTTCCAAGAAAAGTTGGGATGGTTACGCAAACCCGGATTATAAGTGCTAGAAAAAGCATTTCCTTGGGGGCGGGGATTATTATAGCCTTGGAAGGCGTTAACATGCTCAACATTCACCAACAATTGACATTCATTACCAACATGACCATTATTACCACAAACCTCACATTGAACAACATTCACATGAGCATTAGACACTCTAGCCACACAAGAAGATGATGGTGCATTCATAGTATCAACCTTAACATTCAAAGCATCCATTTTACTATTCAATAATGTTAAAGCATCAACATCGAGTTTACCTCCCTTTTTGATAGGGGTGCGTCCTTTGTTCCACCTTTGGTTGTTCATAGCCATGTTGTCAATGAGCTTCCAAGCTTCCTCAAGTGGTTTGTCCATGATGGCCCCATCGGAGGCCGCATCCACTATGAGCCTAGAGGCGTGGTCTATTCCGCTATAGAATATTTGGAACACGAGATTCTCATCCATGGAGTGGTGAGGGCACTCTTGGAGGTATGTCTTGTATCGGCGATAAGCCGCATAGAGTGATTCACCATCTTCTTGATGGAAGGTGGCGATGTCATGGCGAGACGACGCCGTCCGATGTGGTGGGTAGAAGTGACTCAAGAACTCCTCTAAGAGCTCATTCCAAGTGGTGATTGAGCCGGGAGGAAGAGTATTCAACCATTGTCTTGCCCTCCCCGTGAGTGAGAACGAGAACAACCTTAACTTGATCGCATCTTGTGAAACCCCATTGATTTTGATGGTGTCACAATATTCCGTGAACATTTGGAGATGCAAGTAAGGCGGTTCGTCGTGCTCAAATTGGTTTCTCGCAATGATCCCTATTAGAGAGGGTTTGATTTCGAAATTGTTCGCTTCCACGGCGGGCCAAGTGATGCCTCCGGGAATCCCTTGAGCATTGGGTATCGCGAACTCTCTCAAGGGTCGAGCCATCTCTTGTTGAAGGATGGGATTCCTCCTTGCGCTTCTCTTTCCCTTAGGAATAGGAACCTCGAAAGCTAGAACGTCGATGAACTTGTTCTTTTGCTTCCTATGCATGCACAATGAGAACGCCCTACAATAACAATCACTTGATAAGAAAAAATATATAAAAAAATAAAATAGAAAATGGTCTAATCTAGCCAAATCAAAAGATTTCTAATATCTATCGCTGAGTCCCCGACAACGGTGCCAAAAACTTGACACAACCGCAAGTGCATGGTGTATGTCGAAGTAATAATCAAGTTCGTACCACGGAAACGCGTTGATAGAGTACTAAATATCCCTAGATTATCGACTATCTAGACCAATTAAAGGAATTGATTGGATTGACTAATCTAAACAAACTAATTAATTAAAACTTAATAAAGGAGTGAAATAATAATAGAGACAATTCTAGGATAGGAATCACCACTACTCATGGGATTAAGCAAAATAAACTTCATAATAACAATACCCATTAACAATCAACAACAAAGATTAAAACTTGCAAAGTAATCATAGAAAGAGAGAGGAGAGAGAAAGGTCAAGAAGAACTCACAAAGATCTTCAATAGTTTTCTCAACCCAAAGTTTAATTACCCTAATAATCTTAAGCAAGGAAGTTCTTAAACCTAAAAATGGAGGCTAGTCCTCTTTAGAGAGCTAATACTAGGTTAGAGATGAGATGGAATGAGATACTACTCTTCTAGTGGGCTATTTATAGTCCCTAGTACTTTAAAGTGAGTACTTGGTGAAACTGGATTTTACTCCGCCAGAGTACCCGACCAAGTAAGGCTGCTGGAATTTTACAAGCCAGAGTACTTGACCAAGTAAAGCTTCAAATCATTGCATTTTTCCAATCTTCAAATGAGCTTTCCACATGATCATGGGTGCACCTTGGTGGTTGTGCCTACCCTCTTGAAGCCTTTTCCAATGCTTTTCGAATCCAATCTCACTCTTGATTACACACACTTCTTTCTCATCATTTATGTGTCTAAAATATTATCAAACACACAAAACACCCAAAAGGCGTAAAGAGGAACAAGAGTTGCAAAACTAAGCAAGAAAGCCATGAATCAATTGTGAAATAGGGTAGAATGGAGGATGAATTGATCACAAATAATCGTCAAAAACCCATATTACCAACTCTCCCATGCTTACCTCTTGCTTATCCTCAAGCAAGACCTAAATCACATAAGCAAACAAGTGTTGGGCGGGAAGATCGCCCTCTCAAAGACAACCAAATGAGATTTGTCAAAATGCCATACATCAAGGTACCCACGGAGAAACAAACATCATTCAAGTTTTTCTCAAGAAAATAATTTTTTCGTCCCATGAAAGTTCTTGCAACACCTCAAAAGAATCTAGTCAAGAAATATGACAAGTAACACCAAGACATTCTCTAAACAAGTTGCAAATAGTCAAGATAGCACTTCCCCCTTAGATTAGACTTCCTTAGAATCTCGGCCCTCACTCTAGTAAGTGGAAACTCTCATCACTCATGTGTTTCGGGTAAAGAAATGCATCACTCTCAAGACTCAATCCAAAGTAGGGTCTACCATAAGCTTGCCCTTATTCTAACTCGCCACCGCTTGGGACAACACTTCGTGCAAAAATCAAAAGAACTTTCAAATGTTGTAATGAGGCTTAGGTGAGGGTAGGGTAAATCGTTTTGGAAATGTAGGTTAGGAGCCAAAAAGAACTAGTGGAGTCAATAACATCCTCTCAAATCCTCGCGAAAGACCAAGAAAACGCAAAAAACATACTCCACTTCCAAAACTCCAACTAAACAACTAAACATCGCCACATGAACTCCATAAACCTCAAACACAACTTGGGAAGGAGAGGAGCTATTTATGGAATAAGATTTTGATTTTTCGCTCCAATCACTTCCTTATTACTTTCAAAAACAACCTCTTTCTCATCTCGGTTAAGTACCTTAAAACCACAAACTTCAATTGTACCACAATCATTGAAACCCCTATTATAGTGATCAAGGTCTGAATAGACGATAACTGAAAACACCTCCACTACAGGAGACCCTGCGCCCCTGTGAAAAGTCAGTTCAGAATTAGCTTATACCCTCCCTCCATTTTAACCGTGCAACAAAAATTAGGAAGAAATACATCTATAGAGAGGGCTTCCACGAGACTTTTTGCTCATACTTGGATGAGCAAAAAGTTCAGTTTTCAAGATTTTTAACATATTAACATACAAACAAGAAATCAAAATAAAAATATTAGACCCCTGTTACATATGGGAATCTAGCAACCTATTGGATCAGCCTTACGCGGAGCAAATATTAACAAGTTGTCTCCATATTTCCAATTTTGCTTTGATCGAACTCAATAGACAGCAAGCAAGAGGGAGAGAGGCAGCTTAAACAGGTTTCTCCAACGATGGCCATACCACATAGTAAATAAAAAGTTCAGTTTTCAAGATTTTAAAAATTTACACATTACCATACAAACAAGAAACACAAAATAAAAATATTAGACCTCTGGTACATATGGGAATCTAGCAACCTATTGGACAAGCCTTACGCGGAGCAAATATTAACAAGTTGTTTCCATATTTCCAGTTTTACTTTGATCAAAGTCAATAAACAGCAAGTAAGAGGAAGAGAGGCACCTTAAACAGGCTTCTCCAATGACGGTAGTACGACGTAGTAAATAAGAAAGGAATTGCACAGAGAGGAGAAATTAAGTCAGGTTAGCGGGATGGAGAAAAAAGAGGTGTAACAGCCACAAAGAATGACAAACAAACCTCAAGATACTTTTGTTGCTGCATACACTCTTCATCTGAAGAGAAGAGTAATGTTGTTGGTGTCTTAAGGTTCGCAAGATGCATATATGCATTACTCTAAGTCACCTGCACTCGTACACATCAATTTTGTCCAGATACAGCATTAACATCTTTAGTGAATGAGCCACTTTCGCAGGCTTGAAATTCCAATTTGTCACTAACCAATTGCTTTTGGGTATCACAACATGTCAAGTCTACTACGATTACAAGGGAGGAATTGGCTGGCACAGTGACAACCGATCTAGACAGTCTAATTGGACTCCCAGAAGTCACTTGAACTGGTTGATCATTTGTCTTCTTGAAAAGTATTTTTGATATATACTGTTTCTTAGAAGATATCTTTTTGCCATCAGATTGAAGACCCGAGACCTCAAACGCGTAATTGTCACCATAGCAAGCAATAAGGCTTCCATGCACTGTCTGCACATCAGCACCAGGGACACACCCATCATTTACCTTGATATATGAAACATCCATGGTGGCTACAACTGCATGTCGAATTGTGGAGCAGCTTATAGTAGCAAAACCACACTCACCCAGAACATCTCTACATGTGATCTTGTCGAACTTCAGGAAACTGTAAGGTCCGATATAAAAGGAGAACCCCCCCCCCTTTGGCAATCTCAAGTCCCCGAGACTGATCCTGAAGATCCACTTCAACATTGAAAGATTGAGATAACGAGACAACACCACAATATTGGTCACTTAGCGACAAGGTATCACCAAGAAAGACAATCTCAGGATAGTCACAAGGTCGATGGTAGAGATCGATAGTATTGCCTTGTACATCTGTGACTCGGATGGTTCCATAAATCTCACACTGTTTCCCATCAGCAAACTTGTTGTGGTTACTGTGTATGCTGACTGAGAATACCTCAAACAAGGGTGTTGCTCGAATATGGCAGACCTCATCAGTATTGTGGCCTGTGGTAGGAAGCCCAGGCAGAGCCTCTAATTCCGAATTATCAGTCATCATAGGTGAGGACAAAGAAGGGCTCAACCTGCAATTGGTCATAGTTAACAACAGAGGGGATAATAATTTACAGTTGAGTACCAAACTATAGAGGGTAAATGTAGACCACCAAACTATAGAGGGTAAAAGTAGACCACCATTACCAAAAGGCTTAAGCTCAAGTGACTAACTAAGGCCTGCAAATAGGTTGTGTTAGGTCGTTTTCTCTTGCTCGAACTTTGTCCATCATCAAGTCCATACACGTTATATATACAGGTTAAAGGTGGGTTCGACAACACGCGTATCACTATGCAGAGGAGGTTTTCATAACACGTCCCCCCCAACCTTTAATAAAGATATTGCATTGGAAATGCTGGCCCTCACTCTCTTTTCTTAAAATTTATATCTCCAATTGTCAAAATGCCTAAAACAACTTAATATCCCAAACCACTAAAAATTGATTGTGACAAGCACACATAAACCCTCTAATTCCTCAATCCTCTGTTTCGAATTCTCAGCCATTTCTATCTTATATCCTCTCTTTAAAGTTTTGGACATGCAGTTTTCTGTATCCAGTATTTCGAAATAAAAAATTTCAATTCTTTTCGGCATTTTATGTCTCCAATTATCAAAATGCCTTAAACAATTAAACATCCCAAAGACCCAAACCCCTGAAAGTTGATCGTGTCATGTTCATTGTCATACAAGGGATACTAATATCATAAATACTTAACACCTTGCTGAAATTAAAGCCATGACGAAATAAGATAGCAGAGAGTATTAACAAATTTAACACAAAAGGTAAAGCTGAGAAAATTTTCATGTACCTCTAACCAACGACAAGACAAAGATCAAATGGACCAAAAAAAAAAAAAAAAAAAAAACCAATTTAGCGCAACCCTCCTTCTATTTTCTGACGATCTCTTCATCGAACCAGTTAAAAGATTGTAGATTTCTAAACTTATATGCCATGGCCATGGAGGGAAGAAACTGAGCTAAGATCCTCTCCATTTTATACAAGAAATGGAGGGGCTCCATTTCCTAAATGAAAGGTTGGATTTCCTTCTTTCTTGTATAATATACAAACAAGCAAAAGAGAGAAGAAGATCTAACCCTTGATTTAAGAAATGAAAGCCTCTATTTCTAGTATAAAATGGAGAGGATCCTTGCTCGAAGAAACTGTAGGTGAGAGGGGGACGAAACAATTTTTTTTAGAATTGTATTTTTATAAGGAAAGGGTATACGGTATACCCTCAAAAAAAAAAAAAAAAAGAAAAGAAAAAAACAAGATGTAAAGGGTATAAGGATTTAGGTTTCCTTTTCAAAAAAATAAATAAATAAGGATTTAGGTTTTCATTTTGGGCAGTCCATTTTCCCCCGCATCCCACGCACCTCCAAACTCAATCTCTGTTGCACATTCCAACCAAAGGTGTATTCTCTCTTTCTCTCTCCTGGGCATAGAAACTTAGAAAGTGATTAACTGATTGTTTGTGCAAAAAAGTTTTGAGTTTCTGAGTATCATACTTCCAAATTTCTGTGTTTAACATTGTCACCATTGAATTGGGTTGTAGATAGTATAACCCATTGGTGAAGATGATCGCAGCAATTTCATGGGTGCCCAAAGGGGTTGCAAAGACAGTGCCAGAAGTAGCTGAACCTCCTTCTAAAGAAGAAATTGAAGAGTTGCTGCAAAGCGGTGCTCTTGAAACTGGGTAAATGTTATTATTATACCTTTGAAGACCCAGTTCTTGTTTACTTGTTTAATTTAATGGGTTTATACTTATTGATGAATTGGACATGTCTTTAGCCTGTGGGTGTTGTGATTTTGTTACCCTTATGTCCATTTCAGTAGTTGTTCAATATTGTGTTGCTGGTTTTGTAAGGTTGCTAGAAGTTGAAAGATGTCACATTTCGTAATTCTTTCACTTATGTGAGCATGTTTTAAGGATTTAGCAGTCATGTCCATGGCTTATTTGTCATGAGTATTAACATGTTTATGAGAAAAATCATAGTGGATAAGCCGAGTGCTTGTGTTAGGAACTTAGGATCCACAGCAGGTGTGGAGGTAGTCGCATTTCTTCATTGCTGGTATTGTAAATTCGAAATGTGGAGCCATGCAAATCCTTTTAACTTAATTAATTTGATGATACATTCTTGTTTGTATGCTCAATTTATCCTGTTTTCATTTTGTTGTATTGCCTTTATTAGTATATGTAATGCTTTTATCCATTCGACAGAGATGATGACCATGACGAAGAAGAAGGAGATATGGATTTAGATGACACCAAGCAAGCTGATGAAGTTGCACTCGCATCAGTTGCTGCAGGAGCACTGGGCAAGGATTCAAATGATATAGCAGATGCCTTGAAGGAACTTGACATGGACAATTATGACGACGAAGATGATGATGATGGTATATTCAGCTTATTTGTTTGAAATATCATGCTATCCAGTATTGATACTGATATGACCTGGCTTCAAAGTTTATTCCGGTTACATTGTTTGTGAGCTACTTGTACTGTTTCTTACCGTGTGATCATGCTTCATCTTATAAAAACTAGCAATTGATGTATTCACTAAAGGGCTTGGTGATGCATTTTATCCCAGTAATGAAGTGGATCCATACCTAAAGAACAAGGATGTAAGTATGACACTTCAAATGATCTCAAACTGTCCCTCTTCCACTCTATGCTGAAACCGTAACTGTAATTTTCCTACTCTCACCAGGATGACGATTCAGAAGAGGAAGAGGACATGATAATAAGAGCAGAGGATTCAATTATTGTTTGTGCACGTAATGAAGATGATATCAGTCAACTTGAGGTATATAGTAAGCTAAGGAGTATATTTTCGTACTCTTCTTTGCGCGTGTGGATATCTTTGATGTGGTTTTCTGCTAGGTTATGTGAGGTTCGGACGTTGGTGAGGTCAATTATGTGTTGATGACTTGATGTACCCTTACACCCTAACTTGATTAACTGATTGTTAATATATTGACATAGATTTTTATTTGTAGCTTTATGGTCCTTTGCGTGTGCATGCACATTTTTTTGACATTGCTTGTTTTGGAGATTGCTACAGATTTGGATGCTCGCCCTACTGAGGTCTATCTTAACAAATTGATAACTTTTGACATCCAGGTTTATATTTTAGAGGATACAGAAGATGGCCCAAACTTGTATGTTCACCATGATATCATCATATCAGCATTCCCTTTATGCACTGCGTGGCTTGATTGTCCGCTAAAGGGTGGAGAAAGAGGTATGAAGCTAATACATAGTTTTTGATGGTTGGATGTTTAGATATATGAGTTTTCTTCTTATCTAAAGAAAATATATGAGTTTTCTAGAGCCGCGGTCTTTGAGTTGCTGCTGGTTGGAAATTTTAGATTAGATGTGAATTCTGGTGTAGCATACTGATACTTCTATTGTGATCTTTTTCCAAGCTGACCTGGTTGGATGCTGTATTAGTATGTTACCTGAGAAATACACATGGTTCTGATAACATATACTATATCCATGTATGGTATTATTAATAGTATTGGTTTTTTTTTTTGTTATTCTCTTCAGAAGATCGAGCACCATCACTGAAACCTTTTAATGTAAAGGTTGTTTGATGACTACTTAAGTCTGTGAGATTGTGAACTCTTGGCAAAAATTGAAGTTTTAGGGATCTGTTTGGTTTGACACGGAGATGAAATGCATTTTATCTGATAGACTTCTCCACTAGACGTATTTGCTTCGTAGAACCTGATAAAATTTATGTAGGAGAAGTGCAAAGTAAGACTTCTTCTGCCCCAATTCTGTATTTGTTTCCTCGAAACCTTTAATTAACCAAAGACCCCAATATTAATATATTATGGGTGAAGTCAGAGTTCTGCAGATGCAATAAAAATTATCCTTAAAAGAGTATATATATGCTTTGCACTTTCATATCCTTGTTCGGTGACTAAGCTGCTGCTTCTGCTTTGTTGGTTTTTAAGTTTCATTTTTCCGTAAACTTCCTTCTTTTCTTTTTTAGTAAATTCTAATTAACTTCCTTGCTATATCCGTCTTGGCAGGAAATTTTGTTGCCGTAGGATCAATGGAACCTTCAATTGAATTATGGGACCTTGATGTTGTAAGTAGTACAAGATTAGCTACTGTGGATGTTCGTGGTATTGGAGGCCATTAAATTTATTGATTAATGTAAAATGTGATTTCCTATTTTCTGTCCTATTTCTAATGACAGATTGAGGAGGTTGAGCCATCTCTAGTATTAGGTGGCATTGCTGAGAAGAAGAAAAAAGGAAAGAAGGTAAAATCATTGACATCTTTCATTCTACTGCTTCCTTTCAGATGTATGATTTCTACACATGCTGCTAGTGTAATAAGAATCATTACTTTAATCAGCAATGGAGATGGGGAGGCTCCTTTGATATTCATGAAGTATGTTGCTTCTAATTTAAAAAAAATTGATCTAGTTTTCGGGTCCCTGACCACTGAAAAAATATGGATGATTCTCTTGTTCATATTAAAACTTGGAGGACGATAATGCCGTTATCCATAAAGATGAGCTGAATGCGCTATATTGATCAGATTGTGCGGTTTAGTTATCTAGATGCGTTGAAGAGGGCTCTCGAATGGCTAATCTCCCACTTTCGGAACGTTCATATTGCATTTTTTGACTTCGGCATGACGAACTGGAGTCATTCAGAAGTTTTCAATTGTAAATATTTGTGTTACAGTATAGTAGTCTTGGTTCCTCTAAGCTGTCTGTTTCTCATTCTCAACCCTTGTTCATGAATAAGCTCTTTGATCTGGTCTCTACTACCATTTAGGCTATGTTTGGCACAACTAGTTGTTTTCTAGCTGGAACGTTGGAAGAGGTAAAAATTTAGTAAAGAGATAGTTGTAAATTGCTATGAAACGGTAACAAACTAGCCGTTCTGCTAGCTGAGTTGAAGTTAAAAGCTTCGTACCTTCTCCAAACATGTTATAGTTGGAGCTGAAAGTTAGATAATACTCTGATAATTTGTTTAGTGGCTCAGTGTTGACAAATTAGCTAAAAGCTGGATATGTAGCTGATAGTGCCAAACATACCCTTAAGCTGAAGATATGATCTACTACTTCAGTTGCTGTAGACGGCATGTAGAATAATCTACAAGATACTCTTCATTTTTAGATAACAAGGGTATCCAAGCTTTGCTTGACTAATCCCATGGGCCTTGAAGTTAACAACCAGGAACACCTCCAGTGGCTCTGAGGAGACTCAAGCTTGGGACCTCTGGAATAAATCTCAGAGGTCTTACCAACTGAGGTACCCCCTGAGGTTAGATATTCTTCATTTTTAACAAATTGGACAATGAAATATGACTCTTAATTCACTATTGACAGCTTCTGGGCCACTGAGGACATTTGTAAAAATGAATTGCAATATTTCGGTAGTTTTACTAATGTTCTATGGAAATGAGGTAATGCCTTTAAATTGGTTTGTGATGCATTCTAGAAAAAGTAAAAGAAATGATTTGCAATGAATATAAAAAATGCATTTCCATTTAAAAAAGCACATTATGGAAGATTGTTTGATTACAAGAGGTATATTGTTACTGGAGCAATATTCCAGCACCCTGTTTGCTAATGAAAGTTAACTTGGGGACAACTTACAAACCGGGAAATAATTGAGGGTTTTGCTTTTTCCCCAATTCAAATGTTCTATTTCAGACACTATAGAGTTGTTTATTGGCATTGTTTAGGAGAGTTCCGAGTATGCCTTTATTTGAATGCCCCATGTAGTGTGTTTCTGGCTGACTTTTGGTGCTTTTGCTTGCCCCGTTTGTCAGAAATCTATAAAGTATAAAGAGGATAGCCACACTGACGCAGTGCTGGGCCTTGCATGGAACAAGGAGTTTAGGTATATGTACTTTCTATCTTTGCTATTTCTCTTACTACTCCATTAGAGTACTTAAAAACAAAACGTGTTTGCTTCTGTGTTTCTCTATGCTCTTCAGGAACATACTTGCTAGTGCTAGTGCTGACAAACAAGTGAAGATATGGGATGTTGCTACTGGAAAGTGTAGTATCACCATGGAGCACCACACAGACAAGGCAAGAATAAAACCTTACTCATTGTTGTTCTATTTTTTCCTGGTGGATATTGCCACAGTTGAGCTAGGAACTCTTTCTTTTATGCCCTCCATTTAAAATTGATGGTCTTATGTAAAACTAAGCGAAGAGTCAAAGGTAACTTATAATAGTAATAAGAGAAGGAAAAAATGAGTCGTTGTGAGTGGGATCAAGTTTCTATATGGTTGCAGCATGAATCTTTGAAAGAGCCTCTGGAGTTGTCACTGGAATAGAGCTTACTTTGTAAGGATGTCAAAATTGCACGTTTCTAAAAAAAACCAATATTATGATGTCATATTGTCATCTATATTTTTCGCATTTTGATTTTAAAGGTAACTTATAATAGTTATAAGAAGGAAAAAAAAAGTGTCATTTTGAGAGGGGTCAGGTTTCCATATGGATATGGTTGCAGCATGAATCTTTGGAAGAACCTCTGAGGTTGTTAGTGGAATAGAGTTAAATTTGTAAAGATGTCAAAATTGCACATTTCTAAAAAGCCAATATTATGAAGTCATATTGTCATCCAAACCCTGAAGGGTAGCTCAGCTGGTAAGACCTCTGAGAAGTATTCCAGAGGCCCCAGGTTTGAGTCCCCTAAAGTTCACTGGAGGTTCTCCTGGTCGTTAACTTCAGGGCCCATGGGATTAGTCAAGTAAAGCTTGGACACCCATGTTATCTAAAGAACATGAAGTCATATTGTCATCCATTTCCTTAGGCCATTGGAGGTTTTCCTGGTCGTTAACTTCAGGGCCCATGGGATTAGTCAATCTAAGCGTGGACAGCCATGTTATCTAAAATAAAATAAAATGAAGTCATATTGTCATCCATATTTTTGCATTCTGATTTTGGAATGAGGGAGCACAATGGAGTACCTTATATAAGATTGCTTATATTCAAAACTAATCCATGTTTTCACCAGCTATGTGCACATGCTGAATTTTTTTTCATATACCTGTCCACTTCTACTGTCAGAATCTCATCTTGCTTGTGCAACTCACTATTTTGGTAACCATCTTACACCTTCGTATTTGCAGGTTCAAGCAGTAGCATTTAGTCATCACGTGCCACAAATTCTTTTGAGCGGGTCTTTCGATCATTCAGTTGTCATGGTAATTTACAGATTATTATGGCTAATATTTGATCAAGTACTTTGCTTTAGTTGAAGATTATAAAGGAAGTGCTTGTTTTCTTTCTGCGATAATGTTTTTGTGCTTCTGCTATTCAATATTTGTACCATACAGAGTTTTAATTATGGTATGTGGAGTACAAAAACATCTGAAAAATGTTTGTCATGAACTGAGAATCCCTTGGAAATGGTCTTGGTTATAGTAATAAAATTTGGTTACATTATACTGGAAAAAGTTTAGGGTTTACCCTATTTTCTGAATATCTGATGTAATAGAACTTGATAGCTCTGTAATCTGTAGCTTTATTTACTAAAACATGGTGTACATACTGTTCGATATGTGATATTCCATAAGATTCTTCAACTGTAACTCTGATAGCACAAGCTTTAAGCTCTCAAATTGTGGTATGAATGCTTATGATGTGTGATTGAGGTCAGTGCGATGTGAAGACTACTCTGCTTGTTAGATCTTGTTGTTCTTGATTTTATATGTTATACATTATGGGGCATGCACTGTATTCATGACAAGTGATCTGTTATATATTTGTTATTTTGTTGTTATACTGCGTCTTGGCCTTTTCTGTTTTCTCGTATTTTTTGTCATGGCTCTCACGGATGATGTCAAAATATGTTTGACTGCAGAAAGATGGGAGGAAACCTTCCCACTCTGGATATAGATGGTCTGTAGCAGCTGATGTGGAGAGCTTGGCATGGGACCCACATACAGAACACTCTTTTGTTGTGAGTTATTTTTCCCTTTCTTTTCCGCTCTTTTTTGAAGCTTTGAACACCTGCTTTCGTGGTTCGTTGTATATTTGTATGTATCAATTTCCTTCAAAGAATGACTCATTATTGTTTCTGCAATACATGAAAATTTGGATGTAATTGCTCCATAATGATTAATGAATATTCCAGGTCAGCCTCGAGAACGGTATGATCCAGGGTTTTGACATTCGGGCTGCTACATCCAATTCTGATTCAGTATTGAAGCCAAGTTTCACCCTTGATGCACATGACAAAGCTGTTACTTCTATCTCATACAATACCTCAGCACCTAATGTATTTACTCACTCATCTCTTTGAATGTGATCTGAATGATTGTTCTGCTAGATTATAGGTTTGCTCACTTGCTGCTATTGCTTATCACAGCTCCTTGCCAGTGGCTCCACGGATAAAATGGTAAAACTGTGGGATTTGTCAAATAACCAGCCTTCGTGTGTTGCTTCTAGGAATCCAAAAGCTGTAAGTACCTCAGCTATTTGCTATCATTTGCAGATGAATCATTTATCAACTGAAAAACCTCTAATTTGCACATCCAACGCCTAAAATATCTGAAACAAAGAAAAAGGACCTCAAAGATAAAAAGAAGGTAGAAATAGCGAAGTTGAAAAGAAATTGGCACAACTGCACAATATTGTGTTAAAGGAAGATATCCTTGGCAATCCACCTAGTAGAGCGTAGGGTAGGACTTAGGAGGGACAAAATCTTAAATGTGGCATTTTCTCGAACTTATGGTTGTTATGTATGTACAAGTTCGTTCTTTTTAGTTAACTTTCTAAGATTGTTATTATGCTTTCTTATTCTACAGGGAGCTGTCTTCACCGTTTCTTTTTCAGAAGAAAGCCCATTTGTGCTTGCAATCGGAGGATCCAAGGGAAACTTAGAAGTGAGTATGATGATGATTTTCTTTCTGGAGCCCACTTAGGGCACTGTAGGTGTTTGTGACCGTTAACTTCAGGGTTCATGGATTATTCGGGCAATGCCTGTGAAACCCGTGTTATCTAAAAATATTGTTGCTCTTTCCAGCAGAGATAGATTTTACCATGTTTTCGTTCTTTGGATTGTTTATTAACCCGTGTGATGGATGAATAAATGACAGGTTTGGGATACATTCTCTGATGATGGGGTTGCTAAAAGGTACAGCAAGAACAAGACTAAGAAACCTTGAGACTTGATGAGATGGTCACATGGAAAGATCGATAGGATCTTTCTGCATGGCAAAACCAGTGCCAGGCTCAAATTTTGGTCCGATTTCCCTTCTTTTTTTTCGGGTTTTGGCTTTGTTCCCTTCTTTAATTTGTTGCCCCCTGTGTATTATTAGGCTAGGGAGGCAAATGTTTTAGTAGAGCCTTTTTTATGTTGTTGACATGCCAGTAGTTGCATTGTATTGTATTCTATTATCTCAACTGATCTCAGCTTACGAGATTAGAGTATATCCAACAAAGCAAAAAGGAGCTTATATGTCTGTACCAATCCAAAACAGTTACAAATTTGAAATGATCTAGAAAGTGAAGATATATAGACGGTTGTAATGGCTACTACTAATAATTCTCAGTGCAAAGACAAACTTCAGATTGTGAGTAGTTTTTATGTGTAATTATACTTCAAGTTTGAAATCCCATCCAACCCACAAAGGGGCAAAAAGAACATGAAGTAAAGGAAAAGGAACAAAAACATCCATAAATCAACCATCTTCTTTTTGGTTCCTAGCCTGCAAAATACAAAGTTTGCAAAAGATAAAAATAAAGCTAAGCATATCGTAAGAACTTCTAAAACTTTCCTAGATGTCCTAAATGGCTAAATGTAAATGGATCTTCTGCTGTTTTTTTTTCTTTGTTGTTCCTTGTTTTCTCTATCTCTCTCGTCTAAAAGTTTAAATTAAAAAAACTAACTCCCTCTATTCAAGGATCAAAAATTAAGAGTTGGGATCCTCTACATTTCTTTCCTCTCCATTTCCTAAATAGAGGGCTAAATTTTCTCCTCTTATTTTACCTTTTGCATTTGTTTAATTAAAAAAATTGAAAATCGTCCTAAACCAACCATATCTATCACACGTGGCAATATTTATCCGAGTTCCATATTCCCACGCCCCCAAACGCCGGTTGGCAAAAGGTGGCAACCACTATCATTCAAAACACTATTTTCCACATTTTCTCCCTTTATCTCTTAAAAAGTTTGATTTTTTGCTTTCTTATACTTATTCTTTCTTAAACCAAATAAACCAAAGATAAATATATAAAGTAAAAAGAAAGACTCCCAAGATAGACCGAAATTAAATAAACTAATGAAAACGAATTTCGAACTAACTAGGGTGGCCTTCAAATTTTAAAAATAGTAATTAACTACACTAAGGCTCTGTTTGATTCACCTTAATTTTACTTAAATTCAGTTCAGTTCAATCCAGTTCAGTTCATGCGTAGCTTTAGCACTCATATAACATTTTATTCCGAAATAATTTCATGATGATAATTATGTCATCGGAAAGATTTCAAAGCATACTTTCAAATGAATCCAATATTGACTATGTTTGGACAAATTTTAAATGGTTAACGGTCAAGTTTAAAAACTTAATTCAGTTCAGTTCAGTTCAGTTCAGATCAGTTCAGTTCAGTTCAGTTCAGATCAGTTCAGTTCAGTTAAGATCAGTTTTATCCAAGTGAATCAAACGGAGCCTAAGCCTTGTTCTTTTCAATGGAATGGTGCGGGACGGTGAGGAGCGGAACGTAACGGCGCGGATAATAAAACAAAATGTGAGACAAAAATGAAGTACATAATGTGAAACGTAACGGATTAAAAGGGAACGAAATGCAGTATGGAAACGACGAAAATAACAGAGCTAAATCACTCCATTTGTAAACCTATCCAAGTATCGATCCAGAACCTATAGAAGGACAAAAAAGAAATGAAAGAAGCATAGAAAAAGGATTTAAAGAAGGAAAAGAAAAAGGGATGACAAGTCTCTGCTTTTAGGTTCCTAACGTGCAATATGTTAAAGCTTGCAGAACATCAAAATAAAAACAAAAGGAAAAAGCTAAGAATTAGTCTTTTCCTCACTTTAAAATGTTCCTAAATGTCATTAATAAACCATGTCCCTTAATACAAGGCATTAGTTTGCTAATAATGATTGGCTAACAACTTCTTGTAAGGTTCAAGTGACTAGATAAACAGAAACAAAGCTGAGAACTTTATCACAAAGTTTGATTTGCTAATCCAAAAGCCAAAAGTAACAGTAAATCCTTCGTCCTTAAGGACCTTAAGAAAACTTGGACAACTTCTTTTTTTTTTTTTTTTTTCTTTTTTGAATAATAACATCAAAGTAAAAGCATTCGAATTTGCAATAATCTGTTAAAAGCTCCTACTTCAAAAGTACAAATTGCTGTTTTTTGATGCTATGCTATCACAGACAAAACAAGGCTGCTTCAACTAAAGAATTTGGGCAACTCCACCATTTGCTTTCAGGAGACAAACAGAACAAAATATAATTGTATAGTTGAGACTAATGATCGTAAACCACAATAGCATATGCCTATGTATTGTTTTGTTTTGTTTGCTATACTAGAAACTCGCAAGTTGTAACCAATGTGTTTTAAGTGTGCACCGGACACCAACTAAACCTCGAAAATATGTAATTGTTTGCAAATCGTATATATTGAGCTAACATACTAGATAGCCTTGAATACAATGCAAGCTTAACAAAGAGACCAAGTGAAGAATTGAATACATAGCATTTGTCATTAAATTCAGCCCTACTAGTCTACTATCATTCAACTTTTCCTTTAAACTCTATGTTACATATTGTTTTTTATTTTGAAAAGATATCCTAAATCAAAAGGTAAAATGTTGCTGGAAGGTAAACTTCGTTTGTCTCTTTGTAATAGTGTCCCTTATTAGTTGTTATAGTACTACGTACATCAATATATATTTTCAAACATACACAATACACAAAAACTTGTTTAAGATGGTCTTTTCATAACTTTTGCTAAGACGATGGTTACTTTACAATGGAATAAGGGTCACGGGCTCACGGCTCATAATAAGTGATCCCTACATTTCTAAATAATGACCCTATTTTTCTGTGAGTTGGTCTCACACAATACTTGCTCTATGCAATATGTGGTTGACTCATTGGTAAATAACTTATACTCCCGGTCATGAATTTAAGCCTCCTGAGAAGCACCAATATGAGGCCGTGCGTTATATTCTTTTATTTCATAATTATTTTTTTTTTTGTTTCTCCACGCACTCACTCATGTTTGTTCACCATGGCCTGCGGGGATACCTTTTTACGGGGATCCAGGGAAGAGTGGACCAGAAAGGTTATGACTGCGCCCCTAATCATTCGCCCATCGTACCATAGAACAATCCTACAACCTAACTCCCTTTATTTCCAGAGAAGATAAAACATAAAAGCCCTATACACTAAAGTACGAGTAATAAAGTTGTTATTGTATTGTTGTGCTCCAATTGAAAAAATTGTATATTCTGCTCCAAAATGCAAAAAAAAAAAAAAAAAAAAATGACATTCTTCAATATGCAAAGTTTAGCTTACAAAATTTTGTAATAACTAACAAAATTTGAAGAATTAGGAAGAAAAGTGAGATCCGTAGTTTAAAGATGGTTGTGCGTTGTAAATCGCATTATATTACTACATAGATTAGCTGTAATTTTTTTAATCTCAAAATGATACTATATGATGCTTCATTGCTTTGCACATGTAAAGCCCTCATCAAAGTTGACAAACTAAAAACAAGTTGCTTGCTGTAGTTTACATATATAGCTTCAAAAGAATACAAGTAGAGGGACCATCAAATATAAAATTGACCATATATAAGAGTACTTGTTAATGTTGTTATTGAACAAGTTGTTATCTGATAGTCACCTCTTTCTTTTCCTACACTTATGAAATAAGAGATTCTTGAAACAATGAATTAGAACCAAAAAAAAAAACAGAAACATGAATTATTGGAGAAGTTTATAATCATTGATTATTTACTTTTGGGAAGAGGGTTGTGTGTTATGAACTACAAAAATGTAGTTTTAAAGCATATTTGACATATGAAGTATCTTCAACGTGAGTCGTCTTATATAAGTATGACGTTATACTTGGCTACGTAGAGGTGCCTCATGTTGAATGAGGCGGCCTTATAACTCATAAGAGACATTTAAACAAGACACATAAAAAGGGAGAGAGAATTACATATATCCTGAATTCGACAGGGAAATGAATTATCATACACTGGTAGACGACATTCAACTATTGAAGATTTGAAGGGGGCCCAAATGCATACTCTACTAAAGTATATGTAGTTGGGAATTTGGATACGAGCAAAAAGAAAAAGTTGGGAATTTGGAAGTGAGATTGTGGGGCTGTAGAAAGGGACTAAAATCGACCCTGGACGACCGGACCCTATGTTCAATCATCATCTAAAACTTAGACCATACATACACCATAATTAATACGGATAAATATATATTCGGCACCTATTTTCCATTTGTGGGGCCACTAAATTAGTAATTTATATCATTAATTAATTAATTAATATTCCAGCACATGCATCACCCTGTCATGTGATGTTCATGAGAAGTATCATGAGTTTATGACCAAATGAATTGGTATAGTGATAATGTTCGAATCTCATTAGGAGCATTTACTTCTAGATTTGGAAGGAAGTGGTTTTCCTTACCAACTTTAAATGAAAATATGTACTATTTGATGACTTATATTATTGCTACATGTACAAACATGCATTTTATTCAAAGTCCATATTCATGTCTAATGAATAGTGATCTACTTAGCTCAACGACTCTCATTTAATATACATATATACATGGAGGATTAAATTAGAAATTTGTTCAAGGGAGGAAAAAAACAAACTTGAAATCTAATATAATATACTCAATACCTCATTATTAATCATTAAGTCAAAACTTTATTTACTTTTGTAAGTAGACTGATTGTTACTTGTTAGGATAGTGGTAAAGCCTGAAGTGAGGGGATATTGTAGGTGATAAATTAATGTGTGATTGTATACTTGAATATCCATTAAAATTGTTTAACTTTGAACCAAGATTTTTTTTTTTAACTATAGGAAAAAAGTTTCCAGTTAGTCAAAGCTAATTGTAAATGAAATTGAATTTCTACGTCTTACATAATAGTCATTTTCATTATTCTGTTCTGGATAACATCAAAATTTTATACATAGTGGTGTGAAATTGTGAATTAGATTCTGCAAAAAGTTAATTAAGCCCATATCACTTGCTTTCATTTTGTCCCTTATATTGTGCTGATTTTTGTCATGTAGGTAATCACACAAAATGCTCAACATATCAATGTGATATTTTTTTTTTTAGGGGAATCAATGCGATATTTATTTCTTATTATATATACGAGTATCTCGTTTACATTGCTCCATGAGCCATTGTTGGAAAAAAAAAAAAAAGAAAAAAAAGGTTAATTAAAGTTTTGGATGTATACAAATATACAACATAATCAAACTCGCCATGTTAGACCTAATTTTATCATACATTATCATATAAAATGAAAATGAACACCAAAGTATATTGCCATAGTTTATCCTAAAAAAAAGTATATTGCCATAGTTTCACACAAGCTTGTATTAGACATGCTAATTACATTTACCATAAAATAGTGGCTTTGTATAGAGGGTGAGATGATTGATTGAGGATGAGTTTTTTTTTTTTTTATTATTATTGGAAATGAACACGATTATACATGAGTAATGTTCTATTCACCTATCCGATCAGTTTTTAGTTCACTCCAGTTCAAATCTGCAACATTTTAAATTTGCATCATTCCAACTTACCCATTTCTATGAGTTCAGTTTAATTCATATTAATTCATATGTGTTCAGTTTAAAAGAACACAACCTCAAACAATGTAATATTATCAGCGTGGACCTTGTCAAAAGCGAACACAAATTGAAAACATTATCGAATCCGACTCATTTTTCTTGATTATAACACAATTTTCTTAACCCAAACCCGTTTATAATTCGAAATTAAACTACAAATTGAATTTAACACAAAAACCAACCTAACTTCAAAATAACCCGACCAGAAGCCGGCTGAAACGACCTATTTCAATAGTCTAAATTTATCACTAATGGTAGCATGAGAACTTAAATATGAGTAGACAAAAAGGAGTATTGCGATGTTAAAAAAAGGGGTCTCTTTAGTCTTTACTCCCAAGTCCCACCAAGATATTAGTAGACGTTGGCTTGCCTTGCCATTCCCAAAACCAAAGTGCACAACTTGCCCCTCTCTCTCTCTCTGCACCTGCTCCCAAATCTCCACATCTCTCAATCTCATCGTAAGAGAGAGAAAACAAGTGGGGAATCTCCAAATCTCAACAACAGCGTAGAGAGAGAGAGAGAGAGAGAGAGAGAGAGAGAGAGAGAGAGAGAGAGACTCAACTCACCCCAACTCAACATATTGACAGTATCTTCAGAGTACCTCTCACTCTTCCTCACTGGCACTCACTGTTAACTCAAGTAATACAGAGAGAGAGAACAAAAAAACTCCAAAAGGGTATGTTTTCTATGCATTTCTCGATCTAACGACCCTCCTAATATTATCATCTTATTCATTCATTCATTGCAACCCAAAAAAGCCTGTGATCTTCTTGTCTGGTAAAACAAAACAAAAAAACCCCATTAATGGCCGTCATTTATTGAGGGTGGTGATTGAATGACATTTGTCATATTTAGCGTTCTTAGAATATCAATCACGTCAAGTCCCAACACGGATGAGATGTGTCATTCTTGAAAAAACCCAGGACTATACTAGGAGTATCTTTACTCATTAGCTGCAAAAAGGTTTCTCCTTTTTCCTTTCCGCCATTGTTGTGAGCTCAGAGGAGAGAGAAAATACAACATAACACAGCAGGATGTTGACTTGCATAGCGTGCTCTAGTAATAAGCAATTAAACAGTGGATCTCTCCCTCAACAACAACAGGATGAAGATGACGTCGTTGCTACCCCCAGCAAAAAACAAGCCATCAAAACCCTCACCACTCAGGTAATCGCAAAAACTAGAAAAGAAAAAGAAAATTAATTCATTTAATTTGAAGCTTTTATGTGACATGGGTATTTTGTGTTTAGCATTTATTTATCAGCATTATTAATTTTGTTGTGGAAAATTGGAAATGCAGATCAAGGGTATGGCATTGAGGGCCACTGGGGCATATAAAAATTGCAAGGGTTGTTCAGGTGGTGGCAATGGTGGCCATGGGTACGAGGAATCGGAGGCCGGGGGACGGTCGGCGGGGTCGGAGAGGTTCAATTGTCGGTACCGGAGGGCGAATTCAGGGGGCGGGGGGATATGGGGGAAGGAGAGAGAGAATGTGGATGTGAGGGTGGTTGTGAAGGGGTTAGGGTTGGGGATGGGGCTTTCGAGTAGCGGTGAGGCGACGCCGGTATCAGTGAGTGGGAGGACGGAGAGTGTGGTGTTTATGGAGGAGGATGAGCCTAAGGAGTGGGTTGCTCAGGTTGAGCCTGGGGTTTTGATCACTTTTGTTTCTTTGCCTCAGGGTGGGAATGATCTTAAGAGGATTCGGTTTTGGTAAGATTTTCTAGAATCCCATATAGTTTGTTTTGTATTGTTGTTTAATTTGGGTTTGGTTTGGTGTTGTGCAATTTTTGTGTGATTTGTTTTGGTTGTTTTTGGTTATATGTGTGTGGTTTGGTGAAATTGTAGTTGGTACTATGTTTTTAAGTGGATATATGTGTATGTCATATATGTGGTAAATGAACTGCGTAGTGTAATTGGAATAGATGAATCACCTGGAGTTGATGGTTGGAGACTGGATGGTCCGATGTCTCATTCTGTAGCGGGTCAGGTTCAGCAATGATGTGGTGATAGTGGGGTGATACTGAACCATCGGATAACTTTTTCCTGGTCTAAAGTTGCCCTTTCTGCTAAGAGTCTAGTTTTGGAGCTTTGCATATTTGAGTGGAGTGTGGGCTTCCTGTCAGATCAGTGATTCTGGAAGTCAAAGCCAATTGGTATATGGATGAAATGCTGGTGGTAATGATGTAAAATTGATGAGTTTTGATAGTCAAATTGGGACTTCTGTCTTCTCAGGATGTATGGTCCTTGTTTTAAATACCGAGGATGAAGATAAGTGGACATTATGATTGATGTTTTATGGTATTGGTTGCTGGACAGTTGCTGGTGGATCCTATGTCTTTATGGTCTAGTATGAAGGGGCAAAAAGCATTGCCTACAGTGTCTAGCATACTGATTGGAGAATACATGGTGTGTCCTGTTTATGCACTCTTTGTGACTAAGAGTATCTCTCAGGTACTTAGCTTTGAAAAAGTTTTCAGAGGGAACCTGGTGATTTGTTGCTTAATCTTTAACCAGAAATTCAGGGTTCTCAGGTGTCCATTATTTATTATCATAGGGTCCTTGATATTAAATATCATAATTGGTTTCTAAGTGAAGTGCTTTCCAGCAAGATTGCGCATGATTTTTGATCGATCATATTACTTTTCGCCCCAGGGCAAACAAAGATCACCGAGAAGTTGAGCAAGGGGGGCAGGAGGAGAAGAAAAAGTATTGATCTAGTGATAGATGCTTGGTAGTGACTGGATCCTGCTTTCCTGACTTGTTGCACACCATGTTCCATGCGAAAACTTGGAGAAATTTGATAAGTATCTCTAGTTTTGAGCGGCAAGGACATTATATTAAGAGAGAATGCCCCATGATGCCACGAAACTACTGCTTCTGAACTAGTACCACTTTGGGTTGTTCTTGCAAGTAAAGCAGACATTAGCTATGCATAAAATTAATGATTTTTGGCTGGAAACAATGGCAAGGTCTACCTTGATGATCTTTTATGGTCGAAACTTGGCTAATACTGTTAGGTTTAACTTCATGATCCTTTCCCTTCACTTACTGATTAAATAGTGTCACACTGCCAATGCTGATATGATAGAAAAACAACATGCTATAGTTTTCCTTCTTTCCAGTGTGTTCAGCATTGCTATTGTTCCTCTGTACTGAAGGTCCAAAAGCATGCTGTAAAGTGTCATCTGTTACATATTATTGCCGTTCGTATAAAATTGAGCTTGCAATTCATGTATACCCCAACTGTCTGGAGTATTCTGATTTAAATTATGTTAGGGCAGTTCTTTTCTTGGTTAGTAACCGGCTAACCGAGAACTCTTTCTGATGATGGACCTATTTTCTTCTACAATTTTAATGTTTCCTTCGTATCTCTGTTTGCATGTTTCTTTTGCTGCGGTTCTGTAGTTTCTGATGAATATCAAAGTAAATTAGTAGAAGGCTTTTTTTTTTGGGTAACTAAATTAGTAGAAGTTATTCAAATGGATCACTTGACATAATTATGGCATTGAAAATAAGCATTGTGAAATATTTCTGAAATAGTATTAGAATGTGAAGAGATGGCTAACCACACCAGACGAGATTCATTAGCTCGTTGCAGTCTAGAAACCCAGCCCCGCAGTCTCAGGTCTGTATTTTGTCATAAAAAGAGTACTAGTAGTAATGGGTAGTTTATCATATCAATATGTTTTAGTCTTGTTGTTTGTATTGTTGATGTGGTTGTCAACTAGGGAGTGTTCAGCCTTAAAATAATGTTGGGAAACCGTGAACTGTTGCAAAGATTCCGGTTGCTTTTGTGGTGAACTTCTAAAGTTGTAATTATCCATCCCCACCACCAAGAAGTTCCTTCTTGTTTTAACCTTCGAGTTTTCTTGCCATTAGTCAATTTGTTTAACCTTAATCAAATGTTCATGTTGAAAGTAATGCATATTCCTTACATCCCCTTTTCTTTGTTGGTCTCAACAGCCGTGAGCTTTTCAATAAATGGCAAGCTCAAAGATGGTGGGCAGAGAACTATGACAAAGTGATGGAACTTTATAATGTTCAAAAACTCAATCAAAACTCAGTACCAATGCCACCCCCTCCTGGGTCTGAAGACGAGGTAAGGATCCACCTTTTGCACTCTTTTGGTATTATCATGATAAGCAAAAAAGAATGAAGAAGAAATGGTGTATACAAGACTTCTTTGTAATATATGCTTGTCCTTGTGATGCATTTATGAAATGGTTTCATGCCATCTTCTGTTGGACTGTTAAGGAATTGATATGACTGCTGCTTCAATTATGACTCTTGTCTTGATGGTTATGTTCGCCTTTTACCCAGAACTCAAAGATTGGATCTACGCATGGCAGTCCTGCAACACCATCTTTGAGCAAAGAAAGCTTGCCTCGCAACTTCCACCTTCCAACAGGAATGGCATATTCCTCATCAGATTCGCTTGACCAACACGCGGCTCGTCCATACTATGAGTCATATGGACTTGCTTCAACTCCTAAGCTCTCTAACATTAGTGCGACAAAAACAGAGACATCTTCAGTTGATGCCTCTGCTAGGAGCAGCTTATCAAGAGTAGATCACTCGGGTGAGCTTTCTGTCAGCAATGCTAGCGATATAGACACTGAATGGGTTGAGCAGGATGAACCTGGAGTCTACATTACTATCAGAACATTGCCTAATGGGAGTCGGGAGCTTCGACGTGTTAGATTCAGGTGAGTTTCTTTGTTATTCACAACTTGAAGTCCACTCATGAGGTGTCTACTTTATTATTATTCCTCACTGCAGACCAGTTTAGTCCTAGTCAAAGATCCACTCTACTGAGACAGACATTGAAAAGCTGATGTCATCATTCGTCATTATCAACATTCTCTTAAATTACGTTAGTCACTCCTTTTGTTCTGAGTGAGAGGTCTAGCAGTCTTCATCATACGTGGCGTCTCTAAAGTTACACTTATCTAGGAGATTTTAATTTGGAGTAGCTAGCTATCAGCCTGCAGAAGTATTGGTTCACTAAGTTGACAGAGCCCCCGTCGCATGGTGTTTGGAACATGCTGTGGCTTGGGGACTGTTGTTGCTTGCTATCCTGGTTGATCATGTGTCCCTGTCCCCGTCAAACTACCGCCGGTCCTGTGTGGGCTGGGCTAAGGGCCCTTCTTTTCCACTTAAAAGAAGAAAAAGACAAAAATGGTTGTACATAACTGCTAAGTGATGTATGAGATACTATGATCCATATCATAGTAAATTTGATTTATTGCGTAGAGGCTCTTTCAGATTGGTCTGCAGCTTTCTATTTCACACTGGAGTATATCTTTCAAATAGTCTCACACACAATAGTTAACCCTCTTTTAGTTCTGACTCTGCCACTCTGGTGAGGATGACACGAACACCCTCGCCAGCGCACTCTATATTAAGGTTAACCTATCTAGCTTGGCACCTTAAGCTATGCTCCACGTAAAAAATCGTTTCCTTTATTGTCACGGATCATTAGATGGAAATAATTCTTCCCTCTACTCTTCATTTTTGGACGATAGGTTCATCCTTGAATCTGAATTTTTGTGTAGATTCAACTTCCTAAAAAATCATGCAGCTTTGAAAAAGAAGTTGGTTACTTGAATTCAAAGATCATCAAGATCCCTCTTATTTCGTTAACTAAGCTTAGAATGTTTATGCTCCATTACAAAGATGTCTCTCTGATCCTGAGTCAATGAACTAACATAAATGAACATGACGATGACATGCTGCTTCACATAAAAAACTATGCACTGCTTGGCTTGGACGTTTGGCTTCTTGAATTTCTGAGATATTGAAAAAAAATATTATTCTTAGTGGCAACTTTATTTATTGGGATTGGATTTATTTAGTCTGCATCGTTCTCGATTTGATACCCTTCTTGGATACCTTGATGCAGCCGAGAAAGATTTGGAGAAATGCATGCCAGATTGTGGTGGGAAGAGAACAAGGCGAGGATTCAAGAGCAGTATTTGTGATATTTTTCTGGAGCACTGACTTACCATGTCCTTGTTGGACGCATTTTCTTCTTTGCTAAGAGCTGCAAAAGAACACAAACAAGCAACCGTTGTACGAGAAAAAAAAAGAAAAGAAGAAAAGAGCTGCAAAAGGATAGAGAAGTGGAAAGACCATAATGGTGAATATTGAAGTATTGAACACATACAGGACAGGAGTAGTCTTTTCTTTAGTTTTCAGTTATCTTTATATATAGGGTAACTTCCAAGATATAGTTTTTTTAATTTTATTTTTTCGTAGAAAATTTTTGACGAGGCGTTGTGATGTTTACTAGAAAGTACTTGAGGTCTATTTAATGTGTTAAGAGCCTTAGAGGTACCCTGTTTTACACATTTGAGTGAACATGATCCCAATCAGTAGAGGTATCAAGTTTGCCATGAATGCAAATGACAATATTAGCTTCAGAAAGGGTATAGTTTAGTTTTTCAAGTGTGAAGTTTGCCATTATAACAAATACTTTTTAGTTTTTAAAAAGTGTTCTGTTCATCCTTTTGAGAAAGTTTCATCTATGTAAATACTCAATTAATTAGTGTATCATGTTTCAAGTGTTGGAATCTTAATTTTGTTTATTTTTTTTATTTTATTTTCTGCATTGTTTGTTTTCCACTTTTCCTCCATGATTTAACTTACAAGATCCATCCCTTATCAATGAGAGATGTAATGACCAATGACCATTGATCTTGGTCCAATGCTGGCCTTTCTCTCACTGAGTCACTGGCATTTTCCAGCAATGGGCAACTTCTTACTCTAAAATTTTGACAGCCCATTCATAGAAGTCTTCTGGCAAGGTTTGGAGCATTATGCCAAATTTAGCAATCCAGCCACTGACGGACTGCCGGATGCAAGTATAGCCAAGTGGGTTCCATGAAATTCTCTTCGCAAACAAAAAAATCTTGAATTTTCCTTTATAAAATGAAATTTTTTATAAACTTCCTAAGAAATGTCAATATATATTACTTCTATAAGAGAGTGCGCGCATAACACAACATCAACTCTAGCCTCATGCCCTTGTATAGTCATGTTTGATCGCAAAATCCTTCAATACGTGCAATTCAGCCACTAGCCCATAAACTTGTAGTACACCCAGGTATACCGTAGTCGATGCATGTTTGATGTTTCCGTCAACATTGTATAGTACACACTACTCAGTGGGTTTTTGAGTGTAGCATATACTATTTTTGTTTGTACAAATGAATACTGAGTAGGCTAGAGTTGAACTCATGAGACTATCATCATAGTTCGTACAACTTATTAGCATTTGTGTGTGTTGCGATGACGATCTCTTTGACTCTTTCGGTCTTTCCCAAAGAATGAATTATGGCTTAAATTGAACATTCCAAAACGAAGTGATACTAGTATGGTAACACCCAACTAGACCAAGTACTCTATACATTAATTGCAGACCAGCAAAAAAAAAAAAAATTTACATTAAATGCTGGTAACCTCCCAGCCAGGCTTGATAATGGGCTGGGCCAGCATAGGCCCACGATTACGAATGAAATACTAAAACCATAATGGACTTGGACCACAAGTCCACAATCAAAAGTTGGCAGTTGGAACCCATAGTCCACTTCATAAAAAAAAAGACCATCTAAAAAAAAAAAATTTAAAAAATGGAAATTTCTTTTTTTTTAGAGCTACAAAAATGGAAATTCAAAAAGACTTTCCTATAATCAAGCCACCCAAGAGGATCAATAATAAAAAGGATTTCAAAACCCTCGCTCCTATTTCTCATTCTCTCTCTTCTTTCTCTCTCTCACAAACCCAAAAACTTCCCTCCCCCAGTCTCCTCTCTCATAGTCTTCTCCTCTTTACAAGCCCTAAAAAGCTTTTCTGTTTTTAATAGCAGGGTGTTTGACCATTCTTGTTTACAATTTGTTTGTTGCTACAAACGAACGTAAACAAAGGGGCTAAAAAGTTTCAGTCTTTTTTGATTTTCTGGTGTGGGTTTCTCTTTTTAATTTTAATTAGAGATGGTCACTGTGTTAAAGAGTGAAGGTGGTACTCATATTATTTCTGCTAATCTCCAGAAAACCATTCAATCGATTAAAGAGGCTGTGGGTAAATTTCCTGATTCTGAAAATTATAAATTTTCTGATTCTGAAATTTATAACGCCCTTAAAGAGTGTAATATGGACCCGAATGAGACCACTGGCAAACTCGTACACCAAGGTAATTTTCCCCTCTTTTCTTTGATTTTACCCTTTAATTATTGAAAAGATTGTGTCTTTATGGTTTATTTGGGTGCTATTTTTCTGGGTTTGCTGTGGGTTTTTGCTTGTTGTTTTGAATGTAAAGGGAGGGAAGTGATTTTCCTTTTTGAAGTGGGTTAATTAGTCTAAATAAGTGAGGTAAGTCAAAATGCCAGTGAAAATGTGTTTGTTTTTGGGTATAATTGTATCTTGGGTAGTTAAAGCTTATTCTTTGATGATTACATTACTTTTTGTGGGTTCATTGTGTCTGTTATCATGTGTACTTTGCCGTTTTGGCCCTTGAGAAAGAACAAAGAAAATAAATTAGCTAAAAGAGGACGAAGAGCCCATTAAAATTGATAGAAGAAATTTGAGTGGCATTAGTCAAGTCAAGGCAGGGTGTCTCTGTTGCTTGTATGAGACGGTTTCAAGATGTTGTTTTGTTTTGGTATGCTAGAGGGCTGTTAGCATGGCATCTAGCCATCTAGGATAAGCAAGTAGAAGGACTGAAGGAGACAATGTAGCTATTTTACCTTTAGGATAGCAAACTCAAAAACCTTTGGAGATTTGTTAATGTTCCTATCATTGATACGTGAAGATATCATCAAGATTACGAGGTTGTCTTAGTTAAGCCACCTGTTCTTTATGGCGAGGAGTGGTCTTTTTAGAGATGATGCATGTAGGAAAAACTTTGACAGAAGGACATTCTAACATCTTCTATATATTGCATTGAAAACTAGACATTTTTCATGATTATGAATGAAAATTTTGAATTTTCATAACAAGAATCAGGTACATTGACTGAGTTAAAAAAAGAGGACTGGTAGTTGCCAGAGGAACCTTACCATAGGCTATCTGAAGAGAGAAGGCATACACAGCTTGAAATAAAGAGCAGTGAAAAGCCAACATGACTTTTTAAGTTCTCGCCATGCCTGTTAACTGAGCAACTTTTATGAAGCTTAATGACATTTAGAAAGATCATTAATGGAGGACACTGACAGAAAACTCTACCCAATATTTAGAGAAGATTTTTATGGAATAATCCATCCCCATATATTTTTGACTTAACCAGGGAATCGTGCCCTTGTCATATGTGATGGGTGGAGAAATTCAGTGAGTGGACTCTCAGAATGGTTTGGCTTAGTTAGAAGATGAATACTTGAATAGGCTTGTCACATTGAGTTGTTTTTGCTTCACAACATAATAAGAAACCCTACTTGTTGTAAGATGGGAAGTCCAGATGCTAGAATTTTTTATTTTTCCTTTTCTAATTTGTCGTTACTGAAGTATGCTTTTTGAGTGATACGATTGATTTATCTCTTGTTTATTCCTTTGGTCTAGACTGTAAACATACTAATTTTGATGACTGCTGTCAGATCCCTTTCATGAAGTGAGGAGGAGACGAGATAAGAAGAAAGAGGTAATATGTTGGTAAAGTTTCTAGTAACTAAGGCCCAATTTGATTCTATAGTGAAGCATCAAATTAAACTGCTTGTTACTGCTTGCTTTCCTACATTATGAATTTGAATGACAATTTTGTTGTGCTTTTGTCTTAGTGAATCTTGTATATGCTTATTATTGCGTATCCTCTTCTTTATGGTCTCTTGAAACTCTTTCTCCTCCTTTTAGTGTTTACATGGACTGCCATATGATGGTGCTCCTTTTGTTTGGTTATGAACGACTGTTCGAGACTATAGAACTTGAACATATATTTAATTTAATAATTTGATAATACTAGGATTTGTTGGGGTTGGTTTGGTTCGTTAGATTATATTCTTCTATAGGACTGTGGATGTCATGTTGTTTTATGAAGACAATGATATTCATTGCTGTACACTATTCCATCTTTAAACATTTCAGCACCCCATTCTAATGCAGTGGTTCCAGTTTTTTAATTGATGTTGTGACACTTTCTTAGTCTTAGGGCCCGTTTGACCTACCTTCTACCAACTTCTCATTCTCCTCCCAAATTTGTTCTTGCTCACCCCCTTTTTATCCACTCACCCCTCCATTCCCAACTTCTAAGAAGTTGAAATAAAGCTACAATTGGACTAGAAGGAGAAGTTACAAATTGTAGCTTCTCCTTCTCCTTCCACTTCTAGCTTTATTTTAACTTCTTAGAAGTTGGAAATGGAGGAGGGGGTGGTTAAAAAGGAGTGAACAAGAACAAATTTGGGATGAGAAGTTGAATTTGTGGAAGTTAGGCCAAACGGGCCCTTATTGGTGAAGGCTTCTGAGGTCACTGTCTGTGTCTATGTCTCATTTCAACTTTCAATTTCAAAGTAATTAGATTTTAGTTTCTTCGATGTTGGTTTGGTTCGTTAGATTATATGCTTCTATAGAACTTGTTTTATGAAGACAATGACATTCATTGCTGTACACTATGCCATCGTTAAGCATTTCAGCACCCCATTTTAATGCAGTGGTTCCAGTTATTTAATTGATGTTGTGACACTTTCTTAGTCTTATTGGTGAAGGCTTCTGTGGTCATTGTCTTGTGTCCATGTCTCATTTCAACTTTCAATTTTAGTTTCTTCGATGTTGCAAGTATGCTAAGTCGTTAACTTATTTACCAGAATGCAGTTGACAATGGTTCTTTTGAGCCAAGGAGACGTACTGAATATGGAAGCCAAGGGGCAAAAATTTATGGTTCTGAGCGTAATGCGCGTGGCCGATATACAAGGAGTTCTGTATATGGTAACTTGACATTCCAGAAAGCCAATTTATGCCTTTAGAACCTTATACTTGGTGGTGTATGAGTTACTATCGGAAATCCTTATGCTCTATGCTTCTATGCAATTAACTGGATATCAAAACACACACACACACACACACACACACACACACACACACACACACACACACACACACATATATATATATATAATGAGGTAAGGAGGCCCGCTCCCAGGCTGCCCATCTCGGGTTTAAGGCCCAGGAGCTTAGTGGGCAGGCATTTGGGGGGAAGGGGGAATAAGGGGAAAGGGATTGATTCATATATAAGCACATGGACTACATCAACTTCCGGTAGCTTTCAAATATGTTGGCCATATGTTGAATTTTATTTAAATGTGGGGTGGTTATGGATTTAAATTTCTGGCTGTACCCTTTTTATTCATGGCAGCAAAAACACTGGAGTTAGTCAATTGAAAGTCTTGTATGTTGCAATGGCAAGTCATGTATGAGGGACACAATCCACACTTTCCCTTGTCGAACATTGATAATTGATTAGTATCTTTATTAAGCCACAGAAGGGGAGAGATATGTATGATCAAAGTAGCCATTCTTGTAGGATACAGGAATCATGTGATGTTCACAACATTGTTGCTCATTTGTCAATGTATTGTATTCTTTCCAAGTATTATTTCAAGAACTTAAGTTGTGATGGTATATATTATCATGCTCTGATTTTAAGAACTTAAGTTTCTGTTGTGGACTGAACTTGTTTTCTGTTGCGCCTGAAACATGAATCGATGTATTGTTTAAGCAAAATTTTGCATCTAAGGGTTTGATACCATTGGATAAAGATAAAGCACTAAATTAATATCCCAGTAGTAGGAAAGTGTTGTGCCTTCATGCTAATTGATAAGGACCTCCTCAACTAGATGCAGGAAATGGAATCAGCCGGGAATTCCGTGTTGTGAGAGACAACAGAGTTAATCAAAATTCTGATAGAGAAACAAAGTCTTCAACTCATGCTTCATCTTCAGCCAGTGTTCAGCAGAGTAATGTTTCTGAGAGAAGGTATATTACATTGATTATCTCTATTTCCTCTTCCCTGATTTTCCTCGTGGGTTGGTACCGGTAGCTAACAGAGAGATAGAGAATACGTAATTTCTGGTTCGCTCAACTTGTCATTTGGAGAATTATGTGGCCTATTTGTCTTTTGGGTGTCTTATCTGCTTGCAATCAGTGTGTCATGTTTGACCTTCACTTATGGAATTTGTTAAGACTTTTTAGCTATGCTTGCACACATACTGCTCGTTGATTGAATCCCTCTTTTCATTATTTTGTATATTTGCATTATATTGACAACTGTTTTTAGTTGCTTAATTGTATGCTGTAAAAAAAAAAAGAAACTATAGAGAAGGTAAATCACTTTGGTAGGATGCGTATTTGGTTGTTGTTTTATTGTCTTCATGATAAATGGGATCTATCATGAATCATGGACTCATGGTCCATGTCTTCTGAATTTTCTGTTGTTCGACTTACTATGGCAGTATGATTTTTCAATACTATGATATGGATTGTGAATACCGTAAGAGTTGTGCTTCTAGTTCTGTTGTTTCTTCTTCTGTCCCTGTTTCACAATTTTTTTCCTGTACTCTGCCCCATCTGTAGTGCTTCTCTTGCTTCAAACAATCAACGACACATTGGACGATATGTGCAAACTCTCAATGGGGTGACCGATTTTCCACCTAAATTGCCTGGGGACATAAATTCCAATGCTAGAAAAGAACATTTGGACCAGAGAAAATCGGTTATTGGCTCTGCTTCACAGGTCTCTGTGATGAAGTCAAGTGATTCCCAATCTGGTAGCACCACATCTTCCAATGCTGTAGGTGTTTACGCTTCTGCTTCAGATCCTGTGCACGTCCCTTCCGCTGATTCTAGATCCTCTGCTGCTATTGGGGCAAAAAGACGTGAAGTTGGGGTTGTTGGTGGGCGTCGACAATCTTCAGAAAGTACTTTAAGGCAGTCTTTTCAGCAAAGTATTTCCAATGTAAATCCAGTCTTGGGAAGTTCATCTACCACAGACTCGCATCGTCCCATGAATCCTGTCTCCCGGAATGACCCAAGTCATGCTTCTGTTGCTGATTCTGCAATGACAAACTCTGCTGGAAGCAGACTAGGCAATCACTTCAATGGTAGATTGCATCAGCAACCTGTTGGTCATCCGAAAGGTATGTTATCTGATTTTCCGATATTATCCAATTATTTAAAGCAGATTTCTTCGGCCATTATTTAGCTCTTCCATTAGGGAGGTGCTTTCATTGGAAGTTGTGGTCGTGATGGTGGCAAATTAGCAACTGTGGCTCTCCAAGTTTTGCATTGTTCGCATTTCATTCTGGTCAATTATGTTTCTTCCTAGATATTTAATTGTAGAAAGTAAACATATAGGGCTGTCTCCTTTCTCCTTCTAACTTCCTTCCTTAGGCATTGGAAATTTTGTTTGGGCTCAGGCCTTTAGTTGAGCATCACAAGTATTGAATTTAGGAATTTCAGGGTCCATAATGCTTACTGAAAATGAACTTTTTTTTGGTTGCATCTCAGAAAAGTTGTAATAATTTCTACATTAGGAATTATGATCACTTACTAGTTGTTCACTTTTTGTCAAGTAGCTTCATGCTTGTTGGTTTTACATATCACCCTTTATGTTTTGCTAAATCCATTCAACCGCACTTGTCTAACCATCTTTTTTATTTATTTTAATCTTCACCCTCAAGCCTAAGGCCCATTTTTAACCAGAACAAAAGGCTCGTTATTTTTTCTTTTGGTTTGTATGCTTTAAATTTCGTTTACTTGCATGCATATCATTAAAAGAGCTTCTCGTTGCACATTTTTGGTGATAATTTTTTGTAAAAATCTTGATATTGAGCTATGCTATAGGTGTCATGACTAGCAAAGAGTGGAAGCCTAAGACAAGCCAGAAGTCTAGTGTTCCAAGTCCAGGCGTGATAGGATCACCTGTGAAATCTGCCTCCACTTGTCTAACCATCTTTTTTTATTTATTTTAATCTTCACCCTCAAGCCTAAGGCCCATTTTTAACCAGAACAAAAGGCTCGTTATTTTTTCTTTTAGTTTGTATGCTTTAAATTTCGTTTACTTGCATGCATATCATTAAAAGAGCTTCTCGTTGCACATTTTTGGCGATTTTTTTTTGTAAAAATCTTGATATTGAGCTATGCTATAGGTGTCATGACTAGCAAAGAGTGGAAGCCTAAGACAAGCCAGAAGTCTAGTGTTCCAAGTCCAGGCGTGATAGGATCACCTGTGAAATCTGCCTCCAAGCTGGCCGATTCATCTAAGCCTGATGACGGAGAAGTAGATCATTTGGAGGATAAGCTTTCACAAATAAACATCAATGAGAGTCAAAACGTCATCATAGCGGAGCATATTCGAGTCCCTGAGAATGACCGTTGTAGGCTGACATTTGGAAGTTTTGGTGCGGAATCAGATAATTCTGATAACTCGGCTTCTGCTTTTCAAGCACCCGAAAGTGTTGAACAAGAAGCTTGTGAGCCATCCCCAAGGTTTGTTAAGTTCATTGGCTTCAAAGGCTTAATACCTTATTGTGAAATGTAGAGTATGCTTGCCATTTATATTTGCTTATTTCTGAAGTAACCTTGAACTAGATGCATTTTTTCTTGGTCTAATAGTAAAACTTTCCTGAAAATGACATGGACATTGTTGAGAAAGTAGTTCATCTGATTATATTAATATGATTCTTATGAAATACTATTTTAAAAGGTTGGTTTGCAACTTCGCTTCTAGAGTATGGGGAGTGGCTTTGCATTTTGATGTTCCTAAACTTGTTTATTTAATTAGGAAATGGAGGAGTGAATCATTTGCTTCTTATTTAAATTTGTGAACCAAAGAGGATGTAATTAGGTGTACTAACTACCAACATGGTTATGTTGAAATCATTTGTTGTTTAGGAAGGGGTGAAAAAGAAAAACATACTTTGATTTTCGGTTGTCAAAAAATGATTTTGGTATGAAGGCTTGAAACAAGAACGATGAGTAAAGAGTGAGAGAAGCTAATCTTGTGCTGCGATGTTATTTCTGAATCTTATGACAACTGCATCATCAAGAAAACCAGAGTCCCATATATTACGCACACTAGATATATCATGTTTTAAAACCTTGTTTATGTAATTACAGCGACGATCAGATAAGTTCAGTCGATGATCAAGCTCGGAATTCTGGCTCTAGTACCCCATCTGGTGCAGCATCTGAAAACCTTCTGTCTGAGAAGAAGGATTCTTCTGGTGTCACTGATTTGGGTTTGGTCAACAACAGCCCATCTTTCAGTGATTCAAAGTTGCAACAGCAACAAGAACCTACTGAACTGCCAAGCTTCTCAGTAAGTTACATATCATCCTCGTTTGTTCTTCTCCTCTTTTATTTCGATGTATCTTTGTTTAGGGATGTTACACAGAGACTGTATACTTTATGCTCAGGCTAAGGAATGGAAAAATTCTTTCAGCCATGAGATGAAAAGAAGTGTAGACTCCATGTAGTTTTTACGGTGGATTCTGTCAGTTTCAACTATTTATTACAAGTTCACTATATTTTTAGGTTGACAATTTTCTGTCTTTGAACTTATTAGCTGTTTAGTACTATTATGCTGCATGTGCACATCATTTGTAATTGTATGGCGTCCCTCTGTTGATGTTAAAGATCAGGACATTTGATAACATTTGTTGGGACTAAGATAACAGTATAGTATTAGACCATATAAGACTTGAGCTAGAGTGTCGGTTTTCTAGTAGTCTGTAGAATATATACTCTTCAGCTGGAGAGTAAATTGCTCTAGGTAGTTGTTTTGTAAAATCTTAGGGAGGTAGTAATATAAAGGAGCACTAAACCATATGCAACGCTTAAGAAACTAGAGTAAAGCTAGCAGTAGAATAATTTTGTTCAGTTCCACAGTAACTTGGGTAAATAATATACAACCAAAATAACAGGGATACTAGTCCCATGTGTATAGTTTTAGTAGTAGAGTATCATTGTCATGTAGAATAGGCTGTTCCATTATTGAAGTAATTTGCTGTTAATGGAAGCTGCTTCAGGTGATGGAGTTAATGTAGGATGCTGTTTATTTCGACTTGCATCATTATCGATAACTGTTTTATGCTTATTGGCCTTATTCACACCTCAGTTCAGTAGTATATAGTATGTGGATTAAGTTTCTTCCACTAATTTTGTAAATTGTCTGCATGCAGGCATATGATCCTCAGCCTGCGTATGACATGCCTTATTTTAGGCCTTCTGTTGATGATAGTGTACGTGGTTCGGGTCTTCCATCTCCCCAGGAGGTAAACTTGTTTAGCGTCTCTCAATATGGCGATGTCAAATTGTTTTCCCTATGATTTTTATGATGCGATAGATTTTGCATTATTTGCATATGTTTAATATGATAAGTAAATATGTGATGTGATGTCATTTTGGTCTTTGCATTGTATTCTTTTTCGTTTAAAAAATTCATGGACAACTACCCTGACTATTCACACTTTTTACAAACAGCTACCACTTCAAAACAATTCTACAGAAATGAAGTGACTACCTTTAATATTCGCACTTTTTACAAACAGCTACCACTTCAAAAAAATCCTACAGAAATGAAGTAACTACCTTTAATATTCGCACTTTTTACAAACAGCTACCACTTCAAAAACATTCTACAGAAATGAAGTAACTACTTTATATGTCTATATTCCTTTTAGTGAAATAACACTCTCTTTTTTCTTCTAGTTTTACTTTAGTGTAAATCTAAAAATATAATATCGTTCTAATAAAATAGGGGCAGTTTTGTCACTATAGGTCTTAATTTCCCCTGATTCCGGCAGAAGGTAGTCTCATACAACCGAAATATTCATGTTAGCTGTTTTAGGCTAAAGACTAAAGGTATAAAAGGTAGTTGTCCATAGAAATTCAGTACGTATATGTTTAATTTGGCATGATGTTAGCAACCCCCTGTCATCACACAAACGTACATACTTTGAGGTGAAATAACGTTTATTTGAAATGAAAGCTGTATCTTTCGTCGGGTGATCAAGGCTTTATATGTATTTGTGAATTCTTCCATTTCCTGTCTTAGCTCTATTATTTGCATTATTTGCATGGCTTGATTTATTACCATAGTTTTTTTCTTCGTTCATTTTTGTTCAGCTTGTATATGAATTTAACATCTTTTTTATAGGCCCTATCATCACACATCGCTAACAGCACTCCGACATCCTCTATAACTATGATGCAGCAGCAGCAGCAGCCTGTAGCTCAGATGTACCCGCAAGTCCATGTATCACATTATGCCAATGTCATGCCATATCGTCAGTATATTCCCCCAATGTATCTTCCGTCAATGGTTCCTGGGTATTCTGGCAACCCGGGATATCCACACCTCTCAAACGGAAACAGTTATGTTTTGATGCCTGGGGGTAACTCCCATCTTCCTGCTAACAACCTCAAGTATGGAGTTCAACAATTCAAACCTCTTCCTGCTGGCAGCCCTACAGGCTTTGGCAATTATGCAAACCCCACTGGATATGCTATTAATGCCCCTGGAGTAGTTGGTGGACCTACTGGTCTTGATGATTCATCCCGGCTCAAATACAAAGACAACAACCTTTATGTTCCAAATCCACAGGTAGTGTGATCTCTTCTGGCTTTGATTTATAGTGTCTTAGAAATCCAATCCAGGTTATGTAAATTAAAAAAAAATTAAAGAAGAATTACAAGAGCGGGTGGGGGAAGGGGGTGGGGCATGGAAGGATAATCTTTCTCCTGATTCTCAAATATAAAACACCTTTTTTGACGCTTCAGAAGCTTTGTCAAGGTATCCTTGTGACGTTTGCACAGTAGGCGCAATCAAATGGGCATAATCTATCGCTCTCATAGGGCTTTGTGAAGGTTATCAAACCGAGTGTGTTACAAGGAGTCTCCTCTACTGCTTCTCCTAAAGGATTCCACAATTTCTATATCACGTTCCACTATGTTTCTCGTAATATATCTGCGATAGTGTGAATTTACCCCCATTTTCCTCGTCTCATGATTTGCGTATTAATTTCAGGCTGAGACATCTGAAGTTTGGGTCCAGAACCACAGGGAACTTCATGGGATGCAATCTACACCCTATTTCAATATGCCGGGGCAGGCAGCCCACCCAGCTTATTTGCAGTCCCATGCTGGTCATAATTCTTTCAACACAGCGGCCCTAGCGCAATCATCCCATATGCAATTTCCTGGGATGTATTCACCGCAGCCTGCTGCAATTCCTAATGCCCATCATCTGGGGGGTGGTAATATGGGTGTTGGGGTGGCTCCAGCAGCTCCTGGTGCACAAGTTGGTCCTTACCAGCAACCCCAGATCAGTCATCTCAACTGGACACCAAACTTCTGAGAAGCTAATCCATTCCATAGCTGTTATTATGAGGGATTGGATTTAGGTACAGGTCTCAAAATTTCTTGTCTTATGAATCCAACTCGATCATTTTTCTTTAATGAATCAATCTGGTGTTCGGCTGTCTCTCTCTCTCTCTCTCTCTCTCTCTCTCTCTCTCTCTCTCTCTCTCTCTGTGAACATCTTATTACAGTCATCAGTAACTTCATGCAGGGCTTTGCGAACAGATTAATTCTGTGCGAAGCCACCAAATTTGACATTAACCCTGCTAACTTAGGCCCTGTTCGGATACGTTTTTGTATTGCAGTTTCAAATTATTTAAAAACTAAAAACTGTTTTATGTTTTGGTTTTAAGGCTTATTTGAGTAGTAGTAGGCTGCGCACGTGAATGACATCAAAGAATTATGGGCAAGTGAGTGGTCCCCCCCCCCCTCCCCCATCTGCCACTTCTTTAATGCGTGGTCCCCTTACCCCACCCTCTCCTCTTCCCTTTGTCCCAATTTGCTTAACCCGACTCCATTATTTCCGAAGACCGAGCTATTGAAAACTCAGAACGACGGTGAAAAACCATCATTTTGTGGTTTTGAGAACACAGATCTGAGTTTCGAAAATGAGGCAAAAACAAAACTCAGCTCCAATCTTACCGAACACGTTTTGTTTCGTATTTTACTTTTAAAAACCAAAAACTAAAAACTCACAACCACCCCGAACGGGGCCTTATCTAATACGTCTGTTCTCCGTTGGTGGTTGTACCTTTGGTGCAAATTATGTCCAAAGTTGCCATTGATCATATAGGCAACCAAAAAGAAATGATGATTATAGGCAAAACCATGGTGTGATGCCTGGATTGCCTTAAATTGCAGAGCAGGATTGAAACAGGTGTGTTATCTGTATGTTAGACAGTTCAAACAGTAGAGGAATTTGAGTGACATGAAAAAGAAAAGTATTCTTCTGCCATTTGTGTTGGCTTTTCTTTAAGTTAGATGGGTTTAAAGCAGTGGTTTTTGGCTTTTGGCAGTGAGAAATTGTGAAAGTGAGGAGGAAAAGCCACACCAAAAGAGACTCTACTAGTTTGGTGATCCCAAGAAGCAAAACTGTATAGCTCTTTTGCCTTTCTGACTGTAATACTTTAAATTTTGTTCCTTCATTCCATTTGCCCTTCGGCTTCTAGCAAAATCATCTCTTTTCCCGCCCTGCCCCTTGCTCATACTTTGTGTCTCGTCATTATTTTCAGTCATATAGACGGGTTTCGAACTCGGGTTTTGATTTATGTTAGAATCGAGCTTGGTTGATGGGAAATGGTAGCCATACACATTGCCTAAGATGCACATTTTATGTTTTTTTTGATACTTATGTTTGCGTTATGCTGAGAAGAAATAACCTAAGGTCCACTTCAAATGTGCAATGCTTGCGAGTTGCGAGTGCTTTTTGACAAAAATTATGCTTGTTTTAGTAAATTTTTTTTTTTTTGATTTACTAGTATGCAAAAGATTTGGATAGTGATACAGTTAGACAATCTGGTTGTTATGCTAACATGTACATCGTACACATGGAAATAATGCATTATATCGTTCTTGATTGTATAATTAATGCTTTGATGTTTATCCTTAATATTGTGATGATCCGTTTTGGGGATATATTTCTGGTGAGGGATAACTCACTGAAGAGTGTTGGTGTTGGACAACAAAGGCACGTGCCAAGTTCTGACAAAGGGGTGGGTGGTTCACGTGCCTCCCGGGATATAGGGGCAGTTGGCAAATATAAAAGGAAAAGAGGAAAAAAAGGGTAAGGACGTTTGCTTTGCCCCATATGAACAGGGTAGTTTTCACATTCATAATGGGCCCTATTTGTATTTGCTCGTGAACTGTCAAGGTCTACTTTTGTGGGCTTATTTCTCATGCAGTGGCGGCCTTTTTCTTTATGAAGTAACACAAGATTACTGTTAGGTTGACATGTACGTAATGTATATGACGCGGTTCTATACATGAGGCGTGATACGTGTGAGCAATTCATATGAGGCGGCCTTATGCATAAGACGTGATACTTATGAGCAAAAAAGTAATACTTCATAGGCTCATACATGAACTATTGTCTTATAGGAGAGTTTTTGATAAGTAAAAAACGTAAATAATAAAAGCAATGCACTCAATGATAGAATCACGCTAACCATACTAGCCAGTAGTCAACTTATCTAGTTATTGCAAATTTTAAGTTTTTTCAGACAGCTAATAATCTGATAGAAATTGACTTAGGTGACAAAAATGTAATGTTATTTAGCCCTACATATAAGATTTTATGACAGTAAAGACTGACAATAGGCAACCGAAATTATAAATTACTGTCCTTGATTTAGGAGGGCTGTTTATAAATTTACTTTCCAACTATATTTCAATACCCCAATTAACCCAAATGTACCTACACACCTGATAAGGTACAGAGAGGTTTTGTATAGATACGATTCATATTCATGGTGTTTTGATTATTGTGGACACTGGGAGCTGTCGGGCCGTAAGATTTGAAGAGCGCCCACAGCCATATTCATGGTCAAGTGTGTTGATGGGGAGAGTTATGGACCACTCTAGAGTGTACAGGGAGAGAGAGAGAGAGAGAGAGAGCAGGTGAAGAGTGATAGAGATAGATTATGAGTTATAGCCTTATAGGGTCTTAAAAGATTGGTTTTCCTGTTCATTGAAGCATTAAAATCTGTGTACTATTATACTATTTCAAGGCCCATCACATATTAGTACCATAAGCTTGTATTTAAAGGGCCCTTTGAGCTCGGAGGGGGGATGTATCTTAAAATGTAGATGTACCTAAAATTGCCAGAAATCAGGTGTCGAGTCAGCCGACGTCTAAACCTAATAAAATCGCGATGTTCCTGATATATTGTGAAAATAACAACTTTTACTTTGGGCGTTTTGAAAACCCAAACAATACTAGATTATAATCTTTAATTTCAAGCTTTCTGGGCCAAGTTGAAATTTTTTTTCCAAATTTCTTGTGGGGCCTCTACTATAACCTAAGAGAACGCGTTGTTCTCCGAGAAGGTCATTCGGATTCCCAACCTTTGTATTCACCCATGATTTCGGTGTTAAATTCCTTAAAGTGATTGTTCAATAAGACGGTCGTCCAAGTCTAACAAGTGCCCGATAACTGACCTCGGTGGCCTCCTATGCCTCCTAGGAGTGTCACATGCGGTATAGTGTAAAAATAATAATTGTCGTCCCAGGGCGCTTGCGGGAGTCATAAAAACGTGGATTATAACCTTCCATTTTCGACTTCCTGGGATCCGGTTTACATTTTTGCCCAAACTTTTTCAGGGGGGTCTATTCTGACCCAAGAGTAACCCCGTTACCTCAAAAAGGCCATCTGGAATGCCGAACTCCTATTCACCAATGATTTCGGCGTCAACAACCCTTAGAGTTTGTGTTTAATATAAAGGTCGTCTAGACCTAACAGGGATCCGATAAACGATCCCGAGAGACTCTCATGTCCCATAGGGGTGTTACATGCGATATGGTGCGAAAATAACTATTTTTTGTTTCAGAACCTTTCTCAAGCCCAAAAAACGTGGATTATAGCCTTCACTTTTCGGCTTCTAAGTACCCGGTTGAGATTTTTACCCTAATTTCTTCAAGGGGTTCATTGTGACCGAATAGGACCCCCGACGCCCAGTGAAGGTAATCCGAGTTCCTGAAATCCGTATTCACCCATGATTTCGATATTTCAGCGAGTGATTAGTAAAATGGTCGTCCAATCCTCATAGGCACCCGAAAACTGACCCTGGGGTCCTCCCAAATAACCTGGGGGTATCCTGTGCAATATGGTGCAAAAATAACAATTTTTGTTCCGAGCCCTTCCGGAAGCGCAAAAATGTGGATTATAATCTTCAATTTTCGGCTTCCCAGGTTCCGATTTATATTTTTCTCCAAACTTGGCTGCAGGGTCTATTGTGACCCAAGAGTAACTTCAGTGTTCTGTGAAGGTCATTCGAGTACTCGAACTTCATATTTACCCATGATTTCGTGTTTCACCCTTTAAGGTGGGTGTCCTGTAAAATTGTCATCTAAGCGCAATAGGGACCAGATAACCAACATGTGGGTCATTCTCTCATACAAGTGTCCCGTGCAATATGGTGCAAATATAACAATTTTCATTTCGAGCCCTTACGGAAGCGCAAAAAACGTGGATTAACCTTCAATTCTCGGGTTCCTAGGCCCCGATTTAGATTTTTCTCCAAACTTGTTTGCAAGGTCTATTGTGACCCAAGAGTAACTTCAGTTCTCTGTGAAGGTCATTCGAGTCCTCGAACTTTATATTTACCCATAACTTTGGTGTTTGACCCTTTAGAGTGGTTGTCCCGTAAAATTGTCATTCGAGCGCAACAGGGACCAGATAACCAACCCATGGGTCCTTCTTTGTCTCATAGAAGTGTCCCGTGCGATATGGTATATAATAATTTTCGTTCCGGGCCCTTCCAGAAGCGCAAAAAACGTGGATTATAACCTTCAATTTTCGGGTTCCCAGGCCCCGATTTAGATTTTTCTCCAGACTTGTCTGCAAGGTCTATTGTGACCCAAGAGTAACTTCAGTGCTCTGTGAAGGTCAATCGAGTCCTCGAACTTCATACTTACCCATGTTTTCAGTGTTTCACCCTTTAAGGTAGGTGTCCCGTAAAATTGTCATCTAAGCGCAACAGGGACCAGATAACCAACCCGTGGGTCCTTCTTTATCTCATAGAAGTGTCCCGTCGATATGGTGCAAATATAACAATTTTCGTTCCGGACCCAAAAAAATGTGGATTATAACCTTCAATTTTCGGTTTCCCAGGGCCCAATTTAGATTTTTCTCCAAACTTATCTACAGGATCTATTGTTACCTAAAAGTACCCTCAGTGCTCAGTGAAGTGTCCAGTATAATTGTCATCTAAGCTCAACAGGGATCAAATAACTGACCCGAGGGGTCCTTCCACGTATCCTAGAAGTGTCCCGTATGATATGGTGCAAAAATAACAATTTTCGTTACAGGCCCTTCCGAAAGCGCAAAAAACGTAGATTAAGCTTGAATTTTCGACTTCACAGGGCCCGATTTTGATTTTTCTCCAAACCTTGTCTGCGGGGTCTATTCTGATCCAAGAGTACCCCCAGTGCTCTGTGAATGTCATTGAAGTCTTCGAGCTCCATATTTACTCAAGATTTCGGTGTTTCACCCTTTAGAATAGGTGCCCGGTATAATTGTCATCTAGGCGCAACAGGGACCAGATAACCTACCCGAAGGTCCGTCCATATCTCCTAAACATGTCTCGTGCGATATGATGCAAAAATAACAATTTTCGTTGCAGGCCCTTCCGGAAGGGGAAAACACATGGATTACATAAGCTTCAATTTTCAGCTTCCTAGGGCTTGATTTAAATTTTTCTCCAAACTTGATTGTCTGCTGGGTCTATTGTGAATCAAGAGTACCCTCAGTACTTTGTGAAGGTTATTCAAGTTCTTGAACTCCATATTTACCCATGATCTTGGTGATTCGCCTTTTGGATCAGCTGGTGTCTGGTATAATTGTCATCTAACCGCAATAGGGACCAAATAACCGACCCGAGGTTCCTTCTGTGTAACCTAGAAGTGTCTCGTGCGATATGGTGCAAATATAAAAAAATTTCGTTGCGGGCCTTTCTGGAAGCGTAAAAAACGTGGATTATAACCTTTAATTTTCGGCTTTCCAGGACCCGATTTAGATTTTGCTCCAAACTTGTCAGTAGGGTCTATTGTGACCCAACAGTACCCTTAGTTCTCTTTGAAGGTCATTCGGGTCCTCGAACTGCATACTTACCCATGATTTCGGTGTTTCACCCTTTAGAGTAATGTCCAGTATAATTGTCATCTAAGCGCAATACGGACCAAATAAACGACCCGAGGTTCCTTCCATATCTTCTAGAAGTGTCCCGTGCAATATAGTGCAAAAAAAAAAAAAAAAATTATGGACCCTTCCAGAAGCTCAAAAAACGTGGATTATAACCTTCAATTATCGGCTTTCCAGGGCCCGATTTAGATTTTGATCCAAACTTGTATGTAGGGATCTATTGTGACCCAAGAGTACCCTTAGTGCTCTGTGAAGGTCATTCGGGTCCTCGAACTTCATATTTACCCATGATTTCGGTGTTTCACCCTTTAGAGTGGTGTCGGTATAATCGTCATCGTCTAAGCGCAACGGGGACCAGATAACCGACCCGAGGGTCCTTTCATGTCTATTAGAAGTGTCCCGTGCGATATGGGGTGAAAATAACAATTTTCAATTCAGAACTTTCTGCCGACCCAATAAATGTGGATTGTAATCTTCAATTTTCGACTTTCCGGGAGCCGATTAAGATTTTTTCCAAAATATTTTCAGAGTGTATTCAGGTCCCTGAATTACGTATTCAGCCATAATTTCGATGTTCCAACCCTTAAAGTGGGTGTCTAGTAAAGCGGCTATCCAAAAGTAACAGGGATCCGATAAATGATCCTGGGGGCCTTTCATTTCTCCTAGGGCCGGGGTGTCCTAAACATATGGTGCAAAAATATTAATGTGCCTACGGAAAGTCATCCGAGTTCCCAAACTCTGTATTTACCCATGATTTTGTTGGGACTTCTGTGCATGCCTTTAATTTAGAGTGAGTGTCCGATAAAACAGTTATTTGAACCTAACAAGGATCAGATAACCGACCCAAGGGGTCTTTCATGTCTCCTAGAGGTGTCCCATGCGATATGGTGCGAGAATAACAATGTTCGTTGCGGAGCCTTTCAAAAGCCCGAAAACGTGTATTATCGATAACCTTCAATTTTCATTTTCCTGGAAATGGTTGTGAGATTTTTCTTCTCAAATAAATTTTTCGGGTGGACTATTATGACCTAAGAGAATTCCGATTTCCGTAAAAGTTATCAGAATCTTCAAACTCTGTATTCACCCATACTTTTAAACACTTACTTCAATTTGTACGGAGTAGTTAAGCTCATTCTTCTGTTTAGCTGCAAGCAGCCCCCCCCCCCCCCCCCCAAAACCCCAGCAAAAAATAGAAAAGATAATCTGGCCGGGGAGCCATTTAATTAATTAGCTTGTAGATTGTGCTTTCTAAGGATGCTCACTGTTTGATAAGGCCTGAAGGGGGCCATTGGTGAAGGAAAATGATGAAAGGCATGGACATTAGAACTCATTGCTCTGTCGCCTAACGGTCTAACCTAATTATTTTAGGGTGGGTATACAACAACGTACATCAAGTGGCTAACAATATATATCTATAGATCACCATAAAAATCAATCAAGAATGCTATGTACCTTTCATGGATGCCACTTATACTACATGGAAAAGCCTCCACTGAAGCAGGAATAATAATCTTGGCTACCATATATAGTGCATTTATTGGTATATTTAGTTACGTCGCATCACTATGGCTAAATTCTTTATATGAACATTTATGGACGTCACTACGTAATGTATCAAAAATTTCATGCACCATATACATTGATTTGGTGGTCGCTATTGGAATCTTAAGATATATTCATGTATGCGCACTAATTTTCAAAGGTAAAAGAAATAAAATTTGATTCCGTTCTTTTTGTATGCCAAATAATCAAGTCAAATGGCACAAATATAATTGTGGGGGGGGGGGGGGGGGGGTATCATTTTTAAAGCAAAGTAATGTATGCAAGTATCTTACTATATGCACCATGTTTGCAAACCTTGTAACTTATTAATTAGCTAGTATAAAGTAGTACTCATCTTGACTATGTATGGTGTGTAATTTTCCAATCTCTCAATAATTAATTCATTCGATGATCTGATTTTTACTATTCAATTTAGTTTAATGGAAAAGAAGACACTTGTAAAATGGACTCAAAGTCGGTCTAGAGCGACCTTTTCTTCATATATATTGTTGTGTGGCTCACTTATTTCGTTCTTGTAATTAAGCGAATTCAATATATTGTACTTGTTACATATACGCGTGTCATGTACTCCCAAGACAACATGTCATATTCGCGTACTAATGGGAAAAAAAGAGCTTATTGGTCATATATATCATATTGGCAATCAAATTTAAGAGAGTAATTAGTCAATAGATCAAATGATAAAAGTAATGATGAAATTAAAGACATAGATGAGGGCTACATATCATGCACCTATCTAACAACCCTTGTAGTCTTAATCTATAGATGCAGATAATAGTGGGATGACAAGGACGATGTGATGAAAATGGGTAGTGTGGTATACTATAAGAGATCAGGAGCGGTAGCTTCTTTTCTTTCTTAGAGCACAAAATGTTTTAACTATTTAGTGGCTGGTTTGGCCCCAAATTGGTCATTCTTCCATGATCTGAATGGAATCTATACATCTCTCTCTTTCTTTTCATGCTACCCTGCCTATAAATGCTTTTAATCAAACCTATCTAATAGCCCTAATTCTAATTCTTAAGCTTAATAACTTTTCACTAATTGATCAGTATTGTATTTGCACTTTGATGGGAAGTTTTAGGGTAAGGACACGTGTCACGCTAATGATCAAGTTAGGGAATATGAGCTTTAATGGTTGTACTACTAAAAATAGTATATTTTAATTAATCTAATGTAAATGGAGCATCATATGGAACTTAGGTTAATTAATTAGTATCATTCCTAGATCTAATTAAACATAGTGGTAGTGGTGCATAGCTAGCTAGGAGCTAGGCTAGATTACTAGGTACTACCAACTTTCCATCAAATACTACGTTATTACCATGACCATAAGTTGGCAACTAATTAATTTTAGTGGTAATTAATTAACTTTTGGCAAGGTTGATTCAGGGGAAAATTAACTCATCATAACCGCATAGCTTAGGCAATCAAAGCTATAGATAAGTACAACAAGGGCTGATCGAAACTACGTAAGGTCGTCTCTTTGGATCTCTAGACTCTAGCTAGTATTGAATATTCCGTATCGATTATTCTCAAGGTTATTTTACGCTTTTTATGTTGTATATATACCATTCAACTACTGCAAGTTTATCTTGTTGGCTTTCCTCAATGTGTATGATTTGTAGGCAGACTATTACACACACTCGGGATTTCAATATACTCTATACTTTAAGAGTAGGAGATGTTTTGTGCTACTGTGCATACGTTTGTGAAAAATAATCCTTATGTACTCCTACTCCGGTCGTACTCACCATTTTGATTGAAGCCCCCATACAAAATTAACTAGATAAGGAAGCAAAGAGGCCTCATGATAAGTTATGATAACGTCCTAAAACTAGCTAATTAAAGACGATCGATTTTGACAAGAAGAGAATAAAAGAAGGTTTTAGTGTCATCAAACGTGAAATTGAAGGAATGAATTGAAGGAGGGACCAAAGTGGGGAAAGGAATAGAAAAAAGAGTAAGTTTTTTTTATTTATTTTAACAATAAAATTTTGTTTTGGTGCGATTAGTTACAAAACAAAATGTTAATTAAGTATGTATAGGATGTACTTTAATTATAAATTATTATTTTCCCGTTTGAAATTGTACCAATCTCTTGCTTAAAACGATCAGTCAATCAAAAACCAAATCTTGCTTTGTTAATGGCTAAACCTTGAAGAGGATCCTTTGCTTGTTAGCTTTTGTTCTTTTTTCCTCCAAAAAGTTAGCGAGACCCACGAGTGCAATGATTATAATTGCATATTAGGCGCAGTAAGCCCAACTACTACTTGATTAACTAGCACAAATATTCTCTCTCCTCTATAACATGCACATGCGCACACAAAGATCTGCCAACTAATTAATTAAAGAACACGGATTATTGATTAAGGAGGGAGAAAAGGCTAAGACCACAATTTATGTGTAGCTATTCGTACGTACGACACCTAATTATGCTTAGCTTCTATGGAAATAGTTATGTGAAAGCTAAGCTAATTAACCACATTTAACGAATTAAAGCTTGCTAATACTAGTTGCTATCAAGATAAAAGGCGAAGAAGAAAAGAGAGCGATAGTTATCTTAAAATAAGAGCCCAAGACGATTGAGTTGATTATAAAACTTTGTTTCATTTTTATTATATAGAGTATATAACTATTCTCATACTTATTGCATCACAAAGCTTATATGAATCATGCGAAAAAAGTTATACTTGTAAACAAAAAGTGATACTTTTAAAAGGAAAAAAAATACATTAATCTAGACGGAAAAAAGACACACTTGCAAGTAACTCGTGTGTGAGATGAGATCGTCTCATGTCTAATAATAAAATTCAAATATATATATCTTTTTTGGCCCATTACAACAAGGGAGGGGGATAGGCTATGCCCATGTGGCTCATAAGATAAATATTACCTTCAATAATGAAATTGAAAGGGATTATGAGCCTTAAACCCACAACCTCAAAGCAGGTTGTTAGTCTTCCCGCCTCCGCCATGTAGCCTAGCGTAGAGCTGTTCACCGAACCGGACCGGTCTTGGCCGGTCTGAGACCAAACCGGACCGGTTTGTACCCGGTCTTGGACCGGACCGGTTTTTTAAAAAGAGCTCAGGATCGTTTTTTTAGCTTTCCCCACCACTTACCATCCGGTCCAGACCGGACCATACTTTTAGACCAGACCGGACCGGACCGAAACCCAGTCTGACCAGTCCAAAAGCATGATTGGTCTGAACCGATCCAGTCTTGACCGGGTCGGTCCGGTACGGTCCAAAAATCCGGTCCGGACCGAATGATGAACAGCGCTAGCCTAGCGTGGCGAGATGAGAGAGATACTATACCATGCATTTGGACGCTCTTCATGCCATATATTGCCATTGATCTCGATCCCTTGTCTTACATACTCGCATAATCGATTACCAAATATAAGTATTTCTAGATGAAGAAATTATTTTAGAAGTAATACCATTATTTGTTGACACAATAACATCAAACCAAATTGTCAAAATATACCTCTTCAACCCACGTAATAATGGACAATCACTATTTGGAGGCTCCACGTGATTATTTCTTTCTCCATATACTCGAAAGTTGTTTAGCAAGAATTAGAAATGCAACTTTCGAGTCGAGACAACCTGGCCTGTACACAACGGAGAGATTCTGCTTTGAACTATATGGATAGTGTACAGCGGTCCTTATATCATATTTTGAAATATTTCATTAGGGAATAGAGGATCTAGAATTTGAACATAGAATTTCTTGATTATCTGATTCTGATACAATGTGTTGAAAACAACTCAATTAAAAATTTAAACGGATATTAAAGAGCCAACTAATGTTATACTAATAGCTTAACACAAAATCTCATATGAAGGAGACTCAAGGTGAGGCCTCTCATACAAGCATGATGTCATGTCAACATCATGCTTGTATATAGAGGTAGCCTCATCTTGAGGCGATCTCATACAAGACTTATCGATATCTTAATAATTACCCTTTTAGAAGTTTGAGCTAAGAAAATTTCTCATTTGATCTAATTGACCAACCCATTATAAATTATATATATATTCGGTACTATTGTTAGCTAGTGGAGCTAACCAAAATAGCAAAATATTCACCTTTTTTATATGATGACGGATAAAAAATTTCTATTAATTACCAATTTACAATTACCCCATCTCCTTTTTCATTGTGGGAAAAAGCTAAGAAAAATCCTACGTCATGTCATGTGAAGCGCAAAGAAGAGAACAGGGAAAGTAATACTAGTAAATATTTTCTTGTGATGCTCCCTACTTGTCTTCCTCCATCCAGCTAAGCTGTAGTTCAATTTTTTTTTTTTTTCTCTTCAAGTTTTCTTCTTATTTGCAATAACAGTTACATTGTAATTGCTCCATTCACAACTTGTTAGGGACTTTCAAAAGATAAGCACAAAAAAAAACAGGGGGCTTTCAAAGGAACACTCGAGGTATCCTTATAACCAGCCCATATGAATCAAATGAGCATGCAACTTAATTAAGGGTACCTAATTACTTGCCTTTTTTTTAATTTTGTTTTAATCCTAATTTAATCCAATTTTTTTCACTTGTTTTAAAACAAGACTTGTCCAATTAATACATCTACATTTTTCTTTTCTCGCTGTTGGTGATTATAATGAGTACTATATCTTTTTTATGAGCGTTTGAAATACTTTTGAAATCTGATGTGATTGTATCCTGATACCGTTTGTTATCACAGTCTGATGATTATTGTTGGTGATTACTATAGCGCTAGTCTACTCTATTTATTACTAGTAGAAGGTAGCAGTGAGCACTGAAAATTAAACAAGCAAAAATAAAATGTATTAAATAAAATCTAATAGTGTGTTTTTTTTTGTTTTTTTTTTTTACTGAATTGAACTAAATGAATCAAAATGAATTGAGCTAAACTTTTTTGAATAGTAATATGATACGTTTGCAATTACAACCTTAGCAATTTGTAAACAAAAACAGAAGATTAATAGAAGAAAGGATAATGAGTATCACCACCAAAGCTATAAAGGATTAAACCACCAAGCTATGGATAAAGATTACTACTTGCTCACCAAATAACCCTAAGATTATTGTAAAGAACGCAAGGTTTGTAAGAAGGCAACAGCCGTGTATTTTTCATTCAAAATCAAGTGCCTTTTACATCAGCTGTTCTTACATATTTATAGGAGTCACAAATGTGTCCTAATAACCTAGGAATACTCTAGAAAGGGTGAGCCGTCCAAGAGTAGTGCCCAAGCAATTTGAACTTCAGTATTTTGCCCAGAAATGAGCCAAATACGTGCAGTACAATTTGGAGCGCATTTCCTTCCGTTTTGGACCACTTGACAGGTATTGCTTGTCCTTGCATAAGGACAAACATGGGTGAGCTGTAAGGAGCCTCATTCTTCATCCTTACCTGCTCCATGTGCTCTTAGGCGCGCCTTACTCAGCAACTACTTAGGGAATTCAAATAACAACTAATTATATTTGTTAATTACGCTAATTACATGCAGGGTGCACTATAATTAACACTAATCACAAATGCTTATTTGTACGGACTAATCTTGTACGGACATAACTTAGATTAAGTGGCCAAAAGGGCACTAAGACCTCTAGGACCAGAATTATCACCATTCAAACGTGAGAAAGTCCCAAATGTCGTGATTAATGCATTAATACTCACGCTAGTAACTTGATGACCTGATGCTAACGCATCATAATATATATGAAAGAAAAAGTATATACTGAACCGAACCGAACCAACTGAAGTGAAATGAGCTGATTGACTAAAAAAAACACATCCTAATAAGTTCCTAACACACAGTAAGATATTAAAAATGGCAATTTATGGTATTAAGATGGGATCCTTTAAATTTATACGCGCGTACAAGTAACGCTCATACAGCCTTTATAAGAGCCGACTCTCTTCAACCATACACCAAAACTCCCACCATATTTCTCTCTTTCTTTCTTTTCCTCTCTCTCTCTCTCTCTCTCTCTCATTTTCTCTCTCCAAGTCTCCAACAACAGTAGTAGTGTTCCTGTAATTGTCTCCTTCCTAGGCGTGGAATCAGGCTTTCATTACTGTCTCTTCTCTCTTTTCTATCCACATCTCTACACAACAAAAACAAACCCACCATCAATTATGACTCTTGTACAAACAAACACAAACAGTCCTCAGTGCTTAACACACACACACTCATTTTCCCCTGTTTCAACCTCCTTCCAACATTATCATCATTTCTCTCTCTCTTAATCTCTCTCTCCCCATTTTTTCAAACATCAAATTATTACACTCTGTTCAAAATCTCTCTCCATTTTTTTCTGACCTAGATTTCTTTCTCAATTTAAAAGATCATGAGCAACAGCGCTAGAGCTTCTTCACTTCGAGATCGAGATCGAGATCGAGATCTCAATAATAATAATAATAATAATAATAATAATAATAATAATAATAATAATAATAATAATAATAATAATAATAATAATAATAATCATTTTAATCATCCTTCTTTCTCATCCACGCTTCTCGAGGAGATTTATCGCTCCTTCGACGAGGAGAGAGATAATCATCGCTCTCGCTCTAGTGACGCTTACAGGATGATGATGTTGAAGAAGAGTTCCAGCAGTTGTTCTCACTCCGACAGAGAGAAAAATCGTTTCGTTATCGATCAATGGATCGAGAATGAGAGGATTAAGAATAGTAGTAATAATATCAATCTCCGGCGAACTACGGCGGATTTTTCCGATGGAAATTCTCGAATTCGTCGTCCCATTATTCACTCTTCGTCGACGAGTTCATCCGATTCGAGTTCCGGAATCGGAGGTTTTTCGTCGTCGGAGAGTGAATCGATGTACGGATATAATTCGTCTTCGTCGAAATTGCCGAAATCGAAATCTCCGGTGAATTTGAGGCCGATCCGTACTACGGTGAGTTCACCGGAGATTCGCCGGAAAAGTAACAATACCGGCGAGGTACCGGCTAAGAAGAAGAAGAAGGAAGGGAATAATCTGAATCTTCAACGAAGAGCGATGAAATTGTACGGCGATTTGAAGAAGGTGAAACAACCGATTTCTCCTGGTGGAAAGCTCACGAGTTTTATTAAAGAGCTCTTTAATGGCGGAAACTCGAAAAAACCCAAGATGACGTCATCACAATCGCAATCGCCGGTGATGTCATCGAAATTGATGAGAGAAACAATTTCCACGCCATCGACAACGACGTCGTATTCACGGTCATGTTTGAGTAAAACGCGGTCGTCAGCCGGAAGATTCGAGAGACGGTCGGTGAGGTTTGTCGAAAATGTCGACGACGATCGACGTCACTGGAGGAACAGTGGTGGTGGTGTTGACGTGGCGAAGCGTGATTCGTCGATGTTGGCAAACGATGAGGAGTTCAAGTCACAATTGAGGGAGAAGCATAGGAGAGTAGAAGAAGTTGCAAAGGAGTTATTGAAGAATTATCATAATCATAATAATAATAACAGGAAGGATCAATTAAAGGTTAAGGTTAATATTGTCAATGATGATTATGGTAGGAAATTTCGCCATAATAACGACGTTATTATGCGAAATTATCGAGATAATGATTATGAAGATGAAGAAGAAGATGATGATGAAGGAAGTTGTTGTAGCTCGGATTTGTTTGAGCTTGATCATTTGTTAGATGTTGGTGGTGGCGGTGGTGGTCGGTATCGTGAAGAATTGCCGGTGTATGAGACGACTCATGTTGGTACCAATAGAGCCATTGCTAATGGCTACATCTTGTAATAATGTATCGTAAATTCGTAATTAGCATAATAGCATGGTAGTACTAGTAGTAGTATGATGGAATTAGTATTTTGATAAGTGATATGGGGAGGGAATTAATTTGATTTAGATTGGGGAAAAAAAAAACAAAAAAAACAAAAAAAACATAACGTTATGGTTCTATTTTTATGTGAGTGTAAATGTTTGACATTCTAATTAATCAATTTCTTTATTTAGATATATGTTCTCGATTTCTTAATCTTACGATGGTTGATGCGGAGCTAAGGTGTGGTTTGAATCAAAATGAAAATCACTACAAGGTTTCCGAAAATGAAACTTGAGATTTGATACGTGTTGAATGTTTATGTTTTTTAAGGAAAAGAGTGTTAGGAAATCGTTTATAGAGTACTTTTAGTTTTATTATTCTTCACGAAACTCTAAGGTGTTTGGATTGTTATTCAATTCTTTCTTTTTTTGAATTACGAGATTTTGTCGATTATAAATCCTATTTAAGAAGAAAGAAGAAAGTAACTCAAATTCGAATATCAAATCATCGTTCGTAAACTGAGATACTCTACATAATTGTATGTCTAATACACATGACACTATTATGTTATACATGCCATTTTTTTTTTTTTTTGTTCAAATTTGTGGTTTTAAGCACGAATAACCAAGAATTTGATTAAAAGTAGGGAAAAGAAGAGCAACATTTGCTTAAAGAGGGAAGGTAGTGAGATAAAAAAGAAATGTAACCAGGGAGGGAGAGTAAAGAGGAAGTAACTGGAGATTCCAGATCGTGTTCACACATTTGAAAAAGGGATGATGATCATCTAAAGGAGATAAGAAATCACGAAACAAAAAAAAGTTTTTGTGCAAAATTGAAAATTTATACAGTAATCAGATTTCATGTGTGTTTCACGAAGAGCTTTATCTACTAGTATTGCTCTAAAATTTTCTTTATGGTGGGCTCCTCGATCGTATAGCCTAAGGTTAGGATATATGGCTACTATAAAAACAGCACCATAAATATCCCCAAACATTTTCTGAGCTGTTTGGGGTTCACCAATGCAAGTTCTGGTCAAAAGTGTTGGGCTCACTAATCCCATGCGAAAGCTCTTTTCTTGCTTTTCTTTTTTTTCTATCTGTTTTTCATACATTAATATATTTTTCTATATAATTTTTTAAGAAGTATTATGAAAATATGACATAGATAAACGTCCCAGTTTGAGTATTTTCACAAGAAATTTTATTTTATTTGAGTAATTAAACAATGATCGCAATATCAATTTTTTTCGGCTAACAATCGGAAAAAGTTTAAATAATTTGATCGCATTAGCAAATAAGGAGTAAAAGTGGTGAGAAGCAAGTAACAGGTAACAAGCAACCATTATCCTTCGTTCCTACTTAAGAGAACTTAAATACTTATACATTATTACTTTCCATCTTGGGTAACTTATATATTAATATGCTTGAGTCATGAACGATTTCTATCTATGGATATATAAATGTGCATATTGTGCAAGCGAGGACTCTTCAGCTAATTATAGGTTGCAAAATCTTATAGTCATACAACTTACAGTAAAAACTTGAATATTTTACCCTCCACATTTTCAAACATAATCCATATTTCCATATTATTTATGTGGCAACATTAACATTACCATTTCTTCTCATTTTCTTGCAAGATTTAAAGAGAAATAAGTGTGTAATTAAAGGAATTGTACGTCGTTGATATATTGGCAACTCCACTAACTACAGTACAGTGTACAGTTAGTTTAAATTGAGAAATATTGAGTAAAAATGTTTGTTGATGAAAGTATATGCAGTATGTACTGTATGTTATTTTTTGTTAATCACTAGAGAGGGCAGGTTAAAAGACTGTAAAGTTTTTGAGTATCGAGAGTGTGAAGATGGAAAAAAAGGAGAAAAATGTCATGGTCTGTAAAGCACTAGACACAAGAATCCACTTAAGAGATCTTTGCTGGTCATACAAACCCTAAGTGAATCATTTAAAAGGTATATGATTAAGAATTTAATTTATAAAACTTCAGGTAAATCTTTGGTGTCAAATTTGTCCTCATGTCAAATTCGGTTGGCTACTATGGAGAGCATTTGCCTAAAAAGTGATCGTGACCTTCGTATTGGCGTCAATCTCATCTTCCATTAACATTAGTGTAAATGTGTTTTTTTCCATTTATCTTATTAGTAGTTGTTCAGTTTAGTTCAATTTAATTTAGTGATACTCACTCCAATTCATTCAAATTCAATGGGAAGAAAAAAAACGCACTCACATTCATGATTGGTAAATGGTTATCTAAAAGGTGCTCTTATAGATGAATAAGAACATCATGTTCTTTTTGTTATCCCTAGGTTACATTCCATTCCGTTTCGCATCGCACTGCATTGCATTTTATAGTTCAGCTTCTCACGTTTAATTCCATCATACATGTAACCTATTTCGTTCTGCGTCGTTTTGTTCCGTTCCGTTCCGTTCCTCACCTCACCGTTCCGCATCATTCCATTAAATTAAATAGTAGTAGGGTTTAAATCTTGTATGACACCAACTCACAGTAAAATACGGTCAATATAGAAATTTAGTAATCATTTATAAAGAACATTGACCATGTTTAATTAACTGAAATAACACCTCTTCTCTTGCACATTATTAGCACAAGTATAACTATACACATCTAAATGTTACATTATCTATCCTTATTTTATTTTATTTTATTTTATTTAAGAGCTTTGCTAATTTTTATTACCAAATATGAAAGTAGTCGATGGAACTAGCCCCTAGCTAATTTTATCCAAGATGCACTCATACATCAACTTTACCGAGATCACGACACACAGCCTTTCGTAACTACTTGGTAATTTTATGAGGGCAGATCAGAAAAAATCGATCGGGGTGACCACAAAAAATCAACCTATAATATTTTAACTCCAAAATTTTATGATTCTTTTAGTAAGGGGTGGAGGACCTCAAAATCATAACATCGTGATATGCTAATTATCATAATGTGTACATTTTCTAAATGCAAATATATATATCCTATACTTTATGAGCATGTATATGCTTTAGAGGTAGAGAACTTGAACTTAGAGCAAAAGGCATGAGAAAAATGGGCCAAAGTGATCTATAGGTTTAGATGGTCCCTTTATAGGGTAGGAATAATTTATTTATAGGTTAGTTTTTAATATATATTCTATGGTCAAATTAAGGTTGTTAGCTTAGCTTTTGTTTATATGCTTAATTAGGTATCAATAAACTTTGATGTTGTGGCTTTTTTTGTACATACAAGTTGGTAGAAGAGAAGTTGACGTACACTTGACAGCCGTGAAGTGATCATAGATATGGGTTCTAGGGCTGTGACCACCATCCTAGCTCTATGGATCGATGTTGACTATTAATGCTTGTAATTTCACGTTAATTCATGCGTAATGATGGAGGAAATATATTTTTGACGAGTGTTTAATAAATAAACAGTTATAGTATAACATGATAGCAAATTAAATATACTCCTAAATCCTAATGGAGCGTTTAGCAAATGCTACAAAGTAAAGCTTTTTAATAGGTGTATCCTTTGAGTTTACCCGATCAGTTCATTTTAGGAGTGATCTCGTGTCAATTCAATGATTTTTCAGTTCAGTTTAAAAATGTCCAGTTCAGTTTAGTTTAATAATGTTGAGTTCAGTTTAGTTCAGAAACATATATTTTGTCTCACATATAAAGGGGTGTTCAGTTCAGTTCAGTTCAGTTCAGCGATGTTTATTTCAGTTTAATGATAATGAGTTCTGTTCAGTTCAAATAAGTTTAACCATAAAAAACACATATATGAGTGATGATCCGATCATGAAATGAGCTAAACAAATATCACTGAACTAATAAAATCCAACAACATTTAACAAAACAAAACAACATTAAATTTAACTGAACTTAACTTACTGTGTGGTTCTAAAAAAAGTTGTACCCTTTGTTTAGTCGTAGTACAAACAAGTCTCGATTTTTGTTAGATAAAGTTTTTTTTTTTTTTTTGAAAGATAAAGTTTTTATTAAGTAAACTAGTTTGATTTTTTGTATTTTATCTGTAATACCATTTTACTCAAGAGGTGTTGCTTCATTGGTAAACAAGTTTTACTAGGTCATGAGTTCAAACCTCCTGAAAAGCACCTATACGAATTAATTCGTGTAATACCCAAAGCCGTGTGTTAGGAGGTGCCCTTTAGCCACGCGCCCACGCCCAAAGAGAAAGTAAGTTCATTTTTGCCAAACCAAAAAAAAAAATACCATTTTGATTTCGCATTAATTACCCATTTCGTACTTTCTTCTCCTTTTATTATTTTTTGTTTTACTCAACATCTGTTTCGGGTTTTTTCTATTCGGGGTTAGAGGGTCGGGCCATGGGGAAACCAGAATCCAATAGGTGCTGGGTTGGTTACACGCCAGCCCTGCATATCTGGCTCAACCCACTGTATCCAGAAAATAACAACTCCTTTACATGGCAATTCTGCAAACGACAGCCTCAAATCTGAGATTTGTCCATCTGCTATATGATAATTGATGGAATACACTTGTTTACATAAACTCATTGAGTTTGTTGCCTTGTCTTTTTTTAGATATTGCACTTATATAAGGGCACATACTGGGTCACATTTATTATATTACATTTACATTATTATTCTAATTATAGCTTGTCAACATGATTGTTTGTCTAATATCTATATTGATTAATTAGTGTAAGAGACCATTTATAGATGTTCTATGAACAACTTTCTCTGAGAAGTATAGGAAGGTTTGAATCTGGGCTCAGAACAATGGTCAAGATCTTTGGGGGGTATGTCCATTATAAATTTATAATTATATTCATTTGGGCAATTCTTTGTAGAATGATTTTATGCTTTTATAAGACATAATTAGCTGTCCCTTTTCCTATTTCAGGAAGCAGATCCATTTAATAATATTATATACTCTGTTTCAAAAAAGAAAATCTGCCAAATGAAAACCCTTGCAGCTTTTATGTATATATACATGTATTGATGGGTACAAAATCAAATCAAATGATGTCTTGATCTAATGGTTAAGTCTGAGTTGTTGGGTACATAATACATTAGATCTTAGGTTCAAATTCCCTTCCCCATATATTTGTATTTTTTATTGGTTTTCGTGTCTCATTCGAACCAAAAAAGGTAGAAAATCAAAATCCATTAGAAGAGTATTGGTTGGATCCTTACTTTAGGTCTGTTGCTAATTAATATCGTAGTTGGATAAATTATCAACTTAACAGCTCGGTTTTTTAAAGTTGAGAAACAAACTGTACTATAACACAAAAATCAAATGAGGCAGTCTCATACATAAGGCATGATAAATTTCAAATTCAAAATTAGATGTTAACCGAGGATAAATGATAAGTTTGAGGCAGAAAAGATAATTTCTGTATTGATTATCACGGAATATATATACAGCCCTAGTAACTATACATATCTTTTAGAATATGGAAACAATCCTAAATAATATCAAACTCTATGGAAACGTTGTTTCTGCTCTAATACCATGTGAGATAATAGAATGGTTGATTATTATTGATGTAATCGATTTCTATTTATAGGTAGGGGAGTCCTAGTGTTATGGAAACTCTAGATTACACAAATAATATTCCTAAGAGGACTAGGATAATATTCCTAAGAGTACTAGAATAATATTCCTAAAAGTACTAGAATAATATTCCCTAACACTCCCCCACAATCGTAGCGGTAGATGAACGGACACTACGATTGGAGGGTACAAAAGACATAATTGAAAAACACTAGAGTAAACATGGAGATCTTGAAGTTCAACCAAGTATGAAATCTAGCCGAAACAAAACTCTCGCGGTGCCACCCGCTTTATAACAAATCGTGAGCAAGGGGAAGGAACACGTCAACAAAAGACTATAGGGATTGACAGCAGCTGATCACGCGATAGCAGAGGTCGACGCTTGGCGGTCGGCGGCGGCAGGAGTGCAGGCGGCGGACGGCGGCGGTAGGAGTGCAGGCGACAGACGACGGTCGGCGGCGGCAAGAGTGCAGGCGGCAGAAGACAGAGCTGGAGACGTGCGAAGCTGACGTGATCTGAGTTTTGAGAGCATGGTAGAAATTAAGATCAAAAATCCATATTTAGTGGTGGAGATCAACAGAATTGAATTTATTCTAGGAAACTAATGATTGTAAAAAAAGAAATAGTCCGCCGGATGGAATATGGTTTAAGACCTCCATCCGGCGGCTTAGCGGAAGCTTGGGTTTTAGGCTACCAGGGAATTAGCTGCTTTGATTCTATGTCAAGTTTGAGGCAGAAAAGATGATTTCTGTATTGATTATCACGGAATATATATACAACCCTAGTAACTATACATATCTTTTAGAATATGGAAACAATCCTAAACAATATCAAACTCTATGATAACTTGCCATAAATAGGCGAAACCGAACTTTCCATAAGTCACGCCTGAAATATCACAGATCTCCTAACAATAAAACAACATACATCTCATCGCAATGTTTGCGGTGGTCAATTAAGTACAGTATGATTTTGGAAGTAATTTTGGAAGTAATTTGGGGAAGTCTGATTTAATGATCATATATGTAACCCTTTGAATGTGACGTATATACTGATTGGTTCCATTATTTCAAGCATGAATTCGAAAAATCAACTTCATTCACATGGTAATGGTTGGATTGTTGGATAAACATATGAAATGTAGACCCCCATAAGACTAACTATACCCATGCGGCCATGCCTTAGAGGAGCAATTTTCTCTTGAAACATTAACATCATCTTCCATGAAAATTATGGTAGCATATTTATTTCTCATGAAACATAGCCTTCTAAGAGTAAATGTGATGTATAGCTTGTTAAACTCACCTTGATATGTCATTGACTATAGCCTTGAAAAAGAAGCAAAATCCACCAAAAAAGACTTGCTACTCATTTACACCCATCCAAAACTCCTCGTATAATAAACATTTTTTTTATTTGGGCCCTTAACAAGACTCGAACTTTGGCCTATTTCACAAGCATGCTTACTAGGATTGATTGATGAAACTCATATGAACAATTAATTGTGAATTATTGGACCTTGCTATTAAACTTAACCACACGTGATGTCATGGCCAACATGTCCCATACATGTCTCAAGTGCACACGTGTGTGCCCCCTTCTCCAAAAAAAGAAAACCAAAAAACAAAATGGACCCTCTTTTTTTTGTTTAACCACAGGTTAAATTGAGCCTTTTAATCCGGTTCGTGTTGGGTCGGCTTACGAATGGGTAAAGTGCTAAATAGTCATAAGATTAGAATTCTCAACCTTATTTAAAGGATAAAAGTGCCGAATCACTCTCACAAAACACTTATTGGTGAAAATAAACCCTCCCCTTTGATGAGGCTTGCCTCCCATGTACACAGCAAAGTAGTGACCACTCAACTTCTGACAAGTATAATTCAGTGGAGTACACATTCACCACATTTCAAATGTCACTATGCTATAGATCTTCATTAAAGTTTGACGGTTATACCCTTGGAAATATTATTGGAATTTAATTATAAACATGGGCAAAATTGGAAGAAATGGGGCATTTATAGAGAGCTGGCTAAGGGGAGGCAAAAGGGTCAGCTTTAGTAAAAGGAAAAGAGTTTCAGGTTTGTGAGTTGTGAAAAAATGGAAAAGAGAAAGAAGAAAGTGATCGGAATTTTGGTGATCCCAAGAAGATTTGATCTTTAAGACTGTTTTGTTGCTTAATAGTGTTCTTTTTTTTTTTTTTTTTTTTGGCTGCAGCTTTTCCTTTAATAATTTGATCATCTTTGAAGCTTGAACTGTTGAGAACAGGGGGCAAGCAGAATAAGGTGACATTCACACTGACAAAAGAAGTATGGATCATCAATCTTTTTGCCTTTTGAATAATAGGCTACCACTTTATTGTACTATTTGATTGTAGGCTTTGATGCTTTGCCATTCTGAAATCTGATCAATGTCACACTCGGAAAATATATAAAAGAGTTCATAATTTGTATATATACCCATTAAATAGGTTAATGTGTTGCGAGTTTACTTGAGATTGAGGGTGTGTTGGTGTGTTATTTTTCACTTAATTGGATTAAACGGTTAAATTGAATTGAATAGTAATTTATAAGAGAAAAAAAGTAGATCATTCAATTGAACTAAAATGAACCAATTGTTAAGGAAATGGAAAAAAATACACCATAAGTTGAAAATAGTCTCTAAATATAGTCTTTTCCGTTATTTTAATGTCATTTCTTGTTTTATGGTCTTTTGCTGTATTATGATGACTTGAATTCTTTCTAATCACCATTAAGTCACACCCCCTCAAATAATGTATGGCCAACTCAATATTCTTTACAAATTGCCTCTTTTGGCTCTTGAAAATTATTGAAGAGGCAAGGTATACAATGTTCTCATGCTTAAATACATTGATTGATGTGAGTAGTCCAATTAGGAGAGAGTTAAAAAAAAGTATACTTTTTTTCATAATCTGAAGAACTATAAAATAAAGTGAACTCTCTATATTTAAAATTGTATATGAATTACCAAAACTCGAATTATACCAAGTGAACTCGCTATTCTAAAATGGCTTTCTTTTTCTTTTTTTTTTTTCTTTTTGAAAGAATTTTAAAATGGCTTTCTATAATCCTTTGGAACAAAAATAGTGTTTGTTGTCTATAACCCAACCTGCTAGGTTTCTCCCTTTTTTTTTTCTTTCAAATGTTTTTTTCTTTTTGATAGGATCAAATGATTTTTTTTTTAATCAAGAAGAACTATAATATCAAGAACAAAAATTGTGTACTCGTTTACATGTGGGTTGATTCAATTATTGAAGCATCCAACATTCAAGTACAGGCCCAAACACAAAGGCCCGTATTAAAATGTGGATTATCTAGTCCATGAAATACTCCGTAAGTGATGGTTGCCAGATTATAAAGGCGAAAATCTAGGCCCAATTGAGCGCTCATCCCAAATTCCCAACCCACTCTTTCCATTGTGAAGGTCTCTTTTGGGCCTTTTAAGTCTATTGTCAAATACAAAAACTTGTGTGGATTTAGTCTATGGTTGACCAATATTTGAAATCACCTCCTACTTCACTTGGAGCCACCTCTTTCTAAAAGTGGAGTCACCCCTACTTAGGGCTGGCAATGGGTTGTGGGTTCATGAATACCCGCTCCACCCGTCCCTAATAAATGGGTGAAAACCCGCTTAAATGGGTTTTTGGTGGGTGGTGGGTCGGGTGGGATTCGGGTGATGATATTCCACCCGCGAACCCGACCTACGAATCCACCCATCACCCGTTAATATTTGTTTGGAGAATACTTGATTGATATATTAAATGTAAGAAGAATGGCCTAGAGCTCATACAATGGCCTAGAGGTGATTTTGTATGGGTCGTTGCGAGTTTTCGGTTATAAGTCTTTTTGCCAAGTTAATTTGTGCCATATGTTGGAATTAGTAAACCACATATTATCTAGGTAACTCATTCTCTTTGTAATGTTTTGTTTGTCCTCTCAAAAAAAAAATTGTAATATTTTTTTTGTCCTCTCAAAAAAAAAAACGGTAATGTTTTGTTTGTGTACGAATACGGCGTTGTGATTCCTCGAAAAGATGCACCAATTCCTTGACTTTGCTTCTGGTGTTAACTAAGTTTGATGTGGTTTTTGTTTTCAGTTCCCAGTGGTTTATTAGTGTTTTTGACCTTTTTTAAAACTTTATTAAATATTGTTCAACTTAACATACCTTTTTATTTTCTGCCCTCTGTCTAACTTGGTAGCATTAATCCGTTAGTCTATCACCTTTTCGGTGACCAGGCAGCTTTGTCAATCAGGGAAGGGGCCTAAGCTGTGAACTGCTGAAAACTGAGAGAATTGGGCAGAGCAAAACGAAGAAAAGAGAAAGAGTGATCTAAAAGACTACAACGACAAAGTATTCTGGCCACTTTGTATTTCTAGCTAGCATTTCTTATGAGTACTTAAACTTATGTCAGTTCTTTTTTTTGAGGGAAAAACTTATGTCAATTCTGAGTTAGTGTAATTTATTTTTTCTATATTACTCATTCTTTTGCTATTTAAGCATTTATTTATTGTAGAGTACTACTAAACAAATTTATCAATAAAAAGTAGAGCCGTTTTTTGGATATAGGTATTACAATTTTACAACATTTTGATACCAAAAAAATTTAGAGAGTTTTGTAAACACTTCTTCCTGTATTTAAGGTTTCTACAAGCACATATTTATTTTACACTTATTTCTATAAAAAAATGTGTTAGGGACCTTAGGTAACTATGTAAAGACTAAAGAGATTTTTAACACATCATTTATTTGCAAATTAAATTAAATACTTCTCTCCTGTCACAAAAAGAATGCTCTCTTTGATCATCAAACTAAGATGTAATTTTTTTATTTTAATCAATATAGATTATAAACATAGGGTCTATTTTGAGTTTCTATAACAATTTTGACCAAGGTTTTTTAAAACACAAAGAAATTGCCTTTGTTATATGTATAATATTTTTATTAAAATCGTGCATCGCACAGGCATTAATCTAGTATAAAAAAAAAACCAACACAAATCCTAATATTTTCTTTGGCCTCCCTCATACAGTCAGACTCTTAACCCTTCAGTGCATTCATTCTATCTCTTTATATCTGCTTATAAGAAGGAATTACAAGATTTGATGGAATTGCCACAAGTATTTGTTATAGGGAGGTATTGAATTGGAAAGTGGTTACCACTTACCAGTAGCTAATGATGTGATTTTTTTAGTAGCATATGACTAAAGTTTGGCTTGAATATCGAATCTTTTTTTAGATGGTTTCAGACAGCTTCTATTGGAGATTTGGTTGTGGTGTTGTGCATTGTTCATAATATACTTTATTGTATGAACAATATGCTCATGGTTAATGCGGTTTGATCATTGGTTAAATTGATTTATGTCTAGATCTTCTTTTCTGATTTAGTTGTTTATTTTCATCTGTTTATTATCCGAATTCACCCGTTTGCTTGTGAGTGATGGGTGGATTGGATGTGGGTGGAGTGTTTTGTGGGTGATGGATGGACCGGTGAAAGTGAAAAAAGAAATGGGTGGATGCGGGTGATGCTCCACCTGATCCGAACCCGACCCATTGCCAGGCCTACAGCCCTACTTCATCTAGAGTCACCCTTCAAATTTATACTTGATAACACCCATATTTTACCTGGAGCCACCCCTTACTTTACCTGAAGCTATCCTTACTTCACCTGGAGCCACCCCTACTTCACTTGAAGTCACCCTCTCAAAATTACTTGATCCACGGTGGACTAAGTCCACACAAGACATGCTGATTGTCAAATTAATAATGAGCCTATTTCAATAAATGACCAGAGTCTGTTGAAACTCATAGATATGGACAAACATTTCACATAAGCTGGGCCTTTTAAACCCGTCAAGGCCATCTTAGACTCATTGGCATGGCCCAGTCTTGCCCTGCCTCTCGTTGAAAAGAAAAGTGTCTCATATCTATTCTTAACTTTCGGTGAGATGATAGACATTTTTTTGTGAAATAAGGTTACATTTCATAATAAATCTCTTACATATTTTTGTTAAGTGATGTGACGGCCCCTACACTTCGAAATAATAACTTCATTTATCGTGAGTTGTTGGGGTGCGTTATTTAGAGGTTACACGGTCAGTTCAGTTTAGGTGTCAATTCAGTGCTTGATACCGATTCAGTTAAGTGATGTTGAGTTCAGTTCAGTGATGTAGAGTTCAGAAACATAATTTTTGTCTCACAGTTTATTGGTGTTCAATTTAGTTCAATGGTGTCTAGTTCAGTGGTATTGAATTCTGTTCAGTTCAGTCCAATTCAATTCAATTTAAATAAGTTCAGTCCAATTCTAATAAATTTATTCCTAAAAAACACACCATTAATCTTACACAAGGCCTGCTCAAACATAATTCAGAAACCATGCAAAGAGAAAAATCGAGAAACAAACATACAACTCAGCAGAAAAATAAAAAAAGAAATAACCACTCACTGTTTCTCATTTATTTGTATATAAATTATAATCACACCCACGTATGGCTTTTGTCATGTTATTTCCATGGTCTATGTATTTAATTATGATAATTATCTCGAGTAAAATTTGCCTTTGTTTGATATGGTCTACATTTCTTCCTTTTGTCGTTTTGCATTATTCTTGTTTTAATTTCAACAATATAGGTATCTCGGGCTCCCAGCTATAAGTTATCTATATACGTATCATGTTTTTATTATTCCTTCCCTTTAGGGGATCTGATGGTATCATGATCAACCAATTGCAGAAGTAAAGAACTTTCAAATAATAATTATTTCAGCCAATTGTTATCTTGGGCCGGTGTTATTTTATATTCTAATTATTTTTCTGATGTACTTTCTGTCAACTAGGGAGTATTTAGTTGCTGGTATGGATGGCAAATAAAGAAATTTCCAACCTGGTGTCTCATTAAGTCATTATCATTGTAAGTCGTATTTGACTAAAGTGTATTTGAAATTTGATCCAGAGAATGAAATATCCTTTATCTGTACATGTAGAGTTGTATAACAATACCTCATTGAACAGTATATACCACATCAAGAAAGGAAATATTAAACGGTATATATAAACTTTGACCATTTATATATGGATTCGTTGTGCTGATATGTGTATCTCTATAATGCAAATTGAATATGGTTCTGTTTGTAAGTGTCGTATGAATTTTTATTTGATTGAATTCTTTTTCCCTTGAAAAACATTTATGTTTATCAATATGTCTTTTTATTCTGTTTATAAATAAGAGAGACGGTCATATACAAACTTTTGTATAAAATTGAGTTGAAGGTTCTATTTGATAGTAATGCTATATCTTGAGAGTTTTGGGACATATCACGTATAGAATCAAACGGTTACAACACTACCCAAAATATACAATTGTGATTCAGTGATTATTTGATTAGTAGAACTAAAATGATATTACTGGTGAACTGGTTTGAAAAGTCAATCCATGAGCTAGCTTACCTCTACCATAAGTCCATAATATCGGGACACACCATTTAAAAATATAAAATAAATATACCGAACACGCTTAAAAAAAAAAAAGAAAACAATTGGAACACGCAAATCATAAGGTGATGAGTAGATCATGATCGATAATATATGTCGTCACTTACCAAATAGGAGTACCAACTACGAGCGTTGAATTTTGGCTTCCGTACAAAAGGTTAGTGAACGTTGTACTTCATCGAGGAAATTGTCTTAACCTTTAGTTCGACGTTTAGTAATAACCTTCTCTAGAAGTACCGTCCATTTTTTGGATATAGCATTTCTTCGCTAGTGCTAACTGTTAAGTGAACAAACCCTTCTTGAGAGCACACCCCTTAGAACTTTAGAAGTCCTCTTATCCCCGTTTTCCCCAAAGATATATCATTTGCGTCCCTTGACTTTGTACTCATTCATATATTTGGTGTGTCCCAGCTCTTAGAAATTAGAATAACTAGCATCCACTAAAATGGTTATCAAAATCTAATACGGACCTCATAACCAAATTTTGGGCCTCTCATGTCCTTTAAATGTGTCCCGTGCGATATGGCATATTAAAATAACAATTTTCGTCCCGGGATTCTCCCGGACTCCCAAAACGTGAATTATAACCTTTAATTTTTGGCTTTTCGGAGCTCAATTGAGATTTTTGTCCAAAGTTCTGCTGGGGGATATCTATTATGACCCAGGTCGATTCCGCATGCCCCGAATAGGTCATTCTGGTTTCCAAACATCGTATTCATCTATGATTTCGGTAATTAAACCCTTAAAGTAGTTGACTAGTAAAATGACCGTCTAAACTTACTAGGCATCACCGAATAACCGGCCCCCAGGGTCCTTACCATGCATGTCCTCTAAGGGTGTCCCGTGAAATATGGTGTGAAAATAACTACTTTGATTTTGGGGTTTCCGAAAGCTTAGAAACACGTGGATTATGACATACGATTTTGGATTTCCGGAGCTCGATTGAAATTCTGTCCCAAAATTTTCCGAAGGGTCTATTGTGACTCTGTATGTCCCCTCGTGCCCCCAATAGGCCATTCAAGTTTCCAATTTTATATTCACCAATGATTTCAAACGGGGGCACAAGGTGTCACGCGCGATCTAATAATCGACTCCGGTGATCTCCCATATCCCTTAGAAATGTCACTCTCATACGATATTGTGGGCGAAAATAACAACTTTCCAAATTTTCAAAAACTAAAAAAACATGAATTATACCTTTTCGTTTTTAGCTTATTCTCATGGTCCAATTAAATTTTTTGTCCAATCATATTTATGAGTATATTGTGTCCCAAAATGACGCTGGAATCCCCAATAGGTCATCTCGGGAGGAGAATTAGAATAGTGCCTTAATATCATAGAAAATAAAAAAAGAAAACCTAAGGCCTTAAAAGCTCTTGGCCTACTAATTAGCTGAAATATCTCCACCTATTGTAATAGTACATATGCCGGGTGCATTGCAAATCCAAGTGCCACGGGTGCGTTTGTTAGAGCTTACATGGCCAGTTTAGTTCAGGTGTCAATTTAGTGATTTCAAATTCAATTAAGGCTCTGTTTGATTCACCTTAAGGCAAAAAAAAATTAAAGTCGCGTGCCTTAAACGCTGTGTTTTGCAGCGTTTGAACTCAAAAAAAAATTAAAGTCGCGTGCGGCTTGACACGCGCGTTAGGTTGCCTGTCCTGGAGCGCCACGTGTCAGGCCCTGGTTGGTCTACGCAAAATTAATCCGTTGCAATTTTGCAACGGCTATAAATAAATAAAAAAATCTAAAAATTATTAAAAACAAATACCAACGGCTATATTTCCTTGTGATCTATAAAATGAGACCAAACTTGACATTTTTTGGCACAAATCTGAAAATCATCCATTTTCTCTCCTAAAATTGCTTTTATTTCTCTAAAAATTCATATTTGCTCTAAAAATTTCCTCTTTTCTATATTATGAATCCTAATAATTTTCCCTTTGGTGGAAATAATAGGAACCAATAAAATAATTTTCCCACCCAACAAAATCCTACCAAACATAATGTTTATCCTACCCAACAAAATGTTTATCCCACCCAACAAAATGTTCATCCCACCCAACAAAATCCTAATTCCAACCAACAAAATTCTGAATTCAAGAATTATCATAATGATAGTTAGTGTGAATTTTTATTAAAATGTATATTTTAATGATTATTTGTAACACCCCGAATTTCCGTCTAATTTAAAACCATTTAAAATCACGAGTTGCAGCGGAAAAATCCTGGAAATTCGAAGCGCTATCGCCGCATTTAATGTTCAAATTAAATTACAAGGCTAGAAAGAAACCAAATGTTTATATCCCCAAACGTACGTACTACATAATTAAATAATAACTATTTTTTCCAACTAACTTAAAACAAATAATCCAAATGAAATAAAAATAATAAACTATTAATTCTAATCTTGTTACAATAATAGAAATCCCAAATAATAAAGAGTTCCAATCTAAACAATAAAAATAAATTATTTTTAGAAGATATACAATCTTCTTCCGTCGCCTTTCCTAGCTCACACCACGAGCTACAAATCCTGTCAATCTACTCCCCCATATAGACGAATTCCATATAGGTTCATCATAGGTCCACCATTGAAGAGAAATGGACAACAAACACAAGTAAAAAGAAAAACAAACAATCAGCTACGCTGAGTAATTCATAACCACACAATCCATTCTTTAAATCTCCACTTAAGCTATCATGCTTAATAAACATGCTTGAATAAATAAAAGACGACATGCTTTAATTTAAACAACCAAACAATCCAAATAATAAATTCAATATTTATTATTATCCATTAGCCAAGTTCATTAGAGAGAAGAGAATCGCATGAATGTCAGAACCAACCGCAGAAGACTCAGTAGGATCTTAGTCACGTGCACAATGGCAAAAGAGGGATCAACCGTCCCGGAGTATAGATGACTCCCGAAGTACTTCTAGATGTTCCTAAGTATGCATACCCTCTCTCAACCATTAGGTTTACAAGAAGAACAGTTTCATCCACAAAACTTCACTTGCCCAATTGCTCTTTGTATGGATACAAGCTTTAACTAAATACGTTGGGGCCATAACCAATGAACCCACTCAACATACCGATTGACATTCCCATTCGCTCCCTTTGGTGGATCCATTACCAAAGAAATCTTAACTCTCAATTCATTAATTCAAGGGTGATCACATAGTCAAGTAAATCACATAATCTTGGCAATTCTCCAGTAACACAATATGGTTACAATTTTCGATGGCAAATTTTACATGAATGGCATCTACGCCTCAATTCAAAACCACCTATTCCAATACCTTTAAGTAGGTTCCAATAGTCAAAGATCAATTTAACTTATTGAAGTAACATGCTTCTAACATGATACAAAAATAGCAATACAAGCTATATCCAAATTGAACAATTTTTAACATAATTTTCGTTCAATAACCACAACAGATCATGCATCTCCTCACATGAACATTAACAAGTAGACATTGCTACACAAAGTGAATTTCCAACATTATACATGCATTCACTAACATATAATTCTATACGAATTATCACATAACAATTATCCCTTCCACAAACCAAGTACGAATAAACATCTCAATTCGGTACTTAGACAATGAATATACATAATTCATCTAGACATGAATTACGACAATGAATTACATAATTCACCAACCAATACTAGACGATGAATTACCTTTAGCAAGTAAGGCAATCACGATAATCAAACAACGTAAGCTCCTTACGTTCACGCGCGGTCAACGGGTCCTAACAAATCCACAATACCCAATAGTCAATACCTTAACTTCTAAACCACTTTATTAAACTTTAAAAATGATTTAGTACCCTTAATTAAATTAATTAAGTTGCTGGAAATTTCAGTTACTCATGCATGCTCAAAGTTTCCAAAAACAATTTACACAACTAAATTAGTAAACTTTCCAAAACCCTAAAAACAAGTTTACAAGTCAAACCAAGTCAACACCAAAACACCACCAACACCAACCACCACCGCTGACCACCGCCAACGGTGGTCGGTGGCGCCGGGCAGCCGCTGCTGGCCGCCAGCAGCCCGGCGCTGCCAGCTGCAGCACGGCAGGGTGCTACCGTGTGCAGTACAACGCCCTACCGTGTTGCACCACCCGAAACTATTTTTTTTTGTTAATCAAACTTAACAAATCCAAATCTAATTAAATCTACGCAATTAATAAATTTTCAGATTTAATTAAATCACAAGATCTAACCTTTTGAACTCAAACTTTGATTCAATTCAATACAATAACAAACCCAACCCTAAACATGATCCTATCATGCAAAAACAATAGAATCTAGCAAACCCTAGACAAAACATAAATTAGGATTTACTCATACAGAACTAGGGTTCATAATAACTCATACTTGAATCAAATCTAAAAGCTTTGAAGAATCAAAGAAAACAAGTTAGAACACTTACTTGAAATTCAAAGGATTAAAACTGAGCAAAGGATGAATTGTGAAAGAGTGTCAAAATTCTCTTCCTTTTCTCCTTGTGTTCGACCGTGCGTGTGAGTGAGTGAGTGAGAGAGAGAGTGAGAGAGAGAGAGAGAGAGAGAGAGAGAGAGAGAGAGAGAGAGAGAGAGATTTTGGATTTGGTAAAGCGTCAGTTGAGTTTGGAAGCTGAGTGTATTTAGGAGCCCAAATACACTCCTTCCTTATCTCAACTTATTCTTTCTTAAAACCTCTCCTAAAATCAATTCACTAACCAAAATTTTAGGAAACAAAATTTTTAAAATAAAATTCAGAAAATCGTCCCCCTATTTTCAGCTACTCTAATAAGCCTTATAATTTTCGGCCACTTCCGAAAATTATAGAGCCCAAATTCTTTTATTTGTTTTGGCCCAATTACATTTTAATTAAGTCCAAAACCAAAACCCAATATTAATTAGGCACTTTAAACATTTATGAGCCCAATTAATTATTTTAAATACGAAATTATATTTTCTTTTTAAGTAATTATTATTCTAAAATGAATAATAATACGGGGTATTACATTATTCAATTTATTAATAAATTTAATTCACCAATTCAATAATATAAATAAAAAAGAAAACATATACATAAGTTGGAAGGAGAGAGAAAATGCGGTGGGGTATAGTTGAAAGTAGGAGAGAGAAATGGATGAACATCATATTTGAGTTCATGGATAAAGTTGCATTTTGGTGAAGTTCATAGCTTGAGTTTATGGTGAGGTGGAGTGAGAAAGTAGGAGAGAGAGGGATGAACAAACATAATTGAGTTCATGGATAGCCATGCTCTTAGTTTATACCAACATTTTGTTACGAGTATATGATTTTTGTTCTATATACAAATAAACTACTCCCTCCGTTTCACCAAGATGTTTACACTTCATTTTTCAATTGACCATTAATTGGTGAAAAATACAAATAAAGTTTTAAATGTAAAAATACTATTGTTAGATTTATTTTAAAGAATACTTTTGAAAACTTATAATTTTATAATTTATATATGCATGTAATATTACAATTATGTACAGTTAAAGTAGCGTATTGGAGACCGCGAAAAAACAAATGCAAACATGTTTATGAAACGGAGAAAGTATATAATGTCCTTGTTTTGTTGTTATTCAGTTTACGTCATTAATTGATCAAGTGGTTGATATCTAGGTCTTTTTCCTATCTAGCAAGATTAGTGATTCGACCCTTTATTAAGCATAAACAAAATGCAACTAATTAATTAGTAAACTCTTATTATGATTAAGAAGTCAATACATTATTGCAGCACGCAAAATCATTATTGAGAACAAATGACACTTTAGATAATCATCATCATGATCGATGGTATGTAGACCGTACGTCACTGTACTGTTGTACCAATTAGCATATAGACTGAATTTGTATATTTTCTTAGTTAAATGGAAACAAATTGCACCTCTTTCAAGCTTTCATGCATTGTTAGGGTCACACACTCATAACGCGGTGAAAGTGTTCCAAAAATATTGCTCAACAATCTAGTCGGCCGTGAGTCTGTGACTTGCTTCAATTAGTTCAAATAATGTCAACTTATTGTTGTTGTACTTTTTCTCTATTAATTTTCCTTAACATACAGGGTATTTTGTTTATGAAAATGAGTAGTACGAGCAGGAGTTTAGTTCAGGTTTATGAGAATGTAGTCAATTTGAAAATTTTCGCTTTTTTTTTTTTATTTATTTAAAAATTGAAACACAGGTTGTATTTGGTGTCCAATAAGTGACCCAGGACATTAAATAGGCTTTAAATGGCGGATTAATGTTACCCAGACAGACATGTATATATAAGTTTAAATAAGAGTATTGTCTTTATTTGCTCGTTTTCACCACCAATAAATGCACCAGATATTTCAGGTAATTCAATCGTTATTTATCTAACTTTAGTATTGTAAAGACCCACACATGAAAAAATAAATTGCACGTAAGCCAGTTTACATACCACGGCCTCCTTGAAATCATAAAGTAGTTTTACAAACCTATAGTTTTCAAGGAAAGCAAAAAAGAATTTAATGTCTACCCAACCCAACCTAAATAAGATGAAATGGTTGTAACGGAAAGCCTCAAATTCTTATTCCTAATCATTTATCTTTGTACATTAACCTCATATATACTGTAGTAGTTAATATTATTTCCATTGCCTTTCGCAATTATTACCATAATACCGAACGATTAGTCGTAAACTACAACGACAATGCTTAGATTGCTTACAACGCAAAACAAAGCTAAAAATAATTGAAGCTATGAGCAACTAGCTAGCTAACAAAAGTGGCCCCAAAAGGCATTTGATCTTTTGGTATCTTCGATAAGTCTCCCCACTCAGCGTATATCCCCCAACGACTTAGTTGCATGCGGCGATTCTGTATATTCCCATTAGCTTTTGTTTAAACACTAATCACCAAAGAGTAACGACTTTGTAAACTCTCCCCTTTCTCACAAATATCTATTTTTTTTTTTTTTTTAATTTTTTATTTTGCTTAGGGTAATTTATTTTACCCATTGGGATTCCCACTGGGTTCACTACAACCCTTTATTATGTCAACGTTAACTTACTATAAATACCATATGGCAAGTCCCCTAACACAACACCAATAACTTCAACAAAACTCATTACACTTTTCTTTATTTTCCTTCTTTTAGCCCCTAAGCAAAAGAAAAACAAAAACAAAACCCTAATGACAGGAGAACCAGGAAGCTCAATGCATGGAGTAACGGGAAGGGAACAACAGTTCGCCTTCTCGGTGAGCACGCCGTCGATCCCCATCGACAAGGCGGCCAAGTTCGACCTCCCGGTGGATGCCGAACACAAGGCCACCAAATTCAAGCTCTTCTCATTTAAAGGTCCTCATATGAGGACTTTTCACTTATGTTGGATGTCCTTTTGTGCAACTTACATTTCAACCTTTGCAGCTGCCCCTCTTGTTCCTATCATTAGGGACAATCTCGATCTTACAAAAAGAGACATAGGTAATACACTTTAACCGTAAATAATTACAACTATACAAATATAAATTATAAGATTATGATTTATCATGTATACAGAAAGAATGTCTTATACAAGTTTTTGTGAATTTATATACTCTGCCTATATTAATGTTAATATATTCTTTTCTTCAGGTAACGCATCAGTTGCTTCTGTGTCGGGAAGTGTCTTCTCTAGACTTCTCATGGGGGCCTTATGTGACCTCATGGGCCCGCGATACGCATGTGCCTTCACGGTCATGCTAGCGGCCCCCACCGTGTTTTGCATGGCGCTAATCGGCGACGCTGGTGGCTACGTGGCGGTCAGGTTCATGATTGGGTTTTCCCTAGCAACGTTTGTTTCATGCCAATATTGGATGAGCACCATGTTTAATGGTCGGATTATAGGGACGGTTAATGGTTTAGCAGCAGGTTGGGGAAATGTTGGTGGTGGTGCAACCCAATTGCTTATGCCTTTGTTGTATGAGATTATTAAACGTATTGGGGCTACCCCTTTTACGGCTTGGAGAATTTCTTTCTTTATTCCTGGTATGCTTCATATTGTTATGGGCCTTTTGGTTTTGATTCTTGGTCAAGATTTGCCTGATGGGAATCTTGGTGCTTTGCAAAAGAAGGGTGAGGTTTCTAAGGACAAGTTCTCTAAGGTATTTTTTATTCTCATTTTTAATATATCTCATCATTTTGTTAAGAATCATATTATGAAAAAAGAATTTTAGTACTTCGTAGCTAGTAATAATTACTCTCTCAATCCCGCAAAGTACACAAACACTCATATGAGGCGGTCTCAACGTGCCTCAAACAAACTTGACGTTATGCTTGAATCTGATTATAGAACTGACCTCATGTATGTTGAGGCGGGCTCATAAGAAACATTTTAGGCAAATTATGCAATGAAGTACGTACTGATTGGTTGTATGTTGATTGGAATTATTTGTTAGGTGTTGTGGTATGCTATCTCTAACTACCGAACATGGATCTTTGTACTTCTCTACGGCTACTCTTTGGGTGTGGAATTGACAACTGATAATGTCATAGCAGAATACTTCTTTGACAGGTATATAGTTGATACTTTTCCAACTTGTTTTTTCTAAATCGAGATACTTGTATATTCCTTAATAAAGATCATATAATAATAAAGAAATTAAGACTACGCGTAAACGAAATCTTGAGAGTCTAAACTATGATTTATTAATTTGTATGATTAATGAAACGTCTTTTTCAAAACTTTACATGTAAAGTATGATATCATCAGCTAATTTAACTTTATCTAAGGGGATAGTTTAATTTTATGCTTTTTTTAAATAAAAAATAATAATAATATCTTGACATACGAAAATTGGGAGTTCTTTTTATCTAACTATACTGATATATAAAAAAACTTATTTAAGATGATTTTATTGTAATTTTTGGTAAGATAAGTGTCACTTTTTAGTGAAACAAGAGTTACGGCTCATAATAATTGTGATTTCTAGAACTCTAAATAGTGACCCATTTTTTTGTGAGTTGGACTTACACCAGACTTGTTTAAGGAAGATAGGACAAAAATAATAGTCATTGTTACAAGAAACTCAAGTAGATTCATAACAAATTTTTAATTAAGGGCGAAGATTCTAACACATGCATCATCAATGAATCATCATGAAATGAATTTACTGAGATCCCGGTAGCACTTTTCAAATATCAATTGTCACAGAAATGGTTTAAAAATTTGCATATATCCATCACTTGATGTATTCTTTGACTTTGTCATGATACCAGATCAATAGATCATGCTTAAGTGTTCGCTTATCAGATTATGACATTTTTAATTAACAATTACAGATTCCTGGAATCTCCCTAATTCCTGATCATAATTGATTAATTAAAAACTCTTTGTATTTCTTCAGATCCTCTACACCCAATAAGGAAACTTCAACATGACTAGGCCAAATTTAGAATACTACTACTACGTCATTAGACATACTACTATGTAACAAAAAAAAAAAAACAATCTCGTTGAATTTTATTAAACAAAATGTCAGCATACATTTATTTAAATAAATAATGTTCATACAAAATAAAAAGCAAAACAAACTAGCAAGTCTCGTGTGAGACAACTCAAGAAAAAAAGGGGTCACCATTTAGAAATCTAGGGGTCACTTATTATGAACCGTGATCCTGTTTGTGTCACTAAAAAGTGACTATCGTCTTTTTTGTGAAAACAAAAAAAAGCTATTTACAGTTTTTTTTTTCCTTTTTTCTTTTTACCTTGTTACCCAAAAATTCGAAATGTAACATTAATTGTGTTACGAAAAGACGCCTTTAATGAATTTTTGTATTTAACGGGTGACGATTATTGTTGATGTTTATACAGGTTCAACTTGAAGCTACACACAGCTGGGATCATAGCAGCCAGTTTTGGAATGGCGAACTTATTTTCCAGACCAGGAGGAGGCATGGCTTCGGATTTGAGTGCCAAATACTTCGGAATGAGGGGTCGTTTATGGACACTTTGGATCCTCCAAACCGCAGGAGGACTCTTTTGTGTATGGCTAGGGAAAGCCACCACCCTACCTACTGCCGTAGTAGCCCTAGTCCTTTTCTCCCTCGGGGCCCAAGCCGCGTGTGGGGCTACCTTTGGGATCGTCCCCTTTGTCTCTCGACGATCCCTAGGTGTCATCTCCGGCCTTACAGGGGCCGGAGGAAATATTGGGGCGGGGTTAACTCAGTTTATCTTTTTTACTACTGATAGGTTTACAACCGACCAAGGGTTGACTTACATGGGTTTTATGACTATTGCTTGTACACTTCCTGTGGCTTTGATACATTTCCCACAATGGGGAAGCATGTTTTTGCCTGCTTCAAAGACCGCGACTGAGGAGAAGTACTATGAGTCCGAGTTCTCGAAGGCTGAGAAGGATGAGGGTATGCATGAGGGGAGTATGAAGTTTGCTGCGAGTTCAAGGACTGAGCGCGGTGGAAAGGTTGGTTCGGCTGCTACTCCTCCTAACCAAAGTCCTAACCCTAACCAAGTTTGATTAATTATTGAAGTTGGGGAGTTGTATTATTTGAGAGTGAGGATTTTGAATCCCTCAACCTTGTTGTGGGTGTGAAAAATGGACTCCCAACTCTCAAATAATTGGGAAGTTCCATATGTTTTTTCTTCTTTGCTAAACATTGTATTATAAGCTGAGTATTTCAAATGTGTACACAACACAAATACACTCTTTATGTTTCCTTTTATATATTTTTTGTTGGTCTTTTGGTCAATATTATGAATTTTGAGTACAAATTCGCTCTTAATCTTAACAAAGTCTATTGAAAAGATTTTACTCCAGTTGTTTGAGAAGTGTGAGTCCCAAAATATATACAGTACATTAGCTGTTGTTGGCTGATTCCCTAAAAAAGAAAAGAAAATTGTTTAAATGTTGTCCATCTTTACATTCAATTTAAAAAGAGAAAAACAACAAGAAGAAGAATATAGAGAAGAAAAAAAGTTTTTAATAAAAAAGAAAACAGAACACACCGCAAGGAACCAAGAAATTAAAGGCACAGGAGCAGATTAAAAGAGTTCTTTCATAACTTTCATCTAAGGTTTTTGAGAATTTGGAGAATTATTTTCCAAAAGCTCCACCTCAAACTTTTTAAGTATATTATAAAGTTACGGAAAAATATTTTTTTTATGTTTCACAGATTGTAGCTATTTAATATAAGTTTTAATTAAAAAAATACGCTGAAAAATAGAAAACAAATATTAAAAAAATAGAAATCACTTCAAAAAAAATGAATTTTTTTTTATGAGACCTCACTATTGTAGTAGAGAGAGCTTGGGGGTAGGTTTGGTGGAACGGGGTGGTGAGGAGCCATTCTTGGTACCCAAAAATCATGGATTAGCCTCCGATGTCCGGTACGAGGCCCTTCCAAACCAACCAAGGATCCCATAACTTACCCCAAGGACCTCCCATGTCCCCTAAAGGTATCCCGTGTGATGTGGTGCTCCAATATCCACCTTCGTTCTGAGGCTTCCCGGAAACTCAAAAAACGTGGATTATAGAATTCGTTTTCGCCATCACGGGGCCCGGGTGTCATTTTTGCCCAAAATTTCTCCAGGGCATCTATCATGACCCTAGAGGACACTCGGTGCCTCGAGAGGGTCATTCGGATCTCCGAACTTCGATATCACCTACGCCTTTGGTGTTCCGACTCTTACAACATTGTCTCGTAAAACGCCCATCCAAGCCTATCAGAGACTAGATAAGCGACACCGAGGGCCTCCAATGTCCCAAAGGGGTGTTCTGTGCGAAGTGATGCGAAAATATGCACCTTTGTTCCGGACTTCTCGGAAGCACAAGAAACATGGATTATAGCCTTCGTTTTCGGCTTCCCGGGGTCTGGGTGTATTTTTTTCCCAAACTTCTTTGGGGGGTCTATCATGACCCTAGAATACCCTTGGTGCCCCGGAAGGGTTATTCGGATCTCCGTACTTCGATATCACCCATGCCTTTGGTATTCCGGCTCTTACACCAATGTCCTGTAAAACGCCCTTCCAAGCCTATCAGGGACTGAATAAGCGACCCCGAGGGCCTCCTTAGACCCCAAGGGGTGTTCCATGCGATGTGGTGCAAAAATATTCACCTTTGTTCCGGGCCTCCCAGAAGCGCAAAAAACGTGGATTATAGCCTTCGTTTTCGGCTTCCCGGGGTCTGGGTGTCATTTTTGCCCAAACTTATTCGGGGGGTCTATCATGACCCTAGAGTACCCTCGTTGATCCGGGAGGGTCATCCGAATCTCTGAACTTTGATATTACTCATGCCTTTGGTGTTTCGACTTTTACACCAATTCCCGTAAAACGTCCTTCCAAGCGTATCAGGGACTGGATAAGTGACCCTAAGGGCCTCCTATGTCCTCAAGGGGTGTTCCGTGCGATGTGGTGAGAAAATATGCACATTTGTTCCGGGCCTCCCAGAAGCCCAAAAGAACTAGGATTATAGCCTTCATTTTCGGCTTCCCGGGGTCCAGGTGTCATTTTTGTTCAAACATCTTCGGTTGGTCTATCATGACCCTAGGGGACCCTTGGTGCCCCAGGAGAGTCATCCGGATCTCCGAACTTCGATATTATCAATGCCTTTGGTGTTCCGGCTCTTACACCAATGTCCCGTAAAACGCCTTTCCAAGCCTATTAGGGACTGATAGCCTTCGTTTTTGGCTTCCCGGGATCTGGGTGTCATTTTCGCCCAAACTTATTCGGGGGTCTATCATGACCCTAGAGGACCCTTGGTGCCCTGGTAGGGTCATCTGGATCTCCGAACTTCGATATTACCCATGCCTTTGGTGTTCCGGGTCTTACACCAATGTCCCGTAAAACGCCCTTCCAAGCCTATCAAGGAATGGATAAGCAACCCCGAGGGCCTCCCATGTCCCGAAGGGGTGTCCTGTGCGATGTTGTGCGAAATTATCCAAATTTGTTCCAGGCCTCCTGAAAATCCAAAAAATATTGATTATAGCCTTCAATTTCGGCTTCCCAGGTCCGGGTGTCATTTTTGTCCAAACTTTTTCAGGGGGTCTATCATGACCCTAGAGGACCCTTGATGCCCTGGTAGGGCATTCGAATCTCCGAACTTTGATATTACCCATGACTTTGGTGTTCCGACTCTTACACGAATGTCCTATAAAACGCACTTTCAAGCCTATCAGAGACTGGATAAGCGACCCCGAGGATCTCCTATCCCGAAGAGGTGTTCCGTGTAATGTTGTAATACCCCCGAATTTCCGTCCAATTTAAAACCATTTAAAATCACGAGTTGCAGCGGAAAAACCCTGGAAATTCGAAGCGCTACCGCCGTATTTAATGTTCAAATTAAATACAAGGCTAGATTGAAACCAAATGTTATATCCCCAAACATACGTACTAGATAATTAAATAATAACTATCTTTTCCAACTAAACTTAAAACAATTAATCCAAATGAAATAGAAATAATTAAACAATTCCCATGCAAGGGAATTAATCTCATTACAATATAAATCCCAATAATAAAGAGGTTCCAAACTAAACAATAAAATAAACGTTCTTAGCAGATTTACGATCTTCTTTTGTCGCCTCTCCTCTAGCTCAACCACGAGCTACAAATCCTGTCAATCTACTCCTTTATATAGACGAATTCCATATAGGTTCATCATAGGTCCACCATTGAAGAGAAATGGACAACAAACACAAGTAAAAAGAAAAACAACCAATCAGCTACGCTGAGTAATTCATAACCACATAGTCCATTTAATTCTCCAAGTTAAGCCAACATGCTTAATTAGAAATTAACGATCATTCTTAAGAAAATAAAAGACAACATGCTTAAATTTAAATACACGCGTAAACACCAAATAATAAATCTCAGTATTTATTATTATTCATTAGCCAAGTTCATTAGAGAGAAGAGAATCGCAAGAATAGTCAAACCAACCGCAGTCGATTCAATAGCATCTTAGTCCCGTGCACATTGGCAAAAGATGGATCAATCGTCCCGGAGTATAGATGACTCCCCAAGTACTTCAAATGTTCCTTAGTATGCATACCCTCTTTCGACCCTAAAGTCTACAGGAAGAACTGTTCTGGAGAACCACTCGCCCAATTACTCAGTATGGATACAAGATTTCCAATACATTGAGGCCATAACCAAGGGAACCTCTCAACGTAACAAGTGACAAATTCCCATTCGCGTCCTTCGGTGGATCCATTACCAAAGAAGTCTTAACTCTCAATTCAATTTAATATAGTGATCACATAACAAGTAATACACATAATCTTGGCACTCAAGTAACACAATATGGTTACAATTTCCGATGACATATTACATGAATGGCATCTAGGCCTCAATTCAAAACCACCTATCCCAATACCTTTAAGTAGGTTCCAATAGTCAAAGTTCAATTCAACTTATTGAAGTAACATGCTTACTAACATGATTCCACATGCTTACCAACATGATACAAAAATAGCAATTTCAAGCTATATTCCAATTGAACAATTATTAACATAATTTTCGTTCAATAACCATAATAAACATGCATCTCCTCACATGAATATTAACAAGTAGACATTGCTACACGAAGTGAATTTCCAACATAATACATGCATTAACTATCATATAATTCTATACGAATTATCACAAGGAAATAAATAACAATTATCCCTTCTCAAAATACTCACAAGTCCAAATATGAGTTCACATTATCAATCCAATACTAGACAAATGAACACAAATTCCAATAGACATGAATTATGACAAAGAAATTTCATAATTCATCTAGACATGAATTATGACAAAGAAATTTCATAATTCATCTAGACATGAATTACCTTTAAAATAAGGCAAGTCCAACAATCAAACAACGTAAGCTCCTTACGTTTAAGTGCGGTCAACGGGCCCTAACAAATCCACAATACACAAATAGTCAATACCTTGACTTCTAAACCACTTTATTAAACTTTAAAGATGATTTAGTATCCTTAATTAAATTAATTAAGTTGCTGGAATTTTAGTTACTCATGCATGCTCAAAGTTTCCAAAAACAATTTACATAAACTAAATTAGGAAACTTTCCAAAACCCTAAAACAAGTCAACAAGTCAAAACAAGTCAACACCAAAACACCATCAACATCAACCACCACCACCGCCGACCAACACCACAGCCCACCACCAGCAGCGGCTGGTGGTGTCGGGCGGCGGCTGCTGCTGGTTGTACGGCAAGCAGCCCGTGCTGCCCACTGCAGCCGCAGCAGGCACGGTCGTGCGTTCGTGCACGGCCGTGTTCTCCTTTTTTTTTCTTTTTTTTTTTTGTTAAACAACTTTAACAAACCCTAATCTAATTAAATCCACAATTAATAAATTTGTAGATTTAATTAAATTACAAGATCTAACCTTTAGAACTCAAACTTTGATTCAATTCAAGAAAACAACAAATCCAACCTTAATCATGATCCTATCATGCAAAAATAATAGAATCTAGCAAACCCTAGGCAAGACATAAATTAGGGTTTACTCATACAAAACTAGGGTTCATTAAAACTCATACTTGAATCAAATCTAAAGCTTTTAAGAATCAAAAACAATTTTATCACACTTACTTGAAAATCAAAGGATTAAAACTGAGCAAAGGATGAATTGTGAAAGAGTGAAGAATTTTCTCTTTCTCTTGCTCCTTGGATTCGGCCGTGTGAGAGTGAGAGAGAAGAACGTGTGTTTTTTTGTTTTTTAATTTGGTAAAGAGTCAGTTAAGTTTGGAAGCTGAGTGTACTTAGGAGCCCAAATGCACTCCTTCCTTATTTCAACTTATTCTTTCCTAAAACCTCTCCTAAAATCACTCCATTAGCCAAAATTTTAGGAAACAAAATTTAAAATAAAAATTCAGAAAAATGGTGCCTTATTTTCGGCCACCTAGACGAAAATAATGGCCCGAAATTATAGCCCACCAAAATCCTTGTTATTTATTTGGCCCAATTACAATTTAGTTAGGTCCAAAACCAAAACCCAATATTAATTAGGCACTTTAAACATTTATGAGCCCAATTAATTATTTTAAATACGAAATCGCATTTTCCTTTTAAGTAATTATTATTCTAAAATGAATAATAATACGGGGTATTACAAATGTGGTGCGAAAATATCCACCTTGGTTTCGGACCTCCCAAAAGCCCAAAAATGTGTATTATAGCCTTCGTTTTCGGCTTCTTGGGGTTTGGGTGTCATTTTCGCCCAAACTTCTTTGAGGGGTCTATCAAGACCCTAGAGTGCCCTCGGTGCTCCGGAAAGGTCATCCGAATCTCCGAACTTCGATATTACCCATGCCTTTGGTGTTGCGGCTCTTACACCAATGTCTCGTAAAACGTATTTACAAGCGTATCAAGGACTGGATAAGCGACCCAAAGGGCCTCCCATGTCCCCAAAGGGTGTTACATGTGATGTGGTGTGAAAATAGCCACCTTTGTTCCGTGCCTCCCAAAAGCCCAAAAAACGTGGATTACAGCCTTTGTTATCGGCTTGCCGGGGTCCGGGTGTCAATTTTGCCCAAACTTTCTCGGGGGGGTCTATCATGACCCTTGAGGACCCTCGGTGCCCCGGGTGGGTCATCCGGATCTTCGAACTTCGATATTACCCATGTCTTTGGTATTTGGGCTCTCACACCAATGTCCCGTAAAACACTCTTCCAAGCCTATCAGGGACTGGATAAGCGACCCTGAGTGCCTCTCATGTCCCCAAGGGGTGTTCCATGCAATGTGGTGCGAAAATATCCACCTTTGTTCCGGGCCTCGTAGAAGCCCAAAAAACGTGAATTATAGCCTTCGTTTTTGGCTGTCCTAGGTCTGAGAGTTATTTTTGCCCAAACTTCCTCAAGGGGTCTATCTTGACCCTAGAGGACCCTCGGTGCCTGGGAGGTTCATCCAAATCTTCGAATTTCGATATTACTCATGTCTTTGGTGTTCCGGCTCTTACACCAATGTCCTGTAAAACGCTTTTCCAAGTCTATCAGGGACTGTATAAGCAACTCCGTGGCCCTCCCATGTCCCCAATGGGTGTTCCGTGCGATGTGGTGCAAAATATCAACCTTTGTTAAGGGCCTCCCGGAAGCCCGAAAAACGTGGATTATAGCTTTCGTTTTCGGCTTTCCGGGCTCTAGGAGTCATTTTTGGCCAAACTTCTTTGAAGGGTCTATCATGATCCTAGAGGACCCTCCGTGACCCAGGAGGGTCCTCCAGATCTCCGAACTTCGATATTACCCATGTCTTTGGTGTTTCAGCTCTTACATCAATGTCTCGTAAAACGCCTTTCCAAGCCTGTCAGGGACTGGATAAGAGACCCTGAGGGCTCCCATGTCCCCAAGGGTTGTTCTGTGCGATGTGGTGCAAAAATATCCACCTTTTTCAGGGCCTCCCAGAAGCCCAAAAAAGGTGGATTATAGCCTTCGTTTTCGGCTATCCGGGGCCCGGGTGTCATTTTTGCCCAAACTTATTCGGTGGGTCTGTCATGACCCTAGAGGAACCTTGGTACATCGGGAGGGCCATCTGGATCTCAGAACTTCGATATTACCCATGCCTTTGGTGTTCCGGCTCTTACACCAATGTCCCGTAGAACGCTCTTCCAAACCTATCAGGGAATGGATAAGCGACCCCGAGGGACTCCCATTTCCCCATGGGTTGTTTTGCGCGATGTGTTGCAAAAATATTCACCTTTATTCCGTGCCTCCCAGAAGCGGGTGTCATTTTTGCCCAAACTTTTTCGAGGGATCTATCATGACCCTAGAGGACCCTCGATGCCCCTGGAGGGTCATTTGGATCTCAGAACTTCAATATTACTCATGTCTTTGGTGTTCCAACTCTTACTCCAATGTTCCGTAAAACGCTCTTCCTAGCCTATCGGGGACTGACCGATAAGCAACCCTGAGCGTCTCCCATGTCCCCAAGGGGTGTTCCGTGCGATGTGGTGCGAAAATATCCACCCAAGTTCCAGGCCTACCAAAAGCCCAAAAAACATGGATCATAGACTTCGTTTTCGGCTTCTTGGGGTCCAGGTGATATTTTTGCCCTAATTTGTTCAAGGGGTTTATCATGACCCTAGAGGACACTCGGTGCCCCGGGAGGGGCATCTGGATATCCGAACTTCGATATTACCCTTGCCTTTGGTGTTTCGGCTCTTAAAACAATGTCTCGTAAAATGCTCTTCCAAGCCTATCAGGGACTTGATAAGCGACCCTGAGGGGCCTCACATGTCCCCAAAGGGTTTCCGTGTGATGTGGTTCGAAAATATCCACCTTTGTTCCGGGCCTCCCAGAAGCCCAAAACACGTCGATTATAACCTATGTTTTCGGCTTTCCGGGGTCCGAGAGTCATTTTTGCCCAAAATTTTTCGGCGGGTCTATCATGACCCTAGAGTAACCTCGGTGCCCCGGGAGAGTCATCCGGATCTCCGAACTTGGATATTACCCATGCCTTTGTTGTTCCGGCTCTAACACCAATGTCTGTTAAAACACTCTTCCAAGCCTATCAGAGATGGGATAAGTAATCCCGAGGGCCTCCCATGTCCCTAAGGGGTGTTTTGTGCAGTGGGGTGCGAAAATATCCACCTTTGTTCCGTGCCTCCCGATGGCCCAAAAAACGTAGATTATAGCCTTCGTTTTCGGCTTCCCAGGATCCGGGTGTCATTTTTGCCCAAACTTGTTCGTGGGGTATATCATGACCCTAGGGATCCTCGGTGCCCTGGAAGGGACATTCGGATCTCCGAACTTCAATATTACCCATGCCTTTTATGTTCCGACTCTTACACCAATGTCCCGTAAAACGCTCTTCCAAGCCTATCATGGACTGGATAAGCGACCCTGAGGGCATCCCAAGTCCCAAAGGAATGTTTTGTGCTATGTGGTGCGAAAATATCCACCTTTATTTCGGGCCTCCCAGAAGCCCAAAAAACGTGGATTATATAGCCTTCGTTTTCGTCTTCCCGAGGTCCGAGTGTCATTTTTGCCCAAACTTCTTCCGGGGGTCTATCATGACCCTAGAGGACCCTCGATGCCCCGCGAGGGTCATCTGGATCTCTGAATTTCGATATTACCCATGCCTTTGGTGTTTCGATTCTTACACCAATGTTTCGTAAAACGCTCTTCCAAGCCTATAAGGGGCTGGTTGATGAGCAACCCCTAGCGCCTCCCATGTCCCCAAGGGGTGTCTCGTGCGATGTAGTGCGAAAATATCCACCTTTGTTCCAGGCCTCCCAAAATCCCAAAAAACATGGATCATAGCCTTCGTTTCCGGCTTCCCGTGGTCTGGGTGTCATTTTTGCCCAAACGTGTTCTGGTGCCCCTGGAGGGTCATCCGGATCTCCGGACTTTGATATTACCCATGCCTTTGGTATTCCGGCTCTCACACCAATGTCCCGTAAAACGCCATCCCAAGCCTATCAGGGACTAAATAAGCGACCCCAAGGGGCCTCCCATCTCCTCAAAGGGTTTTCCGTGCGATGTTCTGGTGCGAAAATATCAACCTTTGTTCTGGGCCTCCCAGAAGCCCAAAAAACGTGGATTATAACCTTTGTTTTCGGCTTTTCGGTGTCCGAGAGTCATTTTTTCCCAAACTTCTTTGGGGGGTCTATCATAACCTTAGACAAACCTCGGTGCCTTGGGAGAGTCATTCGGATCTCCGAACTTGGATATTACCCATGCCTATTCTGGCTCTTACAGCAATGTCTAGTAAAACACTCTTCCAAGCCTATCAGGGACTGGATAAGTAATCCCGAGGGCCACCCATGTCCCCAATGGGTGTTCCATACGATGTGGTGCGAAAATATCCACCTTTGTTCCGGGCCTCCCAGAAGCCCAAAAACCATGGATAGCCTTAGTTTTCAGCTTACCGGTGCCCGGGTGTCAGTTTTGCCCAAACTTCTTCGGGGCGTCTATCATGACTTTAGAGGACCCTCGGTGTCTCGGGAGAGTCATCCGTATCTCCAAACTTGGATATTACCCATGCCTTTGCTGCGACTCTTACACCAATGTCTCGTAAACCGCCCTTCCAAGCCCTATCAGAGACTGGATAAGCGACCCCGAGGATCTCCCATGTCTCCAAGGGGTCTTCTGTGCGGCGTGATGCGAAAATATCCACCTTAGTTCCGGGCCTCCTAGAAGCCCAAAAAACGTGGATTATATAACCTTCGTTTTCGACTTCCCGGGGTTTGGGTGTCATTTTTTCCCAAACCTATTCAGGGGATCTATCATGACCCTGGAGGACCCTTGGTGCCCCGGTAGGGGCATCCGGATCTCTAAACTTCGATATTACCCATGCCTTTGGTATTCCGGCTCTTATACCAATGTTCCGTAAAACGCTCTTCCAAGCTTATCAGGGACTTGCTGATAAGCAACTCCGAGCGCCTCCCATGTTTCCAAGGGGTGTTTCGTGCGTTGTGGTGCGAAAATATCCACCTTTGTTCCAGGCCTCCCAAAAGCCCAAAAAACGTGGATTATAGCCTTCGTTTTCGGCTTCCCGGGGTCCGATGTCATTTTTGTCCAAACTTTTTTGGGGGATCTATCATGACTCTAGAGGCCCCTCGGTGCCCCTGGAGGGTCATTCGGATCTTCGAACTTGGATATTACCCATGCCTTTGGTGTTCCGGCTCTTACACATAGGTCCCGTAAAACACTCTTCGAAGTCTATCAGGGACTGGATAAGGAACCCCGAGCGCCTCCGAAATCCTCAAGGGGTGTTCCGTGCGGTGTGGTGCAAAAATATCCAGCTTTGTTCCGAGCCTCCCAAAAGCCCAAAAAACGTGGATTATAGCCTTCATTTTCAGTTTCATGGGGTCTGGGTGCCATTTTTGCCCAAACTTTTTCGGGGGGTCTATCATGACCCTAGAGGACACTCGGTGCCCCGAGAGGGTCATCCCGATCTCCGAACTTGGATATCACCCATGTCTTTGGTGTTCCGACTCTTATACCAATGTCCCATAAAACCCTCTTCCAAGCCTATCAGGGACCCGATAACAGTCCTGGTGTCTCTCATGTCTCCTATGAGTGTTATGTGTGATGTGGTAAGAAAATGTCCAACTTCGTACCGGCCTCCCGGAAGCCCAAAAAACGTGTATCCTTTGATTTTCGGCATCACGTGGCTTTGTTTCCGTTTTTTCCAAACTTCTCTCGAGGATCTATCAGTTCCCTAGAGGACCTCCGATGCTTCGGGACGGTCACTTGGGACCTCGAACTCTGATTTCACCAATAAATCATGGGACATGAGCGCTGGGACATGGGCACTCGTTGGGTGTTAGGTTCCGCCTTTCACACCTTGTAATTTACAGCTTTCCTTTACTTTCCTTGCAATGTAACATATCTCTAATGCGCTTCCTGCGTGTTGACCCTTGGACATGTCTTTAAGCTTTCTAGTCTTTTACTTTTAGGAGTAGATGTCGAGTATGAAAGTTATGCACTCTTGATGTATACTCCTGTCAAAATGAATAAACCTTTTAAGACTCTTTATGGGGAAAGCAGTCCTCCATATCGATGTATTGATGTCAATGCTTGTTGTTGTTAAACTGTGTTGATTGCGTGCATCATCCAACCCCTCTCTCGTACTCCGTCCCTCTCTCATTCTCTTGTGTCCACGGACACCCCAAAGACGTTCCTTGTGTACGGCTGGCACTCTTGCTGCTAGGAGACAAGAGCTCGTCGCACGTTCCGCGACTTGCAAAGGCGGACCGTGACAGCTCGTATTAGAGCGCAGCTAGAGAAGCACGCTCAGTGAAAGGTTGCTAGACTCGAATCCGAAACCATGGTGACCATGGAAGAGCTAGAGAAAATTGTGATCGGGTCGGATGCCCGGATAGATGCATCGGAGGCCCAAATGCATGAGATATCCTCCGCAAGCTTACGGGAGGAGCTTGACCACATGTACAATCAAATTCAATCACTATGGGATCAGTGTACTACGATCACCAAGGTCGTTGCTGGCGGTAATGGTGGATTAGGGTCGAGACGGGTGAAGCCCCCTCAACCCCGGACATACAGTGGAGCCAGAGACTCCAAGGAAGTAGACAACTTTGTCTTCAACCTAGAACAATACTTCCGAGTCAGTGGACTGGAAGAGGACCAGAAGGTCGACAACGCGGTCATGTACCTAGTGGATGACGCGAAGTTGTGGTGGCGTTCGAAGTATGCCGAGATCGAAGCCAAAACTCTGAAAATAGACACATGGGAAGAGTTTAAGAAGAAACTCAACGACCAGTTCTACCCGGAGAACACTGAATTCATTGCCCGAAGGAAGTTAAAGGGCATCAAGCACACGGGGACCATCCGAGACTATGTGAAGGAGTACTCGGCGTGCATGCTTGAGATCAGGGACATGAGCGACAAGGACCGTATGTTCAACTTCACCGATGGGCTGAAAGAGTGGGCTCAACGTGAGTTTAACAGAAAAAAAATTAGATACCTTGTCGGCTGCTATAAGCGTGACCGAACGGCTCTTCGACAACCAGCTAGGGAAAGAGATCCCACCAAACCAACAGGGCCAAACTTCAATTGTGAACTGAGCAGGGTCAACTGGTTCTCAGACAGGCTCGAACAACTCTCGAAACTACAACGGGGGTAACTACAACGGTGGAAATAGTAGATATGGGAACGTTGGAAATGGATCTCCTAGACCGGTACCTTACCGGCCCCCAGGTCCAACCTCATCGTTCAATCGGACAGAGTCATCCGCGGCAAGATGGCCGTCGAAGTTGAGTTGCTACAACTACAAAGGGCCGCACAAACACACCGAGTGCTCTCATCGAGACTTGAGTGCCCTCCAGCAGAATCTATCTAAGATGTCTGTGGAGTCTGATGGCACCAACGAGGGAGAGACAAGTAGGAACAATGAATGGATGAGGATGAGATACCACACATGGGAGCTGTTCATTTACTGGGCGCCCTGAGGGGTGATGAGACCTCCCTAAAACCCAAGTCGACTGAGCTCATGTACGTCGACGTAGTGATCAATGGATGTAGCACTCGAGCAATGGTTGACACCGGTGCCACCCATAACTTCGTGGCCGGCACCGAAGCAGAGAGATTGGGACTGAAGCTGGACCGCGCGAGCGACAGCATGAAGGCCGTGAACTCGGCGGCAAGACCTATCCATGGGATTTCCAAGGAAGTCCTCAGTCGGATAGGGGAGTTGAGTGGTCGATTGGACCTTACGGTGACTCCACTAGATGATTTCAAGATGGTACTGGGTATGGACTTCCTCTGCACGTCTAAAGCGGCGCCCATGCCACATTTGAGTTCCTTGTTGTTGATGGGTGACAGCCCATGTCTTGTGAAAGCATCAAATGTGAAGGTTGAGAGTAAACGGGGACAGATGCTCTCGTCGATGCAATTTGAGAAGGGACTTCGAAGATGTGAACCGTCGTTCCTGGCTACTTTGTCGATGAAGGAAGATTGTAGGGATAAGAATACTCCTCCGGAAGTAGTGAGACTGCTTGAGGGATTCAAGTACATCTTGCCCGATGACCTACCCCAAGTCCTCCCTCCTCGTCGATCCGTCGATCATCAGATCGAGTTGATCCCGGGAGCCGTGCCACCCGCTCGTAGTCCTTACAGGATGGCACCTCCCGAGCTGGCCGAACTGAGAAAACAGTTGGATGGACTCTTGAAGGGAGGATTCATCCGACCGTCCAAAGCGCCCTATGGAGCTCCGGTGCTATTTCAGAAAAAGCAAGATGGGACTCTCCGGCTGTGTATTGACTATCGGGCACTCAACAAGTTGACGGTGAGGAATCACTATCCTATTCTGTTGATTGCTGACTTGTTTGACCAACTCGGCGATGTTGTGTACTTCACGAAGCTTGATTTGAGGTCGGGGTACCATCAAGTTCGTATATGAGAAGGGAACGAGGCGAAGACATCTTGTGTGACGAGATATGGGGCTTTCGAATGGTTAGTGATGCCCTTTGGGCTAACGAATGCTCCTGCAACATTCTGCACCTTGATGAACCATGTCTTCCACGGGTACTTGGATAAGTTCGTGGTGGTATACCTCGATGATATTGTGATCTATAGCAAGACCATGAGCGAACACTTGGAACACTTAAGACTTGTGTTCGAGAAGTTACGCGAGCACCACCTCTCCGTGAAGCCGGAAAAGTGTTCGTTTGCACAAGAGGAAATTAGTTTACTTGGTCACTTTGTAGGAAAGGGGAAGATGCGCATGGACCCTAAGAAAGTCTCTGCCATCAAGGAGTGGCAGCCTCCAAAGAATGTCCCTGAGCTCCGTTCCTTCCTTGGCCTTACTAATTACTATCGGTGTTTCATTGCAGGATATTCTGGTATTGTGGCTCCCCTTACAAACTTGCTCAAGAAGTGTGAAGGTTGGGATTGGGCCGAATCACAGAATGAAGCGTTTGAAAAGTTGAAGAAGATGGTAACCAGGGAATCGGTGTTGGGTCTCCCCGATGTCACAAAACCCTTTGAGGTCGAGACTGATGCCTCAGAATTCGCCCTTGGGGGAGTACTACTTCAAGAAGGGCACCCGGTTGCTTTCGAGAGCCGCAAGATGAATGGAGCCGAGAGGCGGTATGCCGCTCAAGAGAAAGAGTTACTGGCAATCATACATTGCTTAAGGGTCTGGAGACACTACCTTCTGGGTTCGAAGTTCCTTGTTCGTACAGACAACACTGCGGCGAGCCACTTCTTAACCCAACCCAGACTCACTGGTCGACAAGCTCGGTGGCAAGAATCTCTGGCGGAATTTGATGTGGAGTTTACAAACAGACCTGGGGTCAACAACAAGGTCGCAAATCCTCTCAGTCGCCGAGCTGACTTTGCTGCCTCGAAGCAAATGGCTCACTTATCGGCAAGTCTTGTGGCCACTACGATCCGCGACCAGATCAAGCAACATCTAGGTCAAGATACGATGGCGAAGACCATCAAACAGCTCATTGAAGAAGGGAAAACGAGACGGTTCTGGATAGAAGATGGCCTTATCTTCACAAAGGGACATAGGTTGTATGTTCCCAGGGCTGAGGGCCTTCGGAGAAAATTGCTGAGCGAATGTCATGACACCCTTTGGGCAGAACATCCGAGGTGACAGAGAACCTTGAGCTTGCTAAAACAAGGGTACTTCTAGCCCCAGATGAAGGACGATGTAATGAGCTATACTCGGACGTGTCTCGTGTGTCAGCAAGACAAACTGGATCCATTCAAGCAGGGCGGCTTACTAAACCCGCTCGCAGTGCCGACTCGACCATGGGAGAGTGTCTCCATGGACTTCATCAACGGGTCACCGAAGGTCGGACCCTTGTCCACTATTATGGTGATAGTGGATTGATTCTCGAAGTATGCCACTTTCATCCCTATGCCGAAAGCTACTGGAGCAGAAGAGACAGTTGCCCTCTTCTTCAAATACATTGTCAAGTACTGGGGGCTGCCTAGGAGCATTGTGAGTGACCGAGACCCTCGGTTCACAGGTATCTTTTGGGGTGAACTCTTCAAGCTTCTTGAGTCAGAGGTGAGCATGTCTTCAGCATACCATCCCCAGACAGACGGACAGACAGAAAGATTCAACGGGCTCCTCGAAGAATACTTTCGACACTTTGTGAGCGCCAACCAGAGAGAGTGGGTGAGACTACTAGATGTAGCCCAGCTCTGCTTCAATTCTTAGAAGAGCTCCTCGTCCAACAGGAGTCCCTTCGAAGTTGTCACGGGACAACAACCTCTCTTACCACACACTGTGGATGATCATTATAAGGGCCAAAGAAAGAAGGCTTATGAGTTCACCAAAGAATGGAAGCAAAACACCGACATTGCTCGGAGTTACTTAGAAAAGGCTTCGAAGCACATGAAGAAATGGGCCGATCAGAAGAAGAGGCCACTGGAGTTCGAAGTGGGAGACCTAGTGATGGTGAAGATCCTCCCATAGCAGATGAGATTCCTGAGAGGAAGCGACAAGCGGTTGGTCCGCAAATATGAAGGCCCCATCCTTATCACCAAAAAGGTGGGAAGTACGGCTTACAAACTCCGTCCCTCCCTCATTCTCTTGTGTCCACGGACACCCCAAAGACGTTCCTTGTGTATGGCTAGCACTCTTGCCGCTAGGAGACAAGAGCGCGCTGCACGTTCCGCGACTTGCAAAGACGGACCGTGACACTGGGCGCTGGGACATATTTGTCATGATCGTTTCCCAGAGTTGGCAATGCTATACGGAGAAAAAGTTTTTTGTCACTTCCAAAGTTCCAATACTTAGTTAAGTTACAAAGAAGATTCCTTTCTCCAAATTTGGCTTGTTGAATCGTAAATTCTGAAATGCCAGGTGCTGACTTCATTATCTACCCTGGTGCATTCAACATGAGCACGGGAAAAATGTTGACCACTGAAAGCATCAATGTGAAGAATGTCATATTTACTCTGTATCGTGCAAGTGTCCTAGACTTCTATTTCATGAGAGATGTTGGACAGTTGATTGATTTCAGTATTAGTACTTTCTATCCTTGGCAGTTCTCAAAGTGCTTCGGTGACTTCGGTCTCCTTCCTGAATTAAAAAAGTGTAATCACATTCAAATATAATGAACCTTGTCTAAGAAACTAGCGGTTAATTTGTAGGAAAGAACTAGCCACCAAAAAAAAAAAGTAAAAGAACTGTACTTAGACGATGTTGTTGAAATTCATCATATATTGTGTTTGATCGAACTGTCATAAAGGGTTGAACAAAGACAATCTATTCAATCACTTCAGAATTGAAAAACTCTGTTGATTACAAACATCTGTAATGTGGAATGCTGGTTGATTACAAAGCATCACATTTATTGATCTCGTTATATGGAGGAAAAATGACGGCAAGTCCCTGCTAGTGACTGAAAGAGTATGACCAATAAAACAGTACAACCTCCATTCAAAGTCGATGTTAGAAGTCGGAGCATAAGATTACAACAAATGACTAGCAGAGATGATAATGATACTAAACTGGATAGGGCAAAAATGGGCAATCCAGCTACAATGACTGAACTTTTGCATAGGATCTTCCCACTTCAGGTTTTCTTTTCATGAACAAGCTCGCTCTTTGCAACCAGGTGGGATTAGAATCACGATTTAATCCATCCGTAAGTCTATGTTTTCAGGGGTGCCTTCTTTTCTCTGTCTGATATTTTCAGAGGGGCATTTGAATGTGACTTGAACCGGCCTCTCCCTCCTTCGTCCTTTTCCTGGAAAATACAAATTGTAGATGATCAACCCGAAAAGCCTTCGTATTTCTTGGGAGAAAGAACACAACTATTTGTACTGTGGGGTTTGATTATTTGAAGCAAGAACAAAAATTGAATAAAGAAACAAGGGCAAGCGCCACAGTGTGAGAATTCAAGCGGAGGGTATAACTTATCCAAGTTGAATCAGTGACCACGATTTAGCCACTCCCAGAAACAGAATAATTTTTCAAGGATAATGAATTAGGCAACATATATGTACCTTCTTCTTAACGATCTGGACCACATCCTCATCCTGAAGACAGTGAGTAAGTCCACAATGCTGAGGGTAGTGCCTTGCACTTATTCCCCATACTAGTGCATACTTTAAATCCTTAACCAATGTCCTGTGTATATGGTTGCAAAAATCCTCAACCGTGCAGCCACCACGGTCCTAGAAGGAAAACAGGGAGAAAAAATTGATAGAACAGTCAGAGAGCAGAAAGATAAATGAGTTCTGATGTAAAAGTAGCTTGAAATAAGAAATGAGAAGCCTAGAGGCAAACAAAACACAGTATGAGCTAATATGAGTATACAACATACCACAGAGAGAACCACAGGCTCACTAAAATCTGGTTGCTGGCCTTGAGGCTTTGTATAAACTCTAACAAGTCCCATTTCCTCCCACATCTTTGCCAGCAATCTGTCCAGATTAAGCTGTTGAAACAACATAAGATTTGGGAGCTGAGAGTGACAATCTGATCAAAAGATCTACATATACTTCAACTCAAAGCAAATGCCTAAAAGGTACCCTCATATTGGCACTGATCACAATGGAGTTTGGCAATCTTGCCAGCCTGTCAACATCATCTATACCAACAACATCTATCTTGTTGTACACGTATACACATTTTATATATTTACGGTTTCCTTCAATCACATCAATTAGATCATCAACTGTTGCATCCTCACGAAATAGCACCTGCATCAAAAGCAAAGAAACATAAATAAGCAGCATTTCATACCACACTGCTATAGCCTATCACTCTATTCCGGACCATAAGGTAATATATGCTTTCAAACTTTTTCGCATTCAATACAAAGATATTATGTAGCTATGGAATGTGTAGAAAAGAAAACCTTGATCCTTTGTCAAATCCTATTTCTAAGAGTCATAAGTCTTTAACCAAGGAGGTGTGGTTGAGTGGTAGGGAGTCATCCATCCTTAACCAAGGTCGAGGGTTCGAATCTCGCCTTGGGCATGGAGCAGCTTTAAATTCCTTGGCTAGCCATCCCACCCTTTGGGGTGCCTACAAGCCAGCGCGGGGAAATAGTCTTTGTGGTCGACGGTGAACGCCCTTGGTTGTGAGCCAAAAAAAACGAAGTCATAACTCATAAGTCTTTCAATAATCAAGTCTTATTTTTGGTTTACAGCTTCTTACTTGGTTTTTATTTTCAACTTAGTTTAATGACTCATGAGGCATTCAATACATGTTGAAGCAATATTTGATATTGATACCTGATACTGCTAGTACTACAAGTAGATGGCTAAGACATGTTCAGCAGCATCGTGCTGATCTTTACTAGATGTTTGGTTGATTTATCGAAAGGCACACTGGTATCTGTGGTGTCTTCCAACTTTCTACAATTTTTTCAGCCTCTAATCCTACACTCTATTTAAAACTGTAGATTCAAATATCATATAGCCATTCACCACACAGTGGCACCAAGGTTGGAGGTTAAGGATGGCATTAGTGAATATAAGAATGATGTGTCCTTTCTTCAACGCCTGCCCCAAACTCTTCCCCTTTCTCATGTATCACTACATCCATTTCAAACATAAGCCACATACGCATCACATGGAAGTATGCCTCCAAAAAAGTCGTGATTGTGCATACATATAGAAAATGTTACAGAAAAACAGAGAAAAGTGAGTTACTACCACAACAATCAAACGTTTCCACATTCAATGGACGCTTTCAGAAAGGACATTGAAAGAAAGAGGATAAGACAACGTCACCGCCAAGTTTTCAACCTCATCTTAGCCTCTGTTTGATAAACTGCTTATTTTTTATGCTACAGATCATAAGGGGTAGAATGCTACTCTCTGATACTATAGTCTCACAGCACCTTATAGAAATGGCTTATAGCAAACGATATAAAGACGAAAACCCTTCACTGTCACTTACCAATTAACACAGAATCCCATCCACTTAATAAAATCTCCACCTTCTCTCAAGTAAAAGGCAAAGATAATCAACTTTGGTACAAACAATACTCATCATACCCAACTGGGACAGATTAAATGCAAATAATCATAAGTTGTTACTTATATAACAAGCACTAGCAGCAAGCAATGCCCACTTTTAGACAGTTACCAAAAAATGGGACTGTTACAAGAGCTTGAGCAAGGAAAAGGAACAATCCTTCACAACTGGTGCGCTTTCAGCTTTTCAAAAGGATACACAAAACAAAAGACAAAAAATAACAAAATTCTTTTCAATGACGATCATGCAAGCACTATCTTTAACACACATAGTACTCAAATAACCTCCAGAATTGATTGCAAAGAAAAAGATCTTACCTCTGCATTGTGAATTTTATACTCATGCAATATCTGATAGCAAAGCTTCTCATCCACATGGGTTAATGGCATTGTGCTGTTGAAGGAAATGCCTCCAGTCTTCTTCTTTTTAAAGTAGATCTAACAAGTAAAGAGAATAAAAGATCATTCAACCTTTTGTGATGAGTATGCACCAGTCAGAAAAAAGTTAACTAAAAAAAAAGGAGGAGCATTATCCCTCTATTCTACAAAGTTCTACTCCATATGCTGACAATAAGAGCCAAGACACATATTAAAGGAAGAAATGACAAATATCAACCTGCACTAGAGAAAGAAGGGTGAGCAGGAGGTACCATGAGCCCTCTGCCCGGCAACATTAAGTCCAAAATTAAGAATAACACAACTATACCCCTTGTGATTCAACAAGTGATGCCATAGAAGAAACGAAAAATTTCCAAACAAACAACTAGATAAACATTATAGGTTACCAAAAGAGATGAGAACAATTTAAGGCTGTATAGGCAAACAGGAAACCCCAGCTCTGATCATAAAATCCAAGAAGCTTATGCATTCTCCATGAGAAATCCTGATACGAAAGAAACTAGAAATACACCTAAGATTTCTTTAAGAGAGAACCTTACATGAGGGGGTCTCTTGTTGAGACGCAGTCCCACAGCTTCCAGTTCCCTTGTCAATATTTGTCGATGACCCTCACTCTAATGTGTCGTCCAAGCAAGAATGACCCCAAAAAAGCAGGAGGCAAGTCAGAAATGTTAATGAATTTTCATTCCAGCAAAGAGGACACCAACATAGACATACATAAGAAACAAAATTCACATGTCATAACTTTTTTTCACTTACTTTGGAGGCATCAAGAACCATTAGTACAAGATCTGATGATTTAGCCACAGCAATGACCTGAAAGTAAGTAAGTTGTCAAATTCTAGAAAGTTTCAATAGGTGAAGTATCATTCAACAAAACATGTATGCAGGGGAAAAGCCACTAAGATTGAGTTTCTAAAAGATAAACCTATAATATATTTTATAGTAAGCATCAAGTGCAAATTATTCCAACTTTCCTATTGGCCTGTTTTCAAGTGGGATCCACTATGCAGGTAATGACTAATGACCACACATCTCAAATTGCATTCTTAAGTGGTTTTTAGTTTACCTGCCTTCCACGCCCCTTCCCTTCAGAAGCGCCCTCAATAATTCCAGGAAGATCAAGCAACTGAATCTTGGTATCATTGTAGTGTATAATTCCAGGGATGCAGGTGAGGGTTGTGAACTCATATGATGCAGCTTCTGAATGCGTTCCAGTAAGTGTTGTTAGAAGTGTAGACTTACCAACACTACAGCCAGAAGGAAAATAAGTAAGAATTAGGGAGTTAATAATAGTGGGTTTCAATAGAATCAGCAGAAGTTTTCAGATTTTCATATTGGCATCTCATACTTGGAAAATGGAAACTAGTAACTTTGTGGATCTTAGGAAGCTAAGAGTAGACAAAAATTTAACAGCTACAAATAAAATACAGGTTATAGTGATGGCAAACCTCGGGAATCCAATAAGTGCGACACGTCCATGCCCAAACTTGGTAACTTCAAAACCCTCTCCTCCACCACTCGAACCCTGATTCATAGTACAAGTAACATTTACAAGTAAATGATAAGCAACGATGAAAACACGAAAATGGAAAGTAAAACACAATACAGGAAAAAAAAAAAAAAAAAAACAAACAAATAAAAAGAAGCTGCAAGTGTTAACACTACAACAGCCATATTTCACCAAAGTTGAGATAACAGGCTAACAACCAATCAGAAAAGGAAAACAACGAGGAAAAAAAGAGAGAGAAAGAGACCCCCCTCCGCAACAATTACTGTCACCACCTCATAGGATATCACACTGAAAATATTAGAGATAAGTTTTACCACACGAGTAAAATTTTCAACATAATGATTACTCAACACCTATGCCTAACAACCCAAATTTTTAATCTGTTTCAAGATAAATAGGGAAAAAGAGTTCACTGAGACACTCTAAATATAACATTACTGAACAATGACAATGAGAAAGTTGCAAACTTAACGAGACAGAGGAAGTAACATTTCATTTTTAAAATATTTATTTGATGGTATATCTAAACTCTAGTTGGTTTAGTGAGCTTCAAAGTCTGTATGTCAGCATGATAACAAAGTGCAGAATGTAGGTATAATAGAAACCTAATCAGCATACAAGTGTACCGACAAAAACAAGTAAACTGAGATCCCCCTAGACCAGTAGACCCTTTAAGATGCAAAGTGGGATAATGATGATAATGAAGTCACAAGAGCATCAGCACCAATATCATCTAGAAAGGGAAGTTTATGAATAAATCGAAAGATTTTCAGCCATTGATAGTGACACTAATAGGAGGAATTTCAGAACCACTTAATTTTAAAGTATAAAACTGCATGAATTCTGAAAATCTTGCATACTTTAGGAGGCTCTAATAACTGCGTCCTGAGCTTTGCTATCTTTGCTTTGAGTTGACCCAAATGATACTCTGCATAAAACACACAATGACAATTCTAAGTAGAATGAAATACCAGAAATCAAACAAAATATTACAAGTCAATAAAACTATCTAAGCAGCACGGAATAAGGAAAAGACGGCATAAACAACCAATTATGTATTTTAGTTTTCCTCTAAAATCTAAAATCAACAAATGGATGAGTTTATCATCCAACTTCACTTTATAGAAGATAAAGTAAGATAGAGAAGTGTTAGCAGTTAAATGTTATGCACTTCAAAATTCATCTCTCAATCTCACTCAAAACTACTTGACACACCTGTTGCTTTATTCTTCTGTGTCCGAGCCATCTCGGCTTCAATTTCCTTAATCTTTTCTATGATCCCCATTTTTCCTGGATCTCAGCTGCACTACAAATGCTATTCCTGCTGAAGAAAGACTTGGAACCTCAACAAGTGTATCAAAAAATCCGACACCAAGCAAACGATGAAAAAATTGAAACAATATTTTTCCTTTACTTCCATTATTAGACAAGGGAAAATATATAATCAACCTTGGACAGAATACAAAGAACATATATTTCCATCAGCATACTTAATTCAAGGCCAAACCAAATACACTAAATGCTTATCCGACCATAAACGTTACATGACAATTTGCAGAAGATGGGAGTGAGAACAGCAAATGTGCCATTGCACCCAAAAACACATGTTAAAATATCTATATGAATCAATAAGTGCCCGTTTGGCCTACCTTCTCCCAACTTCTCCTTCTCCTCCCAAATTTTGTTCTTGTTCACTCCCTTTTTATCCACTCCCTCCTCCATTACCAACTTCTAAGAAGTTGAAATAAAGCTACAATTGGACTAGAAGGAGAAGTTACAAATTGTAGCTTCTCCTTCTCCTTCCACTTCTAGCTTTATTTCAAACTCTAGAAGTTGGAGGTGGAGGTGGGAGTGGATGAAAATGGAGTGGACAAGAACAAATTTGGGAGGAGAAGTTGAATTTGTGGGAGCTAGGCCAAACGGGCCCTAAATCATGAATTGGGGAATAAAAAAAACAAGGAAGATATGAGTTTAAGCAGTCCATCAAGAGAGCACCCAGCCAGCTAAATCATCCCAACCACAATTTGACCTAACGAAAAAATGAAATCAACAAACATAGCACCCAATTAAGTAAACTCCCAGTCTCTCACAGAGAAACTCCAATACCATAAAAATGACAACCCAAAAACACCATAAAAATCAGGATACATTATATGCATAAACCAAGTCAATTTCTCCCTAGATGGAACTATCAGTTAGAATTAGCAATACTGCATTCCAAATTCATGTCATCTAAAAGCAAAAATCTTTGTTCTTTTCAGTTTTCACCACTGACTCAGATGAATTCATAGTTAAATTATAATTACTTAAATCCTTCAACTTCTAACAGTAATCTACTAAAGGTGGAAAATTCAATGAAACATTTAAATGAAGGAAAGGTATTGATGATACTCAAAGCAAACATTTGTAGAGCGAGAAAGAGGAGAAGAGAGAGAGAAAGTAAAAACCTGATGGTGGTGTACAATGAATCGAATTCGAAACTATGTCAATGAAATCTCAACGAGGTGTGGTAAGGGTACATACGATGCTAGGGTTTACGATATTCCCAATTCTATTTTGGTATCTTCTCTGATTGCGGCTTCTGTATGTGTTCTGGTGCACTGCTCTCTCTTCTCAGATGTCACATTACCATACTCGACTCTGCTTCTTGTATCTTGGACACCCTTCTCAATCATCTCTTTTTTCCCTTTTTTATTTTTCTTTGCCTCTTTTACATTTTTGGTGTAAAATTCAAGCACACTTAAATAAAAATTACAATTTTCATTCTAAATTAATTATAATTAATAACAAAAATAAGTCTTAAGATCAACTCAGGATAAAATGGCGTCACTAATTAGAAATGTATGGTAAATCTTGCACCAAAAAAAATGTATGGGTCATTTTTTATGAACCGTGATCCCTGTTTTACTTAAATGTGACCATCGTCTCACTGAAAGTTACAAAAAAATCATCTTATAAAAGTTTTTCGTAACATTAATAAAAATTTATGAAATAACAATATAAATTATAAGTGTCATTAAACCATATTTAAGGTTAGAAAGAGAGAAACTAGTATTTATCCTCCTAAATATTCATATCTCTATTTCATAGGAGTACTTTGTATTGGGATAGTATAGTCGAATGCATGATTTGTCATTTCATAGGAGTATTTTGTATTGGGATAGTGTAGTCGAATGCATGATTTGTCATTTTAAAAGTTTGTTTTATGGTGGCATTGCATGAGAAAGTTAAAGATGAGCGTAGATCTACTCGACACCACTTTCAAGACTCCATGAAATAAGTTAGCTAACGATATGAAAATAAAAAATAAATAAATAAAAAGAGAAAGAAAAACACGCAAATCAGAGTTGAGAAATTAGATTTTGTGGTTTAATGAAAATTTAATATCAATTTTTCTTAGAAAAAAAGTGATTAATATTCACAGTTAGATTAATTTAAAAGCTTCTACTTATGATAGATACATGAATAATTTGAAATTTTTCACCGTTCGACAATAAGTTTGATACCCTACTTCCACACTTTTAACTAGACTTGGCAAACGGGTCGGTCAGGTCGGGTTTTGGTCGGTCAAATACGGGTCGGGTCAAATACGGGTCGAATACATCCGGTCAAATACGGGTTCGATTTCGGGTTACCCAACGGGTTTGACAAATATTGTCTCACAACATTCGGGTTTGGATCGGGTCATTTCGGCATCGGGTCAAAATGGGTCGGGTCGGGTTTCGGTCGGGTCTGTGGCGGGTCGGGTTCGGATCGGGTCAGTTTTTGCCAGCTCTACTTTTAACCAATGCTTCTAAAAGCAAATCGAAGTAATTACGTGTGAAAGAAAAGGCATGTCGCTGGCAAAAAAAAAGGAAAAAGAAAAAGAAGGTTAAAGGAAGAACTTACGACTTCCCCTCATAGGTCTAGAACTTTTTATCTCAAAGTGTTTCATCTATCTTTAAGTCTTCAAATTTGTGCTATTCTTGATCCATCAAAGTTAATTCAATAACAAGCAACTAAGCAAGGCATGCCAAGAAATGTATTTAGTGCGAAGTTTTAGCAAATGTTTCTGCATTTCTCAATTATATGTCATGACTAACTTGTGTGGTTTAATGATCAAAATTCAAAATATAAGAACAACTGTTGGAACATACAACAGTAGAGTTCCATCACTTTTTCAATTGTGATTGGTGAAGGCCAAGGGTGAACCTCATTACAACAAGTCTAATATTTCCTGTTGAGTACAAATCTATCTACTTTATTGTACTGGAGGATGTCTCTTCGAGCACAAATTGATTCAGTATCTTCCCTGAACAAAAACATGACAATTGTCTGAACAAAAACATGATAATTGTCTTCACTGGATTCTGTATAGATGGAGAGGACAAATACATTACTACAGCAGATTTCTGAACATTCTGAACTCTGAAGCATCTCACTTCCTTTGGAAAGCACTGCACTACCTTGTAGCAATATGGCTCCATAGAAAAGACATCCTACTTTTTTGCTGGCTCGAATTACAACCATATCAACATTCAACACAGCTTATATGGTTATGGTAGCGAAGTTCACTCCATCAAAGCAAGTCCACACCCGTTTCTTTGATCCTTCACGGTACCATGTTATTGTCTAAATAGCTCCCTGCTGAAATGCAATACACTCGACACTTGGAGAAGAATTTCGTAAAGTCAAAATTACTGTAATCGACAACTTGGGGAAAGGTCATACTTGGCCCACCTAGCAATACACAAAATACACTGGATCTTGTCGATGGCTAAACCACTCTCAAATATGTCACGGTAGGACAGGGAGTTCTACTTTGTCAAAAGAGAAGAAACTGACCCGTCCGTGCTCAACATGACCAATTTTTAAAGGAATGCCGTTGCATTGTCCCTCAATTTCTTGAACCTCAGACCTTGATGGTGGATGGCCCCTGAACACCAGAATATCAGACCAAATACTTGAGATACACACCCATACAAATGCATCTTTAATTGAAATCTAAAGCACCGCAATGGTTGGTGTCTAATGCAAACAGATTCAGGGAGACCTTCAGCCCACGTAGTCATATATACATTTCCAGTTCTTGAACTTTAACAAGGATGGCTTATTTGCTTGGCATGCCACTATTCTTGTAATATGTACCCTGACACCCTGTAATACTACTATTTGAAATTTACAGCAATGGCGGAATATATCAGTGAAAAAACACTTATCCTGCTCTTTTATTCATCTTACTGCAGCAAGCTTAATATGTCCTCACATCAAAATTCAAATGTAATAGAACTCTTCTTTTCTTGAAATAGGTAGTTATATTCAAGCTATTTGATCTAATAGACAACACACATAAAATCATTTCATGTCAAGCTTGGGGGTGACTGGATGTTTCATATTCCAGGAAAGCAGTTGCTTTATAGTTAGCTACAAATTACCGCTCTAAATATTTTCAACAAAAAAATGCTGATTACAAGTGTAAGAGTCCATTTTCTAAAAGTTACGTAGGAATAATTGAAATAAAGCAAACAAGGCCTCATATATCAAAAGAGAAAACAATGCATAAAGAATTCCTTTTAAAGCATACAGAATGATCAGCTGTAAAAAAAGGTAAGACATCAGCTAGAGAGAGATAAAATGAGGCAACACAGCCAAGTCAATTCCCAACAAGCACATTACCTGGCCAAATAGACGACAAAACATGGATCTCCAGGCGACGTCTTCCTGAACTTACTGTTCGGAAGATAAACTTCAAAAACAGGCTTTAGTTTGCTAATCTGCAAATCGCTTAATAACTGGACAATGGAAGTCTCATCCAATGTGCTGTCTGTGATCTTATCTTTGTTTGAAGTGTCCTCGAGATGCGTCAAGCAACTCCTTACACTCTTCAGGCTCCATGAAACCCCATGCCTCCCTACAATGTAACCAAGAGACTTCAGATGCCTATAAACTTCGAAACCCTCCCAACTGCAACCAGTCTTTTCTTCTGCAACTTTCTCATAAACCTCTTTTACAAGAATGGTTGTATCCTTATCATCAACAAGAAGCAATGCTCCTATTTCAGCTAAAAACCTATTATATGATGATACAAATATGAGAGGCTCATGGAAGAAATGACTGACGTAATAACACATCCTGAAGCAACATAGAATTTCACCTAATAAATATTGATACCTTTTCACAAACGAAAGTTGGATACTTTATCCAAATATTAATCTTTAAGATCGATAGTGCGTTGCAAAACCTAAGCCAATGAATACTGATTGCTATCACAAAGAACTATCACCATCATGTGATACAAGTAGATAATCTTATGGCTTTGACCACATTTAATCGTCAACTACCAGATTCTTCAAACACAAAACCTATTAGTAACTTTCATTTAGATTGAATAAATCAAGGATGGCTTAAACCCCCACCCCCTGCAGAAAAAAAAAAAGTTCCTTCTCAAAAGCAGACCTAGCTACTCTAAGACAGAAATTCAAAGATGCCTTAAACCTCCCCCCCCCCCCCAACCCCCCGCAGAAAAAAAAAGTTCCTTCTCAAAAGCAGACCTAGTTACTCTAAGACAGAAATTTATCACAATGAAACTTCACCCACAGGGACAAGAGCTGAGATATAGAACAACAATCTCCTATTTCCGTCAAGAGACAACAGTGAGATGTATGCCAGTTACCCTTTTGGTCTTTTGCAATTTTAAGAAATATAAACAAGTATACATCAATCTGGATGAGTTGGAAAAGAGGACAATGTGAAGATGAAAAGCTCAAGCCATATACAAGTCAAAAACAAATGAAGAACCCTCAATGAAAAAACAAATGAAGAGATAAGTTAATAAACCCGGTCACGTACAGTGTCTCTTCGATTGAGCAATATATCTTGCCATTACGGACAATCCCCATCGAGGTCAGCAAACGGCCTTTGTGCTCCATAACCTCAGCCATACTTATTTCATCTCTCCAACAAGCCTTCAAAACATCTTTCCTGTGATACAATAAAATAAAGTTTAGAACACATAGTACATTCCGACATTCCTCCAAGATAATGAGAATTTCAAGCATAAAAGCTTTTACCTGAATTGCAATTTGGCTATAACACCTGTTTCATAGAATAGCTCTTCATCCTTGGAATCTTCCAAGCAGGCCTCACTTTCAGAAGAGCTTGACCACTCCTCTGCCTCCATTTTACCATTCATTGATATGAAGTCACAACTCTCTTGAGAAACTTCCATTTACTTCAAATACTGGAATTCATCACAGTTATGAGAAATTCAATTCTAAGCAAGTCAAATTCAATATGAAGTTTTCTCAATTTCAAAATCAGTGTATCAATGAATGACTCAAATATTGATATTAGTTACTACAAACACTGATATTTCAATCCACATATATTTAGATTTTCAGAACCTCAATATGCTAATCGATACCATAACAATGCACAAGGCTTGCTCTTGAGTTTTAGTGATAACATACTATGGTTTCTTCAATGGCTAATAGATCACCAGAACAAACAGAAGATGGCATGGTGAATTGAGTATAATATAATATTACCTATCCTCCTAGTCATCCAATTTTTCCCACTTTCCCAGTTGTAACACCCCGGATTTTCTAAAAAAAGAAATAAATAAAAACAATAAACTCGCGCCGAAAATCTGGCAGCTTGAAAATAGACATCCCAAGTTATCGGCTTTATAAAAACCTGCTTAAATAGATAAATACAACAATATCCAAACATGACAGTGGAAGACTTCTAAACAAACCCGGAGCATCACTATCACACTCACTCATAAGAATGAGTGCTAGGCAAACATTACAAACCCAAAACTGGAAACCAATAAGCTATAATAATCTACTTATTACAACAATTGAAAAGAAACAACAACAGGATCAACTTCTTGACATATTTGAATCATTTGGTCCATCTAGGGAACGAGGTCTTCATAAACAATTAACCTACATATCATAATCTACTCCCCAATTGCAGTTAAGCCGCAATGGTTCATTGTAGGCCCACCATTAGTAAATGGAGGCAAACACACATAGCACAAAAAAGCAGCAGTAACCAATCATTCTATCAACATTTATAATCATGATTTAATATATAAATTTAAGAGCTATAAACAACGATTTCCAACTCAGGTCATAAGACCTTCACATACCATAAACCTTCTTAGGATCTTTAACTATAATCCCATAAGCTGATCATACTACCTCAAAACCCAATAAATGTGCCACTCTCATAGTTCCTAGCCTCGACCATGTGGGAAGTGAACTAGCAGCAAAACTGCATAAACAAAACCATTCCATAATTTGGCCATAGGCCCTCATAACTCATAAAATAGCCCGCATGCTCTCAATAGTCCACTATCGGATCAATTTATAACCACTTCTCGATTTCATAAAAAAACTGCTCATCACCTAAGAATAAATATCTTAGGCTACCTGCCCACATGCCAAGAGCTAAAGAACTAATAACGCTCGAGCCTCATACCTAGTTCGATAGTCAATATCAATTTGTTCTCATAATATCTTATCATTTCAATCACCCATTTTCGCGTATTACATTTCACAATATGGCATAGGTTCCCAAAAGAATTACAAGTTCTCGGTTTAGTTCTCAAACTATAGCCATAGTGCCATACAGATCTTTTTACTAAATAGACATCTCAATTGTGGTAATTCCACTCAATGATCAAAGAAACTAAAATCCAGTTAATCCTCCATCCTAGAATAATTCTGTTCACATATCAATAAAGGAAACAACTAGATCCATCAGCATAGTCTCATACTAATACTTAGCATATAACAACCAGCAGCGAGTATAGATATTAAACAATCAGTAATCGTATACAAAATAACATCAACAAACGTATAGCAACACAATTAGCATCCCCACTCCAATAGATAGACATGAAGGTTACCTCTATAGAAGACCCAAATCAATTTGCATCATAAACCCTTTAATCAATCGCAAACCGAAACGAAACAAAATAAACAGAACTAATAATACTACTCAAGTCAGCATTTAAATCCAAATACCCAAACTAATTTAGGGCTTAGGGTTTCTGGCACAAACCAACAAATTGAGTGAACTGGGAAACAACTTGGGTGGCGTCTAGGCGGTGTTTGGGGCCTGGTGGTCGCCGGAATCCATGGTAACCACCATGGGCAGCAACTCGCACAAAACAGAGGAGAGAGAATAAGGAGAACGAGAGAGGGAGGTGCTGAATTCCTTCAATCGACAGTAAATAGCAAACGCAGGGCAACTACAGTACAGTTTCACTGTGAGAAGCGAAGTAATGGTGATGGTGGTTCAGATATAACTAGCATTGTGATTTCCAGAACTAAATTCGGTAATGCAAACATCTGAGCTCTTGAATATTACCGTTGATTGAGAAACGAATATAAATTTGATGCAATTTGAAAAATATAAGAAAAGTAAGGGGACGGGATGAAAAGAGAGTGAAGAATATGAGTACCGAAAGAGTCGGTTGTAGTGAGATTCGACAGTATTCTCTAAGTCAACGTAGAAGGGAGAGGCGTCGGAGGAGAGAGAGTCGAGGAAGCGTCGGAGGAGAGAGAGAGATTGGGGAAATGAAAAGGAGACTTCAAGGTCAACAGGTCAAAGCAAAAGCACCGCCAAAGGTGGTCCAGCTGAATATTTTTTCTGGGGATAACTTGGGGTGAAAGTTTTGATATTTGTTTATTTTTATTGCTTTTATGAATTTTTGTGAAGAAAAGGAAAAAGTTTATATATTTTTAATTAAAGTATATAATTATTATACTAACTATAGTAATAAACTAGAAAATTGCTTAACAGTAAATCACAAATTAATTAACGTAAATTTTTTTTCCCACAATGCCCCTATTAATTTCCTCATCACTTTTACTCTCTTCCTCTTTTCTCTTCCACAAATGGCCAGATTTCTCCATTATTCCATTATCAAACAAGCCTCAAGAAAACTGGCCATGACCATCTTTCTCTTTCTCTCTTGTTTCTACTTCTCGGCGTACTACCATCATCATCATCATCATCATCATCATCATTAATCATCATCGTCATCAACAACACAGCCAAATAATAAGAAAAACAATAAAGAAAAAGTAGAAAATAAAAATAAAAAGCATAAAAACCCCAAAACCCAAATGCGACTAAACAACCCTACCCCATTTGTGGCCCAGCCGCAACTCCCAACAGCATGGACGTCAACCACGGCTCCAGCCCGTGACGCCGTCAACCCTTGGCCCACCACCGCACCCTCGAGAACCCCCCAAACCCACTGCGCTATCGACCCCATGCTCATGTGTCGCAGTTGATTGAACGCAAAAACCATGCCTTTGCACTCTCTTACTCTCTCTCTCCTCCCGACTCTCCATCCAGCCGCCGTCACTTACGACACCACCCTTCAAGCCACCACCCATGACACATAGACAACGTCACAACGAATAATTAAAAAGATCTAATTCTAATTTTAATTCAGATCAAAAATATTGTCTTCATCAAAAAATCGTTATTTAGAATTCAGATTTCTTAACCATGTTAATTAGAATTTAGATTTCATCAAAAGATATATTGATTGACTAGAAGAAGTGATGAGAGAGAGGAGAAAAGGAAGAAGGGGATGCTCTTTTACAAATAAAAAGGGTAGTTTTGGAAGTTTTGTATCAAAAAATTTACGTTAAGCAATTTGTGATTTACGTTAAGCAACTTATGATGGTACAAATTAAATTCGGAGTTGCTTAACGTAAATCTTAAATTACTCAACGCAAATCTTTTTGTCACAATACTTACTAAAGTACCCTTTTTATTTGCAAACCACATTCCTCCTTATTCTTTTTTCTCTCTGAAATCTCCATTGTTATGTTTTCTCTATACATTGATAAGGAATGTAAATTCTAATCAATTTTGGTGATTGTGTTGATCAAGTCCAAATGATAATCGATTAAAAGCAATAAACAAAATTGAAAACCAAAACTAAATATCAAACAAAAAAAACCTAGTCGACCACCTCCCTGCGACCCCGCCTCTTCCCGGCGTTGTCCAACCCCACAATCAGCCCACCTCCACCAATCTCCCCCAGCCCAGCGCCGCCCAGGCCACCCCCACAAACCTCCCCTCCCCGGTCATCCAGATCGGGCATGTGAGCACACTCAGATCCAAACCCCGATCATTCGCAACCACCCTTCTCAGCCACCCTCACCCGCCGTCATCACCCCCACGCCTCGAAACAACCACCCCCTGCCGTCCGACCTCCACCCCGGCAACGCTTTCTCTCTCCTTCGTGCCACTTTGAGATGTACATTAATTACCGGTTTGTGATGATAATTGATATAGTTCTGTTGGCCTGGTTTGTGATGATAATTGATGATGATAATTGATGATGATGATGATGATGATGATGATGATTGATGATGATGATCGATGATGGTGATGATGATTAATGATGATGAACAAACCCAGAAGAAAGAAGAACTGAGAGCCCGCTTTCCTATGGGGTGGTTAATGGAGATTGATGAAGGCAATTGATTAGATTTAAGTCAACAAATTAGATTAAACTAATTAGAAAATTATATGGATTGTGTCATTCGAGTATTGTTATTCTGGCAATTGATAGAGAGAAAGGAGAGAGAAAACTGAATAGATGAATGACAGAGAGGGAGTGAAAATTGGTTGAGAGAAAAGGAAGGAAGAGAGAGAAAGGGCTGAAAATTACTTAGGGGTATTGTGGGAAGTGGAGATTTACGTTTAGTAATTTGCGATTTACGTATAGCAACCCCCATTAAATTTGATGATCTTAGATATATTGAAATATAATTATCATTGAGTCACGCCAATTTTATCATAGCCAAAGTTCGAAAAGGAAGATATAGAAGCAGCCTCCACAGACCACAAGTGCACAATGACCCATCAACAGTTTTTCAATTTTCTTTTTTGTGGCAGACAACAATTATTATCTCAAATTCTCCTAGTGTAGAAAAGGGGAAGAAGTGCATATAGAATGACAATATGGGAAGTCGTTGAATCAATTTAAGAATTATCAAGCTAAACCAACGTTCAAGTTGAAAGTGTTGCCAGATGCAAAAATGGTTGAGGACAACATAATAAGATACTAGATTGAAGCACCATCTATGGTGTATGTACTATGTAGCCTAAGCAACCAGCCTTTTAGCAGATATTTGATTGCTAGTGCTAGTGCTAGTGCTAGTGCTCGTGCCCATATCCAGTTTTACTCATTAAATTGACGCGAGAGTTTTAACATACCAAAGTCGTAAGTAAATCAGCAAGAACCTGTAACATTTTTTGTATTCATTCTCACCATTTGCAAACCTTAAATGAACTCATTTCCTTTAAGCAAATGCCGGCATTGACAGTTTAAATGCCCCGTTGCAACTACGCGTATATATTCTAGAGATACCTTTGAAGTTTGAACCATTTATGTCCATAGTTTCTCTTTTCACTTGCTCACAAAGCCGGAATCTCAACTCATTTTGAATGTAACAATTTCGACATTCAACACAGATCTCATGAGCTAACAGTCCGACAAAAACTCAAAGCATGGAAGCAGTACAATGGATTTCACACCTGAAAGCACCTTAATAACACCTCACTAAAGTCCATCAGGTTTTTCGGTTCACAATCCATCTGTTCCAGGAGCTGCAACACCAGCTACAAGTTGAGCACCATTATTTGTCTATAGCTACAGGTAGAGAGATATATATACAAAATATGTCACAAGTATCCTAATCTATTTTCATTTACAGTTGCCCCACTATTCTCACTGTTAGCTTTGACAACCCCGCGTAGGGGTGGCGCCTGCCCATTAAGCTCTGCGAGCTCTCTCACCTTCATCAAAATTGGTGCCGGAACTGGTGACGGAGCGTTCTTACGAGGATGCATCTGCATGAAACAACATATCATAGTCAACAAGAACTGACTCTTAACAAGTGCTCTCCTTGGCAAAATAAGTGCATGTTTGACACTAGTGCTAACATATACACAGGCATCCATGCTATAAATAGTCGACTTAGGTGGGAGCAGAGTAGTTCGTCATTCAATAACCATTCACTTTTAAATTGATTCTTTGTACCCCGTCAGTTCTCCCATCCATCTTCAACGTAACTAAAACATATTCCCATAAAAAAAAAAAATGCAACTAAAACATAATGATAACTACTACAGCAATATGTAAAAATGTCTGCTTCAAGTATCTTTCGCTTGCTATCACCATACAGCTGAAGCATATTTAAATCTTGAGTCTGCAACTCCGACTTTCAAGAACTGGCAAGTAGCAACCAGCTTCATAGAAATGGCCTAAACTAGTATACTGTACGAGTAGAAGCCTGAAAATTAAAAGTGATCTAATGCCTAACAAAGCAAAGTGATCTTATGCCTATCTATTATATGTATCTGGATTTCTGATAAGAGTAAAGGACACTGAAACCCAAGGCAGCAGTATCAAAGGGAGTGCTACTAATAAGGACAACGTGGGGCAGCAAGCTCACTCTAAAAGCTTCTTCTCTGGACACATAGCTACCTCTCAGCTGCTGATAAATGTGCACAAGTGCAACAGACAAGGATAATCAGGGAAGTGGAGTGGTGGTACCTTCCACCCACGAGATGTGATTCTCATGGCTCAAAACTTGGGACCCCCTCTTCATCCCCCAAGTTCTGGCCAGCTCCTTACCAATCTAAAAAATGCAGCACTCACAGCAAGTGAATTCATTTCGTTGCAATGTAGGATTTTGCTGATCTCAAATGCACAAGTTCGTTTAATGACCAACAATGTCTCCAGTTACAAAATGCTCTTCCAAAAGTTAAATGCACAAGTTCATCTAGTGAGCAACAATGTCTCCCTTTACACAACATACATCCAGAAGTTGAATTTAAAGAGACAACAGCCAAAAACCATCTGGAAAAATGTGCTTACCCCTTTCTCAGATGGCGGGTTTGCAAAGCTAGCTTTTAGAAGGTTTCTCCATTTATCCTGGGGGGGGGGGAAATTAGTGTCAAGAACAATGCCTTATTGAGTTCCTTACAACTCGTGAAATGCACTAAAGCTTAACTTTACCTTCAAATCAACTGAGGTACGGTGTGAATGAGGTGAAAATGAAAGCCGTTTTATTTCAGACCACCGACCAGCTCCAAATTTGGAGACACCATCAACCAGCTTTACAACTTCTGTCAACGTCCAAGCCCGATGGTGTTTCCTTCTCATTCCACCCTTGGCTATGGCCAAAGTGGCTAATGTATCATCTGAATTAGTGCCAGCAACATTGTCTTGTGAAGTATCACCCCTTGAGTTTACATCAGTTGGTTCCTTATCTTCTGAGATATCTGACATACCAGTTAAGCACCGCTTCTCTTTGTCCTCTTCAGAGGCGATATCTGACATATCAGTCAGGCACTGTTTCTCTTTCTCATCTTCAGAAACCATCTGCACAGGAACATTCCCACACAAAAAAAAGGGAACATAATCCATAAGTTCCTGCCGAAAATCTAGAGCTATTCCAAATGTAAAAGAATCCAATAACATCGATTCCTTCCAAGTTCCAATAAATTGTTTAAATTGTCTCAACAGGGTAGTCAGGGAACATGCCAATTGCAGATGTCCAGAATAGATTTCTTGTCATCTTGTCATGAGCAATCACAGAAAACACAGTCCAAAACTTACAACCAAATTTCAAGACAAATAAGCTAACCACAGGAATGCACCTTAAAAGTCTAGGAATAGAAGAAAAACAAGAAGACAACTTAAATATGCTCAGTAAGCAACCAGCTAACATGATCAGTTCCTGCGTGTTGACAAACTGTAAATGTAAAAAGATGCATGTCATTCCTGCCTTCTGCTTTGATTTTAGATTGTGAATGCTGTAGTGAATGCTGTAGTGAATGCAAACACCTTGACCTCAGGAAAGGGTTTTACTTACTTACATGTTTATTTAGGGGTACCTCAAGATTTATTAATTAGATTTTGAAAAGGAAATTCCATGCTCATCTCACATCAAAAGACAACACAGAATTCATGAGGATCGTTTATCTTAAGAGCTGCTGCCCTTTTCAAATGCATCTTTGCTTATGTACAGATTACTTGGATGTATAAAATATTGGATTCTTTCCAACATAAACAACAAATAATTGAGTGCAAAATAAAAGTGGATATTATGCCAAAGCTCAATCCTTTTTTTTCTTGTATGATCCGATGCATTGCTCGATATTGAATCTATGTACTACAACATCTCAGCATCAAAAAAACTAACACGTGCAAGTTGAAAACATTGCCAGACATCTCATGATAGAAAGTCAATAGTGATCAGGTTGTGCGCCAGCCGCCAACGTAAATGCAACATCTCAGCATCAAAAAAACTAACATGTGCAAGTTGAAAACATTGCCAGACATCTCATGATAGAAAGTCAATAGTGATCAGGTTGTGCGCCAGCCGCCAATGTAAATGCAACACCACGCAATAAAGGGTGAGGTCCTTTGGTAAATAGCATATTGGAGCACATTTCGCAAGTTTGAGCAGTCAGATATGCTGGAATAAGTGCTGGGAAATTGCATACTGGTCCCAATATGCTAGTTTCCAAAATGATATTTCAATGGAATAGCATGTCGGGTTCCAAAAGATCAACAAGGAGCATGACCAGAACTTCATAGAGACTACTAAGTTACTAAACACTTTCAATTAGAATCTGCTAATGAAACTGCTAGTCATGCAAGGCCATATATTCCAGAATAGCATAGCTATTATTGCATGGAATCCATTCATTTATTAGTTCCACACCAGAAATGGATAACCCAACATGGGCGGGGAAACTTGGAAACTTCAACTTAAGCCAAACACTTATCAATACTCAACTCCCCTAAAAAAGGAGAAAAGGTGGCAGATAGCAGACAAAACCCTAAAATATAAAGGTTTTTCATTGAGAAGCAGAACAACCCCTTCTCATTTAATTTGACATACCGGCTCTTTTAAAGGCACAGATTTAACCTCCGCAACTTTGTCTCCACCCAAATCATCAAGCCGTGGGTTACTTACAGTAACTTTGGTCTCAGCAGTTTTCTTTATAAAAGCTACCTCACTTGTCTTGAATTTCTACAAAATACAATCAAAGATGAAGGGTTGGTCATATTCCCAAAAGTACAAGAAACATCACAATTTTGAAGCTCTGGGTTACTTACAGTAACTTCCGTCTCAGCAGTTTTCTTTATCAAAGCTACCTCACTTGTCTTGAATTTCTACAAAATACAATCACAATAGATTATGAGACATGTAAATGATTAAAATGACAGAGATCTGGTTTGCTAAAGATGAAGGGTTGGTCATATTCCAAAAGTACAAGAAACATCACAATTTTGAAGCTCGCTCCCTCTCTCTCTCTCTCTCTTGAAAGTCAAGAGAATACTAGACTAGATACATTAGTTCCTTTTAGCATACCAGAAACAGCGTCAAACACTGGTAGCAAAGGAATAAACATGTCAGTGCAAATTCAAGAATAACTCAAAATCCTTTAGCCATTATATAAGAATTATCTTGCAGCTATAATAAAATAAAATAAAAAGGAAACTTTTTCCGTTCTTAATACTTTTCATTAAAGGAAGATAAAAATAGTCAACAGCACACGACATATCAGAAACATAAGCAGTGTAATATGGTCTCAATGTTCAGTTTAGAAAAGTAGACATACCGTAAGAGCTATCACACTTTTTCTTGGACTGCATCTCCGGACCCGAGAAACAAATGGAACCTGAACACCAGATCCTCCAATGGATTCAGGCCTTGTTACAATCGCACCTGTATGTGAACCCCAAGCAGTTCTGATTGGCAACCTTGAAGAAGTCTTATGATGTTCAATACGCTTGGCTGCAGGCATCAACTTTCCACTAGAGTCTCTTGGTTCCTTATCAAATAATTCTTTGATATACCGCTTTGTAGGCTTCCTAACTCTTTTATCACCTTTCTGCTCTACATCATCACTTCCACAACCAGATTCCATGACAGAATTCCTCAACTCAGCGCCCTCTACAGTTTTTTCCACAACTGTTTGGCATATAACTGGTATATCATCCCCAGTACTGCACACTTCTCCAGCCACTGCATCCTCGCAATCCATCTTTCTGCACATTTTATCCTTATTCTTCAAAAACTTTCCATCTTTGATTATAAAGCTTGTGACAGACACATCACAGGAGTTGGTCAATCCCATGGCAATTCTCCGTTTAAGCCACAGCTTGTCCTTGACAGATGTTTCACGCCCAAATGTAGCTCTGAAAGTTTCTTGAAGTTCCCTCATAGTTAACATGTCCAGATTGATTTCACCCTTTAACCAGGAAAAATCAGGTTTCAAACGAGCTGAATCCTTTTTGTTTAATCCAGCTTGATGGCTTGATTCCTGCCCAGTGTTCCCAGATTGATTCACTTGTCTGTTATTTAAATTTGACGAAGACGTAGCCATAGTTTCCTGCAAGAGAATTTCCAACCGAAGCCCAGTTAATAGTGGGAAATTTATCATGTGGCTCAACAACATTAACAATAACCCAGGATATTCATCCTGTGACTCACAGCTCTCACATGGTAATCAGTGTCCCTCTTCCTCTTTGGCATTTCAAAATCTAGTCTACATACCAAAGAAGAGCATGAATACCAGAAATATCAAAGGTAATTAATGAATTGAATTTGAATCCAAATTATAGGGAAGGACATAAGGAAATGAAGATTTTATAGGACATGGTTCCGCAGACCACTACAGTCAGTGAGGGAAGTTCCATTCACCCTTCACAGGAAACCAAATCTTAAAAGGAGAAGCCCAAGACTGTCTGTGCAAGAGATAATTATCAACATAGTACTGGACACCACATGCATAACGCAGCTAATCAGTAATACTATTCACCTCACAGAGCTTCGGCATCATTAGCATAATAGCATATGTATTAGCATGTATATCAAATATAGTGACATAGGCATTCAATGTCAAATGAAGCACCATTACTAAGACAACCACCTAAGAATTAAAAAGATTTAAGATACATAAAAAGAAATCAACCATAAACATAGTAAGATAATGCATCAGGACCAATAATTTCTAAGATTAACTCATTGAAATGACTCAACAAATCAAGGGTGTGTGAAGAAATAAATTCCACATTCACTAATAAGCAGCTAGCGATGAGATTCAGCAATCTACACAAATTGGCAGTCAGAAATTGAGAAGGCATGCAATCTAAAAAGAGTTATGGTATGTCTTCATACAGTACTCATATAATGCCCCCATTAAGCATAGCATCCACTTTGCTCCTACAATGCAATGATACATTATAGTTTTACAATTTACAGACATCGACATTGGTATTATTATCATTTATAATAGAGCATCTTCTGACTGGTAAGATAAATAGATCAGTCAGCCGTTACATTCCGAAACATTATTCCATTCATCCTCACATCACTATTCACAGTCCCACAACCTCCAAATAATTTGGGAGGGAGGATTGGGAGAAGAGATTGAGAGAGATGCAACTGATTTTGACAAGATAAATAGAAATTCAGACTTTTCAGTTCATAGCTGAAGACCAGACCTTCTTCTTTATTGGCAAGGCATATTGGTATGTACCTCACTGTGCCCACGAAAGCCAAGTCTTTTGTCTCTCTTTCAAAAGTTACGTGCTAATATCATTTCTTTACCATTTTCATTGCTTTCAACTCAATTACTTCCCTCACTGGCTTTCCGAAATCAAAGTAGCCAATAATGATACTAAGCAACAAAATAGTGAAGCATACCAAAATCCGCATATAAGAACTTCCATTTAGTTTGCAGCTGTTATACATATATTTGGGTGACACTAAATATCAGGTGAAATGAGAAGTAACAGGACCTATGTCAGCCAGAGGTGATTATTTCGAGCCCCCTTAGGGCATTTGGAGGTCTTCGGGGGAGGGGGAGTGCATAGGTCTGCAATAGTGAATCACTAGATCTAAAATTGCATCATAGTGTCAGAGATACCATGAGAATGACCCAGCATCCATTGCAACATGACTGTGTTTGCGGTTGGATATGAGTACCTCAAAAAGCAAGCAGCCTCGCATAATTTCCTACATACACACTAAGCGAGCATCAACTATCAAAATTTCCAGTCTCAGCTTTTGTGATTTCTCAACACACCAAATATTAATTATCCTACCTACCTCACTGTGAATGAACTATCAGTTTATACTACCTTCTTCCTACTTAATCTGTTTCACCAAGATGTTTCCACTTCATTTTTCAAGGTCAAAGTTCACAAACTTCGACCATGAATTAGTGAGAAAATACAAATATCTATAATGTAAAAATGGTATTGTTAGATTCATTTTAAATAATACTTTTCGAAAATTATAATTTTATAATCTATATATGCATATAATTAAAATTATCTACGGTCAAAGTGGTGCATTGGAGACCGTGAAAAAACAAATGTAAACATCTTCATAAAACGGAGGGAGTATAAATGAACCTACAAATTCAGGGTGGAATATAACAACTGATTTCTGTGTAGCAAGTTTTTCAAACTTCATCCAGCACAGCAGAGAGAAAGCATCGTCGTGCTTTCATATGTAAATATAATCCCATACCTAGAAATTATCTCCCCTTATTACCATTCTTGAAGCATCAGAAAATGGAACTGCAAACATCTTAAACAAGCCCTAAGAGAAAGTTGTTCCCAGCAGAAAGTATAGGCATAAAATTCTTGTATCAGCACAAACTTAATATTGACAAGAAAACACAAGTTGAAAACAAGTCAACTTGACCCCAACAACCTTATTCTTTCTCTTTCCCCACCCTAAACCCTTCAAAAGTGAAGCAAAAACATACAAACATACAGAACCAGCACAAATACATGACAATGGAAATTATGCCAAAATTCCAATCACTGAGTCCAATTGCAAACATAGGCACATCAAAACCGAAAATTAAACCAGTACCTGAAGCCGAACTTCTAACTTTTCTCCAACTACTTCTGCATTCTTATCTTCCGATGAACCTAACAAAACCACACGTTCAAAAGTTGCAGGAATGACATCCTTTAAAACACAATGTACATTATGGGACGAAGGAAGAACTTTTGAAAGATAGTGACGTGATCAAGTAATCCCATTATGCAAAATATTCCCAAGAAACATGCTAAATCCTCATCACAGCAATAGAAAAGTTTTTTTTATCACAGAGTTGACATTGATGAGCTAGACAGATAACAAGGCTGAAAAGTGAGGGCATCATCTTACCTTTAGACTTTTTTAACCCCGGTTTCTCAGATGTGTCATCTTTATCAAAGCTCTTTCCAACAGCCTCCACGACATTCGAAACAGATACCACCTCCTCATCTAATTCCAACAGATTCTCAACCTCCATACGCTCATCATCAGTAGCCGGCACCAATTTTCCATCAAAATCAACCTAAGCAGTGAAAAAGACATAGACATCCTTAGGTTGCAGAAGGAATTGGAACCACAATGAGCTTTACACTTCAACATGTTAGGCGACAATGAATGTATTGCACTTTGTTTAATGGGTTTTTGGTCAACAAAGTGCAAAAAACAAAAGTTTCTCCTCCCCCAGTTATCAGAAAAGAGTACCAACAATCGTCCTTGTGAAGCATACAATTAGAGGTGGCAATCGGGTGGATCGGGTCGGGTTTGGGTTGGATCTTTCAGTTTCGGGTCATTACGGGTTCGGGTAATATCGGGTCAGAAGAGTAATCGGGTCGGGTTGGGTCGAGTCGGATTGATTCGGGTTAATGCTGATGTCGGGTTTCGGTTAAGTCGGATTCGGGTTAGTTCGGGTTTCGGTTAAGTCGGATTCGGGTTAGTTCGGTTTTCGGGTCATATCAGGTCAAATTTAATTCATGTTTCAGAGCATATAAAGTCGAAAATAATATTCAAAACTCAATTTTATATGAAAATTTTCAATAATATGGACTACATGTGTGTTAAGTTAGTGTTTTTTCAATCATTTTGAATATTATGTCATTATAAGTCGGATATACTCGGGTTTCGGGTAGAGTAGGTTCGGTTCATTTCGGTTTCGGGTAACTTCGGGTCGAGTGTTATCGGTTTCGGATCAATTCGGATAACGGGTGTTGTCGGGTGTCGGGTTGGACCAGGTCGGGTCGGTTTCGGATAATGATAATTAATACATTTTCGGTTGTCGAGCGGGTCTGATATCGGGTCGGTTATCTCGGATCGGGTCGGGTTTTGCCAGCTCTACATACAATGCACACTATGAGAAGCTCGTTTACCTAATATTTCAGTTCTATCACCACTCGAAAGTAGTGAAGGAACCATGAGTCAATTGATCGCAGTCTTATCCTGGAGAGAGAAATCTGATAGAAGGGTTTGTCAATGAGGTCGACAATTACACGGAAAAACAAAATAAAAATTTGCATTTTGCAGTTTTTAGGCTTCGGCAGCAGCTAAATTGCCTATAAAAAAGAGATGAGGGAAAGTAGAAGCTGCAAATTCAAGCTAGAACAAAACCATCAAATCCACTAGACCTCTGGCTCTCAAATGGGTCTGGCAAGTAAAATTAAGTAGGGTGTCATTCAGGTTTGGGTTTTAATTGGTCCCCTGACCAAGATTTCAAGATCAGTTAACCCTGGCAAGTCAAATGTACCTTTGTTCTTTATTTCTCTTATTATACTCCCTAAAAGATCAATTTTGCAGCTGATGTAATGATGAATTTACTTCCCATAAGTGAAAACATTGGCAACAATGAATTTCAATCATAAAGATATTACCAAAGAAGATGAGGACAAGGACAACATAGAATGCCAATAACGAAAGCAAAGAGCGGATATAAGAAAAGCGTGTTTGTGTATGACATATCAGACATAGAGCTTTAAATATTGTGTTCATGTTTCTTCAAGTATAAATAATAAAAGAACAGTGCTTGATTAGAATATTTAATAATTTGGCTCAGGGAACATCAACCCTGACACTAACCCTAAAATTTCAGGTTGGGTCATTTTGGGTCTGGGCTCAATCTCTTTTTCCAAAGCCAACATTTTCGGGCAGCTTTGGATTACAGGGTCGTGCCAGTTTTTAACATCTTTAGACCTTCAACATTTACACCATCAAAAGCTTGAACTGGATGTTTGCTCACTTCTACTTCACTCCAGGACACAAAACTTAGGGTCAAAATAGAACCCCAGGTCAGTATGGGATGCAACATATTAACAGATAACACTGGAGTAATTCTGTCTTCGTGATCAAGCCAGGCTAGCAGGACTATATTGATGCATGAGACAGATGAACTACTAAAACTCCCTAACACCTTAATTTCAAATGAACCACCCGTAAGCATACCATCCAGGGAGGAGGCGATAACCCTCTTCCTCTCATTTCAGTTACTCTGCAAGGAGATGTGTAACACCAAATGGGACGTAGAAGAGGGTCAGTCAGTTAATAAGCGTAGAACAGCCTAAATGTCACGCATACAGTGACACTGAAAAACAAAATAAGCTTGTCACGGCATTTGGGAATCCCACATGGGGAAAGTAGCCTCGGTTAGTCTTTACTGATACAAGTAATCAACAAAAGCCTATTACTCCAGACGATTCTCCAACATAATAACTCCCGCACTACAGGAATTGTCATAATGGAGCTCCTGGCAGAGTGATCCAATGAAATACAATGTTTGCCAGTGGTTTTTTGACACTAAATCTGCAGATTATTAACATGACATAAACCTCACTGCGAATTTGTATTTAAGCAAAAACTTTGGCAAGTTTCATATTCAGCAAGAACAGAATATTATGAGTAGCAATATTTGAAGTCTTTAAGCTCAGTCCTAAGAACAAGAAATTATAGCTACGAACACAAGTTATAAAGGAACTGGTTTGCATGAAACTTTACCCGAACAAGCTTATAAACTACTGGATCTGTAACTTGCTTCAACGAAGCTGAAGCAGATTCCGGTTTATTAGTTGCCTTGGTATCAATATTTCCTTCCTCACTTCCCTCAACTCCAACCACTATTTCCATGGAAGACCGTCCACATACAACTCAAAACAGGCTACCTGAAACCCAGAAACACATAAAAAGGATTTGAGCATTTGAGACCTCCGCAACAAGAGCTTAAACCAGACCTTATGCTCTAGGCACAGTAAACCTCACATTTTCAGAATGAAGATAGCAGAAAGGCAGAAACTTGTCAAGTAAATCCTTTCGGAACTTGACAGGGGCGTGTTATGAAACTTCGAGCACTTGCAATGATGGGATCACAACAATGAATGCTTAATTGAAAGTTACAGTATTTCATTGATAAAAAGGGAAATAATCAATTATTGCAGCACAACTTTGGCCCAAATATCGCATAAAAATAAATCCTTCTGTACAAATACATACACACCCAACAAAATATTAAAGCCAATGTAATGCCCAAAATCAACTCAACCAAAAAGCTTCCCAAGTTCAGCAGTTGTCAAATACCTGAATTTGACAGAAGTACCCAGAAGATGCCAAAAAAAAAATGCACACAATAAAAACCTAAGAATAAATCAACAATTTAGCAAAAATCAAAGTAACCCATAAGGAATGAAATCAAAAGATGAGTACTTGATAATGAGATTATTATAATGAATGCTTAGAATGCAATGCGTCAGCACATAAACTACAAATCAAATAATGCAGTACAAGCTGCAGAAGATAGCACACAAAAGTCTAGAAGTTTCCAAATATAGCATACAATAATTCCCACAATAAAAAGAGGGGAAATTTCCACTGACCCTGAAATCTCCCAAAGTACATAAATTTCTTAATCAACAAGCAAGAAATGAATACCCAGTTTCAGAAACTTCAACATAATCACTCAGCACATGCCCCAAAAAAATAAACAATAAGCGAAAAAGGTGTAAGAACAACAGAACAAGAAATTAACCAAAACTAACCAACAAAGAAGCAAAATTGAACTGACCCATATGAGAAATCAGACCCAATTGACTGAAATCAACTTCATAATTTGCGATCCTGTTGTACTTCGATCAAATACTGACATTACAGTCCACGGAGCAAAGAAAGAAAATGAGGAGAGAGAAAGAGAAAGAGAAAGAGAAAGAGTGAAATTAGCGGCAAAAACAGAAATGAAAGAGAGAGAAAGTGAATGAATAAGACGTTTTTCGCACTCAATTTTTGGAAGGGGGTAAGTATTGTTTGGAGTTACACTATGTTTGGGAACTTTATAAATGAGGAAAATTGTAGAAAAGTAAATCTATGAAAATCTACATAAAAGTAAAATAATGAAAATTTTATAATTTTCACTTGTTTGGTTTATCGGTTTAAATATTATAAAAATATAGGAGATTTACATTGTTTTCTTTTGTTTGGTTGGTTATTGTAGAAATCTAGGATAGAATAAAGGCTTTTTTTTTAGATTTCCTCATATTTCCACAGATTTTCCATCGATTTTGAGAGAAAAATTATAGAAATCTAATTGGATAAATTATAACTAGGAGATTTCCACAGATTTCCATACTTTTAATTTTCCACAGTTTTCCTTACTAACAACCAAATAAAACAAATTTAAAGACTTTATAATTTTCTTTAGTTTTGCTTTATTTTGCTCATTAACCTGAAGTTCCCAAACATACTGTTAATGAGCAAGAAAATTTGGGTGAAGTTTAGTGAGTGTGATAATGTCGAGCCAAAAAAAAAATAAGAGAAAAAATTACGATGAGAGAGAGAGAGGTGAAAGGTTGTGGCTTTTTGACTATACAGTTCCCGAAATTGAAGGTGGTTGATTAAGAGGATTTGATTAATGACATGTCAAGTCCGAGATATACTATGGACTGTTTTTATGGAAGTTTACTGGTAGTTTCCCAAATGTAAATTTAGATTCTGGTTAGTAGAGTGATACTCACTTGTATTGTGGACTGAACTTTGTAGCTCATCATGGACATGGACAATGGACATGGACTTCTGTTTGGGTTTGGGCTCAGTGTAGCAGTAACCCGATGGGTTGGGTCTTTAGACTGTTAACAATATGCCATCTCAAAGTCCAAGGCCAACATCTGTATGGAGTAGTGGAGTAATGGACTAGCCACCTTGCATCTTTTTCTTTTTTTTGGCTTCAAGGACGCATGCAATAGCTCGCAAATGACATGTGCCGAGCAAGCCAACTCATTTTTGATAGGCTGACGTTCTCTGCTCTACAAAGAAAGGTAGACGAGTTTTTATTCTCCCTACATGAATAAGGATTTGAACCCTGACCACTGGATTATAAGGATGGGACTCTTACCACTTGAACTCCCACCTCATCCTCACCCACGTACCTTGCATCTACTACTTGTACTTTTTTCTTTGAACAAACAACTAACGGGACCATAGACCCGCCTGAGTGGGAGAGGGAAAAAAGGGGCAATCTATCCCCACATGGAACTCCAGCTTACTAGTTGAAAATCGATTGGGTAAAGTCCAACCATTGAAACACGTTTTCTTTACTTAGAGGTGTCAAGATTCGAACTCCTAACCTCTAATATGGAAGGTGGAGACTGGAGAGATATCAATAGAGAAACTCACTGCTTGGTTACACATATTACATTCTATGGAGATGTATGAATGAGTTTGCTTACCATACCCCATAACAAAATAAGTTATTATTTAGTCATATTTATTTATTTTTTATTTTTATTTGTGCTAGTGATATTTTTATGTCAAATGCGTTGGCATACATTGCTCACAGGCGTTTGGTTGAAACCAAAGAAAACTACTTCCGGTATCAAAGATCAAAACAAACCATAAAGTGACAAAAAGGTCATCGCAAAACAGTCCTTTGATGAGAATTATCTGGTGTATAATTTGATTTTTGTTGAATAACAAAATGGGAAAAGGAAGGAAAAGAGGAAAGTAATGAGAAGAGTGGTGAAGCTAATAAGTATCTTAGTTCTAAGTTGATGAAATTTCGCTGGTAGGATGATCTGAGTGGTATAATTTAACTTTTGTTGAATAAGAAAATGGGAAAAGTAGGCAAAAAAAAAAAAAAATAAAAAATAAAAAAATAAAATAATAATAATAATAATAATAATAATAATAATAAGATATTGAGAAAAGTCGTGAAGCTAATAAGGTTTGTCAATTAGATTTGTGTAGTGGTAAGTGGTAACTACTTTATATTGCTATGTAATCACATTTTATGGTCATGCCTGAAAACTTCTCCATCTTTCAACACCAAGAAGCACAATCTTTGCTAAAACCTTGTGCTAAAGTTTGATTCAAGTCCCCTTAGAGCTATAGCTGCTTGATATAGCTTCTTGATCTAAATAGAGACCATTTGCTGATGTGTATTATTAGGAGGATTTACTGTACATAAAAATTTCACTAGGTGATAACAATAGGATTATAATAATGTTGATAGCAAGTTATAATGGCCGTGTTATGTGTTAGATTTTTGGTGTAGGTTGTTTCTTAGTGGACATAAATCTAACAAAGAGACTAGTGAGAATTGAATTGCTCGTCCTTACTTCATCATGAAATTCAACCTTATAGTGCCAATTTGGTGTCCTAAAAGCTAGTGGTTTAAAAATTGCTGATGACATTCTTGTCTCTAAACATTTTTGTGGTACTTATATAAACACAAAAACTCATATAAAATAACCTCAAGGTAAAGACGCCTCATATAAGCATAGCGTCATCTTGATTATAGAGGTAATCTCACTATAAAACGGCCTCATATGAGACTTATTGTTTTCCCTCTTCTTCTGGTTTCAAATATACAATAGAAGTAGAAAATTAAATTCTCATCAACCCCAAAACCTTGGTATTTGATGGGTTTATATATATTGTTTCTTTTGGATTGATTCTCCATCACAAATCTTATAGACCACCAATGCTTTACTAGTAGAGAAAGCCCCACGCTGGTACATTTACACAATTAGTTGTTACTCAAATTTTGGATGACCTTATCTAAACCCCATTGGTTGAAAACCCTGCCACATGGAGCTAAGACAAATGACATGGCAACCACTCATTCAACTCCTTTAGATTCACCCAATCCCATCTTTCCTATACTTGCAAAGAAAAACACACCACACACAAATTTCTCCTTTGCCTAACAAACTTCACCAAAAGAAAAACCAAGAAGCTCAATTCTCTCTTGCAACAACAAAGAAAGAATATGGCTTCAATTTCAGCAGTTGCTATGGCAACCCCAATCAAAACCCTTCAAACTAAGACCAACTTCTTTAGCCCATTGCCAATTAAGCCCCAAAGAGCTGCAGTCATGGGTCAGAAACACAGTGCCAAGGCTCTCAGGGTTCGGGCCTCACTTAAGGAGAAGGCTATCACTGGGCTCACAGCAGCTGCTCTCACAGCTTCCATGATGGTTCCAGACGTGGCCGAGGCCGCGGAGTTGGCACCGTCGTTGAAGAACTTCTTGCTCAGCATTACAGCTGGTGGAGTTGTGCTTACTGCTATCCTTGGAGCTGTCATTGCTGTGTCCAACTTTGACCCTGTCAAACGTGTATGATCATCATTATCATTGTTTTTACAACATTATTAATTAGCTTCGTTTTGTAATTTCTTATGTACCATTGTCACCCCCTCACTTTATCACCCCCTCCCTACCATATGCTTTTGATGTAACTTGTTATGTCAAAATGACATTTGATTGCCTTGCAATTTCAGTGATCATATATTGTCAATAGTTGTATGAAATCATTCCTCAAGTTCAAATGCATACTGAGTAGATAATATGGTATGCTATTATATTTAGTTGTGGAACTAAAGATAAACCTGCATTGCTCAAACAGGAAACTAAGGCCTATTTGGCATAGTTTCTAGGATTACAGCAGATCAAACACATCAGGAATTGCAAACCTTGTTTCATTATTAGCCAAATTAGGGCTTTTCCACTATCCGTAACTCGTAAGCATAAACATCTTGGATTCCTATCAATAAAAGAAAGAAGAAAACCTAGGATTCTTTGATAATTTGGCATTCAAGAGGAGGATGTATATTATCTGTTTTTGCTGTGATCCAGACTTGCACCTGGGATAGTTGAAGTTCTAGTAAAACTCGGCTTGTTTCTTTCCCTGCACTTCACTTGCACAACTTCTTCCCACACCAGTCACCTGTTTGATCGTCTCAGCGTGATCTTATATGTTGAGAAACAACATGCCCCTGGATGTAAAAGAAAAAAGGTAAAAGAATTATAAGAAGAAATGGGACAGCCTCACTAAGTCACTAGGCAGCTAAGAGTTACAGGAAGCACTCCATTTTGGGGGACATCAGATGCATCAGAAGAAATCCATCGTTCTTCTGAAGAGACCGAGAATGAGAAGAAACACTGAATAGAAAGAATGGTGAGAAAAAATATGATTAGGCAGATGTAGGAACCCTCTAAACACCAAGAACTAGGGAAGAGTTCATGGAGCCTTAACCAGTTCCTGTTATTTTAATTTAAGCATTGATCAGGAACTTTTTACCCATCTTGACAGGGCAAAGGACGAACCTGACCAATGCTAACCACAAGCACTGTCAAATATGAACATCACCCACCATGATTAATCATTCAACCAAGGAATTAATGAACTACTGACAGAAAAAAAATAAAAAGGCAACAAATAATCCAGCAGGTTTTTCTCTTTGATGCGAGACCTCAAATAAGTAACAACATTGAAAGGACCTTGACTGAAGTACAGCAAGTCGGCAATGCAACCAAATACATAGTATGACCCTAACATTAGATTGTGATATCTGCAATCCCCGCAGAAAGGATGGTATAAGCTACACTTCTTAATCACCAACAACATGAAACCAAACAAGAAAGCATGAGATCATATTGCAATGGCACATTAGACGATGGAAATGTAAACTTCCAATGTCGGAGAAATTTCCAAGCTCAGTGAACATTGTTAATTGTTCAGAGAGCCTGACAAACTCCAAAAGACCTTCAGTGTAAGCATTGAAGAGAAGCCGCTTTGCCCATGTAAATCAGGAAAGCAGGATTACAAATCAATGCTGACACAAAGTGCAATTACAACTCGACAGACGCTACAAAACTCCAAATTTAAGCTTATCAAGAATAAAGGTAAACAGCCTAATCAGAATTTCTGATCCACATACAGTAACAATGTAGTAAAATTCTCCAATCTCTGTAAACTTGGGGATGTAAGTCAGAACCCTGACAAACTCCTACAACTAAATTAGACATTGATAGTTAACGAATCACTCTACCCAACATCAAACGCGAAAGTGAAACGTATAACCGAGGCTAATCACACTACGCAGAGCGAACACAAAGGAGCAATCTACACATTACAACTTTGTATGAAAGATCAAATCTTTAGAATTCAATCAGAAATTCTGATTTGTTATTTGCATACCCTCTTCATGTTTTAGCAGATACAAATTATATTCATAGAAACTTCAAGCACATTACACAGGCCAAAAAGGGTGGGGAAAAAAAGGCTCATATAATTGGGGAAAAAAAAAAAGAAACTTAGAGCAACAAGATGCCAATCAAACAATGGATGGTTTGAGCTACTCTAAACCCACAATTGGGTAAAATTGTTGAAAGGGATAAACATTTTCTGCTACATAGCTTATAGAAACGCAAAAGATTGAACCTTTAATTGGACATTAGCATTATACACAAGAGCTCTTCGTATAAGGAAAATAGTACTGATTGTAATCAAATTTTACGACCCAAATGTGGTTTCATAGATGAAATCAGTTCAATTGATCATACAATGTAGCACATGCATGAAGAGAAGAGAGAGAAAGAGGATACCTTTTAGGCTTTTAGTCTCGCTATCGGAAAAACCCTAGCCAGGGGAGACAGAGAGGTGAGGCCAGAGGGCAGTGAGTGTAACGGTAATGTGCAGGACTTCGGACCAGGACACCAGGTTGAGGATGGTATAAAGATTTCAATGGCGATCATTCTAGAAAGGCAATTTTTTTTAGTTTTTTTTAAACCAAATCAAGATTTTTATGACAAATTGAAGAATTGTTTTATGTAAATTTGAAGGTTAACCTATTAGCCTCATTCAAGTTCACTTAATCACTTGTCAATCGACTAATTTCATACAATTTAATGCGAAAGTATTAAGAGAAATGCTACGTGTAAAAGGAAATGATTTTCATTTTCTGATCTTTACCCTTGCAAATGTTATGTGTCTAGTTTTAATTGGGTGGTTATACATCTTTAGCTATGGTAAAGCTAAAACCGGGACTAGCAACACAACTACCCGCTGATAGTCTTACATAGAGCTGTCAAAAGCTGACATGACACGACAACACAACAAGAACCGGACACGAATGTAGCGGGTCAGTGTTGAGAGGTTTCGACCTGTTTAATTAAATGGGTCGACACGAGTAACACGTTTAGTTAAATGGGTTAGGTTAAGGTTGAGATTTCCGACACGAAAACAACCTGTTTACGACACACGTTTAATTTTAATTGTCAAATTTAAGTTCAAATAATTTGAAACAAGTAGGCCCTGTTCTTTTCGTCGTTTCCATGCTGCATTCCGTTCCGTTCCAATCTATTCCGTTCCGTTCCGCGTCGCATTCTTACTTCATTTTGTCTCACATTTTTTTGAATTATTCGCGCCGCGCCGTTTCGTTCCATTCTAATCCGTTCCGTTCCGTTTTGTTCCTCACCGTTCTGCACCATTTCGTTGAAGAGAACAGAGCCTAAATAATGTAATAGAATCTCACCTATCTTGAGCATTTTAATAATTTTAGACCGTTAAATATACACTTATATTGTTAGAACTTTAAACTTGTAGGTAAAATTTATGTTTTTTCTCATATTTCAATTAGTTTAGAATATAAGTAAAGATAAACAGGTTAACAGGTCATTAAGCAGATAACACGATTATTAAACAGGTCAGGTGTAGGTCAAGGATTTTCGACACGATTAATAAATGGGTTAAGTTTAGGTCAAGGGATTCTCGACACGTTTAACCTTGACACGAACACGAATATGACACGACCTGACCTATTTGACAGCTCTAGTCTTACACAATTGGAATGCTACTTAACAAATTGACTAGATGTGGATTTAATTTCTAGGGGCCCAATTAACCAACCAATTTGGCATGTGATAGGTTGTTGTTTTGTTGGGTTAACCATTTGAGTTGTGGGCAAAATAATTCCAACTATTAATCGACTAAGCATCACAGTTATATTATTTATGCAATAATGGTCCCTATTACGATCATATTTTACACTATGAGGCTTATTGTAATTGTAATTTGAATAACTTCGAGGTGGATGAGAAATTAATTAAAATATTTATTATGAAAAACTTAACTTAAATGCTTTAGTTTACGAAATTTTTGATGAGAAATTCACCAAAATGGAAATAATGCCAAAAAGTATTGTATGCAAATAATCTAATTTAGACTTTTTTTTTTTTGAGAAAATAATTTAGACTATTTTGCACAGGCGCCAATAATCAGATTTTTCTGCGCTACTCAACTTTCCCAAAAAAAAAAAAAAGAAAAGAAAAGAAAAACTTGCCGATACCTTGGACTTTGGAGTAGTATTTTGCCGGGAAAGAAACGGCTGTCAACAGCCTCGAGCTTGTTATCCAGAATCTAAAATGGCCCAAGCTCTCTCCTCCACTTTCTCTCTCTTCACTTCTTCTTCTTCCTTTATCTTAGGACGAAATTCAAGTAAACACACAACTTCAATTTTATTGTACCCTCACTCTGACAATACTTCCCTTTCGCGATGCAATGCAAGCAAGAAACCTGGGTTTTTCGATCAAATTCTCGATTACATTGAAGGTATATAGACCCATTTCTTCATTTTTATTTTAAATCATATCATTCTGATTAATGGGTGCCTGAAAAATTTTGGACTGAAAAAATTGGATCTATAAGATTATGAAAGGACTAAGCTTTCCTAAACTTGTTTAGTTGACATCAAATTTCTCACATCACATGTTTTCTGCTACTTATTATTTCACTCTGGGTTGTTGTTATTGTTGTATTTGTCAACCCATTGTAGAATATCATATACCCATTTGATATTCTTTTTTAATTTTCAGTTTTGTTACCTATTGTAATTAGGGTTTTAATACTGTGCAGGAGGGCCTAAATTGAGGAAATGGTATGGAGCACCTGATCTGCTACCAAAAGATGGGTCAGTAGCTGAAGAGGAGGATAATGCTGGTATTATAAATGTTGTAATGCCAATTATGTCAATTTGTCAATCACTCCTGAAAATATTTCTCAGTGTATTTACCTTTACTATGTTGATCAGATGTAGAAGAAACAAGGGATGCTGTTCTGGTAACAGACGGAGATAGCGATATTGGCCAGGTATGATGAGCTATTGCGTAGCCAGATTACACATTTGGATGCATCAATGCTAATGATCAGAACCTTTAGTTCTAATGTGTGACTAATACAACCTTGTTACAATTGTGATTTATGTTCTGATAAACTGTTTCTAATAATTATATGTTTGTCTTGCAATGGATGAACCCTGAGCCTTTTGTTTTCTAGCTCATTTCATTTAGTTGGTGATTTTGTCATTAATTGTCAAACGAATTCGAGTGAAAGCACTGGTTAAAGATAGACGGGCTGCTTTAGAAGCTTTTGGGACTTATGTCGAGGTGAGTGTGGATTGTTTGTGCGTTTGATTCCTGACTCTTGTGCAATGTGCTCCCTTCCCTTGTGTTTGTATGTATTGACATCTTCTTCTACGCTTTTTCTGCTGCTTACAAGGGAAGTCGTTAGCAGGAGATGCAAATGATAAGATGCTGTTAAAGAAGGCTTTGAGGGGCGTTCGTACAATCATTTGCCCAAATGTATGGTTTTTGACTATCATGAATTCTGTATCTCATTCCCAACTTCCCTTTTGAAAATGAAGAATTATTTTGCAGGAAGGTTTTCTATCTAAAGTTGAGAGCTTGAGAGGAGTACAACATGTTGTTCTATTTTCACAGGTAACTCTCTTAGCTTAATTCAGTAACAAAGTTGTGTGTCAGAATGGTGGATGTTGAGAACCTTTCTATGTCACTTTTGTTTAATAAGATTTACAGTTATCTGTCTATAAAGGTGCTGATGGAATACAAGCTCTCATGACAAGTAATGCAAGAAAGCTGGCTGAGCAAGATGAATCGACGCTAATGGCCTCAGGAGTTCCGTACACAATTATCAGAGCTGGCTCTCTACGAGATGCGCCTGGTGGAACACAAGGGTTTAGCTTTGAAGAGGTAAATTAAGACTACTCTTATTATGATCTCCATACACTTTGTTGGTGAGAAGGTAGCTCTAGGACAAATTCGAGTTTTTCAAATTCCCTCCTTGATCAGTATATTGACATTTTCATCAAGGGCCTTCCTATTTTGCTGTTATTTAGTTCTCATGTTGTATTCATGTCCATTGGATTTCATTATTGAATTTCGGGTACATAGTCTTGGTTTTTTCTCATGTAATATACTCATATAATTAATACAGTGGGAATGCTCAGATTCAGGGTCAGTAAAAAAGTAACAAGATATGACCCATATGGCCATATGAGTGATCATTCTCATTTCACAGAAACAAAACTAGGATTGGAAATGACAAGCATGATGTGTTTTTCAGGGTAGTGCAGCAAAGGGAAGTCTTACCAAGGAAGATGCCGCATTCATATGTGTGGAAGCACTTGACTCAGTGCCAGAGACTGGAATGATAATTGAGGTGAGTAAAAACTCATGTTTAAACCTTATAATTTCTGTAATGTAGTAAAGTTGATATTTTCTGTGAGTCTTGAATAATTTGAAGCTAATTTATGTTCCTGCTATGTCTTAATCATCAGTTTTTCTTATGTTATCCCTTCTTTTACTTTCCTGTTTCTTCTCTCGTTTCTCTCTGTCTGTCTTTTATTTTCTTAAGTGAGTTATGATGGTTAAAAATTCTTTTTGATAATACTAGGTGGTTAATGGAGAGGAAAAGATTTCAGATTGGAAAGAACTTTTCGCAGGGTTGATGCAGAAGCAAAGCAAGAACAACTCATGATGCAGTTAGCATAAACCAAAACTCTACAAAAAAAGGGGGAAACAAGATATTCTTGTTTGTCTAGCTTGTTTGTAGAACACAATAATTAACTTTGTGCTTTCATACTTTCTGAAGCCAATTCATTAATAGCCCTGAAATTCTGAAATAGCCCTGAAATTCATCAAGATATTCTAGTAGTTGAGTGTAACATTAACTGGCGGAACCAGGGGTGGGTCAGCAGTCAGCACTAGCTGGAGCCCCCTCAACCCAAGAACATGTCTAATTTTCATGTAATTTTAGTGATTTAGTCCAAACTCCATATATTTATCTTTGATCAGCCACCCATTCCCCCTTTACACTAGATATATGTTCAATTTTCACCCCTTCATATTCAAATTCTTGCTTCCGCGTCGCCAATGTAGAGCTCAAATGCCAGTTTGAGGAACGTAGTTCTCGAAATCTAATAACTTGCGAGTAGTCTTTTGATTCTTTTCTCCTTTTCTTTGATGAAGTTGGTATTGCACCTTTTTTAGGATATTTATTTTGTCATTATTTTGATTCTATTAAATTGAGTAATGTTAAAACTTAAAAGGGATGTGTGAATCTTATCACCCATCACCTAGCTAAAAGTGGTTTTAATAGACATAAGCAGCTTCGACCCATTAGTCTTTGTAACGTGGCTTTCAAAATCATTACTAAGACTATTGTCAACAGGCTTAAGAGGATCCTCCCTAAGGTGATATCTCCCTGTCAGGCTAGCTTTGTCCCTGGGCGCCGAATCTCGGACAACATCGTCATTGTCCAAGAGGTTTTACATACCATCCATACCAAAGGACGTTCTAGGCCTATCATGGTTCTCAAAATTGATCTTGAGAAAGCCTATGATCGCATTCGTTGGCCCTTTGTGCGTGAGACTCTCATGGAACTTCGCTTACCTCAAACCATGGTGGAGGTTATTATGGGTTGCATCTCTTCTTGCTCAATGAAAGTCTCGTGGAATGGCTCCTCCACGGAGGCGTTCTCCCCTTCCCGGGGAGTACGTTAAGATGACCCGCTATCCCCATATATATGTGTCCTTTGTATGGAACGCTTGTCACACCTTATCAATAGTGCTACGAATGCGGGGTCTTGGGCGCCTGTAAAAACTAGTGATAATGGACCAGCTCTTACCCACTTATTCTTCGCTGACGACCTTGTCCTCTTTGGAGAAGCGTCACTCCAACAGGCGTCAGTTATCAAGGAGTGCCTTGATATGTTTTGCTTGGCCTCGGGGCAAAAGGTGAGCCACGCCAAGTCTAGTATTCTTTTCTCAAGTGCGGTCGAAGCAAGTTTGGCAACCGAGATCTCGACTACTCTCAGCATGCCCATCACTACGGACCTAGGAAAGTACCTGGGTATGCCCACAATTTCGGGTAGAATTAACAAGAGCACCTATCAATTTATTGTGGATAAGGTCAATAGTCGCCTCTCGGGGTGGCAACCCAAGTACCTCTCTCTAGCAGGGCGTATTACTTTAACCCAGTCCGTCCTCTCGTGCCTCTCTTACTATGCAATGCAGACTTCTCTCCTCCCACGTGCTACTTGTGATGAGGTTGATCGAAAATGTCGGGGTTTTGTGTGGGGAAGTTCCAATGAGCAAAGGCGTGTCCATCTTGTGAGTTGGCACAAGGTGGCGAGGCCCAAAATCCATAGAGGGTTGGGACTGAGACCCATGAGAGACGCTAATACTGCGTTTCTTTGCAAGCTCGGATGGCGGGTGATTAACGAGCTCTACGGCCTCTGGTCGCGTGTGCTACGCTACAAATACTGTGGAGGTCGGAATGATCTCAATATGCTCCAACCACGTAGAGATGGATCTCACACATGGAGGGGTGTTCTTCATGGTGCTGCCACCCTCTCCAAGGGTGTGAAATTCTCAATTGGTGACGGCTCTCGTACCATGTTCTGGCACCACAACTGGGCCGAGGACTGCCCACTTACTGAGAAGGCAACGAGCCCAATTGACGAGAAGTTGCTTGCTTACACTGTTGCGGAGCTCTGGGGACCAGATGGCTGGGAATGGTATCGGTTTGCATATCTTCTTCCACCCGACTCACTGGGAAAAATAGCTTCTCACTCAGTCAACCACTTGCTTGGCCCTGATCAGTTCTATTGGAGGGGCCCTAGTTCTGGCCAGTTTACTGTTGGCTCTGCTTTTGACATCATTCGTGAATCTGAAAATGAGCTGGCTGAAGCAAAATGGAGGAATGCTTGGCGCGTTAGCGCCCCTAAAAATGTAGAGCCTTGATCCAGGCTAAACCTGGCCACATCTCCAGCGTGCACTGAGTGCGGGGAAGCTGCAGAAACGTGCCTCCACGTCCTTCGGGACTGCCCTCAAGCGAAGGAAGTCTGGGCTATGCTTGATCCTCCATTCCAGTTTGGTGAGTTTTTCAATTCAAATTATGACTCGTGGATGAATATGAACTTAGTTGGACCCTGTGAGGCTTGGTTGTCTACTTTTGCTTTTGCGTGTTGGTGGGTTTGGCGTTGGAGGAACGCACGGGCTTTTGGTCATCCTCAAGACATTCCCCAGGATCGAGTGGCTTTCCTTACGGATCAACTACGAGACTATGTTAATATTATTCACGTTAAGACTCACTCACTCAAAGGAGGTAAACGAAAGCGTGAAGAAGGACATGTTAGCTGGGAGTTCCCCCTCGATGGATGGCATAAGCTCAACACAGATGGAGCTGCTAGGGGAAATCCAGGTACTGCAAGGGCTGGGGGGATTATTCGCTCTTCCATAGGAGCTTTTGTGCAGGCTTTCGCTCTTAAGTGTGGAGTTTGTTCCTTTGTAAAAGCTGAAATACTATCTGCGTTGAAGGGCTTGGTGATTGCAAAAGATTTAGGTATCCACAACCTCATCCTTGAAATTGACTCGGAGGTTGTCTTGCTTGCGTTGCGTGAAGATCCCAAACCTTGGAACCCCCACTATTTTCTCCTCCTACAATGTCGTGCCTTGCTAGTTGATGACTCATGGGAAGTCCGCGTTCGCCATGTTTACCGAGAAGCTAACTCCGCAGCGGACTGACTTGCTAATTTTAGCTTTGATAGTATAGATGTTTTTAGTGTCTACGATAACCCGCCTATGGGTATGCACTCTATTTTATTTGGTGATATAGTGGGTGTGGCTAGATCACGCTCCATCCTGAGGTTGAATTAATCTAAGGGCCTTGCCCTCCTTTGCACCAAAAAATAAAAAAATAGACATAAAGTGTGGTTTAGCGTTATCTAATGGCCGTGATAAAACTCTCACATGAATTTTGAGAGAGAAACCTTCTAGGAATATTTTCCCATCTTAGATCACGAAAAAGAGAACAAGGGTAAAAGACTTGTACAAACCTTCTTCTATTATCCTATCAAAAGCAAAAAAGCTTCTCTTATTAATTTTAATTTTAATTTTAATTTTAATTTTAATTTTAAAGTCTCCTAAGCCTAGGATAGTCTCAAATTCCTTCTAAAATCCCCAAAATTAACCCATCTGAACCGCCAAAGAACCCAAACCAAACCAAACCAGTATATTTCTGACGACTATCCGAGTATCTTCTTCTCTGGGGCGTTACTGCTCGAAGAAGCTTCGTAGTTCCCATGGCTTCCGAGTCTCCAACCGCTGGTCGCAAAGGTCAATTTCTCATCATCGTTTATTTCTCTTCATAAATTTTTCATCGGTTCAATTAATCTTTAGAAATTATTGCCTTAATTTCTCTATCTTGATGTTTCTTTTTTCGTGTAAAGCAGTTGTAATTCATCTGAGGGCTACTGGTGATGCTCCGATTCTCAAACAACAAAAATTCAAGGTTATTTTCTCTACCAATAATCATCGTATAAACTATTTAGACGTTGATTTATTTTTATTGATCACATATCCCTAATTGATGTATATATGTATTGTCAGTTTGCTTTGTTACCCTAGTTTTACAAGTTTTGGCTGAAAATGAGGTAAATTGCAGGTCGTATCGGTCGAAGTGACCTAAATTAGGGATGGTTTTGTAGATAATCACCTAGGTTAATAATCAAAGCTGCAATTCTTGCAATCTTGCTGGAGCAATGAGTATTTTATGTTGGGCAAGAAGGGATCAGTTTTTGACATGGTGTGAAAATGGGGAGTTCTATAATAGTCGGGTATACTCTTTTTTGGGTGAATGTTTTTCCATCTTCTTGGACCATATTCATGTACTTGAATAGCTTGATCATCTCCGCTAGGCTTCGGATGTTCTTATTTCATGTGGTTAGAGTCTTCAATTAGATGTAGCAATCATTTGGGGTGCTTATGTAAGGGGAAAGTACCTTAGGATAACAGCATTGTGCGTCGACTGCTATTGCACAGCATAGCCGAATGCAGCACTGCTGCTGCACCAATATGTCTTTGTTGTGATCCATGGGTCAAACCTACATAAGAGATGAGCTGTTTTCTGAACTCGAGACCTGTTTTCCTTGAAAAGTACATAGTTGTATTTCCAGTGTTCCATGATCAATATTTAGCCTGACTGGCTGTTCTTTTGGGTGTTCTCTGTTTTGTGTTCATTTTCCTCAACTCTGTTTAATTTTTGTAGGTAGCTGGCACCGAAAAATTTACTAGTGTTATTGATTTTCTACGTCGCCAACTACATAGAGAGACACTGGTAAGCAAATTTTTCTAGTCATTTACTCATGTCAGGCGTCAGCCCAATGAGAAATTACTAATACTATTATCTTGGGTGTGTGGTGCAGTTTGTGTATGTCAACAGTGCCTTTTCCCCTAACCCTGATGAATCGGTGATAGATCTCTACAATGTAAGTTATCTTTTCCGCAGCAAGAGAGTTTGACTCTTTAAATTTGATTGAACATTGAAATGTTTTGTGATCTTTATTTTATTTTTCTGGGAGGATTTGAATCTTCTTGTTGAAACATAGAAAGCTAAGTGGAGTTGTTATGTTGACATGGCATATAAGGGTTCCTTAACCATATGTGATCATCTTGACTATCAATTCATCTATAATCTTTTTCCAAAGAAGGGTTTTCAACTTGAGGCACCTAGTGGTAATCAATGTAAAATTCCAATTGGCTGGTACGCTTTGTTTCGGCCTTTGGGTGAGGAAGTCCTTGATGGATTGACAATTTGACATACATCAGTTGCATAATGCCCCATTTTACTTTGAAGGAAGCTGCCCAGATGCTTCGTCCTCAGGATTGAAAAATCTCAGCATCAGTGTGTAGTAGGCTAGTAGAACCCATATTCACCTGCCCAGCATTTAGAGAAAACAAAGTTTCTGTTTCCCCTATCTGCGCTACTGATTATGTATTCCAAGTGTAACCAATTTATCCGTAATAGGGAACCTGTACAGAGCAGATACACTATTGAGGAGCGAATACAGTCTTAGGCAACGAAAGAGGTGGTATATTTTTCGTGTAAGTTATGTGGGAGTGTAAGACACTTTGGTTACAGTTCAGACCGTTGTTATACTCTGTGTGTGGGCCCTTTTGAAACCTTCTGTTACATCAAAGAATTCTTTGTCCGGCGCAAATCTTCCTTTTGAAACATAATTTGAGGCAGCTGCTCTGTGCAAGTGTAAGAAACTTTTATTTCAAACCTTAATTTTCCTTGTGTATGGTATGCGGAGGAACTTCTATTGCAATGTACTGTCTTGCATCTTCATTTCCTTTGAAATTAAGTTGCTCCCTGCCTCCCCCCACTCCCCAGCAAACTTAACTAAAAACAAGAACCTTTATACACTCAGCTAAGTTTTGTTATGCTAACTTTTTGCATTGATGGTAAGCTGGTTGTGAATTACGCTTGTTCCATGGCATGGGGCTGACTTTGTGCTGGTTTTGAATAGATGATGCAGCTACACCATTTTACATGTAAGTTTTCTCCTTTAGTGTGAATTTCTAGTAGGAGTCCTGCTTCAATTTGGTTTGATGTCTGCTGCATGTATTAATCTATATATCTGATTAGAACTTATGGAGATGTTACATGTTCTGGGGATTAATTGGTACTGTACAAAACTGGTGCTGATTTTCGTTAATAAAGTGGACTGGACTCTGCTTATGAGAATATCTAAATTAATTCTGCACCATGAAATATCCCCCCTCCCCCCTCCAACATCTTCCATTACTCTTGCTCATGGAACTATGGAAGCCTATCGTCTATTACTAGGTTTTAGTATTTGCTGTACAACCATGGTTGAAGTCAAACATTGATATGCAATTCAGTGTTAACGGCAACCGCATATTCTTCAATTGTCAGTTATTTTTTTCCTTTTCTTCCCTCTCTCACTTGGGAAGAGTGCCCACCCTCCTGACATCCCTAAAGAGTTGTTCTTTTTTGCCTGTATTTCTGCTTAGATGCTCTTTGGAGTCTTTGCAGCCATGAGTTCTTTTCTTGGCTCTGATTGTTTTATGTTTAAATTTGTGGCCAGATACCGTCTTGTTACAACAGATGTTTTACGAGGTTGCTACGAGTTGAAGCTCTTCACCTAATTAGACTTTGGGATGAGGATGCAGCTTAAAAATTCATAAAAGGTTGATAGATGGATGAAGATTACCAGGTTCCACTCTCTCTGACTCAAGAGAAAAACGGAAAACTCCTTACACAATTGTTATGTGGTTTAACAGGACATGTCATAGGACACCATAACTACATTTTATGATTCTCTTGATTGATTGTAAAGTTAACACGATTTGTGTTAAATTCTGTAAATAACAGAAGAAATTATTTCCTAGTCTTCAGTTCTTCCTACTTGCTTTTCACCTTCTAAGTAGTATGTTGTTTTGTCTGTGGATGGTGACCGGAGAATGGAAGAGGGCATACAATATGAAAACATGTCAAATTGACCAAATGATGAAAATGAAAAGTGAAAGACAATGGATTCATAGTGATAATTCTGGCATTTCAACTTGATTCACTTATACATACCTTGCTACTTTTCATTCTTGACAGAATGCAATTCGACACGATTCAACATCGAATCTCAACCCGAATGCAAAATTCGAAGGGACGTATGACCCGATAACTAATCGGGCCATATTACAATTTACAGGAGAAGTTGGACGAGCCACCCACAACCCATATCAGGTCAGCTGATCACTGACACAAACAACCAGCACAAATTGTATTCACTGATTGTCCATTTGCTAACAAAGTTAAAATGTCACAGTTTTTGGCTCTTTATAGGAATAATTAATACCACAACTATAAATCTATAATACCCAGATAAATAAATAATTTAAAACGCTAAGAAGGAAGTGTGAAAAGTGGACCAAGAAGGGAAGAAATAAAAAAGGCAGCTTAATTGACCTGCTGCTAAAAGATAGTAGTACCAGCAAAATGCCATAACGCCACTGTTCTGATTATTCATCCTGCAATCACGGACCACCTCATATCTTAGGCACACCCACTAGTCACACAACTTGACATCTTAACCGTCAATTCCTAATTGAGACCAAATTTGACGGTCAAGATTTGAGATGATTGTGTACCTGAAGTAGACGCGCACACAGGTGACCACATCCTTCCCCCTTGTATCACTCTGTTCTTTCAATTTTTGTTGCTGTCTGTATTATTATGGTCACCCCCCCCCCCCCCTGCAACAACAGAGAGAGAGAGAGAGAGAGAGAGAGATTGAAAGAAGGAACGAAAACCAAGAAGAAGAAACCTTGATTTGTATTTGTACAATCTACAAATCAACAGACAGGACCATAGGAAAGAGACAGGAAATTTTCGAGAATTCTTAATATGATCAATTGATCATGCTAATTGCTAAACATTATAGTGGTTTAGTACTACAGTACATACTTTTGTGGCTAGCGAATATACCCTGCTCTAACTCCATCATTTTGTTAACTCCAAAAATTAAAGAGTTAAAGAATGATCATAAGAAAAAGTGTAATGGACTAGTTTTTTTTTTTTTTGTTTTTTTTTCTTTCCTAAATGTGACCTAATGGTAACCAACTCCTTCTACAACAAAAGAGAAGAACACCTAATTACTTTTAGAAGCAGCACCGCTAAGACCCAAATTGATTACATTCTTGTTAGACGTGGCGATCGAGGATTGTGCATGGATTGCAAGGTTTTACCAGGCGCGTGTGTGTCGACCCAGCATAAGATGGTCGTTTTAGACCTTAAGATGAAGGGGTGGAAGAGAAAGAGAAGCGCACACAATTGTACCAAAATCAAGTGGTGGAATCTTAGAGGAACTTTGGGGAGTCAATTTAAGGCCAAGGTCGAGTCGGATAGCATCTGGAGAAGAGAAGGAAATGAGAGTCAAATGTGGACAGGGGTGGCGGATCTCACTAGAAATGCGGCAAAGGAGACATTAGGAGTTGCAAGAGGGATAGGAAGTAGCAAGAAGGAATCCTGGTGGTGGAGTGAGGACATTCAAAACAGGGTGAAGGCTAAGAAGGTTGCCTATAAAGCACTAATGGATAGCACTATAGATGAGGAAAGGGTGGAGAAGCGAGAAGTCTACAGAGCGGCAAAGAAGGAAGCAAAGAAATCAGTAGCAGAAGCCAAAAGTAAAGCCTATGAGAGCTTGTATCAAAAATTGGCTACTAAGGAGGGAGAACAGGACGTTTACAGGTTGGCGAGAGCTAGGGAGAGGAAGACTAGAGACCTGGATCAAGTTCGTTGTATTAAGGATGAGGCGGGACGAGTTCTAGTGGACGAAACGAACATCAAGAGGAGGTGGCATGGGTATTTCAATGAGCTTTTTAACAATGTTGGAGACGTAGACATTTCGTTGGGAGATCTTAGCACATCCGAGCAACACCGTAACTACAGCTTTTGTCGTCGTATTACGAAGGAAGAAATCAGAGGGGCCATGAGGACGATGAAGAGTGGAAAGGCAGTAGGACCAGATGAGATACCCATAGAGGTATGGAAGAGTTTGGGGGAGGAAGGTTTATTGTGGTTAGTTAGGCTTTTCAACATGATCCTCAAATCTGCAAGGATGCCGGAGGAGTGGCGGCTCAGCACATTGATTCCTCTATACAAGAACAAAGGAGATATTCAAAACTGCAACAACTATAGAGGTATTAAGTTACTCAGTCACACCATGAAGCTATGGGAGAGAGTGATTGAGAAGAGACTAAGGAAGAGTACTCTTATCTCGGAGAACCAATTCGGTTTCATGCCAGGGAGGTCAACAACAGAAGCGATTCATCTGATTAGACGTTCTATGGAGTACTACAGAGATAAACAAAGGGACTTGCACATGGTTTTCATTGATTTGGAGAAGGCGTATGACAGGGTACCCAGAGAAGTTATGTGGAGGTGCTTGGAATCCAAGGGGGTTTCAGTCGCCTATATCCGAGTGATTAAGGATATGTATGAAGGAGTGAGGACTAGGGTCAGGACTACAGGAGGGGAAACTGAGCAATTTTCTATAGATATTGGGTTACATCAAGGGTCATCGTTGAGTCCCTTCTTATTCGCAACCGTTATGGATGAGCTCACTAAGACTATCCAGGGGGATGTGCCTTGGTGTATGTTGTTTGCCGACGACATTGTTTTGATAGACGAGACTAGAGAAGGTGTTAACGCCAAACTAGAACTTTGGCGGGATACACTAGAGTCAAAGGGATTTAAGTTAAGTAGGACAAAGACCGAGTACTTGGAAGGCAAATTTACAAGAGATGGGGTTGCCTCGGATATGGAGATTAAGATTGGTACTGAAGTGGTACCGAAGAGGGATTGTTTCAAATATCTCGGTTCAATCATACAGGGAAACGGCGAGATCGATGATGACGTGACTCATCGTATCAGAACAGGGTGACTAAAGTGGAGGAGTGCAACGGGAGTTCTATGTGACAGAAAAATTCCACTAAAACTTAAAGGCAAATTTTATTGTACAGCCATCAGGCCAGCTATGCTATATGGGGTGGAGTGTTGGCCGGTGAGGCAGGTGCATATATAGAAGATGCGGGTGACCGAGATGAGGATGCTTCGATGGATGTGCAACTCTACAAGAAGAGATAGAATTAGGAACGAAGTGTTGAGAGGTAAGGTGGGAGTGACCGATATTGACAACAAGATGCGAGAAACAAGGCTTAGGTGGCTTGGGCATGTGAGGAGAAGACATCGAGATGCACCGGTGAGAAGGTGTGAGAGAATTACACTTAGAGACTGTAAACGAAGAAGAGGACGCCCGAAGAAGACTTGGGGAGAGGTAATCAGGCAGGATTTGACCCTTCTAGATCTTACCGAGGACTTGGTCCTAGATAGGAAATTATGGCGTAGCAGGATTCGTGTAGAGGATCCTCGTTAGATTATGGTTGTGCATTGGCTAGTACTAGAGGTTGAGTCATTTTGTTTATAGCCTGTAGCGTCTCCTTCACTTTATGTTGTTCAAGTAGTAATATCTTGTATTAGTATGTTTAATGCTTTACTTCTCTTGCCCTTTTGATCATTCTTTGTTGCTTTAAAAAAAAAAAAAAAAACCTTTTTGAAAATATATTTAAAAAAAAAAAAAAAGAAGTTTTTGTGGGTCTTTCGGAAACAGTCTCTCTTCTAGGCGACTAGTTAGGGGTAAGACTGCGTACATCTGGACCTCCCCAAACCCCGTCCTAGGCGGGATACTTACTGGGTTATTATTGTTGTTGTCGTCTTTCCTAAATGTGTAATGGACTAGTTGTATGTATCTATACACATACCACTCATTGTGTAGACTGTAATGATCAATGATTAAACTAGGGAGTAATACGGGAACGGAAACGCGGACATAAGAAATGTGGATATGGAAAACACATGTTGATTGCCGTTTCCGTGCTTACTTGGGCCATTAGTTGGATAATTGGAATGTCTAGTGAGGTCCAATTTGTATTGTACTACTAATAGGCATCATGTCACTGAGTATATACTACTACGTATAAATACATGGTAGAAATTATATTTTCAAATCTTTGGAACGTTATGCCAGTAATTTTTTTTTTTTTTTTTGTCTTTGCCAAGGGTATCCACCATCGATCACAGTGACTAACCCTCTCGTTCCAACTGTCAGCGCACTAAGCGGTACTGGCTAAGGGATTTTTTCCATTCGCAAGAGTTGGGATTCGAACCCCCAACCACTTGTTTAAGGGATGAAGTGCTGAACCACTACACCAACCCATCTTGGTTACGTTATGCCAGTAAGTAAGTATGCAAGAGGACACCCCTCAAAAAAAAAAAATAAAAAATAAATAAAAAGTATGCAAGAGGACAAAAATAGAATTGAATAAAATTATTGTTGGTGACAGGGGAACGTAGAAAATCTGGGGTTGGCCTTTCTATTTCTTTGAAGTTCGAGCTCCTACAAAACTCATAACCCCCCACAACCCATAAGCAATAACTCCATAACCTCAACTGAGACTGAAACTCACAGAGAGAGAGAGAGAAATGAGCAATTGGTTAGGATTTTCTCTCACTCCACATCCACATCTCAATGTGGAGAATGATGATGATGAAGACAACCTACAACTCCAACATGGTGCAGCAGGAGAAGAAATACCACCACCATGTTCTTCTTCTTCTTCGCCACCGCCGCCTCATCATGTTATGCCTCTCCGCTCTGATGGCTCTCTCTCTCTCCTCAACGGCGCCTTTCACCACCTCCCTTTTACCCGCCAAGGTCAGCCCGGCCCCACTCAATTTATTTGCACCATTCTTTTTTCTAAACAAAAGGTGCAAGTTTATTTGTAGCTTTTTTGTAATATATGTGTATCCGGAATTTTATTCAATCTTCTAATAATCTTCTGAAATATATATAGTGACATTTTATCTTCTACTAGCTACTAAACCGTTACAGCATACATATATATATGCCATTTTTCTGTAGAAGGTTATCACTTATCAAGTGCAATCAAAATGGCTGAAACTTGTGATAAGATGACATGAAAATTTGATCCTCTTCTTTAAATAATAATAAAAAAAAATTGCTTAGACTGACAACATCATTAACATTAACATTACCTCCATGCCTCCAAAGAGGCTCCCGCCTAAACAGGGTAAAGGGGGTCGGTTGTACGCATCCTTAGGTTGTTTCTGTTAGAACGTGAGACTCTGTTTCTGCTAGAATTGACAATATCAAAGCTAATAATTATAGTTAATGTAGAGGAATTATTTTGAATTAAAGTATTTGTTTTAGTTGCATGGATGAAGTTGCTTAAAGATTTTCTTTATGTTTTTGGTTGTGGATTATTATTAGAGTGGAGGTATGATGATCATGATGACCAACATCCAAAGTTAGAAGATTTTATGGGTACTTGTTGCTACACAAGCTCAATAGACCAAGAAGAAGATCATCCCAAAATGGTAAACATGATCAATGTGAATGCACTTCCCCAGCAAGAGTTAGAATTCACCACCCCAAATAATAATGGTCATCTCCAAATCCAAACATGCCCTTATAATCCTCATCATGATCCTTCACCACCAGATGACCCTCAATCGGCGGGTTGTTACTCATCGCTCTTTGACGGTGCCGCAATTTCCGAGTTCAAGTCATGGCTCAGGCAAAACCAAAACCCCATCACGACTCTGGTAGGTCCCACTTCTATTCAAGCTGTAGTGAACCCAAAAGTGGGGCCCATGGTGGTGGTGGATACCAAGAAAAAACAGAGAGGCCAACCTAAGGACCTTGTTCCTAGAAAATCAATTGACACTTTTGGACAAAGAACTTCTCAATATCGTGGAGTTACAAGGTCAGTACTGATTACAGTATTTAATTTTAAGTTTTCTCGTAACAAATAAATTTCGGAAACAACTTGTTTATAAGGCGATTAGTTAGAATTAAGACTGCGTATATTCGGATATTTCCAAACCCTGCAATTATCGGGGTATTTATTGGATTGTTGTTGTAGTAACAAAGAAATATTCAGTGTATAAAAGGGTGAAACATTATAGCATTTGTGCTTGGTTATTATCTAGGTTGTGGATAATTGATTGTCACATTTTAATTTTGTTTCTATTAAATAATTGTGGTGTGATATTGGTGTTTTGTTGTGCTTGTTTTTATTGGTGAAAAATGTTGGGTCAGGCATAGGTGGACGGGGAGATATGAGGCCCATTTATGGGATAACAGTTGCAGGAAAGAAGGACAAACCAGGAAAGGAAGGCAAGGTTAGACCATTTTTAGTATACTGTAAATAAATAAACATGCTTTTTCCATTTCACAACTATTTGAGAATTTGCATGATTGATTGGTAAGTTATTGGTATGCCTGAATGGTTACAAGCACTATTCTGATGCCAATCACATTATCTTGTTAAGTAATCTGAATTCGAGATGAGATTCTCTCCGATCACTCCCTCCAATAAACTTGTGCAATATAGATATTGGAGGGATGGATCGAAGTGTATCTTATCTCAACGAACTTGATCAACCTGAATCGAAATTAAGATATGTATCTTATACTCAATTTTTTATAAGTTGGAACTAACTATGTTCTTTCTTTTTCCTTTCCATATTTTTGGCGATCTGAAATTTTGCTTCATTGCAGTTTACCTCGGTATGTGGAACTACCTCTCAACACTATTTGAATTTTCTTCCTTGTTTATTCATATACAATATGCATCGCAACAGTTTTTCTTGTAACGTTCTCTGTGGATGCATGCTGATTACTGCGCTAGCTACTGGCTAGTCAGGCCACTTGATGTTTGTAGACTTGCAAATTGTAATAGTACTTCTTTCATTTTGAAGGTTCTAATTAAACAGATTTTGTTTGAGGAAATTGCTTGTATGAGTAACCTCACCTTAAGGTCGCCTCATACGAGTTTTTGTGGAATACATATTAGTTGTTGACTTGTTTTCAATAGTGGAGTATTTAAATTGCTCCATATTGAGTACAGTAATTAACAATTTATTTTTCGGAATTTTGTAATGTACCAGGTGGTTATGACAAGGAAGAAAAAGCAGCCAGGTCTTATGATTTAGCAGCACTAAAATATTGGGGTCCAACTACGCATATAAATTTTCCAGTAAGTTGTTATTTAGCGTTACTATTTTTTGGTGCAGAGCGTTACTATTTGGCCATGCATAACACCAACTCATTTTAGCTAACTGTACCACTTCAATTCCATGATGGGAATTTACCTAATATTCATAATCTTTTTTTAACCAGATTAGTAATTATGAGAAAGAACTTGATCAGATGAAGAACATGAGTAGACAAGAGTTTGTTGCTCATCTCAGAAGGTATATTCACTTTTCGTTTTGCAAGTCTTTTCTTTTATTAAAAGTTATAGGAGATGCATATATACACATAAATTACTGAACATGATAGTTGATTGGTCCGAACTCAAAGCCGGTTAACGAACACGTATATAAGTTACAAGTAGTCCTTAAACATAATTAATTATGTTTGCTAAGTGAGACGGGGTGTTCTTTTCCTCGTTCAGTTCAATCCAATAATCTATTTTTTCGCTCACATATCACTATTAAGTTCAGTTCGGTGAAAAAGAACACACTCTCAATATACGTATTTGGTTTCGATTTATTATCTATTATGTTATGATGTGGCTTTTATAAGGTAAATATGCAATTAAGTACTTTCACATATATGAACTCAACAGGCAAAGCAGTGGATTTTCAAGAGGGGCATCAATGTACCGAGGAGTAACAAGGTATGTGTATGATAATGATATGGCAGGCGAACAATAACAATAATACTAGTAATAATCAATAAAAGCCCTCTATTATTATTTACTGCAAAGGTGGCAGCTTTTGTTTTCAATCATAAATATTTCAATTATACAATTTACATATTTGGTAGTATAATGATTTGAAGGTCCTTCTATCAATAGCTCTATCCAACTTTCCTCTTGTTTTGGTTGGGGTGACTTTGCTTTCACAGACATCATCAACATGGAAGATGGCAGGCTCGAATTGGAAGAGTAGCAGGCAACAAGGACTTGTACCTTGGCACTTTTAGTAATTCTCTTTCCTCTTTCCACAATTACGGTTATCTAGTCAATTGAATTCAATTATTACTTTCAAAAAAAGTATTTCTTCTAGTAAAATGATCATATGTTGCATGATTATCTTTCTAGTTTTGATTATCGCAATTTCTTAGGTATATTCAGGTGTACTGAGATAGGTACATCCGCCCCCTTTTAAAAATGCGGTTATGATTTGAACAAAGATGATACTGTACATGTTTTGGTTGATCAGCCTTTAGTTATGTTCCACTTATATAGAATGACATTGTTGTTGTGCCCTGTATTAGGCACACAAGAGGAAGCGGCCGAGGCCTATGACATTGCTGCCATTAAATTCAGGGGAACAAGTGCAGTAACAAATTTCGACATAAGTAGGTACGACGTCAAGAGAATATGTTCTAGCTCGACCCTCATTGGAGGTGATCTAGCAAAGCGGTCACCTTCAATTGAAGATTGCGATTCTCACTCTCAACAACCACTTGCTCTCACAAATGGCGAGACTACCTCTGATGTATTAGCCGACATAATGTGGAATAATGTCGATGCTAACAACCAAATTCGCCATCCTCATGATGAGGATCATTCAGGCCTAAACAACACAATGTCACTACAAGGTTCCGAGTATGAAGAATGCGCGACGAATTCTAGGGTGGCCGAGCATGGTGATGGTGGTAATCGGCTTAAAAATTTGGGTGCTGTCCCTCAGGTTCCAGTATTTGCGCTTTGGAATGAGTAATTAGTTTACTGGTTGATTTTGGAAGTGTGTCATATAGTTTAGAGTTTTTGTCAAATGGTAGCTATGCTGGGAATTAGTACGTATGTATTGCTAAATTAGTCTCCATCTAACTACTAGATCGCATAATTAAGAATCGTGTAGGCAGATAGATTTAGTAGTCAGTAATAATTGGTAGCGTTGACAATTGAATCATTCATGGCTATTCATCATGCCTTGTTTACTGTTATATCGAATTTTGTAATGAACCTCCTTTCTATCTACATGAAAAACGAAAAGTATATGACAGTAAAGTACCAACTTTATATTCCAGTTTTACGCTACTTGGTTGTAGGATTCTCCAACATTATTCATTAATTGCGGATTTCCATGACATTTCCTCCCCTTTTTTTTCGAGTCCGGGTCCTCTCCTTTCGTTTGTTTTCATCTCCTAAATGTTAGATTAAATATCCTATTATTATATTGATTCTTTGAATTTATTGAATCGTAAAATTAGCTAGAAGTTCATCTAACCATCCATTTCGTTTACAAAATGGAGAGGATACCAACTCATTTCTTTCTCTCTTCTCCGATCTCTTCCCTTTCGAGCCCAATCACGCAATAGGTGGCTGCAACCTGCATATTGTAGATCCGCCCCATAAGAGACAAACATATAGAAGCAGAGTTCGTTTGGAAAAAAGATAACGTATAGGAACAGAATTGTCACATTGACATTGAAGAATCCAAATACTAGGTTGCATGAATACCGATACAGATACGGATACGGGTGCATGATACTGTAATTCTAAATTTCCTAGGATACGGGTACGGCAAAAATAAAATATAAAATATATAATATAACAACTTTTTAAAAAAAAAGAGAAGGTTAAGTACAATTCAATTTATGACCTTTACTGGCATTGTTAACATTAATATACCATTCTCAATTAAAAATGCAAGATCAGAGATGAAAAACGCGTGAGTAAGTTGATGACTAATTAGTTGTTGGTATGGATGTATGGAAGATAATTAAAGAGAGTTGGCGAACATACCATCTGCTCCGGTAGGCGTAAGCCTTCAGATCAGACAAGATAGAGGCTATAATGAGAGAGAAAAATCAATTCTTTTGCGTTCCACAGAGATATATTTAAAGAAATACTTAATCTTTGTTGCAAAAAAATAATTAATTGAAGTGTTTGCTGATTTAGCGTATTCTTAAAGTATTCACCGTGTATCCGAGGAGCGAGTATCGGTAATTTTTTTCGGAAAAAACTAATATGAAAATAGGATACTTCTCCGATATGCATCGGGTGCGTATTCCAAAGTATCGGACGTGTATCCTAGAAGTATCAGTATCCGAAACGTATCGGATACGGGATATTGTTGTTGGGCCGTGAAACCTAGTCCAAATATGCTTTCTGATGTACGAGTATATGTGTAGGGTAATATATATGTACCTGTACGGGGTTGTGTAAGAGCCTAATACCTATCTAGAGAAAGGCTCAGGGCTCACCTGCTCAGAGCTGGAAAGAAAATTTAGAGACAGATACGATGCAGAAAAGAAAGATCCACATAAATCTAAGCTAAACAACCGAATCAAAACATGACAAAACTTGGTAATTTCTGGTCAATCTATTCAATGAGACAAAATTGTAACATGACAAAACTATGAGAGAGAGAGAGAGAGAGAGAGAGAGAGAGAGAGAGAGAGAGATTGACATCTCCCCATCAAAGTTGAGTCACCTTCATACCCTGTGGCCTGTGCCAAACTGCCAATGCCAGTCTCTCTCTGGTCTCTGCACCCCAATTGTGCCATAGATTGCATTCATAATAGTGCCATAAGGCAAGTAGGGGCCTGGGTTACACAAAGTCCACGAAGCTAGTAAAACATACTCCCAACTATCCATTGTGAAAGCTATATATTACGTAATATGATATATTATCTCTAATATTAATGTTAATACAAATATTTGGTCATTACTGTATTGGACCTATTGGTACTATTTTACTCCACAACGTATTAATATATCTGATGGGACAAGACGAAGGGAACCCTGCCCTTCCAGGCTGCCGCGAAATAACACTGGCAAATGCTTACTGGCCTGCTGCCTTTAATCCATAAAATACATAATCCCTCCATTTGGAAATAATAGTTAACTTATTCTTTTGTATCGTAATTTGAACTAAACAAAGAGTGTTTTACCTTTCATTTTTTTCATGTGCTAACGGTTTAACCCCCTCAAATCATTAATCAACTTAGAGTGTGTTCGTTAAGAGTTTACTGTGTCAGTTTCAATGGTTATATTCAGTTTAGTAGTGTTCAGTTTAAAAACATATTTTTTGTCTCACATAAGTTCATTTTAGTTGATTTGATTTACTTAAAGGACCCTCGGTGCCCCATGAGGGTCATCCGGATCCCCGAGTTTCGATATCATCCATGTCTTTGGTTTTCCAACTCTTACACCAATGTCCCGTAAAACGCCCTTCCAAGCCTATCAGGGACCGGATAATCGACCCAAGGGCCTCCCATGTCCCCTAGGGGTGTTCCGTGCAATGTGGTGCAAAAATTTACACCTTCATTCCGAGGCCTCCTGGAAGCCCAAAAAACGTGGATTATATACTTCGTTTTTGGGAACCCAAGGCCCAGGTGTCATTTTTGCCTTAACTTTTCCGGGGGGTTTATCATGACCCTAGAGTATCCTCGGTGCCCCAGGAGGGGCATCCGTATCCCCGAACTTTGATATCACACATGCCTTTGGTGTTTCATCGTCTTGCACCTGTGTGTCGTAAAACGCCCTTTCAAGCCTATCAGGGACCGAGTAAGCGACCCCGAGTGCCTCCCATGTCTCCTAGAGGTGTTCCGTGAGAATATAGTGCGAAAATATCCACTTTTGTTCTGGGCCTCCTGGAAGCCCCAAAAAACGTGGATTAGCCTTCGTTTTCGGCTTCTGGGGGCCTGGATGTGATTTTTGCCCAAACTTCTCTTGTGGGTTTATCATGACACTAGAGAATCCTCGGTGCCCTGTGAGGGTCATCCGAATCCCCGAACTTCGATATCACTCATGCCTTCAGTGTTCTAACCCTTACATTGGTGCCATGTAAAAACACCCTTACAAGCCCATCAGGACACGATAAGGGACCTCATGGGCCTCTTATGTTCCCTAAAGGTGTCCCGTGCGATGTTGTGCAAATATATTCACCTTCGTTTCGGGGCTTCCCGTAAGCCAAAAAACATGGATTATATAGCCTTCATTTTTGGCCTTTGGGGGCCCGGGTGTCATTTTTGCCAAAACTTTTTCGGAGGGTCTATCATGACCCTAGAGGATCCTTGGTGCCCCGGGAGGACCATCCGAATCCCCGAACTTTGATTTCACCATGTTTTCGGAGTGTTTTGGCCCTAACATTATATTGTTGTCCTGGTAAAAATCCCCTGGACAAGCAAGTCAGGGACCAGATAATGGAAGCCGCGGGCCTCTTATACTCCCTAAGGGATGTCCCGTGCGATCGGTGCGAAAATATCCACCTTCGTTTTGGGGCGGTCTCTTGGAAGTTTGAAGCGCAAAAAAGGTGGATTGTAGCCTTTTATTTTAGGCATCCCAGGGCCCAGTTCCCGTTTTTGCCAAACTCATCCGGGGAGTTTATTGTCACCCTAAAGGACCTCTAGTGCTTCAGGACGGTCATCCGGGTCCCTGAATTTCGATTTCACCCATTGGGATATGGGATTTGGGACATGGGATATGGGCGCTGGCCTGGGACATGAGGCACGATGCTCGCTGGGCGTTGGGACATGGGCCACTTAGATTTTGTTTCAATAAATTTTTGATGTACTTAGTTCATTTCGATCCATTGTCTACTATGATAATATTTGGTTGAAGAACTTTATAACATAGTATTCTCAAGTTTGTTACTAAAAGGCTAATAATCGTTTCCTAAGCACTCGACAAATATAGATTAATGTTTACAGTATGACTAATCATAATAAGTAGAACTGTAATGCAACAAACAATGTCATTTAAAAGTAGATACCTCTAACTTTTATAGAGACACAACAAGCCGATGAATGACTTCTTATGTTTGTTAAAGGCTAATACACGGCCAGTGGGTGACTATCACCATAACTTGAGGGCATCACTCCCCCTAACATTTTAATACTTGTCCTAAACAAATTAAGAGTCATGTTGTGGATGAAGCTCTCCAAATTTTGCGTTGGTGTTGTTTTAGTTTTATTTACTAGTTAATCACAATAGCACCAAAAAAGAAACAGAAAATTATTACAACAAAGTTAGAAACAATACAACCCATCAACATACGTGAAATTCTTAATAAAAAAAGTACCCAAAAAGAGTTAAAACATTCCATGCATCACAAGGACATGTACACTAATTACTATTCAGTTTAGCTCATCTTAATTTAGTGAAAAAGAAGAGACCCTTACAGCCTGTTTGGGAGTTTTGGGTGGGAAGGGAATGAGGGGGAAGGGAAGGGAAGGGAGGAGAATGAAGGTGAAAATTTTCACCTTGTTTGGGAGTTTAAGTAAGGAGAAGGAAGGGGAATGGAGTGGAACCAATTGCTGTCACTTAAAAATTTCTCTTCCCCTCCATTCCCCCCCAATTTAGGGGGAAATAAAAATTGAGTTAATGGAGGGGAATGGAGGGGAACTGTTCCCTTTCATTCCCCCCCCCCCTTCCCTCTTTAAAAAAACTGACATACAAAGAAAACTTTTTATTTCCTCCTCATTTCCATCCCTTCTCATCTATTCTCCAACTCCCAAACAGACTCTTAATTTTTCAAAATTCATTAATCTAACTTAGATCTGGACATATACGACTGCTTGGGCGGTTGGGCCACCTCAGGTTGTCATTATATTATGGGCTGGTGTTGTACAAATGAAAGTAGATATGATGGACCCAAGAGCCCCTTTCAGCATCAAATTATGCCCAGATGGCCAGATGAAATGAGATGAGATGAATATACCCTGTTGGAGTACACAGGAGTAAACTATTTTCCTATTACATTCAATTTCATCCATTATAAAAAATGATCGAAAAAAATAAAATAAAAGATCATCTTAGTGAGATAAATTTTGCGCCAAAGGAATATGGTTGAGCGTGTGTCATCCTCATATACTTCTAGCTATTTTTGTTATTCAGCAAAAATAGTCAAAAACCAACTAAAAAGAAGATAAAAATCAACTAAATTTAGCAAAATCATAGGGGAAAAACATACTCTCAGTGTGTTAGACTGATAGCACTTAACAGGTATTTTTTGCTAATCTGTTAGCACTTAACAGTTAACAACCCTATTATTGACAGATATATACTGTATATAATAAGTTTAGTGAAGAATATTTAAGAAAATGAAAATTAATTAACTGAGAAAAGTGAAGGATAGAAAAACACAATAATACAAAAAATTGATATAGGATTCTTTCTTTGCAGTTTCTTCTTCTCTTATTATTCTGTGGAAAAAGACAGCGTGTAAATTGTAATACTCTGTCTGGAAAGAGATCAAATCCAATCCCCCCCCCCCCCCCACCCCCAAAATAACCCAACCGTTGCTGCCCGCCTTGTCTCTCTCTTCCCCATCTTCTCTGTTTGGACCTCTAAGGGGAAAATTCTTTCAGAGAGAGAAAGAAATACCCTCTTTGATTCCCAAAATTGAATCCAACCCTTTTTCCCATATGTTTTGAATTGAATCAATCAATCCTCAAATAGGAGCTCAATCGATGAAACCCAGAGAAAATCTGATGCCCTAACCCTAGATTCTAAAATACCCAATTTCTCATTTTTGATCTCAGAGCTTGAGAATCGAAAATTCTCTATTTTGGATCAATACCCAGGTGCCCATTTGGTCAATTTTTGGAAAAAGTTTCAATCTTTCCATTGGATTGGATGATTTTAACGAAGACCCAGAAAAGAGAGACTTGTGGGGATGCGAATTTGAGGTTGATTTGGCCTGAGAAGCTGCAAAAGCATTGAGATTTATTCATCATAATAATCCCAATGGAGCCTAGGCTGCCATTAAGGACCTTGTTGTATGTAAGTTTGGTGCTTTTATTTGCTTTATTTGCCATCATTGTTGAATCACAACAACAATCACAACAACAATCACAACCCCAACCCCAACAACAACAGCAACAACAAGGAAATCAAACACCACCACCACCAACAACAGGTCCACCACATTCACCACCACCACCACCACCTCCTTCAACTCACTCTCCTCCCCCGCCTTTGCCATTCCGGCCCCCGTCACCGCCTCCAGTGTCGCCACCGCCTCCTCCTGTGTCGCCCCCACCACCGCCTCCATTCGTATCGCCTCCTCCACCGCCACGGTATCCGCCTCCTCCTCCTCCACCACCACCAACACCATATCATCATCCACCTCCAAGATCACCCCATGAGATGACCCCTAGTAATCTAGCTGCTGAGCACAGGACACCCAATAAGAAGCAGAATGTGAATCTCAATATGGGGAAGAAAATTGGGTTGTTGTTTGCTGGCATTGTTGTGATCTTGCAAATTGGGGTGGTGGGTTTCTTGGCTTTTAAGAGGAGACAGCTTTATAAGATGCGTGACTGATGAAGAATGAATGAATGATCATGGCATTTGCAGGGGTTTGTTTTTGTTGTATTGACTTGTTATTATGCATTGAAATTCTTTTTAGGGAGTTTTGCTGATTCTTTTTCCCAGATTGAGGCAAAAAAAAAAAAGGAAGATATTTTAATGCGGCTGATTCGATTAGATTGTGATTGTATTTGTTGTGGGTACATTTGGTAAATGATGACAAGGAGGTGGAGGAGATAGGTTGATATAGTTTTCTTTGGGGGGTTTGTTATGGATCAGGAGATTCAGGAATTGGAATTGAAGCTCTGGGAATTGGGTTCTCCTGGTTTCTGTAAATGGGGTAAATCTTTGATTGGCTTCTTGTTCATTTAAATTTTTTTTCCTTCTTTAAACTTTGTATTGAAATTCCTATATCTTTGTTTTCAATACATTTACAATTCATATTGGGAAATGGAGTTTTTTTTTCTTCCCTCCAAGTTCGTGTATCTGTTTATAATTTCATTTCCACTGATGTAGGCTAACAGTGTATGACTGTAAGGGAGATTGCCAAAAGAAGAATGACATATTGATTCAGTACCAACTGATGTTGAATTTTGTTCCATATTTTAAGTGTGTTTCTAGCACATAGCATGGTTGATGAAAGTGATGAATGAATATTAATTTCATTTCTTGTACATTGGATTAGTGACTTGTGGTGAAATTTTAAGTAAATGTGCTATAAGTTAGTGTTAGGCTGTGTTCATGATATCCAAAATAATGTTGTTCCTGCTGTCTCAAGGGAGGAGGTGCAGAATTATGAAGCTAGCAGTTTGACTCAACGTTGTAAATAGTGTTATGCTGCAGCTTGGGTTAGTGGACATCAATTTTTGTTACACCATTCATTCTTATAGTTGCTATTTTCCGTGCAAGACAATGTTAAGCTCCTTTGTGTTTATGCATGTATGCATTATCAGCATGAATGTGATATTCTCATTTTTGTTGTGGTCTTAGTTTTCATAGTTTGACTAATGATTACTACGGTTGCTTCTTTGCTAACTATTCTTTTCGACTCATTTGGTGATGTGCATTTTGATAGTACTAATTACAAATCTGGTCCTGCTGATATGAGTTGGAAGAAGAGTAAAATTGTACTGAGGTTGGCAAAAGTGTTTGTGGACTGCAGCATTCTATATTAGTAGGTCTGTCAGTCTTTTAACTTGTGGTGTGGGACTTTGAATGGTTGAACATCTCAAATGCTTCGTTGCTGCTGTTTTAGAATCTCACCTGAGTTTGCATGGATTCTTTCTAGGGAAATCACTGCCATTGTTTCAAAGTAAGACATATAGGGAGGAGTTAATCTAAAGCATGCCTGTGTCCTTTAACATTGACTTTGACTTTACTTTTGGGCGCCTTCGATAATTTCTATGTTATTTGGGTCAATAGAGGTCAATCTTTTCTGTTAAATTTGAAGATTCACCTCACTTCTTCATGCCTAAGGTGCTGGATAGTGGATATGTATCTGATGCGATTGTGTCAGTCGATTTGAATATGGAGTAAGAAACAATTATCAACTTACTGTGTGAAAATCAGAATGAATACTTCTTGAAAGATCATGGAGAACTTCAGATCACCTATGTGACTCCAGATCATGTGTCTGTTCTGTGCAGGAAGTAATTCTAAGACAGGCGGCATTTTCATCAATGATTACTGACAACTGAAAGAGGGGTTCAAGAAAAGTAGTGGTAATATTGGATTAGGCTGATATAGAAGAAATAGTGATGCTCCTTTGATTGGCAATAAGTTTCTGGGAGTTGCTTATTACTGTATCTTTCAGGAACTTCGGTTACCTGAATGTTGAGCATCTGCAAGCTCATCAGTTTAGAGCACCAATGTGTTTACATGCTGAATTACCTCAAGGTCAGGGGTATGCGTATGCTTATTTTGGTAGCCTTTAGAAGGCAGCAAATGCTCTGAAGCATGCATGCGATTGAAGTTTCTGAAGGAGGAAAGCCATGGACTGGTTTTGGAAGCAAGTGAATCTAGCTACACCTTTTGATCATTGTAATATCCTTTACAGGGAATGTTATAGAGGCATGTTCGTTTCACATTCTGGCGTTTATTTCATGATCGTGATGTGTCATGTCGATTGCTTTGATCCTGAAGTGATCTTCAGGTAGAGGCAACCTAACAAGCCAACTCACGTAGTTATTCAGTTTCAACTCACGAGGCCTACTCTTTAAGTGTCCTCGTGCAAAATTTTATCTAGGGCAAGGGACATAGAGTAGTCCCAATTGGCTGATCCTTGACAATGTTTCATTTTCTGGAACTATGGTTGACAAGAACCTAATTGTTTCTTCCTGGATAGTTTCTTGGTTGACAATAACCTAATTGTTTCTTGCTAGATAGGAGTAGTTTTTTTGCATCGATAACAATGCCTATTTTCCATGGAAACCACCTCATCTCCATTTATGTTGGATATCTACACTTTCACCATACTAAAATGAGAAAAATTTTGCATTCTCCTCGCAACACATACATATTGTCATTGAGATTGAGTAGGCTACATGTATCTTGTTAACACCTTTGTTTGTGTAAGCCTAATTATCAGGAAACCTCAGGTAATATCCCGATCCCTAAGTATCCTTGGAAGCTGATTGACATACTCAGCTATACCGTCATAGCCAAACAGTAACGTCGATAAAAAGTGTTACTTTTGCTCGTTTTGAGTACAGATTACGCACGCAAATCTTATACATTCCACTACTAGCTAGGGGCCTTCTCTCAAACGAGTGACTCACTAACTGTTCCTTTCGCATGATGCACCACTTCACCTGCCATAGATTTCACCTGTAAATTTAAAGTACTTCACAGGGTGAGGGTGGTCAATTCAACGGAAATCACAGTACTAGAACACCATATAGAAATTGCCAGTACTATTTTTTTTATTTACTTTTTGATAATTAAAAACTGCTTGTATTATTTAGTACTCCTATTAGCTAGCCAGATGACAAAAACCATATGTATAGGCACACACGTATGCGTAGCTGATCCGTTTATATGCATAAATCATAATCAATCAATCATAGTTCTTTCATCTAACATGACTTTGTGAATTACTTGTAAAGAGTAAGAACGTTACAAATAATTGACAAAAAATTAAGGGTTTTTCCATTGTGCCCTTGTGGTCTTAACTTTTCCACTTAATGCTCAATTTTTTTCAATAATCCAGATGATAAGCTATTAACAACGATACAAACCATCACATGATAAATTAACAAAAATTGATCATAAGCATTGGAAGCTAAGTGAAATCATAATATGTACTCCTACAAATTCATTATATACTCCTGTGTATAACCTTGGGTAATACTAAGGCTTCATAAATTTCCATCCTTAAATAATTAAAATAAGAAGTTAGAGCATCATTAGTTATGATAGAATTGAGCTCGATCTTAATAAAAGATCGAGATTAGATTAGATTAGAGTAGATAAGGAGTACCTACAGAAAGTCGAAGCAACAGGGAAGTTGTATTGCCTTCGGTACAAGAGATAACGAATCGACTTCAAAGTTTGCAGAAATTATAACACCCTTTGATAAGACCATCTTCTCCACACATTCTTCTATGTCCTATTTGTTGAACGTTAAGTTGATTGTGGTCCGTGTACAAGGGAAAGGGTTACACTTACACATACACTGAGTGTATATTATACTCCCTTTTTCTATGTGAGTGGGAGGATAAATTTGCCCCTTACTACTTGGGATTTCAAGGGGTAATATGAGTATGGTGAAAAAGGGGGAAAAGGAGGAGATGAGAGAGACAGACACAAAAAAGAGTGGACAAGGGGGTGTAATATACACCTTGTGACCTTGTGTATGGCTAACTTAGTTGGTGTACAAGCCACATGACTGCGTACGTAGCTGATCATCATCACCAACAATATGACTAAGCATATACTCCGTACTATATACTCTCAAAAGTTTTAGGGTCTGTTTGGTTGGAGATAATGATTAAGGAGGTAATGAAATAAATTTATAGGCTAAAATGAGAGGTATGTGAGGTAGTGGGGGTTAGATTTTGTGAGAAGGGGGATAATGATTACTCCCAATTGGGGGATAATAGAAACCCACATCCCCCTAGGGTAATGATATTCCCCCATTTTCCTTCATTTTCTCCATACCTCCCCCTTAATCATACCTTCATCACCATTTCACCTTACTATTTTAGCCTAAAAATTCATTCCATTACCCCCTTAATTATTATCCCAGACCAAACGACCCCTCATTATATTCATTCTACCTAGTTCTCTACTAATTTGATATGTATTTGTAACTACATTAGCTACTACCAACTACTAACTAATACTCCTTACATCAGGTCTTAATACTCCCCGATCCATGGATGTGGTTGGTAGTGATTATTTATTATAACGGATGATGCAAAACCGGTAACACTATTGCGTTTTAGGATCGGGCTTCAAAACAAATGTACGGTGTGTGATTGTCTTATCGGGATTGCGTTCGGTACCAACATAACTTGAAGCTCAATTTTGGGTGTTTTGTTTCCCATCAAGTTCTTTTCATGCTAGAGCATTTTAAATTGAAAATTTAGCATTGTCATCCGACATGAATATAAATTAAAATAACACATCTCTAGTCTTTACTCTTTATCCATATTCCAATGCTTTCTACATTGTCCATCTTCACCGATATCATCATCAGTGATATGCACATCGAGATTCCTTAACCGTTCAATAATTTTATGAACAACGGTTTTTATATGACATATGTTGAAGCCTCAATCTATAAAGACTTTGCTAAGTACTTTAGGTTTTATATGTTGGAGAATTATGGAGTTCAAGCAAACGAAGATCGTCTGCCTAAATTCATTTGAAATGGTTACTCTTATGATATCAATCTTGAAATTCACATCTACAATAATATTGTAATTCTAATAAACTCTCGTTCAGCATGTCTCTTTTTGAGAAGGGACTATTAATTATCGATCGGAAGAAAAGATTTCCGATAATACATATAGCATAGTTGGGGAGCATCATATAATGGGGTATTTGATTGCTTATAATATAACCGACCCTTTGGAACCAGATACCCCATCATATCAATCTTGAATTTCACATCTATAATAACATTGTAATTCTAATAGAATCTCGTTCAGCATGGCTCTTTCTAAGAAGAGACTATTGATTATCGATCGGAAGAAAAGATGACCCATATAGCATAGTTGGGGCGTATCATATGATGGGGTATCTGGTTGCTTATAATATAACCGACCCTTTGGAAGCAACTATCGCAATTTCTACCTCTACGATGAACATATGTCCGTATTTGGTTAGTAGCTAATGTGTTTTATATTTTATTGACACTGGTTAAGGTAACGTCCACCGTACCTACAAGTTGGACGTGCTAAAACATTTGTGAAACATGAGGAATTACACGGCATTATTGTGAGTGACCTTGAGCCATTATAGGCAGTGATGCTCGATACAGACGACATACACTCAACGCAAAATGACGATTGGATCCAAAACAAATAGCTCCCGGTATCAAAGACTAGAAAGATCTCTTGAAGTAGGTTGGCGCTACGGTTCTCTTGATGACGAAAATGGGCTCATTGAAAATTAATCTTCTAACTTGATAACCTTCTAAGCTTAGATGATCGTATAGGTATATTTTCATTTTACTTGAGTTACCTAATCTCTTTGGAATTGGGTTTTTTGGTTTATGAGGTAAAAAAATAGATATATTTTTCTCAATATGCAATGTACATGTCATATACGTTCTTATTTAAATAAAAACAGAGCATAACAAAACCTAACATAACAAAACCCAATAAAAACTAATAGACAGGTGGGCTCAAATAACCACCCTATATAAAAGGTGGGTTTGCCCTGAGTTCAAACAAGTTCTGGCTATATCAAGTGACACTCATACAAAAGTGTCTACAGAGCCAAAACAAAAAAAAAAAGATCCATCAAATTTGAGGAGTTCGATTCCATTGCAATGGTTGCTTTCCAAATGGTCTGTTATATTATAAGCAATCAAATATCCTATCATATGGTGCTCCCCCAATATGCTAACTGGTGCGTCTTTTCTTGTGATAGATAAGCAATAATCCCTTTCCATAGTAGGCCATGCCGAGCGACTATCTATCGGAGTTACAATGTCGGTGTAGATGTGAACTTCAAAATGTATATAATAAGAGTAACCATAGCAAATGAAATTAGGCAATCGGTCCTCTTTTGTTTTTACCCCATATTTCTCAAACATATATAACATAACTTCATGGTCAAAGAGGTCAAAGATTGAGGCTTGACGATGCTTCATAAAAGTACCGCCTATTTAACAAAAATACTGAACCTTTAGGGACCTCAGTGACTCGGAATGAATGTCACCGACGATGAATTCGTTCAAATTGGCAACGTAAAAATCATTGAAATATGGGTAGATGGTGCTACTTTATACTCATGTTGGATCATAATGGCTAAATCATCAATGTAAAATACTCCAGTGTGATAAGAGTTTGAAGGCAGACAAAAACGCCCAAAATTGGGCTTCAAGCTGTGTTAGAACGGAAATCTTACCGTATTTGAATCCCGCAACCCCACTAAGACAATCCCCCACGGTACATTCATTTTGAAACCCGAGCCCAAAACGCAATCTTGTTAGCGGTTTTCCATCATCGGTGATAGTAAATGTATCACTCACGATCACACCCGTGGAGTAGTTATTATCATTATACTTTACGTAAATGGCTCCCGGTACGTTTTTCGCAAAATGCCGGTTAAATCCAAAGTAAATGGATCCCGGTATTAAACGTTAGAAAGACCTCATTAAGGTCGGCGCCTACGGTTTCCTTGATGGCGAAAAAAAGACTATGAGTTACATAATCTCTTTGTAATTGGGTTTTTTTGGTTTATGAGATAAGAAAGAGATATATTTTTTTCAATGTGCAATGTACGTGTCATATACGTTCTTATTTACATAAAAACAGAACCTAATCAAACCTAACCTAATAAAACCCAAAAAAAATTAATAGATAGGTGGGCTCAAATAACCACCCAGGCGGGTTCGCCCCTGAGTTTCAAACAAGTTTTGGGCATTTTAACCACAATCAAGTGGCACTCATACAACAATGTTTACGGAGCCAAAACAAAGGAAAATCATCAATCTACTCAGCATTTGCTACAAACAACCTATATTAGATCAACATAGTAGTTCACCTCCACAATTACTAGAGCATTTGGGTATGGTGATTTGGAAATTTTGTCCGTCATCGATTCACACTAATATCAAAACATTTTATATAGATGATTTAGTATTCATCAATTTAGTAGGAAATCAATTTATTTTCGTTGCTTTGATACGTTGAGATAAACATATATCGTACGTACATTGCACATTGAGAAAAATATGAAATTTTAAAAGATAAAAAAGGAAAAAATTTATATATATGAACTAGAGGAAAGCTAAAAAAAATATAATTTTAAATATAGGATATTATTATGAGGTATAAACATGAGTGAATAATAAACGATATTTATATGCACCACTTGAGCAACAACCCATGTGCAGCTAAATATTTTGCGTTCTATTTTTATATTCTTATTCATCTAAAAAATCAAAATATACAACTCCGATCATCCAACCTTTGAAAAAAATTACTTTCCAATTTCAGATCAATAGCAATGGCAAAACACGGGATTGCCTTGATTTGTATACTCTTTAACAACACAATCATGCTAGCAATTTCCAAAATTTTGAACCCAGTCATAGGCCATTACATCATTGGAGAGGGGGAAGACTTAGGCATCAATATCCCAAGTCTTGAAAGTCTTGAAATTTGAGAGTTTAGTTATTTAGTTTTTTAAATTAGGTGGTTAAGAAATCATAAATTTTCTCTTAATTGCATTATGGTCGAATATAAGCTGTTACTACTATTTTTCCTTTCCTAGCTAACTTATAAGAAGTCAGGTTTTTACTACCGCGCTACCTACCCTAAATTGAGGTAAAATTTTATTAATGTCTTAGGGCTCCTCATATTTAGTTCGCCTTAGGGGCTCTAAGATATTAGGGACGAGCATGTTTAGCACCTGGTGACATGCCTGGCACTTTTCTTATTGGTCTTAAGGTATTTGGATTACTGGTTGGGGATAGTAGTACAATGTACCTACCTACCATCTTTCAGAGGTGGATTTTACCATTAGTAATGAAAGTTTATGATAGAATTCTGAACCGCAGTACTCCAACTCCCCCAGCGCAGGCAGCTCCAGCTCCAGCTCCGCCCTGCTCCTTTGTTAAAAACATTTTGTCGACTGGGCCTCCACCAGTATCACCTGTTACTGAGTCGACTGGGCCTCCAGCACCAACACCTGCTACTGAGTCGACTGGTCCTCCAGGAATTCGACCAGTTACTGAGTCGACTTGAGTCAACCAAACCTTGGGGTAAACAGAAATATTTCCCTTGGGGTAAACAGAAATATTTCCCTTGTCTCTCCTCTTTTTTCCCCTATAAACCCATTTGCGATCATTGATTACCCAATTTTTTGGGTTCATCACACTCTCTTTCCTCTTATGAACCCAAATGGGATCACCAATATTCATGCTCTAACGTAACAAAACCCAAAAAAAATTAATAGATAGGTGAGCTCAAATAACCACCCAGGTGGGTTCGCCCCTGAGTTTCAAACAGGTTTTGGGCATTTTAACCACCATCAAGTGGCACTCAAAGTTTACAGAGCCGAAACAAAAGAATATCATCAACCTACTTGCATTTGCAACAAGCAACCTATATTAGATCAACATAGTAGTTCATCTCCACAATTATTAGAGCATTTGGGTATGATGATTTGGAAATTTTGTCCGTCATCGATTCACACTAATATCAGAACATTTTATGTAGACGATTTAGTATTCATCAATTCAGTAGGAAATCAAATTATTTTAGTTGCTTTTATACATTGAGATAAACATATATCGCACGTATATTGCACATTGAGAAAAATATTTGAAATTTCAAAAAAGAAAAACGAATTTTTTTTTGTATATATGAACTAGAGGAAAGCTAAAAAAAAATAAAAATTTAAAAATATGATATTATTATGAGGTATAAACATGAGTGAATAATAAACAATTTATATATGCATCACTTGAGTAACAACCCATGTGTAGCTAAGTATTTTGCGTTCTATTTTGATATTCTTATTCATCTAAAAAATTAAAATATATAACTCCGATCATCCAACCTTAGAAAAAAAATTTATTTCCAATTTCTGATCAATGGCAATGGCAAAACACGGGATTGCCTTGATTTGTATACCATTTAACAACACAATCTGATTTTCAACATTTTGAACCCAGTCATAAACCATTACATCATTGGGGAGGGAGAAGGCTTATAAGCCCATAACACACAAATATCACCTTCAATCCTAAAATTGAGGGTAATGAGCAAGGTGCATGAGACAAGCTTTTAGCAAAGACGGGGTCAATACTTGTGTTGGTTAATCAGTTTGTCTGGTATGTTCGTTATTGAATATGGGAATCCGAACATGACGTAGCGGGGGTGTCTCAATTGCCATTCACTTGTATCCTCTTTTTGACTAGCAAAAAAAAGTGTTTTATTGGAAGCTAAATTGACATATAATTAGTCACCACCACACCTATCTATTTCCTATATTTAGGGATGTAAATGGGTTCATCATCCGCGGATATTCAATCCATCCGAATCAACTATATGGATAAAAATCCGAATAAAACGAGTCTTTCACGGGTGACGGATCGGGTTGGATTCGGGTGGAAATTTCTCATCCGCTAACCGCTCCGCGAACCCATTTACCATCCGTTTTATGATTTGTAAGGTTTTGATGTATGACTTTAGTATATAATAGTTATTTATTTTTTATTTTTGTTATATGGATCTTTTAAGCATGATATTCGGAGGAAAAATATTATTTAGGAGATATTTAACAAATAATACATGTTATTAAATATTACCAATTAATAATCCGTTTATCATCCGCTCCATCCGTTAATCTGCGGATGACAAATGGAGCGGATTAAAGTTGAATGATTTGCGGGTGACGGATGGAGCGGGTGAACTTCGCGGATGGAGCGGATGATGAGTCATTCGCATCGAATCCGATCCATTTACATCCCTACCTATATTAGAGACACACTAACTCGTATGTTCCAGTGACACTACTAACTCTTAACATCTATAATTGAAATATGACAAGCCTTATTAGCTTTACCACTTTACCAAAGCTAAGAAAGACAACTCCTTTTTGGGTTCGTAAACGCTACATACCTTCTTTTCTGGTGCTTGGTTTGCATGACGTCATATTTGTAAGAGGTATCTCACCTTGAGACCCATACAACTTTTGTGTTTGACATTTAATTGATTAATAAAATAAAAACGCTTAATTATTTAAAAAATAAAATAAAAATGACCTTAACAGTTAACACTCCTATTTTGATGGATAGTTGAATCATGGATGGTTAGTACAATAGTACTCCCCCTTACCAGTTATCATGCATACTTTGCTTCTACGAGAGTACATTCTAGTAAATTCCCACAAATAATCACTTCGTTGTTTTAACTACCGCCAGTATAGTTCCAAAATTAGTTATCCTGCAATTAGGATGTAGAACACAACGAGAGTTTTGTTAGCTCCAAGAGTATGTGTAATGAACTTTTGACTCTTTGGATCTTTGAGCTACGGTTCCTATCCTTTATTAATAAATTACTCTAATTATCAAAACAAAACAAAAAATAAGAGTAGTTTCTTTTACGTTTAATCGGAAAAAACAAAGTTTTGACAGACAGAGTTTGAGCATGAGCTCCAAGGGTGTATGAACTTCTGCTCCAAAAGTGTACGACCTTCTATTTCATTTCTTTCCCATTTTAATAAAATGGAATACTAATTATCAAAAAAAATAAATGAAAAAAACAAAAACAAAAAGGCAAGTAAATTGTAATACACTTAAGTTTGCTGATTCAGTGATTAGTGATTGCTTCCATACATGTCAACGAGCAATGAACGATTGTGCCAGGACTTTAACCACCTGCACCCAGAAACGAAAGTAAAAAAGCAAAGAAATTAACAAAGATGTTCACTTTTTCTCCAATAAGTCAAAAAGAATATCAAAAAAAAAACCCGGCAAATTACCTCGGTGAATAAGGGCGTTAGATTTATAATATGATGTTTGTGAGGAAATAGGCGTGGTGGATAATTTGTCTGATCTACTGCTGCTATTATGATCATAATCAATCCAACCAGTGCTCTTCATTAGTCCATCTCCTAAGAAATGATGAAATGCCTTCTTTTTGGTTTCATCATCTTTTTCATCAACACTATCTTGAAGTGTCATATCAGAATCAGAGAAACCACTTGCAGTGGAACTCATTTTCATCCTTGAAGCTTCTGACCCAATATTTCTCTCTCCTAATCCTTCTTTCATCTCATGCATGTACCTTAGTAGTAATAATAAGGACTTTAGCTTATCAATTTCAATTACTAACATGGAAAAGTTACTACTCAACATCTCTTTTTGACTTTTCATGCTTATTAAAAAGATAGTAAATTTTTCATTTTGTTTTTGGGACAGCTAATCTGAAACATACTGTTAAACAGATGACCCGGTCGCCATTCACTTGCGTTGTTTAGCAAAAACAATACTTAACTATCAAACAGATGAGCCTTTCTTACAGAAATGTGCACAGCTTACAAAAGAGACATAATTAGGGACCATAATTTGTTGCTGAGTCAAACCTGATATCTCTATTAGGTTGATCATAGTATGACTCAGGATCCAGAAGCCAAAGAGGGGCAGAATGATTTTGAGTTGATAAACTAGAATCAGAAGGTTGCTTATAAGATGAGGAGGGTGAATGAGGAGAGAGAAAAGGGTAAAGAGAGTTTGCTTGATAGGATTGTGGTGATGTGTTTTTGTGGAGGGCATAATTGGTAATATGATCTGAAGAAACAGAACAAGAAGTGGCAGAAGAAGGAAAACAAGCTCTTTTCATTGTGGGTGATGGTGGTGTTAAAGGAAGGGTTTTAGCTGCTGTTTTTATGTTCATGTTTAAGTCTTCAAATTGCTTCTTTGCTTTGCCTTTCCCTCTATGCATGTGTCTTTCACAGTACTTTGAATCTGGGTATGCTTCCTTTGAACACCTCCATTTCTTTCCATCTGTTCTTCTGCATCTTCCTGGCTCTGGGTCTATTTTTCTCCCATATCCCACTTGAAAACACCCCCATCCAACTGCCACATACATACATATACATCAATACACCAAAGTTAAGGCTTCAATTGAACCTCAAATAAATGGAAGGCACTTCTACTATGTCATGTAATGTAACAAAGAGTGCGCTTCTTTTCCGCTCCACTGAACTGAATTAGTAATATGCGAGAAAAAAGTAGATCATTGAACCGAATTGAATCAATTAATGACTAAGCGGAAAAGAACACACCCTATATAAAACATGTTTTACATATGGCATATGTCTTATCTGATTAAGGAGTTGATAAACCAAATGATAACTAAAGTAGCATACTTAGTATAGCCCAAAGTCTTGTAGCAGATTAGTAGTCATATACTTAATGAAGACTAAAATAGCATAATCACTGTTACTCCAAAGTCTCATACAAGATTAGTAGTCATTAACTCGTATACTAATGACAATTAAAGTGGCACAATTCTATTTTCCAAAATCTCATGCAAGATAAGTAATCATATACTAGTTCAAACTACCCTACAAAAGTGACTAAAAATGAAGATTATCTAAAAATGAAGTTAATGACATTACAATTACTGAAAAGGGAGAAATTTGCTTACTTGGTAGAGTTTGTTGCTGATGAGCAAAAAGCCTTGAAGAAGAACAAGGAGAAGAAACAACTGGGGTTCTTATGACAGTTGAAATGAGATCAGGTGGGACAGGAACACCTGACATTATGTATCTGAACACAAGAGCTTGTTGCTCCAGTTCTTGCCATTGACTTGCTGTGAAAGGAAAATTAGGAGACCTGTAACTTCTTGCATCTATCATCTTTGCTTTGTAAGGAAAGAGAGAATTTCCAGTGAAAACAAAGCCTGTTTTGAGAATTGAGATGAGAAAAAAAGAACAGTGGGATTGAGATGTTTTATGGTAGAGTTTTTATTGCAGAAACACCATTTGGTTTGGCTTGGTTTATGAAAGGTTCTGAAAATCTTGTGAATGAAATGAAATGACGAGAGAATGGATTTGATGTCACTACTGCAAAATGTGCAGTCTCTTAGTACTGCTCCCCACACCTGAAAGGTCTGCCTCTGTTCTTTCTTAGTGGTAGTATTATGAATTATGATGATGGGGACTGTTTCTTGCTCCCTATTTTCCTTCCTCTGGTTCTTTGCCAAAACCAAAAGTGTGACCATTGACCCCCAACTAGCCTAAAGGACCTACTACTGTTGATGCCCCGAACAAATCCATCCACCTTTATATTCCAATTTTATACCCATTTTTCCTTTTTTTTCTTTTTTTTGTTTGGACTACTTCAAATTGGAATAGCAGATAATACTGAATTAATGTTTCATGAAACAATGCCACCCTCATCTTATGCCGTATCCATACAAAGCAATACTAAGAGTGTGTTCTTTCCTACTATACTGAACTGTAATATAAGTAGATGACATAATTAAATTGAACCAATTATTTGTACTATATAAGTGGATAAGAACACACATTTCTAGTCGTATAAAGATCGTTACCGAGACATGTTATCTTTTTAAACAAAGTTAACTTGATTCTTCTTTCATACTCCTTAAAAGGGCAGCTACTTCATATAAACATATAATCAATTTCCATAAATGCACATTAAGCTAAAGTAATCTTACTGAAAGTACCATTTTTGAATGTATACACTGAACTTTTCAATATACAACACCTTAAGACTTCCTTGTGATTACGGGGGAAAATCCAAAATTTTACTCTCCATTATTTCCAAGATTATTATACTCACATGATTTTCCATCACCCCAAAGAAAAACCACAAGAGTAATTCCCTTTTTTTTTTTTTTTTTTTTTATCTTACCTTTGTCGTGAAGTAGGGACATAGAAAAGGGCATCAAGGGGAGAGTGGGGTATCGTGGGATGGTACAATTCTTACTGCTTCCTAAATGGGAATGATGGGGCTCTGACACATGGTGAGAAAGATACTTATCTATGTCAAGACAAATTAGACACGTGTCAACTCCGGGTTGAGAGATGAAAGAGGCCAGAGTGAGTAAGGTCTCAAGACAGAGTACAGAGTACAGAGTACACAGGAGGCTGGGACCTCCTCTGTTTCTCTCTATGTGGAGAATTATTGGATCCCCCTCCCTCCTTTCTTATCTATACTCCTCTCCTATCATAACACTTCACCTCTCTTTTTAAATTCGTTGCTCCTGACCTTATCTATGGTAAGTTCGTAACTCTCCTATCATTATCATTTTTCATGAATCTCATGTAACATTAATAGGGAGTATGCTATGTAGTTTTCTCCAGAGTGAAAGCATTTGCGTTCTGATATTAACATATACTCAAAACTATTATTAGGAGTAAAGGGTATGTTTTCAGTGATTTTTCACTGAACTGAATAGTAATTTGTAAAAGGAAAAGTAGATTACTAAATTGTACGATACTGAACTGAACCAAATCAATTATTAAATAAGTGGAAAAGATCTGAACACACCCTAATCTAGCAAATAAAAAGTAAAACAAGTAGGATAGAGTAGTTTCTGTTCACTTACTTGGTAATTTGTTCAAATAAGTTCTATAGAGTTCAAATAATCTACTAAGTGGAACAGAATACTACTGTAGTAATATTTCTACTTGTTTATAACAAGGATGGCAGGTTGATGACTTGATCTTGATCATGCCCTCAACCTCTTTGACTTACAACTATGTACCCATAGCCTTTAATGAGCCTTTGACCACACGGCAAAAACCTCATTGACTTTAAATTGATTAAGGGTGTTTTTTTTTTCACTTATTGTACCTTACCCAATTAGTGGAAATTTGTGGCAAGACCTTACCCAATTAGTGGGAATCAGTGGCAAGACCTTACTAAATCGGTGAGAATTAATGGGAAAACCTTACTCAATCAGTGGAAATCAGTGGCAAGACTTACATTCCTACTCACAGAATCAGTGGCATGATATTACTGAATCAGTAAGAATCAGTGGAAGAACCTTACCAAATCAGTGAAAATCAATGACAGAACCTTACTCAATCAGTAAGAATTAGTTGGAATAAGTGAAAAAGAACGCACCCTAACACTAAGGGTGTGTTCTTTTCCACTTATTGGACCTTACTCGATCAGTGGAAATAAGTGGCAACACCTTACTCAATCAGTGAGAATCAGTGGGAGGACCTTACTCAATCAGTGGAAATCAGTGGCAGAACCTTACTCAATCAGTGGAAATCAGTGGCAGGACCCACATTTCTACTCGCAGAATCAGTGGCAAGACCTTATTGAATCAGTGAAAATCAGTGGCAGGACCTTACCGAATCAGTGGAAATCAGTGGCAAGATCTTACTCAATCAGTGAGAATCAGTGGCAAGACTTTACTCAATCAGTGAGAATCAGTAGAAAAGAACGCACCCTAAGCTTTTTTAATAGGAAACAAAACGGAATTTAAAATATATACTCATATTCCATATCCTACTTTTCATGTGGAGCATTTTACTGAACCGGAATTTCACCTCTTCCTCAGGAAGAACATGAACCAGGACTCAGGAGGGATTTGTGTAGTCACAGTCACACACTCACATTACTGTCCACCCTCCACTTTTGTTGGCACATGCATAAAAGGTTAAATGTACAAAACTTCCCTTCTTTGCTCAGTCGAATTTGTTTCTGCTACCAACTCCTCTCCTTTAATTTGTTTGTTTTTGCCTCAGTGAAACTGCTTCTCTCCTCAGCCAAAAAGCCCTTATTAGTCCTTCTCATGTCTCCTTAATATAACGTACAAATTTAATTTCTTGTGCGATTGCGAACACTGAAAAATCTACAATGATTTCACCTGATAATCAATACTCAATAGGCCAAAAGTCCCAAATAGGTCTCATCACATTGTATAATGCTACTTATCGACTGTTGTAGTTTATTAGTCACTCTGTCACATCCTATGTTCACCCTTTGAGGTATATTACCCCTCTTAATCTTTCAATTCAACAGAAGATACGACAGGGACGACTGTGTCCTTACTAGAGTCGTCGGCTATCATCATCTAAGCAAAATTTTCAAGGCAGAGCCAAAACTAGAACCAAGGGAAAAGCGATAACAATGACAAGAATGGCGAAGGTGTCACCAACAATAAAAACAATTCGAGTGTGCGACTACAGGGAGCAACGCCGCTATAACTGCAGGCGATAACAGTACAAAGTATAAGGCAGCTCCAACTTGAACAATGAAAATGAAGGCAGTAACAACGATAATAACAAAGCAAGTAGTTGAAACAACCAGAAATAAACCCAGCTCTATTGTTGTTACTTTTAACTTTTGACAGTCACTCTAATTACCCATTAAGGAGTACTTCTCTATCTCATTAAAAAGGTAACAGAACAGAGATATCTTAGTTTCTCAAACTTGGTCCACATCTTAAAAAAAAAGTAGAATTGTGATAGAAATGAATCATATTCCTAAAATATAGGTTCTCTTTGTTGAAGTTTCTCAGATTACCAGCAGTGTGCCTTTGATAGACAGTCACCCTGTAAATCAAACTATACCTTGAAAATTACAGCCCTTCACTTGGAACATAAACGAGCGCCTTAGATACATCATTCTCTGCATCGTTTGATGCCAATCTGTTCACTTCATTCTGTAAAGAGAAAAGCAATATACACAGATGGTCAATCTAGAATCTTACGACTTTCTAAACCAAGTAACAACAGCGTATTACCATCAATACTATCAGGCAGTCAAGTTGCACATCAAAATTTTTATTCTGAAAATCCCACCAGAACAAGTCTCTCTTAGTAGTGATCTCGAGAAAATCTTGTTGCTAAGCATTTTGTTCAAAACTTTCCAAACACAAAATAGCTTACCACCATCTACAGTCCTCTAAATGAATGCTCATTCAAAAAGCTAATCAGCCAATTAATACCAAGAGTCGAATGATGCAGAATCAACAGCAATTTGTTTTTCAAATGCCTGTTAGTTCGATTAAGTTTTTTGATTGGTGGAAACCTGAATCATTCAATTGGATGTGAAGAATAAATCACTTGGATGGGAGCTTAATTTCATCAAAACATGATAGAACAACTTAAAAACTCTTCAAACAAAGGAATAGAGAGGTGAGTGCAATGGCAGATGCACTTACGACATAGAAGATTCAAAAATGAGTTTTTAGTGGCATGAGATGGATGTGCAATGTGTTACATTGGCTAAGGAAGATAGTCATTCTAAAATAAAAAGTTCAATCATATTTGGGTTTATGAATTTGATTTTTTTTTTTTTCTTTTTCTTCTTCATCATCTGCAACTACAAATTTCCAACGAGCAAGGCGGGTGGAGTAATGTCAGCCTACACCGCATGGATAGCTCCAGTTGGTAACGGCTGATGCTTGAAAGTTGGAACTTGGAACAGTAGTGAAATATTTGACTTCCATACCACTCCACCCACACAGAACACAAGGCCGATCACCCAATAATAGTCTTTTCTACTTTCTTTTCTATAGTTCTTACTAATTGAATTTGACAAATTCATCAATTGTCATCGTCACAACCATACACAACAAGAGTACACACGGTTGCACGCAATTCTACACGTTTCTTAAGTGCCAATCACAAATGTCACAATAATTAGTTGTCTATAATCAAACATGGAATCAAAATGATCAAGGGCAAAACGACTGCAAAATGTATAATGCAGGTAAGAGAAGTACCTTCTTATTCAACCCTAAAGCTGAAGTAAGCTCGTAGAACTTGCGCATCATCATTTCTTCTTCTACCTATAACTCAAATCAAAACCACAATCATCATCATCGTTCTACACATTGGTTGCCAGTTGCCACATACATAATAAAATTTTATTTATTTGCTTTATCACTCCTCAAACTCTTTAGCATCAATAATCACAATTAATCCAACAGAACAACAACACATTCTGCAAAATTTATACTCCAATTACTTTGCTTTTCAATTAGGGTAAAGCAATTAAATTATTGCTTGCAACCAAACACCAAATCAATCAAACAATGATCACCTGAAGCCTGTGCAATTCGTTAGACATTTTCCGATGAGCATCATTGAGCAACTCGTTCTGTTTCTCCAAATGCCTACAATCGAAAAAGCAAATGTTAAACGAAAGCAAATGATTCAAATAACAAATTAAGCTTTTAAGGAAGACGAGAATCGAATTAAGGAACAGGTTGGTTGATTAACAGAAATATTACTTCAACATCTCTGCGGTGTTCTGGGGATCCATTAGGATTTTTAAGCAAATTGGTAGAGAAACCCTAATTTTCGAAATTTCGATGTCAGACAGAAACCGGGGAGAATTGGGTAAATTGAATTTATGCTCTCTCACTCTTTCTCTCTCACTCTTCCTTTTCTTTTCGTCACTTTCGTTTTTCTTTTCGCGTCCTCTCAGGTAATTTCACGATTTCACCGCCATCTTCTTTCTTTCTTTTCTTTTCTTTTTTTTTTCACTAGTTGTTGCCCACCAAGTTGATTAATTTTGATGTATAGGCACTAATTTGTATTTTTAGGCTTAAACCATTATTTAATAAATATAGTACAAAATAAAGATAAAATAATAGACAGGATATTGCCAAGGATAATTTTACTTCTAAACTTCTACGAACTATCATGGCACTTATTAATGAAATGTACGTTGATATTAGATAGCCACCAAGATTGCAACAAAAAGTTGTAAGTTAAGAGGGTAATCGTAGCAAAGAACATAAAACAAAGGAAATGTATTTATTGTTATACATAAAGGTCCTCCGTCAAATACAATATACATGACAAAATTCTAGGTCAATTGATGTAAATTACAATTGAAATACATAAACATATTGAATACACTAATACTTTTGGTGTCATTAGAGTCCAATACGCCTCTTTTTTCACTTGGAAGATTGTACAGAGCTGTTTTTCGTTTTGAAGGAGAATTTATGGTATTCCTCATCTTAAACTGCACATCAAAAAACAAACAATTAAGAGTCACGGTGCAGCAGAACATTTATAATTCAGTAGAACAAAAATTATGAACTTATAAAGATTAGTGGAACCCATGTAACATACAACATTTTCAAGATTAGTGGCTCAAGAGAGCAGGGACCTTGCTAGTAGAACAAAACTATGAGCTGAATCAACTGCTAAAGGTTGAAACGGAAGCTTAAGACCAATATCGCTAATCTAACAGGGTATAAATCAAATTTGAAGAAAGATCAAGGCAAAGCAAATCTTTCTTTTGATCACATGAAACAAACCACCACTATATAAGTAGGACCCTCGCACCCTTAGAACCCGTTTGGTTCAAAAATTTATGGGCTCGAAAACGGAACGTAACCCTTTCCATTAATCGATGTTTGGTTAGGTTAATCTCGAATCTGACTCTCTTAGTTGTGGTTAACTGAATCCCCCCTTTGATACCCTGATTCCTCCCAAGATTTCAGATTTCATTTCCCAGGGGATTCAAACAAAACACCTATTCTGTGCTCTTGCTCATCGAGTCAACTGGGGACTACGATGAAGTAAGATGTGCCTCAATTTTCTTTTTCTTCCTTCAGAGATGGCTGAGATTTGGGGGCTCCCTCCCTCCCTCCCTCTCCCTCTCCTTCTGTCTCTCTCTCTCTCTCTCTCCCCCCTCATATAAGAATGTAATTGCTCACACTGGCCTCGACTCCGGCACTGACAAGTTCTAAAATTGAAGACATAATTGATTCTAGACTTCTAGTACATACTTGAACCAAACAACGTACGAAAATAATCGTTACCATTTTCATTACCCGCCTTCCCTGATTCCATTCCCTTTCCATTCCACAATGGTGAACCAAACAACCTCTTAGCTAAGAAAATAGCTCTCCCATAAACTCCACAAAGATGACAAAATAGCTCTCTATCAAGCATTCACACACTGTTCCATCTTCGAAGTTCAAAAAATATTCATAACGAACCTCCCAAGTTAATGATGAACTATGACATCTATTCTTTGGAGAATAAATAATTGGGAAGGCTGGCCACATCCAGACATTAAATGATAATAAGGATCCTAGTAGCAACAAACAAATTACATAAACAAAGTAGTCCAACAAAGCTTAACTTTAATCTGCTCACTTGAACAACAACCAAGGCTGATATATAAAACAAACGAAAAATTGAATCTCAACTTATGGGTAAGAAAGAACCAGCAAATCTTCCTATAATATATTCCTATCCTCCATGTAACATCGCTGGGAGTGTTTCTCATGATTGGCCTATGAAATATAGAAAGCAAACCAGTACTACAAGGTCAAAACTGACTTGAAGTCAGATTATAAATAACTCAGATAAACAACACAATAAAGAGAACCTCACAAAGTTGGGTAATTAAAGTATAACCTATGAAGATCCGAAACAAGAAACAAGGAGTCTGCACGGTTCCTCTCAAACCCAGAGCCAAATCCCATGCCAGACAATACTTGTGGTTGGGCTGCTGTAACAACTATATACAACTGAAGAACTTTTTTTTAGATAACATGGGTGTCCAAACTTTTTGCTTGACTAATCCCATAAGCCCTGTAGTTAACGACCAGGATAACGTTCAGTGACCCTAAGGAGACTCGAACCTGGGACCTCTGGAATATTTCTCAGAGGTCTTACCAGCTGAGCTACCCCCTCAGGGTTACAACCGAAGAATTAGTAACCAAAAAGAATAGAGAAGAACAAATACCAGGAAAAAGAAATTCAAATAACTTCAACAAGAGAGACGCAAAGTCATTTTATTAAAGACTAAAATGCTTTGTTAAAAAAACAGACAACATGAATAAAATCATTTTGGGTAGTTAGCGTAGGCCGTAGGGGAGCACGTCTCACTTGTTCCTATCAATGTTTTGGGATTGAATTTCATTTTCCTCGAAGACCCTGTAGTAACTCATATAAGTTCATATCAAATAAGTAAAACTCTGTAGCGACCCACATAAGTTTATACCAATTAACAGAATGACTATCCAACACAATGAACACTATTATGCATATAGTAAATATTAAAAATTCCAAACTGGTGGATGTGAGCAAATAGTTCTAATGAAAGTGTGTGCATGCTGCTATTGACATGGTAGTTTCAATAGCTTTCAAGCTCGATAATCACGGTCTTAGTATTCTTTATTTATCATTAGCTAGAGTTAGCAAGAAACGTTGAAAATATAGAAGAAAACACTGACAGTACTTTGTTGTACTAATAAAAGATACCAACAATCTCTAATCTAAATCTAAAATTAGGGTAAAAAATCTTACCTATATCATCATATGTAATTGATCCATTTTCTTGCCACTCCTCATCTCTCTTTCTTGCTCCTCCCTTCATGCCCAACAATTATTACATAATGCACAAAATTAACATAAAAAAGTAAGAAAGGATGAAAAAAAAGAAGAGCAAAAATGGGCTAGTAAGAAAAAGAGAACCCACAATCCATAAACATGATTGTATTAATTGACAATAGTAGAGCTAAATTATTCTTTAAGTTTATAGAATATGGGGATGCTATTAGGAAAAAAATAAATTTAACTAATAATCAAAACTGACAATCACCTAAAACAAATTTAAAAAAAAAACTCAATTATTTTACAAAGCATAATCGCCAGTTTTCAAAATTTATTTGAATTCTAGATTGGACATCAGTTACAAAGTTGAATCCCAAATGCATTCTATGACCGAGCCACAATTTTTAGGCTCTCATTCATGACTCAAGTTAGCAGATACGATAAAATGATTCCTTATTCTCTACCCAGACAATTGTGCCCCTTTATCTGCTTATATTATTAGATAGATTTCATCAGGCCTGGCTTATTCAAAAACAGTTTTAAAATTTTTGGTCTCTAAGTTATAAGACATCAATGTGATTTGCTTTGCCATAAGTAATGAGAATAAAATCAAAAACTTATGGGTATTAAATTAAATGTATTTCAAAACTCCAATTGAAAGGTTAAAGAACACACATCAATGTCAAATGAGATGCTAGCATTACACACAAAATAAGACAAGTCAAATTCCAGCATATAGATAAATCATACCATCTGTTCGAGCACGGTTGGTGGTAGAGGGGTTTCTGTTTACATTCACATACTCATTATAAATCCGAAACTCACTCTAACCGCCATCACCCGTAGAACAACAAAGCATTAATATTAGCAATAGCATTGAGAAGAAAACCCTAACATATATCCCTAAACCATTTCATTGGAGAATCAAAAATTAAAACCCTGACGCCCAATTGAATTAGCCAATTTTCAAACTTCGTTGAAAACTCTCAAATTTAGCCAACTAGAAGAATTATCAAAGCAAGGAGATTGCAAATTTGAGAAAAAGAAAAGATGGTACCTGGTTTATCACAGAACAATAATGGAGACATTGAAAGATTGTCTTCCGCTTCCCAATTATTCTTTACATCTAAAAAGACCACCGATGGTATGACCGTATCGCAAAGGTATGGAGGGGAGCAGAGAAGTAGGTGATGGTGTATGACTAAGGGACCAAGACAGGAGTACTCTTTTGAGTTTGGGAGATGGAATTATGGAAAGGTAAAAACGTTAAAAAAAGAAGAGGAAAGGGAAATAAAAAGGATAAATAAAGGAGAAAAAAGGAAAAAATTATTCAGATAACGTGTCTTCTAAAAGTGGGGAATGAAAAGTGAAAAACTATTCATTTGTAAATAGGACTATTCATTTGTGAATAATATAGGTGATATTGGCTTTTTAAAGGGTGAATGATTTTGGAAAATTTTAGCAACCCAAATAAAGTTTGGTCACAAAGAAAAAATATTGGGGTTTTTTTTTTCTTTCCCAAAAACTTAACTTTTTTTGAGTGTTTTTAGCCATTTTTCTTTTTTATTACAACCAAAGTTTCTGTTCCAGGCACATTAAAATCCCTTCATAAAATGAATAAATCGGTAATTAATTGGTAAATTAAAATATTTTGGGTTTTTGATTCAATTCTGTCAAATTTTGAAATAAACTTGTTTGGTCCGTATGCTCCAATTTGATATTTTAAACCGTTTTTAAGGTACAAAGGTTACCTTATTTATTAATAACATCAAGATTAGCAAGCACAAGAATAGAACTAATAACCTTATAATCCAAAAAATAAAAGTTACAAACTTTGACAAAAAGAAGTGGGCAACATTTATACTCTCTCCACTTTAACTCCAAGAAGATCATTGTTATAAGCAAATTTGGCAAAGAGAGGAGCAAACATGAATGTCCTTCTTGGCTCGGTTTCCTCAAAAGCATGGATTGCAAAGTGAGTGTGCACCCATGTTTGCTTCTTTACGGGTGTGAAGGAGGATGACAATCAAGTTCTTCTGAAGTAACCCACATATATCATTTATAGCAACTCTAAGTAACAAAAAGTTACAACACCAGGGTTCTTTACTAGATCAAGAATCAGCTGTTCATTTGTCTCAACCTTCGATTGTGTGAATTTCCTATTTTAGGCACATTACGGTCCCTTTTCAAGCTTAGCAATTCACCAACAGTAGCACAAAAAACATCAGATTTGATGGAAAACCCAAATTTCCAGAAGCTTCAGTTATATCACTTATATCGAATAATCCCACTACCAACAACACATAATGGTTTTCTTTTGTGTGTGCCATCAACATTCAGTTTGGTAAGGCTCCTTATTAGGAGATTTTCAAGCTGTGTCTAGTTCTGAAGCACCTTAACTGAATGATACCAATATGAAATACCATAGAGTTAGTGAAAAGTGAAAACATCTCTGCAAATGAAATTGAAAACTAGCCGTTGAACGGCTATATTTTGCTTTACACTTCCAAACTAGCCCTTCTCTTCAATTTGCACCAGCAACGATAATATTTACAAACAATAGCACAACCCATTAAATGCTTTTTGGTTTTTTAACTCAAACACATGCTTGCTGAAATGATTAGCTGCCCACTTTCTCAATCGTTGGCTAATTCATACGAATCAAAAGTGAACTAAAACTAATACCTTCTATATTTTGTCCCAACCCATGTGAAGGTATCAGTATGAGAAGTAATCCCAAACTTAACCCACCGTTGGTGATGCTCTAAGAGCCTAAGACACCACAAAAACTTTGGAGTTGTCCTCACGCTTGCGGCACGTGATCATTTAATTTTTTCATGAAAAAAAACTTAACAGCCAAGCTAAGGGAAGAAAAAAAGAAAATAGAAAAAGAAAATCAGGTTGTGTGAGAAATAAAAGACTCCTCGAGAAATAACGGGGGCTAAGAAAACGAAGCACAACAACATACATCACGTCTCGCCGGAGAAGAAGAATCCGACGACTGTGTTCTCCTTCTCCTCCTGGTACGTCCTCTCTCTCTCTCTCCTCTTTGGTGAGCTCGCTTTTCGACAAGACTAATTCATGGCCCAATCAAAACCCCTTTTGTTTCGCCCTGTAGATCTAGGGTTTTCCGAATTCAAAACCTTAGATCCGAAATCAAAATGCGATGATTGTCCCTTAAATAATGAAGCTGGATCATGTTGAAATTGACTTAATTTTGCTTCTTAGAACCCGCCCACATTAGCAATGTATGCTTCTACATTTAGTCCACATTTTATTGGTTGCATGATTTATCTGGGGCAAGGCATTGATTTGAGGTAGCTGACAAAAGTTGATAGTACAATCAAGATCCACATTGATTTTAGCTTTTATATATATGTGGCTGTTTATAGGATTCAACTGTATGGTAGGATTAGGTTGGTTGTTTACTTGTTTATTAATGGGTTTGGATCAATTCAAAATTTTCAGATTGTAGATATGTATAATAATATGGGAGGACAGCCTGGGGGACAAGGGCAACGGCCACCCTTTGTTTCACAAGGGCAACAGCGATCCTTTGCACCACAAGCTAGCCCCTTTGGGAATCCGTTCAATGGTCCTGGTTCAGGATTGATTCGTGGTGGGTTGAGTGCGTATGGAGAGAAAATTTTTGGATCAAGCTCTGAGTACGTGCAAAGTAATGTAAGTTGAATCCTGGCAACTTAAATGTGTTTTCTCGTGTAATTGAGACTGTTAAGGGATAGTGCTTTTGAATTTAGCAGTGTAATTAGACATGGTTTCTTTATTTGTGATTTGTAGGTGACATGAAGTTCCGTAAGTAATTTGATATTTAAATTTGTTGAGCTTGGTTAACCCATATATTTAAGACTTTTTACGTATCCAACTCGAGAAATAGGGAAATTTGAAAAGCAGTGTCTTAGCTTTTGAAAATAGAGCTGAAAGCATGTTATCATACAGAGAAACGACATGAGAACCTCCCTGAAGTTACAGGATCACCTGTAAATGTGTAAGATGGGCCAATGTCATTAACATCTCTGAACCTTAAATTTTTGGTGGAGGTATGGGTTCGATTGATTTTTGTGGCATTAATTGCCTTTTGCTTACATTAAGATATCTTGGGCTTTTAGATAAAAGAACAAGTATATTAATAGGATATCATATGTACAGCATAGGAGCATAGGAGAGGATAAGCTAAGACAAAATAGAAAAAATATCAAAAAAAATTAGAAACCACTTCAAAAAAATTGGGAAAAGTTTTAGGAGCATACGAGCATAGTAGAGAGAGCTTGGGGGTAGGTTTGGTTGTACGGGGTGGTGGAGAGCCATGCTCGGTACCGGAAAACCTTGGATTAGCCTCCGATGTCCCGTAAGAAGCCCTTTCAAGCCTACCAAGGACCCGATAACCTACCCCGGGGGCGTCCTATGTCCCCTAGGGGTGTCCCATGCCATGTGGTGCGAAAATATAAACCTTTGTTCCGGGGCCTCTCGGAAGCCCGAAAAACGTGGATTATAGCCTTCGTTTTCGGCTTCTCGGGGCCAAGTTATTGTTTCTGCCCACTGGGGGGTCTATCATGACCCTAGAGGACCCTCGGCGCCCTGGGAGGGTCATCCGGATCACCAAACTTCGATATCACCCATGCCTCCGGTGTCCCGACTTTAACACCAGTGTCCTGTAAAATGTCATTCCAAGCCTATCAGGGACCGGATAAGCGTCCCTGGAGGCCTCCCATGTCCCCTAGGGGTGTCCCGTGCGATGTGGTGCGAAAATATCTACCTTTGTTACAGGTCTCCCGGAAGCCAAAAACGTGGATTATAGCCTTCGTTTTCGGCTTCCCGGGGCCCGGGTGTAATTTTTTCCCAAAACATCTCCGGGGTGTGTATCATGATCCTAGAGGACCCTCGGTGCCCCGGGAGGATTATCAGGATCCCCAAACTTCGTTATCACCTATGCTTTCGGTGTTCGGGCCCTAACATTGGTGTTTCATAAAAACACCCTTACAAGCCTATCAGGACCCGATAACAGACCCCGGGGGCCCTCCTATGTTCCCTACGGGTGTCCCTTGCGATGTGGTGCGAAACTATCCACCTTCTCTCCGGACCCTCTGAGGAGCAAAAAAAACGTGGATTATAGCCTTTTATTTTCGGGTTTCCGGGCCAGTTGTCTTTTTTGCGAGGATGACTGCATGATGTATGTTTGGGTTTTAGATAAAGAAGAAGTATATTAATAGGATATCATATGTACAGCATAGGAGAAAAAAAGGAAGGTACCCTCTCCATAAAAGCTTTTACGAATTGCCCCTGTTCTGTTGTATATCATCAGTAGTAGTATAACCCTGGGATGCCCCCGCAGCCCTAATCCATAAAGAAGCTAGGGAGGTGGATTTCTCCCACAGCAACTTAGGAGAAACAGAAAGCTCATTGATCATGGGATTTTTATATCATTGGATGTTAAAAGCTTTATTGTGATACTCCTGATTTGGCGTACCTGTTTTAATTGAGAGAGGTCTGCCTCTTGTCGCGCTCAACTTAGAAGGATAAATAGATCTGTTTTGGCTATAGACGGAACAACGGTGACATTTGGATGTCCAAACTGGGGTGTTGGTGGTGGTGGACTGGTGGTTGTATAGATGCACCAACGGTCTGGACTTCTTTAGATACTTAAATTCCTTCCTTTACCCTAACACTTATTCTCTTGCAATTTTGTTTGCTGGGGAATATGGTGTGACCTTTTTCAATTTTAAAGACATGTTTTCTAATGGAGCTAGCATTGGGTCCATACCTGTCTTCTTCTCGATTGGATACCTATTTTGGCCACTTAAGAAACCTATATGTGCCAGATTCCCTAACTTATTCAATTCCAATATGGACTTGAAAAGAGGAAAGCTTTCAGAGAAAATTGGAAAGGAAACTATATAATGTGCAGGTCACGTAGTATAGTTGTTATGAAATCAATCTCTGGTGTTCATTTGACATTACATTATGAGCTACTTTTACACCTCGAATTCTGCACTTGCCCATTCCAATGTTGTAGAATATGTTTACTGATTGTGCTTTGTTCTGGGACATGACAGATAAGTAGGTATTTTGCTGACCCGCAATACTATTTCCAAGTGAATGATGATTATGTGAGGAACAAATTGAAGGTTGTTCTGATCCCCTTTTTGCATAGAGTAAGCTTTCTGCATCCTCATTTTCTTGATGTCTCGTATCCCTACATTTTCATTTATGTTCTGGCATTGCGTCCTAACATTTTGTTTGTCTTAATATTCTGTGTGTGATAGGGGCACTGGACAAGGGTAACTGAACCTATGGCCGGTAAACTCTCCTACAAGCCCCCAATATACGACATTAATGCACCAGATCTCTACATTCCACTTATGGCATTTCTCACCTATGTTGTTCTTTCTGGCCTCATCTTGGGACTGAATGGAAAGTAAGCATCGTTGTTTGTTAAGCTTGTTTTATATAAACGTCTATCATCATTCTCCATATGTATCCTTTTTGTATTGAAATAATGTAATTGTTGTGGGATCTATCTGAAATGAAGTTGACCTTGGGTATTAAATCGAAGTTGCTTCTTTCTTGGACCCATTTGCATGAGCAACAAATAACATATTACTTCCCTTGATACCTTGTAACACTCCTGACAGACACATCTTTCTTTTATACTTGTAATCATCCAGTAGTTAGTAACTTTGTACAAGAGGTGTGCTATCAATCAGCTTAGTGACCAAACCGGTGAGGTCATGTACCCACCTGCATTTTAGGAATAACCATGTGGTTTGTGTTTGATTGGTTTAGCTGGTTGATCTGTTGTCCATTAAAGTGGTTGGACCAGCTTATCTGGTTCAGTTTATCAACTTTAGCAAGTTTTTCTACTCGACTCTAAAATTTGCCTTGTAAAGGTCATTTGCTGTCTCGGTGTCTCCATCTGCCTCACTCGCCGTTGTCTTCTTTTTCTATCACTGTTAACATGATGTGACCCTGAATGTTATCTAGATCCAACAAAATGGATAGAGACCCCCCCCCCCCCCCCACGAGACAACATAATGGAGACATGAGCATAGCATCTTCATGAGACAACTCTTTCTCTTGGCCGAGCTTGAGGCCATGGTTTCAGTTCCATAGATATCCGCAACTAATTTGGAGGTCCATATTCGATGCATTAATGTACGAACTTTTCTGCAATAGTGCTTTTACTGTGGTTGTAGAAATAGTTTTTTCTGAAAGTTGCAAGTTTCGGTAGATATGAAACTCGTTTTGCTGTATTAATATCAAGCCCACAGGTTATAAATCAGGCAACATCTCCCAAAGCATCGCAGGAGTTGCTGAAAGTCCCTTAAACACTCGTGCATTCCTCTCTAACCAAATGCACCACAAAATTGCAAAATAAGCATTGCGCCACAGCAACCTCCTCTCCTTACCACCCCCAAAGCCCCGGAAATGCATCTGTAAAAAGGCCTCAACACTAGAAGGGTAAACAAACACCTCCCCCTGAATCAATCTACGCCAAAGACTCTGTGCCACATCACACCAAAGAAAAAGATGTGCAGAAGTCTCGCAGCTAGACCGACATAGCGAACACATATCTGGTGACAAAAGCACCCCGGTCTCCGCTGCCTTAAGTCGTTTGTATTAACCCTATCCAGCACCAAAGTCCAAACAAATGCCTTCACCTTCATAGGTACCTTTGCTTTCCAAATGTAGTCTGCTAGAGGAAAACAAGGGAGAGCTGTCCCCAAATCCCGACAGAAGGACTTGCAAGAGAACTCCCCCGAAGGATCTCCAATCCACCTCCTAGAGTCATCTGAGCTCGACAGCTGAATAGGCTCTACAAGAATAAGAAGCGAAGTGAGCTCTTCCATCTCCCTATCATGAGGTGGCCGACGAAGATGTAAATTCCAGGAACCACTCTGTACCGAGAAAAAATCAGCAACCATACCCCCATGTAGAGTGGACAACTGAAACAATCGAGGAAATCTCGTACAAAACTGCTCACCACCCCTCCAATTATCCTCCCAAAACCTAATGCGTGCACCATTCCCAAGTTCCAACTCAACATGAGGAAGGAAGCGCGGAAGGATTTGTGAAATAAACTTCCACGGACTAGCATGTGTATAGGTCCCTGTAAACTGTGCGTCCAACCCGTTCTATTGTGTTCCATACCTACTTCGGATGACCCGATGCCGAAGACTATTAGGCTCCCGTGGAAAACGCCAAAGCCATTTGCCCGCAAGGGCGATGTTTTTTGCCACCAACCTGTCCACACCCAAACCACCTTCCTCCTTAGGGCGACACACCTTGTCCCAGCTCACCAAGTGATCCTTTCGCTCCCCATCCACACCAGTCCAAAGGAAGTCTCTCATGAGTTTCTCGATCCTAGTAGCCGTACGGCTACTGGAATCCGAAACAAAGAGAGGTAGTACAACGGAATACTAGAAAGACAAGATTGAATTAAGGTAATCCTGCCCCCGAACGAGAAATAAACTCGCTTCCAACCATCCAAGCGCCTGGACAAGCGCCTGGACACCCGCTGCACAACTGGCTCCCAAAAAGCCTCCGAACGTGGGTTACCTCCTAAAGGCACACCCAAGTAGGTAAGTGGCCACCCCTGTATCTGACAGCCTGCCAAACCTGCTATCGTCGTCAAAAAGTCGTTACCCACATTTATCCCAGCCAAACTACATTTCGCAAGATTGACTCTCATCCCTGAAATCAACTCAAAAATTTGCAAGATTGTCAAAACATTCTTGAATTTCTCAAGATCCGCAGCCAAGAAGAGGATAGTGTCATCTGCAAACTGAAGGTGAGAGACATGCACCCCCTCCCGACCCACTTTCAGACCAGCAACGACTCCCGTCTCAGTACCTCTCTCCAACATTCTACTAAGCACATCTACCACCAGCGTAAACAGAAAAGGCGACAATGGATCGCCTTGCCTCAAACCCCTAGAGGAAGAAAACCACTCCCTGGGCGCTCCATTTACGAGCACTGAAAAGTGAGCATTCGAAAAACAACCCCTAATCCACCGCCTCCATAGTATCCCAAAACCTTTCCTCTCGAGTACGCTGTCAAGGAAACGCCAACTCACCCTATCATAAGCCTTCTCAAAGTCTAGCTTGAAAACAATACCCTGTGAACCTCTATGCCTTGCATCATCCACCGTCTCATTAGCCACCAAAGAAGCATCCAAAATCTGTCTCCCCTCCACAAAAGCACTCTGAGAGTAAGAAATGGTAGTAGCCAGAACTTCCCCTATCCGCACAGAGAGGACTTTCGTGATGATTTTATAAACACTAGTAATGAGGCTGATAGGGCGAAAGTCCTTAACTTTTATAGAACGATCCTTCTTTGGGACTAATGTGATGAAATTAGAGTTGATACCCCTGCCAAGAACCCCCTGCACATGAAACTCTGCAAAAAAGTGAAGAAGATCGTCCTTAATCACCTCCCAACAATCCTGAAAAAAGGCCATTGTGAAGCCATCGGGGCCCGGTGTTTTCTCTCTATCCATACTGAACACCGCTGCTCTAACCTCCTCTAGCTCAAAAGGGCGTTCTAGACGAGCCGCCATAATTGGTGAAATTGGGCTCCAGTCCAACCCCTCAATACGAGGTCGTAACATTTCCTCCTCGCTAAAAAGTGAACGATAGTATGAAGTAATCTCACGGCTGATCTCCCCCACATTGGTAACCACATCCCCATCATCATTCTCCAACTCCTTAATAAAACCCCTTCTCCTCCTCCCATTGACTACCTTAAAGAAAAGCCTCGAATTTGTGTCTCCTTCTTTAGCCCACCTCACTTTCATTTTCTGTCGTCGACACTGCTTCTCCCTCAAAAGCACCTCCTGAAAATCATTTTTCAACTCAACACTCTTGCGTACAAGCTCCTCACCCCCCTCTACGTTGCTAATTGACTGATCCACTACGGCAATCTCACTCAACAACTCATTCTTTCTCTGGTTAATGTCCCCGAAAACCTCCTTATTCCACCCTTTGAGGTGCTTCTTAACAAATTTCAATTTTCTCATGAAACAATAGCCCTGCACCCCTGGACCTCACAAGCGCCCTACCATTCAGCCACCTTCCTACGAAAATTCGGATGTAAAGTCCACATATACTCAAAGCGAAATGGAGTTGGACCCCATTGCACCGGCCTGGAGTGAAGGGTTATCGGAAAGTGATCGAGCAAGGGCGCGAGAACACCTCCTGTGACGACAAAGGAAACTCATCTTCAACCGCATTAGTGAACAAAAAGAGATCCAACCTCGAAGAAGCACACCGTCGCCCACTAACACTAATGCAGTGGAGGATCCCGCAACTCGCACTCCCTGATAATTGTATTAAACTCCCTCATATCACCCAACCCACCAGAACGTCCTAGTCGCTCTCCCACACTGCGAACGACATTGAAATCTCCCCCGAGAATCCATTGTGGGGAGCAAAGCCCCTCCTGGAAAAAAGATCGTCGTTCAGAATGTCTACATAGGCCATACACTGAGGTAAACCACCATTCCCCTCTACCTCGAACGTTCAAACACACCGTCACAGAAAAACAGCCCAAAACGATGTCGACCTTGACAGCAAACCTAGTATCCCACACTACCAAGATTCCTCCAGAGGCCCCCAAAGACGGAAGAACCACCCAGTCCTTATCTCGTGAGTCCCAGCAACTCCTAACAAAAAAAGAATCTGCCACCTCCACCTTTGTTTCCTGTAAAAACACAAAATCTGGAGAGATTTTAGAGACAACCTCTCTCACCATATCCCGCTTATTGCTCCTTCCTAAACCATTAACATTCCAGCTCAAAATCTTCATAAAGAACGACTATGACCCCACCTACGGCCACTCTCCTTGCCATAGTTAACACTGCTCTGTAGATTACGAAGTTCCTTCTCCCAATTTTTCCCTTTCTTCCGAGAGTGCAGCTTTTCACCCACACTCACCTGCATCTCCTTCTCCGAAACATCATACAGCTGGCATCGCATGAGCCCAAGAACTGCCTGCGGATCTCGGTCATCAACACCCGGACCTGTCAGTGGTGCTAACTCAATAACACCACATTTAGGGGCAACTGTTGTGGCTGAGTTACACGCACCAGCACCTGCACTCTCCTCCTCAGATGATAGAAACATATTAGAATCTCCCAGATTCAGCAAATTTACCTCCATATCACTGTCTGTTGACATGTCATCAACCTCCTTCCGATGTAAGCTCTCTATAAGGAGCTCCGTCTCAGCATCCTCATCATCAAAATCACTAAAATCACTGAACAAATCATCATCGTCTTCCCATCCCCCAAGCTCAGGGACCTCCTTCGTGGCAGCTCCCAAATCTGTTCGAAGCCGGACAAAAACATCCTCTAATGGAACCTCAGCACAAGTCTTCTCAAGAACCTGAGTCGCATCAGCAACCCACTTCCCAAATAAATAAATATCTCCAAGTAGCTTGCTAGCCTCCAAAACGGACTTTGGAAGAATCACCTTCCCTCCTGCAGAAGGCCACAGCCCCTCACACCCGCCACTCAGCTCATCTCTTCCAACCAAGGGAGGGGAATACGTATCCAGCTCGCACTGGGAGCAACCCCCTGTCCCACTCACCTCCCTAACCTCCTCGCCAGAAAATTCCGACCCTAAAGCAGTCCCATCAGTAGTCAAACCCTTCGCCGGAGACGCAACTCCCACTTGAGCCACTGCCACCAGGGACCTGCCCCCTAGAACTACCGGCAAATTCTGTCTCAGGCGGTGGTGTTACCGTCCTCTGATCTGATTCTCCAGTCGCCGGCCGGTCAGCCTCCGGTGGCCGGAGGTGGCGCCGCCGATAAACATGTGACCAGCGACTGCAATCCCCTTGTTGACTGTTCTCGCTTTCTCCCCCTGCTGCCAGTCGTGAGCTGGCCTCCGTTTCCTCGCTGGAAACCCTCTTATTTGTCGGGCCGTCTGAACCCTTGCCCCGTTGGACCCAAATCTGCCTGACTTTGGTAACTGGCTCGTGTGGGCGAACTGGACCAAGTCTCTCAAAGACTGACTTCTCTGGAGCAGACCTGATTAACTTAGGCGTTGGGCCCCATGCATAACCCCAGGCCCAAGCCTTTGGAACACAGTATTCCTAGTCCCCAGCCTTTCAAAAGCTGAGCACCGAGGCCCAAGTCTGCCAACTGACCCTCTAGGCCCAATTCTTTGAAAAACTGATTTATTTGAATTATTCCTAACGGGAAGGCCTAAAACAGAAGTTGAGCGAGATTCTAGCCCTGAAATCTCGCGCCTTCCATAAACTGCTTCTCCATCTCCAACGTTTCCCCTCTGCAACACCTTTGAATTTCTATTCTCCGGTGCACGCTCCGTCCATCCATCCCTAGGTGAATGATGCTGCTGGTTCTGCAATAAACTAGGGCTCCCTACAAAGATAAATCGAGGACCAAAGCATTGCAGGGCCTCAAACAGGGCACTCCATCCTCGCCCGCTATTACCCTCAGGGACTCTTATAGAAACAGCTTTACCCTTCCATGGCTGCTTCTCCAACAGAAAAAATCGTCCAGCACCATTGACACTAATACGTAGCAACAAGATATATCCATTCCCACGCAAAGTTCTGACCCACCTCCCAGCGCTATCTCCTCGCCATAGTGAAATCGCCTCCTGCCCCCACCAAAGGAGTTCCTCTCGACTCAACCGAATTCCGAACTTGTCTTCCTGACGATGCTCCACCAATAGATAATCAAAATTATCACGTTTCAGAACAAAACGTTTATTCTCAATCCTAAAAACAGACTCCATGATTAACTAAAATGCTAACTCTAAAAGAATGGACAGGCTCCCGGAGCCCCACCCACTGGAAGTGGACAGGGGACTCTCCGATGACCAACACCCACCCTAGAGAGAAAGAATCTGATAGGGAGAGAATCACTTATTTAGCTTCCTTATGGGCTAAGGCTGCGGGGGCTTTTAGGGATTACTCTATAACTGATATACAGAGGAATTGGGGCAATCTGTAAATGTTTTATTTAGAGGATACCTTATCCTCTCTTCTGCTGTACATTTAAATTCATATCAATATACCTTTTCTTTATCTAAAAAAATAAATCAGGCAACATCTGCTTTTTACTTGTTTGCCATGTACGGGAGACACCTCTCTATGGACTAGGAATTTCCTAAGTAGCAGTTACCAGAACTCAGAAGCCTTGAAATGCAGCTTGCCTGAAATGCTATACATCTGGAAGAAACAATAGAAAATGTGAATGTGCTAGATGCTATAGATTTCCTCCCCATCCCTGCCTTGAAGAAAATTATATGGCATCTTGCTTTTCTGTAGCTGCAAATATTTGGAGAGTTCTGATTGGGTGCCTGGCAGAGTCACAGTGTTGCCTTCCACCAAACAGGACCTTAACGTTTATCATTTGGTCATTCATTCATCCACTCGTTGTTCACTCTTTATTGCACTCTTTCCAACTATTTTGAACTGTTTTTCAGAAACCCAAAAACTATTTTGTTTGTGGGTCTATCAGAAACAGTCTCTTCTAGCTGATAGGTGATTAGTTAGGACATAGAGGCTAGACTGCGTGCATCTGGGCCTCCCTAGACTCCGCCCTCGGCGAGATATAATGGGGGGTTGTTATAATAAGCCATCCTGAGTTTAGTGTGTTGTGAGTATATCTTTTTTGCTTTTTTCTTCATTTTGAGTTTTGACTGGCCTTTTAGAGGCAGCATAATGTGGAGTCCTCTTTTCATGATTCATGATTTGCAAGCTGCAAGCTGCAAGATGCAAGCTGCAAGATGCAAGCTGCAAGCTGCAAGTTGCAAGTTGCAAGTTGCAAGTGTGGACTGTTCTGTAAAGTTGGCCTAATTTCTTTTAAGATTGGCGGGTCTCCTCTCCTTGCTGTTTGACATTTCTCTTTTCGTTTTGGGATAAAACTTCGTCGTAGACTTGATATTGGTTATGCAATAACCTCTGTTGAGTGCTCGAGTATATCAGTATAAAGGTAGCTAAGTCTAGGGCTGTGGGATAGTTTTGATTATGGATTCTTTGGAACATATTTAAATACTGAGGTGAAGTGGGCTTCTACTGACTCAGTGGTAATAATGCCCAAGCCCAGAGCACAAATCCAGCAGCAGCCCAAAACATATTCAGAGCAACTTGAGGGAGAGGTGACACAATGGGTCAAAAGCCATGACCTCCCTCAAGTGTTTCTAAGACTTTTGTATTGCTGATCATTTTCCCTCCAATTCAATCTTAAGGACTTTTAGTTACCTTCCTCCAGTCAATTTTTTTTGGGAAATTGGTGATGCTTGAATTCAATGTCTGTGTCATCATATTCTTATGTTATTGTACATTTGTACTTGACTTCAAAACTCTCATTTCGCTGATATTACTTTTTTTTGCAAAACTTTCCAGGTTTAACCCAGAGGCTGTAAACTGGTTGTTCATGAAGGGATTAGTAGGCTGGTTTCTGCAGGTCATGCTGCTAAAACTGTCAATATTTTCACTCAGTAGTGGGGAAGCACCATTGTTGGATGTTGTGGCATATGCTGGGTATGCATTTACAGGGATTTCTTTGGCTGTCCTTGGGAAGCTATTTTGGCGGCACTCATATTATGTCTTGTTGCCTGTTACCTGCGTATTCATGGCAGCCTTCCTGGTGAAGACAATGAAGAGGGTTCTTTATGCGGAGGTGAGGAGTTACGACTCAAGCAAACATCATGTTCTCTTGCTCTTGATTGGGTTGGCTCAGTTTCCACTCTTCTTCTGGCTCGGGAACGTTAGTGTTCACTGGCTGTTCTAGCCCCAAGGCTATGTTAGCTTTGTTGTATAGGTGACGGCGCCTTTCTCAAGCCCTTTTTGTTTTCTTTAAAATTTTTGCAGCACAAAGTTGACTTGTTACATTAACTAGACTCCAGACCATATTAGCCTAAGTGAACAAATAGTTAGGAAAGCTCTGCTGTCTATAATTATTACATTGTTACCTGTAATGTTTGTTAAATGGATAGTATTATTCAGACAATTTTTGGATTGCATATGATGGTTGGAAGTCGATTTACTGCAAAATTTATTCAGCAAATGCAGTGTGTTAATTGTGGTAGATGTCTAAGAGCTGGCATTGGCTTGGTTTTTCTCTTTGATAACATGGGTGGGGTTTTTAAGGATAAGTGTATGGGGCAACATCAGAAGGTCTTATAGGTGTTATGGTCTTTCAAATAGGTGTACTTGAGCTTTGCTTTTTTTCAATTTCAATTAATCCTTAATTATCGGAAAAAAGGAGAGCTGGCATTGGCTTGGCTTTCCGTTGGATATATTGGAGCGTTGAGGAAATGAGAAGTTTCCTGTTTTCTGCTTTAAATCATTTTTTTTTACCTCCGTCTTCCGTATCTCGAGTCACAGGAGTACCATCTCAGACCAGGAGTCCCTGTTTCTGGCTGCTTAGTTCTGAACACATTGATGAAATGGGAGGAGGATCAGGATCACCACCGGCAATGCCAAGTTGGCTAACCATCCTTCCACCCCGAGGTCGCCTTACGGTGCGTAAACTATCTTCGTATGAGACCTGGGAGGGGGGCTTAACCTTGCCCTCCCAATCTTGTAGATATTGGCCAAAACAATATTACCGTTTCCAAGGGCTGCAACTTCAGCTGCAACTCTTCCTTTTTCGCTGGCCAATATAACCTTATGCTGCAGCCCACATTTAAGTACCCCATACCTTCCTCACCCTATATATCAACTCCTTTTCCTGGCATAAGAGAGTAAATAGTAACAACCATGCTTCTTACACTCTTCCTTTTCTCACTCCTCCTGGCCTCCACTGCCACGAATGCAGCCGCCCTCGACTTCTGTGTAGCGGACCTCAATGGCCCGCAAAGCCCTGCAGGCTACTCTTGCAAGAGCCCCGCCAAGGTGACCGTGAATGACTTCGTGTACAGAGGCCTAGGCCAGCCCGGGAACACCACAACATCCATGAAGCTGCAGTGTCCCCTGCCTTTGATATCCAATTCCCAGGCCTGAATGAACTTGGCATCTCGATGGCCCGGTTGGACCTCACCCCAACGGCGTGATCCCACTGCACACCCACCCAGGGGCCTCCGAGGTGCTGGTTTTCGTCCAGGGGTCGATCGTGGCCTGGTTCATAACATCATCAAACGATGTGTATGTAAAGACCATCAAAAAGGGTGACATTATGGTGTTCCCTCAAGGTCTCTTGCATTTCCAGATTAATGCTAGGGGTATCCCATCAATTGCATTTGTTAGCTTCGGTAGCTCAAACCCTGGCCTACAAATATTCGATCGTGCATTGTTTGGCAGCAAAATTTCTTCTATGTTGGTGGAGAAAACCACTTTTCTTGATGATGATGACCAAGTTAAAAAGCCTAAGGCTGTGCTTGGAGGCAGCGGCTAAGTAATTAACAGTTTATGATGCTCGTTAATGTTGTTCTTTCTTTGCTTTTGTGCATTTTGCTTCAAGGAACTGACAATTGTGCAATTTCTCTTAAGCGAAATCAAATCGCCTAATGTTTGACCTTGTTGATCATGATCTGATTCTGTGTTACTTCCTGTAATTCATCCATTCATTCTCATACATAGCTTCTTCATGGCTTTTTCTTTCTTACCGGATGCATGTAAGAACAACAAAACTTTACGTTCAGAAATTGCAATCATAAGCACATTTGTCTTAGAAATCCTGTTCTATAGGTTAAAAATTCAACTTCTGTTCCAAAACCTCGGCCTTTTTCCGAGCAGGACTAGATAGCTGATTGGTTGGAAACATATTTCAGAATGCAAACAAGGAGAAGTGACCTAAGCAGAAAATTTGAGTGTTATACTATTCAAAGTCATAGCTAGAGTATATATGCTACTTTAATTGAAAGATAACTGTGAAATAAGAGCTCAACAAGAATCCTACTCTGTCCATGCCATGTAGATAGGTCATCATCTTGAAAACCTTCTCTATCTTCAGTTGGCGCAAATGTTCCTGTATTTTACCAGGAAGTAAAATGAATGAGATTTGGACATCAAAAACTTATATGAATGTTCTACATACACCATCATGTAATATCATAACGTCGTGCAACCAATTGAGAATCCAAATTCACAGAGAAGGGCAATTTGACAGTGGAAGTTTTATGTGAAAGAGGTATTGAGCTTCAATTCCGTTGGTGTAGTAAGCTTTCGCTCTTGTACACTTACTCACTACATAAGATGATATTTATCTCTTTTTTTTGTTAGTGAAAAGACTATAATGAATAACCGGAGTACCTTATGAAGCGTACTGCTATAGTTGTAATTGCATAACCAGCTAAACCAATGGACACCCTGATCAGTAAATCATTACTTTGAGATAATTTTTTTGCTTGAGCAGATAGTTCCGCAATCATTTCCTCCTTTGTCTTGGATGTTCTGCAATAAGAAGAATCATATATGACTATATGAACTAACGCTGTAATCATTATGATAAATTTCCCAGGAAGAAGAGATTCAGAAAAGTTCGCGTAATTACAGGAAAAAGTCAAGTTCTTCAGAAGGCTTAATTGAGGGAACCCCATTTTCAAAAGTGAAGAGGCCAACAGCGCTGACAACACTTCCAATTGGAAGGATCGCTTCTTCAGTCAGCTCGTCAACTTTTAGATGACAGCCCTGTACAACAAGTGTACTAATCAGCCAAAACAGAATCCAGAAATCAACAATAAATTTGAGTTACAGTTGATATGAAAGACTGTACCATCTTTGCATGGTTATAAAGTTCCTTCAGTTCAGCAGAAACTCTTTGAAGAGGCACTTGCTGATGGTCTAAACTCTCCAAGTTAACAATGACAAAACTGGAACTTGGCTTAGCATGATCTGCAATAACAAAGGGGACCTGCAAGGTACGATCGAAGGAATAATTATCATATTCATACATAAATATATGCTTTCAAAATGAAATGGGTAAGGAATTTGTTGAAATTTCTGGCTTCTGAACTAATACAGAGATATCAATGTGCTATATTGGGTGCTCCTTGAAAAACCACTTATAGTTCAATTATATATTTCAACGAAATAAACATTACCCTAGTGCCTCCAAAGAGGCTCAGGGGTTTAACTTTAATATAACCAGCCTTGCCTTACCGTTACAAGTTACAACCGTAAAACAAGCAAAGAGGCTAAAGGTTTGAATTTGAAGGTCCACAACCTGTGTTTGTTCGAAATTTTAACAAGCTACATCGTATTCTCATATCTATATATAACATTTTTATGTCGAATTGTGTTGTTACCAAAATGCACTACAAATCAAAGGGTCTGGTGTCGAATTGTGTTGTTACCAAAATGCATGCAGTACAAAATGCACTCTGAAAACCGTCAAGATTTAACTAAAAAAACTTTGGTCCCTTTTCACTTAAATCTGACATGTTTTCAATAACATATACGCCAGAAATTGAACACAAACACTACTTTAGAACACAGTCCCTAATTTGTTTTGGTGGTTTCATCCAAATTCTGGCATAAAATGTATAAACACATGAGCAAAAGTATAGACAATGGATGTCATTTTACCTGTGTCCGGGTCTTGGATACAATTTTCTTCTCCCCTTGCGTGCGGTAGGCGAAAATTTCTTCACTGTATATGTGCTTCATTATTTTACCACCAACAAGAATCAGTCAAATTCTGGCCAAAGTACTAAAACAATAATATACGCAATTATCAAATCATGACCTGCATTTATATTCATATTTGTTCCTTTTCATTATTTTCCTGTTCTTATTCTTTGCAATTGGAAGTGAAATTCATGATAAAGAAATAGTTTTTATGGGTAATCCTAAAATATTTCAAAGTTAAGCACTTTCACATTGAATATAATCATATAGAACATAGGCCATCCATATCATGGCGTATAATTTATAGTATCGTACTTCGTAACTCTAGTAAGCACAGAATATCTTATATGCATCGCAAAAATATTTAAATCTCTTTGAAGAATTCAATACATTGCATTTAATTCAATGTGAATTGTTTCTAATTTTTGCATCAAAAAATCGCTTTTGAAAAATCTTCTAATTAAAACATGTATGCAATCCAAAAAACCTAGAACACCATTGCAGTGCCTAGTTTCTATAAGAAATACTCCACCAGTCATGAGACAAATAAAGCAACCTAAACCTGACCACTACTATGTAAAAGTTAAAGTAGTTAATATATATCAAAACACGCTCCAATAGTTAAAACTTAAAAGTATCATCCTCCAATCATAAAAGTAAAGATTCGATTCTTATCGAAATTTGTGCCTCATCAAACCTGTTAAAATACACACAAAGAAGAAAACAATATACGTACTAACCGTAGTCCTTTCCTCAACTACAAGGACCTCAAGGCCAGTCTTAACGGACCGGACGGTGCTCGGGACTCTAGGCGATGAGTCAGCCGATTCATCCGACGTCGTGGATGACTCCTCGTCGTCGGTCGTCCCAGTGGCAGCAGCAGCAGCAATATCAATACAAGTTCTAGGCATGCCAAGACCACGAAGAAAGACAAGTTTCTTAGCATCTTGGTGAGGGAGGACAGACTTGACACCTGAAACAGTAAAAACTGGTATGGAACTTAAGTGTTCCACTTTCTTGTAGGCATGCTCGACCTTCTTGTTCTCCTCTGTTGCCCACAGGGCTAGCAAACCCGATGCATATGCCGCCACAATCAGACATCGTGATTGATTAATTCAATGGGGATGATTATTGAATTTTATTAGAATGAATGAATGAATGAATGAATGAATGAATGAAGATTAAGGAGATTATGGGGGGTGCAAACAAGTTTAGTAAAAATAAATACTTATATGTCGTGCCTAATGCTACTTGAGAGAGAGTCCAATGCTTCATGACTTTTTAGTCAAGAAACAGATACCGGTAGGTTAGGGTTATTTGTTTCTTTAATTCTAGCGCAATTTGGTTAAAATCACCTAAAACGTTTCAAAGTTTGTCCAGTACCCCCTGAATTGCTATTTGGTGAGTACCACCTTAAATCTTTATTCCGCCGTACAACTCACACCTTAATTGATTTTCCGGGCAAATCCTTAACTTTACTGACCGTTATACCCTCACGTGTGCCTCACATGACAACTTAAATGAACTATCCTTTTTTTTCATTTTAATTTTACTATCCTATTTGACCAATTAATTAAATTGTTTGACCAAATAAATTTGCTAATTCATTTTAGCCGGCACTCAAAAACTCCATGAGCGAATTCGCACTCATCGCCCCTTGAACAGCTCCCGGCCCTTCGATACTCGGAACACACGGTACCCGAGTAATGGTACCTTCTCGGGTCACGACAGCGGGCTTTCTCACCCGGGTGAGAAAACGGGCAGTCAGTCCAATCATGACTCCGACTCCTAGTACACTTCCTTACCTTAAACTCATACATCCGGAACTGATCCGACGAGTACGGGTCAAAATCCGGGTCAAACCCGTCATCACGATCCGACCCGTTTGAGGAGTCCCCGTTGTAAGGGAGGAACTTCTGCATCAAGGCTTCAGCTTGGAGAGATGTTTCGACGGCGAATCCAGCGACATGTAGTTGTGCTCAAGAGAGAGACTAGAGCGACGAGATAGGATAGTAAAATTAAAATGAAAAAAAAAGGATAGTTCATTTAAGTTGTCATGTGAGGCACACGTGAGGGTATAACGGTCAGTAAAGTTAAGGATTTGCCCGGAAAATCAATTAAGGTGTGAGTTGTACGGCGGAATAAAGATTTAAGGTGGTACTCAACAAATAGCAACGATTCAAGGGGTACTGGACAAACTTTGAAACGTTTTAGGTGGTTTTAACCAAATGCGCTTAATTCTATCCTTTTCTTCCCCTCTTTGATCTTTCTTTTTTTTTTTCATCTTCTATTTCTTTAGCAAAATATCCGGTTTTTTCTTTCAAGAATTTACTTGAGTTTTTTATTTTAATTTTTTAAGAAAGAATCAATGATTTATTTTTATTTTTTAACGAGAAAGTTGTGTGTGAGAATCAACTTACAATTAAATAAGGTCAGTATTTTAGAAACAATAGGTCTTGTGTAATGTAACATTATTTTGATATTTTTTAGTCTAAAAGTAACACTTTTAATTCAAAATGCAACACTCATCTTACGATGAGACCGTCTTGTATGAACAAATATTTTTTCCCAGAAGGTAACTGATTTTTCGTCTCGTTAAATAATACCACTATGAGTATATCATGCGCGCTTTATACCTTTCTGCGTCAAAGCCTTGTACAACGTTTGTCGCCCTTTGATGTTTGATCCATAAATTGTGACAATCCAAAAACAAACAAATTGCTGAAGCAGTATGATATTGAAGACTTGAATGCATTCAATATTTGGAGCTTCTGAAACCTCAACCATTATTCTATTTAGTATGAAAACTAATTGACGAGGTGACTGTGCAACATGACAAAGCCACAAAAGCCTGTAACAAGGCTCAACAGATTCATAGTGATGCATTATATTACCTTCGGAGCCAGTAGTCAGTCGCAACAGGGATAACAAGATAACCGAGGGCTGCCATTGCCCATTAGCATGAGGCTATTCAATAATAGCAGTTTTCTCGCCAAAACATCATACACATTAAATCTACATGTAACAACATGAGGCCAAAAAAACATGGCTTCAGACCATTTGCAAGTTTCCAACATTTTCGGCATCTTTTACGCCTTCTACAAATTCAAATCTATTACTGACTATATATTCACAAAAGCTTCCTCTTAAGCTAGGAAAAGATATTATGTACTTCAAGAATCGTATATCCTCACAGAACTACGGATTGTCTGCCTGCACACTGGACATTTTGGTGCCATATCCCGCTCAACGGACAGGGCACAGCGCTGACAACAAACCAGGTGTCCACAGGGTACAAATGCAGACCGCCGCCTCCTCATAAGGCAGATTACACACAACTGTCCATCGGGTACATCTCCCACATCTTCTTCTTCTAACACTTCAGACTCCGCATCACTGCTAGCAGCAGCCTCAGAATGGCTTTGCTGCTGAGCCCTCCTTCGCTCCCGCCATTCCTTCCATTTATTCCAATTCCTGAAAAAAAGCAATCAGCAGAATTAGTTCAATCAGAAAACCAGTACGTTAAAAGCACCTCAATACACAGTTTGTTCTCTCTTTTGAGAACTGAAATAGAGTAGATGTTTGAATTTTCAGGATCTTCGGGGATTGAGACTTATCAAGAGATTTACGGGCAGTTATAGTCACAACTCACAATATGATCCCCATTACTGCTATATTAACAACAAGTATTTGAAAAAGAAAAAGGAAAGTGGTGTGGCGATTCATGAGTCAGGGCTCAAGACAATGAACTCTCAATCTCACTGCAGGAATGCCAAATTCCGGTAAGTTGTTGAGAATCCCAAATCAAGTGGTCATTTCCCAGCTCAACACGCTTTATGTGTTCTAAAATTATTTCTTTCTGCTGGTGTCTCAGGCATACTTTCAATTACCCCTTCTAAGCTACCAGTGACAGCGTCTATTAATTGCATTAAGTCACTTGATGCTTCAGTTGTGCAATAGCAGTACACAGTAGCTAGCAAAGCTAGAACTCAAAATTAGTTTATGTTCAAAGTGGATGGCCAAACACAGAAAGCCATCAGAAAACATAAGCAAAAAGAACCACCATATGTCACTAGTGCACTTAAAGCAAAGCAACTTCCACGGCCACACAACCTTATAAAACTCACACGAATTTCAGTTTCGATAAAAAAAATCCTGATAAAAAACATGATACATGCAAATAAAGAGACAATATAGTAAGGGAATGCAGAACAATGACATACCTCACTACTGCATAACAAAGTATGCCAATTGACACCGACCCAACAATGATACCACTCCATAGTAAGACTTTTGTTTTATAAGAGAGTTCAATCACCATCTGCTCCTTGGTCATTTCAGACCTGCGAAAAAACACAACATAATACTTTATAAGCAAATATCATAATTGACAAACACAAAACATGGTTCAGAACATGGAACCTTTGCCACCAAAAAAGCAAGCAACAAAATATAGCTTCAATAAATCAAGCCATTGAACAAAATGACAAGTTAATTTTCCAAACATTATACAAAGCAGTTATCAATTAGACATCCAACAGAAAGTCAAAGGAAAAGAATCAAGCATTCCAACCAGCAATTTCTGCCCATATGTCAAAGGAACAAAAAAAAGCCATTCACAACAAAATACTCATATTGACAAGAGAACAGCAAAATTGGTATCACTCATTGTCTTGCAATCAATTCTCAGATAACCTTCACGAGACAGCCTAACAAAATTGCAAATGCAATTTCTTTCAGTGTCTTTGTTGGATACTTAATAGCAAAAAACGGGTCAACAAACATGAGACTGTAAGAGGCCACTTTAACATGGCGGACAGAAATAAAAACAATCAACACTATAACTATCACACTTACAGGAAGTATGGAAGATCTTTGCATGACTTGATCTCTGGAACCCCATTTCTTGAAAGGCAAATGCCAACTGCAGTGACATCCTTCCCGAGCGGGAGAATTTTCTCCTCGTCAAGCAAACCAACCTTCAAAGAATTTACGCTTTTCAAAAGAAAGAGAGAAAGCAGTACGCCAGAAGTTGAAGTAGAAGACAAATACAAGAACGAAGAAAAAATGCAGGTTTGATGCAGATAAACAAGCCCAAAATCTCACCGGGTATTCATGTCCAAAAAGGGCCTGTAGAAAGGTGTAGGGAGATGCTTGAATTGGTTGCATATGATGGTAGACTGTTGTCAAAGGCAGTGGATGATTTGAACCATCCAAGTCGACAACAATGTAATCTGATTGTGGCTGTTGACGATCTTCAACAAGAACAAACGGGACCTACCAAAAGAACATTTAATAACTGAGGTAACATATTAGCAGAATCAAGCAAAGAAACAGAGTTCACACAATACGTATGCATAGTCTAATTGATTCTTTCAGGCCTGTCTGACAAGTAAAACACCAAACATTGCTCATAGAACTCTTTGGACTACGTATGCATGACCTAATCAATTCTCCAACATGGCCCAACAGCAATGATATAGCCATGCATCCTCAAGAGGAGTGGATAATCTGAAGGATCAAACTCTGACTGCTTTAGTCAATCTCATACTGTGATCAAGATAGATTGTGGTAATTATTGAGAGCAATTACAGAGAAATGGTGACAATCGCAAGACACCTGAGGGTTGATAAATATTAATCTTGATCCCTCTATTGCTTAGGAGAAGGTCAACTCTACTGCATGTGAAGGGTGTTTTTTCTCGGGACAGTACAGCTGAGCTAATGAGAACTCTTAGGGGTGACAAGATTCTAACACTGCAGACATTTAGACAGGCATGCAGAGCTCGGTAAGGTGAGCATGGGAATACCCTTCAAGTTCAATTATGGAAGTGATTCTGAAGTTGATGTGGCTTGGATCCAAAAGCAACAGAATAAAATCCGGACTTATATTGAATCTCAGTTATCTAAAGTGCAGAAGTACATTGCAGACATTTATGCAGGCATGCAGAGCTCGGTAAAGTGAGCATGGGAAGACCCTTCAAGTTTGATTATGGAAGTGATTCTCAAGCTGATGTGGCTTGGATGCGAAAGCAGGAGAAAAGAACCCGGACTTATATTGAATCTCAGTTATCTAAAGTGCAGCAGTACACTGTCAATCATGTTGTAAGGGAAAAGAATGTGTTAAACGATGGTTAAGCTAAAGGTGTAAAACTATCTATGCCTAGGTCTAATTTGCTGTGCTTTACTCTGTTATCAGATGCTAGTCCGTTGTATCTTGCTCAGGGTTTTGAGGGCCTATTTTTGCTCTAGTATCTTGTCATATCCTTTCAAAAAATATGTATTATTCATGTATCATCTTAAGTAAATTTGTGTAGATGATATACTTTTGTCTTAAGCCTGAACTGCCTTCCTAATCCCTCTCTTTCGGTGAAGTGAGGGTGGCAAGCAATGATTAAATGAAAGTTTGTGGTTTACAACGTCAGAACTCAGAATGTCTCCATCATGCAACTTTTTGGTATCTCCAAGCAGCCATTTCTTTTATAATCATCAAATCATGTTATTGGTAACCACCAGGTTAACTGAAGAACTAAAAAATCTCCCATTATTTATCCAGTAACTAAGTGGTCTCAGCAACATTATTCATTATCCAGTGAAAATTTTCGGCACTTATTTCAGGCATGAAAGCTCACTAGTTACTTGTTCAGTTGTTCCTCGTTAAAAGCGAATGAAATGGTGAAAACACTTCAATGTCACAGAATAATTAATAATAGTGATGCAGTGAATCATATACCGTTTTCATAGAAGTAGACCCCTGTTCTCTCCAGGCTTTGGCCAACATTGCACGTACATCAGGATACCAACCGAAAAAGCCTCTCCATTGGTTGTATATACACTTCAAAGAATATAAAAACTAAGTTACATACACGCTGAAAGTGAATAAAAATGAAATAGCTCAGGAAACATATAATCTACATTGTAATTACCATTACTCCCAAGTAAACAAGCCCCAAGGGCTAAGGGTGATGACTTAGAGAGGCTCATGCCAAAATAACATAAAAGGAGAACATATCCAACTTACTGTTTCACTGACCTGTTCAAAGAGGTTGGAAATTGTAAATGCAGACATAGAAAGAGTTATAGAGAAATGGACAGTCGCTCCTCAATCCATCGTCAAATACATCAAGACACAATTCTTGCCTTCACTAGCTCTGGTATAACAGAACAATCAAGAACTTTATGATAATCATCATGGAACATTTTTGCCCCGAGTGTTCTAGTTATTAGCTGATCCCCATGGGCCATGACCATTATTCTAAAATGCCATTAAGTCAGAGGCACAATAGCACAAAGCATGGTGCCCCAAGTCTCCTTAGCGCTGCACGGCGAGAGCATGCTGGCAAGGGTAGAGACACTCATATGGCTCTAGCATTTTTTTACTAAGATTCGGAAGTTTTGCACCTGCGACTGCAAGCCTCAAGTAGACAACCTCGCCCCCCCCCCCCCCCCACCCTCCAGTCTTTTCTTTCTCTAGACATCACCCTTTCTTGCGTCTACTAGTCAAGACTCAAGACCAAGTGCCTACAGCTCAAGTGCCTATTTCCCCCTCTATCAAACACAGCCCAATTTTGGAACGGAATATTCAGCAGCCACCCTTACAAAACTCTTTTACCTGTCTATCTTTCCTAATTAATTTTTCTGTGCCTAAGGAGGTGCGGTAAGGTCGTAGGATTCTATTCAGGAACAAATCGTTACAGAAATGAGACTATACATATAAGTGAAATAAAGATAATTTTCAGTATAGAATTGAATAAATTAAACCCTCCCATCAAAACTTTCGTCTTCAAAACCAACTGTTTATTCATACAGCCAACAAAGCGAAGCAGGATATAGACGCTACATTCTACTCCAAGTACACTATCCCAAAATGTCAAAATTCTATTGCCATTCCAATTACTATTACTTTCTTTCTTCAATCTCAAAAACATCAAATACAATTGAAAACATTCCTTTTCATAACCAACTACACTAATCACATAGCCAACAGAACCAAGCAAATACAAACACTTCATTTCTACTTGAATCACACTATTACCATTTCAATTATTACCTTCTTTCCTCAAATCTCAAGAACATCCAAACAATCAAACTCGACAAACTCAAGTCTACCAAAACCACAGACAAACCCTAGACTAATCTTTCAACATCCAAAACACAGCTTAAGAGCCTCTAGAGAGGGCTAAATACCAAAAAATGCCAGGCAAAATGTAAAAGCGTCATTTCGATTGCCATTTCAAATATTCCTTTCTTTCCTCAATCTCAAGAACATCAACACAATCAAACTTCAAAACCTCAATTCCACCAAAACCACAAACAACTGATAACCAAAACCGTAAATTGAACTTTCAACATCCAAAACACATACTAAGAGTCAAGAAAAAAGAGAGAAAACCTTTTGAGAGCGCTTAATAACATTATAACAATTCCAAGCAAAATGCAAACGCTTCATCTCTACCCCAATCAAACTAATACATTTCAATTACTACTTTCTCTATCAATATAATGCGAAAACGTAAACGCTTTACTGCCATTTTAACTATTACTTTCTTTCCTTAATTTTAAGAACATCAACACAATCAAACTCCAAAACCTCAATTCTCATAAACAAAAACCCTAAATTAACCTTTACAACAACACCGAAAACACATCTGAAGATTCAAGAAAGAGAAAGAGAAAAATACCTTCTGAGAACGCTGAATAACAACACCGCGTTCACCTGACTCATTAGAAAAAAGCAAATCAGGCCACAAACTCTTCCAACTCCCATTAACAGCCGATTTTGCTTCCACAATTCCTCTCACAACAACCATCCTCTCCACACACACTCTCTCTCCTCCATCTCCACCACCGGTTTCGACTTCGCCATCGCCGTTGTTGTTGTTGTTGTTTTCGAGGAGGAGAGAGCGGAGATCGGAGACGGTTGCAGAAGGAGCGTCGGAGATTCGACGAAGCGCCGAAGAAGTGGCGGCGAATTTGAGAAAGGACCGTAAAGCGACGTAAGCTAGGGCTACACCGAGAACTGCACCGTCTGCTGATAAGGCTAGCTGCGTTACTATCGCTGCTGCTGCTCGGTCTCCGGCTGACATTATTGTGAGAGAGAGAGAGAGAGAGAGAGATGAATTGAAGTTTGCCGGAGATAAATAAATACGTATCGGTTAACGGTGGGTTGTTTTCGTAAATTTTGTTTGGTTTTTCTTTTTCTCGAGTAAACTGATCATTTGGGGAGACATGAGCAGTAATAAACTAATAATACAGTAAAAATTTTGTAGTTAATGTCATGATGGAAAGTCTTATCCATAAAATATTGTTACATAATACAGTAAAAAAATTATTCTTCTAAAAAAAAAAAAATTCGTATTTTCGGCACAATTTTCTTCATTTTTCAGTGAGCTTGTGCCTACAAAATACCAAAAAAGTAATCATTTACTATCTCACGTGTTACATTGGTAGACAAATTTTTTTTCAATAGCACAATGCCAAAATTCTTCAATCCTAGTAAAAAACAATTTTTTAGTGCCAAAATTTTTTAATTTTTGATTATTAGGAGTTTGCCTATACGGTGCACGAATTCATGTAGTGTTGTGAATATCAGAGAGTCTGAAGTATGAAATATAATAGCAATATGAATGCAGAAAAGACTGTTCAGAATTCAGAAATCCTCTTTCAAAGTGATACATAGCATTTTGTGTAAGAACCAAGAAATGAATATTAGAGAAATCTGACATTTTGAGAGCTACAAGTGACTGGTTCGTTCCCATCTTTGACAATATCAGATTTAACTAAAACTGACCCAGTGCAAATCTGACCAAAACATCTGTTTGGTTCAACAAGATTAACAAAGCAAAATCTGTACAATTATATATCTTCAATTGCTACTACTCCAGGTAAATAATTAATAAGTGGTAGCAGCAATTTATCATAAAGTGTTCGCAAAGCGCTTAAATCACTATACATATACAAACACTTAGCACATTTGGCGCTAAACAAAAATCATCAATCTCAATGATACTTGTTAACATGCTTAAATCATGTTTATCAGCAAGTCACATTTTCATTTTCACGCAAAGGATTCCCAAGCACAAACGATTTGATCAAGTCATTGAGTTCCTTTGGCGCGTCAATGTTAACTGCATGCCCAGTTTCCTTCAGCATCTCCAGCCTTACTTGAGGTCCCAAGAGCCTGCACTTTCCCTTTCAATACTTCAGTGTAAATATATATATATATATATATATATATATATATATATATATATATATAGCTGTTAGCCTTTCAGCTTGAATTGCAAAGGAGAGCATATTTGTTTACCTTTGTAGCTGATATGCCAAGTGCTTTGGGAATATTCTGTCCTCTTCTCCCCATACAAGAAGTGTTTCCTTCCACAGTCATCAAGCATGATCAAGGGTCAGTAAGTGAGTAAATAAATTTACACTTCAGATTTTTAGATATTCTTGAAATTCATCACCAATTATAATGAGCACTTAACTTAGCGGCAACAATTGATTTCTGTTAGTATATCTAATTATCTATAATGCTAATTTGGTAGTATATATGTATTTCTTAGAACTAATGTAGAATCTGCATACCTGTGACAGGATTCGAGGCTGGTAATACACTTCCCCTGACATCAAGTAATCAATTAGCTCTTCCTTTTCTTTCCTGTACTTGTCACCCTTCACCTGTAGCACCAAATATAATACGCAATCCTATTTATCTTTGAGGCATATAGTCCATGTACAACCATCAAAGAGACAAAGTATCCAAAGAAAGCATCCAGTTGCTCGTTTTTCATTTCGAAATCACAGGGTTTTAATCCATTGAATCAGGTGCAAATTTGTTTGCAATTTGCAGCAGAATATGTCTTATTGCCTGGGAATAAGTTTTGTTACCCAATAAACAGGTACTCCATATAGTTATATGTTACTCAAAACCATACTTCGTTTGATATTCTAATAATTTTGACCCTATGACTTACACTAGTAAGTAGTAAATTCAACCCTTGTGACATCTTTTAAAGGGGGACTTAAGCCTTCTAACAGTTCAACACTAATCTCAAGTAAACAGTCCATCCAACCAGTTCCATTTCAGTGTCCAACATAATATTAACCTCGATTCTAAAAACTAGCTCAAGTGCGTACGTGCATGGTAAAGATCACATAAAGTCTTGGGTTAGGGGTCATACATACCATTTGGATTTGAAACCCGTCAGCATGTATTTTTGGTGCTTGAAAACAGTAGTCCATATTGTCATGTCACAACCAAACAGCTAAATTAATCTCAATACTCATTCAAAAAAGAAATGTGTATTCCAATTTGTTCAAGAGAAGTTACCCTGATAAATTCCCTAAGAAAATAGTCGGGGAGCCACTTCGTATAATCATACTTGTGCATTGATCGATCAGCTAATAGTCTGAGTGCATCAGGTTCCCCTGGCACAACAATCTCCTTCGCATCCGTAATTCCTACATTGTTGAGCTGCTCCCAAATTTGATCAGGGGTAATGCCTATCCCTGTGCTCACAATCACATTCTTCTCCACCTCTTGTGGATACATCTCAGCCATCCAATAGCCAACCCACCCTCCATAGCTGATGGAGTACACTGAGCACCCCTCCACACCGAACCCCTTCTTCAGGCCTTCCATCACACACTTGGCTTGGAAATGGGGTGACCGATCCATGGCTTTCGTGTGTGATTTTCCGAAGAACAGCAAATCTGGCATGTATATGTTGAAGGATTCGGATAGTGTTCTCATCTGCAGGGGCAATAGTTTAAATACTAAGGGACCAATTTTGCTTTAGAAAATTGAACATACTGCTTATTTTTCAGCAAAATAATCTTTCTTTTTGCTGTGGAGCAAAGTTAATTATCAGAACAATACAGAAATTTGATCTAAGCATAAATTTCCACCACACATAACCACAATGAGTAATATGACCCAAGGTCCAAACTAAGCTATAATAGTTTAAAGGAATCAATTTTGCTCTAGGGAATTGAACATAAATGTTTTCCAGTAAGCCAAATAATCTTTCTTATTTCTTTGGAGCAAAGTTAATTGAATCAAAAAGACATTTGATCTAAGCTCAACTTCCACCTATTTAAATAACCACAATGACCCAATTAACTAGGAGTAATATAAATTTCAACAAATTGGGCTTAACAAGTGAGCACACATATAAGATAAGTGAGGTTCCAACCCAATGGGTGGAATATGTAACCCACTTCCTTATATGTATGCTCAAGACCCTTTAATCTTTCCATGTGGGACACAAACCCACTTCAACACCCCACCTCACACAAAGACCCGTCATGGGCTGAAGCGTGGACCAATCAAAGCCTACTATGGGGCAGTCACACGCGCGTGGGCCAATAAGGGGTAACATAACGCCAGGATAAAACCGCTCTGATACCATGTTAACTTTTATAATTTGGCCCATTAAAGAGAGTGTTCATAACATTAAAGGAGGTTCCAACCCAAAACCAATGGTATGAGCCTATGAGGGATACAATAGTCAATAGTACAACAACAACCACCCAGTGATCGAGTATCACGGCGAGGGCTGGGTCGGGGAGGTCCAGATGTACGCAATCGTACCCCAAACGAATACAATGGTATTCATCAAAACTAATATATAAAAAAGTTAGTAACTTGATGACTTAAGGTTCATGCAATCTTACCAACAACAGAGGATTAATTGAGTACTTGATCATATAATTAGAATGTGATTAGGAAAGCAGCTAGGGAAAGATAGTGCAAATACATGCCTGGAGAATGAATTGCCAGCGTGCATCACCACCACAACCATGGATAAGGACTAGATTAGGCCGATCATGACGCCTATAGTTGGAGTCTTGGAGATCCAGACATGCAAAGTGGTTTGATCATCCAAATCAACTGTACAGGGAGAAATACCACAATAGTAATAATAGTATAACGACAGTAGAAAATCACCTATGGGAACAGAAATAGGTGAATTCTGTTGGGGAAAACTACGGTATTTACCCACAATCACAACAACAGATAAACGGAAAAATAAAGTGCAAGAACCCAAAAACAACACAAATAATTTTACGTGGAAAACCCCTCTTAATTAGGGGAAAAAACCACGGTGCGGATCTCCACGCACTAAAATATGATCCACTATGATAATCAAGAGTACAAAGGCAACAATCACAAGATCAAGCAACAAGTAAACAACCTATCTTTGGTATTAGTACAAATTGACAAACCTCTAACTCAATTTGGTACTCCCACAAAACCAAAGATACACCCACAAATACCTGTCGATGACTGATCCGAATACTCTGATTACCTTCACCCGAACAAATCGAATCAACCGTGAACTGGAACAAACCTCTTTGGAGAAATACTCAATTTCTCTCACTCTTTGTTTGTCTCTCACTCACTTGGCTCTGCCTTTTCTTTGTTTGTTTCGGCTGTACCTTGTTCTCTCACCCTTCTGACAAAACAAAATGTCGTGCACTTCCTTTTGTTTTGCTGAGAACAATGACCGACACCTTTTTTCCAAATAAAAAAGGCTTGTCCCTTTTATTTCCAATCATCAACTAAAGAAAACCAAAAGGCTTAAGCCTTTTTGTTTTCCCATCTTTCAACTTCCTTTTTTTTTTTTTTTTCTTTTTCTGTTTTTGTTTTTCTTTTCTTTTTCTTTTTGTTCTATTTTATTTTCTTTACAAAACTAAAATAAAATAAAACACAACTAAATATTATTTGGTATTTGGGGCGTTACCTCAACAAATCCTCCCTCGACCCAAATCACCAAATACCTCCACCTTGTCCGAAAAACGGACCTTCTTCTTCACGGTCTTGCTCCTCCCTACGCAATGACCCTCAACATAGCACAAGTTGTTCTCCGCCTTCCTCCCTTGCACAATCAAAGTAGCACCACGATACACTTTGCACCATCTTCCCGTACCAATGTATCTACACCCTTGCGATGTCAACTCACCCAACGAAATCACGTTAACACGAGCATCGGGTACATACCTCACATTGTGGAAAGTTCTAGTCACACCACCATGGAGCTCAATGCGGATGCTTCCCATCCCTTTGGCCTTCAACTTACCACTCCCCATGTTGATGTCACCATACTCACCATCTTGGCACAAAGTATCAAACATACTTTGGTCTCTACAAATGTGAACCGAAGCGCCAGAGTCCAACACCCAACTCTCTTGGCTTTCCTTCCCCTCATTGTTACTAGCCAAGAACAACTCCTCATTACCATCACAAGACATAATTACATTAGAGGAACCGCTATCATTATCAATTTTGGTCTTACCCATCTTCTCTTGCAGCTGCTTGAAACTCTTCAAATCATCTTTCATCTTTGGGCAACGACTCTGAATATGACCCTTCTCACCACAATAGTAACACTCCACGTTACTAAAGTCTCTTGCGCGCGACTTCGATCTACTTCTCGGGCCACCACCTCTTCTCTCATGATTCCTCCCTCTTTCGGACACCTCCGCAGCTAGTACTCTATCTCCTCCATCACTAGGAGATACACCATCAACCTGCAACATCATCCGATCATTCTCTCTCAACACTGTCATTGCTTCATCTAGCGTAATCTCTGTCCTCCCTACAAGTAATGTCTGCACAATTGGCCTGTAGGACTTAGGTAGTGAAGCCAACAATAACAATGCCTCCTCTTGATCGGAGATCTTCTCATCTGCATTTCTTAACTGACATACTAGCTGGTTAAAACTGTTAATGTGGTCCTGCAACGCTGTACCTTGCCCATCTTTAGCTGGTACAACTCATATCTCAAACAAAGCTTGTTAGTCAGTGACTTTGATGCATATACACTCTGGAGCTTATCCAACAACTTCTTTGGATCTGTCTCAGTCAAGTAATTATACTTAATCTCCGGAGCCATAGCTAATCTAATAGTACTGACAACTTTCTTCTTTTTCGATGTCCATTTGGCATCGGTCACCCCACTAGGCTTTGTCTCATCTAAAGCCTCATCTAAATTTTGTTGAACCAACAAATCCTCAACCGTACTCTTCCACACAGTAAAATTAATTTTACCATCAAACAAAGGGATTTCAAATTTGGGCACACTACCAGACATGTTACTTGCACAAAATAATTCCTCCTTCAACAAATAAAGTAATTTTCCCACCACCGATCCTACAACCAAAAGCTCTGATACCACTGTTGGGGAAAACTACGGTATTTACCCACAATCACAACAACAGATAAACGGAAAAATAAAGTGCAAGAACCCAAAAACAACACAAACAATTTTACGTGGAAAACCCCTCTCAATTAGGGGAAAAAACCACGGTGCGGATCTCCACGCACTAAAATATGATCCACTATGATAATCAAGAGTACAAAGGCAACAATCACAAGATCAAGCAACAAGTAAACAACCTATCTTTGGTATTAGTACAAATTGACAAACTCTAACTCAATTTGGTACTCCCACAAAACCAAAGATACACCCACAAATACCTGTCGATGACCGATCCGAATACTCCGATTACCTTCACCCGAACAAATCGAATCAACCGTGAACTGGAACAAACCTCTTTGGAGAAATACTCAATTTCTCTCACTCTTTGTTTGTCTCTCACTCACTTGGCTCTGCCTTTTCTTTGTTTGTTTCGGCTGTACCTTGTTCTCTCACCCTTCTGACAAAACAAAATGTCGTGCACTTCCTTTTGTTTTGCTGAGAACAATGACCGGCACCTTTTTTCCAAATAAAAAAGGCTTGTCCCTTTTATTTCCAATCATCAACTAAAGAAAACCAAAAGGCTTAAGCCTTTTTGTTTTCCCATCTTTCAACTTCCTTTTTTTTTTCTTTTCTGTTTTTGTTTTTCTTTTCTTTTTCTTTTTGTTCTATTTTATTTTCTTTACAAAACTAAAATAAAATAAAACACAACTAAATATTATTTGGTATTTGGGGCGTTACCTCAACAAATTCTTCAACTTTTTTACATTGGACAAAATTTTCCTGATTGTTACTAGTAATGCAAATGTATTGGCGAATAATTTTTGCATAATAATCCATTTTGACAAAAATATTTGTGATGTGAATTTTTATTTTGGTGAAGGTGAAGAGAAGATTATGGTGAAGGGAGATGAGTGAGATGAATTGAGATGACATGAAATGAGCAAGGTGGAAGTTTGGCAAGTTTCCTCGGCGATGTATTAGGGTCTGATCTGTTGGGGTCTGTGATGGGATCTTTCTTCACGAAACCAATACCAAATATGTCGTGACTTGAACTGTCTATTACTTTAATATTCTCCCTAAATGTTGCACCCCAAAAAATATTGTCCTGAAAAGCCATTATTTTTAGGAACTCAGTTAGCCATAAGTGTAATGTATACTCGATTGTCGGGTGATGTGTTGAATTTTTATTGGAATAATTTTGAAAAGAAAAAATAGAAAATGAATCTCTTGTCGGGTGAGGTTGTTTCTATACAATAGATGATTATTAGTTGAAATTCGATAATTATTCATAACAAAATAATAGATAAACTAAATTGGATGTTTCTACATAAATCTACTTTTTATAATTATTTTGTCATCCATTTCACATGAGATTTTAGTGTTTCACTAGTAACAACTAACTCAATTCACCTATTATCTATTTTTAGCCAACAATTATTTACTATGTCGACTTTTTATTGGAAAAACATATGTATATTACACCTGGTGTATAGCTAAGGCAGGAGAAAAAACGGAGTAGTAATAATGTAATATGGTAGTAGTGTGTGGGAGGACTAGCGAAATGGAGTGATCGATAACATTTTCTAGGTAGCAACAGATTTGTAGTTGCAATCAATAAAGATTGCTCCCTTGCAAGAACTAATATTTGATTTGTCAGGTTTATTAACTTTCGAAAATGCATCCATTATTGATGCGTTTCTTCTTGTTCATCATCTTTGGATGGAAATGTATGAGAATATAGTACTAGACCACTAGTAAGAAGACCACTAGTAAGAATTGGCCTGAAATAAATTTATAACACCAAACAGGCCCTCTGTGAGATTCAATCGATATGATTTATAAGTCGGTATTTCTTTGCGTTAAGAATATGAAGTCTTTACAAATGCTTGATAACTTATTTCCGGTATGAGGTACCCATCTTGAATTGTCACCTGATAAAATAAACATTAGAAAACTAATTAGTATCACAAGCCAATCACCTAACCATATTTAAATGGGGGCAATTTAAAATTATGATTGATTAATGACAACATAGACATTATCATGAGGTTGAGTTGAGTCACCAGATCATCATCAAGTGACATAATTAATTGTTTTCACCTACTAGTTTAATTTCCTGTATTTGTTATGTCTAATTACAAGCAACATATATTCTACTACATATAAGGCCTAAGGGCAATGGCGGATGTAGGGATATTACAGGGTGTATCATTGAAATTTTCAATTTTTGTATCTCGTTGTTACGTTTCTGGATTCGTCAAGGGTATCAGCAAAGACGGAGCTATTAGAGGACCTTGGCCACTGTCATGTTTTTTGTCATATATACAAATGTGCAGGAGAGTAGCATGTGAGAAGAGTAGCTCAAGTTGTTATTCTCCTCTAATTATGGTGTGGTCAATGCATGGCCTCTAGTTCGATTCCCACTAACTATTATATTTTGGTTTTCTAGTTTGACACAAGGCTTTTCTTCCTCCAAAATAGACATTTTCTCATTCATGCGACTCAAAAATTCCGGTCTATCTAATTTGGCCCCCCTCCATCTAATGTTCTGGCTTTGTCCCTGGGTATCAGTATCACCATGATGTTCTAAAATCCTCTAGATGATTCCATTCAGGAAGCTTAACTGAACTAGAGATCTGAAATCAGTATCTCTAGTGCAAAATTTGATGAGACAAATAGTAGTTATCCATAAAAGATGAAGTTTACGTGTGAAAAGAAGAAAAGGCTAAAAGAGATATACCTTCCTTCCCATATAGGCCATACCAGTGTAATTCAAATGCTTTCCCCTCATCCCAATGACATATCAATTTGTCCGTTACCTTTTCTCTCCTTTTCCAACTTTTTGGGCGGCTACTTTTATACCTTTTGCCACCCAAGGCCCCAAGCTTTACAACTAGATTCCTTAATCTGTTACCCCTCTCACTTCTTCTATAAATCACTCACTTCCACATCCTTAAGCATTCTTCAATCTTACACTCTTCAAATTCAATGGCTACCTATGCTTATTCGAGCCAAATCTCGGCCCAAAGACCGGTAGCCATGGCGCTGGCGCTTGTTTCAGCTGTAGTACTATCCCCATTGTATGTGACTAGAAACAATGATAGTACAAGAAATGACATACGATGGCACTCTGGTTGGGTTCTGCCCATGGTGCTTGCAGGACTCATTATTGCGATTAAGACTACCTCATCTCCGTCTTCCTCATCCATGTCTGATGAAACAGGAGAAAGCAAATCGATCTTCGGATCACCAGATCCGTCATGGGTACTTAGGATTGGGGGTTCTTCTTGGGGACTTGCTGGGATTTTGGTTATGTTGATGCTGGTGCTTTCTTGGCAAGACTCAGTTCAACATTTCTTTTGGAAATAGAGAAAAATGCAACTGAGGAAGCTGGCTGTCTTTGCTGCTTTGCCTTTATGTATGTTAATCTAGGTAGTATATGTGTTTAGGAGTTCGTTTCAGATTTCTTTGCTATAATGGCTTAGAAATGTATAAAACTGAGAAGTTCAATGACATTTGGTTTCAGAATTATGAAGGAACATACAGCTCTTTTCTCTACTTCACAGCAGTCTAAAATTCAAAACAATAACAACAATGAAAACTAAACAAATGAAAGGAATATACTCCATGTATCTGGAATCACTAGTCACATGATTAGTCCAAAATTGAAAGACTGATGCTAAGTTCACTATGAACTTCCGAACTTTTACTATTGAACACATGTTTGGCTCTTTCGTTTCATGTAATTCACAGGTGCCAACGACGAGCAACTCTAGAGGATCCAAACACGCCAACAACAAGCCAGGCTAACTAATTCTCAATTTAAGATATTGCCTTTGTTTCGTTTAAGAAAGCGTAAATATATATATATATATATATATATATATATATATATATATATATATAAGGTTTCATCAAACTAACCCCATCCCCTTGTTTTCTTTTTGATTAGCGTTTGCATACACTAGTTAAGTAGTTAGTAATACGCCTCCGATGAGGAAAAAAAAGAAGTTATATTCCTCCATCATTCATTAGAAGGCAACAGAGCGATACTTCATTCTTCAACAAACACCATGTAGGAGTATAGGAGGTAATTAATATGGATCTTGCAATATGTGGGAATGGTTCCTTTTTTTTTCTTTTCATTCCTACAATTTGTCAATCCAGTTAGCACTTTCAATTCCCATCATATAAACATAAATTTTGTTCTGTACAAAATATTCTATGTACAAGAACTGATCGTGTTATTAAACAGTGATCCTACTACTAGTCGTGGCAAAGATTCCTTGTCAGCTTGTCCAACCAACCATTCTAGCAGTTGCTGAAGCAGAGCTTGGAGTTGACACTGACCGACCCCTGTTGTACATCCGTTGTATCTCTTCCCTGTATTCGGTGAGCGACTTGTCGGGTATAGCTGGAGTGAGCTCTATGACATCTCCCATCTTCAACTTGCAAGTCGGATCATTGACAGGCTCGTGGTTGAGCCGAGGCCTCAACTCCTGCTTCAAAGGGAAACCATATGATGTCCAACGCGGGCTACCATGGCCTGTTCTGTCTAACAGATCCATCATGGTGGAGTTGGCACCGAACTCCTGAACTGACATCTGTAATGCGAAAGCAGATTGGCTTAAACAACATGCCAAACATATGATATGGAAGTACAACCTAAAAACAAAAATGAAAAATTGGCTTGCTAGAGACAACAGTTCAATTTTTTATTATATTTATTTTTAGATAGCACGAGTGTCCAAGCTTTGCTTGACTAATCCCATGAAATTAACGACCGGGAAGCCTCCGTGGCCCTCCATGGCCCTAATGAGACTCTAACCTGGGACCTAGAGGCAACAATTCGATCAATGCTAACACCTAATATTTACCCTCCTGATGTTCTAACAACTGCCTTAAATATAGAGCTGTCAAAAGCTGACACGACACGACAACACGACACGAACCGGACACGAATGTAGCGGGTTAGTGTTGAGAGGTTTCGACCCGTTTAATTAAATAGGTCGACACGAGTAACACGTTTAGTTAAATGGGTTAGGTTAAGGTTGATATTTCCGACACGAAAACAACCTGCTTACGACACGTTTAATTTTAATAGTCAAATTTAAGTTCAAATAATTTGTAACAAGTGAATAATGTAATAGAATCTCACCTATCTTGAGCATTTTAATAATTTTAGACCGTTGAATATACACTTATATTGTTAGAACTTTAAACTTGTAGGTAAAATTTATGTTTTTTTCTCGTATTTCAATTAGTTTAGAATATAAGTAAAGATAAACAGATTAACAGGTCATTAAACAGGTAATACGATTATTAAACAAGTCAGCTACAGGTCAAGGATTTTCGACACGATTAATAAACGGGTTAGGTTTGGGTCAAGGGATTCTCGACACGTTTAACCTTGACACGAACACGAACACGACACGACACGACCTGACCTATTTGACAGCTCTACTTAAATATGGTAGTCTCTTATCCTTATCCCCACTATTTACCCTCCTGATGTTCTAACAACTGCCTTAAATATGGTAGTCTTTTATCCTTACCCCCTTAATCCACATATGGGAAAAATCCACTGGTAAATGGTAACAGAGCCGGCCCAAGGGGGTGGCCAGAGGGGCAACCGCCTAGGGCCCAGTCTGTAGAGGGCCCAAACAACAATGCAAAATTAAGATAAATAAAAAAAATTGCAAATACTAAACATGAAAAAGGGCCTGGTTCCTTGGTTGGAAATGAGTTGTGTTGCTCCTTACCTACATTAGATTTTGAGATCAAATCTCTTTGGCCCCCATTTTTCTATAATTTAAAATAATTTTTCATTCTTCATATCCTCATTTCTTAATACGGGGCCCAAATTTTATTTTATTTTTTGCCGATAAAACAAGTTATTCATACTTAGGGGCCCTCATTTTTATCCCGCCCCAGGGCCTCAAAAACCTTAGAAACGGCCCTGAATGGTAATGGTATAAGTATAACCCTCAAATAGGAAAATTCAGAGATAAAAGAAACTAAACCCAGAGCATAGTTTAGATTTTAGAAGCCAACTCTTCATACAATATTCAAACATGGGAAAACAAAAGAAACCAAACTGAGAAGGAATGTGAGTTAAAGATTGGTTATCAGAGCACTTTTGGTCTGCAGGAAGGAGTGGACGGACATCAGAACAGCCAATTAAGTTGACCTCATCTTATGAATGTTCAACTTACAGGCTTCCCTACGTAATGGAGAAATACAATGAATCGGCTGTTTATGTAGCTTAACAAGTGACCAACCAAGCTCCTTGCGAGCAAGAAGATATAGAGATTCCTTTGGACAAGTTCAGCCATAGATTAGCAAACGAATGGATCAAGAATTCAGAATCAACAGAGATTTATTCTTTTCTACTGAACTGAACTGAAATGGATTGAATTTAAAATGTGAGATAACAAGTAAGCTGCTGAGTTAACTGAATTTGCTGGCAGGTCCGGAACTACATGCTAAAGATGAAAAGATAGGAGCCTTAGTTCCCTTCTTGTTGCCTAATGCCTATAGATGCAGAGCCGGCCCAAGGGGTGGCCAGAGGGGCGACCGCCTAGGGCCCAGTCTGTAGAGGGCCCAAACAACAATGCAAAATTAAGATAAATAAAAAAACTTGCAAATACTAAACATGAAAAAGGGCCTAGTTCCTTGGTTGGAAATGAGTTGTGTTGCTCCTTACCTACATTAGATTTTGAGATCAAATCTCTTTGGCCCCCATTTTTCTATAATTTAAAATAATTTTTCATTCTTCATATCCTCATTTCCTAATACGGGGCCCAAATTTTATTTTATTTTTTGCCGATAAAACAAGTAATTCATACTTAGGGGCCCTCATTTTTATCCCGCCCCAGGGCCTCAAAAACCTTAGGAACGGCCCTGTATAGATGTAGACTACAAAAAGTAGTTCAGAGAAACATAGCTTGACTTTGTACCCTCTACTCCATTCCATCAAACAGACTAACGAAAATGAGCACCCTAAACCTCGTACAATTTCTTATTACCAAATTCATTAGAAGAAGCCTAATGAGCTTCTTTGTTTCTTCCTTCTACTTATTTATTTTTATTTTTTCTTTGGGAGTATCGTGCACTAACCTTCTCATTCTCAATCAAGATGACAAACACTGGTCCGTTCTGACTACACTGAGGCATGTACGAGTATGGACAGTCTTCAGAATGAGTAGGGAATTTACAAGGTGGCTTGATGGAAGCAGCATAGCCAATTGATGAGGGGTCCTTGTTCATTGTCTCACAGTGCCAAGTGACGACCCATCTAGCCCATTCAACCATTTGAAGCACAAAAGAAGAGTGCTGACTGTCACCCTCCTTATACCTCCAGTGGGCAGCAAATCCGAACTCTGCTTGCAAATGCATTTCTCTGGTTCGAATTTGAACTTCAAGTGGAACCCTTCCTTCACCAACCACAACTGTATGAAGAGATTGGTACCTATAATCACAATAAAATCCATCAAGAGAAGAATTCAAAGGTAAATATTAAGGCTTCCACATATTTAACATGACATACCCATTGCACTTCGGGCAATGAATATAGTCCTTGAGCTTCCCAGGCACCTCAGACCACAACTGATGAACAACATTTAGTGCTTTAAAACAGTCAGCCTCATTCTCAACAATCAAGCGCAGGCCATGAATATCATGAACCTCATCCATTGTCAGCTTCTTCCTACATAATATGGATACATACAGTTAGCCTAAAACATAAAAAGCAAACCAGACATGAGACGATAAACTTTCCCTTCAGCAAAAATATGGAGAAAATGAGAGAGAGAAAGCATACTTCAACATTTTGCAATATATGCTGTACAAGCTTTTGTGACGAGCAGACAAGTCACAATATGAAATGCCTTCATCCTTCAGAGCTTGTTCAAGTTTCTCTGTGGCTGATGTGATCTTTGCTTCATCAAATGAGTTTACAAGTTTGGAGGACAGCTCATTGTGTTGATTGGGGTATAAATGCTTGAAGCACAAATTCTCAAGTTGTTCTTTCCAAGTGGAGATACCAAGTCGGTTAGCTAAAGGTGCGAATATCTCCAGTGTCTCCTTCGCAAACCTCTGCTGCTTGTGCAAAGGCAATGCTTCCAGCGTCATCATATTATGCAATCTATCTGCCAATTTTATTAGGACTGCTCTGGCATCCGCCATGGCAAGAAACATGGTATGCAGCCGATCTGCTTCAGTGGTTTTATCCGCTGTATTATTTTCACGTGCAAGCTTGCTCAAGTGACTCATTTTAGACACCTAAACCAACACGAGAGTAAACCAATGAGCAACCAATGCAACTGAGCTTTCAATCACTCCCTAGTCACACACAAAAAATAAAAACTAGCACATGATTCTACATGGTAGGTTTTTAATGAACAAAAGGATGCTACCAAAATTTATAGGCAACTTTTAATGAACAAAAGGATGCTACCAAAATTTATAGGCAACTATGCCAAACTAATCTGATCCTTTGGGGTGCAACTGAAAATGATGTAATCTTGATCACATGAGCTAAGCTCCTAAGTCCTAACTGATATGATGGTTCCAAATTTCCAATATCAATCGAAAGGGTATTGGAACCATAACAAACCATTTGAATCCTCTGTCCTGCACCGTTGAGCCAGGCAGTTAGTAAGTATTCTACCTAATATTACATCCCATTCAATTACTGCTTGTACGAATAGTAACTAATATGCACATCATTACAGAAGTATGCATAAACAAATCACAAGCATTATAAATATGCATAAAGGCAAGTTTCTTCAAATAGTGCACCTCTCAAGCACACTACCAAACAAACTCCAACTGGTCATCCAGATCAATAGCTTAAGCCATTTTTCAAGTAAACATGAAATATTTATAGCAGTAATCTAAAAGCAAACAGCAATCTCACAGCTTCACAAAACCTAAACACACTTTTCAAAGTTAAGTATCTTACCCCATGAACCAAATCAGCCACCCCAGATCCAAATATGCTGAATATATAGTCATATGTAACAAAAGAATCATCAATTGTGTCATGTAACAACCCAGCAGCTACCACAGTTGAGTTCGCTCCAATGGTAGCTAACAACACAGCCGTTTCCACACAGTGCTGCAAATATGGATGCCCACTTGCTCTCACCTACACAAACAATTACCATTATTTAACAATTAATACTATCATGATCTTCAAATACCTTCACATTTTCCATTTTTTTTTCAAAAATGCAACATTTCCATGATTTTCATTCATCTCAACTAAAACCATATTAAAAAAAAAAATTCAAAAAAGAAGAAGAAAGAAAATTAATAGAACCCATAGCTAATACTATCATGATCTTCAAAGTCCGCCACGTTCCCCATTTCTCACAAAATTCAACCTGTCCCTGATTTTAATTCATCTCAATTCATACCATATTGCATAAATCCATAACAAAATAGATAAATAATTACCTGGCCTCTATGAGCTTTTTCAGCTTCATAAAACGCCTTAACCACAAACTCCTCATGAAATATCTTATGCCTTTTCCTAGCACTTGCAAGCAAATCCTCCACACCATTCCCAGTACTCACAAAACTATCCTCCATATTAAACGTCAATTCCTCCCCATCGCCATTCAACCGAAAACTAGACGAATAATCATATTCCAAACACGTCCCTAACCCATTATTAATATTGTTATTATTCACACTACCTCCCCTCACAAACCCATTAAACATCCCATTTGCCATATTACTCCTCACTGGCGGGCTTCTAACCCCGCTACCTGAACCCGGGCCCGATAAAACCGATACCGGGCTCTGATCACGCTTCGATTTAGACAACGACGACGAGCAATTCGAGTATCGAAACGAGCTACTGAGATTGATTAATTGATGATGATCGTCGCATTTCTCTTGCTCGCCGGAGTAACTCGAAGAAGAGGAGAGAGAATGTTTCAACAGACAAGATAAACCGCCCACATGAGTTCGTTGAGAGGATGACGTGGATGAAGGTAGTGATGACGTCATCGCCGGTGTAGATGAAGATCTGGAATTGAGATCGAAATCATATGATGTCGTTGTTGATGATGAGGAATGAGAATTCATTGGATATGGTGTGGAGCATACGCTGCTCGGTGGACTCGCGTATAGCGCAATCGTAGAAACCGCCATTTAAATTTGGGGAAAAAGAAAACCTAATTAATTAAATTTTGGGGGAAATTGAATGTGAAATTGTTTATGAACAAGTGAGATTTAGATTTATATATACAAGGAAATAGTTGATTTTGAGCAGATCTGTGAGAATTATGTGACTGCTGTTTTGGGAATTACGAAAAGTGGAAACCTATAAGTCAAATTATACGATTAGTATTTACAAATTTGCGAAACGGAATTTCAGAGTGAGATTGAAAAGGAATGTAAGAAGAAATTGACAGAAAACAAACATGCAAACCCTAAGTTTGAAGAGGAGAAATGAGAATTGAGAATGGAGGAGAGAGAAAGAAGGTTCGAGTTTCTGAGGTAGATTTATTTTGAGGGCTATTTTGTTTTGTTGTTAATCTTAGAATTATTTTTTTCATTTTTTAAACTATTTCTCCTGTGCAAATATCAGATTCCTTGCTTGCTTCATCTTTGTTTTTCTCTCTCCTCTTTAATTTTGCTTTAGCGGCCAGGGAAAGGAAGAGGTGGAAAGACTAAAAAGCCCTTGGACGGTATTGGACATGGATTGCTTTTAATCAATGATTGATGAAACAGTGGATTAGTGCCTAATTAGGGATTATCCACTTGTTTATTTTATTGTTAGCTACCACTAGCAAAGATGGTGGACATAGACTAGATTTGTTTTAAAAATAGCCGGCATTGTGGATAAGCTTGTTTAGCTAAACAGCTCTTTATGATGGTATTGATCTAAATGCGGCAATCATTAGTATTAAACCAAAATTTGAGATCTAGAAAGGAATTAAGAGATGCTCAAGTAATTAGGAGAGTTGTCTGCCAATTGTAAGATTGAGAAGCATTTGATTATTATTGGTATTTGTCCATTTTTCTTTAAGAATAAATTTTAAATACAACCTTATAAGTTTTGTTATTTCTTAGATTATTAGTCATTGTGCAATGTATTTTTTATACATATGACAGTTAATGGATAGTGGAATGAATGAAAAATGAAAATGAGGGGGTAAATTGAGATTCAGAATTTATCAATGGAGTGTTTTTTAAGTTGAATTGAACCGAATTGGACTGAATTGAATTGAACTGAATTCAACACCACTAAACTAAAATGAATATCACTCAACTAAATTTAACTGAACACCACTGAGTTGAACTAAACACCACTTGATATGTAAGACAAATAGTATGTTTCTGAACTGAACACTATTTAACTGAACTGACCATCATTGAACTAACACGAGATCACCCATGAAGTGAACATAACATAACTGAACAGAACAGAACAAAACTAGACGAGTAATATTGAAGATCCTAATTGCGTCATTAAAACAAGTTGACAAAGAAATGTTATATGAGGATCAAGAATAGTGTAGGTTGTTTGTGATGACATAATATCTTTTTTGACTTATTCATTTTGCTTTAGATGTCTCCCTCAACTTCTCATCAATCATCCTTTGATTGCATTAAGATTTAAGCTTTATGAAGCAAGCAGCATTTAATTAAGCAAATCATGCCACTGCCCACTGATAGTACGTGGTGAGTACAGTGAGTAATAGTATCCTCAATTACGGTAACTTGAATTAAAGTAGGATGTTTATTTTTAAAGGGAAATACAAGTACACAATCTAGAACAAATGCTGCAATAATTAAGCTCAAAATTAAACGCACAATTAATTTATTTTGGGAATTTGCCCGAGTAGTTTGTTGCCACTTTATATGTCAGGTGATGAATGAGCAAGACTAGCTTTGTCAAATACAGTACTACAAACAACAAATGGGCATGCATGGGGCCTAGGCAGTCGATATTTGTATTGTAGAGAAGATTCACCACCTTATTGCTAGAATGCTAGTCCAAAGAAAGAAGATTCCCTTTAAAGATTAGGTATCCAACCTATCACATGGTCATGACTTTTTCAAAATAATGGCCAAATTCATGTTGGATCGCTCGATTTCGCCTGGCCTACACGCTATCAAATGACATTTTGAACCCTAAACGAAAGCAAAATTTATTTTCATTATACATACTAATTGCTACATCTACTGTGATCTACATGTACAAATGGACATTTTTTTTTTACCCCAACAAAGCATTTTATCAGTTTGGTGTGAAATTGAGATAATCTAATTGAAACTAGAGTAACAAGACGAATCAGATTCCCAAGTAAACTGGCTAATGATCAAAACATAATGAAATTAGACTCGTAAATCAAAATGAAAAATATCGGAACATTACTTACCAAATAGACAAATTATACAACCTTGTTGAAGATTATATATACATAAAACTTAGTACTCCGTTAACTAAGTATGTACTACTCGCTCGTACTACCTAATAGTATTAATTAGGACGAAAATAGCATTGCCGAAGATACATAAGACAGTACATACATTAAACAAATACTTACTACTAACAATTAATAGTAGTATTAGTACTTGTATTAGTGAAACACTTAAAAAGGGTAGAACAGAACTTTTCACTTGGATATGTATGAGCACTAGTAGCATGACACAACCTAGAAAGGAGCATGAATAGTGGAATCTTACTCTTCCATTCACAAATCACAAGTTCACAACCACTCCTAATTCGGCAATTCCCACATTTGCGCCACGACATGTGAGTGGCACGTGTCAATATCAGGCGTAAGTGCGTAACCCTCACTGCCACGTGCTTACCGACGAGCTAGTCGACTAGCTAACTAAAGACACAACACAAGGTGTTGAACCAGTCCGGTTCTGACGGGTCATCAACCAAAACAAACCGAACCGGATCCCAGCCGCCAAAAGTGAAGAGACCACAGAAATGGGATTTATATTGGTTTAGTTGAGGTTTAGGTTCGGTGGGGCTATTTTCCTATGTGGACCCAACAAGCTTAGAAGTGATTGGTGTGAATAATTCGACACTCTCACGCCTTAAGCAATATACGCCTTAAGCAATATTGAGGGTTCGAATTTTGTAGATACTATTTAGAAGAAACATTTATTCTTTTATAAGGGCTTGTTCTCCTCAACTTTCTATCGAAGTATTTAGTAAAATTCAGTTTAGTAAAATTCAGTTCAGTTCAGTAAAAAGAAGTTCACTTCAGAAAATTTTTGGTAAACCAAAGAACAAATTTACTCTTTGAAATTGTAGATTCATTAAAAATAAGTTCAGGTCAGAAAAATTCAGTTCAATTAAGTAAATTTCAGTTCAATTTAATATTGTGCGGATAAGTTTAGTAAAAAAAATTAAAAAAAACATGCCCTAAGTCGACATGTGCGAGTAGAATTAATTTTGATCTTAAGTCAACAACCTGTGGTCTAACCAAAGAACAAGACCAGAGATGTCCGTCCCACTCTAAGCCTGTGCTGTTTACGAAGCTTCTTTCTTTCTTTCTCTCTCCTCTTTGTAGCGCAATCCATGGGTGATGAGATGTTTTGACAAAATCAGATAATTTGACGGTGAGGAGCCACGTAAGAAGATGAGATCGACCATTGGTATTTCACTGTCACAGTCTTGGGCTGCATAAATGATAGTGAGGGTACATGCATATTGCATATTCCATATTCATTTGCTCCTCCTATATTTGGTCAATTTCCTTCTTTGAGGCAGCTTAAAGTCAATTGCGTTTGGCCAAGGTGTGCGCTGGCTAATCAAGAAATGTCCCTCAAAGTTAGTAATTTGATTATGAAGATATTTTCAGTATGAGAGCAAACTTTTGTGTTGGTTAATTATGAGTAAAAGGGAATGTGTTAAATATCTAAAAAATATTGAAGTTAAGATGAAATTGTCAATTGCTTATTTCAATTGGTACGCAATTATTTTTTTATAAGTGTGGTAATACCAGAGATTTAGTTAGTTCTAAATTCGTCTTCCCCTTTTTAATTAACCTCTCCATTCTTATTATTAGCACCAATATCCATTCTACATTTTTAATGATCAGTCCAATTGAAGATCGTTAAGTCAAAATGTAAGCTTGAGATAGCAAAATGATTTAATTAATTTAATCAACAAACTAAAGATTTATTTTTATTTTGTTCAAAACAAATATAATTATATGTATATTTTTTCGGATCAACTCATAATTAGTTATTACATGGTGGCAATTTCTCAGACTTAAGGAATAGTTGCAATATGACCAAAATATCATTGATTTTTGTTAATAACCACTTTGACTAGTACTCGTATTTGTCTAGATACCATAGTAATTAGTAATTGTGGATGCATAACCATGGCAAACCACCATAAATCACTTAGCTTCCTCAAATCAACTCGATTGTCATATTGAATATTTGCACTCTCTTTAAATACTTTTGACTCTAATAATAAGTATCCAAAATCAAAGACGAACTTTTTACCGTACTTACAATGACATAAGTATTAATCTTAATTCAAAAAGTTATGTATTTTGAAAGATTCAAAAAGTTACCAAATTACCATGCTAATTGTGAAGTTTGAAAGGAAAGTGCATTTCATATGGATTTTAATTATTTCCTAACGCATAATTAATAGATGGTAATAATCAAATTATGAAATCACTCTTCTTAACAAATTACCCCGGGTAACTCGTTAACATAATCCATTTATATAAGGCTATATATACATACAAATTGACTGTGTATCATATAATTAGTGATCAATGAATTATCATCATCATATATACTCCGTATTTGATTGTCTCAATTTCTAGGTATACATAATAATCATGCATACAAATTAACGTGTACGGAAAACATAATGTTTTATTTTAATTGCTATGCTTTGGAAGAAACATTTGCTATTAAAACACCTCAGAAACCCAAAAGTGTCCGTACACAATTTTGGATTTCGATATAGTATACAACATTTTACCTTAGTGAATAGCATAGACAGTGCCGACTAAGCAAAATATTAAACTTAAGCTAAAATATTAATTTTGATTGTAAATTAAATTAGATAATTAAAATAAAACAAAAATGAGATCAAGAAACAATAAAGCAAACCACGGGGAGGAGGAGATTACTATTGCAACTCAAAAGTTAGAAATAGATCATTGTATAGCATGGTACTTTATCATGATAAGAACTGTTTGCACATACACATACACATACACATACACATACACATACACATACACATACACATACACATACAATATGCACCCGCCTTCTTTTTAGCAATGTAATATTTATACACCCACACAATACACCCATGCGGCAATGCCTTATTTTCTTCCTTCAAAAAAGAGAAAAAAAAAAGAAGAAAGAAAAGAGATAAAATGATAAACAAATATTGAATCCCAATAGAATAAAAGAAATAAATATTGAAGCTTAATAATATCACAAAAACTGAATGTGATAGGCTGATAGCTAATAATAGTAGTCGTCAATATCATTCAAACAATTGGTACTAGCAAATAGTTAGTGTAGTGCTGAGCAGGGTTTGGAGATGAAGAAAACGAAATCTGATCAAATTTAACGATATATATAGAGGTGAGCAAGTAGATAGGTATTAATAGGAATAGGAATATGATTGACATCATAATTGAGATTTATTATTTATATCATTTGTCTCTAAACTATACAAGAGGAAGGGGCGTGAAAAGAAAATATGTATTTACTTCGTATAACTTGTGAAATAAATTTTTACGTTATTAGTAACAAACTACCAATGGTTTCTCAAAATAAAAAAAAAATAAAAATTAACTAACGATGATGAAGTGCTGGGATGTGGGTCAAATTATGAGAAAGTATTTTATCTTCTTGAGGAGGACATTGCTCTAAGTTTATTTTGTTTTAAGATAAAGTTTACAAACATTGACCTTCAAAAAGTAAATGTTAAGATTTCTACAAAATGGAGGGAGTATTATACACTATAACTATAAAGTAAAGCATAATCATCCAATATGGGCCTTGTACGGGCTTTATTATAATATGAGTTGATATAATAATTACATCACAAGATAATATGCCAAATTATTTATTTAAGTTCTCATGCAAAAACAAACTTTTTTGTTATTTATATCAAACATACTACTAACACATAACATGGGCATCGCACGAGCTAAAATAATTGGTGTAAACGTTTAGGAGTCTTATACAATGATAAAAAAAAAAAAAACTGGTGTAAAACGTTTAGAAGTCTTAGTATCGTCAAATATTCAAAATCATGTATAATATTTTCTATACATCTCAAAAAATAACAAAAATTACACCATCAGATTTGGATCGAAAAATCTTTCAAAACGAGATGCATTTACAATATGTTTAGAACATATATATTAATATTAAGGAGGCATTTTTAATTTCAAGAGTATTGAAGCATGCCACAACAGCGAAAAATTTAGGGTGGCACGTAGAAGAATAATTTAATAAGTAAAGAGGTAGGATGCGCCACCTAAGCGCAAACACAATAAAGTTAAAAATTAATCAAATTATTTTTATGAAGAAATAAAGAGATTATAAAAAGATTAAGGGTCTGTTCTCCTCAACTTCCCCTTGAAGTATTTAGTAAAATTCAGTTTAGTTCAGTAAAATTCAGTTCAGTTCAGTAAAAAGAAGTTCAGTTCAGAAAAATTCAGTAGAGTTCGGTAAACCAAAGAACAAATTTACTCTTCGTAATTGTAGATTCAGTAAAAATAAGTTCAGTTCAGAAAAATTCAGTTCAGCTTAGTAAATTTCAGTTCAGTTCAGTATTGTGCAAATAAGTTCAGTAAAAAGAAGGTGAAGAGAACAAGCCCTAAATTTTTAAAAAAACTGCATTGTTACGTTGAATCAGTAGTGTTAGGATAATAATAGGAGACTTTGGATGTGATCACATAGAATTCCACTCCTCTACAAACACACAATAAACGTTTTTAACAAAAAGAACGCTTACAACTTTTTGAAGATAAAATTTACTATAAAAAATTTGATGATAAGTAGTGCAGTTCTAATAGAAGACTATTACCTACTCTTGAAACAATAATTTAAACTTTAAAACATATTTTATATATAAAATAAAACATCAACTAATAACACGAGTATATTGACATGAATCCGTGCATCGCACAGGCTTTCAAACTAGTACTTTTTTCTTAAACAGAACGCCTGCGCTTCAATTTGAACCTACAGTAATTGCAATATTTTTTTTTGTGCAACAGTAATTGCAAATTTTGCAATTGGTAAAGACTTGCAAACAATTGCAGTAACAAAGGAATTCCCATGGTCACTAAACAACAAAACTTGACATATCAAACTTACAAGAAAGAACACATCTGATTTGATACTCCTATTTGGATAACAATGATAACTCAACTTATTTGGTACAATAAAACTAAAATAAAAAAGAGGTTTATCATTTACGATTTCCTCAAAGTTGGTAGTTTCATTGATATCCCATGATTGTCTTTGCTATTGCATTATCCTCCATAAGCTGATAATGGAGATCATTATTAAGGTTCATGAGCATCAAAATATTTTTGCTTGTTTTTTAGTCTCTTAAGAAATCATTGTCTCATTATTAAAGTAAAATACATTATCAGAAGATGTGTGATGTAAACCTCAACCTTAGGAAGAGTACTTCAGAATAACTTAGACATCTTTATTTCCTAGTTTCCACCGGCAGACCCTCTTAAATTTTCAGAGGGGATATAAAGAAGTTATTAAATGATCTTTAGAGAGACATGATAAAAGTAAAGTTCAGTGTTTTTTTATCCGTATATTTGGATAAAGCTTTTGTGCATTATGTTATGAGACTCTTGTTGCACTATTACCAATGTTAAAGTATGGTATTTTTTAGTTTTCTTGATATCTATGTTTCCAGTAATTCGCTTCCGCTTCAAAGGGGAACATATGCTCACACATGAGGGGGAAATTTCGTAGATATATACATGTGTGAGTGTGTTAAGTTAAGTAAATTCATTAGATAACTTTGTGTGCCATTCTTGTTATTTCATATTGGTTTGATTCAACTTAATTTTACATAAATTCAGTTCAGTTCAGTTCAGTTCATTACCTTTCAGCTCAATTCAGTTTTTTTCTAGGTCAATCAAACGGAGCTTGAGTCTCCCTCGTTGCTCAAAATTCTCCTTAGTTTTTGATTAATCAGTATTTCTATGCATTGATATTTTTTTTTTTCTATAGCAAATTTTCAGAATGGATTTTTCCAAAATAATTCTTAAGGTAATGAATTGATGTGCGAAGTAGTGCATGCTTTAATTCTTCCAATTTCAGTATTTTTAGTGTATGAATGAATTTAGTATTATTGTTATTTCAAATTGAGTAACATTGATTTGACTCAAGTATATGACAAATATTACAGAAACTAGAGATACTACTCATCTTTGTTCGTATTATATTTCCTTGTCAGTATCTCTTTTAACTTCGTTATTAATTATCATATTGAAGTTATATGACATGGGGGTGTGAATCAAAGTTCATTTCATGTTCTTCAGGTTATAAGAATTAGTTGACTGTAGCTTTTGATGCTTATATTCAGTATATAGTATTTGGTCATGTTTATTAGTGTGCAATCCTATACACTAATTTTATCTTGCATATGGGTGTTTATGTTTAACATAAATGTATCTTGTAAGTGTCTTATGTAATCCATGTGAAAGTTTAGAATTCTGCAACTATGTCACGATAGTGCGGAGCAGGTGACCTAGCTAGCAAGCACATGCGAATTCGCAGGTGGGGGGTGAGAGCTATTCTAGGTCTATAGTCTTTCGTTATTTTTCACAATTAAGTTGATTATTAAGAATTACATGAACTTAAATTTGATGGTTTAATTTCAGTTTATGTCATAAATGTTGTTTAATGGTAAGAGTTACAGTAACACATGCATGACATCTGATTATGGTGATCAATGTCTAAACCTATGATAATGAGTATTAAAATGGTAAAGTCAGTGGGAGTAAAGTAATATTGATATACATATAGTCTTTGTGTTTATGAGAGACTAGCTAACTGCTAGTTAGTGTCATTGACAGTGAGTGTTGTGTACCATTTGACTGTCTCGGTTTCTTTAGTCGCACCAAGGATAAAGATTCTAACTGTTTCAATAGATAAGTTTTTTTTTGTCTCCTACGTTGAAGTTTCACGAAACTTTTAGTGGTACAATGAGGTGCATTATTTGTAGTATACCTATAAGCCATTGTGCCTTAGACTCCTTCAGAATTCAGTACATTTTGTTGTTAAGCCATTGGGTTTCAATTGAAGGTGATTCATGTGTCATTAAGTCTATTTCATATATTGTGGAGTGTTTCTTTTACCATTTGGCTTATATAGGAGTAATTAAGTTTTTCGTGAGATACTTGATTATGTGAAGTAGATTAGGTTTATCCTAACATTATTTGAATTGTGCACTTATGTCATGGAGGACATGCTTACTCGATTATAACTTCAGTTTCCTTTCATAAAGTATAAAAAGACAATTTCTTCACGAGACAATAACACAGTAATTGAGTTATTTATGGAAAGATAAAGCTCATTTTATAATTTGCCATGACTTTCTGTTCACGAGCATGCTTGCAGATTGACTTACAAGAAGTTTGTTATCATACAGTTTAAAGTTATTGTCTATTCAGTGCATATGGTAATCAAGATTTAAAGTTTAAGATTAAGTCGAGCTTATGTGTTTGCATGAAACACTTTGGTTTTATATGGCATTATATTTAAGTGAAATGCATGTATTATTATTACTTCAGTTATCTCTTTTTCCCCATTGGGAAATGGTATCCACTTTATCTGTTTAGTTGCTATTGAATGTGGTTGCAGGCCTTAAGAGGCTTAGTGAGACATAATTCAGTGGCCTTTCATATCGGTTGTTTGGGTAAACTTCAGTTCAGTGCCTTTCGGGCAAGTTCAGTGTAATGCCTTACGGGCAACTTCAATTCAATTGGGTTTATGGCTTGTTTTAGTTGCAAGTTTGGAATTATGGCAATACCATTGAGTCTTGTGAGGGAAGGAATAGGATCCTCTAAAGCGGGATGCTCAGACCGCTCGTACAGCTTAGTGGGAGTTATATAGTTCTGGCTTGTGGCCCATCGTTTTGGGTTTATGTATGAGCTAGCTACATTAGCATTGGTTTTTAAGTGGCCACAAATTACCCAAAATGTTTTTCAAAAGTTTTGAGTATTCTTAAGTATATTTTTCCTAATATGCATAATTACTATATTTAAAAGAACAAATCACATTTTTATTACAATTTGTTTAAGTTTTTTGGTTTTCAGTTTTTCCAGCGACTTTCTTGTAGTCTATGGTCCAAGTGGGAGAATGTTGGACTTGTAATTAAGTGGACCATGACTCAAGTAGTCGATATTCAGTTCAGTGCTAATATTCAGTTAAGTGGGCCAATAATACAAGTCCATTAAGTATTCAGTTAGGCCAAAACCCATTAGGATTTCAACGGTGGTAGGAATCCAATTAAGATCTATTATTAGGTTTGTCCCACATCGGGAACTTCAGGTAAATGGATCCCCGCTGTGGCAATATAAATATAAACTCCTTCAATTCAGATAACCACCCTATTGCATATATTGCTCACAGTGGAAGACTCCCATACCTAGACAAAAAGTATTCAATAGTGCGGTATTCTCTATGGCTTGAGGTTAGTATAATTAATTCTATTTTGTACTAGTAGATTAATATTAATCGATCTATGATTTTAGATCCAGTTCAACATACAGATTGCATCATTTGGTCATCATACTGAATGAAAATTTTTGTCAAATTGTCAAAATTAGGCAAGCATATTGGCCTTGTTATCTTTGGATATTCTAAGGAAGTGGTGATGACGACCAAACACCATGGCTCACTACTCGCTCATGAGCTCACATCCTTGATGCCCAAACCTATATATGTGTTGATATCAGTGAATCTTACAAAACTGTACTGTTGTTTTAGTTGTTTCTTTGTTGAATGTCTCAATCCTTAAATCAACTTACATTTCTATTTCCTTTTTTGTTTCAAGATTTGGTCTAAGGTGATGATAATGTGATCGATGAATCCGTTTCTATCGTTTATTAGTGACGTGCTTATTTCTTCAATGTAAAATTCAATATACTCAATCACTCACCAGCATAAACTTGAATACTTGATTCATCCGGTTCACTCAAAAACTTGATTGTACGGTCTTCCTAAGTCACATTATTGAAAACGGGTTGATACAGAGGGGTATTTACCAATTTTGTGAAAATCGGGCCGGACATCGAACCGGCCGCTCTACCGATTCGATGGTTCAACTGGTTCGACCGGTCTTCAAAACCGACTGATATTTTAATTAAATAATAAGTTTTAGTAATCAAAATATAAAAAATATTTTGAAATAAGAAGAAAAAAATGTAAATAATATAAATATTTTACGTTTCATTTGTGTAAAATGAAAAGGAAGTCCTTTAAATAAGTTATTAAAATGGAGAAACAAAGTTCACATTAATTGGAAAAAGAAAGAAATGAGAACAAGTTATAAGAGCCTAAGAGGTAACCAGGGGGAAGAAAAACTAGAGGATGAGTAAACTTATCCCACATCGAATTTTTTAGCGCAAAGACTTCAGATATTCTCATTAAGAGGCCTGTGCAGCCTTGGCAAAATTAGTTGGCTGCTCCATGTGACCCGTAGAAGTATTGGGCTGGGCCTTGAAGCACTAAAACTTTTCCAATTCATTTAAGTTGAACTGGTTCACCGGTTTCGCAATTAATTTGGCTGGTTTTCACTGGTTGCAAATTTGCAATGGTTTTAAAAGCCAAATTGAATCGTTTGGACCATCGGTTTCCAGTCTAATAGCACGTGAAGTTAATAGTTTGCGATTTCAGATCGTTCTACGGTGATACTGTAGATCTCATTTTTCAAGAGGAAGTCTACAACGTAATACTATCTTCTGCAAAGAGGTTGTGATATGGAAAACAATGATAACAAAAAAAATCCATTCAGAATTGTCAAATCTCAAGTGCTGGATAGTATTCCAATTAGAATGTTTTCAGATATTTTACACATCTGCTTACTGTCATCAATCTTCCATTAATTTCTTTAAATCAGAACATAAAGCAACCTGAACATTGGTTGAGAAAGAGTATCCGCTTATTGTTGAATTTGTTTTCGTTTATAAATGCTACATGATCAATTATTAATGCAATTTCTAATTTTTTTCCAAAAAAATAAAAACAAAAAGTATGCAGATGGAGCCTGTGACAAGAATTCCCATGGTCATAAAAAAGCAAAAAGAAATAAAAAATGGCACGTACAGATCTAAAAAATGACCAAATATAAACTCAATTTTATTTGGCACCATTGTTGTTTCTGGCATTCTAAAGTTTCACTACCAACATTGTATCGAAAAACCAATTATACCAAAAGTCCAAAAGCTTAACGGGTTATGTTTCCTAATTATTTGGGAGCATTAGAATGAGCAGCACGCATAAGCGGAAGACGGGCCTCATAAAACGCGAGCATTTCCGGTTTAGTGGGTACACTTTCCTTGACAACATTGCAGCCCAAAAATTGATCAATCCAATCGTAAGTGGCTGGATACTTGTCCCTTGTGAACACCTCCTTGCCACTAACTTCTTGGAACACTGGCAACCAATATGCTACTGATATGCCCGCTAGGTCCAGGAATCCAATTCCGTTTCCTCCGAAGAACTTCTTTCCTTTGATCTCGTTTTCTAGGAATGTGAGTACTTCGTGTGCTTCCTTTGATGCTTTCTCGCTCACTTCCCCTGTGCTCATTACCACCGCTTCTACCAACACAGGCAAGATCTGCAAATCAAAACGATTTATGCAAAAAACATAGAAATTTCGGGTTAACTAGGGTTTGCAATTTGGAAACAAGTCGACAAGACCCAATCTTTGAATCTAAACAAATCCCTCACTCTTAGATTCAAAACAAGAGATTCAGAAAAATTGTAATCCACAAGTTATAAATAAAAAAAAAATCTTGCTACTACTTTCTTTCCTTTTATTTGCAGGTTTGAATTTTCTTGATTTACAGTTATACAACATCATTGACTTCTAAATAATACTCCCTCCATCTCCTCCATCGCATATTAATCGTTACACTAAGACTCTGTTTGGTTGGATGGAAAATAGTTTTCTGAAAAGTATTTTCAGTGTAAAATGTATTTCCTTTCACATTTTCCGTTGTTTGGTTACAATAAAAAATAATTTTCTAAAAAACAAAATCTGCTAACATAGTCGCTTAGATCTCAAAAAGTTAGGTGGATCAAAAAAAAAATCACCTCAAATGTATATTGGAATAAAAAAAACTACAGTTATTTGAAGAAAAAAACAATATTGAGAAAGTAGCCAAAAGTCCAGCCCGAGGCCCAACCAATTCGGGTGGAGGTTTGAGTTTATAGCCCAAAGTCCCGACAACCAAACTCGACGATCAAGTTCACTGTTAATGCTCCGGAGATATAGTATCCCACTAACGGAAAACCGTTTTCCCTTCTTTTTAAAAATGCTCTTTGAAAACCATTTTTCTTTGCATTGTAAACGAAACAATGAAAAATGAGATAATTATTTTTCAGAAAAACTGTTTTCACACCAACCAAATGGAGCCTAATTATTGCTGTCAAAATTTGAAAGTAGAAGGTCTACTTTTAGTCTTTTACCCCTACTTGTACCTTAATTTCAATTTCGTAAAAGTGAGTGGATGAGAAAGGGGTGGCAATGAGAATACTAGAATTTGAGAGAAGTGTACCTTATCATCCATGAACTTGGCCCAGAAACGAGCCTGAGCACGGTCATAAGGGTCACTAGGCAAGAGATCAATAACATTATTGCCCTTCCATGTCTCGTCAATATACTCTAGGATCACGAGCGACTCGGCGACCGGCTTTTCGCCATGGATGAGGACGGGGACCTTCTTGTGGACCGGGTTATACTTGAGAAGTTGTTCACTCTTGTTAGCTAGATCTTCCTTTACAAATTCATACTCAACTCCCTTCATTTTCAATGCAATTTCCACCCTTGCACTGAATGGACTGAAACGACTTCCATGTACTTTGACTAATTCATCTCCCATTATGTTCTCTTTGTGCTAATTATTATTTGGTTGACTTGTTGGCTAGCTTCTAGATATATAGCACCAAAGGTTGTATATGAACAAAACGTAGATCTAAAAGAAGGTGATCATATAATATAGCTCACCGCTAAGTTCATATTTGGCTGACGTATGTGATGAGGTAAGATGTATGCTAATCTTTATGTTGAATTCTTTTATTCTTTTTCGAAGGGTAGGTAGAGCAAAATGTATTAAACATCGGATAAGCACTAGGAGTAGTTGTTTGATTGCTTTAATTAACTACAGTATTTTATTTACTTTGGTTTTGACGTTCGAGACAAGAAGAAGGAAAAAAGTTAAATAGAAGAATCTCGATGGTTATCCGAATTGTGTCCATATCAATAGTGACTCATTATTTCAATGCGCAGATAAGCACATGTCGTCCTTTGAGGTTTTTTTTTTTTTTTTTTTTTTTTTATTAGTATAATCATATGTCCACCTAAGTTTTTCAGGTTAAAATTTATCATGTTTGCATCGGATATGTTTACAAAGGGGTAAAGTACTTCACTAAGTAGTTTCTCCATTCTTAAGATTCGCATTCTCAATCTTACTTAAGGAAAGAAAGTGAAGAACCACTCACAACAATCACATATTGTTCGTCACTTGTGATGTTATGAGAAAAGGAAATGGACATGGAAGCCACAACATTTTATGTAAACGAAAAAAAAAAAATGGCTACAACATTTTTTTATTTGATGTAAACGAAAAAAAAAAAATGGCTACAACATTTTTTTATTTGATGTAAACGAAAAAAAAAAAATGGCTACAACATTTTTTTTTTTTTAATGCATCCCATTCCCATATGCTCGTATATTTCAAGGATCATGATTCACGAATAAGAAAATAAATAGTTCAAGTGGGTATTACTATTTGGGAACACTAGCACGAAGAGCGGGAATACGGGCCCGAAAAGCCGTGAGAAATTCCTCCCTATCGGGTAAAGTTTCCTTGACAACATTGCAGCCCAAAAAGTGATCAGTCCAAGTCCAAATGGCTGGATACTTATCCTTTGTTAGCAGCTCTTTGCTAGCAACTTCTTGGCAAGCTGGCATCCAATATGCTACTGCTATGCCCACTATGTCCACGAATCCAATTTCGTTTCCTCCAAAAAACTTCTTTTCTTTGATCTCGTTTTCTAGGAATTCGAGTAGTTCATGTGCTTCCTTTGTTGCTTTCTCGCCCACTTCTCCTGAGATCACGAACGCATTTGTCATCACAGGCAAGAGCTGCAAGAACAAACCAAGAGAAATTGTGGGTTAGCTAGACATCATAATTGACATAGTAAATTATAAGACGATGTACGAGTATATACTAATTTTTATGTGTTATTAAAGTGAATTTGTGTCCCACATCGAAAATTTTAAATCTATTGAGTTTGTTTATAATCAAGTGAATTACTCTAAGGGAGTACCTTATCATCAATGAACTTGGCCCAGAAACGAGCTTGTGCACGATCATAAGGGTCGGTAGGCAAGAGATCATCAACATTCCCCTTCCAAGTCTCGTCAATGTACTCCAGGATCACTAGAGACTCAGCGAGTGGTTTATCGCCGTGGATGAGGAACGGGATCTTCTTGTGGATCGGATTGTACTTGAGAAGCTCCTCGCTCTTGTTCTGCGAATCTTCCTTTACAAATTCATACTCAACTCCTTTCATTTTCAGTGCAATTTCCACCCTTGCGGTGAATGGACTGAAACGATTTCCATGTAATTTGACTCTTTCTCCCATTATTATTCTCTACTACTCTCTATGTAGTTTCTTTTTTTTTTTTTTTTGATAGGAGTACTCTCTATTTAGTTGGTTGGTTTAGTATCATGTATATATAATTATATATATTGGCTCGCCTGTATATGTATAGGGAAGTGTCAAAGATTCAGTAGGACAGCGCTATTTAATAGCCTAATACATACCTCACTGCTGAGTTCACATTCATGCCTATCTCTATCTTGACGTATGGAATGAGATCAGGTCTTTACTCTTCTCAAGTTATATTATTATTATTATTATTTTTCTATATGTTGGGTTCTTTATTATTGATAGATCACATGGCATGGGTCATGAGTGTGTTTACACTCATTTTTAAAATCGGTTCAATTCAGTTCAATTCTCAGCGCTCAACAAGCACCATGTCCCATGTCCCAAGTCTCATGTCCCATAGGTGCAATCGGAGTTCGGGGACACGGATGACCGTCCCGAGGTACCGGAGGTCCTTTACGGTGACGATAGACCCCTGGAGAAGTTTGGGTAAAAATCCGAAATCGAGTCCCGGGAAGTTGAAAATCAGAGGATAATCCGCAGTTTTTGGGCTACCGGGAGGCCCGGAACGAAGGTGGATATTTTCGCACCACATCATACAGCATACCCTTACAACGTAAGAGGCCCGCGGAGTCCGTTATTGAGTCCCTGATAGGCTTGTAAGGGCGTTTTTGAGGGACACTAATGTAAGGTCCGAAACACCGAAAGCATGCGTGATATCAATGTTCGGGGATCCGGATGACCCTCCTAGGGCACCGAGTGTCATCTAGGCTCATGATATACTCCCTGGAGAAGTTTGGGCAAAAATGACACCCGGGTCCCCGGAAGCCGAAAACGAGTGAAGGCTATAATCCACGTTTTTTTGGGCTTCTGTGAGGCAACGAAACGAAGGTATATATTTTCCCACCACGTCGCATGGAACACCCCTAGAGGACAAGAGATCCCCTCAGGGTCACTTATCTAGTCCCTAATAGGCTTGAAATGGCATTTTACAAGACACTGGTGTAAGAGTTGGAACACCAAAGGCATCGGTGATATCAGAGTTCGGGGATCCGGATGACCCTCCCGGGCCACCAAGGGTCCTCTAGGGTCATGATAGGACCCCAAAAAGAATTTGGGCAAAAATGACACCTGAGCCCCGGAAGCCGAAAACGAAGGCTATAATCCACGTTTTTTGGGCTTCCGGGAGGCCCTGGAACTTAGGTGTATGTTTTTACACCACATCGCACGGAACACCACTAGGGGACATGTGAAGTACTTTGGGTCTCTTTTCCGGTCCCTGTTAGGCTTGGAAGAGCGTTTTACGGAACACTAGTATAAGAGTTAGAACACCAAAGGCATGGGTGATATCAAAGTTCGGGAATCCGGATGACCCTCCCGGGGCGTTGAGAGTCCTCTAAGATCATCGTAGACAACCCGGAAAAGTTTTGGAAAAATGACACCCGAGCCCCGGAAAGCCTAAAACGAAGGCTATAATCCACGTTTTTTTAGCTTCCGAAAGGCTCCAGAACGAAGGTGGATATTTTTGCACCACATCGCAGGGGACACCCCTAGGGCACATGGGAGGCCCCTGGGATAGGTTATCGGGTCCTTGGTAGGCTTGAAAGACCTCTTATAGGACATCGAAGCCTAATCCACGGATTGGTGATACACGATATTGGAAAGATAGCGAACGACAACGATGAGATCCAGATACGAACATTAAATATATGGGAAGGTAGGAGATGAATTGATGGTGTGCGTCCATCATCTGAAGAGTGCCTAAGTTACTCTAGAGGGGGGGTGAATAGAGTGACTCCAAATTCTCGTGTTTTGCAACTTGAGAACAGGGTAGGGAACAGTGTTATGGACGTTGTTCCTACGCAGTGAACTGAAACAGAATGTAAAGACTGAATGTAAATAACACAAGGCTTTTTTCACGTGGAAAACCTCCTAGGCTCAATAGGAGTAAAAACCACGACCCAGTTACTTGGGATTTTGTCACACTACTTCTCTTATAACTAGAGACAAAAACACAGGATACAGTACAATACCCTAACACCACCACACACCGTCACTGATGCGTTGCCTATCTCTTCAGAATATAACAAATAAGATCTTCAAAAGATAGGATAGAGTCTAAGTAAAGATCAAAGATCTCTCCTTAACTCGTCCCATACTATAAAGCCGTCCAAATACCTTAACAGAAAATCTTGGTCAGCTAGCAAGTGATTTATCAGAATATACTCTCTAAAAGATAATTAGAAATATTCCAAAAGATAATTCACTTACCTTAACCAATAAACTTGGCCATTAAGTAAAATACTTTTTCCAAGATAATATCTTTTCGAAATAAAATACTTTTTCTGTTTAAAACACGATTTTGCAATATTCATTTTTCCAAAATAAAATATATTTCTTCAGAAGAATATTTGTGTGTATATCTAAATAGATAATGCACAAAATATTCGTAGAAATAATAAATACGATGTTATGCAAACTCGTCCAGATACACAGCTTAGAAGGAACACGGTCCAACTCGTTGTTTCCCTTTGGTTTCTTCACGCTGCAGTGCTGGTCCTAGAGAACAGGGTTTACAAGAATGCTCACATGTACTCATAGATGCATGCACTCAGTCCTACAACCTTGTTCCCTTGTCATGATCAATTTAGACTCTTGCTAGCTAGTCAAGCATAGTACATAAAGACTAATGACAAATGCACTTAACTACATTACATTGTCTTCATGTCTTGTTAGGATCCAAGCATCTTCATGAGCAATCATGCTTTGAGCATTGTATCTTCTTGCATCATTAAGTCAACCTGCCATCATAGTTAGTTCACACATAGATAAGGACACTTTGTTTGTTATCATCAAAACCAGGAACCCATCATCTATATTCATGAGAGAGAAATTAGCTTTTTTGTGAGAGAAATTAGCTACTACTCAATTTATTGACTTTAATTTGTAACGTCTGATAACTTGTGAGAATGAAGGGAAGGGGATGAAGGAGTCATTAAACTCCATCATGTTTTTGTAAAGTCGGATTGTTGCTACAATCTCTCTCTTCTTCTTTTTTTTCTTTTTTTTTTTTTACTGGCCATGAGCCACATGACACGTCATAAGTAAATTAACACGTCATTCGACAATTTAATTGCGAGCTCTGATTTAATCATTGCGTTTTAATTTAATTATTAATTAGATTTCACTTCAATTTACATCAGTTTACTTCACCTCATCGGAAAAAAAAAAAAAAAAAAAAATCTTAACCTTTTTAAGCGTATGTATAGTTGTGTTTTGTGACTAGTAAGCCTTCTACAAAAATGATCAGGAAACACAAACTCTTCAATAGTAGTACAATCTACACTGTTCCTCTTAAAATTAATTTTCGTTCAAGTTAATTTGTCGTAAGGTAACCATGAATGACTTTGACTAAAGATAGGCCAATCTGGCGACTTGTATGACCAAGAGCAGGTTTATAAATTCGATTGTTCGGTGTTTCATCTTCAGGTACCAAAGGGGAAGGAAAGGACTTACATTCTTTATATAGGAAATGTAGTAATAGGAACACTACAACTATTTATTACTCTCACGTTATGCACCGTACGTTATATTACAATCAATGATATCCATCTACTAGAAATAATATATAGCAAATTAGCAATGGCAAAACTAGTTCTTAATTTGGACGTGTAGCGCCAAAGCGAGCCCTAAAAAACTCGAGCATTTTCTTCTTAGAGGGCAAATTTTCATGGATAACATCGCAGGCCAAGAGGCGATCGGCCCAAGCGCAAATGCTCGGATACTTCTCCTTTGTGATAAACTCCTTTCCCATAACTTCTTGAAAGATTGGCATCCAAAGGGCTACACCAATACCAACGATGTCTACGAATCCAAATTCGTTTCCTCCAAAGAACTTCTTCCCTCTAATCTCGTTTTCTAGTATAGTGAGTTGTTCTTCTGCTTCTTCGGTTAGCTTTTCGCCCTCATCTTGACTCATTAGTGCTCCTCGCACTGTTGGTACGAGCTGAAATTTAAGACAATCTATCATTATCAACAACTCATAGTCATGTCTTATACCCGCCCATTTACAATCGTAAACGGGCAATGGATCATAAAGAAATAGTTTGCAAATAAATTAAAATCATAAACGGGCAATGGCCCGCTGTGCAGTGACGGGTCGGGTCGGCTACAAGGTCCCGTCCCACATTTCTCAGATCTATCCAGAACGAATTAAAGCAATTAGAAGGCAAAACGAATATAATTAACATAAAGACCATTGACTTATAACACAATTAAGTGGCTTTACCTTATCATCAATGAACTTAGCCCAAAAACGAGCCTGAGCTCTGTCATAAGGGTCAGTAGGCAAGATGGGATTGCCCTTCCAAGTCTCATCAATGTACTCCATGATCACCAACGACTCGGCGATCGGCTTCCCGTCATGGACGAACACCGGGATCTTCTTGTGGATTGGGTTATACTTGAGTAGCTGCTCGCTCTTGTTGTCACGGTCTTCATCTATGTATTCATAATTAACTCCCTTTATCTTCAATGCAATTTCCACTTTCCTACTGTATGGACTATACCAAAACCCAAATACTTTCACTTCTCCCATTGCCTTTTGTTTTATGATAATTGCTTGTGTTTATGGTGTTTGGATTGGGTTGTCAAGGGGCAGGGCAGTTTGTATTTACAAAGAGGCAATAGTAATTAGGAAATGGTGGTCAAACACGAACATAACACAGCTCACTACTTAGCTCATCCTTGGACCTTGGACCTTGGGACGTGTACATGGCCATGACGTATGTGCTTATATAAGCCGCTATTTTGCACAAAATCCCATTCCTAATCCCCATTATAATCTAGCTTTATGGTGTATATAATTTTGGTCTAAAGCACGGGTGGATGCAAGATTTTATTTGAGGTACTTTACGTTGTCGTTTCTTCTTATTATTTTTTTTTTTTTATGATAAGGCAAAAAATCCAGGATAATATAAAGATTATCTTAAGGCGTCTCTTAATACAAGATTATTAAGAAATTGGTCAAAATAATTTAACCAAACCGACAAATGAGAAACTCGATAGCAATGATTGGCCATAAAATCCGCAACACAATTGGCTTCACGGAAACAATGCAGTACTTCCACCTTCTTGAAGAAATGCAAATCCTTCTTGGTATCAATGATGATGTTATCGATCTCCCAAGGAATATGCCACTCATTCCTAATAACTTTGACGACAACCAAGTTATCACCTTCAATTGTTACCTTGTTAAAACCCATCTCTCTGGCCATTCTCACCCCTTCACGAAGTCCAATAGCCTCCGTCATAAGAATGAAGCTCAGTCCACATGGTGTTGCACCCAGCCTGATAATATCACCTTTATGATCCCTAATGCAAAAACCAGTTGCAGCGCACCCTCCCTCCTTTTTCGAACCGTCAAAATTAATTTTGACATAATCACTACGCGGAGGGGTCCAGCTTACATTAGTTCTAGTAGCTTTCACAATGTGTTTCTTAGGGAAGGCACCCCTTGTATCAAAATCACATTGCTTGAACGAGAGAGATTTCCATTCTTAAGAACTTAATCTTACAGAGTGGGCTATTTGTGACGGATTAGTAAGTAATCCATCAAATTCAATTTTATTCTTAGCAAACCAAAATACCCACCAGGTTGTGATTAAAAGGATTAAATCCCATTCTTGAAGTTTCTCTTTCAAAACATTCAGGCTTTCAATGAAAGTGAGCGTGTTCGATACACTCGTGTCAATATTAATATTACAAAGACCTTGTACTTCCTCCCAAGCTTGGCAAAAATAAGGGCAATCAAAAAAGAGATAGAACTTATCTTCACAGTGATAATTACAAAACACACATTCTTGTGGAACAAAAAATTCATTTTGCTGGAGTCTATCTTTAGTAGGTAGTCCATCTAGACAAAGCTTCCACAAAAACATTTTAATTTTACTTGGAATATTAATATTCCATATCCAACTAAAATCACATTTATTTTTGAAGTCGTCCTTAATACCTTGAGCTAACCAAGTTGCCGATTTAGCAGAAAAAAATACCCGAACTTGTAAACCCCCAATAGAATTTATCGGGTACATCATTGTACGGGATTGGGGCCCCTTGAATAGCCAAAATCGTATCTAAAGGGACTACCCTCTCCAAGAGCTTGATGTCCCATCCACCATTAGAAGTGAAAAAACAACTAATCGGGATAGTAATGTCAAATAGAGGGTTGTCAGAATTTGTATCAAAGAACAAGTCATGAAGGGGAACTTGAGATACCCATCGATCTTTCCAAAAATTAATAGACTTGCCATCTCCAACTTGCCAGCGTATTCCTTCTTTAAAAACTTTCCTTACTTCTAGTAAGTTCTTCCATTGCCAAGAGACTTTTTTTCCTTTAGTATATGTAAAAATAGTTTGATCTTTTAAATACTTGTTTTTTATCAGTTTAACCCATCTGTTATTTGGATTCGAAATAATTTTCCAGATTAGTTTCATTTGTTCTTTTCATTTGGCTTTTTACACTTTTTAAAGACGACTCTTAACTTCGGATATTATAATTTCATACTCTCTCCGTTCTTTTTTCTCATACCCACTTCTTTTTGCACGGAGTTTAATGAGAGTTGCTTTTGAAACAAAAATTTCTTATTTGCCCTTACTTTAACATGATAGAGTGTGTGAGTTAGTAGTGGGTTGGAAAGTAATAATGACAAGAAAAAGTAAGGATAAATGAGTCTTTTAGTACTCAAAGTATTACTAAAAGGGGAAGTGGGTAAGAGAAAAAAGAACGGATGTAAAAGGAAAGTGGGTAGGAGAAAAAAGAACGGGGGGAGTAACTATAAAATTTATAAAATAATGATTTTTTGAAAATATTATTTAAAATTAATCTAATGATAGTATTTTTACTTCGTAAATATGTATACTTTTTTTTACATTAATGATCAAAGTTACAAATTTTAACCTCAAAAAGTCAAATGGAAATAAGAACTTGGAATAGAGGGAGTTGAGCGAATGGGAGAGGGAGTTGAACTATGGGCTCTGGACTAAATATACATGAAAATCAAATTTTTCCTTTGGCAAACCCATGATTGATTACGGCTCCGTTTGATTCACCTGGATAAAACTGATCTAAACTGAAATGAACTGTACTAACTGAATTGATTTTTTTTACCTTGACCATTAACCATTTAAAATTCGTCCAAACATAGTCAATATTGGACTCATTTGAAAGTATGCTTTGAGATCTTTCCGATGACATGATTATCATCATAAAATTATTTCGGAATAAAAAGTTATTTAAGTGATAAAGTTACACCTGAACTGATCTGGCCTGAACTGAATTGAATTCAAGTAAAATTAAGTTGAATCAAACATAGTGATACGTGTCGTTTGTGCATACAAATTCAAAAACCTTATTTCTACCACGAACATATAAATAATATAGCATAGGGTAAATAAGGGTCTATCCCACGAGGACAGAAATTAATAGGGGTTTGATTGAAGAATCACTAAGACTAACAAAAACAGAAAATAAACTAACTAATCTAATATTTACAAGTGAAACAAGCATACAAATTATGCACATAAGTTCAAATTAATTTAGTTACCTAAATCGAATTTTGTCATTGACTACCAAGTTAATTAGTAGGTTAACTGTAGAGAATCTTACCAGCTAGCTTCTCCCTATCTCCATTTACTAGCTTGAACCGAACCAGCTCGATCCTAAGACTCAAAAATAAATAAATACTAGGAAGACATCATTAACTCTAGGAAAATTAATCCAAGATAGCAAGAATGTAATTTTGTCTAGATCATGCAATGCCCTAATTAAGACCCAATCGTTTGACTGACTAACCTCTTAACTAGTTGCTACTAATTCGTTCTTTCAGTAGTATACGAACTAAAGATCAAACAATAGCAACAGATTCACATTCAAACATAGAAGGACGTCTCCACACCATATAAAAACATGAATCATAAGTCAATTAAGTCAAGCAAAGCATGAATACTAAAATTAACTTGAAGATATTATTTCTAGTTTGAACTAATAAATTGTCTCAAACATCCAAACATGGATTTCTAAACTAAAGTTGAACACTTGAAAACGAATTAAACTTAAGACACTAGATACAAAGAGGTATTAGAGTAAGAAAGACTCATTCAATTTCTTAGTCGGACTTGTAAACTTGAGCACCGCTTCGACCCGATAATTCATGTTCCAAAATCCACCTCCAAAGGTCACGAACCAGCTCGATTTCAATAGCTTGTAATCCTCCCGACTCTTACATTCTCCTTGGACTAGAACCTTTGTTTATTTGCTCTCAAGTTTATGTGACTAATGTACTGCTTGCTTCCCCTTTTCTGGCTGAACGTCTCTTCTTTAATGCTTTATTGCAGTCATCTTTTTGGATGGAAGAGAGTCCTAAAATCAGAAGAAAATCTTCCCAAATTTCGTGCAATATATTCTTCTAATAGGGGTGAAGATCTCTCTTTGCTTGGGCATCAAGTTGTGCAAAATTTAGTAAAGTTAGGGCTGCAGCAACTTGTAGCATAATTTCGGCCTTGTTAAGTTCTGAATTTGGAAAAGTCTAAAACATGAAAGTTCTAGATATTTGTTTGGGCTTTCCTCATCATTTTGAATCATTCGAATCCGATCCCAAACGAAGGAGTTATGGCCAAAATACGAACTGCTGTCAAAACTGCTTCGAATTGCGAATTGGGCCGAATTTGCTCTCCTTTATTCCGCCAATATTACCTACACAATAAAAATATAGAAAATAGGCATAAAACACAATAAAATATGAAAATATAAAATAAAAGGTAAAATACTAATTATTCTTAAAAACCTAAATAATATTAATCTAAAACCAATAAAAACATAACAATAATGAGGGATAAAACATGTATATTATAGGACTTATCACATAGCCTACGACAGGGGCGGATTATCAAGACGGCGGGACGGGGTTGGGCCCCCTCAAAAAAATAAAACTTTAATAATTTCCTGTATAAATGTCCCATGGTGTAGGCTTTGGCACATTGGTTTAAGCATTATTATCCAATGTTTTAGGTGCAAAGTTCGAATCTTGACCCCTGCACTTTTTTTGGCCAAGATCCGCCTCTGGCCTACGAGTGTCTAGAAGGTAACCATGGCCATGAATAACGAACTTGGGATATGTTCTTCTCATGATACTTTGGTTCTTTTCTTCTTTTTTTTTTTCTTTTTTGAATTATGTTGATTGTTGCTAATACTTGTTGAACTTCATGGGTTTTTGATGAAATGTGTTGATTATTGTTGACAACTTTGTCTTAGTGGACTTTGTTCCATTTTAGTATCAAAAGAGGTCAAAATCATAATTGATGGTTGCGTTTAGCACCACCGACAAAAAAGTGTGCTACTTATCTAAAAATGTGAAAAGATGGCACTCTGTGGGCAAGTACTAAAGGTGGTTGCTTAAAAAAAACCAAAAAATTAATGTTGATTCGTTAAAAAAAGAGGTTTTTAATAATTAAAAAAATATTTTTATTTCTTCTAAAGAGTAAATCGTCTCTTTTTGTTTGTATGTACGTAACATATAAAGTTTGACTTCGATCTGCTTAACTTATTTTCAATTCAGTTTAGTAGAAAGACTTACATTCTTATAGGAGATGCAATAGCAAACACTTCAATTACTTATTACTACGTTATGCACGTTATTTTACAATCCATGATATCCATATACTTGAAATAGTACTATAAATATATAGCAAAGATGAAACTCGTTCTTATTTAGGATGCGTAGAGGCAAAGTGAGCCCGTAAAAACTCGAGCACCTTCTCCTTAGGGGGCCAATTTTCATGGATGGCATTGCATGCGAAGAGGCGATCACCCCAAGCGCAAATGTTCGGGTACTCGTCCTTTGTGATAAGCTCCTTCCCAAAAACTTCTTGAAATATTGGCATCCAAAGGGCTACGGCAACACCAACAATGTCCATGAATCCAATTTCATTTCCTCCAAAGAACTTCTTTCCTTTTATCTCGTTTTCTAGTATTTTGAGTTGTTCTTTTGCTTCTTCCATTAGCTTTTTGCCCTGCTCCGTATCTTGACTCTTTAGTGCTTCTATCACGGTGGGTATGAGCTGAAAAATTAAAACAATATATCATTATCAACAAGTCATAGGCTCTGTTTGATTCACCTTAATTTTACTTAAATTTAGTTCACTTTAGTCCAGCTCAGTTCAATTCATGTATAACTTTATCACTCATATAACTTTTTACTCCGAAATAATTTTATGATGATAACTATGTCATCGAAAATATCTCAAAGCATACTTTATTCAAATGAGTTCAATATTGACTATATTTGGACGAATTTTGAAAGTTAACAGTTAAGTTTAAAAAATCAATTCAGTTCAGTTCAATTCAGTTCATATTAGTTTTATTCAGATGAATCAAACAAAGCCATAAACATGACTCATAAGGGGGTGGGGGTTCATGTCCTCGTTACAAAACAAGTGTGGTTATTGACTTTGGAAAAAAAAAATACTACTGAAAGTTGAATGACCAATATATTAATATACTTTGCGGTTGAAAGTTGGATGACTAAGTTCAATTTATGCAACTTATATATTATTCCAACCCCTTGTTTTTAAGGGTATTAATATCAACATTAAAAAACACCAACAGGTGACTTAAATTGAAATAAAAATTCTAAAGAAAAGTATCTGATTCTTGTTTAAGTACGTTTAGTATGACAAGTATGTTTACATAATCATCATCAGCAAACTTTGACTAGCCAAACTAACCAATATATTAATATACTTTCGAATGAAGACCAGTTTTATGTAGATGTCTTTTCGTTTTAGAGTCTTGACAATATATGGTATAGGGAGTATATGCTTAATCTAATTAGCTAACAGATTTTGACCAAATACTGTACATCAACCTTAACTTTGGGGCGAATTTTAATTTTGAGTTTTCGTTTTTTTCTTAAAACTAAAAACCAGTTCAACCTTGATTACGGTTACCCAAAATGAAAGCAATTAAGAAAGCAAAACGAATATAATTAACATAGACTAATATAACACAGTTAAGTGGGTTTACCTTATCATCAATGAACTTAGCCCAAAAACGAGCTTGAGCTCTATCATAAGGGTCAGTAGGCAAGATGGGATTTCCCTTCCAAGTCTCATCGATGTACTCCATGATCACCAACGACTCGGCGATCGGCTTCCCGTTGTGAACGAGCACCGGGATCTTCTTGTGGATTGGGTTATACTTGAGTAGCTGCTCGCTCTTGTTATAGCGGTCTTCCTCTATGTATTCATACTCAACTCCCTTTAGCTTCAATGCAATCTCAACTTTTTTGCTGTATGGACTATACCAGAACCCAAATATTGTCACTTCTCCCATTTTGTTTTGGTTATATGATTGGCTGGTTTATCTTTTCTGGTATGAAAACGTGTTTCTCGTGGTCTTAGTTGTTTGGTTTGGGTTCTTAAGGTTTAGGGAGTTTTTGCATTTATATAGAGGCAATAGAGCCCAAGTTCGTAGATATAGTGGTAAAAAAACGAACATAACACAGCTCACCACTTAACTCATCCTTGGACCATGACGTATGCGCTTATATAAGCCGCTATTTTGCACACTTTTCCTTCTTTTCTCCAATATCCTATCCCTTTTATCTTTTTTTTTTTAACTAGTAAAGATAATTATATTTCATTTAGATCATAAACTTTTACATAATTTTGTATATGTGGATATACACCATACACATTACAAGTCTTAGGATTCGAAGCTAGCTTATATTTAGACATATACATAGATTTAGTTTTTAGACTACATAGGATAGCTAAATCATTTGGAGTTGCTGGCACCCAAGGTGTTGCCATTCTTGTATCCAGAAAGGTCACTGTCATAGGCAAAGCGAGTGAAGACAGGAGCATAGTAGTAGATAGGTTCTGCGTACATCACTCCTCTCAAAGGCGTTGGTAGCAAGGGCGTGAGCAACCATGTTTGCCTCACACTTAGTCACTACAACAAATGGTCAATTGCGCCACTATAATAATTGTGGCTATCATATGAAATTTCCGTGGCAAAAGCGCTTAGCCACGGGAATTTTTCTCGTGACCTGTCGTGGCCTATAACACCGTTGCAATCTACTTAGCCATGGTTAAAGCACTCTTGTGGCTATAACGAGATGTCTAGCCACAGTTTTGTTAGTGACATGTTAACATCTTGCCACTAAAGGAGTCGTGAAAACATTTCAATTAGCCACGTGAATATTTGTGGCGGGTTAATTTAATAGCTACAACTATACTAGTAGCTAATTAAACATGAAAAAAGAAATAAGAAAAACCTTAGAATTATCGTTAGTGAGTCTTGAACTTGAGACATCTCAAAGTTTATAAGTGACTCAAACAATCTATGCTAAACTTCTTATATGATTAAAATATGACATTATTATATTTAGAATGTTATTACATGGAAAAAATATCGACATCCACAAAATTTCTCATGGCAAACTAGTCAATTCCGTGGCAAAATTTGTAAATGGCCACAAAAAAAATATTTGGTGGCAAATTGGCCACACAAGTATATTTCTGTGGCAATTTAGGCACGAAGTTATTCCACTCGTAGTGATTTTTCCAAGATGGCCACAATTTTGTTTTTCCCGTGGAAAAACAAGTATAAAATTATTTTGCCCGTGACAATTTTCTTGGAAATGGCCATGAAATAATTTTCCGTGGAAATTTCAAAAAACTCGAAAAAGTTGACCACAAAATTTGACCTCCCGTGGTGAAATTCTTGAGCAGTGAGTACTAATTGTTGTAGTGAGTGTGGAGAAGGATGACGACCCAGTTTTTCTTGAGCAAGAAGCGGATGTCATGAATGACGGGTCCAAACTCATGGAAAATGGAGGCAGATGGATTTTTGATGAGGTCCAGGATTGCTTGAGCATCTGTTTCTACTTCCAACATATTAATCTGCCTGTTCCAGGCTGTTTGAAGGCCTTCCCTCAAGCACATAAGTTCAGCCGCAGCCGGAGAGGATTTGATACTGAAGCCTTATTTCCACAGGCCAAACTCATCACGTACTACACCACCACCTGCAGCAGCTTGTGGGTTTCGCTTATAGGCACCATCAACATTTAGCTTGACAAAGCCTTGTCTTGGTGGTTTCCAGTTGATCACTGGGGATGTAGCTGTGTGGAGTATGCTGCCAATCTGAAAAGATGAGGAATTAGTAGCATAATCTGCACAAATAAAATTATAGAGGACTCTTGGATGTATAATCTTCCCATCAAAGACACCTCTATTTCTGGCGCACCAAAGATGCCAAAGAGTAATAGTGAACATTGTTTGCCAAGCTTCAGAGAGCAAAAGATTGTAATCTAACCAAGGCAACCAGTCAGAATTATAAAACATGTTTTGATCAATGTCACTTGGTTGATTAAAAGTAAGGGACCAAATGGCAGAAGCAAGGGTACAATTTCTGAAAATATGCATATGATCTTAACGAAGTTTGTAGAAAATCAGGATCATAACAAGCTAAAATCAACAATGAATTAGGGATAATTCTAGAGAGAGAAAGGGCTAAATAATGGAAGCTTCTTTATTGATTATGAATGAATGAATTGGGTAATCTAATTATATGAACTAATGACTTATATATTAAATCTAATAACAACTTTGTAACAAACTATGTAGTGACATGGCATATCTCCAACATCCCCCCTCAAGTTGGAGGGTATGAAATACCTCCAACTTGGAGAGTGGAGACAATGAAACTCTGAATCACAAGATATCCCATGCTTTCCGGTTTAATCCACTACCTTGATAGCAACAGTCATGCCTTGATCAAGAAGTCCAGAAACAAGGCACCTGGTAATCAAGACTCAAGAGTATCATCCACATATGAACCAACTCAGTTTGTAAGCTCCACAAGTTGAATTAACTTGCAATGAAAAACCTCGGCTAAGCTGCACTGAATTGCAGTCCCCAAACACAAGAACATGACCAGCTGACCAGCCTTTATTCACCAAGTAAAGAACACATTGGTCATGTTAAGAGCTGCTGAGCATCCCCTCAATGAACTCATATACTAGCAATCTATGGTTGCTGTCAGAACAATAACCAATCAAACAGAAACACCACATATTATACAGTGCATACTAGCACCTCCCAAATCCTTCATGCTGTACTGAAAACGTCAAACCGCAGTGCTAAGGCATCAATAGATTGCCAAAGCAGCTGCATCAGAAAAAGAAACTTCCAAAGGGTAGGGCATCAACAAATGCCAAGCCAATGGATATGAACTCGATGAAACGAGTGATAATGATTGAAATTGAAGAAGAGCTCAAAAATTTTCATGGGAGAAAATGAGCGATGACAAAAAAATCGACTCGTTGATGCGAGCGATAATGACGAATATCAATGATGCGCACAACCTCCGACAAGAAGGCAAAACAAAGGCGCAAAAACCTCCGACTAGAAGGCGAACCAAAAGCGCAAAACCTTCGACAAGAAGGTGACTTAAAGCGCTGAAAACTTGATGAAGATTAAACCGCTCAAATCGACGGCGAAAAATCAACTCGATGATCCGAGTGATGATGATGAATAGAAGAAGTCACTTACATTGAAGGACTTCAGAAACCAGAGCAATTTCTGGTGAAACAGATTAATATCAAGAACAAAAATTCTCTCAGGAATTTTATCAAACACTTGGCTTGCGAAAATATTGAAGTGAAATCTTGAAGAATTAGATCAAATTTTCTGTTGATCGAAGATGAAAAAGGAATTGTGTATCTCAAATTGATGAGTACAACAGTTGATGAACTCAATCAACCTGTTCGAAATCAAATGAATATTTTTGTGATTTTTTGTTTGAGTTTGATCAAGGTTAAATCAAGAACACTTGATCGAAAATGAAAGAACTTAAGAAAGAAAAACTGAGAATCTTGATTGTTTTGTGGAGCTTTTATCTATTAGTGAAACCGATCAAATTGATCGAAAATCGCAAATCGAGCGAAGACAACATCGCGAAGAACAAATCGCAATGAAAATGACGAGCGAAATTTCATGAGAGATTTTTGTGTTTTTGTGTGATGATAATCGAAGAGCAAAAGAATGAAGAACTGATATGAGAAATTGTGATCAAATTTTGTGAATTAAACCTGATTGATGAAATCGATCAAATCAAGATCGAAGATTGAAGAATCTTGAGCGAAGAAAATTGCGAACGAAAATCACGAACAAGAAAAACAGAGAATTTTGATATTTTCTTGATGATCAATGATTGAAGAACAGATGATTGAATTGATGAAAAGAATAATCGATTTAGCTTGATCCTCGCTCTGATACCATGTAAAAAATCAGGATCATAACAAGCTAAAATCAACAATGAATTAGGGATAATTCTAGAGAGAGAAAGGGCTAAATAATGGAAGCTTCTTTATTGATTATGAATGAATGAATTGGGTAATCTAATTATATGAACTAATGACTTATATATTAAATCTAATAACAACTTTGTAACAAACTAAGTAGTGACATGGCATATCTCCAACAAAGTTTTCAATGTAAAAAGCAAGCTTTTGAGCAGTTGGGAGGATAGAATGATAGCAATTCCAAAGGAGCATCCTCATTTTGAAAGGAACTTTGAGCTTCCAAATCTTTTTCCATTTCTTATGATGATTTGGCAGATTAAGCAAAGAGGCAGAGAGCCTATAGACAGATTTGATACTAAAAATCCGTCTAGGTTCATAATGCCAAAGCAGGGAATCATCAAGAAGACAATTTTGAGGCAAAGGGGTAGCTTTTATTTCTTCCAAACAGGATGCAGGTAGAAATGACTAATTCTGTTAATATCCCAGCCACCACTAAAGATGATATCGCACACCCTCCAATGAGCAAGGCGAGGGGGGATTTGATCGTTTACAGTTTGGTAAATAGGTTCTTGACCAAACCACCAATTGTACCAAAGAGAGGTGTCTCTACCATTACCAATACGAACTCTAAGGCCTTTGAGAAACAGTTCTTTGCCCTGAAGAATATCACACCAAATGTGAGAAGATGAAGAAATAGGATTACAGTTAAGGAAGGTATTGTTTTTGAGATATTTGGCAGTGAGAAGTTGGACCCAAAGTTGAGATTTCTCATGAAGAAATCTCCAGCCAAGCTTAGCCATAAAGGCTAAATTCCAGTGCTGCAACTTCCTGATTCCCAAACCCCACAACTCATGGGAGAGCAAACAGACTCCCATTTCAAGCGGGGTATATAGTGAGTAGCATCAACCTTATTCCAAAGAAATTTGCGCATATGTTTCTCTATTTGGCTAACAACTCCCACAGATAGTAGAGTAGTTTGCATCACATGAGCAGGCATACCACTCAGAACACTCAGAACAGCTTTGACCAGGGTATATCTACCAGCTAGGTTGAGCAGCTTGGCTTGCCAACCCTGAATCTTAGCTTTAACCCTTTCAATAAGGTAATAGTAATCTTTGTTAATCCCTTTTATCAATCAAGCTTTAGGGTAGTGCACATCAATCTGGTCTAAGGTGGTGTTTACTTACTTGCAATCAAATGCAATACGATGCAAATACTTTATAAGGTAAATGTGAGATGAAAAAGGAAGGAGGGGTAGAAAAGAGATGAAAAAAGTGAGATTGATTACACCATCCAAAGCACTAAATCATCATTACATGGAAAAAGTTGAGCAATTGTGATTACAGTGGATATGCAATCAACCCCACTTTTCTCATCCCCCTCCTTCCACCCATTCACTTTTCACCCCACATCTACTGTACAAAATGATTGCATTGCATTGCATTGCATTGAAAGCAAGTAAATGAGCCCTAAAAAGTAACCATGCATGTCTCATGAATAACAAATCGACTTCGAGTATGTTCTTCTCATGTTACATATTTTTTTTAATAATTTTTTAAATTATTTGAATATGCTTCATTGTTTTTGATTTTTTTGTTGACTTTGTTTATTTTTGTTAAACTATGTTGATGATTATTGTTGATAACTTTGTTTCTTTTTTAATGGACTTTGTTGTTTTGGTACCAAAAGACGTCAAAATCACACAATAGCATTGTATGATCTGAAATGATAATTCGTGAGCTTAACTCTAATACATCTCTCTCGCAAATAAGAGTGGCAAAATGGTCAATCTCAATTACTTAGAGCATTTTTGTCCTAATTTGTGAGTAGTTTCTCCTTCTCCCCTACTTTTCATTACAAACCATCCCCTCGCTCCACTTTCTCCTCACCCCCATTTTTAATTTTCAAAAAACTTAAATCTTCCTATAAAGATCCCTAGAAGGCCCAAAACTAGAAGAAACAAATTGGAGCTTCTACTTTTGGGTCTCCCAAGGGGTGTTTTAATTGAGTTTCTTAAAAGTTGAAAATGAGCTTGAGGAGAAAGAGGAGAGATTTGTGAAGAAAAATAAGGGAAAAGTAGAAACTATTCTATTCACAAGTTAGGCTAAACGTAAACTGAAAACGGGAAAGAAAAATATCCCGCTCTATTAATCGTTATATTCCCTCCGGTCCACGGAAATCTTTACACTTTCCACTTATGTTTGGACCATGGAAATCTTTACGTTTCCTTATATGGTAATGTATTTGACAACCCTTTACTATTTTACCCCTCCCACCTTCTCACCTCCATGTGCAAGGAAATAAAAATAAAAAAAAGATTTCTCACACCACTAGCTACAAAAGTAAGGAAAGTAATACAAAAATAAGGAAAGCAATAAATACCCACTAAAATATTATTTTCTCTCTCTTAATACCTAATGTGCTATTTTAAGGGTAAACTTGAAATTTTTGTGCTAAAATGTGTTTTCCTTAATATTAATCATATTCTCCAAACATCAAGATTTCCATGAACCAGAGAGAGTAATTTCAATGCTTTTGATAATACTCGTATTAAGTACCAAATAACACCACTAGTTAAAGAAATAATCATAATGATTTTAAATTCATGTTTCTAATAGTATTAGGCACTAGATAAGACCACTCGTGAAAGAATTAAGATTAACCAGTATAAACTCAATTGATACTCAATTAATACACTTACAATATAGATCAAAAAATGATTTAATACACCAACAATTGACTCTACAAGATCATAGGACACATGCTCATTGATAACTTGAGACAGGAAAATTCCATTTATGATAAGTTGATAACACTCAATATTATTGTTGAGAGGTGATAAAACCATCTAAGATAATTTTTTTTGTTTTTTCCGTCCGTTGCATATGAAATATGCAATCCGATTCGTTTGATCATTCAACTCGACGTCATTTCATTCTACAAGTTTAATTTTAATTCCGTTCCGTTTCATTTCAATCTATAGGAAAAAAAATCATATAAATTGCATCCCCAAAACAATCCTAATTTTATGATCCTACAAAGCAAAACTTTTCCTTTTTTATTCCTCTTAACTCCTCTAATATTTGCCAACTCACTAACCCAAAACCCAGCTCACTAGCTCAAGAGATTCCAATTGGCCAAACCAAACAGCACAGCACAAACAAACCCACCAGGATCTTTTTAATTACAAGCTCATATATAAACCTCCACAACTCTCCCTTCTCTCTCTAGAAAAACCCCTTCTTTTAAGTCTGGCAAGAAAGATTTCAGTTTTGTGGAGTGCTTGCAGTTTGAAGCAACCCACTTCAATATTCGAAGGTGAGCAATAAACAGATCCATTCCCTAATTTAAATTGATAGCATTGCTACAAATTTATTTATTTTTTTAACTAGTTTTGGGTTCGAATTTGAAGGGCGATATATTCCATGATGAAAGCTTGGGACTAGTGAGAAGGGTTTTAGAGAAGGGTTTTAGATTGGCCATATAGTTAATTTCTAGGGTTTTGAAATTCGTTTTCGCTATATACAGTACAACAATGGATGACCTAGAAAAAGCTATATTGATTAGTTTCGATGAATCTGGGACTATTGATTCTGGCTTGAAATCCCAAGCAATTGATTACTGCCAACGAATTAAGGAAACCCAAACAATTTCTAGCATTTGTGTTGAGCGTTTATTTACTTCCAAGCTTGTACAAGTTCAATTTTGGTGCTTACAATGTCTACATGATGCAATTCGTGTCCGATATTCGTCTATGGGTGCTGAAGAGAAGCAATTTGTTCGAAAATCGGTTTATTCAATGGCGTGTTATGAAGGTGTTGATGATAAGAATGGGGTTGTTAGGGTTTTGGATAGCCCTGCTTTTATTAAAAATAAGCTTGCTCAAGTTTTGGTAACTTTGATTTATTTTGAGTACCCATTGATATGGTCATCTGTGTTTGTAGAGTTTTTGCCTCACTTGAATAAAGGACCGGTGGTAATTGATATGTTCTGTAGAGTTTTGAATGCTTTGGATGATGAATTGATTAGTCAGGACTACCCCCGGAACACCGAGGAAGTGGCGGTTGCTGCTCGGATTAAGGATGCCATGAGGCAACAATGTGTCCCCCAGATAGTTAGAACTTGGTATGACATTGTGACTGTGTATAAAAGTTCGGATTCTGAGCTTTGTGCTAGTGTGCTGGATTCGATGAGGAGGTATATCTCATGGATCGATATTAGCTTGATTGCTAATGATGTTTTTATACCTTTGTTGTTTGAGTTGATCTTGGTTGAGAGGTTATCGGAGCAGCTTAGGGGTGCTGCAGCTAGTTGTGTATTGGCTGTTGTTTTGAAGCGGATGGATCCACAAGCTAAGCTTTCCCTACTTCAGAGTTTGCAAATAAATCGTGTTTTTGGTTTGATAAATGAGGATGCTGATTCGGAGTTGGTCTCTAGCATAGCCACATTGCTCACAGGTTTTGCTGCTGAGGTTCTGGATTGTGCAAAGAGATTGACCTCGGAGGATGGTAAGCGAGTTTCGACAGAGCTTTTGGAAGAGGTACTTCCCTCAGTTTTCTATGTAATGCAAAATTGTGAGGTAGATGCAACATTTAGTATAGTCCAGTTCCTTTCTAGTTATGTAGCTACGATGAAGAACCTCTCAATGACTGAAAAACAGCTGGTTCATGTGGGTCAGATTCTAGAAGTCATTAGGGCTCAGATATGCTATGACCCCATTTACCGTGAACACCTTGATGTACTGGATAAGATTGGAAGAGAAGAAGAGGACAGAATGCTTGAATTTAGGAAGGATTTACTGGTTCTGCTCCGGAGTGTGGGGCGTGTAGCGCCTGATGTAACTCAAATGTTTATTAGGAATTCATTAGCCAGTGCGGTTGGATCTCCTTCTGAGAGAAATGTTGAGGAGGTAGAAGCTGCACTTTCTCTTCTATATGCACTTGGGGAGTCAATGACCGAGGAGGCAATGAAATCTGGGAGTGGCGTCCTAGGAGAGTTGGTGCCCATGCTTTTATCTACAAGGTTCCCATGCCATTCTAGTAGGTTGGTTGCTCTTACTTACTTGGAGACCATAACAAGGTATATGAAGTACGTTCAGGAGAATACCCAGTGCATACCCATTGCTCTGGCAGCTTTTTTAGATGAAAGAGGTATACACCACCCTAATTTCAATGTGAGTAGGAGGGCAAGTTATCTCTTTATGAGGGTTGTGAAAATGCTAAAGTCAAAGCTGGTTCCTTTTATTGAGAGAATTTTACAGGTGATCCTTTGTTTTATCCATTGAGATTAAAGTTTCATTTGGACCAATAATTATTATGCTTTGCTTTTGGTGTCTAAAGTCTCTAAACTTCTTTCCAATTTACCAGAGTTTGCAAGATGTCGTTGCCCGGTTTACTAGCATGGGGTTTCCGGCGAAGGAGATGATTGGATCAGAAGATGGAAGTCACATTTTTGAGGTTGCTGATACTATTATCTTATTTACTATGCAAATGTTAAAGTTGTTGTTTGCAACTACTATATTCGTTTCTTTGGCTTAATGGCATAAGTCCTTTTGTCATTTCTTGCAGGCAATTGGTATTCTGATAGGGATGGAAGACGTACCTGTTGAGAAGCAAACCGATTATCTCTCATCACTACTTACACCTCTTTGTCAACAGGTTAATTCTGTTTATTTATGACCCTGTACTACTTTAATATGTGGCTTAATTTAGTGATGGTGCCTAATGTGCGTTTTGTGAATTTTCACTCATCTGCATTCAGGTTGAGGCATTGCTTGTGAATGCTAAAATACAAAACCCTGATGAGTCTTCGGCAAATATTGTGATCATCCAGCAAATCGTTATGGCAATCAATGCGCTCAGCAAGGTCTTCTCTCCCTCTCCCTGCGTCACGTATATATGTTGTGATACAGCTGTGCTTATTGGTTAAATTGCTTGCAAATTTTGGATATTAATGATAAAAGTAATCAGAGCAGCTGGTACATGTGCCTGGTTTGAAATAAATGACATATGTGAAAGCCTAACATAAAGTCTTACATTACTTACAAGATGCGTAACCTAGCTGAAATAGTTTACATGCAAGACCTCAAATTTGATCAAAATTATTTATTGAAGAGTAAATTATATATTAATGAAGTGTAAAAAAATACATCAAAGCCCCAATAAGAAACCAACTACATATCAGATCAATTACGCAGGATCTCTGTAATAGTAAAACTCCTAAATGCCCCTGTAGCTCTAGCCCATAAGGACGCTAAATAAGTGATCACCTGTAATAGACACCTAATGAAAAGCATTCCTTTCCAACCAAAGTCACCAGAAGATCCCAAAGACAGCATTACGCCATAACAACCTCTTCTCCTTCCATCTTTCATATCCCACAAACCTCATCTAGAGGAACTGCAAAACAGTAGAAGGGCAAACCTACATCTCCCCAAAAAAATTCGTTCAGAAATATTAGGTTTATGTAAATATTTCTTCTTCTCGTTGCAAGTTATACTCCGTTTTTAATGCTTAAATTTGCCGCTTGCTTTCTGTATTTTTACTTAATAGCTTCCGACACATTCTGTTGATCTAATATCGAGTGGATTTACAACGCCAGGGTTTTAGTGAACGTCTTGCTACTGCCAGCCGCCCAGCAATCGGTCTTATGTTTAAGCAGGTTCGATATTGAATTTGTTATATGTTTCATTGCAGCTGGTTTCTCTATATGTAGTCTAGTGAGAGGCATGGTATGGTATTTTGATGTCGTACATGTCGGCAGAACTTGTCCCATGATATTATGTGGATGCTTAAGATGCAGGGGGTATGATGTTCATAAGTCGTAACTGCTGTTCAATTACGTTTAAATTGGCAGATACTTGGCTTCAAATGATACTTTCTTTTGTCTCTTCACTTTTTGGAATTATTTAACTGTTTTTTCCTTGTATGTTTTGATGTAGACATTGGATGTTTTAATCCAAATCCTCATCGTGTTTCCAAAAGTGGAGAGTTTGCGGAGTAAGGTATGTGGCAATTGAAATAGCAGTTGGTTAAGGTAATTATTGGCTGATGTTTGACTAACCTTCCGTTGTAATTTATTAGGTCACATCATTTATCCACCGCATGGTTGAAACTTTGGGTGTATCTGTATTTCCATACATTCCAAAAGCATTGGAGCAACTACTTGCTGAAATCGAGGTAAAGTTGTTATCTTGGTGTTGAGTATGAATTAAATACTAAGTCTTGCCGTTTTTGCTTCTTTAAACAGCAGTGGAAATTCTTATTTTGGGAGTTAATTGGATATGAGGATATTATCCCCGTATCTTCCAACTGTCATACATGCTGAATGGGGAAAATGTCAGTATAAATGTATAATAGGATGCCATTTTTTCATATACAAGATGTAGTGAACTGTCATCCAGATCTGGTCATACATTTGTTTCTCTGTTTTTCCTTTTTTTTTTCTGTATATATTTTCATCTTCATCTAAATACTTGTAGGCCTTATGTAATGTTTTGTGAGTTTCTCCTTAATAATGCTGAAAAGTTTGTTGCTTCCTGTTTGGTGATAAAGATGCAGCAACCCACTGTAATTGGAGACCAGTCTTTGTAGTTTGTACCAATGCCTTAGTCCCAATCCTTGTGGATGACAATGTCTACCTATTTTCTAAGTATTATTGCCTATTGATGTGTTATCCCATTTTTATGGGGAAAAGAAGGTTGTCTTCTCCTGGTGCCTTTGTTAGATCTCCAGGCACTTTTCAAGTGCTGCACATGTCTGTGCTGCAGAGAAGTGGAAAACTTGAGGTAAAAGAGTTTCCAGAAACAGCAGTATAAGGTACAGAAACAAAGAAAGTATGAAGGTCTATACATGTAGTAGGAAAATTCAAACTAGAAGGAGAAGATTCGATTAGAGTGGAAGGGGGATGAGGGCGACAGTTTATAAATTTTAATTCAACTTTTAATCATACTAGAAGATATAGGGTTGCAGGAAGGGGTTCGTAGATGAACTACTGACTACCAGACCGGGGGGGGGGGGTTGTGTAGACAAACAAAATGAACCAGTAAAACTACAATAAAATCTAATGCTTAAGAAATCTTCCTAATACGTGTTATATTTTTCACTTTGGATTTTCCCCATCCTTGTCTTTCTTTCTCCATTTAATTTTCTGGATGTAGGACGGAGGATATGAACAAGTGCACACCCCCTCCCCTATTGTGTTACTTTGTCCTTTATTGATTAATGTACTCATTTATCAAATCAAGGAGGTGACATTGTGTGGTATTGAACCTTTTTACCTAGGTAAGGTATCATTTCAACATAGTGATCCAATGATTTTTAGTCTTTTAACCTTTAAAGTCTATTGTGTTTTACTCCTTGGAAGTCAAAGAGAAAGAGAATCGTTCATGGGTTACCATTTCATTTGATACTATATTATTAAATAAGTAAGCTTATTTGAATTCATTAAAGAAGGGTAATCGGGAGCTTGAGCGCTTAAAATCTAGCATAAACTGTGATGGATGCGGGCTAAAGACGGGTTTTTTTGCTTAAGCATTGGTTTTGTATAGGTTTATCTTCTTAGTTTTGGATGGGGTCCTTCTTCACTAAAACTCCTTTTCTTATCTAAAAAAAAACCACGATCGCGGAATATAACAGTTGATATTATCCCATGAGCAGGCTTTTAATACGAAAAATAATAATTGGACAAATATTGAAGAAATGAAAAGTATCACTTTGTACTCGTGGATTTACGTGCATACTGAGTCATACTTAACTGGAACCTATAGGCACATGGCAGTAGTGGACTCGAAGAGTTAGCCTCATGCTTTACCATGTTTACTGGCTGGCTTTAATCTTATCAAACAAGTTCCTTGAATGAAAACTTGTCCATGCCTGCATAAAAGAAAATTATGTGAGTAACCTGTATCCATAGTTGGAGAACAATATGATCATTGCTTATAGAGTTGACGATCGATGACCATCTTCTAAGGGAACCTTTTGAATCAGAATGATCAGGCATAGCTTTTTTGCTGCCGAATTAATCAATATTGTGCTGTAGCAAATGATGTCAGATATTGCTCCTCAAATTCTTTTATAAGATACCTTGGTAATTGTTGTATGATAATCCTGAAATGCTGGTGATGTGCTTTGCCTTAAATCTGGCGCGTGTGAGTATGATCCCTGCTTTTGAAGTATTACTTACTTTTTTTTGTGTGTGTGTTCAACTGTATACAAATTATACACCAAATGGGATGGGGACCTCGCCAGATGTTTGTTTAGGTGACTTGGGAGGTTTGGACTGTTGTGTTCAACAGTTGACATTGATGTTGTTACCTCTCTTTTGCATCCTGTAACTTCTTTGAATTTGTTCCTCATTTTTGTTATATATTTTCTGGGGCAGCCGAAGGAGATGGTTGGAGTTCTTGTGCTGCTCAATCAGCTCATATGCAAATTCAACACCTCTGTCCATGACATATTGGAAGAAGTATTTCCTTCCATTGCCAGCAGGGTGTTTTCTATTCTACCACAAGAGGCATTCCCTTCTGGACCAGGAAGCAATACGGAGGTAGGATTGTAGGAAGACAATTGATCTGTCTTTGTAATTTTTATAGCCTCAGCATGTGTTGGCATTTGGCACATATATGGGTGTTTACTGTATCTTATTGTTGTGCTTCTTTGGTCCTCTATATCTTTTTTTTTTTCTTTCCATATCCTTGTCATGTGGGATTTAGAATTATGAAGTTGTGTGAAGATGCATTTGCACGTCTGTTCCATGAAGATCCAGTCTTTATTCATTGGAGTATTCCCACCAAAACATTTAGAATTCAGTCATCTGGTTTCGCATGGTACCTACTTGTATTCCTTGACCAACATATTGTTCCTGGATACATGTGAAAACAAAAGAAATTTTGGTTCTGGGTGACAATCAATGAGCAAGCTGTAATTATTTATTTATATATGTAACTTTTCAGTCATGAGAATAAGCAACCCCATTAGGTTATTTGCCTGGAGCCAGCAGCTGGTAAATTAGGTTTCTTTTTAGAGTCTCTTAGTCTTACTTATGTAATGTTTAGAGCTACAGACTACGGAGTACTGATGTTAATATGCCGATTTGTGATTTCTGCTTCCGCCTTGTTCCATCCGGCGAGAATCCCCTCCATCACTAAGGCGCGCTCCGGCTTTCGAGCCTCCGCTTGCACCTTTATAATTCTTGGTCCTTTCTATTGCAGGAAATTCGTGAATTGGTGGAACTTCAGCGAACATTGTACACATTTCTCAATGTGATAGCTACGCACGACCTTTCTTCAATTTTTCTTTCACCCAAAAGTGGGGCTTATCTCAATCCAATAATGCAACTGCTACTGCATTCATCTTATAACCACAAGGATATTACTGTGAGGAAGGTGTGTGTTTTGCATGTCTTTTCTAATTTGGCTCAAGTGCTTTTGCTTTCTAGTTGTTCTATGGTCTTAACGATAAAAACGCTTCTCTTATTCAGGCCTGTGTGCAGATTTTTATCCGGCTAATCAAAGAGTGGTGCACAGGTCCATATGGAGAGGAGAAGGTTTGTTGTCCTGAAACTTGCATATGAGTTTTGATCATATTGAAGGTTGTACTGAGTGGGTGTTTTTCAGGTACCCGGGTTTCAGAAATTTATAATTGAGAACTTTGCAGCAAAATGCTGTCTGGGCAGTGTGCTGGACAAGTCATTTGAGTTTCGAGACGCAAATACTGTGAGTTGACCTAGTCCAAACTATATAGCTTGTGTCTAGTTCTGTAATAATACAAGTTACCACATTACAAGTTCCTTATTCTTCTACTTTTGTATCAATGGATGTTGTGAGCTCAAGGATCTCAGCTTCTTCATGTCTTCTGCATCCCTAGATGTTGCCCTTTCTTCTGTAGAATGTGTTTTTTCCAGTAAGTATGTACACGTTTGAGTAGAGGTAGGGGCGTGCGAGTGCTAATGCACAAATTTGATGTTCTAGGCTTCTGATTTTCCAATCCTGAGGGAGTAGCTCAATGCCTCATTCAGTAAGACATTGATCAGACCCTTTTTTCCCCATTTTATTTGTGATATGAGAAGTAGTTGAAGGTTGGCTGGCTTATCATGCTTTTAATCATGAACTAATGAGGCAGAGCCGTGCAGCGGTTTGTGGTGGTTGACTGAGCCTTCTGAAAAAGCTTTAAAAACTCCTTTTTTTTTTTTTTGCTCTTTTTAGAAGCTCTTGTTGTTGATTGAATACGGACTTTGGTAATGAGAAGGTGGAAGTCTTCTATAAGATAGGAGTTATGCTTCACAGAAGTAAAAGGATGAAGTGTTGGCAAAGAAACTTCCACTTTCTGGACGTGAAAATCAATATATACTATGGTATGGAAATCAAACATTATAGAGGTATGGACTATGGCACAACATATAACATTTTAATGCTCATGCCTGAAGCTTGAAAGGACTAGGTATGCTTCACAGTAGGAAAAGGTGGTTGTTGGCTGAAATATGTTGTTGGCTCATGGCTGATACGCTTTGGGATAGGGTTACATACATAGCCTGTTTATGGGCTAGACCAGCAGGGGTGTATAGGAGTCTTCCATTTCTGATGAGGAGTGGAACTGGACCAACTTGTAGGTGTTTTTTTAATTTTTTTTTTTCTGTTAAGAATGGTAAGGAACTGTGTCACATTAAGGGTTCCAATCTCCGGAATGGTTGCATCGTACCTCTAATGATTAGAGACTAGAAGCGAATGAAGAAAAGACCCCAAAAATGGGAAAAGAGGTTGTATCGGGTTGGGAAGACGGTACATCCACTGTCGAAATACTATGATATCCCCAAACCTACACTTTGCCCTTGGCATCTTACACCACATCCACCCAAACAACAGCGTCAGCTTAATAGTGGACTAGATAAGTATTAATTGGACAAATCAGTATCAACTTTGTTCAACAAACTACTACAAAAGGACAATCTAACATTTGAGCCACCAAAGGGGCGAGTAGACCAGCAATTGAATCAATATTGGTTCGTTTACTTCTTCATCGTCATCGACTGTCCTCTTCTTCATCCTCGTTCAGCGAAACCCAACTCATTCAGCTATAACACCTCTTAACTCCGTCTACTGGGAAACAATAACGCTGTCTTTGAGTTAGTAGGCGAACCCCCCTCCCCCCATAAGAGAGTAACAAAGGACATAGAAGGATTCAAATTGTAGCTTCATATAGGGCTCTAACAAAAACATTGGCAAAAGTTTGGTCGAATTTGAGCTCCAATAGGATAAATAGAGAGCAAGGAATTAAGGGTGGTGGCTAGGATTTGCTGTTCTCCCTTCCTCCACTAGACAGAGACTTGTAATTTTTGTTGTAGAGGATAAATTGTCTTCTCTTCTTGTACATTCGTAATTTTTGTTTATCAGAAACATTCTTCCAACTAGCTAGGGTTAAGGCTAAGCACATTTGGACCTCCCCATACCTCGCTTCGGTTATCACCCCAAAAAAAAAGAAAAGAAAAGATTGAAACCAGACAATAGGGATTTGGAGGCTTGTGGCGTGGCAGCTGCATCTTTGCTTTCTGCATGGACAGTATCGTCAGGGATTTCTCTCACCAAGTTGTACATATTTAAAAGTTATGGCCTGTAGCATGACTCTATGGATTGAAAATTGAAATCTTGGAAGCGTTGGATTTGGTTGTGCTGATTGCTGAGCATCAAGTTGTCTAATCTTTAAGCTTATAGATTGTGGTAAACATTTGCTCTTTTTTCTTTGTATGTTATTGCCCAATACATTAGGTGAAGGGAAATGCCCATGGGTCCACATAATAAAAATACCCTGAATACTAGGATTTAAAGGGATGAGCCTCAAATCCGTTTTCTCAAAGTTGGAAGAGCGGGTGCTCTACCATTTGGGCTCCAAGCTTTTGCTCCGATAGATATTTGTTGTTGCCTAGGACATTTACACTATTATAATGTTATTCCTCACTGGCTACGAAGCCTTACAATTGTTATTGGGAGGTTCATTGATGTTCCCATCTAGTGAAAATGAATAGTTCGTATTGTAATACTCCCTAGTGGGTCTCCACGATACAGCTGTATATGATATGTGTTTTTCCTCAGATTATGGCAAAGGCCATATAGAACAAGGTCTGAAAAGCTTGTCACACTCTTCCATCAAGGCTTGTTAGAGAGATGTCTAAATGTACTTCCAGTAGGAGTGCGTCTCTTTCTTCAATAATACATCTCTCTTTCCTCTCTCTCTGAATGGGACGGGGTCGAGAAAAGTGTGGAGGAAGCCCTGTTCAAGATATACTATTATACTGAGCTCTCAAAGGGTCGATGGTTCTCCTTAGTTATTGGTTTTTGAATGTGCTTCTAGACTGTTATCCAAAGAGTTGAAAATATTAGTTTCATTTGGTAAATAGTCAAAAGTACTAGTTAAGTTATCCTCTGTATATATAATTGGTTTAGCTATGTAACTTTTTTTATTTTCTGCTAAACTCTTGCCTTGCGGTTTCTTTGACAGAATGCATTGTTTGGAGAAATAGTAACGGCCCAGAAGGTCATGTATGAAAAATTTGGCAACAACTATCTTGCTCATTTTGTATCCGAGGGTTTAGCTGCTCAACATTGCCCTCAAGATTTGGCTGAGCAGTATAGGCAGAAGCTCCAGGTATGAAACTTGCTTTTACGTGCTAATCTTTTATTTACTCTGCAAAGGACCTTTATATCAGACTGCAAGTTTCTTTATGGTAGTTGTAAAATTTTAATACCATGTTGATCAGCCAAGGTTTCAAGGACTCGTTCTTGTGCATGCTAGATTTATACGATGAATTATGTATTCGTGTTTGGTTTTCTATCGACTCTTCTGTCATCAGTTGGCTTAAGCCTTAAGAACTAAACTTGACGTGGGCGTGGTGTTATCTTTACAGAGCAATGATACAAAGGGACTTAAATCGTTCTACCAGTCCCTCATTGAGAATTTAAGACAGCAACAAAATGGATACAGATAGCATTCTTAAAGTATGATTCTCGTAATTATGCCTGATCAATGTTCAATATTCATCTTGTCCTCAATCATTGCTGTCATTTTTGGTTCAGCACAGGTTAGTTTTTCCTTTATCTGGTTGTTTGTGTTCATTTTGTGATATTTTCATCTGGAACCATTCTTCATATGCCCCTGATGTTCTTTAATTTTGCAGGGTTTTGTCGTCTGTAAATATTTGTTCTGTGTTTCTTCACTGGAACATGAGGTAAAGAGAAATATAAATGTTTTGTCGGATAATTAGCAATCTAACCTTTCAAGCATCAGACTTCAAGTTACCAAATTGTTTTTGGTATTGATGGACAGGTGTAAATTCCCGAAAGCGGTTCTTTTTGTTGTGATATGAATGAAAGCATCCTTTGGCTTGTCATTGTGCGCAAAGAGTGGTAGTCTTAATGGATCTCCAGATTCTCCACCTTTCAACTTGATGTCTCCCAAGTTTTACTCCAAATGGAGTCAACAGAATCTTTAGTTCATCAGTGAGTTTGAGGACATAATTTTGCTGAGTAGGATGTTTTGTGAAGTTGCCGATTATGTTGTTGTGCCATTGAGAGTTCAAAAAGAGAGAAGAAAAAGAAGAAAAGGATGAGCAGTAAGAGTTCAACTTAGAGTTCTTCACAGCTAGAGAATCTCCAGCGCTTAGGGGAGGTTTGTGGATATTTGGCCACCCGATGGGAGTTTATTGTCCCAATAGAGTTATAGAAATCATTCTTTGAATTGTGGGATGTGCTATCCCATCAAAGTTTTGTTCTGTCGGTCGTGGTATATGTTTCATTTATGAGGAATTCATCTTATGGCCTGGTGCTGTGCTTTTTCTGGGTTTGTGATTGCAAATTCGCATGCTTTCATCGTTTCATTTCTCATAGAGTTGAGGTTGGATCCTCTCCATTTCTTTTGCCTCCATTTGTTAAATGAAGGGCTAGATCTCCTTTTCTCATTTTGCCTATGTGAATTATCTAATTCAAAAATTGGTTAGAAGGAGATCTCATCCTCCATTTAGAAAATGGAAACGGGGAAGATCCCAACTTGAAAAAAAAAAGAACTTTATGTGTGTGCGCGCGAAGCAAGGAAGAAGGATAGAGGGCGCACAACGGCATACCTCATGGTTGGAGGTTGCTTCTAAGTTCCAACCACAGGAGTTTGCCAAATTCCTCTGGTATACAAATCAATTGTCGCTTGTTTCACTTGTGTGGTTCTTATATCTTACACTATGTTTGGGAACTTTGTAAATGAGGAAAACGGTAGAAAAGTAAATCTATGGAAATCTACATAAAAGTAAAACAGTGGAAATCCTATCATTTTCACTTGTTTGGTTTATAGGTTTAAATGTTGTAGAAATGTAGAAGATTTACATCATTTTTTTTTTGTTTGGTTGGTTATTGTAGAAATCTATGGTAGAATAAATACTTTCTTTTTAGATTTCCTCATATTTCCACAGATTTTCCATCGATTTTGAGGGAAAAACTATGGAAATCTAATTGGGCAAATTATAACTAGGAGATTTCCACAGATTTCCACACTTTTAATTTTCCACAGTTTTCCTTACTAACAACCAAACAAAGCAAATTTAAAGATTTTATAGTTTTCTCTAATTTTGCTTCATTTTGCTCATTAACATGAAGTTTCCAAACACACTCTTATGGTGACATATTTCATTCCTTGACATAATGTGCGGAATCTTAACTTGTGGCAACAAAATTAACTACTTAAGCATTTGATCACTAAATTAATCTTCAACTGATTAACTACTAAAGCTTTCCTTTTTTTGTTTTTTTTTTGAGTGAGAGAGACGGTAACCACGCCTAGGGGGTGTTAGATTGAATGATTGATGAATATGATGCTCTTCACTCCAAGTCTCCAACCATATCAAGATTGTTTTCTTTCTCTTGTTTAGAACACTGTAATCTCAAGAGAAAGGATGAAAACACTGATTGGCTACCAAATCTTGGAGACTAATTTGGACTAGCTTTTTTTTTTTTTTTTTGATAATTTAAACTAGCTTTAATCTACGAAGCTTGAATTTTCTTTTTTATCTACGTATGCCACTAAGCTGTGATTATCAAAATTGAGGAAAATTGTATTAGAACTCATATAGTAAGGTTAAGGTATCTTATGTCTAAGATTTTAACAAAATTATTACTGTATATTGTATAGATAAGAAATAACATAAGAATAAATTTTAGGAATTATTACCCTCGAGAAAAAGCAGCATTCTGCTATTTCCTATTTAATCCCTTTCCAAAATAAAAAAAAACAAAGAAAAAGAAAACGAAATAACTCCAACGGTCTTCTCTCTCTCCCAGTCTGGCTCAATCTCACTTTCTCAGGTTCGATTCTCTCTCTTCCCCCCACTCTCTCTCTCTCCCCTTCCTCAATTTCTAGGGTTTCCAATTTCATTGATTATTAATGTATGCTTTTCGCTTTGCTTGCAGTGTAAATAACCGTTAACCTCTCTCGAATTGCAAAATTTAGGTCAGTCTCTCTCTTCTCTCGCTTCGTTTGTACATTATTTGCATGAATTTAATCGTAGCTTAAACTGGGCCTCTTTGTCTTTGTGAATCAATTGTCGCATTCGAAACGACTTGTTTTTTGTAATCTAGAAGCTGTCAAGAAAATGGAATTTTGTCTTGCCTTTTTGTAGTTGCCATTTAATTACGTTTGTTATATTCTCTAAAATTGACAGCAATTTGTAGATTTTTTTGGGTCAATGTTATGGTTGACTAGCTGATTACAATTGATCACTGGACCTATTGTCTCTTTCTTCTTTTTTTTCTTCCTGGAAAGGGAATTTCATATTTTTTGTATTTAATTTGGGGATATAAGTTATTGAAATACTGGGACTATTCTGTGTTTTGTAATCTATCTGTCTAGAATTACTAGTCAAATTACATTACTGGTTCAAAATTACACTACTGATGTGACTATTATTTTGGTAGGGAGAGAGTGATTAAAAGTCCCAAGAAGGCACTAGTTGTAAAATCTAGGTAGTTGACTATTGGGATCTTTACTTAAAAGAAGAAACTATTTCTTTTGGCTATTATATATTTTATTTTCTCTGGGTTTTGAATGGCTTAGGTATATGTGTTCCAGTTTGTCTGTTCTCCCCAGCTTATTTCCGTTTATTTCAGCAATCTTCAATAAACTTCATCAAACTTCAACAAAGTTAAATAAAGTTAAACAAAGTCCAACAAACCAATATACAAACTAGTTATAAAAAACACTCGAATCAACATGACTCAACAAAAATAAACAAAGCTCAACAAAGTTCAACAAAAATAAATTTTCAGCAATAAATATAAACATTTTTCAGTTGGGGAGAACAGACCCTAAGACACTAACACATGTTGCAAGCAGTGGGTACTAATTATAAATTGATTTTTTTTAGATAAGAAATGTTTTTATACTATTTCTAAGTTTATCATCTTCTGTTTATGCAAATAACATGATTTACTTTATTGTTGATTTCATTTGTTGGGTTAAGTAGGAATGTAGGATCTAAGCTGGGAGACTTTACCGATTTTTTGGTATGCATAATTTGTTGAGTGTAGACTATGTTGGTGATGCATTTGATCACATTGAATTTGAGCTGATTTTCATTTTAGGTTAATTTTGAGGTGACTGTAGTGTACTAGTGAGTATGATAAATGTGTTCATTTTTTCGCTCATTCTTTATAGTAGAGTTTGATTTCATAAGTTCAGAGAACTAATTAAACACCAGGCTAGGTCAGTGAGCAACTAGCGAAAATGAAGGAGAGTGCAGCAGTGAATACGGGCAAGCAACAGTTGGATGGAATTTGTTAAAAAGAACAAGATTCAGGTCACAGGAAACAAAGGGATAGAGAAGGGACCATCGTTTTCAGGGCCCATCCATCTGAGGTTGAGGAGGTCTCAAATGCACTAAAGGAGTTCAATAAGGTTTTGGAGGAGACTGACCCATCGACCTTTAACTTAGCTTATAAAGAAGTGGTCATGTAGGAGGAGACTCTGCAACTTCTCAAGCTGGTCAAGGAGAAAGCACTTGCCAATCTGAATACAACTCGCAAGATATACGCAAAGTATGTCCAGCTCAAGCTCCAACATTGTCAAGAAGTAATATTTTTGAACTTGATTTTTACAGTCCTGATGAGCAGCTGGGTTTTACTCTCTTAGTGAAGGAAGTAGACATTATTCTAGTGTTGAATGGTTAGGGCTTGTTAGGGGAGTTCAAGCTTCATCGACACTGTCCCTTCTCCTAGTAAATACCAAAAAAGAGAGGAAGAAAACGAACGAAAACTCATCCAAGGGGTAATGAAGTGTTTACTTGCTACACATCTAGTCTGTCTGCTGGTTAGCTTTCGAAATTCTAGTATGTTTATATTAATCTGAATGCTGTGTTAGTACTTAGGAGTAATATGCAGTTTTAATTTGATGAGAATTTGACCATCTGTTTTGAGTTAGCTGGCTGTTGTAAACTAATCCTTTATCCTTCTGATTAAAGTCCTTAATTTTTAACAAGGAGCTAGTAACTAAAAGACTGAGCTCTTATAACTCTGTATCTGGAGTTTTGTAGATGAAACTTTGATGCTGTCATTGACTTACTGGTAGGACCTGCCATTGACCTGTCATCAACTAGTGCACAAGCCCACGAGTAAAAAGCCCTATGGCCCGGTTGTCATCGGGCCCGTCCTCTCCTGTCCTGTTCCCCTTCCTGCTTTGGCCCCAATATCCTTTGCCTTTCTTTGAATTTGCTGATTGTGATTGTGATTGTGATTGTGCAACATCCCACCTAAACAGCACCTAAAAACAAAAGTAGAGAAGAAATTCGAAGACAAATCGTTTTATGCAGGTTCTAGAAACACTTTCCAAAATATCTGGTAGGCCTTTACTGGTCTACAGACTAGAGTCTATAAGTAATGGCTGTTGTTTGTGTTCGTTACGGCTCCACAACTAAGATTCTTGATCTATTTCTAGGTTACGTAGGTAAAACAAGGTGAAGTCTAATCCTCTATTTGTTTTGATGATGTTCAACCAACCAAGAATTGAATTCGAGATCGAATATAGACTAAACATACTCATAGCTATAACGATAACAAACAGGTAAAATCCTAGTAAATACAAAACCATTAGGTCTTGTATGGAGCGGACTTATCCCGTGAGGTATGAGAGAAAGAGAAGAGAGAAAGAGAGGAAAGGGTAAGAATGTGAGATGTCCTATCCCATAAGTCCGCCATGCACACACTTTCGTGCTATTTTTGACAAAAATGAATTGGGTAAAGTTGAAAAGTTTAAAAAGTATATTTTTGACTAAGGGCCTGTTCTCTTCACCTTTTTTTTACTGAACTTATCTGCAAAATATTGAACTGAACTGAAATTTACTTAACTGAACTGAATTTTACTGAAACAAACTTATTTTTACTGAATGTACAATTACAAAGAGTAAATTTGTTCTTTAGTTCACCGAACTCTACTAAATTTTTCTGAACTGAACTTCTTTTTACTGAACTGAACTTCTTTTTACTGAATTTTACTGAATACTTCAAGGAGAAGTTGAGGAGAACAAGCCCTAAGTTAATGAACTAAAGCTAGCTTAAACTGTGTTTGCCAAACACAATGTCCTCAAAGTAATGTGACAAGAAATTTCTGAAAAAGTTTCACTGTTGGCTGCCGGTTAAGTTGAAATTGAAGTTTGGCAGGGTAAAACAACACTCTTAAGGTTGGTGAATTTCTGGTACAAAACTTCAATTAGATAAGACAACATTAACATTGAAAGAGTAATATGTAACCGCGTTTGGACTAACTTAAGATTTTACAACGACATCTTGACAAGACTGACTAATACTACAGTCCCTTTTGACTAAACTTAAAATCAATTTTATTACAAACATTGACATGATAATAGCAAGTATACAATCAAATGTTAGAACAAACAAAAATCTGTTTATACACATTTTCTTATTAACCTCGTAAACAACAAATCAAAACGAATTCTGATGAGCTTTGTACAGAACTGAATCAGAGTGAACAGCCCGTGATCTTAATGACCTTTTCTGATGCTTCGTCTCAATCTGTTTCTGCTCATGTTGGTTGTCAGCATTCTCATTCTCTCTCCTCTCTACCTCCGCATGTTGATGATCACTTTCCACTTTCACTTCCACTACTACTTCAGTGACTTCTTTCACTTCACCTAATGATTGATCTTTCTTATTGTTGCTTGGTGCAACATACACAAAGGGTCCCCCAGCCATGTCCTTGAGGTCCAAAAGAGGCTCCAATAACTTGATCAGGGCACTCATTTTCGGCCTCGATTTGGCGTGCCTGCTTAAGCATTGGTACGCCAAAAGTGCCCCCATTTTCGACCCTTCGATTGAGTATTGCCCTTCGAGCCTTGGGTCCATTAGGCCCTCGAGTTTTCTAGAATCCTTTAGTAGAGGCCTAGCCCATTCTACTAAACTCTGCTCTCTTTTGGGTCGGTTTTTGTCCATGGATCGTCGCCCTGTAAGTAGCTCCAACAAGACAACTCCGAAGCTATACACATCACTCATGGTCGTCAAATGACCTAAATTTATTGTTAAGACAATGTGTGTTACTATGGTTCTTTGAGTGTGCACTGGATAAACCCCGAACATATTCAATAGCGTGCAAATCAAATACACTTAGAAGCCTAAAGTTTGGTCGGAAATAAATCAGTACCTGTCATAATGTATTCAGGGGCTGCATATCCTCTGGTGCCAACAATGTTCTTAGTTGACACATGAGTTTTATCTTCTTCTGGTCCATCTCTTGCGAAACCAAAATCTGAGAGCTTAGCAGTATAGTCCTAAACCATGAGAAATAGTTAAAACAAAAAGTCATTTTCATTACAAATCCCTAGAAGAAAATAATATAAATAAATAAATAAATAAATCAAGGATTTAATTTAATAATAGCTTACAGCATCTAATAAAACATTTGCAGCCTTGAAATCTCGAAAAATGACTGGTTTATTGAGTTCATGAAGAAAAGCAAGGCCTTTTGCAGCTTCTAAAGCAATTTTGATTCTAGTCAGCCATGGCAAGCAAACCGAGTGCCCTGCATTCACACGAAATGAACATTATAAAAAAATGGGGGGCAAAATGGGAAGAACATTCATGAGAATATAAATGCAGAATTTGAGATATCCTTTCGTTTGATTCTCAAATTTTGTTGTTTTTTTTTTTTTGGAGGGTATATGCATATGCTTACTGCTGAAAAGCTGTTTGTCCAAGTTGCCCCTAGCCATGTACTCATATACAAGGAGCCTTTGGTCATTTTCACAAGAATACCCAATTAGCTTCACCAAATTGTGGTGCCTCAACTGCCCAAGATATATCACTTCAGCCTGAAATAAAATATTCATGAATACCCAATTCAATAAAAAAAAAAAAAATTTGTTAAAGAAAAAACAATGAATTCAATGGAGATTAGAAGTTTTTTGTGATGTTCATGCAAGGGCAAAGTAGTAATTTTCAAAAACCCCAACTTACCAACCATTCCTTATGGCCTTGTGTACCTTCCAAGTCCAAGACCTTAACAGCCACTGCTTGAGCATCCAAACCTGGCCTAAGTTTATCATGAATGAACCCTTTATAAACTGCACCAAATCCACCTTCACCAAGGAAATTACTCATGGAGAAGTTGTTAGTGATCAACCTAAGCTCATCATGGCTAAAAACATGGAGGTTTGATCCCGGGATCGAGTTCGAGAGCTCGTCGATCGAGAACTCGGAAGCAAGGTTACCCATGAGGGATGGCTGTTGAGGAGAAGGTGAAGATTGCTTGGGATGAACAAGTTCATCTTTGCTCTCTAAGGTATTGGTAAAACAACAAATGGCCATTTTGAGAGCCATGTATATTTCTTAAGAAGATGGGTTTCTTTTTGGTTTACTTTGTGGTTGTGTTTGTGTTTGTATTGATTGAATACCCCTTATTTGAAAGGGAAGCTTGAAGATTAGGCAAAAATAAGGATGATGTGAATGGAAAGGTAAGTGGAGAATTGGAGATGGGTTTGTGGCTTGGGAGACTACCTTTTTTTTGAGAAAAGAAGTTAATATTTTTATTAAATTAAAAAGGAAAGTGTTTAATAAGTTTGTTAACATTTGTGATTCTACTTTTGTGTTTTGGGTTTTAAGTTTTTAATATTCAGAAATGAGCCCCATTGGTCTTTGGTGCATTTGTCCCATAAAGAAAATTAAAAAAAAATGTAGAAAGTGAGTTTGTCCATTGATTGGTGAAAGAGTAGTAAGGTCTTTAGCTTTTGCATGGGCTTGGCCCACCTTGACGTTAGTGGGTTAGAACTGTGGCGCATTTTGGAATGGGGCACATGTCAATAGACTGTGACTCGGTGCTATATTTTGTTGTCATTCATCATTATATTTTTGTCAAGGGCTATTCATCATTTTCATAATATTTGCTTATGTTTTGCAAAAAAAAAAAAAGGTTCTTGTGTGAGACCAACTCACATAAAGATGGGTTTAGAAATGTAGGTGTCACTTATGGTGAGCAGTAACCCTTATTTCATTGAAAAGTGTCATCCGTCTCACCAAAATTTATAAAAAGACCGTATTATAGAAGTTTTTGGGAAAAATATGTAATATATTATGTGCTTTTGTTTTTGCCCTATATTTTTGACGTATATAGATACTGTACAAAAACTTCTATAAAACAGTTTTTTTTTGTAATTTTCGGTAAAATGATGATGATTTTAAGTGAAATAATGGTCACTATTCATAAAAAAGTGACTCTTATATTTCTATTTTCTATATAGTGACCTCATCTTATTATGAGCTGGTCTCACACAATACTTACTCTAATGATCACCTCTTAGAGGGGTTTGGATTGGGGTTAATGTATAAGTAAGGTAAAACAGTGGATTAAGGGGCAAAATGAGAGATGAAAGTGGTGATGGACGTTAAACACGGGTGTAGAGGGTGAAATATAGTAATTAACCAAATTGGAGTAATATGGATTTAGTTTCGGTCCAAAGGACACATGGAAATCAATTTATTATAATTATATCTGATGGAGAAAGCCGAATTCGAGCGTAAAATCCAATATAGTAATATATTTAAGAGTTCCAATGTTTTGTTTTTTCTTTAAGGAATTAGAGTCACAATGTTAATCACTAAACATTACATTATTTTCGCACCAAAAAAACATTACAGTATTTGTCTTATGGTTTTGAGTATAATATCTGTAACGGTGATTTTTCCATTAGCAAAGCAGTCTATTTGGTAAATGTTTATTGATCAAACTTTGGTAGAAAGCATTTGAGGGGGAAAATGAATCTTGTACAATCATTGTACATTACAACTTTTTTTTTGTGCCTATCTCTTTCCTTTTCCCTTTTTCACTCTACTACAAATACCCCCTTAAAATCTTAAATACCAAGGCTACTTTTATTACTTCTCTCACATAAAAAAAGGTTTGACTGAGCACACAGTTTAAGGGATTACCGAGTTAGCGACTTAGTTACAACCCTATTCATGACACTAACAAAATTATTTCTATATATCACTGTTTATCTTATACTCTAGAATATGCATTAATCCCTACAATATTTTGCAATGGCTAATGCAATACTAATTTTAACGGATAGAAGGTAATATGTTAGGAAATGGGTAATTAATTAAGTAGGTTGTGGGGTTGGATTGCATCTGCATGACAAAAGTCATGAGTTTGATTTCTAGCAAACCTTTTATTTGAGCTTCATCATAAGTTAATCTTGTAAGCTTGTTCGGACTATGTGATTTTCAAGCTATTGCATAAATCTAAGAAAATAAACAAGTAGCGATTACAGATTTCTTGTAAAGTTTCAGTCATATTAATAATGGACAAATTGTGATAAAAAATAAAAAAAAAAAAAAATGGACAAATTGGTTTGACATTTCCCTAAGGAAAGTTGTCAAAGGAGATTCTGGCCAAAGTCTACACACCTTTACAAAGGGAAGAGGTTGCGGTCGGATTCGCATGTATGGCTCGTTGTAGGCATTTTAAATAATAAAAATACCATTCTTGAGTAAGAATTGGAACCCGTCTTAATTCTAAAGAATAGGTTAGTTTCCACTTTCCACACTGAGTAATCGATTGCTAACGCCACATTGAGCTTTCTTAGATTTACATCGAGAAACTAACGCCAATAACCGAAGAAATAATCATGAATTTTCTGCTTTAGTGTCAGAAAACAAACATGTTGGTCATGAAATGTACACTTCGTTTCTTGGATTGGAAAGTTATAGACAGGGGCATCCATTGACTTCAATGCTCTCTTCAAATGAAAGTTATAATTTGCGGAAAAAAAAATAAATTCTACCTTACCAACCTCGAACAAGACAAAGAAATATTAAGCCATCACTGATAATATCATTACCTCAGTGCCTCCAAAAATGCTTTCGCCTAAGCAGAATAAGAGAGTTCGGTTATACGTATCCTTACTCGTGTAAGAGTCTCATAGAGAGGCTGTTTCCATTAAAGTCAGCACTCATCTTGAATGTATTTATATACTACAAGCAAATTAAATAAACACTAACTATTTAATTATATTATTTAAAAAAAGAAACTATTAAATGACAAGGCTCATGAAGGTGGACAATAACACAACATATAATTAAGTTTAGTTAGGGTCCATTCTAAACTAATTGACAATAATAAGAGTATGTATAGCTCCCTTGACTTATATGTTGGTATGTATTTCTTCCTCAAATCCTCCAAAGTGGCCTCTAATTCTCACTTTATTTTATTTTTTTTAGGTTTGGCAAAGAGGAACTTCCTTCTTCTTTAGGCGTGACTATTAAAGGGCACCTCCTAACGCAGGGCCTCAGCTATTCCATGAATTAAAGAGATTTGCACCCATAACCTAGTATACAAGTTGCAACTTGTTTACCAATAAACCAACACCTTGTGGGTCAATTCTCACTTATTTTAACGTCACCTATGCAATAATGCGCAATCACTAATTCAAGGGAGTAAAAAGTTTGGTTTATTATCTTTTTCATTCAATAAGAAAAAAGCGTCCAAAACGACCGGAGATTCTGGGCATAGTGCAATATGCCAATACAAATGGGCAAATGGTAAAGGACTAAAGGCTGGACAGAAATAATAATAACGATAATGGCGAGTGATGTATATTTTACAAAAACGTGACACCAACTTAAGCCTTGGATGTTTTTTGTTTTTTTTTTTTTTTTTTTTTTTTTGGGGTTTTTAGTGTCATCATGAACACAGTGCAAATTATTAAGCTACACTTATAGAAATGCTAGTAATTAGATTTCCTTTTCCCTTTGTCGCATATCTTTCCTATTTCATTTTTCCTTGTGTGACCGCAATCCTAATTCCTAATAATGTGTTTGACTCCCCCTCTCAAAATTAATAAAATAAAAAATAATGTGTTTGACTTGTGTCTGACCCCACCACAACTCTACCTTCTACAACCAAACGGGCCATATAGAAGGGTCACATCATAACTAGTACATTGCACAAAACACATTGTGAGGAAAAATTAAACCACAAGAAAAAAAAAAAAGAGTAGGATGGGGACACTTGAAGTAGATTGATGGATTTCGAAGAATTGGAAAGTAATGGAAACAACACATGTAAATAATTTGGAAGGTTATGAAACACGTGCATACACACACAACATCAAATGGTTCTAGAATGGGAATATCATTAGAAGCTACAAATAAAGACCGCGTATACGAGTACGATAATATGAAGTGGGGTTTTATTATATATATATATATATATCATTAAGTTTCTCATGAGGCCGCCTAAAGGTAAGGTAATCTCTCTATATATAAGAATGACGTCAACATAACATCATACTTGGATGAATGTCCTCAACTTGAGACCGCATTATACGAATTTTTGTGTACTAACATTATTATAAAACTCCATGGGAATACAAGCTATATAAGCCTATAAGGTGTACACATATGAACAAGTTCTCGATTTCTCTTATCCATATCGATTTTGCTGGGGGTTGGTGAGCTTGGGAAAGCTGATGCTAGCTTATGATCGAATTACTCGTATTTTATTTATTTTTATAAGGCATGAGGATGCCCTCAATAACTTTCTAAAATAAAGACCCGCTGCTATGCATGCCAATTGCCATGCGACTACGGCTCATGTACGCAAGTAATCAGGACATGACCCGACCAGGCCACCTCTTTTTTATTTATGCAATTTCCAGCTTTCCAAATTTCCAATTAGACTTAAAAGGCTAGCAAATGGCTTTAAGTCGTGTATGGAAATCGATTACATGTAATGTACTGTTAACAATCAGGCTATTGATTTCTTCTAACTTTATACCCCACAACAAAAGGGGGAGGGGATAAGATAGAGGAGAAGAAATCCTGATATCCACGAAGACTACCCTATGTGTCAATGTCAGTATGTCATTGTGATTTGTGTGTTTTGGGCTTCGTATTTCATAGTCTGATGTGAAATTCTTAATGTTAAATTTATGATTATGAACTGTTTTTTTTCAACTTTATTGATGAATAGCAAAGCTATTTATAAAATAAGAGTTTGACAGAGATATAGAATTCCAATACATGTTATATTAGGAGACTGAATTGAATATGAAAACGATATATATCTAGACTTATGAAAAATACTAGAGTCCTTAATTAAGGAATAACTAAACTAATTTCATAGTCTTAATACTTGAGCACCTTTGTCCCATGACACAGCACCCTATCCCATGGTGCCTGGTGAGCGCGCCCATGTCCTATGTCCCAACGCCAACGAGCGCCATGTCCCATGTATTAGCGCCTAGCGAGCGGACCGAACGCCATGTCCCATGTATCAGCACCCAGCGAGCGGGCCGAGCGTTATCTCCCATGTTCATGGGTGAAACCGGAGTTTGGGGACCCGGATGACCGTCACGGGGCATCAGAGGTCCTCTAGGGTGACGATGGACTCCCTGAAAAAACTTGGGCAAAAACGAGAACTAGGCCATGGGAAGCCGAAAATCCACGTTTTTTGGGCTTCCGGGAGGCCCCGGAAGTGGCCAGAACGAAGTTTGATATTTTTGCACCACATCGCAAGAAACATCCCTAGAGAACATGGGAGGGACTTAGGTCCATTATCGAGTCCTTGATAGGCTTGGAATGGCGTTTTTTACAAAACACCGATGTAAGGACCTGAACACCGAACGTATGGGTGATATCGAAGTTCGGGGATCCTGATGACCTTCCTAGTGTAACGAGGGTCCTCTAAGGTCAAGATAGACCCCTCGGAGAAATTTGGACAAAAATGACAACCGGGCTCCGGAAAGCCGGAAACGTAGGCAATATATATAATCCACGTTTTTTTGGCTACCGGGGGGTCCCGGAATAAAGGTGGATATTTTTGCACCAAATCGCAAGGGACACCTCTAGGGAACTTGGGAGGCCCTCGAGGTCCGTTATCGGGTCCCTGATAGGCTTGGATGGGCGTTTTTATGGAACGCTAACGTAAGGGCCCGAACACAAAACGCATGGGTGTTATCAAAATTCGGGCATCCTGATAACCTTCCCGGGGCGCTGAGGGTCCTCTATGTTCATGATAGACCATTCAGAGAAGTTTGGGCAAAAATGACATTGGGCCCCGGGAAGCCGAAAATGTAGGCTATAATCCACGTTTTTTGGCTCCCGAGGGGACCGGAACGAAGATAGATATTTTTGCACCACATTGCAAGGGACACCAATAGGAAACATGAGAGGCCACCGGGGTCTGTTATCGGGTCCCTGATAGGCTTGGAATAGCATTTTTACGGAACACCAATGTAAGGGCCTGAACACCGAACGCATGGGAGATATCAAAGTTCGGGGATATTGATGACTTTGTCCGGGAACCAAGGGTGCTCTAAGGTCATGATAGACCCCTCGGAGAAGTTTGGGCCAAAATGACACCCGGGCTCCGAGAAGCCGAAAACGTAGGCTATAATCCACGTTTTTTGGCTTCCGAGGGACGCTGAAATGAAGGTGGATATTTTTGCACCACATCGCAAGGGACATCAATAGGGAACATGGGAGGCCCCCGGGGTCGGTTATCGTGTCCCTCATAGGCTTGGAAGAACGTTTTTGCGGAACACCAATGTAAGGGCCCGAACAACAAAGGTATTAATGATATCAAAGTTCGAGGATCCTGATGACCCTCCCAAGGCACTGAGGGTACTCTAAGGTCATGATCGATCCCCCGGAGAAATTTGGGCAAAAATGACACCCGAGCTCCGGGAAGCCAAAAACGTAGGCTATAATCCACGTTTTTTTGGCTCCCAGGGTCCTCGGAATTAATGTGGATATTTTTGCATCACATCGCAATGGACACTACTAGGGATAATGGGAGGCCCCCAGGGTCCGTTATCGGGTCCCTGATAGGCTTGGAAGGGCATTTTTACGGAACGCTAACGTAAGGGCCCGAACACCAAACACATGAGTGTTATCGAAGTTCGGGGATCCTGATGACGTTCCCAGGGCACTGAGGGTCCTCTAAGGTCATGATAGACCATTCGGAGAAGTTTGGGCAAAAATGACACACGGGCCTCGGGAAGCCGAAAACGTAGTAGGCTATAATCCACATTTTTTTGGCTACAGAGTGGCCCGGAATGAAGATAGATATTTTTTCCACCACATCGCAAGGGACACCAATAGGGAACATGGGATGCCCCCGGGGTCCATTATCGGGTCCCTGATAGACTTGGAAGGGCGCTTTTACGGAACACCAATGTACGGGTCTGAACACCGAACGCATGGGTGATATCGAAGTTCGGGGATCTTGATGACTTTCTCGGGGAACCAAGGGTGCTCTAAGGTCATGATAGACCCCTCGGAAAAGTTTGGGTAAAAATGACACCCGGCCTCCGAGAAACCGAAAACGTAGGCTATAATCTACGTTTTTTGGCTTCCGAGGGACACCGGAATGAAGGTGGAAATTTTTTCACCACATCGCAAGGACATCAATAGGGAACATGGGAGGCCCCCGGGGTCCGTTGTCAGGTCCCTCATAGGCTTGGAAGAGCGTTTTTGCAGAACAACAATGTAAGGGCCCATACACCAAAGGTATTAGTAATATCAAAGTTCGAGGATCCTGATGACCCTCCCAGGGCACTGAGGGTCCTCGAAGGTTATGATCGATCCCGATGAGAAATTTGGGCAAAAATGACACCCGTGCTCCGGGAAGCCAAAAACGTAGGCCATAATCAACGTTTTTTGGGCTCCCGGGGACCTCGGAATGAATGTGGATATTTTTGCATCACATCGCAAGGGACACCACCAGGGAACATGGGAGGCCCACAGGTTCCGTTATCGGGTCCCTGATAGGCTTGGAAGGACGTTCTTATGGAACGCTAACGTCAGGGCCCGAACACAAACGCATGGGTGTTATCAAAGTTCGAGGATCCTGATGACCTTCCCAGGGCATGTAGGGTCCTCTAAGGTCATGATATACCATTCGGAGAAGTTTTTTAAGACACCCGGTCCCCAGGAAGCCGAAAACGTAGCCTATAATCCACCTTTTTTTGGCTCCCGAGGGGCCCGGAACGAAGATAGAAATTTTTGCACCACATCGCAAGGGACACCAATAGGGAACATGAGAGGCCCCCGGGGTCCGTTATCGGGTCCTTGATAGGTTTGGAAGGGCGTTTTTACGAAATACCAATGTAAGGGCCTGAACACCAAACGCATGGGTGATATCGAAGTTCGTGGATCTTAATGATTTTCTCGGGGAACCAAGGTTGCTCTAAGGTCATGATAGACCACTCGCAGAAGTTTGGGAAAAAATGACACCCGGGCTCCGAGAAGTCGAAAACGTAGGCTATAATCCACGTTTTTTTTGGCTTTCGAGGGACGCCAGATTGAAGGTGGATAGTTTTGCACCACATCGCAAGGGACATTAATAGGGAACATGGGACGCCCCCGGAGTCCGTTGTCGGGTCCCTCATTGGCTTGGAAGAGCTTCTTTGCGGAACACCAATGTAAGGGCCTGGACACCAAAGGTATCAGTGATATCAAAGTTCGAGGATCCCGATGACCCTCACAGGGCACCGACGGTCCTCTAAGATCATGATCGATCCTCCAGAAAAATTTGGGCAAAAATGACACCCGGGCTCCAGGAAGCCAAAAACGTAGGCTATAATCCACGTTTTTTTGCCTCCCTGGGGCCTCGGAATAAATGTGGATATTTTTGCATCACATCTCAAGGGACACCATTAGGGAACATGGGAGGCCCACAAGGTCCGTTATCGGGTCCCTAATAGGATTGGAAGGGCGTTTTTACGGAACGCTAACGTAAGGGCCCGAACACCAAATGCATGAGTGTTATCGAAATTTGAGGATTTTGATGACCTTCCCGGGGCCTTGAGGGTCCTCTAAGGTCATGATAGATCATTCGGAGAAGTTTGGGCAAAAATGAAACCCGGGCCACGGAAAGCCGAAAACGTAGGCTATATTTACGTTTTTTGGCTCCCGAGGGGCCCGGAACGAAGATAGATATTTTCGCACCACATCGCAAGGGACACCAATAGGGAACATTGGAGGCCCGCGGGGTCCGTTATCAGGTCCCTGATAGGCTTCTAAGGGCGTTTTTACGGAACAACAATGTAAGGGTCTGAACACTGAACGCATGGGTGATATAGAATCATGATAGACCCCTCAGAGAAGTTTCGGCAAAAATGACACCCGAGCTCCGAGAAGCCGAAAACGTAGGCTATATAATCTACGTTTTTTGGCTTCCGAGGGACGCCGGAATGAGGTTTGAAATTTTTTCACCACATCGCAAGGGACATCAATAGGGAACATGGGAGGCCCCCTGGGTCCATTGTTGGGTCCCTCATAGGCTTGGAAGAGCGTTTTTTGCAAAACACCATTGTAAGGCCCCGGACACCAAAGATATCAGTGATATCAAAGTTCGAGGATCCTGATTACCCTCCCAGGGCACTGAGTGTCCTTTAAGGTCATGATAGACCACTCATAGAAGTTTGGGCAAAAATGACATCGGGGCTCCGGGAAGCCGAAAACGTAGGCTATAATCCACGTTTTTTTGGCTTGCGAGGGACACCGGAATGAAGGTGGATATTTTTGGACCACATCCCAAGGGACATCAATAGGGAACATGGGAGGCCCCGGGGGTCCGTTGTCGGGTCCCTCATAGGCTTGGAATTAAAGCGTTTTTGTGGAACACCAATGTAAAGGCCCGGACACCAAAGGTATAAGTTATATCAAAGTTCGAGGATCCTGATGACCCTCCAGGGCATTAAGGGTCCTCTAAGGTCATGATCGATCCCCCGGAGAAATTTGGGTAAAAATTACACCCGGGCTCCGAGAAGCCAAAAACATAGGCTATTATCCACTTTTTTTGGCTCCCGGGAGCCTCGGAATGAATGTGGATATTTTTGCATCACATCGCAAGGGACACCACTAGGGAACATGGGAGGCCCCCAGGGTCCGTTATCGGGTCTCTAATAGGCTTGGAAGGGCATTTTTACGGAACACCAATGTAAGGGCATGAACACCAAAACGCATGGGTGATATCAAAGTTCAGGGATCGTGATGACTCTTTCGAGGCACCAAGGGTTCTCTAAGGTCATGTTAGTCTCCCCTCCCTCCGGGAGAAATTTGGGAGAAAATGACACCCGAGTCTCGAAAAGCCGAAAACGTAGGCTATAATCCACGTTTTTTTGGCTCCCGGGGCTCCCCGAAATGAAGGTGGATATTTTCGCACCACGTCGCAAAGGCCAACCTTAGGGAACTTTTAGTTTTGGGCCTCCCAATGGATGTTTTGAGCTTCTTAGAAGTTGAAAACGACGTCAGGAGGAGATGGCCTGGAGAGGGAGGTTTGTGAGAAAAAATAGGAAGAAAAATAGAAACAATTATAAGTTAGATCAAACACCACCCAAGTTATGTATATAATTTTTCTGAAAATCGATTACATGTAATGTACTATTAGCAATCAGAGGATTGATTTCTTCTAAATTTACCACCCCAACAACTACAAGCTACGGAATGGGGGGGGGGATAAGACTTAAAGAGAGAAAGAGAGAAAGAGAGAAAGAGAGAAGGAGAAGAAATCCTGATATTGACGAAGACTACTAGTCTACTACCCTAGCCCCTACCCCCTATGTGTCAATGTCAATATGTCACTGTGAGTATCTAAGGGATGCCAATTTCTTTATAGGATGATTAATACTTCATAATTATACTTGTGATCACGTCATAGTATATAAAACAATATAAATCCCCATAAAATAAAAGAGTAAGTATTATGTGAGACTAATTCTTCTAAAGTGGGTCATTAAAAAAAAAATCTCATCTAAAGTTGAGATAAATATTGATCGAACACGAACATAACGATATTGAGCAGAACTCCTTTTAAGTGGGAATATATAAAGTTGGATCACAAACATAATAATATTGGGCCATTTTTTATGCAGTTTCAAGATGGTGATTAGGGATATTGTTTGTAGTGTTGTAAGATTGTTGTGGCTCTTAACTGTAATTAGGTCACTGCGCAAGAAGGCCATATTTTTGATGGGATTGACATATAATCGAGTGTTTTTGTTGCCTTAGTGTGAGCATTTGTTAGAGGAGTTACAAATTGTTATAGGATCGGAATTTCGGAGTCATGTAATATTATTGTCTCTTGCTTGAATTTGTCAAAAAAAAAAAAAAATTACATATATACCTTCTATAATTGTAATAATTGTATTGAAATTTGCCTTCCATTTCATTTCATTCTAACACTTAAGACGACAGATAATGAATAAAGGTAGTGATAAGTTTTAGTACTCAAGTTTGGACGGTTGGACCAACATATTCTAAAAGGAAAAGGCATTCAAAGCAAGAGTACAAGAAAACTTTTTGAACCAGAAAGCAAAATGATATATGGTTCACAGAATTTGAAAGGGAACAAGCTAGTGGGAGAAATTTGTACAAACACACAAATTTCGTATTGCGTAACTGAGCCGGTATTGATCACCATAAGAACTTAAGAAGAAATGAGCAACCACAAGAAACAACTGTTTTCCATGTTTTACCAACCACAAGAAACAAGCTTAATTGTTCAAAAAACAGGACCATATTGTTTAAGAAAAGAGCCTTAATGATTAGGCTTTAGAAAAACTAATAATTGAAGATTTTGTTGCCGGGATTTCTATAAGAAACAACTGACCAATAAATCTCTGCGCCGTATAACAATGTCCCCTTTCTACACATCCGTATCTACCAGACATGTGATGCACAAATGAACTTTGTGTACGAATTTAATATTTCATATATATTTTAGTATGCTATACGTGGGAGCTCGTAATAATTTGGATGTCTTATTAGCTTGTTACTGTTAGGTTTTCAGTTGATTATTGGTTTGTTATGTGGTACTTTTATTAAAATTTAATTAGTTTCATATTATTATTGCTTGTCTGTCTGGAATTTTTTTTTTTTTTTTTGATTCACAACCAAGGGTATCCACCATCGACCACAGTGACTATCCCCGCGCTGGCTTGTAGGCACCTCAAAGGGTGGGACAACTGGCCAAGGAATTTAAAGTTGCTTCATGCCCAAAGCGAGATTCGAAACCCCGACATTGGTTAATAATGCATGAGTCCCAATCACTCAACCACACCTCCTTGATTCTATCTGGAAATTGATAAGCTAATGACCCCTTCACTTGGTTTTTGGTAGCGCTGCCAAATCTTTAGTTAGTTGTAACCGTAGTCCATCGTCATTCGTCCCCCATTAGGTATGAATACATTGGATTTGGATTATAGTCATTTTAATCATAATATATGATACAGAGTACATGCGAACTTAACTTGGATAGTTGTGATCAAAATAAAAATTAAAAACATTAGAGTGATCTTGAGGATAGTTGTGATCTTAATTAGAACGCACTATATTGATCGTAAAGAAAAGCTTGAAATGAATAATTTTTTGAGCCACGATTTAAGCAAAATCAATCAATAATAGGCATCCTTTGAGGAGCATAATCGCCAAAAAAAAAAATAAATAAATTAATAAGTTGTTGGTATAAGCTGTTCGGCAATTTAGTTTATTAAGTAATGTTGGTTTAGCTTAGTGCAGGACACTTTATTGGCCCTTTGTGGTTGACTTGGTGGAAATAAGATTGATCCTAATGCAATGAGTTTGGAGAACGCTATGGCTAAACCAAAAGACAAAAAGAATGAAAAAGAAAAGAAAAAAAAAAATTACTCCTGACGATTACTAAAATCGTATAAGTAAGAAGATGTTTACCGAATGCGTAACAAATTACGCACAATGAGTTGTACGTAATGTTTCTTAACTTATCACCATTGAATTGAATTGAATACAACTTGATATGTGAGACAAAAGACATATTTCTTAACTCATCACCACCAAATTGAACTTAATATCTCTTAACTGAATTAGATAACACTGAAATGACAGCTGAACTGAACTGAACTTACCGTGTAAACTCTAAAGAACGCACCCCTAATATTGGTTGGCTCGGCCATGCTTTAATAGGATAATAAAGACATATAACTTTCATAGCCGGGGTACTTGTTTGGACGGTTAATTTGACGTTTTAATGAAAAGAAAATTAATAAATTGGTGCGATGTCGTTTCAATACTCTAGGAAAAGGGTGATGTATTAGACGACATACATATGTACATGATACATGCTAACTTACACTACAAGCTAAGCAAGTCTACAAAGACTACAATGGATAAACAACCAAAATCTTTAGACTAACTAATCATACTTCTATGCCACGTGGCAGTTAGGTCGCCGTAAGTACGATCGTATCTTCTAATTAAGTTCCTAATTCGACTAATTACATAGTTTAATTTTGCTTGCGCATGTACTGTTGTCCAATACACCTGAAGAGTTACCGTTGATGATATTATATAATGTTATGCTTTATTGGCTTGCATGCTTAGCCTGTGTTGTCTGCTGGAACTTCAACACACTAGAACATTTGCTATTCAGAACGAACCTATAATGACAGCCAATTTTCTTTTCTTGTTTCCTCAAATGGTATCTTTGTTTGTTCCTTTCATTTTTTTCAACTCCACGACCCACACGTACGTAAAATAAATACCTACGGGGATGACTATTGATCAGTAGGATTAGCTTTTCAAGATTTTATTCCTTACCTGTATTATATATTCACAAAAACTTGTATGAGGCAATTTTAAAGTGAGGTTACTCATACAAGCATGACGTCAACATGCAGTTATAGAAGTGGCATCACCTTAATACGACCTCTATTTATATAGTTAATTGTATAAATAATTTATAAACATGTAAATTAAATTTCATATCTAATTATATAATTCGATCTGAAAAATGAAAGCTATATAACTTTTGAGAAAACTTTATTCCACCAGTAACATAGACTTTAGCTTTTGTTATCAATAAGGCAATAATACTAAATTGGTATGTAACATCTAGTGTTGGGTCTCATTCTAGACTAGCTAACCACGGTCCCATTCCAATAATACATAAATGGGTTGTTCTTCCATCTGAGATATTATAGCGACGTATCTTTTTTTTTTTTTTTTTTTTTTTTTTGGTAGAAATGGTTATATGAAAATTGATGTTGTATAGTGTATTTGATTTGTCTATCCAACCTACCAATCACGTGGTTCAATGTTAAATTGTCTGTCAGATTATTAGTTTCAATCTGTGGAATATCGATTAGACTGTATTTTTCCTCTAATAAGCTCATCATATAAATCACTATTTAAAAGTTCCTTTTAGTTTCTTTTTACATAGCGGACACAAATTCCACTGCAATACATATTAGGCCAAGACATCCTGAATTGATTATTTAGAAGTGATTTTCATGAACACATTTTGCGTCCAAGATTACATGAGTCATTAATGTAATGCAAATCTACCAATAAATGGTTGGTGTGAGTGGTTTGACACTCTCAACCCTTAAGCAAGGTCGAGGATTCGAAACTTATGAATGAAGAAACTATTTAATGGGAGCACTTTATCCCTTTGTGGGTCAACCCAGTGCGAACAAGATTAAGCTTAGCCCAAAAGATTTAGGTGAACCTAGTTTTAAACCAAAAATATATATAATGCAAACCTAAAGATTAAGATTTTTTTTTTTTTTTTTTGATCAAAACACATACGTTAAGAAAGTATATCAAAATGAAGATGATGATCATGATTATGTGCAACTTTGGTTACGTTATACCATTTTGAGGAATGTATTTCTATGGATATATAATATATTCATAATACACTTCTACTCAATTTGAACAAAGTATATGAACACACTGAAATACACGCGGCACAAGTATGCTAATCTAGTTGACGATCCCACTCGGCTTTACAATACTTTTGCCAACAGTTTTAGCTCAAGATGGATAATTAGCCGGTCAAGTCAACTACAATGTTCAACCAATACATCTTTTGGACCTACAAATTTTAATTTAAAAAAAAAAAAAAACAAATTACCCGCGTATTAACATTGCATGATTTTTATTTTCTTATTTCTTATATCTTTTCTTTTATTGGCTGGGAGTGGTTCCCTGAAAATTCCAAATAAATAAATTAAAACAAGTTGATTGGGACTTGGTCAGTTGGTCATAAAAATATGTAGCAGTCCAGAAGGTATTTATAATTCTAATCACTTAAATAATTTGTGTTAAGATTATTATTATGGGCAGCTTAATCCCCAAGTTTTCCACTTTAAAAAAAATTCAAGATGTTTGGAAGCAAAAGTCATACCTCAAGACAGCAACACACAAGTCTTCATTTCTTTCACCTACTTATATATATAAGGTGCACTTTAAACAACCATTTCAACAACCAAACAACAAGTAAAGTAAACACATCAAGCAAAAACCAAAAACACACCAAAATCACAAACCAAAAACACAGCATACATACACTAATTAGCAAACATTAAGGAATGACATATTCTAGAAAACTCACATGGCAGTCTTTGCTAACCAGTTGCTTCAAGCTACAAGAGTCCAAATTCAAAACCAAATCCGAACCCAAACGAGTTGTCCCAAGTTCTCCAAAGAGGCTATCCATATCAGACATTAGTATTGCAGGATCCGAGATCTCGATGAACGATCTTTCGAGTTCATCATTTTGGTCTAGCCTTCATTCCTTTACCCTGGATGAGCTAAGAGTCATCACTAGCAACTTCTCTTACACTAGTAACTTCATTGGCGAAGGTGGATTTGGGGCTGTTTATAAAGGGTATATCGACGATAAATTTAGAACTGGATTAAAGGCTCAAGCTGTTGCCGTTAAGATCTTAGACTTGGAAGGATCACAAGGCCATAAAGAATGGATGGTTAGTGACTAATTAATAATTATCCACTATTATTATCCCAATCTTCTTTTTACCAGTATTAGTATTTGCCAGTTTGACTCATCAATGATTTCAATAATTCTTTACAGGCAGAAGTTATACTTCTTGGGCAGCTAAGACATCCTCATTTGGTGAAGTTGATAGGGTATTGTTGTCAGAATGAACAAAGAGTTCTGGTTTATGAATATATGGCTAGAGGCAACTTGGACAACCAGTTATTCAGAAGTATGTTTCTCATCAGTTTTTATTAAATTTTTTTAAAAAGTTGGGTTAATTAAAACTATAAGTGATTGATTTCTCTGCATTTTTATTAATGGTATGAAACTGGTCTAAATGCAGGGTGCTCTGCTGCCTTACCATGGTTGACAAGAATGAAAATCGCGCTTGGAGCAGCTAAGGGCCTCGCATTCCTTCATGAACTCGATAAGCCTGTTATATTCAGGGATTTTAAGCCTGCAAATATACTCTTAGATTCTGTAAGCTCTCTCTTGATTCTTGTATTGTGTTTGCAATTATCTTATGTTTCCCTGCTTTTCTTGGTTCATTTTCTTATATCAATTTATTTTCTGGCTTACAGGATTTCAGACCAAAACTGTCAGATTTTGGGTTTGCAAGAGATGGACCTGAAGATGATAAAAGTCATATAACAACACAACACATCCTAGGCACTGAAGGCTATGTTGCTCCTGAATATGTCATGACAGGTAAAATTGAATTAATTTGGCTAATCTGAAATTGTGCAAATATGATGTTACATTATTGAACATTGACACCAATTTTCCAAATTCTAACTCATTGCATAATCAACTATTTCAGGTCATCTGACAATAACGAGCGATGTCTACAGCTTTGGGGTTGTTTTATTAGAGCTATTAACTGGTAAAAGATCCATAGACAAAACTCGTCCAAGAAGACAACAATCCATGGTTGAATGGGCTAGACCTCTTCTTAAAGATCCCCGGAAAATTGATCTGATCATGGACCCTAGGCTCGAGGGACAGTACTCGGCCCAAGGCGCCAAGATAGCAGCCATGTTGGCCTACCAATGCCTGAGCCACCAGCCTAAGTCGAGGCCCACGATGGGCACCGTGGTGAAGACATTGGAACCACTCTTGAAAATGACAGACATACCGACACATTTTGTTTATGTGGTACCAAAAGATTGTGGTGATAATAAGAAGGATTGTGTCAACCAAGTAAAAGAAAACAAGCAAAATGGTAATAGGCTTAGACACAATGCTTTACAGAGAAAAATTGGCAATGCTTCAGATTCTCCAAGACATCATAGATGAAGATACATCATCTTGAGAAGGAAAGATGTATATATAAATTAAAAGGACTTTTTTTTTTTTTTTTTTTCCAAAATACTAGATTAGAACTTTTTCCTAAGGGAAATTTAGTTATGTATATCAATAGTAAATGGTCTGATGCTCAAACTTAAAGAGTGGAAGTTTGTTTAATTTATGCCTTCATCAGACAATTGCAAGAAATATAGAAGATGACGAGTACACGTACTGTACTACATTTAGAGTACTCTTTTGTATAACCAATCAACTCTCTTGTATTGTTAGTAATCAACAGTTGACAGGGATTGCTCCTTAAAACTGGTAAAATTCGTGTGAAAGGTAAAAAATAAAAATAAAAAAAGGTTTATGATCAGAGAGGTAAAAACTCTGTATTATATCTCAACATAAAAGGTCGATATTCCTCTACATAAATATTAAGAGTGCGTTCTTTTTCGCTGAAGTGAATTGAATTGCACTGGACTGGACTCAAGTGAAATAAACTGAGTTGAACTCCATTGAACTAAACGAAATTAAAGAATAATTTGCGAGAGAAAAAGTAGATCAATGAAATGAACTAAACTAACTTAAGCTGAACCAATCATATATATCACGGAGTACAAATATCTAATTGAAGTTGCATTTTCTTCAAAAGATGGTGATCAATCAATATTTTAGTGTTAGTCAGAATATTTCAGGTTGGTGTCCTAATTCAAAGGACTTGAGTCACTATCTAAGCAGTTTCATTTACATATTTTTCTTTCAGTAAGTATATTTCTTCCAAACTGACATCAAAATTTTCAGAATTTGGTTGGTCAGACCACTTTTAGATGCATCTTAACCGGCTACATACATTTTTCAAATCGATAATGTATAGTAGTAAGTAAGTATATGATTAAGAGTGACTACTTGGAGAAGAAAAAATTGAAATAGATGGAGTACCAACTAATAATAACCACTTGCATTGTGAGCTGACCTTATGTCCCTCAGTTGGATAATTGCCTAATTATTTAGACAAACACTGAACGGCCAATCTATTGAAAGTACTTGTTGTTTGCTTGTTAGGAAACGCTTCTGTATATCATTTTATTTGCTCTGATCTACTAGCTACTGTACTTGATTTATCAGAAAACAAATAAAAGGTTAGCATCAAGAGTGGGATAAATAATTGACCTGAGCTGGGAATGGGATACATGCATGTTGGGAAGGTAAAATGTAGTAGTTCTTAGTTTCTCTTTTTTGTTTTTTTTTATAAGAAAAATGTTCTTTGTTTGAATTAGGATAAATTGGCAAAAATTCCCTAAACTTTTGAACATTTTGGCCAGAACACCCAAATATTTTGAATTTTGGCAACTACCCCCTAAAAAAATTAAAAAGTTGATTTTCCAGCCACTTTACAAAATGAAAAGTTACCACATAAAAAGAAAAGTTACCACAATATTTTTTCCATACGAAATGAAAAGTTACCACATAAAAAGAAAAGCAATGGGTATTACAATGTGGTAACTTTTCATTTTGTATGAAAAAAATGTGCATTTTGCAAAATGCATGAGGGCAAAGCAGGATCAAAAAATTATAAAGTAGTCGAAAAATCAAGTTTAGGGAATCAACACGGCTTTTTAATTTTTCTAGGGGGTACTTACCAAACTTCAAAATATATGAATGTTTCGGTCAAAATGTTCAAAAATCTAGGAAATTTTGGCCAATTCATCCTTTGAATTATGTACATCATGACATTAACCTTTGTACGTTATTTTGGCCTATAGCCACTTAACTTATAATATGTATGGAATAGATTACTACGAAAGTATGGAATAAAGAACGTCTTATAAAAGTTTTTTGAGTATAAAATTTAGGGAACCAGAAATTAAGTTCACTAGTATAAACACCTTTTTAGTACTGAAAAAATTGGTCACAAAATGGCAAAAATTGGACACTCAGCGTTTATTTGTCGCATTTGTCAAAGTGGTTGTACTTTTCTTTTTCCCCTTGTTGGAATTTTAGGGATTTGATACTTGTAGTGTACGACAGCTACTTTAGAGTATTATTGTGGAGATCTTTTTATTTTATTTTCTGCATGAAAATAATTATACAAAAATTTTTATAAGACGGTCTTTTATTTTTATAACTTTGACTGAGACAGGGTCACTTTTCAATAAAACAAGGGTCACTGCTCACTATCTACATATCATTTTTCTGTGAGTTGGTCTCACACGAAACTTACTTATAAATTTCATTAATCAATTGGTGACCCTTACATTTCTAAATGGTCACCATTGTTTAGACTCTTACACCAATGTCCTGTAAAACGCCCTTCCAAGCCTATCAGGGATTGGATAAGCGACTACGGGGGCCTCCCATATCTCCTGCGGGTGTCCCGTGCCATATGGTGCGAAAAATATCCACCTTTGTTCCAGGGCCTCTCGGGAGCCCAAAAAAACGTGGATTATAGCCTTCATTTTTGGCTTCCCGGGGTCCGGGTGTCATTTTTGCCCAAATTTCTCCGAGGGATCTATCATGACCTTAGAGAACCCTCGATGCTTCCAAAGTATCATCAGGATCCCAGAACTTCAATATCACCCATGCTTTCGGGTGTTCGTGCCCTTACATTGGTGTTCCGTAAAAACGCCCTTACAAGCCTATCAGGGACTCGATAACGAACCACGGGGCCGTCCCATATTCACTAGGGGTGTCCCTTTGCGATGTGGTGCAAAAATATCCCCCTTTGTTCCGATGCCTCCAGAGAGCCAAAATAAACGTGGATTATAGCATACGTTTTAGGCCTTCCGGAGCCCAGGTGTTGTTTTTGCACAAACTTCTCCGGGGTATATATCATGACCTTAGAAGAACCTCGGTGTCCCGGGAGGGTTATTAGGATCCCCGAACTACGATATTACTCATGCTTTCGATGTTCGGGCCCTTATGTTGGTGTTTCGTAAAAAAGCCCTTACAAGCCTATCAGGAACCCGATAACGGACCCCGGGAGCATCCCATGTTCCCTAGGGGTGTCCCTTGCGAAGTGCGAAAATAACCACCTTCGTTTCGTGGCCTCCCAAGAGCCAAAAATACGTGGATAGCCTACGTTTTTAGCTTCCCGGGACCCGATTGTCTTTTGTCCCAAACTTCTCCAGGGGGTCTATCATGGCCTTAGAAGACCCTTGGTGCCCCCAGAGGGTCATCAGGATCCCCGAACTTTGATATCAACCATGCTTTCGGTGTTCGGCCCTTACATTGGTATTCCATAAAAACACTCTTACAAGCCTGTTAGGGACCCGAGGACCCCGAGGGAGTACCATGTTCCCTAGAGATGTCCCTTACGATGTGGCGCGAAATATCCACTTTCGTTCCGAGACCTCTCGTGAGCCAAAAAAACGTTGATTATAGCCTACGTTTTAGGCTTTCCAGGGCCCTGGAGACATTTTTGCCCAAACTTCTCCAGGGGTCTATGATAACCTTAGAAGACCCGATGCCCCGAGAAGGTCATCAGTATCCCCAAACTTCAATATCACCCATGTTTCCGGTGTTTAGGCCCTTACATTGTTGTTCCGTAAAAACGCCCTTATAAGCCTATCGGGGACCCGATAACGGAATCCGGGGGCGTCGCATGTTCCCTAGGGCTGTCCCTTGCGATTTGGTGCAAAAATATCCACCTTCGTTCGGGGCCTCCTGGGAGCCAAAACACGTGGATTATAGCCTACGTTTTAGGCTTCCCGAGGGCCGGGTGTCATTTTTGCCCAAAGTTCTCCGGGGGGTCTATCTTAACCTTAGAGGACCCTCGGTGCCCCGAGAGGGTCATCATGATTCCCGAATTTCGATATCACCCATACTTTTGGTGTTTAGTCCCTTACATTGGTGTTCCGTAAAAACGCCCTTACAAGCCCATCAGGGACTTGATAACCGACACCGGGGGAATCCCATGTTCCCTAGGAGTGTCCCTTGCGATATGGTGCAAAAATATCCACCTTCGTTTTGGGGCCTCCTGAGAGCCACAAAAACGTGGATTATAGCCTACGTTTTCAGCTTCCCGGGACCCGGGTGTAATTTTTGGCCAAACTTCTCCGGGGTGTCTATCATGACCTTAGAGGACCTTCGGTGCCCTGAGAGGGTCATCAGGGTCCCCAAAATTTGATATCACCCATGCTTTCAGTGTTCGGGCCCTTACTTTTGTGTTCCGTAAAACACCCTTAGAAGCCTATCAGCGACCTGATAGCGGACCCCGGGGACGTCCCATGTTCCCTAGAGGTGTCCCTTGCGGTGTGGTGCAAAAATATCCACCTTTGTTCCGCGACCTCCCGGGAGCCAAAAAAACGTAGATTATAGCCTACGTTTTCGGCTTCCCGGGGCCTAGGTGTCACTTTTGCCTAAATTTCTCCGGAGGATCTATTATGAACTTAGAGGACCCTCGGTGCCCCGGGAGGATCATCAGGATCCCCCAACTTTGATATTACCCATTCATTCTATGGTACTTACATACAAAACTTACTTATATTTCTAAAAAGCTGACCCCTACATTTCTAAATGGTGACCCTATCCTTTACCTTTTTTTATGACAAAGTAAATTTCATTATGCTATTGCTATTGTGCTACATACTTATAAATACATAGTCAAAAGGCCACAATCAAACCTAACAGTACAAATATAAGAGGAGAAAGATTTCCCACAACAATCAACAAATCGACAATAACAACTACAGCCCTGCATGCCTACAATAGCTTCATTTTCACTTTGGGTTTTACAAAATACTCCTTTTTTTCCGCAAAATTTTTAACACGATCTCTAATGCACTACTTTGACTGGATTATACATTTTGCCCTTTACAAAACCGAATTGCTAGCCGTTATCAATATATCCTGATTCATGAACGACGGAACCAAACAAGACCTCTAACTTAGGTCTAATACTAGACTCATCTACTTGGTGGGGTAGGTGTATATTTACCTACTTATAGAAAAGAAATCAATCCTCGTAAGATAATCTACCATCATATAACTAAACAAGCGCATTCACGTCCCCAAGATTTTCTTATAGTTAATTGGAAGTAATCTACAATCTACTACGTCATGGATGAAGTCTTTTCCAATTAACTGTAAAAATATTAAATAGTGTACTTAAAAATATAGTTTGAGCATGAGGATAAATTGTAAATCAGATTATTAGAGATATTAACTAACTTAGTTCGTAAAAATATAAAATGTTTAGAGCTTGTTTGGGAGTTGGAAAATAGAGGGGAAGGAAAGCAAATGAGGGAGAAAATAAAAAAATAAAAAAAAAATTCTCCTTATTTGTTAGTTTTTTAAAATAGGGAAAGGGAGGGGAATGAAGGGGAACAATTCCCCTCTATTAACTCAATTTTATACCCCCCGAACAGGGACGTCCCTAACATTTTAGAGGCCCTAGGGCGAACAAAAAATGAAGGCCCCTAGATGGAGTAGTTAAATGCTGACAAGACTCGAAATTCATCCCAACCCATTTTTTTAGGCCATGACACAATTTTCTAAACACGAACCCGTTTGAAATCCGAGATGTGAACTAAAAAGTGGCCGACTTTGACCCAAAAATTAACTCAGAACTGAACAGACCCAAAGATCGTTGGTTCGATATGTTTCACAGGCCTATATAAAGGATATCAATAACCTCTTTATTTGAAATATAATAAATATCGTGGTACTGCATAGTCTATTTGTATCAATAAATACGCAAATTCAAATCTCAAATCCATCAAAGCTGAAGATTTCCTAACGATTAAAAAAAATTACTCGTAAAAAAGTTCGGAAAGTAAAAATAGTATCATTTGCTTATATTCGACCCCAGTTTGCATATCATAAATGTACCCAAGTTTGCTTTTTTATTTTTATTTTTATTTTTATTTTGAGCTAGTAATCTCATTGTTGTAATTCTCTAAACAAGTTATGAATAAGGATAAGAAATATAAAAATTACGAAAAGATGATAAGAAAAATAAAAATTACAAAAGGGCCTGAGGCCTGCTGTGAACCTGGGCCAAGGAAACGCATGGGAGAGCTCTCAGCAAACTTCACAATATGCCGCTGAAGCATGATAAATCTTATGTTCACTAATTGAAGCTTTTAATATATATAGAATTTTGTTTTTATTTTGGGCCCTTACGAACGTTGGGCCCTGGGCGGTCGCACCTACGATCTACGCCCAGAGACGGCCCTCCCCCCGAATGAAAGGGGGAATAGAGGGAAATGAGAATTTTTAAGTGACACCAATTTGTTTCCCTCCATTCTCCTTACTTCAACTTCCAAATAAGGTGAAATATTTCACATTCATTTTCTTCCCTTCCTCCTCACTCCCTTTCCTTTCCTTTCCTTCTCACCCAAAACTTCCAAACATGTTGTTAAGTTCAAAACTCGTCCTCAACTATATATATATATATATATATAGATATATAGATATATATATATAATCTTTTGAATTAATTGCCTTTATAGTTTCTCTATGCACGACAATAATTTTAGAATAACAATATTTAAATCATTAGACAAAAATATTTATTAGATTTATTTTATTTTTTGGAATAGATAAGGGAGTTGAGATTTAAGCCCCTTTACACGGATTTACGAATGTCTAGAACTCTAGATGGAGATTCACTAAAAAAAAAAAAAAAAGAACTCTAGATGGAGAGTATTTATAACACGTTATAAAGATGAAAATAAATAAAATAAAATTCGAAAATAAAAATGTGGTGCTATGCTGTTTTGCATGTTGCACCTATGTGAGACATTAGATATATTGTATTTGGACCACATTTGTCACTTGTCACTGTGATGATTGATTTTCAAGCTACTGTGGATTTGGGTCTTATCAGTGAAGGGCAAATTGCTTTAATTATCAGCGTGATTATGTCTAAGGGTGAGCCCACTAGCTCAACAATCTGATGGGCCCAAATTGAAGAGAGTTTATGGGTCTCTTGGGTAGATGAGTACAATAATAGGTCCAGTCCCAAACAGTGGTTGTAGGTACTGGCCCATCTGGTTGCTTAAACTTTATCACGGGCTACGGCAGAACAAAAAATTTGCGTGGACTTGATCATGGTCCGTAGACAAAAAACTGTATCATTTTTATGTTTTAAGATATTTATACCAGTGTCTTTAATCCACGGTGTCCTAAGTCCACACAAGAAAAGCCAACCGCAGAGGTAGTTAGAAGAAAGTACTACGGAGTATGTCGACGGCCTTAGACCAATGGCGTCCACCAATACCTCCATTTGAAATATATTAGATTTTGAGGCTTAAGATCTGATACAGGTTATATATGACAAAACTATCTAATTGTAGTTATTAGCTGTAGTTGAAAATCATAACCATAAATAGTTTTAACTTATGGGCAGCTTTCACAAAATCAGCTATCACTAACAAAAAGTAAAATGTTTCCCCATAAATTGTCTACCTAAACAAAACTATTGGAACTTTTGACTACCTAAAAGCTACAACTCCAAACGCTCAATTATATTTTTCAGATTAATCTCCTAGATTATGTCATTGGTTATTGTGTGGTTTGCCTATGAGGGGCTTAAAGCTCAATTTGGGTCAATTTTGAAGCTATAAGTTGTTTCTCCACTAAAAAATGATCAAACTCTCCCTACTAATTTGTCTATCCAACAAACTCTCTCTACAAATTTGTCTATCCGGAAACTCTTCCGAAATTTCTTTGCCAAACATATTATGCCGGTAGCTAGTAAGGGCCTCACTATCCATCATATAAGAGCATAAAATCATAATAACTTGGTCCTTGCATTCCTTGCTGCTTTTTGTATCATAACTAAACTCAAATCACATAAAATATCTTTTTGGTCACTTGTTTGCCAACAATTCAAACTTACTCCCAGGTTAAATTTGCTCTTGATTGCACAAAACATAGTTAAGCTACTTATTATTATCTTTGCTACTGCTATTCTACAATAAGAAAGATGAACTAAAAAAACAAAGTAATGCGGTTTTATTTCTTAATTCAACACTCTTAAACAAACGCTACAATATATCACAGAAATCGAACTTAATCCCCATCCTAAAGGTGGCATCATGAGAGCCATAATCACTACATATGGTATAAATTAGGACGAAGCCTAGGCTCAACACAAGCAAGAAGAGGGATCTCCTTAGGATTTGAGAGGCCATAAATTTCCTTCATGTCCAAATCCTGTGGCTTCATATTACCAGGCAATTTCCATGAAAATCCATGTAAAAGATTAGCCAAACTTGATTCAATAACCTTAAGACCAAGACTATAACCAGGGCACATCCTTCTACCTGAACCAAAAGGCAATAGCTCAAAGCTTTGACCTTTAACATCTATACTTTTCTCCATAAACCTCTCAGGCCAAAATTCCTCTGGCTTTTCATAGACTTTAGGGTCTCTTTGTGAGGTAAATGTGTTCACAAGCACTACAGACCCTTTAAGGACATCATAGCCTTGGATTTGGACATCCTCTCTCGCCATCCGAGGCACGAGCATTGGTGCCACTGGGTGTAGCCTCATTGTCTCTTTGGCTATTGAACGAATGTAGGGTAAGTTGTTTATGTCATTCTCTTCCACCCATCTCTCCCTTCCAATTACTCGGTCGAGCTCTTCTGTTGCCTTGAGGATGACCTCTGGTTTCCTTAGAAGTTCGGACATTGCCCATTCTACTGTCACTGCTGAACTTTCAGTTCCTCCTGCAATTAGATCCTGCAAAGCAACATTCAGTTCAGTTTTCCTAGGCGAAAAGAGCGGAGCCTAAATCTAATAACTCGAATGAGTCATATCACAACTCTATATTTTAAGTAAGGGGTTGAACTATTTGAAGTGGAAATTATACATTATCAACATTTTGCGAAAAATTGAATTGATTATTACCTTGTCATTTGCTAACAAATTAAAGAGAACCTGTAAGTTTGAATTCGAAATTCTAAATTTGCTGATCAAATAGGCAAAAACTCGCCCCACCCTCTTCAGAATTGATAGTGACTGAAGTATTAGGTGTAATCTGAACCAATAATTATGTGACAACTTATTTTGGATGAATGGAAAAGTATTACAAGGAAATGTCCTTGTCCAACAAATTTAAGGACCAGCTGAAGCTATCAACTACTTTTATAAAATTGTGACAAGGGACAAGATTAGGTACATGTACATACTTACAAAATGACACAAGAAAATGAATTACTAGTAGTTAAGACGTACGTACCTGGGTGAATGCCTTCACCCCTATCCTCTCAAGCTTGACCTCAAGTTTAGGATCATCAGCAAGTTCCAACAAAACATCAACCATGTCCTTAGCCACCCATTTTGTTTTCTCACTATCCCTTTTAGCATTGTGTTCATCTAACACATGTTCCATAAACCTATCAAATTTCTTAGCCAAAACCTTCATCCTTTTCACATAACCTTGCAAATCTAAGTGCTTAATGCAAGGGATCCAATCCCCAAGATTGAACACCCCATTTAGCAAAAACAATTCATCAAGCATCTTCTTGAATTCGTCGGGACTCAAAATCGAGTCCCCGGCCTCCTCGTCTAAGTACCTCTTCCCTAACACCATCCTACTAATCACATTCAAGTCAAATTAGTGAGGTGGTCTTTCAACAATATAGGCTTATTATTATTCCCACATTGCTCAAATACGCCTCTTAGGACTGATTTAAGCTCTTCCGTACGAATATACTCGTACGATTCGAGCCTCTTAACGCTAAAGAGCTCCATTAAACACATCTTTCGCGCTTGGCGCCAATATGGACTATATTGAGACCATGTTATGTCGGAATAGTTGTAAGTGGTGTACTTCCCAGCCGCGGTTTTGGGCCTTCCGGCAAAGGCTACATCATATGTTTTAAGGAAAAGCCTTGCCATCTCCACGGATGAGCCCACTAACACCGGAACTGACCCAAATCGGAGCATCATAATGGGCCCATATTTCTTGGAGAGGTCATGGAGGGACCGATGAGGAAGTGATCCAATAAGATTGAAGTTTCCAATAATGGCCCATGGTTTGGGCCCAGGTGGTAGGTTAAGTTTACGACGACGAAGGCGGCTCGACAGGAGAAGTAGGGCTGCGGCCACTAGCCATGCAACCGCATAATTAGCCCAAGTTTGTGCCTCCATTGGTGGTGTGGTGGTCTTGTAGGTGGTTGGGTTATATATATGTGGTTTGGTGAGTGTGTAATGTGAGTTTGAAGTGGCTTGGCTTGAGTGTGTATATATAGTGCAAGTTTGCAAGATAGGAATGTAACAAGTGGTACGAAACAAATGCGTTTAAATTGGTTAGGTAGACTTCATGTTTGACTCATGCTATTACATTGAAATTGCTACAAAATTTCATTAACGGGATTAAATTATTGACTACAGATACTTTTCTGGTCAAATGACCGAGAAAATCAGTCTTTTCTTATAATTATCGTGGATGTTGCAATGCAATTGCTCAATAGTTTCATGGTTGGTATGTGGAATGTAAACGTAAATTATCGTACTAAATGCAAGGAAAAAACCGGTGAATGGCTGATATCCTTTCCTAAGGATGAATTATTAGAACTGAGCGTGAAATTATAAGAGTTGGACGGGTAATATAATCAACAATTGGATTTTTAGTATTAAATTTTCAAGGATTTCTTCCTAAAACCAAATAGTGTTAGGTGGAGTAACTCACTAGCTTATATGCTAGTCTCATCTCTCAATCTGAGGTTCAAAATGCCCTTCATCAAATCCTTTGGGGCAAATAATGGGGTCAGGATCTCTACCATGGGTTCTGATATCATACTAAATCTTCAACGGGCCACCGCCTGTAGGCCCACACATGGAGGAGAGTAGACTGCACACAAGCCCAATGGGGTTCCATCCTAAAACAAATTGGTATTAGGTGGTGTAACCTACCAACTTATATGCCAGTCTCCTCTCTCCTATTTTTTCGATATGGGACACTCACATGTGGATTATTCTCTTAATTTAGTGAGAATGAAAAGCGTGTAACTTGTCGGATAAAGAAATGTCGGAAACAGTTGCCTCTAACAATTACTATAAGTAGTGTGTAACTTCTTCAAGCGTCTAAATTTTGTGTCGCGCCTCATGTTTTGAGATAATTAATAACTAAAAGAACATGTACAAAACCCCAATTAAGAATAGAGAAATGTTAGGAACCGTTGCCTCTAACAATTGTAGATAAACACTTTCTATTTGATAAAATGATATGATGTTTAGATATTATAAATTTAATCGGTAAGTAATTTTAATAATTATATTGTCTAATCAAATGTAAGGGTCCACTAACAATTTTTTATTGGCAAATGTTCTTAATATTTTTCTTAAGCCTTAAGGAAGGATAAGCTACAAATATTACTTTACCTATCAAATGATGATCCCAGAAAATTACTCAGTCAAGTAATGTTGTTGTTTTTTTCTTGAGAGTGGCAAATAATGTTGTTAGTAAGCACCAAAACAAAAAAAAGAAGTAATGTTGTTAGTATAACCCCACTGATTATGTATCACTATTAGAAATAGAGCCTTTTACGACGGAATTTCCCATCGTAAAAGCTCATTTACGACGGTATTTCCCGTCGCCCTCCCGTCGTAGAAGGGGGCCGTCGTTATTGCACTTTATGACAGTTTTTGGCGTCCCGTCGCGAATGACCATTTACGACGGGATATTCTCCCGTCGTAAGTATCTTGCAACTACGACAGGCTAACCCGTCGTAATTGGTCATTTACGACGGGTTAACCCGTCGTAATTGGTCATTTACGACGGGTTAACCCGTCGTAATTGGTCATTCACGAAGGGATTAACCCATCGTAATTGCCCATCTATGACGGGACTAACTCGTCGTAATTATTGGCCTTTTGCGACGGGATTAACCCGTCGTAAGTGAACACAAAACCTAAATAAAAAAACCGAAAAATCGCGTAGGTGAGATCTCATCATAAGCATCACAAGTTTCAACTACTATTAGGAAAATATCACATTCACACTGCTTTAATACAACTATATATCCATACAAACTGAGAGGTTATACAAAACAACACCATACTTTCGACACTCAATGTTTCTACAAACGAAGATTGTCTTTTGAGTAATGAGCAAACTGAAAACATCTGCTCTGAACCTTTGGGGCTTCTTTAACCACGCACCTGCAACTTGGCATCAAGAAACAAATGCATCATTGAAATAGTGTTTACCTGATTATCAAACTCCAATGCAGCTATTCCATGCCTGGGAGGGAGGAGTAATCAAACTATAAAAGCAAGAGCAATAAAAAGCACATGGATCAATACTCAGTAGTCTATTGACGAAAAATAGCAAATGCTAGAAGAGCTTCAAAGAAGAACAGCAATAGCCGACACCATATAAAATTACCATATGCATCCTACAGAGCAGCAAGGTTAGATTTTACATAGTTCATTGCAGCAGCAATTACTACTACATACGAGATGATTATCTAACCCAAACAAACTGATATTTTTCTTCTTTTTCCATTCTTCTTTCTCTCTCATATGACCTCCCTTCCAAGAAGCCTATTGCAGAAACTCAAAGACTTGGATGTCCCATTGGAAACAACCCCAAAAAGAGATTGAACAGACAGAGGAACTATCCATCAAAAGAGGTAGGCAAAGAGAGTCCACATCCTGGGAAAAACTCGTATAGGAAACAAACAAGCAATGGCAGTTACTGCATATAACTAAGGAAAACACTTATTTTCCTCTGACAAGTGACATTACCCATGGTTGCTAGTGGCTCGGATATATCATTGTGAGTGTTCTGTTATTCTTATAGCCAAATAGATTTTTTTTTTTTTTTTTTTAGCGTTGGAAACGAGAAGGGGGAATTATCATTGATTGATAGCCTAATAGCGACATATACAACAACAATCATTCCTAACCAATGAAATATCTAAAATAACAGTACAAAATTTCTTCTTCAACTCACTAATTTCACTTCTGATGCTCGGCTCCAAATCCATGGCAGAAATTCAACCATGTATAATAATCGATGAAATAACATCTTTTCTGACGGAGATCTCAACGGTTGATATAGCTTCGTTGAAGTAGAAATTTGTGCAGCCTTCTGGATCTTCATTTCCGCAAAACCATAAAACTCTTACAATAGAAGAGACTAAAGATTCCATAAAAAGGGATAGAACTTCTCCCACAAACGGAGAGACAAACTTATTAAAACTAAGTAAAATCATCAAAAACTAACTAGTACTACTAAAACTAAAGCCAACAACAAAGAAAGACAATAAAAACAATGATTACAGGCCGAGAATGGTTAAAAATCAACCATTCTCGGCCTGAAAAAAAAATTTTTGATGGAGGCTAGGGTTTATAGAGAGAGAAAAGGAGGCTGGGAAGATATATTAAAAAAGGGACATTAAATATCATACTCTATACTAAGCGAAATACTAGCAAAGCATTATCCATCACAAGTTCAAAATATGCAAGACTTGAGTTGTGTCACATAGCTAGGGAAAATGAAAACCTTCTAAAGGGCCCCTGAAGTTCCAAGTCTGCAAATGTCAAAACGCGGTTCATCTGCAAGGATTTGATCACAAACTGAATTAGTTGCACTGACAAACATGGGCGGATACATCATACATAAAAGCACACTAAGTATGTCACAATGAAATACGTCATGAATGCCTGTTGACGTACTTGTGTTAGATATATGACATCCATAGTCCGTAATCAAATTTCTGTGAATTTCTATTCATGGCGCAACAGCTAGTACTAACATGCAGATTATTGCAGCACAAAGAGGTAAAAAACTACCAATCTAATAGTTTCAAGAACAGCCACATTAAAGTTTAGTTCACAGAACTACAGAAGACAGATGATACATGTTAAGCTTGCACTTATTTCTACCTCTCAGAACGAAATAGTTTCAGGTTGACAGGTTGACAGCACGTGCAAAGCTGAAGCAAAACTACTAGAAGTAATAACAGAAGTAAGAGTATATATTGTATTTCACTCCAGGGTCAGTGCAACATACAACTCCAAAGGAAACATTCATTTCATAGCTGAATCAAGCTTATAACAGTTGATATTAACACAACAAAACAAAACAGTTTACCCTAGCCAAATTCCATGCAGTTCAGTTTCTTCTATAGATCACTATACGCAATTCAGTTTCTTTTAATAGATCACTCTATATCTTCTATAGATCACTCAATGTAATTAAATTCTGTAGTGCAGCAACAATGTAGTTTGATATACACTAGAAGTATCAGGACTAGGAGAATAACATTATCTCAAGAAGAGTGAAAAACATCCATTGACAACAAAGAAGTTAATCCCTTTTATATCTTCTATAAAATAAATTTGGAGTTAATAAGTCGCGTTTGGATTAATCCCTTGTCGGTTCTTTCAAACCGCCTTTTGTAAATAACCAATTCTTTGTAAATAAATCAATTCTTTTGTAAATGAACCAATCCTTTGTGAATAAGTCCAACTTTTGAAGACGAAGATGAAGATCGAGCCCCGGAGGCGCCATGTCCATGAAGACCAAGTCTTTTTCTCCTTTTTAGGATTTTTAGACATTTTTTGTATTTTAATGTAAATACTAGGTTTGTAATTCATTTATTCCGAGGGCCTCTTTAATTACATTTTGTACATTTGCATTCATATGCTTCCACCTAATAATTCAACTCGGAAAATAAAATAAAAAGAACTTCTCTCACTTGTGTGATGTATATTATGTTAAAAACGTTTTCTAAAACCAGTGTATTCGTTTATGTACACAACCCGGCCTGGGGCCAAATTCGAGGTTAGAATCAGAAATTTGCTTATACGCGATCATGGTTGTTCCACCTACCATTCCATAAAATCATCTTCATACAAATCACATTCCTCAGTGGAATCCACATTTCCCCAGTTACGACCATTTTTCCCAGTGGAATACCTATGATCGAATAGAAGTTAATTATTGATCGTTCCCTTTTATTTGGCTTCGGGCCACCCCGGGGGATCCTATCGAAAAGACTCCTTTGAGCCATTACCCACCAATAGATACCCACAATCTACACAAATCATCCATTTATCCACCCCCAATGAATGTTATTCCCCAGTAAAGAACGGATATTTTTGAGAAGTCTAATCCATATACTCAAAGCTGAGAATTGGGTTGATCCCCGTATATTACCAAATATTGTTGGGTTGAACGCCTCGAAGGAGCAGGATAATCATCTCATTTGAGCTTTTCCCTACTTCTTCGAGGAGAGTAGGGGGTTCCTCGGATCAATTCGACTCTAAGTTGCGAGTCATCCTATAAGTTTCTCAATCATATCCCTCTTTACGGGAAAGAACATCCATACCCGCCTTAGTGACACCCAAGGAGTCTTACTGACCGGATCCCCCGGTCAGAACTACGTAAGGGTTTTTGATCCAGGAGTAGATTCAAGACCTACGATGAATGGTACGTAGTGCAGTATTTTGCAATATCCAAAACCTAGTACGTAAACGAATACACCGGTTCAAAACCGACTTTTTCTGTGTGCTAAGTGACAATGTGTACATATATGTGCTTTTCTTTTATCATTCAAGGCATTACATAATTCAATTCAAAGCTTTCATATGGGATACAACGTATTAGTAACAAGCCCGTATTCAGTACGGAGGAGGAGACGGGTCCGAGGACGTCCGCACCTTCTAACCTAGACCCCGAACCAAGATCTCTGATTCGCAGATCAGTCAAAGAATTTTCGTGCCTTATCGCGATGGAGTCAACTTTTGTGTTTCTTAAATGGTTTTCTTTAAAATCGTTTATAAAACCCTTTCTTTTGTAAAAACCCTTCCTTGTTTGGGTCATAATAAGGTGGCGACTCTTCTTTTGTAAAAATCCGTCCTTGTTCGGGCCATAACAATGTGGCGACTTCGAACCTTAAGATGATTCCTTGACAATTGGCCTCTTCAATCGGCCGATTTCCGTGGGACGTGCCTCTGACACGTAGCGCGACGATTCTTGAGTCTTAATCCAGGAAAAACCCGAGAATCTGGCCCTACACCTTGTATTCTCTCACTATATATTGAAAAAAAAAGACAAACTAATTGAGATGCATGATTCCTTTTTGCATATTCAATAGTTATTGAATTAAATTTAAGAGCAGAAAGAAAGAATTTTCGCACAATAATTTAAATATCCTAGAGTACTAGATGTGTTAATTGGAAAAACAAGATGCATTTGTTACCTTTCATCTTGGAGGTCCCATTCCACACTTAACAATTGGGCTTTTTGCCCAATTAGTTTGGAGTGAAGGCCATATGTACATTCAATTCTGGCCCAATTCGAAATATGTTCTTGTTATACTGTTGGCAATTTGGCATTATTATTCAAGGATCCTCCATCCACCATTTTTACCAGCCGTTGTTGGCTGGACCTGTGTCCAGTCCACGTGGGCATCCTGTTATCTTTTGAGCCTTGAAGTGAGCGCTGAAGTGGAGCTTCGTGGGACGAATTCAAAAATTTTACCGTTCCTTTCGAATAACTTGAAGCACAGGAATAACATGAAGCACGCGAATTGCCCACGAATATCTAATAGTTCACAGTAATGCCATCAAGGCCCAGCAATTTTAGCTAGACGCGGGTCCATTGAAAAATTTACTATTTTCACCATTGCAATTCGTATAATAATTTATGTATATATACATTCGATATACCAATAATGAAATTGTTGAAATTTCAACGCATTTGTTTCAAACCACTTGTAAATTGTAATACTGTATTGATATCTGACGACAAAATTATACTCCTATAAATGCGGAGAAATCTTTAAGAATTTGTTTATGCTCAAAAGTCAGATAAGAATTGTGTCGACCCGGTGCAAATAAGATTAGTCTTGGCCTAAGGACTTAGATGAATCGGTAGTCAAACCCAAAAATGACAAATTAATTGACGCCAGTTAGTTTATAATACTTTATATGCTACTCTATCTTTATAGAGTAATATTCTTATATTACATGAGTCTTTTCATTCGTTTCTTTTAGGAGTTTTAAACAAATCCCGACAACTTCATGGCTTTCACGTTGAGTTTTTCCAATATTACTACTAAGTAACGTTGATAAATTTGTATGCAGAATGGTTAAATTTTCTTCAATGGGAAATAGTTATTAAAGCTTTAAGGAGGGAGTGGCATATTCTGTGGAAAATAGAAAATATAATGATAGATATTAATAAAGGCCTACATTTATTTGAGAATGTGGAAGTTCTCCATTACTTTAGGGAAGTGAGGTGGCCGATTTATGGCCAGTGTTGGTCACTCATGTCCTAAATTACTATTTTGATCGACGTTGTTCGTTCAGTCCCTCACCGAAGCGGATCCTCTCCAGTAGGGAGATTTCCCGCAGTGCTCCAGTACCCATTTAGATGTGAGACACGTGCACAAACTTTAATCAATGGCTCAAAGTTGTTTATTCAAACTAAATGAAATCTCACAGTATTCACGCCATCACGCGCTCTACTAGCAAAATGTATTAGTTTTTCGCGCTGTTGAATAATTTTTTTCCAGTCTTTTGCCGCTTTATAGTTCCCGCCTTTTACCACTCCTATTGTTGTATTGCATCTGTCTCTTCTCTTTTTATTGATTTACTCCCATTAATTAACCAAAATAACCAAAATATTTGCTTTTGGGATCTGGTCGTGTATATCCCAACCCATGCTTGTTTCTGTTACGGTACTTCTGAAACCATTCAGCAGAGGTTCCTTGACTGTTACCTACAGACTGACTACTTATTCGCGGGTAACTCTGATAACATTCAGCGAAAGTTGCCTGACTGTTACCTGCGGACCTAGCAACTGTTTGGTTTTTAATTTCAAACAATTTGCAGGGATTTACTTGTTCTTTCAGAGATTTAAAGTCAGCCTTCAACTGATCAAAATCAAATTTCATCTCGTTGTAAATTGTTGAATCACAAGAATTGATTTTTCTATTAATATCATAGTCAATTTTCAACCCATCTAATTCTTTAGAAATTATATCCTTTTCAGTTTTAAGTTTCCAATTAGTTTTTGTCATCTCAGAGATTTCATCTATGAAAAATTTGTTTTTATTTTCGAGCACAGAGATTTCATTAACCAAATTTTTCACATCCATCTTTAAGGATACAAAACCATCATCTAGTTGAAGTTTTTCCCTTTTTAAACACAAGTAATCGTCAATGAAAGTTCCTAATACATCCATCAATTTATCTTTGTTAAGTAGATGTATTCCATGTTTAAGGGTTTCAAGGTTTACCTCTTCTTCCTCCTGATTTTCTTCTTTGTCCGTGTGAGCCATCAAACAGACAAAAGCTTTTGAGTTTGAGTTCCCAGTTGGTTCCTCATCTGACTCTTCATCACCAAAGGCAGTAGTCATTGCCTTAATTTCCTTGCGGAATTTTCTGTCCAACTGTTGTCCCTTTGGTGTCTCCTTAGCTTGATTGTCGTTTTCCCAGAGTGGGCAATCTTTGATAAAGTGTCCTGGTTGTCTGCACTTATGACACAGATCATCAGATTTATTAAAGTTAGAGATTTTACCTTTCCCTTGAGTTCCCTTCTTTGAAGCAAACTTGTTGTTGCGATAGATCTTAGCCATCTTTTTTACAAAGAGAGCTAATTCTTCATCTTCATCATCAGAACCTTAAATCTCTTCGGCTTTGAGTGCTATGCCTCTTTCTTTCTTCTCATACAGATCCTTCCCTTGACTCTCCAATTGCATCTCATGAGTCAGTAAGGACCCAGTTAGCTCTTCCATAGTAAAAGTGCTAAAGTCCTTGTTTTCCTGGAGGGCTGTTACCTTAGGCATCCAGCTTTCCACAGGTAACACACGCAGTACCTTCCTGATATGTTTCTGACAAGAAATTTTTCTACCAAGAGATTCTAACTCATTAATGATACTAGTGAAACAAGTCATCACGTCCTGAATAGGTTCTTTAGATTTCATGGAGAACAATTCATATTTAGTCAATAATAAATCTATTTTTGACTCTTTTACCTGGTTCGTTCCCTCATGAGTTACCTGTGAAAATTCCCACATCTGTTTAGCAGATTTGCAACCCATAACACGATTGTGTTCCTGAATTCCAAGACCACAATGTATCATTCGCATTGCGTTTGCATTGTGCTCAAGATTTTTCCAGTCCTGAGCCTCATATTCATCAAAGTCTTTGGGAACAACTTCGTTCTTCTCATTGGTCTTTGTTGGTACATAGTTACCATACTCGACGTCCCTCCAGATTTGGTAGTTTGTGGCTTTGATGAATATTTCCATTCGGTTTTTCCAGAAGCCAAAGTGCTTACCTTCGAACAGTGGAGGTCGATTAGTAGAGTAACCTTCTTCAAGCTTGCTATAACTTAGTGAGTCCATTGTTAGCGATGTAATCTCCAGAGATTAACCTGTACTCAAGAGAACCTGCTCTGATACCAATTGTTATACCTAACAATAGACTCAAGAGGGGGGTGAATTGAGTCTAGGGAATTTTTCAAACTTTTTCACAAGTTAACAATTTTAGCACTTAAAATCCGATTGATTAATATTATTACGTTTGTTTATTAGTAAGACAATAACAAAGCAATAATAAAGAACACAGATTTTACGTGGAAACCTTCTTGAGCTCAACCAAGAAGTAAAACCACGACGCTGAGGGATTTTCCAAAACTCCACTAAGAGCTGTAAAACCAAATTCGTACAATAGACCCTAATCTATCGTTGAGCCGTAATTCTCGAATTCAACGTGGAACTCGAGTACCAAACTGCCTGCTATGGTAGCCGTAACCTAAACAATAATAAGTTATCAGTAAGCTTTTCATAAGCAAAAATGGTACAATCAAACTTTATGAGAAACGTGCTTAAGTGCAAAGAGGAATGCCAAGGTAACAGTGAGGTAACTCGTTTAGTAACAGCCAAGACTCCTCAATGAAATCACGTAAATAATGAACTGACGCTCTATGCTCTGTGATTTCGTAACCTTTCAACTCAACAGTTAACAGACTATATAAAGGGAGATTTTTCTGACCTAATCACAAGTAGAGATCAACTAGGTTTCAATGAGAATATCTTTCTGTTTAAGAAAACTAAACTCTTTGAATCAGTATAAATCACTAAAAGATAATACAGAGATAAAGTCTTTTAATCACAAAATCTTTTACAGAATAACAAAGAGTCCTTGTATAGCAAGGCTTCTTTTAAAAAGATTTTCAAGAAAGATTTTATAAGTACAAAAGAATTATTTCTGAAAACAGTTTTAGGAAAGCAATTTACCCAGAGATAAATTCTGTCAAACGTTTTCACAAATAGCACGCAAAGACTTATGTCCTTAAAAATACTTGGTAACACACATCTGTTCCTAGGCTGTTACTTCCTCTGTTACCAACTGTACCTATGATCAAACTTCAACGCCTTAAGACATGACTTCCCTTACATGAAGTCTAATAAACAGTAAAGCTCTTTCTTCCAACTTCATGTCATCTTCAAGTAGTGTTGTTTCCGGATCAACCTTCATAACATATGCATTTAAGATCAACAACATCTACTTGTCTTGAGTTCCTTGTATTCACAAAACTCATATATAATCATTAGCTAGATAAGTATCAATTTTCTAGCATCATCAAAATCAACAAATACAACAAAGCCTTATGTCCTCCACCGTTCATTCCCACCCCATACAAATAACCAGCCTATACCTACCATTTCTCTCCCTCTTGAGTCTTAATCATTCAATCTCACTCTTATAACATAAGAATGTCTTCACGATTCATCAACAAGCTTAAAGGCATTAAGCATGAGGTGAGAGTTAATCGTGACATTCCCCGAGGTGTGGCAAGGGCAAATGCATCGGAGGATACCATGAATGAATTGGGTGTCATTGATGAAGGTGATGACACCATGAAGCAAGAATTGCTTCATGGTGCCTCCAAGATAGTGACGGCGACGGCGGGGGTGGAGGCAACTTTTAAGCTGTTAGCTATGTATGAGTCCGTCGAAAAGGACGGAGTGGAGAAGACGGGGGAGAAAATAAAGGGTGTTCTTGGTGTCTCCGGCTCCGACGCCTCATGGGAGGATGTGCATAAGAAGTTAGAGGAGATAAGCGATGTTGCTGAACAACAACAAAAGGAGCTGAGGAGGATTGCCTCTGAGTGGAACAACAACCCCCCTGGTAGCCCTCGTGATGGTGAAGACAGTGGTGATGGGGATGAAAACTAAACAGTGAGCTTGCTTCATTGCTTGCTTGTGGTGATACATCGATGGTGGGGAGTAGAAAGCTTCTTTGATTTGGCAATGCATGATAATCTCTATTTAAGTCAATTAATTAATTAGTACTACTAGTCCTTCAGTTTGGGTAATATGTTGGGTCGTTGTTATGGTGTTGTGTTGTGTTGTGTTTAGTTTAGTTTAATTGTATTGTGTCTCTAATCTGTAATGAAGTTTTATAAATCTAATGTTATTGCTATTATGTTTATTCCCCTCTTCATACTATATTTTGAATTTTTTTCATTATTTACTTTTGACTGAGATTGTTACCACTTACAAGTGCTTTTTTTACTGGATGGACTTAAACTTAATTTCTTGCCATTACAAGTATAATGCAATTAAAGTTCTTCTGAGACATCAATTTAGCATAGTAATTTGCACTGTTCATCATGTTAAGTTGGTTAAGATGCTTTTGCATCAGATTGTGGTGAGTATTCTGGTCGTTTTGTATCTCAGGCCACACTACAAGAAAAAAGGATTTTGCGTCCATCAAAATTGGACGCAAAACTGCTCCCGTTGTTAATTCAACTTCGCGACCACTTACGACCAATTTGAGTTGGATTCAGAACCCCTGGTCGCTAAACAAATTTCGCGTTCGAAAATGACAGTTGCAAAATTTTACATCCGCTTCGCATCCAAGTAGAAGTTGAACGCAAAACATATTTTGCAACCACCTTAGTGGTCGCTAACCTTATTCACTCAAACCTATGAACATACCTCAATTGAGGTTTTGCAACCACCACCAGTGGTCCCAATTGTCAGTGGAAGCAAAAATGGTTTTGCAACCAAGTTTAGTGGACGCAAAATTGTTATAGATGGTGGAGTCCAACACTAGCACCTATGCAAGCTCGAATGATGTGTAGACAATAAATCAAAATTGAACAAAATAAGGAATTTAAATATCACATTTAAAAGGTTTATAATTCAATATATACGATAATATAACGAATTCTCGAAGGTTTACAATATAATTCCCACATTTCTATGTAACAAGTACATTCACTAGCACTTTAAGCAACAAGACAACTAATTTTGATGGATACCATAAAATAAAAAAAAAATAAAAAATAAAAACTAATTTTGATGCATTGAATTGTCGCTCATACATGATCTTCACGACTTCAGTCTTCAATTTCCAAAAACTTCATCACTCCAGTACTTATCATTAACATTGAACCATGACGGAAAATGCATCTTCAGCACTTATCGACTCCAACAATCACCAGAAACGGCCATACTCCTCCATAAGACAGCAGGCATCAAAGAGTTTCCAGGTAGCTCATGGTGCACACATGCCAGTAAAACAGCAGAAAATCATGGTGCACTTTCCAGGTAGCTCTTGCATCCCTTTGGATTTGAGCACTCTCTGCCCCCTATACAACATCACTGCCTCATATCCAGATGCAGCAAGCACCACAGTCCACAGGGATCTTAATAAAAATGAGTTAAATCAATCTCTGAAGAAAGGTCACACTTAAAGACATGGAGGATACCTGCATAAGGTTCAATATCCAATGCTAGAGAAAAAGTTGTCATCTGCTTCTGCAATCCGAAAGTGATAATTTTCAAAGTATTTCTAGTACATAAGTAAAAAGACTTGCAGAACTGCTCTACACAAAGATAACAAGTAAAGTTCGAAACAAACCTTAATTCCCGATCTCGAGTCCTAGAATAGCAAGCCAAATAGCAAAAGGAACGGCGACTAGCCTCCATTGTACATTTCAATAATAGACACCTGATTGCAAAATAATCAAGCATTAATATCCAAACAACGTATCACTGGCATATGTGGATGGTTGAGGTATTACACTATTATGGTCACCTCTTCTTGCTTTTCAGGACCAACAGATAGAGCTTTTAAATCACTGCCTTTAGCACAATTATCTGATCACAATGGAAATTCTTTTAGCAAAATCCTGCTCAAAGATACTACAAGTAATTTGACAATTAACACTGTGTAATCCTGCCATAGAACAAAAATGTGCATTGCAATATCACCAATATGAATCTCAGAAGATCAAGGGGACCTTTTTCTTGGTTTCTTTCTTCCATGCCTCAACTCCTTTGAGGAATGCCTAATGCCAAATGCCGAATGCCTTAGTGATGTAACTGCATTTCAACTATTCAAGGTACTTTGAAGTAGCTGATCCAATGTAATTAAAGCAATGTTATCATTTAATTAAAATTCAGTCACAATAATATAGTCAGAATTTATGTATAATTTTTAAAGTTCATAGCCTGATCAGTAGGAACAATTGCACAAATGTCCAGCTCCCAAAACCACAACATGACTCAAACACCCCCACTTCTGCACATACCTAGCAAGCTCCCCTTTCTCTCTGCACATCTTCTTCTCAGCAGCTAAAAACTTACCAACTCCATCCCATTTCAACTTAGTCACATAAGGCTTATAAGTATTGCTACATATATGCACACAATTATAGCTACTGAAAACCAATTTAATTTCTAGCACCCATAGTTTTTTCACCTTAAAACATTAACAAAATAAGATTTTCGAACAAATTGCATCAAAAAACCTAACATAATTAAACAGCAATGAAATTAAACAACAAATTTGGAAATTAAACAACAAGTTTATAGCAAGAAATTTGAGAGGGGCAAAGAGAAGTTTAGGGTTAGGATTTACCTCACTTTCAAATAATTGAGCTAAAACCCTTAAAATGATTCAGAGCTTGAATAAACGCTTGGAGAAAGAATTCGTCGAGCTTGAATTCGATGAGAGGAGAGAAATTTGTAGCAAAACTATTGATGTTGAATTGGTGCCATTGTCGAGCTCTATAACCCAGCTCAATCGCCTATTCACAATATTGGGGCAAATCGCCTATTTAACCCTAACTCGTTAAATTCCCTAAAGAAAAGAGACAGAATGAAGAGGCGAAAGGTGAGGAGAGAGAAACTGAAGAGAATGAAACTGGCGAGAGGAGAGAGAAGAAGTGAGAGGTGAGGGGAGAGAATTTGTCTGTTAAGAGGAGAAGAGAGGAGAGAGAATCTTGTTTGTGAGACTGTCTGTGAGGAGCGACATATCTGGTTTTTCTTTTTGTAATTTATTATAAACATATTAACTTTTTTTTTTTTAATGACATTTGCATCCACCTAGCAACTGAAGGGCTCTGTGGATGAAAATTTGCAACCAAATAGCATCCATTTGGGGTTTTGGACGCAAATAATTCTGATTTACAACCGATAGTAATGTTGGATGCAAAATTTGGACGCAAATATCACATTTTCTTGTAGTGAGGGAAGATGAATATTGGGTTCGGGTCCAAGAAAGTATAGGATTCTTCGGAAATTGGGAAATGCCCATACCAGAGATAGGATTAACGACGATTTACCTTATGAAATTATAGATCACATAATCCTCTCTTTCCTTGCTACAAAATATGCTGTGGCTACAAGTGCTCTTTCATCTAGATGGAGGAACCTTTATCAACTTACTACTAGTCTTGATTTTGATGATTCCATTTTTTCCAAATCTCTAGGGAGTTTGGGAAATGTAAGGAGGCATATACCTGTTTCAAGAAACAATTTGTGGATATGGTATTGGCACGGTGCAAGGAATCGCATATTAATTAGCAAGTTCAAGCTTAAATGTTATGGGGGTTAATTTTAAATATTCTTTGATCAGACACTAGTTTTAAAGCCCGTGCAATTAAGTGAAATGTCTGTGTATTAATATTCATTTGGTGAAATGCGCACACTAACATTATCCAAAAGTTATCTATTTAAAAAAAATAAATCATAAATAATAACTAATTGATTCTAATTATGCATGCTATATAGTGATGCTAGTTTCATGCTATCTTTAGTGATTTAGGTTGATCTCTCTTTTATTTTTCATGTCACTCGGATCATCAAGAGTTGCTAGAATAAATAAGAAAACTTGAAAGCAAAGAGATGGAGGGAGAATAAAGGGTGAGAAAATATTCAAAAAAATGGAGAAGTGATTATGTGAGGCGTTTAATAAAAAAAGATATTAGTTATCATAATCCTCCTAAAATACAATTAGGATTCTAACCAAATTACACCTCCGGAAATGGTTACTTTAAAATCGTTGTTAGATCGATGTTCAGACACTATATATCATATCTGAAGAGCCTTGAATCAATGCGATAACCTCTCAATAAATTTAGATATACATGAAGCATTATTCAACTTTTATTAGTCTCTCGTTACATTCATGTCAACTTTTGGCCTAGTAGTCTCGCAGATAGCAAATAGAGAGGCAAATTAATAAAAGGTAAAATGTGAACATGAGGAGAGACATATATCACATTCTCCACTTTTTTTTTTCTTTCAATATTTCTCAAATATATTTATGGCTTATGTGGCTTGCTTTTCAATTTTTTTGTTGAGACTAATTACTTAGGTGATGCAACTTAGTAATCAAACTTGTGCTATGCACGGACTTAAAATAAATATTTGCTCAAATTTATTTTCAAGTCAATCTTACATGTTTCTTATACATATTGTAAATGAATATCGTTTTAAGGTACTTTTCGATGCGAATCTGATGATTTAAAAGATTAATTTTTTAGACAAATAGAAACAATTATTTTTGATTTTATAAATATTTGACAGAGATCTAATATACCTCTTATAAAACTCTAGAGGTCTATCAATCCTCAAGCTCTATATCTCATTTCCTAACCTTTATTTATTTTTTGTTTAATTGCTTGCTTAGATGGCATTCCTTTGTGGCGCGATGCCCGTGGGATGCACGCGTTCAAATTTCTATGTCTTGTTGTTTTCGTTTTTCTTTTATTAGTAAATATCATATTAAATTTATTTTTTTTACTGAAATTAATATTGTAACACAATCTTACAAGTTCATTGTAAACATATTATATATGCATCTCATTTCGAAGTACTTTTCGATACGAATATGATGGTGTAAATATTATTATTATTAAAGATATGTAAGATATTTATATTCGAGTTTGAATATTAAATAAAGATAAAGTAGTTATGACGCCAATAGAACTCTAACTATTTAGCACAATTCAATCTCTCTTTTTCATTATCCGAAACTTTATTACTATGAAACTCTTTATATTATATATTGATTGATATTTTAAAAATAGTTTTATTTGGAAATTTATTTAGGTATACTAATTACTAAGTTACTAACGTGTGAAAAATCTTATTTTTTTTTTATTTCTATTTATTTATATTATTTTGTTCAAAGTATGTGTTATGAGTATGTGTTACTTTAATTTTATTGTTTAATATTTTCTCTTATGTGGCATGCTCTTAAAGATATTGCTTAGGTGGCTAAAGATATTTGCTTATTTTTTATTTTCTGCCTTAATTTTATTGTTAATATTATTATTATTATTACTTATTTACGGGAACCAACATATACTTGCGATCTTACATGTTTCTTACATTTTGAGATGAATAGAAAAAGTTATATTTGATTTCAAATATTTTATAGAGTTCTAGTATAACTCTTATAAAACTGTAGAGGGTTTATCACAACCCAAGAATCCTAAACAGTAGGGATTTTAAGAGTCCTAAACGTTATACACCAGTTAATTTTATCTTTATCTTCGATCAGGTGGCGCGCTCTTAAAATTCGCGCCTATGTGGCACGCGTCATTGCTCCCGGAATATGTCTCCTATATATATATATATATATATATAAAAGCCCGTGTGATGCACGGGTTCATGTCAATATACTCGTGTATGAAGATAAAAAAATATTACGTATACCATTCTTTTGTTGACAAACAATAAACATTATTAATGTATAATGCTTAGAATTCATAATATAATACACCTATATGCTACATTACCTATACTCTTAATTCAATCTAAAAGAATTTGCAACCTAAAAGAAATTGATAGGATAAATGTCTAAAAAATAACCCGATAATGCATAAAGTTACCATGAATTGGTTGGAGGCCAGAAGAACAAATTATTTTTTCCATTGTTGAAAATTTCAATTATCTCCAAAACCTGCAATTAGTAACATAAAGTAAGAGGTTAGAATTAAATTATAAAAAAGGAAAAACAATAAACAAAACCAAAAAAAAAAAACTATGATGCTGGTAAGGAAAAAAAGTCATGGAATGGGGTAGATTAGGGGGGTTTATTTGGTGTGCTGCGGCGCGGCTAATTATTTATGGGGTTGGTTATTGGTGATACCTTCAAAATTAATACTAAGGCACAAATGCATGATTTAGCGACACATTGTACACTCTTCCAACACCTCTCCTTCAGCAATCTCACAGTAACACTGCTTATATTTGCATCTTCAATCTCCATGAGTTATGACCCTGCGGCTTATCCTAGCTAGCCCTAATTTCAAGATATTAACAATGTTAAAGTAAATATTGTAAAAGTATAGAGTGATATCTATATGTACAAAAAAATATATAAACATGGAAAAAGAAATTGTCAATTACGATTGTTATTTTACTAACATATTAGAATCTGGAGAATGGGATAAATACTTAATAATGGAATTAAGAGGAATAGAGGAGTAAGTAATCAATTGCTTATAGCCATAGGTAGGGGTGAGCAATAAAATCCGCGTACCCAGTACTGGAATCAGAACTGTTTTTGAACCGTTAGTTTCGAATCCGGAACCAGTCAATCAATTCCAATTCCGGTTCCCAAAAATAGAAATCGGTATCAATCAATTTCAATTCCAATTCCTAGATTTTAGGAACCGAAACCGGTTAGATTACCCGGTGTAAAAATACTTCCTTAGCCATAGGAGTCTACTACATAAAACTCTTAACTTTTTACTTTTGATAATGTTATTTATGCGTAAGTAATCAACTACTATAGGCCTGGAGTCTACTAACATAAAAACTCACAACTTTTGCTTTTGTTAATTTGTTTGTACGTGTGTTTATGTGATGCAGCCACAGGAGTCTATTGACATGAAACTCTTAATTTTTTGCTTTTGATAATTTGTGCATGAGTTATAAAAATACTTACTTAATTAGCCCATGCGATAATCGCCCGGGTTGGGGTCATTTTAATTTGAAAAAATACATTTAATACTATTCCGAATTAAATTCAACTTTCCTTAGTTGCAAGAGATGTTTAAAATTTGTGTATAATTTTCAATTAGCTAAAAGTTATCCCTTTGTTAAGAGCATTAACAATACTATAATTTGTAAACTCCTATTAAACAACCACCAAACTTTCTATAATTCTTCACTCCAACGAACTCCTTGAATTACAGGACCATCAACCACAATAACACCAAACTTACTCCCTGCTCATGGATGGACACTTCAAGTCTTTAACTTTGCAATATCAAAGTACGTCCACACCAAATTCTCAGATTAGCTCAATTTTATATGAAAGCTTAATTTCCTTTTCGTCATAGTTACTCTACGCATCTTGCTCATAATGATACCACAAACACAATAATAATCCATAAATTGAGATATGTAAGACCTATGTTTTTATTAACTAATTAGAAAAGAGTAAAAATCCAACTTGTCAACTAAGAAATAAAAGTACACCCCACATCACACCTGCTTGCCGCCGGCAATGCAGGAACCGCCATCCGATGGCCAAGAGCCGCCTCCTCATCTGTCCCAAACATCTCCTGTAAGACTAACTAAGAAGTCTAGAAGAACTACTGATGAAACCCTGGATGAGAATATGGTCGAAGGTTTCGTTGAAGACCTTGACCCTAACGAAAATGAGTGCGAAGATGTGCCTATGGCCTCCCCTGTTGGAAACCATTCACGTCCTACATCCTATAGAGCATCCCTTAACCTGGAGGAGCGAGGATGAAGAGGAAGAAGACGTAGTAGTATTTGATGAAGAAGAATTTCCTGAACTCGAAGAATGTGACTCTGAAGATGATGAGGACATGGATACGTCCATCCCATACCTCGCCCTGACTAAGGAAGAGAAAAGATCAATACGTGCTCCGTGGCGGAATGCCCTAATTGTCAAACTTATGGGTAAAACAGTGAGTTACAAATATTTATCTGCTAGACTGAAGAAACTATGGAGTTTAGATAAACCCATGAGAATAATCCAAGTAGGTGGTGGGTACTATGTCGTTAGATTTGCTGCTTATGCAGACTATGAATTTGCCCTCACCGGAGGCCCTTGGATTATTTTAGACCATTACCTTACAGTGCGTAAATGGGTGCCAGACTTCCGACCTGGTACTGCCCAACAACTTGACACCACGGTTTGGGTTCGGCTTCCTGAATTACCTATTGAATAATTCAAGGAGAATATTTTGCTTCGTATGGGTAATCTCATTGGCAAGACAGTGAAAGTAGACCTCACCACCGAGGTGGTGACCCGGGGAAACTATGCACGCTTGGCAGTGCAAGTTGATCTCTCTAAACCCCTTGTGTCCAAGTTCAGATTGAGGAGGGCTGTTCAACGTGTCGAATACGAGGGTATCCATCTAGTATGCTTCCATTGTGGTCTATACGGACACAAGATGGACACTTGCCCAGTATTGCAAGGCAGTTCTGAAGCTCATCCAGTTAACCCTATCCCCGCACAGCAGCAAAGGGATTGGGAAAATGGGGCTGATTTTGGGGCATGGATGGTTGTTCAAAAGAAGACATTCCGTAAAAAGAACTCACAAACTGGAAATGGGAAGAGTGGTGAACCAAATACAAACTCCAGGCAAGACGTGTCCACAACTCCCCGCAATACCAATCCTAGGCCAAGGGTGGTCCGGTCTAACCTTAGTTCACGCTTTGGGGCGTTGGCGGAAATTGAGGAGGGAGTCCCCGGGGATTCGGTTGAACATGAGTCTACTGAGCAACATACAACGGTGAATACGAGTCATATGGACCCTGGGAGTAACACCAATTCGCAACCTATGTCACCACGATCATTGGATGGTCGGAGATCAAAAAACGCTACTAGTGCTAGAGGCACCGGAGGTGCTCCGGCTAGCAAGGATGGTGAGCACCTTGTCATCAACAACCCATCTTTTGAAAGAGAGAGGAGACTTGTATCGAGAACCAGTGGTATGCCCAGGTCATCCTAAGGCCAGCAGGGTGGTGCTTCTTCTTCTTATGGCCAACAATAATTACCTTCGTCGAGACAACAACGTCCTCCACGAGCTAGTACATCTCAGGGGCCTCCCAGACCAACCCTTGTTGATTACATGCCCTCGGGTCGGGGAAATAGCAGAGCGGGCACCAGTCGAGCTCGGTCACCGCGACCCGGGGAGCCCCCAAGACAACATAACGCACAACAAACTTTGCACAATCAGCCAAATGTGGGAGGGGAAGCCAGCAACGGTATTGAAAACCAAAGCACGACAGCTTTGACAAGCAATGTCGAGGGTGATTCTAGTCACCCTTCGTCTTGATCTCCTTGATCAGGTTTTTCTACTCCTTATACTTATTTCTTGATATTATTTATGAAGATTTTAGTATGGAATGTGAGGGGAGCTGCGAACGACAATTTTAGTCGCAGCCTTTATGATCTAATTTCTTTGCATAAACCACATATTATTGTTTTACTCGAACCAAAAGTGAGTGGCGCCAGAGCAGAGGGCATCATCCGCAAATTTGGGTATCTCAACTCAGTTCGTGTTGATGCATTGGGTTTTTCGGGTGGAATCTGGGTCTTGTGGCGCAGTGAATGGGTGAATATTTCTGTCCTGTCAGCAGGCTCACAAGTTATAAATGCACTTGTTAAATATGGTGATAAAGAGTGGCTTTTATCAGCTATTTATGCAAGCACAGATCATCATAGTCGGGAGGATTTATGGGAAGCCTTTGCAGAGGTGACCCACACACATATGTACCCCTGGCTAGTGGCAGGTGATTTTAACCAAATAGCGTCTTTGGACGATAAAAATGGTGGCTCTGTTAGAATAATCTAGAAAAATCATATCTAAGCTTAGTGCCTAGAAAGATTTAGATTAATACCTACCTAGACACATCTAGAATAATGTCTACCTAGAAATATCTAGAATAATAGTCTAGGATAATTATGAAGAAGACTCTAGACATAGAAAGATCTAGAGAATTGTCTACCACCCTACACCACTATAAATAGGGGTGATATAAAGCATTTTGAGTATCAAGCAATACAATCATCTTTCCACATCTCTCTTAGCATTCATCTCTCTTCCTCCAACATACAATTACCTAGCCTAATATCCTACATCAAAAACCTAACAGTGGTATCAGAGCCTACTAAACTCAAGACCTCCACAAACAAATTTACCCCATACCAAATTCTCCCTTACACCACCACAAAAATCTTATGGCATCATCACCATCAACCTCAAACACTACATTTACATATGCTCAAAATAATTGGGTACCAATATTCACCGGGGAGAAATATGATTATTGGAGTATTCAAATGAGGACCTTGCTAATGGCACAAGGCCTCTGGGATTTGGTACAAAATGGGTATCAAGCACCAAAAGATGTTACCGAATTAGCATCTTGGGATGAAAATAAAAGAAAACAATATGAAGAAGATCAAAGGCGGGACTCTGCTGCACTATCGGTCATCCATCGGGGAGTTGCAGAAACAATCTTCCCAAGAATTATGGCTGCAACAACGGCCAAGGAGGCTTGGAGTAATCTACAAAAAGAGTTTAAGGGCTCCGATAAGGTAATTGTCATTAAACTTCAATCTCTTTGGAAGGATTTTGATACATTATTAATGTCGGAAGGAGAAACAATTCAAGCATTCTTTACCCGTGTCTCTAATATCACTAATCAAATTCGTAGCTATGGAGACACCATTCAAGATCTAAAAATCAAACAAAAAATATTAAGAAGCCTTCCGGCAAAATTTGATCATGTTGTGGCTGCAATAGAGGAGTCTAAAGATTTATCTACGCTAACCTTAACTGAACTAATGGGTTCACTCCATGCACATGAAGAGAGAATGCGTAGATTTGAAAATGAGCCACTAGAACAGGCTTTCCAAGCCAAATTGAAATTCTCTTATAATAGAGAAAATAAAAATCAATATAGCCACGGTAAAAATTTCCAACAAAAAAGAGGAACATCAATTAACCGTGGTAGGGGGAGAGGTGATTATAGAAATCATGGGGACCGAGAAAACATTCAATCGAGTTCCTATTGCAAATTATGCAAGAAAAATAATCACGACACAAAAGATTGCCGGTTTAAATGCAAAAAATGCAAAAGACACACCCATCTTGAAAAAGATTGTTGGTTCCGGCAAAAAGATAAGGCTAATTTCACAGAGAAAAATGACCCTTCTAATCAATTGTTTTATTCTTGTCTAAATGCCCACCAAGAATCCTCTGATATTTGGTATTTAGATAGTTGTTGTTCAAACCACATGACAAGCGATAAAAAAGCGTTTGTCAAATTTGATGAAAATGTTAATTCTCAAATTACTCTTGGTGATGGAAGATCTCAAGATGTAGCAGGGAAAGGGACAATCGCCGTTAAAACTGAAAACGGCTCATCCAAAATCATTGATGATGTTTTATATGTCCCGGGCCTTGCTCAAAATCTACTAAGTGTGGGCCAGTTAGTCCAAAGAGGCTACATGGTTAAATTTGATGAGGATAAATGTATCATATATGACAAGAAAAAGGGTCAATTAGTCACAACAGTAAAAATGGCCTCAAATAAAATATTTCCATTAAGAATGCCACTAAAGCAAAAAGTTGCTTTCAATTGCACAAGTGACGATTCTACATTGTGGCATTGGAGATTCGGGCACTTACACTACAAGAGTCTAAAACTCTTAAATCAAAAGGAAATGGTGATTGGCCTTCCCCCAATAAATGATGAAAAGAAAATATGTGAAGGCTGTATTTATGGAAAAATGCATAGATTGCCATTTCCTAAGACGTCTTGGAGGGCCAAGGCTCCGTTAGAGCTTGTTCATGCAGATATTTGGGGCCCAGCCAAGAACAACTCTATTGGCGGTAGAAGATATTTTCTTCTATTTGTGGATGACTATACCCGCATGATGTGGGTATATTTCTTAAAGTATAAATCAGAGGCATTCTCATTCTTTGTCCAATTCAAGGCTCTCATGGAAAAACAAAGTGGACATCCTCTTAAAACTCTTAGAACAGATCGTGGAGGAGAATTCACAAGCACTAGATTCCTTAGCTTTTGTAAGAAGCATGGAATCAGAAGAGAATTAACCGTAAGACGCACACCTCAACAAAATGGTGTAGCGGAAAGAAAAAATAGAACAATTGCATAAATGGCCCGCAGCATGCTACAAGCAAAGAATTTGCCCAAATACTTTTGGGCTGAAGCTGTCCATACAGCTGTTTATATTCTAAACAGATCTCCAACAAAGGCGGTTCAGGATATGACACCCTACGAGGCTTGGTACAAAAGAAAGTCCGTAATTGAGCACCTTAGAATTTTTGGGTGCGTTGCCTATTCCCACATTCCAAAGGAGAACCGAGAAAAAATGGATGAAAAGGGAGAAAAATGTATCTTTATTGGATACAGTGATGAATCAAAAGGATACTGCCTCTACAAGCCTAATTCCAAGAAGTTGATCATTTCAAGAGACGTCATATTCGATGAAGTTGCAGAATGGAGATGGACAGAACACGCTCCGCAGCCAGCCATAGAAGAATATTCTCCATCTAGCTCTTCTCAGGGAGTTCGTGATCAAGGAGAAGCACCTTCATCTCCGAGGATTCCAACAGGCCCGAACTCACCAAATTCATCTCCAAGATCAAGTCTCACAAATTCTCCTCAACCAGTGCGCCGCTCACAACGAGATCGTCACCCTCCGACTTACTTGGAAGATTATCAATGCAATCAAACAACCACGGAATTTGCATTATTTGCCAGTGAGCCACAAAACTTCCAAGAAGCAGCAAAAGAAGATAAATGGATTGAAGCCATGACCGAGGAGATCAGAATGATCGAGAAGAATGACACATGGGAGCTCGTAGACAGACCCGAAGCAGAAAAAGACTACATGCTCAACGGATATACCGATAGCGATTGGGCAGGATGCATCGATGACAGAAAAAGTGCAAGGGGTTACATATTTCAACTTGGATCAAAAGTCATCTCATGGTCGTCAAAGAAACAAGCAACAGTGGCACTATCATCGGCAGAGGCAGAGTATGTAGCAGCTACAAGCGCAGCATGTGAAGCAGTATGGTTACAAAGGATATTGGCGGATCTACAACATGCCATGGATGGACCAACAATAATATATTGCGACAACATGTCAGCCATCGCAATGACCAAAAATCCAGTCTTCCACAGCCGATCAAAGCATATCGAGATACGGCATCACTTCATACGAGAGTTGGTTGAACAACAGGAGATCGAGGTACAATTCTGCAAGACGGGGGAGCAACTCGCAGACATATTTACCAAGGCATTACCACCAAAAAAATTCATGCACTTCAGAGAACAACTTGGAGTTCAAGATTTTTTCTAGATTAGGGGGAGTGTTAGAATAATCTAGAAAAATCATATCTAAGCTTAGTGCCTAGAAAGATCTAGATTAATACCTACCTAGACACATCTAGAATAATGTCTACCTAGAAATATCTAGAATAATAGTCTAGGATAATTATGAAGAAGACTCTAGACATATAAAGATCTAGAGAATTGTCTACCACCCTACACCGCTATAAATAGGGGTGATGTAAAGCATTTTGAGTATCAAGCAATACAATCATCTTTCCACATCTCTTTTAGCATTCATCTCTCTTCCTCCAACATACAATTACCTAGCCTAATATCCTACATCAAAAACCTAACAGGCTCCAATAATAATATGGGCAGAATGGTGAAGTTTACAGAATGCATGGATGAATGTAATTTAGTTGATTTGGGTTTCGCCGGGCCACGTTTTACTTGGTCTGACTCTTGGGATACTGGTAGGCGTATTCTAGAACGTTTAGACAGAGCCCACGCAAACCCGACATGGAGAGATATGTTCCCTCATGCAGTTGTTCGGAATCTTCCCCGCCGCTCCTCGGATCATTTACCAGTCCTTGTTGATTGTGAACCTTACACTCCCACTCCGCCGAGCTCCCGACCATTCCGTTTCGAATCGTCGTGGCTTGCTCACGGGGATTTCCAGAGATTTATGACAGATACATGGGATACGGGACCCCAGGACTTTCGGGGGAAGATTGGTCACTTTGTTCAGAATGTCAAATCATGGAGCCAAGATGTTTTTGGTTCTATTCACAAACGAAAGAAACGCTTGCTCGCAAGGCTGGGAGGCATTCAGAAAGCTCTTGAACAAGGATGGAATGGTTACCTTATTCACCCAGAGAAGAAACTTCGGATTGAGTACGAAGAAATCCTTATGCAGGAGGAGATTCACTGGTTGCAACGTTATAAGGGGCGACTCATTGTGGATGGTGAGCGAAATACTCGCTTTTTCCATCTGTCCACTATTTTCCGTAGGGGGAGAAATAAAATGGGAGCACTCATGGATAGTTCAGGTTCTTGGGTTGTTGATGACCAGAAATCCTTATGCAGGAGGAGATTCACTGGTTGCAACGTTATAAGGGGCGACTCATTGTGGATGGTGAGCGAAATACTCGCTTTTTCCATCTGTCCACTATTTTCCGTAGGGGGAGAAATAAAATGGGAGCACTCATGGATAGTTCAGGTTCTTGGGTTGTTGATGACAAGGCTCTTAAAATTCTTGCTCGTGATCATTTTGCTAGCTTATTTACAGAGAACGGGCCTTCGAATGTCCCTGTGTATCCCGCAGCATGCTTTCCGCCCATTGACAGTAATAATCTCCAGTTTCTAGCTACACCAGTGGAGGATATTGAGGTCCGTAACGCGGTCTTTCAAACGGGGCCTTTTAAAGCACCGGGTATGGATGGAATTGCTCCAGTCTTTTTCCAAAAAAATTGGCATATAGTGGGGGGAAGCTTGTGTGATCTTGTGAAAGAGGCTTTCTCTACAGGAACCATTCCGGATGGAATTAACAACACTCTTATACGCTTGATACCGAAGAACACTAATCCTGAACGGATAACAGATTATCGTCCTATCAGTCTACTGAATGTTTGCTTTAAAGTCATTACGAAGGTGATTGTAAATCGCCTTCGGCCACTTTTGCAGGGATTGATTTCTCCCCTACAATCGAGTTTCCTTCCGGGACGCAGCACAAATGATAATATTCTATTAGTGCAAGAGCTCATGCATACCTTTCGACGAAAAACTGGATCTTCGGGTCTGATGGCGGTTAAAATCGACCTCTCCAAAGCTTATGCCAGACCGAGGTGGTCATTTATCGAGGACACTATGCGTCAATTATTGTTGCCTTCAAATTTAATATCCTTGATTATGCATGCGGTATCCTCTGCAAGTATGAGCCTTTTGTGGAATGATGAGGTGCTGGAATCTTTTGCTCTGCCGCGAGGGGTTCGTCAAGGGGACCCACTCAGCCCTTACCTCTTCATCCTTTGTTTGGAACGCCTCTCCCAGGTAGTTACAAAGCTGGTAGAAACTGATTTATGGCACCCCGTTTCTTTCTGCCGTGGAGGCCCTCGGGTTTCACACGTCTTTTTTGCGGATGATTTATTCTTCTTCTCTGAAGCCTCTGCACATCAAATGGAAGTTATAATGAATACCCTTAATGATTTTGGCGCCGCCTCGGGGCAAGTTATTAATTGGGAAAAATCTGCCATCTATTTTTCTCCGAATACTCACCCTAGCGTCACTAATAATCTGTCTTCGTTGAGTGGAATTCCTTCAACCACAAATTTGGGAACCTACTTAGGAGCTCCAATCATCCATGGGCGTGTATTCAAAGCCAATTATGACAATATTCTGGTGAAAATTCAGAATAAACTAGCATCATGGAAAGCGAAGGTGCTCTCCTTACCAGGACGGGTAACTATTGCACAATCTGTCCTTGCTGCTATCCCCAATTATATCTTCCAATCTGCACAAGTTCCGCTTGGGATATGTGATGAGATTGATAGAATCATTAGGCGTTTCATTTGGGGTGGCTCGTCGGGAGCACGGTCAGTACATTGGATCTCTCGGAATCAGTTGTGCCAACCCAAAGAGAATGGCGGCTTAGGCCTTCGCGGGGCTCGTCGGAGCAACGAAGCCAACTTGGGTAAGCTAGGTTGGAAGGTAGCTACTGGACATAATGCTATTTGGTCAGGCCTTCAGAGATAAATACCTCAAGGGGCAAGACGCTCTTCTCTTTACGCCAAAGCCCGGATCATCGAGTATCTATAGGGGAATTGCAACTGGGCTCAGCGTGGTTCAACAAGGAGCTCGTTGGACAGTGGGTAAGGGGGCCAAAGTGCGGTTTTGGTCGGATGCTTGGGCAGATGCGCAACCCTTATCCTTTTGGAGTTCTCGAACCATTGATGCAGTAGAAGCTCAAGCAAAAATTTGTGAATTTGTGCTCGAGGATGGGAGCTGGAATTGGGACATGTTCAGTCAGTACTTACCCCATTCCTTAATATTGAAGATTGCTAGTATTCCTGTCCTTGCAAACAGCTCCGTGGAAGATTCATTATATTGGGATGCTTGTTCCTCGGGTGAGTACTCTGTCAAAACAGGCTATGACCTGCTGCAAGATGCGCTTGCTCCTTCCCCTGCTCAACATAGTAGATGGGACTTAATTTGGCATCTAAAAGTTTCAAGGAGAGTGCAGTTCTTCTTATGGAGAATGATAAATTTTAATAATTGGGCCTTAACAAAGTGAGCACACATACAAGACAAGTGAGGTTCCAACCCAAAACCAATTGGCAATGGGTGGAGTAACCCACTTCCTTATATGTATGCTCAAGACCCTTTAATCTTTCCATGTGGGACATTAACCCACTTCAACACCCCACCTCACGCAAAGACCGATCATGGGCTGAAGCGTGGACCAATCAAAGCCTACTCTATGGGCCAGTCACACGCGCGTGGGCCAACAAGGGGGTCATAAAGGCAGGACCAAGCCCGCTCTGATACCATGATAAATTTTAATAATTGGGCCTTAACAAAGTGAGCACACATACAAGACAAGTGAGGTTCCAACCCAAAACCAATTGGCAATGGGTGGAGTAACCCACTTCCTTATATGTATGCTCAAGACCCTTTAATCTTTCCATGTGGGACATTAACCCACTTCAACAGAGAACAACACTTGATCGTTTGGCGACAAATGCACAGCGAACACGACGAGGTTTTACAGTCTTTGCTGAATGTGTCAACTGCTCGTGCCCAGTTGAGGATGCACTTCATGTGATTCGGGATTGCTCTAAAGCAAGGGAGTTCTGGGATCAACTCCCCTCCACTGTTTTGCCACTAGGTTTCTCAAATGCTCCTTTGGAAATCTGGATTTTTGACAACTTAGCTTGTAAAGGCAATTGGCGAGATGTTCCTTGGGCATATTCTTCGCTTACGCGTGTTGGTGGCTTTGGAAGTGGCGCTTTCCCAGTACATAGACGGCTAGATTTTGTGTACAAGAAAGCACAGGAAGCAGTACAAGCTTGGGATAGTTTTGGTCCATCCAAACTATTGAGAACCACCGCAAATATTCAGGTGTTCTGGTCTCCTCCCCCCAATGGAGTTCTTAAACTGAACATTGATAGTTGTTCAAAGGGTAACCCGGGGCCAGCAGGTGCAGGAGGGCTATTACGGAACTGGGTCGGTGAATGGGTAAGAGGCTTCACTGTTAATGTTGGGGTTGCATCAGTTACTAGAGCGGAATTGTGGGCATTATGGTCAGGCCTCAAGCTAGCCCACACGCTAGGTGTACAACGCCTTTTGATTGAAACTGATTCACAGGTGGTGGTTCAGTTTTTGCAACAGAATGCTCCATCCAATAGTGTTCATAATGGTATTATTGAAGAGTGTCGCAAGCTTATGGCGGCTGGAGAAGATTTCACTATCAAGCACGTGTATCGGGAAGCTAATGCTTGTGCCGATAAGCTCTCCAACTTGGCGTTGAACTTCCCCTTAGGTGAGCATTGGCTGGATGCTAGACCGCATTCGTTGGCTTCGCTGCTGTATCAGGACGTCCTTGGTGTCTCGACTTCACGTTCTATTTCAATGTAGTCAGGGCTTGCCCTTCCCTTGTATTCCAAAAAAAAAAACTAAGAAATAAAATAGTGAAGAAAGAAAGATGCTTGCGTTTTATTACTTTTATACCAAGACTTTCAACAATTCACATTATATAGCCAATTGACACCAATCAAACAATTCTTATATTATTCCCCTCAAAACTATATTGAATAATTTTATTGCAGTAATTTATTACAATCCTTAAAAACGAAATTACATATCTTTATTCAAAAATTATAAATCCAGCTATGGGTAAGATCTTGGAGTTGAATCTTTGATCAATCATCTAAAAATATGCATACAATACAAAAATTTTATACAACATTAGATGGGAGGACATACATATTGGATTAGCAAAAGAGCAAGAGAAACGAAGAAATCTATACTCGGTAGTCATTATTCTCATGTATAAACGTTAAATGCGAAGATATACGTATTGACATTTATAGAAAAGCAAGAGAAAGAAAAAACATGTATGCAATAATATTATGTGGAATGTATCATAAACTTGTATAATGCTAAATTAGAGGAATCAAAACTGATCGGAAACACAATACCTTGCTAGCAAAGCGATATTAGTTGTGGTGATTTATATAGAAGGCATAAAGGATAACCTATTAAGTGTCTTATTAGAATCCAACTACTAACTTGTTTTTTTTTTTGTACGCATCAAACTACTAACTTATCTTTATCAAAAACAAAAATTATCTTTTATCAAAAACCAAAAAAAAAAAAAAAAAATGAATAAATAGTGCTTGTTGAGTTGTGAAGAACTCTAAATCTCTTTTCATAAATTTGTCCACATTCACAAAATAATTAAAAAGTAAATTCATTAGTAAATGTCGCATGCCTCAAAACTCTTGAAAAATGTCAATTTTATATAGACTGAATGAGTGAAAGCATGAATATATTCTACAATACATGAATTTAAAGGCAAGGACATATCACGTATGTAGTAGGGAATATGTACCGATCCTTACGTGACATTGTTGCTTGTAGACATCAATTATTGAATGGTGAAACATACCTACAAAAATAACACCATTAGTTAGCAAAAAAAAATAAAAGGAAAACATTGACATTGCCATTGATAAAGGGGGAGGGGGACAGGGAAAAACAAAGAAAACGTAAAGGGGGTAGGGGGTAGGGGGTAGGGGGTGGGGCTGGGGAATTGCCTCTGAATGGGTTTGCAAATTGCAAGGGGAAAGTTTGTTATTTTTGTAATATATAGTAGTTTGGTAGAAAGATGTAGGGATTGTATAGAACTATAGTAACGTATGTCTTCGCTTTATACTCAGAAACCAAACTATGTCAACTTCTTTTCTTTTTATTGGTTATTCTTATCCTTAGTCTTATTAAATTAAAAGACTTGGGAGGTTGTTTTTTTTTTAATCTTTTCAAGTAGTATTTTTAGAGGTTGTATTGGATTTATCTTTTCAAGTAGTATTTTAAATTTTTTTTTAAGATACTAACGTGTAAGTTGTTTTTTCTTCTTCTTTTTTTTCCTTTTTTTAGGTCTACAGTTTGAGTTTTAATGAAATTAAATTTGTACAGTACAGTTTCAAATCATCTCAAACACTAACAAACTGAATATCTATTTGTTTTTCCTCTAATTGTACATAAAATAATTAAAAAAATAAATTATTTGCCTATGTAGCATGCCTCAGAAGGTTCGAAAAATGTCAGCCTTATATATATACGTTGATTGATTGATTGATTGATTGATTGGCTAAAGGCTGCTTACTTTCATGATATCTCCAATATATGCTTGAAGAATTGGGAATTATTGAAGGATGCGTTTGGGGTGATCGTGATTTTTACATCACTAATCCCTTGCTTAAAAGGTTGACAATTGATGATGGAATGGCTGGAACCGTGTCTAATCAATTTGTTGGGTCTTTGGTTTATTTTGATGCACCTAGTTTATTTATCTTCTCAGAAGATACTCTTATCCGTCTTTTAATCCTACATGGCAGACCAACTTTTATTACAATCTGGTGTCATTTTACTACGAAAGTATCTTTAATACACATTTTTACTACCGTATCTAATCTTTTTACTACAAAAGACACCATTATCCATCTTCTTAGAAGGCATAGATCATTATTTTTTTTGCTAGTCCAATTGGTTGTGTGGTTGTATTCAAGTGACCCAAAAAAAAAAAAATACAACCTATAGGCCACAAGCGGGGGAAAACTCCTCATGACCAAGAATGCCAACAAAAGAAGAGAAGGCTGCCCACGTTGCAAAAGTGTGTGCCAAGCTAATGTTCATTAGTCTAGGAACGAAAACTAACTCAACAGTTTGTAAAGCTAATAAATTACAAATTTCTTCTAAAATCCAGGAGAAACTTGAGCGCTCTTGCGGAAGCCCACATTGAGGTCTGTTTCAATGATGATGAATTCGACGAGGCCCAAGATCTTTGTGATGCTATGCTTGATCTTATCATAGGGGTTAGTAACTGTGAGCTCTTGTACTTGTCTGGCCAGTGCCTGGAGCTGGAGGTATAGCTTAGATCATCTCCAAACTCTGTTAGAATTACTAGTACTTGATAAAAAGTTATACTAGCATTTTGCGTGGTTCATAAATCATAATTGATCGACTTCTCTTTTATTGTTTGTGTTAGGGATTTTGTACCACACCAATATTAGTAAAATTGGTATATGGTAATAACTAGAATAATTGTGAAGAAAGGTTACATTATGGGCCACGGCAAATTTAAGAAGTTGAAAGAAGGAAAGGGTTTGGAAAATTAGGTGGGTTTGTTTTGGGAGTTTAGTAGTAGAATAGTATTAATACTGGTTGGAAGATATATTATTATTTGGAAATGTTATTCGGTAGATTACGGCGAAGAGTTGGAAGCACTTAGGAAGTTTATTAGGAGTATAATTATTATGGTGGTGTACTATTTTATGTGGGAGTGGTAATTTGGAAAGGAGGAGATTTTTTAATTGTGATTGTAGTAGGAGTTTTGGGAGGCCTATAAATATAGGTGGTGTTAGATTGGAGAAGGTGGCTCAGCCCCAAGGTAGAGAGAGAGAGAGAGAGAGAGAGAGAGAGAGCTTCCTTGTTGCAGTTGAAAAGTTGAAGGGTTTGTAGCTTTTCCCAAAAGCTATGTGGAGGGTTTCTAATTTTGACCTCAAAAGCCAGGTTATGAAGTGGGGGACGGTTTTGTGGCTTTCCCGTGCATAAAGCCATATGTGGGGTAGTAGTACTGGAAGGGTTGTGAGGCCATCAAAGATATGAGTGTGAGAGAGGTAGGGTCACTTACTAGCTAGAGGAGATTGAGATGTTAGTATTTGAGTGTCTATCGATGTAACTCTATCTTCGGTGATGATTAGTAGTGAATTTGTGGTTCGTTGTTTTTTCCCCTAGTTGAGAAGGGGTTTTCCACGTTAAATATTGTGTGTATTTATTTACCTTGTGTATTTTATTTACTGTGCTTCTGTTGTGGTCAAAGTAGTATGGCAGTGGGGCGTAAAATCCCCAATAGTTTGAAGGCTCTAACGGGTGGTGTGTATCATCAGCTGCATATCTTCCACAATTTGACGCGGCTGGAACTTGGTCTTGGCTGTGATGTTAGTTGGATGGACGTGCTCATGGAGCATGGACCAAATGGACAATGTCGAAAGACAATATGATCAAATATGTACATCCAAGACATTGTTGTTAATTAATACTCTATCTAGTATTACGAAGTGGAAGTGATTTTGAGTTGTTGAATTCTAAGTGTAAGAGAAGCAAGCCCATTAGCAAATAACACAGTTTGTACCGCACCGAAACGAACAAGGGGAATCTGTGCTCTATGACACAGCAGTGTTGGACTGTTGGGCAGTGCACGGGGCATCAGGCCCACTGGACAAGGACAAGGCCATTGGAATAATCACGAGCTCACGGCTCCAGATAATAGTTTCTGGATGTTTACACAGTCAAGTCATATAAAAACTTGTGTGGACTTAATTTATGGTGGACCAATATTTGGAGTCACCCCCTACTTTATTTGGAGCCATCCCCCTTTAAAAATGGAGTCACCCTTACTTCACCTAAAGTCACCTCTCAAATTTATACTTGGCACCAGCCCTGCTTCACTTGGAGTCACCCCCTACTTTATCTGGAGCCATCCCCCTCTAAAAATGGAGCCACCCTTACTTCACCTAAAGTCACCTCTCAAATTTATACTTGGCACCAGCCCTGCTTCACTTGGAGTCACCCCCTACTTTACCTGGAGCCACCCCTTACTTCACCTGGAGCCACCCTTTAAAATTACTCAAAATTACTTCACCTGGAGTCACCTCCTACTTTACTAGGAGTCATCCCCTACTTCACCTGGAATTACCCCTCAAAATTACAAGACATGCTGGTCAAGTCATATTGTTATTATATAGGAGTATATCCACTGATTATGTAGTTATGAAATTTTGAGCGAAATTAGTACTTGGTAGTACACGTTGATGTTGGTATCAACCAAAAAATTTGGTGTTGTGCAATTTGAAGACCAATTTGTACATGTGGTAGCATTGTTAATTATTGTCGAATATGGAGCAAAATTAGTAACTATGGTAGTACATGTTGATGGTGGTAGTAACTAGGGGTGACCACAAGTGTTGAGGTAACGTCCCAAATACCAAATAATATTTAGTTGTGTTTTATTTTATTTTAGTTTGTATAGAAAATAAAATAAAATAAAAAAGAAAGAAAAAAAGAAAAAGAAAGCAAAGACTCAGTATTTTGCCTCTGCGTGAGATTTTTGTATGTGATGGGCAACTTGTGGGCTTTTGTCTTAGTTGTGTTTGTTTGGCCCACTAATTGTTAAGTGGCCAATGGGTGAGTTCTTTGATTGGCTTCCACTAGAAGCCAAGGAGGACAAAAAAGGGCTTCAGAGAGTCACGAAAGAAGGATAGTGAATAAACAACCGAAAAACAAAAGGGAGAGCCAGTGAGTGAGAGACAAACAGAGAGTGAGAGAAATTGAGTATTTTTCCAAAGAGGTTTGTTCCAGTTTACGGTTGATTCGGCTTGTTCGTGTGAAGGTAATCAGAGTATTCGGATCGGTCATCAACAGGTATTTGTGAGTGTATCTTTGGGTTTGTGGGAGTACTAAATTGAGCTAGGGTTTTGTCAATTTGTACTAGTACCAAAGATAGATAGTCTACTTGTTGTTTGATCTCGTGATTGTTGGCTTTGTACTCTTGATTATCATAGTGGATTATATTTTAGTGCGTGGAGATCCGCACCGTGGTTTTCCCCTAATTGTGAGGGGTTTTCCACGTAAAATTGACTGTGTTGTTTTTGGGTTCTTGCACTTTATTTTTCCGATTATCTGTTATTGTGATTGTGGGTAAATACCGTAGTTTCCCCCAACAAGTGGTATCAGAGCTTTGGTTGTAGGATCCGTGTGGTGGAAAAATTACTGTATTTGTTGAAGGAAGGAATTATTTTGTGCAAGTAAGATGTCTGGTAGTGTGCCCAAATTTGAAATTCCTTTGTTTGATGGTAAAATTAATGTTACTGTGTGGAAGAGTACTGTTGAGGATTTGTTGGTTCAGCAAAACTTAGATGAGGCTTTAGATGAGACAAAACCTGCTGGTGTGACCGATGCCCAATGGACATCAAAGAAGAAGAAAGCTGTCAGTACTATTAGATTAGCTATGGCTCCGGAGATCAGGTATAATTACTTGACTGAGACAGATCCAAAGAAGTTGTTGGATAAGCTCCAGAGTGTATATGCATCAAAGTCACTGACTAACAAGCTTTGTTTGAGATATGAGTTGTACCAGCTAAAGATGGAGCAAGGTACAGTGTTGCAGGACCACATTAATAACTTTAACCAGCTAGTATGTCAGTTGAGAAATGCAGATGAGAAGATCTCCGATCAGGAGGAGGCATTGTTATTGTTGGCTTCACTACCTAAGTCCTACAAGCCAATTGTGTAGATATTACTTGTAGGAAGGACAGAGATTACACTAGATGAAGCAATGACAGTGTTGAGAGAGAATGATCGGATGATGTTGCAGGTTGATGGTATCTCTTCAAGTGATGGAGGAGATAGAGTACTAGCTGCGGAGGTGTCTGAAAGAGGGAGGAATCATGAGAGAAGAGGTGGTGGCCCGAGAAGTAGATCGAAGTCGCGCGCGAGAGACTTTAGTAACATAGAGTGTTACTATTGTGGTGAGAAGGGTCATATTCAGAGTCGTTGCCCAAAGATGAAAGATGATTTGAAAAGTTTCAAGCAGCTGCAAGAGAAGATGGGTAAGACCAAAATTGATGATGATAGCGGTTCCTCTAATGTAATTATGTCTTGTGATGGTAATAAGGAGTTGTTCTTGGCTAGTAACAATGAGGGGAAGGAAAGCCAAGAGAGTTGGGTGTTGGAGTCCGGCGCTTCGGTTCACATTTGTAGCGACCATGCTATGTTTGATACTTTGTGCCAAGATGGTGAGTATGGTGACATCAACATGGGGAGTGGTAAGTTGAAGGTGAAAGGGATGGGTAGCATCCGAATTGAGCTCCATGGTGGTGTGACTAGAACTTTCCACAATGTGAGGTATGTACCCAATGCTCGTGTTAACGTGATTTCGTTGGGTGAGTTGACATCGCAAGGGTGTAGATACATTGGTACGGGAAGGTGGTGCAAAGTATATCGTGGTGCTACTTTGATTGTGCAAGGGAGGAAGGCAGAGAACAACTTGTGCTATGTTGAGGGTCATTGCGTAGGGAGGAGCAAGGCCAAGAAGAAGGTCCGTTTCTCGGACAAGGTGGAGGTATTTGGTGATTTGGAACGAGGGAGGATTTGTTGAGGTAACGCCCCAAATACCAAATAACATTTAGTTGTGTTTTATTTTATTTTAGTTTGTATAGAAAATTAAATAAAACAAAAAAGAAAGAAAAAAAGAAAAAGAAAGCAAAGACTCAGTATTTTGCCTCTGCGTGAGATTTTTGTATGTGATGGGCAACTTGTGGGCTTTTGTCTTAGTTGTGTTTGTTTGGCCCACTAATTGTTAAGTGGCCAATGGGTGAGTTCTTTGATTGGCTTCCACTAGAAGCCAAGGAGGACAAAAAAGGGCTTCAGAGAGTCACGAAAGAAGGATAGTGAATAAACAGCCGAAAAAGAAAAGGGAGAGCCAGTGAGTGAGAGACAAACAGAGAGTGAGAGAAATTGAGTATTTTTCCAAAGAGGTTTGTTCCAGTTCACGGTTGATTCGGCTTGTTCGTGTGAAGGTAATCAGAGTATTCGGATCGGTCATCAACAGGTATTTGTGAGTGTATCTTTGGGTTTGTGGGAGTACTAAATTGAGCTAGGGTTTTGTCAATTTGTACTAGTACCAAAGATAGATAGTCTACTTGTTGTTTGATCTCGTGATTGTTGGCTTTGTACTCTTGATTATCATAGTGGATTATATTTTAGTGCGTGGAGATCCGCACCGTGGTTTTCCCCTAATTGTGAGGGGTTTTCCACGTAAAATTGACTGTGTTGTTTTTGGGTTCTTGCACTTTATTTTTCCGATTATCTGTTATTGTGATTGTGGGTAAATACCGTAGTTTCCCCCAACAACAAGCTAAACTGTTCGTGAATTGTTCGGGTTTGACTCGGTAGAAGCTCGATTTGGGCTCGGTACGATTGGTAAACGAACCAAACTTAAACTTTAAGTTTAGGCTCGTTTCATAAACGATCCAAACCCAAACTTCATGGTGTTCGGCTCGAAAGCTCGTGAGCCTCAAACAAACACGCCTATTCTAACATTTTTTCTAATATCTTGAAAATTTTTAAATAACTAATGCTTGTTTTTCCTAATAATTATTTTAAAATATCTATTTTGTTTGTCATTTTATTTTTTTCAAGTTTTATTTTCGTAAATTTAGTTAGCATTCTCATTGAGTGAACAAACTTTGTTAGCCATAGGCAATTAGGATAATGAACTATAAATTATTTTCATATCATTTGGCGATTTCATATCATGGAATATTAGAGATGTTCTACATTTATTGAAAGATTAAAGAAGAATTGAATTTACAAATTCGATAAAAGTTCGAGTTCGAGCTCGAGTTCGATAATTTTTGATCAAGCCAAGCTTGAGCTCAATTTTATAGCTCGAACCGAGTTCGGCTCGAGTTCGAGTTCGGAAATTTTAAAACAAGCCAAACCCAAGCTTGGCAGTGTTCGGCTCGGCTCGGCTCGGCTCGGCTCGTGGCCAGCCCTAGTAGTAACCAAAAAAATGGTTAGGATAAGGTGTGAGCACATGTGTATTTGGAATAGTAGCAAGTATTTTATGCACGGGCTTGTAAACTAGTAAATAGTTATAAGAGAGAGATAAAGTGTTGAAAAAACTTCACAAAAACTTTAGAGAAAAGAACTTTAGAAGATTTAAAAGAATATCATTTTGGATTTTGTATTTGGTCTCGGCTAATTTCTTTCACTCTCTTTTTTCAAACATCCTCATATAAGGCTTTAGAGCCCAGACCAAACAACCCAGCTTTATAGAGCTCAGATAGGCAATTAGGATTAAGGCATAGTCACCAATTTATACAAATATACTCGTATACAGTTTGCTTCTTCTAGTAGACCCTGAATACAGCTAAAACTATTTTATCCAATTACTAAGAATTTGGGCTTATAGAAACCCATGTTTAATTAAGCATCAAATAGTTATGCTATTGGGAACTCCTCTACAAGTAACTCCTGGGCCAGAGCTAGGAGCCATGAGCTCATATGGGATCACTCCAGCACCACACCTGTTCCTAAGGCTAGTATCAGAGTTCCTCCTATCAATCTCCATTTCCACACGTTGAATCTCCGACGAGAACTCGTAGAACTTCTCGACAATCTCTGGGTCCCCGGTCCATGTTGAGGGTTGAGCTCTCTCCCCGAGGTACTCCTCGTCGGGTGAATGTGTGGAGAGTGTGTCAATCACCGCAATAAACTTGCTGGTCTGTAGAACACTAGGCAACGCAGAGAGGTAGAACTTCTGTGGGTCGGCCAAGAAGCTAGCATACTCAGGGTCATTCTCGTCAGGAATCAACCTGCGCATTAAGACAGGACGATTTGGAATATACCCTCCATATGGATACTGCCCGAAATTCAAGGCAGCATGTTGGGCTGAGGCCAGCCAGATGAGTATAGTGAGGATCTTCACAAGGTCCTCTGCTGTGTTTAGCTTAGGCCACCAGCTTGCATCCCGAACATCAGCATGGCCTACGTTCACCGCCTCACTGTACCAAGCTTGGAGCTCTCTATCCTCAGTAACAAGATTTGAATCCGTGTAGTAGTGGTTCACATAGGAACGAACCCAATTCTCAATGGCCTCCCAAACTAGAAGCCCATCAGCAGCATATGGGTAGTCTTTGAGCAAAAGCCTTAGTCCATGTGGTTGTGTGCTATCTGGTACTGCTATACCTCTGCATTACAATATGACCAACAAATCAATAACCATATATTTTCAATCGAGAACTACTTCATAATCCTGATCTTGATAGTTTTTACAAAGGGAAATTTTCCGTACCTTCGAATGAGATCAGAGGGGAGGCCCTCCAAGTCAAAGCGCCAATTCTTGTAAGCAGCTGCGCTGATCTCCATGGCATAGCGGCCAGGGGTGAAACTAGACTCAATAACACCATCCCCATTAATCAAGCTCTGGCGAGCTAGAGCATTGATGTGCAAGGTATATCTCATGTGTGGCTCTAGGAGCTTGTAAATAGGATGCATATAGCTCAATTGCCTGTGGGCTGACAGGATAAATGGTTCCAATGATGCATGTGTTCTCAACCTGAGTATTCATGACAAAGTACATCCAATAAATCGCTGACCTTATGAAATAAGTACTTCCTAAATTTGAGATAAAGGTGATAACCCACATAGCTTCAAACTTTACTTACCAGTGATGAACAAGTTGGTGTACACCTGCATCATTGGAGCACACATGGGCTTTGGCAAGCTGCCAAATCCAATTAGTGGTGGCATCCACCGGAGGACTCACCACCCTCTTTGCCTTGGAATTGGGTCCCCCTGGGGGCAGGCTTAGCTCGATGGCAATTGGCTTAATGGTGCCTAGGGAGGTCAAGAATAGGATAGTCCTGGTTGCGTATGATTTCCGTCCATCCAAAGCATTTATGCGTTCAAGGAAAGGGAGGTAAATATCATGATAATCAACTATGTATAGCCTATTAGCATCCAAAGCCTGAAAGCAGAGGAACCAATTGTTATTATAACCAACTCAAAAAATCTGTGTTAGCTAGCTTTAGCGTAAAACAAGATTCATGAGCAAGATTAATGGTATCATTGAAGTACCTCTTGCACTGACATCCCATCAAGGTGCCCCAAAATGTGCTCTTCTTGAAGTGCAGATTCTACTGGGCCATAAGTTTCTGGATCGAGCTTGCTTACAGGAGGAAATGATTGCATCCTCTCAATGCTTGCGGGGTTAACGCCAGCTAAAAATTGTCGTCCAAATTCATCATCTCGCATCCAAGCTAATTTGTCCTCTAGAATTCAGGCAACAATTATGTCAGCACACAGTGTTTCCTAATCTTGAGCTATTGTATGAATGTTTATGTGTCAGTTTCACTTACTAGCAACTATCATAGGAGTATCGAATTTGAGCAAGCCCTGACTTGTAGCCTCATGGATTTTGCTAACCACCTCAGGAAACTTCTTAAGATGCTCATCCTGCAAACCAAGTTTAAGTAGCAACCCTTCACTGAAGAGACTGTCAAGGTGCTTAAACCCAGTGAAATCATGCTTCGAAGAAATGTTGGTTGCTAAGGATGGCAGCAAATTGTGAAGTACTGCCTTGAGCCGGCAGAAAGAGAAAGTCCCTGCCTTCGACTCCTCGAATTGCTCATCTCTAGGCACATATATTGGTAATGGCTTCTCTACCCGGCTCTCAATGCTCATATCTAGTTCACATCACAGACATTCGATTTAGCACCATCATTAGAATCTACTTTGTAATTTCGAAACTTCAAATATTTTTTCAATAATTAATCAAAAATTATTTTCTTAAGCAAGAGATGTATTCTAACCAGTCTCACTAGGTGGTCGGCCAGTTCGACACCTTCTGGGGTACGGGATCTTTTCGCCTCCAAGAGTAGGGCGGGCAGAGTCAATTCCCTTATCCGGGTTGCCTAAATCATTGTAGATATCATAGTCACATATCCTATCTGATAGTTTCCTCTCCCCCTTGCCATCACCCCTTATATCTTTCAGCTCCCTCTCCCTCAGTGCTCTGAGTCCTGCAGGTGTCTCATGTGGCAGATAAGGCTGCATTCAGCAAACAACATAATATGGAGGATGAGATTCTAGTACATTGAGTATACATTAAAGAATGTCTTATGTAAAACCGTCTCATGGTAAGACAATCATAAGTAACACTTTCTATTCAAAATGTAACATTCATTTTATACGGGTTAAGTGTTTAGTCCAAAACTAATTTTTTTAATGGTATGAAGTACTATACAACTAAGAAACTTCCAGGAACTAACAAGCTGTCACATATTATTAAAAGTCCAGTTATGCAGCAGATTTTCTCGGCGTATTAAGGATGTTTCTTAAGAACTATACAAAACAAAAACTTGAGCAATACTATAATACTAACATGTGGGATACTTTGATGGAATGTCAGTTGAACATTGAGCAATAGTATAAACTACTAACATGTATACGTAACATGTATGTTTCTGCTGTCCGCGCAATTAGTATGCAGGATGTTTCGTAAGAACCATCCAGAACAGAAACGTGAGCAATAGTTTAAGTGTATAACAACAATAACATGTACTTAACAATTAACATCGGCAAAAGCACAACAAGGACGGATCATACTTTCCTTTACATAAAGCAAAGCATAAAAGTAGTGTAAAGAAATTATGAGGCAATGTAAAATATCGCATGCCTGAAAGTGACTACTGATATAATAGTTGTATCAACTTCAGCAAAGTCTACTTGTATGGCTATGACTGAAAAAAGTAAATCATCCACCAAACTTTCAAAATGGAGAAATGGAATACGGCAAGTATTAACAATACTCCACACTTCTACTATGAATTTTCAATTTTCCAAGCAAAGCCCATGAATTCCAAGTCTTATTTCTGAAATCAAGGTTCAACTCCAAACAAACATAGTACTCGTTAACTTGTTTTGACCCCAAATATTGGAAATTGATTAATTAAGCTTGCGCATGGTTGAAAGATTCAAAAGAGGTCCCCTAGATTTCATTACTTGTTTTTCATATTTATGAGCGGTAATATGTTGGAAAGATAAGATTACATAAACCTTTAACCATGTCAAACACCACTAGCAATAGAATTCACGCTGGTCATTCTTGATGGTTGTTACCTATACTACACTTACCAATGTACCACTAACAAATTTGATGGAGTTGAATACGGTTAAGGGATGAAAGTGCCGACCCATTCACAACAAAACAAATTTAATGGTTATTATTACCTACACAAGTTACTAATGACAAATGCAACACGAAACAAAATATGTCGAACCGATGTAACTCGAAAGTATGAAAAATACCTTATTATGGAAAAACATCCTCTTGCCAGGAAGATCTTTAGAGGATTGAATCCAAGAGTTACAGGGGAAATGAACAGGGCCACATGCAAATCCTTCAATAGTAATAGCCTCTAAGAAAAACTCTTGCTGGTGCTTGTTGGTCACCAAGATAGCACCTGGTATCCCAAAATTGGAATCCACCACAAACTCAGCTGAGTAATTTACCCTTTCAGCCTTCATGTTTGATTTCTTTGCCCAATCTTTCAACCCTACTTCACTGCTCTTCTTAGGTCCTCTTGCTCCTAATACATGTCAAAAACCATATTATAGCATTCATTAGTTTACATTATTGATACAAAAACACTCCTTACATTGTTGTTCCTCTTAGGATTTAGTGTTACACTTCCCATTTATGGTAATTAAGTGCAATCAACTAAGAAATCACCATATCTTTCCTCAACCATTTTCATGTGAAAACCAATATCCTCGTTTTCATTTTGAAGGTCACGCTAATTAATACCCGAGTATTATTTAGAGCGTGTTCTTTTTCGCTTACTCTAATTCGTTTAGTTAAGTGATCTAACATTACGCTCATATATTATTATTCAGTTCATTTGGTTCAATTGAACACGCTATAAATGTCTTCCTTGTAATTTTATAGATTTTGACTCTTCAAATAATATAAAGATCAAGACTTATATCAAGCATAATACTCCTTAATTCACATATTTAGCTTAGTTATTACAATAAAAGTTTGACGGAAACAAATCAACAACTACAGTCCAACAGTCACAAATATTACATTTTGTCACCAATAATAGTGTCTAATGAGGACCACGTGTACATGTGTACAAGTACAGATATTTTTTGGTGGATCTTGAAAACTAAATCCATTTCTTTTTTCTCACACTCTAATTGTAAAAAGTTTCTCGACAAGAAAATCGAGATCCTACTTTGTGTATGTAAAAAGTAGTTTTGAGTTCTAAAGGAAAATCATTAGCCTCTAGATTAAAATACTGATGACAACTTTTAATTTATTTTCATTTTGTACATGATCCTATTTTAGTTCGACTTTAATTAATGACTGATTGACTTAATTATTCAAATTACCCAAAATAAAAAACAAGAAAATCAAATTTTACAGAGAGAAAAAGAGCTTACTTGGATCAACTTCAGTGCTAAGAAGTTGAAGAACAACATTTCTACCAATCTTATCAGTAAGATTATCCAAATGTTTAACAATAGCCTCTTTTAAATCCTCTTTATTTTTGTTCCTGACAGTAATAACAGCCCTGACTTTAACTTTGGCAGTAGAATTATTTTTACCACCACCAATAGTCAAATCAGACGGCTGAGATTGGCGGATCATAAAATCTTCACTAATAGCATCCACTGGTTTCACCCTTTTCAATGATCTTGAGTTCTCTGATCTTTTAGGAACTGAAACAGAAAAAAAGCTGCTTCTTTTATGGCAAAAATTGATCAAATTTGTGGATGAAATTAGTGATGGTCTCTCTAAAACTGATGTGCCCATTATTTCTTTAACCCCTGCCATATCAAAATTAATCAAATGGGTTTTTGAGTTTAAGTTCAGATTTTGTGGGTTGTGATTGAGTGAGTAGTTGAAGTTTGTGATGGAGGAGAGAGAAAATCGAAGAGGTGAGAAGTGGGAGATGATCGGTGTTAAAAATAAAATGGTGTTCAAAGTGGTGAGAGTATATATACACAAAAGATTGGTGATAGTCTGGTCAATGAGAGACTGAAGGTGTACGGTCGCCGTCAACACGTTTAAAATTCCGAGTGACAGAGTAGACTGATTGTTTGTTTTTTTCCCTTGTGTTTGTGTGTGTAAATTTGAAGTTTGTTTGGTATAAATATAATGAGACATGTTATTTATTTATCTTTTTTGGTGCAAAGACATGTTATATTTATTATTCTAAGGTGTTAGCCCAAAAAATGATGGAAGTGATAGGTTGTAAACTAAAAACAAAAATAAAATATGATGAGTTTGTGTTCTTATTCACTTATTAATTAGATACGTACTATCAAGTAGCTTTGCGAAGGGGTTCAATTCAAGTGAAAAGACTCAAAGAGAGCACTTAAATACATGTGGAAAAATTTAAGTAACATTTGGTTTAAGGCATTTGGGAGCTGCAGTGAAATTTCATGGGGTATAAATTATAAGTATAACAGACGATGAAAATTATTACGATTGAATTGAGACTTGAAATGGGCTTATATATTTTGGGTGTACGGTGAAATTATATTTTTCTTGTTTCAAAATATATTTATTGGCCTTCATCGTCATCCTATTGTGAACACAATAATTTCAAACAAAATCTAAGAACGAATGGCACACATTAGAGAAAATCATTCTCTTTTTTTTGGCGGATAGAAGTTAGGTTAGTTGGGGTAAAATTGTAGGGTTGGTCACACAGATGTAGTTCCATAAGTCGAAGCACATTTGCATGTATATGTGTGTTTTCTTTAAGCCAAAAGAGAATCTTTGTTATTAGCCAATAATAGTACGTTAGTAGCTTTTAAGGGTCCATTTTCAAGAAGTTATTAGTAAAAGATAGTTGTTCTATGAGATTTATGTTTGCTGATGAGATAGAATGACACTATAATATAAGATGAATTGATGGTGCGTGATTTCATCATACGAATGTTGGTAGCTTTTGCGGACGAAGTACGAACGTTGGTATCTTGAAAGAAATTATGAGATCTCAATATAATAGTAGAGACGGCTTGGGGGTAGTTTTTGCGGCACGAGGTGGTGGGAAGTCATTCTCGATAACCAAAAAACGTGGATTAGCCTCCGATATCCAATAAGAGGCCCTTCAAGCCTATCAAGGACCTGATAACCTACTCCATAGGCCTCCCATGTCCTTTAGGGATGTCCTCTGCGATGTGTTGCGAAAATATCCACCTTTGTTCCGGTGCCTCTCAAAAAACGTGGATTATAGCCTTCATTTTCGGCTTCTCGGGGCCCGGGTGTCATTTTTGCCCAAACTTTTCCGAGGGTTCTACCATGACCCAAGAGCACCCTCAATGCCCCGTAAGGATCATCCGGATCCCCCGAACTTCAATATCACCTATACCTTTGGTGTTCCGACTCTTACACCAGTGTCGCATAAAACGTCATTACAAGCCTATCAGAGACCGGATAAGCGACCCCAAGGGTCTCTCATGTCCTCTAGGGGTGTTTCGTGCGATGTGGTGCAAAAAGATACACCTTCGTTCTGGGGCCTCCTGTAAGCCCAAAAACTGTGGATTACAGCCTTCGTTTTCGGCTTTCCGGGGCCCGGGTATCATTTTTGCCAAAACTTTTCCGGGGGGTCTATCATGATCTTAGAGTACCCTCGGTGCCCCGGGAGTGTCATTCGGATCACCGAACTTTGATATCACCCATGCCTTTGGTGTTCCAACTCTTACAACAATAATGTGTAGTAAAACGCCCTTCCAAGCCTATCAGGGACCGGATAAGAGACCCCGAGTGCCTCCCATGTCCCCTAGGGGCATTCCGTGTGATGTGTGCGAAAATATCCACATTCGTTTCGGGACTTCCCGAAAGCCCAAAAACGTAAACTATAGCCTTCATTTTCGGTTTCGGGGGGCCCGGGTGTCATTTTTGCTCAAACTTCTCCGGGGGATCTATCGTGACACTAGAGAATCCTCGTTGTCCCGAGAGGGTCATACGAATCCCGAACTTCGATATCACCCATGTCTTCGGTGTCCCGGCCCTTACATTTGTGTCCCGTAAAAACGTTCTTACAAGCGTATGAAGACCCGATAATGGACATCGGGGGCCTCTTATATTCCCTAAGTGTGTCATGTGCGATGTGGTGCGAAAATATCCACCTTTGTTCCGGGACCTCCAGGAAGCCAAAAAAAGTGGATTATAGCCTTCGTTTTCGGCTTCAAGGGGCCCGTGTGTCATTTTAGCCCAAACTTCTTCGGAGGGTCTATCATGTCCCTAGAGGACCCTCAATCAAATTGGAAAGGTCATTCGCATCACCGAACTTTGATATCACCCTTGTTTTCGATGTTTCGCCCCTTACATTAGTGTCCCATAAAAACTAGGGGCGAACGTAGCATGGTCGTGTGGGGATGCAGTTACAGCCCCATAAAAAAAAAGCATTAGATTTTCTTTAGGCTTTGGATGGAGGAAATAATTTAATTTGACATTTGCATCCCCATAAAGCAGGAAAACTGTACAGTTAGTAAAGGATATAAACGGAAAAAGAAAAAACTAGACCATGTTGTGTCAGAAAGTCAGTACGCTTTTAATTAAAAAAATAAGAAAGAGAGTCTTGGCTTTTACAAAGGGGAAGTAAAACTGTAAAAGGAGTTCTATCAAAAAAAAAAAAAAACTGTAAAAGGAGAGAAGTTTCGGGATTCCTATTCTCTAATGTCTATTAACTGATTCACCTACAGGCTACAACTAGGTCTATACCCCGTGCGATGTACGGACTTGCAAATTATCATTAGAAAATATATTTTTCAATGCTATTATTAAATTATTAATTAAAGAATGATATATCAATTAGGTATATAGCAAGTAATATAGAGTTACACAAAATCAAAGTTGTACTGTACTTTGTAATGTCTTTTTTTTATTTTTTATTTATAGCTATGTAATGTAAATTTGCTTATTTGACATGAAATAGTTGTTTGATCCAAAGGGATAAATGAATTTCATATCTTTTATTCAAAAAAATAGTTAAGTGCCAGATTCATAACTATCATCTTGACATACCATATACCATACACTATTCAATTGATACATTTATACCCCCATGTGTTTACTTATTTACATAACTTTCTACAAATGGTTCTTATCCATCTTTGCTTTTCATCGTATTTTCTTTTCTTTTTTACTACAGTAGGTTTACATTATATTTGATGTTAAATTTTTTATATGTGGCATCCCATTTATTATGCAACTGTTGTTTGGATCCATGTAGAGATATCAATTAGTTTTCTATTTCTTTAAATTAAAACAATTATTAAAAAAATTAATTATCTTTACAACTATATTATTCACACATTCTACCGAACACTATATTTCTCCATCTGCATGGTGTGTAATCATGTAATTTTTCAATATTGGCTTTCTACTATTTAGCTGAGGTATGAAATGAAATCATTTAAAAAAATTTAGATGTATGTACAAATATTACCGATACATAATTTTCATCATTTTTTAAAAAAATAATTATTACTTGTGACTATTTCCCTTATTAAATTCATTATGTCTAGTTTTAGTATAATCAAAGGTTAAGTTCATGTACCGTATTTATGAAGTTTATGTTCATGTATCCGCATTTAATTAGATTACATGGTGTGTGCATGCATGTATTTCATTAATTAGGGGAATTACTTTACAACTATATTATTCACACATTCTACTGAACACTATATTTCTCCATCTTCATGGTGTGTAGTCATGTAATTTTCCAATATTGCCTTTCTACTATTTAGCTGAGGTATGAAATGAAATCACTTAAAATTTTTAAGATGTATGTACAAATATTACCGATACATAATTTTTATCATTTTTTTAAAAATAATTATTACTTGTGACTATTTCCCTTATTAAATTCATTATGCCTACTTTTAGTATAATTAAGGTTAAGTTCATGTACCGTATTTATGAAGTTTATGTTCATGTATCCGCATTTAATTAGATTACATGTTGTGTGCATGCATGTATTTCATTAATTAGGGGGACATTACTAACATTGACTTTTGGATAAGATGCTGACTGGACATGGTGATGTGGCAAGCCACATGTCAATGCAGCAGCGTGCATGATCCACTTTTATATATATATATATATATATATATATATATATATATATATATATATATATATATATATATATATATATATATATATATATATATATATATATATATATATATATATTAGATTCTACAAATGTTTTTGAGTATTTACCTTTTTCTTCTTAATCTTTATTTGAGTTAAACATACATTGAAATTTAGTTAACTAGTTTGTTTAGGATTTTAGTATTTCATTTTTTATCTAATTTTGTGAGTGCAACATAGTAATTCTAAGATTAAGTGTGATTGCCAGTAATTCTAATCTAAGATTAAGTGAACCTAAATTAGGTAGTATTTTGTAGAAATTTAGTACGAATTTCGGCGTTTATAAATAAGAAAAATAAAATTTAAATATGGTTTTATTATGTTCTTGTTATTTTAAGCATGAGTCTACCTAAAATTTGTCACAAAATCAAGTGACTTGTGTATCTAAATTTCCCAATTTTTTTCAGTAGTATATAATGACCTCATATTAAATTGGAATAAATTTCATAGTAAAATTTTTGCATCCCCAATATTAAAATTCTGAATACGCCACTGGTAAAAACGCCTTTATAAGCTTATTAGGGTTCTGATAACGGAACCCGGGGGCTTCTTATACTCCTTAAGGGTGGTGCGGAAATATCCACTTTTATTTTGGAGCCTCTCGGAAGCGCAAAAAGGTGGATTATAGCTTTTAATTTTCGGCATCCTGGGGCCCGGATTCTTTTTTTGCCAAACTTTTCTGGGGGTCTATCGTCACTCTAAAGGACCTTCGGTGACTCAGGACGGTCATCCGGGTCCCTTAACTCCGATTTCACCCATGGGATATGGGACTTGGAACATGGGACATGGGCGTTGGCCGCTGGGACATGAGATATAACGCTCGTTGGACGCTGGGACACGGGACATGGGACATGGGCCACCCAGATTTTGTTTTAATAATTTTTTGATGTACTCAGTTCATTTCGATCCATTGTCTACTATGATAATCTTTGGTAGAAGAACTTTATAACAAAGTATTCTCAAGTTTGTTACTAAAAGGCTAATAATCATTTTCTAAGCACTCGGTCAAATATAGTTCAATGTTTACAGTATGACTAACCATAATAAATAGAACTATAATGCAATAAACTATGTTATTTAGGGGTAGGTACCTCTAATTTTTATAAAGGTACCGCAAGCAGTTAAGAGATGAATACATCTATACAAAAAAATCTATAAGCCAGTTTTTCCGTAATTTTTGATGAGACAAGGATCACATTTCAGTGAAAACAAGGGTTATAATTCATGAAAAATGATCATATATTTTTGAATAGTGATCTATTGTATTGTGAGTTGGTCTCACACGAGATTTAGTGATACATGGATGTCATGATATTAAGAGGGAGGTAGCGTTAGAGGGTCCAAGTTAAAAAGATAAAGAGAATTTGAGTGATACGGTCAAGCTAGTTGACTAAGTAAGATAATCATAAATTCCTGATTCCGGCCGTCATTCCGGCTGCCAAAGTATTTTCATATTATGTCCAACTTCTTTTTCAACATGTACGAAACCGTTTGATGACTTTTATCACTTTATGCCTCCATGAAAATCTAGTACGGACCTTATTCATGTGATTTAGCATACTTCTAGTTCTAAAATTCTAATTCTAAATTCTAAAGTGAACACTTACTTTCTTTGATCAAAGTAGTCCAAAGTACAAGTTTCTTTCTTCTTTTTTGCTTTTCACCCTGTTCAACGTTCATATGTTTATATGAAGTTCTTACCATTTAATTTCTATTCATGATGAATTGATGATACACATGTAGTGTACAAAATATTAAACCTCCATAGGGTATGAACAAGGGTCATGAATAAAATTGTCAAGCCATATACCGATAAAAGGAGTAGCACATTTGATTTATATGTTGTTTTATGTCCCTTTATTTTAAGGGTGAGACGTTCATCTAATTGTCATCATAATTAACATGCATATGTATCTTTTGAATTTGAACTCTGAATTATGGACTGGCTACGGAAACCATCCAAACATTGGATAATCATCAGAATAACTTAATCGGAGAAAGATTGATTGTCTTAGATGAGATAATTAAATCACATACAATGCAAGTTAACCTGATTGACTTACATGGCGCCTTTTCTCTTTATGCTACTTGAATATGAAAATCTAGTCCATATACCATATTGTAATAACAACAAATACAGGGTTAGATACTTGATTATGGGGTTTTATTTATACTTTTTTTGGAGGGAGCATTGTTTGGTAACTATGGTAAGGAGCACAAAATAAAGTGAGGAAAAACTTGTTGAACTATGGGAAGCAAAAACCAGAGGCATTTAAATTTCCGATATTTTAATCTGAACTTTGAATATAGAATTTTTTGACTGGAAAAGTCAGCATATACAGGAAAAGTCATTTTTTTATTTTATTTTATTTTTTTTTTTTTTTGGGTACTCCACAATCACATCACCGCCCATAAAAGCGAAATTGAGGCTCATTAATTCAAGTACTACTCAATCAAACCATACAATCGATTACTCGCAAGTCCCAACTTAACAACCGGCCATTCTCTTCCTTCCGACCATTTGGTGTTTGAGGCTATGAGCTAACCACGACTCCAGAGTTGTCCCAAACTAAGTACCATCAGGATTCAGGACTATCACTCATCCATGCATAAAACAATTACTCCATCTACTCCCAAATTGATAGCCAAGTTTATTAATGTCGACTTTCATCGTTAATTTCGATCACTAAATATTTTTATCATACCCCTATGAAAGATAATATGAAAACGGGCACAGATAATTAAAGTTAATCGTAATAAAAATTAAGTGTGACTATTAATTCTAAACCGAGAAAGTATACATATTCGTGATTGTTAATTTTTGTTGGCCAACCCTATATATGAAGGGTCGCCGTTTATATGTTTGTATACTAGTCCTCTCAAATTCTTAGGCACCACCTCACAACAAAAGTCTTGGATAATTTTCAAAACATGGTTTTGTAAGTAATTGTTTGTTCAATAGGCAAACTACTTATGTTGAGACTTGAGTACATCAATTATGGTTAAAATATTATTTGTGTTTGTATATATGATCATTCGTAACCATTATCGATCAGAAAATGATAATTTGGGGTTGATGTTTTCATGTTATTTTTCTTTTGGGTGCAAATGACTCATGTCTCATGTTGATGTTGTTGTTGTTGTCGTCGTCGTCTTTAATTTGTACGTAATTTCTTTTGCTGCTATGGCAGCACGCGTTCTATGATAGTGAAACTATGAATTAATATTGACATTCATAATATTTGTGGATCAATGATTCAACATCGATATTATTTCACTGCCTCCAAAGAGGCTAGATTTCGCCTAGGCAAAGTAGGAGAGGGGTCAGTTTGTACGCGGCATTTACTCGTGTGAGAGTCTCACAGAGAGGGTGTTTTCGTTTTACCTAAGATTTAAAGTGCAACGATCATCGGTAGGGATGGCAATGGGCCGGGTCTGGGGCGGGTCCAACTAGATCCAGACCCATTATATTTTTGGGTTGAGATCCAGACCCGGTCCAGACCCTACATAGTCTATAATACTTAGATCCAAATCCAGATTTGCTGGGTCTAGTGGATCCGTGGGTTCTAAATGGGTCTCATTAATAAATAAAGAAATTTGTTCCTAAATCCTATAATATGCATAAGATTTGAAGTTTTTATTAGAAAATATCACTTAACAAACATATTTATACTCATTGAAAAATAAAAGAAACTCAAATTTTTACCATTGGACTCTTTTTTTATACATGATCTTTACTTTTTTCTTTTTACTTTTTTATTTTTTATTTTTACATGTTAATGGGGTACATGGGCTGCGTCTGGGTCTGTGATGCTGGACCCAGATCCAGATCCATTTACGGCACATGGACCCAGATCCAGGATCCAGATTCAATGGGTTTATAAAAAGGGGTTCCAGACCCTTATAAATGGATCTGGATCCGTGGGTCTGGGTCGGGTCTCAGACCCATTGTCATACCTAATCATCGGAAACTTTACAATAAATAAGAAGTGCCGAAATTTTGATGAGTCATTTTTCTTTAGTTCATTATAATCCGGAGCCAAGGGATCCATTTTGCTTTATGGATCAATGATTCCCATAAGAGAATCTCACTCTGGCCATATATAGTGCATCCAAAATACAAAAATGTCGCGCGCGATCTCCATTACTGCATACCGGCAATGTCATAATACGTCTTGGAGTGGCCTCGTGCGTGGATGCTCTTTCTGATCTGATATTCAGCCAATAGCCAATAGTTTAAGTGCTTAGTCCCTATTTGTTGCTGAAATATGACCCTCCCTTTCTTGTATTATTGTCCTTTTAATCACGTTTCACATGTTGATAAAATAATGCTATTTTTTATCTTTTGAAAAGATGATGATGATTGACATAGGCAAGTGTTTTGCTTGTTGTTTTGTTAGGATTGATAGTTTGTTAGGATTGATAGTTGAACAGATGGCTTGGGTTGTAATTTTAATTCTATTATCAGAGAGAAAGAAGCAATATATTTTGAGTATGTATTCTCTTTCCTAATCATGGCTGTCATTATAAGTTGTGCATTAAGGGCAACTAACGTATTTGAATGGAGAAGTCCAATTGAATAAGACCCTGTTCTCTTCAACGGAATGGTGTGGGACAGTCAGAAACGGAACGGAACGGAACGACGCGGCGCGGATAATTTCAAAAAATATGAGATAAAATGAAGTATTGAATGCGGAACATAATGATGCGGAACGGAACGGAAAGGAAAGGAATAAATTGGAACGGAACGAAACGAAACGGAATGCAGCATGAAAACGACGTAAAGAAACGGGCCTGAGTAGAAAGAGTAGTCAACTCATATGTGAAGAATAGGAGGAGTAACCAATTTGACTGATATGTTGGTCTCCCTCTATCGATTCTTTAATATGAGACTTTACTACTTTAGTTGTTACTATACTTATGCAGATACGCTATAACAGTAATGATAAACACGTGATTATAGATAATTCTTCACAATAAATAAAATAAAAGTGGCAACCTTTGATATTTAAATTTGCTTTGCTATATGTTTGATCAAAGTGGCAACCTTTGAGCATAAAAATCAGGGATTTTTCATTTGCATTCAAATTGGTACTCACTCCATTTCATACTAATCTTTACGTTTTTAAATGACACAGAAATTAACACAATTTCACCTTATTCTTTAGCTTTCGTTTAATCCCTTGGTGAAGGGCATCGCCTATGTTGTGGAATATTTGGATGTGAGGGAATGGGAGATGAAAACTTTGTAATATCATGGCCCAAAAATTATTGCTATAAGATACTCCATGAAAAGATGAATATCACGAAAAGCATAAGAATCAATAATTCAATATAGAGCAATCATTAAGAAAAATGTAACTATCAAAATGGAACATATGGAGTAGAGTACTTCAAGGACTAATAGGGTCTTTTCTCTTCATCTTCTTTTTACTGAACTTATCTGCGCAATACCGACCTGAACTGAAATTTACTGAACTGAACTTACTTTTATTAAAACTATAATTACAAATAGTAAAATTGTACTTTAGTTTATCGAACAATACTGAATTTTCTGAATTGAACTTTTTTTTACTGAATTAAATTTCTTTTTACCGAACTGAATTAATACGTACTTGATAAAGAAGTTGAAGAGAACAAGGCTAATTGGTAAATAGCAATAATAGGCGCCTCAACTTCAACTGACCGTTGGGTCCATTGTTAATGACCATTGGAGTGACGTAGGCTGATATCAATTGACCCACTTAAAAGAGGGCCTGAAATGAATGCCACATTGCTGATACCCAATAGTGCGGTCCTATAAGTTTAACGGATACTAAGAAAGCCCAAAATCCAGTCTAATTATGGAGATTCGCAGATAACATACTACGGCCCACTAGATGCATGGCCCGTGCTTACAGATTGCTTACGAATTTGTTGGTCCGACCTGCCAGATTTTTTATTTTTCTCGATTTGGCTTTCATAAGAATAGAAAAAAAAAAAAAAAGTAAAAAAAGGAGAAGAACTCGATTAAGTACTAAGGAGTTTTATCAAACCAAATAAGTTATAACTGATCAATGATGGGTCGGTTCATGACGCTCGTTCATTCAACCTAAGAAATAAGAAAAATGGACAGATTATTTATGTAAATTTATAAGGGCCGACTCATTAACTTGACCCAAGTGCACTTGCCCGCCCATGTGGCTTGGCCAAACTTGTTTTTTATCACCTCTATTAATGCATTTGCTAAGTCCTATCATATCATCAATAAAAGCATTGACACCATTTCAGTAAAAGATTCCTTTGTGCGTAATGGGCCAGACCTAAAATTTAACAAAGGGTTCTTTTTTTTTTTTTTTTTTTTTTGGCGCTCTTCTTAGGAGAATGATAATTTTCCCTCTTCTTAATTGGTTGGTTTTGGGAATATAATTCTCTCCTTAAACCTTATATAGTTGATGTAGTGTAACTATGTTGTTAATGAGATGATAATCGATCGAATTACTGGCCCTTAGTTAGTGGCTATGGGCTATGGCTTTGAGATATTCTTTTTTTTTTCCTTATTATTTATAAGAAGCGAAAGAAAATCGTTGCTCAGTGTTTCGTAGAGATACGGATACCTTCCTTTAAAAACAAATAAAAAAAATAAAGGTAGAGGTAGATGTAGTACCGGCAATCATTTCTTACGTAAGGGCATACGACTGAATCAATAATCAAAATGGTGATTACAGTTTTAAGTTTATATACAAATTTTTTTAAAAGGAGTATAAATATTGCAGGATTTAAAGAGCCTTCTCCAAGTAATGAGCAATCAGTGATTAAGTTGACTATACATGGAACTATTGTAACTCTCATACTTCATACATAGCCGTAATCAAGTCCGCTCTCTTAAAAGGAAAGTTCCTTTCATCTTCGTATTCTAGCGTCTCATCAATTGGCCTTGACCCAGTTAAGTTGCAATTTTGCATCTTCGTATACCTTTTACTTATTTTATAAGTACTACAGTAGAATTTTTGTAAATTAATACTCGATAAATTAATAATCTCTCTAAGATAATAATTTTGCTCGGTCCCGACTTGGGTCTAGGATCTAAACTAATAATTTCGATAAAATAATAAGATAATAATTTTTCGGAAGACCCTCATCTAATTTTAAGGTCCCATCAAAATTATAAATTAATAATTATATAAAATTACTAACATAACTAGGACAACTTAGTATAACATGACTCTATTTTCGTTTGCTTTTTTCTTAAAATTTAAATCTAGTTGCATTTCATCGATCTCTAACTATCTTTACTGTATTCAAAAATTCTAATGTTGCATTCTCGTATACTTGCGTAGTGCTTTATATACTTGATCTGCCAATAAAAAGCACATTTTTTTTATATGTTTTAAGTATTAAGAATCATGCACGTTCGTTGAATTGAGAAAACTCTCTTTAAATTAATAAATTATTAATTTTTTGATTAAATAATATCTCTCTAAATTAATAAAATTTACACGGTGCCAACATTATTTTTTTATAGAGGTTTTACTCTACTTAGATTTCATGAGTATTTTGTTTACCACGAAAATTGGGGAGTGATTTTGCCAAGGCAATAATAACTCCTTCCAAGGCAAATGACTCAAATTAAATAAAAATTTGCCTTGAAAGAATCAAGTATTGCCATGGCAAAATCATTACCCCGAAAACTTGTGCCAACCAATTTGCTCGTGTTTTAGGTTGTTCAATCAACTTTTTCAAAGCTTGTGAGAAACGGAAGGCACAACCGTCTTTGATAATCGCATAAACATCCCAAATTGGAAAGCCAATTTTGGCCCAATCACTAACTACCTTGATTAGTAATTACTTTCCGGAGATCATACATATACATACCTCTTGAGTCTCAACGAGAATTCCAAAACTTGTTTAAAACACGAGAGTTACTACTCACTTTTTAGTGTGGTACTCTTTTTTATCTTTGTGGGGGAAAAATGGGCAAAATACCTAAATATCAAACCGTTAAGGTGCGTGGTGTTATCATATAATCTTAGTTCTGATTATCTTACTATTTTAAGAAAATGATAGTTGATACTCACACTTATCTAGAGATTGATGTGCATCATCTTCATGATACATCAATTTGGACGATTAATTAACTTAATTGATGTAAAGCATCAGAACATAAAATGGATTGTATTTAATTTGTGAGTTTGTAACCCTTTGCAATATTAAGGGCCAGGGCAGGTGATCGATACACATTATTATTAATGTACTCCTGTTGTGTTACTGTTGGACCGTTGTCTGTGGTGGATGCATGGCTAGCTTATAGTACACACCTCTAAGCTGTTAAGCAATTAAAAATTTAAATAACTATGATATCATGACGACCTTTACATTTCGTTATCATATTAAGACTAAAGCAACCTTCCTAAACTTTGTCCCTCACTCTATTCTCTAATAATATGTCGTTTTGATTTGGGTTAATTAGTTCGTTAGGGGCTGTATTCATTCAAGAATTTCAAGAAATGGACAAATAATGATTAGGCAGTAATACAACCAAATTACAGACGATAGTTTCTAATTGTTTGTAATAAGTCCTAACTTTTCATTTTAGATACATTATATTACTAATTTGTTCATTAAGAAGATGTAATACATACGCTATAACAAAAAATACTGAAAATTTCAGACTTCAAACCGATTGAACTCAAAAAGGGAAATCAAAAATTAAAAGAAGGTTGGCCAAAAATCTCAACCAGGCTCAGAAAGCAAAATTAAAAGGCTGCAATACATGTTTCTGGGCCTCTAGAGGCCCTGAAACAAAAGTTGCAATTTTCACACCATATCACACGAGACACCCCTAAGGGAGATATGAGGATGCCGGGGATGGTTATCGGGTCCTTATTAGGTTTGAAGAGTTGTCTTACTTGCCAACGACTAAGGGTTGAAACACCAAAATTATGGGTGAATACAATGTTCAGATACTCGAATGGCCTATAGGAGGCACAAGTGGTCTTGTTGGGTCAGAGTAGACCCCTGAACAATTTTGGGCAAAAATGTCAACCGGGCATCGGGAAGGCGAAAATTGAGGGTTAATACACAGTTTTTGGGCTTCCGAAGGCTCAGGAACAAAAGTTATGATTTTTGCACCATATTATACGGGACACCCTTAAGGGAGATAGGAGGACGCCGATGATGATTATCGGGTCCTTATTAGGTTTGAAGAGTTGTTCTACTCGTCAACCACTTTAAAGGGTAAAAACACCAAAATCATGGGTGAATAGGATCTTTGGAAACCCATATCAACTATAGGGGGCACGAGTGGTATTCTTGGGTCAGAATACACCCCCCGAGAAAGTTTGCGCAAAAATCTCAACAGGGCATCAAAAAGGCGAAAATTGAAGGTTATAATACACATTTTCTAGGTTTTCGAAGGCTCGGAAACAAAAGTTGTGATTTTTGCACCATATCACACAGGACGTACATCTTTAAGTAAGGGAGGACGTCAGGGATGGTTATCGGGTCCTTTTTAGGGTTGGAGAGTTGTTTTACTCGTCAACCACTTTAAAGGGTCAAAACACCAAAATCATGGTTAAATGGGATGTTTGGTGACCCATATGAACTATAGGGGGCACGAGTGGTCTTCTTGGGTCAGAATACACCCCCCGAAAAAGTTTGAGCAAAAATCTCAACCGACATCTGAAAGGCGAAAATTGAAGGTTATATATGATACACGATTTTAGGGCTTCTGTAGGCCCCATAACGGAAAGTTATGATTTTTGCATCACATCATACGGGAACTCCCTAAGGGACATAGAGGGTTGCCGGGGATGGTTATCGGGTCCTTGTTACGTTTGGAGAGTTGTTTTACTCGTTAACCACTTTAAAGGTTCAAAACACCGAATCATGGGTGAATACGATGTTCGAGGACCCGGATGATGTATAGGGAGCACGAGTAGTCTTCTTGGGTCAGAATACATCCTCCAAAAAAAATTGGGAAAAAATCTCAACCGGACATGGGAATGACAAAATTTGAAGGTTATAATACACTTTTTTGGGCTTTCGGAGGCCGCAGCTTCCGGAGGCCGCAGAACGAAAGTTGTGAATTTTGCACCATATCACACTTGACATCCTTAAGGGAGATAGGAAGACGCCGAGGATGGTTATCGAGACCTTATTAGGTTTGGAGAGTTGTTTTACTCGTTAAGCACTTTAAAGGGTCGAAACAATGAAATCATGGGTGAATACGATGTTCGGGGACCAGGAAAATCTATAGGGGGCATGGGTGATTTTCTTGGGTCAGAATATACCCCCCGAAAAAGTTTGAGCAAAAATCTCAGCCGGGCATCTGGAAGGCGAAAATTGAAGGATATATAATACACGTTTTTTGGGCTTCGGAAAGCCTTGGAACAAAAGTTGCAATTTTCGCACAATATCACACGGGGCACCCCTAAGAGAGATAAGATGACCTCGGGGATAGTTATCGGGTCATACTTATTAGATTTGGAGGGTTGTTTTACTCGTCAACCACTTTAAAGGATTGAAACACCGAAATCATGGATGAATATTGAATACGATGTTCAGAGGCCCGTATGACCTTTAGGGGGCACCATTGAACTTATTGCCCCCCTCCCTCCTCCCCTCCCCCCCCCCCCCCCCCCCCCAAGAAAAATAATTTGGGGAAAGGTTTCAACTGGGCATCAGAAAGCGAAAAATACACGTTTTTTGGGCTTCCGGAGGCCCCTGAACAAAAATTGTGATTTTCGCACCATATCACGCAAGACATTCCTAGAAGACATTGGAGAACCTCAGAGCTGGTTGTTTGGTCCCTATTAGTCTTGGACGAACATTATACAAGTCATCCACATACTTTTGAGGTTTGAAACACTGAAATCCTGGGTGAATACGAAGTTCGGAGGTACGAATTGCCTACATGAAGCACTGGGAGGCCCTCTTTAGTTCGAATAGACCCCTGGGGAAATTTAGGCAGAAAACACAACCAGGGCCTATGAACCCAAAATTGAAGACATATATGTTTTTCAAACTTTATGAGGCCCTAGAATGAACGTTTTTATTTTTGCATCGCATCATATTGCACGATACACTCCTAAAGGACATAGAAGATCTTTCGGTCAGTTATCAGGTCCGTATTAATCTTGAATTGACATGTCACTAGTCATCCGGTTTAAAGAATCAAAACACAAAACAATGAGAAAATACAAAGTACGAAGATTCGAATACTCTACGATAGGCATGGGGCCTTCTTGGGTCAGAATAGTCCTTCAGAATATCCACATACCACATATATGACTACAATTTAGTGAAGTCGACAAACTTCAGGCAATACACAGTAGGCCTGAGGACACCCCACTTAAAAAAGAGAATAAAAACATGAACAATTTTCGTATGCATGATCATTGATATATATTGGCTGAATTCTTTTAGATTATAAGATGATATAAGCTCGACACCTTTTGGAAAACACTTGCCAAGTAGAAATTAAACGAAATAAAAACTAACAAGAACCGATGATGCTAGCTAGCTTGCCTGATGAATACAACTAAAAATTAGAACAAGTAGTGAGAAGTGACGATCAGAGAACTAGTGCTGCCAAATAGTACCAAGACAGTTACTAGCATCCAATTGTTTCAACCTGGCATTTTTTATTTTTTATTTTCGTTTTTATTTTTATTTTTATTTTTATTTTTATTTTTATTTTTATTTTTATTTTTATTTTTTCCCTCACTTTCTAGTTTCTACGGCCTCTAGTTATGAGCTATCATATCATACTCAAATAATGCCCTTTGCACAACCTGCCTACTTTATTTTGCTGTTTTTTGCATAATTGCAAATTAAAGTCAAATAATGCTCATTCATTGATCAAACAAGCCCATGATGTTCCTGTAGCTCAATCCATATATCTCCACCAAAATGTAGGTAAATAGGGAAAGAGCAACAATGCTAATAGGTAAGGGGAGAAAAAAAAGTCCCACCACCTTTCAATAATTCAATTCGTTTAGACAATTGGAAAGCAATGAGCCTTTGCCTCAATATGAATTCACCTCTATAGCCAACGCTAACATCGACATGACGTTAGGTTTGTTTGAGACGCCTCACATCAAGACGGCCTCGATCATATAAAAATTTGTGATCTGGAAATATTGCCATTACAAATTCGGATTAATTAGCCATGGAAGTTTGAATACACTGCGGCGAGAAGATCAATTTAACCAAGTTGGCTAGTTTGCAAGTTTAAAAGATGGATTTAATTTTAATTTGTTAATGCGTAGATATTACTTAACCACAAATTTTCTTCTTACAAACCCATGGGATTGACGTGTTAATTAACTACTACTAATAAAATATAATATCACCGATGTGAAATGCATGGTAGACAAAATTTTGGAAGTTTGCAAATCATACACATGGTGTGGCCCAAAGAATCAAGTACAATCAAAATAATAATCAAACTATTTTCACCAAAAAAAATAATAATCAAACTATTATAAAGTCGGATTTAACGGAAAACCATATGCTTATATGCTACCGATCAAATCCAAATCTAAGATTTACAAATTAAACAAAAATATTTCATACTACTATAAATCTCATTATATATATCTTACAAATTAAAGTTCTATAGATGATAATAATCAAAATACATACACAAATTTGTTACCAAAATTTAAGAAGAAAAAAAAACGAAAGTAGATAATGTAAAAACCTTAAATTATTTGGGTCACTTTAGCTCCACAAAGTGGCACGATGACCAGGGTAATTAGAGAAAGAAACACCCATGCCAGGGACAGCCAAAGAAGTCTCCATAAGGGCTCTTTGTTGATAAGCTTCAACCGATGCACTAGCTTCAATTATATCTTTAATTAATGATCTATAATATAACTTGAGCTTCTTTAACATACAAGAATATTGAAGCCTTAGCCATCTAAGACGAGCTCTTCGGAAAAGCCTAACCAAGAAGAAACCTCGCCGCGACGCCTTAGGTTTGTTTCCACCGCCGCCTAGGTGGACTATAGGGAGTCTCCGGCCACGCCTTCGTAGCCGGATCTTCGGGCGGCTCGGTAAGGATATGGTGGTGGAGTGGGTGGTGGTTAAGGGTTGTTTGTAGAGAAGGGCATCGGAGTAAAATGAAGCCATGTATAATAGAAACTTGTTGTGAGAAACTAAAATGTTATGATGAGGGCAATATTTTTGAAAGGGCTATTGTGAGTTTTATAAGCTAAGCAGTTGACTGTAATCTGGTGAAGGGTATCTTTGCATGTGTGGTCCCAAGCTCTTTTGACATACTATATGCTCTAAATGTTACTTAGTGCCCAATTTGTCTCATTTATTAAAGGCTGTATACTATAATAAGCTAGCAAGCTACTAGCTTATACATTTATTAGCTTAGTTTAATACTACACCGTTCCAAATTCTTCTTTTCATTTAACTTTTTAACGTAAAAGTATACAGATTTTGACCGTTAATTTAAGAAAAAATATAAAATTTTATAAAAATAAAAATTCTATTACTAGATTCAACTTTAATTATATTTTCAAAAATCACATTTTTATAAATTTTATAATTATAGAATTATAATTATTTATGGTCAAAATGTCGTCTTGAATACCGTAAAAAGTCAAATAGAAAGAAAAATTAGAAAGGAAGGGAATAATCTTTTAATTTTTTTTTATTTTTGGAAGAATTTAGAGTTGTTTAGTAACTTTAGATTATTATAATTTTTTGTAGCTACTTTATGAGCAGAAGCTACCCTGACAAGTTATAGCTTCTCATAACATTTTTCAACGCAAGTACGTGACTATTTGACCCATAACTCTACTAATAAGGGTGGTGGTCTAGTGATCTAAGCTTATTTTCAAATGGTTTGGTAAGGTAAGGTCATAGGTTCGAATTCCCCATTCTCCCCATGCTTTGTGTGATTGTGTCTGTTGGCTTCTAGGAACTACACTAGCACTTTGTTGGTGCTATGTTGACGGGACCAATGCTTGCGCTGATTGGTCAGCTAGCCTGATATGTTCGCTATTGAACACGACAGTCCGAACATGACATGATTGGGGGTGAATAGGTCGTCATTCACTTGCACCCTCTTTTAGACGAGAAATAAAAATATGACCCATAATTCTTTTTTTTCCCTTATCTTCATTTTAAAATACCTTTTGAAGTCATTTTAACTTGTTTATTATTATTATTATTATTATTATTATTATTATTATTATTATTATTATTATTATTATTATTATTATTATTATTATTATTATTATTATTATTTGTGACAATGCCTAATGCAAGGTCGTTTTACAAGTACTTCACTTTCTAAAAGGCTGGAATTGAAATGGGCTAGGCAAGGCCTCAGGCGTATTAGTATATCTTGATTCTCTCTATGCAATACACTCTTGATAGTTCTAAAATAACCCAAGCCCAATTCCGATATCAAGCCTAAGCACAAGCCTAACAACGATAGGGTGGGTCATTTGACTTATTTCATAATAGTTGAGCCCTGGGCTATTGTGTATTTGTGGGGTCAGAGAGAATAAGCTCAATTTACATGAAATTGTGAAAATATGTAAAGCTCAATTTACATGCAACACCATAAAATTCTTTGCTTCACTGTTCATATACATCATCAGAACCTATATGATGGCCGGAGTTTACTAGTAGATACATTGTACATCATACATAGGTAACTTAAACCCTTTCTTGTATACGACTTTTATTATTGGAGTGGACACTATGCTGCCGTCACGGGTGGCCTGAATGAGGGACTTGTTCAACAAGACACTGCCACTGACAACCTTGGCCAGCTGATAAGTGCGGGCCGGGCTTGTAGGGAGAGCCTGCTCAAAGAGCCCGGCCTAAGCCTCGTGGACCCCCTTTCCGGCCACCAGGCCGGAAATGGTGACGACACTAAATGCAGTGTTGAATGCAGAACCTACTAGCGCGACCTCTAAAGCATGCTGAAGGCATCCCTTATCACATTACCCTCAAGCAACGCCTTAACCTCCTCGTAATCACCGGGGTTGACCTCCCTTATCACTTTCTTTTTTAATGTACTTCTTCTTTATGACAATAGAAATCCACAACACAACACAACTCCACACAATATAACCTAACCAAATTTTGTTTTTTCGAAGATTTCATCGATAACATTTTACGGAGTGACTCCAAGGGGTGGATGAGAAAAAAGAGTTTCCATTGTTTTATTCCAATAATCTTTATCCACCACAATTACCACATTTGCTTTGATTGGACCTGTAGCAGGCAAAATGACTACCGGGAAGGGCATTCAAGTGCAGGGTTGATAATCTTTTTGACTCTGCATTGCCGAAATCTCCGGCGATGCCTATCAAAATCATCAATATTCTTAAAACGATTTGGCGTCCAAAATCTCAAGACTATAAAATCTCTGCGTCTTACCTTCGTTCTCACTCTGACAACCCTAAGTCTAGAAATGCTTCCAAAATTGATAGTTGTGGCAATGATGATGGTGCATCTGGCGTCGGTGAAATCGGCACTGCTGAACCAATGACTCCCGAGCCGCCCTTGGACTTATTCGGCGGCATGTATCGTTTGCTTTTATTTGTGTGTTTTTAGTTGAATGTTAAAAAAAGGAAAATCAGTTGATTGCTAACGTGGAGGATATCACCCCATGATATTTCAGATGCCTTTACTGATCATTGACACCTCAGCAGGTAATCACCTTTTGTTGCTCTATGCTCTGGGTTCGTTCATAATAGTTGTTGCATTTTTCAGTTTATTTTTAAATGTTTTTTTTTTTATGCATGAGAGTAAATTAAGAGTTTTTGGCGATTTTAGGTGATGATTTTATATTGCTGTTGGGATTATACGTAACAAATGATGAAAGGGTCCTTACCAATCTAGGTTTTATTTGTCCTCGATACGATGAAAATTCAGAGTTTCTATTTATTAGTATTCTAATTGTTTGTCCTCGATTTAATGAGTAAAAGTGATGATTAATTATTTAACAAGTACTGATTAATGAACTTTTTGTATGAGATATTATGCTGCCTGCTTGAGTATAAATTAACTGGTGGGTGTGTGCGTGTAAGTGTATAAACTCTAATGTATCCATATTTGATACAGTTTCGTCGTAGGGTGATTTCTCACTTTTGCAAACGATCTGCTGCTCTAACACCATTTCATCAATTTCATAAGCTAGCAAGCTGCTAGCTTATACATTTACTATCTTAGTTTAATACTATATCCGTTCCAAATTCTTCTTTTCTTTTGACTTTTTAACGTAAAAGTATACGGACTTTGACAGTTAATTTAAGAAAAAATAAAAATTTTTGTAGAGTCAAAATTCTATTACTAGATTCGACTTTAATTATATTTTCAAAATATTACATTTTTATAAATTTTATAGTTGTATAATAATAATTATTCATGGTCAAAGTATCATCTTGGAGACCATAAAAATCAAAAGAAAAGACGAATAGGAAGGGAGGGAGTAATCTTTTAATTTTTTCTTGAAGAATTTAGAGTTATTTAGTAACTTTAGATTATTATAATTTTTTGTAGCTACTTTAAGAGGAGAAGCTATCCTGGTAAGTGGGAGGGGTCTATGTAGCCGGACTGTATCGATCCGGTTAATCAATGGGTCATGGCCCGTTTACACTTGTAAATGAGATGGTCGAAATAGGCCGGCCCATCTAAAATTAGACGGGTTATACCAGGTCACAAATAAGTTGATCTATTTAATATTTTTTTATTAAAAAAACACTTTTTAAATTTTAAACGGGCTGACCCAATCCGTACCCATCCCAAATCATGGTTGACTCGGATCGACCCGACCAGCCCGTTAACCAGGCCTATATGTGACCTCTAACTTTTTTTTTTCTTTATCTTTATTTTAAAATATCTGTTGGAGTCATTTTAACTTGTTTTATTATTTATATTTTTAATTTTTTGTGACAATGGCTAATGCAAGGTCGTATTACGAGTACTTCACTTTCTAAAAGGCTGGAATTGAAATGGGCTAGGCAGTAGGCTAGGCCTCAGGCGTATAAGTATATCTTGATTATCTCTATGCAATACACTCTTGAATCTTGATAGTTCTAAAATAACCCAAGCCCAATTCTGATATCAAGCTTAAGCCTTAACAACGATACGCTATTGTGTATTTGTGGGGGCGACAAAACAGAGACACTCCGGCCGAAGAGGTGTCCAATTCCATATTTGAAGGTGCTGGCGAATTATTATGTGCAGACATGTAGATTTCGCTGTTTGATATTCGACGAAATCAATTAGGAACTTCTTCATGATATGATATGATGAGTATGTCTAAGAATTATTGTCCGTGCAGACATGCAAATTGGCCATATTTATCTTCTCTATACTATATACGAACTTTGACCGTTAATTTAAGAAAAAATATAAAATTTTGTAAAGTAAAAATTCTATTACTAGATTCGACTTAAATTATATTTTATAAATATTACATTTTTATAAATTTTATAGTTGTAGAATTTTAATTATTCATGTCAAAATATCGTCTTGGAGAGTGAGTAAGGATGTGTTCTTTTTCCATTGATTTATTTGGTATGGTCTTGATATTGATTCAGTAAGTAACTGCCACATGACCCACATATTCTCATTGATACAATAAGGTTATATGCTACTCAGGCTCCGTTTGATTCACCTGGATAAAACTGAACTTATCTGAACTGAACTGAATTGATTTTTTAAACTTGACCGTTAACCATTTAAAATTTGTCAAAACATAGTCAATATTGGACTCATTTGAAAGTACATTGTGAGATCTTTCCGATGACATAATTATCATCATGAAATAATTTCGGAATAAAAGGTTATATGAGTGATAAAGTTACACATGAACTGAACTGAACTGGACTGAACTGAACTGAATTTAAGTAAAAATAAGGTGAATCAAACAGAGCCTCATTCTCACTGATTCAATAAAGTCATGCCCTCTGATTCTCACTAATTCGATAAGAGTTTGCCAATACTGCTTCCCACCGATAAGATCACACCACTAATCAATAATGTCCAATAAAGAGAAAATAAAACACACCCTAATGGGGTGATATAGTAGTATTAATTCAAGTAATTATTTATAGGAAGATATGTACGTTTAATGCAATATTTTGTGCAAGTAATAATTTGCATGCAAATATCATACATTTGGTAGGTAACTTTCATTATTAGTACTCCGTATTTAATTTGCAGGCCCATAGACGTTTAATTTGCTTGTTCCAATTCACACCCCAAACAAATATGGATAAAATTGAGCCATGTAAATATGTTACTCCGTATTTCCCCATCAAAAATAAAAGAAATTTGTGTCACTCCGTATCTTATCGGTCTTTAAGAGCATGACTATCCATGAATACAAACATGTTTGTTCACCCCTCTCTCTTCTACTTTCTCACTCCTCCATTTTATTATGAACTCAAGTTATGAACTTTACCCAAATACAACTCTATCCATTAACTCAAATATCATGTTCATCCATTTCTCTCTCCTACTTTTAACTATACCCTACCATATTTTCTCTCTCCTTCCAACTTATGTAAATATTTTCTTTTTTATTTATATTAGTGAATTAAATTTATTAATAAATTGAATTATCATTTAATATACATTTTAATAAAAATCGACACTAATTAAATTAAAATTAATTAATTTTTTTTTTGAAATTTTAGAGCAAATATGAATTCTAAGATGAATAAAAGCAATTTAGGAGAAAAAAATGGGTGATTTTCAGATTTGTGCCACAAAATTTCAAGATTGGTCTCATTTTATAAATCACAAAAAATATAGTCATTAGTATCCTTTTTTATAATTTTTAGATTTTTTTTTATTTATAACCGTTGCAAAATCACAACGGATTAATTTTGCGAGACGAACCAGGGCCTAACACGTGGCGCGCCAGGACAGGCGGCCTGACGCACGTGTTATTTTTTTTTTTGGTTCAAAGCGTTGCGTTTTGCAGCATTTGAACCAAAAAAAAAAAATTCACGCGGTCCCCCCCGGAACACGCGTTAGCTGTCCGTGCTGTCCCCACCCCATGAACGCCCTTTCCCCGTTCGTCCCAAGGCAATTTGGTGAACATTTTGACCCAAGTTCATCCCTCTTTCTCCCTCCTCTCTCTTATGAACTTTTGATAAACATGGATAGTGGCCCTTTTATTTGTTTACCACTCTCTCTCTTCCTCTATGAACTTGGTGATAACATGAATAGCCATGCTCTAAGGGTTACGGCCCGAGGAACACGTTACTAAATCCAAGACATGTCACAGACATGTTCCAACTGGCCTGAATTCCTGATGATTCATATGCGTTTCTTGAGTTTTTCCTCCTTTAAACAAAAACGATAATTCTTTCCCTCTTCATGTTCACTAATTAATTTGTGCTTATGCTTACAGTGCTTTTAATCATGAGTAGTCCAAAAACAAGCACGAAAATTATAAATGAAAATCCAAAATTTTAACAAACAATGCGAAAAATATCAAATAAAATATTGTGAACAACGCAAAATATCAATTCCTCTCCAAATAAATTGTTCTGATCTTTTTCTAGTCTGATATTGATTTTACTTGTTTCTGGCGTTAATCATCCAGACAATTAATAGCTTAAATGTTTACCTCACAACACTTGTTATCAAAAAAATTAAAATCGGATGCTTAAACAAGCAAAGAAGATGAACAAAGATGATTTTGGCATAAATGGCTACTGGGTTTCTTTCCTTACATCTTAACCGAACATGAACATTACACCTTCAAAACACAAACAAACAAAGTGATCATTACACCTTAATTCATAACAAAACAAACAAAAAAAAAAGTAAAGCGAGAAAACATATCATTCATTCAACCGATCGAATTCCATTGATCACCCTTCAAGCTTCAACAATCGGTGAAAGGATCCGATATATCAACATACCCTCCATCCAAAGACTTATCATCATCAGCACCATCATCAACGTTGTCCCGGCCATCTTCAAACCTCTGCACACCACCACCACCGGGTCCTCTACCTCCAGTAACCAGCCTGTTGAGCTCCTTCTTTTCCTCAAGGATGCAATGCAGCACCTTAGCAAGTTCAGCCGTTACCATTTTCTGTGACCCATCCTTTCCTGAAACTCCAAATTTCATCTTCATTTTTTCACCATTTCCATGTCACCATCAACTAAGGTAGAGTTCACAACGGCTGCTCCCATCAGTGTCGAATCGATCATGACGGAAGTTGCCGCCATGAGTCCCGCCTTCTCGAGCAAGTCATTTTTCAACTCGGTTCCACTTCCTGTTCCACCATCATCCCTCTCCAAGTTGGCTTGTGATATCTCTTCAGCTTCCGAAAGGGACATTTCTGTCTTTATAACGAATCTGGGGACTTTTGGATCTGACACAAATTTCACGTTTTTAGTTCCCATTTTTTTGAAAAAGTTTGACGCCATTGTTGCTGTTTCTTCCTTTCTGGGTTCTCGGTTTTGGGGGAGACTAGAGAAGCTGTGTTATACTCCACCACTGGCTACCTACCTCCTCTTTATAAAACCCTACTTGAACTTTTTTCTTTCTTAATCCAATCCACACCCACTCAAAACAAACCCAGGAAAAGTATCGGACAAATCAAACCCGTCACCACCACCGCCATTACGTCCACCATCACCACCTCTTGGACCCTCATAATCAGTCTTCTCTCCCACATTACCATCACCGCCGCTGTCATCTCTGCGGCCGTCGCCATGGGTGACCTTGATGAGAGACACTTGTTGAGAACCGCAGTGACAGTGAACAGCCTTGACTAGCTCATAAGTGCGGGCTCGACCATGTCACTGTCTACCATGGTCTAGTTCACTACTTGTAACACCCCAGCTTTTGGGACCAATAAAACTTTTATAAATCAATAATATTTACAACAGCGGAAGACTGTATACAAAATCCAGGGCGTTATCGCCACACTCACTCCAATGAATGAGTGCAAGGCTAAACGGTACAACTCTCAACATACTCAATAGTACAATAAATGACTACTCATTACAAAATATACAAAACCAACTTCTTGGCAGCTCTATCAGATCGTCCAAACTTGATCTTCAATGCAACATATGAGCCAATCACCAATCTACTCCCCCATGCAAACGAATTTCGCATAGGTTCATCATAGGTCCACCATTGAAGAGAAATGGACAACAAACACACGTAGCACAAAAGCAACCAGTCAGCAAAGCTGAGTAACTCAACATTCATCGAACAATATACAAATTCATAAATTCATATGAATATATTCAAAAGCTATAAGTGCAATCATGTCACATAATTAATACACAACTTAGGCCTTCTTAGACCTTACACTCAATCCCAAAGGATATAACTATAACGTCTCAAATCCCAAATGCTCTTGAGTACCACTTTGCTAATCACTCAATTAGCCCAAATACTTGTGCCATTTGCTCTTGGTCATTAACTCCTAGCCTTAGACATGAGGAAAGCGAACTAGCAGTGACAAAGCCGCAAAACCAATATCAAATATATAACCATAGCCATCATAGCTAGGCTCTCAATAATATAGCCATCACAGGCTCTCAATAACATAGCCATCACAGGCTCTCAAAAGTCCACTCTCGGACCAATTCATAATCGAATCATTACGAGATTTAAATTTTCATAAAAATAATTGCTCATCACCTAAGAGTCAATCTCTTAGGCTACTCGCCAACATGCCAAGGTCTAAGTAGATAACAAACCTAACGAGCCTCAAACCAAAATAATTTGTATCAACTCATTCTCAAGTTCATACCTCAATTAATTACCCACCATGGGTTAAATCACAAAGATATCCTCAATCACACACCCATTCGGGTTTTATAACGATATATAAATCACAAGTTGGCACGGTTTTCCAAAGTACAATATATTCTCGGGTTGCACTAACTATCACTCAAATAGTTACTATAAACCACTCTTAGTGTACTCATCTAGTCATCTCAATTAGAGTAACAAGCATCTATCTCAAAAATATGCCTCTTTGTATTTAATCCATCAACATATCACAATCTAGCTATAAACTCTCATCGTGTCAAACCATATCTTAATTGAATCAATTGATAATCAATAACATGTAAACAGTTAATGAACGATAATTTCAATCATGTTCAACTATCATGCCAAACCAATCAATACACGTAAAAATAAAACAAATATCTTTAAACATGAAGGTTACACATGAATAAATACTCAAATAACAGTATCATACGTCTCCAACCGATAAGAATGATGGTTACCTTTCGATTCAATCACCACGAATCACAAAGAACAAATCTGAAATCTGAAAACAACAGGCGCAATTTGAAACAAATGCTCGAACGGAGCATCAAACAAAGTCTATATCCTTTAAAATTTGGTGTACAGGCTAAAGACATACTAAAGTTAAATTCCACTGAACGGTTTGAACAAATAATGTGTAGGTTTTGAGATATGATAAAACAAATTAGGCGGATCTAAATCTCGCATCAGCACTGCGCTGCTTCAAGAGAAAAATTGTTTGGGGTATCAAAAGATATCTAAAAATTACGAAACTTTTCAGTCTGGTTCTACACATCTAGTTATTAAACATATCCAAAATTCAAGTCCATAAGATTAGTATAACAGGAGAAACGGATTTTTCAATCCGACACTGTGTGCTGGACAGATTTTAGGGTTATTGTGAGGCTTGCAAGAGAGAAAACGTGAGTGAGCTTTATGAACTCACTAGGGCACGAATGGTGAGGAAAAGAATCAGATTTTAGAGTGTCAAAGGTATTTATAGAGGTTAGGAATCCTTGACCTAGTTAGAATCCTAATCCAACTACAACACAACTCAATTAAGGAAACTATATCAAGGAAAATATCTTTTCCTCTTCAAACACCAATTAATAAGGAAATAAATATTAATAAATATTCTTTCCTCCAAATATGCATATTCCAAATCAGAAAATCACATTTTTGAATATAATAAATATTATAAATATTCGGGGTATTACACTACTGCTGTACCCATGAGTGTGGAATCAATCATCACATAAGCTGTCGCTACAATACATGCTTTCCGATCAGTTTGTTCTTCATATCGGTTCCATCATCCTCCTTGACCAGGATGGTTTGTGCTATTTCTTCGACTTCGGAAAGATGCATTTATGTTTTTATAACGAATTTCGAGACATTTGAATCTGGGATAAATTTTACATTTTTTGTTCCTATTTGTTTGAAAAAACGGGGCGCCATCGTTGGTAATTTGGAGCTGGCTGAGTTTTTCTTTTATACTCCAATAGTTACTTCCCACTTTACTATAAAACTCCACAATCTAACACAACTCCACACAGCATAACATAACCAAGTTGTGTTTTATCGAAAATTTCATCGACAACCTTCTACAAAGTGATCCCAAGGGGTGGATGAGATGTTTTTAACAAGTTCACAGTGAAGTTTGTAACCAAAAGGACGGTTAATGGAAAAGCGACCATTAGAGCTCATCCTTAGGACATGAAGAAAGTGAAAAAGCTCATAAACCAGACAAACCTCGATGCCGCTTTGGAGCGGGCATCGGAGGCTATTATGGCTCAATCTTCAGTATCCATTGCTTTCACTACTTGATGTGAAAGTAGTATATATGTGAAAGTTCGTGAAAAACAATTTGATTAGCTATTTGAAGCACTCCAAGTCCCAAGGACCACAACAAACTAATTTATAATTACAGTGCCATATAATTCATAGAGCAGCTTAAAAATACAAAATTTACAAGCAAAACCCTAACTCTAATCTTCAATCACACGAAACTTTAGGTTAAAACAGGAAAAATCAAATGTATGAATCAAATTATCAAATGCAGTATTTAGGATAGAGAGAGAAAGAAACCAAACCGGAGTGATGAAGGAGAATACAGAAATCGATAATTTAAAGTTCTTCATCCATTATTTCGAATTGTCTTTGCAATTCCAGTAATTCTTCATCCATTTTAGTGTTTGTTGGATTCACTTCCTATTTCTTGTGTGTCTTCTCAAAATTGAAGATTCGGTCTTTAAGAAACGCGTTTGACTTACCGCTAATTTCCTTTTTTATTTATAATTGTAGAAAGCAGTTCGGTCGAGCAAAACGCGTTTCAATTCCATGTACGAAATCGCGTTTCAGTTGCCACCTTTCTCCTGTTAATGTATAGCTAATCAAGTCGGTGTAAAAAACGCATTTTATTGCCCATTTCCTGTTTTTTTTATTTGTAGACTTTTTTTTCATAAATTGCACCAATTTTTTTGGAGCAAGATAATTGATTGGGAAGTAACAAAGCATACAAGAGTTGAATCTACATTTGAGACAGAAATTGAAGGAAAGCTATGTCTAGTAAATTAGTTTTCCTCAATTTCACAATCTTTTTTTTATTTGACTTTTTGAGATCAACATTTATAAATTTTGACCATTGATTTAGAAAAAGTAAAAATATTTACAAAATAAAATATACTATTATTAGACACATTTTTTATTGTATTTTGAAAATATCACATTTTTTTAATAATTTTTTTAGTCATAAAAATATAATTATCCATGGTTAAAGTTTCGTCATGGAGACTGTGAAAAGTCAATTGAAAATGAGATTTTAGAACGGAGCGACAAATTAATTATCTGTGACATTGATATCTCCTGCTCGTATCATTTCCATGTTGAAGCGAACATTACACCCCCTACTCATCAAGTGCCCTACTACTCTACCTGTCTACTACAATAATTCTAAAAGTACTTGTTTTAAATTTCGTAAATTTGGGTAACATAAGTCACCTCAGAGTGACATATACTAATTACTTTCAAGACAAGCCAAAAAAAAAAAACTTTTAAAACAGTTTTGCTTTTTCAATTCCTTAATATTGTAAAACACTTTAACATCGATTTTCTTAATTGGTTTTGGCAAACAAAAGCTGGTACCGATTGGTTTTGTGCTCTTCCAAAATTCCACATATTCATTCAAGGAGGACTTTCGTTATAAAATGAGATAGGTTAATCTGTTTAATATTATGGTGGACTGTCTTCGTTACGTATTGGTGATTTTAACCACCATGATATTCCTTTTGTTGTTGCGCAACGAAGCGACTGAGTTTCCCGAAAGCGAGGCAGGGGAAGGCCTCACATTTAAAGTAAAGTGACCCATTTTTAACCATATCATGACATATTTGACTAGGATTTGCCAAAAAATCTCATCTTTGAATAACATGTTGCGTACATACAACCTCATATGTTTGATTGAGCAATAGCTCTGAGATAGTCTACCAAAAGCTTTTTATTTACTAATTGTAAAGACCATATAAATTCAGAACTTAACTTTTAGTGGTAGTGTCGACAGAATCACTCTTAAGTAATGGAATGAAAAGCCTGGAACAAATGATACGATCGTGATATGTCTACTTTGATTCTTTGAAAGAACAGTATGAATGGTTAGATCTGTATTTCATATTGGTAAGATCATAATTAGGTTTGTAAGCAAACTTAAAAATTAGAAATAACATAGTCTAGTGAAAAGCTGACTTTTTTTTTTTTTTTGATGCAAAAGTGAAAAGCTGAAAATACAAAGAAGATATTTAAATTTAGGCGGTAAACAAAACCTCGACCAAAAGAAGAAAGGGAAAGAAAATTTGAAACAGAGAAGCGAAAAACTAAAGCAACAAGTCAACAAAATCTCAAAATTATAGAGCTTAATACTTAGTAATTTTTACAGATGCACCACCCAAACACGTCCTGACGCACTGCTTGCAGACAGAAACCTGTTTATGTGAATGATGGCTCAGACAAGCTAATGACCATATTTCTGAAACTCCCACTCGCTGTTATCTGCACAAAGATAAAGTGCGTTTAGAGTTTTAGACATACAAACACTTCAGTGTTCAAATTAGCTTAAATAGCCAAAGCCAAACACAAAGAAGATGAACAAAGCCAAGTGAACACAAGATGACTAAGCCACCACATACATACCTAGTGGACAGACTTGACGGGTTTTCAACCAACGGCTAATGCAATGGAAATGAAAGGCATGGTTGCACATACCTGTATCACCAAATACAACGGCGTAAGAGGAAGGAGAAAGCAAACTCAAGCAATAAACATACAAGATAAACCAAATTCCTTGAATATAAACTTCAATAAAGGCTAACACATCATTTGCCTATTGCTGATAATGATCAAAAGCCTACTAGCATCAGTAAAAAGTTACCAACCACATATAAAGAAACAAGATGAATTTTAACACGCAGATTTTGATAAATCACATACATAGCCAACCAAGACGCTATGCAATTAGATGGTTTCATGTATATGTACCGTTTCAAAACATTACGAAATGTGAACTTATCCAAAACACATCTGAGCAACACCGTGCAACATTTCTCTAGCAGACAATAAGGGGTATACTTAGATCAAAAATCTACTAACACACAAGGCTAAACATATCTTTCTCAATTATGTCTGTCAAGTATTCTAAACAAATTTACCACCATGTGTGATATACAATCTGCAAGTCATTTCTAAACTACTCATAAAAGTATATTAGCACCAGGAACAAGATATATTGATATACACAAGCAAAGTCACGAGTGCAATCAAAGACTAAGCACGTTGAAAGGATGGACTTGCCATATTAGACAATCTACATTGCCACAGCTAGGGAGAGTTTAGAATATCTGAATTCTGAACCAAAATTGAATAGCAGAAAAAAGGAAAGGACTATTCAACTTCAAACAAAAAGTTCCAACCATCAGCTTGGATTTCCCTTTTACATTTATAGGTTTCAATATGTTTCCTGTGTTAAATCTAAAATTGTTGACATGTCTTAGTGCGTGAGTGAGAAATGATACCAATTCGAAGAACAATTTGGAGGTACAGCTTTATAGGGTAACATGACTCAACATTGATCAAAAAAGGCTTAAACCTTCTCTTCTATCTTCATTCCGTACCTAATGTCTAGGTAACCAAAAGAAGTGTTGATATTATTAAGTCACAACTCATGCAATCCTCAGAACACAAGCAATCACCGTCGCTTAAACCATAAACCAAATATTACCATCAAAGATATCCATTATTTACCAAGAGTAATGAAAAGGAAAACAACATAGATGCTTATTTCATTATCAACCCCAAAACACGATAGAACGAAGTTTCAAGACTGCAAGGCTGCAAGCTATTGAGAGCAACAAATGAACATTAAGATTAGCGCATATATTCATGTTTAATTCCAAGTCCTATAGGCTATAGGCATACAAATTGTATCCCTCGCTCAGACTTTCTTAATTCCAAGTCCTATAGGCTATAGGCATACAAATTGTTTCTTAAACTTCTAAGGGAAGCTCGGCAACTCGATGCTAAACATTAAGATTAGCGCATATATTCATGTTTAAATCAATTCAATATTTGATCTGACTAACTCAATGCATTCATATGAAAAAACCCAAATTTATACACAATCCTGTTTAGTTTTTCTTTTCTTTTTTTTTTTTTTTTGTGATAAAGCTGTTTAATGTTTATTATGTGGTCACATTGAGTCACAAACTTTGAGTGCCGTTATACAATACAATAAGGCCACAAAAACTAAGCAATTCCGAAATCAAAACACCATGAAGTGCATGCCAAAACCATTAGTAAATCACTATACAAGTAGATCAATCATATTCATACCCCAAGCAACAGTGCAGTCCTCGCTCGTAGAGCTGGCTTGATTTGCTTGGCACTCGATACCTTAATAGAAAAAAAATTCCACACAATTAGAATACACACAATCATTCCATGGTAGAACGAGGTAACTTTTGTGGAAAAATAAGGATGACTTGCGGACAAGAAGCCACCCTTATTCTTCATAAAAGTCACACCATCCCACCGTGGTGGACGGTTTTATACAAGACATATTGATTAGAATAAGTCACAACGCAATTACTGTAATACTCAAGAAAAAAAGGATGAAAATTGAGGATTCAAAAAATTCACTGACAGAGATCCATGATGTGATTCCGGCAAATCGCACAATTATCAACAACAATATCTGCAAACACCAAAAACGATCAATAATCAACCAAAAAGAAGAATGTTTTTTTAGTAACAATAATGAAGAAGAGAAATTGGCGGGTAATATTTTGGTTTTTTACCCCAACACCAGAGAGAAACTGCGTTCCACTTTTTTAACTCGAAACACTTTTTATTAGACTTGTTGTTGCCTTTCATGCTGCTCTTTCCTTCATCGCTTGCCACCATCTCTACGTCTGTACTAGTACTAGCCATAACGTATATTGGAACTCTGAGAGAGAGAGAGAGAGAGAGAGAGAGAGAGAGAGAGAGAGAGAGAGAACGAGAACGAGAACGAAGGTCGAATCTCACTGGCATATAAATTGTGGAGACCTTGGTCTTCTTTTATAGGGTACTAATAATTACTCTTTTTTCTTTTCCTTTTTCTTTTTTTAATTAAAGAGCGTTATATGCCTATTGGCACCAAAATTAAATAAAATTAGAGTTTTTCTTTTTCTTTTTCACCCGCAATCCAAACCTACTCTATCTCAAATTCATATTACTACACTCATAATAAAATATATGTGGATCTTATTTTTTGGGTCATGAATTAAAAAGTTGATGGGGAGTATATACTTCCAGGAGCATGTAAAAATTTGCGCTAATATTCTCATAGGCGTATCATACAATTACCATACACACACTTATTAAGGCAAACCAAAGCTATTGCATTAAGTACGTGTAGGGCTGTAGCCCATTCACTTCCTTGTTCAATTAAATCTTCCAAAGTGATGTTTTCTTAACCATCGCTACTATCCTCTCAAGCAATCCATTAGACATGTCATGATCATAGGATGTGTTAAAGAATAAAGGTCCGTTTAATGGCAATCTCAGATCTTTGGAAATGGAGTAGAAGGAGGGAGGCATATTGGGCTCAGCTCTCGAGATCCAAATGGATTAAAGCAGGGGATAAGAATACTCGGTTTTTTCATGCAGTGGCTTCTAACAGGGCTTGGAAAAATGGAATCATTAGCTTGAAAGTGAACGATCAGGTGGTGTCTCAACCCGATCTGATAATAAGAAAAGCAACTGTGGCATACTTCAAAGAAATTTTTTCAGAGAAAATAAAAGATAGGCCCTTCTTTGGAAATATTGGGCTCAAGACAATCAACAATGACCAGGCAGCAATGCTTGTGGAGAAATTTACAGAGGCAGAAATTAAAGATGCCGTTTGGCAATGTGAAGGGTCCAAAGCCCCAGGGCCTGACGGTTTCAACTTCAACTTCATAAAAGCGGCTTGGAGCACAATAAAGGCAGACGTGGTTGATTTTATCTCTCATTTTTGGGAGACATGAGAGTTCCCAAGGAATCTCAATGTTGCATTTATAAGTCTTATTCCAAAAATTGAGTCTCCAGAAGAACTCAAAGATTTCCGTCCAATACGTATGATAGGGTCTATGTACAAGATTCTTGCAAAGCTGCTCTTAAACAGGTTGAAACAGGTTATGGAGTCTCTTGTGGGAGAGTCACAGTCAGCCTTCATTGGTGGTCATCAAATTCTTGATAGCGTTTTAATTGCCAATGAAATTATCGATAGCTGCAAGAAGAAGAAAGTCAAGGCGTGTGTATGGAAACTCGATTTTCACAAAGCTTATGATTCTGTCTCTTACTTGGTCGTTCATTAGTCAGGTTCTCCAGAGTATGAACTTCCCGGAACGTTGGTGCAAATGGATCTTGTTGTGCTTAGATTCTGCAGCGGTTTCAATCTTGATTAATGGCTCTCCAACCCGACCTTTTAATATGGAGAGAGGGCTACGCCAAGGAGACCCTCTCTCACCTTTTCTTTTCAACCTTGCAGCGGAAGTACTTAATAGGCTCTTTATGAAGGCTGTGGAAATTGGTGTTCTTGATGGCGTGAAGGTATCACCTAGAGGGAGGACTTTCTCTCATCTTCAATTTGCAGATGACACAATTGTATTTTGCCCGGCGAGTAGAAGATATTTGGATGTGATTAAAATGATTTTGATTGCATTCCACCTCTCATCTGGTCTGAAGGTTAATTAACTTCCACAAATGCTCGTTGGTTGGCTTAAATGTGGATAAGGAATGGGTGACAAACTTGGCTAACGAATTGCACTGCAAGGCTACTTCGTTCCCATTGAAATATCTGGGTCTCCCTTTAGGTGCCAGTCCAAGAAGTAAAGGAGTCCTGTTCTGACGAGAATGGGTGAGAAATTGTCGTCTTGGAAAGGAAAACTATTATCCATGGGAGGTAGGTTCACTCTTATTAAAGCCTCGTTGAATAGCCTTCCAATATACTATATGTCAATGTTCAAGCTCCCTGCGTCAGTGTTGGAACAGATTGTCAAAATGCAACGTGAATTCTTCTGGGTAGGGAATGACCAACAGAAAAAGGCGACATGTCTTGTGGGTTGGAAGCAGATTGAGTTACCAAAAGAAAAAGGAGGCTTAGGAGTTGGGTCTCTTAAAAATATGAACTTAGCTTTGCTAAGTAAATGGCTTTGGAGATTTTCCAGGGAAGAGGATGGTTTATGGAAAGAGCTGATTATGGAGAGATATAATATAGGTAATAAAAAATCCTTTGAAAGCTTGCCTCAGCCGAGAGTAGGAGGCATTTGGAAGGATATATGTTGTGCCTTGAGGAATAATAAAGACTGAGAATATTCTCCAAACAGGAGTTGTGGTGGCTGTAGGAGACGGGTCATCTACACGGTTTTGGATTGATAAATGGATTGGTGACTGTCCCTTAAAGAACAAATTCCCCAGGCTGTTTTCATTATCACTTAATCCTCAAGACACCATCAGCAATTTGGTTTGAACTGGAGATGGAGTCTCACTTGGAGGAGACAGTTATTTGCGTGGGAAGAGGAACTCTTTGATATGCTCCAACATGTCAATCTCAACCAAGAGGCAAGGGACCAAGTGTACTGGCGTCATAGCTCAACCGGCAGCATCTTCACTGTGAAATCTGTTAGATATGAAATGTCAAAAAGGGAGAGCTCTACTGTACATGAAGCAATCAAGGGAGTTTGGAGGGGGCTTGCTCCACCAAATATTGAAACTTTTATGTGGCTTGCGTGCTTAGGGAGACTTAAAACGAGAGACAGGCTTTCTAGAATGGGTTTTCAATGCATCCAGGATTTGACCTGCGTCCTTTGCAAAGAATCTGAAGAGTCAACAAATCATCTCTTCATCCACTGTAAATTTACTCAGAGACTTTGGCAAAGATGGCTTCAGATATGGAAAGTAGTGTGGTGTCCACCTTGCAAGATGCTGCAATTTTTTGATTAGTGGTGCTATCTCGTTTAAGGTACGAAATTTAGAAAAGTCTGGATCACTTGTATTTTTGCTCTCGTTTGGTCAGTTTGGAAGGAGAGGAATGCAATAATCTTTGAGAAAAAATCCTGCTCATCCACGGAGGTGTTTGATATTGTTCTATTGAGGTTGGGGTGGTGGGTAAAAGCATGGGACGATTCATATCCATACTCACCGCAGGACATACTGAACAATCCTTTGTGTCTCAAGCTCTCTGACCCAAAACCGAAAGCACGGATTGCTGAATTATGGGAGCCTCCAAACAGAGGAGTCTTGAAGTGGAACGTAGATGCGTCGGTAAAAGAAGGTGCTGGTGCTATAGGAGGGGTATTGAGAGACTCAACAGGATCCCTTAGGTGTGTATTTTCAATGCGCACACCGCACTCTGAGATTAATGAAGCAGAGGTCCTTGCCATCTTACAAGCACTCAATCTGTACGCAAGCAAGCAGTGGGTATCTCAGTTTGGACTAATAGTTGAATCCGACTCTTCCAATGCTGTGAAATGGTGTAACGAAAACCAATGTGGTCCATGGAGTATCCGATTCCCTTTAAATCGCATAAGACAGATCTTGGGCAAACGACCTGAAATTTCAGTCGTTCGCAAGTCACGTAGCTCAAACTGCATCGCATATGGGTTGGCTAAGCAGGGTCTTGACAGGAGTTGCGTTTTCATAGCTTGGCTGTAATATAGTTGGAGTGTTGTTCCTTTTGGTGTGGAGTTTTTCTATGTATGCTGTTTCTTTACGACCTTGATTATAGCTCTATGTTTTGACTTAATCAAGGGCCCTTGGAGTGTATGATGTAGCTACTGGCTCTTTGTAGCTGAGTTTTATTCTCATAAATAAAAAAGCTTGAATTATCCAAAAAAAAAGAAAAAGAATAAAGGTCCGTTTATTCAATCTAAACCAAAAGTTACCCTGGCGAGCATAAACTTTTTGCATAAATACATCATTGAGATACAAGTTCTAAAGTTTGCTGCAATTGTTGCTCCTTATGGAAAGATTTTGGTTTACTATTCCATTAATTGAAGAGTCATTCTGTCGAGACTTCACACCCCAATCTTGATTAGTCAAAAGGAACAAGTGTGAGACTTTGAGAAATGGCCTCAATACAGTAGTACTCCCTCCGGTTCTCCAAGATGTTTACACTTTATTTTTCAAGGTCAAAGTTCACAAACTTTGACCATGTATTAGTGAAAAAGTACAAAGATTTATAATGTAAAAATGCTTTTATAAGATTCCTTTTAAAAAACACTTTTGAAAAACTATAATTTTATAATTTATATATGCATACAATTACAATTATTTACCGTCTAAGTGGTGCATTGGAGACCGTGAAAAAGCAAATATAAACATCTTCGTGGAAGTAACTGTTTTTCAGTGCTGATTATGCTAGCATAAATATATGCTATTTGATAGGATAAATGCTACTTACAACTTTTCATAAGCATCAATTGAATCATGATACATATAGAGGTGGAGAATGCGCATTGAAAAACAGAGTACTTCGTTTTTCAAAATACGAAAATGGAGAATGTCGGCAATTTACAATCACACAAATGGATTTGGCCACAAGCTCAAACTATAGAACTTCAGGAGAGAGGGGAAGGCCAGAGAGAGTGCTGAAGCAATTGCATTTTTTTTTTTTTCCGGAAACGAAATACAGAAATGCATTAGCACAGGTTGAAAACTTGAAATACAACCCATCAACAAAAAGGAACAACACAGAACCTGAAAGGGTGGGTAGGAACTAGGAAGTAACTAATCCCTCTGAAACCATCATTTCACGAAGGGCCGAGAGGGGGGGGGGGGAGAGTGTCATGCCTTCATGGGGATGAAATGGTAGCTGGAGTCTGGAGATACTCCTTAAGTCAAGCAGACAAGATGAAAAGAATTTTCAACACTTCCTTTGATTTACTCTCCCAGCTTTTCAATTGTTAATTCCATTTTCCTCTCTTCTACTCAGACAAATCAGCCTTGTGGGTGACTAAACTTTAGTTTTAACTTTGCAATACAGAACTTAGCATTCACGCCGATCATACATCCAGCAGGAAACTTTAAGCAAGTACGGGAGAAGATCTGAGTTCCACAAAACAAAACTACAATCCAATGCTACTGAAACAAAGACAATCAACCTATATCCACGACAATCCAGCAACAAATAGTGAGGTCACTGAGGAATTTGGCACTGAAGATGAAACCAGTTTGTACGCTGCCCAAACAAAATCAGTGACCATATTTCTGAAACTCCCACTCGCTATTATCTGTAAGGAAAATAAGAAAAAAAACGATGTGCCTCAAGTATTGTCCAAGATTCTCATAGCCAAACAAATAGCACAATCAAGAGATATAAGCAGAGGACTGCAACAAGTCTACAGCACGTACCCAATGGACAAACTTGGCGGGTCTTCAGCCAACGGCTGATACAGTGGAAATGGAAGGCATGGTTGCAAACACCTGTGTGACCAATAAAAAAGGAAATGAGAGGGCATTCAGTCAGCATAAAGCAATTCAAAATGAAAAGCATCAGGCAACAGGCACTAATTAATACCACGTGCCGAATGTAAGCTAATACAGAAATCTCAATAAAGAAGAGCAAAGCTTCCACACAATATACAATGGTAAAGGGTGACACATTTGTCCTGTGTCAAAACTTGATGGGATAAGCCGACTAGCATCACCAGAAAGATTAACTACCATATTAGACGACCAACTACCAACATATGCATTGACATAACAAATTAAAGAAATCATAACAGATGAGTAGAACATAGCATACAATTTCAGATTTTAAAATCTACTTCCTTTATTCAGAAGTACTAGTCATCCCATTGCCCCAACCCCTCACATTAGAATATAGGTTTTCTGTTTACCACAATAACCTTCGATACTAGTCTTCCGCAGTAACATGGATAACATTCTCTGTTTTCGGTCTCCTTTTTGTCAAACTCCTCTTATTCTGTTTTTATCTTCCTTGCATTGTTATTTCTTTTGCTACTCAATTAGCAGAATCATAGACACCCCAATGAAAAGACAAACATCAACTTCACCAGTGACAGCACCAAAGCATGACTTGCTAATTAAAAGAAATGAATGCCGATGATAACATTGGACATATTGTTGCCACATCACAATTCACAGGTAAGGCTCTTGCGACAACCTCAGCCCATCACAACATCTCTACACCCCCAAGTTATTCCCCCAAGACATAAATCTTTACTTTGAATCTAAGATAAACTCACTCCTAGATGATGACGATAGATCAAAGGGCAAATCATTAATATCAGCGGATGTATTTAATTCCTAAGTGATGAATTGGGAGGACAGAAAAAGGAGCAGCTTCGGAGGAGAGGGGAGGAACGAAAAGCAGAGAGGAAAACAAAGAGGATGGTGTTCAGCTGCGCGGCCTCCCTAACAATTGACCTTTTCATTGGGGAGCCAACATTTTTACACCCTAGAATAGTCAATGTGACTACTATTTCCTGACCAAGGGACCGAGGGACTAAAGATTGATACTTGAGAATTTCTCAATTCAGTGAAGTGTAGCAGAACTGCTTAAGCTCTTTCAAAAAGTCAGAAGAACTGGCTGAATGAGGTAGTAGCCTGAACCATCATGAGGCATCTTGTCTTGCCAGACACCCGGGTTTGATCTCAGGATGTCCCCTATTTCCTCACAAAGGGAAAAGGGAGGGGCTGCCAACAGATAGGCCTACCGGTTATGGTATCAGAAGGTGGGGGGCATGAGGACAAACACTTATGCTTGTCCTGGCCCATATGGAGTCGATTGATGGTGCAAGATAGGCTATGTTAGGTACGCGTCAAGCTTACACCACCACCACCCAACCAAAAGGGAGGGAAAAAAAGAAGCATTCACATACTACACACCATTAGGCTACTATCATAAGCAATCACATGTTCTAACATTCTATCTTGCCAAAACATCACTTGAATAAAACATTCGAAAGAAAATGATATCCTTTAATCATCAGTGCAATTAGAATACACATTATAAGGACACACTGTCATATTAGGCAATCAAAGGACCACGTCTAGGTGGTTCGTACATATCTGAATTCTGAAGTCTGAGCCATAATGTAATAACAGAAAAGGGAAATAAGCCCGGATCAATTTAAGTTTCCATCAATATCCTAGATAATTAACATAACGCAACGTTGATTAGTGCGAATGACACATACAAGACCAAAAAAAATCCACTGGCTTGACCAGAAGTATGTGGCACATACTGACTCAACCAGTGGACAGGAGAGGTTTAGTCCCCATTCTTCAAGCATCATTACAAAGACTAGCGGCTAACCATTTAACAATGCCGTTCTACACATATTCCTGATGACCGAGAGAAGTACACATATGTTCATATGACACTCATGGTATCCTCCCACCAATACAATAAAAGACACTCATAACTGAGCATTACGAATCTGGAAAAATGGTATAAATGTTGCATTATCAACCCCACGAGAAAAGGTCCAACTAAGATAAGAAGAACCAATCTATTCCGTCAAGACATGCAATTCAGCAAGAAATTTCCCAAAATGGCGCTTAAGCAATATTCAGATGAGACACAACAATAGGATATCTTCACCACATCAATAATTCAATATAGCTACAGAACATACATTTCTCACTGTAAACCCCCAAGAAGAAACTTAACTTTTACTTTCATACTAACATTAATTTAACCAGTAACGCATATGCTAGACACTACTATGATCACTAATAACCCACGGTTAAGTTTGTTTGTTAGGTTCTGCCTGATGATTTAGGGCCAAATATATATTCAAACTACACTAACATGTATACCTATAAATGTCAAACTGAAACAAATAGAACAGTAATCGCAATTTCCAAATTAAGCTCAATTTTTGTTTCTTTTTCCTTGTTTCGTGTTTCTCAAATTAACCTCAATACTAGATGGCTAATGCTAAATTCAACCCCATAACAAACTAACAACACAATTCAAAGGATATAGCATCAGAATACATCAAATTTGAAACCCTAAACCCTAATTATTTGGCTTGAAATAATAAACGAAGAAACACATACCCCAGGCAACAGTACACTCTTCACTAGTAGCACTAGCTTGATTGGCTTGACACTCGATGCCTAAAAACCACATCAAAAATCACAAAATCAAAATTCGCAAAATGATAAAATTAGACCGAATTAAAAGAAAAAACGAGAGAAAAATTCGACTCACAGAGATCCATGATGTGGTTACGGCAAATAGCACAGTTGTCGACAACAATATCTGTAACAATCAATCAATCAATTGATGAAATCGGTTGATTAAATAAAAATTGACAAAATCAATAAAATTTAGATATATTATGATTACCCCAAGCCCAGAGAGCAACTGCGTTCCATTTCTTGATCTCGAAACGCTTGGGTTTCTTGGATGATGGACCTCCAACGCTTGAACCTTCACCGGCTGGTGCCATAACTACGTCTGTATCCATCGCGGAGAGAGAGAGAGAGAGAGTAGACAAGACAAGTTGAGAAGCAAAGCTTATTTAGGTCTTGGTCTAATGGCCTTCTTTTATTTCCTTCGTTTGAGTGTTCCAATTTGAATTTTTCCTTTTCTAGAGTGTTTTTTTTTTCAGTTATTAAATAAAAGTCTAAATCAGTTCATTTTAGTGGAGTTGAAATTAATGGCCTACTTTTTGTGTCACATATTTACTATTCAGTTTCGTGATGTTCAATTAAACTTAATGTTGCACAGTTCAATTCATTTCAGTGAAAAAGAACACACGAATATTCGAGTAGTATATGTTCACCTTGACATCTTTATGTAGTTTGACCAAAAACAAAGAGAATCACGAGGAGTAGATTTAGGAGAGAGTTGGCTTGATTGATAAGCCAATGGCATGACAAATCATTCTGTTTTTTATGTTCTTGGAGGTCAAAATTTATTGGGTTAGCTTGCTTAATTAATGTTTCTGAAAAGAGGAAATTTTTTTTAAGTAAGGGTGGTGCTAAACGCAGCCACCAAATTACTAACTGCCACCAATTTTTATCCTAGGTTTCCCAAAATAACCCTAACATATATTTCAAAAGGTAGAAAAACTTTTTTTGACTCTCTCCGCTTCTTTCTCTAATTGGAAATTTTCAAGAGCTTACAAAATTATTAAAAGAACCAATCTATTTGATTGGATTGAACAACATGTTGAATACAATTTAATGATAGAGGAAAGTAACAACATATTTGATGATGAATCAAGGTTTTAAATTTGAAACCACGTATTTAACTGTCCTTCGTTGTATTCTAGGAGCTTCATGCGCAACTCATAAAACGTATTTGTGAGTTTCATGAGAGTCTCATGAAACTCGTTAATTAGTTCCATGAGTCTCTCATGTAATTTTGTTCATGATAAGACGGGGAATGAGTGAGTTTCATGAAGTGTTCATTAAGCTCATTTACAAGTTTAGTGAGCAATTCATGAAGCTTATTGATAAGCTCCATTAGAAGCTCACGAAACTCTAAATTATGGAAGCCATGGCGCTGACCCGCTAAGATCAATGGAGACGGAGGGAGGAATTGGTTAGTCGACATTTTATCGTTCATTTTTGTGGCTACTTTGTTTTTTTTTTTTTTTGTAGTGAGAAAAGGAAGCGAGGGTGGGTTAGGGGAGGAAAAAAGGAGGTAAGGAGAAAATATAACAAGGGTATATTTGTCCAAATTAAACTAACTTAGTGACATTTAGTAGATTTTTAGGTGGCGTTTAGCAAACATGACACGATCCCAAGTCATTATTGGGCACAAGTAAGAGAAACGCCACTACAAAGGAGGTCATTACTTGAAACTTCTTGCCAAAAGGCCATCCCATGGGATGCGAGTTAGATTGATTTAAAAACAACAGGACAATATCATGGGTTATTAATTTCTCTGGGGAGATTCTGAAAATCAAAAGAAAGAGAGACCATATGTGTACAATAGCTAGTATCAATTTGTTGTAGAACCAATAACATATTCACATTTCTCTTCCTTTTTTTTTTTTTTGGTAACCTCTCTATTAATCCTCAATAGTTAACTGCAGATTTGCATGCAATGAACTACATAAAACACAAGCAAAAGGAAGAAAGGAAACTTTCTTTATTTTTTTTTTATTAACATAGGGCATCTGAGTTTCATTCATGGGCTTACAACAATATGAACACAGTTATGTCGTTCCCTCGTTGCACCATCTTCAACTAGCAGCACAGCTCCAACATTGTTTTAGGTTGCAGAACAGATGCTACCCTGCAAGGAAAAGAGACAACACATTAACAGAAAATTCATCACCCAGAAAAAAGAAAAAGAGTTTTAGATTTTACCTTGCACTAATTGTCTACCCGAAGTTGATTCCCTGCGCTAGAGGCAATTCGTTCCCGTAATTGATAGTACTGTCATGAATGTCAATTCATATTAGAGACTAGTCTTTAAAGTTTAAAATGAAGGAAGTAGGAAAAATTCTAAGGAAAACGGGGGGGGGGGGGGGGGGGTTGAAATCAGACATACCATGTTGAACGTCTCATGTATTGTTTCCAGGAGTCACTTCCTGCTTCTCTGCCACCCCCAGTAGCCTTTTCACCTCCAAAAGCACCACCGATTTCAGCACCATTTGTCGGTATGTTAACATTCACGATCCCACAGTCACTTCCTAAAGGCCTGCAGCAAGTCAAATGTTTACTTCGAGAATGTCGATGTTGATTGTCTTTATATGTGCCAACTCAAATTGGGGGTCATGTGGTTAGGATAAACACACCCGATGAACAAGAGCAGAACTAGAACTACTATATAAGTCCAGCGAAAGCACTCACCCGATCCAAGTGAAGATAGCTTCAGGTCTCTTAGTGAAGATAGAGCTGCTCAATCCCTGAGGAACGGAGTTGTTTATTTCTATTGCTTCTTTTAGAGTCTGCAGAGAGAACATGGAGCGACAATGAAATATTTAAAGCGGACAACATGACAACAGCCTTAAGGAAAATAAAATAGGGGGAGTTGCACGAATTGACAAAATCTAGATAGTATATACTATATACCATGAGGAACATTTACCTTGAATTTCATTACATATAGAACAGGAGCAAACAACTCTTCTTTCACAACATCTGCATCAGGAGAAATCTCAACAATTGTTGGCTGCACAAAGTTTCCTTCCGATTCTATAACTGAACCACCTGTAAGGATCTTTCCTCCCTGCAAAATATCAACTAAATCAACACATACATATATCTAGTCTGAAAGCAAAGATGACGTGAATCTAAACCAAAAAATTATCTATTAACATTCCAGCACAAGACTATCCCATCCGTATCAGTGCCATACAGAATAAAGATCTGAATTCTGAGATTGAAATTTCAATCCCTGAATCTAGAATAAACATAATTAAGATATAATTAGAAAATAAGACTTTGTGATCTTTGGGGTGCCTCGATATACAATTCTAATTTAAAATATTTGGTTATGTTTCTTGCCAGCTACAAATAGCTTCTGTAAAACTCTTTCAGTGGCACAAACGCTAACACAGATTGCAAAACGCAGAATGAGTCAAATCCAACTGTATGAACGTGTAATTAATGTGAGGTAAGAGAGTTATTACCTGAGACTTTATGACCTCAATTCCTTTCACAAAGTTCTCCTTTGAAGTTTTAGTATGCAATGGGCCAAGCAGGGTACCTTCCTCCAGAGGATCCCCTATCTTCACTTGTTTGTAGAGACCAACCAGTTGGTCAAGCACCTTCTCATATATGCTTTCGTGAAGCAGCTGACATGAGCAAACAACTAGTTTGAGCGTCTGACTGCAAATTTGCTAGTCAAGTAAAGTGAGCTGACTTACCAGCCTACGGCAGGTTGTACAGCGCTGACCAGCTGTACCAACAGCAGCAAAGAGAACAGAGCGAACTGCCAGCTTAATATCAGCATCATCCATGACAATTAAAGCATTGTTTCCACTTAATTCAAGCAAACATTTTCCAAATCTTTGATTAACAGTTTGCTGAACCATGAGACCGACCTGTTGTGAGCATACAGCACAAATGAGATCAACAACTTGAATTCGTTGAAAAATGGGGGGGGGGGGAAGGACAAGAAAGCTTCCGTTTGTTTTTTTTAGATAAAAGAGAAGTTGTACTAATAGAGCTGTGAAAAACAGCACCAGAGGACGAGTTGTCCTCCTTGAGAAATTACAACAAATTATGCCAGGTTTTTTATGCTCAGTAATCAGAAAAGCTTCCATTTGTAGCAAATTTCTTTGGATCGGATCTTTCGGAACTACTGAAAGGATACTGCAGATCTTAATATCACCCCCACAGATGGTTTTCAATACAGGTGAGGAAATTTGAGAACAACCTTTCCTACAAATACTTTTAACTGCACTTTCCAGTTTCCACAGATAATCTATACGAAATTCATACTAAAAGCAACAGTTTGAAAAAGTTGTAGAGGTATATGCTGCTCATTGCTCCCATGGTTAACATGGATGGATGTAATGAAGCATGCACATGGAAAATACACATACACATTAGCTTGAGTAAAAAGAAAAGGATAACTTCTATTTCTTAGCCCTATTTCATAGCAGTCTGCCACTTCAATCACCACACCTTGTTTTTAGATATTGTGCATACATTTTGCCTAGTTTCCTCAACCTAAAAAGCAGTACCAGAGTCATATTGCCTATTGGGCCACTAAGTAATATTGTCAAATCAATCTAAAGACCCAATTACCGGTAGTAATGGATATCAAGTGAGCACAAAACAGATACCAACAAACAAGAATGTTGATCAACATCAATTAAAGTAACCTTTATTTTAGTTGTAGCAGAAACAAAACATTTGCACAGATATGGTAGTATACATACCTTCGAACTTCCTGTAAATGAAACAAGTTGTATGCGTGTATCTTTTGCAATTGCTTGACCAATTTCAGCCCCACCACAGTAAGCGGTGAAAATTGCTCCTGGCAAATTATTCTTCTCTAGCACACCAGCTATAACCTTTGTTAGTGCAATAGTGACCAAAGGAGTTGTAGGGGCACCTTTCCTGAGATAAATGATACAACTCAACCATTTAGATCTACATTAAGGCATGTAAATTAAAGTTCATGTAAAAGTATTTCAACCCCAACATATTCCAAGTCTATTTCTTCTCATAAAGGTTAAAAAATATTACATTCTTTTTTATCTTGAAAAAAGAAGAGAAAATGATGCTTAGTATGTTACATTCTCCACAATGCAGGTGAGAATGCAAATAAAATGATGATCTGCAGATTTCATAGCAAAAAGGCTTAGAAAAGCAAGAGGTCTACAGCTATTGTTTGAAATATTACAAAAAAGTTTGATATCAGCCATTACAAAGAACCTATGTTTCTCAGACTCTGGAATCTGAGGATGTAGTTCGGGTGAGGATCCGAGGATCGGATCATCGGACTCGCCTATTTTAAGGATTTTTTCTGGTTTTGTTGCTAATTTGAAGTTTCCAAGTGTCATATCGTATCCTAGTCGGATACTTCTATTGAAATGAAGAGTCCAAGAATCATAGCAAAGACCCACTAGAACCCTAAAGCAATCAGTAATTTCTAGGTTTAACATGGACATACTACAGACACAGTCACCAGATACTCATGCACAGTGAAGCACGCACAAATAAAGGCGTAACATGCTTTGTATTAGGAAATAAAAATGCTTGAATATGTCTGACAAACAAAATGATGAATAGCAAGGACAGAGTGTTCTATGTCAAGAGTAGCACGTAAACAGATAAATTCGCATAATAAGGCTTACCAGACAACACAATTGCCACACACTAGTGCAATGCAAGCATTCCAACCTACAGAGTCACATAAAACAACAATGTCAGACTGCAACTAGAACATTTGCAGGTTGCAAATTTAACACTTAACTTGAACAATGTGACATTTTGACATCTAACTACATGGTATATCAAACTTCTCATTCACCACAAATAGAAGTCTTACCAAGAACAGCAGATGGGAAGTTAAACGCTGTAATTACGCCAACTATCCCAAGAGGATTCCAGACCTATGGATTGTAGTTATGTTATAAATTGTAAAATGAGAAAATGATTTCATAACTTATTCAAAAGGAAGAACTGCTTATTTGAACCTTACCTCTAGCATTGCGTGATTTGGACCTGTTAAATAAAGTAGCCATAGTCAACAAGGGGAAATGTTTCTACAGCCAAACTAAAACTACTACTAAGTCAGGATGTCCATCTTAACCTCCCACTAAAACATAAGAATTCTCTACAGTGTCATGGAGTTGAAGCCTTGGCAATTACATGGAAGAACAAAACTTCCTTTTTAATAGCAAGGCTTCCAGTCCACTACACGTCATCCCAAAAAGCATAATTATTCAGATATTCAGCAGTGACATTCTGGACTTACGCTCTGAAGGAATAATTGAGCCATTGAGTTGGCGGCTTAACCCAACAGCAAAGTCACACATATCGATTATCTCCTGTAAAATGAAAATGACTCATTAGCCAAAATAAAAGTATGGCAGAAAATTTATGTCTTTTCCTTTCCTCTTTGGATATCCAAGAAACTAGTAGTATATAACAGATCATTATCAAACACTAAAAAGAATGCCACTCTGCATTAGAGATGCTGCATTATGTGAATCAACACAAAAATAATAATTACAAACCAATTAGTTCATACATGCATGCAGGCAGCACATCTGATGAGGTGTTTGTCATTCAACAAAAAGCGTACAGGACTAGGGCTTTTAAATTTGCAATGTAATTAGCAGCTGTCCCAACTAAATTCACATCTGACATCAGTCAGACTACAGATGGCTCATACACTAAGTACTAAACAAATCCAATTTTCTTCGTGTAAACATGGGTCTATGACATACTGCTAGTTACAAAATCTGACAGCTACCTTCTACCAAATGAAAGAGCTACACTAAGACATGACTGTTAGCAACCATATACCATTTGAGAGCGCCCTGAGCTAATAGTAAGAATTTTATATAAGTCATTACATAAAACTACCGGACAGAAGTAGAATAGTCAAAACAAAACAGATTCAAATAAAAGAAGGGGTACAACGTATCCAACTTTCCAAATGTGGAAAGAAAGGTTGAAGATACTCTCAGAGTAACAGGGTCATTACAGACTTAGGGAGGCCTTGGTCTGAATGTTGAGACCAACGTCCTGAAACCATATCCCCCGTCCAAAAATGGAGTACAAATTATCATCGATATTGGCACACTTTTTAAAAAGTCAGAAGACAATGTTTAGATATACGTCCATTAGCCACCCCTCCAACATCCAAACACACAAAAGCAGAACACAAGTTATTCCTAAATTGAAATGTAACTATCATACCTATAAATATCACCCTTGGCATTCAGATGTTTTCCAGGAATACTAGCTGATAGGCAATAGTGTGAAGATTACGCTAATGGAAAATTGCAGCTCTGCTTTGGAACATCCTCTAACTGAAAGTGAACGTACTTTGGGGAGACTGAACTAATGATTCTATACACTCTCCATCTTGATCAAACATCAAAGAGGTGTAACTTTTTAACACTTGAGATATGGTTTTTTTTTCCCTAGATAAGAAAATGTTGTCTTAGCAAGGCTGGAAAAGGCCCTACAGCCCAGGAGGAAGTCTACCTACAAAGAGTAATTACAAGTCAGGCCCAAGTTCCTCTGGACTACAAACATTGAATAACTCATGAAAGCCCTCCCACCTTAGCCCATAAACAGGCCAATAGGTTACTTGATCCCAGAGTAGCTCAAGCAATGAGAAAAGATCCTTGCAATCCTTGTACCAAATACATCAACAATTACAACATGGAAAGCACCAAAATGATTCAGAACTTGGCAAACTAAGAGAGTGTATCCTGCCTTATGACCCAGAGGGAAACTTGGCTCCAAGTGATGCAGCTGATCACAAAGTGGACTACAATAAAATATCAGTGCCTACATAGATTGATATGTAGGAGTGAACACAGTACACTCCCTAACTAAGAGAGTTATGACCAACCATGTGAATTAGACTGTTATAGTAGGCACCCTCTACTCCAATACCTTCCTGGCCTACTTATCATGAATCCAGATGAAGATAAATGAATCTCAAAGAGTAGCTTCCAAGGGTCGAACATAAGGAGGTGAAGCCAACTTCAGCTTGGTGTTACCTCCCCATAAGGTTCACATTTAACCTAACAGATTGGTCCAGAGTGATCTTTCTAATGTTTCAAGGTTCGCCAAAAGATGCACTTAACAATATACAGGACAAAAATTCAAGCCCGGTGTATACCTATTGTCAAAGTGAGACATCTGCTATAATCGAACTTTCAAATGAATGAAGTGATCTAGACAAGTACATTTTGAAGTCTCACAGAAAGCTCAAGCAACTTCAAGAAAGAAAAGAATGTCCATAGATCTAAACAATGGTAGCATACCTGAATCTCTCCTATCCCTTCGGCCAGAATCTTCCCCATCTCAAGTGATAACAATCGCCCAAGCTCTTGGAGTTTAGCTCTCAACGCATCACCAATCTGTCTAACAATATCGCCTCTTTTTGGAGCAGGCAGCTGACAAGGTTGGTAAGATGATCAAAACAAGTCAAGTTGGTACGGTACGTAGGCATCATCAATATGTGTTCAATATCCATAATACTTAAGAAAGGTTGTAGGAGAGATGAAAATGTTAACTACCTGCTTCCACATATGTGCAGCTTCCACACAAGCTTGCATGCCTTCCTCATAATCTTCCATAGAACCTTCCACAACTTCAGCAATTGGCTGAGTCAACCACAAAAGCAATCCATGAATCAGTCAACCAAGACAAACAATCAGATTATGTAGTCTGTCACAATCAACTCCTTTACATCCCACAAACAAGCAGTATTCTAAAAGTTTGATGCCTAAGCCTTTTGTCACCAGCATCAAATTAAACCACTGTGGTCGCGGTCCTCAGTCCTCACTCAAGTCCTACAGGGCCACAGAATCAACTTCACAACCCAGGGAGCACTTTTAAGTTCAGATAATTCACTCTCATTCCCACATCCCTATAAACATATATCTTTCACTTATGGAATTCTAATTTTCTTTTCCTACTTACACTTTAATCTCCACAGCACAAAATCCAGATAAATTTTGATTAGATCACAAAATAGATTATTGCAAAAACGAATACCAACCCAAGAAAAAACTAACTGCTTCTGATTCAATCATAATACAACCAAATTACCCAATTATCAATTCAGATTATAATTAAATTCATCAAACCCACAAATTATAAACAAACAAAAATGCAATTAAAGTAGGAGAGGGGATTTGAACTAATCAACTTTACCCTGAAATGGGAAATAAATAGATGATATACAAAAGAAGAACCTGATTGTTAGCAGGGTTGACAGTGGAGATAACAGGACCATGAGCCATCCATTTTCCACTCACAAAACAACCTTCATTTCGAGGGCTAATATCAATATCCTTCAGAAATTCATACTCTTTCTTCCCAAAACCCATTCCTGAAATAATCACAAAAATTACACACCCACTTCACTCAAAATCAAATTCTTTTTAGCCAGATACAGAGATGATCAATCAGTACAGTTATAAAGGAACTATGGCGATGATCTTTAAGCGTTATTAGAGGGGAAAAGAGTGCATACTCTATTGTGGCTTTACTCGTGTCGTATGAAACTGGAAAAGATGGAGAGAGAGACAGAGGGAAAGACAGTTGGTGAGAGGAGAGGGGTAGAAGCCTAGAAGGGAGTAACAAATGGAACACAGGAAATGGCAAGCAAATGATGGGAGTAATATATAGCTTCGTTAGTGTTAAGCCGGGATAGTGGCGTAACGATTCAGAATTCTTGTATGGAGGATTAGGACAAAACAATCTATTACATGGTTTTGGATAATGATTGATGAATCATAATGTTGGACATTTTTGAAAATATGCAAAATCATTCTAACCACACCAAAATATAATTATGAATTTATTTTGTAATAATAAAATATTTGAATTATAAGTTTTCGTATAATTGAATTAATTGTTGAATGAAAAATAAGATGAGAAATGAGGATAGTGCTTTTAGTTTATTCCATTATTAATGATTCGATTCAATTCAATTCAATTTAATTCAATCACAATGTTATACATTTATAATGTTGTATTTGTGTTATATACTTGTATATATTGAAATTCGTGAAGAATTAGGGTAAACACCCATGAAGAGCATGATTACCCATTCCCTTTCCGACTTAAAACGCTTTTGGCTCAATGAATATCATGTATTCACACTTAATGCTCAATGATTACCCATTACACTCCCTCAATCCACACTTAATGATATCCCGTCTTATGCTATGCAGTCCGCTTACTTACCACGGAGTATTTGTGATGAAGTGGATAAGTGTTGTAGAGGATTTGTGTGGGGAGACTATAATGAACGCAGGAAGGTTCACAACGTCTCTTGGGAGGATGTCACCACGTCCTAGACAAGCGGGGGGATCTGGGTATTCGCTCCATGAGACAAGCGAATGCAACCTCTATGGCCAAATTGGGATGGAGACTTGTAAATGAACCTGACAGCCTGCGGTCAAGAGTAGTTCGGGCCAAATATTGCAAGGAACGTTGCGACCTTGACATGTTCCAGGCAAAGGCGGACTCATCGAATGCTTGGCGAAGCATAACACATAGCAAAGACGTGTTACTACAAGGTGCAAGGATGAATATTGGGAATGGTATGTCCACTTTATTCTGGTCTCATAGATGGGTGGATGATGAGTCATTAACTATTGTAGCTTCGCGACCCATTTCGGTTGAAGAAGCTAAGCTTGACCGTTTATGACTATTGGGATTTCACTCAAGGATGGCTCTGGGACAAGTTCAGTGATGCACTTCCCCAACATATACTAGCAAAAATTGCCTCTATGGAGGTGATTAATGATCCCAATATGACTGACAGCTTCCAATGGGGACCTTCTTCTTCAGGTAATTTTACAACCAAATCTGCATTTACCATTGTACGGAAGAACGATGGGGATGTGATCGATGCGCGGTGGAAATTGGCCTGGAGCTTGAAGACCTCCCAGCGCATTAGGGTGTTTATTTGGTTATTGTTACATGACCGTCTGATGACCAACCTGAACCGTTACAAACAAAGGGTTGCCAGTGAACCTTTTTGTGCTTGCTGCGAAGGAACGGTGGAAGACGTTGAACACTTGTTCCGTGATTGTCCTCACGTCATGGGAGTATGGGCAGGTTTTGTTCAAGCAAACAACTGACTTCTATTTGAGGAGCAGGATTTAAATACTTGGCTGCTTGAGAATTTGTCTGCAAAAAATCACCCTTTTGACAATAATTGGCCAGAAACCTTTGCATCTTGCTTGTGGTGGATTTGGCGATGGAGAAACGATAGATGTTTTGGAAGGGAAGAAAGAGTTCCAATGGATAAACTTGCTTTTCTATCTCGCTACATTGCCACGACCACAAAAGCTATGGAGGTAGATAAAGACTTACAAGCAGCTCACAAAAAACAGAGGGTGGAGGCCTTTATTTCTTGGAAGTTCCCAGATGAAGGTTGGGTCAAAATAAATACTGATGGTGCTTCAAAATCCAATCCAGGTGTGGTTGTGGGGGGAGGCATTGCAAGAGATAACACTGGTGCATTTCGTTGTGCCTTTGCTACCAATTTGGGAGAGTGTTCTTCAATGAAAGCTGAATTATTAGCTATTGCTCATGGCCTGGGTATTGCGCGGGACAAAGGAATACGATGTGCTTGTGTTGAAACCGACTCAGAGGTCGCAATCCTTCTCCTCCGTCAACCAGTGAGCGTGAACAATCCTAATAGGGGAGTCATTGTACGATGCCAGTAACTCATTCATAGAAGCTGGGAGGTAAAGCTACTGCATACCTACCGTGAAGGTAACCGTGCTGCGGATTGGCTCGCAAATTTTGGGATTCACTTACCGCTTGGGGTGCATATCTTTGAAGAGCCACCTAATGGGGTCATGAACATCCTTAAGGATGATGTACTAGGCACTTCTATTGCTAGGATGATTATTATGTAATGGGCTTAGCCCTCTTTTCTCACAAAAAATAAATAAATAATAATAATATCATTTATTCATTATTAAGGTTTCAATTCTAGGAAGTCTATTGAAATATTAATCTCTATTAATCAAGGAAAACCCCTGGTATTCTACCAAATAAAATTAAGGTTTGACTAGTTTCTGTATACTACAGAAGACTATTTATGAAATCCTCTAAGGACCAACCTGATTTACAAGAATTCTAGCATTTACGTGAAGAAACTATACTGAATGTTCTAATCAACAAGGAAGTGGTGCTCATGTTTGTACATGTTATGGGAGTGCATTATGTGAGCACCTACAAATATAACGTGAGAAGGAAGAAAAAAGCAACCATATACTTTGAGAAAAACACATTTTTTATATTATCTATTTCTGAGTATAATTTTAGTTATCAAAAAACTGAAACTATGCGTTTGAGTTTAAAGGAATGAATGTAATATCCTTCTAATGGCTTCATCGCAACCCCCTTTCAACATATATATATTTCATTGTGATCGCATTCACGAACTATAAATCAAAAATTGAATTTTCATTTATTATTTCAAGTATGTACTTAATTACCGTACCAATGGTAATGTGAGTTTGTTGTTGTAAAGAGTTACGCAAAACATTAAGAATGATTAGGTTTCTCATAGTGTTAGACTCCAACAATATCACCCAACATACAATAAGAAAGATGTTCGAGCAATTGGCTGATTGGCCAAAAAACAGTTTTGGGTGGGGATGTAGAGAGCTTTCAAAATTTTCGAGATGGATAACATATCTTACTTACACTCTAAAATGTATGCTTACATCATTTACTTTGTTATTTGTTATTCAAATTATTCTTTAAAGTTTGCTAAAAGTACTCCGTAGTGAGTACTGACTACTGTAGAGTTGGCAAAATTTGACCCGATCAGAAAATCGACATGCTTAAGACCCGCCTGAAACCCGACCCGAAAAGGGTCGACTCCGACCTACTAATGACTAATGACCCAAACCCGACTAGAGACCCGAAATTTGCGAAATAAAAGCTGTTTGACCCGAAATACCGACCTGATATTGACACGACATGCTGATGACACGAATCCGATGTGACCCGACCCTGGCCCATTTGACAGGTCACTGATTAGTGATCATTTGGGCTGATATTTGAATTGCTGATTTCTGGCTAATAACGTGGACTAGGCTAAGAGAGGTCCAGCTCTAGGAGCTCAGCCCAGATTGCAAAATTTGCAATTCAAGTGCACATTTCCCACGTTACCCCATTTGTTTCCCTTTCACACACAAAGACAATAGTACAATACTCAAATACCCCAAAATCATCCAAACAAATCCACATTCCAGGAATTTTCCGGCGAACCGGCGACTTCGAAAAGGCCAAACTTGTACGAGAATCTCCCCACCTTCTTCAATACACAACACAAACAGCTACAATAACACCACCAAGATTACAAGAAATTCGACGTATTAATACAAATTTGTGAGGCAACATAATCAAGACCCAGAAATAACTCTTCCCAGATAGAGAGAGAGAAAGAGAGGGAACAATTATCCGGTAAGGCCTCACCTACTTCACTAAAATTAAATTTCTCTCTCCTCTCAATTATTGTCAAGAAATTCTTAATTTAATCAAATCCCATTTGCAAGACTGGGTTTTGGTTCTTGCCCATTTTCTAGAACCCTAGGGTTTTCATTTGCTACCCCAAAATTAGAACCCTAGAGTCACTTTTTTTCTATCTGGGTTCAATTGATTGTTCGTCTTTTTGATGCCTGATGTGATTACTGATTAGTTTCCTTTTCAAGAAATGGAACAATTGGGTATCTGTAGCTCTAAAAGAAAAACCCAATTTCGTGGGATTTTCAATGGGTTATGTGCTATGATCTTGTTTTTCTATTTTTATAATAGAGCAGATATTCTTAGGAACCCTTTACTTAGGGAATCATCTCGCATTGATGATCACTGGCCTTTTTCTTCCAATTCCGGTAATGGGTCAGTCCATTTGGAGATAATTAGGCGTAGAACTGCAGAGATTAGGGATAATTCATCAAATTTGGTTGATGGGTCTGGTTCAGATAATGTTTTTAGTGGAGAAAATGCTGTTTTCTGTGTTGGGTTGGTGAAGCATGAGGGTTTTAGTACCAAATGTGAGTACTTGAAGGCACATTCAGAGTGTTCAACTGGTGGGTTCTTTGATTACTTGCAATTCTTTTACTGTGATTGCCAGAGACTCGGGTTGCTCGGGAACGCTGTGCTCGGTATCTGGCTTGCGGCATTGTTTTACCTCCTAGGTAATACTGCTGCTGATTACTTTTGTCTTTCGTTGGAGAAGCTATCTGATATTTTGAAGTTGCCCCCAACTCTTGCGGGGGTGACTCTTCTTCCGCTTGGGAATGGGGCTCCGGATGTGTTTGCTAGCATTGCTGCTTTTGTTGGCACGGGTGCTGGTGAGGTTGGGTTGAATAGTGTGTTGGGCGGGGCGTTCTTTGTGACTTGTGTCGTTGTTGGGGCTGTTTCATTGTTGGTGGCTAATAAGCGGGCTCAGATTGATCGGGGTTGCTTTATTAGGGACGTCAGTTTCTTTATCATTGCGATTTTGTCACTGTTGGTGATTTTAGTTGTTGGGAAGATAACTGTTGGGGCAGCGATTGCATTCTTGATGATATATGTTCTCTATGCATTTGTTGTTGCTGCAAATGAGATGTTGAGGAAGCAAGCTCAGAGATTGAAATTGGATTCCGTCACACCGCTGATTCCTGTGAAAGGAAGCGCCTTCCCTCAAGCAGGTTCCGATGATGACGCTATCTACAGCCCGCTGCTTGACTTTGAGAGCGAGAATGAGACTCCTGATCTTCATCCTTCCTTGCCACCGTGGATGTGGGCCTCCAACGTGGCAATTTACTCACATCAGTCTCTAAAAAGCACGTTAGATAATGAAAGGCCTCCTTGGGGCTGGAATGACGAGCATGGGATAACTGATGAGGAATCACTATTTTCCTGCCCCAAGTTATTCGCTATCATGGAGCTCCCTTTGTCTATGCCAAGACGGTTAACAATTCCGATGGTAGAGGAGGAAACATGGTCAAAGCCTTATGCTGTTGCCAGTGCCTCATTGGCTCCTATTCTCCTTGTGTTCGTGTGGAGTACACGGGATAGTCCGAGTTCTTTAAGCATAGAAGTTGGATGGATTATTGGTTTGCCAGCCAGTTGCATACTCGGAGTCCTGGCATATCGCTACACCAACTCGGATCATCCACCTCAGGCATTTTTGTTGCCGTGGGTCCTGGCGAGTTTCTTCATGAGTATTGTGTGGTTCTATATCATTGCAAGCGAACTTGTTGCTCTCTTGGTGGGATTTGGCATTATTTTGGGGATCAACCCATCAATTCTTGGATTGACTGTGTTGGCGTGGGGGAACTCAATGGGAGATCTGGTATCAGATATTGCACTGGCATTGAATGGTGGGGATGGTGTGCAGATAGCCTTGTCAGGGTGTTATGCAGGTCCCATGTTCAACACACTGATTGGTCTAGGGTTGTCGTTGCTACTTGGTGCCTGGTCAGCTAGGCCTGCTTCATATGTAGTTCCAAAGGACAGTAGCTTGTTTTACACGATTGGCTTTCTCTTAACAGGGCTTATCTGGGCGATTGTGGTTCTACTCTGGAAAGATATGAGACCTAGTAAGCTGTTGGGAGTTGGCCTCATATCCTTGTACCTGATTTTTCTGTCGTTCAGGATTGTCAGTGCTATGAATGGTTAAAGTAAAATGCGCCATGTTCTCAAACTTGTGATGGGAGAAGCTGTTGACTGAGTGGTATACATCTGCTTTGATATATTTACAGTCTTGGAGGTAAGAGTTTATGGACTCTTGGCCCTTATCCCCTGAAGCTTTCAGGTTGGTTGTAGGAGAATGATCCTGTCTGTAAATCAGTTGCACTGAGTCATGCTTGTAAATGACTGTCCCATTGTTGTATCTTGGACCAGTGTGTACCTTTACAAACCTAGGAGAAAAGCCTCGTTTTGATTAATTGTGGGAATATTAGCCTTGGATAATAGGCTCTCTGTATTCCTTGTTGTCTATATGCCTTTGCGTAATAGATCCAGATACCTTTACGTAGTAGATCCATTCTGGATTGTTGTCTATCACGATATTCATATGGGTAAATGATACCCTTCCATTATGTAAACACACTTGTGATGCTTCATGTTTACATATGAAATAAGAAAAGCAATCTCTTTATTTGTAAGCTGGTTTTGGATTTGTCTTTCATTTACCATGTACTTCCTGTCTCCTAGTAGATTATTTAGTAATCTGGTTACACATTTTGAGCATTTGCCATGACTTGTAGTCTTAACAACTATGAACACTAAGTTTACAAATCAGACTTGATTCTGAAGCACAAAGAATAGATCTATTTTCAGATACTGTTGTGAAAGTATGTGAGTCACAAAAGAAAACTTCTGCTATCTATAATTTGATTCTCTGGGAAACATCAGTGGCATTGCTATGGTTCACAATCTCTGCCTCTGCTTCCTGCTTTCTGGTTCTCAGGATTTCAGTCAACAGTTGGCTTATTTATTTTATTTATATATTTTTTTTTGTGCTGGGTGTGAAGACAGGGTTCATGATCAATATGAAACCCTATGAGAAACCAACTGTTGAACTAGACAGGTTTCCCATTCTGGCCGCAAAGAAAATTTCTGGACACAGTGAGAAAGCTGAACTAGAGAAACAGAACTTTGTACAGCCTACAGGGTGACAGGATTTTTCTGTTCTGGGTTGGCCCCTTTTGCACAGTTGCACCACCCCAACTCCCACTCTGCTTAAGCAAAGGCAGCCATTAGCATTTCAACCTAATAGTCATCATCATTACCCCAGTGCCTCTCACGACAATCGCCTGCGCGGGCTTACATTAACCCTTGATATGAATGTCTTAAATGTTTACAACTTCACACAATGGAAAAAGTAGAGTAACACATTATTGTGTCATCTTGATTAAATCTACATCCATAGGGTCATTCTGTGATGGAAATGCATAAATAAGAATGATGGCAACTGAAGTGATGCAAGTATGCCATCTGTTATTTCCCTTTGGCTAAGTTTGTTATACATCAATGAGAAATTGCCTTGAGAAATGAAGGTTTAGATTTTCCAAAGGAAAAATACAGAGAGAGAGAGAGTGTGTGCGGCTGTGCGGCTGTGACGAATCCGAGGTAACAGTTAGATTCCCTGATGATTGTAACATGTAGTGATGTAACACGGGCAGTTACTCGGGAAGCACACATTTGGGTTGGCTCCCCTAAACAGATTAAACTATACGCTGACACCTGTACGACACCATTTTTTCCGCCATTGTCACATCTTTTCATCTACACCCCATGTTCTTAATTTATGAAATTATTATTCCTAAATTTAACTGATTTTTATCAGTGTTTAATTAATTATTCATGTATTTTAAAAAAACAACACTAACAATACTGTATTACTGTTAATATAGCTGTAGTGAAGAAAGTCACGTGCGGTTTGCAGGCTCTCTCTCTCTCTCTTCTCCTGAACTAAACTGGAACTGGGTCCTCTCATTTTGATCTCTTGCTCTGTTTTTCTCTCTATCAGTCCTCTCTGCCACATAGCCAAGCTAGTTATAGTAACGACGTCGTTTCATGGTGTACACCATATATAGCAAGTTGTAGCTAGCACTAGCATTGTCTGTGTCTCTATGAGCAGGAGATGAATGGCGGAGCAGCCGAGGCCAAAATCGCCGCCAGGCGGCTATGGGGACTTGTATGGCAAGAGACGCCAACAAGCTAAGCTTCAAGTTTTGGAGAGAGAGATTGGTTTCCTACAGGTTTCCATTTTTTACCCATTCTCTAATTTATACAGTATTTCATGATTCTTCTTACATGTTAGTAATTACAGATTACAAATTTGATTGGTATCTGCTACCAGTAAATTTCATTGTTAAACTACTAGTAATTATTAATGCTCCTTTTGACCTTTTCACTGATGTTGGTTAATCAAAAAGAAAAGAATCAACCTTTAGTTCTTGCTCCTTACTCTTTTTAGATGGCGGCAACGATAGTAAATGAGGAAATTGATTCCTTGCATATGTTACATGCTATGTTACTTGAACATAGGTAGTTAGGTGCGTGGTACGCTTTCAAATGTCCAACTTGAATATGCCTCCAGTGTCAGACCTGGTCGTTTTTCGAAATTTCTGTGTACCTGTTTAGGCCTAAATGAAGTGATAAGTGTCTATACCCATGTCGGAGTATGACTGTATGAGTATGCGGAACTGTTAGGTGAGGTAAAATGAAGATTATGGCTTAGTTACAACTTACAAGTATTTGACATAGGCATGTTTTCCATTTTCCCTAGAATAAATTGCATATTTTCTGCATAGGGTGTCCAATTGTTGTATCCATGTCCAAGTATCAAATTGATACGGATACTTTTGAGGTGCAACGAATGGTCCATGTATGTACAACAGGATTTCACGGGTTAGTGCCTGAGAGCCATACAAGTTCAAAGAAAGGTGGGATTCTATTTCCGCGGGTAAGTTTTAAGGGGCTCTCCAAGGATCATTATAAGGCCGTTCTTTTCTCTTTTCGGTGTGTTGTGGATTTGGGTATATGATCTAAAAGAAGCAATAACAAGGAATGGTGACAGAATTGTGGTATGGAGGGATCACTGATCAGTAAAGGCAAGAGGAAAAATCAGCAGACAACCTTGTTGGGGGATGCTGCTTTTTTCTCTTGTGACTTTTCCATTCTGTACATATACAATTATGATTCATGAGCATATTGTTAGGAGAGTCCATGGTGAACCGAGAATCAAGCAATCCTTTTCCAGAACCTGTATTTCTGACAAGACTTCAATTTAATATATACTTGCATTGGCATGTAAGGCATACTTTTGTTTATTCTACTTATACTTAAAGCCTCCTTGCTCCTATATATAAACCAGTCATCCATCAGAAATTATGTGCATCAAAACTAATTTCCTTCTCAATTATATATTGAGGTTGTTGTGTATCTTGTTTTCCGTTAATTTCACCCTTCCAAAACCATGCCTGGTGAGACAGTCAAGCCTAACCTGTCTTCCATGGACACGGAGAGGCACAGGCATTTAGACCGTGAAATTAGGGAGATGGTCTCTGCACTTACCAGCCGTCTCACTGATCTTCAACCTGGCCAGAAGTCTGGTTCAAGCCACCATTTGGGAGATGAGGATGAGCAGGGGGTGAGGATCATCACTCTTGCGGGGACGAATACAGGGGCCATCATGAGGGGTCAAATGTCTGGTGATCATCATAAGCATGACCACCAGCATGAGGTGTCCCCGGATGATGAGCTTGAAGGTTTGGACACCTATGTGAACAGCAATTACCAGGGGGTCAACAACTCCATCATGCTCGGTGCCAACTACACTAGCAATGATCCGGGGGTCCACATGGACATCACGGACATCGTGGAACCCCACGACCATGGGAAGAGAGGAATGAGAAAGGGGAAGGAGCCTGCCCACGGAAATCCACATTCTGAATTTTCTGAATGAGCTTGTGACGCAAATAAAACATACAGATTCTGGAAAATCCATAAAATCCTTTGTTGTGATGCCTTTACTAGAAGTACTGGGATATGACTAAATGAGACAAAGTTCGACAAGGTTACAGTCTTGTAAAGAAACATGTGTTGAGCGTGTGAGGATATATTACTATGGAACATGGTGAGAGTTGCATAATGTCTTTTCAACCTGTTTTAGAGTTGTACTTGTATCTCTGAATGTTCAAAATAATGGCAAACTATTAGTCTATTTTCTATTTAATCTCCAGCTTCTGCATGAATTAGCAATGTAGAATAACAATTTCAGGCAACGCTATTCTTAATTTTATGTTTATGGTAAACAATAGTCCCTCTCAATGCATTGTTGGGACTTTAGTGAATTGTAGACGACCAGAATAGTATGTGGAGGAGCAACAAATGTCTTTACAAAAGTTCAAAGCTCTGTAAATTGCATATCGTAGACACCGCAACTCTGGTCAATTTTGCTCCCCCCTATCAACAGTATTCAATATTAGAAACTTCTATGTTGATTCCCTGAAATGTTTTTAGTTTGTTGTTCATTATAGGTTGATTGGTGGCAATTGAAACTTCTTATGTGTCTTAAATTTGATTGTTTTCGTAAGACGTGGCACTATATATAGTTTAACACTAATCTTCCGGACATAATACACATTTCTTCGTCAACTTTCATTTGCAATTGTCATATTTAACATAGTTACTTTTGATCTCATGGAGAGCAGGACGAATTGAAGTCACTTGAGAGCATTCAGCCTACTTCTAGGTCATGCGAAGAGTATGTCTGGCTCCATGACTGTCTCATTTAGGCATTTCTTAAATGCTTAGCTTCTCCTTCTATATTCCTGTTGTGGTCTTTTGGCAATTTTCAAACTTAGCCTGACAGTGTTTTTATGTGATGCTGACAGGATCAATGAATTTTTAGCAACAAAACCAGATCCCTTCATAGTTGTGTATGATCTTTTCTAAAGGTGGTTTCTTCAGCTTTGAGTGTCTGTGTGAAATGGAGTTTGATTTTTTTCTTTTTCCTTTTATTTTTTGGGTGGCAGAAATCAGAACTCACAGGAATCGCACTGTTGTTGGAGTGGCGTCAGGTACTTTCGGATATTTGTTTTGGCCTTGTCTCTCTTGTGTTTTCTAAAGTTTATTGGAGTTTTAAGATATTCTGCTTGGACTCAAGAACAAGAATCTGACTTGAGTGTGAAGCTAAATGTTTGGACTTGGTTTTTCTCTCAGAGTTCCCTATGATTTTGTTCTAATTTGAAGTGTCCCAAGTACGTGTTGGATCATATTCAGGTGTTTCAGGGTTGGACCTGATAACCTAGGGTTGATGAAGAATTAGAATAAACAAACCCTTAAGCCTTTTCTCCTGTCTTTCAATCATCATGCTAAAGTTACACTGGTCAAGTATCTAACGGTTTTGATAGTCACTCAGGACTTCATAACATGAAGTTCCTGAAACTGTTGTCAAACTAATCTCACAAAATTTAAACAAAATTATTGCCAGGACAAGAAGTTATATCTTTGTGGGTTTGTTGTTTCAGTGGTTGCTGCCGATCAGATGATGCTCAATATCAGCAAGTGGAAAGCAAACGCTGCTGTTGCTGCTGCTCGAAGGAGAATTGTTGTCCGAAATGTTGCAGTTCACAAGTTTGCTCATGTTTTTGCCACAATTGCAATTGCTGTTCGTTCAAGTTGTCTTGCTCGAGAATTTGTTTTAGTAAGGTAAAGCTATGCCCCAGCTGTGTACCAAGATGTTGTGGTTGTTCTTGCTGCTGCTGATGACCAATGGACCTTAGTTTTCCCAAGTTTGATTATTCTGGTATTATTATTTGTATTAGTTTCTGAATAAATCCTGCAAATGAAGCAGATGTTGCCTTACCTCAATTGTCTTCTTGGTTTTCCTTTTTTTTGTTTTTTAAATTACAAGAAAGCCACCCTTTTGAGGGTAATGAGACTCGATTTCAGGTCATTATTTGAGATGAGTAGGGGTACGTCACTGGCTCACTGCACTATTCACCCCAAGCTCCTATTTCTTTTATCCTTAAACGTGGTCGGAGTTCATTTCTGTCTATTTTCTGTGGAACGGGGATCATGGGACACTTGAACTTGCAAGACTGAGCCTTGTGAAGCTTCCTGCTTTGTCTTCTCAAAATCATAGGGCCACAAAAGAGACTATAGAGTGGTGTCATGTTTACAATACAAAAATGAAACTAAAGTTGTATGATTGGAATATGAGAAGCAACGGAATTAGGCCCATTGGCCATTGGACATGGACAAAATGTCAGGTGTGCATAAGTGTTACAGTGCCAATATGGAAATGTTGGTCTTTCTGTTGACGGTAACGCTACACTAAACTTAGTACAAATATCATGATATGTTCAAACACTCATTTTTTTTTGGCGATGTCACTACTCATTATTGAGTCAATGAGTAACGCTTTTATTAACTTAGTACAAATATCATGATATGTTCATGATTCATGAACTGTTGATAAAATATCTTGCTGGACCTACAGGTTTGAGCTAACAGGATCTTGCCGGAAGTTTCAATTACTATCATTTAACAGGCTATCAATTGAGACAGACGACATTCTTCCATGATCAAATACGCAACACCAACTTGTTTTTGTCTTTCAGTTATATTGAGACTTCATTTTACTAAAACAATTTGACACTCAACTCAAAATATCAAAGGGGGGTCAAAATTCTAAGCACAACATTCATCATGCACAGAAGGCATTGAGAACATATTGTGGTTGTGGTTGTGGTTGTGGTTGTGGTTGTGAAAGAGTAACTACGAGTGATAATTTGGAAATATATTGTGCTTGTGAAAGAGTAACTACGAGTAATAGTAAGATCAAAATACACTTTTTCTTGATAATAAAAAGGGAAAAGGGACAACAACCTATTACTTGGCCTAATTGAACGTTACCCTCGCTGTGGAATGTACACTTATTGAAGAGACTATCTATCGATAAACACCCGTAATCCAAGAAAGATCATTGAAGATGGAGGTTAAAGTTCTTTAACTCCTATTTACTAGTACTATTTAGTGGGTACCATCTTTTAAAAAATATTAGAGGAGGCAGAGGTGAATCACGTTTTTACCTACTCAACCCTCAAAGTCTCAATCATTAAACAACAAATGAACAAAACATATGTATATTGTATACTACAGCTCAGTGCTCAACTGCTCATCCTTAGTAAAATGGAAACCCACAATATCTAAATTCATCACAGATTCGTAGAATATCTGATGCAGTGCGTTAGGATTTATGAGGTGCCCTTCAACCACGCCAAATAAAAATGAAGTTCCACTTTACCAAGAAAAAAAAAATTCATCACAGATTCAAATCATTTTTTTTTTTTTTTTTTTTTGGATAAGGCAAGAAAACCAGGTAACCCAAAGGTTAATCTAAGGTGTCCTTTACCAATAAGTTGGTAATGGACAGGTCAAAAGGATTTGACCAAATGTGGAGCGAGGAAACAGAGTGGCCCATATGAGCGAGATAATCAGCCACCGCATTTGCTTCCCGGAAGCAATGAAGAACCTCGACTTTCTCAAAGAAATGTAAGTCCTTTTTGGTGTCGATGATGATGTTTCCAATTTCCCAAGGTATATGCCACTCCGCTCTGATTGCCTTTATAACAGCTAGATTGTCGCCTTCTATTGTAATGCACTTGTACCCCTTTTCTCGCGCCAACTTGACTCCTTCGCGCAATCCTATTGCTTCTGCCATAAGAATGGATCCTGTGCCACAGGATCGCGCTCCCATAAAAAGTGGTTCACTGTTCTCGTTACGAAGAATGAAACCTGCAGCCGCTTCTGAGTTGTTTACTTTGGAACCATCAAAATTAAGCTTGATATAATCTTTGCGTGGGGAAACCCAAGAAATGTTGGCTCTTGGTCCCTTTTTGATATGTTTGTGACGGAACGCCGCTTTAATATCAAAATCAAAGCTTTTATGGGCTAAGGCTTTCCATTCTGTAAAGCTAATTTTTGCAAAAACTGCAATCTGTAGTGGGGTAGTAGATAGTTCATCAAATTGTACTTTATTCCGGGCAAACCAAAACATCCACCAGGTCGTGATAAGAAGTACCAAGTCCCATTTTGGTAGTTTCTTTTTAAGGAAATTTAGACTCTCAATGAAAGATAAGTCCTGATCAATATCCAAATTAAATTTCCTAGAACATAGTATCTCAATTTCTTTTAAGGTTTGAAAGAAGAATGGACAATGAAAGAATAAATGAAATTTGTCCTCACTATGATAGTTGCAAAAGACACATTCCTGAGGAATAAAAATGTGGCTTTGTTGAAGACGTTTTTTTGTTGATAATCCATCAAGACAAAGTTTCCAAATAAAGACTTTAATTTTTGGGGCAATATTGATATCCCAGATCCAGCTAAAATCACCGGATTTTTGATAACTATCTTGTAACCCTTGTGCTATCCATGTTGCCGACTTACAGGAAAATTCGCCAGAGCTAGAAAAACCCCAATAGAATTTATCAGGGACTTCATTGTACGGAATTGGTATTCCCAAAATAGCTTTAATAGTGTCTATAGAAACTACTCTGGCAAGAAGATCTGTGTCCCATCCTCCCAGTGAGGAGAAGAAACATTTTACTGGAATTGTTATATCATATAACGGATCATCTGAATGTTCATTATGAAACATTTTTGCAAGTGGAATTGGTGAAACCCATATATCTGTCCAAAACTTTATACTCTCACCATTCCCTACTTGCCATCTGATGCCTTTGGAAAACAAACTCCGGACTTTCTAATAGGTGAGACCATTGCCAAGAATTTTTTTTACCCTTTTGGAAATCTAGTATATGACAACCTTTAAGATATTTACTATTGATTAGTTTAACCCATTTGCTTTGAGAATCTTTGATAATTTTCCATATTAATTTCATTTGCATTGCCTGGTTAACTGCCTCAGCTTTCCTGAGTCTTAGACCGCCCATTTTCTTTGGTCGACACACTTTGTCCCAGCCAATTAAGTTGGGAGATTTTGAGTCAGGTGCTTTGTTCCAAAGAAAATTCCTATTGATTTTATCCAAGTTGTTCAAGGTTGACTTTGGGAGTGAGAAACTCTGCATTGTAAAAATTGGTGTGGCTGAGAGATTAGCTTGGATAAGAGTTACCCGACCTGCTTGAGAGAGCGAATTCGCTTTCCATTTTGTAAGGTTGTGTTGTATACGCTCCACAACACTACTAAAAATATTAGCTGTCACTCTATCTGAGATTATTAGGCATCCTAGATACTTATCCAAACAGGAAGAATGGCTCATGAGAAAAATTTCTTTGAAAGTGTCAATCATATTTCTTGTTATATTTTTGGTACACTGAAAGACTGATTTCTCAAAATTAATCTTTTGTCCAGACATCTGACAGTATTTATCGAGTAATTTTTTAATAGTGTGGCAACTTTGATTGGATGCTTCAGCAAAAATCATTGTACCGTTAGCAAAGGTCAAGAAGGGCAATTTTTCTGCCCCATGACAGATTCTGATACCAATACTTTTCTTTGAAACGTCACTTTCCCTTTGTAGTCTTCGTGCCAATACTTCAGCACATAAAATAAAGATATATGGTGATAATGGGTCCCCTTGACGTATTCCCCTAGAAGGGATAAAAGTCGGACCAGGAGCATTGTTTACGAGTACAGAAAAAGATACTGAGGTAATACATTCCTCTATCCACTTAATCCATTTTTCATGAAAACCAAATTTAGAAAAGATTTTGAATATGAAATTCCAATCTAATCTATCATATGCTTTTTCCATATCTAATTTAATACCAATTCATCCGCTTTTTCTTTTTTTATTTCTGAAAGAGTGAAATATTTCATGTGCAAGTAAAATATTGTCCTGAATACAATGATTTGCCACAAAAAGCCTCTTCAAGAGGATGAATCCTATATTATATCACGTTTTTGCCTCAACTCATTCAGCCACCAATTGTGATCATCTCACACTCCCATTTCAGTTCTTAGCCCACCCAACCTCAAACCACCCCAAAAATGGCAAAAATGTCCACTCTCTCTCCTCTTTCCCTCCTCATTCTCCTCCTCTTCCTGTCACCAATCCACTCCCATTCCAGTGATTCCACAACCCAATCCTCCACATTCATAATCCACGTGTCAAAACCCCATTCATCCCTCACTCCCCTAACGACTCACTATACTTCCATCCTCCACTCTCTCTCCTCACCACCTCCTTCCCTCCTCTACACCTACACTCACTCAGCCACCGCCTTTGCCGCCGTCCTCAACCCAACCCAACTCTCTCTCCTCTTACGTCATCCTTCCGTCATCTCCATCCACCCTGACCGGGTCCACCACCTCCACACTACCCGGACTCCACACTTCTTGGGCCTCTCTACCGGGTCGGGTCTTTGGCCCGAATCCAACTTTGCCTTTGACGTCATTATTGGTGTACTTGATACTGGGATCTGGCCTGAGTTATCGAGTTTCTCTGATTTTGGGTATGATCCTGTGCCTGCCACGTGGAAGGGGACTTGTGAGGTGGGCCCAGATTTTCCGGCGGGTTCTTGTAATAAAAAGATCATTGGTGCTCGCACTTTCTTCAAAGGGTAAGTGATGATCGATTTGACTCACCATTATCTGTTTGACAATTAAATTTTGGGATGTGGGTTTGATTGTAATGTGGTTTATACGATTAGGGTATCTTCTCAAAGTAACTGTCGTTGATTTTGCTTAAATTTGTGGAATTGTATCTTATCCAAGTTGAATTTTTGTTAGTTTGGTGAACTTTGTTCATTTGTATCTTATTAAAGCTTCAATGTTGTTAAATTTTAGTACTGATTTTGCTAAATTTTAAAATGGCTGAGCTTTATTGATCTGTATGTTGTTCCAAGTTGATTGTTGTTAACTTTTGTTTATATGCTAAAGTTTGAAAATTTGCTGAACTTGGTTGATTGGTATCTTATCCTATGATGAAATTTATTATTGATTTGCTGAATACGAGTAATTTAAAGCAGATTGTAGGTGTAGTTGATTTTGTTTGAATTTGCTGAACTTTGTTAATTTGTTGGATGTTCTTAATTTTTTGTTGCTTCTGCTGATCTTTGTTAATTTGTATCATATTCCAGGTTGGTTGGGCTAGTTTTACTTATTTTTGCTGATATTGCTGAATCTATATTGATGTATAGCTTATTCCAAGTTTATTGTTGTTAACTTCTACTGATTTTGGCTAAATCTTGTTGATTTTGCGGAACATTGTTGATTGTATCTTATTCGAAGTTGGTTGGATGTTAACTTTCACTAATGATTTTGCTGAAGGAGAACAATTCAACAAACATCATATGAGATGAATACACAACCAACACATTGTGATTTCATTGATCCAAATTAATACAATCAAATAAGATGATTAATGTTGATTGTTAAAAAGTAATAGTTGTGGATTGTTGTTGATTTGCTGAACTCTGCTGATTTGTGTATTCTAAGTTGAGTGTTGCTCATGCTGAACTTTATCGATTTGTGTCTTATTCCAAGTCAATTGTTGTTAAAGTTTACTGATATACACTGAACTAGATGATTTTGGCTGGAATCAAGAATGAGGATTAACCGTATTGGGATTTGGCACTGAGATTAATCTGATAAGGCCGTGTTCTCTTAATTAGATTGTTGTTAACTTTGCTATTTTTTTGTTTAATTGTGTCTTATCCAATTTGATTTTTGTTGGTTTTTGCTGGATTTGTTGATTTTTGTTTGTTATGGTGAACTTGGTTAATTGGTAGTATGGTATAAAATATTGTTGATTTTGTTGACCTTTTTTAAAGTTGTATCTTGTTCCAAATTCATTGCTGTTAACTTTTACGTTTGTTCAACTTTATTGATATTGCTGAACTTTGTTAATTTGTGCTCGATTAATGTTGAACTTTGTTGTTAACTTATTGGATGTTGAATGTTGTTACTTCTACTGATTTTTGCTAAATTTTGTTGATCTTTGTTAATTTGTATCTTAATCGAAGATGATTGTTGTTAACTTTCAATATCGATTTGGCTGAAATGAGCTCAATTCAACAAAAATCGTACGAGATGACACTAACACAATGTGATTTCATTTTTTTTGAGGTATGTGATTTCGTTGACCTGAACTAATGCCTCATTTGTAGGTATGAAGCTCGTCATGGTCCAATCAATGAGACAAATGAGTCAAAATCTCCAAGGGACACAGCAGGTCATGGGACCCACACAGCCTCAACAGCTGCCGGATCAGTTGTCCCCGCGGCCGGATTCTACCAATACGCCCGTGGGGAGGCCCGGGGGATGGCGGTCAAGGCCCGTGTAGCAGCCTACAAGATATGCTGGAAAAAAGGCTGCCATAATTCGGATATCCTAGCAGCAATGGACCAGGCCATCGAGGACGGGGTCAACGTCATCTCTCTCTCCGTTGGGGCCACTGGGAAGGCACCGACCTACGACGATGACTCGATCGCTATCGGTGCGTTTCATGCATCCGCTAGCGGAGTTTTGGTGTCTTGCTCAGCTGGGAATTCAGGGCCAGACCCTTTCACGGCCACAAATATTGCGCCATGGATTTTGACTGTTGGAGCTTCGACGATTGATAGGGAGTTTCCTGCGGATGTGGTGTTGGGGGATGGAAGGAGGTTTAAAGGGGTGTCTTTGTATTCTGGGGAGCGATTGAATGGGAGTGCTTACTTTGAGCTGGTTCATGCTGCTGATTGTGGGAGTAAACTTTGCAAAGAAGGTACTAGTAGTAATTGTTTTATTGTTATATTATTATCTGTATTTTTGGTGTATCATAACATCATATATCAAAATCAACCTTTAGTGGTCCGTTCTAAAGTTAAGACTTACGACTACAGTTGTGCAAGTATGTTATTGGTTAGGATGCACAAGTAGTTTAGTGCATCCAAACCCCTGATATCTTAAGAGTACACTGTGATGTGAATATAGTGATCCCTTTAAGGTATCAGCTAGTAGGAATTGTGATTTCTTGTGGTTGTGATTTTAGGTTCATACATTTCTGATTGATGGAAGTAAAGGGGTGGGGGTTGGGGGTGGAATTGAACTTTAGATGATACAAGTTAGCCTTAAGGGTAAGGTGTCCAGGAGACCACACCTAGCTCATGCCTTTGATGTTTCTTTCTTGGTCCTTTCTTTGTCTTGTCAAGGTACTTTGTTTATTGGGGAATGTATGCTCAAGTCCGTTATTACTGCCAGATCAAAAAAGTCCGTTATTACTGCTTTGCTTCATATGGAGTATTTCAGAGTATGCGTGATTTTAGTTTCTGTGGCGATTGTCAGCAGATCACTAGCTCACATGGTTCAGTTCTTAAAGTTGCATGTTAACACTACATAACTAGATATGTTTATGGTCCTTGACTTTCCATTCCATCCGAGTGCAGAGCAAAATAATTTGTACACTGTTGGCATTAAATGGCACTTGGCTAAAAAAGCAATTTCCTTGTGGTTACACTAATGGACCTTATATACTTGGACAAGACACGACTATTCTTATAGCTTTCATGTATTTCTCCCCTGGCCAGACCTGCCAAATCTAAGATACTGAGTAGGTTTTGTTTTTACTTACTTTGAATTTTACTAAAAAGCAACATTTGTATGGGTAAATAGGCAAAGCATAAACATAACATTAGATAGTATGTTCAGTTTTCTGTGTGATTTGAAGTACATAAAAGTAATACAGTATAATATGATTATTATCTGTATGTGCACTGTTTTAGCAAGAATTCAAAATGCCCATTGAGACTGCTCAAGTATGTGGCCTATATGTAATGTAACAGGTGAACTTGATTCTTCAAAAGTAGCTGGGAAAATGGTGATTTGTGATCGAGGAGGGAATGCTCGAGCTGCCAAGGGGAACGCAGTTAAACAAGCTGGCGGTGTGGGGATGATTCTAGCTAACACAGCTGAGAGTGGTGAAGAGTTGGTAGCTGATTCACATATTATTACCGCCACCATGGTTGGTCAAATTGCCGGGGACCAGATCAAGGACTATGGGTCCGGCCATGTTGACCCGAACAAGGCTCTGAATCCTGGACTAGTCTATGACATCGATGCCAGCCACTATATAGCTTTCTTATGTTCAATCGGATATGATTCGAAAAAGATTGCCATGTTCCTCAAAGACCCTGCTGCCATAGATTGCAGTGCTCAGAATTTGTCTACCCCTGGTGACCTGAATTACCCATCGTTCTCAGTCGTGTTTGAACCTGGAAAAGATGTTGTGAAATACACAAGGACAGTGAAAAATGTTGGGAGCTCAAGACATGCAGTATACAGAGTCAGTGTAAACGCGCCACCCAATGTTGTTGTCAGTGTTTCGCCGAGGAAGCTTCTGTTCAGTGCAAAGAAGCTTACGGTATCCTACGACATCACTTTTACTAGCACTAGTGGAATTTCTCAATCCATCTCAGAATCCTCAAGTTTTGGGTGGATCGAGTGGGGTGATGGAAGTCATCGAGTGAGGAGCCCTATTGCAGTGAGGTGGGTTCAAGGGACTCAGCAGAAGTTTATTGCTTCAATCTGAGTTTGGCTCCTTGGAAATCTGTAAATAATGATGAAGGTTATTGTTGAAGCATCAAGAAGGTTCTTAATTCTTATATCAGAATATGGGCTGATTCTTCTTATTAATTGCCTTGGGGTCTCTCAATGATATGTTCATGATTCATGAACTTTTAGTTGGCAGAAATCAGAACTCCCAGGAGTCACACTTTTGTTGGAGTAGTGTCAGGTACTTTTGGATATTTATTTTGGCCTTCTCTTGATTAATAGTCACTTAGGACTTCATAGCATGAAGTTCCTGAAATTGTTGTCCAACTGATCTCACAAAAAATAAACAAAGTTATTGCCAGGATAAAAAGTCTTATATCCTTGTGGAGTTGTTGCTTCAGTGGTTGCTGCCGATCAGATGATGCTCAACATCAGCAAGTGGAAAGCAAACGCTGCTGTTGCTTCTGCTCGAAGGAGAATTGTTGTTCGAAATGTTGCAGTTAACAAGTTTGCTCATGTTTTTGCCACAATTGCAATTGCTGTTCATTCAACTTGTCTTGCTCGAGAAATTGTTTTAGTAAGGTAAAGCTTTGCCCCAGTTGTGTACCGAGCTGTTGTGGTGGTTCTTGCTGCTGATCATGACAATGTACCTTACTTTTCCTATGTTCTTATTATTTCGGTATCATTTGTATTAGTTTCTGAATAATAATCCCGCGAAAGAAGCAGATGTTGCCTTACCTCAATTTTCTTATCAGTTCTTTTTTTCTTAACGACGTTCATTTCTGTCTATTCTCTGTGGAACTAGCAAGATTGAGCCTTGGGAAGCTACCTGCTTTGTCTTAACAAAATCATAGGGCCACCAAAGAGTGGTGTGTCTTGTTTACAATACAAAAATGAAACTGTAAAGTGTATGATTATTTGAGAAGCAACGTAGTTAGGCCCATAGGCCATTGATGCTCCTCTCTTGCTCTGTGGCCAGGACATGGACAAAGTGTCAGGTGTGCATATGTACAAGCTTACAAGGCCAATATGGAGATGTGTCATGTACTCATGTGCGTCTTTCTGCTGACGCTAATACTATAATCTACTCATTTTTTTTGGCGATGTCACTACTCATTATTGAGTCGATGATTAACGCTTTTATTAACTTAGAACAAATAGCATGATATGTTCATGATTCATCAACTTTTGATAAAATATCTTGCTGGACCTACAGATTTGAGCTCACAGAATATTGCCGGAAGTATCAATAATCAGTCTTATCAATTGAGAGAGACGCCTCCTTCCGTTCTTCATTAATCAAATATGCAATATCGAGGGAGTGGATAGTGTTGTGGCACATCTTCACTCATTCTCAACAATAATCTGGGTTCAAGTCTTTATCCAATGTAAATTGAATTGAATCAAAAATTGGGTCAATCACTAAAATAAAACGCTCGCCGTAATAGAAAAAATCTTAGAAAGAAGATAATCAACGAGAATAGAGAGATTATCCATCGGAAAAATCGAGGCCAAAAAAGACCATTGACGATGGAAGTTAGAGTAGTTTTACTCCTATTTCGTGAATCTTTTGAAAGATAGGACACTAGAGGAAGCAAAGGTGAATCACATTTTTACTCAACTCTCAAAGTTTCAATCATTTAAAACAACAAATGAACAAAACATGTGTATACTGTCTACATACTAGCTCAGTGCTCAGTATGTAGCAAAAAAAAAAAAATTATTGCTCACCCCTTAGCAAAATGGAAACCCACTATGTAGTAACTTTCATCACAGATTCATATCCTATAATTATTAAATTATTGATTCGTTTTCCTCAACAAATATACAATTCATTCAGCCACCAATTCTCCAAAAATGACAAAAATGTCCTCTCTCTCCTCTTTCCCTCCTCATTCTCTTCCTCTTCCTCTTGCTCTCACCAATCCACTCCCATACCAGTGATTCCACAACCCAATCGTCCACATTTCCAACGTCACCCTTCCGTCATCTCCATCCACCCTGATCGGGCCCACCACCTCCACACTACCCGGACTCCACACTTCTTGGGCCTCTCTGACGGGTCGGGTCTATGGCCCGAATCCAACTTCGCCTCTGACGTCATTGTTGGGGTGCTAGACACCGGTATTTGGCCAGAGTTACCCAGCTTCTCTGATGCTGGCTATGATCCTGTGCCTGCCACGTGGAAGGGGACTTGCGAGGTGGGCCCTGAGTTTCCGGTGGGGTCGTGTAATAGGAAGATCATTGGAGCTCGCACTTTCTTCAAAGGGTAAGTGATTATCGATTTGACTCACGATCATTGTGTTTGACTTTTTTTGTTTCAAAATTAAAATCTGGGATTTGGGTTTGATTGTGATCAGATTAATACGATTAGGGGTATGTTCTCTTTGTACTGTTGTTGACTTTTGTTCATTTTGTTCAATTGTGTCTTATCCAAGCTCTTTGTTTGCTCAATTGCTCTGTTTTTTTTTGGCTGAACTTTGTTAATTTGTACAGTATCTTATTCCAAGTTGGTTAATGTTAATTTTCCTTATTTCTGGCTGATTATATTGATTTTTCTGAATCTTGATAATTTGTATCTTATGCAAAGTTGATTGTTCTTGACTTCTACTGATTCTGCTAAAAGTTGAAATTTTGCTAAACTTTATTGATTAATGTATCTAATCCCAAAATTGATCAATGTTAAGTTGTTAACTATTACTCTACTGAGTTTGCTAAATTTTGAAAATTTGCTGAACTTTATTGGTTTGTATCTTATCCCAAGTTTGAATACTGTAAAATTTGTGCTATTGATTTGCTATTTGCTGAAATGAGCTAATATGTTCAAAGTTGAAGGTTCTGGATTGTTGTTGATTTTTTATTATGCTGATTTGTGTATTCTCAATTGAGTGTTCTTGATGCTGAACTTTAAGATTTGTGTCTTATTCCAAGTTAATGGTTTACCTGATAATGATAACTTTCTGAATTGGGCTGAAATCAAGAGTGAGGATTAACTAACCCAGAAAAGCACAATATGATTGTATTAACCGAATTAATGTGATTTCATTGACCTGAATTAATGCCCAATCTGTAGCTACGAAGCTCGTCATGGCCCAATCAACGAAACCAAAGAATCAAAATCCCCAAGAGACACAGAAGGTCATGGGACCCACACAGCATCAACAGCCGCAGGGTCGGTGGTCCCCACGGCCGGATTCTTCCAATACGCCCGTGGGGAGGCCAGGGGGATGGCGGTCAAGGCTCGTGTAGCAGCTTACAAGATATGCTGGAAAACGGGGTGCTATGACTCTGATATCCTGGCAGCAATGGACCAGGCCATTGAAGATGGGGTCCATGTCATCTCGCTCTCCGTGGGGGCCACCAAGAAGGCCCCAGCTTACTGCGATGACTCTATCGCTATTGGAGCGTTTCATGCTTCCAGGAGCGGAGTTTTGGTGTCTTGCTCAGCTGGAAATTCAGGGCCAGACCCTTTTACGGTCACAAATATTGCGCCGTGGATCTTGACTGTTGGAGCTTCGACCATTGATAGGGAGTTTCCGGCGGATGTGGTGTTAGGGGATGGGAGGAGTTTTAAGGGGGTGTCTTTGTATTCTGGGGAGGGGTTGAATGATAGTGCTTACTTGGAGCTGGTTCATGCTAGTGACTGTGGCAGTAAACTTTGCAAAGAAGGTACTAATGGTTCCTTTCTTGATAAATTACTCAAATCATTACGTGCATATGGCGCATCATGTCATCGTATATGCAAACTAATCATTTGAAAGTGTTACCCATAGTTAGAAGTAGTGGTCCATTTTAACTTTAAAGAGTTATAAATGCGAGTGCATGTTATAGTTTGGATGCGTAGTTTAGTATGTAATGCGACATTTCGACTATAAAATCTCTTGAAGATATGAGCTGTAGGTGAATTTTCTAGAATTGTACCCAGGAACTGAGTTTGGTACTATTTTATGTTGCTCTTTTCCTAATTATTGAACTACACTCCTCCCACCCTCCAAGTCCAGGATGATGCGTGTGATATTGATGTTAGGCCAATAATTTTATTTTTGATGGAGCTGAAGGGATGGGGGATGGGATGTAATTGGACTGTAGAATACAATGTTAGCTTTCAGGGCGGGGTATCCATGCGAGAACACCAAGCTGATGCCTTTGATGTTTCTTTCTTGATCATCTCTTTTTTTTGTTAGGGTACTTTGATGCTCATGTTCCTTAATTTTCATTCTAATTTTAGATTATGCATGGATTTAGTCTGTGTGGCGATTAGCAGATCACTAACTCAAATTGTTGTTTTCTTCGTTGCACACTTGCATTGTTAGCCCTACATATGGTCTTTTCCATTCCACGTCTGACCCTAGTACAGAGCACGGTAATTTTTGATTTTTCGCAAGAAATGACACCTAGCTAAATGTAATTTCCCTGTGGTCGGGACAGACAGTAGTGCTTAACTGCTTAAGTTTATGCTTCTACAACCTAGACCTGCCAATCTAAGACATTTGTAGGGCTTTTTACTTAACTTGGATTTTCCTTCTAGCCGACAAATCGACAATCATTTTGGGGCAGGTAGGCGAAGTAGCTTGAGAGTGAATAGTGTGCTTTCTTGTTTCTATGTGTGATTTAAACACACGAAAACATGATCCAAATGTGCATTTGGTGTATCATATCTATCTATATCAAAATCAACTATTTACAACAATCCTGAAGACATGAAACTTACAAGTTAGCTTTCAAATCAGTCAATTAGTACTAGCCAGGTCCATTTTAAAGTTGAGCGTACAAACAGCATGTTATTGCTTTGGAATGCACAAGTAGTTTAGTGTGTTGTGTGTCTACTCATAAACCAAACTTCTCTAGCCCTCCCTCTGATTGTGATCTTTGGTCAATATTTTTCTGATTGATGGAGCTAGAGGGTGGGTTTGGGGGTGGAAGGGGACTTCAGATGATAAAAGATATCTTGCTGGGTAGGCTGTTGCCTTTCATGTATCTCTCCTGGTCCTTTCTATGTCTTGTCTTGTAACTTCTTCAATATTAGACAATGCATGCTCAAGTCCTTATGACTACTTCTCGTCATATTTCAGACTATGCATGGTTTTAGTTTATGTGGCAATTAGTAAATCACTAGCTTACTCTGCCTATTTCTCTAAATTGCACTTTGAACACTACATACCATTCTTTCTATTCACACATCCGAACGGAGTACAAAGCAGACAAGCTATGCACTGTTTGCAAAAATGGCACATAGCTAAATGCAGTTTCCTTGTGGGTTCACTGTAGTCTGTAGGTCATTAGTTGGACAGACAGGAGCACTTAAGGTGCTTAACTTCTTACTAGTATTCTTGTAGGTGTAGCTGACATGCATGTTTTCACTGGCCTGATTAGACCTGGCAAATCTTAGATATTTTGTAGGTCTTTCGCTTGATTTGAACTTTACCATAATTCCAACAATTATTTTAGGTAAATATGTAAAGCAGCAATATAGTGTCAGGTATTATGGTTTGAACATTGAAGTATGCTTAGTCGTTTCTCTTTATGAATGGAAGTACAGAGAAGTAAATATATTTTTATGTGCACTATTGCACTGTTTTAGCAAGATGTCAAAATGCACCTTAAGACTGCTGAAGTATGTGCCTTATACGTAATTGCAACAGGTGAACTTGATTCTTCGAAAGCAGCCGGGAAAATGGTGATTTGTGATCGAGGATCAAATGCTCGAGTTGCCAAGGGGAACGCAGTGAAACAAGCTGGCGGGCTGGGAATGATTCTAGCTAACACAGCTGAGAGTGGCGAAGAGTTGATAGCTGATTCGCATTTGATTCCCGCCACCATGGTTGGTCAAATTGTCGGGGACCAGATCCAGGACTATGTTTCTTCGGTCCCTAATCCAACAGCCACGATCAAGTTCCAAGGGACCGTGATAGGCACCTCACCGCCATCCCCAAGGGTGGCAGCATTCTCTAGCCGCGGCCCCAGCTATCGCACACCAGAAATCCTCAAGCCCGATGTCATAGCTCCTGGGGTCAACATCTTGGCAGGTTGGACCGGGGCTGCTGCTCCAATGGATCTGGACATCGACCCTAGAAGGGTGGAGTTCAACATAATCTCAGGCACTTCCATGGCCTGCCCACACGTAAGTGGCTTGGCTGCTCTGCTCGGAAATGCTTACCCTAGTTGGAGTCCAGCTGCTGTAAAGTCTGCCCTTATGACCACTGCTTATTATCTTGACAACTCGGGGAAGAACATCACGGACCTTGCATCAGGAAAGCAGTCTACTCCATTTGTTCATGGGTCCGGCCATGTTGACCCAAACAGGGCTCTGAATCCTGGGCTAGTCTATGACATTGATGTCAGCCACTATGTAGCTTTCTTATGTTCAATCGGATATGATTCGGAAAAAATTGCAGTTTTCCTCAAAGAACCTGCAACCATAGATTGTACTGCTCAGAATTTATCTACCCCTGGTGACCTGAATTACCCCTCGTTCTCAGTTGTGTTTGAAGCTGGCAAAAATGTTGTAAAATACACAAGGACGGTGAAAAATGTTGGGAGCTCAACAGATGCCGTATACCAAGTCAATGTGAATGCTCCACCTAATGTTGATGTCAGTGTTTCGCCGAGGAAGCTTGTGTTCAGTGCAAAGAAACCTACAGCATCCTACAACATCATTTTTACTAGCACTAGTGGAACTTCTCAATCCATCTCAGAATCCTCAAGTTTTGGGTCGATCGAGTGGGCTGTTGGAAGTCATCGAGTGAGGAGCCCTATTGCAGTGAGGTGGGTTCAAGGGACTCAGCAGCAGTTCATTGCTTCAATCTGAGTTTGGGTCCTTGGAAATATGTAAATAATGGTGAAGGTTATTGTTGACAGCATCAGGAAGGTTCTTAATTCTTATATCAGAATAATGATCAGCTGATTCTACATATTCATTGCTTTTGGCAAATTCTGTATCTTTCCAATTAGGAATGTATCCTTTTCACTGTTTCATAATCAGTGGACACTGGTTTACACTTGCAATTGGTCAGTGATTACATGTTCCCTTCTCAACAGTCATCAAGGTGCGTTTGCAATTTTTCATATATCCTTGCCTAGCTATATGATGTTGCTTGGGTTCCAAATTTGAGCATTTTAAATGATCAATTTATTTCGTACAGGATCCTCATGGGTGATAGTCTGCAACAAAATTTAATGCAAACTTGTTATCTTCTTTTGCAGAGTCTGCAACAAAGGAAACTCTGCAAAAGAAGAAAACACACATTTTAATTGCACATCACGCAACTAATAGCTCATCTAATAACACACCACATAAAAAGCTAACCAAAACTATCAAAAAAATTAGAATAAAAAGAGAACCAAAAGAAAGGAGCACAGGCCTCGTTAAAAAAAATCTCCTTTAGTGAACTTCCTATTTTTCAAAATTATCCCAAAAACCCCTCCTCCCCTCTCCGAGAGAAAGAACTTTAGAGGATCGGCCCCGTTCTTTTCAACCTTTTCATGAATTTTTCATTAAAATTAGGAAGTGAGTAGGAGATTTTGAAACGAAGGGAGTGATATATGCACTGCATTGCATTATCCTTTAATTTGCTCCATTACCCCTTTATCATTACCCCAATCCAAACATGCTATTTTCACCTAAAATCCTTTTTGTTGACTTTTTTTCTCGTTCCGGAGAGTATAGTGAGCTGACATAAACCTTTGGATGTCGGGTGACACCTGCACCGATACCTGCACAAATAAGACTGTTATTAGCCTGGTGGTTTTCCGAAATCCCCGCTCTGATGGTTAAGTTGGCTTTAATGTAGTAAAAAGTATGATTGGATACATTGAAATTAGTCATTACCTCATACACGATTTGGGGTAATTAAGGAGCGCAGAATGCTAGGCCGATTCTTTGGACACGTGTCAGGTGCTGACTATCATGGAGAGATTTAGCACCGTGACACGTGTCAATGGCCTAATAGCCACACTTGGTGGGCCCATAGCTCTTTACTTCGTATTTGGGCCAAAATAGAACAGATGGGCTTCACATGATATTTTGGGCCATAACACTTTTAAAGTATATATACAAGTAATTATCAAAAAAAAAAAGTATATATACAATACTAACTGGGAAAGCAACATGAGTACATGACATTTCTTATTTTAGTATGTTCAAATGCCTCTAACATACTACAATTTCCATTTTTTCAAAGCTTCGAATCTTAGAGAATCAAGCTGTATTTTGGGACCATTCACAACCCTACTATCATAAATGTCCTATTGCAGGCTGGCAGGTGATGTATGTTGGCATGTTGTTTCGTTTCCTGAAATGTTGCGTCGTTTAAGTTAGGAAAATGGCTTTGGTACACTTGGGTGTGTAATGCATAATATTCACTTTATTTTCTCCTGAAAAACTACATATTTGTTTATAAAAATATATAAAATTATTCTTAAAACAATATTATAAAAAAAATGCTCATAATCAGTAACTATTTGAGTTTCTCATTAATCGGAAATGAGTGTATGATCCCTTATATAAATCACAATCCTTTAAGTTAAGGTGTGTTCTTTAGAGTTTATTCGATCAGTTCAGTTTATCAATTCGGTTCAGTGGAGTTAAGTTCAGAAACCTACATTTGGATTGGTCAATTCGAATTTTAATCACTAGCTAGCACTTGATTTTGGGGTACAAGAAAATTATAGTGAGATATTATTGTTTAATTTGAAGAAAGTAATTTAACCTCAGTTCTACTGTCAATACCAGTGTAGAACTGTACATTATTGAATTGATTGATAATCAATGGCAGGAGAATATATATGATCGAGAGGAAGACTAAATTTCACTTAAAGATAATTTCTTGTGAAGTGTGGCTAAGGTTGATGGCTGATATTGGTAATAAATATAACTAGATTTCAAAACCTGTCAATTAAGTCGACTTGGTCAGATTTGAATTGGTCAATTTGGATTTTAGTCACTAGCTAACACTTTGGGTCATTTAGTGTTCGAGTTGAGAAATGCTCAACCAAGATTTAGTGTTATCGAGTTGAGTGACTCATTTAACTTGTATTTTTTGTCAATTATATAAATGTTGTCATTTTTAAACCATAGATTTGCAAATTTTTATCTTAATAATAACCCATACTAACTATATTTGTATATTTTTCAAATTTTGGTATTTATAAAAAAACTAAATGATATTTATCATTATTTTGTTTATTCGAAAAGTTTTACTCCTTCCGTTTCACAATATAAGTCATATTTTGACTTTATTTTTGTTTCACAATATAAGACATATTTTGACTTTTAGCAATTCCCAATGAGTATATACTGCTAGTTTTTCCACTTTACCCTTTTCTTGTTATTTGCTTCTTTTATCTCTCCAATGTTGCATTTAATATTTAAGGATAGTTTAGTCTTTTTACCATCTCTTTTTCTTGAATTCACAATTTCTTAATTTGTGTGCAAAGTCAAAAAATCATAATATCTATATATTAGAGGCATTTTCTGACAGCATTGGAGGCGTCCACCTAAGCGAGCCATTGTAATCAAATTTTAAAAATAAATATAAAATAAAAATATCTGTTTTAGTATAGAATATTTACTAAAGTTGTACTTTCCTAAATCCTTAAAGAGTACACTATTAATTAGAGGTTTTGGTGTAGAATATATATACTAAAGTTGTACTTTCCTAAATTATTAAAGAGTAGACTACTAGATTTAAAAAGCATATAACTTTAGTTTTACCGCTTAAAAACTTAAATTTCTTACACCATTGGAACGGGTACGAAATATCCTTTAAAATAAGACTCATTTGTAGTATATTCTATTGATTTACAACATAAGACGCGTCCACCTAAAAAGGTAATTAGTAATTAGCTTGACAAGCTGACACAACTAAAGAGTTGCAGTGTAAAAATAAGAGAAAAGATACGTATATTAGTTATAAAAATTTAAAAAGTAATCTCAATGTAAAATATAATAAAAAGAGTATGTGTAGAATAAATAAATAAACGATGAATCTAAAATGATTTTAGGTCCAATCTTTAATAGGAAACTTTATCATTATCACGTATAATTTTATAACTGTACGTAGGCTCCGTTTGATTCAGCTAGATAAAACTGATCTGAACTGAACTAAACTGAATTGATTTTTTAAACTTGACCGTTAAACATTTAAACTTCGTCCAAACATAGTCAATATTGGACACATTTGGAAGTATGCTTTGAGTTCTTTTCGATGACATAGTTATCATCATGAAACTATTTCAGAATAAAAAGTTATTAGAGTGATAAGGTTATACATAAATTGAATTGAACTGAATGTAAGTAAAATTAAGGTGAATCAAACAGATAGCCGTAATATATTGATCCCCATGTTAGTTTGGGGCTCCAATTTATGTTCCCTTCAACTTTATAATTATTAATGCACTCCCTTCAACTTTTTTTTTTTGGTGAGAACACTCCCTTCAACTTTACATTGGACTTTTTGCGTTTTTCAAGGCAGTACTTTGTCTGCATATAACTTTGAAAAAACAAGCAAGCAAACATTAAAAAACGTTTTACTCTTTTATTGTTTACATCTAAAACTTCTTTATTTTTTGAGAAGTAGTTATGTATACATTAGACGTTTAAACTGATTTTAGCATAAAAAAAGGATTATATTTTTAGAATGTTAGTTGTATACTTATATCAACATAAGAGTACTGGCGTACCAACATCAAGCATAGAAAGACTTTGAAACTATTACCTCTAGGATTATGTAAAATATGTGGTGAGTTAATTAATAGTTAATTGAAATTGATGATAAGATTTTAAATTAGATAAGATGCCCTGTAAAATCATAGTTATCTCATTATTATATGGCATTCATGATACTAAATGGATTATATAAATATTTATCCATATAATACTAATAGTTTTTCATAAGTGACAATTACACTTCGATTTTTCGATGAGATTAATAATCACGTTATATTAATTTTATTATATAATCACAGTTCGTGCAACACACAGATTTACTCATGGGTATCCACCTAGTAACTTATATTATAAAACGAAGGGACTATTTATTAGTTACATATTTCCGTCCATACATATATACAGAGGAATCGAAGTTGAAAGCAATTATTTCCATATTAAGAGATGAAAGAGGGTCTGCATATATCGCCGAGCATTTTAATACTGATGGTGGCAGTCTAGTACTGTTTGCATATTTGAGGAAACATCCTTAAAAGTGTCCTGGCAGCAAACCTAGAGGCTAGCTGAATTTATTCTCTCATTTCTCCTTTTAATTTCTCTCTCATCCACCAAAGTGACCAAACTGCACCAGCCACGAAGGACCACCATCACCTCTACCTTTCCATGTTATTATTACAATTAATTATTACCTTTAATCCAAGCATACCCTAATAAAGAATGATAATCAAAAAATACTTGTTACTCCGTATATACTCTGTAGAACTAAATGGGTGCGTTTTCTTTTTTACTGAGCAAACAAAATTGAAAAGAAAACACACGTAACATTTGTCCATTGTATGGTCTTGTAGATCCAAGTAGTAAAAGATTAATGGTGCGTTTGTTAGAGTTTACACGTTCAGTTTAGTTTAGGTGTTAATTTCGTGATTTTAAATTCAGTTAAATCATGTGTAGTTCACTTCAGTGGTGCTCAGTTCAGAAACATAATTTTTGTCTCACAAAATTCAAATTGTGTTCAATTCAGTTCAGTTGTGTCAATTTTAGTTCAGTAATATTCAGTTTAGTGATGTTAAATTCAGTTCAGTTCAATTCTCATAAGTTACGTTCTAACAAACACACCTAGGAAAAACTTATACTCATATGTGCTTGGCGTCTTATGATAAGTGATTAATGACAATTGACAAATATGTCATAGGATTTTGGAGTAGGGCATGTTTTTTACTGGAGCTACTTCTCTACCAAATTTCCTTTACTGGTTGGTAGCTAGTTTGGTACCGATTTCCCGGTGAAAAAACCAAACTCTCAGTCCGTATTTAGTTCGGTTGTTTTTAGCGAGAGTCTCAGATGGATAAATGTATTTTGTTGCTTTAAGACAATTAGCAATTAATCTAAATGAATAAAATTAAATTCCACTAAAAAGTATTTAAATTAAGAGTGCATTTGTTAAAGCTTACACGATCAGTTCATTTCAAGTGTCAATTCAGTGATTTCAAATTCAGTTAAATGATGTTCGGTTCAGTTCAGTGGTGCTGAGTTAGAAATATATTTTTTGTCTCACATATCAAATTGTGTTCAATTCAGTTCATTTGTTTCCAGTTCAGTTCAGTATTATCCAGTTTAGTAATGTTGAATTCAATTCAGTTCAATTCAATTCAATTCAGTTTTGGTAAGTTCAGCTCTAACAAACGTACCCAAAGGGTATGTTTTTATTCACTTACTCAATAGTTGATTAGTTCAATCCGTTTTAATTCAGCTTAATTTAAAGAAAAAGAACATACCTTTATTGGGCTCCGTTCTTTTCAATTGGAAAATACTAAACTAAGCTAAATTGAGCTGAAATGAACTTAAAAGAATTGAATTGGTTTTTTAACTTGACTATTTGGTTATTTAAAACTCGTCTAAACATATTCAATATCAGATTCATTTGAAAGTATGCTTTGAAATATTTTTAATGACTTTGTATAATCAATAATTTGTTTAGGAATAAAAAAATTAAATGAGTGATAATTTTACACATGAATTGAATTGAACTGAAGTGAAGTAAATTTAAGCGAAATTAATAAAGTGAGGAGATCATAAACGGGCCTTTAGAGTAGTGTGCTTTTCAATTGAATTGAATTGATAAACTAAATTGAAATAAATTCAATTAAACTCTACTTACCTAATTGAATAATAATATATGAGAAAAAAAAGTAGATCACTTAACTGAATTAATACAATTACTAAGGGTATGTTCTTTTCACTTATTAGACCTTACCCAATCAGTGATAATAAGTGGCAAGATCTTACCTAATCAGTGTAAATCAGTGGCTAGACCTTACTGAATAAGTGAGAATAAGTGGCAGAACCTTAGTCAATCAGTGAAAATCAGTGACAAGACTCACATTCCTACTCATGGAATCAGTGGCAGGACCTTAGACAATCAGTGGAAATCAGTGACAAGACCCACATTCCTACTCACAAAATCAGTGGCAGGACCTTAGACAATCAGTGAAAATCAGTGACAAGACCCACATTCCTACTCACGAAATCAGTGGCAGGGCCTTACTGAATCAGTGAGAATCAGTGAAAAGACCTTAACAAATTAGTGGAAATCAATGATAAAACATTATCCAATCATTAAAAATCAGTGATAAAATCTTACTCAATTAATAGAAATAAGTGAAAAAAACACCGAGTACTGAGTAGTGGAATAAAATACACCCATGTTCATGAATAGACTATTTTCCGAACCTTTTATCAATTTTTTTTTATTTTTTTTATTTTTTTTATTTTTGATCTAGAACCTTTTATCATATTAAAACCTCTTTCAATATTTTGACTTATTCATAGTTTTGGCACGTACAGTGGCTCCTGACACTTCAATAATCGAGGACGATGATAAGATGATATCCCCACATTAGATGAAACATGAATTCGTAGAATAAAACATATTTTTCCTTTTGTAAGCACTCCAACTTTCGTCTAATTAAAAATAATGTTTCCCTCTTCATTTCATTTCGACTTTAACAAAAGTTAGCTTGAATCTGGAAGCCTTTATTTCCTTAAATAGCTCATTGTCACTTCAAGAAACAAGGTTGATGTCGACCTGTTTTGTGCCATAAAAAACCGTGGAAAAAATCTTTTTGAAAACGATCAATATATTATGTATATTGTTTGTTTAAAATGACACAAAATTAAATTTGAACTTGAGGTAAAATATAAGAGATGGTACCTATGATGAGGGAAATAAAGCAGAATGATTGGATGTTGGTAATCTTTTCAACTTTACCCAGCATGATGCATTCACTTAATAAGCTAAGTTCTATTTTTATTAGTTTAGTTTAGCTAAATTATTTTCTAATCTGTAGGAATTTTTTTTAAAAGAATAATGCTGCAGTAATACTACTAGCGGTACGCGATTTGATTTGAAAAAAAACAATTCAACCTCAGTTTGGGCATGCATATTTTTTTTATTTTTTTTTATATAGGTAAGGAAGAAGTGGAATTAGGAGCGCCTCCTCTCGAGGGTGGTTCCTAACCGACCATAAAAAGCAAATTATCAAGCTCTGCGGAAAAAGATTGATTCCAAATAAACTCATTTTTAGCCGTATGTCCACGATTTGCAAACCAGTCTGCTACTCTATTTCCTTCTCTAAATATATGATTGACAATTACCGGGTGACAGGTGGCTAAGAATTTCCTAGCGTCTACAATGATATTGTGTATAGTCCATGGTAGTGTAATTTCTCCTCACATTGCTTGAATGACAATGGAGTTGTCTCCTTCCACCTGGATATATTTAAACCCATTTTCGACTGCTGCTTTGATTCCGTCGCGCATGGTTGTAGCTTCTGCTATAAGGATTGAGGTGTGACCAAGGTTTCTTGCACCTCCTTGAATGAAGTTGCCGTGGTGGTCACGTAAGACAAATCCAGCTGCAACACCATCCTTATTGAGTGACCCATCAAAATTAACTTTGACGTAAATAAGGGGGGGAGAGGACCACCGAACTAAGTCCCTACAAATTACTTTCTTAGTTGTTGTCTTGTGCTCATCTGAGCCATCAATCGGATCAATCTTCATTCGAATTTCCCATTCCTTATGACAACTAGAGGCTCTGAAGAAGGTGCGTAAAATGTTGGGTTCGATGGAATTGAAAACCTTGTCGTTCCTATCTTTCCAAAGGCTCCATAACAGATAAACACATTTGTTGAAACCATTATTTCCCATGTGTCGATTGACTCTAGAAGAATGCAACCAATCAATTAGTCGGTGTGTGGGGCCATCTGTATTGAGCCAACCGTCTTCTAAGACCTTATTCCAGAGTTGTGAGGCAACAAGACATGTCACAAATAAGTGGTCAATTGATTCTTCATCGGCACCGCATAGAGGACATTCGTCTGGGAGTTGAAGACCTTTGCGACGAAGATTAGAACGTACAGGGAGAGCGTTGCGAAGTATTTGCCAGAGAAAAATCTTAATTTTAGGATTAATATTAAGCTTCCAAACCCATTTGTAGATCCAACTGTCCTTTGAGTCTACATCAAGACCATGTGCCACCCACGTAGCTGTTTTCGTAGAGAAAACACCATCTCCTGTAAGCCCCCAACATAACTCGTCATCAATGTCGTGAAGTGGTATGGGAGTACCTTCAATCATGTTGACAATAGTTGTAGGAAGGAATCGCTTAAGTTCAATGAGATTCCATGTTCTATTACGATTAATGAATTTGCTAACCCGACAGTCGCGATCTGAAATGTTATCTATGTCAAGATTTGTCATTTCCGCAATAGTCTTATGGTACACCACCGATCAAACCAAAAGTTTATACGTTTACCATTTCCGAGCTTCCACCGCAACCCTTTTTGTAAAAGAGGTCGACATTTAAGGATATTTTTCCATGCCCATTACGATGAACTTGAAACTTTGCAGTCAAAGAAACCATTGCTTCTTAGATATTTGGCCGAAATAGTTTTGACCCAAAGATTATCAGGTTTTGAAAGTATTTTCCAAGCAAGCTTACATATGAAGGCTTGATTGGTATCCCCTGCTTTACGCAATCCAAGACCCCAGCATTTTTAGGCTTGCAAACAGAATCCCACGCGACCATTGGGATACCTTTTCCATCCGTGCCTTTTTTCCAGAAAAAATTTCTATTAATTCTATCCAGTACCTCCGTGGTTTTCGTAGGTAGTTGGAAGCATTGCATAGTATGTGAAGGTATGGATTCCAAATTGGCTTGTATCAACACCGTACGTCCCGCTTTAGATAAGGAATTGGCAGCCCATAAATTCATTCTATTGCTAGCCTTTGAGAGTAAATCTGAAAAGGCATTAGCGTCAACTTTTCCCCTGAAAATGGGGCATCCCAGATACTTTCCCAAATTGTTCTGTTGAGGAATACTAAAATGAGAGGCTACCATTTGCTTTACTGGTTCTGTTACACTCCTAGAAAAGGTAATGGTCGATTTATGATAATTAATTAGCTGACCGGACTGATTACAAAATTGGTCTAGTAGGGTTTTAATTGTTGAGCAAGCCTCTCTAGTAGCTTTACATATTAGTAGACTATCATCGGCAAACATTAGACAAGGTAAAAGCGGTGCATTGTTATCAATCTTAATTCCAATACCCAACTTGCGATCGTTAGCCTTGGAAATAATTCTGTTGATAAGCACATCCATGCAAAGGATAAAGAGATATGGAGATAGTGGGTCTCCTTGTCGCAAGTCTCTCGAAGGTGAGAAAGGGGCTTGCGCCTCATCATTAACAAGGACAGAATAGGAGACTGAAGTAACACATTGTCGGATCCACTCAATCCATGTAGCACTAAATCCTAATTGTTTTAAGCATTGGAAAAGAAAATCCCATTCTATTCTGTCATAAGCTTTTTCCATATCAAGTTTAATCGCCATCCATCCTTTCTTTGCTTTTGAGTTCTTAAAGGTGTTCTTAACTTCGTGTGCTAACAGAATATTATTATAAAATAGATCTTTATGGTATAAAAGCTCCTTAATACGGGCGAGTACCATCTACCATGCTTCTTTAAAGAGCAATGGCGATTGACGAGAGTTTGCATTGCAAACGAACTCTTAGCTAACCGAGCATTGTACGAAAACATATACGTTGGGGGGGTCGACGCTGGTTACCGCCGTATTATGTGGGACGGAGGTGCGTGTAACGATGATCACTGGATGATAGTACTTGAGGATTTGTTCCCGATTGCCAACCTCTTCAATGCAGCGATTATGTTATTCGGATACGGCAGCGGAAGGGGGTTATATGCTTGTTACACAGTGCTACAGTTGCAAGCACCTTCGACTGCTACACGTCCAAGTAGGGAAATTGTCATAGGTCATTTAGGTAATTCGTACATGCATTATATCCTTCTGGATTTAGCCTCAGATTTTCCTGTTCCTCCGATATGCGCAGCATGGTTTACTTCCCGTTCTGATAGTGTCGCTGGTTGGGAGCAAATGTATGTTAGGCGAAGAGCACATTGGGATCGTTTAGCGAGGTCGACGTAATTGAATGTTTTGCGTGATTGTTATACTTATATCATTGTCACATTTTTGTGTGATCGTTATATTTTGCATGTGGAGAGTGGTCGTGATTATTGGAGGTAAATAAAATAACAAATTACAATAAAACAAAAAATGTAAATAAGAAACAACAAATTACAATAACACAAATAAATAACAATAACAATGAAACTCTTATATAAATATATAACAAATTCATCTAGGGTCAATACATCATTTGGCAGCCCGCCAATCTCTCATATACTCGTCCATTTGGGATCGAGAACCTTCCGCTTGCTCCGGAGGAATCAAAGTAATGGTCTGCTCATGTAAGACGGCTAGACGATTCACCCACTGCAAAAAAGTAACAATGAGTGTGAGTTCAGAGATATGTAATACGTAAAAAAATATATTTTTTAGTTAATCACTTACATAATCGCTGTTGGATCGTGGAGGAATCACAGGTGCTGCAACGTCACGTATCAGCCGAGGGTGGGAGTGACGGTAGTACCATGCGAGGTAGTCATCCGTACATGCTGTGGGATCTGACGTGGATGCCTGAAACCCATGGAGACCAAGAATGTAAAATCCCGGGAACATACGCCAAGCATCAGATGACATCCGTTCGGGGTAGACAACCTTGTACGAACGACTGCTCCATGACCTGATCGCTTTCTCTGGCCTAATGATCGGGAAAGGGATACTCTGTACGTACCCGATTTGTCGTAAACAACGACCAGGCATGTACGGTTCGATAATATCCCGATACCGTAGCCACCCCATGAATACAGTCCTCGGTACAGATACTGCCGGGTCAGAATCGTACGGCAGCCACACCACCTACGTAGAAATGTTGAAAGTTACGGTGAAGTAAAAAAAACATAGCAAACGACGAAATAAATCATGAACACCGATAACTAAATGACGTACCTCTGGCGCTCGCAGATGATCCAAGCGTCTAAGTAAGGAGTGCAGTCGAACCACGTCCTTGCCCTCAGCCTGGGCACTCCATACGGACGCACGGGGAGCCTCGTCGTCCCCGACAACCATCCGCTCCCGATGAGGTCGGAAGCAGGGAAAGTACTCGTATATCCATGCCTGGAGGAGAGTTAGGCATCCGCAGATGCCCTGAGAATCCCCGCGACTAGCTATACCGAGCTGACGATATAGGAAGGCGAGGGCAGCAGATCCCCAAGAGAAGTCATGCACCATTTCGACACCGTCGTCCATCACCTCCATCACGCAGGAGGGTCTAATACGGTTACCACTCTTGTCGACAAACAAGGTGGATCCAATAAGTAACCACATCCAAGCTGTCGCCTGGTTGTCCTCCACTTGCTCACGGCAAAGCTCAAAAATCGACTCCGTGAGGACCGCACCGCCCTGCCAGTGGCTACACATCAGTTCATCTCGGGTGACCCCGAGAACCTCCATGGCCGCCATCTGCAGCTGCCCATCCCGTCTCTCATTGGAAACGAGTTGTCCGTCTACAGGAATCCGAAGAATATGCCATACATCGTGCAACATGATCGTCATCTCTCCGAACGGCATGTGGAACGAGTTCGTATCCGGCTGCCACCTTTCAACGAATGCAGATATCAGGGGGCAGTCAATATGTTTGAACATAATGTCTGCCAGGTGTGATAACCCAGTCCCCTCGATCTGGGCCCTCATCTCGGGTGACATCTCCGCTCGCCACTGACTCAGTCGCTGACAGACACTGAATCGGTTCTGACACTTCAAGAGACCCCTCGTCTCTCCATTCCACATACGAGACGCTACGTGGCCCAGGAAGCTCGGTATGACGCTATCATCCACCGGCCCACCGGGCACAGGCTCTGTAACAAGCCACGTAGTGTCGTCCTCCGCTCTAGATCGTTTGCTAGTACTGGACGACCCAGTACTAACAAACCTACCGCCTCTGCCCTTCACCACGCGCCAATCTGAGGATGATTCGACGCCAATCTGATCATCGTCCATGGACTGATCCCCGGAGTAGAACTCGCTAGTTTCGTAATCGTCTTGCTCAGCAGTCATCTCCCTCATCCGAACTGCCTCTCTCTGTCTCCGTACAGAGGCATCAATCCCGCGCGTCCTCGTGTGACGCGGTCCTGAACCAGCTAGTTCACTAAATAACCTCGGCACCGATTTACCGGCTCCTCCCATCTATCATTTCACATTTTTAATTAATTAAACAATAATCAATCATAATAATAATAATAATAATAATAATAATAATAATAATAATAATAATAATAACGGTAAATAATAATAATAATAATAATAATAATAATAATAATAAATAAATAATAAATTTTTTTTTTTTTGTGTCGGTCGTCTGCGACCGGCGACTCACCTTTGGGTGAGTCGTCGGCCGATCTCGACTCACCAAGGGTGAGTCGTTTGCGACCGGCGACTCACCCTTGGGCGAGTCGAGATCGGCAGACGACTCACCCTTGGGTGAGTTGCCGGTCGCAGACGACTCACCCAAGGGTGAGTCGAGATCGGCAGACAATCGACACAAAAAAAAAAAAAAAAATTCAACACAACTTCAATTCATAAGTTCGCGATTCAATTCAAGGCAAAAAAAATTCAATTCAAGGCAAAAAAAATTTCGAAAAGTTACCCCCCCGCGATGCGGTCGGTCGCCGCCTCCCTCGCCATCGAAGCCTCTGCCGCTGCCGCTAGCCCCTGACATTCCGTTGTGATGGTGGTGGTGGTGGTGGTGCCGTGAGTGGTGGTGGTTGCCGGTGTGATGGTGTGGTGGTGAGGATGAGTGAGAGTGAGTGAGGAAGAGAGGAAGGATGAGTGAGAGTGAGTGAGGAAGAGAGGAAAGATGAGTGAGTGAGAGTGAGTGAGGGCAAAATTGGAATTTGGGGGAGCGGTAGGTAGTAATTTGGGGCGGTATTTAGCAATTCACATATACAAGTATATATAAGGGCATTTCCATTAAAGAGCCTTGTGTTATGGGAAGGTTTTTTTGTCATATCACTTTATCGACCCACAAACCTTTCTTTTACAAACCTCTCTTTCCTATTGAAAAAAATATCTACAAACCTCTCAAACAGGTAAAAGTTTCCCTAACTTTTTATTTTTCATTTTTCTTTTCCTCACAATGAGCTTTGTGGAAAAAGTTGTTGGAAATGCCAAGCTTTCAAGGTATTTTGCAAGTGGGTTTTTAACTCTCTCACCTTTTTGTGAGTAAGGTTTTTTGTCCCACATTGGTAGTTTTACAAAAGATTCATTGGTTTATATACTCCAATGTTTTAGTATAGAAATTTGGAGTTCTACACTCTATTCCCTTTAAAAAGAGTTTTGTCCTCAAAATCAATCATGTAGATGAATGGGAAGTACATAATATCTTAACAGAACATTTATGCATATATCTCCTCATTAAAACTGAACACGAAAGGGCACATAGAACTCACAATGCTTCCGCTGCACACTCTGATCACTTTCTTTTCTGTCTACTAGTACTTAGTTTATCTTAACAAGCTACGGGTAGACACATAATGTATCTGTACGTCTGCATCCATTTGCTAAAACATGAAACACCATTCAGGTATACAATGAAACCTCAAACACTAGCCTCAAATCTATCATACAGACTCACTAGACATGGTCTTATAGCACTCAAATCATAAAGTTTCAATAAACAAGAAAACTCATGTATAAAACTTACGACACAAGAAGCATACAAGAAAAAATGCACCCAAGTAAAATACAATGCATATAATCTGCAATTCAGCTTTAATAACTCAAGGATCATCATCTGAGTGTGTAGTCAAACATACAACTCAAGTCAAGTCAATTGGCCAGATCAACAGAATACAACTCATGGAGAGATCACTATACTGATCAAAACATCAAAACAATGTGTTTTGTACTAGCATGATATTTACTTGGGATGAACAACTAGTTAGCATGCACCTTTAGCACATAAGGGAGTACATACAAGTAATGGCAGTACACTGACCACCCAAAACACTAGTGACACTTACTAAGGGAAGCATACATCAAAATTAAAAAGATTCTCAAAATTAACAAACTTATTTAATGCTCACTCTCAGACGGCTTAATTAACATTCTTCTTCTTCTTTTTTTTTTTATTATTTTTTATTTTTTTATGCTCACCTAGTCTTCATTAATCCGTTTTATCCTAATCCATTTAATTAACGCTTAGATCATAAAGATCCTTACGTTGACACCAAGAGCGAACTGCTCTGATACCACTTTGTAACACCCCGAATTTTCCACTAAAATAAATAAGTAAAAATAAATAGACTCGACCCGAAAATCCGGCAGAGTTCCTTTTGTAAACACACTACCCAGCCTAATAAAGCTTATAAAAACCTGCTTAACAAAAATATAAAACAAAATCCAACAACCCATCGGAAGACTCTAATAACATTCGAGGCGCTACCGCCACACTCATTCATACGAATGAGTGTAAGGCTCTTCAACTGAAAACTAATAATAACAATAATCTTAATATTTGTCTAGGCGGTCTATTTAATTACAACTTAATTATCTTAATAAAAGAACAAACTACTATTTCTTCGTGTACGTCTATCTGAAAGCGTTCTTCACTGACATCTGTATATAATAAACTTCAATCTGCAAAAATGTGAGAATTTGCAACGTCAGCAATGCTGGTAACTCACATCTAGCACGTAAAGCTCATTCTAAATTCAAATCAAGTCTAAACGTATAAACAGATTTCAGTTTGATCAATCAAGTAGCTAGATCATACAAACACTTTAACGTACTTTATCTGCATCTATATTTACCAAAGCTTTTGCACTAAGGATAACACCGTCAATCATAGCCAAAACATAAGTACTTAGCAATATTCACTTCAGATAACCTTCAGGTTATCTTGATAGCTTAAGATAGATTTTATTATTAATCTTGCATTACTGAACTGTCCATATGGGAGAGGTTCCTAGGGCCGCCGCATCTCGGGGGCGTTTAAACCCTTGACCACAACTGGGGGTCAAGCCACAACTGGGGGCCAAATGTGCTACACCTGCTGACCACAACTGGGGGTCATAGCCACAACTGGGGGCTAGGTCACAACTGGGGACCACAGCTAAGCTCTGGGGACGTCTCCCATATAACACATCTGGAGTACCCATAGGTTCCTACTGCCCAGAGCCATCTTCCACTTTACGTTATTAGTAGCTTAAGTAGTTTTTCTTTTCTTTTGTATCTTATGGCTTTAGCACAACACATGACATAATTACTCACATATCTACATCTAGTTTGTAGTAACAATATATCAGCATTCTTTCTTCTTTTTATATCTTATTTGAGAACTTAATAGCTCTTCATTTCTTTCCTTTCTTATGACGTTTCACAATGCGTCATTTTCTTGTACATTTCTTTCCAGTATAACTTGCTTGTACTATACATAACCTAAGGAGCTGACTCCTTGCTCATCATTATTCATCTCAACTTAAAAGAACATATAAACTTTTGCTCTGATAGACCATGTAGTAGGCACAAACTTACTAACAAAACATACACATAAACATAAGCCTCTACCAAACAAACTAGCAAAGCGTGCTTTAATCTTTTCTTTATATATTGATACTCTCTCTGGAATTCAATCACCATAGCCAATACTCAAAATGGTTCTCCATACATGTTAATCATGAAAACACTTTCTAAACAAGTACTAGACATGCACCCTTCTCAAACTCAATAGTTAATCAAAGGCAGCTCTTGCTCCCATAAACAAACCATCAGTAGCTACTAGCTAGTTGTATAGTATCTTGTACTGAAATCGAGTTTACACACACCTATCAAAGTTCAAGTAGCATAACCTCCGTAACCTATAGTTCGATACATTGACAAAAGATCAATAACTCAACTACTCCTTTTACTTATATATGTCTATCATTAGTTGTTCTCTAACAAGGACAACCAAGCTTACGTATTTCTACAAGCTTAGCCTTTACGATTACACACATTCTAATTTATAAAACATGCTTTCAAGAAGCGCTTTTGAGTACCCTGTTTAGAAGGATTCCTTGTTTATAATTCTGACATATTTTTATTTATGATAAAGCTGATTTATCTTTATATACTCACTAATTAATTCTGGACAGCATGTAAGTAACAATGTAACATGACACTAAACAACCAAAACTAAATACTCCAGAAGCTCATTTAAAGTGTATACAGTTGTCAAGCAACCAAATATGATCCATCTTGACATGCTCATACAGTATACTTACTAGTTATCACACTACTGATGGACTGAATTTTGATAAAATACTAGTATCACCCCAATACCCAGTTTGACATATAATTCAGTTCAATCACCCACACACTTAGTACCAATTTATCGTGAACCCTAACAAACCAGAAACTGAATTTCATTATATAAAACCTTACTATTTACCTACCATATGCTCCTCAAATTCAAATCAGAACCAATCTCCCATTATAATTCACATATACACATAATTAGGCTCAAATTGAATGTAAAATAAACCTGACGTAATAGACGTAGTTACCTCTAACCACCGAAAGCCATTACGCACCATAAATCCTCCAATTTAATCCTCAAACATCCATCATATATGCATATTAACAAAATAGATAAATTAAAACACAATTCAAAATTCAAGTCACTAAATACCCAATTCAATTTAGGGCTTAGGGTTTTGGAAAACAAACCAACTAGGAGAGAGAAAGGATGAGGACGGTGGCAAGCTACGCCACAAACCTATGACTCCGGGCGGTCTAATTGGGTCGTCAACCACCTCATGTTGGTCTGCAACCAGCCAAACAACAACGACAGCAGCGCACTAGAACAGAGGAGAGAGAAGTTCCGCCCTCAACAGAAAAGAGACATGCGCAGGAGAGAGAAAAAGGCAGCGAAAATCTTCGATCAACAGCAAAGTAACAGGAGCAGCAGTAGAGTTTCGAGATGAGCAAGAAAATAGAGAAGAGAAGGTCAGTCGCGGTGGTGGTGGTCGAGGATTGTGGGTGATGGTGTTGGTGTCGTGGGTTTTGCTCAGGGGCACGAAGAAAGGCTTTTGAAAAGCAAAGCTAAGAATGACGCTTTTAAGAAATAGGGAGGCGGTGGAGACTTGGACAAATTCTAGTAGAACTCAAATACCTCATTTTTCTTTTTTCACGTAAAAGCCAAAAATAAATACACACCAAACTTAAATCAACGTATTAAGTCCAATGACTATAAAACTAAATAAATACTACTTTAGAAAATAATAAATTAATTTCGGAAAATATTGAAAATATACGGAGTATTACAAAAACAAATCGGCTAAGTCTATATGGGAGACACTTGAGTTGAAATATGGTGCAGATGATGCTGGGAAGAAGAAGTACGTGACTGGAGATTGGTTGGAGTTCAAGTTGGTGGATGACAAACCTATCATGCCACAAGTTCATCAATATGAAAACCTTGTTGTTGATATCCTCCTAGAGGGTATGAAAATGTGTGAAGTGTTGCAAGCTAATGTCCTGATTCATAAGCTACCTGAATCTTGGACTAACTACAGGGCTCATCTCAAACATAAGAAGAGAGATATGACCTTGCAGAAATTAATTAGACATATGAAGATCGAAGAGGCAAACCGCCTCAAGGAGAAGGGTTCACTACGCCAGAAACCACAAAATATAACACTTAATTTATAACAGTTACGCCAGGAAATATTATGAAAAATAACAATAATAACACTTTAGCTAGAAACGTTATAAGAGGTGGTGAGCTGCGTTGGATCGAGTAATATACATAACGCTTGTTGTTAAAAGCGCTATTCTGTATTTTGACCAACAAAAACTATAACACTTTTCCTTATGAGCGTTATGCGTGTCTAACAAAAAAAGAGTGAAAAAACTTTAAATCAGATTGCAAACCTCTAACTCCCCAATCGGCAAACAATATGTCTCCAGCCAACCTTCCCGTCAACCGTCACCGTCACCGTCACCGTCACCGTCGGCCATCACGCCTCTCGCAGCCGTGCCTCCAGTCACCACCGGCCATCACGCCTCCCTTCGCCTCCAGATATCACGAAATTCAATTCCTTAGTGAAGGTATGTGGTACTACTTCTTAATTCCATTATTTAGCTTTACAACAAGATTTTCATGGTTTTCAAGTAATTTATTCATGGCCTTTATGGGTTTAATTCTGCCAATTCGGAACTCTATCTTTATCTGAAAGTAGCGAAATTTCTTGTATTGGGATTTTGTTGTGCGAAACATTTTAAAAGAAATTGTTGGATTGTTGAACCTGAAAGTAGTGACGAAAAGTTCTGGGTTCTGGATTGATTGTGAGTCTGCCCATCCAAGTATTTTGTTGGTGTGTCTGTTTGTGATTTTGATGGTAGTGAGTGTTTGTCATTTTGATAAATTTGGGTGAAAGTTGAAACCCTAGTTTTTATTTCGTTGAATTATATCTTGTTGTGGTGTTAAAAGATAAATGGGACTGTTGTTTGATTGCTAAATGAGGTTCCCGGTTCAATTTGGTTCTTGTTTGTTAATTTTTGTTTTAGCTGAGCTATTCTGACTTTCTGAGAGCTCGATTTATTTTACAATTATGAAATGAATAGGAAATTCTGGTGCTACTAGGACTTGGCTTCTGTGTGTTTAAGTTGTGTATAGTTTTGATGAAATTTGGGGGTTTATGTGAATTTGGTTGGAAATTGAAATTCTATGTTTGATTTTGTTGAATTTTATCTTGCAGTGCTGTTAGGATATAGGTTGGATTGTTGTTTTAGTGTTTAAATAAGTTGCTGGTTTAATTTGCTACTTGTTGTTCAGTGGTGTTTATTCTTTTAGCTGAGGGTGAGATGAGCTATTCTGGAGATATGTTTCATTTGGAGTATATGAAATGAATAGGAACTACTGGTGCTTGGCTTTTCTGCAAAATTATTTTACAGGTTTGCACTTCTTATGTCATACTAGTTTAGAATAGGGTAGATTGATGAAAAAGGGGTGGGATATTAATCCCCCTGTATGGTATACAGAGCAGTACTTAATGAAACCTCGAGTCATGAGTGGAGGTGCATGTTACTAAATTTTCCTCTACTTGTCCATTTGCAGCAAATAGCAAGGTTGAACGCACTAAAGGCTAATTGGATTGTCTGGTTTAGTCAATTTTTATTTTTATATTTTTTTTTTTTGAGATTGTTCATTCTATTAATACACATGATCTAATTGAATGAATGTTGATTTTGGGGTTAACTTGCTGACGACGTTGATACATTTTGCAGCGCATCTTTATCCCTGAAATTGTACACGATAAGTTTTTCAAAACAGATTATAAGCCTCCTGTTTTTTATGACAAAGATAATACAAGTTAGGATGATGTAGATGCTGTTTTAATTGTTTGTTCACAAAATACTTTATACTTGCATATTTCTTAACGCATTTATGGCTTAGAAGTTGACAAGATTTGTTGTTTTGTGTGAAAGGCCTACTGTCACAACTAGCCAGTAGGCAGTTGCCGCTGCTGCTGTTGTCATAGCCAGCCAGCAGGGTCATTGCTGCTACTGCTGTCACAGCCATCCAGCAGGGCCGCTGCTGCTGTCACAGCCAGCCGCTGCTGCTCGTGCTGTCACAGCCAGCCAGCAGGGCGGCTGCTGCTGGTGCTGTCATAGCCAGCCGCTGCTGCTGGTGTTGTCATGGCCAGCCGCTGCTGCTGGTGCTGTCACAGCCAGCCAGCAGGGCCGCGCTGCTGCTGCTGTCACGACCTGTATTAGTCGATGTTTATTTTCTGACTTGAATTTCTGAACTGTTTATACTCTCTAAAATGCTTAGTTTTCCGTGCTAAAAGGCTGAAGGTATAAAGAACATTAAGTGTACTAGGTGTGTTCCAAATATGGGATAGTTAGGATTGTTATTTTTGAACATAAAGTGTGCTAGGTGTGATGCCTACATAGAGTATATAATAAATAATATAAATGGTGGATTATCTAATTTTGAAATTGGTTTTTATTTTTGATTCTGCGTTGGACGTGAAAGAATTGGTTCTCTTGGTTACAATCATCCTGGTTATTAGAGTCAGACACACTGAATTTTTTTCCTCTCTCAATTTAAGGTAATAACTAACTCCTTCTTTCCTTTCCTTCATCTCCCTTGGTTTCGTCTTATGTAATGTCTTTAAGCTATAATCGTTTTTGGTTTTCCTTAGCTTTGTTGATCACCAAGACAGATACAATTCGTTTGAATTTTGGTTCGAAGTCGACACACCACAGTTCTGTTTTTTTTTTTTTTTTCCGCCTTGCAACTGCCAGCCACCATGTTTGACTTTCTACATCTTTTTTTTAATGTTTGCATGCTACTGTGTATGTGTGTTTCCATGGCCAATTAACATCATAATTTGTTTATATGCAGTATTTTTCAAAGTACTTTGGGGCTGCCGCGGGCGTTCTGTCAAGAAAATATAGATGAGGTTGAAAGTGAGTGGACAAGTCATGTCAACGTCAATGCTTAGTTGAGGTGCTTCTTTCTCAATGTTTAAGTATGTTAGAAGGTAGTAACACAAAATTTATGGATTGGATAGTGTATTGTAGTTGTGTTTTTTTTTTTTTTTAATGATGGATTAGTATTTTGGTAGTGTGTAAGTTGGAGTTGAATATCTTTGTGCATATGTCAGACTTTGGAAATACAGTATTTTGGATATAAATGGTAAATCATTTTGGAATAATGTCAATGTGCGTGCGCTAGCTCATAGCTGCTAGCTAGCTAGCTAGCTTGTTGATTATAAGTGCGTGCAATGTAAGGTGGGTTTCAAGATACACTACAGGACTCTAGCTACAGCAATTGAAGGCAAAAAAAAAAAGAAAAAGAAAGACCAACTATAACGGTTCTTTTTAAACATGTTATTGCTTGCACCTCTCTTATAACGTTTTTCTCAAATAAGCGTTGTAGTTGCCCGGGGAATAATAACGGTTTAGCAACAAAGCGTTATAAAAGGCGCAAAAACAATAACGGGCCCAAAATAAGCGTTATTAAACGGGATGGAACTATAACACTTATAAGCGTTATTATTTACCTCTCCCAAACATTAACACCCGCCTATATAACGCTTAAAAGCGTTAGAGTTCCAGGCAAGGAACCGTTATTGTAGCCCAAATCTGGTGTAGTGGTTCCTCTTCTTCTGTTAATGAACTTTCTGTTAAGGCTAACCTTGTGGAATCTTATGGTGCTAAATTTGACAGGTCTAATGCTACTGGAAACTCTAAGAAGGGACAGAAACCGCACAACAACAAAAAGTTTGGACCTTTCAATAAGAACGGGAAGATCCAGAAACAACAACCTAGGCCCCTACGCTATGTGTGCGGAAAACCTGGACATAGAGCCCATCAATGCTTCAAACGCAAAGATGGACAAAACCCTGAACAACAAAACCAGGACCAGCCCCGCAACCAGGCCAACCTTGCTGAATCTGGAGATGTCATTGCTGCTGTCATTTCTGAGGTGAACCTGGTCAGTAACAATACTGAATGGATTGTTGACACTGGAGCCTCTAGGCACTTTTGTGCCAACAGGACCCTATTTTCTGATTTTCAGAATGCTGGTGATGGTGAACAGGTGTTCATGGGTAACTCTAGTAGTTCCGAGGTGCTTGGTAAAGGAAAGATATTTCTGAAATTAACTTCTGGAAAATCTTTAGCTTTACAAAATGTGCTTTATGTGCCTTCTCTTCGCAGGAACTTAATCTCTGGTGCACTTCTTAACAAGGCTGGAGTTAAGTTAATTTTTAATGCTGATAAACTTGTATTGACCCGTAATGGGGAATATGTGGGGAAGGGTTATCTGAAGGGGGGCTGTTTGTTTTAGATTCTGTCATTGTTGAGGATGTTACTAATAAAGCTTCTACTTCTGCTTATATTGTTGAGTCCATTGATTTTTGGCATGCTAGATTAGGACATGTAAATCTCAATTCTGTTAAAATGCTCAAAAGCATGAACTTGATTCCTAATTTGGTGGACAATGGTTTCTCTAAATGTGAAATTTGTGTAGAAGCTAAACATGCCAGAAAATCCTTTAAATCTGTAACCGAGAGAGTAACTGAATTATTAGAATTAATTCAAACAGATTTAGCGGACTTTAAAAACACTGAGAGTAGTAGTGGCAAAAGATATTACATAACTTTTGTTGATGACCATTCGAGATATACTCAAGCCTCATCTTTTAAGGACTAAAGATGAGGCTGAAAAATGTTTCTAATTTACAAAGCGGAAGTGGAAAATCAATTAGATAGGAAAATAAAACGATTAAGATCCGATAGGGGTGGAGAGTATGGTACAACCTTTTTAAAGGAAGTTTGTGAGCAAAATGGTATCATACATGAGCTCTCCGCTCCTTACACCCCACAACAAAATGGGATTGCCGAGCGCAAAAATAGGACCCTTAAGAACATGATGAATGCTATGCATTTAAGTTCTGGGTTACCTGATAACATGTGGGGGGAGACTGTTTTGTCCTCTAATTATTTGCTTAATCGTGTGCCTCATAAGAAATTAGACAAAACCCCTTATGAAATGTGGAAAGGCTATGCGCCTAACCTTAAATACTTGAAAGTGTGGGGGTGTCTTGCTAAGTGATAACTCATATTTTATATGTATTTTCTCTCCTATATTAGTCGTTCTAGTTTATATTTATACTTTTATTTACATTTTTACTCATTTTTATTATTTGTCACTTTATTTTCTAGTTTTACTCTTTTATATATTTTTGGCTTATTTTTACTTATCTTTATTTTTATAGAGTACAAGTGGACTAGAAGATGGAAAAGATATAATCCGAGCCCAATTCGCATTTCTGAACAGTTTTGACAGCTGATCGTATTTTCAGTATAACTTCTTCATACGGGCTCCTAATTTAATGATTCAAAAGGCTACGAAAAGCCCTAAACGAGACCTACAACTCTCTGGTTGTAAGTTTGTCCAGAATCAGATGTATTCTTAGTCGAAATTAAAGACGAAGTCTGCTGATCACATGCTCTCAGCACAAGACTAACAGTTTACAAATGGGAAAGATTTGGGCCTTGTAATTATATGAAAGTATTCCAAAGCTTCATTATATTATTATGAGAAAAGTCCAACTTCAGATGTGTGGAGCCCAAGCTAATACAAACCTAAATGTTAATAAAGGATAATGGGTCTTGAGATCTGATGGTGATTTGTGCACAGAGGAAATAAAAAGACCTCATGAGCAGCACAAGGGTTACTACGCCAGACACAATACAAAAAAACAGAACGCTGAAGAATACAGAGAATAGGACACGGCGACAGAGAATGAGGGTTTGACAGTAGCACAACCGAACGGCGGCAACTCCTTTGGTGCTGCGTTAATACCATGAGTTCTTCTTTATCTTTTTTTTTTCTTTGTTTTTAATTAATATGATTAGTGAGTAGTTCTTTATACTCAATAGAATTTAGTTGAAGCCATGTAAAGACTATATCTTGAGATAAATTACTTGTTGGTTTGATTGAATAATTGTTCTTGTTGAATGTTTTTGGCTATTTGGGTTTATTTATATATTGAATTCAGATTTAAATTGGTTGATTGCAAGCTTCTAATTTATGTTTGGGTTTTATTGCTAGTTGAATGCTTGTGTCCGTAATTGCATAGGTTGTTTGACATAAGTAGCGACTAATCTGTAGTGAGACGGTTAAGGTTTTGCATATAGGTTAGAGTAGCCATAATCTAAGTTAAATTAGACCCGCTAAGGTGCTCTAGTTGCTTAAGGTTAATGAAGTTTTACTAGTTTTTAATGCTATCGATAGATTAAATCACTTAGGTCGTACCAAGAGATTGTCTAATTGGTTAGACTCAATTTTAGGACGTTCCAAGGTTGAGTAATTAAGGTAGAACGGGGAGTTACCTTCGTAAGGTGACTCTACAGTTAACCCATTCGATTGAACAGTTATATGTGTCGATGATAGGTTGAATTTACATGGTGAATACTATTTTCTATTGAGTACCTTTTATTCATTGGTTAAGTTTATTTTATAGACGCTAGTTGGTTGCCAGTTTAGTTAGTTTAGTTAGCTTCTGTTATTATATCATTTCGTTTAGTTTAGTTTTAGAATTCATATTAGTTATTAGCTACTTTACCAACACAACCCCCCTTTGGTTACTATTTACTTATAGTTTATGTTCTGTTAATTGTTTTAGTATTTGTTCTTTTTAGTTCTTTTATCTGCTTAGGTTAGATTAATTAGACGTGGATAACTGTTTTTGATTTACTTTCTCCGTGTGAACGAACTTGTACTCATCCTATACTAGATTTTAGGTTAAGTATTTGATTTATTTTTGTTGTGCTCAACGACCACATCAAATTTTGGCGCCGTTGCCGGGGAGAGTTTTATTTAAAATTGTTATCTTTAAAAGTCTAATTATTTTATATTGTGTAGTTATTATTTTGTTTTATTTATTCTATTCTTTGCTATTATTATTATTTTCCTATAGTTTATTTCTTGCAGGTGCCAAAGTAAGTAAGTAGAGATGGCTGGAGACAACAAAACTCTTAGAGAACTTGCAGCTCCTGGCTTGATTCTACATCCCTCGTCTATTTCTTATCCTAATTTAGATAAATCATTTACATTAAATTCAGGTTTTTTTAGTTTACTTCCTAAATTTAATTGTTTGCCTGGTGAAGATCCTTATAGACATGTGAAAGAATTTTATTTTGTGTGTGAAACTATGAGACCTGAGGGAGTGGAAAAAGATCAAGTTTGTCTTAGAGCTTTTCCATTTTCACTCTTAGAGGTGGCCAAAGATTGGTTAAATAATTTGACCCCTGGTTCTATCACTACATGGAATGATCTACATAGAGTATTCTTAGAAAATTTCTTTCCTGCATCTATGAAAGCATCGATTAGAAAAAATATATGTGGAATAAGACAACTTGATGATGAATCATTGCATGAATATTGGGAACGTTTAAATAAACTTGTTGCTAGTTATCCAGATCATTGAATAAGTGAAGATTTGTTTATTCAATATTTTTATGATGGTTTAATGATTAAAGATAGAAATATGATAGATGCAGCTAGTGGTGGTGCCTTAATAGATAAAAGCTCTTCTAAGGCTAGAGAAATAATTTCTAATATGGCACAAAACATCTACCAATATGGCTCTATGAATAGTGTTGCAATTTCTAAAGAAGTCAGTGAATTTAATTTTAATTCTATGAATGAAAGACTTGATCAACTAACTTCTTTTGTTACTAAAATTGCAACAGGTGGAATTCCTAGTGCTCAAACTAGAGGTATATGCAGTGAAACTGAACAACCCAAAAGGCAGTCATCTAATTCTTCATTGGATGATTTGCTGAATTTGATGGGCAAGTTGACCACGAACACCCTTCAGTATCAACAGGCTACAGACTCGCGTTTCCAAACTTTAGAGCTTCAGATAGGACAGATTGCAAATCACATGAGTACTTTAAAGGACCAAACGTCAGGTATGGTGCCTTCCCAAACTTTAACTAATCCTAATGCTAGTGCTAATGCAGTTATGCTACGAAGTGGTAAGCAAGCCAGAACACTTGAAGAGAAAGACAGAAAAAGACATGATGATGAGGAAGAATTGGAAGTGACAACACCTAGAGAGAAAGAAAGTGAACCAAAATGCAAGGAAAAAGAGGAGTCTACAAAGGGAGTATCTTCTAACTCCAAATTACATTCTGATCATTCCCCTTTCCCCTTCCCCTTCAAACAATGAACCTGAATTTAAACTTTTTCCGCCTTTTCCTTCTAGGTTAGCTAACTCTAAGAAAAATGAGCTTGATAATGAGATTCTTGAGACATTTAGAAAAGTAGAAGTGAATATCCCACTCTTAAATGCTATTAAACAAGTGCCTAGATATGCTAAATTTTTGAAAGAACTGTGCACATCTAAGAGAAAATTGCTAGGAAATGAGAAAGTAAGTGTGGGGGAGAATGTTTCTGCTATAATTCAAAAGAAACTTCCACCTAAATGTAAAGATCCTGGCACATTCACTATTCCTTGTAAAATAGGAGGGGCTCTATTTGAAAGAGCCATGTTAGATTTAGGAGCTTCAATTAATGTCATGCCCAAATCAATATATGCCTCTTTGAATCTAGGTCCATTGAAAGAAACTGGAATAATCATACAACTAGCTGATACGAGTAATGCTTACCCAGATGGTGTAATAGAGGATGTTCTAGTTAAAGTTAATGAGTTGGTATTTCCTGCTGATTTCTATATTCTTGATATGGGTGATGAATGTGATTTGAAAGGAAGTACTTTGTTGTTAGGAAGACCCTTCTTAAAGACTGCTAGAACAAAAATAGATGTGCATGAAGGTACTTTGACTATGGAATTTGATGGTAATGTGATTAAATTCAATATTTTTGATGCTATGAAATTTTCTAGTGATGTGAATTATTTGTGCTCTATTGATATCATTGATTATTATGCTCAAAAGATGTTTGACTTGGAGAATGAGGATGAGTTAGAAATTGTGCTTAGTAGAAGTTTAGATTCAAAGATAATTGATTCTCTTTGTGTACCTTTGCATGGTAATACATTTGAGATGATTAAGGCTATGGATTCACTGCATAGTGAAGGTCGTGTTTTACCCAAGCTTGAGTCACCTATTTCTCATACTAAGATGTTACCTTCTCTTGTGCAAGCCCCCGAGTTAGAACTAAAACCATTGCCTTCTCATCTTAAATATGTCTATTTAGGGGATAATAATTCTTTGCCTGTTATTGTTTCGAGTGAACTTACCTCTTTGCAGGAAGAAGGATTATTACGTGTTTTGAGAAACAGAAAAGAAACTTTTGGTTGGGCTTTGGCTGATATTAAAGGGATTATTCCCAATACTTGTATGCACAGAATACATCTAGAACATGATGCAAAGCCAACCAGGGAGGCACAACGCAGATTGAACCCTCCAATGATGAAAGTTGTCAAGAAAGAGATTCTCAAATGGCTCGATGCAGGAGTGATTTACCATATCTCTGACTCGAAATGGGTAAGTCTGATCCGTGTGGTGCCCAAAAAGACAGGTATGACTATAGTTGAAAATAAACATGGAGAACTGATTCCTAGTAGAATTTCAAGTGGATGGCGGGTATGCATTGATTACAGAAAACTTAATACCTCAACTAGAAAAGATCATTTCCCCCTCCCATTTATTGATCAGATGTTAGAAAGATTGGCAGGTAGATCGCATTTTTTCTTCCTAGATGGTTATTCAGGTTATACACAGATAGCTATTTCACCAGAGGATCAGGAGAAAACTACATTTACATATCCATTTGGAACATTTGCATTTCGTCGTATGCCTTTTGGATTATGCAATGCTCCTGCAACATCCAACGATGCATGATGCATATATTCTCTGATTTTATTGAGCATATAATGGAAGTCTTTATGGATATTTTACTGTTTTGGTGATTCTTTTGATAAATGCCTTCATAATTTGGCCATTGTTTTGGATTGTTGCATTGAAACTAATCTTGTTTTAAATTTTGAAAAATGTCATTTAATGGTAAAACAAGGAGTAGTTTTAGGACATATTGTATCATCTAAGGGACTTGAAGTTGATAAAGCTAAGATAGAAGTCATTAGTTCTTTACCATACCCTAGTTGTGTGAAGGACATTCGTTCTTTTCTTGGACATGCTGGCTTTTATCGCAGGTTTATTAAAGATTTCTCTAAAATTTCTTCTCCTTTATGTGAATTGTTGTCTAAAGATGCTATGTTTTATTTTAGTGATTCTTGTAAAGAAGCTTTTAATGCACTGAAAGAGAGCTTAACTTCAGCCCCTATAATAAAACCACCTAATTGGGGACTGCCATTTGAAATTATGTGTGATGCTAGTGACAATGCAGTGGGTGCAGTTTTAGGACAACGAGAAGAAAAGGTTCCATATGTTATTTACTATGCCTCTAGATCCCTTGATCCTGCACAATGTAATTACACAATCACTGAGAAAGAATTGTTTGCCATAGTTTTTTCTTTGGAAAAATTTAGATCATATTTGCTTGGCACAAAGGTAATTGTGTATTCTGACCATGCAGCCTTAAGGTATCTTTTCAAGAAGAAAGAATCTAAACCTAGGCTTATTAGATGGATTTTATTGCTACAAGAATTTGACTTAGAGACTAGAGATAAAAAAAGGAAAAGAAAACCTTGTTGCAGACCATTTGAGTAGAATAGTTCCCACTGAGGTAGGTGTGCCATTGTCTGGTTTATTTCCTGATGAGCAGTTATATTCTCTATCTTTGGAGATTCCTTGGTATGCTGATGTAGTAAATTACCTAGTTAGTAACAATTTTTCTAGTGACTTGTCTAGAGCTCAGAAGGATAAGATAAAAGTTGAAGCTAAATATTACCTTTGGGATGAACCTTACTTGTGGAGATATTGTACTGATCAAATTGTAAGAAGATGCGTCCATCAATGTGAATTTCATTCTATCTTAAATTTCTGTCATACATATGAAAGTGGAGGACACTATGGACCTAAGAAAACTGTTCATAAAGTGCTTGAATGTGGTTTCTTTTGGCCAGCTCTATTTAAAGATGCTTATTTATTTTGTAAGAATTGTGATAAATGCCAGAGAACAGAGAACTTAACTGGTAAGAGTCAAATGCCCTTGCATAATATATATGTGTGTGAAATCTTTGATGTGTGGGGTATTGATTTTATGTGTCCATTTCCTTCTTCTTACGATAACCTTTATATTCTTCTGGCTGTCAATTATGTATCTAAATGGGTTGAGGCTAAGGCCACTATAACTGATGATGCCAAAACTGTGGTTGATTTTATTAAGAGTTCTATCTTAAACAAGTTTGGATTTCCAAGAGCTATCATTACTGACAGAGGTACACACTTTTGTAACCGCACTTTAGGCGCTTTGTTGGCGAAATATCATGTTGTTCATAGAATAGGCACAGCTTACCACCCCCAAACAAGTGGACAAGCTGAAGTATCCAATAGGGAAATTAAGTCCATATTAGAGAAAATGGTTAATCCTAATAGGAAAGATTGGAGTTTACGTTTAGATGATGCATTGTGGGCTTATAGGACAGCTTATAAAACACCTATTGGTATGTCTCCTTATCGTTTAGTTTTTGGGAAAGCTTGTCACTTACCGGTTGAGATTGAACATAAATCTTTTTGGGCGATAAAACAATGTAACTTTAATCTTGATGAGGCAGGTGAACAAAGAAAACTTGAGTTGCAGGAATTAGAGGAAATCAGGAGAGATGCATATGAGAATTCTGTACTTTACAAAGAGAAAACAAAAGCTTATCATGACAAACATCTTTCTAGGAAGAGTTTTAGTGTTGGTCAAAAAGTTTTGCTATTTAATTCTAGATTGAAACTTTTTCCAGGAAAACTACGTTCTAGATGGATTGGACCTTTTGTAGTTACTAACGTTTATGCTCATGGTGCAGTTGAAATACAAAGTTTAGAAACAGAGAAAATTTTCAAGGTAAATGGTCACAGGTTGAAGCCATATTACGAAGGTTTTCAAGCGCAAACAGTGGAAGAAATTAGTCTTGAAGAACCTTGAGTTTGGAGGACGTCTAGCCAAAGACATTAAAGAAAGGCGCTGCTTGGGAGGCAACCCAGGGGAGTTTGTTCATTTTACCTCTTTTTGTTATTTTATTTGGCGTATTTTTACTTTCTTTGCATTTAATATTTACATTGGGGACAATGCAAATTATAAGTGTGGGGGGAGGATCATTTGTGTCTTTTATTTGTTTTTATTTTTTTTCTTGGGTGTTGTTTAAAAAAAAATTGAAGAAAAAGTGAAAGAAAAAGAGAGTTTTTCAAGCTTTACAGATTCATAACATGATTGAGTTAGTTAACTTGCTACCTGTAATTAAATAGCATAGCCATAATCATTGGAATTGGAGTGACTTATCTTGGTGGACACAATTAACATGTGAGATTTGAGCCTTTTTGACTGAAACATTCATATCAGACTCATTATGTTCTTTCATGTGTGATATTCTTCCATGGATTTGTTTCTCTAGAACTTGCATTGATTCTCTTTTGAGACCACATTGACACTTGCATGCATATGAAGATGATAAAGGCATTATTTCTTGTATAATGTGAGTTATTAGAGCCAAATAGCCTACCTTACGATAATATTTCCATTTGTTGAACCCCTTTGAGCTTTATTGACCTTTTCAATTGTTATGAACCACGTTACAAGCCGATTTTATCCCAAACACATTTACTTACCTAGCCATAGGAATAGTGGAGTGTTGTGAATCATTAGCTTGTATGGATGTTAGAGGAATAAGTGTGGGGGTGTTCAGTTATGTTATTGGCTATGATTGAAAGGAGATGGAACACATTGTAATTCAGATTTTATGAGTTCCATTGGTTTGAAAAAAAAAAGAAAAAAAAGAATAAAAAAGAGGTGAAAGCTCAAGAAAATATTCTGCATGTTATAAAGCACTGAACTTGTTGTGTAAGTTCCTCAAAAATGCTTGAATAAAAGATGTTGATGAGCTTCTGTTTTGAGGAACTGGTCCCTTAAGTTGTTCGTGGTGTAGTTAAATTTTTGTTACTATATAAAAGGTTGATGTTGCAATAATGTTTGGAGATCATTTGGACTGGTGTGAAATTTCTAAAATTGTGCTGTCTACATATCCATACTTGGTTTTTAATTCATTATTCCTCCACTAGTTTTATGGCTTTTGAGCTAAATTTTCATATATTGTCTCACCTTAACCACTAGCCTCATTATAACCCTTGAAAAGACCTTTTGATTTATATCATGCATTGTGATTCCAGTGGTGGAGAATGAGAAGATATGCAAGCTTATGGTAGGACACTTTCAGTGGAATGAATTTTTGAGTGGAACACATACCTTATGAAACACATGAGTGCTGGAGTGTCATATTATTCCCTGTGAGAGTCCACCAAGTGAATTCGGTCTGATTTCCGCGTGATATTTGCTTGCTAATTAATCATGGTTTGTTTAAGAATTTTGGTTCGTGATGTGTTATGACTTTTGAAGAGTTTGAATACTCCCATTGATTTTTCAACTTGGATAGTTATTTTTGTGAGTCAAAAGTATGATTTTTCCCGAGGACGGTCAAAGGCTAAGTGTGGGGGAATTTGATAAGTCATATTTTATATGTATTTTCTCTCCTATATTTAGTCGTTCTAGTTTATATTTATACTTTTATTTACGTTTTTACTCATTTTTATTATTTGTCACTTTATTTTCTAGTTTTACTCTTTTATATATTTTTGGCTTATTTTTACTTATCTTTATTTTTATAGAGTACAAGTGGACTAGAAGATGGAAAAGATATAATCCAAGCCCAATTCGCATTTCTGAACATTTTTGACAGCTGATCGTATTTTCAGTATAATTTCTTCATACGGGCTCCTAATTTAATGATTCAAAAGGCTACGGAAATTCCTAAACGAGACCTACAACTCTCTGGTTGTAAGTTTGTCCAGAATCAGATGTCTTCTTGGTCGAAATTAAAGACGAAGTCTGCTGATCACATGCTCTCAGCACAAGACTAACAGTTTACAAATGGGAAAGATTTGGGCCTTGTAATTATATGAAAGTATTCCAAAGCTTCATTATATTATTATGAGAAAATTCCAACTTCAGATGTGTGGAGCCCAAGCTAATACAAGCCTAAATGTTAATAGAGGATAATGAGTCTTGAGGTCTGATGGTGATTTGTGCACAGAGGAAATAAAAAGACCTCATGAGCAACACAAGGGTTACTACGCCAGACACAATACAAAAAAACAGAACGCTGAAGAATACAGAGAATAGGACACGGCGACAGAGAACGAGGATTTGACAGTAGCACAACCGAACGGCGGCAACTTCTTTGGCGCTGCGTTAATACCATGAGTTCTTCTTCATCTTTCTCTTTTTCTTTGTTTTTAATTAATATGATTAGTGAGTAGTTCTTTATACTCAATAGAATTTAGTTGAAGTCATGTAAAGACTATATCTTGAGACAAATTACTTGTTGGTTTGATTGAATAATTGTTTTTGTTGAATGTTTATGGCTATTTGGGTTTATTTATATATTGAATTCAGATTTAAATTGGTTGATTGCAAGCTTCTAATTTATGTTTGGGTTTTATTGCTAGTTGAATGCTTATGTCCGTAATTGCATAGGTTGTTTGACATAAGTAGCGACTAATCTATAGTGAGACGGTTAAGGTTTTGCATATAGGTTAGAGTAGCCATAATCTAAGTTAAATTAGACCCGCTAAGGTGCTCTAGTTGCTTAAGGTTAATGAAGTTTTACTAGTTTTTAATGCTATCGATAGATTAAATCACTTAGGTCGTACCAAGGGATTGTCTAATTGGTTAGACTCAATTTTAGGACATTCCAAGGTTGAGTAATTAAGGTAGAACGGGGAGTTACCTTCGTAAGGTGACTCTACAGTCAACCCATTCGATTGAACAGTTATATGTGTCGATGATAGGTTGAATTTACATGGTGGATACTATTTTCTTTTGAGTACCTTTTATTCATTGGTTAAGTTTATTTTATAGACGCTAGTTGGTTGCCAGTTTAGTTAGTTTAGTTAGCTTCTGTTATTATATCATTTCGTTTAGTTTAGTTTTAGAATTCATATTAGTTATGAGCTACTTTACCAACACAACCCCCCTTTGGTTACTATTTACTTTATAGTTTATGTTCTGTTAATTGTTTTAATATTTGTTCTTTTTAGTTCTTTTATCTACTTAGGTTAGATTAATTAGACGTGGATAACTGTTTTTGATTTACTTTCTCCGTGGGAACGAACTTGTACTCATCCTATACTAGATTTTAGGTTAAGTATTTGATTTATTTTTGTTGTGCCCAACGCCCACATCACTAAGGTTGGTCTACCAGATTTTAAAGGTGCTAATATTGGTTCTAAAACCATTGATTGTGTGTTTATTGGTTATGCTCTTAATAGTGTTGCTTATAGATTCATGAATATGAGTGACAGAACTATATGTGAATCTAGAGATGCTGAATTTTTTGAGCATATTTTTCCTATGAAGAAAAATGATATTTTCTTTGATGTACCTGCTTCTGTTCCTATGTCTTTGCCAGCGGCTAATGTTACGAAAGAATTACCTGTAATTCGAACTAGCAAAAGACATACAATAGAAACTAGCTTTGGTCCTGATTTTATTACTTACCTTGTTGAAATTCAGGATTTGGATAAATTATGTGAGCCTTTATTGTATGCTTATATGATTGATGAGTATCCCAAAACTTATGAGGAAGCTGTGGGATCAATTGATGCTAGTTTCTGGAAAGATGCTATTAATAGTGAATTAGAATCTATTATGTCTAATCACACTTGGAAATTGGTAGACTTACCTAAAGGTTTTTCTCCCATTGGTTGTAAATGGGTTTTCACTAAGAAATTGAATGCTGACGGTTCAATTCAAAGGTTTAAGGCTAGACTTGTGATTAAAGGGTTTAAACAAAAATTTGGTGTAGATTTCTTTTATACTTATTCACCTGTCAATAAGATCGCCACTATTCGCAATTTGTTTGCATTAGCCTCTATTCATAATTTACTTGTACATCAAATGGATGTAAAGACGGCTTTTCTAAATGGCGACTTAGAAGAAGAGATTTATATGGAACAACCTCTTGGTTTTATTGTTCCTGGTCAAGAACATAAGGTGTGTAGACTTAAGAAATCTTTATATGGCCTTAAACAAGCACCAAAATAGTGGTTTGATAAATTTCATAAAACTGTGCTTAGTTTTGATTTTGTGTCTAATGGATCGGATACATGTGTGTCTACTAAAATGTTTGGTTCTGATTGTGTAATCATTTGCTTATATGTAGATGATATGTTGCTTTTTAGTACACACATGAATGCCATTAATGAAACTAAAAATTTCCTTTCCTCTCATTTTGAAATGAAGGATTTGGGTGAAGTTGATGTGATTTTAGGTGTTAAGGTTAATAAAACTGAAAATGGTTTCATTTTAACACAATCACATTATGTAGAGAAAGTATTGAAGAAATTTGATAGCTTTGAGGTGTCGCCAGTAAGAACTCCATATGATGCTAGCATAACTTTGAGGAAAAATAAAGATGAAAGTGTTTCACAATCTGATTATGCTAAGATAATTGGGAGTTTAATGTTTCTTATGAATTGTACTCGGCCTGATATTGCATATGCCGTTAGTAGACTTAGTAGATATACCCATAACCCAAGTAGGGAGCACTGGTTTGCTCTTAGACGTTTACTTAGGTACTTGAGAGGTACCATGGACTTGGGTTTGCATTATGTTGGTTTCCCTTCCGTGTTGGAGGGATATTGTGATGCTAATTGGGTAACTGATAATGATGAAATAAGTTCTACTAGTGGATATATTCACTTTAGGTGGTGTTGCAATATCATGAAAATCTACTAAGCAATCTATTATTGCTCGATCCACAATGGAATCAGAATTTATTGCTCTTGATTTGGCAGGACAAGAGGCCAAGTGGTTGAGAGTCCTACTGGCTGATTTACCTTTTTGGGGTAAACCTACTCCTCCTGTTTCTCTCTACTTTGTGACTCACAGGCAACAATTTGTATTGCTAAGAATAAGGCGTATAATGGTAAGAGAAGACATATACGCATAAGGCATGATGTTGTGAGACTTTTGATTGAGACTGGCGTACTCTCTATGGAGTATGTAAGGTCCGAGAGGAACTTGGCTGATCCATTAACTAAAGGACTCAATAGAAAATTGGTCCTAGACACGTCGAGGGGGATGGGCCTAAAACCCATTGGTTGAGGAATTCATGGTGGACACCCAATCTTGTTCACACAAGTAATAGTGGTCTAACGAAGCCATGGAAAGACTCATATTTATGTACATGTTCTCATCCCTATGACGTGTGTTGTAAATTTGTGAGGTTGAGCATTTTGCTCTTAATGAATCTATAGCCCTATTGTTGGATGGTCCTTTGAGACGGACTTGATGGATTCACCGCATGACTTTATTGGAGGATGAGCATTTGCTTGCTCTTAATGATTTCATAGTCTAGGTTATGGATGGTCTATTTGAGATAGACTTGATGGAATCACCTACGTGAGTGTGAAGGTGTGACCGCCTTCTATGAAAGATATTGGGTTATCTTTCTAAGGCACTCATAAGCGTCCCAAGGGAGCGTATGGCCTTATATGCACTTTTGGTGTTTATCGCGGAACTCGAAATAAATCTAAGGTAAGATGTGTGTTTGCAGGTATTTCTTTGATCTAGAGAGTTCAAGAGTAATTCACTCCACTAGATTAGAGACTAGCCTCCATTCACTATGTGTTAGTTCAAACTTCATAAGTACTAGCACTTAAGCGTCAAACCTTTTACTGCTCAGTTGTTTAAAATTTGTGTTTTCTTAAAGTCGTTACATTTGTGGGGGAATGTTGGAAATGCAAAGCTTTCAAGGTATTTTGCAAGTGGGTTTTTAACTCTCTCACCTCTTTGTGAGTAAGGTTTTTTGTCCCACATTGGTAATTTTACAAAAGGTTCATTGGTTTATATACTCCAATGTTTTAGTATGGTTTAGTTGAGTTGGAGAGGAGACTCTCCCACGCGCGCACGCCGCCGCTGTCGTCCGTCCGGTCGGTTCGTGTTCATGACACGTGCGCGGAGCGCGGTGCGCGGTGAGGCTTTCTTTTTTGGCCGTGTCGTAACTGAGAATCCAGATTATATGAGATTCTTCAGTTACGAATCCAACTCTCCAGTTGTTCAAACAAAAACGTTACGATTTCTTTTAATTACAAATCCCTTGTTCTCCTCATCTCTTTTAATGCTCTGGCTTGATTACAGCAGTTACAAAAATCTTCTCCTTCATTATTTATTTGATTGGTTTTACATCAGTTTATGCATCAAAAAACATTTCTCATCCAAAAAACTTCTGAGTAGTATTATTGAGAGTTCCATCTCTTCCATTCCGAGTGCACGGAATTGGGGAGCATTGTGCTAACCTTGGGGGGCGGCGCCTTGTTCTGACTGCACTAGTCCGGGCGAAATCGCTTCTAAGGCAGTGGCCTTCTTACCACGACACAACAAATTTATTTTTCCATAGAAAATCATTCGGCCCACATTCGTTCTTGTTTTTCCTTGGTTGATTGCTTTACAGTAGTATATTTCTAAAAAAGGTTTGTACTTCCACAACTCCTTTGTGGTTTTGGCCCTCAAACCTCTCTCCCTATCAAAGTTTTGAACTTTTTGGCCTGCACAAAGCTCTACCAAAAAGCTTTGATGGGTATGCCCTAAGTTTAAGGATATCTATAAAGAAAAGCGTCATTGCTACAAGCTGCAACCTGTCTACGTTTGTTGATAATGCAAAGGGTTTTATATTCTTTAAGAAGATGTTTGAATTGGCGTAATGATTAAGGGAGTAACATATTAAATTATAAATTAAAATGGGAGGTATGTTTGTATGTGTCTATGTGAAGTAGTGGAGGTTAGATTTTGTGAAAAAGGGGATAATAATTACCCCGGATAATAGTTTACCCACCACCTATTCCTAAGATATAATGATCCCCCCCAAATTTAATTTGCATTATCAACTAATCCCTCCGTTCCAAAATATGCTACCCACTTCTTTTTGCACGGAATTTAATGAGAGTTGATTTTGAAACAAAAAATCCTTATTTACCGTACTTAATTTTACATGAGAGAGAGAGAGAGAGAGAGAGAGAGAGAGAGTGTGTGTGTGTGTGTGTGTGTGTGTGTGTGTGCATGTTATTACTTAGTTGTGGGTTGGAAAGAGGGAATGTTTTTTCTACCCACCGAGTAGTCTACCCGAGTGATATATGGACAAGAAAAATAAGTTTGTATATTGGGACTCAAATAATCTATTTTCAACTTAAAAAATAAAATATTAAAACCCAACCAATCACCAATGCACACATCACTCGGGTAGACTACCCGGTGGGTAAACTAATATTATTCTCCGTTGGAAAGTAATGATGTCAAGAAAGAGTAAGGTTAGATGTGTCTTTTAACATCTAAAAAATTACTAAAAGGGGAAGTGGTAGGAGATATATATTGGGTGTAAAAGGAAAGTGAGTATGTAGGAGATTTTGAAACGAAGGGAGTAACATATGCACTGCGTTGCAGTATACATTAATTTGCTCCATTACCCCTTTGTCATTACCCCAATGCCTCAATCCCTTACCCCTGAAATCTTTTGTTGTGGAGTTTTTGCTCGTTCCGGGAAGTATAGTGAACTGACATAGACCTTCGGATGTAGAGTGACAGCGACGATACCTGCACAAATAAGACTGTTACTAGCTCGGGGGTTTTTCGGGATCCCCGCTCTAATACTTAAGTTAGTTTTAATGTAGTAAAAAGTATGATTGGATATATTGGAATTAGTCATTACCTCATATACGATTTGGGATATTTAAGGAGCATGGAGAGATTTAGCGTCGTGACACGTGTCAATGGCCTAATAGCCGCACTTGGTGGGCCATTTCTCTACTTCGTATTTGTGCCAAAATAGAACGGATGGGCTTCATAGGATATTTTGGGCCATAACACTTTTAAAGTATATATACAAGTGAAGAAAAGAAATACGAGTACGTACTACTCGTATTAACTGGGAAAGCAAAATGAGTACATGACATTTCTTATTTTAGTTTATATAAATGCCTCTAGACATACTACAGTTTCCATTTTTCCAAGGCTTCAATTCGAATCTTAGAGAATCAAGCAGTAATTGGGACCATTCACAACCCTAGTACCCTACTATCATAAATGTCCTATTGCAGGCTAGCAGGTGATATATGTTGGCATGCTGTTTCGTTTCCTGAAATGTTGCGTCGTTTAAATTATTAGGAAAATGGCTTTGGTACACTTGGGTGTGTAATGTATAATATTCACTTTATTTTCTCCTAAAAAAAAAAAAATTTGTTTATAAAAATATATAAAATTATTTCTAAAACAATATTATAAAAATTGCTCATCATTTCGGTTCAGTGGAGTTAAGTTCAGAAACCTACATTTGGGTTGGTCAATTCGAATTTTAGTCACTAGCTAGCACTTGATTTTGGGGTACAAGAAAATTATAGTGAGAGATTGCGGTTTAATTTGAAGAAAGTAATTTAACCTCAGTTCTACTGTCAATACCAACGTACAACTATACATTATTAAATTGATTGATAATCAATGGCATGAGAATATATATATTTGATGGCGGAAATTGGTGATAAGTATAACTAGACTTCAAAACTTGTCAATTGAGTCGACTTGGTCAGATTTGAGTTGATCAATTTGGGTTTTAGTCCGTAGCTAGTACTTTGGGTCATTTAGTACTCGAGTTGAGAAATGCTCAACCCGGATTTATTGTTATCGAGTTAAATGACTCATTTAAATTGTATTTTTTGTCAATTATGTAATTATTGTCATTTTTAAATGACATATTTGCAAATTTTTACCTTAATAACCCATACTAACTTATATTTGCATATTTTTTTCAAATTTTGGTACTTATAAAAAACAAAATGATATTTATCATTATTTTGTTTATTGAATCGATAAGTTTTATTACTTACATCTTTCCTGTCCATACATATATACAAGAGGAATCGAAGTTGAAAGCAATTATTGCCATATTAAGAGAAGAAAGAGGGTCTGCATATATCGCCGAGCTTTTAAATACGGATGGTGGCAGTCCAGTACTGTTTGCATATTTGAGGAAACATCCTTTTAAAGAAAAGTGTCCTACTCCTGGCAGCAAACCTTCACAAGCAAGAAGCAACCCTCTCAAAGTCTCAACTTTGACAAGCAATCAAGAAGCAACCTCTCAACCTACACATGTCTTCAAGATACACCAAAAAGTTACTGAGTATGAAGGTGAAGGTGGTGAAGGATAAGACGGTGGAGGAGGGGGTGATGGACATGAAAATGCCATCCGATGACATTGATGATTTCGGAACGCCGGATGTTACCCATGAGAAGGTGAACAGTTTGGTAGCTCAAGGCAGCAAGCTCGCCGCCGCCTCTGAGGCGGTTCAGTATACGTTCAAAGCCTCCACGTTTAAGAAAAATGATTCCCATTTGCATCATTTTGTCCAATAGCCCTAAATTTCTGATATTGTTACAAATTATTTGATTTTCTGATTCATAATATATTTAAATTAAGTTAGCTGCATGTTTGCACGGTCCAATTCTCAATACTAATGGAGTAATGGAACATCGGATAGATATGCTTTATGTGTGCTGAAAAATGAATTTGATACACCAAGTCACTTGGTCCAAGTGTATTTAATGTGTCTATTTCTATCCTTTTCTTTTTTCAACATAGCCAAACTATTCCATCGTCAATCAAATTATTAGTGTTTCTTGATCGAGTCGAGATCCGTTCCATGGTTATTGCATAGGTGATAGGACATCAACCCTTAGCTTCTTACGGCCAAGTTAAATAAAGGAAGAGGAATTTGAATAACTCTGATTGAAAGGAGTCTCACATCATATCAAAGATGGTATAGGCTGTTACAAACAAAAAGATGGTATAGGCTAATAACTCGGCCTGTTACGCTTACGCCATCGTCTATTATGGTATCTCCACGAGTGTTGCATTACTTATTTACTCCAATTGTTAGCATTGTTGATTACGATTAATTAATATTTTACTGATGGAGTAGTGTTGAATTTTTGGAATGTGAGTAGGGGGTGAGACCTGGGAGTTGAAAAAATTTATATGAAGATATCAATTGGTTTTTGCAAAATTCACAATGTAGTTGTGTTCGAGCATCAATAACCTCTCTAATATGTAATAACCTCATCCTCCAATTGAAGAGGTTTTTTTTTCTCTTACACCAACCTTTTACAATAACCTCTCGCTCCCATTAAAAAATCCTTTCAAAACTTTTTACCTGGGACCATTATCTAATCAAGCATATATTTTAAATCTTCAACCTATATTATGCATAGATTATATGGTTGAATGAGTATAATTTTGTTACTATTATTAAAAGAAAACATTAGTAAAATCAAAATAAAATTCCCAAAAAAAAGTAAATATGATGATAAAAACTACCATTAAAGGCTAAAAATAAAAGAAATAATATTTTAAATAAACGATTAACAATAGCATAAAAATTACATAATTAAAAACGATAATAAAAATCAAACTAAACATGACACAAATTAAAAAGATAAAGTAATTTTATCAGTAGTATGCTCTACCAAGTTCGTTCAAAGCTTTTGATGAGAAGTTTTGTTAGGTAAATCAGCATAAGAATATGTAATTCTTGGTCACGTATAGTGGGCCTAGATTCAAGAGGCCTTTGAGCCCAACACTGCTTTTGCGCCACAATGTAATTGGGTTTATGAGTCTTGGATAATAACGTTGCTTTTCAAGATGGGCTTCTGTTGAGTTACCATTTTACTCTATATTAAGGGGGTGTTTGGTCAATCTTTTTTAAATTTCAACCTTTCTCCCTCATTTTCCTCACATTCTCCCCTTTCCATCATCAAATTCGGCTTCTTAAAAGGTGAAAATAGCCCCCAAAGAGGTTAGAAGTAGAAACTTTAATTTGGAGCTTCTATTTTCGGCCACCTTAAGGGGTATTTTCAGCCACCTTAAGGGGTATTTTCAGCTTCTAATAAGCTGAATTTGGTGGTGGAAAAGGGAGAATGTGAGGGAACTGATGAGGAGAAGCTAAAATTTGAAAAGTTTTGGCCAAACACCCCCTAAATATAAAAGTTAATATGGTATCAGAGCAGGCTTTGATCCTGCCTTTATGACCTCTTGTTGGCTCACATGTTGAAGCCCAATTGAGGCAATTGTGCGGCGGGGTAGTTTAATTTGACCCCTGTTTAGCCCACGCGTGTATGACTGACCCAAGTTGGTTTTGATTGGTCTACGCTTCAGCCCAAAATGGGTCTTTACATGAGTTGTATGACTGACCCAAGTTGGTTTTGATTGGTCTACGCGGTCAGCCCAAAATGGGTCTTTACATGAGGCGGGGTGTTGAAGTGGGTTGTCCAACATTGATCAAGAAAGAGTGTCTTGAGTTATTTATAACTAAGAGAGTTACTCCACCCATTGTCCCAAACGCCCCCTAGATCACGCGAGGTAAATGCATTTGCGGATTGTCTTGCAAAACAAGGGAGTCGTAGGGGTGAAGATTTTGTAGCTTGGTTCTAGAATGTATTGATTCTCTTTGGAGTGTTGTGATCTTGCTGCCTTGTTCTTAGCAAATGACTTTAGCTGTATGGTGCTGGTTGAATGAGTGCTCTTTGGTATTCTTTCTACTTTCTCCTTGGTTATTTAATAAAGGATTTTTCTATAATATGTCCTAGTAGCAGTTTTTTTAGTTATATTTGTGAAAGTGTAAAGTAAAATATTCATCCACCTAGAAAATCTAATATTGTCATTAATGTCATAATTTTAGTTTACAAAAATGTCCTTCACTTAACATATTACAGAAAATAAAAGGAAAAAAAAAAACTCAACCACCCCCACCGTCCATTCACCATCATCCACGTCCTTTCACCTTCTCAATTTCTCCGGCGAGCTTTCCGAAAGCGGATATAGAAAAGCAGATGGTGAAGGATAGAAGAGGTGGCCTCGATGTGGTTGGTGGTTGGGATGAACAAATTCGATAGTGGTTGAGACTTGAGAGAGATAGTAGATCTGCGGTGATGGTGGTGGGTTGGTGGAAGTCGGACGGTGATGGTGGTGGGTTGGTGGAAGTCGGACGGTGATGGTGGCAGATCGACGATGGTGGTGGTGATAGCAGATCTTCGGCCAGTCAAGTGGAGTGCCAGATTGCCGGTGATGGTAGTGATGATGAATGATTATCTAGAGTGGTCGTCCACTGGTAGGAGGCTCACCGGAGTCCGATGAACAAGTGGTGGTGGGTTTTTGTATCTAACAGAGGAGAGAGAATTTGGCACTAATTGCTGGGATTTTGACAAGAGAGAGAGAATAAATGGGGAAAAATCACGGTGGGTTGGGAGATGAAAAAGAAGGGTAAAATTGGACTAAAACAATTGATAGTGTGAACACTCTTAATAGCTGTTACTTTTTACCAAATTTATAACAACATTTAATTGCTCTTAACATGTGCCCTTAGGGCACAGTTTAGAAAAACCCTTTAATAAAAGGAACATCTAATTATAAAAAGAAAAGAAAAGACAAGATTCACTATCCTCTGGCTGAGAATTATAGGTAAACCCGAATTGACCCATTAAATTAGTTGTGTAACTTACTCATTGTGAAATTACAAGTTGTCATTGTTGTTTTGGGTTAAGGTTTTATTCCGTAACATAATTTAGTCATTTATTTAAATTTGCTATTATTACAGAACATAGTTTAGACATAACTAAAGCGGTCGGGTACGAATCCTAGATTGGGGTTTTAATGGACCTTGGTTACTCGGCATTACCACTATATCCACAATATGTCCTCAACATTTCGAGAGAATATTCTGCATAACTTTGATCACTCCTTGTCAAAGCCTGCAACAAAGATAGACAACATATATTAATTCTAATGAATTCCTTATTTAATAACAAACCATAAAATAGAGAAGCAAAACAAAGGGGCAATTAAGGGCATATTTTCATTTCAAACCTAAAATACTCCTATATTGATTGAAGTTTGGTTATTTAAGCTTAAATAACTTATACATCTGATATTAAAATTACTACACATGGTAACATAGCACAAAAATGAGAACTTGGCAAAGAGTTACCTTTTTGTAGTATTCAATAAATTCCTGACATCGTCCCGGCTCAGCAAAATAATCAGCCATGACATAATCCGTTACCTCTTCAGGCGGAAGCTCTTTCGCTAGCATCTCATAGGCCTCCATGGTAGATATCTCATGCCCAGAGAAGTCAAGAGATGTTCCACATCACGAAGCCCCCGCACTGCAGCTACTCGCTTTAGAGCATCATTGGTAACTGACAGAAATAAGACTGAAACAACTTAAACAAGCTTGTACATATGACTTGTATTAGTTGCATATATATATATATATATATATATATATATATATATATATATATATATATATATATATATATATATACTCTTGCAACAACAACACAAACAGAAAATGAACTAGAGATGTGTACATTTGTTAATGAGGGCAAGGAATTCACTTTATAAGCCTAGATAAAGCAAATGGTGATGATTTTGTCCACTGAAATTAAGAACCTTAATTAAGAAAGCATCAGAAAGATTGCACTTGCCTGGATCATAGATTGGTGCTCCAAACTTGAACCATCCTGCTTTTGTTAGAGCCATTATAATTAACCAAAGTCAGAATGCATGTAAAGAAATGAAAAGAACCACATCATCAACATTATTTCATCATACTCTAAACTGCTGCCTATACAGCTCTAGCATAACCTCTTGCAAAAGTGTTACCTCCTTGTAGAGGGGGTAGCAGCGCATTAAAGAAAAACAAGACTATCCTAACCAGTTTTGCTTACTGCAGATCAGAGTGATCTGACAACAGAAAGTAAACTGGAGAAGAAAAATGAATGGAATTGCCAAGTAGAAGCAAAATCAGACAACAATATAGAGCAAGTCAAGATTAGAAATGTAGGGGTCACTTATTTTGAACAATGGCTCTTTTTTCACTTAAACGTGACCCTAGTCGTCTTATCGAAAGTTAGGGAAAGACGATCTCATAGAAGCTTTATATATATATATATATATATATAATCCAAATTCCATAAGATGGTTGTATTTTTTTCATGTAAGGAGAGATCATGGCATTGGCATACACCAACAGTGGTCATAAAGATATCTGTCATACAATTGAAATTAATCCTAGTGCTGTAGTGCATATATATCTCTTCAACTATTTCCCAACATATCAAATTGAGCATCAAGTATGGATCATCAAAATAAAGTAGTGGATACTGTGTACAAACAGAGTGAATCGACAACAAAACAATCATCATCAAAATTCAAAATTGATAATCACATCTGGAAACAAACCAATTTGAGCTTATTATTTCTTCTTAAGTAAATAGCAATCATCATCAACATCATTAGTAACCAGATAAACAATGCACAAAAGCAAGCATACCCTAATTCCCTCCCATGCCTTTGCCTAGCTAGGAAGGCAAACATATGACATGTGAAACACCATAAATAAAGTCAAAAAATTTCGAACCTAAAAGCCACTAAAATACCCCATATGCCTTAAGAATTACAATATGGTATCAAATTTCCCTTTTTTTCTCTTTGTTTGGCTGGAAACATCAAAATAACATCTTAAAAAGGCACAAGAGGACCAAATCACTACAGCCCAGATAATATTACCAGACATCGGTAACCAATTTCTCTTTCTTTCTCCCCAAAAGCAATGAATAAACTTGACAGCAGATGTATACATGAAATCAAAGATGAGTGGAAAAAAAGAAGAAGGTATAAATTAAGAATTAACCTGGAAAAAAGCGGGATCTTCGACCGCCTCCCCTAGCCTTAGCCATCGCCTTCTGGGTTTTCCAAACTCTTTCTTCTCAAGTGCTTTCTTTTTGACTCCAAATCCTCTCGGTCTGTCTAATATACATTATATTATATATACTCTATCTCACGTGTATTTTGTCTATTATACTCCGTAGGGCGTAGAGCCGGGTAGTGTCGGACTTGTAATTGAATCCACCGATTCCTATTTTTTTAGAAATTAAAATTAGAATTAATTATTACCCATTTTTAGAATTTGGAATTGAATTTACCTGTGTACCCACCAATTCCTAAGTACATACGTCCATATTAAAATCCAAATTTGTTACGTGCAAAATCAAATAATGTCATATTTTAATAATAAAACAACAATCACAATATCATACCAAAAATATTAATTTCCAAAAATACAACCAAAATAAAAATCACATATCACAATCCAAATACTTAACATTGAAATTAAAATCTAATATATGTACAACAATTAAGTTATTAATAATACAAATTACAAGTATACAATCACTAAATTTACAAATACAATTCTGTAATTCATTAATATTAATAAAAGTATCATTATTTACTTACAACTATAGAAAAAGTAATTTTCTCAATAACAAAAACAAAAACAATAGAATTTTTTTTTTTTTTTATATATTTTATACTGAGTATCGAACAGCTTCTAATTCCCCAAAGTTAGAAATCAGAACTCAAATTAATTGGTGTCAGAACCTGTTTTTGAGAATCGAAATAAAATTTTGATAGGTCGCTTTCGGAACCATCGTTTTTGAATCGGATTCAGTTTCGATAATGAGTATCTGGATTTTCTACTCACCCCTATTAACGAGATGGGTTTATCTTGTTCTTCAAATTTAGAAGAAAATTTTCACCTCAAAAAGAAATAAAGATAAGGGAGTATATGCTTAAAAGAAGTTATGCGAGTAAATGGTACACCCACGGGTATCTAGCTAGATACTATCCCAAGTTAAATAATTTGGGTGTTTCTAAATTTTATAGCATGGGTTATATACTTATTTGTTGAGGACTTTTACTTCTCAGTTTCAATAGTCTCGTTCAAGAGCTTTCCAGCGATATCTCGTAAGCCTTATTCTGACTTCAAGGGCAAAATTGTCTTTTACGTTCTTAGGCAAAATCGTCTTTTCACCTTTCAAGGGTAAAATTATCCTTTTACCTCCGAAAAATATAGCCCCAAAACTGACCGATACATAATCCTATCTTGCTAGTTGGTTTCGCCGTTTCGTTATCTTTTACGGTAGCCGCTAACGGCTGTGGACAGGTTTGGTCAAGTATTTTGTGCTGGCTTGGGATTAAACGTAGACCTTACTTCCTTAGACATGAGATAAAGTGGTTCACTGGATATGTGAAGGGCAAGAGCCATAAACACAAGGTTAGAAGGGTTGTCTTGGGAGGTGTTTTCCACTCCCTCCGGTCCACGAAAATCTTGACGTTTGGAGAATATGACTAATATTAAGAAAATACATTTTAGCACAAAAATTCCAAATTTACCCTTAAAGAACACATGAGGTATTAAGAGAGAGGAAATAATATTTTAGTGGGTATTTATTACTTTTCTTGCTTTTGTATTACTTTTCTACTTTTGTAGCTAGTGGCGTGAGAAATCTCTTTTTTTTTTTTTTTTTTTTTTTTTTATTTCCTTGCACATGGGGGTGAGAAGGTGGAAAGGGTAAAATAGTAAATGGTGCTTAAATACATTACCATATAAAGAAACGTAAAGATTTCTATGGTCCAAACATAAGTGAAAAATGTAAAAATTTCCGTGGATCGGAGAGAGTACTTTCTTTGGCAGTAGCGAAATATGAGGTTGTTCCAGGAGAAAAGAAGAACCCCTGAGTATATAGTGATTTAGTGAAGATGGAAAAGTTTTGTGTATATGTTCGTTTCTTTCATGTTGCAGGTAACGAGCATTTACGTATAGGTGTAGATGGATAGTTTATAGGCTTGATGGTCGTGTCTTTGTCTATGGTTGTGCAGGCAATCCCCTGTACATGTACGTAGCTTCTGAAGTTTGCCCCCGAGTGGATGAATATAAGAAATACACCTGATTCTTTCAATAAAAAAAATTTAAATAAATTCACTTAATAATTATTTTATTTGTTCATTAATTCGTCATTAAATATCGCAAACTCTCTAACCTCAAGAATCTACCACTCAAATCCTTAAAATACACCTTTAGTGACAGGGTCTACATATTTTGTGCAATAGCACAAATGCTCTACCATATGAGCTAATAGGATTCGATAACTCTTAATACACATTCAACTAAAACTAAACACAATTCCATCATTCAACATGCATGCCTATAAACAAAATATGTTTTTCCAAAATATGTCACCCACTTTCCTTTTACATCCATTCGAAAATCTCATGTTCAATTACCTCTTTAGTAATGTTTTGGGAGTTAAAAGACTCATCTACCCTTACTTTTTATTGTCATCATTATTTTTCAACCCTCTTTCTCATGTTAAAGTAAGGGCAAAGAAGAGCTTTTCGTTCCAAAGTCAACTCAAATTAAACTTCGTGCCAAGGAGAAGTAGGTAGTAGATTTTGGAACGGATGGAGTAATATTATTATGTGCCTTGAACATCTTGACGTCCCCCCGCTAGAAATTTGTTCAACTTCTCCACACACTTCTCTCTAAACTTGGGGATATTTTAACAAAAATGGATATTTGTTAGCGGTTGGAGACTGAAATATTATTTAGTTAGATTATGTAATATTCATAATGGTTTACTTAGTATCACTCATCTTTATTATTGGTTATCAACTGTTGATGGCTTGATTCTTTGTGATATTTTAACACTTTGGAATTGTGTAGTAACAACTAAATATAAAAAGAAAATGTTTTGTAGTAACAAAATGTACATAACCAATTACGTATCTGGGTTGAAACTTCTCCCTCACGAATCTAATTATCATCGGGAAAATACTTCATATCGACGGTTTAGAATAGACTCACGATTGTTTCTTTCCGGAAAAACGCTATTGACTATTTTTTTGCTGGACCCAACTCAACTCTTCGATTCAAACTTAAACCTAATGCAATTTTGAGGTATACAATAGCATTTGTTTGAAAGAATTTGGGGGAAACAAGTTTTGACTAATTTGAAAGAAAATGGGGTGAAAAAAATTTGCCGCCGAAAATTTCATCGTCAAAGTCGCCGAAAATTGTTGATCCAAGTCGCCCTTCTTAACCTTACCTCAGTAAAATTACGTAAATCATTAAGCACTTTTCCTCCAATATGTGCTCTGACCTCACTAATTATTTGAATTTTGTCATTTTTCTCTTTCAAATGGAAATGAAAATGAGTTAAGATTCATTTTAGTTTTTTCTTTGTTATCACCTACTCCAGTTAATAACACAACGCCACATCAACTGAACATGGGCCCCATAAGCTTGGATATACTACCTCATGAGTATACGAAATTTAGTCGACCGAGCTTCCTTTGTGCCCGGCCTTGGCGGGATTGTATTTTTTTTTGCTTGTTAATAGGTTGTGAATTTGTATTAAGAGAATGCCAAAAAAGACAAACAAACAACTTACAAGTCATATTTAGGGTGAAATTCTTCGGGATATAGCATACCCTCAAAAGAAGAGAAAATCACCCAAGAGGCAAAAGAGTGGGCTAAGACATTTATTGTTTGTACGTGGAACATAAACTACTTTAATATAAAAGCGAGACGGGATTGTGGTTAACATTATCTCGAACCAAAGGACAATACTTGAACAAGCATGTCTTGTGTGGGCTTACTCCACCGTGAACCAAGTAATTTTGAGGGGTGGCTACAAGTGAAGTAGGGGGTGGCTCCAGGTGAAGTAAGGGTGGTGCCAAGTATAAATTTGAGGGGTGGTTCTAGGAGAGGTAGGGGTGACTCCAAGTAAAGTAGAGGGTGATTCTAAATATTGGTCTACCATGGACTAAGTCCACACAAGTTTTTGTATACTTAAACCAATGATCAAATAAAATAAAATACAGGCTTGTAGTTGGCCCATGCGAATAAATTTGGCTTAGCTTGCCCAAGAGGTCGGACATCATAAAGAGTTTCCTGGGTTTTAAGTAGAAAGGCCCTACTATATAAACATAAAACAATGCATAAATAAAACCCTAAAAAACGGATCGCGGTTTTCTTTTTCCGCGTTTCACTTTCTCCCTCACTCTCTCTCCTCCATTTTTCCATCACTAAATCCCATTTTTCCATCACTAAATCCTCCATTTTTTCCGATCAAAACCAAACATATGGGGAAAATTATAGGCGCCGGCTGGACAACCCTTCATTTCTATTTTTAACAATTACATTCTCAAAGTTTCTGAGGGTCTTAATTTGCCGGCCGGTCAACTCGTCGTGAGGGTTAATCCGGTGAATTTCACGGAGGTCAACCGTTTCTTCCGTAATAGGGGCTTGGACCGGGTTCTCCACCGCGTGTCTCAGGTCGCGGTGGCGGAATCCACGTTCACCACCCTATTTCAGACCATGACGCTCGGCGGTCATCTCTTGGCCCGTGGGGCCACCGCCGCGGCCCAGGAGGCCTTGGAGCGGGCCTGGCCCCGCGGCCCGACACACGTCTACCAGACTCTGATGGCGCTTAAGGTTGAACTCGAGACCAACCGGGCCCTCATCCGGTCTATCACCGCCGGAGGATCGGGAGGTGGCGGTAGGGTCCGTCTGACCAATCCCGGTGACTCAGACCCGTCAGGCTCGTCAGATCTTTCCGAGGTCGGAGACGGTGCGGCTGCCGGAGAAGCCGCCGCCGCCACCCTCGCTGACGTCCTGTCACTGTTCATGGTTGGAGGTAGGTTTTATTTTGATTAATATTTTTAGTTTTTTTTTTTTTCTTTTCTATTTCTTAAATTGAATCTATATTTATTTATCATTTTTGAAGGTGGTCTTGAAGCTGAAGGTGGTGTTGAAGGTCAAGATGGTGTTGAAGAAGATGGTGTTGAAGATGCTGGGTATGTGTGTTGTTTAATTTTTCTAAAGTAAAACTGTCAATTGTTAGGGACTTAGGGCTGCCGTGCAGCTAAAGACCATCCTCTTTTTTCTTCTTCGCTGCTCCCTGTTTCTCTTAATTTCCAAATCATTCTTCTTTGTTGCTGTCACTGGTGAAGTTTATGTTTATTTTAATGATTGTGGTCTATGATTCTGCTAATTGGGTAACAAAAGAAATACTAGCAATATAAGGAAGATAAAAAAAATAAAATAAAAATAAATAAATAATAGGAAGAGCTAGACCAAAAGGAGAGCAAAAACAGAGAGAACGTTTATGCATTTGGCTGCGGAATATCAAAGGTTGGGGCTATGGGATGACTACTTGTTGTGGATAAGGAAGTAGATTTTGAAATCTGAAAGTGTATGAAATGAGTTCTGCTCATCTGTTATGATTTCTGGTCAAGCCAATGGGTTTTTGTACTCCTGTATGTGTCATTCTCACTAATCAAACCAAGGGAAACTTAATTATCTAGGATATTGATGGGAACATAAAATTGATCCAGGCTTATTTCCCTTTTCTGTTATTACATTATGGCTCAGACTTCAGAATTCAGACATGTACAAATCACTTGGGCACTTAGACGTGGTCCTTTGATTGCCTAATATAACAGTGTGTCCTTGTAACATGTATACTCCCTAATTGCACTGATGATTAAAGGATATCATTTTCTTGTGAATGTTTTATTCAAGTGATGATTTGGCAAGATAGAATGTTAGAACATGTGATTGCTTATGATGGTAGTCTAATGGTGTGTACTAAGTGATTGCTTCTTTTATTCCCTCAATCCCTTCTTTTGGTTGTGGGTGGGGGTGTAAGCTTGACGCCTACCTAACATAGCCTATCTTGGACCATCACTCCATCCATATGGGCCAACACAAGCCAAGTGGTTTGTTATGTTCCTCCTCATGCCCCCCACCTTCTGATACCATAACTGATGGGCCTACCAGTTGGCAGCCCCTCCCTTTTGCCTTTGTGAGGAAATAGGAGACATCCTGAGATCAAACACGGGCGTCTCACGTCTGGCAAGACAAGCTGCCTCATGATGGTTTAGGCTACTACCTCATTCACCCAGCTCTTCTGATTTTTTGAAAGAGCTTAAGCAGTTCTGCTACGGAACTTCACTGAGTTGAGAAATTATCAAGTATCAAGCTGTAGTCCCTCGTTCCCTTGGTCAGGAAATAATAGTCACATTGACTATTCTAGGGTGTTAAAATAGTTAACTCCCAAATAAAAGGGTCAATTGTTAGGGCGGCTGCGCAGCTGAAGCGCATCCTCTTCCCTTTGATCTATCGTCATTACCTAGGAGTGAGCTTATCTTAAATTCTTTTAAGTAAAGTTTATGTCTTGGGGGAATGATTTAGAGGTGTAGAGATGTTGTGATGGGCTGGGGTTGTCGCAAGGGCCTTACCCGTGAGTTGTGATTGTTGCAACAATGTGTTCAATGTTATCATCCGCATTTGTTTCTTTTAATTGCCACCTCATGCTTTGGTGTTGTCACTGGTGAAGTTGATGTTTTTTTTTTTTTTTGGGGGTGTCTGAAAACAGAGAATGTTTATGCATGTGAATGCGGAATACAAAGGTTAATGTGGCAAACAGAAAACATACTTTTTAATTTGGGGGTTTGGGGCTATGGGATGACTACTTCTAGATAAAGGAAGTAGATTTTCAACTCTGAAATTGTATGATATGTTCTACTCATCTGTTATGATTTCTTTATTTCGTTATGTTAATGCATATGTTGATAGTTTGTCGTCTAATATGCTAGTTAATCTTTCTTGTGATGCTGGTCGCTTATCTCCGTCAAGTGTTGACACAGGACGAATATGCTGAGTAATTAGTGCCCGTCCGTCCCTGATGCTTTTCCTTTTGAATTGCTTTATGCTGAGTGACTGCCCTCTCATTTCCTTTTTTATTGGTCGTACAGATGTTTGCAACCATGCCTTCCATTTCCTCTGCATCAATCGTTGGCTGAAGACCCGCCAAATCTGCCCGTTGGGTATGTGCTATAGACTTGTTGCAGTCCTCTCTGTGCTTTTATCTCCTGATTGTGCTATTTGTTTGGCTATGGGAATCTTGGACATACTTACGGCAGTTCATTTTTTTCCTTAATTTTCTTGCAGATGATAGCGTGTGGGAGTTTCAGAAATATGGTCACTGATTTAGTGCGGGCAGCGTACAAATTGGTTTCGACTTCAGTGCCAAATTCTGCAGTGGTCTCTCTGTTTGTTGCTGCTGGATTGTCATGTATATAGGTTGATTGTCTGTGTTTTGGTAACATTGGATTTCATCCCCAGGGTTATTTACTTCTCACTTGTACATTCTAGGAGTATTTCTTACACACCCTCCCTGGTTCTGTGTTGTTCTTTTTGTTGATGGGTCGAACTTCAACCTGTGCTAAATGCTAATGCATTTCCATAGTTTGACTCCCAAAAAAGAGCGCTGTGATCTCAACTTTTAGTGGTAGTGTTGACAAAATGACCTTCGAGTTAATGGAATGGTAAGCCAAAATCTTTCTATAAGAAGAATAATATGCCGCAAACTTAGCTTGTATGTTAATTATTATGTTTAAAAAGGAAAAAAATTTACTAAGCTGTTACGAGGTTAACTTTTGTTATCAAGTGTTACTCCTGTGTCACTAATTGAGACTACTTAACCAACATAAAACCTAAATCAAGAAGGCGTAAATTTTGATTGAGGTATACCTAAGTTTGGCAATTACAAAAATGTACTCTTTTGTTTGACTAAATACATTAAGATATACTTTGATGAAATTGCGATCAACTTTCGACCGTCGATAAAAGCCAAACTAATTTATGTAAATAAAATACCCCTAGTTTAACTAAATGAAAGTTTCTACAAAAATTATTGTGCAATGGTTTTCCAATTATTTTTATTTTTATTTATTTTTTGATTTTGTGAGAATTGCACCCAAAGTAATAAATTATGCGGCTCGATTTGAACAATTCTTTCACCATGTAAAATTGATTACACAAGTCTAATCTTGTGTGTGCACCAAAAAAAAAAGTTATCAATCTAAAGTTATGAGGATCTGATGTCAACTATGTCGCCCTTGGTAACAATTTGAGCTCCACGACACAAATTGGCAAAAGATATACGACGAGTATGCAATGCAAAGTAAGTGAGAAATCATTGCACAATAGTTTTTCTAGAAAATTTCAATGAGGCATACTAAGGGTATTGATGTCCAAAAATTAATTTGACTTGTGTTAACGATCAACAAGTAGTCGGAACCTTGTTAGAGTATACCTTAGTGTATTTAGTCAAACGTGAGTATACCTTTCAGTAATTTCGCCAAATCTCAATATAACTCAGCGAATTTTACCCACTAATTACAATATCGGAAACATCTGGGCACTTAAGTGAAAATTTTCCCTATGTTTTTGTTAAGAGTATAACCCACATATGAGTGTCTTACATAGAAAGAATTAGAGAGAGTTGAATTATATATAGGTGGATTAACTCTAATTCTTTTATGTGACACTCACATGTCACAGACTTTCCATAGGCACTTAATAAGTTGGTCATTACCATTTTGTCGCTTACCCTCAAAAGGAATAAAAATTAAAAAAGGGCTTAACACTAAAAGACGTTGATGATTATTGAAGACTCTCTCCACTTTGTACATATGTGAATCATGACTTCATGTGCAATGTAGAAGTTCCTAAGCCTAGGATATAGCCTATAAGCTATATAATGAATCAATCTTGGTCCACTTTGATAAAAGTTGTGTGTTGAAATCTCGTGAATCTATTATTTACCCTTCTCAGTGGATAAACTAAAGCCATGAGTAAGTTCAAAAGTGCACACTTTTTATCCGTTTGATTTATTAGTCTGATCCCTTTGACTTAAAACCGTGAACGGAGCTCAAAAATAATCATGCTTACAAAAGCAAATTGTTTTGGCATTATCTGTAATGCATGGAACAATTTCATGTTATTTCACAGTTTCAGTTATCAGTAGTCCCCTGCATTGACTGGTTGAACGTGCTGCTAAGAAACATGCATACTGATGCTGAGTATTCACTGATTGACTGAACCAGTAAATTGAAGATTTACTTAGATTTGGTAGCTTGCTAAAGAGTTGATTTATAATAAGCCTGTTATATATCTTTCTTTTTTTGGGATGCATTTTTTCGCTTATTAAACCTTACTGAATTAATAGAAATATGAGATAAGACCTTACTGAATCAATGAGAATCAATAAAATAAAATAAAAACTTTATCGAATTAGTGAAAACTAGTTGCAAGACCTTATTAAATTAGTGGAAATTAGTGGCGGAATATCAACGAATAAGTGAGAATAAGTGGAAGGACCAAACTGAATCAATAGGGAGCAGTGGCAGAACCTTGCCAAATCAGTGGATATCAATGGAAAAGAATACACTCATATACTCACAGAATTAGTGGCAAAAACCTTACTAAATCAGTGGATATCAATGGAAAAGAATACACTCATATACTCACAGAATTAGTGGCAAAAACCTTACTAAATCAGTGAAAATCAGTGACAACACTTACCGAATCATTGGAAATCAGCGATACCTGACAAAGCTTTACTAAATTAATGACAAGACCTTAACAAATTAGCTTTGGACAAGCTTTGGACAAGCTTTGGAGTATTTGATCTTTGGTTCAAGTATTGTCCTTGGTCACAAACAGTGTTGATCGTTACTATTCAGTAGCTTGTCCTTATTTTGTTTTATTACTAATTTCCCCATTTCTCTACCTTGTCCACAATAATGCAAAGCCGAAGCAATATGTACATACAAGAATGATGTAGAAATGTTTAGGGTGCGTTAGTAGACAACCTCTATTTTAGTTGCATGTGGCATTGAAATCATCAAATTTGAAGTCTCAATTTGAATGGAAACATGATATATACTATATGAAAGTGATATCACTAGCTAGGAATTAGGAAAACACATGCTTCAAGTAGCCCTGTTTCCCATCATTCTCTTCCCCACTACTTCAGTTATCATGGATTATGTTTCTTTTTTATCCAAACAATCGATTACTTTGCCAATTATTTTTTCTAATCATGCCAAAACGCACCCAAACTTTCCGTAAATTTTTATGTGGTCTTGAGTGTGTTAGTATGTATTTTTCCTATTATATTTTTTTGCCTTTATACTTACTTGGATCTAAAATGGGTGTATGTACTTCTCTTATTATTTTTTTAGACTTTATGCTTATTTGGGGTATAAAAATACATATTTATATACTTGAAACTTGGGAATACATACTCCTGAGATTAAGATAGAATTGCTGCAAACTTTGCCTTCTTAAACACATTATTTCTTGATTATTCACCTTTCTTCCCCCAATTTTCCCATTTTATAGGTTCTGGAACTAAAAAGAAGAATCGTGACGTTGTCAAATTGATAATCACTGGATAGAGTATTATTTTGCTACTGGTTTAATTTATTATAGTAATTATTTTGACTAGCAATATTGAAGACATATAAAATAAGAATTGCCAGCAGCTACTATCATTATCTTTTATTTATATTTTACTTCTTCCATAGATGATCTAACACAATTTCATGGTACGCAAAGGACATCTCTAAGAAGTAACTTTTTCTTTTTTGATAGGAACAAGCAACTATTTTAAAATAGGTCAACTTTGCATAAGAACAATACAAATTGGATTTTCTAGCATGATAGAACGAATTTTGGGAAGCTTAAAAAGACACCAAAATTCAAACATCCAAGTCATTGAAAGACGAACCTAGGAAAACAATTTGCACGGTCTATAATGAGATGCCCGGATTAGCATATTTGAAAGGACATTAATAGGAGTGTTCTTTACGACTTCTATGATTAGTTTGCAAGATTACAATCTAGTTTAGTTTTGGCGGTTTTCTTTTGTTTTTTGTGCTGGACGAGGTATAAAGGTCTAAATAGGAATAAAACCCTTAACCTGATAATTGAAGAACGACATACTTCTAACCACTGCAACATCTCTTTAATTCCTTAGTTCAGGCCGTTTAATCCCATGTCAAATCATTAGACAAAGTCTAGTTAATTGCATTATATATAAGATGTATCTTCAAAAAAGGCTTTGTCAAGAGTTTTGTTTTTCTTAGTTTACCCGTATACATGTAATAGTAATACATCAAGATCAAAATTTTCATTTAGACATTCGTGCATTTTATGTACAGAATCTTGCACCTACACATATTAACTTTTGGTTTGTCATAGTTATTATTGAAACATGTCATCTAATCATAGCATGTAATAAGTTACAGTATTAAAAAAAGATGCAAAAGCTAAGGGTAGTAGTTGCGTTTTACAGATAGAAAATGTTTATCACGTTGTCGTGTACATATATATGTATGTTGTAAATCTATCATATATTCTTAAGTCAAAATGTTTGATCCACCTAATCGCCCGGAATTTGGGAATCAATCATCCATTTTCCATATTCGAGACTTCTTGAATCATCCAAATTGATCTATTGTGAAGCTTGAAGGATTAAGCCCATCCACAAGCATAGATTACAGGAGTTTTTAGCATAGCATTAATCATCTCACCTAATACTTCAACACACAAACTTCTTTAAGACAGTTTTTTTGTAACTTTTAGTAATACGGGGGTCACTTTCTAGAATATTAAGGGTCACTGCTCATAATGAGTGACCCTTACATTGCTAAATAGTGACCCCAGTCTCACACAGTACTTGCTCATACTTCAATTTAGCTGTGGTTTAGCCAAGGCGACTAACCGTAGCTGTTTGGTCCTCAAAAGTCACAACCCACCTTGATAAGTTGAAGTTCAGGAGATACGGATGCCCAAATGAATTATATTTACTCGGTATAAAGACCGTCTTTAAAAGTTTTTGTGATAAACTAGTTGACAACACATTCAAAAATGAAGAAGAAAAAAGAAAGAAAACTCGTGATCAAGCATTCTACCAAGTGGTACAAAATCTGCAAATGTAGCCAATAGCCACCACAAATCTTCAACATTCAAAGTAAGTCTCCACCTCAAGCATTTCTAATGAAGCCTTGGAATGAGTTTGAGTGTGTTCTTTTCCACCGAAAAGAACTGAACTGAACTTCACTAAAATTGAACTAAATAGTACCCATATGTAAGGGTATTTGTAGATCACTAAACTGAACCAATTATTAAATAAGTGGAAAAGAACACGAGACAAAGAGCTCCAAAGCCTCCAATAATGCATGGCATATTCCTTGTGTAGGAAAATATAGGAAGTTATAATTTGTGATTCTCCTAATATTTAGTTTTAGGAAGCTTTTCTATAATTTGTGATTCTCTGTATATTTAGTTTTAGGAAGTTTTCCTCTCCTTATTATTTGCCCTTATTATAGGCTGATTATGGGCTTGATACTCGCCTAATTTAGGCTCCATTTTGTGTATATATTTGAGGTATTCCCTCACCTAATAATATAGAAAACCATTAAACACAAAACTCTTTCTTCAAGCTTTTCATGGTATCAGAGCCGTAAGGATATTTCCGGGACTGGAAACAAAATATTCTAAGGCTCTATCATCTACCACTCTTACCTGAAATGGCCGACGCGAACAACCCTGCAAGCGACTCAACCCAGCAATTAGTCTCGATGGAGCAACTGTTACAACTGCTCCAACAAGTGGGCAGGCCCTCAAATCCTCCAAATGAGTCCTCCAACCATGGAGTCACGATTGCAGAGAAGTTAAATCACCAAAACTACACAAAATGGTCCCGCCTCATGCACTTAGCAATTAATGGGAGGGGCCGACTCAACCATATCAGTGCCGACCCTCCACCAACGACCGACCCAGACTACCCAAAGTGGGTACAGCGAGACTCTTCGGTAATCTCATGGATCATCGACAATATTGATCCAGACTTGGTAAACCAATTTCTTGACTATCCAAACGCTAAGGAACTATGGAAGGGTATTGAAACCCTCTACAGCAGTGGGAGGGATGAACTCCAGATCTTTGATCTCACTACCAAAGCCAACACACTAACCCAGGAAAATGACTCCATTGAGGTCTTTTATGGGAAGATGATAGCAATCTGGAAGGAGATAGACCGGAGGACACCCAACCCCATGAAATGTGCCGAAGACATCTCAATTTACAACAAAATCATCCAAAGAAGCCGCCTATACCAATTCCTCGCCGGAGTTCATGACAGTTTTGATAAAGAAAGGAGGGATCTCTTGAACCAAGACCCTCTACCTACTGTTGAAACCGCCTATGCCACCATCAGACGCGAGATTGCAAGAAGGGGAATTATGAAGGGGCAACCATCATCGGGAGAGACTCCCTCAGGCATAGGAAGCGGACTTGCGGTGAAAGGCCGATCAGGCAAGCCCTCATCTTGGCGAGAAACAGAAGATAAGACTAACCTGAGGTGCTCTCACTGTGGTGGTACAAAGCACACCAAAGAGGGTTGTTTCAAACTCATCGGGTACCCGGATTGGTGGCCCGACTCAAGGAAACGTGGACCCAAAGATCAAAGAACAACCAATGAAAGGAAGCCCCAAGCTTACCTCACCGCCGCCGGAGAAGGAGAAGAAAGAAGTGAGGTCGCCGGAGAAGCAAACCTCACCACCACCGGAGGTAAGTTGTACATGACCACCGGCATACAGCCCTTTGAAGGGATAGAGAAATTAACCGGGAAAATTGGAGGACATAACTCCATGGATGAAGCACTAGAACATTGGGAAAAGGAGCAAGGAGAGAGAAAGGCAAGGGGATTGGACACAGCAGCTCTTAAAGAAAAAGGGGGGCCTAGTCTTGTTAATACAAAAAATCCCACTCCACAAAAAACTCCACAAGAGACCCAAAAAAGTAAAACTACTCCTTATTTTCCCATACCCGAGAAAAATCACACCATTAATGGGGCCAGTTTTATATGCAAAAACAAAAACCCGGGGTGGATTTTTGATTGTGGAGCAACAGATACTATGACCTTTGACCCCCATGATCTTAATAAAATCAACCAGTCAAAAAAATCCCTTATTCAGACTGCTAATGGAGAGTGTGTTGAGGTGGTTGGAACCGGAGCTGTGGAGATTTCCCCCAAAATCCACATGACAAATTGTCTTTTAATTCCCCACTTATCTCATAAGTTACTTTCTATTAGTCAGCTTACCAAGGACCTAAACTGCATTGTTCTAATGTTTGCTACTGGTTGTATTGTGCAGGATGCTCGGACCAGGGAGATTATTGGGCATGGTACTGAGCGAGATGGGTTGTACTACGTCGATGAAGTGGTCCAACAAGGTAGCGCAGCACTAGCTCATGGGTCCACCGATCAACAACTATGGGTATGGCATCGGCGTCTTGGACATCCCTCACTTGGGAACCTGAAAAAACTTTTCCCTTCTTTAGCTAAGTCTTTTGTGTCCTTAGATTGTGAGACCTGTGTACTGGCCAAAAGCCATAAACATTTTTATGCTCCTAGTTCTAGTCGTACTAAAAAACCCTTTAGTTTGATTCACTCGGATGTATGGGGACCAGCCCCCGAATTTGAGATGCATGGTTTTTCGTACTTTATTTCCTTTATTGATGACTGTACCAGGATGAGTTGGGTATATTTTTTGAAAACTAAATCTGAAGTCTTTGATGTATTTGTCGCCTTTTATAAGATGGTTTGCACCCAATTCCAAACACAAATCCAAATCTTACGATCCGATAATGGGGGGGAGTATGTGAACTTGGACATGAAAAACTTCTTCTCCACAAATGGCCTTATTCATCAAAAAACTTGCCCTGACACCCCACAACAAAATGGTGTAGCCGAAAGGAAAAATCGAACCCTACTTGAAATAACCAGAGCCATAATCCTTGAATCCCATGTCCCTGCCCATTTTTGGCCCGAAGCCATTGCCACTGCCACCTACCTCACAAATCGCCTCCCCACAAAAAGCCTTAAACATAACACTCCTCTCGAGTGCTTACAGTCTTACATGACCATTCCCTCCACTAATACTCTTCTTCCCCGTGTATTTGGTTGTGTGGTCTTTGTTCACCTCCCCAAAAGAAACCGTCACAAACTTGAAGCTCGGGCCGTCAAATGTGTCTTTGTTGGGTATGGCATCGACCAAAAGGGGTATCGGTGTTTTGATCCTGACCATAACAAGATGTATACAACCATGGACTGTGAGTTTTTTGAAAACACCTATTATTACGCCAACCATCCTCGGTCTCAGGGGGAGAGTCCAGTTGACGATCTCAATTGGCTGACGTACCCTATGGTGTTAGATCAGGACCCTCCTGAGCAAGTAGGCAATACCACCGCGACCGCTCCGGCTGTTGTACAACCTACCACAACACTCACTCCGCCAGCTCAAACCCTGTCTGATGAGCATCCACAAGAGGTAAGTATCAATTTAAATGATACTAACTCTCCAGATGTCCAAGAAACACAATTGCAGGGCCCAACTGGTGACACTTGTAACCCAGAACTACAATCTGAGCTTAGTGAAAAAACTCCTGCTTTGAGGTACCAATTACCTCCACGAAGTACAAGGGGCATCCCTCCTAGGAGATATGATCCAGAATTTGAAGCACAGAGATCTAGGTACCCAGTGGAAGAACCAGACAGGGGGAGTCTATCACAAACAGCTCTAGCCTTCAATACCGTCTTATATACCTCTGAGATTCCTAAAACTGCTGAAGAGGCCCTAAAACATAAGAACTGGGAGAAAGCTATGCAAGAAGAATTGGATGCACTCCAGAAAAATAAAACTTGGGATAAATGTGTCCTGCCTAAGGGAAAAAAGGTGGTGGGGTGTAGATGGGTGTTCTCGATCAAGTACAAAGCTGACGGGAAAATTGAAAGATACAAGGCTCGGCTAGTAGCTAAGGGATACACTCAGACTTATGGGATCGATTACTCTGAGACATTCTCCCCGGTAGCAAAAATTGATACTATCAGAGTCCTGTTCTCTATTGCAGCAAACAAATACTGGCCCCTCTATCAGTTCGACGTAAAAAATGCTTTCCTACACGGGGAAATAAAAGAAGAAGTCTACATACAAGCTCCTCCTGGCTTCACTCACACCTTCAAATCCGGTGAAGGATGCAAACTCAACAAGGCATTGTATGGCCTAAAGCAGTCACCCAGGGCTTGGTTCGGAAAATTCACTATGGCGATGAACAGGTTTGGGTATCACCAGAGCAACTCAGACCACACCTTGTTCCTAAAAAGGAAACAAGGCCTCATCACATGCCTCATAATCTATGTAGACGATATGATTATCACAGGGGATGATATGGCAGAAATTGAAGACCTGAAAAGAAAGTTGTTTCAAGAATTTGAAATGAAAGACTTAGGGAACCTTAAATACTTCCTTGGTATTGAGGTTCTAAGATCGAAGCAAGGAATTTTCATCTCCCAGAGGAAATACATACTTGATATGTTGGCAGAGGTAGGCCTGATTGACTGCAAACCAGCAGAAACTCCCATTATGACCAACCATGGGCTTAGAATCACTGAAGGGGCCAAAGCAGCAAATAGAGAGCAATACCAGAAAATGGTTGGAAAACTAATCTACCTATCACACACTAGGCCCGATATTGCATATGCCGTTGGAATAGTTAGCAGATTCATGCACATGCCCCAAATCCAGCACATGGATGCAGTCTTAAGAGTCTTGAGGTACCTCAAAGGTACTGTTGGTAGAGGAATCCTGTTCAGGAAAAACAACCACGTTGATCTTCTGGCCTATACAGATGCAGATTGGGCAGGTGACAGGGATGGTAGGAAGTCCACCTCTGGATACTTTACCCTAGTTGGAGGTAACCTGGTCACATGGAAAAGCAAAAAACAGAAGGTAACTGCATTATCGAGTGCAGAAGCAGAATTCAGAGGAATAGCAAAAGGGGTTGCAGAGGTTCTATGGCTTAGAAAACTTCTTAACGAACTCAGTTTCCCTCAAAGAAGGCCATGTGAACTCTTTTGTGATAATAAAGCTGCAATTAGCATCTCAGAGAATCCGGTTCAGCATGATCGAACCAAACATATTGAAGTGGATCGTCACTTCATCAAAGACAATCTTGAAGGAAAAGTTATAAGACTGCCCTATGTCCGGTCCGAAGATCAGTTAGCAGACATCTTGACCAAAGCCGTTGGCCCCATCCCGTTTGAGAGTGTCTTGTGCAAGTTGGGCATCGTCGATCCCACGACCCAACTTGAGGGGGAGTGTAGGAAAATATAGGAAGTTATAATTTGTGATTCTCCTAATATTTAGTTTTAGGAAGCTTTTCTATAATTTGTGATTCTCTGTATATTTAGTTTTAGGAAGTTTTCCTCTCCTTATTATTTGCCCTTATTATAGGCTGATTATGGGCTTGATACTCGCCTAATTTAGGCTCCATTTTGTGTATATATTTGAGGTATTCCCTCACCTAATAATATAGAAAACCATTAAACACAAAACTCTTTCTTCAAGCTTTTCACCTTGAGGTCCAATCCAAAACTCAAATCAAATCAGATTATGCCCATCAAAGGGCTACCAATTGTCAAATCTTATAGCAACATACTCCCTAGTAAAACTTATCATATCATCACAGGAGTAGATTGGCAAATCAGAACAATGTAGATGCTCCTCCCACTTTCCCTCTTAATAAGCATATACCTCCCCAAGTCCCAAGCCTCAAAGCGTTTAAGATTTAGCCCAAAAGAACATCTTTCCAGTTCTAGCCAAACACACTGGCCACACCACTAAATATGTCCCTATGCTTTGAATCCCCCACAATCTTACCAAATTCAAGAGTACAGATTTTGTAGCTTCCCCTCTTCCTTTACCTCGAAAGCGAACAAATCAACCTTCTCACTATCATCAAATCAGTTTCCATTAGTGTTAATTACGGTTCATGAACAACACTACTTACCATCCGAATACCATGTCATCATACTCCGAACCTAATGAGAAAAACGCGACACTTAAAAAAAAGACATGAACCTATAGAGCTCCGAAATGTACATAAAGACATCGAAAATTATTCAATAATCAGAAATTGATCTTATTCCAGCCCATATATAACATTCATAACTATATACACAAAATTGCTTAAAACCAAAACTGATCACAAGAGAAACCATACCCATTTTTTGTTTTTTTGTTTTTTTTTTCTTTTGTTTTGTTTTGGGGTAGGGGGTTGCTAAATGCTTGCTAATCCTAATTCCTAATGCTATTACTAGCATTAGATAGAAACACAAACCCGGCCATTTTTCATCAGCCAAGGAAAAATTTTACCATCTCTCACTCATCTAAGTCCTGCCTTCATCACACCTCACAACCTAATCTACCTCCATCCATAATTTCTCCTTCCTGGTTTTTATTATTCTCATTCAAATGTCCTTCCATTTGTAGCAACCACCTCAATCTAATATATATATATATATATATATATATATATATATATATATATATATATATATATATATATATATATATATATATATATATATAACTGGATCATGCACGTTGCTGCATTGACACGTGTCATGCCATGTCAGCATACCCAGTCAGCATCATATCCAGTAGTTAATGCTATGTCACTTAATTAATTAAATACATGCATGAACCTTATAATCTAATTAAAGTATGATACATGAACATAAACAACATAAATACGGTTCATGAACTTAACCTAAATTATACAAAAGATTAGGCACGTCGAATTTAATAAGGAAGAATTGTCACAAGTAATAATTTTTATACATACATCTTGATTTTCTGAGTGATTTTATACCTGAGCAATATAGTAGAAAATAATTATTGGGCATTACATGATTAAACCCTATGGAAATGGAGAAACATAGTACTGGTAGAACGTGACCGTGAATAAGGTAGTCGTAAACATAATTAATTTCTTCAACAGTTATTTTAATTAAAAAAGAATGAGAACATTGATTGATATATTCCGATGGAGTCCAAATAACCGCTACATACCAAATAATATGACGCATAGGAAATTTAACATATTAAATCGAAGTATGTTAAGAAAATGAAAATTATATTGTAAAAGTATTTTCTAATAAAAACCCAACAAATATTCTTTCATATTTTGAATCTAAATAGTTTTTCGTTTCAAATTTTCGATGTTGAGTTTTGACCACAATTTTCTCATAAATCGGAGTACGTAAAAATTATGAAAATTATATATGGTGAAATTACTTTCCAATACGAATCCAACAAATATTCTTTCATATTTTGAATCTAAATAGTTTTTCCACAAATTGAGGTCAAATTAAATACGACGAACATCTAAAATGACACTTAAAAAGGGCGGGACACTTATAATCCATGATATACTAACAAGGTCGTGCATCACAATGGGTATAAAAGAAAACCACGACAATTATTGTATTGACATGTGACATCCATGTCATTGCATACATAGGCGACATTTCATGATTCGATGTATTTACCTTAAAAAGTAGGCGAAGTTTAGTTACTGACTTACTACTCTCACTAACCATTAAAATTATATCATTAGTATTCATAAAAGTTATTGTTCCATTCTTTAATGACTTAAGTTTCATAAACCATAATTTTTTTTTAATATATCACGTCAATCGGCATATTTCAACGAGTAAATATTAACTCATTAAGAATTTTCAGAAGAACAGAACATACTATAAAAATGAATCTATCGTGTACTAAAATTGGATCATACACACTGTTGTATTGGCACGTGTTCTGCATGTCGATCACCATATCCAAAAGTTAATGTCAAATTAACCAATTAATAAGGATAATGAACCATGTTATCTAATTAAATTAGAATACTTGGAACATATAAATATTTTTTTTGAGTAAAAGATATATGAACCATAATTAAACTTAAACTAAACAATGCTGAAAACTAGATACAACGAATTTAATAAGGGAAAGTGGTCACAAGTAATAGATGCATAAAGTCTTCTAAAAAAAAAAAGAAGTAATAGATGCATAAAGACTTTAAAACTAACGAATAAATTCACGTATTATGCATCTCAATCTTCAAAGTGATTTCGTACCCCAACAAAAATACATGATTCATGGAGATCGAGCAATATGGTAAATTGGTAAAATAATGTGAACAAGGGAAACTAATTTATCTACATGGATCAAAATAATCGTTGCCATATCACATTACATGACACACAAGTAATATTATATAAAAAATATTTAAACCAAAGAGAGATAAGAACCAATAGTAGTATATTGACTATTAATAAAGGTAGGTAAATAAATTTATGGACTACATAAGTACACAAATGTGCAAATTTGTTGGTTGATAGAGTATATCAAGGTGTGAGAATATATCATTTAACTAATTTTGTGATTAATTATTTAAAGTATGAAAAATATAAATTAATTTATCCATTTAAATCCAAAAAACTGTTATCGCATGTCACATAAACAACTTTATAGTCCACATAACACAACTTTGATTTTGTACGAATAACTCTATTTTAGTTATTATATACACTATTAATAAATCATTAATCTATTTTCTTAATAACATTCAAAATATATTTTATTATGATAAACTACAAGCCCGTGCGCGGGGCATACACCTAGTTTCTTTGTACAATTGAACCATCATCATCCAATAATCATCATAATTTCATATGATCTTCATATCAAATTCCTCAATATAATCAGCGGGAAATGTCAGGGAAACAACTCTCAGACCTAGCAAGTAATGCAGGGCGTCTACGGTCCCCATGTTCACGGCTAGGGCTAGCGGGTGTAGACCGAACCCGAGGGCTACACTCGAGGCTCCTCCGGAGAATGTGGCGGACCGCGGTGATGAGTTCAGCGGCGGTGTCACCCTTTCCCGGCGGACACGAGGACCGGAACTTCCGACACACGTTCAAGTGGCGGTTAAGGGCTTCTTCAGTGGTGATCAGCCTCTGAGAGCGGATTATCTCATCCTTAACAGCTTCAGAACATAGTCCACATATCCATTTTCCCATGTAACGCTCTCTAATTCTCTCAATATATGCTGGTGTACACTCTTCTGTTAAACTGCAGCAATCACATTTGGCAAATTGGATCTCAATTTGAGCTTCCATGGTTGATGAGGTTGATGATGATTGGTCTTGGGTTGAAATCATCATTGGCTCACTGATAACTGTTGCTGACATCTCTGTTTGATTTGTTTTGTGTTCTGTTTTTGGGGTGAATTTCCTGCAAGAGTTTTGATGAAAAGATGAGAACTTTAGCAAATTGAGATCAAATCCAGATGTGGGTTAGTATTAATTTTGGGTTCAGAGGAAAACCCAGATCAATTTGTAAGGAATTATATCAACAAAATGTTTGGTTAAAAAGATTTCATCTTTCATTGAAATGATCTAAAGTAACCCAGATGTTGATTAGCAATATGTGATTGCAATAAACACAGAATATTAAGTAAGATTAGAACAGATTTGCAATTTGAATTATGGGTTTAGAGGAAAATGAACAGATGGGCAAAATTGGTAACAGAAAGATATGTTTCTCTAAAATAAAACCCAATTGGTGAGTATGTTCTCAGTATAGAGAAAAACCCAGATGTGAATAAGCGATTTTAATAAGAAATCTCAATCGGAAAACATAAATTTCTTTCAATTAAATTAAGGGTTTACAGAGAAACCCTAGAGTAACAGAGGAGAAAAAAAAAATTACCTACAGAACAAAACAGATGGATTTTTTCTTGATGATGTCCAAATCTCAGAGTTCTGTGCTGAATTTGGGGTTGTAATTGGATTGGAAATGGGCAACCAAATTATAAAAAAGAGAAACCAAAAATCCTATCTTTCTTTCTCCCACTCTCCTTCAACTTTCTCTTCTTCACATAAGAATAACACAAACATCAAAGACATTATAATTCCTTAGATATAGAACTACTTTCTCTCTCTAACAAAAACAAAACAGGTAGAATCTCTTGGAGAACTGAAATCTCTCTTCAATCAATTTCATGAACGACTTTCAAGGGATGATTGGAGAGAGAGAGAACAAAAATTTGGGATATAAAGAGAGAAAGAAAAAGGAAAAAGGAATTTAATTGGGTGTTTTTCTTTGATTTTGATTACCCTCTTCACAAAATTCTCCACTAGCAGAGCAGAGCTATCATGAAGGGCTTGAGAGAGAGAGAGAGAGAGAGAGAGAGAGAGAGAGGAGAGAGATTGGGGAGAGAAAAGGGAGGGGGAGGTGGAGAGAAGAAGGAGGTGGCCTTTTATTAATGGAGAAAGGAGGGGCAAAAAGGAGGGTCCAATGATTGAGTATTGAAAAATAAAAAAAGATGTGGCACCCAAAAAAAAAAAAAAAAAGGGAAATAAATGGGAGAAGAAATGAAAGAAGAAACAAATCTACATCAGCATCTACGCTGGCACTGAATTTCGGCCGTTGATTAGTGGACTGCCAGCTGTGCATTATCACATTGGATTTTCCTTTCCTTTTTTAGTGTCTCCTCTTATATGGTCTTTTTTCTGGGAGGATCTTCTTCTTCTATGTTATTTAGGGACATATATGGTCCTTGAGACTTGAGAGGAGGTTGTCTTACTTTAGAGATCAATCTTGACATGAGATTCTCTTAACATTTATTCTTTACCTACACGAAAGAAAATGACAATAGGTTTGGGATGAGTAGGATAGTGTCGTTTACTGATTGTATTTACTTTCAAGAATGATTTGGGTGAGGAGTAAATCAACACGTGTTTAAAGGTAATGAGTGTAAAAGTCGATATGACATGATAATAGAGTATATGTGTACAACATACATATGATACACTGATTTACTTTGAGAATTTTTCAATTATTTTAATTAAATAAGTATATAACTAATTAGGTTAGGTTTAGGTTGGAGTTTTTCAAAGACAATCGACTTGTTCCAGCCCATCTACTTCAAAAAATTTTAACTATTTGACTTGCTTGTAATTCATTTAGTTATATGATTTATGGTTACTTTTAGAGTTTTCCTCTAAGATGAGCTATGGTAAAACTAAAAATAGGGATGCAAAAATGCTAATTTCTCATAATGTTATACACCCATTATCCTTGGGATATATAATATATATGTACGTTATATCTTTGGAATGTTATATATACTCAAGTTGATCTTACTACACTCATAATAAGAAGTATAGTAGGCCTTATTTTTCTGGGCCAGACATTAAAAAGTTGATGGAAAGTACATGCTCTTGAGAGCATGTAAAAATTTGAGAATGTCCGCCTATCAAGTGTAAAACCGTAACCAACCAAGTTGCTACCAACCTAATTGGTTTTTTGTGTTTAGGAGGGAAAGAATATTAGTGGCCGTTTGGTTCAATGTGGAAAGTAGCACTTCCCAGAAACTTGTAATTCTTAGGATTTAGAACTTACTGGAAAGTGCTAAATGTTGTTTGGTTGAACATGGGAAGTTACTTCCTGCAGGAAGTTGCACTTACCTAGGGGGACCTGGGTAAGCCATTTCCTCCATTTTGTGGGAAGTACAACTTCCTGGGAAATACAACTCCTGCATTTTTTGCCAACCAAACAACTCAAGATTTTCTACTTCCCAAAAAGTTACACTTCTCATATTTTTCTATGTCAACCAAACAACCACTTAATTTATTCCGTATGAGAAATAATATGTTTTCCACGAGTAGACTGTATTGTACTAATCGTACGTTTCAATTTGGAGGATAATGTGAGTCATGTTTTCACACATCATTTCAATTTGTTTTCGCTTAACTGCATCTGATCTTCTTGCTGGATTTTGATTATCCCCACCTGTTCTTCTATGTATATGTTTCGACATATATAAACTCATCATGTTTGAACTGCCGTTCTTATGTTTTGAAGTTTGAACGAAAAATTTGTTGTTCTATGTTTTTGTAGAGGATGTTTCCTTTATATAGTACTATTTACTTGGAGTCAGGCACACCACTAAAAGCTGGCACTATATATGAAATGTAGACTTTAACCTTTATCATAGTCGGCAATATTAATAAGCTTTGGAGCATTTCCCATGTATATTACCTATCGTGGCTATTGAAATAAGGGTGTGTTCTTTTCCAGACTTATTAACCCAGAAACTAAAAAACAATGCCGGGTACATTAGATAATATACGTGAATTGAGCTTTGTGTGTATCCAATTTATTTCAATATCCGTAATGATTAACTTATATGTATGTTAAAAACATTTTACTTTAGTAATATGGGACAACATTGTAGACCTATATGCATGCTTATAACCTTTCATTTTGTCTATGTAGGATATTATTCTATACTCCTGCAAATTGTACCAGTACCTAAATACTCTATATATAAAAATAAAAATAAAAATAATAAAATAGAGGAAAATTTATGTAAGATTTAACTGTAATGAACTAATGATTGAAAAACAAACACACCTAACAAAAACATTGTAGTGGTCAAAATGAATATGATGGTAGTATATGACAAAGTGATTAACTTGTTATAGTTCCTTACAACTATATATAAACATTGATCAAGTGTATAGCTAACCCCAACCCAAGTTGAGTTATGACCACCCGAGTTTAACCCAAATCCCAATCATTAAACCCACTTGTTGATGGGAATAAGTTTCTAGATTAACAATCAACTAATTGATGGAGAACAAGATTAGCTCGAGTTTCAGTCCTTTTTTATTTCATTTTTTTTCACCAACTTTTGCTATATTATTGCTCATTCCTTGTATTTGCATCTTTTTGGGTCACAATATGCGCATCTCTTATTCTCTTTGCTAATGTTTTATACTCTACTAATAAAAGTAAATAATTATTGCAAGAATCAAACTCAAGGATGCTGATTAGGAGTATAAGTATTACAATAACAACAACGATAATTTATTTTAATATCTTTATAAAAGATATTCCTCCGTTTTTTCTCTCTCTTTGATTAGATCGGTGAGAATAGTGACAAAAAAAGTGACCCAATCCGTAATACTTATCCACCAGCCTTATGCACGAGAACTCCTCATGAAAAAATGACTCCATTTCTTGCTTAGACGACTTCAATTCCTCTAATCGGGAATAATGTCAAGAACATAAAGGAAAATGATAGGTCAAATATATCAAGGAATTTTATAATAAGGTAAATATGTTTTCTCATTATTGGGGGTGAAAAATAACACGTACGGTGGGCATTGTTTGGCATGAAGCCAAATCCAAAGGCCGTACAGAAACAAAGGCAGGAGGATATACCATTGTGGGGATGACATGCTTCATACTTGTGGGCTACAGCTTGTAATTGTATACATGGTTTCGTGATGGACCAAACAATCATCTCTCTCAATCATTCATTTTGATTTATTTTTTTCTTCCAAACTAGAATTTTCTGAAATCAATTTATTGCCGAGGATGTATACTAATTGTATGCAAGATATATAAAGGGCAATGCAAAATTATGCAATTCTTAAGCAAAGGTAAGTCATGTTGAGTATGGGACCCATTAGTCATTACAATTTCATCCTCTCACCCAAAGAAAAACAATATATCATTTTAAAACTAATCGACAATAGGTTTTTTTTTTTTTTTGAGGGGAAAATTAAATTCATTCATAATAATAAGCCATACGACATCTACAAATGAAATCAGAAACAACAAGATGCAATTCTAAAACATCAAATAACATTCGAGTAATAAAGCTATTTAGCATGGTAGATTCGACGAGTCCGAACGGTCTCCTTTTAATCGCTGTTTTCCATATTACAGCATTTTCGCGGAGGGCCCTATCACCATAGCTTTGTTGAATGTACAAATTTGACATCGTAGAAAGCCTCTTGAAGAAGATGATCTGAAGTACCGCCATATGAATAACGAAATAAAAAATAAACAGTACTCTCACAAAATGAGAGACGGTCATACCCAAAAATTGGGACAAACTAACTCTCATGGAAGGAGAGACTGATTTTATTCCCAACAACGAAACTGAAAAACTAAACAAGACGAAGAAACTAGAAGAATTGGGGCTTACCATCAGCGATTCGCTGATGGCAATCCCTAGATCACAAAAATAGAATTAGGGTTTTTTTAGAGAGAGGAGAGAGGAGAGAGGGGGCGGCTATTCGACAATAGGTGTTTTACTATAGAACTAGAGCTATTTTTTGGGATCGATATGAGAAAGTATAGTAGTTTGTAAATAACTCTGACTTTGTCTGGATACCATATTTAAGCTCCATTCTTTTCACCTCGAAAAGAAAAACTAAATTTGATTGAACTGAGTGAATTAGAATGAATTGATTTTTTTTTTTAACTTGACCTTTAACTATTTAATACTCGTTCAAATTTATTCGATACTGAACTCATTTAAAATAATAAGCAGATTTTGAAATATATACTTGTCATAACTATCATCATGAATTAATCTTAAAATAAAAATTATTTGAATAATGAACTGAACTCTCGATAAACTAAGTTGAGGAGAACGGATCAGCCTCATATGCCACGATGCTCTACTTGTTTTCTCCAAGGCACCTCAATAGTTTCCTCTGGAAGATTATGGAATGAGAATCTAATCATTTTTCAAGAAAATAAAAATAACAAGAACGACTAATTACTTGCGTTAATAAACAAAATGATTGGTCAAAGTCATTATAGTTAAATTAATATTTTTTTTGGCAAACAATCAAGGGTATTCACTGTCGACTAGAGTGATTATTTCCCAACAGTGGTTTGTAGGCACCTCCAAAGGATGAAATTTAAATCTGCTCCATACACAAGGCGAGATTCGAACCCTCGACTTTGGTTAAGGATGAATGAGTCTCTACCACTCAACCACACCTCTTGGTTCTATAGTCTAATTAATTACTACTGCTAAAATGGTTGATGGACCAACAAGGTAACAACTATGGCTCCATTTGATTCACCTGGATAAAACTTATCTGAACTGAACTGATCTGAACTGAACTGAATTGAATTGATTTTTTAAACTTGACCGTTAACCATTTAAAATTTGTCCAAACATAGTTAATATTGGACTCATTTGAAAGTATGCTTTGAGATCTTTCCGATGACATAATTATCATCATGAAATTATTTCGGAATAAAAAGTTATATGAATGCTAAAATTACGCATGAACCGAACTGAACTGAACTGGACTGAATTGAACAGAATTTAAGTAAAATTAAGGTGAATCAAACCGACCCTATGTATGCAAAAGCAAAGAACTTAAAGCATGGAAAATGATTGCTCTCAATTTATAGAGTGATGATTATATTTATGTTTTTGGTGCGAGGGTGAGGTACTTGATTACAAATCATTATTCTAAATTAAACCAATTAGAGGAAATTTAAGAAAAGAAAAAGCTAAGCTCCCAATTGCCATTTCCCCACCTAATTAAAATAAATTCTGTTTTATCCTTAATTAGCTTGCTAATGCTAATTGATGTCACCATCAAATTAAGCTCTGAGTGTTTTAGCTTGTGATGGGAGAATGAAAGCATTATATGATTAGCTCACATGGGGATATCCCTATCTTAGTGATTTCGCTTTCGATTTCTCTCTCTGTTACTTTCACATGCACTTAATTTCGTGGGCAAATAAAAGTAGCAACTCAATTTCTGTGGATTCGATCACTATACCCTATCAATGACAAGTGAAAGTCGTAAATTGGCTGAAACGTGTTACTATTGTACTCTATTGGAGTATTGGGTATTTGGCCATGTGGTTCAAGTGTTAATGTCCATTTGACACCAACCTCTCCATGATTCAAAACAACAAAAATAGCTGGGGAGGCGCTTCTGAAAATTACAACGTCTTGAAAACCATAAAAAAAACTTGTGTACGACGGTTTTTCTATCTATCAACTCGATTTCTTGATTAGGAGGCAAGTGTTCCTTTTTAGTTAAACAAAAGTTACGACTTAGCCTATAATAAGTGACCCCTAACTTAAAATTCTCAATAGTGACCACGTTCGATGAGTTGATCTTACATAAGACTTGCTCTAAACTCAAACACATTTACTAAATTAGAATACGGAGTAAGTCAAGATATCGAGCATTAATCCATCCTAATTATAGTAATAAATCAGCCAAGGATTACTACCAGAAAGGAAATAAAAATTAAAAGTCAAAGTAACAAAGAACCATTTTTCTAATGACATTTTACGATATCATCGGGCTAATATTCCTGTAAATTATATAATTAGGATTAGTCCTAGCAAATCAGGTTGACGATTAGAGCAAAGTATTATACAAGACCGCCTCATACCTCAATGTGAGGCGTTTCAAACAAGTATGATGTCATGTACGTTTACGTCATGTTTGATTATTATAAAGGTTATTTTATATTGAGACGGTCTCACAAAACCCACATATAAGGGAAGAAAAGGGAGCCGCCAAGCAATTTAATATCACTATGATCATAATAGGAGGAATGAAATGGCCAGCAAGACAGACCATACCCGCAATTTATTTCTGTGTAATACGCAAAGGAGTGGACTGTGGAGTATATATATATTATACCGAGTAGTATAAATTACAGCTGGTAAGAAAATGTAATGGGGAAAGATCTCAACAAAACATATGTTCTTACAAGCTAAGCTGGTGTCATCTTGATTTCCGGAAGAATATGTCATTTTATATTCATTTAATTAGTCATTATTATGCATACAGTTGAAATAATATACTAATTTTAGTATGTACTAGCTAGTAGTATAAGTTAGTGGTTGTAGCATGACCTCTAAATTAATGTAACATTCACATATATGGAATTAGGATATAACATATTTGCATATCTTTATGAACATTTACATTAATACTATATACTGTATGATTATTTGAATCAGTAATAAAATATAACTCTGAGCTTGATTGCCGTGTGTGAGCATATACATATACTATTAATAACAATTCACACACAAATCATGCATATTGTTATTCTAATTTCTAAGCCAATATGTATGTGGTAGAATGGTGTATACGTGGACCATATACGTGTCTCATTATTTTCACAATATTTTTTTTGGAAACTTCAACACTGCAATGCAAAGAAGCTGATAGAACTTATTAGAACGGCATAGAATAATAATATTATGTTCTTATGGCACAATCAAGGAGGAGCAACAATGCAACCAGGTCAGATAGGTACGAGTTGGCAACAAAATCAGCAAGCATACTTTTAGAAACTAATTAACTACGATTATAAAAATAATTACACTAGTTGACTATTAGAACGGCAGATCGTGGCAATAGACTCGTCCAGATCTCATTGTGATAGAAAAAATCCACATAAGTGATTAATTATAAGAGTATTTTGGTTATGACTTATGCTATAATTATAACAGATGCAAGAAAGAACACAAAAATAGAGAAATCGACACAAACAAAATTTAACCTGTGTGGTCTAACAGTAATGTATTGGCTACGTCGTCTAAGAATAGAGGAAGAATATAATGTAGTATTGGGTTGTTTGAAGAGTGTACAGAATACCCCGAATAGATCATTCGAAGCGCTAGTTAGAAGAATTCAAGGCATCATCCTAGCAAGATATACAATCTAATTCATTTCATAAAACTTGCAGTGGGAGAAAACGAAAAAAAAATAAAATTAGTGAACAACATTGCCAAGTTGCCAATGATATTAAGGCAGGGAAATACATGAATATCGCCTTGTTTGGCAATTGACTGGTGACATTAGTTGGTGGCTGGTGGTCGATAGGCGATAGCTGATATTGTTAGCTGATTTGACCGACCGACTAGTAACATTGGATGTCTAAAAAGAGATGTTTGGTAACATTGGCTGGTAACATTAGCTGGTTATATGTAAAATGACATAAGGACATTCATATGATAAATGAATTTGATAACATGGAAGTAAATAATGGCAATTCTTGGGACTATCTTCATTGGACTACATTAATGCTACCATCCAATACCCATAAGCTACCCTCATTGGTTTTTCAAAAGTTGGCTTGTGGGAACCCAAAAGCCAATCTCACAAGCTAACATCCAAACACCAATATTGGATGGTGGACGGGTCAAACATCCAATTTTGCCAAAGTCATCCCACAAGCCAATATCAAAATACCCCCTATATATATTCATATATTTCCCCTTAATGATGTAAGAGTTTCTGGTATGACGTAGGAGTAATTGTAATTTGACCATGTCCAAGCACATGATTGCAATTTTCGGCTCAAACCTTCCTCAGAGGTGGGGGTCGATTAATTGAATGATGTTATGATGGATGTGCGTCTATGGTGTATTCGTGAGATACTATTGTTTTGATAGCCTCTTTATTTATTAATAAAGGACACCTATTTATCAAAAAAAAAGGGGGAAATATATGAATTATCCTGTATCAAAATAAACTTAAGAAAATAACAGTCCAACGTACTATTCTCTTCTATGTGCAGTTAATTTCAATTTGGGTTGGATCGAGTATAATCCTCTTTCACGAGATCACATATTAATAAAAGTAAAAATTTCCATTTCCTAAATAGCGCTCATTTTGAATTCATATATTGTAAATCATGTATCAAAGGAAATAGTTATGAATAAGGATATAATTAAAAGAATTTGAACTCCTCAAAGTTGATGCCTTTAAGTCATAGAGATCAAACATATAGCTTACATAATAGCTATGGGGGAATTGTCCTCCTCTTTAGTCTTTACGCCATATTGATATATTTTTGTAGGCCACAAGAAACAATATACTACACATTTTATATGTCCAACCCCTTGGGAGAATGGTTCCCTTTTTCCCCTAAACACACACAATGATCCAAGTGATTGAATAATCTAAATAAACTGAATCTAATTAAATTAAACTTAATTAATTAGGTCAACTTCATGCCATGCTTACGTAAGAGAAGAAGTTAATTAATGTCAAGCCTCTTAGAAATAGGTTTAGTAGACTAGGATCCAACTACCATAATCACAAGCATACGTGTCACTCACTCCCCCTCCTAATTATTGGTTGATTGGTCGATCCCTACACAACCATTAATTTGTTGCACTACTTGGTCTTATGCCGTTATGCGCATGATATTATACATGTCAATGATTGCTTATTAAACTAAATTAAGGCCCCTATTTTTATTTTATTTTTTTTGTTTAATTTGTTGTTTTTTTTGGAGGGGGAGGGGGAGGGGGAGGGGGTTGAGTTTGCCTTCCTTGTTGCCCTTTCGATTTGGCATTTAACCTACATTGACCAATCAACCCTCCCCCTCCTTCGATTTGGCATTTAAGGGCGCGTTCTTTAGAGCTTACACGCGTTAATTTACATATTTTTTGTCTCATATATCAAGTTGTGTTCAATTCAATTCACGGGTGTCTAGTCAGTGGTATTGAATTCAATGCAATTCAATTCAGTTATGGTAAGCTTAGCTCTACAAAACGCACCCTAAATATAAACTCTTCCTTTAATTTCTAAGAGAATCTATCTCATCTACCGATTGATATGAAAATATTGCATTAACCTTGATCGCATCATACGATTTTTGTAGTCGCATATCCAGACTTAGAAGGTGAATTATGAAAAATATGTTTTGTTAAAAATGCAACAAATTACTACGTATAAAACATCACGAGAGTTAATTATAGACCTTCACTAAGGGTGTGTTTGTTAGAGTTGAACTTATCAGAACTGAATTGATCAACTGAACTGAATTCAACATCACTAAACTGGACACTGCTGAACTAAACTAGACACAACTGAACTGAATTGAACGCAACTTGATATGTGAGACAAAAGGTATGTTTCTGAACTCAACACTACTGAACTGAATTGAACTTTATTTAACTGAATTTAAATCACTGAATTGACACCTGAACTGAATTGAACTATAACTGACCGTATAAGCTCTAACAAACGCACCCTAAATGCAGAAAACTAACAATATGCTCGCACAATCATTTTTAAGTTTTTAGAAGAAATATAGATTGTCAAAATGTTTTCTTTGGTATTCTCAACTAGGAATTGACTTGCCCATGAATGAACGATATACAAAGAAAAATTAGAGCAAATATAACTTGCCCCATTTTTGTTTTTAAGCAATAATAAGATTGGACGTTATATAAGTATACTTTGAACTTGCCCAAGAAATAAATAAAGTGAACAATATAAAATATAAAAAAGCTGATGAAAATCATAAATTAATTATGGGCCAGGAGTACGTCAAAATCGTGATTGGATTTTAGCTAGATTTAGTTTATGCAGGGACCAGCGAAGTCAGTCTCCACAAAATTAATTTGATAAACAAGACTAGACATATTATATTTTGTACGTAGTAGAAAAATAGGAATTGGCGATTGATCTAAGGGGCCCTACATCTTGTTACCAGAATATACTGATCAAGCGAATTGGACATGAAGATAGGAGAGAGAGTGATAGTGAATGAACAGACAAGTTGCTACTCAGTTGAAACATCTTTATGGCACTACATTGAATTCTTTGCAGCTCTCATATACGTGATAGCTCCTATCACTATTGTAATTGAAGCCTTCCTAGTTCCATGTCTAGCTACAACTACAAGTAAGGGCTTGTTCGTTTTAACTACTGGCTGGAAACCGCTGATTGATAATAGGGTGAAATTGGATAAAACTGAAAGTCAATGTTATTCATCGTCGCAGATAATAATTATTTCTACGCGCTAGCTTAGCTTGTAGGCAACCCAAAAAGAAGTTTGGTTAGTCATAGTGAAACTAATCACAAGGTTATTTTGGTATAGATCGATGTCATGTATATTCGGCACATGATTGGTTGTATTTGATTTATTATTTTTCGCTGCGATTAATGGATGCCAAACTATTGGTGATTTTTTATTACTTGTACATGATCCAAACAATAATTACATGTTGACATTTAATTTATGACACCAATGTATCGCCCTTTACCTTTATGCATCCTGAAGAGGGTGATGTTTCATTTTGAGCTATCAATGAAATCAACCATACTTAGAAGAGAATGCCATCCAAAAATCGATTGTATAACATGACATTGCATCTACGGTCAATTTAATCTTCGAAGAGCTTCCTCTTTCAGGAGAAGTAGAATTTATGAATGAGGCATGTGGAAATGTAGAACTGCAAAATTCAAAAACTCGAACTGTCAAAGTCGTCATATTGAGAGGAGTATTGATAGAATTAAAAATTGACATAAATTTTTGAAGATTTTTCTCGGCATTTCCCTATACGGCTATACCTATTAACCCATCAAGTACAGTGTGGATTGCCTTTGTTTGAAGCCTATATTCCCTGAATTATGGACATATAAAAGTTGAACATGCTTCTATCAGTATAGTGTGGTATTCATAATCAAACTGGAAGTTCCTTAGTACTTGTATATAGACATGTCAAACAGGTTGGCGAGGTCGAGTTTGGGACATGTCACATCAAGTCGGATCAATTTTGGATTTAGGTTGGTCATTAGTAGGTCGAATCTCTTTGGATTCAACTTCAGTTCAGCAAGTCAGTCAGATTTTACCAGCTCTATTTCTTAAATAACATCCAATTCCAACTAGGTCAAAGGCGGTCGTAACATTTTCCCATTTTGCCCAGTAAAAAAGCAAATAAATTGGTTTTTTTTTTTTTAATTCAAAACACAAAATTTATGACAATCCTAATTTTAATTAGTTCCAGCAGCAGAACCCCACTTGAATGAGTACGAGAAAAGGGGTAGAGTAGAGCAATCCGTATCTAGTTCCCCAGAAAAATATTCCTTAATATTCCTTCTGTAAATTATTTATTCAAAGATCTATACTTTTTTGGGGGACTACGTGGAACTAAACACTAATAAAGGGGATAAATATATGTGGTTTCATGTTGCTTATCAGTTAGAAAGATGTGAAGAATGAGTCATCAAGTAGATACTCGCCACAAATTATGAAATGTGGATGGGGCAAAGAATTCTTGTAGAAGGATTCTATATTTCTATATCCTTTGGGACCATGTGTTATAATTATTCTATGTAACTACTTTAAGCTTCATGATGAATATTATTGAAATTGATCCTAGTAAAATGGTTAGTTGCGTCTGACACTCCTACAATAATTATCACTCATAGTCAAGTGCTTGTGTCATGTGTCTGATTTCATCCTCAAATGACCATTTCAACCTTGAATTATATCATTATTATGGGCTTATTAGTTATTACTCCAACAAGGGTGGTGGTCTAGTGATTCCAAACTTATTCTCAAGTGGTTTGGTAAGGCAAAGTTATGTTTATAGGTTCCAATCCCCATTCCCCCATGCATTGTGTCTGCTAGCTTCTAGGAACTATACTACTCCTAGTTCCTTGTTTGTGCTACGTCGACGGAACCAATGCTTGCGCTGATTGTTCAACTAGTCTGATATATTCGCTATTAAACACGAAAATTCGAACATGATATAGCGAGGGGTGCCTCAATCTTCATTTACTTGCACTTTTTTTTGCCAAGCAAAAAAAATAACGTAAGGTGGCTTAAATATGCAGGTAAAGCAAAATCCACTTGATACTTGTGACTCAATCTTCATGTACTTGTGACTTTCCCAAATGATGGCCAACACTTTAATATCATCGACTCTTTCTTGAAAATTGTTGATCTACTAAACTTGAGTAATGATTTTTGGGATTTTTTTGCTAAAAACACCCTTAAAAAATTTAAGTGAGTGGAAAAATACCCTAATAATTTTTTTTTTGAAGGAACACCCCAATACCACAAAAACGCTCTGTCAAGACACCCTAAGCTAGTCTCCATGGTGGTTTACGTTCACTTTTGCTGGGTTTGCCAATAATACCCTCACACTTATCTCACATGCTCATTTAATTTCACACTCCAATCTCCCGTCATTTACCCCCTCACTTACATTCTAACTAAGGTAATTTCCCTCCCCCTTTTAACATTGAAACCTAGCTACTGAAGCAAAGAACAGATCAAGCATCATAATGTAGTTTCCCTTTCCCTACTATCTTAATCTCATCTGTAAAATTGCAATTCACTAAATGAGGGTATTATGGGCAAACCCAGTAGAAAGTAAACAGAAACTACCATGGAGACTAGCTTGAGGTGTCTTGTTAGGGCGTTTTTGTGGTATTGGAGTGTTCCTTCAAAAAAAAAAATTATTAGGGTATTTTTGCCATTCACTTAAGTTTTTTACAGGTGTTTTTAGCAAAAAATCCTAACTTTTGTCTAAACACAAATTATGTACTAGAAATAAAGATAAAAGGACAAAGACTTTCTAGTTGTATTGTACCTTCGGCTACCACTTGTAATCATTCAGACTTTCACAATGTTACCAGGACTAACAAATTGATTGCATAAATTTTATATACAAAGAGATTTGGTCAATAATCCTCAATCGGAAGATGGAAACTTATACAGCCAAAGCATGAATCATGTATACAAAATCCCATGGTACCATACAATGGTAGGCAAGGCTAACTGCAGAAGAGCCTGAAACATACAGCTCGACACTCTGATCAGATCTGTACATGAATTAAGAGTTGACAACCCTTCACGCTAACTCAACAATGATCCTCATTTCTCATATTCAAACAAGCAGCCCAGCACCCACTGAATCCACTGACTAGCTCTCAAGTCAGTTATTGAGTAGTTAGAACAATACTTTACAATGTATTGCAAGCTCCAAAATTGCAGAACTATGTCTTATTCCCTTCATAAAACAACTCCAGTTCCTTCGCTACAATGGCCATCAGAAGCTTCCTTCTCAAATTCCCTGATGAGCTTTTCTATCTGTCTTCTGTATACAGGCATAAAGTGATCACTGATCATACTATGAGAAAGCCTCAATTTACTATAGAATGCCCTTGGAGTAATAAATATCCCAACTTTAGCATCTAACGACTGCCTACTTCCGGTGTCACTGGATGAAACACTACCTTCATCCTCATCCTCTTCATGAAGAGTGATTATGTGCATTATCTTTCCTGGAGGGAAAAATCTATGTGCTTCTTTAATTTCAGGTGATGAGCCTCCTGATTGGCTAGCTCCAACTTCTTCCATGGCCGCTTCTTCTTCTTCTCTTATTTCCTTCTCCACATCAGCTTCCACGCCTTCTCGGCTGTAAAGCTCGTGCTCCAGCTGATGCCACAATTCAACTTCTGTCATGAGGTCTTCATTTGTATGTTGTTCCTCAAGGTCTTCACCATCAGCAACATCAACATCCAACTCATGATGAAGATCCCTTGCCTCGGAATGAGAACCAATCCCTGAATTCCATTCCAAGCCCTCTACGGAAGATACCGGGAGTTCCATAATTTCAGAGGTAGCTTCATGATGAGATGTCATAGGAGGCTCAGAAGTCTCAACATGGGTTGGAAAAGATTCTGATGAGTGTTCTTGCGCATCTGACTGAATAATACTGTTCGCTCGACGCCTGGGGCCAATGCATGACCATGAACTAAGCATTGCGGGACGCCTTATGGCTGCATGAGCCATGCTCTGGGCCCTCTTCATCACAGCCTATAGAGATTGTTAACCATGTTTAAGCACTCTAGCAAGATATACTTCTGTATAGTAAATAGGAGTCTCTAGAGCCAATTGAGTAAGCACATTGCAGAGAATACCCCCCCCCCCTCCCTCCCCTCCCGGAAAAAAATAAAACAGAAAAAAGGTAGTAAATTATCACCAAATAATAACCATGCACAATGATGCCATTGTCAAAAACAACTGGGCTGACTCTTTTAAAGTACGTAACTGCATGTCTGCAACTAGCAGAAAAAACTTGTGGACAGAATGGCTATCAAGCAAGGGATGGCATATGGTGGTCAGAGAGGTTTGAGTCTCAGATATAGCTATGATCCAAGAGTTACATTCGTCTAATATATTGCATTCAGTCAATATTTCTGTTCCACGTCAAGCTTCTCAAAAGCCAATCATTTCCAGGTGTGGACAGAGCTAATAGAAATAATAAGCACTAATATTGTTTTTCCTAAAACAAATCATTGATGTAGGGAGGGGGGAAGATATTAATTGGACACAATTCACATTCAAAACTCAAATTCCAATTTTCTCATTACCCTAGGCCTATCGTTTACTTGCTGCACTGACAAAAGCTTCTAAGCAAAAGACAAAAGGGTTACCTGAGTCCCATTGGAAACAGGTCGTAAGACAGCACCAGCACCAGCAACTTTTGCCTTAGCACTAGCAATAGACGGAAGACGAGAACCCAGTGCTGATGCAGAACGATATACAGTGCTGAGAATCCTTGTCTGCTCAATCTGATTCCTCAAATCATTCAACCAAGCAGAGGCTGTCACCTGACAGTTAGAAGCAACAGTTAAGATTAAACATGCAGGGACTTAAGCCCAAAAAATCATTGCTAAACCAGGCTCTTAGAACGATAGAAAAATGCTTCATATTACATCAGATACCTCTGCACGCAAATCATCTACAGATGCGGCTGAGAAGGTTGGGACTAAGTCAGCCCCATTTACAACGGAAGTTATCACGTCAACGCCTGATTCTGCCAATTCCCAAGTCATACAAGCAGCTGAACACATGCAACACCCAATTAGCAAAAAAGTGTTCATAGCGGAACAAAGAAAAAACAACATTATAGATATTAAATATCTATTATGTAGATGTTTGATCACTAGTGATAAGAACACCAGCAACAGGCATCAAAAGATTACATACCTGGAGCAAATGAGACACATGATGTGGAAGACAGCTCCTTCTGCTCACGTAGTATGTAAGTTAGAAGAGCTGCAGTACCCCCACCAAGTGAATGCCCAACAATCTGCAGCCAAGTGTAAGCAAATTTAGACCAACAACATAGTAACATTAGAACACTAGGCTAATATTCTCAAAGAGCACCTGAATATCAATAAGGGAACATAAGAAAATTAACACACCTGAACTACAGACGAATCAATACTATGGATATTACTTTCAGCATAGCAATGAATATGCCTATAAATCTATTGTGTATAAATATTTCCAACTATGTGGGCATCAATGATGAAAATAAAGCAGTATGAACAAATAGAATCGTCTCATGTAGCAAGCAGGGAAGAATTATAGTTTATGACCAATTTGCATAAATCGCTTTTCACAAGAGGAAACTAAAACTACTTTGACTCGGCCAAGTAGGTCAGAAACTTGGTGAAATCTCAAATTTACAATTCGCAATAATCAGGATCAACATTGCCCTGCCTCGGTGCTTCCAAAGAGGAGCTTATAATTCGCAATATTGAATTCAGATAGTCAATAAAGAGGAGCTTATAATCCGAATTAATTAATAGACAGAATATATACAAGATTTACCATGGTGGCAGGGGCACAATATAAAATACCAAAATAAGCTAACTGGAATCCACCAATATCAGCAAGGGTGTTGAACAACGAGTGCTTACTTTTAATCTATAATTAGGATGCTTTTCAAGAGCTTTGATGATACAAGGTGCTGCTAACTTCGCGATCCATCGAGCAGCTGCAAGCATTCCACAGTGTGCATAACCTAAAACGCAATTGCTAACGCCTCCTTCATGAACAACAGTGTGATGAAATGGCACAACCGCTCCGGTTACAGCTGTCAGAGTATCCTTGATACTGTGAGTTCCACGAATCAATAATAGGAAACACTTTGTTTTATGATCCACAAGGACCGTAAATGCTGGCTTCAAAATCTGCAGACAGAGACAACACATTCATATTCATGTATCTTTTACAAATATTAGTCTCATATGCTCATCAGTACCCCGCTGAACGAGAAGTAATGAGCTTCACATCACATTGCGTGACAAATCTCAGACAACATTACCCATGGACATCACTCTCTCCCCCACAACCAACTTTACCTCCATCCCCATACCAACATCCATTTGTGTCGAATCTTTTTAGCTTCAAAAGCATGCATCTTAGATGCACATTCAACGCACACACAGCAAGATAAGGAAAAAAAAAAAGGACCATAAAGAAGCAATATGAAAAACAAAAATATCATGTTCTTTATAATATCACAAAAGTGGAGCATCACTTACCCCTGCTTTGGGTTCCTGAAGAAGAACATCTTCTTCAGAATAGCCAGTCTCATCCAAAAACAATGGAAACGGTTTCTTCGAGAAATGCCAGCAAAGAGTTAATAAGTTCAAGAGATATTTGAGCTCAGCTACTATTTCAGGTCCCTCCAACTGGATACTATCTTCTCCTCCAAATACATCTTTCACGCATAAATTCCCCTGGAAAGAATTAGCCAAACAAGAACAAAATTTAGGCTCCATGTAGTCATGAATACGAAAAGCATAACTAACGCATAGCCGAAAACAACAAATAAAGTTTCCATGCTAGATGTAGAGTACAAGCAACAAATTAGCACCATGACATGCAATGAGGAGGACAGATAAAGTGAAGGAAAATAATATTATTAATCAAATTTAAAGAATAAAAAATGACTCATCTAAATGTTCAGGAAAGCATGTCAACGAGAATACTACAAGTGGACCTAATGAATGGTTAAAGCAATAAATAAAGTTCCCAGTCAAGATTAACTCATTGCTCAAGCAACAAATTAGGGCACGTTAGATCCAAACAAGAGCAAGAGAGAAACCGAGGAAAATAAAATTAATTCAATGGCTTGAAAAGAATTAATATCTGAATTGCCAAATTCAAGAAAAATTGCAGACTAGATGAAACGGAACATATCCAAACACATACATCATATTCAGATGTAGTTTATGTATACAAACATCAGCATTCCAGCACATATTCTACTTTCAATAACAGATTAACAGACACATCACATCACTATGAACTGGCTGACATCTTAGTTACAACCAATAAAACCTTCTCAAGAATCGTTGTCAGGAGGACTAAGAGCATGATCAATTGTGGCACTTCAAAAGCGAAGAAAGTTCAACGCATAGAGTTTTTAACAGTATGGTACTTAAAAATTCTGAACTTAAAAGGTACTAGCTTGTACTCCCTCCGTCCCTCTCTTATCTTCTCATTTGACTTTTAAGGTCAAACTTTATAAATATTGACCATTGATTTGTGAAAAATATATAAAGAATTATAAGATCAAAATACATTTCTTAGATTCGTTTTAGATTGTATTTTCACAATATCAATTTTTTAATATAATTATATCTGTATAATTAAAGTTATTAATGGTCAAAGTATCATCTTGGAGACTGTGCAAAGTCAAGTGAGAAGATAAGAGAGGGACAGAGGGAGTATATGTTATGATATAGCTTGGAATGTTGAAGAAAAGAATCATATGGGCAGGGAGGGAGGGGTAGAGCAAGCTCGGAAACGTAGCAAAGATAGAAAACCCATAACTTGATGTATTTCTAAAATACTCAGTGTTGACTGTTGATTGAGTTTTAAGCCTTTATTTGGATCCCTACAATTTTAATTGGATCCTCACAAGCTTAGGCTCAAATTACCTAAAACTTGTAAAGTGCGGCACCCTATAACCCATAATTGCATATTGGTTCTCGTATTTACTCAATACAAGATAAAATTGTGTCATCTATCTGTAGAACCGATAGTCAATTCCTCTCTTTTGATGGACACAACATCTAAGGCCATAATTGTCTAAGCAGTAAAACATCAAACACTACTAAGTTCACCCTTTCCATTATCCTGTGACTCAAAATATGACACCCTTTTCAACCAAATCTCTTCACATAAACACCAACTTTGAGCCACAAACAGCCAGCACCTAATGAAGGAACTAATCTTGCGCTCTTTTACATGGTAACACAAAAATAACATGAGCCAGTTTCTTTTTGATATGCACAAATTATGCTTCAATCAGAAATCCATAACATGAATCAATCTGTAATCAACTATCAACCACAATTGCTAACACCACCCCCGCCCCCATCCCCCAGTCCCCACACAAACCCACAAAGTTTATCGTAGGTAATCCCAACCCCACTTTGTAAAATAATGGCCAAAATCAAACCTACCACTTGCAGAAAAATATCCTCATACTATTTCCAGTAATATAAAAGCGTGAAGATATAAGCAACAAGGTGAGAGCAGATAAAAATACAAACATAACCACAGGTTAAACCAAAAATAGCAGCTAATAACTTCAATAGCTATAAATATTTAAAACAAGCCCAAAATAGTAAAAATGTCATAGAAAAACATATTAGCATAGTTTACCTGCCTCTTCAAAAGAAAACTAATGCCAAAAGCCAAATCACCAATAGGCCATTTCCCCAAAGTCTCAGAATAAGTAAACCTAAGTGTCTCAGACAACGTCGAAATCGTCTCCAACCATGTAGCAGGCGCTTGAGTGAATCGATTTGAAACGCGTTCAATACCCAATGGAACGCCATTGTTATGTACAAGCCCTCCATTTTCATCATCATCAATTTCAGATGCACCTGATTGTATTTTTTTATTTAATGTATAATATAATAAAGCAGCTGCCCCTGCTGCTGTTGCCATTGTTGCTGTTGCCATTAACTTCGAACTGCATATCAATCAATCAACAACCAATCAATCAATCAATTCTATATCAATAAATTAATAAACTGAAATCAATCATCACAAATTTGATCAAATTGGCACCCATACTAACAAATTCTACCAGTAATAGATAGATAAACAATAAACCATCAGAGATTAACCTGAACATAATTGAAAAAAGAGAAGTTGAAATTTCCAAAACCCTAAAAACCCGAAATTGAACAAAAGGGTGTCCGTTACATAGAAATTGAGAGTTTGATGGTGAGAAGAAAAGAGAAATAAGAATATAAGATGACGGAAATTAAGGGAAAGAGAAAAACTAACCTCGCATAAAACTTCGGAAGTGGATTTTCGAAAATTTGTTTTTGTAACGAATATGATATTTGCTTTGCAAAGAGGGGTTTTTGGTTTATGGGTTTTCGATTGAAGAAAAAGGAGTTTTTAGGAGAACTTAACGTAAAGAGGTGTGTTTTTGAGAAACTTGGTTTTTGGGGTTTTTCTTTCTTTTTTTTTTTTTTTGTTGTGGGTGAAATGTGATTAGATGGGCACGTGGATATATGAACATGAAAACAATCGAGAAAGTGGTTTAAGTGGTGTAATGTAACCGACTTACACCGGTGAAACAGATATAAACCCAGATTAAGATAATACTGTTTGTAAGATTTTGCTGGTTTTAATAGGATTTGCTGTTGAACTACGCGGTGGCACGAATGCTTTAATAGGATGTCAATATCCAAATACTTCAACTAGTGGGATATGGTTGAGTGATAGCTGATAGCTACTCATTCACGATTAATCAAGATTGAGAATTTGTATTTCGTTTTGGTCATGAAGCAGCTTTAAATCTCAATGGTGCCTACTAGTCGGCGCGGAAAATAGTTAGACAAGGTGTATGATTATTTTTCTTTTTCAAATGGTTCTTCAACTCTTATAATTTGCTGCTAGTGCTTGTGCTTGTGCTAGGTTATAAATTAACAAATCAAATATAGGTTAAAAATAACCAATTAAATCTAATCAATTTTTCAATCAAAATAAATTAAAAAACAAGTAAAACTTAAATGAAAATGAATTTGACTCGATACTCAACCAAAAATTACTTAAAACCTAATGGGGTCATCCGTTCGACAAATCTACTTGTACTATATGTAGGTTATAAATGAATGAAATCAAATCAAATCAAACTTATTGAATAAATTAAATCCATTTTGGAGACAAAAAAAATAATCCATTTTGGATTTTTAGTAAATTATCTTGTCTTTGTGACTTTCTTCCCTTGTCTTTGTGTCTTTGGTCATGTGAAGTAAATTAGGGAACTCCTTATATTTCAGGTTCCATTTTCAATTGCCCATATGTTTTGTAACGAAAATACATTATCAAAATCTTTAAGTGCAAATAAACCTATAAAATATAATAGTCGAATTTGGGTGCAAGTCGGATAATTTCATATTAATTATTGGATTCAATTGATTTTCGTACTTTTGATCTGAAATATATTGTTAAAAACTCAATTATTTTGGGGCAAATTTATGTCAGCAAAATATAAGGGGGAAAAACATTATCTTTTATTATTTATTTGGTTATGGGAAAAAACTATAAAGTTAGAGGTGACAAAGTAAGACTCCTATATAATAGTAGTCACGGTAGTAAGCAGTAAGCACGAAGATGATAGATTGCTTGAATGGACAAGAGGAACCCCCATCCTAATTATGACTATCGGTTATGCCCGCATGACACAATTTCGACATTACACAACTTGGTTTTGACACAACAGGGATAGGGGCTCAAACTCAACCCCATCAGATACATGGCACCAACTAGGGATCATGCTTGTGTCAAATTTTAAGGGAAAATCGATCCTTAGGGGACGGACATATACGACAAGTTCTTACCAATAAAATAAGTATTTAAAAATAAAAATACATCGAAACATCCTTGAAGATTACAACGACACGTGAATCAGTGGTTGATCTACAGTGGATCAAGTGTTTTTTTGTCATTTAAAAAAAAAAAACTTTATAAAGTAAGTTTTTTATATTAATTATTTTTTATTTTTTATATTAATTTTGGAGAAAGTGTCCTATGTATGGAAGATATGCACGCACTTAGTACGACATTTAGATCTACCACTAACAAGGACTGATAGATCATGGCTATGGGCGTATTTATATTGACCCTAAAGATGATGCGGCACAACACGAAGCCTATCATGTATCATATACCAAGGCTTCCCCATGTATGAACTCTCATGAGTCATATAAGTTATAAATGGCCTAATATGAGTATTCCCTACTTTTACATTATGGGTGAAGTAGTGAACTGTGAACGGGCCAATTTGTACAAATTCTTAGGTGCTCTCATAAACACCTTCTCCTCATCTAGTTTTTTAATGCCCAAAATATTCCGGTCCAAAGAATAAGAGATGAGATCATCTCCAATAAACCCCTCCATACGATTAAAATTTAAAAAAAAAAGAAAAAAAATATTTTTTTCTTAATATTTTGTTAGGTATTGAAGAGATTAAATGGAGGAATTGGTTGGAGAGGATCTTATCTCAATAAATAAGGCCTATACTTAGAGCTGATCAAGGGCGGGCCAGCCCAAAAGCCCGACCCGCCCAGCCCGGAATTTGGGCGGGTCTGAACAAACAAATCTAAAAAAATAAATTAACGAGCGGGTCAAGTCCAACCCGCTAGCTAAACAGGCCGGGTATGGCACTCAAAAAAATTACCTGAGCTGACCCGTCAAGCCCGTCAGAAAAAAATAAATAAATTTCTCTAATTTTTTGTTGGGTGTAAAGTGTAAAACACTAAAAGTCTAAAACCCTAAAGCCTTGACACTATGTCTCACTCAAACTCTCACTTACACTGCTACACACCGCCCCCCTCTCTTTCCCTGCCCCTCTCTCTCTCTCTCTTCCCAAATTCCTCCTCCACCCACTCCATGGCTAAGTTTCTCTTTTTCCCTCAATACTCATTTTTTCTTGGATAGGCCTCAATACTCATTTTTAATCTTTCTCCTTTTCTACTCTGTTCTTTGTTAACTTACTTACTCTTATACATCTATATCAATTTTCTTGTGTTTTGATTTCCCTCCCTGAACTCCAATAATCACCAAATCATGGAGGAGACATGGTTGATGATGGTGATGATAAAGATGACGAAGAGGGTGAAGACTTGTGTTGTTGGATGCTTGATTGATTACAATGATTGATAATTCTTATTCTAAATAAATTGGCACTTGTAAGACAATGCATTACTCCATATAAATTATCTCAAGTACACTGTGATTGATTTGCAAAGTCTACGGACTATATAAATTATGAAGGGAAGATTAGCAGGTATTTAAATGCATATGATTCAGATTTTTATTTTTTTTTAAAAGGGAGATACAAAAGCTCGTGAAGCCCGTGGGTTAGCCCGGCCCGTGAACAGGGCGGGTAAGGGCAAAAGTTTTGGCCCGTTAGAATAGGTCGGGCTTTGACATTTCAGACCCGTTGGATATATTTATAACTCCCAGCCCGGCCTGTGTCCGCATATGATCAGCTCTGGCCTATACGCGTTTAATTATGAGTGCAAGAAAATGCACGCGATGTCGAGTATGTTTCAATCGTTGGCCAATTTGATGCCACATGCTCAACAAAATTAAAAATAAAAAAACTGATGCCATTGACCTGTCTGAACTCTGGACCAACAAGCTAAGCTTGAATATTGAAGGCAATGGACATTGAAGAGAGCCAGATCATGTTTTTTTTTGTTTTTTTTTTTCTTCTTTTTCTTTTCCCTTTCTTTTTTTGAGGGTAGCCAGACCACGTAGTTAGGCTTCGAGGGTTCAACCAAAAAGTACCGGCTAATTAAAAAATGAATTAATACGGGGTATCAACTATCAACTAGTGGCCCTGTTTAGCAATTGGCTGGTGTCGTTAGCTGTTGGCTGATAACTGGTGGCTGGTGGTCGATGGCTGGTATTGTTAGCTGATTTGACCGGCTGGTAACATTGCATGTCTGGAAAGAGATGTTTGGTAACATTGGCTGGTAAAATTGGCTGGTTATGTGTAAAATGACTAACAAGGACATTCATTTAATTGAGGTTTTTGATGACATAGAAGTAAATAATTGCAAGTTTTGGACTATTATATCATTGGACTACATTAATGCCACCAACCAATACCCATAAGCCAACCTCCTTGGCTTTTCAAAAGTTGGCTTGTGGGAACCCAAAAGCCAATCTCACAAGCTAACATCCAAACACCAATATTGGATGGTGGACTGATCAAACATCCAATTTTACCAAAAGCCACCCCACAAGCTAACATCCAAACACTTCCAGTGTACTGTGTTCCAAATTTTAGGCATTTGCGTTCGAGCCACAAGGCCAAATTTTTTAACGAACCTATATGGCTATATCATTAATTTCATTATCAACCATTTAGTGTCCTACAAATAAGTGGTTGGTGTGAGTGTTTCGGTACTCTTATCGCTTAAGCAAGGTCGAGAGTTCGAATCTTGTGAATAAAGAAACTATTAGTGAAAACACTTTAACCCTTCGTGGGCCGACTCGGTACGAACAGGATTAGTCTTGACCCAAGAGCTTAGGTAAACCTGTGGTTAAACCAAAAACTATCTAGTGTCCATCCATCCGCCTACTCTCTTTGGAGCCAAAACCAAAATAGTTTATAAATGCCCAATGGACCAAAAATTGCAATGTAAGGGCAGTTTTCTACTTATCGGAATTAATGTAATTAATAAGTAGCTTATACTAATTATAACGGATTAATAAGTATATTAATTTGATTGAATCAGTAGTTTCTACTCTCTATTTATATTTTTGTTTGGTGCAAGAGAGGGGCTGAGCCTCGAAAATGAAAGCCAAGTAAACCAAAACAAAGGGAAAAAAAAAAAATCCAAAGCAAACTAGTTACTAATTTTAGGTGTGCTACTTACACCTATAGCTTCCTCATATACAATATGGTGCAATTCATAGGGCGCTTAAACGAATAGTGATAGTTTTGAATCCTGCGTTACCTCAAAGTTGTCAAAATAGTCTGCAATTCTATTGGCTTTCCTGTAACAATATTTGCGCCCGATAAATGGTTTTAATCTTATTACGCTCGTGATCCTATTCATTAATATAAAAAACAATATATTTACATGCTCTATCATCAACTAAACTTTTTATCCTTGGATACTGATGATCGAAGGCAAATGCTACGTTGGGACTTCAATTTGATCCAATACCTTGGCTTTGGGGTTTATAGTTAATTTCAACTGGATTCTACAGTATTTAATTTCGATGTGTTTGGTTGGTTTCTACTTTCTTTGTCTACTGATTCTTTTCCTTACGGCCCCAATCATACTTTGCAAAGCTAGGCATGGCATCATTAACCAAACCAAAAGGTGAGGGTTTAGGTTATTCCCATTTTCGCATGTAAAGATGCTAATGAAATCAAATTTACTGTCACAAACCGTTGATTATTGTCTACACTAATCGTGGATTGCGATTTTGCGGTGTAGACCCCATATGTTCCATCACGCCATCACTACTTTGAACAAAAATTATTGGTAAACATATTCATTTTCCTTCATTAGGAGACAATAACATATGTAATAATATAGGTAAACAGTAAAACATCCCCTCAAAAACCCACCCACAAAAAATAAAAAAAAATCCCTCAAGAAAAGAAGAAGAAGATAGTACATGTCTATTAAATGGTTTATGGGCTAGCATAGCAATCAATCTCCCTCATCTGATTACACAATAAAAAATAAAGGACTAATATCACATCTAATGATGGCCCTAGTTTGAGGCATGACACGACCTTTTCTCAAGCAAGATTGGACACGACGTGACACTACATGGTAGTATGACTCGACCAAAAATTAAATAAATTAAAATTTGAAAAAGAATTGGGCATGACAGGAGCAAAACACGACACTTGCTTGAGCATGAAGTGTGCCTTGGTGCTTGGGCTGACCTTTTCTCAAGCAAGATCGGACACGACGAGACACTACATGGTAGTATGACCCGGCCAAAAATTAAATAAATTAAAATTTGAAAAAGAATTGGGCATAACACGAGCAAGACACAACACATGCTTGAGCTTGAGCATGAATCGCGCTTGAGCTGACCTTTGGAATGAGACTACAAGACACTTTCCAACCATAGGGCACAGTGGCAGATCACTGCTCCAAAGCACGACATCCTGACATGACCACGATCCATGCCGGACATGAAACCATCTTTACACATATGGATGTAAAATAATAAAAAAAACGTATATCAAATTCATACCAATCTAGTCATTATGAACATCCGCCTTCTCACAACTTTCTCCGATCCTCTAAACCATCTGAGAATTAGGGCCTTAACCCAACCCGATAAGCTCACTTCGAGCTAACCAATTGCCCTTTGCTAGTTTCCATAGTGATTCAACACCACTGAACTGAATTAAACACCAATTGATATGTGAGACAAAAAATATATTTTTGAATTGAACACCACTGAACTGAATTAGAAATCCCTGAATTGAATTGGATCACTAAACAACATGAAATCAACTTTAAATTGAACTGATTAAACTGACCCTGTAAGTTCTAAAAAGTGCATTGACCAAAATGAATCTGAACACTAACTCCCAACACCAACACAATCCCAAAGAAAAGAAAGCAAAACAACTTTCCTCCAATAATTTCCATCCACGTGATATTTTAATCTATAGTGTTATTCGATCAACGGTAAGATTCACCTTCTCCACAAGTCCACCCTCTATTGGCCACAATCTCCCAAAATAAAATTGAATGAACTAATAATAAAAAATTAAAAATCAAACGTTTCCTTTTGTCCTATTTCAGCGTAGTCACGTAAAAAACACCAGTATTTAATTCCTAAAAAATACCCACAAAATTCTCAACGCAGTCAAGTAGAGTCTCTCTCTCACTCCTTCCTTCCTTTCCCCTTCCACTTACATTCTTCCCCTTCAGCTCCACCCTTCTGTTTCAAATTCCCACAAGCCACAACCATCATCGCAATTCTCTCTCTCTCTCTTTCTCTCTCTCTCTCTCTCTCTCTCTCTCTCTCTCTCTCCTCGAAGTTTACCTCGCCGGAAAAACTCGCCGGAGAACCTGGATGAAGTCTCCTTTTCTCTCTCCTCGTTATTGAGCTCGTCCGATTCTCTTTCTCTCCATTTCTCCCTCATCTCCGGAAACCTTGCTGGAGTTTCCACAGTTATCTCAATTTTCTCTCTCCTCTAAATTGAACTTCGCCGGCAACCTCGCGGGAGTATCCTCAGCTCTCCTCTTAAATTTATTCTTTCCTCGAAATTAGAAATTAAGCTTTGCCGGAAAAATCGCCGTGAGACCTCGCCGGAGTCTCATACTCTCCAATTCTCCTCTCAAATTTCTCTCTCATCGAAATTGAGCTTCGCCGGAAACTCCTCCTCTCTCCGAATTTTCACTCTCATCGCCGGAGAAACGATCATCAATGGCGGACGATTTCCGAACATCGGTCGAATTCGGCCTACGACTCTCAAGCCGACTACGCTACGACACAGACTCCTGCTCGTCAATGAAACCACCAGCACCAGCCCCAAAAATGACAAAATCACTATCATCACTAAGCAAGTCAGCGGAGATGGAGGAGCAGTACCTTCCGACATCTCCGATGGCGTACGCAGTGATCTCCGATCCTTCGATCGTCGATAATCCGGACATTCCGAGCTATCAGCCCTACGTTCATGGTCGGTCTAACCCGCCGGCGTTAATTCCGCTTCATATGTATGGGATTGAGGTTGAGGTGGAGTGTTATTTGGATATGGCGTTTGTGACGGTCAGTGGAAGTTGGCGTGTGCATTGTATTGCTGGGAGTAAGAGGTGTGATTGTCGTGTGGCTATTCCTATGGGCGAGCAGGTAATCACATAATCACATTTCTCTTGTTTTTCAGAAACTTCGTAAATTAAAATGATTATTTTTGTATACTAGCCGCTAGTTGAATTTCAAATTATGGTTGTGGTGTTATTTACTTATTTGTTGATATTGTTGTTGGGACCATGGTGTTTATGTTGTTAAATTGGAGGGAACAGTAAAATTATTACATGACAGAGATTGCTCATGGTTGAGATTTTGAGAATTACAGAGTAAGAGGTGTCAATGTGTACTGTGAGAACGGGTAGTCACATTTCTCTTATTTTCCAGAAATTTCGTATACTGTACTGAAATGATTTATTTTTGTACACTAGTTGGAAAATGTTAATTTTTTTTGGATTATAAATTTTGGTTGTGCTAGTTGTTGATATTGTTGTTGGACCATTAGAGATATGGCTCATGGTTAAGAATGAGAAATGAGAATCAGAAACTTCGTACTCTATATACTGTAGTAACTAGTAAATAATTATGTGTTAATGTGTACAATATGTTTTTCTTTAAATTGTTTTTGTATTTGTTTTTGTTGTTGTTGGGACTTGGGACCCTGGTAAGGTTTTCGTTGTGAAGTTTGATAGGTGGTAAAGGCAGAATTATTGAATGAAAGAGATTGCTCATGGCGGGTGGTGGAGAATTAAAAGTAATTGGTCCTAGATTGGTAGGAAAGAAAATATTGATATTGATGTCTGTTTGTAACTTTGGACTCACAGAGCCAGAATGTGAGTGAAGAACCCGACCCTACTTTGATGCAGATCTTCACAATTGTGAAACTCAATTATCTTATGAGACTTTGAGTTTGTCGTTTCTTTGCTCTGTTGTAAATAATCTGTTGAAGTAGTAGTATTAGTAGTAGTGATAGTACTATGACTCTATGAGTCTATGACCAACGATTGCAACGAAGTATTGGGTCAAGCCACATTGGGTAACATAAAATAAGTGAGAATCTATGGGCATATATTGAATCCTCAGAACTAAGCGGATAAAGGTTAAGGAATTATGAAAATGTCACAAATATAGTATTTTTCTTTAAATTAAATAGATGTGAATTGTGAAGTAATAATGTCAGAGATATTTTGGGAAAGAGACGTGGATGTAGTTCTGTATACTACGTACTGCAATGGGGTCCTTATTAAAGGGAGGGGTCACTTCAGGCTCTGTGTAGTACTACTTATGAAAAAGAATAGTCTTGGATCTCCCCAAGCGCTCCCTCTATCAGCAAACAGAGGAATCCTACTTTGTGGCTGAAGGGTCCCTTAAATTATATGGCTTGAAAAAGTTAAAATAAAGAACTCTTGGATAAGGCCCCTTAACAAATATGGCTTGAAAAAGGTCCCTTAACTTTACACAGTAGTTTATATGGCTTGAAAAAGGTGCCTTAACTTTATATGGCTTGAAAAATATTTTTCTTAAAGTCTCATCTAAAGGGTCCCTTGATTTATATGGCTTGAAAAAAGCAAATTAAAGAACTCTTCACGAATCTTACTATTGGAAATGATGGAATTGGGGTTGCCATCAAAGGCCAAGACTGGTCCCTGCTAAGGATCATTAGTAGAACAGTTGTCAAACTTGTGGACATTTATTTTCACCCCCCCCCCCCAAATGAAGAACAAAATCTGATATCTACATCTGGCTTGGCTCACCTCCATTGTCTTTAAAAACAGAAATAGTGTGGACATAATTCACAATTCTGGTCAATGGACCACTATCCCTGGAATTTGGATCAGTATGACTTGTAAATATAGCGATCTTGTTCTATCTTTGAGGTCATCGGGTGATTTTGCTATTCACTGTTCCTTTGAAATATTTCTACTGACTTGTTTATCCGGGCATTGATAAGATAAGGGTTGAGAAAAATATTGAAAAGAATGTGAATATAGATTATGCCAATGTTTGGTCATGGTTGATCTTATTTCAATATTTCAGATCTAAATATTTGTTTTTGATGAATTTAGATATGTTTTTCTAAAAAAAATATAAAAAATGAAAATTTAATGGAACTTCACTTTATCCTGTCTAAAACACTCGGAACGAATGAATTAGTTGACGAGCTCTTCAAAACCAATTCCATCCTTAGAGAACATGCGCGCTGCGGCGCAGGTGAACACACATACCAAAAAAGAAAAGAATGGAGAGAAAACGGAAGCTGTGAATGGTTATGAAGATTTTGAATCTGGTTGGTATATTCATACATTACTCTTGACCAAGCATCCAACTTAATCAGTGATAAATTTTGTGGATCTTAAGCTTTAAAGCTTTAAGGTTCTAACACTGACTTGAGGAATGGTGATACTTGATAGTTGATACTGGCTTCCTATGGCTACTTAATTTCCTGCATACTGCTGGGGTGTGGCTGAGCATGTGCCATAATCTCATCATTAGACATGGGTGAAATGCATTTTCCAGTATTCGCTTGTCATCGTATAGCCTATTTGCCTATCACTATCTTTGTGGTCATTCTTCAGTTAGTTTCCGTGATTCATTTTCCATTATGTGCTGGTCATCTTATAGCATATCACTAATTCATACTGTTATTTGAGGCATTGAATCAGTTTTTTAGTGATGGCTGTTGGAAGTTGCTTGCAAATTTTTTTGCATGGGCTTCATGATTACAGAATATGTTGTACTTCTATTACATTCTTGTGCCATGTTTTCTCTTTGAGTTGCAAAGGTTTAAGATTCTTGTTTTGAGCTCTCAAGAAAACCATGATTTGGCTAACAGGGTTCAGTTCTAGGTTTTGAAATCGAGGCTACCAACGAATCATATCATACTCAATTGGTCAAGATGGATGACGCAACAGATCTGGATGGATTAGCTAAAGCTGGATATGGAGGATTCTTAAAACCCAATATTTTCACTCTGAAGATCCCAAAGGTTAAATTTCATCTTTTAATGATTTACATTGTGTTAAGGGTCTTAAGTTGTAGTTTTATTCTTGATATAACAGTAGGAGATGATCCTCCTGTCATGTGTTTATTGATGCCTGTCGGCTGTCGCTGGTACAGCTTTGCAAAATTTCTCTTAAGCTATTAGGTATAATCATGTATTCCTGGTGGTTCAACTGCTTTTACATTTTTCAGAAAAAATATTCGTTTTATCTTTCTGAACTAGGCTTTTTGCTAGTCTCACTAGTTAGAGGTGAAACTGAATACATTTTGACCTTCCCATGCCTCGACCTAGGTGGGACATTGAACATGGTTTTTTTTTTTTTTTTTTTTTTTTTTTTTTTTTGGGAGCAATTTAGGTGGTCTTTATTCCTCCACTAGGGGAAAAAAAGCCCTAAAATCAGTACAAAAAAACCACAGGAGATGGCCTATGATCACAGAACCTCTACCCAACAGTAAAACCAACAAAGATGGACGCACTACAGCAAACTACCCAACCCTACAAGATATCCCATAAGCAGCTATCAGTAAATCTAGCCAAAAATCGAGCACACACTGACCACTGTATACTATAGACCATCTGCTCCACGCTCCTATTCGTCTCCTTGAATATCCTGAGGTTCCTTTCATGCCACAGCTCGTATACAGTGGCTGCCAAAGCTGCACGTTTAAGCTGTTTGTCAGGTCTTTTGCCTCTGCAATGCTTCTTAAACCAAGTCAGTTCCTGCTTCAGGTTGTATCTGCGAGGACTCACACCCATCCACATCAGCACCCGACACCATACAGCATTAGCCAGGTCACATTGGAAGAACAGATGCGAAGCAGTCTCAACAACATCTATTCACCAAGATCATCCCCCTCCTTACCAAGTTATCTACAGTAGCTAGCTTATTTCTGGAAGCCATCCACAGAGTGAGTCTGTACCTAGGCAGACTCATGTTGTTCCAAACCACCCTGCACCAGTTGCAAGTCTCCTGGGACCCTCTAAGGCAATCATAGGACAACTTCACCTTAAACTTGTCCCCTCTGACCCATGAGCTAACCAAAGCCTCAGCTGCATCCTAGCTACCTGCAAGGGCCAGTAACTCATCACGGATAGCTAGCAATTTCTTCCACATTTGGGAAGTCATTCGGCTTCCTCTGGACATCCCATAAACAGGTATTCTTCATATAGTAATGGTGGATCCATTGTACCCAAGTTGTCTCTTTATTGACTACAACCATTTTGAGTATAGAGCTCTGTTCCAGGAGAGAAAATCTTTCATGTTTAAACCCCCTTCAGCATAGGGTTTGCACATAGCCTTCCAGCTCACCAGCATGAGCTTCCTCTTATCATCACCACAGCCCCAGAAAAAATCCCTGCAAATCCTCTCCATTTGCTTTACCACCTGTTTGGGCAACACAAACACTGAAGCCCAGAAGGCCTGAATGCCAAAGACAACAGTGTTGATCAATTGGACCTTATTAGCATAAGAGAGAAACCTAGTAGCCCAATTACACACCCTATCCTTGATCTTTTCCAAGAGAGGCTGACACATGTGCAGAGTGAGTCGTGAGGAGTGGAATGGAACCCCCAAATACCTAAAAGGCAACTTCTCCTCAGTAAAACCAGTGAGGCTAAGGATCTGCTGTTTCACCTTCTCCTTGACCCCCCCCTCCCCCAAAATAAACACAAGTCTTTTGGGGGTTAGCATACAAGCCAGACATCCTGGAAAAAGCAAGGAAACAATTGTTCATGGCTCTAACAGACCCAGTATCCCCCCTTGAGAACAACAACATATCATTCACAAAAGCCAAGGTATTCAGCTTAAGCTTAGCACATTTAGAGTGGCTAATGAAATTAGGATCCTCCCTCACTTTATGTAACATCCTCACCAAAATTTCTACACACAACACAAAAAGGTAGGGCGACATTGGGTCACCCTGCCTTAACCCCTTTTTTCCTTCAAAGAACCCTCTAGGGGACCCCTGGATGTTGAGGGAGTACCAAGGACTAGAAACACATTTCATAACCAGTCTTACAAAAGGCTCAGGGAAGCCTAAGAACAGCAACACATTCTGCAGAAAGGCAAGCAGACATTGAACATTGTTATACATTGTTGCTTTCTTGTATCCCTGATGGGGAGTTAAGCTTGACAGACTTAAGTTAAATGAAATGAAAATTGAGGAACTAGCAAGATAGGGGAAAGAAAAAAGGAGTCCGAGTGAGCAATGTTTGTTGACTTTTTTTAGTAGAATAAGGCCCTTGAACAGATTCCTTGGATCTTCAACCTGCTGTAATGAACAGAGTTCTTAAGTATCAAAGTTAATCACCCATGAGCTGGATGCACTTGGATTTTGAGAGCGCTAAAAAAGAACCCAGGCGAGACCTGTGATCAATCAATATTGCTAAAATCTGTAATTTTCAGCGTCATTCGGGAAACTTGTACTTATTTTACTCTTCTTCTGTAATGGAAATATCTGACATGAAAACCATCTTGAGCAAATAATGTTGTTTCAATATACTTAAATGAAGTTGGGATTCTGCTAGGATTATTTCAATAAACTTACAGGGAAAGGGGTCAAACAGGGAAAAAAAAAATTGTACAAAAGGGTTCTGCGCCTCTTCTTTTAGGAAAAAAAGAAGAAGTACTCAAGTATATAAAAGAAAAAACCACTTGGTTTTTGATCACCTTACTTTACTTCTGAAGGTATATTTTTAAGTACTTGCTTAATACTGTATTGAAAGTAGATTTTAAATGTTATTCAAGGTCGATGGAGGATCCAAACTTTTGGTGAAAGCTAGGTGGTCCCAGAAGTTATTGTACAATGAGGGTCGGTTCTGGTTGAGTTTGCCATTCAGTTTTCCAGTGTATGTCACTCCCCCAGGAAAAATTTCGAAAAGAGAAAAGATACTGTTGAATGTGAATTGTGGTACCTGGGCAGAAGTTTTATGCAAAACGGCTACCCATCCCTTAAAGGTACTTATATTATACAAACTACAAAGCTATCATCATCTTTGTGTCATGTGCTCACTATGTACCCAATTTGATTATTTGGTTAATTTAGGAGCTGAATCGTCAGGCTGGAAAAAAGAGTTTTTTATATGAAGCAGCTGTTTATGCCTGGTCACAGGCTGACTTTGAGCTTTCATACACCGTAAGACATTCATTATCCATGTTTGTGTATAAATTTCTGCTGTTAGTATCAACGGACGGTGTGGTCATGTTGCTTATTCCTCCTCCCTTTCCAGGTCTCTTCCAGTGACATACATGGTGGACTCCTTTTGCAGTCTCCTCCTCCGAATGATATTGATCAAAGGGAGATGTTTGCCCTATATATTTTCCCTGGAGATTCTCGGAGTAGAAGGGTGTGTCATCAACCAACCTTAATTGCTTCTTCAAGTTTGTTGGTTGTTTTTGCGCTCTTCAGTTTCGTCTCATTATTTCACCTATTTAGGAGTTTATGTTCATATTCCATTTTTGTGATCTGCCAGGTTTTCAGGAAGAGCGTAGTATTTCTTGTTGATATAAGCGGAAGCATGAAAGGATCACCTATTGAAAACGTCAAGAATGCATTGTTGGCATCCCTCTCTATGTTAAATCAAGATGATTTCTTTAACATCATAGCTTTTAATGGGGAAAGTCATCTATTCTCTTCATCGATGGTGCTAGCAACACAAAAAGCACTGGGGCGAGCCAGCGAATGGATGAGCTTAAAGTTGATTGCTGAGGGAGATACAAACATTTTGCTCCCTGTGAATCAGGTCCTTGACACTTCATTTCAATTCTGGTTTAATAAAGACCCCATATCTGTGACACTTTCGCCTAGCCTTTAGTTTTATTTATGATAAGGAACACTAGTAATGTATTTTTGAGGGAGACTCTTCATTTTCTTTTGTTCCGTAACCTGCGGAAACAGATTTATATGTCAAATTGCTGTTCTATTTATATATCCATGGTGAGAAGTACCATTTTTTCACGAGGCTAGCTCATTGTCTTTCTTTTATGAGGGAACAGCTTCTTCCAAAACAAGATAAATGTTTTTAACCAAGTGAATGAGAAGCCTTGTTCACAAAGTTAGTAACTAAGCACTTTGCATGCATCAGATGGAAACTTGATCTATAGGTGGTTCTGAGTATCTAGTGCTTGTTGTAGTTTAATTACCATACCATACAACTAGCGCAGTCAGCTCCTGACCACAGTCAATTCAAAGAGACCGTTCCCATACGTCTTTATTATCATGTTGTTCCCAACTGCTAAGTTGTTGTCCCTTTTTATGCTTAAGCAAGGCCTTGTAAATAGTCCAGATAACATATTATTCTCTAATTCATTGGATACTTTACCCGAGTATATGCACCAATCACAAAACATCACTTTTGAGCATCTAAGAGTTGCATTTTTACTTATGCTGTCTCGCTTATTTCTTTGTACAGGCGCTGGAGATGATTTCACATGAAAGCAACGTATTATCTTTTATTTTTCTCATTACTGACGGTGCTGTTGACAATGAAAGAGACATTTGTAATATCATAAAAGGCCATTGCACAGACAGAACTGAATTGCCTTTTCCCCGTATTTCTACCTTTGGCATAGGTAAGCTTTTGGTTCTTGCCTTTTCTTTTTCATGAGAAATCAATCATGGGCTTTTCTTGGACTTGAAGTTACAAGGAGTTATCAGTAATTCAGTGTTTGCACTAGGGTCTTATGAAGAGAAATGTCAGTGTTTGTGGTCAACTGCTGCTTTAATCCCATACCACTAGCACAATAAATTTGCTTCTTTCTTGTCTATTGTTTTCCCTTGTTGCCTACTCTTCATTTGAGGCTTATCAGATCTACAGTTTTTTGAAGTACTTATATGCTTGCATGGTCTGAGTATCTGTTTGTGAGCAGCAATGTGCCCCCTTAAGATACCTCTTTAGTAATGATTTGCTGTATATCAACATTCTGCATAATGCCTGTCGCCAGTGTTTCTGGTTAACTTGTTCCCCGCATTTACAACATATTACTAACTTGCAATTACAGTTTCAGCCTAGATGATGATTTTTGTATTGCAAAATATTTGCCAGGTTCATATTGTAATCACTACTTCCTGCAAGTGCTAGCACAAATAGGGAAAGGCTACTATGATGCTGCTTATGAAGCAGGTAAGTTATATAATCTCTTAACAATGATAGGTTCTTCAATTTGTGAAGTATGTGAAGCAACTAGCAAGTGACTTACGTAAAGCTTATTACCGTTATCATCTTAAAAAAATTTCTAGTATTCTTGATTATATTATATGCTTCTCTTTCATGCGTTAGGATGAAGAATCATTAAAATTTGGAAAGCTATAAATGCGTACTGTTTATTGGCTCCTTGCAGTTCCATTACATGAGATTGTTAGAGGGTCAGAATACGAGAAGTCAATAGTAGGGTGAATTTATTAACTCCGTTAATTAATAGCACTTCAAATTTCCATGCTTGTGCAACCTAAATTTCATTTTTTCCTTAATTACTGAAAACCTTGAGATTTATATATTGTATCCACTAAATATTTGTAGCAAATATTACAAACTGATCTTAATGTACACATCAGCAGCATGTGTGATAGAGGAAAGAAAAAAGTGACTAGGGCAAAATATGAGAAACCTTTCACTTTCTCTAGGGGTGTTAGCATGTTTTTGTACATTTTCTTTGTGTTTATTGCTTCTTACAGGGGAGTGAGGGTTCTGTGATCTGTCATGCATAGGGTTTCTTAGAAGCCATGATGCAATACTCAGGTTTTCTAGCTCTTCTTTGACTTCAAAATTTCATATAAACAATGCTGCTACTTTATCAATACTTCCTTTTCTAAATTTTTTCCTCTCTCTCTCTCTCAAACCAAAACTTTTAACTAGCCTGTCGAAATAAGTGTGGCTTTCCATGAGAAAGATTGTGAAATAATATCCTGTTTGTTGTTGGTCCCTCATGAAATGCATTTCTTGAGACCATGTCTATTTGATGCTTGATCAAGAATGTGTAACAGTATGAAATAAGATTAGAACTTTGAAGGAGTAGTTTCTTAGCACCTTGGGCCATTTATAATCTGGCACTTGCTTACTGTAACATTCATCATTGGGCTCTTGTGTCTCTTTTGGACAGATTCTATCGCTTCTCGACTGGAGAGGCTTTACACAACGTCAACGTCAGTCATACTTTCTAATATTGAAGTTGACGGCTTAAACCATGTTGACTCACTTACGGTGAGATATTCTTGCAGAGACCTGATATTCTTTTTCTTTATCTTTTTTATTTGGAAGTTAATGCCATATCCATTAGGCCATGAGCGCATCTTGATATTATTTGTTTATTTTATTATTTGGTCTCTTTTCACGTTTCTCTGAAGACAAGGATTTGGCAGCTATATCCAATGATTCACCTTGTCTTTATCATTATCTCATGGAAAGAAAATACTTTTGGTTGCTCTGCCTCAAAACTCGCTCTTCCTTGTGCATGTACTGATGGATCATGTAGACTAGGGTTAGCTTATATCAGCAAAAGTATAATTTACTGGAAGTCTTTCAATACTGCCTTTGCCAAAAATAAAAAAATGTCACACTTACATTACAGGCAGATTTTAACAAATGGTCCCAAGTAGAGTCTTAGCTTTGTTGAGGGTGGGTTGGATAGTCAGCAAATTCTTTTGTAGCTCTGGGCTATATATCAATAGTTCATTATCATAGTGTGACAATCTGAATCTATGGTTCTCGAACAGCTACAACATAATCCCACCCCTCACCAGCCCAGTTTGACGATTGATGTGCACTCTTCTTTTTGCTGTATAGTATGAGGAGCTATGGAGCAATGCAGTTCTGTGTTCCGCAATAAATCTTAAATCTGTGCTGCAACCTTTATTCCAGAATAAATTTCCTGACTAGCTTTTCTATGTGCATTTTTGTAATTACCAGCTTTCGTCTTTTCTTAGTTAGTTCTATTTGGTAGGACAAAACTTTTTGACGGGTTAGCAGTGTAGACTCAGATGATTGTTATTTGATAATAGTGATACAGGCTGAAAGAAGCAATAAACACAAAAAGTGAACAAGGAAAAAAGAGAAGGAAAAAAAAATGCCCTTTTGAACTGTTTTAATTGCATAGTGGTCCCGGAGCAGCATGCAAGGATATTGTCTATAGTACCTTTTTTTTTTCTTGGATCTCCCGATATTGTGAACAGGTTTAGATGAAGATACAGGGTATGCATAAGAATGTATCCTCCCGTCCTTCCTTGTGTGTTTATTTTCTACCTGGATTCTTTACATATTAGCTCTTGTTAATAGTTTTTCTTTGTTTCTCATCTGATAGGCCACCACTAGATACAAATGTTGAATGATGCTAGTTTATGTCAACAAGTGACTTGCATGTTCATGACATTTCGTGTGCTTCTTTACTGCAGTTGTATCCATCTGCTATTCAAGACCTTTCATATGGATGTCCAGTGATTGTATCAGGAAGATATCAAGGAAAATTACCAGAGTCTCTCAAACTATGCGGTACCTTGGAAGATGCTAGTAATTTTATTATGGACCTGAACATACAGAAGGCGAAAGATATACCTCTAGACAAGGTAATGTTGCTATTTATGATTTGCTGAAATGGAGAATTTCCACACCATCACCCTTATACCTGAAATGTCTTGTGAAACTTTTTGAGGATCAATTAAGACTTGTTTTTTCAAGATCATTTCCAGCAATCTCAAGCCTTTTAATCTTAAACTGGCCTGTCAAAAAAGGGAAACAGAAGGTGTGGTAGACTTCAGACTCCCGATCTACCTCATGGACATCAATTTTATGTCGTCGACACCTGACACCTTTGAGCACTTGTCATAAAAATCCCTTTTCCATGCTCTCCTAAATACACTGCTTTCTTATGGCGCTAATTTCTAATCCAAGCTATTCTGGAAACTCTTGGCCGCTGTTGCTGCTGTGAACTTCTTTGGACTGCATTTATCCTCTCAGTTTTGAATTATGTCATTGCATGAATGGCAAGAGAAATTGCTTTTTCTGCCTTTTTAAGTTCCATTGGCAAAGAACTAAAGATCATGAATAATTCGATATCAATTTTTAGATGGTGTCATTTTTATAGTAATTTTTTATATTTTTATTTTTACTCTTTTTGGTCTTTCAGTTTATTGATCAAGAGTAATTTGATATCTTGGATGCTTTCCCATTTGAATTTGTTCATTCTGTAGGTATTTGCACAAAGAGAGATTGATATACTCACAGCAAAAGCATGGTTAGCGAGATCCAAGGAAGTTGAGAAGCAGGTTGGTTCATTCAAAATAGTTTTTATTTGTCAATTTCAATTTGTTTAACCTTTTCTTTTTTTCCCCCTTGGTTACTGGGGGGGGGGCATGTATCCCATAGTTCTATGGACAATTATTCATCAAATTTGTTGAGATGCATCAACTGATTATTATCATTAGTCTATCACATCTGCAGTCGTTGATATTACTGTATAAACTAGGATGATTCAAGTCCTTGTATATTAAATTATTAATCATTTTATGCTTCTTTTTGAGTTTTTCCTTGCAGGTTGCAGAGATTAGCATGCAAACAGGGTTTCCATCAGAATATACTCGCATGATCCTGGTCCAAACAGATTCTGGAGATCAAGCAATGGATTCTGTTATGATACAAGGGGTATGTATTGGGAGAATAATCTTTCTTTTCCTTTGGATGTAGATTTACTTATAAATATGATGTTACAATACCCTTACCTTCTTTTTTTGTATGGCATAAGAAACCATTCTTCCTATTACCTAATACCTAATACCTAATGTAGCTTCTGAATTTTTTATTTAAGTATTTGCCTTTCCTCTGTGGTAAATAACTAAATTATACTTTCTCTAAGCTCTGAATTATTTATTCTGGTGGCTTGTAGCCTATGTTGGTGATATTGTATCCTGTGGTAACTGGCTTAACCATCAGACAGTGCAAAGATAGTTTACATGTACATGGTGACCTTGCAAACATCCACCGAGTAAAGAAGAGTACTTTCACATAGGGTGTCTTGGTAGTGGCTTATTGGGGTCAATACAGTATCATATGCTGGTAAAGTGGTAATACTAAGCTAAGAATTGGAGTGCGAGGACTTGCAAATGGTTTCCCTTGTGTTTGAACAAAGGAAATAGTTGTTGGAGCTCACAAGGCTACACAGTGATAGACTGATAGTAGTCATAGTACAGTATTGCTTGGATTTTGGATGTAGATCACCTTTTTGCTGAATTCTTAAGAATTAGTAAGTTGTAGTAGTTGTCAGGATTCTGTGTCACAGATTTTGTAGATAGTCTGTGAGCGTGGCCCTATGTTTTAACTTGACCTCCGAGGAGAAATTAGAGGGTTCATTATCAAAATTTGTTGAAATTTAGGCTGCAGAGAACAAAATGGCTGGGTACATCTTACTTGAGTATGCACCTCATTTTTAATGGAAATTGTAACCGTAACCAGCTCCTGCTCACAACCCCTATATGGTCCTGATGTTTATGCAGATTGAGGCATATAGCAAAACTGGTCTGCAGAAGATGGTCAGCAGTAGGAAGTTAATTCCATTGCAGAGCCTGGGCATTGGCTTCGGTGATTTGAATAAAACAGCTGAAAATTTGCCCCCAGGAGTAACATTGAAGGCACCAGATGCGACAGACTTGATTCTTCAAACTGCTGCTGGCTGCTGCCACAGGGTGCTTGATCGCATCTGCTGTATGTGCTTTATACAGGTGTGTTCCAAGTTGAGTGACCGATGTGTAATTACTGTGTCCCAGATATGTGCAGCCCTTGCATGTTGCGAGTGCCTCGAATGCTGCTTTGATCTGTGCGCAGATTGTGGCTAGCCCTAGTCGACAGCAAACTGTATAAGATGTATGTGTATGTAAAATGTAAGTTATGTAACTTTTATGTAACAGAACTTGCCCTGTTGAATCAGGCACCCTTGTCCACCAGGGTTCGAGCTACTAGCAAAATTGATATAATATACATGCTGGTGTCTTTCAATAGATGACTCACTGATCGAAAACTGATCGTATACAACATGTGCTAGCATCTTCATCGTTAATGAGTGAGAACCTGCTGTGGAACTAATCCCACATGTATACAGATCCTTCGCGCCTTCCCTGCCTGCGCAATGCGCATCCAGTAGGATCATCTCTAATACAATATTACCATGAGTTTACACATTGCTCGATCAGCAATTTCAAATGGCTCTCATGAACACGTTTGCTTTTTTTTTTTTGGTGGATGAATGGTAAGGAGAACATAGAGGGATTTGGAACCCCCTACATAGGCTACATGAACACGGGATATGATCCTATGACTTCATTGATTTGTTTATCTTGGGTCAGTCTTTTAATTAATTTAATTCCTACTTGTCGAAAAAAAAAGTATGTTAGCAAATTCGTGTCCAATGAACCATCCATCTATTGCTCTTTACTCATTTGATCCTTTACTTCATATTAGAAGTACTTGATTTGTTCACCTTGTTTGCTAAATCAAAAATAACTTACAAGCCAAAGGCTAAGTTAGTCAATTATGATTATTTTTTATTAGAATGGAGACATTTAAGGGAAAACTAAGTACTATATTGGGTATTTTAAAATATTTTTCGTGGATATTCCTATTTCATCCTTAATTTTTACTCAATAAAGAGTAATTTTATAATTTTATTGGGAAACATTCAGGTTGGAGTTCTTTTATGGTGTTTATTGGCTTCCTTTTTTTTTTTTCCTCTCCTCATAATCTCATTAAACTATTTGCTACCTGAAAAAAGTACTTCATTTTAATACGAGTATTTAGGTTGGTCGACTAAAAGTACTTTACGAACGACCTTGCCCCTCTCCTTTTCCCGCTCTCTCCAAATTCACGACAGTTCCCTGCAAAAATTCTCTCTCATCTTCAAATAAAGCTTTCAATGGCTTCATCTTTTCACAGATATCTCCTCATCTTTACAGTCTTGGCTTTCGTTCATTTCAGCAGGTAAATTATGCTTTTGCTCAACTTTCCAAATCTATTCAATTTATTCTACATCGTTGCTCTTTGATATTTCAATTTCTCCAAATCTCGTATTGAACTTGATTATACTCGCCTGATTCATTTATTTGTTTCATTTTATGCTATAATCCATATTAGTTCTATCATTAAACCATTCGTCAATTTTCATGTCGTAGATGATAATTTATGAGCTTATTTGTATATGATAAGTTGTCACCAAGTGAATCTGCTCAAGAAACCCTAATTTTTTCCGCAGAAACTTTTTTTATTGTTGATTTTCGAGCAATTTACGCCTATTGGATATTGAACATAGGATTTGATGTTTGTCCGAGTATATTTGCATCTACTAGACCTATTAAGTTGTTTTGTGCATGATTGTTGATTCTCTTATTGAACTGGATCATAGTCGCCTAGTTCATTTGTTGTTTCAATTATGCTAGAGTTCATGTTACTCCTGTCATAGAATCATTTAGCCATATTCATGTCGTAGTGACAATTTATGAGTTTACCCTAACCTTTTCCGTATAATTTTTTTTGTTTATTGTTGATTTCCGAGGAATTTACACCTGTTGAATATCGAACATGGCGGTTAATGTTTGTTTGAGTATATTTGAATCTACTAGACCTGTGAAGTTGCTTTGTGCATAATTGTCGATTTTCCTATTGGTTAAACTATCACAAACTCTTATAAATCGCTTAAATTTTTACGTCACAGAGCAACAGAGGAGGAGAAAACATTAGCAATGATAAAGCCAGATGGAGTTGATGGTAACTATAGTGATACAATAAAAAGGAAAATTCTGGATTCTGGGTTTAGCATTATGAGGGAGATGTCAATTCAGTTGGATGAGAATACTGTCAAGGGTTTCTATGCTGAGCATTCTTCTAAAAGCTTTTTCCCTAGCCTTATCAAGTATATGACAAGGTACACGATTGTGCATTCTGACTTTCAGCTTCTGAATTTTTGCATTTGCATTAAAATTGGGTACAAGTTTATTTTACAACCTTGTGCTATTTCTTTCTCAAATTCTCACAGTAGAAATTAAATTCGTTAAGCATCGATAATGGTTTTGTCATCTGACTACTGTATAGCAAATATTTGCCGCTCCTGTCGATTCCTTGACTAGTATTTTTTTTTATAAATGGTTGTTTATGTAAAGTCTTATTCTTCAAGAATGCTATTTGAATCTATGAAGCCTGATTCTGATTCTTCAGTAGTTTAAATGAATCATGGTCTTCTGGGGAGGGTAAATTTGTCATCAAAATATGTTCATCAGTTCATGGCTAGGCCTTAGGATACGAATCCTGTTTCTGACAGATATTGTGTACGCCTGTTCATTTTACCTTAGTACTTGTGTTGAATACCTGTCCCTCCTAAACGGGGGCAAAATTTTGCGATAATGTTGGGACACTTACAGTCGAGTCTGAGTAACATAGTTTCTATTATTGATGTTCTGTGTCATGTTCATTCCGCCAGCACCAGATTGCTGCATGTCTACTTTTGTAAGTTAGTAGTTCTTATCTTATTTTGGCATGTCCCAACTTCCAACTGTTTGTATCATCTATTCAATTCGAAAGTCAAGTTAATGAAGGTTAAATTGAACTAGTTGAAGCATAGGTGAAATATTGCCTGAAAATTTGTGCTGGCGCATAATTTAGAGAGAATTTGTTTACCATTTTTACCCATTTATTTTCTTTCTTTTTTTGGGTTGGGGGGGGGGGTTGGAGGCTGTAGTTCTGCACTCTGAATGATTCTATGACCATTGTTCTTTACTTTGGCATTTGGTCTTTGACGTAATTAAGGTGAAGCACATCTTTAACATCTCCTGGCTTCATTGCATTGTTTCAGCGGTCCAGTGTTGATAATGGTTTTGGAGAAGGACAATGCTGTTGCTGATTGGCGTGACCTTATTGGTCCTACTAATGCTGGAAAGGCCAAGATTACTCATCCGCACAGGTTGTTAGCTTCTACAGCACCCCCCCCCCTTCAGTATTATTGTTTCTTTCAGTCATATATTGCTCCACATGCTTTAGTGTGGTCATATACCCATCTAAGTTGAGAGGTTTAATGGATATCAAATCTCCTAATTGGGCCTTGTTTTCACTCCTTTGGGGACTGGTTCAGCATCAGAGCAATATGTGGGGTCAGCACAGAAAGGAATTGTGTCCACGGTTCAGATTCAATTCAATCCGCTTTAAGGGAGATATCATTTTTCTTTGGTATGTCTTACTCTCAGTTAAAACTTATATTTAACTCAACAGATATGTTTTTGTCTTCCTTAGTGCTTGGTGATAAATCTTGGTTCTGAGTTACATTATCCAGTATCTCCGTTTACTTCTTTGGAATATGTCATTTAGTGATTCTTTAACGTGTTGGATTCTGGTGGTAGAGAAATAGACAAACTAGATTTTCCCTATTAGATTGTCATTTTGTAAGTCTGTCTAGGGAAAATCCGCCATAAGTATGTTTCTTGTTTGGTTGTAGCATGCAGAATGAAACAAAAATGCAGTTATATGATTCATGCTTGTCCTTGCGGGTAGAGGGCAAGGAATATTTCACAGGAAACCTGAAGATCGAGGGTTCCCTTTGAATGACCTCAATTGCTGACATGTCTAGGACATACTCGCCTTATTGCTGGTCTTGAGTAGATAGTACTTAAAAGCTAAGGTCTCCGAAAAACTTAAGAGCTCTTTAGTTATGGAGGATCCAAATCAGGAAATGCATGCACTTTTTTTTGGTTGCGAAATGTACGAGTGATAGGGTTGTCTTTCAGAATCTCAACATAATGACATACATGAAATGTTTCAGATTCTCAAAATAATGACATACATGAAATGTTTCAGAATCTCAACATAATGACATACATGAAATGGCAAATTTGGTTATGATTTATGATAGTCCACCATTTCAGTGGAGCCAAAAGCTTCACTGCTTTTTGGCTTCGGAATATAATGAAATAAAGCAAAATGGTTCATAAAACTGTTGGCACTTCTTATTTATCGTGAAGTTGCCAATGGTCATTTACCGTGAAGTTGCCAATGGTCGTCGCATTTCGAATCTCGGGTCAAACGGAAACAGCCTCTTTGTGAGACTCTCACAGGGGTAAGGCTGCGTACAACCGACCCCCCTTACCCTGCCTAGGTGGGAGTCTCTTTGGAGGCACTGGGGTAATGTTAATGTTTGGTTATGATTTATGAGTTAAAAAGCTACTGAGTGATTTTCTGCTCAGTATTGGCAATGGTTCATAGATAATGGATTTGGCAAGGGAAAAATCTTTGGTTCAGCTGTCATAATGGAATTGGAAACATCTTTATATGGCATGTAAAAATATTCTTCTCTTAAAGTTGCTGATGACTGATAAGTGCTAACACTTGTGCCTTTCCATCCTTTGTACATGTAAACTACAGATGTTGATAGATCAAGGCATGATGAGTTGTGAAGGTACACACCCAGAACATAATCAAATTATCTGCCTCTTCATGTTAGCACCTGCATCCCACAGTTAACTCATAAAATATTATGTAATATATTCTTAGAGTTATTAATTTCTGTTTACATAGCATTTTTTGGCACAAGAATTTTCGAAGTGGTCGTTTGTTATTATGGGAAATGAGGTATTTAATAAAGAACACATCAACACATTCTTCTCCCAGTCATTTACTTGGACTTAGATCTATACATATCTTCTATTCCACTGGAACCTTGATATTTTCTTCATTTTCTTTATTTGCTTACTCTTGCTACTAGCTAAGGTCTGGCCATGATACTAGTAAGGTAGTGTATTTGTTATTGATGAGAAGATAGTCTCTAAAAACTACCATACACAACCGAGAGGACGAAGTATCGTCCTAGAATGTAGATCCTATATGTTATATCTCTAGATTCTTCCTAGAATTGCTTGGACTTGTACCTGGAACCTGGTTAAGCTGACTGTAGTGGGTCGAAATCTGGGGCATAGGCTGATATCCTATCTAGAATGACTGTATGCTTATGTGGTGCCGTATGGTGGCGGTGTTTTTGTATGTTGAAACTTGAAACACCAGCTCATGAATAAATTCAGTAATTCAATTATACAAGTGGAATGAGTGAATGACAACAGTGCACACAAACAAATAGAGTTTGGATTGGATAATACCAAATTATGTAGGCAATCCTTTCTCAAACAGGAAAATCCAGGGTCTACTAGACCACTAGTGCTCATCTAAAAATATATGCGACTTTTGCAAGGAGTTAGAATGGCTTTTTTGCCTCTGGTTTAATTTAATAAGTGACATCTTCACAATCATGCCTTTCTATGTTAGAACACCATTACTATAGTAACCATTGTGCCTCTTATTAAGCTCCAATCTAGGTGGGATACAAGTTCAATTAATATTACAACTTGACGTGCAAGAAACTTAAAACTCATAAAGCACATACTTTCTTGATCTTGCTCAAATTCAGATATCTGCTATGTTAATATTATGGTAACTGGGGGGCATGGTCTTTGTAGAGTGGGCTGACCTTTGTCGTATTTGTGTTGTTCTAATCACATCCAAGTGTGTTACTTACAATGATTTAGTGACAATCTTTGTTCTGTAGGAATTCTTAGGACGATTATGTTTCCCATTTCAAAAATGTTTTTAGTGTGGCATCTCCATCTTCGATTACCTATCTGGTTGAATTATTCACGCCAATCACTCACCTATGTTTGCTTTATTGTGCTAGATCTCCCTCAACAGTTATAGGGTGAGGGAGACTCTTCTCATATCTTGCGGGGGCAGGGTTGATAAGGCCTCAGTGGCCACCTAATCCTAAATGGTTTTGGTTCGGTGGTTTGGGGTGGCTATGTAACTTTTGGGTGGTGGTTTCATGGGTGTGATTTTACCCTCTGCCCCGTTCAAAATCTAATGGGAAAGTTAATATTTCTCTGAATCTGTTTTCCAGAATATTGATCCACTTGAATTTCTTTTTCCCCAAGATATTCCCCTCAAACCAGATATCCCCCAAATTTAAGTAATGTTGATGAAAATCTTCTGACAAAGAGTAGAGTACATGTAGAATGCTGGTGTAATAGTGAAATTTTGGATAGCTTTCTTATGGAGAGGATTTGAGCCTTGAGCTTCTATTTAGGTACTGTCTATCCTCTACCAACAATACTACTAGGCTACCAACTAAACTAATACAAAGAAGAGCACTAATAGTTCAAACCTTTTTTTGGGAGGTCTTCAAAGGGTCTACACTGTCAAAAACCCTGCTATAAAAGGTATGGAAGATTGTGATAGAAATTTCTTGGGAGGAAGGGACTAAGAAAGTAAACCAACTGCTGCATTGCACTTGACAACATTGATGTGAGATTCACATTCAAAATTCATAAAATTTTGTTTGCTGCCTTTGTTGGTGGAGGTCCAATCCTCCCGAGGCATTTGTTTTGCTTGTGTATATATCGGTAGTGTTTTTCACCATATATATAATTGTATATGATCATTAAGGAATGAGTATGGTATAGATATGAACTGGATTGAAACTATGCACAATTTTACCAAAGCTGACTATGAATTGTTCATAGAGTTAGCATTTCCAAGGTCATCTACTTGATGCTAGGATTTCTCATGAATTGAGTTGCTTGTGAGTTACTCAGTTGGGCTGGCTAAGGACTTGATTCGTTTAATGATATAGTTTGCTTTAAGCATTAAACTTGTTTAAGTTGTTACCCGATCTGAACTCGAACTCAGATTATATAGCTCTCATGCACGTTTGAGAATTCATCTATGTTACATCGACTCGTGTACAGGTGTCGGATACGGGTACGAAGCCAAAATCGCTGAGTCCATGTAATAGAGGAATTCATTCCTTAGATTCTGTCTTTGTGAAATTATTGATGTGATTTGTTTTTGTACTAGTATACAGCCTGTTGGACTCAGATAGCTGCATCACATCAATGAGTCTATTGAGTCTAACTTGATTCAAGTTCCTTGATTTATATTGTAGTGAAGTTTGAGCTCCCTCAAACCCCCCTTTTTTTTTAAATCTCATGGAGATTATAACCCATAGGCCATAGCCCATAGGTTGGGTACCACAGAAATGTTAGCTTAAGAAACGGTGTGATGCTGGCTAGAGTTGCCTAATTTGACATTTCTAGCAACTACTAAATTTGGAATTTCCTCTCCCGCCAAAACCGGGCTATGATCATCAAAGCCCCCTCACAAGGTGATCTCTTAATCTTCTGATTTTACTACTTTTTAGGGCTCTTTTGGCAAGATGGAAGTAACTTCCCCAAGCTTCTGTCTCCATCATGGATTGGTTGCCACGTAAGTTATTATCTTACTTAAATTTTTTTGGGTTAGCAAGCTCTTAGTTGAATTAAATCTTTATTACATTTATTAATTATCAAAAAAAAAATCTTTATTATTTTATTTATTTTTTTACTGTGAAAGATCCAATGGGAGGGCGAGCTAGTCAAAGTTTAGGGCTTATTACAGCCACTTCCAGTGGAGGATAGAGTTCCACATCATGATTTTCCTTTGGTGCAAATGGAGTTTCCCTTTCAGGAAAGTCTAGCTAATCTTTGCTGTTTTAGGCTATAAATGGTGGGTTTTTCGAAACTATTTACATTCATACACAGGTGCCCACATGCGCTTGATTTCCCCTTTGCCTAAAACGAGTCACATACATTTCTTGATTTGCGCGAAAAAAATTTCTTTTAGACTTTCTCAAATATTCTTACACTTTCTATCTCTTGCATCTCGAGGTCAATTTTTAGGGGTTTTGAAAGGAAGTCCGAGGAAAAACGGGCGGCGAATTGGGTGATAAACTGTGATTATATTAATCAGATATTTGTCACTTGAGTCCCCTTTCTGCTTAATTTGATTGGTTATGTGTTAATTATCTGTGATTAGGCTCTGTTTTTGAAGTTCTTCTGCTAACCAGAGAATGTCTTACACATAGCTTAGTGGATGGTTTTAGAAGTTGTTAATGTGGAGTTATGTACGTGTCTATCTTGAATACGCCTTATTTTTATTTTTTTTTATTTTTGTCTTTTCTTAAAAAAGCTTTTAAAGTTGACAATCTTTACAATCGTAACATGTGGGCTGTCCATGAGCTGAGATTTGTGTCTGCCAATCGAATTATCTAGTTGAGCGCATCATTATAGAGTGAGAAAGTTCGAGTTTTGTTCATGCTTGTATCTTGATGACTTGGCTTTCAATGCATTTTCTTCCACCAAAGGAAAGAAAAAGGGGGTATAATTATCCTCAACATTGTAACGTAGGGAAGTCCAATTTGTTTGACATTGATCAGCTTCTATAACTTTGTTGTGGTTTTGGGTTGACTGCTTTGGCGGATTTAAATATGTTTGAGGTGTTCTTGTTTGACCTTAAATGATTAGAAACGTTTTTATTTTTAAGGGGAATGATGTAGTTACTGATGCTAAAATATTGATTAGATTAGTTGATAAAGTTTTCAGAATTTGTATGAAAATTAAGTTTTGTGGACCCTAAAAAGGTTCCGATTTTGGTTAAATTTTATGGTGCATATGTCCGTCGATAAGTTATTGTATTTTAGTGAAAGATCACTAGTGTTTGAAAGAAGATAGGGAAACAAAGTTATCTTGGGGGGTTTCAAAAAGTAAAATGATTGATAGAAATTAGATCCTCAACCTCATGAAAAGAAAACAATACTCCTGATCTCAAGAACATCTTTGGACTCCTACATTGCCTACACGTGTTTGATATCAATTGGTGGCTACACGTTTTGATATAGGGATAGACATTAATAAAGCTAATTCGAATTACTATACCCAAGATTCAATTTTTGTTGTCAGGCTAATATTGTGCAAGTATAAAGAACTGATTTGCTTGACTAGTATTTTTAGTTATGATCCTTTTTATGTCTCTATCTCATTTTATGACATAGTCCAAACCAAATCCATTGGTAATTACTAAGTTTCGGAAAAAAAAGTTGAAAGTTTTGAGATCACTTACTTCCTCTTTATATCTTTTCAAAATTGTACCGCTAAAAAAATTAAAGGGTTGATAATCCTGAAAAACACTCAATTACTTTACAAGTTTCTCACTCTTTCTTTTCTCTTCGTGTGGAAAAAAGATGCTAATGTAATTGTGGTTTGCAACATGCTAATTGACTAGTTGCTTATTTTGGTTTGCAATAGGAGGTTTTTGCCAAAAACCCAAGTAAGGGCTCTGAAGATTTGGTTGAACAGCAAGTCAACCTAACCAGTGTCGACATGTGTTGGCCAGACATTGATTAAATAGAATCTATATGTCGTTGACAGTGACACGTAGCCCCCAGATAGTTTTTGCTTATTTGGCAAGTGGTCCCGTTTGCATTGGGCCATTCACGTGGTCCTGTGGCCTAACTACGGGTCCCTCTTTTGGGGAGCTGGTTTTTGCATCTTTTTTGCGTGGATATATATTTATTTTGAAAAAAAAAATGTAAATATCCCACTAGCAAGATATACTAATAATACTAAATTATACACTAACATTCCTTGGTTGGAACTCGAGAAATTATGGGAAATCAGGCATAGGAGATCAGCTCCTTTGCCAATTGCCACCATTCCGAAGGCAAAGTGTTATGTCCTGTTTGTTTGTCTATGTAGGACAACAACATTCTATGCCATGCCATTGGTCAAAAAAAGGCACAAAGAACTGCCAGATCAGCGAATTTAAGTTTATACTTTTTTTTTTTGTTACAATTTAAGTTTATACTTTACCTACTGAGTTGTCTTCTCCTCAGCCCCTGTTGGCCTGTTCTGATTAATAAATATATGGGGGTTAATAATATACTCTATGCATGTAGTTCCACGAATAAATTTCAAAATTCTACTCTTATTTGTTCGACGTCCATACTTTTGTGTGGGAAATCTTTCTGAGCTGTATATAACTATATATAAAGTAAGAAATGTGAATTGAGTTGAGGTTAGAGTATTTTAGGATCATATAAGAAGTTTAACTTGGAGCTTGGGGAGGATAGCACAGTGGCGCATCCCCCACTCACCCCCAGTAATGACCTGGAATGAGTCTTATTACCGTCCAAGAGGATGGCTTTCTAGCAATTTCAAAAAACAAAAAAAGAAGTCTGACTTTGACTGAGCTTTGAACAGGAACATTATTTGAAGTCTGATATATTATACGCCACATTAGCAACAGTTAAAACCAGTGCTTTCAGAATTGGCTGAACTATCTTCCAATACTTGATTGTAAACGGTGGCTACTGCATGAAGTAGTTTCTTTCATTGACAAATTGCTCCAAGTAGATTAAATCTTAGATTAATATCATGATGATGTACGATAAAAAAGCTGTGTTGCAATTTGATGGAGGTGAAGTAGAGCTTGGTTGATACGATATACCATTAGTATTCTGAATGATGCATGCTAATTTGATGGATCATAAGGAAACTGGTAGAGTTAATGATGCAGCAAATAGTAAAATTGTCTTGAGAGATTGATTCTTTTTTAATGCTATTGATATATGTTGATATGAACAAATGAACAATGCAAATAACTATTATTATTGTGGTTGTTATTATCTTTCGTAGTTTTGAAATTAGATACACATTACTTTTTCTTAATTATAGTGTTAGATACACACTACTTAAAAAGAATAGGAATTCACAATTCATGTTTCACTAATCAAGATTTTTTATAACTCTGAAAGCGTCATGGTTGATGCCATGCATCTATCTTTAAATGGTATATTTGTGGGGATTGCATTTTGAACATTTTTGCTGAAAGCAAGGATGTTTTGGGATAGGGAATTCTAGTGATCTAAGGACCAATGCTATGACACGAGGACTCAGTGAGTTTTGCTAGGGAAGCATGCCTGCGACAAGTCCTCACAATCACACATAGCAATATAAAATTATACAATCTTTGCCATTAAACAATATTAAAAGGGAATGTTCCTTAGCTTAGTTCAACTTGCTAGTTGGAGAGGTATGGGAGTATAATAGCTGAAAACAAGGTTAAGAGAATGTAGAAGAAAAGGCTGAGATCGAAGTGAGAGAGAGAGGGAGAGAGGTATTGAGAGGGAAGCAGTTCAGATAAAGGCCCCTGTTTAGGAACTTGAACCAATAGACTTCTAAGCTGCAGGTTGGCCATAAAAGTGCTCCAGCCCCCATTCATCCTTTGACAGCTTATATCTTATTGGCTGCTTGGATCTGTGCTCTGTGAAGGGATCTCCCTCTCTGTAAACAGAAACAGTGCTCCTGGTTTGGTGTTGAAGGCTTAAATTCACACAACAGTACTTTGTAACAATGAAGGTGAGGAGCTAGAGAGATGCATGATCTCGTAAACGTAGTAAACTTTGTTATAGAAGTTATGATTGTTATCTAAACAAGAGCTCTATTTTGCTGTTTTAATTGCAGTTCTTGAACTGGATGCAAACCAAGTTAAATGGAAGACCAGGAAACCAGAAATCAAATACAGTCCCACTTAATAGTAAGCTTCTCGAATTTGCTCATTTTGTCTTTCTCTGTTAATGACTTCTGTTTCATGCACTATATAAGTCCCATGCAAAGATACTAGTGCTAAACACACTAATTTTAAGGCAGCTTGCATGAGAAATGCATATTTCTTATCTTTGAACCTCTTCAGAATGATATCCAATATGATACTCTGTTCAGTTTGGCTGAAATCCCATCTTAATTAAGTATGATCTTTATTTTTTATGTCCTAGAGATCAAACTATTATCAAGTCCACATAACATGGATAGTCGTTTAAGTTTAAACTTATTTAAAGCACGTAACCTTTGAGGCAAAACTAGATTTTCTTAGCTGTATGAGGTTTATGTATTCAGATCTGCGCTTATAACATAGTTCACTATAGGCAAATTTCACCCTAGAGGAAAACCTTACAGCATTATCAAATGGGTTTGACCACCTCTGATCACATATGTTGGAGACAGATCTATCATATGGCTTTATGCTGTAGGGAAAAAAAGGCTTTTTCCCTACCTAACTTTAGTCCATGAAAGGAATAACACTACTGAAATAACTATGTACATGTTAGTGAATCATGCCAAGTAGAAACGGTACAGTGCTGGCTTATGAGTCCAGCCTAATAGGATACATCTTTGTTAAAAAACTTATTATTGCATGTATAGATCTTGTCGCTTGCATTGCATATTTTGCGGATTATCAAGTCTATAGATCTATATATAAGTCTGGAAACTGTCTTACTAGATTGGGTAGGATAATTTGTTCCATCAGATGAGAATACTAATGATATGTTATATTGCCCTTTATATGCTAAACTACTCTACTTTTCAATTCCGAGGCTGGGCCTTGTTTAGAAAATTGGTATCTTTCTTCTTCTGGCTACAGGCAAGGTGACAGTCTTGCTTGGTTGTGTAGGGAACTTTGCCCTGCATAAATTCCAGCAGGTTGTTTTCTAACTTAGATATCTCTGGTCTTAAATATTATAATTAGATGGGGCAAAGTACGATGGCAATTTACTGGTGGAAAATAAATTGACCAACCAGGACCACAAGTACGAGATTTGCTGCCCACTAGCTAGCTAGGCATGAGTTCGTGTGTCCAGATCTTATGTCTACATTTTACAAGTTTGAGGGTTTTGAACTTTTGATCTTGTATCTTCTTTTTGAAAAGCAAACATGTTTTGATTTTTGTGTATAAAATACTTCAATCGCAAGTCAACCTTTCACCTAGTCCCTAGAGAAGATTGTTTTTGCATGCACGCTCGCTCGCTAGAAGCTTAACAACATTCCCTCTTTATAGATGTAGATGTAGATGTAGATTGAGTTATCTTCCTCATTTGTACTTCGCATCTATATTCTTTTTAAAGCAAGAGACACTGGCAATCTATAGTTTTTAATACTACCAAATACCCGATGTTAAATCCTTTGACCACGTCATGTTCTAGTTATCATTCTTTCCTATTGATCCTTTTGTCGTTACTGGTCCATGTTATTCCAAATATTGATGGACAACAATTCAGGATACTTTAATCTTTCTTCACCCATGTTTCCATTGAGGACCTATATCATTACCCCAAGGTAAATAAATCTACATCAAGTATGTGTACTGGTTGAGGTGAATCTTGAGGCTTTTTATTCTGATATTTGCAACTTCTTTGTTCTTTCAAGTCTTCTACTAGAGTCCAGGACATAGCAACAGCCAGCTAAACTTAAGGCCCTAGATTTCTGCTTTCCAGACAACAGAACGTGTTTCACTTCAGAAACATAAGCATATACGGCCAATGATTCATATTCTAAACTTGAGAGATACAATATCATTTTCCGAAGAAATTATAGGACAATGATGGTTACCGAAGTTGTTAACATTAACTTACCCACCAAGTTTTCATCTTATGTGAATAACTTAGAGGGTAAACCTTTGTGCAACTGCTTTTTCTTCCTGTTGTAGTTTGGCGAGGACAGCCACTTCCCCCCTCTCCTCCCCCCCCCCCCCCCAAATAATATGTTTTAGGTGTGAACCATGAGACTTGAATTGAGAGTCTTTGAAAAAATGGTATGGTAGTTTCCAGGTCAAAAGTTCATGCTATGAAGTATTCTTCCTCCTAAAACCCCTATCTGATGGATCCTTGTCACCTTGTTTAGTATACATTAGGCTTCCCTCCATATATAAATTTGCATCGGATCCTTTTGTGTATGTGGTTCTAATTCCTCTTCTTTGTACTTTGTCATTATTCAACAGATCACCCAAAGCAACCCCCTCAGAGAGAAGAGTTCAGTGACTGGCCTCATGGGCTACTAACTATTGGAACATTTGGTACCAATGATCTTAAAGACCAAGCCAATAATTCCGAGATTCAAACTGCCACTGATGAGAAAGACCAACAGCAGAATCCCACCTCCGCCTCATCTCCAGACTTGTCAGAGTTCACCCCAGAAGAGGTTGGATTATTGCAAAAGGAATTGACAAAGCTTTTGAAGCGAAAATCAGTCAAACAAGAGGAGGAAAACCATGATCTTCCTTTGGACAGATTTCTTAACTGCCCATCGAGCCTGGAGGTCAGCCGAAGGATCTCAAATGCTGTTTGCACTGATCCCGAGAACAAGGAAGATGATCTTGAACGCACCATAAGTGTGATCATCGGTAAATGCAAAGAGGTCCGAGCAGAGAAGACTAAGAATGCAATTGGGAAAAAATCCGTCTCTTTCCTCCTCAAAAAGATGTTTGTTTGCGCTAATGGGTTTTCGCCTGCTCCTAGCTTGAGAGATACCCTCCAAGAGTCCAGAATGGAGAAGGTATGTTCCTCAGGCAGTTTGAGTACATTTTCTATGGATTTCAATTTTCATCTAAAACTGCTCACCAATTTGGTGGTTCCTTAAAGTCTTATTTACTTAAAAGCTTTTCTGATTGCCTTGTACACAGTTATTGCGCACCATCCTTCATAAGAAGATAAACCCCCAAGCTTCTTCTCGTACATCATCGATGAAAAGATATCTTGAAGATAAATACAACTCAAGGAAGAGAAATGATAATGACGAGGAAACAGAGGAGAGACCAAGGGCAAGCGAGGCATGTAAATGGGACAAGACGGATTCTGACTGTAAGTCTGATGAAATTGCATTGTCATTCTTATTTGTAAAACTGCCATGTACAAGTCATAATCAAAGTGACGAACATGCCTTTGATGGATTTTGTTCTTGTTTTTTGCAGATATTGTTCTAGAGATTTAGCTTGGGGTCACCTATAGAGAGATTTTATTATAAAGGTAAGAAACAATCAAATTTTCAGCCTACCTTAAAATGAAATCCTGATTGATATAATCCGTTGGCGCTTTAATTGGTTTTATGTCTAACTTGATGCTATAATCTATCTTTGCAGATTCAAATATATGTATTCATACGCCTTTTTGTGTTCAATAACTGTTGGAGAAATCAGCTCAGAAAAATTGAAACAAGCATTGGTACATCAAACAGACCTCAGATTAAACCATGATCCAGTTGAAGCAGTGTCTGTCTTTTTTGTGAAACGGGGGAGGACTTGCCCGTTTTTTTTTCATGGTTGTATCTGGTGATACAGAGCAACTCATGTTATGTAACATGCTGTATTCGAACCATCAAGGCTGGAGAGTCAAAATTTTCTCTTCCTTTTTCTTTTCTCCTCCTTTTTGTTTTTAAATGGAAGCCTTTCTCTCTTTCATTTTTACCTCCTATTGTTACTGCTGTTAATTTGTAAGATAATGTAACCTAGTGCAAATAATGTTATAGTGAGGAAAGTTTGGAATATCATTTGACGGTGTAGTGGCAACTTTGTTGCTCTTCATCATTCCATTGCTGGAAATCATCTGTGAATACTACTTATGATCATCTCTGTCACTTATTAGAATGTATGGATTACGGGGGTGTGGATCCTCTGCGGGTTGAATTCCCCATATTCCCTTGTAAGGGGGGGGGGGGGTTGGAGTTAGAGAGTTTGGGGAAGAGAGAGGGGAGACAACAGAGGATCCATGCCCGGATTACGGTGGTTAGAAGGGATTTTTATTTGTGTCGTTGACTAATCAACGTGACAACAAATTGAACAAAACTTTCCGGGACAAAAAAAAAGACAGTTTTTTTTTTTTGAGTGAAAAAAGACAAAGTTAATACTTAAATATATTCACGTTTATATTTAAAAAATAATAGAGAAAGAAATGAATTAGACTGCCATAACACTACGCTAACTTTATAAGGCTTTATAATGTGATGGTTGTAGCAACAATTCTTGTAGAAAATCGTCCCACGTACGATAACAATGACAGTATGCTTGATCATGTACCTACAAAATCTTAAAAACTTGACAACTAGAGTCTAGAAAGTTACATTCCAAATAGTCCATGATCTTACTAGAGTATTATGATTTTGCCAAGAACTGTTTTTTGCACCTCATTTTACTATTTTAGTTGAGTTTTGTGGAACTTGGGTTTGTTCACCTCAACTAAAGCAAGGATATACTAGTAAAACCTGAGAGTGAGATCAATCCAACCAAGAGCCATGCTCGATCTTTGAACTAGTCCATGTACATAGCCCATGGGCTTTTCATCTCCCCCACACAACCGGAAAGGAAACGCTAGAGGAACAAGAACTGATGAGTGATAAGGAACTCAAAAAGTCAAAACAGTCCCATTTATTTTCTCTTTTTCTTTTTCTGCCCAGCAAATTATCACCATAAAACCCAAAAATAACATCTTGTCAATGGCTTTTTATTGGAGGTTTTAGTAGGAGGGTTTTTTTTGCCAGTAGAGGATTATAAGGTCATCTTCAACAAATCACAATTGAGAGATCTTTAATTATTATTAGTGTTTTGTCTGTTATATCTTCTATTGAAAGCAAGGGAATTGCTGATTTTCTGTTACATCAAAAAGAAAAACTTAGAGCTGCTAATGTAAATTGTATTGTCTTTCAAGTGAAGAATATATCCATTTCTGGGTGATTTTGTTGGTTGAAGAACTCAAATCCAATGTCGTGGGCTGGTCCAGAAGATCTCTACCTTTCGACGTCTCTCGCCAGCTATCTTGACAGTCTGCTCTCTCTCTATCTATCTCTCGCTCTCTCTCTCCCTTCTATTTGGATTAATTCATATTGTAACTTCCTGATTGATCTTTGTTCATCAAATAATAGTGACTTTCATGTGTTTGGTTTGCATTTTTCCATTTTTCTTCTTCTTTTTGTTTGGTGTGGTGTTTTTAGGAACTGGGTTTTAGTTATCTGATTAAAACTTCCTGTCTTTCTAATGTTTGAGGATGTTTGATTTAAGACTTCAATTTTTGGGGCATTTGTGATGTGGGGTTGATAAAGATTTGACTATGTTGGGTCTGGATTATTGGTGTGCTTTTCTATTCTGGGAGGTTGAATTATTGTGTTAGGCAGAGTAATGGTTGAGCTTGATTGAACATGGAGGTCCAATTGGACATTGGGAAAGTGAAAGAGAAAGTGAAGGGAATGGAATGGAACAGCCAAGGGTGGAAGCTTATTAGATGTGATATAACGCTTATGCACTTCAGTTTATACTCCTTGAGAATATCTAGGTCTGAGCTTGGATCCCAACCCTACCTGATTTTTTTACCTTGAATCCTTGCAAAATAGATAATTTGCCTGGTCAGTGCATAGAATGCATTGTTCCTATCAGCCTCTTCATCCATTGACATGATTAAGTTGATTTTAGGTGGGTAAACAAATGCTAGTATGTGATTTACGTAAAGCACAGGATGAAGGTTCAGTTGAGTTTAGATGCCAAGCAAGATCACATTTTGCTGCAGTCCCATTTAGCGTAGTGTAATTGAGCATATAGTTTGGGTAGGACAAAGTTGTATGTTGGAAGGTTCTGGTGGATCTTGGAGGAGGACCAAATATTAAAGTTTTAGTTCAAAACTCATTAGAGTAGGATATAGATGATCGGTGAATATTGTTTGTGACATTGATATTGGTATCTCTTAGAACACATACGTCACTGATACACATAATATGTCCATTTCCCTCTCTTATAGCTCCCTTTTCATTATAGGTTGTGTTTGTTAGCAATCAACATTTGTTTACAGTTTTCACTCATACTGAAGGAAAGATGTTACTGGCTGCTGCAAATCAGCAACTGTTTCTTTTGCCCTTTTTTCTGATATTTAAGCGTTGTTTGATTATAAGTCTTGTTATTCTAGAGCTGTTATTCTCAATTTTGAGTTATAATCCTTTCCTTGTACAAAACAAAATAAAATCATGGACAAGATTGGGCGATTGGGAGATTTAAGATTTGGTCCCTGTTGGGGAGTTGGGGACTACCATCACTAAGTGATTTTAGGCCCGGGCTACTATTCAGTGAATTCTCGCAGAGTACATATGACTTGTAAAGACAACAACAACAACATTACCCCAGTGCCTCCAAAGAGGCTCCCGCCTAGGCAGGGTAAGGGGGGGTCGGTTGTACGCAGCCTTACCCCTGTGAGAGTCTCACAGAGAGGCTGTTTCCGTTTGACCCGAGATCCGAAGTGCGACGACCATCGGCAACTTCACAATAAATAAGAAGTGCTGATAGTTTTATGAGCCATTTTGCTTTAGTCCATATATTCCAAAGCCAAAAAGTAGTGAAGCTTTTGGCTGACTTGTAAAGACATTGCTTATATATCTTTATGTCCCGTTGTTTGGTTTTAATTTTCGTCATTTCAATTCCAGAATAACTATATGTTCAATGAATTTCCATTGCTGGTACTGGTAGTATGTAATGCCAAATTGCTTAGCTGCCTTTGTTCTCAGCCTCTATTTTTGGACCTCCTCTGTCTTCTAATTGTTTGCTCGTTATACAGGAAAGATTCTTGTATTACTGCGTGATGGGAGAAAACTCTTAGGGACACTTTGTTCATTTGATCAATTTGGTACCTCTCTGCCAAATTCTTGTTGTTGCTTATTCTGTTCACGACTTCACGTTCATTCTGTGATTCCAAGCTGAGGATTGTTTTATATCTTCGTTGCAGCAAATGCTGTTCTTGAAGGTGCATGTGAAAGAGTCATTGTTGGTGAGCTTTATTGCGACATCCCACTAGGTTTATATGTGATTCGTGGGGAGAATGTGGTCTTGATTGGTGAATTGGTATGTTGCTGATAGGCTGTTGATTGGCTTTCTCACATTTTCTCCAAGTGCCTGACTCCCTGCTTTTGTTAATATTCTATATGAATGGTTAGGATTCGGAAAAAGTGGATCTTCCTGCTCATATGACCCGCGTGTCAATCTCTGAGATCAGAAAGGTAGATGCTAATGAGCAGACACTCTTTTAATGCCTTTTACCTTCAGAATTGCACATCTCTAACTCTGATCTATATGAGCATTTTGTAATATTTATGATAGTCAATCCATGCTGTGGTGCTGATATACTTTTTCTCACTCTTTGTTTTCCTCTTTGTGACATCTGTCCTGTAGTTTCCGTATGACCCGTTCCTCATCCCCCTTCATTTCCCCCTTATTTCATATACTTCTTTTTCCTGTTTATTGCATTAGATGGTACTTAGATGTTAGGACTTTTATACATGAATTTGACAATTCGTAGTGTTGGAAAGTCTATGTCTAGCGTCTAAACAAGAAAAGCTTCAAAGCACCTTTTTTCAGAAGATATTTCACATTCTTGGCGGTAGAAATTTAGTTATTCATCCATTTGTACATAATCTGGCAATAAACCAATTTGAGGGATATTTGTAGAGAGATGTAGGTTTTTCTTCAGACGGCCATATACTTATGCTCCCTTAGTCTTCACATCGAGGATCATATGGACTGCCTATCCTGGAAAGCGAAGTGGTCATTCTGGTCCAAATGCTGCAGCTAGGTAACACTCCCTTAGTCCTCTACCCACCCCCACCCCCACCCCCACCCCTTTTGTGCAGGAGTGTTACCTAGCAATTGGACTAAATCATCCACTTTTAGATTAGTTGCTTAATTTCATCAGAAGCAATCTATTGATATCCTATGCCTCAAAAACATATTTTCTAACTTTATATGGTTTGGATACTTTGGAGTCAAAGAAGTCCATGAAAGAGGTCTGTATGAGAAAGTTGCGGAGTAAAAATGACCCAAAACACAAGGCAGGCTGTTTATCTTGGGAAGGAGGTAGACGCAGACTTGTAATACTGGTTATTTCATGCTTTCTTGATTTATTTTCTGTAATTTATACATTCTTCTTTATGTGAATCTGTGGAATCCTTTGCTCTTTTTGAATATGTGAATATCTGATTGCTTTGCTGCAGTTGACATTCATTATGAAAACTGCCAACAATTTTATTGTCATGTGAACAAACTGTATAACATTATCTGGAACTTCAACTTTATTCTTTCCCTTTTCCAGGCACAGAAAGCAGAGAGAGACGCCTGCGATCTTAAAGGTTTAATGAGGAAAAGGATGGAATTCCTTGATATGGACTGAAACATCTTAGTGAAGGTCAGTGATTGGATATGCTGAATCAGGAACATGACACGTTCCCTGCTAATGTTATGGTGATATCGTTGATGTTGAATAGGATAAATGCTGGTTGATATTTGTCTCTTTAGTTCTTGGCCTCTTGATTTCCCGAATATATAGACTTAATGTATGCATCATGGAGTTATCGAGCATGGTTTAGAAGGACACCTTTTTGTGGTTCTTCTCATTGCTTGGAAAATCTAGTGCCCGTTTTTCTCACTTGCTAGGTATTTGTCCAAGTGCTGTGAGATACGGATCCATTGTACAACTTTGTGCAATAATGAACAATCAGAAATGGCTGTTTTCATATGCCAAGTTGATCACTGAACCTGCAATCTATTTTGTTTTCTTTTCATTTCAGTTGGTCCTGCTCTTAACTACCAAACTAGCATCGAGTATCGTTGAGGTTTTTCACAGCTTTGGAACCTCAAATCTCAATGTTAGTGAGGCAGCATAAAGGTTTCAAAATGGTCCAATATATCGTGATTCGAAATTTTATACCAATGTCATTGGTTTTCTTTGTCATGTGAATTTCATTGGCAAAATCTTCCCTTTGGAGAGTGAAACTCGTGACATTTTGAATGCATGCCTTGAATGTCAACCAAAAGAGTTGGCACTCTCGGCGGTGTCAAACGTGACAGTACTGAATGCAATCTATACCCCATTCACCAGTTCACACTGCCAAATACTACTGAAACATAGAGGGTGGTAGCATATAGTACACGTTTTCTGGGTTCAAGTAGCATAGTATAACACAGTATATAAGTTCCCATGAATCTATTATTCTAGACCTGACAACACCGACAGTCCGAGGAAGATGATCTCGTTCCTCTCCTCCATTTCCTTTTAAGATAAGTTAGAATGAGGGAGTTTTTCTCAAAAGCAAAAAAAAAAAAAAAAAATAAAAATAAAAAATAAAATGAGGGAGTGGTGAGGAAATCACGAATAATTTTAGTAGTCTTAGGTTTTGTTTGGCAAAATTAGCTATAGCCTAAATCTATAGCTGCCAAATGTTAATAAAGGAAATAAATTAGTATAAAACTGTTAAAAATTGCTGCGAAATGCTAATAAACTAGTTGTAGCTATAACTGTAAGTGAAAGTTTGCAGGGAAACTGTTTGGTAGCAGAGACTAAAAAACACTAGTTGCAAATTTCAAGTTTTAGCTTTTATTTAAAAATTAATTGTTTATGCCAAACATAACGATTAAAAATTAATTGTTTATGCCAAGTTTTAGCTTGAAATTCTGTAGTCGAAAATAATTGTAATTGTGTATGAGATCACTTGTTACCTACTACGAAATAGTATTATTTTATGCAACTATAACTAGCCATTTAATCACCATACAACTTTTTCCAGAACTCATCCTTATTTCATTCCCCATATAAAATAAGTGGAATTTTAATCCTCTCATTCACTCTCATTTCAAACTCTAAAATGTTAGTACTACTTATAACCTCATTAATCAAGATTCACCAAAAAGGGAGAGGTTCTTGGACCGCATCACACACGATCACACCCTCCTCTCTCACCTATTTTTCTTACTTTATTATTATTTATAGTCCACTGAATTTTCTGCTCCGAGTCTTCGAAGGAGTGTTCACTACTAGGCAGCACAGTTTCTGCTTTGGCTACTAGTAGTATTCCTACTACTTTGCTTGCTCTTCAGCAGATCCACAGACCTTCCACTATTTTCTCTCTCCTCTTTCTCAATGGCGGTGAAGCTGACTACAATGGCAGCTTCATCAACTCTAATGGCGCTTTTAGTTCTATATCTGTTAATCTCCATTGAAGCGTCGGTGCACGAATACAACGCTCAGAAATTCATAACCAAGGGCAATTCCTTTGTTGTCCATGGCGGTAGCGAAGGAATATACGCCTCTTCTCTCTCCTCTCCTACTGATTCACCTCGCGATTCTTTCATTCGGTGATTTTCTCTCTCTCTCTCTCTCTCTCTCTCTCTCTCTTTCTCTTTATATTTCTCTCATTTCATATTTAGAAGTAATTTTGCTGAGATATGATTGATTGATTAATTGAATAATTGATTCTAGGTCAATTTGTCGTTGTAGTTTGTGTATTGGTGGAATTGTAGCTAATTGTCGGTGCTTTGTTTCCTTTCAGAAAAGGAAAATTTTAAAATAAACTTGTCGGTGCTTTGTTAGCTGAGAGAGTGGGATCTGATTTTTTATATAGTGGAGTTCAAGTTTTAGTGTTGTGGAAAATTCAGCATTTGCTTGACTTGTTTGTTGCAATAGGAGATGTATGATAAAAATGCTGTCGATTTTTAGTTCAGTGTTTTATGGTATTGGGCTTATTGGTGCTATGTTGGCTGAAAGAGTGGGATCTGATTATATGACAGTGTAGTTCTAGTTTGATATGAAGAAAATGCAGCATTGCCAAAAGGAAAAAAAGATAGTAATTGACCTAACGTGAGTTATGATTAGGAGCTTTGGAAAAGAATGGGAGCTTCTGTATGAATGTAGTATGTAAGTTTTGATACTTTGTAAACCTGCAAAAGAGGTGGAGAACTATTAAGATTAGGCTGAGTGTGAGGTGTGGAGGAACCAATATATGGCTAGACTTTTGTGATATTGATGAATTAGAGGCCGTTATATCAATTTTGTGAGGTCTTCTATAACAATCTCTATCTTTTCCGCTGTCGAGGCAGAGAAGATACCAACCTAGGTATAGGAGATTGTGGATAACTGAATTAGATTACATATAAACCTAAGAGGTAGAGATCTGTTAGGTTTTGCCCGCTGAGCCTGAGGCATGCAGGAACCGATATATGGCAAAATACTGAAGTTCGTCATGTATTGATGAATTAGAGGCCGTTATATCATTTATAGCCTTATTGGGTTTTCCATAAACCACATAAGAAGAGATTACATACATCTAACCAATCTAACCAATCCAGAGACCATTCTAAACGAGAGCCTCCTGCGCTGGATTGTGGTTGATGCATTGTGTAGTTGGTGGTCTTATTAATATAATGAATTAAAAAGTCAGATTATTGTCAAACTTGTGAGGTAATTGGTAAGTTTAGGGGAAAATAAAACTACAGACAATATTTACAAGTTCAACTTTTAAAAATTGATCTTATTAGAGGATTGTTGGTCCTGGGAAAGGTCAAGATTGGCATAAATCCTACAAGACCCTGCTTTATAATCCAATAATAAAAGTAATGAATAATGTGATCAATTCTTGCTCATTATGTAGGTCAGAAATGTGTCTGAAGATCTGGTCTGCTAATTACATGTGCAAAAGTTGAAGGTTTTGATTGACCTAACTTTAAAGTGTTGTACTTTAATTATATCCATTATGCCTACACATTTCCTATGTTGTATTGGGTCCATGCAACCTAGCATTGTCTGATAAGATTTCTCTATATGAATCTTGATAATTGTTTTCTCATCCTATTAGTTGGTAAATACGTGCTTACTCATTTTATGTGGTTTTTAAAATCCAGGTTTGAGAGAGTTAGAGTTCGAAGGCCCAAAGACTCTTCTAACTCTAGCTCAAGGGTCCATGCCATCATGTTTGAGGTAGATGATAGAGAAACTATAGGTGGTTCAGCATATGGAGGTCAGAGAGCTGTTTGCTGCTCGCCAGACCTCGCAAAACTTGGTGCATGTAAACAAGGAGAAGTTATCCACCGACAGTCCACCAAAAATCCCGGTTGGCCGCAAGTTTTTGGTGTCTCATTTGAGGTTGATGAATCAGAAGCAACATTCCAATCTAGATCAATACAGATTACGAAAACTGGGATGTACAACTTATACTTCATTCATTGTGATCCAAGTCTTAAGGATGTGGTTGTGGAGGGGAAAACCATATGGAAAAACCCTACAGGTTACTTACCAGGTAGAATGGCTCCTCTGATGAAGTTCTATGGCTTTATGTCTCTTGCCTTCGTGATACTTGGGATTTTTTGGTTCTCCCAATATGCAAGATTTTGGAGAGAGGTTCTTCCGGTTCAGAACTGTATAACACTAGTCATAACATTGGGCATGTTTGAGATGGCCCTTTGGTACTTTGACTATGCTGAATTCAATGAAACTGGAGTAAGACCAACCGGGATTACTGTATGGGCAGTAACTTTTGGCACCATCAAGCGTACTTTTTCTCGCTTGATCATCCTTATGGTTTCAATGGGATATGGAGTCGTTAGACCTACTCTTGGTGGTATCACATCGAAGGTTATTATGCTTGGAGGAACCTTCTTTGTTGCATCAGAGGTCCTTGAAATGGTAGAAAATGTTGGTACTATAAGCGATCTTTCGGGAAAAACTAGACTGTTTTTGGTTCTCCCAGTGGCATTGTTGGACGCTTTCTTCATTTTATGGATATTCAACTCCCTTTCCGCTACTTTGAGTAAACTTCAGGTACATGTTCCTGCTATCAAGTTTTGTAGTTTCTGCCTATATGACTGTCCATCTGTAGTTACTCTGTTTTTTCTATACCACGTAGGCAAATACAATCTAATCATTAAAGAGTATCTGGGCAGGGTGTTGGTTTAGGCACCCAGTGTGCATACTGCCTAACATTTAGGAAATTATGACATGGATGTACATTGTACACAAAATAGCTGCATTTATCACTTTAATGATGGTTTGGACGTTTATTACTAAAGAGGGGATATTTTAACAGCAGAATAAGGTATGCAGCATATTGCGGCACTTTGTCATAGTGAACAGGATGTTGCCGTAGCACTTGGGAGTATGCAAGATGCATTATAACTTGTCATCTGACCATAGGGAGTTCATGCAATGTTTTGAAGTTTTTGACGTCAAAAGTGTTCACTTGATTTATTTATATCCAAGTAATGTACTAATAATATGCAAAAGTCGAAAGTAAGCTCCAAGCGCATAGAGAACAAGACAATCTTCCTTCATAGCCCCCCCCCCCTCTTTCCCCCTGCAAAGTCTGTCTCCTATAGACCAAGTTCTGGGTGTTGTTGAGAACAACTAATCTCTAAGAAGATTCAGCAGAATCATCAGTCATTGTCCCCTTCACCCTTTGGATCTCATTTTGTTTTCATCCGCTCTCCCCTTCCCTGACATCACATGGTGATCATTTGTATCTGATGGAGAGCAATTTTGACTGGAAGTACGTGGTTTCATTTTGCATTGCGATAAAGAACACTTGAAAATAATTGTTAAGCAGGGAACAGCTTTGTCACTGGATCATGTTGTGCTTACTTATCTTAGGGGAAAGTGCTGCTTATAGTGGGCTGTTTCCCCAACAGAGTTTTTTCAAATGGATTAGAGCATAACAACATTGTTTCTGTTATCAAGCACACAATCTTGATTTATGGCTTCTGAATAGATTTTGTTTGATCTTTTGTTGTTTTACCCAGGCTCGTCGCATGATGGCTAAACTGGATATTTACAGGAAGTTCACTAATGCTTTGGCAGTAGCCATTATTGTATCTGTTGGTTGGATATGCTATGAGGTACAGTACTGATTACAACTTCCCCTATTTTCTGTCGGGTATTTTAAGTTCATCCATGAGATACTAGGTATCACGAGTACGAGTACACGGATACGGGACATGGGGCACGGCAATTCTCAAAATCCCGGATACGTGGACACGTCAAAGAAAGCACTAAATCTAAAAAAATATGAAAGAAAACAGAAAATGATATTCCCACATGTAGTAATTGTGCCTTGAAAAAGAGTGAACAGTGAAGACATAGAGAGAGAACTAGAAGAAGCGCCGGCAGAATGGAGGAATTTTAGGGTTTAGAAAAAGTTTTAGAACGAGAGAACCAGACGAAGTGTCCCAAGTGTCCAAGGCGTGTCAAAGTGTCCAATACGTTTGGACACGGGACACGGCACCCATATGGAGTGTCCGTGCTTCCTAGATGAGATACCCTTTTTTTAAACAAGATAGTCATATGTATTCGGCTTGAAGTGAAGAGAGCACGAGCTGCAAGGAGTAAGTTTCAGTTTGAGCTATGAGTTAACTATTGCTGCCTTTGACTAGCATATTCATGCTGTCTGGATGAGAAAACTTCATTGAGTAATGACCAAGGAGAGGAAAGGATGAATTTGTGGTTAAGCTGCGTCAATTTAGCAAGTAGCTACTAAATGCTACCAAGTAACACCACCCTTCCAAATGGAGTAATTTTGATTAAAAGCCTTCAGTGGCATAGGTGACATTCATTTGGGGCACTGGAAGGTACTATTTATTCAAAAATCAACATAAGGACATGGCTAGAGTAATGTTTAGAATGTTACAAAGTAGATCTACATTGTTTTCTACATTTGGGTGAAATACATGAAACACATTGTTTTGCCACTTCTTCCCTATTCTCTTTATCATCTGATATACAGTAATATGATCCTTGAATTTTGTATTTGCAGCTATATTTCAAGTCAAATGATGTATACAATGAGCACTGGCAGAATGCATGGATCATTCCAGCTTTCTGGCAGGTTCTATCTTTCTCCGTCCTCTGTGTGATCTGCATCCTCTGGGCACCTTCACAGAACTCTACGAGGTAAAAGCTGGGGTCTTATGCCTTCCATAGTTTTATTTCCTCACTTGCGTATTTCTTTTACTTCCAAACGGTGCTTCATCCTTGATAAAGGCTATGAGTTTCAAGCAATGCTTCTAGATTCTGCAGTTAAATTTTAGATGCATACTTAATAGTTTTATAGTTTCTTGGAGTTGGCTGCAAGTCTACTCCTGCACCGTTTCATTAGAAATCATTACTAAGAGGTAAGTTTGATATCACGCAAGTGTTGAGGTTGGAGTATTCACAGTATTGCATTTGGTGACAGTTGACATAAGCTGTCTACCACAGGCTATGAAATGAATTTGAAGTGAATTTTGTACAAGTAAGCTCCCAAGGAAACAGAAAAAGTGTCGCAAAGATCCATAGATGCAGTTGTACTAATTGAAGTGCTATTTGTGCTTCTACATCCATCATTAAGGGCAATGTTCTGTTAACCATCTAGAGTGAATGCAGTGGAGCAGTGACCTGTGTCACTGTGTGCTCCCTTAGTTGACAGCATATTGTCCACTTTTTTATTTTATCAGCATCTGGTGATAAGTTCAATTCATAAATTTTGTGCATTGTAAGCTGTTAGCAAAATCAAGGTAATATTAATGATGAGTACCAACAACGCATCATTTACGTAATTATGTTCGTTACTCACAGCAGCATTTTCATTTTCAACAGGTATGCCTACTCAGGAGATGAAGATTTTGACAGAGATGACACCTTAACACTTATAAAGCCAGCCCCTATGCCTTTAAATGATATTCGTAGCCCCGCTAGTGCCCAGCCATTGCAGAGTAGCAACGACAGCAGTGACCCAGAAGAAGAGAAGACTGCATGAATTTTTGAACTCCTGAAAGTTTCGATAATCAGACCACTTCTACAGCTTGTCCCCTTCTAATTGGAAAATACCATCAACCTCTGCTGCTGTGTTCAGGGCTTATTTTGTGAAGCTATGTGATTTCAAAGATTTACCTGGCAGCATTGCATCAAAGATGGTGCCAGGGGGGATCATTGCGAGAGCGATCTCTTTGTTTGTTTAGCCTCTTGTAGCGGTCATTTCTGTGTATTGGTTCCCTCCAGAAACTATAGGTTTAATTTTAGCCTTCTTTAGTCTGAAGTTAGTAGCTAGGTAGAGTAAACTTTTTATTCTACAATACATATAAATTTGTGGCGTTCATATCCTTTCGTTTCTTTTTCCATTTTGACAGCACTGATTCGTCTCATCAAGTCATCATCTCTCTGAGCTCATTCTTTGCCACACCATCTAGCCCGTCTTTGCACGAGCTCGATCAATTACTAGTATGACATATATATTTCCTACATTGCATGGAAAAAATTATTATTCAGTTCTTACATAAAGAAAACTCATTATTGAACAGGAATGACACAACTAATTAAAGAGCCAAGCCATTGATTTCAACCCAAATAGGCGGGGTGACTCTACATAGGCTTGAAGGACCTTGATAAGGAGGTGGGTCGATAACTTTGTCTTGCTCCACATCATAGACCCCAATGTCACTTCCCCCTAGATTGGGGCAATAACATTCGTCATTATCATCGGTAAAATAGATGCAATTGGGCTTACAGCCACGTTCATCGTCATATGAGGACGCCGCTACAGAGAAGGTAGAATTGTAGCCCATAAAGATAGCCTTATTCCCCAAGTTCTTTATCTGTTTGCACTCTAGAGTGTCAACATCAAACTCATATACCCAACATCGCACGGTCCCATATTTTCGTTGTCGACAATCCGGACCATCAGGTTCTGAATTACCAGAGTCCGACTTATCAGGTTCCGAATTATCAGAGTCCGAATTATCAGGTTCCAAATTATCAGGTTCCGAATTATCAAGTTCCGTCTTATCATGAATAAGGACTGCCCTGAAGATTATCAGCAACGTCGTCAATCCCCATTCCTGCAGATAAATCGGCGAGAAATCGAAACTGCCTTCAGGTATTTGGACTTTCTCGCTCAAGTCGGCCACCATCCTTGGCGGATGGTCATATTTATTGCTTCCCAAGGCAAAAACTTGCTTTCGATCATTGATGGTGTAGCATTCTCCTCGGAAAAAACACACGTTTTCGGAGAAAAGCATCTCATGAAATTCGGGCTTCGTCCATCTTTCCTCTCCATATCTCCAAAAGGCTAGCCTCGTGTTGGCCTCACATATCATGCAAACCTCTAGATCATCATCATTATCATTAGATTCACTGGATGGGCTCTTTGATAAGAAGAATTTTCGAAACACTATTGAGTAACTCCCAGACCACCACTCACAGTTAATATTATCATCAAATAGATCAAACGGAACAGTAGGCAGCTTGATCACCTTGCCAGAAAAAGGGTTGAAAAGGGTAATCTTTCGGTTCCATTGAGTCACCGAGATTAGCCAGCCACGCGACGACAAGTACCTCCGGTTGTAGTCGTCGATGCCTTTGAATTCGTTGTTATGGTCGTCATGATCGTCATTCCTAAGGACAGCAGGAGGGAGATCGATTTTGCGGATCTTGCGGTTGACGAGGCTGTAATATCTGCTGTATGGACTTCGGGGATCATCAGCGAGCATGAGCAAAGGAGGCTGCCAACTCTTGGTCTTGTAAGAATTGCGATTCCTTCCATGCTAATCTACAACGGGAACAAACCTGGCTAAATATTTCACAATCTTCATAGAAATCTACATGTCCAACAATCTCCTGTGCAATGTCTCTTAGAATCTCACCCCAATTTGTCATTGAGATTAACTTGTGTGCGGGGCTAATACTTACTCCTTAACGATTTTGTCACTCCTCTGAAACCTAAATAAAACTATTGGGTCAAAATTTGTGGTATAACATAAAACTAGAAGCTCAAACCAGGTTTTATAGCCTTTAAAAAGCAGATCGCATATTCCTATTCAGAATAGGAAAAGCTGATTCGTAGTAGTAGCAAGTTGGGAAACTTTCCAGTTACTTCGCATATTCCTATTCACAAGCAAAGCTGTTGTCCGTCCAGTCGTGGGAAGTTGTTAGACTTTCCAATCACTCTACTTCGTTGTGGGACTTTCCCAATTACGTTTCCTTCCAAACATTGTAAAACTCTATGTCCCCTTTTCCTAGAAACTAGGTGTGTTTATATATTACGGTAAATTAATATGGACTAGGTGGATGTCTGTGCGTTGTACAGACCGTGATTATATACAATGAAATTAAAATTAAAGTGTAATTGTCACTTCTAAAAAAATATTTGTAATATATGGATAAATATTAACATAATCCATTTAATATCATGAATCCCATATAATAAGATTACTAATACTTTATAAGGGGCATCTTATATAATTCAAACTCTTATCAACAATTTTAATTAATTTTTAATTAACTCACCCCGCACAATATGTTTTCAGTAATCGGATTTTTCCAAAAAAATTTTGCTAGTAAAAAAGAGGGTGCAAGTGAATGGCGACCGAGACACTTCCGATATGTCATATTTAGACTCTCGTGTTTTCAATTTTTCTACCCCATTTTGAATCATTATCTTTTGAGATGTAAAATTTCCCATATCTGAAACATGTAATGAATAGTGATCATTAGCTCACTCAATAATTCAAAGTCTTATTTTGTCAACGTCATTTACCACTATAGTAACGTAATATTCAACTTCAAAGTTTTGATTTTAGTCACCAATCATAGGTTGGTCTAGTAGTGTCAAGGACAAGACTTTGGTAGGGAGGACCAAAGTTTGATCCCCCACAACTACGATTGGAAGGAGCGCAAAACCTTAACCTCTGGACCAGCTCCGGAATATTGAAAAATATTGACCAATGTTTTGTTACCAAAAAAAAAAGTTTTGATTTTAGTCAGCTCTTGATAGATAAATACGAAAATACCCAATCAATAAAGGAAAAGAAAAACATTGCAAGTAGTAGGCTCAATTGCTAATTTGCTACAACTAGAAGAGAGAATCAAACGTGAAATGTACACTATATGAACAACAGTAGACAGCAAGCAATTGCAATTTGCAAATATCATCAAGCATAAGCAATCTACTATGATAAGCAATCTACCAAGCAGTCCATGATCGCCGCACAAAGCTTTGATCATAAGTTCATTATCCCATTGCATATCAATTACATTGCAGTTTTTACTCTGTTCCAAGAAATTGGTGCTTACTCTCTAAAGACAGAAGCACTGCCGTCTGCCGCCACAGTAACGAGAAAGCCTACTATAGCTAGCTCAGTGATGGATGATTGGCTGCCGCTACATCCTCCAATCCACATTTCAAACTAACCCAATCACATAGGAGTACTGTATTTCTAATTCCTCGTGTTCACTTCACGCACATAACAATTCACTACCAAAAGTAGCTCTGGTGGTTGAGATTATCATCCCACAACCATGAGTATAAGGGTTCGCCTTACTCGATGCAACCCCGTGACAAAATGTTACGAGATCAATCAATAACTACTAAGCATTTCGCTTCAGAAGAGAGAACAAATCAAATTCGATGAGAGAAAAAAATAGGAGCATGATATTAAACTCTGTAGTTTCAAATGTCTGACAATGAGAGACAATTGGGAGAAAACAAAAGATAGAGAGCTAGATAAATAGAAGAACAACTAAAACAAGAACAATAGATGAAAGCACAAAACACTTGACAAAAAAAAAAAAAAAAAAAAAAACAACCAAAACTGAAGACCTGCAAAAGCAAGCACCTGAATACACTCAACGCCTATCGGTTTTTCCAGTACCGCGTTTCCCAGAGAACAGATGTTTGGGTTTGAGATTAACAATTACCCTATCTCCTTCTCCCTTACGAGCATCCAAGTTCCTCTTCTTGGAAGATTTCCTGGCAATATTAATAGCCTTGACCTTCTGGGCAGAGTCCTTGAATCCTTCTCCTGGGACCACTTCACCTGGCGGTCGTGACTTCGACCTCGACTTTGACCTCGATCTAGAAAGTGCACGCAGCTTCTTGTGATATTGCTGACCATCTGTATCCATCGCATCACCCTCTCCCACAACATCAGGTGACCTCTGCCTCTTCCGACCCCTTGACGTGCTACGAGCTCTGTTCATCGCTGCAGAAGGATCAAGACCCAAAACTGATAGTTGTCTCCCCATTCTTTCAGTTGTGAACTGCTTATCCTTGTCATGTTTCCTTGGCACTCTAGGTTTGTTCCCTGCAGTGCTTTTCTTCATCCTGTGTTGCTGGATGAGTAAGCTTTTTGTTCTCTTGATTACTGTCAGCGCCTCTTTCTCAGCTGCTGATAGCTGCTCAATGTCCATCTCAAAGTCCTCCTCAGCCTCATCTGCAAGACGCATACCCTCTTCTCTCTCCAGCTCTTCAAGCCTATGCAGAATATCAGGATCGACAAAATCATAAACATTGTGCCCATCAAGAATTTCTGGCATGATATCTTCTTTCCATTCATCATTTGCCAGGATATAATGCTTTTTCAGGCTAGCAGAGTATACACCCGCACCACCATTCTCTTCCTCCAGTTCCCTCTCAGTCTTCCTCTTTTCTTTCTCCGCTGATTCCTTAGCTTTGGCTTCCAGAACACCTTGTGGGATGCAAGGTGGCCTTTCCTTGTGGTCCCGAGGCTTTGGCATTGCCACATGGAAGCGGTTTAAACAGTCATTAATCTTCTTGGACTTCATCTTCAGTTCCACCCTCTGATCCAATAACCTGTCACAGGCTGCATTCTTCACTGCAATAACCCCTTCCTCACTCAAAGTACTCATGGTTAGAAGAACTCCCTCGTCATTAGTCGCCTCACCTCCTTGTCCCATCACAGTTTTCAGAGCCTCCGATTTCATTTCTGTTATCAGCTTCTTGTCTTCCTCAGAAAGAGCATCAAATGGCTGCAAATCTGTCTTGTTGCACACAATGATCAGTGGCTTATTCATGAAAAGAGACTTGATGCTGTGGAAAAGGGCTGCCTGTTGAGCAATGGTATATCCACATGATCCAGAGATGTCTAGGAAGAAGAGAACTGCTGCTCTCAGATGTGCCAAAGCAGTGATACTGCACATCTCAATGATATTCCTATCTTCGAATGGTCGGTCCAGAATCCCTGGGGTATCGATCACTTGATACCTCAAATACTTGTAATCTGTATGACCAACAAAGAGAGACTTTGTTGTAAATGCATAAGGCTGGACATCCACATCAGCCCTAGTAATCTTATTCATGAACGAACTCTTCCCAACATTTGGGTAACCACAAATCAACATCGTTCTTGTATTTGGGTCAATCGAAGGCAACCTTGCCATGTGCTGCCTAACTTGTTCAAGATAAGCCAAACTAGGACCAACACGCTTGATCACCGTACACATACGACCAAGAGCAGCAACCTTTAAACACTTGCATCTGTAAAGTGTATCACCATACTTCAACAGCTTAACATAATCCTTAGAAATCTTTCCAATCAGATTTCTGGCAGTATTCACTTGCCCAAGCGCAAGCTTGTAGTGATCCTTGTTGTAAAGAACATGAAGGAGATCACCATAAAAAGGATGGATGTCATCAAGCCTAGGGAACTCATCAATGATGGCAGACAGCTTCTCATGAAAATTCTGCTGTGTATATTTCACTTTACGCATATAGAATGATCTAAGGCGAGAGATAGCATAACCCTTGTGCACAACAGTTGGGGTTTGACGTTGTGTCCGAGAAAGAACAATGTCAACCATTTCCTTCCCATTGGGAACAACTGTAATTTTTTTGAGGTTGTACTGCACCATTTTAACCAACTAGTTTCAACCCTGTCAAAAATAAAATTACATTAATTCGACAAAGAACTTCCATTAAAACCACTGAGACATAAGTACATCCAAACAAATAGACAATTACACAATGCATAAGCAAAAACAAAACACAAAAGATCGAAACTTTTTCTAGAATTGGTACACAGTAATATTTAACAAATCTCAGATGGTCTTCTCAACTATAATAAGGTCAGATTCAGCTGTTCTTATTAACAATTCATAGCATCACACAATTACCAATATACTTAATTTGTTCCCTATCACAATCCACAACGACGGGAAAAGAAAAAAAAAAATTAAGCCAAAAAATTAAAATTTATTCCCAAACGCCATAGACCTCAATTACTACTATATACAACTAATTCGTAGCTCGTGAAGTTGCAATTACAACACATTCCAATAAAACAGAGCCATATCTCAAATGTCAAATCCCACACAGAAATAACAAGCCTCACTCAGTATCTAATAAAATGAAAGAAATCACCAGTTTTTACAGATCTAGGCCTCTAGGGGGTATGAAACCTAAAAACCCTAAACCCTGAACTAAACCTAAAACCCTAAACATAAAAATAATACTCATAATAACAAAGGTGTCTATGAATTAATCCATTAATTAGTAACAGAGGGATGATGAAGACTTACCTTAACGCTAATGGTGGATGAAACCTCAGAGAGTGCGGCTAAGAGAGAGAGAGAGAGAGTTAGGGCGTTTACGCCCTCTGAAATGAGAGAGAAGACGAGAGATATTTGTTCACCGACTATATAACCTAACGGGTGGGTCGGGTTAGGGTGTAATATTATAATGGACTTATGGTGGGTTACTATGAGAGGACTGCAAAGGGGCAAGCCCACGGTATTGTGATGAGGCCCAAGATGAGGTCACGTCAAGTTTCGGTTGGGCTCCTTTTGCGAAAGACTTACCCGATCTGAACCTAACCCAAAAACGAGTTAGCGTTGATATTTTTGGCAAATTGTTTAACTAGACGGGTTTAATTAAGGTTGAAATTCCAACCAAAAACATTTCGGGCTAACCCGTTTTGCACTTGCCAATCTCTTTTAGAAAATCTATTACGAGTTTTTTTGTCGATTCAAATAGATCGAGTTAGAATTGAAGTTTTCAATCAATATTTAAATACAAGCTAAACTGATCACGGAGAGATTCAAGATGGTAGCGTGCTTACAACAATCAAAATCCATGATTCATTATTATTAATCCCATTTTGTGTAGACATCATATAGTTGACTCTCCATTGGACTGAGAATGGAAAACCAAAGGCAATTTTATTTCTTCTCTTTTATTTCAGTTTTCTCTCCATCAATCAGTATCATTAAATGTAATGTAATAATCTTGTAAGGCATCAAATGAATGAATTTATATTAAGCGAATCAAATTAATTAATCCAAGGGGCATCTGACGGTGGGCTCACATGTGATTCCATTGTGACAATTTCCTAATTAACATAAAGCAATCTATGGACCACTTTTGACTTCTATGGCCTCATCATTATATTTTTTATTCGTTTTCTTTTATCTTATGGTAATAACATCTCATGCAACATTTACAGAACTTGGATGAATCTCTGGTTCAGGATGTATTCGTGTTGCTTTCTTCACGTCACTGCTTATGACAGACTCTTTTAACTTAAGTATTCAATTAGCTACTTTCACCCTGGTTCTTTTAAAGGTCATTGTTGATTAGCACCAAGCTTGTTTTTATTGAGCTTGGTTGGGTAGCACAATGGCGCACCCTCGGCTCCACGTGTTTCTAACAATAATCTGGATTCAAGTCTCGTTTTCAACGAAATTGAATGTTACTTTGTCGTTCAAAAAAAGAAAAAGAACAACTTGTTTTTACATTCAAATCATGGCCAATTAGCTAAAGCTACTGTGGAAAGAAATGCAGCAGTATGTTTTTTGACTTAAGCCGCACGTACAGCTCAAAGTTTCAAACGACATTATTATTGTATGAGTCCTTATGCTGACAATTATGGATGTGTAGCCAATTAACTACAGGCACAGCAAAAAGGACCAATAAAAAGATGTGTACAATCTAGAATAAAAGTCTAGAAGTTAAAATCAAAGTTGAATTCTATCATGCTAAACCATATAAATCTCTGTAAACTTTACGCATGAGTAAGAAAAAGATGAGTACAAAATTTTTATTTGAGTTCCTAATTATGAATGACGTGTTGGTGTTTATGAATGGGTTAACGAGATTCTCAGCAAATTATAAATAATAACATTAAAAAGATATATGTGGGTGGTGGACTTAATAGTGGACAATATAAAGCACCATGACATGATTCTGAATGCATTTTAAGCATATATCTCTGTTATTACATTGCAATGTACTGTAATGTATTCGGTATTTAGGTCCTTGGGTTGATGATCTCAGGATGCATTAGCAAACAACACAGATAAAGGTGTGTTCTTTTCCCCCTACTCAGCAATTGGTTCGATTCAACGAGTGGAGTTCATTCAACGATGTACGAGTACTTTTTTTCTCACATAAAACTATTCGGTTCAATTCTTAACTAATTGAAGTGATTACTTTCTTCTGCATCTCAAACCATAAAAAAGGGACATAATTTCATGTAGTGCCCATGGTCCCCCAACCATGTATATGAGAAAGCTATATGATGTAGCTGTCAGAAGCCAATGAAAATGATGATTTAGAACGGATAAACCAAAATTGAAATTCCCTTCTTGATGCTTTTGTATAAACCAAAAAACAAGTCTTTTTTGTTGGTGAGCTTTTTCTTTTGGGGGCGAAAGGCAGAGAGAAAGGCACACACAGATACTGCTGAGAATTTTCATGGAAGGAACAGCAACAAGTGCGAAATTTCCTGAGATTATAGTGTATCAACATAAAGAAACAGAGAGTATCAGAGCTGAAAGTGACTAATTATTGGCGTTAGGCCAATGCTATGAATCTAGCAAGAAATGAACATTACCAGACAACAAAATGTCTTAAGAAACAAGGGAACCTTCTACGCAATAACGAAAATGATATAAAGGGATGAACAAGGCTTCAACAGGCCGAAAACAGAAGGAAAATTAGTGATCACTAACCAGTAAAGCAGAAGGTTCTTTTTTTTCCCACAGTGAACTAGTACTTAAAGTTAAAAGCTTTGTGCTTATTAGTTAACCATAATGACTGAAGAAAGAAGGAAGAAGCAGCTCATAGCATGAATTTCTGGTTCAACACTCGGCAAATTACCAGTATGAAGGAAATACTGCATTCGATCATACTCTTAACGAATCTAGGCGATTCAGAGTAACATGAAGCTCAGCAAAGTTGCTACGAGGTCATTGTCTGAGCTGGTTTATCAGATTATCCTCCATCCGTGGATAAATGAATTATCAGTCAAAGACTCTAGAATAGAAAACGGGGATGAATTCATCTTCCGCAACATAAGTTGAAACTCTACCTCGTTCACTAGTGAAAACTCCCGAAAGAGCTCCATGTTCAAATCTGTATACAATTCTATCCTGAACTTAATATCACTGACATGGTACCTAATAGCATGTGCATATCTTCATGTGTCAATCAGAGAGATTTTGCAATAGAAGGCTTAAAAAACGCAGGCAACTGACTACAAAGGGTGCTCGGAAGATTTAAGCACTCTAGCAGGTGCTATATTTTCTCTACCTCCCACAACCTAACACAAACTTTCAACTTTAGAAATGCAACCAGTTATGCCTCAAGGAAGGATGAGATTGCAAAACAAGAATCAGAAAAACTGAGACTTGAGGCTGAGCAAAAACAAAACACATGAGCTTCTAATAGAACTTATGCAGCATAATCTAGCAGGACGTGTTGTAGGCTACTATAGGAAGAAGGAAAAAACTAGCTAACTTTCAGATGCACAATTAACGAAGCTAGGAAGAGTATATCAGCAATTCAGCATCCAGTGAAGTTTATGTTGCCATTTTTACTACAACTTCCTGCAGCACACATGCAATGAGGCACATCAGCATGCATTTGTTGCTACTCTTTCAGAATTCAGAATGTTGCTTGACAGAACTACGACTATACATAACGAAACAATGGCAAAATCCAAAACCTTTTGAATGCTTCTAAGCCACCATAACTCAAGTCATCATGATGAGGGATAGACATCTGAAGGATTCAATTCATCTATTTTTACCACTGTAGTGTTAATGAGTTGTAACAAATAAACTTATTTCCAAAGGAATAAAGGGCTCATAGAAAGAATATATTGCTTATATAGAGATATAAGAGCATGAAGAACAAAAAAAAACACAATGAACAGTTACATATGAACAAAAATGAACCAAAATCCAGAATGTGATAGAGGTACAAACAACAGACATGCTTACAGGACAGAAGCATGTAGGCTCAGGTCTTCTAGCAACTGTTGAGGGCACTCTCCTTCATTCTTTCCTGCTAGCTCCCATGCAATCCTTGATGAATCCGCAGATAATGCGTCAGCAAAAGAAGTCCTCAGGATAACGCCCCAGATCAAACTCAACACCCATCACCCAAATACTTCCTCAAAAAATGTAAAGAATGAGTTCCTAGCTTCTAGTGTTACAGTAGAACCTTCATCACCCACAATCTTCCAGTCACTGTGATCTTCTCCTCAAGTGCTGCGGAGCAGGGATCCCCTCGAACAAATCCATCACAGCTGAATCTAAATCTTCCCACGAGTACTTGATGTACTGCTCAGGATGTCTTCCACTCTCAATGTGACTCCTAAACCGACCAAGGAAGGACCGATAAGCAGGGAGCAACTTCTCTGATATTGATATCCTAAGCTCATCTCTGAGCTGGTTGTCAGACACCAACCATGTCGACTGAGTTCGATGAACCTCTTCCAACTGAGCATTAAACGACTTAAACCGTTCTCTCAAAGCACTCTTGGACACCCCGGACGAAAAACTCCCACTCACATGCAAACCCTCATCTCTCAAATTATGCAACACCTTAACCCAAGTAGCCCTCTGATAACTAGTAGCCGCCAAACGAAATTTCCCCGTCAACTTCTTCAAATACTCATCCCCAATCATCTCCCTCAACTCAGGTGACCCCTTAATCTTTTGCACAATATAGTGAACATTATTCATCATAAACAAATGAGCCAATGCAGTATCCTTATAATGTTGTGACTTCCCTTCCAAATTAGATTCTAAAATCACAATAACCCAAATCAAATGCAAACCCAATATAGTCCTCTCTTCCTCCAACTCATCAAAATCAAACTCAGGCACTGTCAAATCCCCTGAATACCTCGACCCACTCGAACACGGTTTCGACACAATGAGCTCAATCAAAGTCACCTTATAATCAGATATCAAACTAATATAATTCATCACATACCTAGTCAAAGGATGAATTGCCCCACCAGGGACAGGCACCTTAGATGGCTCTCTCAGCACAGCATTTTCAAACTCTGATAATATCCCTCTAGCAGCTTCAGCTAACCGTGACAATATCTCAACCGCCTGAACCCTAATCGATTCCGCCGGCTTCGACTCGAAAACGATCTCAATATCCGGCAATAGATCAGCCAAAGCATCATGCAAGTCAAGAATTTTAAACAATTTCTCCGGTGATCTTCTACTAATACTAATCGCCTCAGCAAAATTAAAAACCTGAATTGCTGGTCCTTTCACAGTTTCAAGAAAACAAGCATCATCTGAATTAGGGTTTCCTAAACCTTCAAAGATCTCTTCAGTGAGCCGCTTTTCGGAAGCGAAGAGCGTTCGGATGCACACTTTAGCGGCTTTGATCCAACGGCGGATCTTGTTCTCCAGCGCCTCCCAATCGAGACGCTGGATATCTCCGATGCTCAGCTTCTCGATTCCGAGGTTTCGGAAGCTGGCATCGAGTGCGGATTTACGGACACTGCCGTAAACCTGAACGCACTCACGGAGATAGCCGGCGGTTATCATCCGCTCGGCTATACTCCTGAGATCGGCGATTGCATCCGATGGGATCAAGTCGATTTCTCGGATGCTCGTCGCCGATCTCATGCTCCTCCTCGACGATGACCCTCCCTTCGTCGATGAGGAACTGCTATAGCTAATGTTTCCTGACCGCGAAAGATCGGGAAACGTCAGCTTAGCTGTTGATGTGGTTCTCTCTTCGGTTTTCTTGTCCTCCTCCTTGTTCTCCACCTCGACATCACCTCCATTTTCATCATCATCGTCGTCACCTCGTCCGAAACGATCAAACTGCGAGGACGAGGACGACGATTGAGACCGAGGCGTATCCACAAGGAGCGACTCTGAATCGACAGGCGATGAATGAGATAGGAGAATAGTACGAAACTCATCTTCGAGTCTCGCCATGGCGATTTGGATGGTAGGATTACGATGCTCACTAGAGGAGAGAGAGTGAGAGTGAGATGGAGAAGAAAGAGACTGATGAGAAAGTGAAGTGGAGTGAAGAGAGCGTTGGATCTCATCTACAGCTTGGAGATAACGGTCAACTTCATGACGGTCACCTGAGAAAATCATTTTATCTCTGGCTTCTTCTGAGACTGTTGAGTCCCACCGGAGAATTATTTTCTCAGCTGTTTCTAGTCTCTCTCCACCACCACCGCCGCCACTAGCGCCGCCGTTATCTCCACCGTCCTCAGCTCCGCTCCGCCGCGGAGACTCCATTTTTTCCGAGAGTTTTTTTTTTCTGGATCAAGATGAGATGAGAATCAGTTTTTTTTTGGGAGGTGAACAGGGGAATAATAGTTTTTGAGGTGAACAAGGGATTAATTGAAATATTGGGGGTTATTATTGTGAGGGAATATAGGAAATTGAAGGATGATTGATTGAAAGAGAAGAGAGAGAGAGAGAGTGGAGAGAGAAAGGGAGGCTGTGAGTGGGAAGGGGAGGTTTTTAGTAGAGCAGAGTAAAGACGAGTGAGAGAGAGAGAGAGGTGATGACGGAGGAGTGAATTTTTTTTTTTTTTTTTTTATTGCAGTAGTATTTTTGTTTTCTTTTGTCTGGATGTGATGGTTGAAAATGGTAAGAAATACTGATAAAGTTATAACAAGCGTAAATTTTGGTTAGAAATGAAATTGACTTGAGTTTTGACATGATGACATCATCACCGGAAAAATAACGGTGATGATAATGTAATACGAGAGTATTCCGGCGGAGTTACCGGCAGTTATCTGAAGTTTGTAATTGGGAAAGTAGGCGGAGTTAAATATTGAGTTAAAATACTTGATTCATTATCGGATTCAGTTTCGGGTTACTCAACAAATTTAGCAAATGTTGTCTCACAACTTTTAGGTTCGATTCGGATCATTTCGATCTCAGGTCAAAATGGGCCGGATCATTTCGGGTTTGATCCTTTTTAGGTCGAATCTGTCGAATCTATAATGGGTCGGGTTCAAGTCGATTATCGGGTCGAGTCAATTTTCGTCAACTTTAACTACAAGCAAGGATGTTGGATTTGTCAAAGCAAGAATGTCAAGCAAGTTGAAGTTCAAGGTCAAGAGCTCAAGATCAATTTCAACTCAAGTTGTTTGAGTTTTACAAATACTTGTATCATGTATGTTACTTAAACGGTATATAAAACATGTCTTGTAAGTCAATCAATGATGTCTTGCATTGGTTTTGTAGTTAAGATTGAGATATTGTATATATTAGATCCAGATCGAATCCTCCTTTTCCTATATGAATGTATATTGTATTGGGATAATGTCCCAATTATGTGTGAGTTACCTCAATTAATGAGAAGAACAATTAAGTGAGGAAGAAAGGAAAAAACGAAGAAAACGGAAAGATGAAAAACTGTCAAATCAATGTAAAGTTTGGAGTTTTGTGACCGTGAGAACTTGATGTGTAATGACACCATTTGATGTTATGGATATAAAAGGGCATTCAAGTTAAAGTAGCAGTTTTCGGAGTTCAGGAGTTACAGCATTAAACTCCACACTTGTTTGAACGTATTTAACTCTCTAGAAAGAGTCTAAAGAGGCCTCCATAAATAGAGGTGTAACTTTTGTGTAGTGTATCCGATATCCCATATTCCACAATGTAGACACATGTAGTGTATGAGGAGAGTGGGTGGCTATTCCTTGTAGTCCTTGAGTGGAGGGAGTCCTCAGGCTTGTAAGGTAGTCCAAACACAGGGTGTGAAATATGTCGGGTCGAGTGGGATCCTAATTAGGGGGAGACGTGTTCCACCTAATTAGATGTGTGTGTGTGTGTGTGTGTGTGTGTGTGTGTGTGTGTGTGTGTGTGTGTGTGTGTGTGTGTGTTGTAATCATTCCCTGTAACTCTTGAGAGAGAGTCTCGGGTTTGTATGGTGGTTTACACTATTGGGGAGAGTTTGCAGGTTTGTCCGTCCAAAACTTGTATGTAGGAGGGTTTGCAAGTTTATCGTGCAAAACTTGTACTTAATTATGTTGGTATAGTGGATGTTGCCCTATGAGAGGGTCGTGGACGTAGGCCATAGGAGCCGAACCACGTTAAAAATATCGTGTGTCTATTTTATCTTTTAAGTTGTGTTTTATTGCTCTACATATACACTGCACAAATTTCCCCAACATATTGTACTGGTCTTTAAACCTCGTTCAAACCAAGAAAAAAAAATGTATTGTGAGTCACATATTCGATGTCTAGCATTCAAGTTGGTCTTTATTGTTCATATGTTACATTTTAGATTTATACTTCTTAGTTACATTTATGAGCTAAGGTAGGAATATATCCTTAAATGCGATTCTCATTTATGTTCGAAAAACATTAAAAGATAAAAGAATTGTGCTTGAATTTTGGAGTATTATTAAGAAACTCAATTTCCTTTGAGGCAAAGTTAACATAAACTCAAGGTGTGTCATTGAACGGGATGAGTATGTGTATCAAAATGTAATTTTGAGTATCTAGTACTTCTATAAATGACCCTTTATGGCTTCCCTTTAGTTTATATATGAAAAATTAACATGAATATATTTCTTTTCATTAAATTAAACTAAACTGTAGTCATATTATTGAATTGAACTGAACCGATTATTTGTGGCGTTCATGCAAGTAGTCTGGATGCATGAAGAGTCCAATAAACGGAAAGAGCAAAATTAAAAGACATTACCCAATGGCTGCACCTGGATAGAACATGAAGCTGCTGTACAAGAAGCGGGAAGGACCACAAAGAAAGGGGGGTAAGGTGACCGAGGGGATCGAGTAAAAAGAGGCAAAAGAAGCAGCAAGCAAGGGTCAAGACAAGGTACAAACCACAATTAACAAATGCAATTGCCTTTTACGCATGCATTAATGTATGTGCATGAATAAAATACTTAGAGCCAGAGAGCTAAACTGCATGAATTTAATTAAATTATAGGAGGTGTAGGACAAACTTACAGAACAGAGAATCCTATAAATAAGGTTATAAAATTCCTCGAGCATTGGCTTGAGACAGCTAGATTTTGCTGTGGAGCCACGAGTCCAATGCTGCATTATTTCCCCACTAAATACTAGTGATTCAATGTAATTATGTGTCATTGATCGAGTGTCACATAAACCCAAGGAAGAGATTTTAAAAACAAGAAGGGCAAAAATATACTTATAACACGAAAACTTATTCAAGACGATTCTAACTTAACTTAGAACTTGTATTCTGGAAAGAAAAAAAAAAAAGTATTTTTCTTGAACAAATAACTAAAAGGTCACAGACCGATCCCAAAACTCACAGAATATCTAGCCCACTGGCTCGCAACCGATTGAACCAAGGCTCAATTGTTAAAATATCTTTCTCTCAATTGAGTGTGTGAGTTGGGTTCAAATCCCTTATCTCTCTACTATGGAAATGTGAAGATATATCATTGAGATTTGAGAGTACTTGATTAGAGAAGAGAAAAAGAAGTATATGAATTACAATCAAATAGTGGATGAGCTGGCGGGTGCGGTTGATGTATTGGACCATTGGCTCAAGGTCCTTTTATTTAAAGCGTATATTCTTGTGATCCTGTGTTTACCTATGTTGCCTGGAAGAGATACAAACAACCAGCTTAGCTTAATTAATGACAAGCAATTAAATGAGGGTATTTATTGAAGTCAACTAATATACAGCCTAATTAAGCCGACATACACGTGCATCTTCTATGGCAATGCTTTGCACGTACCCTAATGATTTTCCCCTTACAGCATTTCCAATTAAATTCATAACACATTTTTAATTAATAAAAAATATATATTTATAAATATTGAGATTTTTCAGAAACCATCGAAAATGAATCTAACAAAAGTATTTTTACATTGTGAATTCTTATAACTTTTCACAAATTAATGGTCAAAATTTACAGATTATGAGCATGAAAAACCAAATGACAACATATATGGAACGGAGGAAGTAATATACTGCTCATATATATATGCTTATGGTGTAGATGAACTCATAATTAGGCCTGGCAAACAGATCAGGTCGGGTCGGGTTCGGGTTGAACCCCACTGACCTGATTACTAAACAGGTCAGAAAACTCGACCCTAACCTGATCTGTTTAATAAACAGGTCAAAAAATCTGACCCTAACCTGATCTGTTACAGATCAGGTCGACCTGAAAACGACCTGCGTAACCTGATTTATTTTGCACACTTGTAAAATGATTCATAAAAATGCTTGTTGGCACTTTGGCAGCACCTCGCCACCTCCTCAAGACCTCAAGTGCTCAAAGCACCTCAAACTCTCAAGTCTCAAGGCATGCTGACAGTGACACTGTCATGACCAAAAAAATCCAAGTTTACAAATTACAAGCACTTTGGCAGCACCTAGCCAGCTAGCCTGACAGTCATGACAGAGTTACAACTTACAAGTTTACAAATTACAAGAACCAAAAAATCCAAGTTTTCAGAACTTTAAAGTTTAAATCAATGGAACATTGTCGATTCGGTTGCACTTTCCGGAGTTTCGGCTGCGAAGCCCGATTGAAGGACTCTCAACTAGCAGCTTTAGGCGTCGAGTCTAACTCCTCATCAGAACTCAGATCTTCAATATCATGAGCAAAACCCTCAATCTACATAAAATCAAAAATCAAAAACTATAAGAAACAAAAATGAAAACTCTTAAGCATAAATTCAGAAATCAGAAACCCTAATTAAGTCTAATAATTAAAGTATGAATTAAAAAATAACAAAAAAGAATTGAAGTGTATAATGCGGATAAATGTCTATAAAACAGGCTTAATCCGTGTACAGCAGCACATCACACGCAACAGCAAGTCCACATCCTAACAATGACCTGCAGACCCGCACCAAAACGCACTAATATACAGCAACAACCAACTTACACTCTTACAGCAACACTGAACACCAACAAGACACAAACTTGAAAACAGACTATCAAGTTTAATTCACTGAACACCAACAAGACACAAACTTGAAAACAGACTACCAACACACTGAACACCAACAAGACACAACCAGCTAGCTGCTGCTACTGCCTACTGCACACTATCAACCTGGCAGACACTACCTGGCACTCTGGCAGACACAAACAGACCACAAAACTCATGAAAACAGAACCACAAATACTAAGCAAAATCTACCCATTCGACTGAATTAAAAGTTTAAAACTTAAACATGAATAAACCATTAATCTAAGCAACAACCAACTTACAGCAACACTGAACACCAACAAGACACAAACAGACCACCATCCACCGAAAACAGACTTCACAGTCAAAGCAATTTATGTATATGTACTCAGAATCTATCATAATTTAAATTAAACGAATTAAAAATATAATCAGAAGACATAGATGAAGTGAGAAAAAGAGAAAACTAACCGTCTTGTTTGGAATTTGTGAGGTATAACTTGATTAAATCTGTAAAAAAAAAAAAAAGATAGAAAACATAAATGAAGTGAGAAAAAGAGAAAAAGAGATGAAGAGATGAGAGATTCGAAAGTTAGGGTGAGAAAAAGAGAAAAAGAGATGAAGATTCGACTGAATTAAAAGTTTAAAACTTAAACATGAATAAACCATTAATCTAAACAAAACCACTATAAGAATATACTTTAACTTACTTCAATACAAGATCGAGAGATCGAGAGATCGAGAGATCGAGAGAGTGAGATCGAGAGAGTGAGATCGAGAGATCGAGAGAGTGAGATCGAGAGATCGAGAGAGTGAGAGAGTGAGACTGAGAGTGAGAGAGAGTGAGACAGAGTGAGTGAGGAAGAGCTTGAAGATGAGGAAGATAGAGAATGAGAGAGAATGAGAGAGACAGTGAGATCGAGAGATGGAGAGAGGAAGAGGCGAAGAGCCGAAGAGGAAGAGGCGAAGAAGGATCCAGAAACCAGAATATGAGAGAATGAGAGAGACTGAGAGAGTGAGGAAGAGAGAGAAATAAAATGACGGCAAAATAAAATGAGGGGTAGGGTTTTTTTTTTCCCTCTTTTATCTCTATTTTGGGCTTGGGTTTGGGCTAAGTTTTGGGTCAGTTTTTTTTTTTTTCCATTTCACTTGTGGGCTAAGCTTTTATCTCTAACTTAGATGGGTTAAACGGATCAGGTCGACCCGAACCCGATAAAAATCAGGTCGACCTGATCTGTGACCTGACCCATTTAATATTTTCGGGTTGAGCAGGTAATTTTCAGGTTGAGCAGGTTGAAATTTTCAACCTTAACCTAACCCATTTAAGTTTTCGGGTCAATCAGGTCGACCCATTTAATGTTTCGGGTCGAAAATCTCAACCCTAACCCGCTTTTTTCGGGTTAGGTTCGGGTCGGGTTATCGGGTCGGGTTAGTTTTTGCCAGGCCTACTCATAATAAGCAATCCAATCTTGAACTTGGTTATTCACTTATTCATGTTCGTCACTAAAAGTTATTTTAGGTGAATATAAACCCGTTCAAATTCGTTTATAATTAAAGCTCGTCTCTAGAATTGAAAATTAAGCATGATCAACCATACTGGTGAATCAATAGAAGATACTAGTAAATTTAGAGCTACAGTATTACTAATTAATTGATGAGAGGATAGCATAGGACTATAATTGTTATTGTTAAATCGGTACACGGGTGGCGCATAGCAAGCAAGGTTCGATCGTAACATTAAAAATCTAGAAGGTCGTCCATCCCTAGTAAAAGTAATGTCGTGTAGAATAGATTGTTGGTTGCCCATTTTTAAAGTGACAACTTGGCCTCAAAAGAATATTGTCGTCTCATCTTGCTGAAGCTTCAAACAAGGAAAGTTGAGTCCAGGTATCTATTTTTGTGTAAATACGCTGATACACTGGCGGGTTGGCTGCCTTATGCAGTATTTTTTTTTAATTTCGATAAGACAGAAAGATCGGTACAATATACATATATATGGTTTAGGGAAGATTCGAACCTGTGATCTAACGTAGTTAGCACTTCAATTTTAACCATTAAGCCAAAACAACTTTAGTCGGCCTTATGTAGTAATAATCAGTGTCCACTAATGATGCGGGGCCAACAAGCCCACGAGTTATTAAACTTATCATTGAACGATTATCAATCATATTGTCTACAATGAAGATAAATTAGAGTACACACGAAAGATCGGGATTAAAGCTATCTTTACTGTTGTTTATATCAAAGTGATATTAGAGCTTGTCTTGAAGTTTTCTTAAACTTCAAACGATCCAGCTTCTACGATGACTTGGCTAGATGATATGAAGATCTTAGACAAAGTCATTAAGAGAAAACGACAACTAGAAAAGGAGGCATTGGAAAGGAATCGTTGTGAAAATAAAAGTAATACCATGAGGAGCATAGAAGAGATCATTGGTCGAATGCTAGAAACCCTTGCTACCATGGCAAAGAAAGAGCAAGAGGAACAAAAGCTTGAACAAGAACTCAAAGATGAGAAAGAAGCAAACTTTATTGAAGAATTAAAAGTTGCTGATGCTCAAGAACAACTACAACAAGGTGAGGAAATAGAAGAACCCTTGAGTGGGGGACAAGAGCCTCTTGAAATGTTCAATCTGCAGATGGAAATTTACATGAAGCTGATGATGGTGGTCTTTCACACGAAATTGTTTCTTTTGACTGGCCATGCAAATCACCTATTGTTGATAAAAATTTTCTAGAAGACAAGAACACCGACACTCTTGACCTTGTAGTTGAGGATTCATTCAATGTCAGTCAAGATGAATCACTTATGGTCAAAATTGAACACTTTCAAGGTGAGTTCTATAATAATTATAAGGTGTTCTTGACCGAGGATTCTAAATAGCAGATTAATGTTTGTGAAGAATTGGAGACAATTCTTTTTCAAGAAGGGGAGAATGATGCTGGAGAAACAAGCCCACGGGTTATTAAGCTTATCATTGAACGGTTATCAATCATACTGTCTACAATGAAGATAAATTGGAGTACACACGAAAGATCGGGATTAAAGCTATTGCTATATGATCGAGCTCGATATGAAGAATCTCGTAATCTTGGCAGTTTTGACAGTTGTTCGTATCTTGGCGATAATTCACTCATACGACGTCACAACATAATGATTCAAAATGCCGTGAAAAGATAAGATCGCGATCTAGAACTTTTATGTTTTGGGTTTTTGATGAATCAAAGTCGAAGATGGTCAAAAATGAGCTAGAAGTTACAAAACAGATTTCTTGCGCGCCAAGGCATCGAGTTTAGCTCAATTATTGTTTCCTAATTGATTTCTAATTGTTTTAGGCGTGTGTTGATTATTTTTAGGAAAGTATTAGTTTAATTATTTTGTTTTCGGAAAGCAGTTTATCCTAGTTTATTTAGTATTCCTATTCCTATTTGCATTAGGTTTAATCAATAATAATGACTATATCATTTTGTGGTGAAAAATTTTCCCGCCTAAACCACCTAATCCCTCTTCTTAATTATCCTTGTTTGCTGGCCTAAAAAAGTGGAGTAATTTATTTCTTTCCTTCTTTCAATGCTGAATTTATTTTTTACTCGCTTCTCTTCCATCTAATCACATGGCAATTTAATTTCAAAGGGCATTTCGATTTGGGTATTATTCAAACCCTTATGCGCATCAAAACAAAATTTTCAAACCCTAATTCTTTCTCCTCATGTGACGTCTGCTCTTCCACCTCCACTCCATGACAGTGATAGCTATAGATTGAACTTGGTCTTTGTTAATGGTTTCTGTGAACGGTAATTGCGATTATTTCTTTTTGCAATTTGTAGCCTTCAATTTTATATTGGAGTTCCTTCCTTTTGATGGTGTTATAGTGTTATGGATTTGGGAAGTTTCATGTTTCTCTCTCTTCTGGATTAGTGGTTGGAAGGTCATAAACATGCTCTTCAGCAAGACGCCTTCAACCCCTTCTTATTAATGATTTCTTCTATATGGACAGGTTAGTGATAAGTCAGTATGATTTAGGGTAAATTTCATGGGATGGGTATGGAATTTGTTATGCGATCTATATAATTAGCTCAAAATCCTCAATCTTCAGTTAGTTGTTCAATTTGTTCATTTCATTAATATGTTGGTTTGGGTACATGCTCAAAGTCCTCAATTTCCAGTTAGCTCTTCAAGTTGTTCATTTCATTTATAAGTTGGTTTGGATACATACATCTACAGGTTAGATAAGCTGGAGGCGAGTTTATATGCGGCTCAACGACTTGGTTCTGTTTGGTAACTACCTAACTCTTTTTTTTTCTTTTTTTTTTTTTGCTGTTTTAGACACTTCAAATCAGAAGACTCTTGCGTTTATCTCTTTGCTATGTCCTACTGTTGTAGTACCTTAACATAAATCTAAAACTGTATCCGAGCTATGATCTGTGATGTGAATCTCTACCTACTCTTACTTTTATCTCTTTGATATGTCCTCTAAATATGCTACTTCCGGCTTGTATTTTGTGCAGTTTATGCACATGAATTTGTGGAGCATTATATGTTTGTATTGTATATCAGTACTGGATTTTTGTTTGTTTACATCTGGGGTAAACATGATAAATGGTTCATGATTGAGTGTATTTTTTTTTTGGAACAACAAAAAGAATTTTATCCGGCAACTAATTGCTACTCACAACAATCATGGTTGAGTATATTTGATAGGTGAGAATTGAGATGTTATGTTTTTGTTATTCTTTTTTATTTTGAGGAAATTGTGTTTAATGTTAAGGTTGATAATAGGGGTGAGCATGGCCGTGTACCCGCCTAAAATACCTGGAACTGGTACTGACGGATCCTGAAATCTGGGAACTGGTACTGAAACTGGTTACCACAGATTCTGAAATCTGGGAACTGGTACGGGAACTGACGGGTACCAGTTCCAGGACCAAGTACCCATTTCCACTTTTTCATAGACAGTTTGGTTCTCTTTTTTCCCCAAAACTTAATATTATTTTATACAACTCTCTTTAATAAACCATCTATTACTAAATTTTACCTAATATCATAATATTATAACCCAAAAACGAAAATACAAAAACAATAATTAATAAAACTCAATGCCACATCAAAGTATGAAACTCATAAATTGGTTCTTGAAATTGGTCCTGCCGGGTACCCGGCGGGTACCTGGTCCCAAAAACTGATACCCAGAACTGGTACTGGTTCCAACCAATTCCGAAATTCTGAAACTAGATTTGGTCCCGGTGGGACTGGTTCCAAGTCTGGACCCACCGATTCCAGATCCAGAACCAGGTACTTAGTCCCATTGCTCACCCCTAGTTGATAAGATTAGTGTTGCTTGTGAAGTTAATTAATTTGTCAAATTGCTGGGAAAGAAATTCTGTAAGTTTGCCTCACATTTTATCTAATCTTTGTCAATGATTCAATCTGCCCCTCCACCAGATGTAAGCTATTGACCAGATCTTTTGTGCTTTTTTGTTTTCTTCACCAGATCGTTTATGCTTTGACAAGGGTATTCACTTAGTCAATAAGTTTTTGTATGTTGTTTTTCTTGCATCAGATTTGTAGAGCTATCTGACTATCTGTGTTTATATTGGGGTTAAACTTCTTTTGCCATGTTATTACCAGATATACTATCATGATATTACCATGTTGAGCTGATTTTTTTTTTTTTTTTTTTTCTATTGTTAGATATTGAATAATGTTCCATTTTAGTCATAACTCTGCCATAGAACTGGACTGGGAAAAGACCAAACAAATTCTGCTTAGTTTCGTAGTGCTTGGATCAACATGTTATAACTATATTATTTCATATAAGGTTCGTGCAAAAATATATTTTTGAGGAGTGTTTGATGTTGATGCCATTGGTAGGTACTTACTTGAGCATATATATCAGCTGCCATTGATTTGTATTTCCTTCGTTATTATTTGTATTTACTTCTCTACCCCTGTATTTCTATATGTAGCACTTGACTAGGTGTTCACACTTTTTTCCATTTTGTTACATGATCAATTAGTGCACTTGCACTGTGTATTTATTGAGAATCCAAGTGCATTGACATGTTGAAGGGAATTGGCTGGTATGGCATCAGTGTTGATGCTCATGTGTTTCTAATTTGCTCAACCCTCTTTTTTTTTTCTTTTTTTGATTTGATGATGCATAAATCTAAAGGGATGGTGGGCTGATATCAAAAGAAAATGTTGCAGGCTACGCAGCCAAGGCCATTGATAGTTGGTGACGGCGAGCAACCGACTAACATCGATGACATTCTAAGACCAAGCAATTATAACTAAGCAGATAAGTAGCCCTAATTCTTTTTGTGTGGGGATATTTTAACTGGAGTATGTGCGATTTCGTGTATTTTGTATGTCATGGAAATGTTTTGTGCTGAGCTTAGGATAGAAAAAGTGTACAAGTTAGGCCCTGTTCTCTTCAACGGAATGGTGCGAGACGGTGAGGAACGGAACGGATTGGAACAGCGTGGCGCGGATAATTCAAAAAAATGTGAGACAAAATGAATTATAGAATACGGAACGGCGCGGAACGGAACGGAACGAAATGCAGCATGAAAACGACGAAAAAAACACTGCCTTAGTAGATTCTGATCCCACAATGTTTTGTGCTGAGCTTCTCCCTCATTACAGCAAAGATCAAGCAAGATGAGCCAGGGAGCTACATTTTTGTTAGAGTAGTAACAACCTGAACTGATTCATTTGGAGTTGAAGTATTGAATTTGTTTGTTTCCCTTGAACAAATTTGCTATTGTAATACAATATTGTTGATGTTGTCTCGCCATCTTGCGTTTTTTGCGTTAATTCGGATTAGTTCTTTATTTTAGGGTAATTAGAAGCTTGAGTTGCTCACCCAAATTGTTGAATATTATATTGGTACCATGCTATTGAATATGCCTATGATGCAATTCTTATTTATTGGTTCAAAATTAACCAGTTGACACCATTCTGTTTCTGTATTGGTATTGATTTCATGGTTCTGTGGTTGAGCTTTAGCCTTGCTGTTTGGTCAAGAATGTTTGTTTTTTTTTGTTTTTTTTTTTTTTTCCTTTTTTTTTTTCCTACTGAATGGAGATTAAAATACTTGCAGCAGTACATAAGAATGGTAAGGTGGGTTTGACTATGGGCAACAATAATTTGATCAGAGTGATCAAGGCTAAATGATACTCCATATGATATATGATGATTAGCTATTTAGCTGAGCACCAACTTGGCTGTCAATATACTGTCTTCCAGCTAGCATTTCTACTCATGAAAAATGGGAATATAATTTAGTCTTTCTTCACAAGTATGTTGTTTGGCTTCTAATGTTGATAATATCCCTTTAACTTTTCTGCTCTTTTCCTTACACAGACACTACTATCGACAGCCAAAGGATTTGATTATTGCACCAGAGCATAATAGAAGAATCCTGCAAACAGTATTGACATCTTTGATTCCTACGTCAGCACTTAAAGCTACAATGCTGATTGCGGTTTTTAGTAAAAACAACGATTGTACGTCTACTTTTTCTTTACTCTTATATACTGACATTACAAGGCAAAAAAGTTGCGGAAAAGCTTGTATTTTCTACTTTCAATTTTATAGCTTGGAAGAGTGTAGAAGATGCAATAGTAACTCAAACGATGTGCTAGTTAGATTATTGGTTATGACTTAATTATTAATAATACGGTCCGGCTAACGTACATATGATAAGTAATATTTATTAACGTCAAAATTCCATAAAAAATACCAAATTATCATAAATTTCATCGTTAAACGCAAGTGTATTAAAATACACCAATTCACACTTCAGATGCAATTCCATAAGTACCCTTTTAAAGTAAAAAAAAAAAAAAATCGAAAATAAACTTCTTCTTTTTTAAGAAAATAAACTTTACCTCCATCAATTTAGCTCCAAATAAAAAAGAAAACATTATACCACCATCTGTAGTCTATTTTTTTTGGTGCTAGAGAGGGGCCTTTCAATGTCATTTTCCGGCAGTGTAATTCACCACCCTCAACCTCCACGATCACAATTGTTTTTGGTAGCATCACCACCATCGTCCCTGGACACCACCAAGGACCCTCATATCCACAAACCATCATCACTATCAAGATCTTTTCCGGCAACGAAGTTCATTGCCACTAATCATCACCATACGGCCTTTTTTTTTTTTTTTTTTCTTTTTTTTTTTCTGGTTTTCGCTTTTAACGCCATTTTTACGTGAACGTTTGGGAAATCCGAAATGATACAACCATACAAGCCCACAATTGAAAATGGATTTAAAGAGTTATGAGATTTCTTGCCTCTTAGAGACATCCATGATTTTCTTCCAATTGCATATCTCGAGATTTCCTGGTAACAATGGCGGCAAGGAGGGGTGGAATTTCATTGGTCGGTGAGGGAGGTGAAAAGGGTTCAACTTGACAGTGAGGAGAGAGAAAAAAAATGAGGGGATGTCAATTGTGGATGTCGACAAAAACCATAACAGAGAAAATTAAGGGGTGACTTTAGTTATGTGAGGGTAAATTTGGTAGTGTAATTTTTCAAGTGTGAACACAATTTATTTACATCAACAGATTCACTTTTATTTAAAGCATAATTATAATATTAATTGAGCTTAACATATGCACTTGGTGCATAGGTTAGATAAATCGTTAATAATATGATTAAGATTTGAGTCCAATTTCTCACCACTCTTGCCATTTAACATTAATCAGATGTCCACTTGCCCTCCAAAAAGAAATCTTACACTATGATGTATTGTACTTTAGTAAATTGGTTTCACTCATAGTCATAGCGCTTCATAATTATATTTAGAAATGTATTTTCTTATAATTCATCAATATTTTTAGTTAAAAATCATTGATCGCAATTCGTGCATGTGCTAAAAGATTAAAATTTACTAGATTAAAATTGCAAGAATGTTTATCATAAATAAAAATTTAAACTTTTACTAAGCACTTTGTTTTTTTACTTTTAATATGGATATTTTGGTAAATAATTTTAGTAACTGTCGTGCATCGCACGGACAATAAACTAGTTATCTATATATAAGGGCTACGCCCCATACTTGTAAACAGAGATTTGAGAATTAATAAACTGAGTACATTGAGCAATTGCTTAAGTATCTAGCTTACCTTTGTGGAGGCTAAACCCGATTCTACCTTTATCGAGAGTTAACCTCTTGTTCGTTTGCGTTGGTGGATTACGTTCAAGATCCATTCTTGATTAGTGTTCTTTGTGGCGCAGCCTAAGAGTATTATTCAAAAAATATCTTCTTTATTATTCTTTATCAATCAAGATCCAATCTTTATCCATTAAATCACATCCGCTACGTTAAATTGCGTACCTAACGCATCAACTAACTATCTATATTATATCCAGAAAGCAAGTATAACATTCCTGCATTAGGTTTGTAACCTTCAAGATGCTATGAACTTTACAAGGATACACACACACACATATATATATAATTAGCAAATGCCATCTCTTAGTGAAGGCATCAATTCAACTGTCCTATTGTTATCTTGACCACTACTTACATTATTACAACCCTGAACTTCTAGCCTTTCTATCATCTCTACAATTTCTTTCAAACTTGGCCTTTTATCTGGATTTGTTTCAGTGCAAGCAACCCCAATTTGAATGAGCTCCACCATGCTATCCTTGCAACTCGTCGAACTAGACTGTATGTCCGGATCAAGCAACCCAAATTCTCTCCCTTCATTGACGGCTGACAATGCCCATTGTACAACATCCGTGCCATTTTTAGTATTTGTGAGATATTGACAAGGAAATTTTCCTGTAAGGATTTCAAGGATGACAACTCCTAGACAATATATATCAGATTTGGGAGAAACTATTTGGTTTTGTATGGCTTCTGGTGATTTATAAGCAAACAATGCAGTAACCGCAATGTTGGGATTGACCATTGTGTTAAATCCATAATCTGAAAGCAATGGCTCATTTTCTGAGTTAATCAGGATGTTGCTTGACTTTAGATTACCATGAGGTAAGTCACAAGTGTGTAGTTGACAATGAAGGTAGTGTAGGCCTTGTGTTACTCCTTTAATGATGTTTAGACGTGTTGGCCAATTGAGTTCATTGTGAGAACGCCCTCGTTCACCTATTAAAAGTTCCAAATAAAACAGAGATGTCACTTTTTCATGCTCATTATACTAAAATGGATATGAAGTTAACTACATATTTATCATAGAAGTTTGTCAAAATACTAGCTTGAATAACATGTATATACATATCCACACAAAAGATGACATGATAGTCAGGATATACCACTCTGTAAGGATCAAGTTATCTAGCTAGAAAGCCAAGTTTAACATAGTCTTACAACTCCCTACATGAAACCGTTGTATCCAGAGCCGACCCAAGGGGGTGGCCAGAGGGGCGACCGCCTAGGGCCCAATCTGAGTAGGGCCCAAACAGCAATGAAAAATTAAGATAAATAAAAAAACTTGCAAACACTAAACATGAAAAAGGGTCTGGTTCCTTGGTTGGAAGTGAGTTGCGTTGCTCCTTATGTACATTGGGTCCTGTGATCAAATCTCTTTTCTCCTTCTTTATATCCTCATTTCCTAATGCGGGGCCTAAGTTTTTTTTTTTTTTTTTGCGAAAAAACAAGTTACTCATACTTTAGGGGCCCTCACTTTTATCCTGCCACAGGGCCTCAAAAACCTTAGGGACGGCCCTGGTTGTATCTAGGATCATAGTAATGCTACTATATTGGCATGTCATACTTACTATGAAAACGTTGTATCTAGGATCATATATAGTAATGCTACTATATTGGCATGTCGTACTTACTATGTATGTATCGTAATCACAATATGCATATAGTTAATAAACATTTGGAGCATAAGGCATCAACCAATTGGCAAAGGAGAATTAGTTACTAATCATTTTCTAAAATAAATAAAAAAAGCTTACCATGTAATATGTATTGCAAGCTGCCTTGATCAACATATTCATAAACCACCAACTTCTCTTCTTTTCTATAATGATAAGCCAATGGGGATAAAATGTTACCATGTTTTAAACTAGCCAACCTCCTAATCTCCAAATCAAATTCATCATTTTCCAATCTATTAAGCTCCCTCATCCTTTTCACTGCAACAGCAAGCCCATTTTCCATTAGAGCCTTATAAGCTGATCCCATCCCTCCATTTCCTAGCACCTCTGCTGATGCTTTCATCAAATCAGCCAACCCAAACACTCCCTTATCATCATTAACCACGGTTAAATCCGCTATCTCACTACTACCCGTACCACCGCCCCTGCTTTTTCCAGAGCTCTTACGACTAGAAGTGCTTGATCTCTTGCTTGAACTTTTCGAATCCTTTCGAACCAATGTAGGTCCAATCTCGACCTCAACCACCCCCTCGTCGATATCCTTAACTATCTCTTCACTTCCTATGGTAGCATTCGCGGTGGTGGTGATGGTATGACTACGAGTTGTGGTTGGCATATTTACATCACCTTTTTTGTTCTTCTTCTTCTTCTTCTTTGACATGCAAAACACAACGATCAACAAAGACATAACAACCACACTTAGGGTTACACAAATTGCTAACACCTTAGTTTTGGTTTTGTTATTATTTGAGTCACTATTTGACTCTCTTGGTGTTGTTGTCACAACATGATTGCAATCTCTTTGTACAATTGGTCCACAAAGATTAGGATTTCCGCCAAATGATGAAGCATTAAACATGGACAAACTTGTAGGAATCTCTCCTTCTAGTTGGTTATTCGACAAGTCGAGGGACATCAAAGGAGGTTGTTTAAGGGGAGGAACCACACCCCAAAATTGGTTATTATCAAGATGCAACTCCAAAAGATTTCGAAGCTCGACTAAAGACAAAGGAATCTCCCCTGAGAACTTGTTCTTAGAGAGCCAAAGTTTCTTCAATGAATCCATATTCGAGAAATAACTCGAAGGTATTTGGCCTGAAAATTGATTGTTTGTCAAGTAAATCGCCTTTAAGGACCCTAACCGATTAAACTCAGGAATATTGCCTACAAATTGGTTCCCTTCAAGACTAATGAACCGAAGTCCTTGTAAGTTTGCTAATGCATCAATGTCTATCTTTCCGGATAATCCCATTGATTGAAGATGGATTCCTACGACAATTCCCTCGTAACACACGACACCTTCCCATGGTGTGTTCTTATCTTGACAAGGGGCAACCGTGTTAATGTCCCACGAATTAAGAGCTTCGGAGTTTACTAATGACTTCTTAAACTCGAGCAATGCTTCTCCTGTAGATAGTGAATATGTCGTTGATGGAAACAAAATGATCAAGAAAATAATACAGGAACTTAGAGGTAAGAAAAATGTTGGCTTGAAGAAATCTTTGTAGTATGAGATATTGGCCATTTAGTTGTAGACGAAAGTTAAATTGTAATGTTTTGAAGATGACAATGATGGTGACAATAATATAGTGCCTTCAACTATTTCTATTTTGTAATGGTGAATGCTTTGATTGTGTGATTTTTTATTTCTCCAATGTATTGTGTTCATGGTGGTTTAATGTTCTTGCTATGGTTCTTGTTTTCTTTTTCCTCGTGTTATTTTTTTTTTCTTTCTTTGGTTTCGCTTTGAGAGATCAAAGCAAGAGAACCTCAAATGATAAAATGTTTAAGAGACATAAATTATTGAAAGGCTAAAAATTTCTTTGTTTGACAAAGTCAAGCACTCGACAGGAAAATAAGGATTTGTGAGATTTATGATCCATTCAATTATAGGCCACATATGGCCGCAAATGCTTATAATTTCACCGTAATTTATACTTTTTTTTTTTTTTTGAGATGATTAAAAATCAAATATTGTAGGATATTTAAAGGATGGGGAGTTGAGAATTGACATTGATTTTTATTTATTTTTTATTTAAAAAAGAAACTTTTACATTTGAGTGTATTCTTAGATCAATAGGAACTTAATTATAAATTATCATTCAACAAACAGTTAAATAAGCTTCAGTTGGTAAAATTTAACTATTTTTTTATTTGTCAATAAACGTTAATAGAAAGAAAAAAAAAATATTTATCTCAAAAAAAGAAGAAGAAGATACTAAGTATATCAATTAAAATCTTACTGTACATATATGAGCTCTTTCAAATTGGTGCCAAAGAAAATGAATATGGGTAGGAAGTGCTTAATTGCTCATGATCGTGGGCCTGATGGCCTCGTCAAGAAGAATGGGCATGAATTTGGTAAGATGGAAACTCGACAGAGGCCCATTTAGAAAAGCCACGTTACAATGCAAGACTCATAAACCCAGTTACAGTCCCCACGTTAGTTGTGGGCTTGTGGAACAAAAGTAGTGTACTGTTGGACTCAAAGGCCTCTAGGCCCGCTATGCCTGATCAAGAATTACAATCCCGAGGTAAGGAAAGGGGACGTTAGAAGCGCCTCCTCTCGAGGATAGCTGTTAACCTATGTGCTAAATCCTCCAACCACGTGTATTCCCAAAGAGTCAGAGATAATAACATGACCAAGATTAGCTAATTAGTTTGCTGCATGATCGCCCTCTCTAAATACGTGATTAACTATTACAAAATTACACGTACCTAGAAAGCGCCTACCGTCAATAATTATTTTGTAAATTGTTTATGAAATGATGATCTCTTTTCGTAGTACTTGGATGACAATCGAGTTGTCCCTTTTGGCCTCTTGAATGTGCTTAGCATCACCACTTTCCACTGCAAACTCCCAAAGCTCATTTGATTTCTATTTAATTACCCGTTTTAATTGAAATGATTGTTGAGCCTAATATCACTACAACATTATAGTGCAAAGAGGGCATTTTAAAACGCCCTATTTAGTTAAAAAAACGTTCTATTAGGCTAAGAAGACATTTTTTTTAAATGCCCTAAGGATGTCCTATTTGTCGCGTTGTCTTAGGTTATTGAGACATTATTGCAAAAACGCCCTATTTGATAAGGAACAAATAGGGCATTTTCAATTGTCCTCATTGTTTTTTCTCAAATAGGGTATTTTCAATTATCCTCTTTAATTTTTTCAAATAGGGCATTTTATAATTGCCTTATTTAATACTTAACAAATAGAGCATTATTTTGTCAAAAAAGGCAATTTTAAATGCCCTTTATTATCCCTATCAAAGAGGGTATTTTTTTTTATTGCCCTCATTTTTTCCAGTTCAACTAAAAATGAGGTCCTCAACAGTGATCAATAAAAATATAAGGGAAAAGCTTAAGCGTGGAAATAATTTGTGCTCTGCTTTCAAATTTTCAACTATTTGTCCTACTTATAGAGCTACTGAACCTAACAGTGTGTTTGGGAACTTCAGGTTAATGAGCAAAATGAAGCAAAATTAGAGAAAACTATAAAGTCTTTAAATTTGCTTTGTTTGGTTGTTAGTAAGGAAAACTGTGGAAAATTAAAAGTATGGAAATCTGTGGAAATCTCCTAGTTATAATTTATCCAATTAGATTTCTATAGTTTTTCCCTCAAAATTGATGAAAAATCTGTGGAAATATGAGGAAATCTAAAAAGAAAGCCTTTATTTTATCCTAGATTTCTACAATAACCAACCAAACAAAAGAAAACGATGTAAATCTCCTACATTTCTACAATATTTAAACCGATAAACCAAACAAGTGAAAATGATAAGATTTCCATTGTTTTACTTTTATGTAGATTTTCATAGATTTACTTTTTTACCGTTTTTCTCATTTACAAAGTTCCCAAACATAGTATAAAATTCCTTCAAATTATCGATGTGGGACATTACTTAGATCTAGAAATTTTTGCAGCTGTAGTTCGCTAATTTTGGCGGCACCAAAACCACTCACTCTTAACAGCTACCGTTTAGTTCCAATCACAGCATCTCCTCTCTCTCTATTAGAATGCCTTATTACCTTAATATTCTTCTTGTGTATATAGCGGTGGAAACCGTAGAAACCATTTGATCAGGAGGTTTCTTTATTTGATTTTGACTTTAGTGGATTTGGATGGAGAGAGAGGGGAGAGAGAAAAGAAAGTAGAAAGAGCTGGAATTTCGGAGAGTGTTGAATGAAGGGGAGAAAAGTTTAAACCGGAGAATGTTGAAATGGAAATTTAGGGAGAAAGGTGATTGGGATTTAATAACTATGAGGGTATTTTTGTAAAAAGTACCCTTTTAGATATTGATTAATTATATAGAAGGGCATTTTTGTAGAAAGTGCCCTATTAGATATTGCATAATTACGTGTAGGAGTAATTTTTGTAGGAACGCCCTATTTATGTGAGTAAAAAGGGCAATTTAAAAGTGCCCTATTTGATATGAACAGAAAAGGCAAGTTCAAAACGCCCTCTTTGATTTACACAAAACACCTTTTTTGATCTCATTTCTTGTATTGTATTGTTTTGACTTCACTCATTTTAATTATATTGAGTACAAAACACAGTATGAGATAGAATTAATAATGTTCAGTATAAGATGATTTGTTGTTCTACAAGACATAACTTACTAGTGTAGTAGTGTATGATCTTCATTTGGAATAAATATTAAAGATTGAAAACTTTACACCCAAACTCGAATTTATTCTCCTAGAAGTACATCTCAAGTTCTCAACCTCGGTCATTCACATTAGCTCATCCTAGATCCTATTATTTATGTTTTTCTAGTTCCACGCCAGGGTACATACACTGACAAAAATTAATAAATTAATTTTATATATAAAGTGCAAAAAGTCAGTAAATTTGTTTTCAATTTCCATTTGCACAGCACATTACAGTACTACAAATACTATAATAGTTGCATCTAATGATTATTTATATTCAATTCTATTAAGATCATCCCAGTGAAACACATTAAATCTATTACTCCATGATACCAAAGTAGAAGTACCAAGACTACCAACCTATGATGTACCTAGTACCTACTTGCCCAATTGATAAAATATTGTACATAGGTGGTAATGCAAATAACAAGTGGCAATAGTATACTTCTTATTATTTATTTATTTGATAGGAGAAGTGGCAATGATAATATGATACTGAATAGAGCTGATAAAATCTGACGCGGCTCGAAAAATGACCCGAACTCGACATGATTAAGACCTAAATGAAACCTGACCCAAAAAGAATCAAACTGCTAATGACCCGACTTTCTAATGACCATTTTTCTGAAACTACTTGACATGAACATAATCTGAAGTGTGTGAGACAAAAACTATTTGACCCGACCTGATATGATCGATCTGATATTGACCCAATTCGATAACGATCCAAACCCAACCCATTTGACTGGTCATATTGAGAATCCGTATAATACAGCTATCACAATTCACAAACGTATCACGTATAAAATCAACCAATATGCCCTTTCTCTCACCGAGACCACCACGCACCATGACAGATGATTGTGACCATTATTCGGTGGTAAAGGACATGCGTGTTTAGCAATGTGAATCATGTGGCATGAAGATATATCTTTTTATTGATTAATCACACTATAAGCTGCATTGTAGACCGCCTAATTGATGCTTTTAAGCAATTTAGTTGTATAATGATACTTGTCGACATTGCACCAACAAAAATTATACTTGTGACATTTTGACGTTTGTTTTTGTTTGATAATTAGCGTGATTGAGAAGGACCTACTTTTTAAATATTGATAATAAAGAAACAAAAAAAAAAAAAAAAGAAATATGTCGGAAGTAACCAAGTCTTGACGATGACAAGTGCAAGACACAAAGGCCGTCACGGAGTCGTCGGATGAGTTAATGGCAGCAAGTAACACAAGAGAAAGACGTCGGCTATGGAATAGGATCTCCAAGTACACAAGTAGTATTATGGGTGAGCGCAACCGGATATCCAACGGATATTGCACTATCTGGATTTGGAATTGGATCCACCGGTTCCTAATTTGTAGGAATTGGAATTGGTTACACCGGTTCCTTAATCTTAGGAATTGGAATTGGATCCACCGGGTACTCAACGGTTCCTGGGTACCCAAGTCCGCATTAAATCCAAATTTTCTTATTTTTTAAATCAAATAAATGTATATATTAATGATAAGAAACACCAATAAAAATCTTACACTAATAAATATTAGTTTCCAAAAATACCGCAAACATAAAATCAAATACTACAATCAAAATACTTAACATTGTAAATCAAAATTTAAATAACGTATACACTCATTTAATTATTAATATTACAAACACAATCATTAAAAATATTTAAATTACAAATGAAAAATTTTAAACTCCTAACCATACTAGAAAATCACCATCCTTTATTTCTAACAAAGGAAAAAAGTTATTTAATTGTTTTACACTGGGTACCCAACCGGTTCCAGTTCCGAAATCACCGGTTTCTAACCAATTTCGGTTCCGGTACTGGGTACCCGGAATTTTTGCTCACCCCTAGTATTATCCCAAGAGTGCCCTTGCATAGAAGTCGTACTGTAGGTAGGAAACGTTCTTTTCAATTGAAAATCATTGTATCGAGATTCTATTCTTTTCGTCGTTTTCATATTGTATTCCGTACTGTTCCACGCCGTTTCGTTCTTGTTCCGCATTCTATACTTCAATTTTAAGGCCCCGTTCTCTTCAACAGAAGGGTGCGGAAAGGTGAGAAACGGAACAGAATGGATTAGAACGGAACGGAACGGCGCAGCGCGGATAATTCCAAAAAATATGAGACAAAATGAAGTACAGAATGCGGAACGGAACGACGAGGAATGGATTGGAACGGAACGAAACGCAGCATGGAAACGACGAAAAGAACATGGCCTAAAGTGTTGTTCTCGCTTTCAGACGTTGAATTTGGGCAATTATTTCAACTTAAACTCACTACTTAAAAATTATGATTATTAAAGTATTTTACGGTAACAATTTAACGAAAATCTTTTCATATTGTGAATTAAAGTATATATATTTTTTAAATTTTTTTTAAAAGATTAACTGTTAAACTTTGAGACAAAGATATAAATAGACGCTTAAAAATTAGAAGATTTTCCTAGTAAACAGAGTACTCTGTCTCGTATGTGATAAGAGAGGACAAGCACAAGTAAGACGGAGAAGATAGTAACTTGCCAACAAACTCTTATCTTTATGTTTATGGGATGCCCGCCCTAGTCGACTTAAATTTGTTATCAGATGCACTTGCACAGGAAACGGAGGCAATTAACACGTGATGGAAAGACAAAGCAATAGGGGAGAGCGAGCTAGTGGATGTGGAAAAAGTAAAACAACAAAGGCCAACTGGCGAATCTGGAAATGTCCATTCAATTTTCTCATTAATTTAATATCTAATACCCCAATCTCCTTTCTCTTTCCTGACTTCATATATATAATATAAAACACACACACTTATACTTCTTCATTATTCATTCATTCATTCTCCCTACTCTCCCCTTCTCTCTCTATAACCAAAACTTACATCTCTCTCTTTCGATCCAACACTTAAAAATACATAAAATTACGATTCGAAGTTCTTAAATACATACTCCATCTGTTCCGTGTTTACGTTGTCGTATTCTATTTTGGTCCGTCCCCTCTATTACAGTGTCAAATCAAAAGATGAGATCTGCTCCAAACTTTTCACAAACATGCAACGGGTTAAGCCAATACTTGAAGGATATGAGGTCTAATGGGTCATTTGCTGGAGATCAACATTTTGCCTTGCAGAATTTGTGTTCACCCAAGCTTATTGACAACAATAATAATAATGGTATGTAACTATGTCTATGTCCCTATTATATTATAATTCCTTCAAGTTTAATTTGAATGGTTAAGGGTAAAGTCGTGTTCATTTAATATTCTTTATTATTAAGTACTTATTATTATTCCTATGTTTATTGGTATATATTATAGGAGTCAAAGAGATAAGTGGACCAACAACGATGAATTTGTTTCCTAAGGAGAATCAACAAATGAATAATGTTTCAACAGTAGGAGAAGAAGAAAGATCATCATCATCATCAAGGAATAATCTCACGTCTTTGGATCTGTTAACTTTGGTGAGCTCATCATCGGCTACCGTCACTACTCATGAAGAATCCACCAAAGATATGGATGACTCCAGGTAAACATACAACTATTCTTCATCGCAAATTCTTACCTACACTCGGGTTTATTTACAACAAAGTCCAATTTTTTTTTTTTTTTGAAAGCCCAACATTTATTTCAATTAAGCCTTGAGTGTGTAGCTAGCTTTGAAGGGCCGGTTTGTTGATAAATTCATTGTATCTTCTTTAAAACATGCTTTAAAAATAAACATGCCTTTTGATTAGATGCTTTACCAACTACTCAGTTTAGATGGATAGCTTTCTTACCATGAGAAGTTGCTTGGTTTTAGTACTCTTATTATTTCCTGTTTTAGTTTTACATCATTTTCAAAAAAAACAATATCACTAAATTAATGGATCATCTTATATTATCTCAAGATGGGTTAAATTTAAGATTAGATCCAACCATCCAAAACTGATAGGGATTATAGGATTACAATCTAAATGGTAAATTGGCAATCTCCATTAGGCTTTTGTGTTCTTTTAATTCATACCAAAATTGTGTCATGATTAAACTAAATATATAGTACTTTTTCATAGCATTAACAGTCCGTATTTTTTCTTGATCTCAGAGTATTGCCAATATCAGAGGATGAGCCTAAGAAAACTGCAACTGTTCCAAGCATGACCATATTTTATGGTGGTAGAGTGCTAGTTTTTGAAGATTTGACCGAGGACAAGGCCCAAGAAATCATGGCTTTTGCTAGCCAAGGAATGATTAACTCGGCTCAGACTCAGGTTCAGACTCAGACTCGAACTTCTCCAAGCAACCCTGCCCTAACCACTCAACTCAACCAAGGTGCCATTTTTTCGGGTTCGTCGGATATGCCTATTGCAAGGAGAGCCTCCCTTCATCGATTCATGGATAAAAGAAAAGACATTTAATCTAAACAACAACATCAATACAATTAAGCTTTGCTCCATTTTACCTTTGATATTTATGAGAATTATTGTGAAGTGGTTATTGATTTATCTTTGGTTTGTATTTGTTTAATTCAGGATTGCAGCTTCATCACCTTACCAATTACACAACTCATCATCAACCAACATGGCTCAGTCACACCATGAGAAGTACAACAACATGATCATGACAAGTTTCGGTCAACGGCAAGAGCAGCTTGAGCTGAAATTGTTCTAGACTTGCAAGCCTTAGAATGCATTCATCATTCTCTTGTTAGATAAGAGAAAGAAAGGCTCAGAAAACAGAATGCATGGCTAGTGGTTAAACATATATATATTCATCAATTCTTTATAGGTCTTACATACTCTTTATGTATATGTATACATTTTTTTGGCTACTAAAATTAACTAGCTAGTAGTAAGTTCAAGATTTTCTTCCTCTCTTAAATGGAGTAATTCTTACCAAGATTGTACTCCTGTAATACTCAATAGCTAGTATTACTCGACCATTAGAAATGCATATATTTTTCATGTTACGATGGATGGAGAAAATTTTACATGAGTTGAATGTCGATCTACATATATAGTATGAGTACAGTACATCAAAGTTTCTTCAATCACAATGTTCGGATTATTTTTTGAGAATGAAAGAGCGTTCTAGTAATTATATATACGATCATGATTTTGTTTCGTTGTGAGAACGTATTACTACAAGTATGATTGTCATGCCGTATAATGATTTACACTCTTGTAAAAAACAATGTTGAGTTATTTGGGCACAAATGTAAATCTAATGTAGACGTACATGTAGTGTTTCCTATTGTTGCTTATTTATACTACTAAAGACACAATACTAGAAGGATGGTAGTATAATTGACTTTGAACCTTTGTTTTCACATTAACCAGCTAGGCCCCCTTCTTTCATTGAGAGCTCGGGAAGCTTCCAAGATTGAACCTGATATGATTGAGATGTACACACGGGAACAATGTGGCAATTGATTGCTGGTCCTAATCCTCATTGCTAGTTTGCAAGGCACCAAACTTGACTTAAAATTTAGGGACAAATGGCTTGTATGGTATGGGTAGACCGAAGCATTATTTGCTTAATGACCCCATATAAAGTTTTATCTTTTATGTAAACTCTACAAGAAAGTCTAAGATGTTGGACCTACAATATGCTTATGAGTAGTTTTCAAGTTTTAGCTTCTTTCTCACACGTTTTCCCACCCTTTACTTCATTAGCCTCGGCTATTTTTGTCGTTTACTTATTGCATTCTGTTTCTTTTTTATTTTGTCGCACATTTTACTCCGTCTTGTTTGACACCATTCTATTGAAAAAAATAGAGACGTGTTCACTTCCTCCATTTATGAATTAATAAATGAACGATAATGAGCGAGGCTTCATATGAAACTACAAAGTGGAGAAGGACGAAGAAAACACGGTACAATATATTATTGTGAGATAACAAAAGGTGAAATTATTAGAAACTAGGTCAAGTGGTCAACCACATCCTAAAAGTTGACCCCCATTGTAACAATAAGTGTGTTCTTTTTCACTAAACTAAACAATACTATATTGAATAATAAAATGTGAGAGGAAAAGTAGATTACTAAACTTCATTAAACTAAACTGAATCGAACCGATTCTAAAATAAAACCAATGTCCATAAAATTTTCCATTGCAAGACAAAATAATTAAACTTGCATTAGCATCTCAAAAGACATTTCAAGCAATTAAAATTAATGAATCAACCAGTTCTCGTTATAATATAAATGTGCCAACACATAACTCGAATACACGTATGAAGGTATCTCCTTTGAACCCTTCCTAATAGAAAGTGACAAAGGGAATACCCGATAGTGTGATGTGAAATATTTTAGGTTTGTGTTGCTGTATTTACTGGTTTTATTTTGTCCTAATAAATTAGTACTATACATAAGTTCCTATTATTTAATGAAATATATTTTTCCATTAACCAAACAAAATTCGACTACACAAAATAGTGACTCATGTAAAACCAGACTTCCATGGAGTAAAGGCTAGACATGCTGCAATTTCATTCTTTTCAAATTTTAATTAAGGCCGACAAATGTTATCTTCCCTCCATTAGTCCATTCTGATACTAACCACGAAAAGATCAGTAGGGTCGGATCATCAATCCGTACCCGGACCATGATCCAATCAAACTTCAAACACACAAACCCATTTTTAAAAGGGTAAAAAAATAGTTCTCCAGAATAAAGAAATAACACGGGTTTATCATCTAACTTTATATATACCATCAAATCTCAACAACGTGATGAATTAACTTTTCTCGGCTCTAGGGTTAGTGTCGTAGAACCTTCTCCCTTGGCTTCAATGGTCATAGGGGATTAATTTTCTCTGTTTTTTGTGCTATTTCCCACGGGTTTGTTCCCCTGTGGCCTTTCTTTCAGCGTGTGATCCTTTTTTTTCCTTCGTTGAGGGGGGCTCTTTTCCTTTGAGTGCTACTTTTTTTAAGGTTTAGGTAGAGTTTAGAGTTTTGTGTAGTCCATGGCATCGGAGTTAGAAGAGCGAGTGAGGGGGTTGAGATTGGCAGAGGAGGAAGAGGATGTGCTTGTGTGTGAGGATGATCCAGAGGATGTTAGGAAAGACATGGTGTCCTATTGCTTGGTGGGTAAGCTTTACACGAAAGGGCCGTTTAGTGCGGCTGCTATGAAGCGAACACTACGAATTGCATGGAAGCCTGCCAAAGATTTGGTTGTCAAGGAAATTGAAGATAATCTGTTTATTTTCCAATTCTTTAGCTTTGCGGATCGTATGTATGTGATGAATGAGGGACCTTGGTCCTTTGATGGACACCCTCTTCTGCTTAAGGAAATCAATGGGGGAGAGCAACCATCTGAGATCAAGTTTGAATATATTAGATTCTGGGTCAAGGCGTATGATGTTCCTTTGAATAAAAGGAATAAATCAACAGCCATGGGGATGGCTAGGAAGTTGGGATGTTTTGTGGAGTTTGATGAATCTAACCCGTCAGGGTGGGACAAATTCTTGCGATTTAGGGTTGATCTGAACCTTAATAAAGCGCTACCTCGTGGGATAAGGATGATGGTAGATGGAAAAAGAAAATGGGTTGAGTTGAGATATGAGAGGTTGCCTGACCTTTGCTTTGCGTGTGGTAAGTTTGGCCATATTTACAGGCAATGTGAGACGTATGATGAAGCTGTTCCAGAGAGGGAACTACCATATGGGTCTTGGCTACGTGCCTCGCCAAAGCGTACACGAAGAAGGCCCGATCCCAGGCGTGATGAGGAGGTGCGAATGATGACTAATTTGAAAGTGGGTATTGCCGCAAGTCGAGCTAGACAACGTCTGAATTTTGATGAGTTGAACCCACAGGAGAACACGAGCGAGTTGAACCAGAATGTTAGTGAGAGAGGTGAAGTAAACACTAGGGAGATAAATAATATGGGAGGTCCAGTGAGGGGCAAGATAGGTGAGGGGGTTCCTTTGGTGAGTAGGGAGATTATACAAAATCAACAGTGTGAGGGGAGGGGTTCACAAAATAAGGAGATGATGGTGTTTGGTGTTACTGGGGTGGGGGGATTGTATGAGGGTGTTCAAAATGTGAGGTCTGAGTTGAAAAAACAAGCTGTAGGAGGGGGAGGGGGTTACATCAGTAGGGAGGTACTAAACACGGGTGGGACTAGTGAGGGCGTTGCGGGGAGGATTGCGTCGTTTGAGAGGAAGGTTAAGAGAACGAGGAATGAGGATGAAGTTTCTACAGACATGGGGGGATCGAATGGTGATGAGAGTACATTTGATACCCCCATGTATGATGAAGAGCGTGATGATTCACATGAGATACACTCTCTTTCTACTAGCTCGGGGGTTGCCTCGATCATGTATGGACCAGCGGCGGAGGTTGGAGATGCCCAACCCCGTCGAGCTCAATGAATTGCTTAAACTACAACTGTCGAGGGCTTGGCAACCCGCGTGCAGTTGAGCGATTACGGAAGTTGCTGAATAAAGAGAAACCTTCGTTGGTGTTTCTCATGGAAACTAAGCTCAGTAGTCAGGAGATGGAAGTCGTTCGTCAAAAATTGGGATTTGTAAATGGTCTTTTTGTTGATTCGGAGGGAAGGTCGGGTGGGCTTGCATTGTTATGGGAGGACATTGTTACTATTTCGCTGCTAGCAGCATCATATGGATGTTACTGTAAAGGGCTTATTTGGAGATGAGGAGTGAGATTAACTGGCTTCTATGGCTGGGCAGACTCAGCACTTAAGCATTTATCTTGGGAACTGTTGCGTTCGATCAAGCATGACGCTGATCTACCATGGCTTGTCATCGGAGATTTTAATCAAATTCTTTTCCAGGATGAGAAGCAAGGTGGGCCACCACGAGAACAACGTCTTATGGATGAATTCAGGAGTACTCTGGACTTTTGTGATCTGAAGGATATAGGCTACGAAGGTGCTCCGTTTACTTGGTGGAATGGCCGACCTGAGCCGGAATATGTGTATGAGCGGCTCGATCGGGCCGTGGCATCGTTTGACTGGATTGACTTGTTCCCAATGTTATCTATTCAACACATGCCAAGTGAGAAGTCTGACCATGTGCCTCTGAAGCTAGTAGATTGTAGTAGTAGCAGGAGGAAAAGAAAGAACAAGAAACAATTCAGATTTGAAGATATGTGGCTCATGTCACCTGACTGTGAGCAAGTGGTCAAGGAAGCATGGGAGTGTGGTGAGGAATTGTTGAATGCTCCTGAGGTCTTGACAAAAATAAAAAAGTGTGCAGAAGCTTTACAGAGATGGAATCAGGTGGAATTTGGACATATTCAAAAAGCAATTAAAGATACAAGAGATAGGATGTTGATTTTAGATAATGAGCAAGCCACTGTGGAAGTAGTGGATGAGAGACGAATGTTATGCAATAAGATAGATGATTTGCTCTTGAAAGAGGAAACTATGTGGCGTCAAAGGTCACGTAATTTATTTTTAAGTGAGGGAGACAAGAACACAAAATTCTTCCACATGAGAGCTAGTGCCCGTAAAAAAAAGAATAAGATAGACTATATTAGAAGGGATGATGGGGTACTAGTGAAGGAGGAGGAGGAGATTGAGGGTGTTGCCATGGACTACTTTAGGACTCTTTTCTCTACCTCTAACCCTCATTCTTTTGATGTAGCACTTGCAGGAATCCAGCCTAAAATCACGGAGGCAATGAATCAGGAGCTCACAAGACCCTTTGATCCTAGTGAGGTTTACCATGCTCTCAAACAAATGCACCCTAGTAAGGCACCGGGACCTGACGGTATGAATGCAAATTTTTTCCAAAAATTTTGGCATATTGTTGGGTCTGATGTCTCAAGTTACGTTATTTCCCTTCTCAATGGTGCTAATGAGTGTTACCCTATTAATTGCACTAATGTTGTGTTAATCCCCAAGGTTAATAAACCCACTTCTATGTCTGAGTTTCGCCCCATTAGTTTGTGTAATGTGCTTTATAAGATGGCGTCTAAAGTACTTGCAAATAGACTTAAAGAGGTTCTCCCTTTTATTATCTCCCCGTCACAGAGTGCTTTTGCCCCTGGTCGTCTAATCACTGATAACACTTTGGTTGCCTTTGAAATTTTCCATTATATGAATAGTGTGTGCTCGGGTACTAAGGGAGTTATGGCGGTGAAGCTGGATATGAGTAAGGCTTATGATAGAGTTGAATGGAAATTTGTCGAAGATGTTATGAAAAAAATGGGGTTTTGTAGTGGTTGGATCAATATGTTGATGCAATGTGTGTCGTCTGTGTCTATGTCAGTGTTGGTTAATGGGTCGCCTACTGCTAAGTTCTTACCCCAACGAGGACTGAGGCAAGGGGACCCAATCTCACCGTACTTATTTATTATCTGTGCAGGAGCTTTTTCAAGCTTAATTGATCTTGAGATAGGGAGGAAAAATCTACAAGGGCTTAAAGTGTGTAGGGGAGCCCCAGAGGTATCTCACCTCCTTTTTGCAGATGACAGCATTGTTTTTTGTAGTGTTGATGACCGTGACGTGGATGCTATACAGAGGGTACTTAACATTTATGAGACTGCCTCGGGTCAGAAAATTAATTTTGAAAAGTCTGAAATTGTGCTTAGTTTGAATGTGTGTGATGCTAGGAGAGAGCATATTGTGAACAGGCTGGGAATGCATGAAGTAGAAGGGCTAGCAAAGTATTTGGGGATGCCGATGAGAATACGTAGATCGAGATCGCAGGTTTTTGAACCACTCAAAGAGCGAGTATGGAAGAAACTCCAAGGATGGAAGCAACATATCTTGTCATTCGCAGGTAGAGAAGTTCTATTAAAGGCCGTGGCCCAAGCAATTCCTACCTTTATGATGAGTTTGTTCAAACTACCTAAGAGTTTATGCAAAGATATACAGAAGATGATGACTCGGTTTTGGTGGGGTAGTAAAGATGGGGAACGTAGAATTCATTGGGTGGCTTGGAAAAAGATGAGTGTACCCAAGATGGAGGGAGGCTTGGGGTTTAGACACATTGAGTTATTTAATGAAGCAATGCTCGCCAAACAAGGGTGGAGGATCCTCACTAATCTTTCTTCTTTGGCTGCGCGGGTATTAAAAGCTCGTTACTTCCCTAAATGCGAATTTCTGAATGCTACATTGAGGCACAGACCAAGCTATGTGTGGCGTAGTATATTAGGATCAATATGGATTTTAGAGAAAGGTTGTCGATGGCTAGTGGGTAATGGCGAGAAAATCAAGATTTGGGGTTCTTCCTGGATGTGCAGGCCTCCGTCCTTTAGAGTCATATCTCCTGTAGTGGAGGGTGGACCAAGAGAAGATGGTGGCCGACTTGATTGATCATGATTTGGGAGAATGGAAGGTGGATGTCGTTCGCTCGTGTTTTTTAAATTTTGAGGCTGAAGAGATAATTAATATTCCACTTTGTCAGAGTATGCCCGAGGATCGCGTGATGTGGTATTTCACTAAGGATGGTCACTACTCAGTTAAGTCAGGATATTCAGTGGCTCGATGGGCGAGTGTGCAAGGATCAGAGGGGTCATCTTCTTCACCTTCGAAGGAGCCATGGCGAACTATTTGGGGCTCCAATTTGCCTCCGAAAGTTAAAAGATTTTTATGGCGGCTGGCCATGGGAGCGTTACCAACTCGGGGTAACTTACAGAGAAGGATAGCTGAAGCGGAGAGCTCGTGTTTTCGGTGTGGCGAACTGATAGAATCTGATCTGCATGCTGTTTGTTTCTGTCCAAATGTGGCTGATTTGTGGGCAAATGCTGGATTGTGGGAGATTGTAGAAGAAGACAAGTACGGTAGTGCTATAGATTGGGTCGATGGATGGCGTAATGAGCTGCAAAGAGATGAGTTTGAGAAATTTGCCAAGGTCTCATGGGCTGCGTGGACTATGAGAAACAAATTGTTTCATGTGGGACATGTTAAGGCTACTAATCAACTTGTTTGTGAGGCTTTGAGCTACTTACAGGAATATCAAAAAGGGGTAGTGAAGGAGATCACACCTAGTGTGATTCTGAGTTCATCTTGGGAGCTACCTCCTTTGAGAGTGGTGAAGGTTAACACTGATGCTGGCATGTTACGTGGTGGAGGAATGGGTCTGGGAGTGGTCATAAGAGATAACAATGGAACTTTGCTTAGAGCTGCTGTGAAGCAAGTGCAAAATGAGTGGGATATTGAAGTAGCTGAAGCACAAGCTTTGAAGTTTGGTCTTCTCATGGCGTTGCAGAGTGGTGCGACTTCAATTATATTGGAAGGTGATAATTTGGGTCTTATCAATTCATTGAAGAGGGGTGAGAGGCCGCTTTCTTTTGTAGGTAATATTATGAGTGAGATTTATAGATTTGTTTCAATGTTTTCTTTAGTTAAATTGAGTCATGTTAGGCGTAATGGGAATAAGGCAGCACGTTTTATGACGCACTTGCACCCTATTTCTTTTTCTAATAGAGTCTGAATAGAAGGGGGACCTATTGGTGTTTTAGATATTATTGTTTCGGATTTCGTAATAAAAGATCTCAATTTCCATCAAAAAAAAACTTTATATATACCATCGTCAGACCAAATTTTACTTTCCCCTTTTTGAGGCCTCTCTCTCTCTTCTTTTCCTTTTCATTTCTCTCTCCTACCAAATTTTTTTCCCATTTTGTTCTTCGAGGGTCTTGTTTTCTTCATACTCGAAACGAAACCCTCCGAACCCTAAAAACGCACCCACACTATTTTCTCTCTCTTTATCTCTATCTAATTAAATTTTCTATAAATTAAATTGGTAGAAGAGAATGCAGAACCAGAGAATGAAGCAACAGCAACAAGCTTTGATGCAACAAGCTCTCCTTCAACAACAGTCTCTCTATCATCCTGGTCTTCTCGCTGCTCCTCAGGTACACTTTTCTTTTTGTACTATTTCTCTCTCCTCTTTTTTTTGGAGCCTTTTTTTGATCGATTTTAGGGTTGATTTGGGGACTGTGTTGAAAGTTTTTGATTTGGGGTTTGTTTTGGGTTTTCTGAGTGCTGACTTTGCTAAATTAGGGTTTTTGAATATTGGGTTATTTCGTTTGATTATTTTGGTTTCTGGGTTTTTTTGGGCTGCTGGGAAGTAGGATTTTGGTTTGAGGGCAATGGATTATTAGATTACATCATTAATTATGGAGTAAAGATAAGGTGGAGGTCTTGTATTTATTTTGTCATTGTTAGTAATTTGCTTTCCGTTACTTGTGGTTACTTGCTGTGACTAAGGTTTCAGATTTCGTGATTAGTTATGTACTGTTAGCATTTGACCTTTGAGCTAGTAGTGATATTAAAAATTGAGCTAAGTTAGCTCTTCAATCCATTTTCGCGTGTCTAACAAAACCCAGTTTAACATTACACAATCAACTGTAGTAGCTGATGTCATCCAGTGTTCTTTTCTCTTCCCCTTCATTCATTTTTGGATGAGCTGATTTCTTTTTGTTTATTCAAAGCATTATAGTTGGTTTTTGGATTCTTCTGAATCTTCTGATGTTACTCGCACGACCGAGCACACTACTTTAATAGTGTATCATTTCTTCTTTTGTCACAAGATATTTGTGTGCACCCGTGTGTGTATTAAGAGAATGAAGTGTCTTGCATTTAGCAATTATTAGTTTGTTATTTGATGTGGCACAATGGATTGAAGGCAGAATTGTCTTGTATTGACTAATACTCTTTCAATTGGAGTGGTCTCTTTCGAGTGATGATTTTGCATTGCGTGAAGCCATATTGTACCTTTATCCTTGGTGATGCTTTTGGTTTTGCAATGTATTGTTGTGCAAATACAATAATTTAGATGGTGATCGACCATTATCATAGATTGGAGCCAAAAATAAACCATTAATGGGGCTATATTTTGCATGCTCGTGTGTTTTATAGAGTGGAGATGAGAAGGATTATTTTCTTAGTGATCATACTCCCCTTTTTCCGGATAAACTTAGTAACATAAATCTAAAGACATAAAGCCATCATGTTACTCTTTTTGTATGAACCCTCCACCTGGGTTCAATTTTTAAATTATCATTTTCATGTTTGTGACTCTCTATTTTTACCAATGAAGTGAATGTGGGCTCATTCGTAGAATCCAAGATTTTCTTTTGCCGTACACTCTTTTCTTCTGTAAATTTACAATCTTGCTCGTTTTGATATTTCAGATAGAGCCATATCCCAGTGGAAACCTTCCTCCTGGCTTTGATGCCTCTACATGCCGCAGTGTGTAAGTTTTGTCTGCATTTGTCGTGGAATTATTTGATGTTATGTTTTGTAACCTTTATTTTTGTCTACACATTTTGTTTTGGGTTCTTTGAAGGAGATTCCTTATAGCGTAATTTTTCTTTGTTTTCTTTTTCTTTAATTTTCTAGTTTCTTTATTTTTGAGACAATGCAGGTATGTGGGCAATATTCATCCCCAGGTCACAGAACCATTACTACAAGAGGTTTTTGCTAGTGCTGGCCCTGTTGAAGGCTGCAAGCTGATTAGAAAGGAAAAGGTATTGCCTTTTGCTAGTTAAAATTATTTGCTGAAGCTATCTTTTGCAAGAGTTTTTATTATCACTTGAACTGGGTATGGGCTGGTAATACTTGAACAAAATGCCTGTAGATTTAAGGATCGACTAGAAAAAAGTGTATTATGTCTATTAGGTACGATTCCCAGTTCATGATCCACAAGATTTACAAAATTTAAACCACGTGGGTGTTGCCCATGTACAACGGGAGGGCTGAGAACAAAAAACTAAGATGTCTGATGACTCTGATCTGATCAAGCACAACCATGAGTCATGCATGATTTTTGCATGAAACCAAGAAACCAAAAAGGTCTGCTCTTAGCTTTCAAGTGAGCAACATAAGAGTTAAATCCCACTAAAGTTGTTGAATATTCTTGATTGAGATGGCAGCTAGGGCTTGACCGCTTGTAGGCTGGCTTTTTTTTTTGTTTATTAAATTTTTCTCAGTGGGAGTTAAAGGAAAACCTTTTTGCCCTGAATTCATCTCAGCTCTTTTCCTGAGTTAAAGTCTTGTTTCTTGTTTGTGTACAATTATACATACGGGGGTGTTAAAATATGATTTGAGAGTACTACTTATGCACTAATTGGTTGGTAACACATTGTGAATGACCTATAATTTGTCTTCTTGGTGCAGTCATCCTATGGCTTCATTCACTACTATGATCGCAGGTTTGCCAGCATGGCTATACTGACACTTAATGGGAGGCATCTGTGAGTATCAATTTGGCCAGTATTGCATTTCTAATGAAGTATTTGGTTGTTTTCTTACATCATATATTTCAAATTTTCAGGTTTGGGCAGCCTATAAAGGTTAATTGGGCATATACCAGTGGCCAGAGGGAAGACACTTCAAGTCAGTTCATCTTCTCTCTTCTATAACTTTCAAGTATTTGTGCTGTTCTCTGATTTAGCAGCTTGGGAACTGACATTTCTGATACTATTCCCAGACCATTTCAACGTGTTCGTTGGTGACTTGAGCCCGGAGGTTACCGATGCTATGCTGTTTGCATGTTTTTCAGTTTATCCTAGTTGTTCGTAAGCTTCATTTTCCCTTGTCTCCTGTCAATTACTCTCTTTCTACTTGCCTTCAAAGAACAAAGGAATTTAGAGTTGCTAGAAATTTCTATACTTTTTTGGGTAGCTAAATCCATGATTGTAGGCCGACATTACTCAGTTGTTAATTTGTATTATCCTGAAACGATAAATCTTTTGCTTTTTCAGAGATGCAAGGGTAATGTGGGATCAGAAAACTGGGCGCTCTAGGGGTTTTGGTTTTGTTTCTTTCCGTGGCCAGCAGGTGTGTTTAGCTAGTGTTGATATAATTCTGTTCCCCCCCCCCCCGTCTGCTTCTCCTCATTCTTCTAACATTTTTTGACACTACAGGATGCGCAAAGTGCTATAAATGATCTCACCGGTATGTTTAATTTTAAATTATTCAACTATATTTTTTTGGTTTATGTTTTGTTCATGTCATGTCATAATGGGATGTGTTTCATTTGAGTCATCATCACTCAAATCAGTCTGCCTTCTCTCTTTCTGCAGTTTATGGTTTTGATAAATAGAATCAATTTAAGGTTACTTTTGTTTTAAAAAGGAGATTTCCCATTCTTGTAGAAAGAACATATTGTCCAACATCTTGTTTCTTCATCTCCTTATTTTGTGTGTGCCGGAAAGAATTAGCTTTCACCTGATGTTTTTGGGTAGCTTATTCTTCAAGTGCAGTTGCTCATGTAATAAGCCCTTTACTGGCGCTGGACACCTGGAACAAATTTATTGACCTAATTGGCTAAATATTGATTTGAGCATGACCATTGACCAGTGTACAGTTTATACATAAAAATTCTCATTAGGTTTTAGTGCCATTTATTGTGAATATTTTCCTTTCTGCCATCAGGATGTTGAGTGTGTAGTACTAGAATCTTCATTAATTGTCTCTTAGTTCATAATTGTTATATTTGAACATCCAGCAGTGATTATTTCTTATTTGAAATTCAGGAAAATGGCTTGGTAGTAGACAGATACGTTGCAACTGGGCAACTAAAGGCGCTGCTGGAAATGATGAGAAGCAGAGTTCTGATGCAAAAAGTGTGGTGGAGTTGACAAACGGCTCATCAGGTTTGTCTTATTATTCTATGCTTCTGGACTTGGGATAGTTTATTGATATTTTTTTCGGTCCTACTTATTTATGATTGTTGCCTAGATACCACCTGGTGAATAATATTCCAGGAGGCTTCCACTGGCGTAAGCATATGTGGACATGTGTTTGAAACATGGGATTAGTTCAGTTTGGCTAGTATCTGGTTTGCATAGTTGATGTTTAGGCTGTTTGGAGGCATATGTGGATCTTACATGTGGGGGTGAGGTAGAGAAGTTGATCTTTCTAATGTCCATTAGGGCTAAATTTGAAGTTGATGTGATGCAGCATTTGGCTATGCTCTCCTGATGTGAGACATGACAGAGACCTGAAATAATTGGACCTATGGTGCGAGGGGCATGCTTTGCCAGCCTCATTGAATTTCTACTGTAGTTTTTGAGGATTTATGATTGAAGGTGCTGTTGGTGCGAGGGGCATGCTTTGCCAGCCTCATTGAATTTCTACTGTAGTTTTTGAGGATTTATGATTGAAGGTGCTGTTGCATGAAGCCAGAATGGAATTTTCAAGGCCTTGCTGTTTCAGTGAACGGGTAACATAGGTATCTCTGATGAGCAGAGAAATAAGAGAGCTAAACCTTGAATAGCACTAATCAAGCATACTTCCTGTGAAAGCCAACTTGCATTGATTTGCAATTTTGGTAGAGTTAAAGAAGGCCCTTGTGTGCACCTAACAGAAATGGATAGATAGAGTTTTGTGGAATGAAGCCCAAACATCAGAGGGGTGATAACCAAGCCCTTATTATCGTTTCCAAGGCACATGCTTTCATTGGGCACCCTCGGCAAGCTAATGAAAGCATTTGCAAAAAGCCAAATCATCCTTTTCCAAGTAATACTGTGCTTGAGTGTGCTACAAAGCTAAAGCCTAAGATGAAATTTTGAATGTTGCTGAGAATTATTAACATATGGTCAGACAACTTCCCCTCCTCCCCCCACATTCTAGTTCTTATATAGACAGTTATATTAGCTTCCTGTTGGATGGGTCTTTACCTTAGACAATCCTCAAATAATCGAAGTGTGAGTTGGAGGGAAAAAGGGAAATGGAAAGGTAAGTTTTTTTTTTTAGGGTAAATGGAAAAGTAAGTTAGTTTAAGGTGTAGCACCTAAAACACTTTTGGACAGCAAGCAAAATTGAAGGATCGCCTGTGTTTATTCTACGGGAATGATATACATGGTACATTTGAATTTCCCAGGTCCCACCCAAGATGCGAGTGAAATGAGCATGGCAATGTGACACTGTCGGAATACAATGCCCTATGCAAAGATGACCAGTTTGAAATTGAGGATTTTGCTCCCATCTAGATATGTTATCGAAAATGTACCCCGATGGGGGGATGGTGTTGCTCCCTACTGAGTATAATTCACTATATGTTCCATATTTATTTGCTGTCCTCTTTTTCCCCCCTTAGTATGGCATCTGATTGCGCAAATTGTTCAGTCCCCTATTATCATGCAACCTGTTATCTAGACATGTATGCAAATAATAGAAGATTTGTTCTAATGTGATGGGTTTTTTTTAAAAAATATTGTTTTTGTTGTCATTTTCAGAAGATGGTAAAGAGGCCACAAACAGTGAGGCCCCTGAAAACAATCCTCAATATACAACTGTATACGTTGGAAATCTTGCTCCTGAGGTAATGAGATGTTATATGCAATTGTATAATCATGGCATACAAAAAAGTCAACTTTTCTTGATGTGCTCAAATTTCTCACTGTAATGGTTTTACGTGAGGGCTTTTGTTCCCCGTGCCCTTTGATTCTGAAGCATTCTGCCATCTGGAATTTCAAATATTAACCATAGATACGGAACGCCGAAATTGCAGACTACCCAGCTTGATCTCCACCGACACTTCCATAATTTAGGTGCTGGTGCAATTGAAGAAGTAAGGGTGCAGCGTGACAAAGGCTTTGGTTTTGTCAGATTCAGTACTCATGCTGAGGCTGCTTTGGCTATTCAGTTGGGAAACACCCAGAGTATGCTTTTAACCAAGCAAATCAAGGTGCGTTATGGCTTTTGTTTTCTATGTATCTATAGGTGCTAGTTCTATGTAGGCTATTTTGCTTTCAAACGTCTTGAGCAGGATAGCATTTGTGTTCATATCTGGAGTGTTTCCATCTATTGACGTTTGATTTTGATACTGTGTTTTTAGTGCTCCTGGGGAAGCAAGCCGACCCCGCCAGGTACAGCTTCAAATCCACTCCCTCCACCTGCTCCTGCACCTTTAGGCCTTGCTACTGATCTTCTCTCCTATGAGAGGCAACTAGCAATGAGTAAGATGGGAGGAATGCATGCCCTCATGCATACCCAAGGACCACATCCACTCAACAAGGCTAGTATGGGGATGACAGCTGCTGGAGCTAGCCAAGCTATTTATGATGGCGGGTTTCAGAATGTTGCAGCTGCCCAGCAAATGATGTACTACCAGTAAAATCTTGATGCACAGGCCTTTGGTTTACTTCAGCACCTGAAGATTTGCATTTTGTGTGCCTAAAAGTCGATGATTAGCTGTTTATGTTTTTTTTTATTTATTTTTTATTTATTTTTATTTTTTTTTATCTTTGTCGATGGCGAGGGGGTGAGGCTGATTTCCCTTCTCTATGTCATCATCATCATGTGTGTGGATGCATTGTGTAACCCCTTTCTTGTCTCTTCTTTTCTTTTTTCTCCTCGGCTTTGGAGAGTTGCTCTGTTTGTTTTCTTCTATTTTCTAGGATTATGATGGTTAGAGGAAGCTTAGTCCAGTATGGACATTAGTTTATTTTGAATTTATTTTATTTCTACCTTTTTGTTTTTCTTTTTATGGGATTTGAATATCTTTGGTGATATCCGGAGCTTTGTGACAGATCCCTAGAGGTTGATGTATGGGGTGATTGAGGGAGTTTTCTATGTATACTATTTCCTTCAGTTATTGACAGTCAGAATACTTAATCCAGTATTAGGAATGCGCACGATTTAGTACTTCTATTTGTTAATGCGATTAGTCTCTAAACTTCAATAAGATGTGTGGAAATGTAGACTACCCAAGCCAGAAGTCTTTTCCAGAGTAGACAGGCTGAAGTTCGTCTGTTCTGTGTGTGCCTTGATTATCACTATCTAGTCCCAAATTTTTGTCTTCAGTTTCATGCCATTTTGGTGCTCAATTTAAATGGTAGGTTCGTGAAGTACGTATCTTCGCATGAGTTAATGAGTTGAGAGATTTGTTAATCTAATTTGTTGAAGGGATTGATCCCAATTACGACAAAATGCTGGACAAGAAAAAAAAATATTATTATTTGGCAAAAAGCTTCAAGTAAACTCAAGAACATGGGATCTGTCAATGGCAAAACGTTGGACAAAAGAAAACGAGAGCAATATATGTCCATGCACTTGCGTGGACTCAATGGAACTAAAACAATGGAACTCGGTCACTAGAAAACAAAAAAACAATGAAACTCACAATGAATTTACGAGTGAAAAAATAAAACTACCAGGTTGGGCCATAGTTTTATTGGCTCCACACAACTATCTATATCTTTGAGGTTTAAGAGATAATTTGCTGTCAAAGCAGCGTCCATGTCTCATGGGTAAAATCGGAGTTCGGGAACTTGAATGATCTTCCCGGGGCATTGGAGGGGGGGTCCTCTATGGTCACAATAGACCCCCTGGAGAAGTTTGAGCAAATATCACAACCAGGTCTCAGGAAGCCGAAAATTGAATACTAATCCACGGTTTTTGGGCTTACGGGAGATTCTGAACGAAAGTGGATATTTTTGTACCACATTGAACGAGACACTCCTAAGAGACATAAGAGGCCACCGAGGTTATTTATCGGGTTATTAGTAGGCTTGGGCGGTCGTTTTATGCAACACCACTTTAATGGCCTAAACATCGAAAATACGAGTGAAATCAAAATTCAGGGATCGGAATGACCTTAACGTGGCACCAAGGGTTCTCTCGGATTACTATAGACCCCTGGAAAAATTTTGGGCAAAAATCACAAACGGGCCTTGGGAAGCATAAAAATCGAAGGTTATAATCCACGGTTTTTAGGCTTTCGGGAGGCTCCGGATCAAAGGTGATATTTTCTCACCATATCGCATGGGAAACCCCTAGGAGAAATAGGAGATCTTTGGGGTCAGTTGTGGGGTCTTTAGCAAGTTTGGACGACCGTTTTACAAAACATCACTCTAAGGGCCAAAACACTAAAATGATGGGTCGGAGTTTGGAGATCGGATAACCTTCACGGGGCACCAGGAGTCCTCTAGGGTCACAATAGACCCCGCAAAGAAGTTCGGGCAAAAATCACAATCGGGACCCAAGAAACGGAAAATCGAAGGCTATAATCTACGATTTTTGGGCTTGCCGGAGGCTCCAGAAAGAAGGTTGATATTTTCGCACCACATCACACGGGACACCAATAGAGGACATGGAAGCCCCCGGAATTGGTTGTTGGGTCCCTAATAGACATTCAACAACCATTTTACGGAACACCACTCTAGAGGTCGGAACACCGAAAGTATTGCTGAAATCAGAGTTCAGGGACCCGAGTGACCTTCACGGGGCACCATAGGTGCTCTAGGGTCACGATGCCCCCCACTCGAAAAGTTTTGGCAAAAATTTCAATCGGGTCTCGGGAAGCCGAAAATCGAAGGTTATAATCAACGCTTTTGGGCTTTCGGGAGGCTTCCAGAACTAAGGTGGATATTTTCGCACCACATTATATGAGACAACCCCTAGGAGACATTGAAGACCCTCGAGGTCGGTTCTCATGTACCTGTTAGGCTTGCATAACTGTTTGGTGGGACACCACTTTAAGGGCAAGAACATCGAAAGTATGGGTGGAATCGGAGCTCGGGAACCCAAATAACCTTTTAGAGACAACGGGTATCCTCTAGGTTCACAATAGACCCCCCAAAAAAGTTTGGTCAAAAATCATATTCGGGTTCCGAGAAGCGAAAATCGAAGGTTATAATTCATTATTTTTGGGCTTCTGGGAGACCCTAAAATGATGGTGGATATTTTCACACCATATCATACGGCACACCTTTTAGGAAAATGATGATAATTACTCCTAAAATAAGTGGTACAGAGTGAAATTAACATCTTTTATGCCAAAAGTTGGTAACCCCACAAGCACTCTCTCAAGCAACTACCCCTAAAGAGTCTTATAAGGTATAGTGGTTCTGACAAGAGTAGACATGCTCAGTGCATAACTTTCATACTAGAGTTTTTGAGAATTTGGAAAATTATTTTCTAAAAGTTTCACCTTAAACTTTTCAAGTATACTATTAAGTTTTGTAAAAACATATTTTTATTTCAATTTTTCACACAATGTAGCTATTTAATTTAATTTTTAATTGAAAAAATACCTTAAAAATAAGAAAAGAATATATATATATATATATATATATATATATATATATATATATATATATATATATATATATATATATATATATATATATATATATATATATATATATATATCACTTTAAAAAATTTGGGAAAAATTATGAGACATCACTATAATAGTAGATAGGGCTTGGGGTGGGTTTAACGGCACGGGGTGGTGGGGAGCCATGATCGGTATCAAAAACCGTGGATTAGCCTTTGATATTCCGTAAGAGGCCCTTCCAATCCTACCAAATACCCGCTAACCTAACCCAGGGACCTCCTATATCCCATAGGGGTGTCCTGTGTCATGTGGTGCGAAAATATAAACCTTCATTTTGGGGCCTCTCGCAAGCCCAAAAAACGTGGATTATAGCCTTCGTTTTGGGCTTCCCGAGGCCAGGTTGTCATGACCCTGGAGGACCCTCGATGCCCCGGGAGGGTCACCTGGATCACCGAACTTCGATATCACCCATGCTTTCAGTGTTCAGGCTCTTACACTAGTGTCCCGTAAAACTCCCTTCCAAGCCTATCAGGGACCGGATAAGCGACCCCAGGGGGCTCCCATGTCCCTAGGGATGTCCCTTGCGATGTGATGCGAAAGAATTCACCTTCGTTCCGGGCCTCCCGGGAGCCAAAAAAATATGGATTATAGCCTACGTTTTCGGCTTTCCGGGGCCCGGGTGCCATTTTTGCCCAAACTTCTCCGGGGGGTCTATGATGACCTTAGAGGACACTCGGTGCCCGGGAAGGGTAATCAGGATCCCCAAACTTCGATATCACCCATGCTTTCGCTGTTCGAGCCCTTACATTGGTGTTCCGTAAAAACGCCATTAGAAGCCTATCAGGGACCTATTAACGGGCACCGGGGGCCTCCCATGTTCCCTAGGGGTGTCCCTAGCGATGTGGTGGGAAAATATCCACCTTCGTTCCGGAGCCTCCCGGAGCCAAAAAAAAGGTGGATTATAGCCTATGTTTTCGGCTTCTCGGGGTCCGGGTGTTATTTTTGCCCAAACTTCTCCGGGTTCTATCATGACCTTAGAGGACCCTCGGTGCTCCGGGAGGGTCAACAGAATCCCCGAACTTCGATATCACCCATGCTTTCGGTGTTCGAGCCCTTACATTGGTGTTTTGTAAAAACGCCCTTACAAGCCTATCAGAGACCTGTTGACGGGCCCCGAGGGCCTACCATGTTCCCTGGGGGTGTCCCTAGCGATGTGGTACGAAATATCCATCTTCGTTACGGGGCCTCATAGGTGCCCAAAAAACGTGGATTATAGTCTTTGATTTTCGGCTTCCTGGGGCCCGGGTGTCGTTTTTGCCCAAACTTCTCTGGAGGGGGTCTATCGTTATCCTAGAGAAACCCTGGGTCCCCGAACTCTAATTTCACTCGCTGGGCGCTGGGATATCACACTCGCTGGGCCAAAGGACATGGAACATGGCGCTCGCTGAGAGCCTTGGTGCGCTGGGACATGGCGCTCGCTGGGTGTCATGGGACAAGGGTGCTTCGTCATGGGTGCTGCATCGCCATAGGACCAGATGTTGCGATATGGGACAAGGGTGCTGCAACGCCAATGGTCATGGTGTTGCGTCATGGACAAGAGTGCTGCAGCGATATGGGTGATGGTGCTGCGACATGGGTCATGGTATTGGTTACATGAAATTAACATCTTTTATGCCGAAAGGTGGTTACATGAAACAAAAATTAACGGCGGTTTCTTGAAAATAGTATCAAAAAAAGTTTCTAAAAATAGGGTGGGGTTTGACAAATAAAATAAAAAAAAGTTTCTAAAAATATATAGGGTGGTGTTTGACAAATAAAATAATTTGGCTTAACAAAAGTTGAAATTATACTAGATTACTCCTGATTCGGTAACGCTTCAAATAATTGCACATTTGCACTGATCTATATTTTTTGAAAGATTATTCCACTGATCTATATTTTTTGAAAGATTATTCCACTGATCTATGAGAACTGACTGAGGAACGATTTTACAACATTACATGCTCTGTTACAGAAAAGGAACTTCAGTGGCTTGAGATCAGCCAAGTTGCTTGGGGTTTTAAGCAGAAGGCCAGCTAAGTTGAATACAAAATCATTTTTGAAAACTGTAGTAGACTTTGCAATGGTTTCTTACAAAAGAATCATCCGAGAAAACCCCTACCTTCTACATCTTATTAGCTACTACAAAATCCGGGTGGGAAAAAAAAGAAACCTAGAACAAAATACTGCCAAGGGCAGTCATTCCTCTTCCAGTCTAGCAATATATTTGTCATAAAATTTTCCAGCTTTCTCAAGATCCCCCAGTTCGGTATAGCAGTCAGCAATTGCACCGTAGGCTTCTGTATTTCCTGAAGATTCGCGTACACGCTTGGAAATTGCCAGAACCATGGAATGATATTTGATTGCTTCATTGTACTTTCCTTGTCTTTGTAAAGAGGCTCCTGAAAGCATTTCACCAGTTAAATCATTATGCATGTGAATTTGTTGTTGTATACAAGTATGAGCACCTCATCCATTTCAAAGGGAGACAAGATTAAGAAGCATAAACTGAAACCAATAGCGGTCTATACATAAGCATGCTAATACTAGGAATAAACAAAAAGCATTTCTCAGTGTTTCAGAGAACAGTAGAAAAGAAATCTACTATGTGTCAAGTGAATTGGGAAAACAATAAAAACAAATCTAATGCAAAAGTCACAAACTTTTCTAGCTTACCATCAATCCAAGAGTACCATCTTTAATTTTGTCTTACCTAATTTTTAACGGTCAGATAACTGGGGATTATGAAATGGGGATTACCTATACAAACTGGTAACATGACAAGTTGACAACACCCCCCCCCCCTTTCTTATTGGAGGTGGGGGTTGTCATCGTGCCAAAGGGCACCCAATAATACAACGCTAGAGTTTATTGAGCCATTAGTTCTACATGTGCTGAGCTTAAGTGGTAATTCTGAGCACTTTTTTCAGTTCCGATACAACTTTTATTAAGTTTCCTTCTGAGGATTGCATCTCTTATGATAATTCCCATATGCAGCCATTTAAGAGGAATTCACAGACTAGAGAAGAGAAAGGCTGATGCTACTACCCATAGAAGGTTGGTGAAAGAGAGGCACTAGCCAGAGAGAATAGGACTCATCGTATCGAATCGATGGAAAGCATCATCATATGTGTAGCTGCTCTCTTCTTCCTTCCTTCCTAATGCTCATGTGAAAGAAGCCCACAAATTTGAGTCCAGCATTAGGTTACAAGCTTAAGTAAGAGAAAGGAAAAGCAGCAAAAAGAGGTGAACTTAAGGACACGGAGGCTGGTGCTATTTTTGCTTAACAACAAGCATACCAATACCATAATCTGCTTTCATTAGATGCACTTAAAAGAAAAATATTTAGATAGAAGGTAAAAGCAAGGGAACAAACCTAGCCCTCTAGCAGCCTTCTTCTCCTCTATGGGATCCTTCAGATTTTGAGCAAGCTCCAGAGCTTCCTTAAACTCTATATACGCCTTCTCTGGATCTTGATTTCTTAAATAATTCTTTCCAGTCTTCAGACGAGAAATTAACTCCTGCTTCTTTGGATCAACTACTACTTCATCAGTGACCCTGGCACCTACAGGAGCATAACTCAAACCAGGGGCATATGACTCAATCTTTGCTTGCCTTCTAAGAGCTGCATTAATCTGACGTAGTTGTTCATTGACCCGTTGGAGTTCTCCCTTCCTTTGCCGTGCCAACAATCCTATAGCAGAGGCACCAAATTAGCATAGACACAACATGGAGAATCAGGAGACAGCACCCGTTTCTTCTGCCATGAGTTTCACATAATAGCAAATATAGGCGTAAAGTGTGGATAATCTTCTTTCACAAGATGTCCATCTATACTACAGGACAAGATATTACAACTTGATTTATACATCATGATCATCAGCAGTGTACCGGGCCACCACAGTTCATGCCATCTCTAAGAAAATGTATGCTTGGGCACAGTGACTGAGCACGGAGCACTTGACAATAGATATGTATTCTTAGGGTATTCACTATTCAGACATGTATGTATCTTAGCGCCTTATATTTGTATATTATAGTCAAATTTCATGGGAAGATGCTGATAGTCACAGGAAAATAGACAAAAACTGTGAAGCTATTGAACGACCAATATCTTAGTCATTTTGTGCTGAACCAATGTTGTATATTAAGGGATCCCAAAGTAAAATAGCAGCAGCATCAGCATGCTTATAGGTGCAGTCCACAACGTGTACAGTTACAGTATGTCAAGATCCAATCTAAAGATGTGGAAACTGAAACTTACAATTGATATACAAATGGCTTCTAAACCACTTCCTTTACGAGTAAAAAGTTATTCTTAGGCTCTGTTTGGTTGGGTGGAAAATAGTTTTCAACTAAAATGTATTTTCAGCTGAAAATCATTTTTAGTGTAAAATGTATTTCCGTTCACATTTTCCGTTGTTTGGTTGCAATGGAAAATAATTTTCCAATTTTTTTTTTTTTCTAAAAAATAAAATTTGCCAACATAGTTGCGTAGATCTCGAAAAGTTAGGTGGATTTACCAAAAAAAAATCACCTCAAACGCATATTGGAGTAAAAAACTATAGTTATTTGAAAGCTCCGTTTGGTTGGGGTGAAAACAGTTTTCCTGGAAATCAGTTTTCCCATTTTCCGTTGTTTGGTTTACAATGAGAAGGAAAATAGTTTTCAAGGGGAAAAAGCATTTTCACCTATGTAAGTGTAAATGTTTTCCCTTCAAAATGAAGGGAAAACAGTTTTTCGTTGGTGGGACACTATGTCCCCGGAGCACTAATAGTGGACTTGATCATCGGGTTTGGTTGTGGGACTTTAGTCATAAAAACAAACTCGCACCCGACTTGATTGGGCCTCGGGCCGAACTTTCGGGCCACTTTCTCGATATTGTTTTTCTCTTCACATAAGTATAACTTTTTACTTCGATATGCGTTTGAGGTGATTTTTTTTTGAATCCACCTAACTTTTCGAGATCGACGCAACTATGTTAGTAGATTTTATTTTTTATAAAACATAGTTTTTTTGGAAAAAAATGTGAACGAAAATACATTTTACACTGAAAATACTTTTCAGTTGAAAACGATTTTCCGCCCAACCAAACAGAGCCGAAGAAAAAAACAATATTGAGAAACTGGCCCGAAAGTTCGCCCCAAGGCCCAATCAAGTCGGGTGCGGGTTTGAGTTTATGGCCCAAAGTCCCGACAACCAAACTCGACGATCAAGTCCACTATTAATGCTCCAGGGATATAGTGTCCCACCAACGGAAAACCGTTTTCCCTTCTTTTTGAAGGGAAAACATTTACACTTATATAGGTGAAAATGCTTTTCCCCCTGAAAACCATTTTCCTTTGCATTGTAAACCAAACAACAGAAAATGGGAAAACTGTTTTCCAGGAAAACTGTTTTCACCCCAACCAAACGGAGTCTTAGAAGAAACTCATTATTGGTGTATACGAATTATTTCTTCTTCAATCAGACAGCATGTTGTCTTTCCCTTGGCGAGTGAAGGTTCCCTAAGCTTCTCAATGGTATGTCCTCTCTCAGATAACTACAGGCACACCCAGCCAATGATTAGTCAAAGGAGTTTTCTCTATGGCAACCTCCTCTACCAGAGTATCAGGTCAGTTCATATGGTCCTAGTTCACTCATGAAACAAAGTTCAAATGCATTCCTTCACAGTCTACATACTTCGAGTGGAGAGAGTAAAGTGAACCTTTTATAACATTCCTCTCTACTTCTTTATATCCATGAACCCATGACAGGGAGATTAAGTCTCAAACAGTTTACAAGGCAATGTCTCAAAATGATAAAAGCACAAGCAAAAACCAAAGTCACCTCACCTCCAACAGTGGCCCCTACGAGGGCTACAAATAGCAACAGAGGCATGCGAAAGAAAGAATTATCAGCCTCACATGTTTCTGCTAATGCTTCCAAAGGCATAGCCAGCAAGAAGGCACTAGATAGTAGAAGAGTTGTCGCCGGGAATCTGACAACCAGTGGTTCCTGTCATATTAATACAAGGAGCTTCAATTTCCAAGATAAACGCTTAGAACATAATTTGCTATTCTCTGTAAGAAAGGGTAAGATAAGGTAGGAGTTTTATATCATGGCTCCAGAACTTTGACGAGGACATGTTTTCGTGTTAATCTACTAGATGATTGTTGTACAGTGTCAAACAACATCATGTAGTACGGGGTCAGATATCAGCTGGCATCATTGGCAAGTGTTATTCAGATAGTTTTGACTTACAGTCGAACACATAAGTGGATTTAGATTAATAGAGTTAATACATGAGAGAACTTCTATAATTTGTGACTAATCCATACCAAAAGATTTGGGCTATGGAACATCATGAGAGAAGCCGTAAAATTTAAAATTGCGCACAAATTTTCTTATGACAGATACTATATGCCAACAGTTCCGTCAATAGAGGCAAGTAATTATCATAGAAACCAGAAGTACTGGGGTATCCAACAGTTCCCCATTCCATAAGCATCACAGAAGCAAAACTAAGTTCATACACAGCATACAGACAGAACACGAGGGCCAAAAATGAAAAACAGGAAATACTAGCGCAGCATGTGGCACGATGACTCACCGTCATACCTGATTGACAGATAAGCTTCGCATATCACTTTCAGGAATCGGTTCGGTTATATGAAAGCAAGTTTCACCCGATTTGCATACATGAATCCCATTGACCAGCCGGTACATGGGTGACTCTTTTGGCAGTATCCAGTGAATTTTAGAGAATCCAGCTGCAGCATCTTGGCCTAGCAGTAAAAGAGTTTCTGGATCAGTTGGCAGCATAGCTGATCCCCTAAGTCAAACAATGTACTTGCCCACATGAGCAATACCATATAGAAAGGCTACAAAGTTACAGTAATTCCAGTTCCATTGACAAGGTGGATGAATAAAAGATTTGGATAAAGTGCTACATAAACTGAAGACAATGATGTTACTAAGACTTGAATTGCTCTCCCCAGCCTAGAGCCCTAGACTGGTTGTATCACTTTCCATTTGCTGATGAGCACAAAGACATAGGCTGAATGGAATTTGCAAAGGTCTTACAAACACACAAAAAAATACAAAAAAACAAACCAGAATTCATGCTCAAATAGCCAAATGTTGGTGAAGACACTTGTTAAATCTTTAAAGCCACTTAAGTTTTATGCATTCAACTCCTTAGTTTCCTTCAAGTTTACTAGCTAAGTGTATGCAAATATTCAAATTCACAGGCAAGCTACACTTCTGCAATCAATTCAGTCCCACACTCCCACAACTCAAGCAACATTGAAATTCTTCTTCCACCTACAAATCTCGTAAAACCATGATTTCGAAACCCCAATATTCAATTTTTACAAACATTGCCAGGAAAACAATTTGGGTAGCAGAATTATAAACCGGGTAGCTAAATTATGATTCTAGTTAAACAAAAAAGCTTCCTTTCAACCAGTATCACACAATTCAGACTGAAAATAAGAAGTACATGACTCCAAAATGAGCCCCTTATTTCTTCTTCTACCCACTTAGGAAAAAAAGGAAAAATTATGAAAAAAAACTTGAGTGAAGCTGAACTACTAACCTTGAAATTGACATTTTCTGGGGAATAATAAACGCCATGAAGAGAACCCAGATGAGTTTGGTGGAGAAAGAAGGGAAGAGCAATGGAAAACCATCGCCATTCTTTGCTAAATTTGTATTTTCTGAAGAAAAATGATTACTCTAGTTGGGAAGAAATGTATGAGAGAGAAAAGGAAGGTGGGAACTGTAAATAGAGGAGTGGGCATACAACAGCAGTATACAAACTACAGAGGGATTCGAAGGGCTAAGAAAAGGATCAGAACTCTCATCCTTCTTTGTCAGAAACAGGGTGCTATTTGCCAGACCATACTAGATTTGGATTACGGGTAAAGATTATGAAGTGAAATACTGTATGACATTTTTGCAACCTCATTATTTTTCATCTTTCTTAGGCAAGGGTTAGGTGCTCCTAATGGGGAATTCAAAAAGTTGAACACGAGACTCCAAATATGACTTAGTAGGAGGTGACTCGGTCGCTGTACCCTCTTTTTATAGAGCAAAATAAAAATAAAAATAAAAATGGGGCATTCAAAAGTGTTTATTTCTAAGTAAGTATAAATTTGATGTATTTTTCTTATTTATTATCTACTACCCGGCTACAACTAAAATTGGTAAATAATGGTACGTAAATGGCAGGATCAAGTTTCATCCCGAGGGGTGCATAATACTCAACTTATAGAAATCTCATACTTTGACGATACAACAAACATGAGAAGTTTAATTTTTGTAAAATTAGAAAACGTTTTTAGTGATACTATTGATTAATCAATGCAACAAATGGTATTCTATACGTGGCGAAATTTATAATTTTCCCGAAGTGATTGAGACAACTTGGGTAAAAGCAAATCCGATAATTTGCATGATAATTTTTGATACAATTACAAATTAGGTTATCAACATTTGTTGTTGTTGTTGTTGGGATGAGATAGCAAACAAAGCAAATTAGGCAAAAAATTCACTAGATTATACCAAGGTTTAGCGAAAATACATTAAGGTTTCAAAAAAATACGGTGATTTACTATTTTGCAAATTAAATGTAGACATTAACTCCTGATTTTAGTGATCGGATTTAGTAAATTATGCACCGAGAACTATCAAAAGCAATAATAGTCAATAAAACACAGCCAAATGGACAATGGTTCTTGACTACACCTTGATGCGTCTTGTGAACCTTAGTATATAGTCGACACCACTTCACATATCCTTCTTTTATGGTTATAAAAGTTAAGATTTATATTTTGAAACAAATTAACTTTTTAGGGCTATTGTCCCTCCTAAGTCCAACCCTTTACATACTATACTCAATCCAATCGCCAATCATGAATTGTACTTAACTTTTTAAATAATAGTAATACGTTAATATATTTTCTGAAACGTCAATATATCTTAAAGTATTTTTTGCTAAAAACTTTGTGCTTCGATTTATTATTATATACTCGTAAAAAGTTTTGTGAATGCTCCAATTTATATTTTCAGTATTACTGGTCCAGTAGCCTGTAGGGCTTGGACTTCGGACTAGACCAGTCCAGTTCTCATACGTTGTTCAACCGACTTCAACGTTCTAACGGGCTTTTATCGAATTAGATACCCGTTTAAGCCTCATTCCAACTCTCTCTCTCTCTCTCTCTCTCTCCTGCTGTCACCGAAGCCACTCCAACACCAGCACTGAACTTCAGTCTTCAGGGTTCTAAACTTAAAAGTTAAAACCCATAAACCCCTTTACCTTCATTCTTAAATTAATTTCCCCAATTTTGGCGCTCAAACGTCTCTTTTTAGGGTTTATATCAGTCTCTAATTATCTGGAAATCATCAGTTTTGATTTGATTTTACAACAATATGGACGTAGATATGGAGACTTCCCCAAGCTATTTCGATCCCCAGGACCTCAGCATTAGGGAGCAGTATCGTCGTTACGGGTATGTTTTATTTTCTCTTTTTTTTTTTTACAATATTGTTTTTGCTCATATGAAGTTTAAGATTGTCTTCAACAGTTAAATTTCGTATATATTCAAGCATTTTCAACCAATTCATATATGTAGTCGATTAATATTTGACTAGTAAGGGGCTGAGCAAAATTACCATCTTGTTCATTGATTCTTGGACCAAGAGAGTTTAATTTTTGAGGAATGGAGCAATATAGTATTGTCATCTTCTTTTTCTATGTTTTATTTTTTTGCTACTGGGTTGCACATTTGCAAGTATTAGTTTTAGTAGCACTATATTGGGCTGAGTTGAAATTTGAAATGATTCGATTTAGAAACCCTAGCTGATTTATCCGACGTAATAGCTTGTATTAGCAGCTCTGCTTGTCGATGACTCGATGGTTGCTTGGCATCTTCCCCTTAGGTTAGTGCAAGTTTTTGTCAAAGAAGAATGGTCTAATAGCACCTGTTATAGGTGCATGACGTAATAGCTTCTTTAAGCAAGCACCTTTTCAAAGGAATGGAGCCCAACTAGGGAGCAGAATCACTGTGAAGTGTGAACCATGACGATTTTGCCAACCTCCGCCTCTTCTTTGACAAGGAGGTCCAGTTTGGCTGCGATCATTTTTCTTTAGTCCATCTGAGGTCGTTCCTTGTTTTCAGTCGGATCTTGCTAATTTGGTCTTGCTCTATTTAGCTGGTGGTGAGAAGCAGGATGTCTCGGTAGGTTTAAGGTGAGTTGAATTTGCCTCAATTCAAGGACTGATGCGAAGGAAATGGGAGATGAGAGTAAAATGGGATAGGTGGTTATACGCGGAAGGACATTGATTTGGATTTTTTCTCTTTGGCTCTATGTCAATTGCCAAGAGTCCAGGACTGAATGTTGTATTGCTGTGTATGCTGCTCTGGTATGGAGGTAGGAGGTTGCTTCAATTGGCAAGGATTGCAATTATATTGCAAATGGAGGAGGGATAAATAGTGTACTCTGGAGCTGAAAAGAGAATGCAAACAAAGGAAAGAAAAAGGCAATGGGGTGAAATTGGGAGCAGAAGAAGAGAGGGTGTGGAGGGAGGAGAGAAAAGGGATTGGATCATATTTGTTCAAGTTTTTGGTTGAAGGAAACTGCTTATCTTGATTGAAATTTTTCTTTATCATTTTTGTCCCACCACATTAATACTCCATATAGTCACGTAACAAATTTAGACGACAGTGGCAAACTTGGGGTAGTTGGCATAAGTTCCCTAGTTGGGAATTTTTTTTTTTTTTTTTTTTGTATAAAGCGAGATTATTTTTCAAGACCACCCAAACTATATTATTCACATCCAGTTTCCCAAGATATAAGAAGTGAATCTCTAGAGGTTTGGTTGCGTCTCATATGGGGGTTTTAGCCTTTGAGGTCTGACCAATACATGATATGATCATGAGTGCGTATGAGTAAGCGTTTTTTTAACGGATTAGTGATACTGTGTTGGGCCCCATGTGAGAAAAAAGTCATATATTATGAGAATATGGAAACACCGGGAAACAGATAAACAATGTCATGGAGAAATAGAGATGTAACTTGTAAGGCTTAGTCGCTGCAAATTCCTCGTTTTTCTTTTTCTTTCTCTCAGTTTGTTCTTTTAGGGGTGGTGGGGGGCTGGGGGTGGTTGTTGGGTGGGAGCATGATAGTTTTTGTGTTCTGACATGAGCTGGCAGTTGGGTGGAGAGGCATTGACATATAGACTACACCTTTTTTCTTGTCTGTTGGGTGATTGGTAAATGGTGATGTTGACTTCTTACTATTAAGATGCATTTCATTGTAGGAAAAGGCAGTCAGCTTCTACCGTTTCACCTCGCCAAGATAGTCCGGCCTCTAAATTTGGCGAAGGTAGAAGGTCTAACACTGCACTGTTTCTTGAAGATATAAAACAAGAGGTGGAGGGCCTGGATTATCGAGAAGGAACACCTTCAAGGACACATTCAAGTTACAGACGACGGTCTCCTGATAGTCGAGTAATTTCTGAATTTGATGGAGCTGATTTATCTCGTAGGGGAGGAAGTTATTCTTTAAAAGCATGCAAGATTGAGGAGGATGTGTTGGATTCTGGTGAAACAACATTTTCTCTGTTTGCATCTCTCCTAGATACTGCCCGCGAAGGTGCTTAGACTAACCATGTTGATACACGAACTGATAATGACTGCCTGCAATATTTGGTTAGGTATCTCATAAATTGTTGGTTGTGTGCTGCAGGCCTTATATCAGTTCCTGAACTAATCCTACAATTTGAGAAATCATGCCGTGATGTCTCTGAGTCCATAAGGTGTGTATTATTTTTGTTACAAGTTTTTGCTGCTGCACTTTTAGCTTTTAGCTCATGAGTTGTAGTCATCACATCACATAGCTTTGTATATGTGCTGTTGTATAAACTTTAGTAGCATGATAATTAGACATGTGAATTTATGTACTCTTTCAAGTTACATGAAAGTATACTTATTTAAAAGGGAGAATGATACATCCATCCACTGGGTTACCAACCCATAAGCATATTGTCTATCTCTCTCCTTGATTTTCACAATCTCTCTCCTCTATTTTCAAAAAGGTTCAATTAAAATAGAGAGAGATAGACACAATACACATGTGGGTTGGCAACCCACTGGGTCAATGAAACATTTTCCATTTAAAAGCGCTCCTTTTCTGATTCATCATATCTTCAACTTTAAGCTACTATTACTTAGTTTTCTAGAAGCTGCTGCCGGTTAGGATTATTTCTAGCTCTGGGTTACCAATGTTTTTTTTTCTTTTTTAAACTTTTGCGTAGTATGAAGGACGTTTTCCACCTTTTAGTGCTTGTTCGGTTGACACTTAAAAAACATAGGAAGTGCCAATTCCTGGGAAGTGTGAATTTCCTTGTTGGACAACGAACTTCTTGCAAGTAATTACTTCCCCCAAAATGGAGGAAATTGCTTACCAAGGCCCCATTGGTAAGTAGAACTTCCCACATCAATTCCCATAAAGTTGGAATTCCTTTGTTCCAACAAATAAAATTGGGTACTTCCCATGAAGTTCTATTTCCCATGAGTTAGCACTTCCCATGTTCCCATAGTCCCATGAGAACAAACTACCCATGGTTGACCAAACATGCACTTGGTAGTTAAATGCCCATGTCATTTACTATGAGTGCTGAGTTTATCCGCTTAGGATTGGCTGGTTTATTGTAGCTGATGACAGTGCATCTGTTGGTGATTTACATATCCTTTTTCTTACAAAACGTGCAAGAAGCCAAAAGAAAAATTGGTAAACATAAAAGGAGGGAGAAACAAAGTAGTGTATTACTGAAAAGCTACGCTGTAGTGGCTGTCCTTAATCAGATTATTGCATATACAATTTTAGATATGTGATGTGACTCCGATTTTTGCATCTATCAATGTAGCTTTGTTAGTTGACAATTGTATGTTATCTTATGTTGTAAATGGTTTTGCTTTCTATACCGTTACACTCCTTTCATTTGTTAAACTTTTGTTATCTAACAAACAAAGTTGACAATCTTATGTTAGAATCTTCATGCAAAGAAATGTACTCACAAAGGTTTCTTGCACTATATTGGAAACTACTGCATTTATTAGCATCTAATTATGATGTCTAACACCACTCCAGTGTTGTTTGTTTGTTTGTGCTTTATTTGCATTTCTTTTTTGTTTGAAAGTGAAATGATTATCTCGACTCTCAATGCATATATTTTATAGGTATGGTTCTACCGAGAGGCACTGGATTGTAGAAGACAGACTGATGCGCCAAAAAGCTCAGTTCTTGCTTGACGAAGCTGCTTCTTGGTCTCTTTTGTGGTATCTCTATGGAAAAGGAAATTAAATTACTACCCCTTCCAATTGCCATGTCATGATGTACCTTACTGTTTTGTTATATATTCAATTCTAGCCTTATTGGTATTTGGATTTCATTGACTCTCTCTTTTTCTCTCTCTACAGGAAGTGAAGAAGTACCTGAAGATCTTACTCTGGTAAAGTATCCTCCACTCATCTTGAAGTGTGGCATGACTGTGATTTGTTTAGTGGTTTATCAAAGCTGAAGGTGACATAAATTCACTGACAAGCACTCCATTGTAGCAGTCCCCAACAACCTCACATCTGGAAGCTTGCCAGTTCTCTACGACGGACCATACAGCACAATTGTGCCTCAGGATTGTTCAATGGCTAGAAGGGCTGGCATCTAAGGCCCTTGAATTGGAAAGCAAGGTGATCTCAATATTTACTTTCCTTTTCCTTTTAACCCTTACTCGTTCCATATACACTTTTCAAGTACAATGATCTATATACTATACTTATATGATTTCCAATTTGAACCCAGGAGGTTATAATTACTGATTTTTCACTACTGAAACTTGAAATTAGAGAGTCAATGCTTGGTTTGAAAATAGCCCAAAATATATAGTTTCAATTATGCTTATGTTCATCATGCGTTATGGCTTTTTGGTGGAGATTGGTGAATGCTTTGCATACTTATTCATCAAAGGGATAAGAACGATATCAAGATAACGACCATTGCATTTTGCAAAAAGAAATGAAATGAAGTTTAACTAGTAGTTGTTGCTTCCGCTAAGCCATGACGAGTCCGCTGATTTATTTATTTTATTTCTTTTTAGATAAGAAATTTTTTATTGATCAAATCAGTAAAGAATACAAAAAGGAGGATAAAGTATCCTCATAATGGATCAAAAGAAAACTACAAATCTCGCCAATGGCGCTGTACAAGGGTAAGTGGAACACCCGTTAAGACCCCTGCCTCCTTGGCCCAAAGGGAGGCCAAGTAGACCACATGATCCCAAACATTATCTATAGTCCTCCCAACGTCGCGGAACACCCTGAAATTCCTTTCCAACCAAATACACCACAAGATGGCCATACACATACATCTCCAAAACAACCGCCCCTCCTTGCCTCGCCTCATTGCTGCGAAACAAAGCTGGAGGAAATCGCCCACCATGGCAGGACACGCAAAACTCTACCCCTCCAACAATCTACTCCATAGTGCCCTAGCAAAGTCACCCATAATAAACAAGTGCAATCAATTTTCCCCATCATGACAGCACATAACACAGAACCAGGTAAGAGTGATCATCCAGGCCTCCGCCGCTGCACCATATATATGTATTCACCCTACCAAGCACCAAAGTCCACACAAAAGCACGAACCTTCAACGGGACCTTAGATTTCCAAATAAATGTAGCTAATGGAAATTGTGGAAACTGTGAGGGGAGGCCAAGCTGGTGAAGGAAGGACTTGCAAGAGAAAACCCCAGAAGGGTCTCCAATCCAAGTCCTAGAGTTGTCCGTGGGGACGAGCGTGGTCGAGTGGAGGCATTCAGAAGAGAGGCAAGCTCCTCCATTTCTCTATCATGTGGGGGGCGCCTCAAGTGTAAATCCCAGGACCTACCCGTGCCTGAATAGAAAGCAGATACGGGTGTCCCGTGGAGAGTGGACAACTGAAAAACCCAAGGATACGCAGAAGAGAAGGGAACCACCCTTCCACGTATCCTCCCAGAACTGTACCCGATTACCATTACCCACATTAAACCCGACCAGTGGAAAGAAAAAAGAAGATACCTGAGAAATGTACCTCCAGGGGCAGGCATGTGAGACAGAGGAACCGGCATGGGCGTCCCATCCATTAGGCTGAAGACGGTACTTGCTCCTGATAAAAAAATTTTCTTATCTAAAAAAACAACTAGATTGGTGAACACCAAGAGTCTTCTTTCTGTTGCTGAACCGAACTTCTTATAAATATACATTTTTTTTATTGCTTTGGAGCTTCTTGTTTCGTGGTTCTGGCCTTTTGGGTGGGGTCAGGAGAAGAAGCTGTCATGGCGATGATGGCGTGCTTCACTTCTCGGGGTTTGATGATGTACTCCGTAATTGTTTGGAAAGAAGTGCAAATCGTTTCTAGGGTCACTTTGTCAGTCAAGGTCCTGAGCTACTCTAGGCCCAAATGATGTTATATATGACATCTCAGCATCCTTCAACTGTGTTCTTCTGTCACAAGTAGCTACCTGTTGCCAGGTTGGACATGGGGCATATATCCCAGACATTGCTTGCTTGTATCGAGGCAAGATAGGCTATTCCATTTCTGCTTTTTTTTTAGATAAGAATTTTTTTTATTAATCAATCAATTGAAAGAATACAAAAAGAGGACAAGGAGTCCTCAAATGAATACAAAAAATATCTTTAACTCCCCCCAATGAAGTTGAACAAAGGTAAGTGGAACACCCTTGAAGGCCCCAGTTGCCTTCGCCCAAAGAGAAGCCAATAAACAATATGCTCCCAAACACAGTCATCGGCCTTTCCAGAAGCGGAAAAGACCCTCGAATTCCATTTCTGCTTAAACTATGTGTTGTCTGAATGTAATATTGAGTGGACATCCCTACTGAGAGTTGCTTGCTTTGTATGCCTTGTTTGAAGAAGAGTTCTTATGTTTTTTGTTTGTGACATTCATTCATGTGGTTTTGTAGGTGCGTGGATCTCAGGTTGGGACATATCTTCCTAGCTCCGGCATTTGGCATAATACTCAACGATATCTTAAGAAGAATGATAAAAATGTGAAGACTGTTAACCATTTGGATTTTGATGCTCCAACACGAGAAAATGCATTGCCACTGCCTGATGATAGAGTAACTCCCTTAAACTTTTTTTTTGGAGGCTGCTGAGTTCCGTTTTGTTGACTATGATTTGCATGATATTCTTACAAATAAGTTAAGCCAACAGGGTACTCATTGATAATGGTTCTTAGAAAATTTGCATTGTGAGTGGAGTGACTGGGATTCACTTTCTGCATTGTGAAGTGGCTTCTCAGTTTTGTGTAAATTCTTCATGATGCATGGGTTACATAGGTAAAAGTGAATTGCACAGTAATGATTATTATTAAATGAACGAGACAAGGACATGCAAGAGTCTCTGGAGGAGTGCTTTTATGGCTATCTTGTGGGGTTATGGTAGGAGAAGAATGATGGCATTTCAAATTTGACTTACAGGCTTTGTTTTTCTGCGTGATCAAGTCTTTTCTTGGCTTCGCGTTGGAGTTTGGACAAACGCCAGCTGGGGCTTTCTAGGGACTCTTTTCAGTTTTGTAGTGCGATACACAAGATTTTCTGGCGGAGTGCTTTTATGGCTATCTTGTGGGCTTTTGGTAGGAGATGAACGGTGCATTGTCCAAATTTGCTTACAGACTATTGTTTTTCTGCATGATGGAGTCTTTTCTTTTCTTCGCTTTGGAGTTTGGATACACGCAGCTGGGGCTTTCTAGGGACTTTTTCAGTTTTGTGCGATGGAAACACTGTTCTGTATAGATAGCTTCTATTCTTGGGCTTCTGTTCCTCTTTATCCAAAATAACATTGGTCTGTAGAAATATAAGTTTCCACCTTTTTGCTCTGTATCATATGAAGAAAGGTGGAATCCATACTCTTGCAAGTACCTTTGACTTTGAGAACTTATCAAAGACCTTAAGTAAATCCCCTTTGACAGTATTTCTAAAATTCTCGAAGAAAGGCTACAGTGAAAATGTGAAACCGTCGGTTTTAGGAGCCTTATCAACCTCCATGTCAAAAATAGCACCGCGAATTCTTTACCTCAAAGGCTCAGATATATGCTCCAATCAAGAACCTCCCCTCCACTAGTAATACGATACCATTCGGGCTCTTCGATCATCCGTCAAACAAAATACTGCTCAGTGTACAAAGGCCTTACGATTGACATCAGTAACAACTTCACTAGATATCGTTTCCACCGGAAATAAAACTCTCTCTTGGCACTTGCCACATGGACCAAATCTCAAAATAATATCCCTTTTATTGACCCTCTTAGGGCTTCAGCTTTGGATGCCAACTAATCTTCATACAAAAAAGACATCTTCTAACTCCTTATGAATATAGGCCAAAGATTTGATGGTGGTCTGGATAAGAAGGATGAAAAAGTGCTGGATCGCCAATGTCTGGAAGCTAATTGATAATCCAGTGGTGCACATGGAAGGAATGAAACCAGTGGATGATTTTGGAGGGCAAAGCAATTGCCTTAGGATTTTAGGTTCTCTGCTTTTAGCCTGTTATATAGTTGGAGCAGCGCTTCATTGTAAACTGTACTTGCATTTCTTCACTTTGTGGTTAAGAACACACATTGGCCTCAGAAGGCATGATGGTTTTTGTTCATAGACCTTTTTTGTACATTGGTGTTTGGGAGCCTCATAATACAACTTTTATTTATTTATTTTGAACTAACATAAAAGTGGTACAGTTACCCAAGTTATTATGAATACCTCTTAGGTAGTGCGTTGTTTATTTGGCATGCAGCCTTTTTTGGCAATCAACTGTTTGATCTCTTGCATATTCGAGTATGAGAATTTTAGTTATCTTTACGGAATCCTGTTTCTCCAAATTGAAATAGCACTTGACTAGTTACCCTTAACAGAAACAAGATGAATCTCTCCTGGAAGATGTTTGGACTCTATTACGTGCTGGAAGACTGGAGGAAGCTTGTGAACTATGCAGGTCTGCTGGACAGGTATGCCCCCTATATTAAGGAGTCTGCTGTTAGATGAAACCGGATTCTAAATTTGGTTCTGTTGCACAGCCATGGAGGGCTGCAAGTTTGTGCCCTTTTGGAGGGTTAGACCTAGTCCCATCTGTTGAAGCCTTGAAGAAGAATGGAAAGAACAGAACAATGCAAGCCATTGAACTAGAAAGTGGAATTGGTCGCCAGTGGCGTCTTTGGAAATGGGCTTCTTATTCGGCTTCAGAGGTAGCGACAATAATGAGGCATCTGATTGAGTTATATCATGTTTCTTTTCTATGTCTGCTAATGGAATTAACTCTATGCTATTCTCTCTTTCTATGTATGTTTGCGTGTGTGTCATAAATTTGAAGAGGATTTCAGAGCAGGGTGGTGGAAAGTATGAAGCAGCAGTTTATGGAGCTCATTGTAGTAACTTAAAGCGTGTGCTTCCAATATGTACAGACTGGGAGGTACATCCATCCTGAATTAATCCTGTCATTTCTTAAATCATTTAATCTCTTGTTGTTTATTGTATTCATTGCTTTTTGGTCCATCGTAGTAGAACTTTCTGTGCTAATTGATGGCCTGATTGTTGTAATTACTTCTTGCAGCCATTTATGGTAAGAAAAATTTGTGTTAATAGGATATAAAACATCTCACAGCTGTTTTTTAGACGCAAAAGGAGTTGATTGATTTCACATGTGAATTGATTTGGATTATAACCTTTTCTTAATCCTTTTGGGTTATTTCTTCTGTTTCGTTAAAATGAAGTTCCCAACCCTGAGGGCCGAATTCTGGTATGTCATATGTGTTGGATAGCCAGCATAGAACTTATTTATGTCTTCCTCAGATTGATTGTAGACGTCATGTGTGAGAAATTCAATTCACATGGTTAATTAGAGGCTTAGGGTTGGTTGATTACCTTTCTGTGAGCCTTTGTAGATGGTTTAAGTTGTTTTATGGTCATAGTTGAATTGCTAATTGCAAATCCATTACAATGTTGTAGCCTTTCCCAGGTTCGAGTCCCCTCAGGGCCACTGGAGGTTTTCCTAGTTGTTAATTGCAGAGCCTGGGATTAGTCAAGCAAAACTTGGATACAAATGCTATCTGGAAAAAAATAAACTGAAAAAACCCATGTATGATTAGGGGAAGATCTTTGTACTGCTTCTATCAGCAAAACTCTGCGTGGAATGCTCTGCTGCCCTCATCTTATTTTGAAGTTAAGACTTGTATATCCAATAACCCTACAGCCCTCCTCGTGCCTAACTCTTCCACACTTAGTATATATGCACGAAGTAGAATCAAAACAGCTGTAACTGTGCTCTGTGTCTGTTTCTTGTTTGTTTGTTCCGATCCTTCAAATTTTTGTTTCTTGAACATCAGAGTGTTATTTGCAATGAGGAGGCTGGAGGTGCATGACAAGTATCATTGATATGATGATGTTACTAAGACTTCCTATGAAAAACGCACGAGTGTGGCCTTGACGAAGCTGGTACTACCCTGACTCAAGTGGTGCTTTTGCTAAACTCTGCACGAGGCAGGCATGAGAAGGGACCAACTATTTAGCCTTGAAAAATGTATTAGTATGGACTACGGAAACTGGCGATTGGTCAGGTGGGGACGTGGGGTAGGGTCCAGTAGGGACTTGTTGGCTGGGTGATGAGTTAATAACTTATAAGTGCTGTAAAAACCTGTGGGCACAATAAGATATTATCAGGTCAAACGCTCGATAGACCTCTACTATTCTATTTCTTTTCTTTCAGTTGTTCCTCTTCTATTAGGCCTATGAGCTGGGGGTGCTCACTACGAGCATGTCCTCACTTGATTAGGAAGTTCAAGACGTATGTTGTTCAAAGCTAAGACTTACCTCATTTTGTCTGCCTTCCTTATCTATGGCTGAAATGTTACAGCCCTACATCATATACAGAACTACAGAAGTATAAATGGCTCTCATGTAATAGTCTTTTCTGCATCTATTATATCCTGGTTGAATATATCAATTGAAAAAATTGCCACCAAAGTACACCATATCGAGGTGCAAAGCCATTTGACGCAGAACCAGGCCATAAATCTTTGACTCAGTGACTTCCATCAGTTCCATGCATTCTGAGCTTTGTGGACTTTGAGCATTCCTGTCGTATTTTTTTTTTTAAATTTTAGATCTAGTATTGCATGACTCCTAGTAAACTGAGCTTGAAATTGAGGCTCTTACTTTGGGCCATCTGTTCCCGAGCTGGGGATATGTCTTCTGGCTCTATCTTGTGAAGTCAATGCTTGATGGTTCTCTATTTTGGAGTCTGCTTAGTAATAACTCAGGTAAGGTCATTCTAACTCCAGTCTGTCACTTTAGGTTGTCCCCTGGCTAGGAGAATTCGTGAAAGATGCTGCTTCTGTAAGTTGGCTACTGAAAGAAGCTGGTTGGAAAGGCTGATCATGCCCTCCAGAGGGAATTTGTGAAACATCCTGATGACCTACAAGAGATGTTCTGCAACTTTGGCCTGCTAGGGATTAAACTCACTATTAGCTTGATGGAAGAAAGGGCTGCCCTATATTTCAATGTACTTTCACCTCTTATAGGCAGACATTTAGGTAGTATTAGCTCCATCATCATCATTTACTGTGCTGAGTTGCTGACATGAAATGTAGCCACAGAATCAGAGAAATCGATGCGTATTTAGTGCTTCATGGACATACGGTCATCCCCAGGAAGATAAGCCGATCATTTAGGCACTCTGGTGCTTATGTGTCTAATATTATCCATTTGGCCTGGGTCATAGCCCCTGGTTGATTTTTTTGTTTGTTTATAAAACGCTATGTGCAATGCTCCAAACAGCCAACCTTTTTAATGTATCTGTCTTTGGAGGAACCTCCTCCTCCTTATAGAATTACAGCATGGTATTTGAGTCCTAATTTGATCTGTTTACTTGGATTGGTTTGTTGGGCTATGTATGGGAAAGAAACCTCTACCCCTCGCTGGCCAGTGTGTGGAGGTTGGTGTTTTGTTCACCTTTAGCCATTAGTTTCATACATTTGTTGCATCTGTAGTTTCTATGCCTTTCATTCTGTGTGACTGCTTCTTTCACTTAAGCTGTCTTTCTGAGCTGATGCTAACTAATTTTGTAGTCAGCATGTTGGGCGATGGCAAAGTCATGGCTTGATGTCCTGCTGGATATGGAATTAGCCTGTTTGCAACCTGGAAGAATGGAACTTTTAAAGAATTATGAAGAGGCTATTGGTGAGAGTCCTGGAAAAAAAGTTAGCGCCTCTGGATCTTCAGGAAGGCCAGAAAATTGGCCTCTACAAGTTCTGAACCAGCAACCACGACACCTTCCTTCTCTTCTTCAAAAACTTCATTCCAGGTAATCTGAAACAGCAACTGCTTTGCTTTCTCTTTAGTTGCTGTTCTTCTGAGAAATATATCATCTCTTCTATGTGTGATTTAGTGACATGGTAAATGAAGCTGTTAGTCGTGGATGCAAAGAGCCACATCGCCAGATTGAGGTAAGTATTTAATTCATTGGACATATGTTGGTGTTTTTAGGGTAAAATGTAGCTAAATAATTACGGATGTTTATTGAAATGATTTGAACATTTCCTTCGTGCGAAATATCATTAACAATGGCAGCAGCCAGCTTGATGATGCAAGGGTTTAAAACAGAATCCCATTTGTCTTGACTCTTGAGAAATAAGGGGAAGCTGTATTAAGTGCTTGTTTGGTTGAATTAGGGAAGTGAGTTCCCATGGGAAATATAAAATCATGGGAAGTGCCCAAACTTGTTTGGTTGCACTAAGGAACATTGAATTCATGGGAAGTGATGTGGGAAGTAGTACTTACCTAGGGGGGGCTTGGTAAGTGACTTCCTCCATTTTGGAGGAAGTGACTTCCCATGGGGAGTTAATTCCTAATTTTTTTGTCAACCAAACAACAAGGGATTTTACACTTCCTAGGAAGTTGTACTTCCCATGTTAGTTGTGTGTCAACCAAACAAGCACTAATGCAGAAAGTGACTTTTTTTTATTATATATAATCATGGGCCGCAATGCTTCCCCCCTCCCCCCTCCCACCCCAAAAGAAGCAAAGGAAAAGAACACTTGTTTGTATTTATTACTGTTGATATAATCATGAAGTGCAAAGTTGCTTGAAAATTCGTTTTAAAGTTAAGAATCTACTTCCTGCATGTTGTAATATTTCATATGTTTCTGTGTCTGATAAATGAAATTGATGGGTAAGGGGTGCATTTACATATTCTTGGTTGCCTGATACATCATCATGAATTGCTACCCAACTTTCCCTATCATCCTCCCCCTGACCTAAACTATGTTAAGTGGAAAACACGGATCAGTAATTCTGTTGAGACTTTAAACTCTAAAGATATATCATCTATGATTCATATGGGACTTTGGCGGCTTGCTCAGAACTGTACTGATGGTCTGATGGGGATCAGGATGCTGCACCACTTTGATAGAGATCGGGATTCGAGTCTTTCATACTGATCTGATGGAGAATGGGAAGGTGGAGTTTAAATCCTGAAGGGAAAAAATGAATATGAGAGGATTAAGAAAGATAAGGGATTTAGAGCCCATCTCCACGTAGGGGTGAGCAAGCCCGGATATCTGATTTTATTTAGTTCTTTAATTCAGCAATAAGCTCTTTAATTCTACTGCATCCAAGCGTATTAAAACAATAAGCTCTTTAATTAACATTGTGTGAGCTAGCCTAAAATATGCTATAGGTATACTAACGAAAAATAACCATGAAGTAATTAAATATAGAAGCTTTCTAGATACAAGTTATTCTCTAGAATAAACTATTGTTTTTTTAAGGGAAACTTTCACCAAGGTGTACTGACGTATGGCGAAATTACACCAAGGTATACCGACGTTTCACTAATTACATTGAGGTATACTCCGGTGATATTTTAGGCTATTTTCGACCAATTTCCGTTCAATTTGAAACTTGAATTTGGGAACAACTTTTTAAGACCAAAATACCCCTTAGTTTACATAATTAATAATAATCACTATTTAAATAAAACTTCATCAACGCCGCAGAATACCATTCCAAGTTTACAACATAGCTGAGTACTCAACCCACCAGAATCAAGAAAACCCCAATCAATGAGGGAGAGTGAGCGTATAAGCTTCCCTTGGATAATAACCAAGGCTTACAAACCAATGAGTGTGATAAATGTTGCGATAATGGTAGCTTAGATAATATCAATGATAATGACTCATCTGAGAGGAGAGAGAAAAAGTCTGACTTAAAGGTTTGTAATTGTGGTTCCTCAAGTTGCTTCATTTTGTAAATGGCGTGTTGAAATGGCTGGTATATAATTTTCTTGGTGGAATTTCTTTCTTCCCCTCATTTCACCCTGCTGAATTTAGCTTGATTATTGACTAATTTAGTTGAGTACCGCATTCTGATCTAATTGAGGGCAAATCTAGGCTATTCAATTTTTTTTGTGAGGCGCCATTCATTTTTTTTTGAGGGGGGGGGGGGGGAATATGATGTTTTCTTTTTTGATTCAATTAGTAGGGTTTTGGAAGCGTCCAATTCGTGATTGGGGTTTGGGTTTGTTTGTTCTGGAAGGGCTTGGGTTTTGTGGGTGGTTTTGAAAATGTCAGATTTTGAGTGAGGCAAGATGTGGCGCCTGAGAGAGAGAGAGAGCCCCGCGCGTATGATAGAGGAGGAAGAGAGAGAGAGAGAGGAAGGAGGACCTACTTGCGGGGATAGGGTTGTTGCGGAGGTGGTGCTGTAGTTGTCGGACGGCAGTTTGGTTGTGACATTGGAGAGAGAACGAAACAGATTTGTTTTTGGTTTGACATTAGTGTATTTTTGGTTTCAATTTAATGAGGGTTATAATGGTCTTTCTACCTGTTCCGGCCACCGGAAAGTTATTTATCACTGAGGCTTATCAATATAGTATACCTCAATGTAATTTCCGAAACGACAGTATACCTTGGTGTAATTACGCCATACTCGATATACCTTAGTGAAATTTGTGGTGACTGTGGCTTAGTGACATAGAGTACATATTCACTTGCAGTACATCTTGTGCTGTGGTGACTGTGCTCCTAGTGACCCGGGTTCAAATCCCTTTGTGTATTCTAGTCAAATTAAGTATCAATATATTGGGGGTTTACCCCTCCCTTCTGTCCGAAAAATAAATAAATGCATGAAGTACTTAAATTAAGCTGTTTGGAAATGCAGTTGTTTAGTGATGGAGATGTTAGATTTGGGAAAGAAAAAAGGATTGTGTAAGCTGGCAGCAGTTAGAAGACTGATTTTCTCTTTAGCTTTTGCTGGTGTAGCCTCATTTAGTGGCTTGCTTGGTAAAATGTGCTCTGCACTCTTTTGCCATAAAGTCTGATGCTTTTTCTTCCCCTTTGTGCAATCATGGTAGCAAGAAGGTGAGAATAGAATGACGAGGGTGTAGCCGTGTAGTCCATGACTCCATGATGCCTGATCATTTCTGCAGTTTTGGAATATTTCTGTTGGTAGATATGTATTTCTGGAATGATTCTTGTGTTAACCCATATGTCTCAGCCTCTTTTGGTTGACAGAAGTAGTTCAATCACTTCTCTGTCATCATGATCTCTTAGGGTGGGATACTTTGTTAATCTGTTATAGCCACTATCCTATCAACTATTGCTAGCTTTCACAGTTTCATGCTAACTTTGTGTTTTGTTGTAACAATGCTTTATTCTGAATATCAACCTCTGTAATCGTAAATTCATGGTTTGCTCTAATTTCTAGTTCATCTCTGATAAAATTGAATTTCTGAACAGACGAACCTTATGTCTGGAGATATACCACATCTATTGGATCTTGTATGGTCATGGATATCACCTTCAGATGATGATCAAAATGTCTTCAGGTAAAGAAGTATCATAAATAGTGGTCTAAAGACTGGCATAAAAGAAATTTAGTGCATTTTGAAGTGAATCTGTTTATATATCACTCCTGTTTTCCTGAAACAAAAGTCTCACTTTTTGACAGCATACCCAAGAAAAGGTGTTGAGTAATGTTGAGGTATAGCAAAGTGAAAAGTGGTCTTATAATGGCCTTCTTTCCCCGCATTCATTCGCCTCAAAGGGGCTTAGGTCCTCGTCTATGGGCAGGAGGGGCGATCCTCCTCTTGGGTTTATATGTTTTGTCTTATGAGAGCACAATAATGAGTTATTCATTTGGGAGGGATGACTACAGGCTACATTTAGTTATTCTCGTAAATTAGCAAGTCCACTTGGAGTATTGGATTTTGTTGTCCTGTCTTGGTTGGCATGAGCCTTTATTGAAAAACCTTGATCATACATTGACAATTTTATGACTGCTTTCTATCTTTTTGAACCTTTCAACAACTTGTTGAATGGTTTTTCTGTGTGTGCTTGGGTTTCTTCTTATTGTTCATACACATGACTTCTCAAATGAATGATAATTTGTCCAACTACACATTGAGAACCAGCTTTTCCGTAGCTGGTGTTATCATTTGTAGCTTAACTTGACAGGCTTCTGGCCAGGCCTCACGGAGATCCCCATATGATTCGTTTTGGAGCGCACTTAGTTTTGGTGCTGAGGTTTTTGCTTGGAGATGAAGTAAAGGATGTTTTCAAGGAGAAGATGATGAATGTTGGTGATCTCATTCTTCACATGTGAGTGCTATTCCCGAAGATATTCTATTTTGTCCGTCATTTTGATGTTGAGAATAAGTTCACCAAAATTACTTTTTAAATCTTAAGTTAGTTGGCACACAAATTTGTATGATTTTTAATATTTATCATTTTTTTTTATATGATTTTAAGTATAATTGGAATCAGTAATCAGTCTAACAATCAGGATATGTTTGGTCAAAGGGCACTGGTTGAGATGATATTGATAAAGAAACAGTATAACCCAGCAAAAGATTTCCTCTGTTGTCTGTTGTGGAAATATTGTTAGTAAATGTATATGGCTAGTTTAACCTCGTATCTAAAAGGAGAGATTAGTTGAACAATGTAAATGGCTGACCAGTTCTTAAAGAGACAATAAATTCATTATATACAGAACTACTCTGTGATGTTGCATTTGATAGAATATTTTAGTTTTGCGGGCAACTCAGGATAATTCATAATGCTTTTTATAGAAACAACGTGTCTCAGTCACAGTTTCTTTTCAGCTATGCAATGTACCTATTTTCCCAACAACATGAAGAGCTGGTGGGCATTTATGCGTCGCACCTTGCACGTCATCGCTGCATTGATCTTTTTGTGCACATGATGGAGCTGCGGTTGAATGCCAGGTAAGCTCTCCACTCAACTATTCTTATGTTTGTATTATTAATTCTTCTTGTGTTCCGTTCTCATTTGTTATTTTGAACTTCTTTTTAGTGTACATGTTAAGTACAAATTATTTCTATCTGCTATGGAGTACTTGCCATTTTCTTCTGGAGATGAGTCAAGAGGCAGCTTTGAGGAAATTGTTGAGAGGTACTTGGTTTATTTCTCGTGTAGTCTTTGGAGGCAGGAGTGATTTGGAAAATTGATACATACTGTTTGCTTATTATTGTTGTTCAAACAGTGTTTTGACAAGGTCTCGTGAACCCAAGCTTAGCAAGTATGATAACTCGGCAGTTGTTGCAGAGCAGCATCGGTTGCAATCTCTTGATAAAGCTATGGTCATACAGTGGCTTTGCTTTACACCTCCCTCGACGGTTGATGAAGTTGAAGCTATTAGTGCCAGGCTTCTTCTCCGAGCCCTTTTGCATAGGTATTCTATGGTTTAACTCCTATGCCATACGATAATTCCCCCCCCCCCTCCCCCCCCACACACACACTGGTGGAAATTACTTAGTGCTTGTTCTAGTCTAGACATTTTTCTGGATAAGTTCCAATTTCTCTTTGGGCTTCAGATATTTCATGTTTCTTAGGGTGTAATAGCCAGCTAGTGTCACAATTATTTCAACTTTTGCAGGGCAAGGTTGAATACATCTAACCCTTCCCTCACTGCATCTCTATTGTTAGTAGCCAATCATAATATACATCTGTAATGATGGCTAAGCGCGAGTTGACCTCCCGATGACTCGGAAAGGCTCATATGCGCCCGGCGTCGATTTGCCGTATCAAAGTAAATATATATACATCTGTAGCCTGAGGACTTGATGTTTTTTCTTTTTGTTCTGTTCTTCTATTGTACATGGGTGAGGGTGACCCCCTTTGGTCCTTTTAGTTATATTCTTTATACAGATATATGAAAAATCGAATCACCATGATCTGTGCTAATTAGCATTGCATTTTTAACTGATGCAGTCGTCATGATTGATTGCTTTGGTTCTTTTGCGAACTTAAAGTTCGTTGCTTTTACAGCTGATCTAGAACTTTAGTCATCAATTGATAAGTTCTCTTGCTGTTGTTGCTTTGGAGCTCCCCTGCTGAGGATTTAATTTTCCCGTCTTTTCAGTAACATACTCTTTAGAGAATTTGCTCTCATAGCGATGTGGAGGGTGCCAGCGATGCCCATAGGTGCTCACAAACTGCTTAGTTTTCTTGCTGAACCCTTGAAGCAACCCACAGCAAATCTTCTATCTATTGAAGATCATGATGTTTCTGATTATCTGAAGGAGTTTAGAGACTGGGTATGCATCATTTTAAGCCTTGTATAATTTCCTACTTAAATTATGTCTTAGCTTTATCTAATTAGATTGTGAATTTCTAATGAGATGGATTTTCTTGTACTAGAGCGAGTATTATTCGTGTGATGCTACATATCGCAACTGGCTACAAATTGAGCTTGAGAATGCAGAGGTTTCTCCTGGTGAGTTATCACTGGAAGAAAAGCAAAGAGCTCTTTCAGCAGCAAAAGAAACACTCAGCTCTTCACTGTTACTCCTATTGAGTGAGTAATATCTGCTTTCTTTCCGACAAAAGATGTGCCACATTTACAATTTGCTCTTTGCTGTGCTTTGTCAGGCTATAGTTACTTACAATGTGTTGATGTGTTCTCCATCAGGAAATGAAAATCCTTGGTTGGTCCAAATGGAGGATAAAATTTATAGCACAACAGAAACCATGTTCCTTGAATTGCGAGCCACGGCAATACTGAGTTTGCCTTCTGGTGAATGCATGTGTCCAGATGCCACTTTATGTGCTACACTGATGAGTGCCCTCTACACTTCAGTGACGGAAGAGGTTGTATTAAATCGACAATTAACGGTAAGTACTGCTAATCTGTTCTCTCGTTTGCGAAAGATGGAAGCTAAATGTTGAAGTTACTGATCAGTGGGGTTTCTACTTATTCGTTACGGGGACTCTTGCTGTCCAGTCATTTATGTGCTCAAAAGTTATGCATTATATTAACAGCTAAAAAGTGCCTGCTTCCTGGACCTTTTGCCTTTTTTTTGTTTCTTTCACATATTGTTTGGATGGTTGACGTTGGGCCATGTACCGTGTACCTATGCGCATCTTGGATGCTTAAGACATGCCCTAACTCTTAAGCTAGTTGGATGTATCAGAATGTGTTTCAACTCTTAACCTAGTATAAATTAGGAGACATGCAGCATGGTCTTATGTTACTTGCTTGGAAGTATCTTGTCAATAAAAAACTATTTGTTGCACCAAGTTTGCCAAGTATTGAGGAAATTCTACTGCTTTTTTATTCATTATTCTATTAAGATGAAAGGAATGCTACTGCTAATAACCTGGTTACCTCTTGTCTGCAAGTGAAGGAATTAGCCTCTGCAGACATGTCCTTGCACACTGGAGACCTTTGGTTCAGACATGTTTTCTATACCCAATTTGGTTGTAGGGTGGTATATGTGTCTATGATTGTAGTATCTTTCAGCTAGTGATCTAATTTAGGGAAATTTCCGGTTAATATTTGTGCAGATAATTTCTGTAGCTCGTGTTGAATCTGAACCATTTTATATTGACAGGTTGATGTGAAGATTTCCCCTAAGAATAATTTCTGTGTTGAGGTTATACAACGCTGCTTGGCAGTAGAAGGTGATGGACTAGGGCCTCATGAGCAGAATGATGGTGGCATTCTTGCCAGTGTGATTGCATCAGGCTTTAAAGGTAAAATGATCTATCTTTGTGCCAGTACCTCTCAAGAACTTTGAATCTATACAATATCTCAATTTCTACTTTCGCTATATATTTGTGTACAATTAGTTTCAATGGATCTATGAAGACTGTTACCCGTGTGTTTCACAGTGATTGCCCTTACCCCACTTTTATTTTTGTATATTTCATATCGACTGTCATAAATGTTTATTAATATCTAAACCTTTGTGCATTTATTCAATCCTTCACTCTAGTAGACTTGTGTTTGTTAGTTTATCGTTAATTTTCTTTGTCGTGAAACGACAAATTAGGATATAGTACAAGCACTCTGAAAAGGAGAAAAGTATTTGGTTTAAACATGAGAGTTTAACTACATAAAAGGGTTGTGGTTTGGGAACGAGGGTGGGGACGTGGGGTGAAGACTATAGAGACAAGCGCATGCGTTAAACTTCTAAACGTGAAATGCCCATGTTGCTGGGCAATCTTTCCCATTCTTGTAGTTTTTGCCATTTATTTTGATTTAACAAGTATCCTTCCAAATTCCAACTTTCCTTGTTTTTCTCTTTTCCTTCCTTGGCCAGTATTAGTACATGATCTGTTCCAAAGCATTTAATCATGTGTAGATGTGACATTTATGAAATTGTACACGCTTAGCATATGTAATTGTAATATTGTGGAATTGCAAAAGTTATCTTCGCTTCAAACAATAACAATGTCCTAATTAATTTTAAATTATTGTAATTGAAATGCTTTTTCTAGTTCTTATTTCTTGTTGGAAAAAAAAAAATTGGAAACCAGTTTAATAACAGTATTGTAACGGAAAGCCCATTAAGGGGGAGGCCCCGGAGGGAGTAGTGTAAAAAAAAATGCACATAGGGTGGTTTTGAAAAAGTACAACTTAGGTTTGGTTTTGACATAACATATAAGGGTCTTGAATGGGTGGTTTGGGCTTGTTCTGAATACCCTAGTTTCAATGATGATTCATGCAGATAGTATTAAAAAAATTATGTATACGGACCCTTCTGTAATTTTCTGTTTAGTTTGTGTGTTTGCTTGGGAGGGTAATGGTAGATAGCAAGTCTCTGTCATCTTCAAGAAGTGTGGAGGTGAATGCATGGAATGTGGCCCCCAAATTCGGAGTTGAACTTCATCTTTCCTGAAAAGATCTCTAAATGACCTTGAGTAAAACAGCTGGAGAAAATTCAATATTAAGTAAATTACAAGGTTGAAATAGTGGAAATTATGCTACTGTGACTGTTTTCAAGATAAGTGGACAAGAGCTAAGGAGTTATCTTATGACCATGTTCAGTGTCTCTGTTTGTAGCTCGATTAGAGCTTAATTTGATCAAATGCAATTCTGCTCTTTTCCCTTGCATGTTTGAAGCTTAAATGTTGCAAATGAGCCTCGATTAAGGTCCTAGGAAGGTCAATTAATGGTTGGGATGGGCTACTAAGTCCCTTTGGGGGGAAGCTGCTAGGTTGCTTACTTGCCGTAGTACCCACGTCTTTGAGCCACTCCTAGCTCTATGGCTCTCAGCCTCTCCTTATTGCTCACTCTATTGTGACCTGGGCACTCATAAGAAGTGTTGCTTACTTACAAATAAGGGACTATAATGCAGGTGAACTTTCTCGATTTCAAGCTGGTGTAACAATGGAAATCTCACAATTAGATGCGTGGTATTCTAATGCTGAAGGCTCATTGGAAGAACCAGCTACATACATTGTGCGTGGTCTTTGTCGTAGGTGCTGTCTTCCGGAACTGATTTTACGCTGCATGCAAGTAAGTGTGGTGTAAAGTGAACGCTATCATTCAAAAGAAAACAGCAGCAAATAGATTGTGTTGAACAGTCAAAGGTTTTAGTTAACTTAAGTTTGTAATATCAGTAGATATAAGTTCTACTCACAATGATGTTTGCAGGTGTCTGTTTCACTGCTGGAGTTGGATGAGGTTCCGGAGAGGCACGATGAGTTGATTGAGCTAGTTGCTTGTCCTGAAACAGGATTTCTTCATTTATTTAGTCAACAGCAACTTCAGGTACATTATATGCTGCTGATCCCATTATGATTGCCTGCTTAAGTTTGTTTTGTTCTGCTACTTGTCACATTCAAGGTTAGCTAGGATGAATGGCACGACACTACCATCTCTCATCTTCATATTCTAACTATTTGTTTGCTCATTTCAATGCAATTACCTCCCTCGTCGAATGATCTGGGATTGGACAGTCAAACATGTATATAATATTTTTCCATGAACTGGAAGGCAGGAATGTGTACCGTGGTGACTAGCTGACTTGTGTGTCCTTATTTCAAATGCTTTGGCTTTGAAGATTGCTGGTATCATGATTGCTCTAAATTTTGTTGTTGGTGCCTGTTGAACTGTTAGAAGTCAGAGTTGCTTTTACATGATTCTCTGATTAGGTTGGGAATACCCGTATCACAATGGACGGTCTGTATAGTTGCACCATAATTCCTTCAGGGCACTGTGGTGATCTGATCTGCATCTTTGAGATTTTCTATAGTGAATTATTTTTCTTTTCTTTTACATAAATTGCTACGAACAAGCAAATTGCAGTCAAGATTGATCAATTAGTCCCGTAAGTCCGCACTCATAGATTGGCCATTGTGAGTGTTATGGTCCTTAGAATGTGCTTCAAGTTGTTGTGTCAACAGACCAGATAAACAGTATTGCTCGTGCCCCAACGGCTTCTCAGCCTTTTCGTTCTCTATTTATCTTTTCGGGGGGCGGGTGGTGAGGAGGGTTTGGGGTTAATTTGGGTTCACCTTTTTTACAAGTTACACAGATCAACATTCTTTCATGTATGGATAGCCAGGGAGCCTTTTTATTGTCCTAATATTGCTCATGTATTTCATTGAATATGCTTTAGCTGCTTTCGCATACTCTTTCTGTCTTACGATCATGCATTAATTTGTGTCTCGTACATGATCTTTATGTTGCTGCTGAATGGAAGCTTGTTTATTTTGTTCAGGAATTCTTGCAATTCGAGAGGGAGTATTCGATATGTTCAATGGAGCTTCATGAGGAACGTTCTAGGAGCACCCATGAGTTGTACTGATATGTTGACATTTGATGCTAAACTTGTATTTACGACTCAAATCCAAATTCCGTGAAGATAATACGATGATGCATTCTGGACTTAAATTTTGTTTTACAATAAGGCCATTATATATAACTTCTCTATTTTTCTTTTGTGCGAGAGATGTAGTGCAACTGCAAGGTAGTTAGAAGTTTTACCATTATATCTGAGAATGTTTGAAATTTTTCGGGGATAGTTTTTTTTGATAGCTTGATAGATAGGATGGTTTTTTTTTCTAATCAAGAAGATAAGTTTGATAGGGTACTTATACTACTTTTTATGGAAAAAAGTTAGCACTTGAAAAGGATAATTTTTGATAGCTTGATAGATATATATTGTAAGATAATTCCTTTATTTTAACAAGGGAGGCGGTTTTATTCTAAATCTTGGAAGAATAAGAATACAATGATTCTAGAGTGATTGCCACTAAACGGCAATTACTATAAGTAATGAATCTGGATCGTACGTTCTAAGTGAATATATTTAAGTCATTCAATATATTAACAATAAATTAATTACGTAAATTATTTTGTAAAGGAATAAAATAATATTAAAAATAATTAAAAAGTTATGATGTGTTTGGTTTGTTTTTTTTGCTATTCAGTAGTGATCTATGGCTAAATGTTTGAGTTGGCGACCAACTCCGTCAACATCGATCTACGGCGACCCACTCCGGCCATGTTTCCAGCTACCCACATCGTCACCGTCTTCGACTACCTACTCCGTGCACGTCTCCAACTACCTACTCCGTCACCGTCTCCAACTCCGGTGCTCATCATCTCCGTCCTACACTCACGCACTACAAGAAAACAGGGGATTTGCGTCCGCCAAAATCAGTCGCTAAAAATAGGATTTCGGTCGCAAATTAATTTTAGCGACCACCAGTGACTAACTATGGGTGGACTCGAAAACCTTAGTCGCAAAACGAAATTTGCGTCTACCAAAGCAGACGCAAAAAGCTTGTGTCTACCTCGCGTCTACTGTAGGAGCAGATGCAAAAAAGTTTGCAACTACCTCCTTCAGACGCAAACCTTTTTTGCGACTGAAACTGCTTTGGGCTAAATTTTGGTAGGAAACCATCAAAAGACGGTCGCAAATAATATCACCAACTGCTCTTAGCGGTCGCAAATAACATTACCAACTGCTCTTGGCGGTCGCAAATTTGTGTCTTTATTTTTTTATTTTTTTTTTTGGCGTTCTCTGAAATACATGCCTTGGGCTACAGCCTACAGCTCATGCATCAAACCTGTTCATTCATCAAATCTGCTCATTCATCAAACCTGTTCATTCATCAAACCTGCTCATTCATTTAATAATACACCTAATAGTATTTTGCTTATAAAACCTGTTGAATGAGCATATTACAAAACTCATCCATCAATTGCAAACTTGCTCATCCATGTTCATCCATTAACAAAAATACAAAGGCTTCCACAAATTCTACAAGTTCATAAAGTGCAAGTATGACTTTCAAAGTACCCACATGTTTTTCGTTTAGCTAGAATTCAGATTGAAGATTGCATTACGTAGCACATTCAGCACCTGAACCTCCACTAGAAGGATCACGAGGATCACGAGGTTGGCTAGTTGAGAATAGAGTACTACACCGGTTACCAAAAATCTATTTGAACTCTTTGAGCTGGGCTTCAATAGCCAAGAAGCGTTCCCGCTCCTCAGCCCTTTCTCTCTCCCTCTCAGCCCTTTCCTTCTCCCTTTCAGCCCTTTCCCACTTTCTTTCTTTCTCCCTTTCAGCCCTTTCCCACTCCCTTTCCTTCTCCCTCTCAGTCTTGTCCATCTCATACAAGCGTCTTTGTTCTTCACACACCCTCCTAGATTCTTGAGCCTCCGACTCCAACCGTGAGATGATGGAAGGCGCGTAAGTAGAGCGGGTAGATTGAGTTGAGCTGGAAGGCTTGTCATAATGTAAGGATGCGCTAGTACCCAAGCCGTATACTTTCCCCTTCTTGAATCCACCAACCACTTCATAAAATACCTCATTTGGGTGCTTCTTGATGCCTTTCTTCTCGTTGTCTCTCATGCGTCGCTCATACTCAACCTGCATTGTAAACCATTCAAATAATACAAAACAGACCACACCAGACCCACAACACTTGATTTCCAGCACATAGTGTGGCATATACGAACATACAGCACTTACCCTCACTGGAATACTATGTAAGTCTACTGTATAAAAGCAGAAAACTACACTTGTTCAGAACCATAAGTAAGTTTAGCTGATGTTTTTAGAACCTTTGATGTATTTACACTAAATCCATAATATCATCATAGAACATAAGGTACCTTTCACTTGCATTTATGTGGATCAAGACCCAACTGGCAAACAAGAATCTAACACCCACACCCCCATTTGTTGTGGTACTGAATTGGGGGTACTACACAGTTCAGCAAGGTGCTCAATTGGTATTGCAAGATTCTCAATTGGTGTTGCTGCATTTATTCAGCAAGATTGCCCATCATCGCTAAAACAGCATAATAACAAAAGCGAGACAAACACAAAGGAGAAAACCCAACAGAACATTTCAAACCCAAGATTACTTACCACTGTTTTCCTAGCCTTCTCACTTGACAGCACTCTTTTTCCATCTTTCCGAATATGTGATTCCAAGTAAAGATCAGCGACATTTGCCATCTCACCCTTGCTCTTAGTCTTCATCATGTAGGTTAGTTACACAATGTAGGTTAGTAAACACAATTGAAAGGTGGAAAAAGAAAAAATGTGACATGTACAAGTACTTACTAAACGCTTAGCATACTCAAGAGATGATATTGAACCAAGGTTATGAGCAGCCGCTAAGCGAGGGCCCTTTGAACCAGATTTTCTGTTTTTAAAAGCGCGCTCGGATCTCTTCTTGAATTCTTCGCTCGCGCACCTCGCTTTGAGTTCTTTACGGTCTATGTTCGATATCCAAGGAATTTGTTTGTCATCGAGAATTTTGCTGGCCTTGCTCATCATGTCTTTGAGCCGAATCAATCCCTTTGCATCAAAGGCCGCCCTAACATCTCCCTCAATTTCAGGCTTCCATGTATACTTGCCCTGCCATTACAAACAATAGTCTAAGTATTAATGTATTTGACAAAAGAACAACTGAAATGAAATGCTAGGTGCTGTATCATAAACAGAAAGTTCAGTTTAACTTCAGAGTCTTGCAACTGAAAGAGTAACTTGCAACTAGAAGCAAGCTAAAATAAAAGCCAAATACCCTCAGAGTCTAGGTTGTGTATGTTCACTCAAGTGATCAACTTAAGCTTTGAACCTAGAGGATCCAAGGCCTAGGAGCAAAGTAATTCAATGATATGCATCTAATTCTTCATGTTCAAGATGCAATGCCAAATATCAATTGTAAAAAGACCCCAAGTATCAAATAATCATGCAGAACTGCAGATAATTAAGAGTTCCCAACAAACAAAAGTTCGAGCATTGATTTTTTTAACAACCTTCTGCTTCAGAAACAGAGAAAACTAGAGATTCTATGTACCAACAGTCCACTACATCAGCTAGCTCTTATGGACATAAACCACCCAAGTTCAACAATTTCCCTTGCCCAATTGCTTTTTCTTCCCACCTTAAATAAACAGTCTCAAACAAACTCTCAAGCAACAAACAAAGCAACAAAAGACAGTAAACAACTTAGTTGGACTTGTCCAATTACTAAAATCTGCAAATAGACAGATCAGAAAACCTCTCTACTTCCCTGTCATGTACACCATTGTAAAATACTGTAAGACACACCAAAAACAGGTTCTTTTTGCCTCTTTTTGCTGCATTTTAACCAAAAAACAGAACGACCACCCAATGCCCAGTAATGCTCATGAAGTTGTCAAGTTTTCTTGTAGTGACGGCACTGATTCCGACACTGGTGGAAGCCATATATATGTATTATTGTCAAGTTTGATGAATCAATGCTTAATTTATGTTAATGGAAACTAAGTATCCATGGCTATGAAAGCCATTATTAACAATGCCCAGTAATGCTCATAAAGTTGAAGATGCTTTTTTCTGTTTTTCTTTTTGATTTTTAATTTTTTTTGTCTATACATACGGTAGGTATACCGTATTTCCTTGTAATGCCAATATTGCTAAATGTAAATCCAAAATTACTCAACGTAATTTTTTTTTCCTCAAATGCCCTTAACATATCCCACGCCTTCCCCTCCTCCGTCGTATCTCTTCTCTCCAACCTTTCAAGTTTCCACTATCTCCTTGGCCAGGCCATTGATTTGTTTGAAACATTAAGATTGTGACTCCAAGTATGCGTTCTTTGATTTGTTCAAATTGGGGTGTGGGTTAGCTTTCTTTTAACTAGATTTGTTTTGCTTAGCGTTGTGTAAACTTTGGGTGGATTAAGATTTGGGTTTTGGGGCTTGGTTGTTCTGTAATGGATGATGAAGTCAAAGAATACAAGAATGACTTGAATCGAAAATGATTTCTTCTCTTTCTATGTCAATCATTTGTTTGTTGATTCTCATGTTATTATGATTGTGGGGTTCTAGTTCTGAAAAATTAGATGGGTTTGCATTTGCACACCAGGTGTTTGTGAAATGTCCTGTGATAAAATTTGACTAGCTGAAAGCTTGATACCACTAAGCGACGAGTGCCCGTCTTCCCTAAACCCTTCCAGCGAAATTCCACTGTAATTCATATGACACCCACCAGCCACCGCAACCGTCACTTGTGAATCCTAACTCAAAAGAATAACTGAATGGAATTCAATATTAATTGACTTGATTACTATCATTAATTGTGTCTAAAATATTGTCCATCTTAATGTATTCTATGGTGATTGTAATTTAATTCGTTAGGATGAAGGTAACAGAATTACAGAAGGTAAAGAGACTTGAGAGCAAAAGGAATAGGGAAGGCAGTTGTGATTCACATGAAAAGGGCGTTTTAGGAAATTTTTGGACAAAAATATTTACGTTAAGTAATTTAGTGTTTACGTTAAGCGATTCCGTATAAGTAACTCAATCAATCAATTATCTCCTTCCTTTCTTGCTTCGTCTTTCTTTCCATTCGTTTATACAGTATTTTTCTTTGATTTTGTTTCCCTTCTTTTTTTTAACATTGGATAACCCGTCCCGGGCACCGATGTACTCTAAGATCATGATAGACCTCTCGAAGAAATTTGGGCAAAAACGACACTTAGGCCCCGGGAAGCCGAAAACAAAGGCTATAATCCACGATTTTTGGGCTTGTGGGAGGCCCCGAAATAAAGGTGGATACTTTCGCACCACATCGCCCCGGAGTACCCATAGGGGACATGGGAGGAACTCGGGCTCGCTAATCTGGTCATTGATAGGCTTTGATGGGCGTTTTATGGGACATTGGTGTAAGAGCCGTGATACTAAAGGCATGGGTGATATTAATTTTCGGGGATCCGGAAACACTCCTGGGGCAGCGAGGGTCCTCGTAGAAGTTTGGACAAAAATGACAACCGGGTCCTGGGAAGCTGAAAACGAATGCCATAATCCACGTTTTTTGGGCTTCCGAGAAGTCCCAGAACAAAGGTGAATATTTTCGCACCAAACTTCAAGAAACACCCCTAGGGGACATGAGAGACCCTCGGGCTTGCTAATCCAGCCACAGATAAGCTTGGAAGGGCGTTTAACGGGACACTGGTGTAATTACCGGTATACCAAAGGCATGAGATATGGAAGTTCGGGGATCCAGGTAACCCTCCTGGGGCACCAAGGGTCTTCTAGGTCATGATATACCCCCGGAGAAGTTTGGGCAAAAATGACACCTGAGCCCTGAGAAGCCGAAAACGAAGGCTATAACTCACATTTTTGAGCCTTCGAGATGCCTCGAAACGAAGGTAGATATTTTCGCACCACATCGCACGGAACATCCCTAGGAGACATGGGAGGCCCTTTGGCAGGCTTATCTGGTCCCTGATAGGCTTGGAAAGGCGTTTTACGGGACATTGGTGTAAGAGTCGAAACACCAAAGGTATGGGTAGACCTGGCCATGGGCCGGTCCAGGCCGGGCCTGGGCCGGTTTTCTGACGGGTGGGTTCTCGTCGGAGGTAGAGCACAGGTTGGCACGGCCAACCACCGGTCAGTGCCGGTCCGGGTATACGGTGCTGCCTAAGGAGCGCCAGGGGTCGGCACGGTTTCTGGACTGGTGCCGGGCCTAGTGTCGGGCTTGCTTCAGCAGGGTGACTTGTCGGCCGTCAAAATTTCCGGTCGCCGGAGCCGCTCAATACAATGTCACTTTACAAGCCTTCCAGGCCTTCCATAGTTCTGAACTTGAAAGGATGGAGAGAGAGAGGAGAGTGTAACAGGAGAGAGACAATTAATGTTCGGATTTTAATGGGTATTGGAAACCAACGTAAAGTCTACATGCATGAGTTTTTCACTTTTCTTTTGCTTTCTTGGGCAAAGGGTCAGACACTCAGAAGTCACAGACATTGAATAAAGAGAGATAATGAATAAACTCAATAAAGTATCTTTTAATGAGGTTAACTGGTCAAGTCATATCAATTATCATTTGTCTCAACACTACTAAATCCACAGTATTAAACGGTTTTGGGCCGTGCCTCACGTGGGCCTGTGCCGGGCCATTTTTGGTGGGCCGGTCCAAACATATATCAGGTTTATTTTTTACTCCGTTCAAGACCGCACTACCAGCAACTGGTTCTGTAGCAGGGCCTGGGCCTGGGCTCTCGCTGCACAGCACAATTAGGCCCATAGCCGGGCTGGTCCATGCGTGCCTGGGCCTAGCCGGGCCCATTGGCTACCTTTATGCATGGGTGATATTGAAGTTCAGAGATCCGGATAACCTTCGCGGGGCACCGAGGGTCCTCTAGAGTCATGATAGACCTACCGGAGAAGTTTTGGGCAGAAATGACACCCGAGTCCCGGGAAGCTGAAAACGAAGGCTATAATCATCTTTTTTTGAACTTCGGGGAGACCCAGGAATGAAGGTGGATGTTTTTGCACCACATCGCCAGGGGCAACCCTAGGGGATATGGGAGGCCCCCGGGGTAGGTTATCGGGTCCTTGGTAGGCTTGGAAGGGCCTCTTACTGGACAATGGAGGCTAATCCTTGAGTTTTGGGTATCGAGCATGACTCTTCACCACCCTGTGCCACCAAACCTACCCCCACCGCCCTCTCTACTATTATAGTTAGGTCTCATAATTTTTTTCAATTTTCTTGAAGCGATTTCTAATTTTTTGATATCTTCTCTTTTTCAACATATTTTCTTAATCAAAAGTTAAATTAAATAGTTTTAAACATTGAAGTTGGTATAACTGTTCAGAGAAACAATGTAAAACAATATATAGTATTAAGTTTGATGAAGTTGGAGGGGCTATCTTGCAAAGAGAGGAGGTGTAGTTACCAAATGCCTATTAGCAATTGCAAAGAGAAATACGAAGAACCTTACCAAAATGGGGATTGATTGTATACGATGCCAGAAAAATGGCGGACAACGACGATGAGATCCAAATATGAACCTTGAACATATGAGAAGGTAGGAGATGAATTGACGGTGTGTGGTTCCATCATCTATTCATGAGAGAGGAATTAGTTTTTTTTTTTGCTCATCAATATGAGAGAGCGAAATTAGCTACTACTCAATTTCTTGGATTTGTAACGTTGGACAACTTGTAAGAATGAAGGGAAGGGGATGAATGAGTCATTAGATTCCATTATGTTTTTGTAACGTCGTATTGTTGCTACTTTCTCTCCTTTTTTTCTTTTTCTTTTTTTTACTGTTCATGAGTCACATGACACGTCATAAGTAAATTGACACATCATTCGGCAATTCTCCATCAAAGCTAGAATTTTGAACCTTTATAAGATGATTAATTTTGATCCCAAAAATAATATCAAGGTGTTCATGTTACGGAGGATATAGAAAAATTAGTTTAAGACGGTCATTCAATCATTCAAAGATCCTGATTCCGAAACATGATCTACTCCATCTCAAATCACATCTAATGATGTCCATTTTGTCGATGATCTCATAAACCATGGGCTCATTTTTTATAAGGTTTTTTTTTTTAATGGGCTCATTTTTTATTTTTTTTTTGATAAGGCAAGAAATCCAAGACAATACAAAGATTATCCTAAGGCGTCTCTTAATACAAGATTATTAAGAGACTGGTCAGAACAATTTGACCAAACCGACAAATGAGAAACTCGATAGCCATGATTGGCCATAAAATCCACAACACAATTGGCTTCACGGAAACAATGCAGTACTTCCACCTTCTCGAAGAAATGCAAATCCTTCTTGGTATCAATGATGATGTTCTCGATCTCCCAAGGAATATGCCACTCATTCCTAATAGCTTTGACGACAGCCAAGTTATCACCTTCAATTGTTACCTTGTTAAAGCCCATCTCTCTGGCCATTCTCACCCCTTCACGAAGTCCAATGGCCTCCGCCATAAGAATGGAGCTCAGTCCACTTGGTGTTGCACCCAGCCTGATAATATCACCTTTGTGATCCCTAATGCAAAAACTAGTTGCAGCGCACCCTCCCTCCTTTTTCGAACCGTCAAAATTAATTTTGACATAATCACTACGCGGAGGGGTCCATCTTACATTAGTTCTAGGAGCTTTCACAATGTGTTTCTTAGGGAAAGCACCCCTTGTATCAAAATCACATTGCTTGAACAAGAGAGATTTCCATTCTTCAAAACTTATTCTTACAGAGTGGGCTATTTGTGACGGATTAGTAAGTAATCCATCAAATTCAATTTTATTCCTAGCAAACCAAAATACTCACCAAGTTGTGATTAAAAGGATTAAATCCCATTCTTGAAGTTTCTCTTTCAAAACATTCAGGCTTTCAATGAAAGTGAGCGTGTTCGATACACTCGTGTCAATATTAATATTACAAAGACCTTGTACTTCCTCCCAAGCTTGGCAAAAAAAAGGGCAATCAAAAAAGAGATGAAACTTATCTTCACAATGATAATTGCAAAACAGACATTCTTGTGGAACAAAAATTTTATTTTGCTGGAGTCAATCTTTAGTAGGTAGTCCATCTAGACAAAGCTTCCACAAAAACATTTTAATTTTACTTGGAATATTAATATTCCATATCCAACTAAAATCAGATTTCTTTTTGAAGTCGTCCTTAATACCTTGAGCTAACCAAGTTGCCGATTTAGCAGCAAAAATACCCGAACTTGTAAACCCCCAATAGAATTTATCGGGTACATCATTGTACGGGATTGGGATCCCTTGAATAGCCAAAATCGTATCTAAAGGGACTACCCTCTCCAAGAGTTTGACGTCCCATCCACCATTAGAAGTGAAAAAACAACTAATCGGGATAGTAATGTCAAATAGAGGGTCGTTAGAATTTGTATTAAAGAACAAGTCATGAAGGGGAACTTGAGATACCCATCGATCTTTCCAAAAATTAATAGACTTGCCATCTCCAACTTGCCAGCGTATTCCTTCTTTAAAAACTTCCCTTACTTCTAGTAAGTTCTTCCATTGCCAAGAGCCTTTTTTTTCCTTTAGTATATGTAAAAATAGTTTGATCTTTTAAATACTTGTTTTTTATCAGTTTAACCCATCTGTTATTTGGATCCGAAATAATTTTTCAGATTAGTTTCATTTGTATAGCTTTATTAACAGCCCCACCTATTTTTAGACCTAATCCTCCCAAATTCTTTGGACGACAGACTTTGTACCAACCTATATGATTAGGAGTTTTACTAGTTGGATCTTTATTCCAAAGGAAATTTCTGTTTAATTTATACAACTTAGCTAAAGAAGAGGGAGGTAAAGTAAAGCTTTGCATGGTATAAATAGGTGTTGCTGCAAGATTTGCTTGAATAAGGATACTTCTTCCTCCCTGCGACAATGAATTCGCTTTCCATTTAGAAAGATGATCTTTAGTACAGTCAATAACATCTCTGAAAGTAGATTCGTTTACTCTATTATTAATGATCGGACAACCTAGATATTTATCTAAACTAGAGGAATGACTCATCAAAAGTATTCCTTTAAATGACTCAATCATGTTTCTACTGATGTTCTTTGTACATTGAAAAGATGACTTGTCGAAATTTATCTTTTGGCCTGACATCACACAGTAGTCATCCAAAACTTTCTTTATAGCATGACAACTTTGATTTGAAGCCTCAGCAACAATCATAGTATTATCCGCAAAAGTGAGAAATGGGAGTTTTTCTGCACCTGTGCAAATTTTGATACAAATACCTTTCGAAGTGGTATCACTTTCCCGTTGGAGTCTACGCGCAAGTATTTCAGCACAAAGAATGAAAATATATGGAGATAAAGGGTCACCTTGACGGATGCCCTTAGAAGGAATAAAAGTCGATCCAGGTGAATTATTCACCAGGACAGAGAAGGAAACTATAGAGATACATTCCTTGATCCAATCAATCCATGTTTTATGAAAACCAAATTTCCTAAAAGCTTGAAAAATAAATTTTCAATCTAGTCTATTATAGGCCTTTTCCATATCCAACTTTATTCCCAACCAACCACTTTTCCCCTGTTTCGAACGGAAGAAATAAAAAATTTCATGAGACAAAAGAATATTATCTTGAATACACCTATCCGCCACGAAAGCACCTTGAAGCGGGTGTATTAGCTTTCCAAGAACATGTTTAAGTCGATTCGTGAGAATTTTAGAAATAATCTTATATATAGAGGAACAGAGACTAATCGGTCGAAAATGATTAGTTGTAGCAGGATTATCAATCTTTGGAATTAAAGGTAGAAAAGTTTGATTAGTTTCTTTCAAAATTTTGCATGAATGGAAGAAAGCTCTAATAACTCTTGAAATAGAAGGTCCTATTATGTGCCAGTAAGCTTGAAAAAATGCGGCGGGAAAATCATCAGGACCCGGAGATTTATTAGGTGCTAACAGGAAAACAGCTTCTTTAATTTCTTCATCACTAACTTCTTTTATTAGAGCTATGTTATCCTCCTCGATAATTCATGTTTTATATCCTTGAGATCCTCCATGGGATCTAATTTACAAGAATTATCTTTGATAAAACGTAATTTAAATTATTTACTTATTTCTTCACTAATACGTTTAGGGTCTTTAAAATGAATTCCATCTTTACTCTGGAAAGCCGGAATTTTTTTTCCTATTCTTTCTAATTGTTGCCTTTGTTTGAAAAAATTTTGTGTTTCGATCTCCAAGAAGTAAAGTTTTTGCTCAAGATCTTTGATACCAGTATACTTTGTTAAAATTAATAAGTCTTGCTTTTTTTCTTGAGAGATTAACTTGAGAATCAATCAGTTTTTTGTTTGTTGGATTAATACATAGTTTACTTTGAACATTAATAATTTGGCCTTCGACTTCTTTCAACTGGCGATTGACATTACCAAATTTTAGCTTTGCCCAAGATTTATATTTAATTTTTAAAACTTTACACTTGCTCATAACTTGAAACATATTAGAACCAATAAATCTTTCACTCCAAGCTTTTCTAACTAGTAGCTCATAATCTTTGTGTTGAGCCCAGGCTACTTCAAATCTAAAAGGGGGAGGTGAAAAATGACTTTGAGAATTTAAGTGGAGAACAATGGGACAATGGTATGAAGTGCTAAAATCATGGTGAGTAATGTTCATGAGTGGATAAATACTTAAGCAAACAGGCTGAGCAAGGACTCTATCCAAACGTTCATAGACATTATCAATACCAGATTTCTTCTTGCGCCAAGTAAAAGAACCACTAGAAAAAGGCAAATCAATTACATTCGCATCATGCTTAAAAGAAGATATTCTTTCAAATCTACTTGAAGCAGGAGAGCTACCTCCAAGTTTTTCTTGAGCATTAGCTATTTCATTTAGGTCTCCTATGATTACAAAAGGATTAGTTAAGGTAAGACAAAAGCTTAAGAGGTCTTTCCAAAACTGATGCTTATGTGAACTTTGGGCAGGAGCATAACAAAATATACAGTTAAAGGAGGAGAGTTCAAAAAGTCATTGACAACCAAAGCTATAAATCTAACATCTTTATAAAGGATGGTAACTTCAACAAGATTACAGTGCCACATAATCCAAATTCCACCCGCATAGCCTATACAAGGAATGAAATCAAACTTAGTAAAACCAAACTGATGCACTACTAAATCAGAGGGGTCAAACTGAACCTTAGTTTTCAGCAAGAGCCATTAAGTGAACCTGGTGTAACTTACAAAAGAGCTTCACTTCTTCACCCAAAATTTTCTTCCCTACCCCCCCTCATTCCAAAAAGCGATTTTATTCATAATTAAACATAGACTAAAAAGGCAATAGTTGGCGTAGATATTAAAACTTCAGTTCCTTACCCTCTTTAGAGAGCTAGAGGCTGAGTCAACATTAGCTTCTCCAAAGGCTCTCCTCTTTGAGGATTCTGAGTGTGCAGAACCAGATGACAGATCATTAGTGGCCACATCAAGATCATTGATTTTTTTGAGAATGGAGCTGTTGGATTGCATCGGATGGAAAGAGGTCTCAGGAGTAACCTCTTCAAAATCATCTCCCAACAAATCATCATTATCCACAATAGGCATGAGCAAATTAGGATTATCAATGAACTCTTTTTCAGATAGAGTCATGCCACCTTCTAGCTGCTCGAAATCATTCTGAACATTCATATCATAAGGATAAATAGCTTGAAGGGGTATAATCTGCTTACCTGATTCCCCAGGCAGGCTAAGCTGGCCATAAGAGGGATGGCTTGCATCAGAAATCATAAGAGGAGTAGGAGCTTTGGCTTTAGCAGTCAGCATAATGCTCTCATCACTAGAAGGAACACCTTTATCAGCCACAACAGGAACAATAGAAACAGAAGAATTGCTATTAACACCAGCAGACCTGATCATTAAACCTTTTCCTTTCCCAGTACCAGTAACATTAGGAGACTTGTAAACATCAGTACTAACATTTTTCTTAGAAACATCAGACATAACAACATGCTTAGCAACAGTAGTAGCAACTTCCAAGGGCTCATTGATAATCAGAGGCTTATGCACAACTTTCCTAAAAGAAACAGAGCTCACTTTAGGTTTAGTTTTAGAAGGAACATCAACCCAAACATTGGCTTGCTCAGCCCTAGGTTGATGTGTGACTGCCCTCATAGTTTCTTTTAATGAATTCTCAATAAGTTTTTGGTGAGTAGGACTTTTTTCCAAGACAACTTGTGTAACTTTATTGCCTTCAGCATTCAAGGGACAAGTTTCAAGTGTATGACCACCAGACCCACAACTGATACAACCTTTGGAAAAAATTTCATACCAGACAGAAAACCATTTAGTACCAGAAATTCTAGGAATTTGAGCATAAGTCTTCAAAGGCTTAGTAATATCTGTATTGATACATATTCTTGCAAACCTTAATCCTTTTTTAGCAGAAGTAAAATTTTCATACTTAATAAAAGTACCCAACTCATTCAATTTCAGAAAAGCCATAGCAGCTTCCATAGAAAAAAGTTCAGCAGGATACCTTGGGATTCTTATCCAGAGATCTTCATTAGTAATGTCTTGAGTAAGAGAATCAAAATCAGGCTTCCAAGGCATAAGAATTAACAGCTGATGAGACACATGATAAGGTCTGTCTCTCCAGACAGCTAGCCTATCTTTAGGATTGGAAAAAAGGTAAACATTACCCAGTTAGTACCCAATTCTTTGTACGCAACCTCGTCAGTTATGTGCTTCCAATCAATCTTAGTTTTAGCAACAATAGCTTTATATTCCACAGTATTACCCAAAGCTTTGCCTACCAAACTATTTTCACCAAAAGCTTCCATATCAGACATAACTTGAGGAATATTCTCCATAACAAAACCAGCAGGTAATGAGGCAGACAGAAAATCAAATTTAGCAGACTTTAACAAAATTTCATTATCATTCAGAGAGTACTCATCAAACTCAGGCTTATTTGTTTCATTAGTAATATTCCTAGGGTTTTCCTCATTAGGTATACCCTTCATTACTACTGACTTGAAACTCTTCGAAGCCATGCAGAAAAAAAAAAACAAGAAGCAAACAGAATAAACCAAGTAGTAAATAAGAGAAAGGAAGAGAAAAGGTGCAGAAAATAACTCGAGGGGAGTTGGTCTTAAATAGCCGTCAAGCAAACAAGAAATCTTGAGGAATTTCCAATACTTACCAGAGGATAAAAGTCTGAACAGTGAACACCATAAATGCAAAGTATACTGAAAAGCTCGAGGCACGCAGCTAAACTTCCCTATCCAAGGATCTTGACGGGAGAGAAGTACTCTTGCCTCAGAAAAGGCTAGATGAACAGGAGAAGAATTAAATGCCCAACCTAGGCAAGTACCAGCTTCAAATAAAATTAACTGAGAAAACAAAGGAGATTTTCGTCTGTAGGAGGCAAAAGGCAGATAAACAAGATTCTCCAAAATAAGGAGAGCCATCCGAGTACAGCTTTCACGATCAGTAACTGAGGACGGGCGATCTTGGGAGTACGACACCATCACAGTAAAACCGGACCAAGGCAAGACCACCCAGAATCAAAAAATGATAAATAACATCTAACAAAGTTACTGAGAGACAAAATTACATAGAGAAAGGGCAAAACAAAAATCTTAACAGGCTTAATTGAATAAATTTTGATTAAATTTTCATAGTTAGGGTTAATCACAAAAACCCCCAATTTTTTTATGGGCTCATGGCATACAAGGAACGATTTTAAGAAAAAATCCCCAATTATTTTTTTTAATCACAAAAAGCCTCCTTTTTTCTTACCTTCAAAAAAAGAAAAAGAAAAAGAAAAACCCCTATTGGACTTTAGTCCTTAATCCTATCAAAAAAAATCTTTCTCCGGACTTTCAAACTTGTTTAGCTTGCACAGCCCCATTTCTCCCTCGTTCTCTCCCCCTTTCTCTTTCTCTCTCCTCAAAGCATCACAGAGGTTACAACCTCTCTCAATTCACTCCCACAAAATGAAATTAATTTTCTTTAGCCCCCTTATACAATAAAAATCAAATCTTTATCTAAATTGGGCAATAAATCAATCAAAATGGGAGTTTCTTTCAAAATTTCCAGAACTGGAAGGAGGTTTAAGCCAAAGCCAGTCATCTCAGACTCAGCTCCAGAAAACTCACTCGAAAGTTCTAGAATTCCCTCCAAGATTGAATCCAATGTGAGCTTAATTTTTTTCTTTGCCATTTTTTGTATTTAATTTATCTTCTCTTTTGAGATTTTGGATCGATATTTGGTAGTAGTTCTGGGTTAGTTCATTTCTCGTTGGTTGTTTTATATGGTAAGCTTTTGTTTGTTTTTGAGTTATTTTGTGTATTCTTTTTCCCTTTTTATTGGTTGGCTGACTTGGGTCCTCTGCACATCTTCTTCTGTTAAAATTGCTGAATTTATTATGAGAAGATGAGAATGAGGGTTTAATTTTATTTTGAAATGGGGTTTTCGGGCATTTAGCAGGAGTTAAATTTGGGTTTTTGGGTTGATGGGGGAGGGTTTTGTATTGAATTTGTTGAGTCTTAATTCTGGGGATCTGCGTTTACTGGTTATCAAGTTTCAATTTTAATATTTATTTTTGGTGGTGGGGGTTATTTTTGATAAGCAATTTCACTTTTGGTAGTGTTGTTTATATGGAACAATTAGAAGATCAAATCTTATTTCACTGTCTCAAATTTGAGATACTCAGTTGCTTTAATATGGTCTAGTTACTGTAATTAAAAATTGAAGCTTTTTTTTTGGGGAGGGTGGTGGGATTTGAAGTCTTATGAATTAAAATTGAATCCATGATCCCTCAGTTGGGTTAAATTAGTTGAATTGAAGTTTGGAATGATTTTCCATTGAGTTGACAGTTAGGCCTCGTTTACTAGGTTGCAATCAAATGCAAATGCAATGCAATTATTTTATAGGGTAAATGGGAGGTGAAAAGTGAAGGAGTGGGAGGAGAGGGATAGGAAAAGTAAGGTTGATTGCATTATACATTGTAATCACAATTGCTCAACTTTTCCCATGTAATGATGATTACTTTGGATGGTGTAATCAATCTTACTTTTTCCATCTCCTTCCTCCCTTTTTTTCTTTTCCACTTCCCATTTACCCTATAAAATGATTGCATTGCATTGCATTTGATTGCAACCTAGTAAACGCCACCTTAGTCTCTGACCACTTTTTGTTTTCTCATTTTGCCGAGGAATAACTTATATTAAGAGGAAATGTTTCGTTTTGTGTTCTACCTTTGATAATCATATGTAAATCATGGATATACATCTTGCATATGCTTATTATACTTGGCACAGTACATACTCATATTCACTGTACATTGTTCTTAATATGGAATCCTGAAACACAGGGAAAGGATGAAGATGCGGTTGGTCCTTCGGGTTCATCCATATCCTCTGTAAGGTGTCATATTTCTGCAGGTAGGAGACGGTTTATTTAAGTTAGATAGTTTGTCAATTGTAAGTTTTGTCTAAGTTATGTGACTCCCCATTCTCTTTTCCCCACTCTTTTCAGAAGATGAGGTTTCCTTCATTCTGAATCTCTACCCAGATGGATATTCCATTGGAAAGCCCTCAGAGGTTTGTTAACATATTGGTCTTCCTGTGGTGTGAAATTAACTATTCCTGGGGAATCTAATTCTGATACTAAGCATTTATTTTTTTAATCTTTTTTTTCAGAATGATAGTGTGCTTCATCTTCATGCTGCCTTTCACGAAGGTTCAAAGTTATTGCATCCATATGATCGGGCCTCAGAAGGTCTTTTTTCTGTAAGTTTGTTCTCTTCTTCTGTTAGCTAGTTGGTAATTCACACTGAGCAAATACTATGAACCATGTTCTTTGTAGGTCTTTTTGTTATTTAGTATCTATCCACCATTCCTGGTGGAGGGGGAAAAGGTTACTTCCGTGTCGCATATGTGTTATCAAATATAGGTCTGCATCTTTCTTGATTGCTGATCTGGGTCCTCTTGTGGGACACAATCAATGTGGTGGTTGTCGGGGTGAATGTTTTGTTCCACCTTCTGCGGTCAGTCAGCATCTGCAAATTCTGTTTGTTGGGTTGGGGAGGAGTAAGGAGCATAGATTATTGTGGCGTTGCGCTTCATTTTCCATTTTTTGGTGCTCGGTTGGAGCGCAATTCTAGAGTTTTTGATGGGGTTGGTAGGTCGGTTGACTTTGTTTGGGGTCGTGTGGTTTATTTAGCTTCGTTATGGGCCAAGGCGGCTGGGGCTTTCTCTTACTTATATTCAACGACATCGAAGGCATTTATATTCTGTATTTTGTTTTTGACACTTGAAGACTCCTGGTCCTCTTTGATTGTAATTATCTCTTTTGATTTCATTAGTGAAAATTTTCTTATTTAAAAAAAAAATCCACTAAGTGAGGAAAGGACTAGATAGGTTTCTAAAGGATAAAACTTAATGGCCTGTGTTTGTGGAAATGTCTTCTAGTTTCTTGTTGAAATTTGCATCTTAACTATTCTCACTACTGTTTTTTCAACTTATTTCTCATTATGAGTATATCATTGTAATTTGATTTGGATCTGTTTTCCCTTTGGAGGCTGCTGAGTCTGGTCGGTTGCCTGGAGGTATTTTGGATGATATACCGTGCAAGTATGAAGAAGGCGCACTCATATGCGAGGTGAGTAATGTAAAACTGTTATCTGCAATTTCTCAGAGTGATGCTATATAGATGCTACCTTACCTTGTGGTGCCAGCAGAACGGAAGTCAAGACTTGCAGGAAACAGTGGCTGCAGCCTGTTAGCTCTGCATTAGTGCCTTGATGTTCAGGAATTTTAGGAAACTTCCATCTTTATCCACAGCCTTTTGCTGATGTTTGATGGATGTGATATTAGCCCAACTGTCAATAGATTCTGTATACCTCTCTGTCTGTCTGGAGCAGTAGACGTAGAAAGCTTTTAGAGTAACAAAATTTTACAAGCTTACAAGTCACCACACAATCATATACAGGACAGCATTATACAGTCACCTTCCATCATACAGTTAGAGAAGGTCTTTGATGTATGATAAATAATGAATGAATGATGATGACTGTTTTTTTTATTGAGCTGCTTCAGTGGTCATTATTCTATTCAGACCTCTGGGCTGACAAGATTATCATCTATTTCAATATCTGTATCTTAGAAAGATGTTTCATCATGCATACAGCATCTATAGAGTGTGATATCTGAATGTGAGTATTTGCAGGTTCGTGACTACCGAAAATGCATGTCTGGTTCTGGATCCACTAATCCATCAGTTGATGGATCTGCAACTATTAGCAAAGTGCGTCTTAGGATGTCTTTGGAGAATGTTGTGAAGGATATTCCGTTGATAGCTGATGATTCTTGGACTTATGGGGATTTGATGGTAAGATGCTAGAGCCTGGAACATAGATGGTGTTCATGTGCCTTCTTGTAGAGTTTGATGTGCAGTTATACCTATATTGTTTGCTGGATACAGGAAGTAGAGTCTCGGATATTAAAAGCTCTACAACCAAACCTGTGTCTTGACCCTACTCCCAAATTGGACAGACTTTGCAAGAATCCAGTTTCCTCTGAGGTAAATTGTGAAACCTAGTTTTGCATGTGTGCTGTGGCAAATTTTATGAATCTTTATTTGTGAATTCTAGGTGCATGTTCTTGACATCTATTTGTCTTTATTTCAGCTTAATTTGGGACTAGTCGGTGTACGAAAGAGGAGATTGAGAAGAATGCCAGAAGTTACTGTTACATCAAATAATCGGCCACATGGAAAGAAAATTTGTATAGATCGAGCACCTGAAAGCTCAAGCTACAGAATTGGAGATCTAGGGCCCTCATCAGGTGATATGATCTCACAAAATGTCCAAGATAATGTAGCTGCCCAAGGTATTGGTCCTAATAACATGTTAGGCTCAAGACCCAGAAATTTTGTGCAAGATGCATCATTTCCAACGTCGAATTCCACTACTCAGATTTCAAAATTTCAACCAGGGCCAGGAAACCAAATAAATATGCATGATCCTATGCAAGGTTCGCCTCACTTACAAGGAGTCTCACCTGCTGGACCAGACTTGCCGATATCATATGCTGAGAATATAAAATCTACTGCCCTTATAAAGAAGGAAAGTCAAGAAGGCCAGTTATCTCCTTATTCTACTTTTAATAAGAGAGCAAGGACTGTATCTGTTGGTCCTGATGGTGCTCAGCAGCAGCAAATCGGTCAGTATGTAGATGGCCTTCAAGGACCAGATGTGCAGTGGAGAAATCAACTGATGCAGCAGCAACCAAATGCAAGAGGAATCCAGTATGCTAATCCTGGCATGCAAAAGTATCCTCAGTTTGTTGGAGAAGGGGTTGCCGACCAGGACAGCATAAAATTGGAGAAGGCCGATGCTAACCTTGTTAAAAATGATATCCAGATGATGGAAGCAGATGGCAGCCACATGCTCATGGATCCACGACACAGGTTTCCGCAAAACTCGTACATGAGACCTGCTGCTTTTCAACAGCCAAGTTGGAGTAATCTCACCCAGCAAGCTGAAAAAGATTCAAGAAAGGAAGACCAATTTCTGAAGAGAAAATCAATTCAGAGTCCGCGTCTATCCAGTGGTGCTGTGGCTCAATCTCCATTATCAGCAAAGTCTGCCGAGATCTCCTGTGGTTCAATGGGGACACAATATGGGGCAGTTTCTTCAGCTGCTCCTCTTGGACAGTTGCAAAGGGAGAAATCAGCCATGACATCAATTACTGCAGTTGATCGCACTACGTCCATGACGTCAAGTGCCAACGATTCTATGCCACAGCATCAGGCCCAACTCACGGCAAAGAGAAGATCAAATCCTTCTTCCAAGACCCCAGCAATAAGTGCAGTTGGCTCTCCTGTCAGTGTCAATAATGTTGGTGGTCCGATGAATGCATGTAGCCCTTCAATTAGCACCCCACAACTAGCTGACCATAGCATGATTGAGAGGTTTACCAAGCTTGAGGTGGTAGCTATGAGGTATGACTGTATGATCTCCTATTGAATTATTTATTTTAATTGATTAACCTGCTTCACAAAGTTCATGAACTATACGAACTTCCTGGTAAGTCAATGACCTTGCAAGATTGTTTTGTTGCTAGTAGTTGGTGATGTCCTGATTAACATGTGCTTGCAAAAGGTTTACATTTTCTGGAAATGCGTGTAGAATGCCATGGTGTGATAAGACTAACTATTAACATAAACTGTGTGAATCATTAATGTGATTTGGTAGTTTTCTGAGAGTATTGTGTAGTCTTCTGTAATCTGTAGTAAGCCAATGGCCGTCGCGGAACATGTTACACCATTTGGGATATCTCTTTCTGTAGGATTGATTGTTATACAATCTGCGTTCCATGCTGAGTTTTATCCGTGGAATATCCTAAACTTGTTGACTGTCTTGCTTCGCATGAATGGCACAATAAAAAAAAAAAAAACAGAAAAGAAAGTACATCACTGTTTTACTCGAAACACATTTTCATTTTCTCAATTTCTGTCAGCACTTCCTCCATACCTTCAATCCCGCATAGGGCATAAAGTGAAAGAACATCGACCCTAACTCCCAGCTATGAAAGAACAATACTGCCATCTATTCAAATCAATTAAGAAAATCGGCAGTGAAAGAAGTATCACTGCATACTGCACTTGTTTATGTAGGATTTAAGATACTTTGTTCATAATGAAGGATTGGTAGAGTATTGAAGGATTCCTGTCTCTCCTGGTGTAAGAAGATAAATTATATGCTAGCAATGTGACCAAAAAGCAAAGTATGATTGGTAAACTAAAACCTAGCTATGAACTACACTCTTGTTTAATTCTATATTCACATGAAATTTACAGCTTTGCACAATTCATGTGTCCCTACATCCTAAAGAATATTACTTGAAGTGGGAAAGTTATGGGTAGGAAATTTGGTGAGTTAGAAAGTGGGGTAGGGTTGGTAAATTGAGTGGGGAGAGAGTGGAAGGCTGAAAAGTTTGGAGCTTTAGTAAAAAGATAGTGTCATTTATTTATATTAAAAAAAATTACAGAGGGCATTCACTGGAATACTTCGTGCTTTGAACTCTGGTCTGCTATGCTAGGAATGTTTTTGGAAAGTTCAGTTACAGAGTATGGAAATGAATTTCTATCAAATAAAAAGTACTACAGAAATGGAAATTCACTTTAAATAATCTTGTGGGGATACCTTGTTCATAATGAAGGATGATTAGACATGTAAACAAAAAGACATTATTATAGCTGTCATCATTTCTGCTGTGAAATAATATGTTCTTTTCTGGATTGCCAAGAGTTTTATTCTCAGCTCACATAAGCTTGTTATTATTCCAGGCACCAATTGAACTGTAAAAAGAACAAGGCTGATGATTTTGCTAGGAAATCACGAGCATTTCCTGCACAAGAACTCTTGGTTAGTCTATCCAGTGTTGCCAATAATGAGTCTTTCAAAGATGAAAATTGTACAACACCAATGTCAAAGTCACTAGTTGGTGGCAGTATCAATGTATGCAAGATAAGGCTCTTAAATTTGCGGGAAGAGCGACCAGTGCAAGGTTTGTCTTGCATTATATAGTCAGACTATCTTCCTGATAGACCAACTATTTCTTTTGTCTGATCATTAAGTCTGTTTCTTGTGTAACCTTGACTGTCATTCTTATAGGAATTCCTGTTTCTCCTGGGGTAAGCAGAATGATCATGTCGGAGAAGCCAAATGATGGTACTGTTGCCATGCATTATGGAGATCTGGAAGATGGGGATTATCTAAATTCAGAAGATCACATGCCTACATTACCTAATACAGTGAGTTCGCTTGGGCTTGTTTTTCCTTAACTTGGTTTAACGTTTAACCATCAAAGTAGTGAAAGGCTTGGGATATTTCATTTGTATGAAATGGTGCTCAATCCATCTCATGCTGTCCACGCCTGTGAGACTTGTCAAACATACTGCTTTTGCGTGTTCTGTATGGTCTTTTGCAACTGAATTTCTGAGTCAGGGATGTTCAGTTTGCAATCAAGGGGGTTTATGTGTTTTGCTGTATTCTGAATTTCTGATGCTTGTTGCTCACTCACTCTCTTGTAAAACTAATTTTGGTGCTTCAATCTTATTACAGCATTTGGCGGACTTGCTTGCAGCCCAATTCTGTACTCTGGTATGTAGTTCATGGAGTTATTAAACTAAAAACTTGGTTATTAGACTGTTCCTTTAACTTTTCCCACCTTGACATGAACTGCTTATGTAGATGATTCGTGAGGGCTACTTTGTAGAAGATCATGTCACGCCTAGGCCAACCCGTATAAGTATTCCTCCAAACAGTCAACAGAATGCTCCTTGTTTCACTCCTAATAATCCAGCAGGCGATATGCAGCAGTATCCAGAATCAGTTGCAGGACAGCACACAAGTGAGACCAAGTCAACAATCACCAGTGCCTCTATGAACTCAACCTCGAATCTCCCGCCGAGTTCTGGGATGCTCCCTCCTGGTAATTCACAGGCCTTGCAGATGTCTCAGGGACTTGTGTCAGGGGTCTCGATGCCACCTAGACCACAGCAGATGGACCCCCAACAGACACTTCAGCAGCAGCAGCAGCTGCTGCAGCATCAATTGCCGCTTCAGAACCAGCCGTCCTTGATGTCACAACAGCAACCTCAGTTCTCTCGGTCTTCCCTCATGTTGCCAACCAATTCAATGCCACAATTGAACACATTCGCACAGAGTTCGAACTTGCCACTGGGTAATCACATGGGTAATAGGTCCTCTCCTCTACAACTGTTGCAGCAGCAACAGCCACAGCAGGGTAACCAGGTGCAGAGGAGGATGATGATGGGGCTTGGCCCTGCTATGGCTATGGGAGGCATTGGCAACAACATGGTTGGACTTGGAGGATTGGGTAATGTTATGGGAATTGGTGGAGCACGAGGAATGGGTGGAACTGGAATCTCATCACCGATGGGCGCCATCTCCGGAATGGCGGGCACCATGGCTCAGAACCCGCTGAGCATGAGTCAGGCAAATGCCATAAGCCAGCACATCCGTGCTGGGACATTGACCCAACAACAAGCTCAGGCTGTTATGGCTCAAAGATTAAAGTTGATGCAAAGCCGAGGCATGTTGGGAGGAACTCAGTCTGGTGTGGCTGGAGGAGCCCGGCAGATGCAGCCGGGCTCAGCTGGGTTCTCCATGTTGGGCCAGACTGTGAACAGAGGAAACATCAGCCCTATGCAAAGGACGGCTATGGGCCAGATGGGCATGCCCAAATTAATGACGGGGATGAATATTCCCATGAGCCAGCAGCAGCAGTTGCAGTTTCAGCAACAGCAACAGCAGCTGCAGCAACATCAACAGCAGCAAATGCAACAGCAGCTGCAACTGCAGCAACAGCAGCAGCAACCACAGCAGCAGCAAATGCAACATCAAGAAGCCACCTCACCTCTGCAGGCTGTCCTTTCACCCCAGCAGGTAGGATCGCCTTCAACACTTGGTATCCCGCATCAACAAGTTACACCACAGCAACAAGCAAGCCCACAGCAAATGGGGCAACGGACTCCAATGAGCCCACCATTGAGTTCTGGACCTTTGCATCCAATGAGTGCTGGTAACCCAGAGGCTTGTCCTGCAAGCCCTGCCTTGAGCTCTCAAACCCTAGGTTCTGTTGGGAGCATAACAAATTCTCCTATGGACTTGCAAGGAGTGAACAAGAGCAATTCTGTCCCTAATACATAGTTGCAATAGAAGCCCACTTCTTGTCTGGGGCTAGTCCTTGATTAGGGTTCAGCTGCACCAAAGTTGAGACCTCCGCAAAGGGGAATCAGAATTTTGAGAAATCTAATTCTGCCTTTGTCTTTGTAGGATCAATTAGTATTGATTTGTAGTAGGTTGGAAACTGTACAGAGCATGTTCATTAGTGCTTTTGGTTGATTTTAGATCATAGGAGACTGAAAGATGCTTAACAAGGGTTATTTGTACATATTCTTATAGTCCTACAATTGCTGTTGAGTGAAAAGAACGTCAAATAAAATGTGACAGAGTCGTTCATAGCTGATATTTAGCAGTTTGCAAAAGTTACACTAATATACAAATGAAAATCCAAAATATGTTTCCTGTAATTGTCTCAAACCATTAGAAAAGTTTCTGAACTACTGTCCAGAAAAGTTGTATAGTACAGGCATTTGATACAACCCACGAGTCGGGATGTAAATGGATTCATGATCCGCGGATACCTGCTCCATCTGAACCGAATATATGGATTAAAACCCGATTAAATGGATGATGGAGCGGATGACGGATGGATCGGATGGCGGATAGAGCGGATGATGGATGAGATTTCTCATCCGCTAACCCGATCCGCGAATCCATCCATCACCCGTTTAGATATAAAAGTGTAATATAATTATATAAAAAAGATATCCAACCTATGTATATATTTACATCTTAGTTTAATTTTACTTGTTTTCTAATTTGTATTGTTATTATTTAAACTAAATTGTGTTATTTTTATTGTTACAAGGTAAAACAATCGTATATGAGTTGAAATTTTGTTTGACTACTAACAGTTTTATTATATTTGGGTCTATTTATTGTTTTTAGTCCATAAACCGTTAAGCACCCGATCCATTCACTAATCCGCGGATGACGGACGGATTGGATATGGATTGAATGGTTCACGGATGACGGATGGAGCGGGTTGATTAGATGGATTTCGCAGATGGAGCGGATGATGCTCCACCCGATCCGAATCCGATCCATTTACATCCCTACCCACGACTTTTTGGAGTTAAGAGCATGGACTGAGGTGTTTCACACCCAATCCTGACGTGATTCCTTGTGATATCTTTTGTGCATGAGCATCCAGCAAGGGCCATGGTGAGCTCCAGTTCATCCTTCAACATTTTGATGACACTTCTTACCCCATTTCCCCCCTTTGCCGCTAATCCAAATATCACAGGCCTTCCAACCTGACATAAGATCAGATAGTGATTATCCGGTCAATGGCGCTTTTCCAAGTATATACTAGCTTATTGTAGAACTTGATGTTTGAAGGTCTTCAAACACACACTAAACTATGCGTTTGAGGTTGGAGTTTGACAAATCTCAATTCAGAGTATGAGATGTAAATCAAGAACATTTACTGGTATCAAAACTTCAACATTGAAACATCAAGCTATGATAAATGAAACACATGGATGGTAAAAGAGTGGTTGAGATAAGAGAGGGTCTTACAAGGACAGCTTGCGCACCAAGTGCTAAAGCCTTGAAAACGTCTGTTCCTCGCCTAAGGCCTCCATCAAAGAGAACAGGAACCTTGCCTCCAACAGCATGTACTACCTGCAACGTTGGATATATCATTACACTCATTCTGGACTCCAAAATTTTATGATGTGTGGTATTATTGGAAATTTAGGTGTTACATAAATCTATGTTTTTTCACAAGTGTTTCTTCAAATTTTATTTTATTCTATCAAAATGATGGGTCAATTGACTTCCGAATACCCCCTACATCTGCCACTGATTACAACATCACTTCCTGAATGCTGGCTGCTGCACACAGTAAAGTCCTTAAGCAAAAGGACAGGAATGGAACGGTTGCACATCAAATTTACCAGTAGACAGGCTTCGCCAGAGGGTGGCATGCTAAACATACTTCGGGCAGGTTCAATAACTTGTGTATCCCCAAAAACAATCAACATCATAATCTTGCAGACTTATTTATCCTGTCAAATTGATAAGGCGGCCAATATGTAGTATTGTTAGTGCCACCGAGGCAAGCCAACTTCACTTTCCTGCTACATATGTCTGAATTTATAGGCTATAGCAGCTAGAACTGAACACCTTGGTCTCACAAACAATACCTCCATACTAAAGAGAAAAGGGAAAGGGAAAGAGAAAAGGGGAAAGCATTCACCTCTTCCAGAACAGAGATTGTGGCTGGAGCATAATCAAGCTGACGAGCTCCATGATTGGAGACTATGATCCCATCCACTCCCACTTCTACAGCTTTTATTGCTGCCAATAGTTGCATATGAGGTTAAAAAGTTTCCAAGTATTGCAGTGAAGATGGGAGACCTTTTGCAACAACAATCAATGTGGTATAAGGTATGTGCAGATAATAGAAATCTGAAATATTTGATTTTCCAATTACGGTATCTTGGTCCATATTTCCATTATTTTACAGAGAATACTACAAAGCATCAAACTTAAAATAACTTGGAGACATGTATGTTACCATCTTCATGTGTTAGTATCCCCTTGATCAAAATTGGCAGCTTTGTAATGGATCTCAACCAATCTATGTCCTACAACAAATTTTAAAATTAGCATCAACCAGACAGCTGGAGAAACATGCAAGAATATTCAGCGATAAGCAGGATCTTGAGCCTCATGATCTACAGACATCTTCATATTATCATAGATCTAAATTCTGATGCATCAGTTGTGGATCCAGGGCTTTAAGGAATACAAAGCAATGGAAGATTGAGCATGAGGGCGGACAACGCGACAAGGTGGCTGACTCATTGGCAAATTTTGATAGAAAAAACGCTTTGATTGTGGATGGTGCAATTTCGGATCATCCCCCAGTCCAGGAGGAATTATTGTGTAGTCCAGAAGCACTGCTCCCTCCTCTCACAAAATAGAAAATTATCAATTTGAATTTAGAGTGGGCTCCACTTATTTTGTGAGAAGAGGGAGCAGTGCTCCTGGACTATGCAAAAATTTCTCCCAGTCCAGACCTGTCAATTCCCTCCCGACCCGAAACCCTACCCGACTCGAACTGTTTTTCAGGGTCCTTACACTGATTTTCCGACTCGGAACTCGTTTCTACCGGAACCCGGTTAACCCGGTGTTTCTTGGTCATTGACCCAAAAAAAAGAACAAAATTTGTAATTATAAACAAAAAGTTCGACTCAAATATCCTAAAAAACATTTAAAACTTTTTTTTTATAAACTTTTTCTCTACCTTTGTTCTCTCAAAATAAGAAATTTTGCTTTTAGTTACGCTAAAATGGACGGAAATATAAAGTATAACTTATCGATCATTAAACAAAATATAAAGAATATCATATAATTGACGAAAAAAATAAAATTTATTGGGTCTCGACCCAGTGGGCCAACCCGAACCCGACAACACTAAGTCAGGGTTGAGCATTTCTCAACTCGAACCCGAAATGACCCGACCCGCTAGTGACCCTAACCCGACAAGACCCGAACCTGAACCCGACCCGTCCGACCCAATTGACAGGTCTACCTAGGGGTGTTCCGTGCGATGTGGTGCGAAAATCAGAGACCAACTAAGCGAGCCCGAGGGCCTCCCATGTCCCCTAGGGGTGTTCCGTGCGATGTGGTGCGAAAATATCCACATTCGTTCTAAGGCCTCCCAAATTCTGAAAAACGTGGATTATAGCATTCGTTTTCGGCTTTCCGGGCTTGGGTGTTATTTTTGCCCAAACTTCTCAGGGGGGTCTATCATGACCCTAGAGGACCCTTGGTGCCCCAGAAGGGTTATTCAGATCCCTGAAATTTGATATCAACCATGCCTTTGGTATTCTAGCTCTTACACCAGTGTCCCGTAAAACGCCCTTCAAGCCTATCAGTGACCGGATATTGAGCTCGAGGGCCTCCCATATCCCCTAGTGGTGTTCCGTGCGATGTGGTGTGAAAATATCAAACATCGTTCCGGTGCCTCCCGGAAGCCCAAAAAAGTGGATTATAGCCTTCGTTTTCGGCTTCCTGAGCCTCTGGTGTCATTTGCGCCCAAACTTCTCCGAAAGGTCTATCATGATTCATGACCCTAGAGGACCCTCGGTGGCCCTGAAGGGTTATCCGGATCCCCGAACTTCGATATCACCCATGCCTTTGGTAATCCGGCTCTCACACCATTGTCTCGTAAAACGCCTATCCAAGCCTATCAGGGACAGAATAAGTGACTCAGAGGGCCTCCCATGTACCCTAGGGGTAGTTCGTGCAATGTGGTGCGAAAATATCCACATTCGTTTCGGGGCCTCCTGGAAGCCCCAAAAATATAGACATAGCCTTCGTTTTCAGCTTCCCGATGCCCGGGTGTCATTTTTTCCCAAACTTCTCTGGTGGTCTATCATGACCCTAGAGGACCCTTGGTGCCCCAGGAGGGTTATCCGGATCCCTGAACATCGATATCACCCATGCATTTGGTGTTCCGGCTCTTACACTAGTGTTCCGTAAACATCATTCCAAGCCTATCAGTGAACGGATAAGCGAGCCCGAGGGGCTCCCATGTCCCCTAAAGGTGTTCTGTGCAATGTGGTGCCAAAATATCAATCTTCGTTCTGGAACCTCCTGGAAGCCCAAAAAACGTGGATGCCTTTGTTTTCGGCTTCCCGGGGCACGTGTGTCATTTTTGCCCAAATTTCTCCGAGGGGTCTGTCATGACCCTAGAGGACCCTTGGTGCCCCGGGAGGGATATCAGGATCCCTTAACTTTGATATAGCCCATGCCTTTGGTATTTCGGCTCTTACACCAGTGTCCCGTAAAACGCCCTTCCAAGCCTATCAGTGACCGGATAAGCGAGGCAGAGGGCCTCCCATGTCCCCTTGGGGTGTTCCATGCGATGTGGTGCGAAAATATCCACCTTCGTTCCAGGGCCTCCCGGAAGCCCAAAGATCGTGGCTTGTAGCCTGCGTTTTCGGCTTCCAGAGGCCAGACAGTCATTTTCGCCCAAACTTCAACGAGGGGCCTATCATGACGCTAGAAGACCGTCAAGGCCCAGGGAGGGAAGTTCGGATTCCCGAACTTTGATATCACCAATGCCTTTCGTGTTCCGGTTGCGTCCCTTAAAACGCTTATCCAAGCCTATCAATGATCGAATAAGCGAGCCCTAGGCCTTCCCATGTCCCCTAGGGGTGTTCCGTGCAATGTAATGCGAAAATATCCACCTTCGTTCCGGGGCCTCCAGGAAGCCCAAAAATCATGGTTTATGGCCTTTGTTTTCGGCAACCCGAGACCCGGCTGTCATTTTCGCCTAAACTTCTCCGAAGGATCTATCATGACCCTAGAACACCGACAAGGCCCCGGGAAGGACATTCGGATTCCCGAACATCGATATCACCCATGCCTTTGGTATTTCACCTCTTACACAAGTGCCCCGTAAAACGCGCTTCCAAGTCTATCAGTGACCGGATAAGCAAGCCCGAGGGCCTCCCATGTCCCCTAGGGGTGTTTCGTGCGATGTGGTGCAAGAATATCCACCTTCGTTCCGGGGCCTCCCGAAGCCCAAAAAACGTGGGCTATAACCTTTGTTTTCTGCTTTCCGGGGCCCGGGTGTTATATTTGCCTAAACTACTTCGCGGGTTCTGTCATGACCCTAGAGGACCCTTGGTGCCCCGGGAGGGTTATCCGGATCCATGAACTTCGATATCACCCATGCCTTTGGTATTCCGGCTCTTACACTAGTGTCCCGTAAAACGCCCTTCCAAGCCTATCAGTAACCGGATAAGCGAACTCGAGGGCCTCCTATGTCCCCTTGGGGTGTTCCGTGCAATTTGGTGCGAAAATATCCACCTTCGTTCCGGGGCCTCCCGGAAGCCCAAAAATCGTGAATTATAGCCTTCGTTTTCGGCTTCCCGAGGCCCGAGTTTCAATTTCGCCCAAATTTTCCGAGGGGTCTATCATGACCCTAGAAAACCGTCAAGGCCCGGGTAGGGACATTCGAATTCCCGAACTTCGATAACACCCATGCTAACACCAGTGTCCCATAAAACGCTCATCCAAGCCTATCAGTGACCGAAAAAACGAGCCCGAGGGACTCCCATGTCCCCTAGGGGTATTCTTGGCGATGTGGTGCGAAAATATCCAAATTTGTTCCGGGCCCTCCCGAAACCCCAAAAACGTGGTTATAGCATTTGTTTTCGGCTTCCGGAAGCCCCGGCTGTCATTTTCGCCAAAACTTCTCCGAGAGGTCTATCATGACCCTAGAAGAACGTCAAGGCCCGGGGAGGGACATTCGGATTCCCGAACTTCGATATCACCCATGCCTTTGGTATTTCACCTCTTACTCTAGTGTCCCGTAAAACGCCATTCCAAGTCTATCAGTGACCGGATAAGCAAGCCCGAGGGCCTCCCATGTCCCCTAGGGGTGTTTCGTACGATGTGGTGCAAGAATATCCACCTTCGTTCCGGGGCCTCCTAAAGCCCAAAAAACATGGACAATAGCCTTTGTTTTCTGCATTCCAGGGCCCGGGTGTTATATTTGCCCAAACTATTAAGCGGGTTCTATCATGACCCTAGAGGACCCTTGGTGCCCCGGCAGGGTTATTCGGATCCTTGAACTTCGATATCACCCATGCCTTTGGTATTCCGGCTCTTACATTAGTGTCCTATAAAACACCTTTCCAAGCCTATCTGTGACCGGATAAGTGAGCCCGAGGGCCTCTTATGTCTCCCAGGGGTGTTCCGTGCGATTTGGTGCGAAAATATCCACCTTCGTTCCGGGGCCTCCTGGAAGCCCAAAAATCGTAGATTATAGCCTTCGTTTTCGGCTTCTCGAGGCACGACTGTCATTTTCGCCCAAACTTTTCCGAAGGGTTTATCATGACCCTTGAAGACCGTCAAGGCCCCGGTAGGGACATTCGGATTCAAGAACTTTAATAACACCCATGCCTTTCATGTTCCGGCTCTAACACGAGTGTCCCGTAAAACGCCTATCCAAGCCTATCAGTGACCGAATAAGCAAGCCCGAAGGCCTCCCATGTCCCCTACGGGTGTTCTAGGAATTGTGGTGCGAAAATATCCACATTCGTTCGGGGGCCTCCCGAAGCCCCAAAAACGTCGATTATAGCCTTTGTTTTCGGCTTCCCGAGGCGCTGCTGTCATTTTTGCACAAATTTCTCCGAGGGGTCTATCATGACCCTAGAAGACCGTCAAGGCCCCGGGAGGGACATTCGGATTCCCAAACTTCGATATCACCCATGACTTTGGTATTTCACCACATACACTGGTGTCCCATAAAACGCCTTTCCAAGTCTATCAGTGACCGGATAAGCAAGCCCGAGGGCCTACCATGTCCCCTAGGGGTGTTTCATGCGATGTGGTGCAAAAATATTCACTTTCGTTCCGGGGCCTCCCAAAGCCCAAAAAACGTGGGACTATAGCCTTTGTTTTCATCTTTCCAAGGCCCGGGTGTTATATTTGCCCAAACTACTTCGCGGGTTATATCATGACCCTAGAGGACCTTTGGTGCCCCAAGAGGGTTATCCGGATCACAGAACTTCGATATCATCCACGCCTTTGGTATTCCGGCTCTTACACTAATGTCCCGTAAAACACCCTTCCAAGCCTAACTGTGACCGGATAAGTGAGCCCGAGGGCCTCTTACGTCCCCAAGATGTGTTCCGTGCGATTTGGTGCGAAAATATCCACCTTCGTTCCGGGGCCTCCCGGAAGCCCAAAAATCGTGGATTATAGCCTTCGTTTTTGCCTTCCCGAGGAACGGCTGTCATTTTCGCCCAAACTTTTCCGAGGGGTTTATCATGACCCTAGAAGACCGTCAAGGCCCCAGTAGGGACATTCGGATTCCCGAACTTCGATAACACCCATGCCTTTCGTGTTCCGGCTCTAACACCAGTGTCCCGTAAAACGCCCATGCAAGCCTATCAGTGACAGAATAAGCGAGCCCGAGGGCCTCCCATGTCCCCTAGGGGTGTTCTGGACGGTGTTATGCGAAAATATCCACATTCGTTCCGGGGCCTCCCGAAGCCCCAAAAACGTGAATTATAGCCTTTGTTTTTGGCTTCCCGAGACCCTGCTGTCATTTTCGCCCAAACTTCTCCGAGGGGTCTATCATGACCCTAGAAAACTTTCAAGGCCCCGGGAGGGACATTCGGATTCCCGAACTTCGATATCACCCATGACTTTGGTATTTCACCTCTTACACTAGTGTCCCATAAAACGCCCTTCCAGCCTATCAGTTACCGGATAAGGAAGCCTGAAGGCCTACCATGTCCCCTAGGGGTGTTTCGTGCGATGTGGTGCAAAAATATCCACCTTCGTTCCGGGGCCTCCCGGAAGCCCAAAAAAACGTGGACTATATAGCCTATGTTTTCTGCTTTCCAGGGCCCGGATGTTATATTTGCCCAAACTATTTCGCGGATTCTATCATGACCTTAGAGGACCCTTGGTGCCCAAGAGGGTTATCCGGATCCCTGAACTTCGATATCACCCATGCCTTTGGTATTACGGCTCTTACACTAGTGTCTCGTAAAACGCCCTTCTAAGCCTATCTGTGACCGGATAAGTGAGCCCGAGGGCCTCCTATGTCCCCTAGGGGTGTTCCGTGCGATTTGGTGCAAAAATATCAACCTTCGTTCCGGGGCCTCCCGGAAGCCCAAAAATCGTAGATTATAGCCTTCGTTTTCGGCTTCATGAGGCCCGGGTGTCATTTTTGTCCAAACTTTTCCGAGGAGTCTATCATTTCCGTAGAAGACCGTCAAGGCCCCGGGAGGGACATTCGGATTCCCGAACTTCGATATCACCCATGCCTTTGGTATTTCACCACTTACAATAGTGTCCCATAAAACGCCATTCCAAATCTATCAGTGACCGGATAAGCAAGCCCGAGGGCCTACCATGTCCCCTAGGGGTTTTTCGTGCGGTGTGGTGCAAAAATATCCACCTTCGTTCCGGGGCCTCCCAAAGCCCAAAAAACGTGGGACTATAGCCTTTGTTTTCATCTTTCCAGGGCCCGGGTGTTATATTTGCCCAAACTACTTCGCGGGTTCTATCATGACCCTAGAGGACCCTTGGTGCCCCAAGAGGGTAATCCGGATCCCAGAACTTCGATATCACCCATGCATTTGGTATTCCGGCTCTTAAACTAATGTCCCGTAAAACGCCCTTCCAAGCCTAACTGTGACAGGATAAGTGAGCCCGAGGGCCTCCTACGTCCCCTAGAGGAGTTCCGTGCGATTTGGTGCGAACATATCCACCTTCGTTCCAGGGCCTCCCGGAAGCCCAAAAATCGTGGATTATCATGACCCTAGAAGAACGTCCTAGAAGAACGACTGTCATTTTCGCCCAAACTTTTCCAAGGGGTTTATTATGACCCTACAAGAACGTCAAGGCCCCAATAGGAACATTCGGATTCCCGAACTTCGAAAACACCCATGCCTTTCGTGTTCCAGCTCTAACACCAGTGTCCCGTAAAACGCCCATCCAAGCCTATTAGTGACCGAATAAGCGAGCCCGAGGGCCTGCCATGTCCCCTAGGGGTGTTCTGGGCGATGTTGTGCAAAAATATCCACATTCGTTCCGACGCCTCCCGAAGCCCCAAAAACGTGAATTATAGCCTTTGTTTTCGACTTCCCGAGGAACGGCTGTCATTTTCGCCCAAACTTTTCCGAGGGGTTTATCATGACCCTAGAAGAACGTCAAGGCCCCAGTAGGGACATTCAGATTCCCGAACTTCGATAACACCCATGCCTTTCGTGTTCCGGCTCTAACACCAGTGTCCCGTAAAACGCCCATCCAAGCCTATCAGTGACCGAATAAGCGAGCCCGAGGACCTCCCATGTCCCCTAGGGATATTCCGTGCGATGTGGTGCGAAAATATCCACCTTCATTCTGGGCCTCCAGGAAGCCCAAAAACCATAGCCTTTGTTTTCGCTTCCCGAGGCCAGGCTGTCATTTTCGCCCAAACTTCTCCGATGGGTCTATCATGACCCTAGAAAACCGTCAAGGCACCGAAGGGACATTCGGATTCCTGAACTTCGATATCACAGATGCCTTTGGTATTTCAGTTCTTACACTACTGTCCCATAAAACGCCATTCCAAGTCTATCAGTGACCGAATTAGCAAGCCCGAGGGCCTACCATGTCCCCTAGGGGGGTTTCGTGCGATGTGGTGCAAAAATATCCACCTTCGTTCCGGGCCCCCAGGAAGCCCAAAAAACGTGGGCTATAGCCTATCTTTTCTGCTTTACAGGGCCCGGGTGTTATATTTGGCCAAACTACTTCGCGGGTTCTATCATGACCCTAGAGGACCCTTGGTGCCCCAAAAGGGTTATTCGGACCCCTGAACTTTGATATCACCCATGCCTTTGGTATTCCGGCTCTTACACTAGTCTCTCTTATAAAGCCCTTCTAAGCCTATCTGTGACCGGATAAGTGAGCCTTAGGGCCTCCTATGTCCCCTAGGGGTGTTCCGTGCGATTTGGTGCGAAAATATCCACCTTCGTTCTGGGGCCTTCCGGAAGCCCAAAAATCGTGGATTATAGCCTTCGTTTTCGGCTTCCTGAGGCCCGGGTGTCATTTTTGCCCAAACTTTTCCGAGGGGTCTATCATGTCCGTAGAAGACCGTCAAGGCCCCGGTAGGGACATTCGGATTCCCGAACTTCGATAACACCCATGTCTTTTGTGTTCGAGCTCTAACACTAGTGTCCCGTAAAACGCCCATCCAAGCCTATCAGTGACCAAATAAGCGAGCCCGAGGGCCTCCCATGTCCCCTAGGGGTTTTCTGGCGATGTGGTGCGAAAATATCCACATTCGTTCCAGGGCCTCCCAAAGCCCCAAAAACGTGGAATATAGCCTTCGTTTTCGGCTTTTCGGGGCCCGAGTCTTATTTTTCTCCAAAATTCTCCTGGGGGCTATCATAACCCTAGAAGACCCTTGGTGTCCAGAAAGGGTTATCCGAATCCCTAAACTTCGATATCACACATGTCTTTGGTATTCCGGGTCTTACACTAGTGTCTCGTAAAAAGCCCTTCCAAGCCTATCAGTGACCGCATAAACGAGCCCGAGGGCGTCCCATGTCCCCTAGGGGTGTTCCGGGCGATTTGGTGCAAAAATATCCACTTTCGTTTCGGGGCCTCCCGGAAGCCCAAAAAAATGTGGATAATAGCCTTCGTTTTTGGCTTCCCGAGGCCCGGGTGTCATTTGCGCGCAAACTTCTCCGATGGGTCTATCATAATTCATGACCCTAGAGGACCCTCGGTGCCCTTGAAGGGTTATCCGAATCTCTGAACTTCGATATCACCCATGCTTTTGGTAATCTGGCTCTCACACCATTGTAGACACCAAAAATTGTGTCTATGATAAGTCCCCATAAAAACCCGATGATGAAAGGATTGAATTTTTCTCGAACTTGGGTTGCGAGAATAATTGCTCTGATGATTAACCCAGTTCATTTGATTTAAACAGTGGAAGCCTTTTGTACAGGTGATCCAAACCAGTTGGACTCAATTCAATTGGAGTCAAACATTGAGAGATATGCCTCTTTGAACCTAAGGGCCCAAAAGGGAACCCAAACCCATGAGTCAACCCTTGGTCAAACAAGGAAACTCAGTCAATCCCGCGTGGACCCCCTCGGAAAAGCCTCCCCCGCTTAGAAAAGCAGCCAGGCGCCCATACAGGCATGTCGTTCCAGGTCCAAGCGGCCACCGCTTGAACTCTAGGACAAGCGGCTTGACCGCTTGTCCTGTAGTTGTATGGCCGCCTGGACCTTTTTTCGCGGACAGCAAATTCGAGGCCCATTCGATTTCCGTGCCAAACCCTGGCAGCTCCCCCCATTCTATATAAACAAACCTTAGGGTTCAGTTGAAGAGGTTGGGAATTTTAGAGGTTGGACATTCTCTCTAAAAGGTTGGTCTGTGGTTGACAGTTTCTTTCTCATATTAAACCAGAAATTCTGATTCTACTCCTTTGGGTTAGCCCTAGCACCACAAAATAAACCTTCATACTTCATCAAGAGCAACAATTCAAGCATAACAACCCAATAAGTTCATTGTGAGCATCCAGGTAATCCAACCTGAGGGTTTTCAATAATTTGATATTGCTTGTTATTACTAACGACTTTGGTTTATGTGATATGTACATGCATGGCGCGTTTTCAGCAAGAGGGCATGTATTAAGCCTAATTAATGGATGGATGAATGTATTTTCGTTATTTATTTGCTATGATTAAATTATGCTTTGTTTGTGAATTGGTGGATGAATTGCTTGTTTGTCTTCTAACTCGCAGGTTTTAGCATATTTATCGTTTTCTAGCAATAAAAGCATGTAACTTGATAAATTGTTAGAAGTGGTCACAATAATAATGTTTGTTCAACCCATTAGTTAAAACTAGGAATTTGGACAAATTGAACCTTGTTTGGAACCGTAGCATTAATAATTACATTAAATCGATTAGTAAAGGCAGTTGTTGTCAACGGGCGAGTTGGGTGCCTAACACCTTCCTAGCTCGTACTCACACCCCCAAACTCATTTATGAAGTCAATTTCCCCAATAGGGATTGGGGTGCACAGGAATTGACTTGACGTCTTTCTAGACTATTGACTTGATTCCAAGGGTCCAAATTTCCTTAAATTTGGTGGCGACTTCCGACAATCTTAATCATGTCCTCAGTGCCAAAGGAAAATCTTCATGTGCATTCACACTCAAAGATTCACGAAACCCGAACAACCGCGCTCTCCCAGGCTACCCATCCGGCCGCCCGGAAATCGAGGGGAAAAAAAGGGGAGAAAAATCCGGTAGCCTACAACCATTGTCACGTAAAACACCCTTCCAAGCCTATCAGGAACCGAATAAGTGACCCAGAGGGACTCCAATGTCCCCTAGGGATGTTTCGTGCGATGAGGTGCGAAAATATCCACCTTCGTTACGAGGCCTCCCGGAAGCCCAAAAAACGTGGATATAGCCTTCGTTTTCAGCTTCCCGATGGCCTGGTGTCATTTATTCCCAAACTTCTCCGGGGGGTCTATCATGACCCTAGAGGACCCTTGGTGCCCCGAAAGGGTTATCCGGATCCATGAACTTCGATATCACCCATGCATTTGGTGTTCCGACTCTTACACTAGTATTCCGTAAGTATCCTTCCAAGCCTATCAGTGACCAGATAAGCGAGCCTGAGGGCCTCCCATGTCCCCTAAGGGTGTTCTGTCCGATGTGGTGCGAAAATATCAACCTTCGTTCCGTAGCCTCATGGAAGCCCAAAAAACGTGGACTATAGCCTTTGTTTTCTGCTTTCCGGGGCCTGGGTGTTATATTTTCCCAAACTACTTAGTGGGTTCTATCATGACCCTAGAGAACCCTTGGTGCCCCGGGAGGGTTATCCGGATCCCTGAACTTCGATATCACCCATGCCTTTGGTATTCCGGCTCTTACACTAGTGTCTTGTAAAACGACCTTCCAAGCCTATCAGTAACCGGATAAGCGAGCCCGAGGGCCTCCTATGTCCCCTAGGGGTGTTCCGTGTGATGTGGTGCGAAAATATCCACCTTCGTTCCGGGCCTCCTGGAAGCCCAAGGATCGTGGATTATAGCCTGCGTTTTCGGCTTCCCGAGGCTCGGTTGTCATTTTCGCCTAAACTTGTCTGAGGGGTCTATCATGACCCTAGAAGACCGTCAAGGCCCCGGGAGGGACGTTCAGATTCCCGAACTTCGATATCACCCTTGCCTTTCGTGTTCCGGTTTTGTCCCGTAAAACGCCCATCCAAGCCTATCAGTGACCGAATAAGCGAGCCCTAGGGCCTCGCATGTCCCCTAAGGGTGTTCTGTGCGATGTGGTGCGAAAATATCCACATTCGTTCCGGGGCCTCCCGAAGCCCTAAAAACGTGGATTATAGCTTTCATTTTCGGCTTTTCGGGGCCCGAGTGTTATTTTTTCCCAAAATTCTCCGGGGGGACAATCATGACCCTAGAGGACCCTTAGTGCATAGGGAGGGTTATCCAGATCCCTAAAGTTCGATATCACCCATGCCTTTGGTATTCCGGCTCTTACACTAGTGTCCCGTAAAACACCCTTCCAAGCTTATCAGTGACCGCATAAGCGAGTTCGATGGCGTCCCATGTCCCCTAGGGGTGTTCCGTGTGATGTGGTGCAAAAATATCCACCTTCGTTTCGGGGCCTCCCGGAAGCCCAAAAAACGTGGATTCTTCATTTTCGGTTTCCCGAGGCCCGAGTGTCGTTTTCGCCCAAACTTCTCCGAGGAGTCTATAATGACCCTAGAAGACCGTCGGTGCCCCGGGAGGGACATTCAGATTCCTGAACTTTGATATCACCCATGCCTTTCGTGTTCCGGCTCTAACACCGGAGTCTCGTAAAACGCCCATCCAAGCCTATCAGTGACCGAATAAGCGAGCCCGAGGGCCTCCCATGTCCCCTAAGGGTATTCTGTGCGATGTGGTGCGAAAATATTCACCTTCCTTTTGAGCCTCAGGAAGCCCAAAAACCATAGCCTTTGTTTTCGCTTCCCGAGGCCCGACTGTCATTTTCGCCCAAACTTCTCCGAGGGTTTATCATGACCCTAAAAGACAGTCAAGGCCCCAGGAGGGACATTCGGATTCCCGAACTTCGATATCACCCATGCCTTTTGTATTTCACCTCTTACACTAGTGTCCCGTAAAACGCCCTTCCAAGCCTATGAGTGACCGGATAAGCAAGCCCGAGGGCCTCCCATGTCCCTTAGGGGTGTTTCGTGCGATGTGGTGCAAAAATATCCACCTTCGTTCCGGGGCCTCCCGAAGCCCAAAAAACGTGGACTATAACCTTTGTTTTCCGCTTTCTGGGCCCGGGTGTTATTTTTACCCAAACTACTTTGCGGGTTCTATGATGACCCTAGAGGACCCTTGGTGCCCTGGGAGGGATTTCTGGATCCCTCAACTTCGATATCACCCATGCCTTTGGTATTCCGGCTCTTACAGTAGTGTCCCGTAAAACGCCCTTCCAAGCCTATTAGTGACCGGACTAGCGAGCCCGAGGGCCTCCCATGTCCCCTAGGGGTGTTCCGTGCGATGTGGTGCGAAATAATCCACCTTCGTTTCGGGGCCTCTCGGAAGCCCAAAAATCGTGGATTATAGCCTTCGTTTTCGGCTTCCCGAGGCCCGGCTGTCACTTTCGCCCAAACTTCTCCGATGGGTCTATCATGACCCTAGAAGATTGTCAAGGCCCCGGTAAGGACATTCGGATTCTCGAATTTCGATAGCACCCATGCCTTTGTGTTCCCGACTCTAACACCAGTGTCCCGTAAAACGCCCATCCAAGCCTATCAGTGACCGAATAAGCAAGCTTGAGGGCCTCCCATGTCCCCTAGGGGTGTTCTGTGCGATGTGGTGTGAAAATATCCACCTTCGTTCCGGGGCCTCCCAAAGCCTCAAAGACGTGGATTATAGCCTTCGTTTTCAGATTTTCGGGGCCCGTGTGTTATTTTTTCCCAAAATTCTCCGAGGGGGCTATCATGACCGTAGAGGACCCTTGGTGCCCAGAGAGGATTATCCGAATCCCTAAACTTTGATATCACCCATGCCTTTGGTATTCCGGGTCTTACACTAGTGTCCCGTAAAAAGCCCTTCCAAGCTTATCAGTGACCGCATAAGCGAGCCCGCGGGCATCCCATGTCCCCTAGGGGTGTTCCGTGCGATGTGGTGCAAAATTATCCACATTCGTTCCGGAGCCTCCCGGAAGCCCAAAAAACCTAGATTATAGCCTTCATTTTCGGTTTCCCGAGGCCCGACTTTCATTTTCGCCCAAACTTCTCCGGGAGGTCTATGATGACCCTAGAAGACCGTCGGTGCCCCGGGAGAGAAATTCAGATTCCCGAACTTCGATATCACCCATGCCTTTCGTGTTCCGGCTCTAACACCAGTCTCTCGTAAAACGCCCTTCCAAGCCTATCAGTGACCGAATAAGCGAGCCGAGGGCCTCCCATGTCCCCTAGGGGCCCAGTCTGTTGAGCTTTTTCAAGCTCTATGGCTTGAAACTCTACGTAATTAAATTTTAAGCCCATGCTACCAAAAGACAATGAAATAAAATATGATGCATTACATTGCAATTACTGTTGAGATGGGATAATTTTCTATTGATAAGGAAAAAAAAAACTACTCAATATCTATGAGTAAGAACTGTATAGTGTAAACTGTTAACCATACTGTCCAGCTGTTTCCAACCTTCCAGGACAAGGAAGAGTCAAACATGCTATTTGCAAAAGCTTCGGGCCCTGAACCCTTGTCCTGCAGCATTTAGAAATGCAATCCATTGAAGTTGTGAAAGATACTGATGAAACAATCCTTATTATTATTCTGTACACCTATTACTGTCAGAGTAAACAAGTCCACCTTGCTTAAATGTGCTAAGATGAACTTTGTATTATAGGAATGATAAATAACTTGAGCACTCACATTGACAACTTCAGTTGACATAAAACCCTCCAAATTCTTCAACTGAGGTGCAATCATTCTGAAAAAATAGACATTTGATGCTTGTCAGAGTAAAAGAGGCTAAAGAAGTTGACATTTAACCTTAGATCCAACCATGTTCCATTTCAACACAACATATGTTTTTGGAAACATGAGCTGAGTGTCATCTCACTTGTTCTTTATATCTGCCTCCCTTCGACCAAGTCTGGGCGTGTCAACAGTTACAACAACAGCCTTGTATCCACTTCTTTCAGCTCTCTGTACCAACCAAGCTGATATTTCTCTATTTTTGAATACCTTTTCATGCAATGATATGATATAGTAAGCAGAGATTTCAAGTGTTTTGTAAAGGGCGTAAGCTGCAGAACTCAAGAAAGACACTTACATATAATTGAAAGAATCGGACAGCATTGCAGGAGGAGGCAACCTCCTCCAAGCTGGACATAGAACTGAAGGATAGCACCTAGAATGAAAGTAAACTGAAGGCTTTGAATATGCTATACGCCTTAGTATTACCTTAAAACAGGTCTAAAATATTTGAACAGTATAAACATACCATAATTGTTTTACATGAAGCTGCAGCTTTAGCCGTTGCTATTTCTCCTAATGTAGATACAAGAACAAGGAGCATTTGCTTTAGAATGTGGTTCATATCTCTCATAAGACTTATCAAGAAGATGTACCTTCAGGGTGCACCAACTTATGATACGCAGTTGGAGCAATCATGATTGGTGCTGAAATGTGATGGCCCAGGATACTTGTTGACAGATCAATATGGCTCATGTCTGTGAGAATTCTTGGACGAATGCTGAAAAAGATAATAGAAAGTTGAATAACTAGATATCATATTATACTAAATCAACAACCCGAATACTAAGATGAGTACATGATTTTGGAGAATGCTTTGACATTTTGCCTCAATGTGTGCTCGTCTTCAGCTCCCCCAGCAAAAAAATCATAGTACATTTTGGGGAGGGCCTGGCGAGCTAATTCTTGAAACTCGTTCACATTAACTGGCTCGGTTGCCATTTATTCTGGAAAGAAAATTAAAATTACTAAGCTTAAGCTGATGAAACCTGGGGACATTGTCATGGAAGAGGATGACTAGCCAGATCGTTTCACTAGGAACAAACACATACATTGTTTAGTCACAAGTTTCCTCTCTAGGGAGGTAGAGAGAAGGTCTAACTTGGAAGCACATGCAGAGTAGAGCAAAGTTATTATTAGGAGCTCATTGCTTTACATAGCATGCATATTTTGGCAAAAGCCAGAGCACAATGCAACTAGAAAATCAACAGATTAAATAAAAGATATTCTGCTATATCAGCGAATGTAATGAAATAATTTTTTAAAAAAGATTATAGGAATACCCAGAATAGTGATTTACCACAGAACATCTTTAAGAGAAAATATCCTAAATCATCTTTAACACAAAATTGTCAATTTGCATATGTGCAGTTGAATCTGCTCATGAGTGAACAAAACCACTAATCCATATTCCATTATATTAGGATAATCAATAAACTTTTGAGAGTTACCGGTCACAATCTTGAAAACCAATGGAAAAGAGATATCACAGTCCACATAGGCTGCATGGACATTGAAACAAACACGGCCACACAAGGGAAGCACCTAGGGTGAAAAGCCTACTGAAAATGTAACGGACACGTGTGTCATGTTGTACTGAACGTATTCCCGTTTGGACACATAATAAGGTACTTATCCGAGGTGCCCGTGATGCACATAATACGGTACTTATCCGAGGTGCCCATGCTGCATAGCAGCCCAAGTGCCCAAGATCTTTATTTCATTTAGAATAGCCTGAGCTTGAGGGTTTTTAGTTGGGTATCTATGTTCACTAATTAAGGCCTAAATACAATTAATCACAGCATCTGTCATCTAACTTCCATGGGGGCATTGACCTTCCTGTATTATACTATCCTATTACTGTTGTATTTGAGTATATCATAATTAACGGATTACGTGTTACGTCCTACAGAAGTGACAAAATCTGCATCTTCCTGTTCGGTGGGTTTACATACATGGATTATATATATACAGCAGACAAAATTACAGAGAATATATGGCTGATGATTGAAGCTAAAATATAAGCATAAAACACAAAAATACGCAGCAATCCAAATTGATCAGCACTGCAAATATGTAAGAAACTAAAATAAATGGAATATAAGTTCGGAAATTCAAGCTCATAGCACACTAAAAGCAGGTTCTTACAACAAAGCAATAAATCAATTGTCTTTTCTTATTCGAAGAAACTCAAAATTAAAACACCCCAATATTAGATATAAACTCGAGCACGTACCTGCACCTCAGTGGTTTAGCAATTCAACTTGATATTGAATTTGGAAGATTAAAATCTTTGGGCAGACGAACCGAGGAAGGCCCAGGTAAAAGCTAAAAATGAGATCATCCTTATCACTCCTCTCAAATCTTTACCTTATTATATCATCGAATGACAAAAGGTAATTCCTAAAAGAAGAAAGATGACAAAAGGTAATGTGATTGTCAATGAAATGGCTGGACAACAAAGACGAGCAAATATGAGTAACATTGCGGCCGTTTTACGGGACACTAAGAGTTCGGGAATTCGGATGACCTTTCCGGAGCACTGGAGCAACACTAGAGTTACGAGGGGCCCTCGGAAAAGTTTGGGAAAAATCACAACCGGGCACCGGAAAAGCCGAAAATTGAAGGCTATAATCCACTTTTTTGGATTTCGGGAGGCCCGGAAGAAAGGTGGATATTTTCGCACCACATCACACGAGACACCGCTAGGGGACATGGGAGGCCCTCGGAGTTGGCTATCAATCCTTGGTAAGCTTGGATGACTGTTTTACGGGACACCACTCTAAGGCCGAAATACTGAAAGCATGGATAAAACCAGAGCTCCGGGACACGGATGACCTTTTCAAGGCACCAGAGGTCATTTGGTGTCACGATAGACCCCCCTGGAGGGGAGATTGTTCTGGAGGTGTGTGTGTGTGTGTGTGTGTGTATGGCCATCCTATGGTGCATTTGGTTGGAGAGGAACTCTAGGGTGTTTAGTGATGTTGGGAAACCTATAGATTACGTTTGGGACCATGTGGTTTATTTGGCCTCTCTTTAGGCTAAGGCGGTGGGTGCTTTTAAGGGCGTTCCGCTTACCTATGTACAACGCCATTGGCGAGATTTGTAGTTTTTTTGATTGCATATGAAGATGCCTTATCCTCCTTTTTGTATTCTTTACAGGATTGATTAATAAAAAAATTCTTATCTAAAAAATAGACCCCCCTGGAGATTTTTGAGCAAAAATCACAACCAGACTCCGAGAAGCCAAAGATCGAAGGCTATAATCCACGGTTTTTGGGCTTCCGAGAGGCACCAGAACGAAGGTGGATATTTCTGCACCACATCGCACGGGACACCCCTAGGAAACATGGGAGGCCCACAAGGTCGGCTATGGGGTCCCTGGTAGGCTTGCACAACCATTTTACGGGACACCACTCAATGGATCAAAACACCCATAAAATCGGAGTTTAGGTACCCGGATGACATTCCCGGGGAACATGAGCACTACTAGGGTCATGACAGACCCCCCGGAGAAAATTAGGAAAAAAATCACAAGTGGGCCCATGGATGCCGAAAATCGAAGGCTAAATCCACGGTTTTTGGGCTTCCGGAAGGCATCGGAACGAAGGTGGATATTTACGCACCATATTGCACGGACACCCCTAAGGAACATGGGAGGACCCAAGGGTCGGCTATGGGGTCCTTGGAAGGCTTAGATGGTTGTTTTATGGGTCCACCACACTAAGGGTCGGTATAATGAAAGCATGGGTGCAGTCAGAGTTTGGGACCCAAATGACCTTCCCAACGCATCAGAGTCCCCAAAGAAGTTTGCGAAAAAATCACAACCATGCGCCTGGAAGCTGAAAATTGAAGGTAATAATCCACATTTTTTGGCTTCAGGAGGCTCCGAAACGAATGTGGATATTTTCGCATCACATCACACATGACACTAAGGGACATGGCAGGTCCCCAGAGTTGTCTATCGGTAGTAGGTTTGGACGACGTTTTACTGGACACCACTCTAAGGGTCTGAATACCGAATGCATGGGTAAAATAGGAGTTCGGGGACTCGGATGACCTTCCTGGGGTACCAAAGGTCCTGTAGGGTCACGATAAGACCCCCCGAATATGTTTGGGCAAAAATCACAACCGGGCCCTGGGAAGCCGAAAATCGAAGGTTTATATAATCCACAATTTTTGGGCTTCTTGGAGGCCCTGGAACGAAGGTGAATATTTTTGGACCACATCGCACGGTCATCTCCATGGGACATGCGAGGCCCCAAGGGTTGGCTTTATTGTCCCTGTTAGGCTTTGACGACCATTGTAGGGCCCACCACTCTAAGGGTCGGTTTATCGAAAGGATATGCGCAATCGGAGTTCGGGTACTCAGATGACCTTCCCGAGGCAACGGATGTTCTTTAGAGTCACAATAGACTCCTCGGAGAAGTTTGGGCAAAAATCACAAGCGGGCGCCGCGAAGCCGAAATCGAAGGTTATAATCCATTTGGAGACCGGATGCGATTATAAGTACGGCAGGGCATGATCAGTACTCGGCCCTTCGGATTTTCAAGGGCTACCAAGGGCGCACCGGACACCATGCAACGTGCGATACTCTTATAGGACCCTACCTCCGGCTAAGGCGCTAAGCTGATTCCAAGTTGAAAATAAAGGTTATAATCCATGTTTTTTGGCTTTTTGTAGCGCCTTGGAATGGAAAGTTGTTGTTTTTGCACTATATCGCACGGAACATCCTTTAGGAGTTGGGGCCTGTGTAGACGCAAAAAAAGCGTAATCAGACTTCTCCGCAAAAGCCCGATGATGAAAGGAGTAATTTATAAACTTGAATGCTATTTTTACTTTGATAGGTAAAATAAGGTCTCAGATTTTTCCTCAATCACTCCTTTATTTCGATCACATTCAAAAGCCTCGTTCAAGAGCTTTCCAACGACACCTCTCGTGTCTTTTTCCGACTCCCGGTTGCAAAGTTGTTAACCGAGGGTAAAACCATCTTTTATTGCAGAAGGGTAAAATAGTCTATTCGCATTTTCGGAACATTAAAAATTCCTCCAAAAATTATAATGGACTGGATGTCGTCATATGACGACATCCAGCTGGCAGGCTCACAGCCGCCAGCGGAGCGGCGCTCGCTGGGTCTTCTAAGGCCCGTCTTTTTCAAGCCCGATCTCCAAATTTCGACCGTTCTTCACCTGTCCAACCCTACTCCTTCGCCTATAAATACGACCCTCCACCCTCAGTTCAAAACACACGGTCTACAGTTGACAACCTCTATTCTCAGTTGAGTATTCCTGAGCTTCTCCCTCTTTCTTCTACAAAATAATTCTATTCTCGGTTGAGTACTCCCGAGCTTCCCCCTCTTTCTTTACTTGAGATCTTGATTTTACTATTTATTTGCTAAATAGCCTACAGTTCAGGTACTAACTCATGAGGGCTCAAATTAATTGCTTAACTGTTTATGTTCTAGTAGTCAAAATGTAGATATCATGTTAATCATGCTCTTTATTGCTTCCTAAATACCGTCTTTCAATTCTGTAAATAAGCATGTCTAACTGTTGTAATGCTCAACTTGCCAATCGAATGCATGTCTAAATAAGGGTCCATAATAAATGTTGTGATGCTTGTGATGAACCAATTAATAGTCTAATCTAGGTTGTTAATCCGGTTTGTGTGGGAATCATGTCTTTAAATTATTAAGCAAACTTGAGTTAACAGAGGCTGTCATAAAACGGGCGAGTTGGGTGCCTAACACCTTTCCACCTCATACCTTCGCCCCCGAACCCCTTTATTCTTGGGTACTCATATGTTCTATATGAGCACGAGTCTTTCTAAAAAAATGATTAGTTCACTTTTCGCGCTACTGGGTTGTCCTTTCGGAAAAACGCCGGTAGCAGATTTGTGACCTCTTTCGTGGTTTTTATTCAATTCAAGTCTTTTCAAATGCTTTTCTAACTCAACGGTTCCTTGAACTTATCTAAAGACCCTAGCTTACAAATTTTCTATAAGGACACACTCCGTGGAACGAGGCCAAAAGTCTCGGGTCCTTACAGTGGCGACTTCACTGGGGATTTATTTAAGAGGGTGAGACTCGAAAGTCAAGTTTGCTTAATTGTTTAATAACATTTTCCATATATTGCATCATTTGAATCATTTGCATGTACCTTGACACAACCTTTTGACTCTTATCGACCCTCGAGGAAGTTTGGGCCGTAACTCATAGACAACCCGTATATCTAAAGGAATATACAGTTGTCCTATCGTGCAAATCGGCACTTCACCCACGACTCATCGACTCTTGTTTATGAAAAAGAATTACAATTGATGTGTCGACCATCCGCCGAACGGAAATTGTAATTTGTTGTGATGACCTCACAGGAGCCAAAAGCCTCTATCCTACATTCGTGCATTCGCTTGCTTATTGTGCATGTGTCGTTGTAATGCCCGTCTGATCAAAAGTTTGCTTGTAACCATGTCGTTGTAATGCTTGCCTGAATGCATGAATGTCGTGACTATGTGCCAACATGTACTTACGTGCTAGTAATCTTTTCTTTTATTTTTAGGTAGTTCATGAGGCCCGAAAATAGTGCGAGAATTCAATTCAATGAAGCACTCATTTCCCCGATGATATAATTTAATACATCGTGGAAGTCATGGACAGAAAAATAATGAGTTAGTCTTTTTTTTTTTACTCCCCGTCTCCTTTCCCTTTTCTTTTTCTTTTTTATTATCGGTAAAAAAAATGAAAAAGTGAGAAAAAAAAAATCGAGCGAAAAAAAAGGGGCCGACTTTTTATTTTATTTTCTTTCTTTTGAGTCAAAAAAAAAAAAAAGAGAGCCCAAATAGGCAATCCTATCAGTCCTTCTTATTCGTCGTCCATCGACTTCATTTATTTATTTTTCACTTGATATGAGGAGAAATAATCGGGCATTTAGGCTTTGGTTTTCATTTTTCTTATTTTCCATTTCTTTGCATTGTACATGTTAGGCGCTCCATGGTAGGATTCATAACTAGTCGTCATGCATACATTGTCGTCATTTTGCATCTGCATTTGTACAAAAGTTCAAGTCTTGCATTCATCAATGTCTCCATTTGTTCACTACGTCTCATGCACTAGAAGTCTAGACGAGTCGATCATAAGTCTTCTAGGGTCATTTAGCGTCAATTCATTGTCATACATGTCAAGGTCAATCCGCCATGCATCTTGCATATTGTTGTCGTAACTCTGTCATTGCATTGTCATCATCATGTATTCGAGTTCATATAGACATTCTTAGATTCATTCACCTTAGGGGCTATTGAGGGTCTTCTAAAAATCATAAGTCTTTGTTTTCACTCCTTTCTTTGACGTCTTTCTAAGTTGAGACTTGTCTTCAGGATTGGGGGCTCGAGGAAGAATTACGATGACAAAGGTTGGGCTCAATCGTCCGACAAATTGGTTCGTGTACAAACTACATCCAAGACACCACCACATTCCAAAAGGCCATCACCCCATAATCCATCACCACCACAAAGCTCACCAACACTCAATACATCCCTTACCTCACCAATCACACCCCCAAACTTCACCATGGTCAAGACCACTGACGAAAAGTTTGATGAGATCATGGGCGAGTAAGAAAGGATGCGAGTCAAGATTGAAGATGTTGAAAGGAAGAAAGAGGAGGAAGCAAGAATCCTCTCTGACTCCAACACTGAGGAGGATGAACAAGTCACTAAGCTAAAAAAGATTGACTGTATGCTCAAAAACAGCGGCTGTTTGCCAACTACCATGCTAATGTTGGTAAAGTCAATCCCAAAGTCAAGGGCAAGCTTCCAGCCAAGTTCTCTATGCCCGAGGTTTAGACATTCACTGGAACTGATAACCCACAAGATCACCTCAAGGCCTTCACTACTGCCATGGGTTTGAGAGGAGTTGACAAAAGTATCTACATTCACTTGTTTCCACAGACTCTTGATTCCCCGACTCGTCGTTGGTTCTACACCTTCAATTTGGAGAACTACCACACTTGGTCAGATTTCACTACAGTCTTCCTTGCACGCTACAAAGAAAATGTTGCTCTACCTATGACCCTTCGAGAGTTAGAGATCCCCAAGCAAGAAGAAGATGAGGGATTCACGACTTTCCTTCAACGTTGGAGGCTAAAGATAGCCGAACTGGTTGAGTGACCTTCGCAAACTGATCAAATCCGCCAATTCATCAAGAATTTGCAACCTCCTTACAAGGAACACCTCATGTATCAAGAAATCGACTCCTACAATCGGTTCTATGATGTGGGTATCCAAATTGAAGATGACCTTCTTAAGAATTCCACTTAAGTTGTAAACAATGCGAGTATCTACAATGGGTTGTCCTCCATATCCTTGTCAAGCAGCCCGTGCTCGAGATGTTTGAGAGAGTCGAGTTCTCCTAGTGTGCAAGTCTAGTCGAGTCCAGTCAAGTCTAATAATGTCTAGTCTGTCTTTTCAATTCGTCCATAGAGTCTAGCTTACTTCTCGTGTAATGCTTTTTTTCGATTCAATAAAGTTTGCATTTTGATTCACATCATTGTTCTTTGTTCAATCCTATGACGAACTTAAGTTGCCTATGACGGAATAAAAAAAAATGAAAAACAAAAAAAAAAATCAAAAAAAGCCTTCATTGTGGAAAACATCGAAGCAGGAACTCCCTAACGATCATATCCATAAAAGACATACAATTGAACCGTCCGTTCCAAGGACAGGAGGAATTCATTTGGCACATCACATCAAAATACTTTACTACCCTATACCTCATTACCACTTGCAACCCTTTGAGCCTTAAACACATAGTCTTTCATTTATTAACCACATCATCCTTACCCGGGGAAGGGGTGTGTGCGACATGGGAATAGAAGCAACCTTCTAGGAAAGGTGGACCGACCTACAAAAAAGCCACCGAGAGAAATACCAAAAAAAAAAAAGGAGAGAACTCGAAAATTCAAGAGCAAAAAAAAAAGAAAAAATAAAAAAATTCGAGAACGATCAAAGATCCAAAAGAGTGCAAACACCTCAAGCACAACCGAACGGTGGCCTTACCTAAACATTGGTCCCTAAGCCACCTTGCCAACATCATAAATTTTTATACCATCTAGCATACTTTGGGGAGGAAATTTATATTGGATTTCTTTGAGCCTTTATCCTTTCTTTGACACCTTTACCCAGTCTGACATTACAATCCGAAAGCCCTCCAAGAGGCACGACCATTCAATTGTGTAGTCCTGAACTACGTTGGCCTGATTCAACACACTGGATACGTAGGAAACCTCGAAGAGGTTTGGCCACGACAACCACTTTGTCACATGATCATAAGAAGTTCTCCCACTCCACCATCTTCACCTAAGAGAGCATTGTTTCTCATGTAAGCACTCTTTGGTCAGTCATCTAGAGTCATACTCATCACCTTTCTCGTAGGCCTGCACACAGACTTCCCAACTGGCCGGGGGCTTTTTCAGAATGAGTTGGTTCCTTGTCCACTACGTTCAAAGTTGTCCATTTCGTCCTTATACCTTAAGTTAGGATATTTTGTATCGCTGCATCAACACCCATAGCTCCTCGAGTAGGTCATAATCATCAAGAACCACACATCTTAAACTGGGGGATGATTCTCCCTTGACTGCACCCATTCTTGTCCACTTGTCTCTTACTCTGTCAAGATCACCACAGGAATGAAATTCTTGATCACTAAAATTTTCCAATATGAAGACCCTTGTCAGACCCTATAGGAAATTCGTGCATACTAGGCTAAGCCGCATGGAGCTGTGAGTTAATAGAGTCTACATACATCATATTTGCATAAGTACTAGAGTCGCTTTCAAAGGCATGCATGTGAACATGATCTCTCAGTGTCTTGGGTCTCTGCGAGTTTACATCTCAATTCCCCTTTGCCCCTTGCATATTACTATGTCATGTTTTGTGCATCTTGTCATGATCAGTCGGGCATGTCTATTGCATCTTTTCCCTATGTGCATATCTCAACTATAGGTTTGAATCTACCCGCTCTCCATTGAAACCAGCATGCTCAAAGCTCAGTATTCGACAGACAAAGTAATCAAGAACGAAAGCGACCTTCCGAGTACAACCAAGAATGGAAATAACCTTCCAAAGATCAGTACCAAGCGCGCGGGAACAAGTCCCTTCGGCCCACAAATTCAAAATTCAACAGTTGATCCATTTTACGGTGCCAACTACTGTCATGTAAAACTAACCCATTTGTTTTGCAGATCCCCAAGTGCACAAGCCCATGTATTATCTGGCACTATTTAATTGATCGTCAGTACAATTAGACTATTTTTAAAAGCCCGGCATTTCCTGGCACCATTTATTGATCGCTAGTACGGTCAAATTGTTTTAAAGTCCAGATATTTTCTGGCACCATTTATTAATCACCCGGGGCAGTCAAATTATCTTCAAGCCCAGTTTATTCTATGACACTATTTTTGGGGACAGTCGGTGATCCCCAGTTATCTTCAAGCCCAGTTTATTCTCAGGCACTAATTTTTAGGGACAGCCGATGATCCCCAATTGACCTCAAGCCCAATTAATTCTTTGGCACTATTTATTTTGGGGACAACCAGTGTTCACAAATTGTTCTCAAGCCCAATTAATTCTTTGGCACTATTTATTTTGGGGACAGCCAGTGTTCGCAAATTGCTTTCTAGCCCAGTTGATTTTCTGACACTATTTATTTTGGGGACAACCAGTGTTCGCAAATAGTTTTCAAGCCCAGTTGATTTTGTGGCACTAATCGCCAAGGCGGTGAAATTATTTTCAAGCCCAGTTGATTTTCTGGTACTACTTATTTTGGGGACAGCCAGTGTTCGCAAATTATTTTCAAACCCAGTTGATTTTCTGGCACTATTTATTGGTCGCCAAGGCGGTCAAACTATTTTCAAGCCCAATTGATTTCCTGGCACCCTTTATTGTACAAGCCCAGATGATAATCTGGCACCATTTATTGATTGCTAACGCGGTCAAATTGTTTTCAAGCCCAGTTGATTCCCTGGCACTATTTTGTAACAGCCTGTGATCGTTATACTGTCCTTTGTTTTTTTATATATATGTTTCCGTCAATGATTGCTTAAACTATTGCATTTAAACTGTTCATATGTTTAACCACTTACAGCCGTCATTTTGATCGCGTTGTTTCGTCGACCTTTTCGTTTCTCGTGCAGGGACGGAATCTTGGCATCCGCCGAGTGGTGTTTAGTCACTGTTTGCTGAGGATAAAACATTCTACACTGATCATTCTCAAAGTGTCACTAACTTTTTCATTTACTCTGAATACAGGTCCCTTGCAGGTGTCAGTTCCTTCCACGAGCATTGTTTGCGCTGCTAACCATTACCTTTGTTTTTCTTGTGTTCACATAGATGAAGTCTTAGCGCGCTACGAGCATATCCCAGTTCAAGTTTGCCTTAATATGCATGCATACTGTACACTTCCACACACCACGCGCACATCAGCATCATGCATGTCCCCTTCGGAATACATTGATCTTCGCTTTTACTCAAGCTCGATCAAAGTGGGGGCTTCTGTAGACGTTAAAAAAGCGTCATCAGACTTCTCCTCAAAAAGCCCGATGATGAAAGGAGTAATTTATAAACTTGAATGCTATTTTTGCTTTGATAGGTAAAATAAGATCTCAGTTTTTTCCTCGATCACTCCTTTATTATCACATTCAAAAGCCTCGTTCAAGAGCTTTCCAACGACACCTCTCGTGTCTTTTTCCGACTCCCGGTTGCAAAGTTGCTAACCGAGGGTAAAACCGTCTTTTATCGCAGAAGGGTAAAACAGTCTTTTCGCATTTTCAGAACGTTAAAAATTCTTCCGAAAATTAAAATGGACTAGATGTCGTCATTATGACGACATCCAGCTGACAAGCTCACAGTCGCCAGCGGCCATGGAATTAAAGCCAGGGCCGCCAGTGTCTGTGGAGAGAGCCGTCAGCGGCGCTGGGTGATTCCCCAGGGCCGCTAGCGGCGCTCGCTGGGTCTTTTGAGGCCCGTCTTTTTCAAGCCCGATCTCCAAATTTCGGTCATTCTTCACCCATCCAACCCTACCCCGCCTATAGATACGACCCTCCACCCTCAGTCCAAAACACACGGTCTACAGTTGACAATCTCTATTCTCAGTTGAGTATTCATGAGCTTCTCCCTCTTTCTTCTACAGAATAATTCTATTCTCGGTTGAGTACTCCTGAGCTTCCCCCTCTTTCTTTACTTGAGATCTTGATTTTACTATTCATTTGCTAAATAGCCTACAGTTCAGGTACTAACTCCTGAGGGCTCAAATTAAATTAATTGCTTAATTGTTTATATTCTAGTAGTCAAAATGTAGATATCATGCTAATCATGCTCTTTATTGCTTCCTAATTACCGTCTTTCAATTCTGTAAATAAGCATGTCTAACTGTTGTAATGCTCAACTTGCCAATCGAATGCATGTCTAAATAAGGGGTCAATAATAAATGTTGTGATGCTTGTGATGAACCAATTAATAGTCTAATCTAGGTTGTTAATCCGGTTTGTGTGGGAATCATGTCTTTAAATTATTAAGCAAACTTGAGTTAACAGAGGCTGTCATAAAACGGGCGAGTTGGGTGCCTAACACCTTCCCACCTCGTACCTTCGCCCCCGAACCCCTTTATTCTTGGGTACTCATATGTTCTATATGAGCGGGAGTCTTTCTAAAAACATGATTAGTTCACTCTTCGCGCTACTGGATTGTCCCTTCGGAAAAACGCCAGTAGCAGATTTGTGACCTCTTTCATGGTTTTTATTCAATTCAAGTCTTTTCAAATGCTTTTCTAACTCAACGGTTCCTTGAACTTATCTAAAACCCCTAGCTTACAAATTTTCTATAAGACACACTCTGTGGAGCGAGGCCAAAAGTCCGGGTCCTTACAGCCTTTATTATGACTCTTATTGAGTGTATTGATTGAATAAATAAATCTATACAGATAAGCCATATAAAAGGAAGACGTTGTAGGAATCTAAAAGGAAAGAGGGGGGGGGGGGGGGGGGAAGGCGACTAGAAACTAAGAAACAACAACGAAAATAAATTTTAGCTAAAATTTTGTAAAGATGTAATTATGTTTTATGTAATTGTAGAAGATGTTCCCCCTGATGGCGGATGCCAACAGTTACTAATATGAATTTCCCGCTAAATCAACATACAACATTTATTGATACAGTATTAAATATGTTTAGAATAGAAGCAACATGAAATGAAGCTGTCTGGAATCAAAGTTGTAAACTATTCCACTCTAAATGCCTTTCAAAGAAAGAGAAACAATTATCTGCTTACCGATGTACTGCTGTCTAGTATGATGGCAAATTAACATATGCGTTGAAGATATAGTTCAAGCTGTATCTTCAAGAACACCAAGTTCTTGCCAGCCCTGGCCAATCAAGGCTCAGTTACAAATACAAAAAAGGTGCTTACAGATACAAGCCCATGATGTAGTTTACGAATCCACTCTGAGTACATCAAAATCTAAAAATTACAGCAAACTTAGCATCTTCCCTCCACCAAAAAATTCAGCATAGACTTTGAATTCTCCATAGTTCCGTGAATTCAGCAACAATTTCTATTCAATTCATGCAAAAACTTGCATTCATTTCCATAGTAGCACCTGCCTTGAGGATAATATCGACACAGCTTCTGTTGCATGTGGCACGGCCTTAGTAAACTACCCCTTGAATGTGGTTCCGTATGATGACTTCTTCCGTACGAGTTGTGAGAGATTGCCGTGTTTGAACACTGGGCCAAAGTCACTGAGTTCTCGTATTCAGCCAAGTATGACCTCTGTTCCTGATTGTAGTGGAAGGTTGAGATGGTTGAACTTTTCTGTAGGGATGGGTGAGAATTTGAAAAGGGTGGAAATGACTTCTTCAAACTAAGCAGATGTCTAAGGTCTTGTTGCTTTTGCTGAGAGTTGAATGGGATCTCTGAAGTACCATTAAAAGAGTTCTTCAAGTACCCAAAAGAAGTAGATTTAGCTGGTTTACTGTGTTGAAATTTTGGAGGACCTACATGGGAAGGATGCACTTGAGACCTTGGCTGCTGATAAGAAAGGGAAGCTGGTGTGTTTGGTTTACTATGTTGAAATGGTAAAGCTCTAGGCAGGCCTGGATACAAGTTCTCTTTGAATTCTACATGAACCTCACGAACTGGCTCTTGGCATGTTTGCTGTTGTCGAATTTGCCGAGCAACTGGATCTTGCTGCTGGACCTTGCTCCCATTGATTTGTGGTGTTTCATGCCTGATGTTCTGGCATTCACGTGAATTCTGCCCTTCCTTCGGAAAAACCCTGAGTAGATGCTACTATGAGTGCTAATGAAATGGAAAAATCTAATGATATCTAACTTGTGATTCACTAGTACTACTTGAGGTTCATTAATGTAAGACGAACAGTGTTATGTTCATATACCTCATGCCCTTGAGTGTCTTCTTTACTGTCTTTTCCTGAATTCGGGTTTCTCTATTTGATCGGGCGACTGAACCCCTGCTATGTTTTTCCCTCAAAATTCTCTGCCTTTCAGCTTCAGATTCCCATCTCTAGAATTCACAGATCATTCCAAGAACTATTAATCAAATACTCAGTATACTCGTGTTTCAGCAAGAGTGAAGTTTTGTTAACACCTTACCTGTCTCACTGTGTTCAATCTGTAGAGGTTTCTGCCCTTAATTAGGAGGGGATGAAGAGGAGGTAGTGGTTTGTGCCCTTTGCTCCAGAGAACTTCCACCTGACAAAATGACAGTCAACAAGAACAATTTCAAACATTTTTACATCTTGGAAATAATGATCAAAGAAAAACCTTGTAAATACCACAATTTAGCAGCTAGATTAGTAATGAATGAACTACACTTAACACTTATCTTAAATGACTAATATCTGATGCCGTTCTCCTCCCTATTCAAGTGATTAATCACCAATAAGGGCTAATAATGATAGAAGAAAACCTTGTAAATGCCACAAGTCACCAATCTGTGTGACAAATTAGTTTGGTGATGGATGATAGTTGCCATTTCGCTAGAGGCATGACTAACATCCAATGCTGTTCTACTTCTACAACTTGTTATTTGCCATTAAGGGCTAATTTTTTAACAGATTTTGAGCAAGTTGTAAAGTGCATGATGTTGATAAGCAGTAACAAGTGTTGCACTTGCCAAACACAATCAACAATTCATAAAGATCAGTTCAAGCTCGGCTGAGTCTTTTTTTTGCATCAGAGTACAAAAGCAGCAAGGATAAAAGTACTATGATGTTTCTCAGCTCGGACTTTGAACTCACTGTAAATGTGTGCTGTTGCTTAGCGGCACCATAACTTTCTTTCACTATCCGGCCTGCTACTGTTCTTTTACCAGATGGAGGACCACTAGCACTCCTTGAGGTAATGTTGTACCTGAGACGAGAAATTGCAAAAGTATAAGGTGACTAGAAACTCTCACAACACCTATGCTAAAATGCGTACACCATAGCCTTGAGTAGACAGATTTCGGTAATTAAAAAAAATGCAATGCCGGAAAGCCAAATGGAAGTTTACCCATCATAAACAGTTTGTTCAAACATCACAATGTCCCCCATACACGCATCACCTGCACAATGCCGCTCATTTGTTGGTCAAATTGAAAAATTGAAAGATGATCCATTTGCTAAAGGTTCATAGGAGCAGTATGACAATAAAATTAAGACATTGATTTCTATGGAACAGTACCATAAGCATGCACCCAGCCACTTCTGACAACACAATTACATGGCAGTTAGGGCACAACCTGATGCCCACCCGAGTCACTCACAATACATTCCACCCATAGCACTTGTGTTCCGCCATTGAATATGACATTAACATGACATTTGCACACTAAAATTAGACCCTAAATATACCATAATCCCTGAAAACAGTCAAGGCAAATCTTTAAACACATTGGTATATTAGTGAGGGTGAGACGAGGGCTTTCCTACTGGAGTCCGAGTAACAGCAAGCAAAGTTACAGATTCCACAACCATTTATCTTGTTTTGCTTTGCATTTTGGACCTAGCTACATCAGTTATGAGTCCTACTCTAGTACCATACATTAATTTCATTGAATGAAACTCAACAGCAGTCTGCATACACATACCCTTGCAGTTTAATACAAAGCTTGATGGTGGATACTTTCTTTCTCCTCCTCCAATCAAAATCCTGAAATTCAGAGTCATTTCAAATTTCTGAACAAATTTAAATATAAAAAATGAAGGTGTGTAAATTCTGTTACAAATCAAAGGAATATGTACATACTCCACATGCTCCTTAATTCTTTGAATGAGAATGTCTTTCTTCCCAGTCAATCTCAAACCATGTTTCCTCAAATATACCTTACATTGCTCCACCTTCAATTTCTCAACCTGCCCAGCTGACACCAGAACAATTTTAGTTTCCCCAACTAAAAAATAATTATTTTATCATCAAAAATGAATTCTGAAAGTAACAAAATTGGGACATATCCACCATCTTACATACCATCAATTAACTTTTGAACTTGTTCATAATTCTTCACCTCCTTAACATCAAGCTCTGAGACCTCCCCATCATTCATTTCAGTTTCTGTATTAGCCCTACCATTGCAAAATTAAACAATACAAAAAAATAAAAATAATGATTATTCACCTATTTCAAAATATGCCCATTAATCCTATTCAACAATAAATAAATAAAAATATGCCCATTAAAAACAGAAAACTAAAGGTAATGAATTCACCTCAGTTTTGATTTACTCTTCTTGATTGATAAATTGGATAACTTGGATTGAACCTTGTCAAGATGATCATCATATGTTGGGTTTTCTTCTTCAGAATCATCAGAATCGAATTCATCAGAATTGGGTTCTTCCATTTCATTATAATCTTCGAATTCTTCTTCTTGGGTTGGTTCATGGTGGTGAGAATTCGCCATTGGTAGCCTCAATCAAGAGCTTGTTTGGAATAAAAATTTTGGGTGTGGTATTGAGGGCTTGGGGCGTTAGAGAATAGGGTGACCGTTGCAAATTCTTGTGCTTTTAAGTTTGAAATGTTTTTCTTTTTTGCTCATATAGGAGTAGCAATTGCCACTTGCCAGTTCAAATTCAAACCCTTCGGCACACATAGGAATTTAGGCAGCTAACACAATCTTCATTTAATTTAATGGTTTTTTAATAGGAGACCTTTAATAAATTTACTCCTTATTTTGGTCCAAGGGAGTCAACAAGAGGGAAATTCGAACTTAAAACCTAATATACGAAGGTCTTCAATTTAATATTTTAACCACTAAGTTAAGATCTTATTGGTATAAAAAAAAAAAGCTTAATTAGTTGAGAGAGGACATCTTTATTTTGCCATAGTTGTCCTAGTGTGATTATATAATTCAAAATTATAAGCAGAATTTTGGTTCACTATATATGGGAGTGTAATTCGTAGAAACTTGTAACTCACTAGTTTTAAAGCCCGTGCGATGCACGGGTTACGTTAAATACTATATTAATATTTTTTTTTATTCATTATATAGACATTGAAGTATATAGACATCGAAATACCCACTGAAAGCTAATTTTTAATTCATTATAACCGTGCACATTTTATTTTTAATCCGCTGTAAAGTAATTTTTAGTTGATTATAACTATAAATGTAGAATATACCATTCTTGAACAATTTTGTGACTCTAAAATCTGCAAAACATAAGATTTAATCAAATTAATAACCTTAATTGAAATTTAGTATACAACTAATAATCAATAACAAAAAAACAATTAAAGTTAATATACAATAGGGAGAGAGAAGCAAAACCAAAAATAACAAAGAAAAAAAAATAATTAATGCTATGCCTAGGTGGGGGAAGCTACGCTTATTGAATATTGGGAGAGGCTTGAGGGAGATCAAGTGATCCCTCTATTTTACACCTAGATCAATCATCACTTATATAAATATGTAGATACTAATAAATAGATCATATTAGGATTCTAATCTAAGTGTAATATGAATACTCCTGGTCCATACTTATCCTTTTTTTTAATTTTTATTTTAATGTTGAGTACCATGATCAACTCTATCACGTGCACGTTTTCTAGCAACTCAATGAAGATAATTTTTTTATTTTTTGTTTTCCTGTGTTTTGCAACTCTATCACTTTTTTTAAATGCTTACTTATTTGTTCTAAACATACTGTAAATGCATCTCGTTCTAAAGTATTTTTCGATCCAAATCTGAAGGTGTAATTTTTTTTTGTTTTTTGAGAAGTATAGATAACGTTATATATGATTTTGAATATATCATAAAACTCTAGAGGTTTATCAATATTTAATTTTACACGGGTAAGAATGCTAAGACTGCTAAACGTTTTACACCCCTTATTTTTTTGTGTTTTTGTCTTTATTCGCTTAGGTGACGCACTCTTAAAATTATCGCCTACATAACGTACCTCATTGCTCCTAAATAATGCCTCCTTTATGATAGTAGTACTATTACCCAAGATTGTATACTAACATAAAAATTAGATATAAAGAACATGAACATGAACATCAAATATAAGGCACATGATCATGATGAACATCAAAATAAAACATTGTAGGTATGAGAGAGATTTGCATATATATGATCATCATCAAATAAATTAAAGTACTCGTAAGGGAAACAAAACTAAGGAAAACAAAACGTGATGGAGGAAAAGGGGGAAGAGGCCGAAGAGGCCAGAGTTGCGGCTAATTAAGGGAGCGAGGTTAGTTAATATTGTCGTATATATAAGAGATTAGGCAAGGGAGGAGTACATAGGATAATAGAATTTTCTATTAGAACTATAATACTTATATCATTAGAAGTTTATCTACAGACGATGGATTCATGTTTCCTTTGCCTTATTCAGTACTTTTCCTCAAAACGTCTCCGTTTAGCAATTAGTTAGTTAGTTAGTTAGCAGTGTATGTATTAGATTCCTTATGTTACTTCAGGTCAAATTATATGCTCTTTGCTTGAGGGAGGTTAGATTAACAGTAGAGCGTGACTGGAAAAAAGATGAGAGAGAAAGAGAAAGAGAAGAGAGAGAAAAAAAAGAAACGACAGGCCTCAAGAAAACCCAAACCCCCTGATAACCATAGCCCCAAGACCTCAAATTCTTCAATCAGAGTCTCTAATCCCTTCTTCCTTCATGAAATCCTACCAATTCACTCATCTAGCATCTCAATTTTTCCGAATTCTAGATCTATTGTTGAGTTTTGCCCCCGTTTTCTTGTGGGTTTTCTAAGTACTGTTTCAAACCCTAGAAATCTCATCCTTGGTGCAAAACATGAAGATGGCCATGGAAGAAGAAATCCCCTTATTAGGGGATCTGGGTCTTTGGGGTTTTCGTCATTTAAGGACGATTATCCAGTGATTTTTCGTTTTATGAGACTTGATGGGGGTTCACTTTCATTATTCACAAATGATGTTTTTATTGTTCGTGGCGAAGCTGGCGGGTGGTTGAACCTCATCTCCTCGAATCTCTTGCTCCTAGGATGGCGAAGCTTTGAGCTCCGAGCTGCTCTGTTTCTTACCCTTTCATGGCAGTTTCATTACAGTGACAGCTTTGAAACTTTATATGGGATTTACTCCAATATTTTGAGCCTAAATGTCTTTTTTATAAGGCTTCGAAATTCCCTGCTTTCTTCTGGGATTGTGACTTCCCCGTTTTCAATGACGGGAGGTATATTCACTCTTCTTAGTAATTTGTTAGCAATCTGTTGTGCTAATGGTCTTCTCACTACTAGATTGTTTCATAATCTCTTCAAAGTGACAGCCTGTTTCTTTGATTATAGCTCCATCTCTGGTTGTTGTATCTTTGGTCAAATAATCTGTATCACATTGGGTAGTTACTTATGGCTAAGTTTTGATTGTTGTTTAGCTATCGATAAGCAATTTATTGGGTTTCCTTTCGTTAGACTGTGGATTATGATGCCCTGGCATGTCTTTTATAAGTGTATGATTAGTTTTCTGATAAGTCGTTCTATCTTAAGTCATTCTTTCTTCAGATTGCAGATCACTATTATTTTGACTTTTGTGTGTTGGTCATCTAGTAATTGTTGGTTCTGTAAGCTCTTCCTCATTTTGAAATTCTACTGTTTGGTTAGCTTTGATTGTTGCTTAGTAATATTTGATAAGCCTTTATTTGGTCAAGCAAATAAGATAGGTGTCTTGAATTTCTCATTTATTGAGGAATTCAAAATGTTCCATGTGTTGGTTTATGTTTTTGGTGGTACACCACAGTTTATAGATCCTTTGCTGGCGATTGTTAAGCTAAAGTTTATTTCTGATTCACTTATGCAATTAGCAAATTTTGAGCATGTTGAATTACAACATGGAAAGCTGCTGTCTATGTCGTTATTTATTCTCATGCTCTATGTTGTGGTGTTTAGCTCTTTGTGGTATTGGGTAAGGATGTTCTTGAGTATGTTTGCGAGCGTTATCCAGCCTACCACTTTGGTATTCATAGTCAGAGCAATCTGTTGCCTAGAGCTTTTCTCCAAGGTTGATGTTGACTGTCATAAGTTGGTCTCGTTCCAGTTTTACTTGTGGCATTCATTTGTTGATTTTGAGAATTTCTATCTTCTTCTTCCTTCTGTTTTGCACATTCTTAGCATTCCTTCTTCTCCAACCTTGTCTATTGATTTTAATGCTATGAACATATCTTTTTTGATATTTTCGTGGATTGAGGTAGGCCTAGATGATGGTTGTCTCCAGTTTATCTTTTTTGTTTTGTCTTCTAATTATGATCATTATTATGCAAACCTTTCACAACTTTTTTGGACAATAGCTTGGATCTTTCCTTGCCTAAAGACTATTTCTCCATCCCAGGCTCAGCAAGCCATAGGGATGGAGGTTTTTCTTCTCCTTGTTCTTAATTTTGGCCTAAAGAAGGCATTTTTTAAGAAAATTTCTTTTAAGTTGATATTCCTGGTAATGGTTTACTCATGCAGATCTATGATTGTTAATCTCTTTGGCCCGAAGAGGAGGAACTTGAAACCTTTGGTTTCGTTTAGCCACAGTTACCTTTTAAAATGGTTTTATGGATAAAGTTGCCTTCTGGAATGTTAGGGGAGTTGGCAAAAATAATTTTGGTGAAGAAATTAAATTATTCTGTAATTACACCAAATTAGTTTAATTGCCCTTGCCGAAACCAAGGTGCAAGATGATCCCTCCTCTCTTATAGTAAATCAATTTGGATTTAGTAATTTTGACTTCATACCTTGTATTGGTTTTTCTGGTGGTATTTGGGTGCTTTGGCAAAGTAACTCAGTTAGTATTACCATTTTGCATAAAGATGTCAGATTTATAAGCATTCTTGCCCAAGATTTTTCTGGTAATGAGCCATTAACAATTATTTTTGCTTATGCTCCAGCACAATCTAGTCATAAAGCTCAGTTCTGGAATGATTTGACTATCTATTATCAAAGTCTCTCGTGTTCTTTTGCTGTTATAGGTGATCTAAATGAGACTAGTTCAGCTAATGAAAAGTCTGGTGGTGTTAATCCATCTATAAAAAGATTTTTTAGATTGCATTTTTTTAAGTTTGATGCTAATGTTTTGGATCTCCCCTTTTCTGGGAGTCCCTTTACTTGGAGAAAAAAGAAGTTTGGTCAAGATAATGTGTGGGAACGTTTAGACAGGGCCTTGGTTTCTCCTTCTTGGCTTAGTATCCTCCCTAATTCTGCTTTATCACATCACGACTTTACTTCTTCAGATCATTGTCCCATTATATTAAAGTTTGATTCTCAGAATCCCTTCATCCCCCCTCCCTTTAGATTTGATTTAGCTTGGTCACAACACAAGGATTATGTAAAATTAGTGCGCAAAGCGTGGTCTTCCAGAGTTGAAGGCTCATGTCTTTATCAAGTAGTTAGTAAATGTAAGCTCCTTAAAAAGAATTCGAAAAGTTGGGCAAAATTAAATTTTGGTAATGTTTCACGCCAAGTTAAAAAAATTGATGAGAAATTGGTTGAAATCCAAGTTAGTTTAGTCTCTAACCCTTTGGATAATAATCTCATTACTAGCCAATCAAGATTAGCTCAAACGAAAGCTTGTCTTATTAACTTTAATAAAACCTCTTGGTTTCAGAGATCTAGAGCAAAGAACCTCTTTTTAGGAGATAGAAATACATCTTTCTTTCAAACAAAGGCTTCTATTAGAAGAAACAGGAAAAAAATTACTACCTTTGTTGGCATGGATGGTATCAATTATTCCGAACCAACTAGTATGTCTTCAGAAATTACTAAAGAATTTAAATTAAGGTTTGTTCATGACCTTTCCTGTTCAGTCAATCCAATAGATGATCTTAAAGATTTACTTTCTGAGATTAGCAATGAGGATAATGTTTTTTTGACTAAAATGGTGACTAATGAAGAGATTAAAGAAGCTGTTTTCTTATTAGCCCCTAATAAGTCCCCTGGACCGGATGGCTTTCCTGCAAGTTTTTTCCAAATTTATTGGCATATTATTAGTCCTGTTTGTCAAGCTATTAAGGCCTTTTTCCATTCCGGAAAAATGCTTAAAGAAGTCAATTAGACTTTCATATCGTTAATCCCTAAAATAGATAATCCATCGTCCGCTAATCATTTTAGACTGATTAGTTTATGTTCGACGTTGTATAAGATCATTTCTAAGATTTTCACTGTAAGACTAAAATCAGTAATAGTTAAACTTATTCACCCGTTGCAAGGTGCTTTTGTAGCGGATAGATACATTCAAAATAATGTTTTGCTAGCACATGAAGTTTTTCATTCTTTTAAATCCAAAAAAGGTAAAAGCGGATGGCTAGCTATCAAACTTGATATGGAAAAGGCTTATGATCGACTTGATTGGAATTTTATTTTTCAAGTATTTAGAAAATTTGGGTTTAATGAGCAATGGATATCATGGATTAAAGAATGCATCACAACAGTTTCCTTTTCAGTTCTAGTTAATAATGCTCCAAGGTCTACCTTTGCCTCGTCTAGGGGTATTCGATAGGATGATCCTTTATCTCCGTATATTTTTATACTTTGTGCTGAGGTTTTAGCTAGACGCCTTCAAAGAAAGAGTGATACCTCTTCTAAAAGTATAGGTATTAAAATTTGTCACGGTGCGGATAAGTTGTTGTTTCTAACCTTTGCCGATGATACTATGATATTCGCGGAAGCATCTAGTCAAAGTTGTAATACTATTAAGAAAATCCTTGATGATTACTGTAGAATGTCAGGTCAAAAGATAAATTATCATAAATCATCATTCCAATGCACAAAAAATATTTCTAGACACAACATTGACACCTTTAAGAGCATTCTTGAGATGAGTCACTCTTCATGTCTTGATAAATATCTTGGTTGTCCTATTATTAGTGAAAGAGTTACAAATTGTACCTTTAGTGACGTTATAGATTGTACTAGTAGTCATCTTTCTAAATGGAAGGCGAACTCCCTGTCCCAAGCCGGACGTGCTACTCTAATTCAGGCAAACCTTGCAGCAACACCTACTCATACAATGCAAAGTTTTACTCTTCCTTCAGACTCACTCAATAAATTAGATAGAATTAATCGCAACTTCTTATTGAATAAAGAACCAGATAATAAATCTCCCAATTTAATAGGTTGGGATAAAGTTTGCCGCCCAAAAAATTTGGGTGGACTTGGTCTCCGTAAATCAGATGCTGTTAAAAAAGCAATGCAAATGAAACTTATTTGGAAAATCCTTTCCCAGCCCAATAATAGGTGGGTGCAGATGATTCAGCACAAATACCTTCGTGGTGTAGATTTCTTTCAATATTCTAAAGGTAAGAACACATCTTGGCAATGGAAGCATTTAATAGAATTGCGTTCGTTGTTTAAGAAAGGTATGCGTTGGCAAGTTGGAAATGGAGTTGACATTAATTTTTGGAGAGATAATTGGGTGTGTCAGTCACCCCTCCTTGATAAATGTCATTCACCTAACTCAGATGACCCGTTGTTTGATTTAGACATCCCAGTTAGTATTTTCATTACTTATGGTAGTTGTTGGGATATCGATTTATTAGTTCGAGTTGTTCCAAATGATATTATTCAAGCTATTAAAGGAATTCCCATTCCATATAACGATGTTCCTGATAAGTATTATTGGGGATTTTCGAGTGATGGAGTTTTTTCCTCCAAATCTGCAACTTGGCTAGCGCAAGGTATCGAAGATAAGTATAAGAGAAAATGTGATTTTAGTTGGATCTGGAATCTCTTTCTTCCGAATAAGATCAAAATTTTCCTTTGGAAATTATGTCTAGATGGTTTACCAACAAAGCATAGGCTCCAACAAAGTAAAGTTTTTGTGCCTCAAGAATGTGTTTTTTGCAAACATCATTCTGAAGATAAGTTTCGTTTGTTTTTTGATTGCCCACACTTTTTCCAAGTGTGGGACGAAGTTCAAACTATTTTTGGAAAACGATTAAACATATTAGTCCCGGACTCGCTTTCCTTTGTGGATCGTTTGAATGCACTACATAAAAAGCTTTCTGAATGGGATTTCATTCTCTTAATAATGACATGGTGGTTGTTTTGGTTTGCCCGTAACAAAATAGAATTTGATCAGTTAATTACTAATCCTACCCAAATTGCACATTCAGTTAGATGTAGTTTTGTAGAATGGCAAGCTTTAGCTAATCAAGAATTTGATTTTGATACCCGTGGGGCTGGTGTTAAGAAAAAACCAAAGAAAAATACTAGGGATAACACTCAATGGGTTCCTCCAAGAATTGGTTATGCTAAATTAAATTTTGATGGTTCAAAGAAGGATAATGCAAATGCATCAACTGGATTTAGTATACGTAGCAACCAGGGTGAGGTAATTTATTTAGGTGCTAGATCATGTGGTGATAGCTCTATTCTTTTAGCAGGAGTTAATCATGCTGGAAATCTGGGCTGGGTTCTCCAGGAACTTACTTCATGCTGGAAATAACTTCCCCCAAAATGAAAGAAATTTCCTACCCACCCTCCCCTTGGTAAGTAACTTCCCACATAATTTTCCATAAATAGAAATTCTTTTTACAACCAAACAAGATTAGATGAACTTCTATTTCTCATAAATTTCTACTTCCTATGATTAACCAAAAGACCACTTAGAAAGCTGCACTTTCTATATATTCTCATTTCAACCAAATGACAACTAAAAAATTAATTGTGATTCTTCATAAAGTTACTAAAAAGGAGTGTCGATAAAGAATTAAATTAAAACTTGACCAAAAAATTAAAGAATATTATTACTCAAATTCAATTTTTGGTGGAATGAAGTCCCTTTTTCGTTGCAACTTTTCCCTTTTGTCTCTATTCATCACATTTGAGTTAAGCAAACACTTATTTTCATATTTATGAGTTTGATTATCCAGTTCCTGAGAGGTTTGGAAGAGCATTTTACGGGACACTGATGTAAAAGTTGGAATACCAAATAAATGGGTGTTATCGAAGTTCGGGAATCTGAATGTCCCTCCCAAGACATCGACGGTCCTCTAGGGTCATGATAGACTCCCCAGGATAAGTTTGGGCAAAAATGGCACCCGGGAAACCGAAAACGAAGGCTATAATCCACTTTTTTGAGCTTTCGAGAGGTCTCGGAACGAAGGTAAATATTTTCGCAACACATCGCACAGAATACCCCTCGGGGATATGGAAGGTCCTCGAGCTCGCTTATCCGGTCCCTGATAGGCTCTGAAGAGCGTTTTACGGGACACTGGTGTAAGAGCCGCAATACCAAAGACATGGGTGTTATTGAAGTTCGGGGATCCGGATGTCCCTCTCAGGCACCAAGGGTCCTCTAGGGTCATGATAAACCCCGCGGAGAAATTTGCGCAAAAATGACACCTGGGCCCTAGGAAGCCGAAAACGAAGGCTATAATCCACTTTTTTGAGCGTTCGAGAGGTCCCGAAACGAAGGTGAATATTTTCGCAACACATCGCACTAAACACACCTCGGGGACATGGGAGGCCCTCGAGCTCGCTTATCCGGTCCCTGATAGGCTTGGAAGGGCGTTCTACGGGACACTGGTGTAAGAGCCGCAATACCAAAGGCATGGGTGTTATCGAAGTTCGGGGATCCGGATGGCCCTCTCGGGCACCAAGGGTCCTCTAGGGTCATGATAAACTCCCCCGGAGAAATTTGCGCAAAAATGACACCTGGGCCCTAGGAAGCCGAAAACGAAGGCTATTATCCACGTTTTTTAGGCTTCCAGGAGGCCCCAAAATGAAGGTGGATGTTTTCGCACCACATTGCATGGAACACCCCTATGGCACATGCGAGGCCCTCGGGCTCGGTTATCCAGTCACTGATAGGCTTGAAAGGGTGTTTTACGGGATACTAGTGTAAGAGACGGAACACCAAAGGCATGGGTGATATCGAAGTTCATGGATTCGGATGTAGCACCGAGGGTCCTCTATGATCAAAATATACCTCCCGAAGAAATTTGGGCAAATGACGCCCGTGCGCCGGGAAGCCCAAAACGAAGGCTATTAATCCACGTTTTTTGGGCTTTCGGGAGACCATGAAACGAAGGTAAATATTTTTGCACCACATTTCATGGAACACCCCTAGAGGAAATGGGAGGCCCTCGGGCTTGCTTATCCGGTCCATGATAGGTTAGGAAGGACGTTTTACGGGACACTGGTGTAAGAGACGGAACACCGGTGTAAGAGACGGAACACCAAAGGCATGGGTGATATCGAAGTTCAGGGATGTGAATAACCCTCCCGGGGCACCGAGGGTTCTCTATGGTCAAAATAGACCCCTTGCAGAAATTTTGGCAAAAATGACGCCCGAGCCCTTGGGAGCCGAAAACGAAGGCTATAATCCACTTTTTTTGGGCTTCGGGGGGCCGAAACGAAGGTGAATATTTTTGCACCACATCGCACGGAACACCCCTAAGGGACATGGGAGGTCCACGAGCTCACTTATCTTGTCCCTGATAGGATTTGATGGGCGTTTTACGGACACTTGTGTAAGAGCCAAAACACCAAAGTGCATGGGTGATATCGAAGTTCAGGGATCCAGATGACCCTCGCTCCCAGGGAACCAAGGGTCTTCTAGGGTCATGATAGGCCCCCCGGAAAAATTTGGGCAAAAATGACACCCGGGCCTCAGGAAGCCAAAAACGAAGGCTATAATCCATGTTTTTGGGGCTTGCGGAGGCCCCAAAATGAAGGTGGATATTTTCGCACCACATCGCACATACACCTCTAGGGGACATGGGAGGCCCTCGAGCTCGCTTATTCGGTCCTTGATAGGCTTGAAAGGGCATTTTACGGGACACATGTGTAAGATCCTGAACACCAAAGGTATGGGTGAGATCAAAGTTCGAGGATCCGGATAACCCTCCCACGGCACTGATTGTCCTCTATGGTCATGACAGACCCTCCAGGGCCTCGGGAAGCCGAAATTGAAGGCTATAATGCACATTTTTTTGGGCTTTCGAGAGGTCTCAAAACAAATGTGGATATTTTGGCATCACATCGCACGAAACACCCGCAGGGAACATGGGAGGTCTACTACTCCACTGACTCGCTTATCCGGTCCCTGATAGGTTTGTGAGGGCGTTTTATGGGACACTGGTGTAAGAGTTGAAATACAAAAAGGTATGGGAGATATCGAAGTTCAGGGATCTGGATAACCCTCCCGGGGCATCGAGGGTAATCTAGGGCCATGATAGACCCCCCGGATAAGTTTGGGCTAAAATGACACCAGAATCCCTGGAAGTCGAAAATGAAGGCTATAATTCACGTTTTTTGAGTTTTCGGGAGGCCCCGAAACGAAGGTGGATATTTTCCCACAGATCGCACGGGGCATCATTAGGGGATATGGGAGGCCCCTGGGTAGGTTATCGGGTCCTTGGCAGGCTTGGAAGGGCATCTTACTGAACATCGGAGGATAATCCACGATTTTCGGGTATCGAGCATGGCTCCCCACTACCCTGTGCCACAAAACCTACCCCCAAGTCCTCTCTACTATTATAGTGAAGTCTCATAAATTTTCCAAGTTTTTTGAAGCGATTTTTAATTTTTTTTTGATATTTTTTCCATTTTTCAGCGTATTTTTTAATTAAAAATTAAATTAAATAGTTATAAACATTCAAGTTGGTATAACTGTTCTGAGAAAATAATGTAAAGCAATATATGGTGCTAAGTTTAATGAAGTTGGAGGGTTATCTTGCAAAGAGAGGAGGTGTAGATACCAAATGCCTATTAGCAATCGCAAAGAGAAATACAAAGGACCTTACCAAGGGACTAGTTGTACACGATGCCGAAAAGATGGCGGACGACGGCGATGAGATCCAGATATGAACATTGAACATAAGGGAAGGTAGGAGATGAATTGATGGTGTGTGGTTCCATCATCAATTTATGAGAGAAGAATTAGTTTTTTTTTTTTTTTTGGCCCATCAATATGACCGAGAATTTAGCTACTATTCAATTTATTTGATTTGTAACATCTGACAACATGCTACTTTTTTTTTTTTTTTTTTTTACTGGTAATGAGTCACACGACACGTCATACGTAAATTGACACATCATTCGACGATTCAGCGACGGATGTGACGAGGTATCATTTAATCATTGCATTTTAATCTAATTATATAGATTAGATTGAGAAAAGTGTATTTCTCATTTTTAATACAACTAGTATTTTTTTTGTTGACAAAGATTTGATATTTTCATCATGTTGTTTATTGGACACAGACCACACAGTGAGGGCGGTTGTTTGTTTCCTAATTCCCATTACCAATTGCCATGATACCTTTCTCTCTCCACAAACCTAAACTTTATGGAAAGAAAACACCAAACAAAAGCAATTGACTGGCCATTGGCCAAATATTAAAGCTTCTTTTTTGGTTTGATGAAACACATTGGGAACATTGAAACAGCAACGCCTGTTCCTCTTCTCTGTATATCAGAGACCTATCAGATATTCAGATCATCAACCCATAACTCAATTTACGCCACTCAACTGACCCGCCAAAAATCCCCTCTCTCTCTCTCTCTCTCTCTCTCTCTCTCTCTCTCTAGATTGTAGAAGCTATGAATCGAGGTGGTGGTGGATACTCAAAGCAAAGAGGTAGAGGACGAAACTCATGGCAAACAGTAACGGCTGATTCTTCTGCTGATCATCAGACCCATGTAATTAATTTCCTTTCCTTTTTTCCTCGTATTTTAGTGTTTCTTTGTTGTATTTATTTTGCTCCCAATTGTGGTTTTGGGATTTTAGATTCTGGGTTCTTGTTACTTATTTATTTATTTAGTTATTATGTGAAGTTTCTAAGCTGTTGATGATTCTATGATGTTAGTGATTCGGAAATCTTGTCATGTGTGGGTAGTTCTTGTTTTTTTTTTTTTTTTTGGAAAGTGTGGGTAGTTCTTGTTTTGCATGTACAAAGTTTGAGCTTTTGTCTTGGGATTTCTGAAAAAGAGGTAATTTCGGTTCATGCTTTAGCTTGAAGGTAACGAAAAACTTGAAAATTCTGAGTGAAAGTTTTTCTTTCAAGAGTTAAAAGATTCATTCTTTGCATTTTAGTTGAACTGGAAGTTGTAACGTTTTGAAGTTTTATTATTGATTTGATTGGGACATAACAATGGTTGTGAAATGGGATTTTTATTTTTTTTGAATGAATAAAAGAAGGTTTGGAGAGGGACAGAGGGTTTAACATCACCTTGGAACATAGCTTTGAAGGCTGCTGCCTGCTGGTGTAGATATCTAGGACAGAAGTGGTCACTTGGTTTCTTGTTTCTACTTTAGTTTATGATTTCACAATGGGGTGAACAATAGATTTGCATTTGAAGGCTGCTGCCTGCTGGTGTACAAATCTAGGACAGAAGTGGTCACTTGGTTTCTTGTTTCAACTTTAGTTTATGATTTCACAATGGGGTGAACAATAGATTTGCATTTGTCTGGCGGGAGCCTTTTCAAAGACCGACAATGTTGATGTTGATGAAGTGTCTTGAATAAGTCATTCACCTATTATCTTTTGCTCCATCCTTGTTTATGAGATACAGCTTGAAAGTGTAATTCATGCTTTACTGGTCTGGTTAAATGACTTGTAAATGTAAAGATGCATTTGAATTTAAAGTTGGCGGTTGTTGAATTATGACCCAAATATTATCAAACTTCATTGTTGTGAACGCATTGGGGTTCCAGGACAGTACACTGCACGACGCTAAGCAATATATTGTCAAGTGCTCATCTCGTGACTTAGTATTAAAAGGTTATTTGTTTTGTCTTCATATGTTTTGGTGTTTGCATAATTTATAAACTATAAAGCATTTTGGAAACTGTTTGATTTCCTTGGGGAGAATAATGTGCCATAAACATGATTTCCCAAAACATTTAATAATGCTTTGGGGGATTGATTTACATGTGGTGGTTTATTTGACTTGGTTGCCTGTTTTGTGGCTCCTACATGATTTACTGGTTAAGGTAGCTTGAGTAATCATATTCAGACTGTTTACATGCAATGACACAGGTTGGAGCTGATGCATATTCTAACAGGCACATGTTGGGTAGTTCAGATAGGAAATCAAATAGCTCCTGGCAAGCAATAGGACGTGGCTCAGGAGGTGGTGTTTCAAGACATCATGGCAATGTGAGTCCTGCAGACCATCAGGGCCAAAGACGGGGCTGGTCTACGTTTGGTGGTGATGGTTATTCTAGTGGTGGTGTTTCAAAACATCATGACAATGGAAGTCCTGCAGACCATCAGGGTCAAAGCCGAGGCCGGTCTACGTTTGGTGGTGAAGGTAGTTCTAGTGGTGGTGTTTTAAAACATCGTGAGAATGTAAGTCCTGCAGACCATCAGGGCCAAAGCCGAGGCTGGTCAACGTTTGGTGGTGAAGGTAATTCTAGTGGTGTTGTTTCAAAACACCAGGACAATGGAAGTCCCACAGACCATGAGGGCCAAAGTCGGGGCTGGTCTACATCTGGTGGTGAAGGTTATTCTAGTGGTGGTAGAGAAAAACAATTGAGAGCTTCTTCCAAGGCTGGCAATTGTTCTGATTTGGGCCATGATAACAGATTTGGATCATCATCAGTTCATATGAATTTTGGGGATGGTGTCAACAATCAAGCAACTGAAATTGCCAAGCCTTTGAGTAAAGGTGCAAGTGAAAGTTCTTTATTAAATCTTGATCGATCATTTATAAAGCACGTTGACCATCTCCAGGGTGTGTCTTCTCCATCGCAGAAATCTGCTGTTAGGGACAGCCATTCTGAAGACAAGGGTTCTGAAAGTGCTGAGAACTTGTGTGACAATAAAAATTCTGAATCCTCCATACGAATGAACCGATTTGATATCTGCCCGCCAAAGTCAGGTTCTGTGGTGGCGCTGAAGCCAACCTTGTTTGCGAAGAACAGAGAAAAGTGAAATGATATGAAAAACTCCAAAGGAACTATTTTGAGATCAGGGATGGTCCTTCTCAAGAATTACCTTCCGCGCTCAGAACAGGTGCCTCCTCTCTTTAATTTTTATACTTATATTATAGCACTTGACTGGTTGAACAGCAAACTTCTAAAAGAGAATTTGAGTCTCTTATCTTGAATATTATGGGAAGTGCATATAAATCTTGTGTATCTTACAGCCTTACATGCTAAGCTAGTATACAAAATCTTGTTCTGTGTCAACGTATCATCTTTGCCTGACAATTTCTATTTCTTTGCCAAAGGGCAGTTGACTAACATGACAATCTATGGATTTTGGTGCATGAAAATCCTATCAGTTGTTTGATTGATTTGTGCGTAAGACACTACAGTGCAATGTGAATAAGCAAGAGAGGAAAACACGATACTATGTTCTGTCTTGTATTGCTCCTTCAATGTCACGAGGGCAAACTTTTATTGTCTTTCATGATTCTTCCACTCAAATCTTATTATATGAATGGTAATTTAATAGGTTTTTTGGTAGATAATCATCTGGTCATTTGCTGAATATTTAGCTAGTGATTACATTTACTTGGGGTTTAGGCATACTAGAGCACAATTGATTCTCAAATCTCAATGGTTTCATACCTTTTTCTGTAAGTATATTAAAAGGGCAATCCCACTTGATCAGGAACGGCATTATGGAGTACTTGTGTAAAGTAAAAGAAAATAAGAAAAGGTATCACAATTCACAACATATGAAGCCTAAGAACTCTGTATTCCCAACTTCTCTGATCCAAATTTTGTTTGTCATTACAGTCATTACAAATGTAGCTTCTATTTCAGCATTTTCCATCAACAATTTTCTTGATTGTCTTCCCCAACATTCTAATTCTTCATATCCAATTTCTGAAGCCATATATACTCGGAAAAATCCTTCATTTTCATCTGTGCTACAAGCATACATAAGAAATCTACGGTTCAATACATCCTCAATACCATAATGCATTGCGTTCTATTAACTTGTGCAATTCATTCCATGTAGTAACTTGGGTGAAACTTGTATATTGTATAGGTGAAAATTTTAAGAACATGCCGAAACCATGGTCTGGGGCCTGCAGGTTTCTACGAGCCACATTTCCGTGATGGAGGAAAGTTGCATTTGAAGTTGATGTGCTTTGGTGAGTTTTGGGACCCTGAGACCAGCAAATACGGGGAGCTTCACCCAATTTATGGCGCAAAACCTCCATCTGTGACCGAGGAATTTCTGCAGTTGGTTGATAGAGCGGTTAAGGATTCTCATTCCCTTATCGCTGAAGCTTCTAAGGCCAGAAGTGTAGAGGACATACTGCCTCGAGTCAAGCCGGACGTCTGCCTTGTTAATTATTATTCAAAGACTGGACGGCTTGGTCTACATCAGGTTTGTCACTGTCAGTCTTATTTGACGTCTTACTCTATTGTTTATTTTCTAAGGCTGTGAATAACAAAACACATTTTTTAACCTCATCTTTCCACCAAATATATCGTTAAATAAACCTTGTCCATTATGCAGAATTGTTGAAACACTGATGCTGTGCTTTTTATTATCAAATGTTCTTTTGGTGCTGTATAATTGACAGTAACGTCTTTCCTCATTTGATTTATTTTCTTCATTTTTGTTTCAGGATAAAGACGAGGGTCAAGAAAGTCTTGATGGAGGTATACCCATCGTTTCTTTCTCCATTGGTGACTCGGCAGAATTCTTATACGGTGATGAAAGAGATACTGATAAAGCAGCGAAAATCTTATTAGAATCTGGAGATGTTTTGATATTTGGAGGTAAATCTAGACATATCTTCCATGGTGTTTCTACAATTCTACCGGACACTGCCCCAAAATCTCTGCTTGAAGAAACAAACTTCCGACCTGGTCGTATAAATCTGACCTTCCGACAACATAAGTGATCCTTCTGTCATGAGGGGAGGAATGAATGTATATACATGCATGTTGTATGAAAGTAAATATGCAAACAAAGAAGTCAATTTACTGGGTTGTATATTCCCTTTTCAAGTTGAGTTAATTTTCTACAGGCGCCTGATGAAACAGGACGTTTTCCCACTTCATAAATACCCATGGCAAATTTCCCCAATATTATGTGAAAACAGAAAATCTGTCTCTTCCGTTTAGGGGAGTAATTTTGCCAAGACAATAATTACTCTTGTCAAGGCAAATGTTTGAAGTAGAAGTAGCATTAACGCTAATAGGCAAGCAGCAGCTTCTTATTGCAAAATACAAATGGATGTATTAAGTGCGCCTAAATGAAGTCTATAACATACTAACATATCACAGTAAAGTTAGGTGATGTAACTTGCTCAAATTTCTCTAGTCTATTTAACTCAAGAAAGACTAGTTTCACTATAAAGTCTGACTTGTTTGCTCCCTAAACTTAAGGTTGGGGATTTGGGTTCTTTCTAGAAGGCTAGCACCAATCTAATCTGGCTCAATGTTTACTTTACCAATCCATCGTAAGATCAACATGTAGGTAAATATATGATTAACAATTAAGTAGAGACCAACTCAAAGTATATTGATAATGAAAGGCATCCATTAACTTGTTAGTTTTGGCTCAATTCTGAACTTTTATCGATCTTTTCGAAGTGAATAGACTTTTTTTTTTTTTTTTGAGAAAAGAAGTGAATAGACTTGGCTCTAGTTTATAACGTACTCCGTATTATTTTGATTTTAAATTATCATATAAAAAAAAAAAAAGATCGTTTGATCTTCACTCCGTATTTGAAATGAAAGAATTATGAAATAGGATAAATGGGAAGAACTAAGACAATCAAAGAAGAAGACGATAATAATAAAGCGAAGAGAGAGGACGGGATAATTAAGGGTCCGTATTTCTTGTTTTGTATGCCTATATCCATATCACCTAGCGCATGCAAAACAAGAAATAGAGCGAAATCTTTCAATTTTGATTGCATATAGTAAATGCAATCTTTCATGATTCTTCCACTCAAATCTTATTAAATGAATGGTAATTTAATAGGTTTTTTGGTAGATAATCATCTGGTCATTTGCTGAATATTTAGCTAGTGATTACATTTACTTGGGGTTTAGGCATACTAGAGCACAATTGATTCTCAAATCTCAATGGTTTCATACCTTTTTCTGTAAGTATATTAAAAGGGCAATCCCACTTGATCATGAACAGCATTATGGAGTACTTGTGTAAAAGAAAATAAGAAAAGGTATCACAATTCACAACATATGAAGCCTAAGAACTCTGTATTCCCAACTTCTCTGATCCAAATTTTGTTTGTCATTAGTCATTACAAATGGAGCTTCTATTTCAGCATTTTCCATCAACAATTTTCTTGATTGTCTTCCCCAACATTCTAATTCTTCATATCCAATTTCTGAAGCCATATATACTCGGAAAAATCCTTCATTTTCATCTGTGCTACAAGCATACATAAGAAATCTACGGTTCAATACATCCTCAACCCCGAAACCAGTAGCTATTGTTGCAGCCAAGCATAAGTCTCATGTCCAAGCAACTGTTATATGTGCTAAGGCTTACGACCTAGAGATCAGGATCTGAAGTGGAGGCCATGATTTCGAGGGCCTCTCCTACGTGTCCCCCTATCCGTTTGTTTTACACGACATGTTCAACCTTCGATCCATAAATATCGACCTACCAAGTGAAACTGCATGGATTCAGTCAGGGGCCACTCTTGGTGAGCTATACTATAACATAGCAAATAAGAGCAACATCCATGCCTTTCCTGCAGGTGTGTGCCCTACTGTTGGAGTTGGTGGACATTTCTCTGGGGGCGGCTATGGTAACATGCTCAGGAAATTCGGGTTGACAGTTGATAATATCATTGATGCCGAAATAGTAGATGTAAATGGTAACATTATGAGTAGAAAAACTACGGGAGAAGACCTTTTTTGGGCCATAAGGGGTGGTGGCGCTTCCAGTTTCTGTGTTGTGCTAGCATGGCAAGTTAAGTTAGTCCGAATCCCACCAATCGTGACCAACTTTGTCGTCCATAAGACGTTGGAGGAAGGTGCAACTGACATCGTCTATGAATGGCAACATGTTGCACCCAAAATAGACCCAAATCTGTTCATAAGAGCAGAAACAAAAGTCATACCAGGAAACCAAGAAGGGGAAAAGACTGTCCGACTGTCCATAGCATTATATCTAGGTGATGCCAACGCCCTTGTGCAATTGGTTAACAAGGACTTTCCTCTATTGGGTTTAAGGCACAAAGATTGCCATGAGGTAAGTTGGATAAAATCTACCCTATTTTTCTACGGTCTGCCTCTGAATACTTCCCTTGAGATTTTGCTCCACAGAGTCCCACCTATAGCTGTAACTCATGATAAACACAAGTCAGATTATGTCGAAAATCATATCCCTAAGGTGGGCTTAGATGCATTATTTAGAAAAATGATCGAAGTCGAGAATATAAGCATGCAGTTCAATCCATATGGTGGGGAAATGAGCCAAATTCAGGAGACTGCAACACCATTTCCTCATAGAAAAGGGAAGCTCTTCAAGATTCAATACCTTGCATACTGGGTAGAAGATTCACCAGCGTTAACTGTTCGTAATTTTCGAGCAATAAGAGACATTTACACTCTTATGACTCCTTTTGTGTCTAAGAACCCGAGGGAGGCATTTATGAACTATAGGGATATCGATATCGGAACCAATACAAACAATAGCTTATATTTCGCTCTTGATTATTTCAAGGGGAATATCAAGAGGCTATTGCAAGTGAAGGCGAAGGTTGATCCAAGTAATTTTTTCAGGAATGAGCAAAGCGTTCCTGTTTTGGCCAAAAACATCTGAATAAAAGTGGTGAGCTCAAGCATTGTACGATCTATACCTCTACACATTGATCAAAGCACAATTAAGTTGAAGCGCAAGAACCCTCTATAATGTGCAACATTCCGTATTCGATACTTGTAAGATACTTATATACTAGACCGGTACTTTTTACGGATAGGTTTACTTTTATTATTTTTTTTTTATCCCAAAAATATGAAATGATTTATAAAGTGGTTTTATAGTTCACGTTATCTTAGTTATTTTCAAAATTCAAAATTTGAAGATTTTAGTGCCTGAATTTATTGAAAAGTTTCTTTTTATATATTATACTATATCATCTAATCAGTAATTAATATGTTTATGCGCATTCTTATTTTTCTGAGATGCAATATCACATATCCGTACCCGTGCAACTTAGTTAACTTCCTATTTTCAGCCCAAATCAATTCTATGCCTTGAGCTGAGCCCCTTTTTTTTGAGAGGGAATAAGAGACTTTCATTCATAGAAAAGTCATACGGCATCTACATCGAGAATAACCCTAGAATATACTAAATCAATAATAACAAAAACAAATATGCTCAACAAAATAATTGACTAGGATACCTGAGCGCGACTCCCAATATACATAGTAACCATTTGCTTCCTTTGATACTTCATCTTTAACGAAGTGGAGATCTTCACCGCAAGTACCGTAATTGTTTGCTCACAAAATGTTGTATGATACCATCGATCTTGTGCATATCCAGTCCCCGAATTCATACTACTTGCTACTAAATCGCACAAAAGGCGAAGAGAGGATCCTATAAAAAGGAAAAATATGAAAATCTCTAAAAACACCACAAAAGAGAGAGAAAATTTATTCCACTTAGAGCGCAAAAACTAGAAATCAATGGCAAAAAGAGGTGGAAAACATGAATCACAGGTCAGGAATTGCCTAAATCGGTCCTCCCGGCCTGAAAATTTATCCTAGTAAGAATTAGGGTTTGAGTTTGAGAGAGGAAGAGGAGAGACAAAAGAGAGAGGCTAGGGTTTTTTTTTTCTTTTTTCCTTGAGCTGAGCCCTTGAGCAACCATGAATGAACTTCTTTTCAAATCGCAAGCAAAACGCATTTAATTCCTTTAGCTTTTATCTTGTTCTCCCAAATCTCCTCCGCATTTTTTTTTTTTTTTTTTGGGCATAAGGAAAGCAGTTACATAATTTATACAATGTGTACACCCTTGGAAGCCTCACAGGCTAACAGGCTTGCTACCTGGTACATAGATTTAGAAGTAAACCGAAAAAGACAACATTTAACAGCGGAATTGCTTAACGTAAATTCTAAATTACTAAACGCAAATCTTTTTGTCACAATACTCCCTAAAATACCCTTTTTATTCTAAACCAACTTCATTACTCTTGTTGGGTCTCCTCCCAAATCTCTATGTACATCTTAAAGATTTTTTTTTTTTTTGGTTTTGAGTGATTGTAAATATCTAATTGAAATACCATGAATGACACTGCTTTTTTTTGAGTGATGAATGATACTACTTTTGATTGACAATATATTTTGAGATGAAATTTTAATTTGGGATTTTCTTATTTATGCGTGAATTAGGGTTGGTGAGTGGGTGGTGGTTGCCTTGGAGTCCTACGGCGGATGGATTCCGACGGCAGGTGAGTCCTGTTAGAGGAGAGAGAGAGTGTGTGTGCAGGAGGAGAGAGAGGAGGAGAGAGAGCGTCCTGCGGTGGCCACCGTTATCTCACAATACTTCGACCCATCTGATGATGAAACTCTAATAATTGTTGCTTTGGTTTTCAATGTCCTTTGTCGGTCAATACAACTTAAGGCATAATTGCCACCGAACAATTTACAAGGTCAAATAAAACTTTGGATGAAAGACTCAATCATCAAGCCCCAAAACCACACACAGAGATCAATGATGGAGGGAAGCGCCGCTGCCATTGAAGAGCCCAATTGCGGGAGAATAGATGAATGACAGAGAGGGAGTGAAAATTGGTTGAGAGAAAAGGAAGGAAGAGAGAGAAAGGGCTGAAAATTACTTAGGGGTATTGTGGGAAGTGGGGATTTACGTTTAGTAATTTGCGATTTACGTATAGCAACCCTTTTAACAGTTCTAGCTAAATTCTTATTTTCATACACACTAGAACGTGTCTTGCGCTTAAACTTCGAATGAAACCTGCAAAACCAATCATAATTAAACAAACAAGCTTGATGATATTTCCTCCAAAAAGGTTTGGAAGACGGATATTCGGGGTTGAGAATGAGAGGTCAAGCGTAGTCGAGAGGACTGACTAATCCTCCGATGAAGGTTAAACTTGTATCTAGAACACCAGATTTTGGTTCCTGAAGGAAGGATGTCTGGGCCGATCATATTCGTGTAGCAACAATTTAAAGTTTCCAAGTTGAAAGGAAATGAAGACTCAATCATATTACCCATCACTACCTCCTCACTGACGATTTCAAACTTCTCCACAGAGGTAGAAACCTCGTGGGCACCAAATTCTTTATCCACCTCAACATTCGTACAGGTGTAAGCAGACTCCATCATATTACTAAATCCTGAACCAATAGGAGCTTCATAGGATTGAATGCCTGAATCTTGGGCAAAGTCCATAGGTGTCTTATGGACACGAATAGTCATCAGTGACATAGCAGAAGACTGGTAATAGCTGATTTCCTTCCCTTCTATAATCCTCTTGTACACTCATGAGGGAACTTGAAGCGAGTAACTCCTTTTCCTACATGTGAACTTGGCAGATAACTCCTTGCAGCCCATGACAGTTGTGGTAGTAGCAACTTTACCAGGAGAGTTATTAGACACTACATCAGAAATAGGATGCTGGAAAATAACATCATTTAATTTGCCACTTTCAGATTTTCCACTAGGACCTCCAATGCATTCCATTGCATTAACCGAAACTGGTATGGATGAGTCCACTCTCAAAGTAGAATCCTCTTCTAAACGATTCTGAGAAGCTTCTCTTTTCCCTTTCTTAGGCTCACCCACTTCAAATGAAGCATCCAAATTTCTTTTCCCATTTGATTTTACCTTCATTAAATTTACAACCTTTTCCAATTCTCTCACCAGCTCACTGTTATGGGGGTCAAATGCAATAGCATGACTAAGGTCACAATGGGCATCTTGAAGCTTAAGCAGCTTCACGGAAGCTAAAGCTCTTCTATACCGAGCCTTGACATTGTTCTGATCAAATTCTAACACAAACGAACACAAGAACCTAGCCCTTTCATAATCACCCAATTTCAAAGACCATGCAGCAAGATTAAGATTAAAAGATAAAGTCAAGTTCTTGAACAAATCTTCATCACTCCCATAAAGAGGCGTACAAAAACATAAAAATTTAAGCGCTTTATCATAGCTCATCAACGCATGATTAAAATTTCCTTCCTTAAACCTAACATTTTCCTCATCTTTCAAATTTTTTGCAATAGGTAAGATATGCTCTGGCCCTTCCAAATTTGAGATAAAATTGATCATACCCTCATCATAATTATCATTAAGATGTGCAAACATAAGGACAGAATGAAGAGAATCAATTTCCATATTAGACATGCAAGTATCCAATTCACAAAACCCCAATCAAGCCAAACCCACAAAGCAACCAACACAACTGACCCAAATACAGAGATCCAAGAACAAGAGAAACAGGAACCTAACAAGAATACGAGAAAAAAAAAATCAAAGCTAGAAGATCACCGTAGTGTAGAATTGAGCCAATCAGACGAAGCACTTCAAATACCCAACACAGCAAGACACTAGAATTGAAAACCCACAAACCCAACAATTGAAAAGAATCAATTGAAGATCATCCCCACACTTGAAAATGGAAGTTAATCCCAAATTGCATGTGTGGGAAAACCGCAGGACGTGATGATCGGGGCGTGGATAAAAGCAATTAAGGCTCGCCGGCAACCGATTGCCGGTGAGCAGCAGATTGCAAAGTTCTGTAGCTTTGATGGGGGCTGGGGTTAGAGAGAGAAAGTAGAGAGGTGATCGAAATTGTTGTTGTAGTGGTATATATCCTCCGCTTTTAGGTGCTCCCCCCACCCCAAAACAACAACGACAAAATAAATAAAAAGGGGCAAGCTGCAAAGGAAACTTAAAGTTTTTATTTGGAAGCTTATCCAAACTTATGGTGTAGTACTCAATAATTCAAAACACTTTACACTCACAAAGAAGCAATGTACAAGGGGAAGAACACCAAACCAAAAAAGCAAAATCATCCAAAAATCTTCATAATTTCCAGACACGAGGCAAAAACAGAGTTAACCCCCAACATTTCCTCTACATGAATCTACTAAACAGAATTTTATACCAAGGGTTCAAAGAAAGTTCTATACACTTGCATTTCAATGATTATGTCCCTAATCAAGAGCACTAGGGATATTATTGATTGGCTGCTCCATACCGAGGGAAATGCTAAGCTTACACCTAGTGTAATATACACTAGTGTGTTCTGAGTTAATCTCTCTCCTCTACCCCACAGCCACAATACCCCCATGAAATCCAAAGGGGCCCACGGGAGAGGAGAGAGATAGACTCATAAACACAATTGTGTATATTATTGATTGGCTGCTCCATACTGAGGGAAATGCTAAGCTTACACCTAGTGTAATAACTACCCCACACCCACAATACCCCCATGAAATCCAAAGGGGCCCACGGGGGAGGAGAGAGATAGACTCATAAACACAATTGTGTATATAAAAATGGGTGTAAAGCAATCATGGTCCCATACTGAAGGATTGAGTACGTGCAAAAGAAGACGACAGCAACGGCAGCAGCAGCAACAGAGCAGGAAATAACTCCGCATTGGCAAGCCATAATTTGAGCAGCAGATTTTGGAGGACGAGATGTTTTCTGAAAACTGACCTAATCAACCAACATAGTCGTGGTTCTACTAGATCAGAAGAAAAAAAAAGTAACAGATCAGATATAATTAATCATCCTGAAGCTGGTAGGATTGTCTTGCACCATAATTCATAACCTTTCTTTGTAAGGGATCTCAAAACAGTAGATTTTTAAGTAGTTATTTTTTGGAAAATTCCAACGAACAGTGAGAGAGATGTTTCAGAGCTGATAAAACGTTGCAACTTGATATAACGATACTCATGGAAAATCTGCTAACCAGCATATTTTGTAAAGTCTAAATTTCATGCTTGCAGGTTGCAGCCACACATTGCACCAAACAAAAGTTTCTCATGATCATATGCAAAGAAGGGATTATAAAGAGGTTGGACAATAGCTGGTTCTATATTTTCTCCATCATTTCAATTTTCTCAAATTTCTGGAAAAAGACATCATGATTCAATTATTTATATTACAAAGATTACGCAAAAGATGTAGGTATTAAGCTCAAGATCCATTTTCAGCCACTAGAACAATCATTTTGGCACTGACACAGTTTCTCTTGACCTCTAAACGAACCTTAGGAATTGGCTCCTTCTTGAGTTTGCAGTGCCACTGGAGGCTGCTGCTGGACCTTGCTCCTGTTGACATGTGCTGTTTCACATCTGATGTTCTTGCATTGACGTGTAAATTCTGCCCATCCATTGGGAAAACCCTGAAGTAATTGGGAGTATGAGGTTACTTTAAAATGGGGGAAATACTAATCACATATAACTTGTAGTTAACTACTTGAGGTTCATCGAAGAGCAAAAAAAAAACTACTTGAGGTTCATCGATGTAAGAACATTATCATATCCCTATATAACCTAGCGCCCTTAAGAGTCTTCTTTACTAACTTTTCCTGAATTCAGGTTTCTCTATTTGATCAGTGAATGTACTCCTGGATATGTTTTTCACTCAAAATTCTCTTCCATTCAGCTTCGTATTCCCATTCCTAGAATCCATGGATCATTCTGACTCCTAAAAATTCATCAATAATCAAACAGTAACAATACAAAGTTCTAGGACAAGGAGTCCTCAGGGTGAAAAGCAAGTCTAACTAAAAAATCAAATCACCCCAGCCGCCTTGACCTAAAGAGAAGCCACGTACACCACATGATCCCAAACCAAACCAACAGGCTGGCCAACCCCAGTAAATACCCTCGTGTTCCTCTCCAACCAAAGGCACCAAAAGATGGCCAAACACAAGCAACGCCACAACTTGCCCTCCTTCCCCTCCCCCCCCCTTCCTCTCTTATGTACAAACTGCATCTTAATAAACTATCTAACTGTAGCAGGACAAGCAAACTGTTCACCACGATACATCTTACCCAACAGTGACCTGGCAACATCACACATCACAAACAAATGCACGCAATAACTACTAACAATTAACCAAAGCATTTCAGCAGGGATGAAGTCTGTTAATACCTTACCTGAAGTTGTCCTGAACCTCTCATCGTGTTCAATCTGTTAAGGTTTCTGCCCTTAAATGGTGATGAAGGTGATGAAATGGTGAATGTCCATGCCCCAAAGAATTTCTACCTGACAGTTTAATGACAGTAATCTCTACACCTTGGTAATAATAATAAAAAACAACCTTACTAATACAAGTAAGCAATCCTGCCTGACAAACTAGCTTCAATTATCATTTATCTCAAGGCATGACTAACAAGAAGCATGTGGAGTGACTAACAAGAAGCATGCTGTTCTCCCTTTCGAGTGATTAATCTCCAGTAAAAGCTAATTGATTGAGCAAGTTGAAAACTATCATATTTGTAGGCAGTACCAAGTTGGCACTCGCCAAAGACAATGAGCGGTTCATAAAATTAAAATCAATCTCAGCTCATTCATTTTTGTCACTGACCAGATTAACAATGGGAGTAAGAGCACAGGTACTAATAACTATGCTCAGCCTACAAACTTTGAACTAATGATAAATGTAAGATGTTGCTTAACAGCAGTATGATGTTGCTCAACAGCACCATAACATTTTATCAATATCCAGACTGCTACAGATAGAGGGCCACACACTCCTTCAGGGAATATTGTACCTGCGACAAGCAACTGCATAAGTGAGGCCAAGTGCAGACAAGTGGTTAGAAGTTCTTTAAGCAGCTGTACTAGAATGTCCCCCATAGCCATGAGTAGAGATCGATTTCAGTTTTTAAATACTTTGAATGAGGATATCTTTCTTCCCAGTCAATCTCAACCATGTTTCCTCAAATATACCTTACGTTGCTCCATCTTCAATTTCTCTACCTCCCCAGCTGCCACCAGAACAATTTTTGTACCCCCAGTGATCCCAGATATATATCATCATGACAATCAACTATAAAATGGCGAAACTGGGAGATATCACATTAAATTACCATTGGCTAATTTTGAACTTGTTCAAGATTCTTAACTTCCATCACATCAAGCTCCTGTGCACTCATTTCCTCCGTCGTCTGAAATCTCTCCATCGTCTGTTGCCGTTTCTGCATAAACCCTGTGATTCGAATAAAACAAAATATAAATACTACGTATGATACCATGAGCAATCACCGAAATCCAATGTTGGCATTGAAAAACAAACTGAAGTAAAGGCGATTCACCTTGATTTTTATTTAATCTTGATTGACAACTTGAATGATAACTTGGATTGAACCCATATGTTGAGTCTTCTTCAGAATCTTCGAAATCGAGATCCACCAACTCAGGATCTTCCGTCTCAAAATAATCATCCTCTTCTTCAAGGTTTGGTTCACGCGTGAGAATTCAGCAATTCACCATCTTTCTCGTCAATCAAAAGCTTATTTAGAAGAAATTTTGGGTGTTCTGGGCATTGCCAGCAGGATAAATGGGTGACCGATAGAAATTCTTGTACTTTCAAATTTTGAAATGCTTTTTTCATAGAGGCAGAAACCATTGTTCTCCTCCTTTATCAACTAACCATTTCATGCCTTCAGCGCATGAAGCCCGTTAGATAGCCAAAGCATGTGATCAAAAGAATTTTTGTGTACTAACAGATAATTATACATTTTAGTCCACAACAAAAAACATAAAATTGGCAAAATTCTCAGAGGTACTGGAATGCGAAGCAATTACGATAAAGTCACAGTTTAAGAGAAGCGAATTTTGCATTAATGACAATGAGACTGCTTCGTCCTTTAGTACAAACATGAAGGAAAGGCATATCACAAAATTTAGTATCTGTCTTCCACATGCTAAACCTAGGAAGAGCCTGCAATCAACATCCAGTCAAATAAAGAATATCATGTTGAATTACTGATGTGACCAAGTTCAACTCAACTAGCTTATCTACTTTCTTCAGCAGCTTTTCGAGGAGGTACTGTTCCGAAGACCTTGTCCCAAAGAGATGAGGTAATGCCAAAACCCTTATCCTGGATGCGAAAGTGATGATTCAAGTGATACCTCTGATGAAATAAGCAAACACAAAGTCATCAGACAATGGCATGGGCAAGATTGTTTTGCTTTGCCTAAAAAATACTCCCAAAATAAACATTGAGTAGCGTACTGTGAGAAAGCAAGTGTAAACACATAAATATATCAGCCAATTATGGTGGCATAAATTATGCTTTTCCAAGAAATCAAGCATATACTTCTTTATGTAAGTAGTCGCAAACTCACAACAAGCCCTCAATCATGTGCTTTTTGGTGTAGATTACACCCCCTCAAATAATTAATCTAGTTACAGCAAAAATTTCTAAGACACCACCAGCAGGTGCCAGCAATGCTTCCAGTAAGCAGCTGACTACCACATTGCCAGATTATATGGAAAAATCTACACACTCCAGGTCAGGGGCACAAACACCAATGGCTCCTTAGACCCATGAAAAGGAAAAAGTGCATGTCTCAACCCAACATTCTGTTTCACAAACAGCACAATCATTTAAGCAATAACTTAATTCCAGCTCAAAATAAAAAATCAGCTGGTATTTATTTCCTTGAATGATAGTAACAGCATTGAAGACCAACTTTATGAGATTAGAAGAATAATGAGCAGAAATAACCGTAAGAAAGAACTTGAGCTTCTTATAAGAGCTTTCTATCCTGTTTTATGAAATACTTCTAGTTCCAATGAAAAAGCCAGTTGTCAAACTCAGTAACTTGTTTGTTGCAGGATGTTATAAGAGCAAAACTTTTTACCTTCAGATTCTTTGGCATATCACTAGATGGTTGTCCATGATGTAAATAGTAATGGGTGACATCATACATCACATATCCCAGTAAACCACCTCCAAAGAGGGCAGGAGTAGTTGAAGGTGTCGCGAAAAACTTAACCAAATTCCAGAACTGAAAAAGAGGCCATGAATCAGAAACCCAAAAGAAAGAAGAAGAAAAAAGATAGCAAAATTTATACTGCTATAGTATATGCATATAAATCTATCATCAGTTTCAGTACACAAGCAACGGTGCTGGAAATAAAAGAATAATTTTTTTGGACTGTGATCGGCTTTATCAAATTGCTAAAAATATGAAGGAATCAGGATGATGGCGACCAAAGGATTCACATAAGAGAGTCAACGGGAGAGCTCGTAGAGCTGATAAATTTTTGTCAAACTATTGCCCATACAAAAAGCTATTCTATCTGGCTCTATTAAGTGTCCTACTCTTTTTGGTTACATAACCCACCATTTACCAGCATAAAAAGTATGACAATTAGTTTTCCTTCCACAAAAAAGTTCCCCTTTTGAAAAAGACATAAGTAGAGATAATGCACTCACCGGGATACACAAGATAGCTGTTGCTGCAGGAGGAAATACAAGGCGCAAGCCATCCATAGGGTGCTTGTGATGGCAACCATGGAGAAGATAATGGACTGTGTTTCCCCTAAAAGAAGGTGAATTGATAATAGTTTAGTCATTCCAACATTCCATGAGGAAAGATATCTATTTTCATTTGTCCACCATGAAGAATGCAAAGTAGTGGTAGAAGGACCACAAAACTAACCAGTAGCTCTTTGTTTTGATGTGGAAAAGGAAACGGTGCAAAACGTATTCAATCAGTGTCCATATAAAGATTCCAAATACCACCATTAGTGCCAAATCAGGAAGTGTATTGCCCATCCGTGCAGACATGGAGATGCACCAGCACACAACTGGAAGCCATATTGTAGGAATGGCCCACCAGACAGTGAGCGTTAAGAACTGTGTCAGGGGGATGAAAGTAAGAATTTAGATACGTTGTGAGTTTCCAAAGATTAAAATATATGAAATTTACATGAACCATGCACATGAATATAATGAGTTTGAATGTTCTAAAGAGATTATGAAGAATACCTCCCAAAAGTTACTTTCAAAGAAGCGAGGGCCTTCCTTGCTGACAATAGGTTGATGAACCCATTCCTGATAATATTCTCCAAGGTGACCAACCTGCAAAAAAAACAAAGTAAAATGAATAAAACACAAAACAACCAATACCCTTCCCATCAACTCAGGCAGAACTGTTGCAGAGAAGTAATTAGCCACAAGCATCTATCAAGGGTTCAAATCACAGTCAGCTCTTGCCTAATTTAAATATAGAATAATGATTGACATGTGTGAATAATGAATAGAAAGATGGAACTACAACACAATTTCCAGCTCATGTCAAGTTGAAAAAACCAGGCCGAAACCGTACCTGAAAGACAAGTGGTTTATTTAAATCCACTTTGAATCCCTGGGCAACCATCCTCACGGCTTGTGTAAAGCTAAACAAAATAGATAACAAACAGAAAAGGTAGTTAGCAAAATAAAACAAATGAGATAAAGCTACTCTTCGATGAGGATGATCTCCACCTGAAAGTATTTGTTGCTTCCAGGAAACAAAGCATGAATAAATGGAACGGAAAGGAAAGGAGGGGGGGGGGGGAAGCCCTACTATCAACTGTGTGCATCTCCTGTCATTTACTCTTTCTTGTTGGGAGGAAGAGGATATAAATACAAGATGCCCTAAAGTGATCATCATACCATTAGCAAATATCAGAATATGACTCCTAGAGACAAACATTAAATTGAACAGGTGCTAATTTATTAGTGATTCTTCCATATAATCTTCACGAGTTTCTGTATAATTAACAAATCCTCTGCACTTTGCCAACTTTTTTCCCTTTTTACAACCTAAATTACATGAACTCTTCTTTTCACCTAAAATACCAATGTTCGGTACTTCACACTCACACTTGTACTCTTCCTGTCAGCCAAACACATGTAACTCTATCGTAAATGGCCAAGTTCTAACACCAATAGACATGACCATGTTGAACACTTGTCATTGGTTCCCTGTCACTTAGTGTTTTCCAACAATTAGGCCATTCTATCTACTAATGAGTTATAAAGCATGCTACAATGAGAGATCTTCCATAAATGCAGAGTCACCAATTAGGCCATTCTACTATCACTCCCAAAAAAAAGGTAAACTTAAGGGAAATCATTAGATAAAGTGAGATAAACCAACAGCCGTCAAAGGTTCAACTATCAGCTGCCATCAGCACTTTGCCAATGACACTTCCATGTTCATGATGTGTACAACTATGAACAAACAAAGAGAACCAAAACTATGCATATGTAGTAAGTCAATGATTTGCAAATAAGAGACTTGTAAAATCAACAACTAAAGACTTGATTTTGAAGCTTTGACCCACTATCATAAGCCTAATGATTGCCATCTGGGTATAAAATTTCCCCATACAACTGAAAAAGAATTTGAAATTTGATTGTTTACTGTTTAGACTTTAGTGTTGCTAAGTCAATTGATAATCACCCCTTTGGTCCCACACCAATCCATACCCCAAAAAAGGTGCACAAAACAAAAGTGATGATAAGAACGTGCAAACCATAACGTTAAACTTTGACCATCAACTCCAACACAAAACGGTTCCGAAAACCTAGTCATTACTTGAAAATAAAAAATTATTTTATCTCCAATTTCCCCACAGTACTACGAATTATGAACTGTTTGGAATTCATTCAAATTCGAGCTCAACATTGAATTAGACCAGTTGTACTTGCAAGCTTCACCAAATTTACTTATTTTTGCGCCAAATTTGCCAAGATAACAAATTGAGAATTCAACTCGAGACACAATTGAACAATAACATATCAACATACAATAACACACAATGCGCTAGAATTAGCAACAACACACCAACACAAAGAAAACAGATCTATAATCAATTGAAATTCGACATGCATCGATGTACTAATGAGCAAAATAAGACTTTACAGAATATAAAAAAATATTGAACGGGAGAAATTAGAAAAATACGAACCTGAGAGAAAAATGGTGCTCGGATCTAAGCGAATTGAAAATTAGGGCACAAAATAATTTCCGAGCAGTTATCAATTTGTGCCTGTGCGTAGAATCTGATTGGATAGGAAGTGGAAGAAAAAAATGGAGGAGAGAGAAAATGAGAGGAGCAGTGGGGTGACAATGACAATCGGAGAAAGCCCTCTCTCTCTCTTCTCTCTCTCTTCTCTCTGTGTTTTGTTTTGTTTTCTCGTAAATGAATGGGAAGAGATGCTATGGAGATAGAAAGGGATGGGGAAAATCTTGGCCGTTAAATCTGATGATATATAATAATAAGATTCGAATCAGCCAGCTTATGAGATGTTGGATGGATGGATATTAACGGTAGCCAGCCTGGAACTTGAGTATCATGTGTTGCAACAAGTTTACATCTACAACTCATTGTTGTTCATTTTTCTTGTATATATACTCACTACTAATTAAAGCTAGGATAACTATTGAGGCAATCTTCTCACCTTTTAATTTGGAGGATCCCAAGTTCAAGGATTGGTGACGTCAACAATGGTTGGGCCTTGGCCTAGCTGGTTGGGCGTGATATTAACAGTGGTTGGGCCTTGGCCCAGCTGGTATGGGGTGGGGTGGGTTGGGAGTAGGGGGTCATTTGTACACCCAGCTCTGGTCTAATCCGAGATGGGGTGGGGTGGGTGGAGGCCGATCTTACCATCTTAGGCCTTATTTGGTTCAATCCTTTCAACTTACACAGAGAAGTTGTAATATCATGGAACTCTAACTTCCTATGTAAATCTCAAATCCATAGAAATATATTAGTTTGGTTCACAATATACACTTCCTTGGAAGTAGATACAAAATGGCCACTTAGCCCAATTCACATGCAATCAATAATAAATTTCAATGGGTAAAAAGGTAATATTGATTTAATTAACATGGGAAGTTGGACTTACCTATCCCCCTTAGGTAAGCAACTTCCCATGCTTCATTGGAAGTTCAAGTTCCATATAACTTCTACTTTCATATAAATAAGTGAACCAAACCATATAATTTGTTTTTTTTCCAAAGAAGTTGAAGTTCCTTTGTTGACTTACACCCAACCAAATATAGAGAGAGAGAATTGAGAACTCTTACTTACCGTTTGATTGAATTGATCTAATGGCTATAATTAAATGGGAAGAAAGAGAGAAACATAAACAGCACTCAACAGGGCTAATAGCGCGCTATACCACGCACGAAAAACACTGACATGTGACATCACGGGACATCATCCCCAATTCAGTCCAGTGGGTTTCTCTCGACCTCGCCCCGCTCTCTCTCTCTCCTCTACTCCTTCCCGACAAGGCGCATCGACATAAGATGAACTCAGGAAGTGGTGGAGACGGCGGTTGTCAGCAAACTCAAACATCGATGCCGAATTTTTTCGGCGAATTCAACATGGATTCGGTCGCGTTTAAGCTCGATTGAAGGTAGTAGATAAGGTGGGGGTAACTGGAAAGGTGGAGATGGTGGACAGCGAACATCGACGGTGGCTGGAGCTGGTGGGTGGCTGGAGCTGGTGGGTGGCTGTAGGAGAGAGATGAAGTGAGGAGAGAGAGGGATAGTGCGTGGAGTGGTCCGTGGAGTTTTTTTTTTTCTTTTTTTTCTGGATTATAAATAAACTAGTTCATCTTGGCCGTTGATTTCATAACAATATGGTTTAATGTCAGCCATTAATTAACTCCAAGTTAATCTTGTTATTAATAAAAGTTAATCATGTAATGTATAAAAGTTAACTCTATCATAGGTACAAGTTAACCCTGTCATGTATAAAAGTTAACCCTATCTTATATAAAAGTTAACCCAGCCCTCTCCTATATATATATATATATATATATATATATATATATATATATATATATATATATATATATATATATATATATATATTATATTATATATAGAGTAGGGATCTGGTGAGAAGGGAGCTTACGGTGAGATGGTGAGAAGAGATCCTAGCCGTCCAAACAAGCTGATCAACGACTCAGATTACGAGTGTCATTAATGGCATGGATTGTAATTTCGCGGAACTTTAATATGTCTGACTGTGTGGCCAAATTTTCTTTCTCCTTCCTCTCTCTTTCCATTCGACTTCTTATTGATGCCTGCCTGACTGCCTTATATTCTCTCTCCTCCATGCACTACAAGAAATGGTCACTTGTGCCACTATAATAACTGTGGCTATCATATGAAATTTCCATGGCAAAAGCACTTAGCCACGGGAATTTTCTCGTGACCTGCCGTGACCTATAAGGTCGTGGCAATCTATTTAGCCATGGTTAAAACACTCTTGTGGCTATAACGAGAAATCTAGCCACAGTTTTGTTACTGACATGTTAACATCTTGCCACTAAAGGAGTCGTGGAAACATTTCAATTAGCTACGAGAATTTTTGTGGCGGATTAATTTAATAGCTACAATTATACTAGTGGCTAATTAAACATGAAAAAAGAAATAAGAAAAACCTTAGACTTGTCATTAGTGAGTCTTGAACTTGAGACCTCTCAGAGTTTATAAGTGACTCAAACCATCTATGCTAAACTTTTTATATGATTAAAAGTATGGACATTATTATTTAGAATGCTATTACATGGAAAAAATATCGACATCCACAAAATTTCTCGTGGCAAACTAGTCAATTTCGTGGCAAAATTTGTAAATGGCCACAAAAAAAAAATAATTGGTGGCAATTTGGACACACAAGTATATTTCTGTGGCAATCTAGCTACGAAGTTATTCCACTCGTAACGATTTTTCCAATGTGGCCACAATTTAGTTTTTCCCGTGGAAAAACAAGCATTAAATTATTTTGCCCGTGGCATTTTTCTTGGAAATGGCCATGAAATAATTTTCCGTGGCAATTTCAAAAAATTCAAAAATGTTGGCCACAAAATTTGACCTCCCGTGGTGAAATTCGTGGCCCAAGTGACTAATTATTGTAGTGATGGGAAACAAAGCTTTCTTCCTTATCCATTGCGCTAGTGACCGAATGATTCTTCTTCCCCACAGAGGTTAGTGACGGTGTTTCGATTTTTCATTCATTTCGTTGATTTTGTATGCTCTCATATGTTGCTTGTGAATTTAGGGTTTTGTTTTGAGTTTTAATTGTGAATCTATGGGAGATCTCAAAAATGAATTATCTATTTCACTCGTTGTCTCAAATTTTGAGTTGATTCATGGAATTAGGGTTCATCTTGTCTTTGTTGTTTTTCCACTTTAATTTCTTAATAGCGTCACATAGATTTACAAATGGCTAGAATTTCGTCTCTTCTAATTTTAAGTTGGTTGATTTCTATATGGCTTATTTGTTGATGAGCTCTTTGCAAATGACTACAACAAGAATTGGTCTTGCCTGATGCAAGATACACCCCCTCCTCCAATACAATCTGCTATGTACACAGAAACAGAAAATTCTGATGCTAAATACACAGTAAGACTGAAGAGTAAAAGAAAAACTTAGGGTCAATTGTATGAGAATTTAGGATCACTTTAAGAGATATTAAGATGACCTTTTAAAGTAACCCTTTGTTTTTCATGTATTCTGCAAGGGATAATCGATCTTTCTAATGTATGACATGCTCAACTAATAATGCAATATACCCCCCCCCCCCCTTGTTGCTCAACATATAGTAATTCAACTAGTGACCTAGTGTACTCTGTAAGTGATGCTGGGCAGTCCTACAAGTGACCCCTCGCTCTTGTTAAAGTGAATGGGCATTATAAGCTTCTTTGAAATTTTATAGTTCATGAAAAGAAAAGGTTTGTGTCTGTCTAATTAAGGAAGATTGTGGTAAAAAAATTTGTGAGTCAACTTATATATGCCTAATGTTTAACTTTTATTTGAATTGTTGGGAAGCTGATCATGCAGATGCAAAGGACTGGGATGTAGTCTTCCTTTCTCTTATTTTGCATGATGTTTTGTCTTGATGCATTTTTTCTCTGCTTTCATAAATCGGGAGTAAAAAGAAAAAAGATGCTGGAAGAGGAGAAGAGAATCATAATGTGATTCGTGATAGGTCACAAGTGAATGATCACCAATGTAAATGATCGCACATGTATTTTGTATCTTTATTCAGTTAACCATTTCATGGATATTAATATGTTAATATTTCTTCTTTACGACTTGTAAATTCCTTGACTTAAGTCATTGTGACTCTCCGGGTGATTGGTTTTGTCGTGTCTTAAGGGGATTTTTCACACCAAAGCTACTGCAAGCTAGCAGGCTAGTTATTTATTGTTGATGGATACTCGTACGAGTAACACAAGATATTGAGTTGGTTTTAAGTTGTAACTTGAATTTCTTCGTACCATGGTGTTGAATTTGTTGGTTGATTGTAGTGGTGTTGGTGACTTGACGGGAATATATATAGGATGCAAAGGACAATACAAGAATACAATTGTGAGAAACAAGTCCCTATTGATATTGATATGAAAGCCTATTAGCTCAATTGGTAGAGCAATGTGCTTTGCACATATGAATGTAGGTTCGAATCCTACATAGCCTATTAGCTCAAGTTAGGTCACTTTATGATTAACTTATGGTGACTTACTAACTATCTTGAGATGCACAATGTTTGGGTACGTAATTTACAACTAAATGCCTGTGTATATACCCCAGAAACAATAGTTTGGTTACTTTTGATGTTGCTATGATTGGCCAAAAATAAGGGTCACTTTATGTTATGAAATGGGTAACTTCATAGAATGCAGGAGGTCATTTGGCATCATCTGTTGGTACTCCGCTGGAGCAGCAACAAAACATTTGACAACAGCAACATAAACAAGCAGCTCACAACTGAAAAGAACCATTCAGTTTGCTTTCTTTCACAAACTCAGCTAAAAATAATCAAAGAAAGCAGGTACATGTTGTTCTTTAAAAGACATGGTATACGAAGATGAACATTGCTCATAGTCCACGTTCTCTTGTTCTTTCCTTTCTAGCTTTACTATCAGCTTCCAACTTAGTTTGCAGCACTCTCCAATTGACCCTCTATGAGGATGCTTTTCTTCACTTTTAAAACATGAGATACAATGCATTTTCTCTCTGTGCCCAGAACTTAGAGTTGCATGAATGTTCTAGGTAACGACATTGTCATCAAACATTTGTTTATGTGGTGATTACTTGTGAGATATCTGGGATAATTGTGACACAATATAAGGTCACTTGTATGAGAATATAGGGTCATTGTAAGAGTATTTGGGGTCACTTTTGCTATTACTCTTAAATTTAAGTTTTTTATTGTTAGTAGCATTGAAATGTAACCTATTAGCTCAATTGGTAGAGCACCGTGCAATTGCGCAAGAGGATGTAGGTTCGAATCCTACATAGGCTATGACCTTATATATTTGACTATTTGAAATTAACTTATTTTCGGATTACTATTTGATTAGCTTATGGTACTTAGGTCAGTCTGTGTTTTGAATGGGTCAGCTTTGGTCGTACAAGAGGTCATTTTTTTTCCTTTGTTAGTCGGTACAAGGGGTCACTTTTGCTTGTATATGGGGTCACTTTCGCTTGTACAAGGGGTCACTTTTAGTTATCAATAAGTAAATGAAAGTGTAACCTGAGGCTAGTACTCTTAAAATTAATTATGATGCGCGGTGTTTGACGGGGAGTCTATAGGATTGTGGGTGGTTATCAGAGATGGTGAAGGGAAGCTTGTGGATGTGGAAGCCAAGCGGATCAAGGTCCGCGGTCCGCAAAACTGTCCGAAGGCGGACAACTGGTTGTTTTGGTTTACTAGTGGTTCAAAGGCTTGGTCACAGGAAAATGACCATCTGGTGCAATGTGCTTTGCACAGTGAATGTAGCTCAATTGGTAGAGTAATACTGTGTGCAGGGTTAGGTAGTGATCTGCAATAAGAATTAGGGGTCACTTTGAAATTAGAGAGGAGTCACTTATAAGACTTTGGAGGGTCACTTATAGGATCATGAAAGGCAATGTAGGTAAACTGCAATAAAATAGTGAAGAACCATGTTAAAATCAACAAAAAAAAAAAAGATTAAAATGTAAAAAAAATTGAGGGGGTCAATTTAGAAAGGGAGAGGGGTCACTTGTAACACTTTCCAAGGTCACTTTTAGCATACATGCCACTTCTGTCAAGGTATAATGACCCAGTATAATAAGAAGTCTATGTGGGACTTGAACCCACATCTTTTGTGCATTGCACAATGCTCTACCATTGAGCTAATAGACTAAAGATGACAATTAATTGTCTGTAGCATTCACAAATACTCCTAACATTCTTTCAAAGGCATTCCTTTTATTATTAAATAGTCTTCAGGCACAATTTAAATGAAGGGACAAAATGCAGATGTTCTGATTTCTAGTGACTTATTCATACACCTAAGTTTGAATTACCTGCATGAATCATACTCACTAATAACCAGTAGTCCAAACATTCAGTAGAAAAAGGTAGATAAATTAAAAATAAAAAGAAGATACAATAGGATTGAGAGGTCACTTTGAAAGGAGCCGGAGGTCACTTTTAAGACTATATTGGGTCACTTATAGAACTTGTCTTTGGTAATGGTACAGTATCAGTATGATAAAGTAAAACAAGCATATGTTGCCATGGTTATAAAATCATATCAGCAAATGAAAGCAACCATTGAAGGATAACTGGCTAACCAAGATAAACTAGAAGCAAGTATATGTTGTCGTAGGAATATTATATTAGCAAATGAAAGCAAAGATAGATGAAATCACATTTAGGTCCAATGCATTACATTTTATATACTCAGAAAATTGCCAAGTTAAAATAATACTTAACAAACAGCATCACGATAACATAGGATTATCAGAAATGATTACCAACAGGTTGCTGATGCAATCTACCATTAAAGTGATTGCCTAGTCTGCTTCCAGTAGAGTTTCTCATTGCAGAATAACAACAGAAGCATGAGTTGGACCATTTTGCGAAACAGGGTTCACGACGACGTGAATCTATGATAGATGAACCTCCATAGATTGGATTCCTATTGAAAATACATTGTTAAGCAAACGGTTTCGCAAGTACACTCTTCAGATAGTGGAACATAGTGATTTCAGTTCAATCTTAGTTGTACACATATACTTACTCGAGGGAAAAGCTTCTCAGCAATTGGAAATTCATATTTATCAGTGCCTATATAAGGCATATTCAGATCAAGAACAAGCATTATGCTAAGGAGTTATGGCAATGCCCTCCACCTTTGCCACATAAAGGGTCACTTTTTAGCTAAATAGGGGTCATTTTTTAGTTGAATACGAGTCACTTTCTAGAGGAATCAGGAGCATAAAACGTGGACAAAGCCAATAAGTATTTCTAACTTCAACCTTTAACATTTACAGAAGCCCAATAAAAAGGGGAAGGGAAGACAAGAAAAGAGCACCACGTATAGAAACCTACATATTCATGATGATTAATTTCTCGACTATTCTGAAAGAATCAGACCTTTCGCCCCATGCATAACCCAGAAAAACAATGTAACAATAGAAGCAACAGAAACTAATACCCAATTAAGAAAATAAAGACGAAACAGAAGGGGAAGGGAGGGAAATTCAGATATCAAAAATCCAAATACTCATTGTCTGCCTTCCTATATTCAAATCAAGGCAAATTCAGATACCAGAAATCAATATTTTGGCTCTCGAAGTGCATAAGTGTATGTTACTTCTTCTGGTTACGCTTGGAAACCTTCTCTCAAATCTACTGTAGCACTAACATAATTCCATTGATTTCGCTGCAACTAAGCAGAAAAAAAAAAATCAAAATATCGCAGAAGTGATCAAAAGACAAATTCGAACAAAAACTAGCTCGAAAATCAATCGCAAAACAGAAGATGTCCATTGTCTCCATCTAAGTGAAGCAAAATAGACTGTGAATGCTTGGTTGATAAAATGACAAAAAAATTGCAGATATGGGCTTCTAGGAACCTCTCATATGCAGGAAGGGCTCAACTTATTAATTCTGTATTATTCTCTATACATGTGTACTGGTCTAGCATCTTCATAATGCCTGCAGGGGTACTTAAAAGTGTAGAGCAAAAGTGCAGATTTTTCTTGTGGGGCTCCACTGATCAGAAACATAAGACTAGCTTAGTGGCATGGGATGTGGTATGCAGACGTAGGAAAAATAGGGGCATAAACATAAAGAATTGCAAATGGTTTAATATAGCTTTAAATGGGAAGCATATTTGGGATTTAGCCACAAAAAAAGACACCTTGTGGGTAAAATGGATAAATGGGGTTTATTTGAAGGGAGCCAATTTCTGGAATTATGCACCTGTACGGGGAACCAATTGGTACTGGAATAAGCTCAACAAAATCAAGAGCTATTTCCAGGATCAATATACAATGAGAGGGGTCTGGAAGGGAGCTCCTGATGGTTGTTATTCTGCTGCAAGAGGATATAGTGTTCTAACAGGGGTTATGCCAAAGTATAGACATGCTAACCTGATTTGGGGAAGGATAACCATGCCAAGACAAAGCTTCTGCTTATGGCTAGCACAACAGGGGAGACTGCTAACAAAGGACAGGATGCAGAAAATGGGGTTCCTGAATGGTGATGCTGTCTGCAACCTGTGCAAAGTAAAGCCAGAAGACCATAACCACCTCTTCTTCAGCTGCAGTGTGTCAACAGGGGTTCTGGATCAACTGAGAGGTTGGTTACAGATATCAGCAAGAGCAAACACAATCCAGGGCATGCTTAACTGGATAAGTAGGCAGAAGTGCTCAAGTTTCAGAAAAGAAGTGTATGCAGCAGGACTTGCCGCAGCTGTGTACTGGATATGGAGAAGCAGAAATATTCAACATTTTGAGGGAAGCAGTCTGTCTGTGATGCAGACCATGCAGCAGATCCAGCAGACAGTCAGAATCAGAATACAGCAATGCAGCAGGATGAGGAAGATCAACAGCAAGGATAAAAGATGGATAGAAAGAGTATAACTGTTCTCTGCACTAACTCTGTGTAGGTTTATGTGTGTGGAAATGTTTTAAGTTTTCTGTAGAAATTGTAACAGATTATTGTTTTGTTTTTTGGTATTTGCTGTAAGTCAGGAATGTCTGTATTTTTTGTACCAGCTAGGATGAGCCACTGGATGCAGTGTGTGGCTCCAGGTATGGTCTAGGGTTGTATGGTTGTAAAGGGATGCAGAAAAAAGGAACCCTACCTAGTAGGTGGCCTTGGATGTACATTGCCTATGGGTTGTAATCTTGCTACATTGCAGCTAGTAATAATACAATTTCTGACTTGCACCAAAAAAAAACAAAAAAAAAAAAACAGAAGATGTCAACTAATAACATCAAAACGGACTAAGATGAGTAGAAATTCAACAACAAAACAGAAGAGATGAGTAGAAATTTGAAGAAAATCTAGCAATCGAATATAGACAACGAAAAAAACTCTAGAATTCTACATGGACAACGTTAAAACCCTAGAAATCGAATTTGGACAAAAATTAAACACAAGAAATCGAAGAAAGTAGAAAATTCGATCAAAACATACCTAGAAATCGAAAATCTAAACAAAATCACAGCAGTTGAAAAGCTCAAACTTTATCCTTCAAGATCGATCTCTCACGTGGAGCTCCTATTCTCCCTCTCGCGTAGTCTCTCTCTTCTGTTCTCTCTCTGCGCTTGAAAAGGAGGGAGAAGGTCAATCGTATAAAATCACGACTTTTATTAGAAGCAAATCTTCAGTTTTTATTACAATTTTGCCATAGCGCGATTTAATTCTCGGATATAATCTCTTCCATTCGATTAGAGCGATCAAGGGATGAGATCCCTTCTCACCATCTCATTGTAGCTGGCCATATCACTTGAACTCTCTCTCTCTCTCTCTCTCTCTATATATATATATATATATATATATATATTTATACACAAACTAATAAGAGCCCTTAGATCAGTCTGAACTGACGATCATGATAAATCATAAATTCATTAAAAAAAAAATTACACCTTCATTGATATAAAATTACAGCTTCATTAACAAAAAATTACAAATTCATTAAAATCAAACCACAGCTTCATTAACACAAAATTACAACTTCATTTACATAAAATTACAAATTCATTAAAATCAAACCACAGCTTCATTACCATAAAATTACAAATTCATTGTAATATAACCGTAGCTTCATCAAAAAAAAAATTCAAGTTTTGCAAATTCATTGTATTAGTATTGCAGATTTATTATTTAATAATTGTAAATTCATATATAGTTTTATCAACTTTTTAATGAATTTAGATTATAATTTGATGAATTTTAGAATTAACAACCCCCTCCCTCACTCTCTCTCCTCCCCTCCCCAACTACCGCAGCCGCTAATCCACCACCACCATTGCCGCTAATCCACTATCACCACCGCTAGAATCATCACCAATGGACAGATCAATTTAAGCAAAAAGTAAACAAACAATCTCGCTGACGACGTTCGAAGGTCGTCGACCATGGTTCCATGGACGGAGACCACGTACCGGAGGTCAGAGACCCCCGATCTATGGTCGCCGGCCATGGAATGGTGGGCGGCGGCTTTAGATTAGAACATAGGAGAGAGAAAACGACCAGGATCTTGAGAGCGCCGGAGTAAATTAAAGTGAGAGAAGAGAGAAACCGCCGTGGAGAGCAAAAACCGCTGGGAAGAGAAAGGAAACCGCCGGAGAGGAGAGAGCGAAACCACCAGGAGGAGAGAGAAACCACCGGGAGGAGAGAGAGATGCCGGGAGGGGAAGAGAGAGAGAGAGAGAGAGAGAGAGAGAGAGAGAGAGAGAGAGAGAGAGAGAGAGAGAGAGATGCAGGGAGGGGAGGAGAGAGAGACACCGGGAGGGGAAGAGAGAGAGAGACGCCGGGAGAGGAGGAGAGAGGTACCGCAGGGAGAGGAGGAGAGAGGTACCGTAGGGAGGGGAGGAGAGAGAAATGACAGGGAGTCGGGGGTGAAGTTATGAGAGAGAGAGAGAGAGAGAGAGAGAGAGAGAGAGAGAGAGAGAGAGAGAGAGGGGAGGCTAATGGATGGGAAATGAGAAAAATTGATATATATACCCTAGGGTTTATGACGCGCAAATTTACAAAACTGTCCCTGGAGGTTTAAAAAATTCTGCCCGGTCCTTAATTTTTAACAACAAATTTGGGCCATTGATCTTGATATCTGATGGCTAGGATTTGGTTTGTACGGTTTGTATTTTAAGAGGGGTTTGTATATATATATATATATATATATATATATATATATATATATATATATATATATATATATATATATATATATATATATATATATCGCCAAAAACTTAAATGCGGCGCCCTCAACGTGTGGTCGCGTGTAGTGACGTCAGCTTTTCTTTTTCAGCCCAAACTTTTCAAGCTCTCCTCTCTCTCTCTCTCTCTTTCTTCTCCAGCCCACGTTGTTCTTCTCTCAGAGCTTGATTCTCCAGCTTCATTATCCCAATCTCAATTTATATATATATATATATATATATATATATATATATATATATATATATATATATATATATATATATATATATATATATATATATATATATATATATATATATATATATATATATATATATATATATATATAGCCAAAAACTTAAATGCGGCGCCCTCAATGTGCGATCGCGTGTAGTGACGTCAGCTTTTCTTTTTCAGCCCAAACTTTTCAAGCTCTCCTCTCTCTCTCTCTCTCTTTCTTCTCCAGCCCACGTTGTTCTTCTCTCAGAGCTTGATTCTCCAGCTTCATTATCCCAATATCAAGTTAGGTAAATTCAATTTTGTCACTCTAGCATCTCTCCATTGAAACAGAATTTTATTATTTCGATTTTCTCCATTGATACTTATTTTAGATTGCGAAAATCATATTTTAGGGCTAGATTTGGAGCTTCCTATGTCCAATTTATATTGTGATTTGGTTGATTCTGAGCTTCCTATGGCCAATGAAGGTTAGTGCTCTCCAGTTTAATTTCTATTTGATGTTAGTAATACTTGTTTTCCATTGTTTATTTTCAATTTGATGTCAATTTAATGTGTTTGATTCTGTAGCGTTTATGCAACTATTCATATACATATATATATGAGTTGTGCAGTATTTTTATAGGTGATAGTTGTGGTTGATAATTGAATTGTGAAATATGTTATTCATGTTCCAATGTGCAGTTTATGCAAGTTTTTATTAAAATGTGATACGTGATAGGATAAAAGTGATATAGGGATGCAATAAAGTAATACAAGGATGTATATAATGAAATTGATACGTTAGAGGCTTTATGCAATTTTGTACAATCTATTTGTGATTTTTGCAGTAGTCTTAATATTATACCACTGGTTGATAATTGAATTGTGAAAGTTGTTATTATTAATGTGCCAATGTATAGTTTTATGCAAGCTATTATTAAAATGTGATACCTTATAGGCTAAAAGTGATACATGGATGTAATAAAGTAATATTTGTCTGTATATAGTTTTGATTATTGTGTCAGGATGCAATTCATGCAAGTAAAAGGTTTTTTGATATCTCAGGTAATGTAATTCTACTATTGTAGATAAAAGCGATACTGAGATAGACAACGAATCAGATTCTGATGTAATTGGATCATTTTTTGGGTTTAATGAAAGCTACTGTTGATGATATATATAGTCGTTGTTGTTGTTTCGATTAATGAAATTGTTTAATCTGATAGAGCTTGTTCGTAGCATTCACATCAGCAGCCTAGAGCTTGTTCGGAACATTTACATCAGCAGCCTAGGGTAACTAGTTCTACTATTAGCATCCTATGATTTTGGATTCCACACGCCCAGTTATAAAAGGCAGAATCAAGATGATCAAATGTCATTTTGATGGTAAAAAAAGCAAACAAGGCAAAGAAGACTGTTCTAAAGACCAAGGATCAATGATCAAGTGCAGCTGCAGTGAGAGAGTTTGGTTCTAAGTCTTCCGCTGTAACCATTTTTTGAGATACATTTTGTCATTAGAATTGATACCATGTTTCGATACTGAGTTGATATAAAGGTTTTGTAAACCTGATACTTCAGTGTAAAATCTTGATACACAGTGGTAAAAACTGATACCAATATCATTTACTAAATTTGTTTAATTTGTTAACACATGAATATTATAAGTTGTTGAATGTTATCAATGGATTCTTTGGCTATTATATTCTCTGTATTGGCAGTATCAGTTATAAGATCAGTTGTATTAGTTTAATATTTGTGGTATTGGTTTACTATATGTGGTATCATTTTTAATATCTATGGTCTTAGTTTTTGAATATGTATATCAATTTTAATATTTGTTTTTAGTTTAAATATCTGTGGTATTAGTTTTAATATATGTGGTATCCGTTTTAATATCTATAGTATCAGATTTGATATCTCTGGTATCAGGTTTAATACTTGTGGTATCAGTAAAAATAGTTTGTGGTATCTACTTGTATTAGTTTTTTAATGTGTGCTATTAGTGATACTTCTGTTCCAGTGAGCAATGGAAGCAGTTGAGTTTCCTTATGAATATATAAAACCGTATCAAGTCAGAAATACGGCAGAGTTTCCTTTGAATTTGGGCATCCCAAGTTATCGACTTTTCAAAAACCTGCTCAAATAGAAAATTACTACCAACCAACTCTAGTCACAGTCATTGGCACATCCACGAATACCAACCAAAGCTTCATTGCCACATCCACGAATACCATCTTTAAAACACAACAAAAGCATACATGAAATGCAATCTATGATACCAAGTCAGCCAAACTTGATACTAAACTAAAACACATCTAGTAATATACTAAACATTCATTTACAACTTTAGTTCCATAAATATTTCATTCCCCTTTTGTCTCTACCATTTCATCTTTCTTTCCCTTTTTCTTGGCCTCAACAACTTGCTTGTTTTCTTCTTTCTCCTTCTTCTTCTCTTCTGCCTTGTTCTTTTCCTCAACTTCCTTCTTATGCTCTTCGGCAGTCATGTTGATTATTGTAGGCTTAGCGTCCTTGAAATCCCTCACTTTTTTGTTTTTTGGGAGGTGTCTTTTTCGGAGGATTACAGTTTGCCAGAATCTTTCTAATCCGGGGTTGTAATTTCTTTTCAGGAGTTGAAGAACTCGGTTGAGTTTCTGGAATCAAGTAAACAGAACTCAAGTCATACCACAAGTAGTGAATACTGATACTATGCATCAGAAATCTAATACTACTGAAATTTGTTAGAAGCTACAATCAAGTCCTCAAGCGCTCTCTAATGGTAAAGTGACAAACATTCAACCAGTTATGAGTTCTTCCAAACTCTGAAACTTCACATTTTGATAAAAACCAACCAAAAGACAACATCATCTTACAAAACTATGCACTATCATAACTCATACCAGAAACATAATAACTGATACTACACTTTTAAAAATCAATACTAGACATGGAAACTAATACAACATATTGCCTGAGACATTGACATTAATAGATGATCACTGGCAACAACAAAAAGCATGAGAGTTTGATAAAAATCAACCAAAAGACAAACATCATCTTACAAAACTGTGCACTATCATAACTCATACCAGAAACAAAATAACTTATACCACACTTATAAAAACCAATACTAGATATGAAAACTAATATAACATACACGAAAACTCATAGTACACAAACAAAGCAAGCACTTACTTATAAAATGCAAATTATGGTTAACATAAGTAACAAACATCAATACCAGAACTCAAATAAGTGAAAATAAGTTAAAATGATACTTGTAAGCTAAAACCTAGATAATGATACTTGTAAGCTAAAACCTAGATATTGATACTACTAAACTAGATCTATCTAAAACCATGACACTAGTACCTTACAATTTTCGAAAGAAAAAAAAGTGAATGCAAGTAAAATTGATGGAAGTTTAAGTAACAAAATAGTGATACATTCTGTTGTTGATTGTATTGTACGTAAGCAGCTTCCTCGCGACGTGCTTTTCCTTCACCATTATTGCTAAACAAGCCAACTCAAAAAATAGGTGAAATCTAGATCAAAAATTGAATTTTCGTGGAAATTTAAACACGAATTTTGAGTTTGAAATCGATTTTGCGTTTCTAAGTAGCTAATTTTGCGAATTTGAGCAATGAAATTGCCTGAAAAATCGTGATTTTGAGGAGAGAGAGTGAGAGCGAGCATCGGTCTGAGGAGAGAGAGTGAGAGAGAAGCATGTGTTTGTTAACCTTTTGAGGAGAGAGAGAGGACATTAAATTTGTCCGCTTTTTTTTTGTTTGGGCTGGGTGTAATGATTTGGACGCGGGTTTGAGGTTGTTTTAGTTTGGACGTGGGCCTGACTTTTAGCCTTTTAGTGTACATAAGGCCTCAAGGTGAGGCGGCCTCACACAAGACGAATTTATATATATATATATATGTGTGTGTGTGTGTGTGTGTGTGTGTTACATGTGTCACGTTATTATTGGCTATCATATAAGTTGAGAAGAACGGAGAAGGTTTTATTTCACCTGTCTTTCTATCATTCAGAAGAAAGGAATATATGGGTGTGTTATTCCACTTATTTCAACTTACCTAGTCATATCAAATTATTGGCTACCACTTAACGAGTCGATTAGATCATTTAAGGCCACTTATGAGCCTGAACAGATCAATGCATGTCAGTTATGCGGCCGATAAGATCAAAGCAATGCAAGTGATCACTTACCCAACATATTAGGTAAGTGAATGTCACTTAACCGAGCAGATCAGATCAATGGTGGCCACTTAACTGGTCAAATTAGATTAGTGAATGTTACTTACTATCTGCTTAGATATGATCAATAAATGCCAATTATCTTATCAAATCCGTTCAAATCGGTGAAAAATAACACTCATATCAAGTGCTAAAGTGCTTTCAAAGTTTTGTTATGGTAAAAGGAAAATTCTTTTGCAATGACACCCACAATTTACAATATTTACCCTTTTTATATTAAAGAACGTACTTTTTCAATATTTTCACTCCCAAAAAAATTCTACGATTACACATTGCCTTCAATAAGGCTCTTGTCTTCGCATGGTAAAGGATCACCGGTTGTACGCATTCTTAATTCGGTGGAAAACTACCATCTACATACAAGTTCTTTTGACCTTTATTTGATTCAATGTGAGACAACCATTTACAACTTCAAATAAATAAATAGTGCAAATTGATTAACTTGTAGTCTTTTTAGTTTAGTCATATAACATATTTCAAAGGCAAAGTGTAGTAAATCTTTTTGGCTTATAGGAAATGGACTAGAGTGAAGTTGTTGGGGATTTTTCACCCCACTACCGCAGCGAAAGCACAACAATTAAATAACACAAGATAATAAATAATGGACACACAGTTTTTAACGTAGAAAGCCCCTCAATGGGTAAAAATCATTGACCATTCACTAGTAATCATCATCAAAGAGAGTTACAATCGTACGAATACAAACATCTCAATCTCTTCTAACTAGCACAATTGCCCACACTCCCAACACTCAAATCTTTGATGGCCTCTCACCGCTTCAACTCATATTCACCTTCAACCTAAATTTTGTGGAAAAAGTTAGAAACTCTCCATATATGTTTTATTATAGTTAGAAGCCCTCCACATAACATTTCATGTCAAAGTTACAAAACCCTCCTCCATCTACAACAAAGAACTCCCTCGATCACTTGGGGCTGAGCCAACCTTACCACTTATTTTTGCATGCAGGGCTCTACAAGACTCCCAAATCTATCATAACTAGAAAATTTAACATAACTCAACTGCTTGAAAAATTATTCGCCGCAAAGGAGCAAAATTCGTCGCGAATTAACCTCACCGGCGGGGCTAGCAACGAATACAAACCCTGAGGCCAAGAATGTGCCGAAATCAATTTATGCGTTCAATTTATGAGCTTGTTAGCATCGTAGTGAAGGTCTAGCATTCTAAGGAGGAGAGAGAGAGAGAAAGGAGTGCAAATAAAGTAAAGACCCATATATCTCAACCATTTGTGAAGAGAGAAAATAGAGTTGTAGTACTCAAGTCAAGGCAACCAAATAGATCAAAGCTCTAGAGAGGAGTTTTGTCCGTTACTCATGAGAAACAAAATCTGAAACCATGGTTGGATAAGGGTATCAAAAGCAGGGATGTAGTTAAGTTAACCACTAGAAATGGAGTGAAATTCGACCTCTGTCTAACCAAACATCCAAACAGGCTTTACATAGCTAATATCTATATAATATTTGAAATTCTGATTCTGCCCCAGGATGTATGTACATGTAAATCAAGAGTAAGTTGTATGTTAGTGCATTGACAGAGGTTTACCTCCTATTTATAATATTTGTTTTCTGCAAGACTGAAGATGTAAAACAATATGCAGTTTCTATTGCAACTTGTTCATAGCCTTATAATATGGTTCAGGCTCGTGATTCATTTCTAATTTATTAACCACATAAACTTGCAAACAGCATAACCATCAACAACTAGTAAACTAGGTACAGCTCTAGAAGGCAATATCAACAGCACTCCAGACGTTGGAGAATGTTTGCAAAAGCAAAAAAGATACTAGCAGTCATCACCCACTTAAACTTCACATACACTGTCATGACAATATCAAAACAAGAGGTAAAGATCCAAATGCCTGCCAGCACTTTGATCTTACTGAAATTCAAAAACATCTTAATCCCAATATTTTCCTGGTGGATATGGAAAAATTGTGATCTCGCATGCACGTGACACCCTACGCACTCTGTTAGTTCTCGATAGATATCTGACATAGTAACGAACACATAATCCTTTTCAGATAGCATCAATTCTATTTTTTCCAAGTTAGTAGAATTCGGAAGAAAGTATTCCATAAAGCGCTCCACATTTTGCATCCATTTCATCATGTCACAACTATGCACCTTAGGTTGTTTATCATCTCTCGTCACGTTGTCTTCGATGAGACCTCCTTCCCTTTCCCCAGTGTCTCTACACCGTCCCCCGCCTCCTATGACTTCCTCGATGACAACAATGACCCCTCTCTCTCACCTCCTCCTCGGCGACCCGCCGACCCCAACCCATGCCCTAACCCAACCCAACATAACCCAACATAACCCAACCCAACATAACCTAACCCAACCCAACCCTGTGTATGTGTGTGTGGTGGCAGGTGGGTGTGTCTGGGGTGTATTGTAAATTTGTAATAGTTTCTGTGTTTCATGTTCCGTTTCGATGGGGTGAAAACAGTTTTATAAACCACCCTAAATTATTAGCCAAAAGCGCATGTCAATTATCATATCCGAATATCTCAAAATGGGTATAGATGCATTATTTAGCTAAATCATCCAATATATTGGGGAATATTAGCAAAATGATCCAATCGGTCCATATAGCAGAAATATGAGCCAAAAACAGAGACTGCAAGCAACACCATGATCCAACCTGCTATATATCAAAAAGACACGGAAAGAACTTGGTCTTGTAAAAGATTGAGGGCACAAGCACGATTATATATGTTAATAATCTTAAGTCAAATTGATATTATTACACAAAATCTTATACAACTGGGATACTTTGCTCATATCTAAAGAAATTGTCAGGATCAACTTCAACCTTGGTAGATAACAACCTTGGCAGATTCCCCTTGAAATAAGCATCTGCAAAGCTTGTGTTGCCATTCAAATTGGAGCCGATATCAAGATCTCTATAGTTCAAGAAATGCTCCCTAGGGTCCTTAGATACATAAGGAGTCATGGTATTGTAGAGCTCCTTATACTTATTTAAGGTAGAGTTAGCAACTTTCTCATCATCTACAAACCATAACGCGAGGTATTGAATTTTGAAAAGGTTCCCGGCTCTATGAGGAAATGGAGTTTCATTTTCATGAACATTATCCATCATTCCTCCATAAGGATTGAATTGCAGGAACAAAGTTTCCAACTCTAGTATCTTCTTCCATATTTGTTCTAAACCCGTCTTAGGAATCGGGTTTTGGACATAATCAGACCCATACTTACCAAACGACTTCCCTCGCGATGTCCTGTTGAGTAGGGTTTCAATTGGGGTACCAGCAGGGGTATCAAACCAAAATAGGGTTGTATTAACCCAAGGCATTACAATGCAATCCTTTTTTTCCAAACTCAACAAGGGAAGTGATTTATTGACAATGTCTAAAAGTTGATCAGGTTTTCCTAAGTATTGGCCAATGAAATTAACTTGTAATGTCTTGTTGCCCGTTTGGCTTCCTAATAAGACCTTGGGTTGTACCCTGATGAAGAGATCTGTGTCAATTTCAGGTGCAACTTTTTGCCATTGGTCCACAATGTCTGTTGCACCTTGTTGTAATGTCCTGCCAACTTTGAACACAGTGACAGTTTCCGGGACACGTACTAATTGAAGTTTCCATTCTAGCACTACACAAAAACTGGCAGCTCCACCGCCTCGTATGGCCCAAAAAAAATCTTCCCCCATTGATTCTCGATCGAGAATGTTACCATTGGCGTCCACGACTTTGGCATCAATGACATTATCAACAGATAAGCCATATTTTCTTAACAAATTACCATATCCACCTCCACTAATGTGCCCACCAAGGCCTAGGGTGTGGCACACCCCTGCAGGGAAGGCGTGTGTTTTACTCAAGTTAGCAATCTTGTAGTAAAGTTCACCAAGGGTGGCACCAGCTTGAGCCCATGCCGTCTCACTTTTAATGTCGATATCAATGGCTCGAAGATTGAACATGTCTAGCAAGATAAAAGGCTTGTTTGATACGTATGATAAGCCTTCGTAATCATGGCCTCCACTTCGGATCCTTATAGGCAAGCCATTCGCCTTAGCACATTTGATGGTGGCTTGGACATGACACTCGTTTAAGGCTGTCACAATGAGGAGAGGTTTTGGGGTGGTCGACTTGTTGAATCTTTGGTTTCGAATGTATGATTGAAGAACACGTGAGAATGAAGAATTATTTGGAGTGTAGATGGCATTAGAGATTGGATTATTCAAAGTGTTTGAGTTTTGTGATGAAAGGCATCGTACAAATTTGGGTAGATTATTTGGATGTGAAGCTGCTTGTTGTGAAATTACCAAGATTAAAAATGAGACTACAAATGCTAATGAATAATGATATTGTAGCTTCGTCATTTTTGGGGGATACAACTTTTTGCTCCTATTGTAGTGGATTTTCTTTTGTGTGAATTGGGTCTATTTTATAACTTTGTACACCGCAATTCGTGACGGTTATATAGCAATAGGTAACGGTATATTCCTTTCTATTTTGTCTGTTCCCAAAGTGGATCCCTCTGTCTTCAATTCCATCATTGATTTTGTTTTGATATTTAGTGATTCTAACCAAGGTCTCATGTAAATATCTTTTTATAGTCATCTTTTAGTTTTGTTAGTTTCATTTGACAAATTTGTTGTTTTAGCAATTTTAATAGGTTTGTGTCACTTTTTTGTGAGTTTGTGGTTTGTTATTTCATTGTAAGAGTTGTCTCATGTTTAATCTTGTTGTTATTTTCTTATTGTGGTAAGTGTCGGATGACACCTTGAAAAAAATATTCTGTGTTTATTTTTAAAAATAATAATTTAGAAGATTAATGTATGCTTAATCGTAGTTAATGTGATTTTTTTTTTGAAGGGCATAGTCAATGTGGTCTTATTTAATAGAAGACTTTTTGTATCTAGCATGTAAGTGGTCAGTACGTAGAACGTCTCATAAATAAAAAAAACCTCATTCCATAACCTTCTAATTTGAAGAATTGTTTGTCTTATCAATTAATACACTTACGTTCTTAACTTCAGCTCCCAAAAAAAAAAGGTTCTTATAATTAACTTCTTTGTGACTTAATTACCTGATCTTAATTCTACCATAACATCAGTATGTTAACTGTTTAATTATCCACCATAAATAAATTTAAATTCTTGAAACAGAAATTATGATCAATAAACCCTGCAATTACAATGTTTGCATAACATATTCTGATCAAAACATTTGCATAGGTATGGTGGTATCACATTTTAGCCTATAGGTATCACGCCTCATATGCGATTTTTGAAATAATAATGGTACTTGTGTAGTTGTGTGAGAAAAGATGTACCATATAGTCAATGAGGATTATTGAGGAGTACTAAAAGTTTTGTAGCTAGCTTTTCTGGAGTGCCAAACTTCTAACAGTCATTATACCAAAACTTCCTCCCAATTTGGCAAAACTACCTTTGGCACTGACTAACCTAAAAACAGAACATGCACTTGGGGTCAAACCGTCAAACCCAACTACTAATAATCACGTCAACCAGTTAACATTTTCTTGTGCAAAATCAACTTAATATTTAAATTGTTTGTGTATTTTGTACCACCACAAAATCTATATATATTTGTTTTTTTTGATGGATATAACCCTCTTAATTAACTCACAATTTTCATTTTCTCTTAAAGAGCTGTAATGAAGGCAGCAATATACAAAGAGGGCAAGGTAGCCATGATGGAGAAGCAGGGTACATGCCTTATATTGCATAGGAGTATCAAACACACCTAATGGTGTCTTGAGAAATTTGGGCTTGTGCCCTGTTTCTCCATCTTGGTACCTCGCCCTTACGCCTTAGGCAATACCTCTCCTGTGACTCGTGGAGATTCGGAGATCCAATTCAGGAAAGGGTCTAGTAGGGGAACGAGGAATTGGTAAGTTTTCGGTGTTTGGAGGGGAGGGTTTACTATATGCACGTACCAAACGTGCCAAGCATGTCATTGTTAAATCTATATTCCTTTGCATTGTCATCACATATTTGTTCTTCAGTTGTTGGCTAGCATTTGTATATTTTCTTTGAACTTTAAGTATGGCTTGAACTCTTTAGGACAGACAGTTAGGTTGGTTGAGAAGTTTGGTTAGCAGTAAAATGCTACTGTATTGCATAGCAGGCAATTATGCTTTACACTTCTGAGGATTAATTACAAACCACATTGATGCTAAATCAGCTGAACAAACTAAGTCACGTCAATGGAAAACAGGCCTTAGTTTGTATTGCACAAATTGCTTGGTAAATAGTTTACAGATATTTCAATGTCAGAAATTGGCCTAGTATAGTGTCCGCCCCTCATGGGAATAAATATCAGATTATATATCATAAATTAAAGAACTACTTTTTTTTTGACAAACTACATGAAAATTAGCTTCAAGTTACAATCTTCTCAATCTGCATTTCAATCATCTACGATCTGATCTGCTCTCGAGAGCTGATGCAGCTGAGTCTACATGAACGAGCAAGCAAGCGTAAACTTTCTTCTTGAGCTTATCAATTCTATCAGCAATCCCATCATGTTCACTTTCTGCAAGGCTTAGATATCCTTTCAATTTGTCCAACCATTCATTTGCTTGCTTAAGTAGGGACAATGTGACAGCAATATGGTTATTAGGCTCGATTCTCCTACCAGAACTATACTTTACACTCTTCTTTTCCACCTTGAGACCACTATCCAATGCATTATCAAGGAACTTCAAGAACCAAGTTCTCGTTTCCTTCAATAAGATCTCTCTTGTATCTTTTATTTCACTTGCTCCATTTCCCGCCTTAGACCATGCGAGCTTCTCAGCCAAGCTTAGCTCTAGTGGAGGTCTTGTTGATTTGGACTTGCTTTTTCCATTGAGTGGAACTGTTGCTATGCTAGAGTTGTCGTTGCTTTGCAAGGAGGAATTGCTCGGAAAATGGGGATGTTTTTCCTTGGAGGAGATAGGCTGATCGAGGAGCTGGTATAGTGCGAAGAACATGGATAGAGAGAGGTGAGGGTTTGTAGGTGAGGCAGAGGAACAGAGCTCAGCAAACATACTGTGGTGAAACAGAAAGACAGTTAGGATTAGTTTAACCATAAAAACATATAAATGTAAGACAACAACTAAATAAGGTCAGCTTACTCTATACACTTGACCAGAATTGCAGTTGCTGTTGCTTCTTTATGAGCGTCTGCTGCAACTAAGGAAGCTAAGTTTCTTCTCTTAACCATTCCCTAATGAAAAAAGAGTATATTAAAAATAAATAAAAAAGGTAACATAATATCAAGAAAAATCATTATCTCCAAATATCTCAAGAAAATGGATATTTACCCTCAACCAAACATGGAAACAGAAATAGTACCTTTCCGGGCTTTAAGAGGCTGGGAGGAAGAGAGCTCCAGGAGGAGGTAGGCTCAGAAGTTTGAGTCTTGTTTTTTCCATTGGAAAAGCAATTCAAGTTGACGTTTTCTTGTTTGGTAACTCTTTTTCTTGGGGCTGTTCTTAGAGCTTGTAATGTTTCTCTACAAGCCTCAACCTTCGCTTCAAGTGGCTCAGGACGGGTACGAGAAGGTGTCACTGGCCAAGTTCTGGATGGACTCGCTGCACGAGCACGGGAAGGGGTTATGGGACGAGCACGAGGAGGAGTCACAGGACGACTTTGACTAGGTGTAGCTGGGAGGCTCTGCCACTAAAACCAGTAATATCAGCACATAACCTTTAGTACTATGTACAAGTAGAGTATTGGTAGATTCTAGCATTGACTAATGGCTATTTTTCCAACCTAATAATGCAGTTCTTGAGTTCTTCAGAAGGAAATCAGTCCAGATGATGATTAAAAAAAACAACAGTTGGTTGTTTTGCACATTTTCAAGAGCATAACAGATTACTTGTTTTCAATCAAAAGAACGATGAACTTCTGTATTAGGCCTGTGGTAGACTTATACTCATCATTGGCTAATGACTATTATTCATACCTATATTACCAGACCATAATGTACTTCCTTCTATTCTTCAGTAGGAAATCAGTCTAGATGGTAATCCAAAAGAATTAATAATTGGAAAGTTTCATATGCACAAATTCAATTGCATAACATATTACTTCTCTTTTTCATCAATAGAACAATGAACTTCTGTATTAGGCTGAGAATCATACCTGACCTTTATGCTCTTGGTGCTTGCCTCTCCAGAACCCATTCTTCCCACCACCAATGCTCTCAGTATCACTGCTCCTGATACTGATAGAATCATTGCTACTAACTCTATGATGAGACGGTAATACACCCTCCATGTACCTTGAAGACACACTCGACTTCTCTTCTTTTATAACAAGTCTATTATGTCTTGAGCTCTTGACTTTAGCCTCGGATGTTCTGCTCATCTTTGATCCATTGCTAAGCTCATGATGATGATTAAGTTGGACAGGCCCCTCTGTCGGGTCTAAAATCTGCATCAGATCCTGTGGCTTGCCTACAAATGGGTTCCTCCCCTGTAGGGGTCTAACCCCAACTAAGGTAGGCACTGGGTCTCCAGCTTCTAGCCGTTCAACATAAAAGAACTGGCCTAATTGCAACTTATTGTTTAGGATAAGCTCATTGTCTTCCTTGGATAACGAGAGGTAAGTCTAGTGGGAGGAGTCGGAAACCTTAAGGAAAAAGCCGCGATTAGGCCACAAGTCTCCTCCGTTTAAAGCTGGTACAATGCTGATCACTTGGAGGAGTACAGTGCGATACTCCCCTCGGACTTTTACGTTGGAATCTATGTTTTGAAGGAGCTTGAGTAGCACCCCAGGGATTAGTGATGCCATTCTTAATTAAGTAAACTCTGCTAGGATCTAGGAGTATTTGTTTTTGTGTTCTCTGCTTATCTCTGAGATTTTACCTGTACATGTTCAATGACAGCAGCAAAAGTACTTCAGATAATGATGTTTGCTTAAGTTAACAATAAAATAGTACACCCCTGACCATTTCTGTTGCTTGCACTCTTCATTTCTACCCAAATTACTTGCTTCTGACCCTGAGGCCTGAACAATATACTAACATCTGAACCTTTCAAATTATACCAAACACACCAAACTCCCTCAACAATGTTTTGGTTAGATCAGTTCCACCACCATAACCAATCTTTTTTCTGAATCCAAGAAGGAAAAAAAAAAATGGTAAAAACATAAAAGGAAGAAGAAAAAAGAAGGTGGTTGATTGAAATTTAAGTTTAGTTGGAGCTGAAATGATTGTGCAGTCACTTCAATTTGGTAAAAGGGCTGTAAAGAAAGATTAGGTATAAAGAATCTCTCATTCTGCTTACAAAATAAATTCAAAAGATGTTTCTGGCTGTAATATCAGTTTATCAAAACAACATAACGCCATCAGCTGATTAGTTCAGATATCCATGACAATAACACAATTAACCATTTATCAAAACAATAATGCACAACAGTTTCAGTTTTTCAATCAAAGCCAAATATTATTACTACCAGGCAGAGTAATTAAGCAAGTCGATCAACATTTTACCAAGAACATATAACTGAAATCAATCTAAACAAAGAGAAGATAACAACATCAACCCAGTGTAATCTTGCCTCTAGAGAGGTCAAAGATACACACACACATTGAAACACTAGCTATAGGAATAGAAGAAATGAAAGTACCTGAAATGAAGTCTAGCTACGATTTTCGCCACGCAAATTAGGAAATAAGACTGGTAGATGAATAGATGATCATAAAAACTTGCAACTCGCAACCACCCCTAAGGCCCTAACGGGTCCTGAAATCTGGCTGGTGTTGGATTCTGTGTGAGGATGATCACCAGGCCATTAGCTTCTGTTGGGAAAAAAGAGGATCAAGAGTTTTTTGACCTTTAGCTTAACTTTGCATGCCAGGCACGTAACCATCTACCTCTCTTGGTTTTCAAGTTATGGACAGACACAAAGAATGTGCCCATGAACTCCAATGAAATGCCAATATTACAAGGGACCAGGTAAAGGTACTGCCCCCTTTTAATCTTGACTAATTACTTTATTGGACCCACTTTATTTATCAGTTCTCAACATATTATGAAATGGGCAATTAAATCCAAAACACAAGCTTTTATGGGTCCCTTTCAGGTAAAATTCTCCTTTCAGATCAGGTAAGGAGATGAAGCTCTAGGGAAGAGAAAGGTAAGGTAGACAATTTGATCTTGAATCAGTCAGTTTTATATGTACTGGAAAAGGATGTTGGATAATTTAATCATAAGACATTATGGATAAAGATCATGTAACCATCTAATTTTTACCTTTTATTTTGTGATTTGGAAGGCGTTGACACACACAACACAAAATAAAAGTCATCCTAGACTTCGCCAAGCCGACGAGATTCACGAAGAGTACATGTAACATCAACTTAAGATTGTGAAATGGCAACTTGATTAGATGACCTTATTGTTTTAGTTACAATAACTTTTAAATTGCCCTTTTTATGACCTCAAATTTAATGGGATTCTGAATATACTAAAGTCCTCCATCTTGGTAGTTGTTTACTTGTTTCCTCTCAAACGTGTGATACATAAACATTAGGTGTGGGGAGGAAATCAGAATATGCCATATAAAAAAGCTTATGAAGTTCATGCTAAGCTTGAATATGACACTTTAGCATGTCTGAAAAGTTATTAAAACTATTAAAAAACAACAATAACCAGGTCAAAAATGCTATTAGGATAATCTTTTAATCAAGGATGTTTGGGGGAATATTAAACATGTTTTCCACTGTTTAACAGTCAACAAATATGGGGGATAAATTAGTATATTATTTACAGGCCACCTATCATTTACAAAGTCAGTACTCAATTACTCATTAGTCATTATATTAGATTTGCTCATGGCCAGATATTCAAAAAGAGAATATTAATTCCCGGCAATGGGCTATTGAAGCTCTTAAAATATACTGATGTCCATGTTTATAGGAATCATCCAAAACCAATTCTGAGAGGGTAGCACAGCTAGTAAGATCTCTCAGAAGTATTTTAAGGATCCCAAATTCAAGTCCCGTTAAAATTACTAGAGGTCGTTAACTTCAGGATGTCATGGATTAGTAAGCAAAAAAAAAAAAAAGAAACATCCAAAACCAGCAAAAACTGCATCAAAAATTCAAGAAAGTACATTTAAAAAACAAAATAATCCAGAAAAATCATATTCATAGATCTGATAAATGAATCATAGTCTTTTAGCTGGGTTCATTATGCCATATACTAATATGCTAGAGACAAGGAAACACTTAGCAACAAAGCCCGTCTAGCTTAGTTGGTAGAGCGCAAGGCTCTTAACCTTGTGGTCGTGGGTTCCAGCCCCATGGTTGGCGCTTTATTTTCGTTTTAACAAATTTTTTTGCTGTATGCTGGTCACTTTTCGGGCAACCAAACAGTCATCTATGCTTAATGCGTTGCTTTCATTTGCTTTGATGTCTCACTCTTTCCTTTGGAAGCTTTGTCTGGTTTATGTTTTCTCGTCACTTCAAGGGATGTGGATATGGTAACTCAACAAGCCTAAAATTAACATTTCACAAGTTAAGATTACATACCACACTGCACGTATAAGCTAACATAAATAAACATCAGGGAATGCTTTGTTATGCATCAAAAGAACAAATATCATCTGAATTCATTTGGTTGAATGACTATTCCAAAAGAACAAGTATGCGAGGAGATCGAAAAGTTTCGGGCAAGAATCATGTCAATCATTCCGAACGTTTGTGAATCACGTTTAGAAATTACATTACATTAGAAATGTGTAATTTTATGTAGATGTCGTATGACTTTACCTAATGCGATTTTTTCTTTATCCTAAAAGGGGGGGGGGGAAGAAGAAGAAGAAACTCAAGGCAAAATATGAAGAAATTGGGCAACCAAGAAGAGAAGAAAGAATGCCTTTTGTGCACTACCAAAAATCACAGTATCGTTAGCCAATTGGCATCTGTTCAACCATTACAAATATACAACATATCTCAAAACTACATTCATCTCTGTATAAGGCAAATTATAGATACCATCTTATGGTGGCTGAACCTTGAGAACGCACATTGTTCTATGCTTCTCACCCATCACATTATCCTCTTCTCTTGGGATGATCCTGAACATCCGACCAACGTGATAGTATATGAATTTGCCTTGACTGCGTTCTTTGAAGCAAGTCTTATCTGAGCTTTGAGTCACTGGCCTTGCTTCGGAAATTTGAAAGCGAGAAGAATGACTTCGGAGCTGCAAAAATAACAAGCACAGCACAGGAAGTTCAAAATTTGTTACCAAGTTGATTCTCTGACAACAGATGGTCGATATTTTGTAACTTCCAAAATCATGTCAAATGCACACATACAAAAGTGTCCAACCACCATGACAATGGTGTAGCCAGAAAACTTATCAATTAGTAATTTAATTATGGTGTAGCCAGACTAAGAGAATAAATGGTGTGTTCACTGTTTTAAGACCCTTCCTCACTAAAACATAGCTTGGCAACTGCTTGTACACCCAGAATTCAATGCAATTGAATAATAATCAGTATGACAAAACAACCACAATAAACAGAGCAAACGGGCCAATAGGATTTCATCCTCAAGTATGTACATGTCATTTAAAAGTTCCAAACACTTCAAACACAGTTCCCATCCACCAGCTAAGATAGTCCGACCATAACTTTGAATTGAGAAAATCTTTTTAACCCCAAAGCATGAGCTGTTTCAAACAAGCTGGCTAAGTAGGCTTTGAAATGCAAAAACTCACTTAGGAGTATATTAGAGCTATGCTGCGACAAGCTTACTGATTCATACTCAACTAAAGAAGACCCATTGAATAGCATCACTAATACGAGTATTTGTACTATCTTCTAAACTAGTCATGCGATCTCAAATATAGAAGTAAAAGAAAGCCCTGTTTGTGGATCATGATGCAGACATAAATTTACAGCTCATAAGTCAATAAGTCCTATCGCTTGAAGGTAGTAGGATTGAGTGAGGGTGCTCGAAAATTCTCAGGATACACAAGCCATACCACTCTTACCAGAATCTGATCGGTTCTTTCAAGTACAAGATCCCTGGCTCTTAAAGCAATTTATTTTAACAGATAAATCATGGGCTGGTTCCAGTTAAACCTTTCTTTTCCCTTTCTCTCTTCTAACAAGTCTCTAAGAGCTTTGTATATGCCACATCATAACCTAAAAACCAGGTGTGTCTAGCCAAACCAATTTGTGCAAAATTGAGGTTTTTAACTTTATCACTTTGGAGAGTAGGTTTTCTGGGAGGTTTTACCCCACAAACCTCTCATATAAATCTTGTATTGGAGATGCTGATAGGAATGCAGTCTTATTAAACATTAGCTGGGTTTATTTAGCACAGCTTACCAAACAAAGAGCTTTACAGTTACTTCATCCAAAACACTAGAGAAAACTGCTTCTCTGATTCACACGTGATCAGTGTTGCATCTATGGTGTGCAATAGCTATGCACTTGCACACCCTACGATAACAAAAACTGAAGTTTAGCTATTGAAAACCACAGAAAGTTGGGAATGGCAAATGAAGTGCATACCCAAAGGAGTAATATGATCTACACGTGGCTCTCAATCTCTATTCTCCCTTCTCTCACTTGTTAGTACCAGGCTGTCCCACCAGCTTTAAGATACAGTATAAAACAATGATTATCTCTATTAAGCTCTCTAGTCATTTTATTTTTGTATCACAATTTCCTTATTTTGCGTCTAATTAGTACTATTAAATAGAAAGAAAGAAAATTCTGCCATTTTCGTTCTATTATTTCATTATCTAGTATCTAGTCTTCCACTTAAATATAGCTAACATCGTCTTTTGGGCCTCAAAATTTTTTATTTCAAATTGAATTTACTTGGTGATTTTACATTGGATTTGAGAATGACTCAATTAGCTTAAGTTTTATTAGGTTTATTCAAGTAATCAAGTTTAAATCCGAAATGATGAGTTTAAGTTGGATTTATTTTTTATTTATTACCCGAACACAAAAATAAAAATAAAAAAATAGTCACATAAATTGTGCACACCCAACTTGAGAAACCTGGATCCGCCACTGCACGTGATCATTTCTACCTAGTAGAAACAATAATCATTTAGCTTAACTATAGTTGGTTTCTAAAGATGCACAAGATACGAAATTAAGGTAAAAAAAAAAGTTCTTCACCATAATTGTAAACTGCAACAACCAAAGTGTTACCAATTGGAAACAATTTAAGTTAGGAAATTAAAAAGAAAAAGAACACACTTATGAGTTGACAACAACAAAAGAAAAAAAGAAGAAAAACAAAATAAACAAGATGAAGGAAATAGCACTGAAAGCATAATAAACAACAAACCTTTCAGAGAACTTCCAGACAAATGTTCTTCCCTCAGTTTGAAATTTGATGGTGGTGTTGGAATTGAGCTTTGTAGGGCATGAACTATAAAGGAAAAAACATTTTTAGTCATCATTTGAAATCACAAACTTAGTTTCTAAAAACTAAAACCCCAAGTGTAAGACAAGAATAACATGTCAAATCAAAATCACTAAATCAGGAAGCTAGCTACTAGAAATCCATAGCAATGACATAAAGGAGTAGAATCTAAATCCACACCAAAATTGGGAATAACAGCAGGAAGGTACTAAAAATCCTGAACATTTGCTCAGAGGTTTTAATAGTTGTTTCTGTCAACTCAGCAAGAATAAAAACAAAACTGAAGGCATGTACAAAGAAAGAAAACCATCAAACAACTAAAAGCATAACAGACTGACATAAATTCTCAACAATAAAGTTTTCCTAGTATAAATGTAGGTGAAAGAGGAACATGTGTCACCTTGTTCATTGAACAGGTCACTTTCGTTGAACCCATCATCAGAATGATGGCTTTGTGAGAATCCCATTCTTGACTTCCTCAAATCTTCTGACGAACGATTACTAGGATCTCGTCCATCTTCAGTATCATCATCACCTTCAGATGTGGTTGCAGAAATCCAGTCTGCTAGACTCTCAGAGGCACGATTTTTCCTCCCAAACTTCAAGAATCGCTTTAAACCTTTTGTTACATCCTTGCGAGTATGAGAAGAATCAGTACCGACCATAGGTTTCTGAGCAGCTCCCCACTTCTTTCTCATTCGAGCAGCCTCAGCCTCAGCCTGTGCAAGAGTATGGAAATTCCAAGACGCAGGGCTCCCAAGTGGTGAATCAGATGCATCAATGTCTGAAATTTCATGTGAAAAAGAAAAGGGATTGTGTACACGTGAATTCCAAGATCCAGGGCTTTCCCCTGGTGAGTCCTGTATGGATCCCATTGAACGAAAAAGAGAAGGCATGGAAGTAGGCAATTCAGTGGCGGAAGCAGGGCCTGCTTGTGAAAATCTAAGAGCTTCGCTGTTTTCATACCCAGAATTTGCAGACTTGTCAGATTCTTGGCTCAGTCTCCCTTTGCCAATGTCCAAGTCAGCAGATTCTCCCCCTATCGTGGTCTCAAAATCATCGTCGTCGTCTTTGGCCACATCTGTCATCTCTTCTGTCTCAAAGCTCACATCGTCGAGATCACGTCCAATTCTCACATCCTCTACCATCATTGAAGCTTTTGATCTATTAATGCCAGAACTAGTGGTACGCCCAACACCGTTACCCTTTCTTGCGAAAGCCCTGGACTCCATATCTTTTGAGAATCCATCGTAGTCCTCGTTCTCCTCTTTATCATACGTCGACGACACAAAGACAGTATCATCCACTTCATCAGAATTACGGGAATCATTCAATTCCATTGGATTAGCAGTACTCTTTCTTAAGGAATGAGACCTTCGTGGCTTTTCCTCATTGCTGAGCAGCAAGTCTTCACTAGTGCTCTTTTTACGAGCATGGTTTCTACCTTGTGGACGGATTGGTTTACTTCCAGTGGATGATGGCTTTGTGTTTTCTTTCCTTAAGTCTGAGAAATTAGGAACTGATTGGGCAAGAGGGTTATCAGAATTCAATCTTCGCCTCCCAGCAGAAGAATTGGAGGCTTTCCCAGAAGACCGAGGAATAGGTGCTGTTGAGTTACGAGGCGCAGATGAGGCTGCATTTCTGTTTGGTAAAACCTTTTTGCTCTGTGCACTTCTAGAAGAAGAATCACCCAAAAATGACTCTTTTAGCTTCTTTCCCAGGAATTCAGCTTGATCTTCTTCCTCATCAGTCAATGAGTCTATTGGCTGCTTTATGCCAAAATAGAAGCAAAGTGATAAGTTTAACACAGATTCATAAGAAACGCAATCACCCTTGTCCGAGATTCTAGCTACATAATATAAACTACTGTCAGGACTAGTGACTTATACCTGCTCTCTCTTCATTGTTGATCGGGCATTGAGTGACCTCAGTTTCTCTGCTCTTCGACGAGCATCATGGACAGAATTCCTCTTGTCTGCAGAGCCTGCTAATTTGACCTTCATCTCAGCTCTACTTTTATCAAGGCTATCCTGCAAGGTCTTCATCTTAGCTACCTTTTCAGCCTTTCTCGAACTCCAGTCTTCCATCAATTTGGCAACTCTCTTCTGCATATATGTTTGATAAAATGTTCCTCTACAATCATCTGAAAAAGTAAGGCTGTAGATATTGTGCTTTGGTGTGACATCATAATCCTGATTATTTACAGCTTTCATCCGTGGAGTAGAACTGAACTTCTCCATAATACTAGAACCTGCATCAGATTCAGCCTCCATTGTCATGTCAGTCAACTGTGCAGGAGAAGCCTCCACCACTGGTTTCTTACAGACGAAACTCCTTTCCTGCTCCTTCGACATCTCCGTAGGCCTGGTTCTCCGAGTAGAATTTGATTGATCTCCAGGGGCACGTAGTTTGTGTTCTGCAAAGAGCTTCTCAAGCTCATTTGCCTTCATTTTCAAGTCGTCATTCAGCCCATGGTTCCCTTTCGACTGTCTCACCCTTTGAACTTGATCAACAGACTCCAAGGACATTGAAGCAATAGCTTCCTCAGTCTCAGGTAGACTTTTCCCACTAAAGCCTTCCTGGCTACTGCCAAACCCAGAACCTCTCTCTTCCCTTCTGCCCCCAGGCCTCTTTGTTTTTTCAGGAAAATGTCCCTGAAAGTTAGACCGTGATGAACCAGAATTTTCCATTTGCATCGAAGAATTTTCAGCTTGCTTCTCAGAAGTCTGAAAATCCTTCCTTCCGACCTTTTCAACTTCTCCCCCTGAAGTTCTCGACCTAGGATCAGGCGTGGAATCAGCCTCACCTACTTTGTTCTGAATTACAGGTAGTGGATGGACTTCAGATGCTTCTGACTCTGGTGCACCTTGAATTGCTCTCCTCTGTGCTGGCTTGAATGGCGATCTAAGAACTGGCTGCTCACTCACCTCATTGTCTTCAGCCTCATCGTGATGACCAACTGATGCTCCAAAATTCTTCCCAGTTTCCTGTTGCTGTCTGGATCCACCGCTTGAAAAACTCTTTACCTTCTCAGATGTAGCTTGGTCAGACAAATCAAACTGTTCGGTTTTCGTAGACTGGGATCTGAACTGTGTCTGGATAGCTGTTGGTTGATTCCCCAACCCAAAATCCTCAACCCTGCCAAAAGACGCTGGTCTTGACCGAACCCCACCACCACCGGGGGATTGATCCTTCAATCCCACATTCTCCGATGATCTCCCTGAAAAAGATGCAATTTTTGAATTTGAATCAGATGAAGCAGGCTCCTCCGATCCAGACCCACCACCAGAGAAAACTGTCTGCTGAGCACCGAATTTTGCCCTCACAGGCAACTTGGAATCCTTAGAATCCTTCTCCTTGTCTCCCTCCTCCCCCTTCACATCAGCCTGATCCTTAGATTTTGGAGGGAAAACAGGAAATGTTGAAGAAGTGGGTGTAGGAGTATTTGCATGGCTGTCAGGCTCCTTCCTCTCTCCACTCACATCAATGCTCATGTCGCTGGCCCCGCTCCATCTCCTCAAGACGGCCCTATCGGTGGACGAAGCAACGTCAGAGGAGAGACGCCGGAGCTCAGGTTTTACTCCAGCAGAAGCAGAAGCAGAAGCAGAGGACGGAGTAGCAGTTGAGGGGGAACTCTCTTTCTGCTTGCTCTCAAAGAGGTTAATTCTCTCCTGCACGCTGAGTCGTCTTGTGAGTTGAGGTGTCTGAGAAGATTGAGTTGGAGGGTTTGATTCGGTCGTTGAAGAAGTCGTAGTAGTAGCAGGAGAAGTAGTGGAGGACTTGTCTTTGTCTTTATGATTTTCTCTTTCCTCCTGCTCGTCCACAGGGCTGGGGCTGGGCTCCCTGGAGAAGCGTCGTAAGGGGAAGGTGACTTTGGTTGTGGAAGATTTGGGTTGCTCGTCGGACGGGGAGTCCAGGGACATGTCGGAGCCGGTAGAAGAGCGGAGGGCACGATCGGACAAGGATTTCCATGCTGGATTGTTGCTGTTGAACAGGTCAGAGCGTCTCTGTGACAGGTCAATGAACATACTGCATGCTTCACTGCACAGCACAAAGTTCTCCCAACAATTAATATAACATGAAAACTGGTTTCCACATAAGTCAAGCTCTTTCTCTGGGGAACAAAGAACACGTGCAAGAGCTGAAAGCAATGCAGAATAAGATTATTTCATTGGCATGGAAAGACACTATGCATGGTAAGTTCCTACATATCTGTTTTGGTAAATTATTTACTATTCTGGGCTTGTTCATGTGCAATTCATAATGCCCATACAGCCTACTTATATATTTTATTCCCTGCAATGTCTGATATGTATGTATTTTAAATAGCTTTCACAATAAAAAATAGTAGATTAGAGTTTAACTCAACAATAGTAGAACAAACGTGAAAAACTGTGAGGATCTTCATAAATCCAATAGAAATAATAATGGAACTTTTGAAAATCTGAGTATTCCTCTAGCAAACCAGGACATAAGCTTAATAATATTTCAGAACCAAATATACAACATTGAAAAAAATTATTTACCTGGAAAATTTTGTATCCAAAATATTGGGATAGGTCTAATCAAGTGGGTTAACTAGAGCTTTGGCCCACAATTTCCCTCCCCACATGACTAAAAGCCAAGGTGCAAAGAAAGACAAGATTGTAACTCTAAATAGAATTTTGGTCTTCATATTGTACATATTTTCTTGCTGCTGCTCTTGTATACTTTTTCATTTTACCCCTATTTCGTTTTCATTTTTCGTTTTTTAAAAGCTAGCAGGTCAAGGGAGACCACCAAACATGATATGGTCTAGTATTCAATTGCAAATTTACCTCAAGCGATGAGCACCAAAGCGATCAGCAAAGTGTTGAAGTTCAGAGACAGTTTCAGGATTAAAACCAGCAGCAAATGCACAAGCGCAAGCTGCAGTCAAGTCCTGCTTCACGGTTTCAAGCCTTACATCAATGGCTCGTACAAGCTCCTTCCTGTGCAAGCAGGAAAGATCAGGAAATCAATGAACTATAAGTTTTCAACACAAGTGGTTTAGAAGTTTGTTTTTTTTTTTTTTCCTTTTCTATGATACAATGAAAGCAACCCATCCAAGCACTTGGAAGAAAGTAGAGCAAGCAGAAAAGTTTTACTTTGTAGCATCAGAAGCCGCGATCGCTCCTTTTCCATTCCCACCTAGAGCACATTTAAAAAGAAAACAGCATTAGAGAGATCAAGCCAATCAAGTTCTTCTAAGGCCATCGAGATTCATGACCTTAAAAGAGCAAGCATCTTTCTAAAGCCACTGTCAACAGAACAAAGGAACAGCTCAAACTAAGAAACACACATGCAGAATGAGTTGAGGAGTAAACAAACAGATACCGGCTAAATATCAAATCCTAACACTGCCATACATTCTAGCAACAAAATTTATAGTGCCCTGCTTTAGAAGCTTTCAAAGACCATCTTGTGTTCAAAATATGAACAGCTCAAGATGTTCTTTTCTTTCCACAAGTCAAAACATACAACAACTAGTAAGATGTCCAAAGGTTTTGGTTCGACATCAATGAACAACCATATCTAGTTTAACCATGAGGGGGTAGCTCAGTTGGTAAGACCTTTGAGATTTATTACAGAGGTCCCAAGTTCGAGTACCCTCAAGACCACTGGAGGTTTTCTGGTCATTAACTTCAGGACCCGTGGGATTAGTCAAGCAAAACTTGGATACCCATGTTATGTTTAAAAAAAAAAAAAAAAACATATCTAGTTTACTTGTTCACATTCTAAAACACTACAAGTACTGTGCAGCTTAAGCTTCCTACAACATTCACTAGCTAAGTCTCAAGCAAATGATAAGAAATCCCCAAGATTATATAATTTAAATGTGTTATATGGGTATTTGGATAGTATTTCCTATTCCATCAATATGAACTTGGACCTAATGAAATTGTTCTTAACAAATTTCTAACAAGGTCGAAGTCTCAGTTCAATCCTCTCTGCTCCCTTCCTACAGCCCCCAAATTCAAATAAAGCACTACGTTAATAGAGCAACATAAATAGACCTCAAAGACTCTCAGACAACCGAACATCTATGCTATCAAGTAGCAACTTCCATATATACACATCTCAACGATCTCATTGAGAAACCATTCAAAGTCAAGAGTGTTTTACTCCACAATATTATACGCTGCACAAGACCTGATTCTTTGCACTTCTCCAAGATTACATTAGAAATAAATAAATCATGTACTAGTATTAATTCTGAAACCTATAGAATCTTAACAGATGATCCTTGATTCTAAGGGTTTCCCCCCTTCACTCTCAAATATCAATGAAACATTTTCCCCAGCACCTGCAGACTGCAGTTGTGATTTAGTAGTTTAATTCAAAATCAAAAGCATAATCACTTCTCATCTTGGACCTACAAATACAACTCCTCTAGGTGCTTTCCTGTTAACCTCCATACAACTTGGGCATGTTGACATCTATCCTTGACCCACCTCAGTCACATGGCAAGTTTCATACAACACTAAATCAACATGACTATAACCAAAGACCTGGATAAAGATGCAAAGCTCCATACTTTCTCCCTCCACCATCTTATCCCTCGTCACTGTTTGTTCACATTAGTTTCGTATTCTCTTCTGCTCTAGGACCCACCATGTGATAACCTAACAAGTAACAACTCCAGTGCCGCCCTGATAAGGTCTATCTAACTTTATACATGATGTCATATATCCCTGATGCTCGAACATACGCATTGGAAGTTAGGACTTACGAGAAACAAGTAAGAACAAAGTAAATGACAAACCAGACTCTATGAAGAAACTTAACTAAGTAGTTGGTCGCATAATACATAAAACTTAACATAAAAGTGAAGAAAAACTAACATACTTGGTGCACTGGATTGAGAGTCTTCTGCCCCCTGAAAGGAAACACTTTCCAACTCAGTATATAAAATTTCCAATACATAAGTCCCATATATATGGTGGCAACAAAGTAGCAGTTAAAACCTGTGAATAGATTTTCCGAGCTGCTTCCAACTGCGACATCTCTGCATCATACGTGGTGACCATTTCCAAAACCTCAGGTGTGCTAACAAACCGCACAAACCTGAAAGATATAATTGACAATAAATCAATAGACATACTCGAGAACAACTCTACTAGCAATGGCAGATTGACAGTAGATTTTCAGAATAGCACGTGGGATTCCAGTTTGCAATGTGCATAACCTCTCAAGAGTTCCCTTTGTAAACCATGTTTCCGCATTTTTATATCTCTCCACCTCAAGTTTAATGGACTTCACAGCCAACGCTACTTGCTCTTCTGCAACCTTTAGGTGAGTAACAAAAGGCTTTACAAGTCCTGATGCAAGCTTCTCCGTGGTGCCATCATAAGAAACAAACAACTCACAACTGCCAATTAAAGAAAGAAAATGAGTACCCAAAACAAGAAAATTTACCATAACTTCACAAAATTTGTATAATAGATTCTTACCGTGACCGTTTCGGAGACAATTGAAATACAGCATAATCAAGAGGCATATCCGATGTCATTTTCTTTTCTTTCAGCACAGTAACACTAGCCCTAATGCCTCCCACTATTTATAACTTTGTCCCTGTAATCATATGTAGTTGTGGAGCAACTAAAAGCCTGCTGAGTTTAATTCAGAGCAGCTGCGACCCTGAAAACCAATTTATTTCAATATCAGAAAGTGGGAATTTTACCAATACGGGCAATTTCGAAATGCACTAATTAATAAAGCAATTATACTTCCAATTCCCTAATCCATGTTTCTAAATCAATGCCAATAACACACCAAGTTCTTTCAGCATTTTATGAGATCACATAATGTAGACTCCACATAACAATTTTGCCAATACGGGCAGAATTGGAAACGCGCAATAATAAAGCAGTAAAGTTTCCAGTTCCGTAATCCAAATTTCCAAATCACACACCAAATTCTTTCACCAGCTAATGGGAGCACATAATGTAAACTCCAAAGAAGACTGAAACTATACTATATCTCCACATTTACAGGAAAGGCACTAAGATAAGTAGATGTAAGTGACAATCAATCACCAGATGCTGAAACTAACATTCTTAAACCACAGTACCAACACCCATAGATCTCAATTCCAGAATTGCAAAAACACTGCAAATGCACTAAGTTCAGTTGCAGTTATGGATGCTGATGGATCTGATTGGAGAATATAAATAAAGCTAAACAGTATCAACCTTCAACAATGCACTAACCAATCCAAAGCATATATCAACAAATTAAAATTACCCAGAAAGCAAATTACACAGGAAACTGAAAGTGGATCGTGGGAACTGAAACTTACCAGGAGATCGTTATGCTGAGATCTTAGATTGCCCCTATAGATCGTCCCAAATCCCAATTCAGTTCAAATTTGAACTGGCATTTCATCTCTCTTAAAACCCAATTACTTTAAAGTATTTATCTAGCTACCCAAGCTATCTAAATCTGTTATCTCTCTATCTACCTATCCTTCTCTATTGCATTGAGAGAAAGAGAGGGGGGTTTAAGTTTTTATCTTTTTTCTTTTTATGTGGGTAATTATTATGGGTTCAGAAAACCCTACAATGGGGATGATATACTTAGTACTGCCACCAATGGTTTTTGCTTTACTTCTTTCTCAAAGTGATCCCCCTTCTGTCTTTCTCTCTCTCTCTCTCTCCTTGAGGGGTCACTTTCTCTTTCCTTCTCACTCTTGGAAGGTACACAACTACAAAGAGTTGCACAAACACAAAATACACTGGAGGGAAAGAGAGAGAGAGAGTTTAGATTTTAGAAGCTCATGAGAGAGAAGAGAGGCTGAGACAAAATTTGTTTAAAAAAATGAAATGGGATTTGAAGATGTGAGTGATAACCCCAGTTGGATTAGACTGGATTAGATTACAGAGACCCAAACAAACGTACCCGATTTTCAGTTCAAATTCTTCCATTTACAGCTTCTGTAAATTAATTAATCTACTACTGCTAAAAATTCTTCTTCTTTGAAAAATAAAGTTCATAGAGTTGATTATTACTTAATCTGTTTCACCAAGATATTTACACTTTATTTTTTAAGGTCAAAGTTTACAAACTTTAACCATGAATTAGTGAAAAAATACAAAATATTTATAATGTAAAAATGGTATTCTTAGATTAATTTTAAATAATACTTTTGGAAAATTATAATTTTATATTCTATATATGCATATAATTACTATTATCAACGGTCAAAGTGGTGCATTGGAGATCATGAAAAAATAAATGTAAACATCTTCATAAAACGGAGACAGTAATTATTATTCCCATATTTACCCCATTTTGCCTGCCTTTTTCTTTTCCACATTTGAGCAAAGGTGCCAACTGTCAAGTTAAAAAAAAAATTAATCTTAACCGTCAATGTTAAAGTTTTAATTTTGTTTACTATCAGAAAAAACAAAAAAATTAATTTTGTTGTTTTATAATATAAATATAGAGATAGATTGAACAATAGTATCTCCAAAAGTCATAAACTCCTTATATAAATATTCAATGATCAAATCCAAAATAATATTAAAAAATCTCTAGCTATGTGAAATCAAAGCACTCTTTCAAAAATTGTGTATTTTAAATCGAATATCTGTACACAAACGCGTATAATTATACAACCAAATGAATTTGTGCATAATAACAAAAAGTAATCAACATTAACTCTTGTTGAAAAGACAAACTTAAGTTTCAAGAATACAAGAAGGATTTAAGTTTGTTAGAGAAAATGTCTCAATAAAAAATAATAATAAACTAATAACTAAATAAATAAAAGGTTGCATAGTAAAGAAAAATAGAGTTTTATTCTTGGAAAACATATGAATATAAATTTCAAAAATAGTCTTTTTTATCATAAATGTCAAAAATTATCTAAGGCATTTAGGAAGACGTTTGAGGGGGAACCACGTAGTTATATTTCACATATAATTTGAATATCACTAATGTTTCAAATAGATCCATATCAGATTAATTTTTCATAAATATTAGTTGTTGAAAATGAAGATTTATAGTTCTCTTGAGTTGAACAATTAAGGGATTGTTAAATAATTAGGTAAGCTAACTGATGATGCCATTAACTTAACACAAAATTGTTATCATGAATAGAGGAACTAGTGTGAAATATGCCATGGAGTACAATGACATATTGATGATAGTCATGTTTCTTTTTCTTTTCTTTTTATTCTTGGAATGTAGTAACTGTTTTGATGTTGAAATTACTGATATATAATGTGACAATTGATGAATTGAATATGTTTTTTTGGTCTTTGTCAAGAATATCCACCATCGATCACAGTGACTAACCCTCTCGTTCCAACTGTCAGCGCACTAATCGGTAGGGAGCTGGCCAATATGTGGAGCATTGTGTACACTTTTTTTTCCTCGTTCTTAGTGAGAAGATGAGGTAGATATGGCACTTTAATTGTGCATATATTGTTACTAGAGTTAGGAAACACTAACATCATGATTATTCATGAGAAATAAAAGATGACACAGCCCAAAAGGTCCAACCAACAAAGTTACAAAACACATCCCTTCTCCGATCCTATAACCTTCACAAAAGAAAAAGACACTCTCAAACTGTTACAGTATGGTCCTATAAAGTATATTTACCATAGAGTAGAAATAAATAAAATAAAATAAAAAAACATCCACTTCATTTTTTTTCATGTTTTGCTTCATTATTTTTCCAACTCTATTTCTTCGATCTGCAATAAAAAGTGTGATAAGGAAGCACAATTCACACATCATAGTTGCTAATTTGCTATAGGTTTTTCTCTTCTTTTTTTTTTTAATCTTTCATTTTTTAGCTTTGATTAAAGGCTTTCTCATATGAGCAAGTCATGATAGCATTTCTAATTAATTGAAGCAGGCCATGTTACTCATTTAGTCGAGTTTGGTCCATTTGTGATAGCATTTGACTTCAACCATCTTCGATGGGCATCCACACAACACATGAATTATTGAGGATCTTTTATTGCATTTAGATTATTTCACATTAATGTGATAAAAACACATTCATATATGTGCAAATGTGTGATAAAAAACAAATAAGACCCATAGGTATTGGACTTCCCTTTAATACATGGTCCATGACTCCATGGATGATGGAGAGGAACTTTTAACCCACAGGACTCAGTTAAAGAACAACTCTTTTAATTAACTGCTAAAAAACCTCTCTTCAATCCATGGTCTATGGATGATAAAGAGAACCCCAAATCCATAACATTTTTGTGAATTGTCTCACACAATACTTACTCGTAAAATATAGGTAATTTGAACTTAACAAATTATAAGTAAGTGATGCTTGGGATTCAGACTATTTTGGTACATATAAGTGTTGAATCGTGTGTGAATATAGTTAGGTGTCATATAGAAGAAGTCACACATCGCCTATAAATCTATTGGAGAAGTTATAAAAAGTCTAAAATTATATTGGGATCGCCTATAAATCTATTGGAGAAGTTATAAAAAGTCTAAAATTATATTGGGAGTAGAACTGATCATGGACGGGCCAACCTATAACGCCCGCGTATTTGGCAAAAAAAATAGACGGTATGGACAATTTTTTAATTCATATTTCATAATTGAGGAAATAGAATAGACATAAAGTGGTCCAATTCAAGGAAAATAACATGAGTTGAATAACGAAACTGATCTAAGAGTCTCAAACTTTTGACAGAAGCGAAAATCTTATGTGGCGATGAGATGACACGAGTCCACGAGATGTACTAATGTTGAAAATTGGTAGCCTGCATCTCCATGTCTCCACCCGTTTCTGTGTTGACTTGAGCAAAAAATTTTAGGAATAATGCGAACAGCTTTAGAATCTAAATCTCAAGGGTATCAAAAATTAACCAGCTATACGAGTTGTTCCCTCCTATCCACTAAGATTTTGACTATGAGACTATGGTGGTATTTACTTGTTTGCAATCAAATGTAATGCAATGTAATTATTTTATAGGGTAAATGTGAGGTGAAAAAGAAAGGAAAGAGAATAAGGAGATGAAAAAAGTAAGATTGATTACACCATCCAAAGTAATCATTATTACATGAGAAAAGTTGAGCAATTGTGTTTGTGATTACATTTGATCATGCAATCAACCCCACTTTTCCTATTCCTCTCCTCCCACTCCTTCACTTTTCACTACATATCTACTCTATAAAATGATTGCATTGCATTGTATTTGATTGCAAACAAGTAAACGAGCCCTATATGTTGTAGACTTGTAGATATAGAGAAACACTTAAACGAGATAGTTTTACCGTAAAATGACAGTAACTAATATAAAATAATAATAATAATAAATGTAATATTTTAAGGAAAAACATGTTACTTTGAAATACTTTTATAGTACAAGACTATATCTATATGAAGCAAACAAACTTCGGATTTGGTAGCCACACATCAGGCTTTCATATTACCTTCATAAAAACGCTCAATATGGCATTTGAGAAGAAGTCGAGACCCATCATAAAAACGCTTGACTTTTGTATCTTCTGATTTTATTATGACAGGTTGGTTTCAGAAACTTACCTGTAACCTGTAAGTAGAAGTGAATAACCCGCCAAGTCATCAAAGTGAACCTTCCTGAACCAAACCGAACATATAGGAATTATAAACATACAATACTCTTAAAGTATCAATTTCAGGCAAAAACTCTGAAAACATTCAAAATAACCCAACTTCACTTGAAACAGGGGACATGACAGTGGGAAAGAAAGACATTCTTCAAGTCATACAAAAGAGCAGAATACCAGGATTGTTTGGTCTACAGTTCTACAAATACATTTTCTATGCAGAAAAATCTGTCCCCAGTTCTCCAATTTGTTCAAAACACACTCCAAGCAATGAAGATACAACAAACACATTCTATCACACAAACACAAATACAACTGCAATTCAGATTGCAGATCAATCCTTAATTTGTACTTTCCTTCAATTTCATCTCAGTTCTTTTGTTAAAAACCTGATTCTGACAATCACTTATAAGTGATTCACATCATACTTAAAGCTCAAAACATTTCCCACAGAAAAAGCACAGATACTCTCTACTATCTGATTGAAAGAAAAACACACATACCAGTTATAGTCATTACAGATATATGTAAAGTGCCCAAATGAACACTAATCTCAACTTTCTATCATTCATAAATTACACAACAGTTTAAATTCCCTTGATAAATAAATCATTATAACAATCACCCCTTACAAATCTCTCCCTTTTCCCACCTCACAAATACTAAAGATCACAACTTTCCTGATCTTTAAGTACTTTAACTCACCAACAATCACATAAAAGAAAAAACAATAAATGAAAAAAATCTTCTACTCTCCTCCTCCTCTTCCTACAACAATTACAATTGCCAATTTATACTCCACTAATTACTACTATCACTATGAGCATTATTCATATGATGATTCTCATGACGAACATGAAGAAGATGATTATTATGATGATTACTCTCTCCTCCACCACCACCACCACCACCACCAACGCTCCTCCTCCCGCTACTCGCCCCGCCATTCCCATTCCCATTCCCCCTACTATCACTATTCCCATTTCCATTCCCATTCAATTGGGAAATCTCCAATTGCGTCTTCATCAAAAACTTGATCCTTTGCAACTCCAACTCCTTAGCAAACTTCATCCTTTGCTTCTCCATCTCCACAATCTGCTCCAATTTCGCACTCTCTGCCGCCTCATACGCCTCCCCGAATTTCAATATCGCCCTTGTCAACTCCCTCACTAAATTACCCCACTCTCTCCTCCCCTTCTTCTTCCCTTTTACCCTCTTCTTCACCTCCACCCTCGCCCCCTTCCGCCTTTCGTACACCGTCTCCGGTGGTAAACTATCCTCCGACCACCCATCCTCCTCCGATTCCACCTCCATCGCCACCGGTGGACCCCTCCTATACTGCTGCTGCTGCTGCTGTTGTTGCTGGTGTTTCACATTGTTGCTGACATTATTCATACTATTACCACTACTATTACTAACATTAGTATTAAACCTATGAAACACTGGAGGTGGTGAGGCGAAATTGCTATGGTGTCTCAGTTGTGGTTGTAAATGAGGTGGAGGTTGCAAATAATGAGGAGAGAGATTAGTAGGTAAAGACAAAGGCAAAGGTAGAGGTTGTCTAATACCAACAGGAATTCCCACAGGGACCGCCTTCTGGTTGCTACCACCGTGAGAAACCGAAACCGAACCCAAACCCGAAACGACCTTAGCTGCCGAACCACCTGAACCAGGTGGTGCAGACCCAATAAGGCGGTCAAGGCGATCAAAAAAGGGCCACAAACTAGGACCAGCACCGCTCAAAACTTTAGCCTTCTCGATCTTGTACTTCTTTTTGACAGTATCAATTCGGTTTTTGCATTGGATATCAGTTTTTGGGGGTTTTGTATAGTGTTCATGAGATGATACAATATCAGCAACTTCTTTCCAGTGTTTTTGTTTCAAGTTTCCTCTGCTTAATTCCATATATCTCTCTCCCCATGCGTCGATTAACACTGATGTTGCTCCTTCGCTCCAACAGTCCTCTCGTCCACCACCACCACCGCCACCGCTGGAGCCACCGGATACGGTGGTTATGATGGCGGCGCGTGAGGGTTGTTGGATCGGAAGCGCTAGCGTCAACGGAGGTGTTGACGAGGTTGATGATGACGGAATCGGTGACGGAAGTGGCGGTGGTGGAGGGGTAGACGAAGGTGGAGCAGTAGCAGCGACGGTGACGGTGATACGACCGGAAGGTGGCGAGTGAGGTTCACTTTCCGGCGATGCGCGTGAGTGTGAGTGTGAGTGTGAGTTTGAGTGAGGGTGGATTTCTTCCATTGGAGAGAGAGGATCGTCGGTAGATGAGATCTGAGAGGAGATGAGAGATTGAGAGGAGAGAGAAATTTAGGGTTTTTTTTGGGGGAGAGAGAGAGAGAGAGAGAGAGAGAGAGAGAGAGAGAAGAATGAGAGGAGGGTTTGGTTTGATTGATTGCCGTTTGAGGGTGGGAATTTGACGGCGAACGTCACGGCAAGAGAGGCAAGGACACGTGGAGGAGAGAGAGAATGGAGAAGAGAAGGGGTTGTTAGGGATTGATTGGTTGAGGGAAGGGGGAGGAGAAACTTGGATTTACCGGTTAATCGGTCACCGCACCGGACTGATTATTGATTAAGGGGGCCAGGGGGGTAAAGTGAGTTGTTCGGTTCAGGCTGGCTTTGGGTTTGTTTTTTTTTTTTGCTTGTTTGGTTTGATGTTTTTTTTTGTCTCTTTGTTATGTGGAGTGACATTGGTGCTCTTTTGGTGGTGTTTAAGATGGTTGATAGCATGGCCATTGGGCACAACCCATGTAGGATTATGTCACCATGGTGAAGTATTATTGGTTGATCTAGAGCCTTTTATAGTATATGGTTTGAGAATTGAGAGAGATGAGTTGGTCATTACGCTTAGCAATGAGAAAGGATGAATAAAGCCAAGAAGGGTTATGGTTCAATTAGGGACATTTAGGAAAATGGCGCCAAAATAAGATAGATCCATAGAATCTAGAGGAGGTCCTATGCCAAGCAAAGAGGGAAAAAAGAGAGAGAGAGAGAAGATTTATGGAGGTCATGTGAAGGAATTTGATTCTTACCATGTTTTCACTTTCAAATATGTCATACAACATGAGTACCACAGTTATGTTAGACCAAGTTTCCATTAATAATTGTTCAAATTGAATAAATTAAGTATTAGGAAAAAAGCTCATCTTTGATCTTGAACACCCATAAATAAATTATTCATAATAACAAATGTATTATTACAATTATAAAAATGTCTTCTTGTAAGTAATTATAGGACGATAGTAGTAGTATTCACGTTTTAAAGATAATAGAGTGTACAAAAATATTTAAGATACTATTCACTATTTACATAACTAGGAGCACTAAAAGAATCGGTAAAAATTGTGAATTCTTCAAGCACATAAGCAATAAATGCTAAAATCTCTAGTAGCAGGGCTGGCCACGAGCCGAGCCGAACACTGCCAAGCTTGGGTTTGGCTCGTTTTAAAATTTTCGAACTCGAACTCGAGCCGAACTCGGTTCGAGCTATAAAAATTGAGCTGAAGCTTGGCTGGATTAAAAATTACCGACCTCGAGCTCGAACTCGAACTTTTATCGAATTTGTCAATTCTTCTTTAATCTTTCAATAAATGTAGAACATCTCTAATATTCCATGATATGAAATCGCCAAATGATATGAAAATAATTTATAGTTCATTATCCTAACTGTTTATGGCTAACAAAATTTATTCACTCAGTGAGAATGCTAATTAATTTTACGAAAATAAAATTTGAAAAATTAAAATGACAAACAAAATAGATATTTTAAGAAAATTATTTGGAAAAACAAATATTAGTTATTTTATATTATTCAAGAAATTAGAAAAAAAATGTAGAATATGCGTGTTTGTTTGAGGCTCACGAGCTTTCGAGCCGAACACCATGAAACTTGGGTTTGGTTCGTTTATCAAACGAGCCTAAACTTAAAGTTTGAGTTTGGTTCGTTTACTAATCGAACCGAGCCCGAGTCGAGCCCGAACAGTTCACGAACAGTTTGGCTTGTGACTATCTAGTAGTAATTAAAGTCATCATCTAACTCTCAAAAGTCGCTTGCTCAATTATTATTATTTTTGTTTTCGTTTTTCTTCTTGCTTAGTTGACATTGACTTTACAATAAATTAAAATAAATGTGTTTTCTCGATTAAGAATACCGAACCTACAATAAACGTATCATTAAACAAAAAATTCCCATAGATGTGACATTTGTAGTTTTTGCTTCAGATATTTTCTAACGTGTCATTGTTATTTGACAAATCATTCTTTTTTGAATTTGCATTGGCTGCATCTAGAATTCTAAAAATTAATAACATATGTGACTCTAGTTTTTGTCGTCACCTTCTTGCTTGACGACCCATGCCAAATCAAAATACATATATTTGAAGCACAAAAACTCATACAGAATTGCTCTCATGAAGTCATGGTAAAATGTGAGTCTCTTTTTAAAATTTCTCATACCTTGATATTTTTAAAAAATAATCTCATTTTATCGTGTATTGCTTTCACGCAATACTTCCTCATGATTGTGAATGCCAAGTGCGATTTTTCAAAAGACTGACATCCTACACATTTATATTCCATCAAAATTAGGTGCACCCCATTAAATAGGGATATCGAATTTTTCCTATGTTTTGCCATTTTCACATATTGATTGATGTTATTAAAGGGTAGAAGAGTCAAGAAGAAAATAAATGAATGAAAGGTATGGTAGATAGGTTGGGAAGACGGGGTCATAAATTGATGATGGGAAGCTTTGACGAGTTAAAAGCGGCAAAGGCAACCGTCAACCGGCAATAAACACACGGCAGGTGACCGGATCTTGTTGCCAGTAAAACGGTATTAAACGATCACGTGGGTTGTGTGTCAGTTTAAGGTGGGAGGTTAGAGCAACGGTAAAGAAAAGGAAGAGCTGTGGTTGGTTGGCAAATTATGGGGTGGGGGTGACGTTGACGTTGACGTAAGGAAACAGCGTTAGCATTTTGCCGGTGTAACAGAAAGTCAGAAACTGACAGGAAAGAAAGCCCACAACTTGAAATTTGTTAAACGTTGTCGTTTTCGACGCCCTTCCGTTTAATGGTACGTTGATCGAGGGGGGAACGTCGTCGTTTGGTAGGGATTAATTACCTAGTGTTGTTGTATTGGTAGTCGGTGCCATGAATCATAATGGTTTAGAAACTAGGGCCAAAGCTGGTGATTGGCACATCTAATATAATCTTATATATATATGGGCAAGAGCACCGATGATGTGACAAGTGTTATAATTTAATTGATTTTTATTTGTTTATTTTTTTTTTTAACTATGGTCACCAATAGGTTGTCATAAATAAGATTCTTTAATAATTGCTAAAAACTGTTCATATTTCTTATTTTTCTTAAAAAATTGAATAAGATTAATAAAATCTAAAATGACATAAATGTAATGCTTTAATTAAATGTGGTTAATTTCTATTTTCATTCAAGACAAAAAAAAAAATAAAAAAAAAATGAATCAAATATAAATATTTAAAAAGTTTTTTTTTTTTTTTTTTTTTATGTAGTTGGGGTTATAAACACAGGTAACTACAAGTGTCACATTTTTATAAAATTATAATTTCTTCTTTTCTTTAGATGATGAGTCCTGAGTTGTCACAAAAAAATTTCTCATTCGAAAGGAGGTTATTCTTTCAACTTCATATTAGCAAAATACACATTAAGGAATAATGGGATCATACCGGTTGTTGAGTAATAATAAAAATTATATCAGTTAGTATAAGCGTCGATTACGTATGAAAAGTTAATAGTCTTTTATAGGGATAAAAGTTGCTATTATGATAAAGGATACAAGTTTAATTAATTTTTATATTTGAGGCCATAAACACCGGTTTGATAAGTGACTAAAATTTGTAAGATATGAGCAAATAAAATGACGATGATCACATTTAGAGTGATAGTTTAGTAAGTCGTATATTTTTTCTATTGGAAGCTACTTCTAATATACATTTATTTATTTTTTTGATAAATACTTCTAATATACAATTGTATTATTTATAAAAAAAATATTTAAATATATTAAAATATAGTGATAAATAGATAGATCATGCGTAGTTGTGAGTATAAGTGCACGTAACTACAAGCATCACATATTCATAAGTTATTTTAATTTTTTTTTAATTTTTTAATTTTAATTTTTTATTTTTGAGATGGTGAGTCCTCACATATTTTATTATTTTTTTTAGTTATTTTGATTCGAAAGAAGGTTAGACTTTCAAATTTTTCTTTTGGATTCAAGGATCCCGCATTTACTACTCTTTGACTGTGTACCAGATAAACCTCATTAAGGGACAAACAGATCGGATCAAACCGATTGAGGGTTTAATCACCTGTTTAACATGTGACTAAAATTTTCAAGAATATGGCCAATCAAATAAAGTGACAACTAGGGTCACATTTAGAGTAATAGATATTATTATTTAATTATTTGACAAGTTAGCGATAAATATTTTCGGAGATAAGCCAATAACTTAAAATATTTATAATATTTTAATCCATCATCATTTTCATTCAAAAATATTTTTTTATCTTTAAAAAAATAAAATAAAAATAGCTAAGCATATTAAAAATATATTGATAAAAGGATAGTCCGTGCGTAGCACGGGTAATTTCCTAGTTATCAAGAAAATTGAAGCTTAATTAATTTTATAGTTTTACCAAATTTTAATACACATAGATATCTACCGGTAAAAAATTTAAAACTTTAAAGATATTCGGTTTGAACTTTATCCAAAAAAGTATTACTTTTCGGACAAAATATGTTATATTTGATTATTAGAATAAAAAAATGTTGTTTTGATGGTCGTAATATAAGTAGTTTTAGTTAAGATCGGCCAGAATCAATAACAAGACTTTACGAACAAGGAAAAAAGCTATGGCCTCCCTTTTCTCTCAAAAAACCCTGGCCTCTCTTTTCTCTCAAAAAACCCTGGCCTCTCTTTTCTCTCAACTCTTGGAGCTCTATATGGTATGAAATCGGGGCTGTCATTGGTCATCTACCAGCGATAAGCCCCTCTTTCTACTAGATATTTTCATTTTCCATTGTTATTTGGCTTTTTGATTCAGTAGTCAATAAATTTCGCTCCATTGTGAGGTTGTAATCGCTCCTATTGGTGAGATTTTGATCAAACGAATTGTGAGGTTAATTTGACTCCTTTTGTGAGGTTCATTTTGACTCCATTTGTGAGGTTCACTTTGACTCCTTTTTGTGAGGATTATCTCTTCATCTTTGGAGGGTTGGTAGTTTTGTGGTTCATGGAGTACGGTTGGGTGTCCTCTGCTCGGAGGATTTTCTTATTGGCTATAGGACACTTAGTCTCTATTTAATTAGTTCGGAATTGAAGGTAGAACATGAAGTTGATAGTTTGCGGCTTCAGTTCGTTCGTACGGTGATACCACGGATCTTATTCTTCAAGAGGTAGTCTACAATATCAGAGTTATGCATTCATCGAGGCTATGGCAGGGTCTTCCGCAAAGAGGCTGTGATATGAAAAACAACGATAAAAAGGAAGTGTTCAGATTTGTCAAATCTCAAGTGCTTGATAGTCTTTTAATTAGGATGTTTTTTGATGTTTTAGATTCGTTTATTGTTGAATTTGATATCGTTTGTAGATGCTGTATGACCTTTTATTAATACAATTTCTATTTTTTTCCCTCAAAAAAAAAAAGTTAAGATCGACCACTACTAATGTACCTAAGACTAATTTGCATATGGGCTCTTAGAGTTGATGCAAGAGTATACTCCTAGGATTGCATAACTAATTTTTTAACGCACTATATCACATTCAAAATAAATTAGGGAGATTATTACGAACTTATTAGGGATCTAATTATTTGAGTAAAAGTTTTGAACGAAAATGGGAAGCGGTGGGAGTTAGAATTTGAAGAAGGTTATTATGGATTAGAATTAGAATTTGAAGAAGGTAGAATTTGAATTTGAAGAAGGTTATTTTGGGGGGAAGAGAGACGACGTAGGGATGGCAATGGATTGGATATGGAGCGGGTGGAGCCATATCTATATCCATATCTATTTATTTGTGCTCCATCCATATCCATATCCATATCCATATCCCATATCCATATCCATTTACCTCAATTTTATCCATTCATTTAGATATCCATGGATATGGCGGGTAAATGGATGTCCATTGGATATCGAATTCACATTTTCGTTAAGGAAAATTATACACATTCAAGGCAAAAAAAATCAAGTTAGAAATGAATTCGGAAATCATTATAAATACACTTAAGTACTTAACCTAATAAATATAGTTATTCAAATAAAAAAACAAGTGAAAATATGTATATCAAATGTTAAGAAAACAAAATAAAGTAAAAGTATAAGTAAAAATATAAATTAAATATAAATATAAATACAATTTGGGTGAGCGGGTAATAAATGGGTGGTAAATGGATGATAAATCATCATCCATATCCAATCCAATAAATATCCATATCCAACCTATATCCATTATTCATCCATTTATGGTAATCCATATCCATCCGAAATGGATATGTGCGGATGGATGTTCATCGGGTGGATTAGGGGTGAGCATGACCGGGTACCCGCCTAAAATACCTGGAACTGATACTGGAACTCACGGGTACCGGTTCCGGGACCAAGTACCCATTTCCACTTTTTCATAGACTTTTTGATTCTCTTTTTTCCCCAAAACTTAATATTATTTTATACAACTCTCTTTAATAAACCATCTATTACTAAATTTTACCTAATATCATCATATTATAACCCAAAAACGAAAATACAAAAACAATAATTAATAAAACTCAATGCCACATCAAAGTATGAAACTCATAAACTGGTTCTTGGAATTGGTCCTGCCGGGTATCCGACGGGTACCTGGTCCCAAAAACTGGTACCCGGAATTGGTCCTGATTCCAACCAATTCCGAAATTCTGGAACCAGAACTGATCCCAGTGGGACTGATTCCAAGTCTGGACCCGCCTGATCCTGACCGGTTCCGGATCCAGAACCAGGTACTTGGTCCCATTACTCACCCTAGGGTGGATACCCATTGCCATCCATAGACGAGAGGATACATAGTTGTAAACTTGTAACACCGTGGTTGCCTTAGAGCTTTTGGATTCAGGTCTTCAGTTAATTCGAACTATAAAGCAGCAGTTTCATCCAAGGCAAGGCAAATTGCATCACTTTATTTTGTCCTTATAAACAGGACAATAGTCCAGCCCTTAATTTCCTAAGGCCAGAGATATCAGATATTCATCTGTTTGACAATGAGCTTCAGTAAACTTCCTAGATCCTAGCTTTAATGCTCTGAACAAACAGTAGCAGATGCCAAAACAATAGTCATTGCACTTAATACAGGTCTAACAAAGATGCAGGTATAACATTTGCAACAGCAAGAGAATAAGGGTAGTAAAACACACAATGCCTTGCGGAAGAATCCAATTTCTGACAAGCCAGAATCAGCAAATTCTAGAAATCAAACTTAAGTGCCCTTTAGGAATGCATTTTCTATTAATCTTTCCTTGGTCATGATTCCTAGACTAGCCACAAACAAAAGTTGAGAGAGCTGTTTTAGGAGATGGTTTCCATAAAAAAATCAAGGTTTATGTCTGATTTCTGTGTTCTCATGTTACAGATGTGTAAAAATGAATACATGGTTTCAGATTCTATGCTGCAGAACAGCAGAAATAGAAGGAAAACCAAATGGATAAACACAAGGGGTTTACAGGCGCATTTGTTATTTTGTTAGTCCGAGGTAGGGGTCTCATTGCTCTCATTGTCTTCCGAAGGAGAGAGGAGGTCAATGCATAGCTCTCCATAGAACCTACAGACCAACTCAATGAAGACAGGACTTTTGAGGTTTCTCCAGCAATAGAGAAGCTCCTCGACATCCTTTAAGTCCTGTATTTTCTTTTCTTCGACGATCATGTCCACTAGATACTTCTCGAAACTCCTGCGAGCTTCTTGCACATCCTCGAGACTGTCAGAACTGTCTTCTTCGAGATCCTCAGAGCTGTCCTTGAGATCTTCAGAGCTGCTATCCTTGACATCATCAGAGCTGCTGTCCTTCTGAATGGCAATAATACTACTTCTTAGGTAAGCTGGCGTGATAGGTGATGGGAATGGCTCTTTCTCATGCCTACTTTCAGACACAGTCACGCTAGTCACATCTGTCATGCCTTGATCAGTACTGTCCCTCTCTACTTCTTTAGCCTTCCTCAATGAGAATAGAACTGTCAAGAGCTCAGCAATCCGTACCTTGTGGACAGGCTTCTTGTCTGACTTTGTGCGTCTTGAGCGAGGGGGTCTCATTGCCCTCTTCATTTTAGATGACATGGCAGGGTGACGGCGTTTCTTCAACCTGAACTTGGTTTTGGGACGACATTGAGCAAAACCGAGAGATTTCATAGAGAAGGCTTTTCTGAACCTGACAGTTTTGGTCCTCATACGAGGCTTATTATGGCGCCTAGGCATACGAAAAGTAGGAGCTTTTAGAGAGACGGAAGGCTTGTGAAACTTAATCCTGAACTTGCACAGGAATTTACCGCAGGGATCAATTACCTTGGCTTTGAAGGAAAAGCCTTTCATTCTAGTTTCTCAATGATGAAGGGAGGTTAGTACCGGATTTGATTCGCAACCAAGATGGTTAATGGTTAGAGAAAGCGCGATTGTTATGGTGCATTGGATGGAGGATGGGCAAATTAAGAGGATAAACAGAGAACGAATGATGAGCTTATTGGTAACGGCTGGTGTTTTTGGTACTCTTGCATTTGCTTTTCTAAAGTTTTGAGGATGCTTTGTGATATTGGGGCACACGTCTAAGATGGCTAACGAGAAGTGGGATCCCATGATATCAACTTATGTCACTGTCATCTTACCAGACTCTGATTTCTGATTCTTTTTTTATTTTTTGGTGGATCAGGACAGCCAAACCTATTGACCGGCCATCAAACTAACTGCTTGACCTTATCAATCAGTAGAGTTTTGATTCTAGATATTGTAACAAATTCACATAAGTGCATCCGGAAGATTAAAAACACAGTGGATTATTTTACTGACCGAAAAACTCTTTTTTTTTTTTCTTTTTGACGGGGAGATGGGAGACTTTCATTTATAGAAAAGTCATACGGTATCTACAACGAGAATAACCCTAAAATATACTAAATCAATAGAAACAACAAATTTTCTGCTAACAAGCCAATTTACTATAATACCCGAGTGCGGAAAAATTCAAATATTAAACACACTGGGGAGTGGGGATGGTTGTTGCAGCATCCATGAATCATTAAATAAGAAAAACACCCTTTAAAAAAAAAAAAAAAAAAAGCATCCTACTGAATTAAAATAAAGACCACCCTGCTGGTTGACATAGGTCGCAGTCACCAGCATTTATAGTGGGCCATGCATATGGCAACTGTGGACTGTGGTGGTAGCCATGGTAGGAATATACCATGCTAGGGTCTGATCAATAAGAAGGCAAGGAACAAGTCTGATGTAGGAAAAAGAGAACAGCAAGGACATTTGAATGAAAATTCAATCTAGTACATGATAGCCACATAGGTTGTGTACCATCTCACTGCAGTAAAGGTCAAAAGACAGGAATCATCTAGGGAAGGGTCTGCAGAAGGCAGTACATAGCCTATGTGACAAACCAGATACATGATAATAGAATTGCACGTATATGGGAGGCTGCAGCTAGATATGCTACTTACTCGCTTTATGCATAGTATCAGTATCAAAGGTTTGCTTCCAACCATTTCAACATTACAGACAAGTTCTAGGGGAGATGGGGATAGGACAAAGGAGAATGATTTGAATTGAAACATGCAAGTAAGATGTTATTGATAGAACAGTCAATACTTCCGCAAGGGTTATGTAAAACATTATACATACATCAAATAATAAGCACGTGAAAGAGATAGATGCAATCTCACATCCTCCTGACGAGAAAAAAATGCCACTAATATCTTTGATTGTACAAGCAGGAAGTCTATCAGCTAAATCCGCCCCTTTGTTACTCTCTCTGTGAACAATTATTCTGGACAAATTGGTATAGGTATAAGCTACAAAAAAATCCTTGGGTCACATATTGTCATAGTACGTAAGTAACATTTACCCCCATGTTTCCAGTGAATGAAGTTCATCAGCTTTGCAAGGCAAAAGCAACAGACTCACAGTATATGCCCAAAAGAGAACTCTATCTACTAACAGCTTTTCACGCAAAGAACAGGTAATAGGTCAAATTTTAGCTGCACTAAGCTCTTATACCTCTTATCTCGGCGAATCAAAACAAAACTAGTGGGGTTTCGGTTTGTATCCATCAACCGCAAAGTTTCTCGTGGCAACAGGTAGGGCCAAGCGTATTCCACCTATTTCAGGCTTTGCTTCAATTTGGCAACCGAGACGAGAGCTACACAAGCATTTACTAGGGATTAGAAAGCAGAGAGACAATTTCAGATACAGATTAGAACAAAGAAGAGACACTCACGTGTCCGTAAGTGCAAAAGCCAGGTCCAACATGTCATTCTCTTCATCAGTTGGATCCGGAAGTTTGTTGTAGTAATCCATATCCTACGAAAAAGAACCAAATTTTCACAAACACCAAGGCATTTGGGCAATGGATCAGACATCCAGCTTCACCCACTCGAGCAACAGATATTGTCACTAACTTACCATCACAATAACATGACACGTGGAACATGCACAAGATCCTTCACATGCTCCTATAATAACATCAAACACAGTTTGTTTAGTACAATAGAAGCCCAACGTTTAGCAGTCTACTACTTGACTAGAAACCGACTAACAGTATTTATATAAGTTAAACACCTTTAATCTCTTACAATAGAATTAAAGGACAGAACAACACAACTGTGCAAAAGAAGGATATAAACCTGAAAGGAAGCATGTCATATGTTATCAAGAACAGTGGAACGTGTGTACCTTCTAGCTCAATATCATTTGAATGAGCAGCTTCTAACATGCTCGTTCCAACAGGAACCTTAAGGTGTTTCTCCGTTCCGTCAGTTTCAACAAAAGTGACGTTTATTCTGCAGTTACAGAACTCCCAAAGTGAAAGAATGGAATTGTACGAGCTGCTAAGTTACATATAGAAGCACAATACATATCAAGGAGGCAAACTCCACCAAATCATATGCCTGTGTCCCGCAGTAGATCATTGAAAGAATACATCTTTCATATCAACAATTATTACACAGCTCCATCCCAACTAAACAGTCTATTTTTTCTTTTTTCTTTTTGTTCATAATTTTCAATAGTTCGAATCCATGTTCTAATAGCATTTCCATGTGAGAATGATAAAATGATACTTACGTCTGCTTCTCTTCTTCCCCATCCTTGCATGAATCAGCAGCAGGTGCAGAACAAAAATATTGATATGTCTGAATCGAAACCACATTATCTGTCATGTGTCTGAATATTAGTAAGACATCACGAGCAGAGATGACATTATATTCATAACTCAACTATACATAAAGAGCAGTGAGGTTAAAGTATTCGAATTTAGCAAATCCTAAAAAGTAAAATAGCCCATTATGATCCCTCATATAAGGTCTGGGCAGTCACCCAGTTCTATCAAACTCACAAAATAATTGCTATCAGGGGGTAAATGACACCCTCCTAACTGTATTAAGGATTGCAGACAAACAGACCTATGATCTACAAAGAACCCATCGTAGACATTATCCCTGAGAGATAATCTTTCAACGCCCAACCAGAAACCTTGTTTTGCAAAATTATACATAAATAATGAAATAACGGTTGTAAGTTAACATGAAGCAGTAACACAATGCGGTCTCAGTTATCAGCTATCCATCATATCAGGGCAAGATACCAAGCATGCTTCAGTTTATATAATTGAAAATGTCAAGATATGCATACCAGATACCTGCAGAGGATGCACCAAGGCTGGTACCCTTCCAGGAGATGCATGCATATAAGGAAACCTTGGCGTACATGCCAATTGCCCTAGCAAAACAAAACAAAAAAAGAACGGTGTCAATATAAGGTAGGTACATAAGTCTGATTCATACACATTGTACTAAAAATCTCTATCTTAGTCCATAAACCATTTCTACTCATTGCCACTCACAAAAGCATTTTGATATTGCTTTTCATAAACCAAATTGGCCTCTTAAATGGAAATTCAAGGAGGTTTTGATGCAGTGTTTAGGCATCCTTTATCCTCCCCCCCCCCCCCCCCTGGATATGATAGCATAGAAAAAAAGAAGGAAAACAGGAACCTTGATTTTGGCCTTTTAATACAAGTCGCAAAGGACCAAGCATCAGGTAGACCTATAACAGGTACACTCATCTTGTACTCTTGCTAATTTTATGGATATATTAACTGTGTCCTATACTCCTATCTACAGTTCAATTACTTGCTAATAACCAAATCTCATGCACACTTCCCATCACTTCCACTGATTACAGTGAGGTAGGTTGCTAATAGTTGGTAATCTACTGAGCACAGGGCAAAGGACATAATGAATCCAAGCTGTATAAATGCCTATAGAAGACATTTATGATGCTGAGCATGAAACTGATAGGTATAGAAATGGTATTTAAGAAGCCTAGAGGGTGTTGGGTAAATGAAGTCAAAAGCTTGTTCTGTCATGATACAAGACAATATTGTTTGACAATCATTCATATGTGTGCCAACTCTTCAGCCCTGCTAATTAGCACAACTCATAAGCTTCCATCTCAAAATCATGAACATCTTTTAAGCTATGTCAGTGGAGGAATGTCAAATGAGCTGCTGAAGCACTGACACTTAAAAGTCATCAAAGAAGAGCAGTCGGTCTTACTCATCAGTATTTCCAAATCGAACCTTAAACTAGATTATTGCTTCTGCCCTGAATAAGAATGACTCAGTGGAAGTGCCTTGGGCTTTTCCCTAGATAACCAAACCAAATTGCTAACTCGGTGCACCACTTGCCTATGGTGGGAAACTATCTCACTTAGGCCCGGGGAAAAGAATTGAAGATTGGGTGTAATCGTGGAACCAAGGATTGACATGGAAAATTTTCAAGTTTTTGTTTTTGTCTCTAGTTCAATTCGAAGTGTCCAAGTTTCTGAATGTTACTTATATGTCTGTAGGACCTATAGGTGTATTTCAGCTGCAGGCACTGGGTGCTGTAGGTTCGAATGAAGAGTCCGAGAGACTAAGGTGAGAGTGGGATACGGAGTAGAAATGCACAACCTTATCCCTGTAAGTGCAAAGGGTGGAGGCTGTTAACGTTTTCCCAAGATGTAGGACGGGATTTCAGTTCCATACATGTCAGACAAACTTATAAAACAAAATCCATGAAATGTCAACTAGTGCTTAAGCAAGTTATTCTTAGTCTCAAACCCAATCCAAAGATCTTGTATATGTAACTTCATACCATATCCTAATAACTGTTTCTACTAGACAAAAGCATAGCAATTACTAGCTTTGTGGTCCTACTCTTCAATACAGACCAATAGACCATCCACAACGGGAAGCTAGACCCTATGGCTGCCACAAATAAACCCCATCGCTACTATGAGGAAAAAACACCATGAACATAAAAGTAGATGCACGTGCTCTTAGTGTATACTGCAGCCACCTTGAATCCTCCTAAAAGGCTAAAAACTTTTCATTGTTCTCCCGTCACCATAAGATTTCCACACAAAACAAAATACAAAATACAAAGTCGTCTATATGGCAAAATTTGGTTCTCAAACAATCATGAAAATATACTCCAAACTGCAGATACGAAAGGGTATCCACACATCTAAACATTTGGCAATAAAGAAAAAATTCAAACACTGAGGAATTGAGGATATAAGCAATACAACACTAAAGTAACACATTGTATGTAGCTATAAATTGTGGGTTTGGTGTATGTACATGAATCAACCAAACCCAACTCACATAATCTCCCATAAAGTAAACCAAACATTGTATCTTGGACGGTAAATAACTACAAACAGTTTCCACATAATAAACCTTGAATACAAAAGATCAAACCTTGAGCGAGTCTCTTGATTGCCCGAGCGCCAAGGCTAGAAATTCTAGAACGAAGCATAATGTTGGCTGGGTCGCAAACCACTCACAATCTGGAAGGAAATTCAAAATAATGTCTTGGAAAAACCCAATAATATAAGCAAACCAAAATGTCTTAAGAAACCCAACAAATATTTACACATTACAAACTAAAAGAAGCAACCCAAAGGCCAAAGGAACGACCTTTATTTGACATTATAGCAAACACTTGGTAGGCAACTTGAAATGGGCAACTTGAAATGGGCAACTTGGACATAAAATTATGAAAAGAATCCAGTTTGGCATGGTAGAAAATTAGGGTACTAACAGAAACAAGCAATAAGGGGACAAATAGATAGTAATCAATCAATGAAATTAAGTGTTGGATAAATTGATTGACAAATGGCAACCAAACTCAAATTAAGGGGCAGATTACATCAAGCTGAGAAATTGACGAACCTTGATGGGGTTTGAATTTGCAGCAAATAGTAAAAATTGGATCTTTTAACAGAATACTCTCTCTCTCTCTTCTCTCTCTCTCAACCAGGAAGAGAGGAATGAGGTAGAAGGTTGAACTGTTGAAGGTATCGACTGCAGGAGAGCAACCAACAAAGAGAAAAGAGGCTTTGGAGGAGAAAGAAATGAAAAACGACGACGTGTCACTTTGATTTTCCGCGAGCTAAAACGTATCCCTGTCACCGAGTTTTACTTTTTTTTTTCCTAAAAATGTCAATGAACATATTTTTTTCTCAATTGTGCCACTATAATTTATTAAAAATTCTAAACATGCCACTACTACACCTAGGTAACCGGCTGCAGCAGGTAAGAGTCATTTTTCATTAAAGTAAAATTCGAAAATAACTTATTTGTTTCCTAAAATAGTTGTCGATTAAAAAACCCTATTCCATTTCCTCCAAAACTTTTTGTCAACTGAATGCCTTCTTCCTTCCACAATCTGCCTCCACCTACTTTTCTGTTGCTCTTCTTTGCAGAGTGTATCTCCACCCAAATTTGGTCCTATTTACACAACATATATACCGTTTAGTAAGTGATTGTTGAAGCAATTACTACAGGCTAGAGAACCGCAAGATTGAGTAGATAGTGCACAAATAAAATCAAGTTTTCTGTCAGGTATGAATTTTAAAGTTCATCCTTATTTTTTTAATCTGTAAAGCTTTAATACTTGGATTTGGTAACCATAAAGTCAAATGTAATTTAATTGAAGCAATTTGATAAGTATAATAGTGATTCTTTAATTTTTCATGTACCTTTTTTCCCTTGACTTATTTCAAACTTATGTTTGCATGATTGATAAATAAGAAATTAGATGAATGAGGTCTTTTTTGCATGATTTATAATTTAATTTTATTTATTGCATCAGGATGAATGAAAATACAACGCTGCATATACAGCATGGGGGTATGTTTCTTAAAATCCCTCATTTGATTTACGCTGAGGGAGAACTGAGTGGGGTGGAGTATGATATTGATTTACTAAGCCTTGATGATCTGGTTGAAGTTGTAACAAAATTAGGTTATAAGGAAAGTAATATAAAGACAATATACTTCAGTAAGCCTAATGTAAGATTAGAAGAGGGTCTTGTGCCACTTACATGTGATCAATCAGTTCACCAGTTAATTGACTTGTGTCGGAAACAAACTTTTGTGAACATGTATGTTGAACATAATGAAAGTTGTGGCAATGAGGACATGGATGATGATAAATCTGATTGTGAATATAGAGGTTCTGATGATGAGGCAGATGACGAGATAAGTTTCTGGCATGATACACATCTATACTCTGACGAAGATGATGAGGAATTTGTAGTTGTCAGGGACAAGTTCAAGAAAAAAAAGAAGGAAAGAAAAGAAGTTGCTAACGAGTTGAGGAATAAAAAGATTAAAGGAAACAGAGATACGACGAGGAATGAAAAGACACATGGAGGAGGGAAAGCACAACGAAAAGAGGTAGTTGAGGGGTCTAGTGAGACTAACTTGATCAGTTTAGGCTATGATTCAAATTACAAGGACTCTGACAATAATGCTTGTAGTCCTAAAAGTAGTGAGACTGAAAGTGATGGAGATAATATGGGAAAGAATTCTCCCAAAAAAAATAAAAATATGGGAAAGAAAGAAAGAGTTACATTCCCTGCCTTTAATGTAAACACAAGACCGAAAGACATTGACTTTGAAAAAGGAATGGAGTTTGTTGATAAGAACCAGTTTAGAGAAGCAATTGATCACTATAGGATTTTAAAAGGTTATGATATCACGATAACAAGAAGTGATACAGTAAGATGTCAAGCCAAATGTCAAGCTCCTGGTTGTGCGTGGACGTTATGGGCTTCAATACCTCAGGGAAAAAAATGTTTTCAGATCAAAACTTTGCCTACGCCTCATACATGCATTCCTTGTAGCTTTGAGAAGGGCTGGAGAAGAATGTCGAGCAGCTGGCTTGCAAAATGGTACGTGGAAAAGATTAGATTGCAACCATCCTTGAGATTAAGAGAATTTAGTGCCATAGTTGAGCAAGAACATAACTTCAAGCCAACATTGTCCATGTGTGCTAGGGCTAAAAACATTGCTCTTTCTATGATCATTGGTGATTACTCAAAACAATTTGGGATGGTTAGGGACTATGCACATGAGCTGCTGATGAAAAATAAGGACAGTACAGTGAAAATCCATACCGAAAGAAATGAGAATAATGAATGTGTGTTTAAGGGAATATACATATGTTTAGGAGCTTTGAAGAAGGGATTTTTAGAGGGTTGTAGAAAAGTCCTATCTTTGGATGGCTGTTTCATCAAGGGGCCTTGGAATGGGCAAATTTTAGTTGCAATTGGCAGAGATGCCAACAATAAGATGTTTCCTGTGGCATGGGCTGTTACACAGAGGGAGAATTTTGAAACATGGAGATGGTTTATGGAGCTTTTGCGCGATGATCTCAAGCTGGGTGATGGCATTGGCTGGACTATGATTTCTGACCAACAGAAGGTTAGTTTCGTACCTCATGATAAATGTATAAAGTTCTCTAAATGCATGTATATTGATTTTTATCTAATTGAGTATTTATTTGTACTTTAATTTATGATAGGGCTTTGTGGAATGCATTGTACAACTGTTTTCCAAAGCCGAGCATAGGTTATGTGCCAGACATGTTTATGCCAACTTAAGGAAGAAATGGAAGGGTTTACAATATAGGCATTTTTTTTGGATAATATCCAAGTCTACTACTGAGAAGGAGTTTGAAGAGCACATGAAGGAGATGATGGATTTAGATGTAAATGCAGCACATTTTTTAAACCAGAAAAATCCTAAAATGTGGTGTAGAGCTTTTTTCTCACATGTAGCTAAGACAGATTCAGTGGACAACAACATGGCCGAGGTATTTAATGGTTATATCCTAGAGGCAAGATACAAGCCTATAGTGACCTTATTAGAAGAAATCTTCACATGTTTAATGGTAAGAATTGCCAACAAAAAGGAATGGGCTGAAAATTATGATGCGGAAATCTGTCCGAGGATATTAACTAAGTTAGATAAGGCTAAAGATGTTGCAAGGTGGTGGAAGGCAACCAGAAATGGGAATGGTAGTTATAGTGTTAGACATGGATGTGATGGCTATGCAGTGGAGTTGCGTGACAGAAAATGTTCATGTAGATCTTGGGACTTGACTGGTATCCCATGTCCACATGCTGTGGCTGTGATGAGGGAAGAAAAACTCAATCCAATTGATTATGTTGATAAGTGTTACAGCATAGACATGTACAAGAAAGCATATGCACATGCTTTAGAACCAATTAATGGGCAAAATATGTGGACTTCGTGTCCAGGAGATGAAATTGTAGCTCCTCCATTCAAGAAGAAAAAGAGAGGAAGAATGGAGCTGAAGAGAAGGCCAGAGGCAGGGGAAAGAAGTGCACAATATGGAGCTATATCAAGGAGAGGTGGTTCAGTTAAGTGTAGCAAATGCGGTAATTTTGATCATAGCAAGAAAACATGCGCGAACAGAACTCAAAAGCTTCAGGTTCGTGTGTCTGTATTCTCATATCGTCAATCCATCTTAATAAAATAAAAAAAAAATACAATAAGATATGTTATGTTTTATGGTTTTGTGAATAGATTAAAAGAAGAGCTACTCCTACTACTGGTTCTACTACTCCAGCTAGTGCAAGGACCTTAATTTCGTCTTCTACTATTGTCCCTCGATCGGTGGCTGCTGGTATTGGTGGTGAAGGTTCAAGCAATCAAAGGAGGGGAAGAAAGGGACAAGCATCCAGAAGAGAGAACATTCCAGCACAACAAAGTCAGAACTTGTGAATTTGATGACCTTTACTTTTTAGGTTTCTTTTAGCAATCATATACATTTCGTTTGGTGCACATTTTGAGTACTTAATTGTTAAGAAAAATTTAAATTTCCTATCTATGAGACATTTAAACTATGACTGGAAGGATTTTAATGACTGCGAAAATCAGTTCGATCATTTTGAGTCACTAGTTTCTACTGGGCAACAAAATTGAAAAAAAATAAAAGAAGCCAAGTAGTTCTTTTGGGAGAGCTCTACGTTGGATTGTTGGAGGCAGAACCTAGTGCAAGATACTTGTTTTGTCTCTTATTTTAATTCCTTTCCATGGCAAATATGAACAATACTCCAAATTGCCTATCTCAATATTTTGTCTTTTGTTTTAAATGATAAAGAGCAGCAGGCCATTAAATGACACTCCAAATGCCTATCTTAACATGCTTGCATATTTAAAAACATCCAGCTGAAGTCTATCAAAGTTTTATAAGTGGGTTCAATTTCTTTCATTAGGAATTGCTACTTTGATTTGAGCTTATCTATCTATAGGGTATTGTCAATATGCAATTTAGTTTCTCCAATTAGTTGAAAATTGACATAGTCAACCCTCCAATTGCTCATAGTTCATACTCTCACATTATTTTTCCAAAATCAGGTAATTAAAGGAACATGGAAGCTTGCAACTAGAATCAGATAGTAAAAGGATCTTCATTTCCAGATCAGAAGCTCAAAATCAAGCACATAGGCATACCTGCGAGTCGAGATCCCGAACCTCCAAGTTTGCAGGCAAGACCTCGGTGGTGATGTTCCTCGCCAATTTAGTTTAGTTTGGTGGCAGAATCATTCGGCAAACTGGGCAATTTCGTCGGTGAGATGAGCAATTCGTGAGCTGAGCAGAGATGCTTACTGTTTTATTTTTTTTATTTCTTTTATGAGGGGAGAGATTTAGAAGAGGAAGATGGTTGTATTTTTTGTGGGAGTTTAGATATTAGACAACTGTAGTCTTAGAGTGGAGGTTAACCTACTATAGTCGGTTCCAAAATGTCACAGTGGTATTTGTGTACTCTTCAAAAAAGTACACTGGCATAAATGACAACAAAATAAGTTTAGTGGCATTTTTAGGAAAAAAAGTAAAACTGAGTGGCAGTGATACGTTTTAGCTCGATTTTCCGCAGGCACTTAGGGCTTGAAATGAAGGAAATAAAATAATAATAATTAAAAAAACAATTGAATAATGATGGAGATGCGGGGTATCGAACCCCGTACCTCTCGCATGCAAAGCGAGCGCTCTACCATGTGAGCTACATCCCCTTTGTCGTTTAAGGGCTTCCCAAAAAAAATTGTGTAATTCAAACAAAAAGAGGAGACATGTAGGAGTTCAACAATTGTGAATAACATGGCCTAGAAATGTCCTGTTTTTTTCTTCGTTTTTATGCTACATTCTGTTCCGAGCCGTTCTATCTCACATTCTGTACTTCATTTTGTCTCACATTTATTTGAATTATTTGCGCCGCGCCGTTCCGTTCCTCACCGTCCCGCTCCCGCACTATTCCGTTGAAGAGAACAAGGCCTAAGTGGTAACTGGTAAGTAGTGACTACCAACAAGGGTGGTAGTCTAGTGATTTTAAGCTTACTCTCAAGTAGTTTGGTAAGGTAAAGTTATGAGTTTGAATCCCCATTCCCCCCATACCTTGTGTTTATCAACTTCTAAAAACTACAGTGGTTGTTCAGCTAGTTTGATATGTTAGCTATTGAATATGATGTTATTGTTGATAGTAACTACTCCATCGTTTGCACTTGGGGCTTTGTTCTTATAAAACATGAAAAGATTACACAAATAGTAACTTCATAAAAAAATGATGGGTGGGAGGGAGGGAGGGGGGGTTTGGTAGATATATTTCCATAACAAAATTGACTTAGAAGAGAAATGTAACTTGGTAATAATTTCAGAACCTAAGATAGTTTCATATCATAAATCAAAATGGAGAGCTTCCATTAGAGAGGGTGCAAAGTATACTACACCACATCACATGTACTAGTTACAATTACAATTTACAACACAGATGTTACATAATATGCACAGAAATCAAAGCAAAAAGAAAAAAAAAGGGGAAATGAAAAAAAAAGAAAAAAGGGAAGGCAAATTACATCCTCTTTTTCCCTCCATGAGTAGCCTAATAAGAGGCCAAAAGGCAGATGGTTATGTCAAATCTCAAGCGGCAACCATCTTTTAATTGTTACTCCATCTATACTTCATAACGATCAAGCAAGCTTCATACTGCCGCAACTGATCAATACTTTTATCTAAGTATTATTATTAGTTTCCTACTATATAATCATAATCATTTACAATATAAAGAGGGATTATTTGTCGATCCATTGAGCAAAAATTATTGTCATCTTTTTTTCAACTATCCAGAGCACTTATCACTATCCTGCACCACCAACAATATACAACAACAAACCATCAAATAGAGAATAAAGATTTAGGAGTAATTGGAATGAATCTAAAAATGTTTGTGTTCTTTAATTTGCTTATATCTTTTTTTGTTTTTAGTCATGTGTATTTGTGTGATTTCCTCAAATATACATCATTCACAAACTAATTCCCAAATTAGCTTCGGTTCTAAACTATTTCCCCACATATACACCACGTAGGATCGGAAAAGCAAAGTCGCTGTGGGCCACAGCGATTTTTGCCGAAAAAAAAAAAAAAAAAAAAAATCGAAAGGCAAAATAAAAAATTCGCTTTAAGGCAGGGCCACAGCGGCTTTGCCAATTTTTTTTTTTTTTTTTTTTTTGGCAAAAGTCGCTGTGGGCCACAGCGGCTTACTACCTAAGCCGCTGTGGCCCACAGCGGCTTTGCTTTTCCGATCCTACGTGGTGTATATGTGGGGAAATAGTTTAGAACCGAAGCTAATTTGGGAATTAGTTTGTGACTGATGTATATTTGAGAAAATCACACTGTGTATTTAGTTATTTACACTCATCTTGTTTTGTCCGCCCCCCCCCCCCTTTTTAAAATTTGTCTCATGTCATGTCATTCTGACTACACATTAATTAAAAAAACTCATGGCATATGCACTTTTCCAAATACAAGTGATCTATTCACAAACCAACTAATTTCAAAAACAATACTAGATATTTTTTTAAAAATAAGTAGACATATGTATATTTCTGGTAAATATATCAGGTCGGTTGCAATTTTCATTGAGCATGAGATTATTTTGACAAAACCAATTAATCAAACCAAAGACACCATAGTGTGTTTGACAAAAAGAAAATGAAGAAAAGGAGAGATCAATGTGTCCATATTGTACTCAGGAATTTTCAAAATTTTTTTAGTGAAATATTATATAATTTCAAATTAAATACGATTTTGGACAAAAAGAGTAAAACTAGTTGTAATCCTGTGCGATGTACTAAAATTGTGCTAAAAAAATGTTATAAATTATAAGATTTGTTCTTAATTTGAAATTTCTTAAGCACAATTTTGGACAAATAGAGTAAAATTAGTGGCGAGAAGATTACCAATCATAGACAGTAGGGGTTGTAACCTCAACATGTTGCATCGCGTCCCACGGCTTTTTTTTCCTAGTGAATCTCTTCACATCCTCATCTCTAGGCGTTCCCGCTACACACATGCAATTAGACAACATTCACTACATACATCTTTCCAATAGAGATTACTAGTAATTATGAATTCAAATGGCTGAAACACAATAGTAGTAGAATATCCTCATTTCCTGGTAAATCATAATAATCACGCGTGAATTGTGCAACGCACGGACATACACCTAGTACAGGCAGAGACAGTAATAGGCGCTTACGTGAGAAAGGGGAGGACGGTCCACTAGACCCGGCAGGGGAAGAAGGGCCCGACCCGGGTTCAATGTGGTTCTTGGTCCTGAGGATGGTGATGGTTCGAGAAACAGGGATCGTCTGATCATCCACGTCATGATGATCACGACGGTAACGAGAAACAGCAATGGGGTGGTTTGGTGATCGGACGGCTGAGAATGAATTATACTTACGGAGCCTGCCTAAGCCCGAATCTGGTGCCGGGCCGGCTAACGTTTCGTCCCATAACTTGTGTAGGAAGCCCATCGTCTTCGATTTTCCTTATTTTTGTTTACTCAAAAAAAATATATAAAAATAAATCCTAAATATCTAAATAATATTTTTAAAAAAACCACAGAAAAGAAATTCTGTGTTGGTATTATTTTTTGGTAACGAAGATGTGGGCTTAGAGACGGAACGAAACGCAGTGTTTTAATGGATTTGGAGTGAGGAAACAAAAATGGAAAAAAGTGTATCCATGAGGAAATTGGAGGGGATTATATAGGGGGAGAAATGGATAATGGTATGGATAAGATTTAATTGGATTGAGCGGCCCTGGCGTGGATGGATGGCTTTGTCAATACTCAAGAGCCATCAATGAGTTTTTAGTAAATCGATTTATTTATTTAGTAGGTGTGATGGAGATAGATATGAGAATCACTATTCTTTAGCCTAAAAATAAGGTTGACATCTAGGCTTAATCTAATATGTTCACTTAGATTTATTCCATTTTAATCATTATGTGTAATGTTTTCTGTTCCTACTTCTTAGTATGTACTCCTTATATGTTTTTACAATTCAATGGGTTTTTTTATGAGACTGTCTCAAACTCTCAACATGAGACCACATCTATAATCGAGCATGATATTCTTCTTATATGAGGCGCCTCACATTAATGCTATGATGTATTGGGGACGATTGTAAACGTAATCCATTATCGGGTGTGAAGAGAGGGCTTGTTATGGGCCTCAGGACTTATGGGCTTATGGCGGTTCTTTTTTGAAGGCACTTGTAAACGGGCTTCGGCTTCGTGGAAATGAGTACTTAACCAAAGGCTACCTTTTTCAATGATTGAACATCTTGAAGCTTTTTCTCTAAAAATCTGATTTAGAAAGACATGAAGGCACCTTTTTCCAATGGACAAAAAGTCATGAACAACTAAATCAAGAACAGTGCAAGCAAGTTGCCCAACTAGCATCCAAGTTTGAGACAGAATTACATTTGTCATTTGCAATCTAATCAATAGATATTCTATACGTATTTTCTTTCTAAAAACATGGGTCAGAAGAAAAACAGTAGTTATAATAGCACGAGAACAAAATAATTGGCCTTCTAGCTTCATCCAATTTTCGGCTCTAACTTGAGACAAAGATGGAAAGATGGTTATGTCTTGGTTTTCTTCATTGGAATTATACATAATGTATGCGAGCGAGGTGCACTTTTGGTTATGAACCAAATGAACTGATCTACACTGACTCAAATTTGCACCCAAACCACATTACAGCAGAAGTCACGAGTGTAAGCTGACAAGTTGGATTGCAGTGTGACATAGATCACATTCAAGATTACACTACACTACTACAGTGAGATGTTGGATTAAGAAGAGATGAAGGATCTACAATATAATAGCTCTCCTTTCTTCTTGATCCTGCGTCCTACGAGCTCTAACTCCTGGGCCGATCTCAATCAAATTGACATCCTGTGAAAATATGTTCTCCCTAATGTCAGCGTCGCGACTTGACTTCAGTTGCACTTCTATCTAGCAGAAACACCGCCAAAATCGTTGGAAGATACATCATGGCCAGATGAAACCTTTTGTTTCCGGCCCTGTCTTCTACTATTGTTACCATTACCACTACTGGTAGTAGTACTAAATGTTTCTCTTTGGGCTTCTCCTCTTGGTCCCTTCCCTTTTCTCGAATCTCCCCTGCATTGGTCCGCCTGTCTTCACAATCGCCACGCAAAAGAAAAGGAAAATTCATGAGGTTATTAACCAAAAACTACAACATGCCAAACTCATTCTCACAAATAAACTGCAACACAAAAGCTCTAATTATTCAGTGTAATGTTTCAGTTTTTGCCAAAACTTCATCTAACTTGGCATAGGCTACTTCTCTTCCCAAATTTGGATAAGCTTAATGACTTAACCAATCCTAGCACTTTAAAATGGAAAGTGCTTAAAACGGGAAGATATTGCTGCTTACCCCTGCACAAAAACTCTGAAAGTGAGTGTTGAAGGCTGTTGAACCGGCAGACTTATTCAGTTCTGAAGAACTCCGCTTATTGCTGTTGCTGAAATTGTCAGTATAACTAACATACGATGAAGAACAAGAAGTGGTTGACCCCTGTGAGGACGAGGTGAATGCATCATGAACGTCTGTCTGAAACATCTCTTCGAACAACTCCTGCAACTGCTCGAAGCTCTCTTCCCCGTTTTCCTGTTGATTCCATAAATCAAAACAATTACTGCTCCTACCCTGCTGGCTGCCGTCAACGACATTTGAACTCATGTCAAAATTTCAGCATTTACAGAACAGAAAGTGATAGTCTTGACAAGCTAGATAAAAAGTGAAATCCCCCCCCCCCCCCAAAAAACAAAAGGAGAAAAAAGAAAAAAAGAAAAAAAAAAAAGGAAGAGTTCCATTAAAAATTAATGAGCTAGAACTTGTATTCGAGGTCACTTTCTACAGAGACGGATCAGCTACAAGTAGCCAGAATCATGAGTTCATGGCCATCAAGTAGACTATGGATCACTCTTTCTCATTGCATCGCAACACAAATATCTACTAAAAGTTGTGGTTCATCCACTAGATGCGTTATGTGTATCACTAGTGCTCCTTACAAGTTGGAGACAGACTCCTTTAATGGGTCCCATAATGCGACTTTTTAAGGCTTAATACATGCGAACAAGAAAACTTTTATGTGTTTCTTCTTCAGCCACAACCACAATTCAAAAGGTGTAAAGTTAATAAGTGCAGAAAGCTATTAGCCAGAACATGACATTAACATCAGGTGATGGTGACTGAATATATCATAACAAAGACTGGGTATGGAGACTCACACTAGGCTTGTTATCACACATCATGGTCGCCATCTCATTCAAAAACTCTCCCATTCCCTGGAATAACAACAATAAAATAGTTAACTACTGAAAATTAACAAAAAAAAAAATAATGTGCTTCAAAGATCCGCTCTTAAATCTCAAGCATTGCAGCATGAAATTAATGATGAATGAAAAGAGCAATATATAAAACACACGAATCGTAACACAACAGCAGGTCATACGGTCAACTGCTGGCCTTAAGCACAACTTTTGACTCATCAATAGCTAGTATACCCGAGGCTGATAAGCCAAGCTGCCCCACTGAATTAACATAGAACACTCTAATACCGGTTCTGTCTCATTCTAGAGCTGGCAGCAGGCTACCTTAGAACATGATGTTTAGCTTTGGCAATAAAAATACATAATTAAACTAGTCTAAAACGATCAATGGATCTCGATCAGCTTAAGCTGGATTATGTCGGCAAGGTCATACTCGAGACCTGGCCAGCCTAGCTAAAAAAACTAGAACCGCAAATTATGAAGAAGAAAATGAGTAGTTCCATTCTTGAAACTGTACTTTCATGCTAATGTATGTGCTTGATCAGGTATTCATATCAAAATGTTTAGCATTGGCAGGGCATGTAGGGGACCCTAATTGGTAGTTGCCGTTAAACTCTTGTACAACTTTCTGAAGCAAGTGTGCACAGTTGCTAAACCCACACAGATTAGTGGCCTGGTGTGGTCCACAAGTACGATAGTTCATACAAATCTAATGAGCAACATATGCTCCACAATATGAGCCCACTAGCAAAATCATGAAAATATTATGCTAGATCATTTAATTAAAGTATTAAACAGTGAAAAAAAAGTAACAAATCATTTGATTTTTCTACATTAACTAGGTACACATACATAGATGATTAAGGGAAAATTAAGGGACTCACATGATTATTTTCGTCATCATCGTTGTCATATACTCCTACGTCATAGAGAAACCTTTTCGTCTCATCGGATAGAACTGTTCCAGAAGGAAAAAGGTCCACAAAAGTATGTCAAGTTTGTATTCATAAATCATATACCATCCAATCACCAAACCAGAATATATTCCAAGTTTTCAACCCTTGTACAGTCATAGTTAGCAATTTTCAAACATTGTAGACCCGTTTAGTATTATTGTAAGTTTGTGTTTAACTTTGAAAACTAAAACCAAAAGTGAGCAGAGTCTAAAGCTAAGCTAAAACCGTCCATATCTTGTATAGTGTATACAACTTCTAACACATAATTAAAAGCAAAACTACTACCATATGTAGTCCTAAACTTTGGAATAATGCACATGGAATTTCTGTGCACAAAAATTTATATACTAATGTCCCCTTTTGTTTATGGCAGACAATGCTAAGGTTGTGCATGATTCATGAGTACAATTTAATCTTACAACTTTCTTTGTAGTTTTAACTTTTAAACCTATGTTGCTTAGTACCTGTGGATACTTGACATTCCGACATGGATATAGACACTGGACACTCCATTTTCAAAATGGCCGAGTACAGCATGGGTGTGGGCCCTGGACACTCATACATCTAGCCGAGTCCGAGTAACATAGGTTTGAATTGAACCATGGTAATCAAGAGTTCAAAAAAGGCCTGCGTGTCGATAGATTAATTTGAGCCATCAACAAAATGAGATGTAAGATATTGACATTACCAGTATAGGCTTCTTGAATAGCCTGAAATTTCTTCTTTGATTCTTCCACAAACTTTGAGTTCCCTGAGGCAGAGCAGCGATCTGGGTGCCATCTCTACCAAAATAAGAAAAAACAACAAATTTCCAAATTATTTTTAAGCAATAAACAAAAACTTTCCCAAAGTAATTTCTATGAAAATGAGGTGACCCAATAGAAAAACCCAACAATCAAATGTGAGAAAGTTTCGATCTTTCAATAACCCAGAAACAAAAATTGACTTAAGGGTAACATTATAAATGTCCAAATGCAAATAATCAATTGTAAAGGTTAAAACAGAGGAATGGCAACAATTTTTTTTTTTGGGGTAGTTTTTTGAGTTACCAATAAGGAGCTAAAATCTAACCAGGGCAAGCTTCTTATATGCATTTCTGAGCTCTGATGTTGTGCATTCTTTTTCCAATCCCAAAACTGCATACAAATCATCACTCTTTCTCTCTCCTCTATCTGCCATTTTTCTGGGCTTCCTTAAGTCACAAAATACAGCAAGATCAAACCTTTAATAAATAACAAGAAGCCCTTAAGTTCCTTCAAACAATTGAATTGCTGAAAATAGGGCTACATATTTTTGAACACGGAACTTTAGGAGAAGAAAGAAGAAGAAAGGAGAGAGAAAGAGGTGTCGTCGAAAGATCAGCTTCTTGTTCTGTAAATGCCAAGGCACAAGAAGGCTCCAGAAACCAGTACTTTAAATACTTTAAATGTTGAATTGAATTTTAAAAGTTTTAATGAAGGGCTGAGATGAAATAATAAGGGAGATAATTTTGTGTTTGTGAAGAGATGTTTTTGTGACATTTTTGTGTGTGTAAATTACTCGTACTAATAAATTGTAAAAGGGTATATCCAGAAGGTTCTGTTCAACTGTTTTTGCGTGGCCTAGTTGGTGGTCCTTTTTTTTCTTTTGATGCTCGCTTGGAAGGGGAATTTTATAGCGATATAAAAAAAGAAAAAGAAAAAAAAAAGGTGATGGTGGACTATGTCCTTGCTTAGGGTAGGTCCTACTTAATACTAATCTTTAGTTAACCACAGTTTTAATAAGGTTAAGCCGTCATCAAACTCTTGCAAGTTGCAACGTTGCGTTGAAAATGTTGACAGACTTGACACTCAAACAGGGTCTATCATTGCTCAACATCAACATAGGACACTTTGCATGTATGTGGTTTATGTACATTTCTTGTACTAGCTTTTAAGGAGTGGGAAGATCCGGTTTTGCAATAATAGTTAAGACTTGGAGTTGAGTTCGAGTTTCCCTTAAGATTCCTAATTTGATTGAGTAGAACTACCTTTAGAAAGAATTGAATCAAACTCAAAATAATGAGAAAGTTTATGTTTAGGTGTTTATTATTGTCGAACTAGGACTTCAACTCAACTAGGCCTTCAATTCGAGTGGAGCTTGACCTATACTCCTACCTATCAATCAAGTCAACTTGTACCCAACTCGACTTCGAAAGCAATCGAATCAGCTCAATTTTATTAATAGACATATTGCGTTTAGCAATGTTTCATTGACATAGCTACATTATCTTGAGAAATTGAATTTTAGTAGAAACCTCTGAATAACATAATTATTTCTTTTCTATCTCATTATGATTGCAATCATGGAAACTTCAACCTCCCTCCTAGATGCAATTTTTTTTTAATATTTTTAGATTATTTTATTTTATTTTAACAAAAATATAAATAAACAATTCTACTCCACTAGGACTACATTATTCCATAACATATTTTTTCTTCCATTTTCTAAAAGGGAAGTGAAGTTGAATTGGGAATATTTTCTATCCCCACTTGTAAGGTAGGTAGTACAGCTTTATCCATTTCATTTACTTGTGAACCCAAGCTTTAATCAAAGCTTGGTTTGCATTTGGCAAGTGGTAGCTGTCATTTCAAAAAAGAAAAGGCAAAATTTCAAGTAACCAAGAGCTTCTAAGAAGATAAGTTGAGCCATATATTACTACAAGTGGAAGTGTTAATTAGAGAGAGATGTTGGGCAACTTGCCCAATTGGGCAATTGTGTGAGTGTGTCCACATTAGAAGCAATTCAAAGCATCTCCGCATTTTCAATAAAAGTGTTACATTAATAATTAAGCAAATTGTGGGCTTCAGACTAGTAGTCTTAAAGTGCAGCTATCAGCAGAGCTTAATTTAGGATATGCTAGAAAATAATCAAGCAGAACGGGTTGTGCTTAAACAGAATTTGTAGGGAGCACTTTACCCCTTTATGAACTGACCCAGTGCGAACAGAATTACCCTTAGCCCGAAAGTCTTTGATGAACAAGTGGTTAAATCCCAACAAAAAAAAAAAAAATCCGACTTCGACTACATCTTAAACAGGAACTTGTTCTGCAACCCAAAAAAAAAAAGAAAAAAAAAAGTAGATTTGACTTGTTCAGTGAAGCCTGTTCTTGATGTCATACTCTTCATCAAGTGGCTACAAAACTTTTCTTTGATAGCTCAATGGAGGATTGTAGTGCTGTGCATGACAGCAAAAAAAAAAAAAAAAAATTATTATTTGTGCTGAAGATTTATTGAGCACAAAAGTAAAATACACATTATGATGTTTTCAATGAGAGTTTTGAGAAAAGTTTTCGACACAGAAACACACTCAAGATCAGAGCCAAGACATTCGGAGAACAAGAGTAATGTTGTGCCCAATTTCCAAAAATGGCATTGAGACATACCGGCCTACTTTACGAAGATCATGAATCCTGAGCCCATGTAGTTTACATGTGCAGTTTGGGCTAGTAAACCTCTTGTAGACCAATGCTTTTGGTCTGTTTGGGCTTGTGTCCATTTTTCTTTTTTGACTCCAGTAATAACCGATGAGTACTCCGTAAGTCCTTATATCGGTATATTATAAAAATTTGTGTGGACTTAGTCCATGGTAGATCAATGATCCAAATCTTTTTAAATATATTATTTATGTCCCTAAATATTTACACTAGTTTTCTTGGTCCACGGTGGACACAAAACATGCTAATCGGTATATATACCTTCAACATTTCTACTCCTCAAGTCCTTATCAACTTAATGTTCCACATCGAAATTTGAGGGAGAAACACAATAAATAGTTTAAGTGAGTTACTCCTTCTATTGTAAACTGGTTTTAGGATAGACATTCACTTGACTTGTGTGTGTGATGTTGCTCTCTCCCTCCGAAACTTGTAGAAATACTTCTAAGAAATGATTAATTGTTTTTTTTTTAATTATTTATTTTATATGGACTTGTCTTTTCAAGGAGCACAATCCAAGGGAAATCACAAGTTCGTTGCACAGTTTGCACTTTAACACAATGTAAAATGCGAATAAACAAAATGGCAGTAGAATAATTAAATTTTGTTGATAGGTGCCAAATCACAAATGGGGCCTGTGGCGTATCTGTAGCAGTAGCACAGCAAAGAAAGAGAGAGATAGGTTCGTCAACCAAACCGCTCTATCAGAATTTTCCAATGGGCGACAAGCCCAATTTTTAGGCCCGCCCAAGTTTGTCGTCTCTACCTGAGGCCTATCCATCCCAATCACGCCCATCGTTTTCATTTTGTTCTTTTTTTTTTTTGGATAGAGTTTGTTCTTCTTTTTTGTTTTTATTTTTAATTTGTTAATATTTTGTTTTTGGTTTTTATGTTCTCACTACATAACTGGATTTATTGTCAGGAAGCTATGAAGTTGTGAGATACAAGTTGTACTTCTACCACAATTGAAACTTCCTAGAATTTAGAAAGCTTAATTCAAACTAATATTCATAAAAATATCTCATGTAAGTAAATGGATGTGCTCTTAGCGTCACACAGTACACTCAGTCAGTCACACTCACATATAGTAGAACTAATATGTGTATAATATTGACGTCCCGATTTATAAGTACTAAATATATTGTTATATCCGTTTAAGTAAGAAGATTAAACAATAAAAATAGTTCAATTACTAACATAAACTTTTGGTTAGACTCCCATTACCCTAGTGGAATATGTATATTCTGGTTTGGTTAGTTTGTGACACATACAGATTAGTTCAATCATTCATCAGCACATACTTTTGCCATTTGCAATGAGATTCCCTCCAATAAATATGGTGCGTAACTTGCAATAATTGAGTTACTACCCCAAATACTACTCCATTTTAATTAGAGCATCTCATTCGTCACTAACTAGTCTAACTGACATAAAACAGAGATCAGTAGTTCAGTAATACTCATCATAATCATTAATCAATGATCATCTCATCTCCAAATACATTACAAATACGAAATGACACTGACACTCACTAGAATATCAACTCAAGCAACCAATAACACTGTCAATAAACTAACCTACACTCTGCTAAAGTTGTGATTACAACAATTGAAAAATGAAAAGCCGAAATTCACAAAACTGCCCCCCTTGCATAATCATCAATTACTCCTAAGCTGCATAGAGGGAAACCAAGTCATCCAAGGACTCAGTTTCTGGATCAATACTCTCTAACATCCATAACAAATGCTCAAACAAAACAACCTCACAAGATATCAATATGGTATCATGATCAAAATCATCATAGCCGTCCATTTCAGATCTGATGATCAACCCTTGAAATGAAGGGTGATCGATCACTTGAGAGCTGATTTGGTACGCTCTTCTAGTCTTCCCTACATAAACTGTCTGAAATCCAAGGGCTGGGATTGATTGATCATCAAGAGAATCAACGGTTGTTGTTGATGATGAGCTTTGATCATCATCACTTCTTATTGTAGCAAATGAGCTACTATTATGTCTGAGCTTGCGAAATAATGAGCTCTTTAGTGTTGATTTGACCAGCTTACTCAACTTTCCTACTTTTGCCATACAAGGGTTTTTACAAGGTGATCGAATGAAATGGGTTAAAAAGATGTAAAGAAGGTTCGTTTATGATCAGGGGCATATATATATATAGAGAAGTTCTTTAACTAATTATGGAATAAAATATTTGGCATTATTTACTTGTACACTGTAGTGACTTAACTTAAAATATTTTTTAATTTATTGAAAAAGTCATTCCTTCTCCCAGCTTTCCGCTTAAGCTCTGTTTGATTCACCTTAATTTTACTTAAATTCAATTCAGTGTAGTTTTAGTAAGTTAAATTTCGGTAGTTAAATTTAGATTATTTCCGTTCAAATAAGTTTAGAATAAAAGAACACCTTTAATAGACTATTATTGTACTAGAAAATGGAAAAAAGAAAACATATAAAAATTCAGACTGTACTGGAATATGGGAAATGCCAAATTTTGATGCATGAAAGACTGAAGAGGAAATTTCTGTGGGTGTTTTTATTTTTTAATTGCGCAAAACCAGCGACGGCCACTTCTCTAGAGTTCGCCTAACCTGAAGTCCCGAAACGCGGTTCTTTTGGCGTCTTGCTACTGATATTTTTGTTTGTAAATCATTTTATCGGCGCAGAAAATACAATTATATATATTTTTCTCTTGTTTTGTATTTCTTTTTTAGTTTTTTATCTATGTTTTGTACAATTGGAGTATTTTGAATATGCCCCAATTGCACTGATAGTCCTAAATACGTATCAATTTAATATATGTTTTCTTCTCTTTAACACGATAAGTTGGACTCTTTTGCTGTGTGATGCACGAATGTGTTGTTTTGCATGGTATGGTAGGCATATCATTTAGTTAGGATTTTATGTGCTACTATGATATGATATCATCCCCGGAAATCTTGACAGCTTGATTCTTATACATACAATGTTGTTAACTTGTTATTCCTACTTGTGGCATTCCGTCATGTTGATTAACTTTTTTTTATTAGTTAAAAACATTATTTATTAACAAATGTATGTGTAATTATCTTCTTACATTAACCAATTTATGCCCATTTAATATTTAGACGGTCAAGAAAACATGTAATCAACCATTGATTGATGATGAGCATTGAGCAATGCAAGGCTTGTGGGACATTGACTCACAGAAAAATAAGGTCACTATTTAAGAAAATGTCAAGGTCACTTATTATGAGGCGCGACCCTTATTTCATTAACAAAAATGCTAATCCACGTTTTTGGACTTCGGAGAGGCCCCTGATTGAAGTTGTATATTTTCGCACCACATCATACGGGACACCCCTAGGAAATATCAGAGTCCCCCGGAATAGGTTATCGGGTCCCTGATAGGCTTGGAATGGCGTTTTTACGGGACACCAATTAATGTAAGGGTCGGAACACCGAAAGCATGAGTGATATCGAAGTTCGAGAATTAGGATGACCCTCCCGGGACACCGAGGGGCCTAGAGGGTCATGATAGACCCCACCGGAGAAATTTGGGCAAAAATGGCACCCGAGCGTCGTGAAGCCAAAACCGAAAACTATAATCCACGTTTTTCGAGCTCCTCGGAGGCCCCAGAACAAAGGTGAATATTTTCGCACCACATCGCACGGGACACCCCTAGTAGACATCAGAGTCCCCCGGAATAGGTTATCGGGTCCCTGATAGGCTTGGAAGGGCGTTTTTACGGGACACCAATGTAAGGTTCGGAACACTGAAAGCATGGGTGATATCGAATAAAGTGCGGGAATGTGGATGACCCTCCCGGGGCACCGAGGGTCCTATAGGGTCATGATAAACCCCTCGAAAAACTTTGGGCAAAAGTAGCACCCGGGCCCCGGGAAGCCAAAAACGAAGGCTATAATCCACGTTTCTCGGGCTCCCGTAGGCCCGGAAACAAATGTGTATATTTTTCCACCACATCGTACGGGATGCTCCTAAGGGACTTGGGAGGTTCTCGAGTTAGGTTATCAGGTCCCTGATAGGCTTGAAAGCGCGTTTTTACGAGACACAAATGTAAGAGCCGGAAAACCAAAAGCATGGGTGATATCGATGTTCGGGATCCGGATGACCCTCAGAGGCACCGAGGATCCTCTAGGGTCATGATAGATCCCCTGTAGAAGTTTGACCGAAAATGGAACCCGGGCCCCAGAAAGCCAAAAACAAATACTATAATCCACGTTTTTCGGGCTTCTGGGAGGCCTCGGAACAAAGGTGTATATTTTTGCACCACATTTCACGGGACACCCTAGGGGACATGGGAGGCCCCTGGATAGGTTATCAGATCCCTAATAGGCTTGGAAGGACGTTTTTACGGGATACCAATGTAAGGGCCGGAACACCGAAAACATGGGTGATATCGAAGTACAAGGATTCGGATGACCCCCTGGGGCACCAAGGGTCCTCTAGGGTCATGGTAGACCCCCCGGAGAAGTTTGGTTAAAATGGCACCCGGGCCTCGGGAAGCAAAAAACAAATATTATAATCCACGTTTTTCGGGCTCCCCGGAGGCCCCGAAACAAAGGTGTATATTTTCGCACCACATAGCACGGAAAATCCCTAAGGGATATCGGAGGTCTCCGAGGTAGGTTATTAGGACCCTGATAGGCTTGAAAGGCCATTATAACGGGACACCAATTTAAGGGTCGGAACATCCAAAGTATGAGTGATATTGATGTTCGGGGATACGGATGACCCTTCCAGCGCAATAAGGGTCTTCTAGAGTCATCATAGACCCCCCGAAGAAGTTTGGGCAAAAATGACACCCAAACCCCAAAAAGTCAAAAACGAAGTTTTGAACTTTTTTTCATTTTTTTGGGTAGTGAGGGATTTAGTGTGTTTAGAGGAGACACAAAGTAGATTATTTGGTAGCTTTCAAAAGCTACTAAGTTAGGTAGAATGAGCATAAATATCCAGTAATAATAACTTTAGTACTAGATACTCGTGCTAAGTAGTACTCGTATAGTATAGAGATATGTGATGATGTATAAAATTTATACTATTAGTTTGAACGTATGTAGAAGTAAATGGTTATTAATTTTAAAAGTGAAAGTTCATTTGTAGAAATTTTTTATAGGAGTATATAATTAAAATCAACAATATTAGGTCTAGAGGTGGCTACGGGTCGGTCCATTCCGTTCGTGGGCCGGGCTTTGTCGTGGGCCGGGCTTCGTAATAACTAGGCACTGACCCGCATGGATAGGTATCGGGCCGTGTCGGGCCGTCCATCCGGGCCTGGCAGGGCCTTAGCCAAGTTTGGCCCGTGAGGATGTATTTTGGGGAGGAGGAAGGAGAGATAATGGGGATTTGGAAGTTGTTGCCATTGTTGGAGATTTGGGGATGTATTTTGGGAAAGAGGAAGGAGAGATAATGGATTTTGGGGAGGAGGAAGGAGGAAGCTGTACCCGAACTTTTTTTGTGGCAAGACCGAGCCCGCACTACTAGTTCGTGGGCCATAGCAGTATCAGGCCCGAACTTTTGATCACCTCAACACTAGTTTGGCCCACACCCTGGCCGGTCCATGCGGGCTTGGGCCAAGCCCGGCCCGTGGCCACCTCTAATTCGGTCCTTAAATTTGTTTTGATTTCCTGTGGGGTTTGATTGATTGTTGATGAGAAAATGGTACAACGTTATGGGACCAAAATCCTGAATATTGTTGTTTGGAGACCACGAATTAATATGATTTGGCAAATTGCTAGGACTGCTTTATAATGTACAGGCTGGTGTGTTTTTGGACTTCACCTAATGTGCCTGTGTTGGTTACGCCCTATACTTGCCCTTTATTTGTGCTTTGTCCACAAACTTATAATTTGATTGCGTCCACCTATGGTGATGGCGATAAATACATAAGTAAAGTGTAATCAAGGAGGCGTGATTAAGTGGTAGGGACTTATTTATCTTTAACTAAAGTCGAGTGTTCGAATCTCGTCTTAGGCCAGACATGTAGTAGCTTCAAATTCCTAGCTTGGTCAGCCGCTGTCTCACCCTTTAAAATACCTACAAGTCAGCGCAGAGAGATAGTTACTATGATCGACGGTAAATTCGCTTAGTGTGAAACCAAAAAATTGCATAGGCAAAGTCTTATCTCAAGTACTAATGATTCGGTCCATCCTTAAAACAATACTAGGAGTAGTAAAGAAAGAAAGAAATTAAATTGACTTAAATTTTTGTGTCTGGTTTAAGATTCTGCTGTTACTGTTATTGCTATACATGGCATGTCATTGTTTCTACTTCGATTTCCAAGTACTGGGGTCGGAAGAATACTTGGTTCATTTTAAAATGGAGTAGCTTTGTCATTTTGAGCAACGACCCAAATATTATCATCATTGCTATATTTGGTGGTCCTATAAATTAATAATGCTACTCCGATAATTATTTTTCCCCTTTCCAGTCAACATATTATTATTATTATTATTATTATTATTATTATTATTATTATTATTATTATTATTATTATTATTATTATTATTATTATTATTATTATTATTATTATTATTATTATTATTATTATTATTATTATTATTACTACTACTACTACTACTACTTTTATTACTTTTATTATATATTATTAGTTTGGTTCCGGATGAGACACAAATGTCAGTACAATCTATTCTTAAGAATACAATAGGAATTAGGAAGGGGGAAATCGATATGGAATTCAATGTACCCAACACCTCAATTTTAACCATTAACATATTGAGGTATTACATATAGTATGCTGGTAACTATTATTGATTATTTAATTATTTGAACCTTTGAGTATAATGGAAATGAGTTGATTATCGTTCTACTTTATTTATTTATTTATTATAATAGTGTCTTGAAGAGGATCGTACTAATCCTTCTATAAGCTTTTAGTTTGATTTGGCTTTCGTACTTCATAGTAGAGATTTTATCACAAGTGACCTTCTCAATTCAGTCAAAAAATAGATAACGATTTGAAAATGAAGTATCGTGTTAAACGAAAAAAGAAAAGCAAAAGAACACAAATAGAAAAGGAAGTGATAGTGGCAAAGTACTGGCATATATATACAAGACCAGAAAACACCCCAAATGACATATACATATTTGATGGAGAATGAAAGTGCATTTTAGGACCACCTTGTAGTGTTGCTGTGTAGGTGGAGCTTTTACGAGTGAACTTTAGAAATGTCTTCTTATCTAAAGAGCCAGCGTAACATCATATTGCTTTCATAGCTTAGGTAAGCAATATGGATCAAGTAGAGAGACTTGACCACATGAATTTGCATTGTAGCAAAGCAAGCAACTAATATGTATGTGAACATAACATGCCCCTTAGCTAAATGAACAATCGAATTAAGGAAAAATGGTCCAGAGCTATAAAAGTGGTCCTTATTGAATAAGTGGCGGAGCAAAGAGTAGTATAGCAGCTGATGTTGGTTTGTCTTCGTCTTTGTCTTTGTCTTTGTCTTTGTCTTTGTCCAAGTCTTGCAATTTATTTTCCCATTTGGAGAATCTGACTTATGTAGTAGTATGCTTTTAAATGTGAGTGGTTATTTAGTTTCTTCCCAATATTATTACCCAAACATCCAATAGCATGAATCTTGATAGAGTTCGTTATCTATGACGACCTTGCTGATGCGATAAAGTACCTAAAGTGTAGTAGTGTTTGTAATTGTATGATCTAATCATAGTACAATTTTTCGTATTTACGCATTATACTTGTGATTTATATTTACTTTATCTTTTTTTGTATTCAACTTAATACGTGGCAACTGTAATGCGTAAATGCGAGAAATGATACGATATATATAAAGTATTTTATCAGCAGTCCGGCACTCTATTCTTGCATTGACATAATTTATAAATCTTTCATCAGTAAAAAATGAAAAAACATATCTGTATGTTATCTTTGATCATATCCTAATGCACATAGGGTTGTAATAATGTGTGCATCACATTTAGATCGATTTTGGACACTTTGTCAAAAAATTGCGTTCAGCAGCAGAGCAATAATACAGTATGCCCCTCGAGATCCCAAGAATCATTATAGTTGGATTGATCTTCTGCTGAATTATCAAGATTAGCAAATGTAATGAGCTCAAATTCTCAAATGCCCCTGTATTTTGATCTCGCTAATGATTAAATAGTGAATTATTGCTATATTAATCCGCAGGTTTCATACTTTTATGTACATACAAGATACAAGTCATACAACACATTCACTTATTATGGCCCAATTAAAATATATAAAAAAGTGAAAGAGAAGGAGGAAAATAACACAGATTTTGGTAATAAACCTCAATAAATTGAATTGATGAGATTTTGAATACAAATAATCTTTGCATACTCTTATGGTAGCAAGTAGCAATCTTTTGTCACTCTAGCAACAAAATAATAATCACCATACTAAAATAAATAATAAAAAACTAATCTCCATTTTTCTTTTCTTTTTTCCCTTTTGAACCTAACTTCCTCTACTATCTCTTAGAGATAAATCCTTCATAAAGAATAGAGTAAATAATTTACAAGCTATAATAATTTTCCTATATCAAAAACCCCTTTATATTTAAGGGGTTTTTCTCTCAATAAATGAGGAAAAAAATAAAAATAAAAAATAAAAAATAAAAAATCAATAAGCATAGAAGCCAACCAAATCCTGAAGGGACTCAGATTGTGGGTCCGAGTTTTGCAACATCCAGAGCAAATGTTCGAATAAAACGACCTCACAACCAATTACGGTGGTCTCTTCATCACAGCCGTTTGATCTATCAACAATAAGCTCTTGAATCACAGGATGATCAAGCACCTCAGAGCTAACCTGGTATAGCCGGTGAGATTTCCCCACGTAAACTGGGTGTAAACCATAAGCAACAGACACGTGGCAGTCATCAGAAGAAGCTGCTGATGTTATAGAGTTACCGCTGGTCTCACGTCTCAGCTTACCAAAAGAGTTAATCTTTTTTAGTGCTGAACGGAGTTTCATTAGCCTTCCATCTTTTGCCATTTTCTTTTGAGTTTTGTTTGTGAGAGGTTTTGGAGAGAGAAAGTTGGGGAGAGAGAGAGTATGAGAGATGTTGGTGTGGTGAAGAAAGGTCGATAGTGGATTGGTATATATAGAGGATTATTATGTTTAATATTTAAAGGGAAAATGGGAGATATATTAATGTGGGGTCCAAGTAATTAACCGATGTTTTTGGTCCTTGAGGGCTTCTAGCTGGATACTTTTTTGGGGCCAACAAGATACGCCACAGCTGGTACATGTTAGGCGAAAATTCGGAAAATGATTTATTTTTTGAAATTTTAAGGTGGATTCAGAGTCTTTACTTCATCAATCAATATGTCACCCAAGGCAATTGCCAATGCCAATTACTCAATTAGCTAGTTCCCTTGCCGTGTATGGCTACAATTATATTTTAAAGCTTTCGAAACTGAACAATGACTTACTAACATGATCGATTTGCACGGGGCTAAACTGAAGGTGAAAATATTTTAAAGCTTTTTAACTGAGGCTAAACTAAACTGAAAATACCGTAATTAAGTTTAGCATTTGACCTAACGTAGTCATTCCTATATATAAAATTCTCAACTTACTCCGACGTAATTGATCGTGAAGAGATAATTGACTTGGTAAACTTTACTAAAAACTTGTTTAAAAGCGGATGATTGACTTTTTGTAAGAACAATAGCTCAGCACACTAGGCAACTTTTTCTGTCATATCCAAAAACGGTCTTGTATGAAAAGTGATGAAACTTTGATAGTTCTAAAGAAAATATACTTGATATATATTTCAAGTTATTGAGTTGAAAAGGTGGCTAAGCTACCTCGTAGCCTACTCATACTCATAGATGCTCTATAATAATCCATCACAAAAGTTCAAACAAAGTAGGTAATAAATTGTTAAAAGTCGTAGTGAAGTGGTCTAATTAATTTATCGGTAGGAATATTCTAATTTTCAACTATCAAAAGAGAATCACAATTTTTAATTAATTCTATGCCTGGCATCAATAGGATCCTTTATTGCAGGAATTCTTACAGCTTCAGTTTAACTAATAAACACGTACGCGTACACAGGTTTTGGCATCATTACCGAGGACATCAGATTTGCGTATCAGTATTCCAGTTGCAATTTGATCATGTTTGTAGTATTGTACACCCAATCTAGTACTGTAAACAATAAATACCCTGAAGAAAAACAAAATCTAGTAAACAATAAATGAAACTATTGCCTTTGCAAATGTCGAAGGGTTACTCACTGCTGGGTGCATTTGTTGTTGGTAGAGCAGTATTAGTGTGTGTTTGGCCAATCTTATTTAAATTTCACCTTCTTCTCTTCATTTTTCTCACATTTTCTTCTTTCCACCATCAAGTTCAGCTTCTAGCTAGCCTCCAAAGAGCTTAGAAGTAGAAGTTTTAATTTGGAGTTTTTATTTTTAGCCACCTTGAGGGGTATTTTGAATTTCTTAGAAGCTGAATTTGGTGGTGGAGGGGGGAGAATTTGAAGGAAATGAGAGGGAAAAGCTGAAATTTGGAGAAATTTGACAAAACACGCCTTAATTACAGTACAGTAGGTACGTATTCTATATATGTATAGTGGTTGTTTGATGTATTTCAGGGCATATTCCATTAACCGTTAATTAAAACAAACGGCAATTCAATTCATTACTGAGTAACTGGTTTGGTTCAGTTTAGTTTAGTAATCTACTTTTTCTCTCAAATATAACTATTCAGTTCATTCAATAAAAAAGATTACACTACTCGATCTTATTATATATATGGTAAATAAAGTAGGTATTGTTTTCTATAAGCTAGTAACTTAAGAGTGTGTTTTTTCTCACTTACTTAATACTGTAATTGTTTCAATTTAATTCAATTCAGTTCTTTTCAGTGATTTTTTTTTTTCAATTATTATTATTATTCAATTCAATTCAATTCAATTGAAATCTTTATTTGGAATGAAATCTTGTTTCTATGTTATTCAACCTACATTTCTTTGACAAAGTTGATTACATAAGTATATAGCTAGCATGTAGAGTTTAATGATAAATTAATAGATCCACACGTGAAGAGACGTGTACAAACCCGATTAACATTTACCTATTACGAAGAAGTTCTACTTTGATACCATAAAAGGGGCAAATTTTTCGACATCATACACTATTTATTATTGATCATATATATATACCCACTAGTTTCCATGTTCTCTGTGTGATCTGTTTGTGGGTGTGTGACATCAGCAAGACAGTAACTAACAAGCTGCCAACAACCCGACATTTTCAATTTAGTACAGTCAACCTCCTCAACCAAAACCCAACCTATAATTTGGTAGACATACACAAGGAAACAATTCGTTGTGTTTAATTTGTCACTACTTAACCACTTTGAGCTCCTTAACATCATCCCCCGTACCCCCTATTTTCATCAATCATCATAATAACTTGTCTGACCAAACCAAATTTATAGCAAATCTTGTTGAGTTGTTGTTGTAATATAAATTCGATAGTGCGGAAATTAAGTACGAGAAGTAAAACAAACAATAATAAAAATATAAGATTTACGTGGAAAATCCTCAATGTGAGAGTAAAAAACCATGGGCGACAACGAGGTAGAAAAATCCACTAGTAATCCCAAAAAAGAGTACAAAGGATCGTCTATGGAGATGGAGGATGTAGAGAAGTTACAGTTTCTTTCAAGGGGCACTCTCTCTCTAGATGTGGATACAATAGAATTGGAGATGATCAATATGAGCAGAAAACCTAGAAGTTAAATATATAGCCTCTCGTATAAAACCTCGGCAATATTAGAATAGGAAAGTTACTTGCAATTAAATCGGCAAGTAATTCAGTATAAAGCCCGAAGACGTGAATATACCCGAGCATGTTAAAAGACATGACAAGAACATGTCTACTCCTGGAGAATTGCCGCAAAGAGCATATTAGCAAAGCTAATTGTACTTGGGCCCACTAGAAGTAAATCCCACCAAGTGCTGCTACGTAACAACATAGCAATTAGAGAACCAATAATAGTGGACCACAAATATAGACCAATTTAATTAGTCATAGGATTTGAGGCATATACCCAACAATCTCCACCTTGAATCAAATCCGAATTATACTGTCATCGCCATAAAGCCCCGAAGGGCAATCAAATATGATGAACGCCCACTAAGTCCAAGCAATGCTCGAACTTAGCAATTGGAAGTGGCTTAGTCAACATATCTGCAGGATTCCCCGTAGTATGAACTTTCTTCACTACAATTTCTCCCGCATCAACCGTATCTCTGATATAGTGATGTCTAACACTAATATGTTTGGTCTTGGAATGGTAGGCATCGTTCTTGGTAAGATGAATAGCACTCTGGCTATCAGAAAACACCATAGTAGTACCCTGTGTAATACCAAGTTCAGTGACAAGATTCCATAACCGAGTAGCTTCTTTAACACCTTCAGTAGCCGCTATATACTCTGCCCAGTAGTAGACAAAGCCGCGATGGATTGCAGACTAGCTTTCCAACTAATAGCACTTGAACAAATAGTGAAGATGTAACTAGAAAGAGACCGTCTCCGATCTAGATCACCACCATAGTTAGCATCAACGAACCCAACAACATCTTGAGATGTTGCCTTGCTCTTATCAAACACTAAGCTCAAATCACTTGTGCCCTTCAAGTAACGAAGGATCCACTTCACAGCATTCCAGTGATCCTTTCTAGGATTGTGCATATACCGACTCACCATGCTAACGGCATACGCAAGATCAGGTCTAGTGCAAACCATGACATACATAAGACTGCCAACCGCACTAGAATAAGGAACGTTTGTCATACGTTCTTTCTCCTCAGTCTGTGGACAACCCTCAAAAGATAATTTGAAATGAGCAACAAAAGGAGTAGAGACAGGTTTAGATTTATTCATGTTGAACCTGTCAAGAACTTTTTCAATGTAACTTCTCTGTGAGAAGTACAACTTCCCAGCATGTCGATCTCTACAAATCTCCATACCAAAAGGATTTTCTTTGCTGCACCAAGGTCTTTCATCTTAAACTCATTACTAAGTTGAGATTTCAACTTTTTGACCAAAGACATATGCTTAGAGGCAATAAGCATGTCATCCACATATAATAATAAGAATATAAAGGAGCCATCATCAAAATATTGAAAATAAACACAATTATCATAGTGGCACCTAGAATAACCTTGTCCAAGCATGAAAGAGTCAAACCTCTTATGCCATTGCCGCGGAGCTTGCTTGAGGCCATATAATGATCTTTTCAAGCGACACACACTATGTTCCTTACCAGGAACTACGAACCCCTTAGGTTGCTTCATATAAATTTCTTCTTCCAATTCACCATGAAGAAAAGCAGTTTTCACATCTTTGCTCCAATTCAAGATCAAAGAAAGCAACATAACCAAGAAGTACTCTAATAGATGTATGACGAACAACAGGAGAGAAAATTTCATTGTAGTCAATACCTTCCCGTTGATTACAGCCTTTGACAACAAGGCGTGCCTTACATCTTAGTTTCTCAACCCCAGGGATACCTTCCTTTTCCTTGTAGATCCACTTGCAATTTAATGCATGTCGGCCCTTTGGAAGCTCTGTTAAGTCCCAAGTATCATTCTTGTGAAGGCTTTCCATTTCTTCATTCATTGCCAAGAGCATTGAGAAGATTTGGCACAAGAGATTGCCTCGGTATAAGTGGAAGGTTCAATACCGTCGAGAATATCTTGTGCAACCGCCAAAGCATAAGCGATCAAACCATCATCATCATCATCATGATATCTCGATGGCTTTCGGACATCTCTTCTAGGCCTATCACGAGCAATAATATGATCTTGTTGTGAAGAATCGGGACTTGTGACAATTGGCTCACTCTTGTCAAAATGAGAATCACCGTTGGATTGAGTATTGCTTGAAGAGGTAGCTTGTGCACTAGGAGCCTTGGCACTCACCTCTAACTCCACCTTCTCGCTAGTACCCTGTTGATCACCTGTACCAGACGAAGAAACAGTAGACTCTTTCCCAGAAAATAATAATGCATCTTCATGGAATTTAACATCTCTACTAAATACAACTTTACGAGAATCAGGACACCATAAACGATATCCTTTAGACTCAGAAGCATATCCAAGAAAGAAGCATTTAAGAGCTCTAGGAGCTAGTTTTCCATCATTAACATGACAATATGCAGGACATCCAAATACTTTCAAATGTGAAAAATAATCAATAGGATTACCTGACCATACTTCTTCTGGGAATTTAAAATCGAGTGATTTATGTGGAGAACGATTGACGAGGTAGCAAGCGGTAGACACTGCCTCGGCCCATAAATCTCTACGATGCCACAATCCAGCATTAGAGAGCATACAACGTGCTCTTTCAAGGAGAGTTCTATTCATGCGCTCTGCAACCCCATTCTGTTGGGGTTTCCTAACAAGTGTCATGTGTCTACCAATTTCATTCACAGCGCAGTACTCACTGAATTCAGTTTCACAGAACTCTAGGCCATTGTACGTTCTGAGCTTTTTAATCTTTCTCCCTATTTGGTTTTCAACAAGTGCTCTCCACTTCTTAAACATAGGAAAAGCTTCATTTTATGTCTAAGAAAATAAACCCAAACCTTACGGGAGTAATCATCACTTATGGACATAAAATAACGTTTTCCACCAATTGAGGTGTACGTTGAGGGTCCCCATAAATCAGAGTGAATATAATCAAGAATGCCAAGTGTACGGTGAGTAGCTGGAGAGAAACTAGCTTTCTTCAATTTTCCAAAAATACAATGCTCACAAAAATCTAACTTACTAGTACCTTGGTCACCAATAAGACCCCGTTTGCTCAGAACTTTCATGCCTTTCTCACTCATATGGCCTAGGCGCATATGCCATAATTTAGTGAGATCATCATGAGATGAGGATGTAGAAACAACTGCAGTACCTGTAACTGTAGAACCCTGCAAGATGTATAAGCTACCATGCCTGTTAGCTTTCAATAGAATTTTAGCACCTTTACAAACCGTCAGAACTCCACCTTCACCTGAATACTTATACCCGAGAGATTTTAGGGTGCCCACTGATATGAGGTTACGCTTCAATTTAGGAATATGACGAACATTAGATAAAGTCCTGACATGGCCATCATGAGTTTTTAATCTGAACTGTACCCACTCCAATTACCTTGCATTGAGCATCATTACCCATCAAGACAAAGCCACAATCAATAGATTTATATGTGGTAAACCAGTCCCTATGAGGACACATGTGGTAAGTACATCCAGTATCTAAAACCCATTCATCCCTATTCCTTTTCTCTAAAGTAGCAGCTAACATAACGTCACCTTCAGATTCAGATTCAACAACAGCAGCTTCAGCAGGTTTCGAAGGTTCTTGTTTCTTATTTTCTCTTTTCTTTTTGTTCTTTAAGGTATAACAATCAGAAACATCGTGTCCAAATTTCTTGCAGTACTTACATGTCTTGTTGGATTTAGGTCCCTTAGGTTTTCATCTGAAATTCTTTTTACCGGTACTCCCTCTATCAAATTTTCTGCCCATTACATTCAAGCCCTCGGCCTTATCATCATTACGAATTTCAAGGTTAAATTTTTCTTTAGACAACAGATTGGATTTAACATCCTCAAACGATAATGTATCATTATTGACATATAACATAATTTCCTTGAAATGTTTATAGGTAGGTGGAAGGGACACAACCAACAACAAAGCTTTATCCTCATCATCAATTTTCACCTCTAAATTTTCCAGATCATCAAGAATAGAATTGAACTCATTAAAATGAGATTGAATAGGAGTACCTTCAGCCATACGGATCGTATAGAAACGTTCCTTGAGACGGAGTTTGTTTGCGAGGCTTTTGGTCATGTAAAGTGACTCCAATTTCAACCACAAACCCACAGTGGTTTTTTCGTGGACCACCTCGCGTAGAACCTCCTTGGTTAGACAAAGTTGAATAGCAGATAGCGCCCGTTCATCCAACTCTTCCCATTGTTCATCCGTCATAGTCTCGAGTTTCTTAGATTTGCCCAAAAGTGCCTTCTTTAATCCGTTCTGGCTAAGAACGGCCTTCATCTGAACTTGCCATATGGAAAAACTAATTTTTCCATCAAACTTCTCAATATCGAATTTAGTGACAGACATCACGAACAAGGCTCTGATACCAGTTGTTGTAATATAAATTCGATAGTGCGGAAATTAAGTACGAGAAGTAAAACAAGAACAATAATAAAGACACAAGATTTACATGGAAAACTCTCAGTGTGAGAGTAAAAAACCACGGGCGACGACGAGCTAGAAAAATCCACTAGTAATCAAGAAAGAGTACAAAGGATCGTCTATGGAGATGGAGGATGTAGAGAAGTTACAGTTTCTCTCAAGGGGCACTCTCTCTCTAAATGTGGATACAATAGAATTGGAGATGATCAATATGAGCAGAAAACCTAGAAGTTAAATATATAGCCTCTCGTATAAAACCCCAGCAATATTAGAATAGGAAAGTTACTTGCAAATAAATCGGCAAGTAATTCCGTATAAAGCCCGAAGACGTGAATATACCCGAGCATGTTAAAAGACATGACAAGAACATGTCTACTCCTGGAGAATTGCCGCGAAGAGCATATTAGCAAAGCTAATTGTACTTGGGCCCACTATAAATCCCACCAAGTGCTGCTACGTAACAACATAGCAATTAGAGAACCAATAATAGTGGACCACAAATATAGACTAATTTAATTAGTCATAGGATTTGAGGCATATACGCAACAGTTGTTGGTATACATATATTTTATTTAATGCCGATAAGAATGATCCCATCTAGTATATCCCATCTCGGATCAGCAACTCAATCCATATCAATTGGACTAGGCTCTGTTTCATACATATAGCTAAACATTAACTCTATAGCTTTATCGTCAATATGGGGAGTGATTAGTTCAGTTATGGGAAGTGATTTTACCAATAAGACAATAATCATTTCTTCCACGACAAATGACTCAAGTAAAAAAAACATTTGCCAGGCTATACTTGACTGCTTGTGGCTTGCAAAACTATGAGTTTGGCTGCTTCCTTTTGGGTGGTGGGTAAATGACCCTGTTTGATGTCTATATTTTTTTTCTTTTCGGTGCAATTCATTATCTAGATCTTCAAATAAGCGTGTAAACGAACAACTGATGATTCACAAACAAGTTTGGTCATTAAAAAATTAAACATAATAATGTTCATGTAGATATTTGTTTCAGCTCAAAATGAGTAAATATGTAAGCAATATTGTACAGTACTCTTAGAAGTAAAACTTCAAAGGGACGACAAATAATGTATAAAATGATCATATACAAATGACAAAGATTAGAAAGACATTATATATATATATATGCATGATTGTTCATTAGCATGCCAAATCAAAGTGGATTCAGCAACAAGATACTAGTATATAATTACGTACTCGTATTATATATGTCAACAATCTTTGCATAACATTGCTTTACAACCAAGACATACTACACAATATGGATGTAATTACTTAGCTAGCATATACTCAATGTAATACATGTACAGTCAATCATTATGAGTACTTACATGATTAAATGATTACGAATTTAAGAAGCAATCAATAATAAACTTGCTTGCCTCGCTTTAATTTGTCCGCCATCATGCATTTATATCAAATCAAATACAGACTTTCAATAATTTTATAAGTCTTTAGTGAAGACATTAAAATGAGTCACTAATTTCCTTTTCCTCATATTTTCTCTTTGATTCTCATTTTCAAAATACGCTCTATTAAGTGGTTATTAATTTTTTTGTCACTACGGCTGGTGACAAAATCTCTGTCACTACTGGTGATGTGAAAATTTTAATTTGAGAGAGAGAAAAGAAGAGAGAGAAAGTCTGTAATAGAATACTTAAGCTAATGAATTGATTGATTGCAAGAATTATTAAATAGAGACTTTATATACAGGAGGTTTACAGAGAATTGATTTTTGTCACTACGGCTGGTGACAAAATCTCTGTGATCGCTGGTGACTAGGGGTGAACATCAGTTCAAATCGGAACCGAAATAGATCGGAATCGAAAAAATCGGAACCGAAATAGATCGGAATCGAAAAAATCGGAACCTGAATCACCCAAAAACTAATACCTGAACCGGTTTAATTCTGGTTTAAACTTGAACCAGACCTGAATTTTCAGGTCCGATCCGATTTTAGACCGGACTTTTGTTTTCCACTTTTAAAAAAAAAAAAAATAAAATTCTGTGTGCAGCGCCAGCTTGAGTAGTGAGTGCCTGACTGGTCTGGTCGTCTGGGTCTGGGTGGTCGTGGGCTTGTGAGGGCTGAGGCCGTGACTACCGTGACCACTAAGCAGCCGTTGATGGCAGGCGGCCAGGCGCGGCCGCCGCTGCGACGCTGCCCGTGACTCGTGAGCAGGTGAGAACATGAGATGGTGGTGCAGTGTGCAGGGCTACAAGTGAGACGGTGGTGGATGGTGGACGCCGGACGGCGTGAAGAGACAAGAGAGATGGAGTGAAGAGAGGAGGAAGGAGGAGATCAGAGAGAAGAGAGAAGAGAGAAGAGCAAGAGAGAGAGGCGTGAAATGAAAAATAAAACCCTAACTCTCACTCTCTCAAGTCTCTGTCTCACTCTCACCTACCGTGATAATTCTCAAATTTATTTTTTTTAAAAATTAAGATTCCGGTCTGAACCGGGATATTTCGGTTTTTGAACCGAAAAAGACCGGAACAGAGATTGTCGTTTTACGCGGCCCTGAACCAGAATCGGAATGATTCAGGTCCGGTTCCGGTCCAATTCGGTCTAAAATTTCGATTCAGACCGGATGATGAACAACCCTACTAGTGACCTATAACATTGCACAATTTTATTTTATTTTTGAAAGTAAGAGCATGTTCTATTCACCTTCTTTTTACTGAATTGAACTGAAATTTACTGAATTGAACTGAAATTTACTGAACTGAACTTATTTTTACTTAATTGAACTTATTTTTACTGAATCTACAATTAGAAAGAGTAAATTTATTCTTTGATTTACCGAACTCTACTGAGTTTTTCTGAACTGAACTTCTTTTTACTGAACTAAACTGACATTTATTGAACTAAACTGAATTTTACTGAATATTTAAAGGGAAAGTTGAGGAGAACAGACCCTAAGTAACATTATTATTCTAATAAAAAACCAAAGATCAACTGTGATTATGATACATGTGGTCCGGACTCCAACCGAATATATATTATAGAGAGAATGCACGATACATCCACCCAATGAGTTGGTAACCTACCTTCCTTATGTATCTATATCTCTCTTCTATTTTCAGATTCTCTCTCCTCGATTCCCAAAAATGGCATTTAAAATAGGGAAGAGATAGATACAAAGTGAATATGAGTTGTCAACCCACTGAATCAACCAAACATATTCCATATTATAGTCATTCGCGTGAGCTTGCAGGTATTTCCAACCTCGTATCTCCTATAAGAGGATTTGCTACTTTTCCATAGGACTTTGCGTTGCATATGGGAAAATGAGAGAATATGCTATAAATATTAAAAGACGTAAGATTCTGCTTCCAATGTATTTAATGCATGCATATGTGACCCAAGGAGAACAAAGATAAGAGTGTACATTATTAGAGCTAGGTTTTCAATAATGTGTAATAGATCCTCGAACCTCTGGATAAAATTATAGTAAATCAAATATCATCAACTCATATATATTGGAGGATGTTGGAGTATAAATGAACACATATCTATATTTATTATGTGTTTTAGGCTTTGTTTGATTAGATCAATACTCTTTTTTTTTTTTTTTTTTTTGTTTAACCACAGGTTCACCGAAGCTTTTTGGGCCAAAGCTAGTCTTGGTCGCACCGAGTCAGCCCACGAAAGGATAAAGTGCTCCCACTAAGTAGTTTCTCCATTTACAAGATTCGAACCCTCGATCTTGCTTAAGGGATGAGAGTGCCGAACCACTCACACCAACCACTTATTGGTGATTAGATCAATACTTTAATATAGTGTTTTGTAAGCAACTTTGATAGCCGAATTCATACCAATCTTCCAATCCACGAAAAGCTATTTGAGTATTAGGCTATTAGCACGTTAAACTTAAAGAGTTAATTGACTACTCATAACACAACAAATTTACTAAACATCTTTTTACAATAGCATATGTAATATGAAAATCAAATTTCAACAGAAAAAGTCATGTGATTCCCATTGTTGCAAAATAATCAACCCTAGTATAGTTCGCTAATATATAGGCATAGATAACTTTGCAGATAGTCTCGTGATTGATAAATCGAATCACTAATGTCAAGGTTCGTACAATATATTATAACCTTTGGCAGTCAAAAACTGATTTACAAACGCATAAATACAATACTACAAGCTAAGAATCAATTTTCCTCACAAGAATCGACCAGAATTCGATTCTCACCGCCCCCATTCATTCTTAATAAGCTTGTCGTTCAATATATCAATAATCAGTAATCAATATATACGAGATTTACTACCTATGTTATACAGTAAAGGACTAAACGTGGAACAACTAGAAAATCATCATTCATTATAAGAAAAGAGATCGGGCACAAGGTAATACTCCAGTTGTTTCAAATCTTAATAATTGGATTCTCTGGCCCTAGCTTGAAGCATCAATAGTTTAAAAAATCGTCTAGGCAGTATCAGATATCATTGTAAGATTTGACTGTCCAATGCATGTGAACAAGTGCAAAGAGGACCATTGATAAGTGATAACCATTCTTATAAATGAATGTACAGATTTCTTTTTTTTTTTTCTTTTTCTTTTTGGATTTGAGCCATGTGATTATGTTTTAAACGTCCTATGTAACTAATTTCTGAATTTGTGTCTTTGTTCATGATATGGATTTTATAAATTTCAACATAATAAGTCTAAATAATGTTATTTGTCCATGGCAAACTGACAAAATATATGTTGGTATGTTCGAAAATGTGCTGATAATTACGAAGACCATAAAACATTTCCTACTTGGTAGGAGACATAATCTCACACACATGGATTTGGGTCATATAATAATGATCTTCAGGTCAACCTCAATGTCATACGATGTGTTATATTCTTTGCCTTTTCAACCCAATTGAGGGTTTGGGCCTACCTCACCCCAGGCCCTAGTGCCAACTTGTAAAGGCCCAAATCCATCAACATGTATTATTATTATTATTATTATTATTATTATTATTATTATTATTATTATTATTATTATTATTATCTGTAAAGTTTATGGGAATCACTGGTGCACAATTTCAATACCCCACTAGTACATTTGTACTAGTACAATAATATTGACACTACTGCTGGAACTGGAAGACCATCATTTTTCCTTGTTGCAAATCCTACTATGATTTTAGTACATTGTACATTTATAATTACAGTACTTATCAGTAGTTATCACCTCCCCAGCTCCCCTCCTTTTAAAGTCTTATCGATTTCGAATAGCTCCAGTCTCCCACACAAACATGAGTTTGCTCCCATTATTCCCAGTTTTCAGTTAGACTTCTCAATTGTCACAAGTTAAATGTAAATTCGTTTCAATCTTACCATCTTACGAGTAATCGAACATCTTCTGGATTGCAAGTAGATCAAATCATTTTGAGCTACATATTATTTCTTCTTTCTTCAATTTTGAATAATTATCTTCTTTGATCAGAAAGAAACTGGAAAATCACGAATAATTTGTAACCGAAGAATAGATTAATAGTCCAATGTGAGGTTAGTTCGGAATGCTCTCTTATTTTTCATAAATAAAAATGGAGTAGTCTCATATTTGATAGGCTATCATTTTTTATGAGGGTGGGTGATATACTGATATCTAAGGATAAATGAAAATTTCATACATACATGAAAACAACCCTTATTTCTTTACCAAACACAAAAAATAATACATCATCTGATCTCTCATACCTAACTGATTCATCTCTTCTTCCTCCAATTCTGCCATGTCGCGAGGCAAAAACAAAAACACTACTATACCTCCAATATGCTTATTGCTTTGAACAAAGAAGAATTAAATATCTAGCATATAATAATGCCTTGGTCCATATATCTAAGGTCTTAGCCAAAGTCACACCATACAGTATAATCTAAAATGCAGGTAGGTCACAAACACAAGTACATTAGCATATATAGAAAGGACCATAATAACTTTCGTTTTGGTAGGGAGCATAATCTTACACAAATGGATTTGGGGCATTTGCCCATGTACCTATAGCATATATATACAAGGATCTTAAAGTCACCCTCATCATAATTATTGGGATGTTTAATTAAATTCTTCTCTCTCGTCAATCACATTTCTTCATTATTCTTCTAACACTATCTTTGAAACATTTCTTCATTGGATTGCCCAGGCCAAGTAACTTATTTCACTGAAATTCAATCTCATGTAAGTAAAGTCTTTTTTTTAATTGACCCATATTCTGCAAATTCACTCCCAATTTGAGTAAGATTTGAACTTCCAAGTTTAAGTTTTTAGGGTGCGTTCTTTTTCACTTATTGGACCTTACCCAATTAGTGTAAATAAGTAGCAATATCTTACTCAATCAGTGGGGATCAATGGCTAGACCTTATTGAATAAGTAAGAATCTGTGGCAGGACCTTACTCAATCAGTGGAAATCAGTGGCAGGGCCCACATTTCTACTCACAGAATCAGTGGCATGACCTTACTGAATCAGTGAGAATCAGTGGAAAGACCTTACCGAATCAGTGAAAATCAAAGACAGATTCTTACCCAATCAGTAGAATTAAGCGGAAGAACCTTACCCAATTAATGAAAATTAATGAAAATAAGAGGAAAAGAACACACCCTTAATTTACGAGTATATATTTAACTTTTTTTTGGTTCACATCAGGAAATCCAATATTTAATTTATGGTTATATTTCACATTTTAACTCAAAAATACGAGATATATGATGTCCTTAATCATATATGTATATTTTATTTATTTTTTTGATAAGGTAACAAAGAAATAGATGTGTCCATGATCAAAATTCAAAACTCAAAAGGCCAATATTGTTTTTCCCCAAAAAATTAGTCCGCTTACCCCCCCCCCCCCCAAAAAAAAAAAAAAACCCCCAAAAATTAGTCCGCTTACCCCCCCCCCCCCCCAAAGAAAAAAATGGCGCGAAGGATTGCGAAAAATCAGTGCTCATATGTTGGTGACACGTACACCCCCCAGTTGTTCTAGATAGTTCGAGATTGTTTATAGAGTAATGGTGATATTACCAGAATTTTCTCTAACTCTCGCTTTATATTAGCATTTCCCACTCTTGCTTTCGCTACCGTAGCAATTCTCAAAGACGCTCGCTTGTTCAAGGTGAGCTCATCTTTTTTGATTGTTGATTTATTTTCCATTTCGCTGAAAAACAATTATTTATTGAAATGAAATGATACTGGGTTTTTCTGGGTTTTTTTTTTTTTTTTTTTTTTTTTAAAATTCCTTGTGTGTGTGTGTGTGTGTGTGTATCTACAGTTGCTGCAGTTTTTGTCGGTTTATTAACTTTGTTGGATTTTTAGTTTTATGAGCGCGTAAATCATTGATGCTTATGAGTTATGATCCACAAATTATTGCTTAGATTCATTTTCTTGATGATTTATTTGTAAAAAATAGTGCTATATTTTGCTGTAAGTAGCTTCAGTTTTGATTTCTTTAGCCCATGGGGGTTTAATATTTAAACCCATTTCTTGATTAATATATTGATTTTATCAACAAAACTAGCTGATCTTTTCTAAATTGTTGATGCGTGTAAATATAGGAGAATCCCCTGTGTCTTGATTGCTAAAAACTTCATCTAGGGTTAAATAATTTTGTATTGAATTTGTTACCTGCTAAAAATGAAGAAAAAGGGAATTGGATGAAAACTTAATAGCAGTACTTTAATGGGAAGTTCTCTATGTGCTATTTTCAGGTCCTGCTTGAAGCTGTTGCTAGTAACTGTTAAATATGTCTGGCAGTTGTGGGTGTTCTATGCCTTTGGAAGTCTGCTAATCTTGTGTTTTTGTGACTTTTGTTGTTTGTAGAAGCTTGAATTAAGGGTTTTAGTTTGGGTAAATTTTTGTGAGCAAAGAGATTATAAATGGCACTACTTGGGGACATGAGTTTCATAGACCTGGTGAACCTGATGAACGATCGAGACGGTGTGATGAAGGCATTTAGCTCTGTCCCAAAGGCGGACATGAGCTCGGAGGACAAGAGTCACTTCTCTCCCCTTGCTGACATCCTTTCCACACCCAAAGAATACATTTTCTGCGTCGATGTCCCGGGCCTCTCGAAGTCTGATATCCAGGTTGGGTATGCTAACCATTGTTGAATTAGCTTCTTGGTAGGGTTGTTTATGTGTTGGATGTTGTTATTGCTTTTTATCATATACATTGCTAATTTGCTATGTAGTGATGGGTTTCTAAAGTGTCTTTGATTATGGCATGTTATGGATATGATAGTGACTGTGGTTTTGGGTTTGAAGAGTTAGGATAGATGTCGCTTACTAGAATCATAGAATGTAGTTAGTTACTCTTTGGTTAACTAGTCAAGCTTAGTAAAGACTGTTTCAGAAGATAATTTTACTGTGTAGTGCTAACGATGTCACTTACTAGAATGTAGCTAGCTTTCTCTGTGGCTTGATATACATACATTGATACATGTAGTAGCTATTGTGTCGCTTGTATTGTGCCTGAAAGTAATGAGGTTCTTAATGCGATATATTGACTCAACTCGTGCATTTGTGTGAGTTACGTAACGTGAGCAGCTGTACAGCTACACTTCTGCTTTCTGGTGTGATAAGAAAAGCAATGACATGTTCTAAAGATATCTCACTGCGAGTGTGCGCAGGTGCAACTAGAAGATGAGAACATACTGGTGATCAAGAGCAGTGGAAAGAGGAAGAGAGAGGATGGAGAGGAGGAAGGCTGCAAGTACCTCAAGCTGGAGAGGAGAGCACCCCAGAAGATGATGAGGAAGTTCCGGCTGTCTCAAGATGCCGATGTCTCTGCCATATCTGCCAAGTGCGAGGATGGAGTTCTGACTGTGACGGTGAAGAAGTTGCCACCTGCAAAGCCCAAGACTGTTCAGGTTGCCGTCTCTTGATTTCCTTGGAGCTGCAGAACATGAACTTCGAGATGAAGGATTTCTGAGTAGGAACCAAATATTAGCTGTATTTTGGTTTTTTTTTTTTTTCTTTCTCTAGGGAGTTGGCTTATCATTGGTGTAGAAGTTAGAATAGATTACTATGGCTTATGCAGATGAAAAAGTTGCCAATGCTCAGTTGAGAAATCAAAAGCATCTTCAGACTGCTAGTATTAACTACTAAAAAATCTCTGAGCCTAATGTATTTACTTCAAAGTGTCTAATTCTAAAGTACACCGAAATTCTGCAATGCCAGAACTTGATCACTCCTAGATCGCAAAATCTCAGAAGCACATTGAATTATCTATCTTCTCCTCGAATTGGGCATCTGAAAAACAATGACCCAGAAGGCCAAAATACAGTTTTTTTCCTGTAAATTTAATTGGGGTCACCTTTGGGCTGTTAGTTTCTTTTGCAAAAATACAACAAAAATCATAGGTTTACACAATTCTGATATAAATTACTGTATAAGTTTGAATCAGTGAAGGGTCTTGCTTTTCTTTCTCTTAGGTTTTCTTGTTTTCTCCACTTTTTCAGGTTGCTTGTCGTCATCATTTTGAGACGATTTTCTTTTCTTTCCCGGCTTGACCTTATCCTTCTTCTCTGATTGTTCGTCCATGGAGTCATCGTCCTCCATCAGATGCTCATACTCTTCAAGGCTAGCAAAAGGAGAACCAGAAGACTTTTTCATGGACTTCCTTCCTTTCTTGGGAACAGGCAAATCAATGTCAATATCGTCATCACTGCCATCATCTGCATCCCCAATGTCTATATCGTCATCACTGCCATCGTCTGCGTCACCAATGTCAATATCGTCATCACTAACATCCTCTGCATCCCTCTCAGCTTCCCCGCTGTCTGAAGGCATCTCCATGTCCATCTCATTGTCACTAGTATTGCCAATCAAATCATCGTCATCTTCATTCGCAACATTGTGAAGGTCATCATAATCGTAGTCACCACCATCAGCTTCAAGGGCGGGCTCAATGGCATCCAACATGCCCTCAATCTCTTCGTTATCACTGTCATCATCACCACCATACAAGTCCTCTGCTTCCTCTTCTTGAGCTCCCTTCTTCTTCTTCTTTTTCTTCTTCGGCATAGTTGATGAACTCATCTTGTTCATGTAGAACTTGTGAAAGATGAAGTCCTCTGGGGCCACATCGTCTTCAGCCAATGAAAGAATTTCAGCACCAATCAAATGCTTATTCATATCAAGCTGCCACAAAAGCACGAGTAAAACATATCAGAAACCAATTAACAAAATGATTACTTACACTATGCAAAAAGTGAGAAGAGAATGAATTTTTTTGGTCAAGTTTCAAGTTTTGTAACATGATATTTGCAACTTAACGCGCTGCATGTGAGCCTGTGAGGTATGCGATAACTTTACCTGAGTACAAACACATTATGTATCGAATGGAGAAGTCATTGCAAGGAAAAAAGCCCTTTTGCCAAAGACTCTTTGAAAAAGGAAAAATAGAAGGCTTTATGCTACAAGCGTACAACTGCAAACACCAACCTTCTTAGCTGGTTCAATTTGTGAGCCACCATGCCATGTGGTCTGCTTTGGTTTCTTTTCCATGAACTTGTCGAGAAAAGAAGTCAGGGAAAGATCATTCAATGGGTTCCCATTGTAGACAATGTTTGCCCCGGAAAGAAGAGTCCTTGCCATGGTCGATACTGATGGATGAGCATGAGAAGCAAGTACAGTTAGCTCCCACCAGCTTGTATGATCTGCATTGCTGTATGAAAGCAGTGCTTATCAGCATTATTGATAATAAGCCAGATAAAAATGTATCAACAGTCAAATTGAAGCAACCGGAACATGATAACTTTATGTAGCTTATCGCTTCTAATTCTACGATGCAAGAAGTTACTGAGTGATAATAATTACAACCACCGTAAACTAGATGGAAGTTTATATTTGATTCACTTAGTTTCTCCTCTAACTCCTCACCCCCTCTCAACAATCCTTGCTTGGAACAGCCAGGAAGAGGGGGAAGGAGACCTTAACTTATATTCATACAGTTTCTTACATCACTTCAAGAGTTAGAACAGAGAAAAAGTAGAATGTGTACCAGAACGAAGGTTCTCTATGCCGAGGATCATATCCCCCAGGTAGTGAATGCTTGGTAGAGGATGCATGAAGCTGATTCCCATTGTGACCAGACAGCTTAGTAGAGTTGGACTCCTGGGGTTCCTCAACATTCTTTATCACGAGTAAATCCTCATCTTCATCTAAAATATCTTCTTCAGAAGAAGATGCTGAAGAGACTTCCTCATCTTGTGAGGAATCACTGTCAGTGTCCAACCCACCCACACTACCTGTATCACCTTCATTCTTTTGAGGCTCACTACCAAGTATATCCTCTGCTTCATCTGGGGCATCTTCAAAATGTTCAAGTTCTTCATCAACTGCCTCATTTTGGATTGCCATATTCCTGCATCAAAAGCGTCATTGGTCCATGCACAATATTTGCAGAAATATAAGTACACCAAGGAGGAATCTGATCCTTACCACAAAGGAGGCCTAGCCTTGAGGACTTCAGAGAGGAGAAACAGGCACCCACATGCATATTGAGATTGTTGCTGAAGTGCAACCTGTGAATAGTAGGACAGTTCAATCTTTCATCATTGAGAAGTGAATTCTAAGCATTTAGTAAGACAAATCTCTGACCCCAGTTAGGTTCAAGTATGGTCAAGATATCACAAGCTCAAATGCATTAAGAGAGAGGCAGAGATTATGAATATATATGTTGATATGTGTGTTCAACTACGCCAAACTGATAGCTTGAGGCACTCAAGTTGCATGCACACAGTAGACAGGCATTACAGAAGAACGGATCAAAATAGCTGTGACTAGCATCTACCTGTAGTAGACGTTTTGAAAAGGCCGCTACACGCTTGACATTAATATCATTCTTCATAGCTCTTAAAAGTAGCCCAATAAACATCTCTGCCTGCAATTATACATTGAAATAGGGAAGTTACTTCAAGAAGTAGGACACCCACCTGGCCACCTTATATAATCAAACATTCTTAAATTCAATGACAACAATAACACCGCTGACGGATCCTGCCACTGGCAGGGTCTGCATAGTATACTCCTAACAAGTCGAGACTAATAGAGACTGGAGAGTTGTTTTGGGAAGACCAAAAGAAGAAAGTAATATATAGGAGAAGTGATCATGGTACTGATGATAAGGTTTTCAAAAGAACAGCTTGCCTAGTCACTAATCACTGGCTGACCATGAACTGCCTCACCATGACACCGTAATAAATTTGAGAGCCCAAAAACATGAACCCTCCATAAATATAGACCCAGCCCTGCAGACTCAAATGCAAGAATAACTAGAAGTCTAAAAATACAAATAACTAGAGGTCTACAATAGCATCGGCAATCCTATTCGTTTTTGGCATATGCATATAGGTGCATATTATTGCTCTTTTGGATTGAGGGGGCGCAAAAACTCAAGATTACCAACCTTCGAGGTGTTCAGAACAGCAGGGAGTAGCAACTTTGCATACAAGGCACGATAAAATCGATCACTGACAATTTGATTTTTGGATGAAATTTTATCAATAAGCATCAATGCTTGAATTCCAACATTGAAGTTTTGTGAATGGGCCTGCATATAACAGCGAAAGTCAAATTATAATTAAAAAAAGGAAGAAGAAGAAAAAACCCATGTAGAGATGCCAGAACCACTGCAGAATCTCTCTTGTACCCCCCCCCCAAACACACACACACACACACAAAAAAAAAAAAAAAAAAAAAAGTGATACTGAAATTTCATTAAAGAACTTCATACAGGTGAAGTGAGATCATGTGCTTACAAGCTGGAAAAGCATTGGAGTCTGGACTTCAACAATTTCATCAGCCTCACCCCCAGAGACAAAAGGAAATGCCCTGTTTATTCCCTGTGAAGAATTGGAACGCAAGAGATAGAAATTGCTTGAAAATGCTCCAAGTATTAGATACCTCAAGAACCATAATAGGTGTAAAGACCAAAATAAATCAGTGATACTACATTTGTGGAACGGATTAGGTTGAGCTTTTACGCCAACTATTGGGGACGTCCCTCGTGTTCTACAAACTTTCATCACCCAAGCATTGAATACTGAGGATGAGTTTGTCTTTGGTGATAATCATAGTAACAGCCATTGCAGTAATGTTTCAAATCCCTCAGACACTTTAATTACTGAATACCACAAACTACACTTATGGATTCTCTAATTGGACTGATCCTACTTCAGTACCCTAGACTTCTAGCAGGCAAGCAGCCCTTGAAAAGTAACTCCAGCAAAAAGATAAGTCAAACCAAACTCAGAATTCAGGTTTTCTAATCAGTAAGGTCTCACATATATCGTTTGCTACATACTAAAATATGAAAGTTGGAGAATTCTTGAAAAAAACAGGATCTAATCAGTGAAAGCGATCCTTAATGCATTTTCTTAAGAAAAAACATATCATCCCACAAACTATCAGTTTTAAGGGTTATAAAATTATCCCCAACTCTTTCTGCATGCACTGTTGTCACTCACCAGTCACCCTTCCCCCCCACACTTTTTTAAAACCAAAGTAAGGTGTAAATCTGCATTCTGCTCACCACTTCGCCATTAGTTTTTCACCCAGATTTCTTATTCTCCTCTCTATCCAAAAAAAGGGATACGGTTTAATAGCGCAATGAGTGGTTAGAGACTGATTGACCCACACTTGCGGTAGTTATGGAAAGGGTTTGTAACTGGTTAGGGTGGTTTAGAGAAAAGTGCAAAGATCGTTAGAAAAGACCCTTTCTTTAAAAATACTTACTGTCAGAAGAGCAGACAGAAGCCGTGAATCCAGTTCCACGTGAGATTCAGACAAATCTTGCTCTTTTTTGTCCTTACTAGTAGATTTATTTATCTCTTTGCTCTTGTTTTTCTGATCACTACCTGCCCCAGTGATCAATACCTGAAAGGGAAAGTGAAGAATAACATCAAATTGACAAAACATTTCGTTGACAAATTTGTTCGGCAAAGATGTCCTTTGGAAGCAATCTTGCTGACTGGTACTACAGCAACATAGCAAAGAGAAAACAATTAAAAGAAACAACTAATGTACCTTAAATAGTGCAAAATATACATCCACCAATCGTTTTGCAACCTTAGGTCCATCCCCCCTGTGACTCAAGCGAATTTGACTCAGAAAATTCACCTGAGAAAATTGAAAGGAGTTTGATTAAATTTTAATTCGGCCAAATGTCCCAAAAGAGGATTGCAAGAAAAGACGAAAATGCTATCACGTGACATCAGCAGCAAATCTGTCGGCAAGTTTATTGATCCAACTCACGTCAAAGATAACTCATGTGAATAAACAGCTATAATCTTCAAAAACATAAAGACCACGCACAAAAACTGCAGATGTTGTCAAAAACCTAGCAACAATTATCATCCCATATCCAAGATAATCAGCTGCACATCTATGCCCTCCCCTCAATGAAGGCCTCTGTACTCTATAGCTCAAGCTTGAACCCTTTTGGCTTCACTTTTGCCACATTTGAACTGAAGTGGAATCTAATACAAGCTCACAATCTGACAACTAAGCATACAAGCAATTGAGTCCCAAGCTAGCTGGACCACATGGATCATTCATGAATCAATTTCAAACATGCAGCACATTCTAAATAGGTCAACATTAACATATGTAAACAGGCTTACCAAGTTCAAGATTATGTGCAGTAACCACCTTAAGTTTGGCTTTATAATTTGAAGAAAGCTCAAGCACATAACAAAAAGTCTTATCTAAATTGTAAATACAAGCAGAACGAATTCAAGTACCTTGAAAATAATGTAATAATTCCAAGAGAGAAAGTAAGTTGCATTTGTCAAAGTGGGGACAGCCACTTGCTAGTCTATTATCAAGTTCATAAACTTTTACCAATATGCTAAATATTTGGGGGTCATTAGTTTGATTTTCAATCAATAATAATGTTACTAGAACATTATTTCATTATCATTGGTATGTTCATCAGTTTATCCACGACTCCAAAGTCCAAATACCAGGACAGCTTCCGTACATTGTAAAGCACTAGAGCTCCACACGACGAATTAATCTCAAAAGTGTTTTATGCTTCTCAACAAAGGAAGGGAACAAGATCCTTTGGAATGGCAATATTCAAGAAAAGTAGCCCACTGGAAAGGTTTCACCAAGGTCCTTAAAATTTCCAGTTGTTTTCAGCTGTCTAGGCACTAATTAATCCACCAAGACAATTTCAGATATATGAATTTTAGGTTCATCCCGATGAAACAAGTAGATGGAAGACGTACAGCATGATACTTCGCACGCAACCCCAAGTGAGGGCGAAATAAAAATGTATCCACTTCATCAATCACCACCACCTGAAAGTAAGCAGAAAGAGATTTCAGATACCTAGTTTGAAGCACAAATTTAGAGTCAAATGATACAATACCACTTAGGATAACAAGAATGCAGTTACAGTGCCGTGACATTTTTTGGTATGGACCTCTAGGATGTGTTGTGCAATGCAATAATGAATATTCACAAAATTATAATTATAAAGATTTTCTAAACAATATTTTTTTTAGATAAAGAAAAAGTATATTGATATGATTTTAAATGTACAGCAGGAGAGAGGATAAGGTATCCTCTAAATAAAACATTTACAGATTGCCCAAATTCCTCTGTATATCAGTTATAGAGTAATCCCTAAAAGCCCCCGCAGCCTTAGCCCATAAGGAGGCTATATAAGTAATCCTCTCCCAGAGCATCGCAGGAGTTGCTGAAAGTCCCTTAAACACTCGTGCATTCCTCTCTAACCAAATGCACCACAAAATTGCAAAATAAGCATTGCGCCACAGCAACCTCCTCTCCTTACCACCCCCAAAGCCCCGGAAATGCACCTGTAAAAAGGCCTCAACACTAGAAGGATAAACAAACATCTCCCCCTGAATCAACCTACGCCAAAGACTCTGTGCCACATCACACCAAAGAAAAAGATGTGCAGAAGTCTCGCAGCTAGACCGACATAACGAACACATATCTGGTGACAAAAGCACCCCGGGTCTCCTCCGCTGCCTTAAGTCGTTTGTATTAACCCTATCCAGCACCAAAGTCCACACAAATGCCTTCACCTTCATAGGTACCTTTGCTTTCCAAATGTAGTCTGCTAGAGGAAAACAAGGGAGAGGTGTCCCCAAATCCCGACAGAAGGACTTGCAAGAGAACTCCCCCGAAGGCTCCCCAATCCACCTCCTAGAGTCATCTGAGCTCGACAGCTGAATAGGCTCCACAAGAGTAAGAAGCGAAGTGAGTTCTTCCATCTCCCTATCATGAGGTGGCCGACGAAGATGTAAATTCCAGGAACCACTCTGTACCGAGAAAAAGTCAGCAACCATACCCCCACGTAGAGTGGTCAACTGAAACAATCGAGGAAATCTCGTACAAAACTGCTCACCCCCCCTCCAATTATCCTCCCAAAACCTAATGCGTGCACCATTCCCAAGTACCAGCTCAACATGAGGAAGGAAGCGCGGAAGGATTTGTGAAATAAACTTCCACGGACTAGCATGTGTATAAGTCCCTGTAAACTGTGTGTCCCACCCGTTCTGTTGCGTTCCATACCTACTTCGGATGACCCGATGCCAAAGACTATTAGGCTCCCGTGGAAAACGCCAAAGCCACTTGCCCGCAAGGGCGATGTTTTTTGCCACCAACCTGTCCACACCCAAACCACCTTCCTCCTTAGGGCGACACACCTTGTCCCAGCTCACCAAGTGATCCTTTCGCTCCCCATCCACACCAGTCCAGAGGAAGTCTCTCATGAGTTTCTCGATCCTATTAGCTACGGCTACTGGAATCCGAAACAAAGAGAGATAATACAGCGGAATGCTAGAAAGACAAGATTGGATTAGTGTAATCCTGCCCCCGAACGAGAAATAAACTCGCTTCCAACCATCCAAGCGCCTGGACACCCGCTGCACAACTGGCTCCCAAAAAGCCTCCGAACGTGGGTTACCTCCTAAAGGCACACCCAAGTAGGTAAGTGGCCACTCCTGTATCTGACAGCCTGCCAAACCTGCTATCGTCGTCAAAAAGTCGTTACCCACATTTATCCCAGCCACACTACATTTCGCAAGATTGATTCTCATCTCTGAAATCACCTCAAAAATTTGCAAGATTGTCAAAACATTCTTAAATTTCTCAAGATCCGCATCCAAGAAGAGGATAGTGTCATCTGCAAACTGAAGGTGAGAGACATGCACCCCCTCCCGACCCACTTTCAGACCAGCAACGACTCCCGTCTCAATACCTCTCTCCAACATCCTACTGAGCACATCTACCACCAGCGTAAACAGAAAAGGCGACAATGGATCGCCTTGCCTCAAACCCCTAGAGGAAGAAAACCACTCCCTGGGCGCTCCATTTACGAGCACAGAAAAGTGAGCATTCGAAAAACAACCCCTAATCCACCGCCTCCATAGTAACCCAAAACCTTTCCTCTCGAGTACGCTATCAAGGAAACGCCAACTCACCCTATCATAAGCCTTCTCAAAGTCTAGCTTGAAAACAATACCCTGTGATCCTCTACGCCTCGCATCATCCACCGTCTCATTAGCCACCAAAGAAGCATCCAAAATCTGTCTCCCCTCCACAAACGCGCTCTGAGAGTAAGAAATGGTAGTAGCCAGAGCTTCCCTTATCCGCACAGAGAGGACTTTCGTGATTATTTTATAAACACTAGTAATGAGGCTGATAGGACGAAAGTCCTTAACTTTTATAGAACGATCCTTCTTTGGAACTAATGTGATGAAATTAGAATTGATACCCCTGCCAAGAACCCCCTGTACATGAAATTCTTCAAAAACATGAAGAAGATCATCTTTAATCACCTCCCAACAAACCTGAAAAAAAGCCATTGTGAAGCCATCGGGACCCGGGGTTTTCTCTCGATCCATACTGAACACCGCTGCTCTAACCTCCTCTAGCTCAAAAGGGCGTTCTAGACGAGCCGCCATAATTGGTGAAATTGGGCTCCAGTCCAACCCCTCAATACGAGGTCGTAACATTTCCTCCTCGCTAAGAAGTGAGCGATAGTATGAAGTAATCTCACGGCTGATCTCCCCCACATTGGTAACCACATCCCCATCATCATTCTCCAACTCCTTAATAAAACCCCTTCTCCTCCTCCCATTGACTACCTTAAAGAAAAGCCTCGAATTTGTGTCTCCTTCTTTAGCCCACCTCACTTTCATTTTCTGTCGTCGACACTGCTTCTCCCTCAAAAGCACCTCCTGAAAATCATTTTTCAGCTCAACACTCTTGCGTACAAGCTCCTCACCCCCCTCTACGTTGCTAATTGACTGATCCACTAAGGCAATCTCACTCAACAACTCATTCTTTCTCTGGTTAATGTCCCCGAAAACCTCCTCATTCCACCCTTTGAGGTGCTCCTTAACAAATTTCAATTTCCTCATGAAACAATAGCCCTGCCACCCCTGGACCTCACAAGTGCCCCACCATTCAGCCACCTTCCTACGAAAATTCTGATGTAAAGTCCACATATTCTCAAAGCGAAATGGGGTTGGACCCCATTGCACCGGCCTGGATTGAAGGGTTATCGGAAAGTGGTCGGAGCAAGGGCGCGAGAACACCTCCTGTGACAACAAAGGAAACTCATCTTCAACCGCATTAGTGAACAAAAACCGATCCAACCTCGAAGAAGCACACCGTCGCCCACTAACACTCCATGTAAACTGTGCATTTTGCAGAGGAGGATCCCGCAACTCCACTCCCTAATAACTGTGTTAAACTCCCTCATATCACCCAACCCACCAGAACGCCCTAGTCGCTCTCCCACACTGCGAACAACATTGAAATCTCCCCCGAGAATCCAGTGTGGGGAGCAAAGCCCAGCCAAATCGTACAACTCCTGGAAAAAAGATCGTCGTTCAGAATGTCTACACGGGCCATACACTGAGGTAAACCACCATTCCCCTCTACCTCGAACGTTCAAACACACCGTCACAGAAAAACAGCCCAAAACGACGTCGACCTTGACAGCAAACCTAGTATCCCACATTACCAAGATTCCTCCAGAGGCCCCCAAAGACGGAAGAACCACCCAGTCCTTGTCTCGTGAGTCCCAGCAACTCCTAACAAAAAAAGAATCTGCAACCTCCACCTTTGTTTCCTGTAAAAACACAACATCGGGAGAGATTTTAGAGACAACCTCTCTCACCATATCCCGCTTATTGCTCCTTCCTAAACCATTAACATTCCAGCTCAAAATCTTCATAAAGAACGACTACGACCCCTCCTACGGCCACTCTCCTTGCCATAATTAACACTGCTCTGTAGATTACGAAGTTCCTTCTCCCAATTTTTCCCTTTCTTCCGAGAGTGCACCTTTTCACCCACACTCACCCGCATTTCCTTCTCCGAGACATCATACAGCTGACATCGCATGAGCCCAAGAACCGCCTGCGGGTCTCGGTCATCAACACCCGGGCCTGTCAGTGGTGCTAACTCAATAACACCATCTTTAGGGGCATCTGTTATGTCTGAATTACACGCACCAGCGCCTGTACTCTCCTCCGCAGATGATAGAAACATATTAGAATCTCCCAGGTTCAGCAAATTTACCTCCATATCACTGTCTGTTGACATGTCATCAACCTCCTTCCGACGTAAGCTCTCTATAAGGAGCTCCGTCTCAGCATCCTCATCATCAAATTCACTGAACAAATCATCATCGTCCTCCCATCCCCCAAGCTCAGGGACCTCCTTCGTGGCATCTCCCAAATCTATTCGAAGCCGGACAAAAACATCCTCTAATGGAACCTCAGATTGTGCTGTAGTCTCCTTAAGAACCTAAGTTGTATCAGCAACCCACTTCCCAAATAAATAAATATCTCCAAGTAGCTTGCTAGCCTCCAAGACGGACTTTGGAAGAGTCACCTTCCCTCCTGCCGAAGGCCACAGCCCCTCACACCCGCCACTCAGCTCGTCGCTGCCAACCAAGGGAGGGGAATACGCAGCCAGCTCGCACTGGGAGCAACCCCCTGTCCCACTCACCTCCCTAACCTCCTCGCCGGCAAATTCCGCCCCTAAAGCAGCCCCGTTAGTGGTCAAAACCTTCGCCGGAGACGCACCTCCCACAGCCTCCGCAGATTCTGTCTCAGGCGGTGTTATCGCCGGCCGATCCCCTGTCCCACTCACCTCCCTAACCTCCTCGCCAGCAAATTCCGACCCTAAAGCAGCCCCATTAGTGGCCATACCCTTCGCCGGAGACGCAACGACCTGCCCCCTTGAACGGCCGGCAAATTCTGTCTCTGACGGTGGTTTTGGCGTCCTCGGATCTGATTCTCCAGTCGCCGGCCGGTCAGCCTCCGGTGGCCGGTGGTGGCGCCGCCGATAAACCTGTGACCAGCGACCGCCATCCCCTTGTCGACTGTTCGCGCTCTCTCCCCCTGCTGCCAGACGTGAGCTGGCCTCGGTTTCCCCGCCGGTAACCCTCTTATGGGTCGGGTCGTCTGAACCCTTGCCCCGCTGGACCCAAATCTGCCTGACTTTTGTAACTGGCTTATGTGTGGGTGAACTGGGCCAAGTCTCTCAAAGGCTGACTTCGCAGATCTGATTAACTTAGGCATTGGGCCCCTTGCATAAACCCCAGGCCCAAGTCTTTGGAACACAGTACTCCTAGTCCCCAGCCTTTCAAAAGCTGAGCACCGAGGCCCAAATCTGCCAACTGACCCTCTGGGCCCAATTCTTTGAAAAACTGATTTATTTGACTTATTTATAACGGGAAGGACTAAAACAGAATTTGAGCGAGATTCTAGCCCTGAAATCTCGCGCCTTCCATAATCTGCTTCTCTTTCTCCAACGCTTCCCCTCTGCAACACCTTTGAATTTCTATTCTCCGGTGCACGCTCCGGCCACCTATCCCTAGCTGAATGATGCTGCTGGTTCTGCAGTAAGCGAGGACTCCCTACAAAAATAAATCGAGGACCAAAGCATTGCAGGGCCTCAAACAGGGCACCCCACCCTCGCCAGCTGTTACCCTCAGGGACTCTTATAGAAACAGCTTTACCCTTCCATGGCTGCTTCTCCAACAGAAAGAATCGTCCAGCACCATTGATACTAATACGTAGCAACAAGATATATCCATTCCCACGCAAAGTTCTGACCCACCTCCCAGCGCTATCTCCTCGCCACAGTGAGATCGCCTCCTTCCCCCACCAAAGGAGTTCCTCTCGACTCAGCCGAATTACGAACTTGTCTTCCCGACGCTGCTCCACCACTAAATAATCAAAATTGTCACGCTTCAGATCAAAACGTTTATTCTCAATCCTAAAAACAGACTCCATAATTAACTAAGATGCTAACTCTAAAAGAATGGGTAGGCTCCCGGAGCCCCACCCACTGAAAGTAGACAGGGGATTCTCCGATGACCAACACCCACCCTAGAGAGAGAATCCTAGAGAGAGAAAGAGCTTATAAGTCAGGATACAGATATAATTACTGGAGTTTCCAGATACGTAGTCTCTCTAAGACAATGAAATGTCAACATTAGTAGAAGATAAGTTGCAAGCATCTGCATACTTTAATCCTCAGCCCATATTCAACAACTAAGATTGTCAGTTCTTCAAGTGTCACTTCGATACCCTTACTCTGATTGATGGATCTGCATATCCCAATGCACTTCGGGTAATAAAAGTTTAAGCTGCCAAATCATGAATGTGCTCAAATTTGCGACGTAACAAAGGTGCTCTTGAAGTTAGAGGATTGAGAAAAGGAAGGACTTAGGAAAATATGAATTGGAGGGGTCACAGATAAATTAGATTACCATGAATTGTGCTGCTTATTTGATTCTCACCATTCCTCTTGAGAATATTACAAAAATAGTATGAGAAAGAAAGGTGCAAATCATATAGACCAAGAGATGTGAAGGGACAAGAGGTGGGTGAACAGGAGATGACATAATTGGGAAAGGAAAGAGACGGTGAATATTTGATATTTGAGAATTGGGTTAATGACGGAATGTGTGCTAAGCAGCGGAACTTACTTAAAGAATCTGATAAGGTTTAACTTAACTCATTTTAGGGACAAAGGGATACCTTCACTTGAGTAATGATGTAAACTGCCTGCTAGATTCATTTTCCCACTCCCAGTGAGCAAAACATAATCTTCCACATAGATGCTAGTTGTCCTGGTTCTTTGAGAACTAAGACAGACAACTACACTTTATAACAACAATTTTATGACTGCAGTTTCCCCTTTTTTCCGTTTCACTGTAAGTTAAGAAAACTCTAATGGTTATGTTTCTTTTATGTTTAACTTTAACTTGGGCGACGGTAGGAATTGAAATCGGTTACCGAGAATGTTGATCCCATTAGTATTTTAGAGAGATCCTTACCTATAGAGCAAAGGGAACGGTGGTACACACACGCAATATGATAAACAGCTTTACCTTCATGTTTGGATGATCAGACAGAAGGTTGGTCAAGTAAAAGTCAGCATTTGATGCAGGCCTGTTGTTAGGATCTCCCAGCTGTAGGCCATAAAATAATGAGGACATGAAAAATATTTAATAACTCTTGCAAGCTCAAAGTGATAATTCAGGAGTAATGATGTTCAATTCACAAAAGTGCAGGAGTTCATGTAGGCTTACTTTGTTCACTAATGCAGTAAGTAGCTTCCTTTCTTGTTCTGATTTACTCCTTATAAGAGCGTAAATGATCTAATCAATCAGAAAAAAAATATTAAAAAAAATTGAAGAACGCACAAATACATTGCAAAATATCCATAAAACAGATATCAATCAAACAGAATACCGAAGAGGTAAGCTTGATTGAAACAACATAAGACCAAATACCGAGACTTCCTGAGGCAACTCAAACACTAAATACTGACCTTCAATGCCTTATCTTTGAGTATAGGCAACATGTCCTTTGATGCCTCTTCAAGTGCAGAAACAAACCGTTCATACCTAGCATGCAAGTCATGTAATAATTAGCGCCTATCCAGCTCATTGACGATTATTTGGTCAAGCTAACAACATAAGCACATATACTGTACTACAATTCAAAGGCCATATTTTTTCTCTTTTTAATTTCTGGAAAAATAAGAAAATGATATGTAATCCAGTTTTTTACAAACTAAGAGATCTAATGCTTGCAAAAGGACAATTATGCAAGTATCTTCCACATAAAGCACTAAAGACTTTCTCCATAGTGATCGTAAGCCCATGACCTAGTCAGAAAGATACCTTGACTTCAAGCATTCCTCCCAATACCAAAACACTAGAAGAGAATAACCATCTTTTGTTTCGGGGAGATGGTTAAGTGGCCGCTGGAAGAGTGTCTTCAATTTACGATCCGGCAACAGACTGCAACATAAAGTTTAGAAATTATTTAGCTTCATTGAACATCTACCATTCAAATAATTTCAATAGGTTATCAATACTTATCATGACTGACAGAAAACTCTCTCTCACATAGAAATTAACAATGTATCGGCGCCGAGAAGGTCCCCTGAAAGGGACCAGGATCCTCTCCATTTGCTTAATTACTAAAGATCTTTAGTCCCTTTATATGAATAAAAATGTGGACTGCCTGGAAACGGTGTTTAGATGATGTTTTACATTTTTTGTTAATTGCTTATTTAGTTTTCCTATCTTAGCGTTGCTTTCTCTCCCCTTCTAAGTTTCCTATTTATTTATGATGCCTATCAGGCTGCTACAAGCGTATCATAGAACTCTAAGGCCAGTGCCTACCTATGCCTGTAGATGGATCAATTTTTTGGAAAAACAGGTTAAAATCCCAAATGTTCCCAGTCAATAAAAATAATTGAAAGGAAGCCTGCTGGAAACCAACATTTGATCCCAATATATAGGCTACAACACTCTGACATACATAAAAGCCTAGAGATAACAAAACCTAAACAACAGTCCAAAAATGCTCCATGAATAGATAAGTAGTCCTCCAAACATGATCACATGTCATACTAAAGTTTCAAGTCAAGCAACTACAATAGGATTAGGATCCAATAGACTGAAAACAGAAGGTATACCTTTGTGTAAACAACTCTTTTAGAGCTTCAAACCCAGTAAGAGCATGACGCTTCCCAACCTTTGATGCTACCATGCCTGCAACAAAATAATAAAATGTTTAGCAATGATACAAGTCTTCTCAGAAGATGTCTTCTCGTCCCACGTATTAAACCATTTTTACTACAATTGGGCGTCTTTTTACCACAAAAATATTTTTATTGCATTTTTATTATTACAGAAGACGTGTTCTTAGAAGACATGTTATTGTGAATGCATAAATTGATAAGGACAGTTCAGAGCATCATTCACGTGGTTTGATCAAAATTGTATCAGTAGATATGCTGTGTGGCTCTTTGTTCGGATCATGAACAGCATCCAATCACAAACTCAATATCACCCTCCCCTCCCCCAACCAAAACATAGTAACGAAAATAGCAAAGAGAAAAAGAAAAGACCACCCAGCTTGGCATGGGAAACCTAGAGGAAGAGTTGGCATATGCTTGTCCTTAACCGCAGGACATAAGAAGAAAAACAATAAATAAGACTTGCATATAAATGGATTAAAAGATCACTTAGACATCAAAAGTTTACCAGAAGCCAAACGGGAACTAGCATTCTAGCAATATGCAAATGAATAAAACTAGCAGTTGAATCAAACATTGGCAAAAGAGATAAAAATGCTTCTTCTATACTCCACTTGATCCAATTTTGAGCCACTTCAAAGAATAGAATCAAAATTCATTGACTACTCTGATGAACTTACAGTTGTACCTCAAACATCGAAGATAACACCCATACTAGCCCCCCCAAAAAGTATTATGCTAAGTACAGTACCAATTCAAAGGGCTAAGCAGCTGTCACAATCACAAAAACTCTAATTAATTGATTCACATAAATATTCAATTCAGCAGTTCCACAACCAAGCTTCATATACATCAAACATTCAACAATAGCAATCATTCAATCAAAACCTGCCCAAACCTTACTATCACGATTGTAAGGCACTCACACTAAGCTAAAGAACTCCACACCAACAAACCCAAATGCCATATAAACAAAACAGAAAGCCAGCATGTTTAACTTCAATATCATAACAACAAATCAAATCAAAAACTTACCCACAAGTGCATCAAGTGCTCTCATATTAGCAATTGGGTTATCCCCAATCAAAACCAAATACGCCAAAACCTTATCAGCAGCAGTTCCAGACCTCTGAGTGGCAATGAGCATCTTTATATCCCCACTTTGCCCTCTTGAAGCCTCATAATCCAATGTATATTGTGCCAATAATCTCTCCCCTAATTCCTTCTTTTTCTGAACCAGTTTCTTCCATTCCTCAGCATTCCCAATTTCCAATTTCTTTCCCTCTGCTCCTAACACCTTCTCCTCCAGCTCCACCTCGTCGGCATGCCACGCCACCAAGGCACTAGCTTTCACCAATGGCAGCTTTGGGAGGTTCTTGAACTTATCTAATGACTTAAAACTACCACCACCAAATTCAACATTGGTGTTGTTTTTATTGTTGTTGTTGTTGTCGGGTTTTCTGTTTCTGGGGTTATAAGCATCACTAGACTTGGGCTTTTCACCATTGTTGTTGGGTCTTCTGTTTCTGGGATCATTACCTGGGGCCTCATTTGATTTGGGTTTATCACCATTCTTGTTGTTTTTGTTCGTTTTTCTGCTTTTAGGGTTACCTTCATTTGATTTGACTTTTTCAATTTGGGGTTTTTGAGAACTGGGATTTTTGGTCTGAGGTGATTTTTGATTCTGGGGTTTTTTGTGGGGACGAAAATCAGAGTCATTGAAGCCAGAAGAGGGGAGAGAAGAAGCTAAACCAAGAGAGGATGCGAATGATGCAACATCAGACTGAATCTTCTGTATGTCTTCTGGTTTAGACTGAGAGCTTTTCTTGGGTTTGATAGCCATGGCACATCAAGGAAAACGAGAGGGGAGAGAGGGAAGGTTTAAGCAAGTAGGGTTTAAGGCTTTAAGCAACAGATACGACTCATACGAGGGAATTCGAAGAACAGATTTTATTTTACGTCATTTGACGACTACGCCAGGGGGCCAGGGCTGCAATTTCACTCTATTAATATTTGCTTCATCCTTGCACCAAAAAAATATTTGCTTCATCCGACTCTAACAAATGGGTAAAACCTAGACCTGCCAAACGGGTTGAACAGGTTAGGTCGGATTAATTTGGATTTGAATTACTAACGGAACGGATTGATGTCCGGTCAAAATTTTTTGGTCGATTTTGGGTTATCTAACGGACTTGATAAATGTTGTCTCGTGATTTTCGGGGCAAGTCATTCGGTTTCGGGTTTCAAACCTCTTTTGAGTCAAGTCGATTCAGGTCATTTTTTACCAGCTCTAGTAAAAATTCTATTAAATGGGTCATTAAGCGAGTAATGACTAATGAGTAGTGAGTGAATTGGAAGTTGGATCAAGTGGAGTTCGGCTAATAACTTTCACACAAAATACATTACATAGTATACTCAAAGATATTATATACTATACTCTATAATAATAAGTAACTTTTTCGCTAAATAAAATAATAAGACTTTTTTTATCACTTTTTATTGAATGTAGAGTGAACTACGAATATATTGGGTAATATATTTGCAATAGGTTCATCTAGCACTCTCTTGCTATGTAATAGACTCCTAAAATTTTGGCAATAGTGCATCACTCAGGCCCGTTCCTGACATTTTTGAGGCCTTGGGGCGAATTTAAAATGAGGGCCCCTAAGATATGAATAACCAATTTCACCATAAAAAAATAAAAATAAAAAGTTGTTATAAAAGTAGAAAAATATTCCGCAATGATAGTGTATGTTCAACCCAATTCGCATTTTAAGAAATTCCTCAAAAACTTACATAGCTCATATCATAAATATTTTCTTAACAAAAAATATAACAGCGAAATAAATCCTTTCAGGGTAGGTCTTTAATTGGTCTCTCTTAGGTCTGTTTGGTCTACTTGACAAAATCGGTATTAATATCGAAACTAAATACCATACAATAGAAAAACTCGTACATAAAATTGTTTTTAAATTACAATACTTTTTCTTAGAATAATTTTTATGTAGTTTAAATTAAACAAAACTAAATTGTACGTAGTTTATGTAGTTTAATTCAACGTATATGGCCATGTAAGAAACCGATATCAAGTAATATGTTGGGGTTGGTCGCGCAATTGCGCACCCCCACTTGTGTCCAGCAATGAATTGGGTTCAAGTCTTATTTCCAACAAAGTTGAATGTTTTTTTTTTTTTTGATGGAAAACAAAGTTGAATGTTACTTTGTTGTTCAAGAAAAATAAATAAATCAATCAATAGTGTTGGAAAATATATTCATATTGTTAATAGATTTATAATTGTTTAGAGAAATTTGTATTTGTATGGCATATGTTTTCTTATGAATGAATTTTTCTAATTTTTGTAATAAATAAAATATGAGAAACTAAACAAGACACAAGTTGGGAATGGCATATTATATGGGGTGGAACAAAAATAAAATTGGAAAAACGGATACACCTGCCTAGGATTCGAACCTGGGCGAAAGGAAAAGAAGACTCCCTTACCGCACGCTCATCACCAGTGGACCAAATAGATACTTATGTCTCTTGTTTGCAACATTTTTTTACATATATTATGATTTTCTTAATATTTTTGGGCCCCTCCAAATGCTGGGCCCTAGGCGGTCGCCCCTCGAGTCTACCCTCTAAAACGATCCTGGCATCACTTCTATCTATTTCTCAAGTTTGTTAACATTTTATGGATTCCAAAAGTACAAATTCTAGGCTCAAGAGCTCCAAAATGTACAATATATATGTGAGTTGTTAGCAAATTTTTTTTTTTTTTTTGAAAATACAAGTAAGTCAGGATAAACTCTATTATAGAGATATCCTAAGTTGATCTTCACTAACATAATAGTGAAGAACATAACAAACAAATACACAAGAGCAAAGCAAGAAAATAATAACTTAGAATCCTAAAAGATAACATCTTCATCTTCTGCATCTTCCTGTCCAAAGCTCTTGTTGACAGCAACCAAGTAAAACCAAATTCACACAAAGAGAACCTTCACTTTGAAAGACGAACCAATTGGTGCCAGCCAGAGATGACACAGAGAAACAATACTTAATAGGGGCGATTGAGCCCAATTTTTTTCCCCCGGGGCTTAAGATTTCCAGATTTGAAATCAAATAGCCCAAAATCAAAAAATAAGTTAAAAAAACTATATCTTCATCAGCAAGTCAGCTTATTACAGTATTACTGTCGATCAAAAGCATTATCTTCGTCTTCAGCTTCAAAGGCCAACCAAAATAGGAAGCCATGGAGAGCAAGAAAGACCCAAAGACAGCAGATAAAGAAGGATCAATTAAATGAGACTAATGATTTGTTTGATTCACCTGGATAAAACTGATCTGAACTGAACTGAACTTAATTTATTTTTTAAACTTAACCGTAAACCATTTAAAATTCGTCCAAACATAGTCAATAGTGGACTCATTTGAAAGTATGCTCCGAGATCTTTCCGATGACATAAATTTCATCATGAAATTATTTCGGAATAAAAAGTTATATGAGTTATAAAGTTACGCATGAACTGAACTTAACTGAACTGGACTGAACTGAACTGAATTTAAGTAAAATTAAGGTGAATCAAACAGAGCCTAACTAGTAAAGAGGCGAGTACTTCGGCCTCAATTCTAGTGGGAAGAACTTGTTGCCATGAATTGCCAGATCCTTTTAAAAGGATTTGATCTCTTTCCTCCAAATTTTTAAAAAAGAGACTTGATCTAGAAAAGGACTTTATGATATCATTGAGTGAGATCTCTTTATTCCTAATTTCTGAAAACAATTGGCGACTGAGCCATAAAAGGTAAGCAATTGGGTTATCTAGAGGTTGCATTTGGGCAAAAAAGAGCTTTAGGGTTTTTTCTTTTGAAGGTGGCGGCTAGCCAAAAAGGTTGCTTTAGGGTTTTTAGAGAAGTAGAGAGAAGCTCTCCCTTCTTTCTAAATAAAAACCCCTGAGTTGTTAGCAATTGGGATAAAGCTTAAGTTATTATTCCACAAATTAGATACATAGTCCCCAACTCCCATAGATGAGATGGTGGGTTTGATTTTCGTAAATGGTTAGCAGGTGATATGTGGACAAATGAAGGGATATTCAGGTAGTTGCGGATGATGCTTTAAGGGATATGTGGACAAAGCTTAAGTGGACAAATGTTAAGCTCATTTCACATGTTAATGAGTTTAATTTTCCTCATTAAATGTTGTAACTTTCGAATTCCCAAAATTTATATCGTGGATCAATTAAGCAAGGTAGGATAGTTTCCCTTTTGTCATTTGCTTAGCTTCAATCACAATGAGAGCTTGTTGACAAATAATAGGAATTTAGTAGGTTTGAAATTCTCCACATCAAAGATGTCCAATCTATGTCACTAGGAGTTGATGATCAGATGATGGGTGATTAATATTATAGAGAATATTCTTACTAAATGGTCTACTTACAAGGATGTTGGGGTGTATTAACTGAGTTTAATTAGGTAAAATTGTGTAGGTAGATTAAATGCGTATTTTGCCGTTTACGTGGGGATAAATTGTCTATCTATTAACTTTTTAACCCGAAAAACATTATAAAGAGCTAACAGGGTATCTTTATAACATAATGACTATAAAGACCGTATTTCTCAAAAAAAATAATATTTCTATAGGAGATTGTAAATTCAAGTTATTACTACTTGAGTGTGTAGGACAAATTTATTTTTTCTTCATTGCAAAAGAAAACAACTTTGGGAAAAAATATGAGTTGGGTGAAGACCACCCGAATAAGGGTGACCCGAGGACGAAAAATAACCTAGGGTTTTATTAAAACACCACTACATATAAAAGTCATTTGCAAACCCCAACTTTCGTCTCTTTTGCTTTGAGTGTGCTTGTGAGCCGTCGTCTCTCAAGAGCCCTATTTTTCTCTCTGTGGAAACAGAAGAACCCCATTACCAAGCTTCAATCATGGCGACACCCCAAAAGACACAGCTTTCCCAGAAGGAAGCTGACATTCAGATGATGTTGGCTGCCCATGTTCACCTTGGCACCAAGAACTGTGATTTCCAAATGGAGCGTTACGTATTCAAACGCCGTTCTGATGGTCAGTTCTCTCTTTTTTCTCTCTCTCATCTAAATGGGTTGTTTCTATATTTGATTGTGGTTTTAATGATCTGGTTTGTTTACATTTTTCGTAAAAAAAGATGTTTCTTTTTCCCCGCGAATGAACTTAGAGGACAAACTTATGAGTTGTAGCCATTGATGATCTTTTGGTTTTTTCTGGAGTGATCTATTGGTTTTTGTGTGACTAGTATTTGGCGTATTTTTGTGCCTACTGTGCTCTGTTGAATTTTGGGTTTCATTGTAATCTGTAATGATGAAATGTATGATTATTGTGTATGTTGTCTAAGTATTTGTTTGGCATATGTGGGTTGAGATCATTGTTTGTACCAAATTGATTTTGTGTGCTTTAAACTTGAAAATGAACCGAGGTATTAGAGTCTGAATTGAATGAACAACGAGTGGGTAGTCTGTAATATAATCTATTAGCAGATTTGCATTTGAACATAAGAAGTGTAGGACTACTGTTGCAACTATAATGATTTACTAGTAAATATTATGAAAATTCGATATGAATCTCATTGAATTGATGAATTAATTCCACTGACTAAGTGTGTTCAGTGAGGATTATGTTTTTGAATACTGTTAGGTTCCAGTCATTGTGAAGTTGTCTTAAGGAACTTTAGATAAAGTCTATAGCTTAATTTTTCTTAATGATGACTTACAGGTATTCACATCATCAACCTTGCAAAGACATGGGAAAAGCTTCAAATGGCTGCAAGAGTTATTGTAGCAATTGAGAACCCCCAGGAAATCATTGTCCAATCTGCTAGACCATATGGTCAGAGGGCTGTTCTGAAGTTTGCTCAGTACACCGGAGCTCACGCAATTGCCGGGCGCCACACTCCTGGTACCTTCACCAATCAGCTTCAGACCTCTTTCAGTGAGCCTCGCCTTTTGATCCTCACTGACCCACGTACTGATCACCAGGTATACCATGAAATCTGTTCGATTGAATTGGTTAGTAAATTGCTGTACCCATAGGGTTATGCTAATTGCACTTTTTGAAAATGTGCCTTGCAGCCTATTAAGGAGGCGGCCCTCGGAAACATTCCCACCATCGCCTTCTGTGATACTGATTCACCCATGCGCTATGTGGACATCGGTATCCCTGCTAACAACAAAGGCAAGCACAGCATTGGTTGCCTGTTCTGGCTCTTGGCACGTATGGTGTTGCAGATGCGCGGAACCCTTCGCCCAGGACAGCAGTGGGATGTCATGGTACATATCATATGCTATCTTAATATGGCTTTTTCTTCTTATCATACGCCTAGTTCTTTCCTAATTTTTATAAATGTAGAGCCATCTGCTGTATGCTGTTATTGCCCTCGTTGCCAAATAAAGTAAAGAAATTGATGTGATAGTGAGCTGGCAGGAGTGTGGTTGATCCTCTTCTTTGTTCACGACGTTGATCTTTGTGGGGCTGTTTTGTATGCAGGTTGATTTGTTCTTCTACAGAGAGCCTGAAGAAGCCAAGGAGGAAGAAGATGAAGAAGCTCCTGTTGCTGATTATACTGATTTTGCTCCTGGTGCTCTTGGTGGTGCCATCTCAGCTGATCAATGGGGCGTTTCCCCCATTCCTGAGACCCAATGGACCACAGATATGGCCGCAGCACCCGCTGTGCTCCCAGTTCCAGTTGCTGGTGCTCCAGAATGGAGTGCAGCTCCAGGTTAGACTTTTCTACATTGTTCTCATTATGATACTTGTACATTTTGAGGGTATATTTTGAGTTTATTGTTCTTCAATGCTAGTTTAGTAAGTAGTATTCCAATTGGTTTTGTGCGCACAAGGATTTGTCTTTGCTTATTTGTGAATTGTCAATAGCTTAATATAATGGTGTTCCATGCATAGTGTGAACACTGGTTGAATAGGTACTGAATGTTTTTCTGTGTGATGCAGTTGCTGATGGCGCTGACGGTTGGGATGAGGCTGTTCCACCACCAATGGCCGGAGCTCCTGTTGCTTCTGGTGCCCCACCAGCCACTGGCTGGGAGTAAGAGAGCCTTTTTGGGATTTTGAAATTTTGGTTGAAACTATTGGGAAGCTGGACAAGGGAAATTAGTTTCACTTGAGCTTAGTTGTAGATGGTTAGCTGAAGGGCAGATCATGTTTGTTCTTTTTTACTTTTTTCACCTTATGTTATATTTTGCTAAAATTTAATGGATCCATAATTTTCAACAGGATAGCTTGGTGCTTTAATATTGCTTCACGTTTTCTCTATACTTTGAATGGGGGAATGAAAATTACTGTTTGGAACCAATCTACCATGGACATCATTGGGATTGCCTCACTGATGTGATAATGAAACAGCTTATGTGCCATCGCGTTCCAAAATGGGGATAATTTCTTTTCGGGCAAAAGTCGTCGTGTTTTGTTATCAGCCATACGTGTTTTAAGTGCTGAATTCCTGAATTTATTTGATACCAGTATTGCCAGATACCGCACGTTCATGGATTAGTACGTACTTGTAAATTTTAGACTCGTCTTCCTTGCGAAGTTAAAAAAGATGATGAACACTCATGATAGATTAGTGGGATTAATGGCACGGTTAATGGGATTAAGTTCTCGTGAAAAGGTGGAGGATTACTCCCTCTGTCCCGCGGAATTCCTTATACTGTACTTTCTATACAAAGATATCAGCAGCTCTCTTGAAGCTGGTACACTTTCGTCATGACGTGTTTAGCAAAATCAACCACCTCCCCTTCAAAAAGAAAAAGAGAAAATAATCAACAAGTTTCGCTAATTCGACAAGGTCTTCAAAGATCAAAAAGGACATTAATGAAGAAAAAAACTCCGACAAAAAAGAACACAAAAGGCAACTGTATGAGACGATGAACACAAGTGCTATATAACAAGTGATGGTTTGAAGAAAATAGGAGTAATAACTTCAGAAAAATAGTGATGCGTTTTTAGACACCCAAACTACTAAAAATTAGTGAATTATTACACCCAAATTACTACGAGTAGGAACAAAGTGTTGTAATTTTCACATGGGTGAATATGTGAATGGCTCAAAATGGGACAATAATAGCGATTTACTATACAAGCATAGTAAATCACATTTCTACTTGCCTATAAATAGAGCAGCATTGTAATGAGAAAATGCAACTGAGCAAAAAGCAAATGAATCGGTTAAAACTTTTACTCCTACTTTGAGTCTCCCTCTTTTCTGAGCTATCTTTTAACACGTTATCAGCACGACCTAACTCCAAACTTCAAAAGGTAAAATACAAACTCATTCCAAAATATTCTAAGTTTTGAAGTAGTATGCTCTGTAGTTGCCGAATATAATTTGGATCTTCTTCATCAGAAACTCAAAACTAGATTACTAAATATTCTAGCCATATAGTTTTACGTTAGTTTTGATACCACTATGAGTCACCAAAGTAATGGGATCAACACTGTATTAACCGGTATTTACTACTCACCCGTATACCTCATTATTGAGCGAAACCACGTACCTTTTGGTACCGTCCCTTACCTGAATATCATACCCCAACCACAACAAAATCTCACGTCGACGTCTGCAGAAGCCTCCCGAGCCAATGAACCGCAACCACCACCTCCTAAACCTGTTTTTATAAACTTGAACGACAACCCAGTAGAGCCGAGGCTCGACCATTGTCAAGATCCAGGTCCGTCCAACAAAAGAAAACGAGAAAAGGAAGAGGGCGAGATTGGTTTTGTCGAGATCACCTCACCGGTTGCCCCAAAAAACCCGAAAATGTGAGTCGCCATCATATATGGTGCGGCTCCAAATTTGAGTCATTATCCAACCCACAAAATCCAAATGACCAACCACTAAGAAATGTGATAATTTAGTCGCAAATAAAATCAGAATTGAAAACAACAGTAGAAGAGCAAAGTACAAACTGTACTGATAAAATAGTGAATAGGAAGAGTGTATCAGTAAGATTGTTGAAAATTGTAAAAATGTGCACGTGAAATAAAAGGTTGAGTGGATGGTTGAGTAGAGAAAAACAAGTATGACCCATAGCATGAAATGAATGAAGAAATTGTTTTTGCAAGTTTGACCATGAGATAAATGGACAAATCACTACGTATTTGTTTTTGGACTACTGACCCATTGTATGGGATTATGCTTATGGAAGAAAATTGGACCAATACATTATAACTAATATTTGTTCTGCAGGATCTTTTGAGATAAAAGTGTATTTGCTTTATTAGTTGGAATTAACATTTGTTTTGCAGGTTCCATCAAAGCAAACAATTAAAATGTTTATTGATTAGCCAATAAACAAGAAAATAAAATTGTTGTTTCTTTTATATTTTGTACCAACGGGTTTTCGAACCCCTGACTTTTGACCGAGCGTCAGGAGTCTCGGACCACTACGACTTCATTCCCGTAGTGATATCCAACTGTATAATAATTAATTTATAACCAACGCACCCCAATAATTTATTAACTTTAACAATTTGTTTCTACCAGAAAATGGCAAGCATTGCTAAGAGGGAATTTGAAATTCTTGATGTGCCTGGGAAGAACTATTACAAATGAAAGGTTGATGCCCTTGCAACCTGAAGACTAACGGAATTAAAAAAATCATTGAGGAAAATAATAATGTCTCAGAGGAAGATCAGGCTAAGGCCAATATTTTCTTAAGGCATTATCTCCATGAGGACCTGAAAAATGAATACCTCATGGTTGAAGATCCAAAAGAATTGTGGCAAAATCTCCATGAGAGATATGGGCACAGAGAACAAGTTTTGTTGCCACAAGCCTTGTTCCAATGGGCTAATATGAGGTTCCAGGACTACAAGTTTGTGAGTGAATATAATCCTGCTCTACTGCGTATAACTTCATCTATGAAGTTATGTGAGCAAAATATCATTGAGTATGACATGCTTGAAAAGACTTATTCCACCATGCACGCCTCTAGTGTGCTACTGCAAGAGTAGTATCGAGAAAGAGGATACAAAAAATACTCTGAACTGATATTTGTGCTATTGATGGCTGAGCAGAATAATCAATTGCTCATGCAGAATCATAACATAAGGACTGTTGGAACCAGTGCTGTGCCAGAGGCACATGTCACCAAAATGGGTGAACAAGGTCGCCAACTGAAAAATAATAGTTTTCGTGGCAAGAATTTCAACAATGACCAGCGTCGCCATTTCAAGCGAAAAGGCAAACAAATGAACCAGCAAAGGACTGGACCAACTGTGAAGCAAAATGTGACATGTTTTAAATGTGGCATTAAGGGCCATTTTGCAAAAGAATGTCGAACCGCCAAGCATTTGGTGAAATTATATCAAGCTTCCCTGAAAGGTAAAGAGAAAAATGTTGAGGCCAACTTTGTGGATGAAGGCCCCCAGAAATGTGTCAAGCCTTGATGTTTCTGACTATTTCATGGACAATGCTGAAAATGACCTTATTACCAATATGGGCATTAATTAAGGTTGCCTTAAATAAGCCGTATTAATTATGTGTTTAATTATATGTGCTTAATTAAGAGTGTTTAGTTGTGTCTTATTTAAATAAATGCTTTAACAAGCGTTGGACTATCCATGGATGTAATAATTTCGTATTAAATAAAAATAAGTGTGTTTAATTAACCACTAATATAATATTTATTTATTTTAGTGAAGATATGAATTTGCGAAATGGAATAGGCGAACACTGTCTAATTGACAGTGCTGCGACACACACAATTCTGAGGAATAAAGTTTATTTCATCCAATTGAAACCAGTTGAGGCAAATGTTAACACCATTGGTGTTGTTGCAAAATTAATTGAAGGATCGGGAAAAGCGTGTGTCATGCTCCCTATGGGGATGAATATTGAAATAAAAGGCGCACTATATTCGAGTGAATCTCGAAGAAATTTGTTGAGTTTTAAATATGTGCGTCAGAATGGTTACCACATGAAAACCATGACTGAAGACCAAAAGGAGTACATGTGTCTTACATCAGTTAAAGCTGGCAATAAGTGTGTATTTGAGAAAATGTCAGCGTACTCCTCGGGAATGTAATATACGTACATTAATCCCATTGAAATTAATATGGTGTCCAAACAATTGGTGGACAACCAAAAATGTGCTCTCTGTGGCATGACCGTTTGGGTCATCCTGGCACAAGCATGATGATAAAAATAATTAAGGGTTTAACTGTACACCCATTGAAAAGTGTCCGGGTCCCAAAATTCGGTGAACACCCTTGTGCTGCCTGTTCACTTGGAAAATTAATTACGAGACCTTCTAAAAGTAAGCTTGGAAGTGAGTCTCCTACATTCTTGGAAAGAATCCAATGTGATATTTGCGGGCCAATTCACCTGCCATGCGGACCATTCCGATATTTCATGGTATTAATAGATGCATCAACACGATGGTCGCATGTGAGTTTATTATCGACAAGAAATGTCGCATTTGCCAAATTGTTGGCACAAATAATTCGATTGAAAACTCAATTTCCAGATCATTCGATAAAGAAGATCAGACGGGATAATGCAGGAGAATTTACATCTCAAACATTCAATGACTATTGTATGTCTATTGGGATTGAGGTGGAACACCCAGTTGCTCATGTCCATACCCAAAATGGGCTTGCTGAATCTTTGATAAAGCGGTTACAGTTAATCGCTAGGCCATTGTTAATGAAATCAAAGTTACCAGCATCTATTTGGGGACATGCTATATTGCATGCAGCAGAATTAGTACGATTAAGTCCAATTGCGTATCATGAATTCTCCCCTATGCAATTGGTAATTGGGAAAGAACCAAGTATTGCGCATCTGAAAACATTTGGGTGTGCAGTTTATGTACCAATAGAACCACCTAACCGTACTAAGATGGCTCCGCAAAGAAGGTTGGGAATATATATCGGTTTTGAAACCCCCTCAATTATTAAGTACTTAGAACCGATCACTGGTGATTTGTTCACATCACGGTTTGCTGACTGTCATTTTGACGAGTCAGTATTCCCAACCTTAGGGGGAGGAAAAGATAAGGCGAACCCAAGTACGGCAGAAATAACGTGGAATGCAACAACATTATCTTATCTTGACCCACGTTCAAATGTGTGTGAACATGAAGTTCAGAAAATAATTCATTTGCAAAATGTTGCAAATCAGTTGCCTGACGCATTTACGGATATAAAGAAAGTGACAAAGTCACATATTCCAGCCATGAATGTTCCTGCAAGGATTGAGATTCCTACAGGAAATTCTGATAAACCCTTTGAAAAGGATCCTACTATTAAGCGAAAGCGTGGTTAACCAATTGGCTCAAAAGATTTGAAGCTAAGAAAATCGAAAAGGTGGGAAAATGTGAATATCAATGATGTTCAATCTTCTAAGGAAGAAAATGAACATATGCAGAGCGCAGACAACGTCGTCAATCAAAATGAAAATGAAATCTCACTTGAAACCTCAAGTGAGCATGAAAATATAGACAATTTTGAGATCTCAATAAACTATGTCTATAATGGAAAGAAATGGAATAGAAAAGACATTGATATTGACGACGTATTTGCATACACAGTTGCCATAGAGCTAGTCATTAATGAGGATGACATTGAACCAAAATCAGTCGATGAATGTCGTCGACGAAGTGATTGGCCAAAATGGAAAGAAGCAATACAGGCAGAATTAAACTCATTTGAAAAACGACAAGTTTTTGGGCCATTAGTCCAAACGCCAAAGGGGGTAAAGCACGTCGGATACAAATGGGTATTTGTACCAAAAAGAAATGAGAAAAACGAAATTGTAAGATACAAGGCAAGACTTGTAGTTCAAGGTTTTTCTCAAAAGCCAGGGCTTGACTATGATGAAACATACTCTCCAGTTGTTGATGCAACAACATTGAGGTTTCTAATCAGTCTGGCAAATTGTCAAGGGGTACAAATGCGCCTAATGGATGTTGTGACTGCTTATTTGTATGGGTCACTTGACACTGATATTTACATGAAAGTCCCAGAAGGATTTAAACTGCATGAAGCCAATGTTTCAAGAAATCATGATTTGTACTCAATAAAATTGAGTAAATCTTTATATGGCCTAAAGCAGTCAGGGCGGATGTGGTACAACCGTTTAAGTGAATATCTTCTAAGGGAAGGTTACAAAAATGATCCAATCTCCCCATGTGTTTTCATCAAAAGATCTAGATCCGGACTCGCCATCATAGCTGTATATGTTGATGATTTGAATATCATCGGAACTCCTGATGAAATCGAAAGAACAGCCCAATACTTGATGAAAGAGTTCGAGATGAAGGATTTAGGAAGAACGAGGTTTTGTCTTGGTTTGCAGATTGAACATCTCAACGATGGAATTTTTGTCCACCAATCAAACTACACCGAGAAGGTATTGAAAAAGTTCTACATGGACAAAGCACATCCACTACGTTCTCCAATGGTTGTACGTTCTCTGAACCCTAAAGATGATCCATTTCGACCACAAGAGGAGAATGAAGATGTTCATAGGCCAGACGTGCCATATTTGAGTGCAATCGGAGCTCTAATGTACCTAGCCAACAATACAAGGCCGGCATTCTCGGTGAATCTCTTAGCAAGATACAGTAATGCACCAACAAGGAGACATTGGAATGGGATTAAGCACCTACTTCGTTACCTTCATGGAATGGTAAACTTGGGATTATTTTATCCCAAAAGTGTAGATCCTACACTTATTGGATATGCAGATGCAGGATACCTGTCAGATCCCGACAAAGCTAAATTTCAGACAGGATACATATTCACTTCTGGCGGTACTGCAATCTCATGGAAATCGACCAAACAAACCTTAACAGCCACTTCATCAAATCAGGCTGAATTAATTGCTCTTTATGAAGCAGAAGAGAATGTGTATGGTTGAGATCTATGATCCAGCACATACTGAAGGAAAGCGGTTTGAGAACGATTAATGACATCCCAACTATAATCTACGAAGACAATAGTGCATGTGTGACTCAAATCAAGGATGGCTACATCAGAGGAGACAGACTAAAACACATTGATCCAAAGTTCTTCTCCACCCATGATCTAGAGACAAATGGGACAATAAGCGTTGAGCAGATCAAGTCATGTGAGAATCTTGCCGACTTGTTCACAAAAACATTGCCACCCAAGAAGTTTGAGGAACTTGTGCATGGAATCGGGATGCGTCGTCGCTGTAACTTATCCTAAATTCAGGGGGAGCATTTACGCATCATAAGCATTGTACTCTTTTTCCCTTGATCAGGTTTTTATCCCACTGAGTTTTTTCCCGATAAGGTTTTTAACGAGCCAATGCGCGTATAATGCATTACAATAAACACTGTACTCTTTTTCCCTTGCTTTGGTTTTATCCCACTGGGTTTTCCAAATCAAGGTTTTTAATGAGGTAGCTAATACCCCTGTAATTATTGATAGTGATCCATTCAAGGGGGAGTGTTGTAATTTCCACATGGGTAAATATGTGAATGGCTTAAAATGGGGCAATAATAGAGATTTACTATACAAGCATAGTAAATCACATTTCTACTTGCCTATAAATAGAGCAGCATTGTAACGAGAAAATGCAACTGAGCAAAAAATAAGTGAATCAGTTAAAGTTTTTACTCCTACTTTGAATCTCCCTCTTTTCTGAGCTATCTTTTAACACAAAGAACTTATTAAAAGATGTGCATGGTAGTATTGGTTCCAAACAGTAAATTTCGTCCCCTCATTCAAACTACAAAAAGTGATATGGTTGGCCAACTCCTGCGACCGCCTCATAAAGGGATGATTGATAAAAATCATGTGAAGAAAACATGTACACATGAAAAATTCAAGCAATACAATGAAATAAATTCTTCCACATCATTACAGCGTTTAGGAAATATGTTAAAATATGAAGGATCAGTTAAGTAAAAGGGTGCTTCCCTGCAAACAAAAATGCTACCGTCTACATCATATACTGAGGTTCATAACATTCAAAAACACAACATGGACAAACCGAATTGAGCTGGGCAATCAGATATTACTTGACCCCTCTAAATCTGAAGCGCAGAGCATCAGTACATTCCTTTGACAGAAGTCACAACTGCTTGCACACATCACTACCGTTGTTTAAATCGGGCCAACTTTTTGCTATCTCTTGAACTCTCTTTATCCAACAAATGCAGTATCACGAACTTGCTGAATAGCTCCAAAACCCTTCACAGCTCTCTTCTATCATAGGGCAATGGTCCATCTTCGTGGGACATATACTGATGTTGTATGTCAGACCCTCCAGGAACGAATGATGAACTCTGACATTTGGATGAGTTGGTGAGTAAATATACCATGTTTGGTCCTTAAAAAGCGCCTTTTGTGGTTCATAGTTTTCACTTCGACATCAATCTATTGAGGCAAGCCAAAAGGAGTTGTTCAGTGCATTGTTAGGCCTCCAATTCATTGTTCAGTAGCAGAGAATTCTCCTTTCTCCAATACGTCTGACAGCAACTAATTGTTGCAGATTTCCTTCAACAGACTATGCACAGAGAAACTGGGTTTTAAGCCCCTTACACACCAGATAACTTTTATGCCACACTTCACCACAACAATCACTTAAGGGAAGGTAGACCTTCACCCCTGAAAGTTGCGAGGAGCTTTGCCTTTTGGAGAAGAATTACCACAAGACAAATGTTTCAAGCAACCTCCAGTGCAGATTTGTGGCAGACTGTCTGAGAGACGAACCAGGAGGGAAGTATATGAACTACCTGCAGGAAGATGAAAAGCACAAACTGATTTCAAAAACCACTACCTGGATAAAGTGTTAAAAAGGAAGTTCACTTCTGTAAAATTCTTGTCCATAGAGGCAAACATTCAGCAAGAAACACAACACGTTGATGCGTAGCTAGGAGGCATCAGGCTAAAACTTTGGGAAGAAGGTTTATATCTGATGACCTCTTATTCAATTTCTTTCTTTCTGTATTTTCCTTTCAATTGTTAGTGATAGTTGGTTTTGACGGAAACTTGTCAAAGAAAAATGCATTATGGACCTCTAGAGTGAAGTGCTTATCACGTAAATTTCAATTTCTTTCCAATTAATTAGAAAATTTTATGCGAGGTTTGCATCCGTTGATCTTCAAAAGCTCAAGTCACAACTACGACCATTTCACCTTAAACTAATCCTAATCTTGCAACTTCTATATACATTTTGCTCCATCAGGCGGCTAAATCTTAAAAAAAGCATTCTAGCGACCAAGATTATGTAGCTCTTGAAAAGTTATTATTGTACTCAAAGACAATCATTACACCAAACATCATTACCAACATCCTCAAGCACTGTGAATTACTCATGGTTATGAAGAATACAGGTTATCTTAGTCATGAACACGCTAAATATAATGACACCAAATGTGCAAGTTCTTGGTCAATCACAAATGATCATTCAATTTAACAGCATATGGGTTGAAATGCTGCTTGATCTGGAACTTAATAAATCTCTTTAGCTGCCTGAGATTACTGAAGAATCTTTTGTCGTCCAATGAATTTACTGCTTGATGGTGTTTCTTTAACATCGATCTAAAGAAATGCATCTAATCACCTTCATTTTGGAAGCACAGAACACTGCATCTAATTGTCTCATGCATGCAAGCAGAACCAAAATCAAATCATCAACTCCATAAATATAAAAATAGAAAAGGCATTCATCATTACTAGCATTTACATTCAACATAGATGGTCACCCGAGTACATAGAGAAAAAAGGAAAATGAAATGTGGTGAGCTAGTATCATGTTGCAAGAATTCTATGAAAAAAGAATCATCCTTGCAAAACAGGAGTTTGCTGTATGAAGGGCAGGTGAAAGGAATGTAAAGTTGTAGACTTGTAGTCTGAGGTAATATTTTGGGCAGAGAAACTATAAAACAATAGCATAGAAGCAATCCTGCATCAACATGGTAGGACAGCATGTTTATTAATTTGTTCGTGATGTCAAAATTTAACAACTGTACCTGGATGTGTTCCTTTCAACTATAAAGCATTGAGCCTTCCAGTACGGCTGTACTTTCTGAATTGGTTTCCAATGGAGCTGATTCACTTACTCCTGCCTTAACATTCCCTAGAAATCTGTTAAATGGCCATGTGCATTAGCTTTTCAAAGATTTATGAGAAACTTGTTATAAAAGATGAATAGTGTACAAGAAACCTCAAGTAACAACTATCGTTTGTTTTTGTTGGTGCAAAGGAGGTTTAGTGCAGGGAGAAATGGAGAGAAATCTGACCTGATGTATTTTGTTATTGATCTTCTCAATTTTGTTATGTTACAGCAATACCTTGTCAACAGCCTTTATATAAGGAGATACAGAAAATTCTAGAGAGAAATGATCTAGAAACTAGTTAGTTTAATGTTGCATTAATGAGTAGGGTAATGGAAAGTCTCAAAAGACTTTTCATCTTCAATTTCATTAACTTCTTAGTTGCTGGATATTGCTAGACACTTCTAGATTATTTTCCAGATTTTTCTGGTAAAACTCTCATATTCTAACACTCCTCCTTGAGAGTTTTTGCCACCACACCAAGCTTGAATCTTAGGAACTCGAACCTGCCTTTTGGTAAGGCCTTAGTAAAGATGTCAGCAAGCTGAAATTCAGTTGCACAGTAGATTAGCTTCACTTCGTTTTCTTGTTCTGCATCTCGAACAACATGAAACTTCACCTTCATATGCTTGGTCTTGCTGTGACACACCGGATTCTTTGCAATAGCAATCGCGGATTTGTTGTCCACTAAGACTTTAGTGGCTTGGCTTTGCTTGCAGCCCATGTCTGCAAGTATCTTCTTCAACCATACTGATTGGTTGACAGTTGCCGATGCAGCAACATATTCAGCTTCTGCGGTGGATTGAGCTACCACCTCTTGTTTCTTTGAAATCCATGAAAATACTCCCGAGCCTAGTGAGAAAGCATAGCCAAGAGAGTACTAAGATATTTGAGAGGCACCTTTGATTTCGGTATTCTGTTCCAACCTTGTTTCGACCCTAAGATGATAGCCTACTTAGTACTCTCTTGGCAGCGCCCATGTGAACTTCACTAGGATCACCCATAAATCTGGACAGCAAGCTTGTAGCGAACATTAAGTCGGGCCTTGTTGCTGTGAGGTATAACAGGCTTCCGACTAAGCTTCTATATAGCCTTGCATCCACTTTCTTCTGACCATCAAACTTGGACAATTTTTCATTCACAACGAGGGGTGTTGCCACTGGCTTGCATCTTGAACTTCTTTAGAATGTCCTGAGCATACTTCGTTTGAGCAAGAAAAATCCCTTCTTCTGATTGATGTACTTCCTAGGAAGTAGTTCATTAAGCCCAAATCATTCATCTCAAATCTCCTTTTCATCTCCTCCTTAAATGCAAAGATCATTTCCGGGTTGTTTTCCGTGACAAGGAGATCGTCCACATAGAGCGATACCAGAAGAATATCACTCTTTCCACACTTTTTTATGTAAAGTGTGTGTTCATTCTTACTTCGCTCAAATCCTTGCTCAAGAAAGTATGAGTCGATCTTGCTATACCATGCTCTCGGGGCTTGTTTTAGGCCGTATAAAGCTTTCTTCAGTTTGTATACTTTATCTTCTTGACCTTCCACAACGAACCCGAGAGGTTGCTCAATATAAATCTCCTCCTCGAGCTCTCCGTTGAGGAAGGCAGATTTAACATCAAGCTGGAATATTTTCCACTTCTCTTGTGCAGCCAAAGCGATAAGAGTTCTTACCGTGTCATGTCTTGCCACTGGAGCAAAGGTATCTCCATAATCGATTCCAGTGAGTAGCCTTTGACGACTAATCTGGCCTTGTATTTGTTGATGGAGCCATCTGGGTTAAGCTTGATTTTGAAAACCCATTTTACACCTATCACCTTTCGGTCTCTAGGTCTGTCAACAAGCTCCCATGTTCCATTCTTCTCAATCATGTTTATTTCAATTTCCATAGCTTGCTGCCATTCTTCATGAGCTAATGCTTCTTCATAGTTTCCGGGCTCATCAAGGGCAAAATGACAGCTCTCACACAATTCGGGATCCAAATGAACAACTGGACATTCATCATATATTTGTGAGAGTGGCCTTTTACCTCGAGGGCCAGTTGCATTTGCCCTTGAAGATGGAGTTTCAGCTTCTACTGGAGATGAAATAGATGTACAAGGAGCTGAATCCAAATCATCATTGTCACGATTAGGTTCTGGTTCCTCTTGTCCATGATCAGGGGGCTGCATGACATGAATCATTCTCCTTTCAACCTTCTTCTCTCCCCAATTCCATGAGGCGTCTTCATCAAATTGGACATCTCTGCTGATCATGATCTTCTCTGTGCTGAGGTTGAAAATTCTGTACCCCTTAGACCGTGAGTCATAGCCAAGGAAGATACATTTTTCACTTTTGGCATCCAGCTTGCTTCTTTTTTGAACTGGTATGTGAGCATAACAGATTGAACCAAACACTTTTAAGTGCTTGGCTGTTGGCTTCTTACCACTCCATGCTTCGATAGGAGTTCTCCCTTGAACCACCTTTGTAAGCAACCTGTTCAGAAGGTATACAACTGTATATACAGCCTCAGCCCAGAATTTTCTCGGCATTCTCTTTTCCTCTAGCATGCATTTTGCCATCTCAACAACAGTTCTGTTTTTTCTTTCAGAAACGCCATTTTGTTGTGGCGTGTACCCGACAGTGAGCTGATGTTCTATGCCCTCTTCTTCACAAAATTGATCAAATTGTGACGAGGTGTATTCTTTCCCTCTGTCGGATCTGAATTTCTTCAGTTTGCAGCCACTTTGAGTTTCTGCAAGAGCTTTAAACTTCTTGAAAATGCCAAAAACTTCAGACCTCTCCTTCATAAAATATACCCACGTCATCCGGCTAAAATCATCAATGAAAAGGATAAAATACTTGTTTCCGGAAAGAGAGATAGTTTTGTGCGGTCCACAAACATCAGTATGGACCAGCTCTAGCTTTTCTTTTGCTCTCCAAACTTTCTCCTTTGGGAAAGGCAACCTATGTTGCTTGCCTAGTTGACAAGGCTCACATAGGTCTTTGGTGAGAAAAATAGAAGGAAAGTCTCTTACCAAACCCTTCTTGTGAAGTTCAGCAAGGGCACGCAAATTGAAATGCCCGTACCGTCTATGCCATAACCAAGTGTCTTCAACACGAGCTTTATTTGCCACCTCCCCTGCATAATTCCACTTCAAAGGAAAACTTTTCTTTTCCATTGTGACTTTTGCAATTTCTTTCATGTCCGGATCAAAAATGGTACAATGATTATTCTTACAAAGAACTGCGTAACCATTTATCATCATTTGCGGAACACTTAGCAAATTTTCATCAAGATCCGGAACTAGAAGAACATCATTTATGTACTTCGTACCTTTCTTTGTTTGGACTGCAATAGTGCCCTTGCCACCAGACTGAACAACAACCCCGTTTCCCATCCGAACTGGAATTTTGACAGATGAGTCGAGTTTGCAAAAAATGTCTGAATTGTTTGTCATGTGAGACGTGCAACCACTATCAATTAACCATCTGTCATCACTGTTGTGAGTTGATGCTTGTCGTGCGAAGAACAAACTATCATCTTCTTGATTGCTATAAGAACAATGAGCCTCTGAAGTGGACTGTTGCTGCTAGTTTTGCCTTTGTTTTTGTCTGCATTCCTTCTCGGTGTGGCCAATTCGCTTGCAATAGTGACACTTAGGCTTCCCTTTGTGAAAACAATCTTGTTCAAGATGATTTGTCTTGCTGCAAATGCTGCAAGGAGGGAATTTCCCTCTTGATTGTGGCTGCTCCTTGTCCTTCCTTTGAAATTTTCCAGCACCTTTGCCCTTCCAGGAATTGGATGCCTTTGGCTGGTGCTTTAACTGGAAAGCATCTTCAGAAGCATTTGTCATTTTTCTGAATTTTTGTTCATGTGCCAGCAAGGAACCCATCAACTCAGTTACACTGAGTTTTGATAAGTCTTTTGATTCTTCAATAATAGTGACAATGGTGTTGAACCTATCTGTCAAGGTTCCCAAAATTTTTTGCACGATTCTCACATCGGAGATGTCTTCCCCATAAATTTTCATTTGATTTACAGCTTCCATGAATCTGGAAGTGTAATCTTTTAAAGCTTCGTTCTCCTTCATCTTCATATTTTCAAAATCCTTCCTTAAGGTGTTGAGTCGAATATTCCGCACCTTCTCATCACCATGGAACTCCTCCTGGAGAATACTCCATGCCTCTTTCGCAGTGGAAGCTCTCATTATTCTAGGAAAGATGGTGTCCGTGACAGCACCGAGTATGAAGGACAAAGCCTTGGCATCCTTCAAGTCATCGTCATTCAACTTCTTTAGTTGAGCTTCAGTGTATTCAGCTTCTTCTTTTCTTTCTTCGACTCCATTTTCCACTATCTCCCATAGTGCATTAGCTCTTAAAAAGAGTTTCATTTTTATGCACCAATAGTCATAGTTCTCTCCACCAAACGACGGAGGTGCTGGCATAGATATGGTAGATGTAGAGGATGTTGAAGTCATACTTCAACCTGACAGAAACTTTTTTGTTTTTCTTTGTATTTCTGGCCCCTTAAGATCTAAGGTGCTCTGATACCACTTGTTGGTGCAAAGGAGGTTTAATTCAGGGAAAAATGGAGAGAAATCTGACCTGATGTATTTTGTTATTGATCTTCTGAATTTTGTTATGTTACAGCAATACCTTGTCAACAACCTTTATATAAGGAGATACAGAAAATTCTAGAGAGAAATGATCTAGAAACTAGTTAGTTTAATGTTGCATTAATGAGTAGGGTAATGGAAAGTCTCAAAAGACTTTTCATCTTCAATTTCATTAACTTCTTAGTTGCTGGATATTGCTAGACACTTCTAGATTATTTTCCAGATTTTTCTGGTAAAACTCTCATATTCTAACAGTTTTCCTTTTTTCTGATTATTTGGTCACTCGACACAAATTCTTGTATTCTTTCTGTTAGCTATTTGACAAAGACACTTGATCTGTAAACTTATATACTCACATAATAAAGAGAAAAAATGAACTTCTATTAGAGTAGATGTATGGAGACAACGGTGTACTAAGCTAAGTCTATATGAGGTTGAGGTGGGAGCTCAAGTAGCAAGTGTTCCCCTCCTATAACCCAGTGGTCAGGGGTTTAAATCCTCATTCATGTAGGGAGAATAAAAACTCCTCTACCTTCCTTTGCAGGGAGGGCCTCCTCCTCTGCTTGAGCCCGTCAGCCCATCGAAGATGGGTTGGCTTGCCTGGCGCATGTGGTTTGCGGGCTATTGCATGTGTCCTTGAAGCAAAAAAAAAGAAGCTAAGTCTATATAGAAAGACCCCAGCTAGCTTACATATCAATAGCTGTTTGCTTGTCCGCATCCCTGAAGGAATTGCTAAAGTGACGTTCCATGGTTTTCATGAACTCCCAGACCTGTGTTGCTAATCTGCATTGACCTCTGATCTTGGAGAATATCTGTTAATATTACAAAATGAAAAAGGCATGAATCTTTAGTATCTAGAAGCAACTTTAGGAACAAACATACATAGTAAAGGAAAGAGCACTGAGGTATCCAGGGAAAAACGAAGGAAACTAAACAGGTTAATAAATTTTAGGATTTTTTGTTGAAAACTAGCTTCGTTTTTACACTTTTTGTGTGAAACTACCTTACTTTCTTAAATTTGTGGGGAACTACCTCTATTCCGTTTTTTTTTTTTGTTGTCAAAGACTACCATTTGACAGAATTTCGTGTAACAGGGTTAACTTTGCTAGTAAAAGACCTTATTACCCCTCACTTAAGTATGTTAACTGAACTCAACATTTCCCTCTCTTTGACCCCCTTTTATCCCCCTTATCTCTCTCTCCGACTATTCCCACCTAATATGAGCATTTGGATTTCTAATTATGTAATTAGCTAGAACATTTTAGAAAACTACCAAGGCTCACAATATTCCCTGCATTTTAACAAAAAATTGGAAAAAAATAACAAGAACAACCCAATTGTTCGGTCAATCGTTTGAAGAATAGACATGGAATTTTTGAGTTTTTGTTGAAAATGAGGATAAATCGATTTTTGGGTTTGACTGCTTTCTTCTTTTCAATGTGCTTGGCATCTTCCAGCAAGTATGGTGAAGCCGTGAAGCTAAATAATGGTGGTGGTCAATGATAATGAATGTGAAAGAATTTTATAGATTGTTTTCTTTTTCTTTATTCATTTTGAAGTCAAAGTCGGTTTGTGTTATACTTGCATCTATGGAGGTCGCAATGAGAGCTTCAAGAGAGAGTATGGAATGCTGTAAATGGTGGGTGCGGGGAGAGTAATTGTGTATTAGGGAAATTGAATTGGGAAAGAGGAGAGAGCACATGTGAGAGGCATGAGGGAATTGAGGGGCAAAAACGTCAAAAAAAGTAAAACAGTGACTAAATTTAACCTCGTTAGTGATTTTCTGTCAATTGGTAGTCTTTAACAAATTTTTTTTGCAGAGTAAGGTAGTTTCCCACAACTTAAACTTTATAAGGTAGTTCTCCACAAAAAGTGTAAAAACGAAGGTAGTTTTCAACAAAAAAATCCTAAATTTTAAAGGAAAGTAGTCAAAAAATCTGATCTATACAACATACTGGCCTTAAAATTCACCATAAACACAAGTATTTACAAGGTCCCCTTGCTGCATTCCTATACATTTTCTGAACAGAACTGAGCCTAGAAAATACTTGATAGATCAACATATCTTCATTTCCAACCTCCCTCTATTGAACTAAGACTCATCAGATTCATTCTTATTGCTCTACCTCCTATGCTGTACTTTGTCCCTCAGTAATATCATACATTTTTTTTCTCTCAACAAAATGCTATACCTCAAATAGATATTTATAATGCAGTAAACAGACAACAATGGTAAATTCTAAGAGATCAACACCCTTGTCTCATGGGGCTGCAACACCATGACCCATGACGCAACACCCTTGTCCCATGGGGCCCCAACGAGCGTGCTCATGTCCAAGCGCCCAGCGAGCGCCATGTCCCATGTCCCAACGCCCAACGAGTGCCAGGTCCCATGTCCCAGCGCCCAGCGAGCGCCAGATCCCACATCCCATATCCCATGTCCCAGTGCCTAGCGAGAGTGCCATGTCCCAGTGCCTAGCGAGTGCGATGTTCCATGTCCATGGGTGAAATCAGAGATCGGGGACCCGGATGACCGTCTCGGGAAACCATAGGTCCTCTAAGGTGACGATAGATTCCCCGGAGAAGTTTGGGCAAAACGACACCCGGGCCCCGGGAAGCCGAAAACGTAGGCTATAATCCACGTTTTTTGGGCTTTCAGGAGGCCCCGGAATGAAGGTGAATATTTTCGCACCACATCGCAAGGGACACCCCTAGGGAACATGGGAGGCCCCTGTGGTCCGTTATCGGGTCCCTGATAGGCTTGTAAGGGCGTTTTTACGAAACACCAATGTAAGGGCCCGAACACCGAAGGCATGGGTGATATCGAAGTTCGGGGATTCTGATGACCCTCCTAGGGCACCGAGGGTCCTCTAAAGTCATGATAGACCCCCCTGAGAAGTTTGGGATAAATGACACCCGGGACCCCGGAAGCCGAAAATCAAAGGCTATCCACGTTTTTTCGGCTTCCGGGAGGCCACAGAACGAAGGTAGATATTTTCGCACCACATCGCAAAGGACACCCCTAGGGAACATGGGAGGCCCCCGGGGTCCGTTATCGAGTCCCCGATAAGCTTGTAAGATAGTTTTTACGTAACACCAATGTAAGGGCCCGAACACCGAAATCATGGGTGATATCGAAGTTCTGCGATCCTGATGACGCTCCCGGGGCACGAGGGTCCTCTAAGGTCATGATAGACCCTCCGGAGAAGTTTGGGAAAAAAAGACACCCGGCACCCCGGAAGCCGAAAATCAAAGGCTATAATCCATGTTTTTTGGGCTTCCAAGAGGCCCCAGAACAAAGGTAGATATTTTCGCACCACATCGCAAAGGACACCCCTAGGGAATATGGGAGGCCGTCGGGGTCCGTTATCGGGTCCCTGAAGGCTTGTAACGGCGTTTTTATGGATCACCAATGTAAGGGCCCGAACACCGAAATCATGGGTGATATCGAAGTTCGGGGATCCAGCTAACCCTCCCGGGGCACCGAGGGTACTCTAAGGTCATGATAGACCATCCGGAGAAGTTTGAGCAAAAATGACACCCAGGCCCCGGGAAGCCGAAAATCAAATGTTATAACATATAATCCGCGTTTTTTGGGGCTTCCGAAAGGCCCCGAAATGAATGTGGATATTTTTGCACCATATTGTAAGGGACACCCCTAGGAAACATCCGAGGCCCACAGGGTCCATTATCGGGTCCCTGATAGGCTTGTACGTTTTTACGGAACACTAATGTAAAGGCCCAAACACCGAAATCATGGGTGATATCGAAGTTCGGGGATCCTGATGACCCTCAAAGGGCACCGAGGGTCCTCTAAGGTCATGATAGACCCTCCGGAGAAGTTTGGGAAGAAGTTGACACCCGGGCCTCCAGAAGCCGAAAATAGAAGGCTATAATCCACGTTTTTTGGGCTTCCAGGATGCCAGGAACAAAGGTTGATATTTTTGCACCTCATCGGAAAGGACACCCTAGGTAACATGGGAGGCCCCCTCGGGTCCCAGATGGGCTTGTAAGGGCGTTTTTACAGAACACCAATGTAAGGACCTGAACACCAAAATCATGGGTGATATCGAAGTTCGGGGATCCTGATGACCCTCCCGGGGCACCGAGGGTCCTCTAAGGTCATGATAGACCATACGGAAAAGTTTGACCAAAAATGAAACCTGGGCCCCTGGAAACCGAAAATCAAAGGTTATAATCCACGTTTTTAGAGCTCCCGGGAGGTCCCAGAATGAAGGTGGATATTTTCGCACAATATCGCAAGGGACACACCTAGGGAACATGAGAGGCCCCCGATGTCCGTTTTCAGGTCCCTGATAGGCTTGTAAGGGCGTGTTTACGGTACACCAATGTAAGGGATCGAACACCGAAATCATGGGTGGTATCGAAGTTCGGGGATCCTAATGACCCTCACGGGGCACCAAGGGCCCTCTACGGTCATGATAGACCCCCCGGAGAAGTTCGGGAAAAAATGACACCCGGATCCCCGGAAGCCGAAAATCAAAGGCTATATATAATCCACGTTTGAGATTCCGAGAGGCCCCGAAACGAATGTGAATATTTTAGCACCACATCGCAAAGGACCCCCCTAGGGAACATGGGAGGCCCCCGGGATCCGCTATCGGGTCTCAGATAGGCTTGTAAGGGCGTTTTTACGGAACACCAATGTAAGGGCCTAAACACCAAAATCATGGGTGATATCGAAGTTCGGGGATCCTAATGACCCTCCCGGGGCACCGAGGGTCCTCTAAGGTCATGATAGACCATACGGATAAGTTTCAGCAAAAGGAAGCCGAAATCAAAGGGATAATCCACGTTTTTTGTGCTTCCGGGAGGCCCAGAAATGAAGGTGGGTATTTCCGCACCATATCGCAAGGGACACCCCTAGGGAACATGGGAGGCCCTCGGGGTCCGTTATCGAGTCCCTAATAGGCTTGTAAGAGCGTTTTTACGGTACACCAATGTAAGGGTCCGAACACCAAAATCATAGGTGATATCGAAGTTTTGGGATCCTGATAACCATCCCGGGGCACCGAGGGTCCTCTAACGTCATGATAGACCCCCTGGAGAAGTTTGGGAAAGAATGACACTTGGGCCCCGGGAAGCCGAAAATCAAAGGCTATTAATCCATGTTTTTTGGGCTTCGGGGACGCCCCGGAACGAAGGTGGATATTTTTGCACCACATGGCAAAAGACACCTCTAGGGAACATGGGAGGCCCCCGGGGTTCGCTATCGGGTCCCAGATAGGCTTTGTAAGCGCGTTTTTTACGGAACACCAATGTAAGGGCCCGAACACCGAAATCATGGGTGATATTGAAGTTCGGGGATCCTGATGACCCTCCCGGGGCACCGAGGGTCCTCTAAGGTCATGATAGACCATCCGGAGAGGTTTAAGCAAAAATAACACCCGAGCCCCTAGAAGCCGAAAATCAAAGGTTAAAATCCACGTTTTCTGGGCCTTCCGGGCGGCCCCGGAATGAAGGTGGATATTTTCGCACCATACCGCAAGGGACACCCCTAGGGAACATGGGAGGCCCCTGGGACCCGTGGGTCCCTGATAGGCTTAAGGGCGTTTTTACAAACCACTAATGAAAGGGCCCGGACACCGAAATCATGGGTGATATCGAAATTCGGGGATCCTAATGACCCTCCCTGGGCACCGAGGGTGCTCTAAGGTCATGATAGACCCCCCGGAAAAGTTTAGGAAAAATTGACATCCGGGTCCCCGGAAGCCGAAAATCAAAGGCTATATCCACGTTTTTTGGGCTTCCGGAGGCCCCGAAACGAAGGTGGAAATTTTTGCACCACATCGCAAAGGACACCCCTAGGGAACATGGGAGGCCCCCGGGGTCCGCTATCGGGTCCCAGATAGGCTTGTAAGGGCATTTTTACGGAACACCATTGTAAGGGCCCGATTACCGAAATCATGGGTGATATTGAAGTTCGGGGATCCCGATGACCGTCCCGGGGCACCGAGGGTCCTCTAATTTCATGATAGACAATCTGGAGAAGTTTCAGCAAAAATGACACTTGGGCCCTTGGAAGCTGAAAATCAAAGGTTATCCACGTTTCTTTTGGCTTCCGGGAGACCCCTGAATGAAGGTGGATATTTTCGCACCATATCGCAAGGGACCCTCCTAGGGAATATGGAAGGGCCCCGGGGTCCGTTATCGGGTCCCTGATAGGCTTGTAAGGGCGTTTTTACGGTACACCAATGTAAGGGCCCGAACACCGAATTCATGGGTGATATCAATGTTCGGGGATCTTGATTACCCTCAAGGGGCACTGAGGGCCCTCTACGGTCAAGATAGACCCAAGCGGAGAAGTTTGGGAAAAAATGACACCCGGGCCCCGGAAGCCGAAAATCAAAGGCTATATAATCCACGTTTGGGCTTGCGAGAGGCCCCGGAACGAAGGTAGATATTTTTGCACCACATCGCAAAGGACACCCCTAGGGAACATGGGAGGCCTCGGGGTCCGCTATCTGGTCCCTGATATGCTTTTAAGGGCGTTTTTACGGAACATCAATGTAAGTGCCCGTATACCGAAATCATGGGTGATATCGAAGTTCGAGGATCCCGATGACCCTCCCGGGGCACCGAGGGTGTTCTAAAGTCATGATAGACCATCCGGAGAAGTTTGAGCAAAAATGACACTCGAGCCCCGGGAAGCCGAAAATCAAAGGATATATCCATGTTTTTTAGGCTTTCAGGAGGCCCCAAAATGAAGGTGGATATTTTAGCACCATATCGCAAGGGACACCCCTAGGGAACATGGGAGGCCCTCGGGGTCAGTTATCGGGTCTCTGATATGCTTGTAAGGGCATTTCTACGGAACAACAATGTAATGGCCCGAACACCGAACGTCGAACGCATGGGTGATATCAAAGTTCAGGGATACTGATGACCCTCTCGGGGCGCCAATGGTCCTCTGAGGTCATGATAGAACCCATGGAGAAGTGTGGGCGAAAATGACACCCGGGCCCGGGAAGCAGAAAACGTAGGCTATAACCCACGTTTTATTGGCTCCCGTGTCCCGGGAACGAAGGTGGATATTTTTGCACCACATTGCAAGGGAAACCTTTAGGGAACATGGGAGACCCTTGGGGTCGCTTATCTGGTCCCTGATAGGCTTGGAAGGGCGTTTACGAACTTGTGTAAGAGCTTTAACACCGAAGACATGGGTGATATCAAAATTCGGTGATTCGGAGGACCCTCCCGGGGCACCGAGGGTCCTCTAGGGTCATGATAGACCCCCGGAGAAGTTTGGGCAAAAACGTCAACCTGGCCCCGGGAAGCCGAAAACGAAGGGTAATTCACGATTTTCGGGGTTCCGAGAGGCCTCATAACGAAGGTTTATATTTTCGCACCACATGGCACGGGACACCACTAAGGGACATAGGAGGCACCCGGGGTAGGTTATTGGGTCCTTGGTAGGCTTGGAACGGCTAATCGGAGGCTAATCCACAATTGTTTAGTACTGAGCATGGCTCCCCACCACCCCGTGCCACCAAACCTACCCCCTAGCCCTCTCCACTATTATAGTGACGTCTCATATATTTTCACAATTTTTTTTTGATATTTTTTCTAGTTTTTTTCTTATTGTCAAGGTATTTTTTCAATTAAAAATTAAATTAAATAGCTACCTTGTGTGAAAAAAAATAAATATTCCGTAACTTAATAATATACTTGAAAAGTTTGAGCTGGAACTTTTGGAAAGTATTTCTCCAAACTCTCAAAAACCCCAATATGAAAGTTATGCACCGGGCATGCCTACTCCTGTCAGAACCACAAAATCTTATAAGACTCTTTAGGGGGTAGTTGCTTGTGAGAGTGCTTGTGGGCGAAGGAAGGCAAATGACGCGACATGAAGCGCCTACCAGGCGCCGAGTAGTTTCGAGTCGTGCGCCATCATCGCCGGACACCCACGACACCTCGGCTCAAGCACCGACCCCCTACGCCGGAGACGGAGGCGGCGTCGGAGACGGACGCGACGCGACATGAAGTGCCTAGTAGGCGCCGAGTAGTGTCAAGTCGAGGCCACTTGGGCGCTGCCGAGGTTGACGACGATCAATGGGAACAACGTCGGTATGACGGATGTGATCTCCTTTGGGATGAGCTGTCCAGCCGGCGGGCGGATATAAACGTCGGACTGATGTGATCTCCTTCGGGATGAGCTATTCAACCGGCGGGCGGGTATAAACATCGGACGGATGTGATCTCCTTCGGGATGAGCTATTTAGCCAGCAAAGAAAAATATAATATCTCTCCAGGCGACAAGAAAGGGTAATAGTCCAGGAAGAGGCAATGCTTTGTTTGGATATTGGGTAGCTAAGGATGCTTCAAAATGAAATATTGATCAGTGCAGACTGCAGACGAATGTTGTAAATGCTGATTTATGTCTGATGAAGATATTTACAAGGTATATGACCGTGGAAAGACACGAAGTCATTTAGATTCAGAAGTAAGGCAATCTGTCGGTTCTATGAAAAAGAAAACAATGCCAACATATAGATGGTATCAAAGGAATCTCAAGGTGCCAACTGATCCATAAGATTCTGACGTCATGATCCATCTTGATTTCACAGTACATTTATCATAAAAAAAAGCTTGTCATGATTTCGTAATAGGAAAAATGATTATTTCTGTAGAGATAAAAGACCAATGTGTTAATGCTAGGTTTTAAAAGTAACATACTAGTTACTACACATTGTAAAGAGAATGTTTTTAACTCTCTGCTGGTGAACATCATATATTATTTCTCCAGCACATTTCCAGTGCGGAATGAAGACTCAAATTTAGTCCATTTAGCACTTGAGTTGAGAGTACATAGTGTAGTATCTTAATATACAATATGACAATATTATGATCAAACACAAAAGTATAGAAGAGAAAAATAATCTACCAGATTAGAACCCCTCATACTAACATACATAAATAAAGCTAAATATTATGGCGCTAATGTGTAGATATCATTTTATGCCCAAGCTCTCAAAATGAATGCAGTTTCTAGGAGGATAATGGAGATGCACATTGTCCCTTTCAGTTCATTATCTGCAACATCAAACTAATATTTTGCATGCAAGATCAAACTAATCCAATAATCTCAACTCATTCGACTAACTTCTGGAGCCTATTAACTCAATAGCTCTATGAATTCAAATTGCATACCTTACTATGTGCTGCAGATCCACCGTACTGTTGAGAAAGAGCATCACCCATAGTTTCACATAAACCCATCACATCATATGCTAAAGTCTGATTAAAATCCAGGACTGGGGATCCTGTTATCTCTAACTCAACCAGCTGATGACCAAGAGCAACCCAGCTATACACGAATTGGGCAACATTAGTGCGATCCAAGGAATCCACGCAATTGGTTCGTAGGATCCCGTTCTGATGCATATATTTGTCGAAGCTATCACTGCAGTTCGTTTCCTGAGAATTGCTGTTGGTCCTGCATCACCCAAGTTTATCATGAAGCATGTTCCAGCCAACTAAAAGTCTAAAATCAAGTTAAACAATAGCAAAGTGATACTCCTTCAAATTCGAGACCAATTTAAATGTGTAACTTCCAAATGGATAGGTTCAAGAGATAGGGATGGAAGCGAAGAACAAAAGTTACTCTAGAGGAAACGCGAAACTTTTAAATGGGATGGAGCGAACAACAATGAATTTCAAGCAAGATTCAGAGTTCTTTCCTCTATCGCAAACATATAGAAGTCAACATGTACAAATTTAATGTTTTTATGGGAAATCGAATACTTAATATTGCCAAACTAGACCAGTTGCTGGTTACATGTATTTCTATAGAATTGACGTTGAATATAATATGGGTAGTATTTGCAAAAGTAGTGTAACGGCATTACCTTCTGTAGGATAATTACACATGGAAAGACAAATTTGAGAAAGTTGCTTCTTCAAAGAAATATGTTTTGTTTAAAGATCTTTATATTTCAATGTACACAATTAGATATGAAACCATCAAATTCTATGGATAGGTCATATGTAATTACCGAGAGTAGGATAAGTCAGAAGAGGCCTTGAAGGTTAGAAACTGGTGTATTTGACCTGAGAAAAATCCAATTTGTTCCAGTGCATGGGCAGCGTTTTCTTTTAGGGGGGTCAACACGTCAGCACCTTCGCTGCAAATAATTTAGTTTTCCTCATATTAGGTCCAACTTGATGATGGAAGTATATGTAAAGGGTAAGCTAGCTTACAGCTTACCTTCGAAATACTGCATCAACGTCCAGGGTCCAAAACTTCAACCGATCCTTTCTAGGCGAATCCGTGTTAATGCAATCAACAGCAGTGAAAAATTTATCGTTAAGAATAGATTCACGGGGCTTCTTTTCACATGTCTGCAATATGGGAGCAGTTGTGGAGGTTACAGGTCTATCATCATGCAGTGAAAAACTCAATAGATCTATTTTGAGTCATCTACAAATTGTACCTTAACCAGATTGAGTATAATGATAGGATCTCCATATCTCAGATGAAGATTTTGGAAATGCCGTTGTGTTGCCTCATAGCTGTTGTTTCCCTCTGACACTACAGGTGAAATAGAATGGTAAGCCATAATGACAGAAATAAGCATGATCCAAAAAACAAATAGTGTCCAGACATACATAGAATATCAGGCCTAAGATTCAACAATGAAGGTCTCTGCGACCAGAATAAGGGTATCGAGCCCCGCTTCTGCACACTTGAAGTAACTTTAAATGGGTATACACCATGGATATCTTTAAAAACAATCTGCTCGATCTCAACCTCATTCGCAGCCTGACCCTCATCATTAATACCCCTTTTCTGATACCTGCATCAAGTCAAAAAGGAAAAAATGAAAAAGAAAGAGACAAAAAATATTAGTAGAGGATTGGCAATCAGGCCACATGTACGGAGAGGTTCTGATCTAGACTAGGCCTTCTTTTGTCTGTTAAATTAATAGCAATCTACTACTGGAATTGTAGCTTTGTATGATATCAAACTTTTGGTGCCAAAGATTCGGGAAATCAATGAAGCAAGGAAAGTATAAGTGTATAACTTGCTGTGTCCAAAGAATTCATGAAGAAAAAAGATAACAGTTCACACAGTTTTGGGGAAGAAACATTAATGTGCCCTGAAGGAAGGGGGCTGGTGCAGTGCCAAGTGCTAACAGTTCAAGGTGCCAAACCTGGTTCCAGCAAATTGACATGACCGCCTTGCAATGAGGGTAAAACTGAAAGTCTTCCCAGAGAGTGACAGTTCCACCTGGATGGGTAATAAGGTTAGACAGTAAACTACCTCGGCTCATATAAATATAATGTACAGTATAATTTTCTGAATTTCAACAGCTTAGGACTAAGTTGATAAAAACTAGTTTTTCACATATACTATAGATGAGAACTCATCTATACTGGCGACTGAAGAAGTTGTGTTCATTCAGGAGAATAAAGGACCACCCAAGACAAAGTTTTTATATTTCATTCCCGGAGGGTGGGGGGAATGAAGACTATTAAATGGAACATTGAAGAATGGGAGAAAAGAATCATTAAAATACATTCAACCCCAGTGAAATTATTTAATTCTTAACTAAAAGAACCAAAAAAATTAAGTGCTTCATCAAAGAAGAGCAATCAATGTAAAATCTCTTCACTGCATTCTGGTTTCCAAATTCCACACAACCAAACTTCTTAAGAATGTTTTTGATAAACTGGTACCTGCTTAAAGAAGCCATGCACCAATGCCACTGTCCAAAGAGTGTTCTTAAGATGGTTCCGAATTTGACGAGTTAAATACTCGTTCCAGACAAACATTTTTCCATCAGGGGATTGTCCTGTCTCCTTTTGGCACAAGTTCTTCTGTAGGCTACTCATGATCGGGTATGAGTAACTGAAGAAGAAATCTTTCGTAATATCCACTAAGCATAGAAGCTTTTTGTACCTACCCACATCATTAAAGAAAGAAGCTCAAAATTTGCAGTATACAGGCTTGAAAACACAAGGCAATTAAGCATTGTGCAGTAAACAGATGAAGATGCAGCTTAACCGAAACACGGAGAAGAGAATTTGGTAACTTAATCTCAATCTCATCTTAGGCCTTGGTGAAACTGAATTTATGTCACTCACTTAAGGAGATACAACAGGACTATCAGCAATGAAGGTCGTGTTTTGGATCAAGATCAGAAATAAAGTTTTGCCAACTGCACTTGGAAAGTAATGACTGGAAAATTATGACTATAAGCTTTATGTAAAGACGACACATTAAGTTAAACGCATGTACATAATTTAAGCTGACCTGTTCTCTAGTTCAAAGTTATCCATGTACGACCAGACAGTTGAATGAGCAATTGGGATCATCTTGTATTCAGAGATGGTATATACTGAATGCCCACAAATCTTCCCAATATCTCTCCTTTTTGTTATGATAATGATATAATAGGGTCCCAAGAACTTGATAAACCCTGGATAAAAGGAAGTGTAAGGGAGTGATATCTGCATTTAGCAATCACAGAAGATTACCTGCTCACTAGATTCTAACTTACCCACGATTCCATAGCAATTAGTAACAAATTTATGTCCTCCAGTCAGTTTGTGTAAGTCGTTTATGTCTTGCAGCAGACGTTTGCACCCAGCAAATGAATATATTGTAGGATCTTCATAGATGACTAGCTCGGTAGGCTCTGATCTCCCAATCTTCAACACTCTCCAACGCTTTCTTTCCTCATCTCTTCCAATCATATAGAAGTTCTGCTCCATGGCACAAGTACAAACAACATACGAAGATGAAGTGGAAAGATAAAAATTTAGGAAAATAAGAGCATAACTTCATTTCATTGTATTTTGTTGAGAGAAGAAAAGAAACAGTCCGGTAGCTTACTTAGTAAAATTACTCTAGGATTCATTGAAAATTTTCCTTACATTATACAATTTATATTATGCATAAAAAATAAACCATAGAACTAAAACTAAAGCACTCACAGAAAGCACACGAGATGGATGAAGGAGCAAGAACAACAATGTCAGACACACTCCCTAAGGATTACTATCCAGGCTGATTTGATGATTTTAGGGAGACATCTTTTTACGGCATGCTAAATGCCGTCACCCATACCAAGTTAAGATAAAAGCAACTTCATTTACAACAGGACATACAAACAGGAGACAGAACAAGTGAAAGTCTACATCCACCAATGTGATGTTTCTCTCTTATTACAACAGCACAACAAGCTAATGTCAATCATTTCTATAACCCCGGAAATTTTCTGTGACACAATTCATGAAGATAGGAAAACATCGATATAAACCGGGTTGGATAGACAAGGCATAATGTTATAACTATAAGGAGAGTGAGAGGAAATAAAGGAAAGAAAGAAAATTGAGAATACTAACAATACAACATTAAATTTTTATAAATGATTATCCAAATAGGAATTTTCCACAACCAACTGAGCTAGCAATGTAGATTAATCAAGAACATGATCTTCATTATGGTCAGAAATAATCGACGAACAAAGTTACAATAATTTGGGGGTAAAAGGGGGGCAAATTCATACGACTATAATAGGAAATCTTTTGGGGGGGGGGGGGGTTTGAAAAGACTTACTGATGGTGTCTCAAAGAGGGTAAATTTCTCTAAATAGTAAGGAGCGCTTGTTGAGACCAATTGCCCTTGTTTCTCCATTGACACCTGATTCAGTTCACTTCCACCACTCTCTGATCCCATTTCTCCCAAATCAAAACCCTAATTCTCGATAGATTATACTCGGTTTCACCTCTCTCCCTACTCTCTCTCTACTCATTCACTGATCGCACCTGCAAACAGTCAACAAATGAAATGAATCATCAAACTCAAATTCTCAATTGCAGAATTCAAGCACAAACAATAGCAAAGAAACAAAAACAAATTCGAATTCAAAAAAAAAAAAAAAAACAATTACTGCTCAAATTGAGGGCAAAAAGATGACATTAAGTTGCCACGAATTATACAAGAACAACAAGAACAACAACAACAACAACCCAGTAAGTATCCCGCCTAGGGCGGGGTCTGGGGAGGTCCAGATGTACGCAGTCTTACCCCTAAGTAGTCACCTAGTAGAGAGACTGTTCCGAAAGACCCACAATTGCCATGAACTATACACATCAGTAATTAAAGCAGAGGAAGAACCTAAGAAACTGAAGTATAGCTGTAGAAATGTACCAAGGCGATCGTCAATGGAGGTTTCAGAGCATGATAATTTCTGTTGAATTTGTGGTGAGAGAAAAAAACTCGTTTTGGCGCAAAAGAGATGACTGGATCAAAGCCGTGACAAAAATGAAAAAGATAAAGAGAGGAGCTGGAGCTGGAACTGGAGCTGGAAAATTAATATTCGAAATCCCAAGGCTTTTATAGCCAGTGGGGAAATTGTAAATTAACAGTGATGATAACTGATAAGGAGAGAGATGGATTGGCCACGTCACGTACTTGCCGACTTTTCTTTTTAATTTTAATTTTATTTTTTATGTTGATCAATAGTTTGCCTAGCCATGAATGTATGACATAATCAAAGGACTTCATAGGTAAGGTAAAGTCAATAGGAAGAAATATATAAGATATTTTTTTTGAATATTTCTAGTCCTTTAACTTGAAATCAGATTTTGAGATATTCATGTTAAAATATATTATTATTTTTGTTTAAAGTTTATTAATTAAGACATAGTTTAGATTTAATAAAAGAAAGAAAATTGTTAAGTTATTTTGATCGAAGAACGTTACTTAGTAAGATTTTTTTTTGGTGAAAACGTTACTTAGTAAGATAAAAGTTAATAAACTTAAATAAGAAATTTTCTTTTTTATCTTAAACGCATTCTTGTAATTGGAAAATTGTTAGGAGTTTCAAGGAAATGTGCGTAAATAATTTTCTGAAATGAGAATTATTTTGAAATTTTCTCTTAAATATAGAGGTCCAATGTTAACTAGAAAAAGATCATGTTTAACATAATAAATAAAAGACTCAAACTCCATTTGTGATATTGGATCAACCATTTGTAATGGTTTGAATACAATAATTACTCTGTTAGATTAGAAAATACGAAATGATAACATAAGAAAAAAAAAAGTGTAATTAGTTGCATAAACGAAAACTATATTATGACCTAGGAAGCACCGACACTTTTCCCAAGTAGCTATTCGGGTGTCGGACATCGACACGCGTCGACACACGGCCGACACGCTGGGGACATGTGTCTTAGAAGTGTCTATTTTATTTCCTTCTTTTCAATTAATTGGAATAAACTCGGCACGCCTCGACTCCTTTGAAACACGTCACATCATCGATACTACGTCATTTTTGACAACTTTATTTATTATTATTATTATTATATTCTTTTTTAACCCTGCTTTTATTTATGTTTTCCAAACTATGTCATTATTGTTGTTATTTATGTTTATGTTGTGTTTTTTAGTCTATTTTAATAGAATTTACTACCTGGTGATTGCATATTTAGATTTGTATATCGATTGATCAAAAAACTACAATTAATTAAAAAAAAAATTAAATTATTGTTTTGTATTATATCCTAATTTATAGGCTGGAAATAATAATAATAATATAATAATTATCGTGTCGCGTATCCTACATTTTACAATGCCGTATCGCGGTGTTCATATCAATGTCCGTATCCGTATCCGTATCCGTATCGGAATCCGTACTTCATATGACAATGTCACCATCCAATCTACTCTAATCTAATGTGCCACTAGAAGGTTCGGACAATAGGATCATGCTAAGAAATTTAATAAGTCAAAGCATAAGACAAATCATTGAACAAGTCGGTCGAAGGCAATCTATAACAAGAAAGTAAGGGAAAATTAACTGAATCAAAGGATATTTAGGGAAAACTTTGGAAGAAAATTAAAATAACGAAACTTGATTAGGCGGCCGTTTTATAAACTAATTATTAAGTATTTTATTGCAGCAAAATTTATTGACTCTCTTATGAGGCCGTCTCATGTATGAGATATCACTTTTTTAATTGGAGGTTCATTTTTCATGTAAGATGGTATTCTTTTTTTGCTTATAAGTATCACGATTCATACATAAGTCCAGCACCGCCTCATATGAATTTTTATGCTTAAGAAATGCTTAAACAATGTAGATCGTACATCTACCAGAAAACTCATTCCAACTTGCTTTACAATGATAAATTGTGATCTCTTCAAGTTCTCCTTTTGGAGTGTGGTTTCCAGGGCAAAAACAAATGCTAGAAAGTATGCTCATCGAAATCTCTCACCTCAATCGATAACCAAAAGGTGCATAAGAGCTCTACAAATTCATTTATGAAGGCCTTATTTGGTTGGATGTAAGATAGCATGGAAAGTGTAAATTTTATGTAAGTTGTTTAAAGTCCATTGTTTAGTTTATCAACTTCTTTAAAAGTGGAACTTTCTTATGTAATTTACTTCCCATGAAATATGGGAAGTTGTTTACCTAGGGAGGCTAGGTAAGTGGAACTTCCCATGATTCCCCCACTCAAATTACACATTTGCCCATAAAAAGCTCATACCTATGTAAATAAATGAAGATAACTATGTCATTTTGTATTTCTTCTAAGGAACTCCATCCATTTTATCAATCAAACAATATGAATTTTAACTTATCTATATAACTTCAATTTCCATGGATTTACAACTTCCATCGGAAATTTACTCACATGAACCAAACAAGGCCTAACTCAATCATTAAACTAAAAAGAAAAAAAGCATTTCTTAACACTGATCAACACCAATTCTATCACCTAGTTTTTCCTAAATAGGACCGGTCAACATTCTGTTTGACTATGTTATGAGGCGGTGGAACCCAAGTAAGCGTTGGTCTAGTTAAGTTCTTCGCTTGCATGAAACATGAATGCTGCATTTTTGCACCATATATAATACGGAGTAAAATAAAATAAGAAAAAAAAAATAAAGAGATGAAGATTGGATAAGCATAAAAAAAAAAAAAAAATGTTGGATAGCGACTCTCCTTCATGTATGAAATCTAAATAGATATGAAGGCCACGTATGTAGTTGCATATTTCATCCAATAACAATTGCGATTTTGACAACAAGGTAAGCTAAACAAATAAGCAAGACCTATGAGAAATTTTAACGCGCTAAATGAAATTGGCAACTATTTTTTTGATTATCATTTACCTCTTGTTTTAAATTTTTTTTATTGACTCAATTTTATTTATACTTTTTATTCAAAATGTAACATTCTTTCAATGTATTTTAGTTTTTGATAGAGAGAAACTTCCTTCTTTTTTAGGCGTGGCTAAATAATACCTCTTAACGCACAATTTCGGATATTGCACGAATTAATTCGCGTAGGTACTCCCCATGAAGTTTGAAACCATGAAAATATGTTACTAACTTTTTGCAATCTATACTACCATCTGCTCAGTTGGGCCCCATAGAAATATGACCTCCTGGGCTTATTTTAAAAACACTTTTGTTCAAAATATTTTTTCACTTGTCTCAGGCTGAGAGTCTGAGACCGTGGTATAGGACTTTTTTGCGTTCTAGGAAAATATATTATTGCCTCAATTTTATGACGCGTCAACATAGCTGATATTATACCATTCTTAGGGTGTGTTCTTTTTTATTTATTGGACCTTATTTAATCAGTGACAAAACCTTATTCAATCAGTGGTAATTAGTGGCAATATCTTACTGAATCAGTGAGTATCAGTGGCATGACATTATTCAATCCGTGGAAATCAGTGGCATGACGTTACCGAATCAGTGCGAATCAGTGGCAAAACCTTACCGAATCAGTGGAAATCAGTGACAAAACATTACTCAATCAGTGTGAATCATTGGAAATAAGTGGAAAAACACGCACACTTATACAGAGTATTTTTCTTCCTTCCAAAAGAACCCAAAAAAAACAAACACAAAAACTCATATAGGGCTAACCCCTACTCACAGTCACAATCATAGAAATAGCAATACTCACGGACTGTAGTTCACAATTCTGCCTGAATACTACATAACATGACTGCTCATGGACAGGGATGAGCTATTGAACAGCTCCAGTAGGCTCACCCTCCACCTCGCTAATCTCGATACAATTCAAATCATGATAAATAAACTCCATAAACTTACATTAAAATAAATAAATAAAACAACATCTAACATGATTTCTGTTCATCAAAGTCCAGGCACCACTTACTCAAATGCTCCAGTACTAGGATAAGTTATTGAAAAAATCACATCTCAGCTCAGCAGAACGCCCCAAACATGTTTTTTTCTTTCCTTTGTCCCTTCTTTTTTTACTTTTGGGCTGGGGAAGAAGGATTCTGTGTTCTGACCGAGCAGAAACCAATCTCGCTCCTTGCATGAAAAGCTGAAGAAACAGCCACTTTGTTCTCTGTCAGCAAGTTTTGTGCATTTTGATGAAACCCAGAGAATAGCAAAACAAGTTGTTCTCTGTCCATCAGGATGTTGTGGCACAGTACCAACAATTAGCAACAGCCGGAAAATGATTTCTCCAGACAGGTAGCAGTTCTGTATCAGCTGTGATCGACTGTCGGAACCTTCTGCCTGCCATACTTCAAATCCTCCCCCAAGAAGTTAATGAAGAGACACAGTATACCAGGCAAATGCCATAGATGCCACACAAGTTAGCTGTTCAAGGTACACAGGTTGACAAACAAAATTGATACTACTACAATATCATCATATATACGAGTGTATCAGAAAAGAGCATAAACATATTCAACAGCCCATAGGGGGAGAGGGGACGGGGAGGGGAAATCACACAACTGATCAGACATATGTACTTTCTATAGAATCAAATTGGGAACAGAACCTAGAATAACAAAATGGAGCTGCAACTAGCAGAAATCATCTCAATATGATATTTACAAGAATGGCAACAGCGGAAATTTAATTTATACCCTCAATATCTTGAGCCCACCGTCAAGGCAAGATCTCCAGAAAAAAGAATTAGCTGAATTAGCAGTCAATATATACTCTCGATAGTTAACTCTGTTTGGACTTCAAAAATTATGTACGAAGCTCTTCTTTCTCGTTCAACTTCCGAAATTTATTTGGTTTAGAACCCACATCCTTCGGAGGGGTTGATGCAAAAATGCAAGAGATCATCAATGTTTGAATTTTTGGTGACGACTTTAAGCTACAATTGCTCCATACTCGACCCATTGCACAAAGCTTTCCGCAAACTCAGCAGGAATCGATCCAGTTCGTGCCCCTCCCTGAAGAGTTTGAAGAACAATCAAATTGTCAGATTCAACGTGCTTAAAAGGAAGGGGGTGGGGGAATAAAAAAATTATTGCACTGCAAACTGGTGTTCTGCAGTGTCAGGTCGTCTGCACTCTATAGGCATATCATTAACCAGAACCTTAAAACAAAATGTTTGTGATAAAAGGTTAAAGGCTAATGGGGATTCTCCACGTTTATGGTTTAGGTATTACACGTCCATATATTTGTAAGCATATACGAAGTAGATAAAACTTGACACAGCATAAAGATATATGTTAGCATGATAAAGGGGGCACTGTGCCATGTGAATACTCACTAATGAACAGCATTAGTTGTCCTAAACAGAAAATATCCATTAGTGATTTGGTGTCAAGGCACTTGCCAAAAACAGTTCTAATTAAAAAAGGTGACTGTGAAGTCTATGATATACAATGGATGATGAATATTCATTTGCTAATTGACTAAACACATTCAACAGACAAGCCTAGCCAAATAGCTTGAGAGAAGACTGACCTCCATTGTAATTTCATTCACGTAACTCCCGTACAAGGAACCACCAGTAGGAGAATTTAGAAGTGAAGATCTGTATGCACATCAAAATTAATAGTGAGTTATATTGCATCTTATTCTTAGAGCAATTATGTGGCAGATTGTCACCTTTCCTTTAGTTTGGGAAAAATATTGCTCATACTATGGAATATTCCCACAAAATATACATTTCACTTATGCAGCTTGTTTTCCATATTCAAACCAGTGACATCCACTCAAATGTAGAGCGAGTTAAATGAAAAGAGAATTCTAGTGAGCTTATAATAGGTGTTCATTTGTAATGGGAGTGCTTTGCTAATCTTGAATATTCTACTATGTAAACTGATTTCTAATTATCAAGAAAAAAAAAGAAGAGAATTCTGGTGAAGCAACAGCTCCACGGCCTCCACCTATAACGCTGATTTTGAAGCTTTATGTCCGTGAAAGGAAAGTGAAGGATTTACCTATCATATGTTTCTTCCTCACATGAGTTTGCTGATGAAGATATCCAGTCTAGATCAAGAATATCTGTGCAGTCAAATTCTTCTCCGTGTTCGTTTTGACAACTACATTCACCACTTGGATATTCGGCCTCTGGCATATCAGTGAAAAGCTGCCTGGCGGACATGGATGGAGTGAACCTAGAAATAAAGGCCAGCAAAAAACAGGAAGTATCTTAGGAAACATATCAGAGAGCTAAGCTTATGATATTAAACCTAATACTTTCATTTACTTCAAGTCTGCCTTATCGCAATTAAACATACGAGATCATAGAGGAAAGGAACTATATGGCAATCTAAGTTATCATCGTGCTTTGGCATATTTCAAAATATAATATATATCTACCATGTTAGGAATATGATTTGTAGCGTCTGTAAAGACATCTAACTAATTTACAAAATGGCTATAGTAGTGTACAGAGGTTTGCCAAGGAACTTTCAGGATACAGATGCAGGAAAGAGAGGTAAAGCTTACCTGGAACAAGGTATATTAGTTTCACAAGTCGAAATCTCAGGCGTCGAGTCAGATAAACCTGTCTTGTCTCCTTTTATGTCAGGAAAAGCACGGTGACAGTTACTGCTATCTGCTGGTGTTGTAGGTGAACTACTCTCATAAATAACCCCATCCGACAGAGACCTCTTCAAAAAAGACCTAGAAGGAATAAAAAGAACATGGCTTGTGTAAGTATTAGCAAGTAATATTGCTGATTTCTTATATTTCATAAAACTATACAATGAACCTAGACTTTCAACCATCTTTGGCTTTTCTTTATTGATTTAGCATAGTCGTCAGCAATGTGATTCGAATATGTAGACCACCCCAAAGCACTTGCATTGCGTCAGACCCTTGGGCCCAGAACAATGACACTTGGATATTTCAAATGCAAAAACAGCTATGGAACTCCATAAGAATACACAGGATGAGCCCTTTCACTCACAGTCATATCTAATCCTTTGTATCCTCAGCCAAGTTAGTAGGTCATGACCGTGAGGGGTAAATACTAAAGACATATATATTAAGAGACCACGAATGTGTAAAGTACAACCCCTTGTAGAGTAACAAATTAAAACAAAAAATTAGACAACCCATAATGCAGTGACTGCTTTTATTTATTTATTTATTTACTTTCAGAGTCAAGCAGGTCCCAATTTTTTGTTGAAAAATGAATCTTGTGTGTAGCTACGAAAACATTTTTGTAACAGTATCATCCTTGAGTCACATAGACGACATTGCAGCACTTCTTGCTTGGAAGGTAATGAAAGTGTATGTCATGCACAATTAGGATGAAGAATCCTGACTCGAGATCTTGTACAAGACTACTGTATCTCCACATCTGTATCAGAATGGACAATCAACATACCTGGAAATATCATCTGACAAGGAAGAGGTAAGCCTTCCAACATTATAGTGCTGATCTGAATCAAGTTCCCACAGAGCCGGTTTACCCACTTCTGGCTGAAAGTGCCCAAGGAACCTGTCAAATACCAGCATATCCATGGACAAACTTGTTAATCTTCCAACATCGAATTGGATGTAGAATTCGAAGATAAAAAAATGTGAAAATTGATATTATTATTCTCCTCCAGGAGAAAGCACTCTCAAAAGTACTATCGAACTTAAAAAGAAGAAAAGTTAGCAAAGCATCAGGAAAATTTCAAATGATCAGACAAGACTTGTGACTGAGAAAGAACATGCTAATAGCGGTCAACTCACAAGTTAATGGCATCTTGCTTCTCAGGATCCATGTATGCATTGCTTAAGTAACGTTGTAGAGTCCTGAGAAATTCCTGGGACTGCGTTATTGTTTTTGAGTGACCTTTTCGCTCTGAAAATATCTGTTAGCATCATCAACACAGCATAAACAGTAAGTAGAGGGAGAGTGAAATAGAGAACAGTTTAAAAGACGCAAAGAAAAGAGAAGACGGAAGAAACAAGATGGATAATCCTCAAAAATAGCAAGGCCCCGTTTGGCAAAGAGCTTTTTGGGCACAAAATTAGCTGTTTGGATAGAATTAGCTGCTTGACAGGGTCAAAAGGCTAATTTTAGTGTTTGGTAAAGAAACTTATGAATTAGTCTTTTGGACCCAAAAAGCTAATTTTCAAAAGGCTCAAAAAAGGAGTCTTTGAAGTTGGCTGTTTGGAATTTACCAATCAAATGACCACTTCTTTCTTTTTTTTTTTTATTTTTTTGAAAAAAAAATCAAATGACCACTTGGTACAATACTTGTTTGTAATTACAATAATTTGTCATCCTCTTGTTTTTACCTCTATAAACCCTTATCCTCGTGGCTAAATTGTAATAAATTAAACTTGTAAATTGTAATAAATTAAACTTGGTTTTGCCTTAACTTTAGTTATGTATTTGAACACCATCCTTTATATTTGCCATCAGTTACTCATTATTAATAGTATAATTGTATCTTTAAACAATTGACAACACACATTTATAACATTTATACCAATGTGTTAACACCGTCAAGTCAACATTGCAAATCCTTTATATTCATAGTTCAATTGTTTTTTTGTTTAATACACACAAATAACATTTTATATGATATCTTATCAAAATATCAAAAAATCTAAATACTAGATTTCATTAAACTTATTTATTTAAATTTAGTATCTTCTAATAAAATTATTTCAAATCTTATGTTACATATTCAAATAGCTAACAGCTCAATAGCTCATTCATCCGGCCAAACATTTCTGCATAAACAGCTAAGACAAACAACTGGTCAAAACAGTTGATAAAAACAGCTAACAACTAATGCAATCGATAACAGCTATTTTCAAAACAGGGCTCAAATAGAAAATCGTAGTAGGTAATCAGATTCAAGACGATAGAGAACTCTTTCTTTCCAGAAAAGTAGTAAAGTATATGTCAAAATTAGATACTGCACTCAATCTACTTTGTTTTTTTTTTTCCCAGATAAAGACTGTAGTCGATCTACTTTGTCTTCATAGCTAATAACATCAACTTGAAGGTCATATTTAAAAAGGGATCAACACAAAGGAGCATCAAAAAGAATACATTTTATCCCCCTTCTGCTACATAAAAAGCATTTAGCTACAATGAGCAAAGTCAACACAGATCACTCAGAAAATCAAACAGCATTGTTGTGTCTGAAACCCCTGACTAAGATGCTGTCCTAAAACAGTGAAGGGATGACCAACTCTTCGCATTGCCTGGTATAATAAGAATAGTTTATTTGTCCATGTCACATTCATTTTGGGGAATCTGTGTAAAAAAAGGAAGGCTACCACAAAACTATCTCTTCCTTTATTAACCAGAAAGATGGACATGTAATACATTTGGATACTCAAGCATGCAAATGAAGTATGGCAACATTCCATTATAATTCAGTCAGGTGGGTTTTGGGAGCGTGGGGAATTCATGCAAACTGATACACACCAAAGCGTATATCCAAAGAGCAAAGTACATTGAATATGTAATTCAATTGTTTCTGGCAGGCCAATACACAAAACATGGACATACTCTTAATATCACAAAATCAAAATATTAGAATAAAAAAATACCTTATTATGTGCTGCAGACCCACCGTATTGCAATGCAAGTGTATCACCCATGGCTTCATAAAGGCCCATTAACTTATAAGCCAAAGGATCGTCAAGACCAATATTAGGGGTCGGATTAACTCCGATGGCATGTAATTGATGGCCTAAGGCCACCAATCCAAATGCATACTGAGCCACATTTGTACGATCCAAACAATCTATGCAATTAGTCCTCAAGACGCCACTTTGGAGCCTCAAAGTCTTCAGATCAGAAAATTCACTATTGGTTACATCCTCAACTTCTGTGGTGACATAGGACAAGCTAGATGACAACTTGGAATTCATAAATGGAGGTACTTGGCAATGAAAGAATCCAGTTTGATCCAATGCGTTTCCAGCCACTTTGTTCAGTAGCATCAATACTTTGGCACCTTTACTGAAATAAGATGTATTCTCACTCATATGAGTCACTTATTGTCATTGCAGGTAACATGCAATAGTAATTGCTTTAGCTATGAGAAGAACAGATTAAAGGAATGGAACCAGACAGCTTACATGCGGAAAATTCTTGTGAGATCCACAGTTCGGAACTTCAAGCGACTCCCCTTTCCCAAACTTCTATTTATGGAAGCAACAGCCTTCACAAATTCTGTATGGAGAACGGATTCACGAGGTTTCTTCTCTTTTGTCTGCAATAATTTAAAACATTACTTCTATCGCTGCATATCAAATGTTAAACTGGGCACACATAGAATACCGTCAATTAAACATAAACAAATGTGTACCTTAATCAAATTCAATATAAATATTGGATTTCCATATCTATATACAAGGTTTTGAAAATGTTGCTTCGTTGCCTCATAGTTGTGATCCTCCTTTGACACTGTTGACAAAAATTGTATTAGCTATAGCATCATAAAAAGCAGATATGGAAAGTAGCAAGTCTTCAACGTACATTGTATTTCAGGCTTAATATTTAGTCGTGAAGTCTCCTGAGACCAGAAAAGGGGAATGGAGCCCCTGATTTGCACTACAGAGCTGACTTCCGACACACATCCACCAGAAATCTCTTCAAAGACAATCTGCTCAGTCTCCACATCATTAGCTGCGCGACCCTTATCATTAATACCTCGTTTTAAGTACCTGGCATCAGAAAGTTGGAGAGGGAAGCAAGGAGTCAACACTCTCCAAGCATTAGAACGAGGGGTTCAATAAACAGAATAACAAGGATTTTGGAGGAGATCATGTACATGGCTTATCCATGGCTCTAGCGGGCGAAAGTAAAACATGGCAGAGAAAATGAAGATCTAAGTTTATAAGAGCTTTAACTCTAAAATTTAACCAAAAATACCCTTTGAAAATTTAAAGTCTGGTCAGGTTTTGAACATAAGCTACCTGGTTCCAGCATAATGGCGTGATCTTCTGGCAATAAGAGTCACATTTAAAGTCCGGTCAGCCTTTGAAATTTTGACCTGAAAATACGGAGCCGCAAAAGTTAGTACCATCTGAAATCAAAATAATCCAATTTCACAGAGGCATTTTTCGACGAAACAAGCCTAATGATAGCACAGTGCACAACCCACATATCACTTATCTCGCATTTTACTCAATTGGCAGAACTCAATTACATTCTTTCAACAAATGAAAAAAGAAACCGCGAAAGAAGTGTTTCCTAAGCAACCTAATACTGCCTAACACTAGAGCAAGAGATAAACATGATCACTTTAAGACGATAAGTACAGAGAAAAGAGAAATAAATATAATGCCTACTGCTTCAACAACCTAGTAAAACGAATATACACCTGAAAAAGGAGGAAAATGAATTATTTAGTACAAGAGGTTTATTTCTAAGAAGGGAGCCAAAGCAGAGTCAACAATAACTACACATTAAATGAAAACTTTCCAAGATAAACAATTCGAAAAAATACTTCTTAACTAGAATACCTGTTTGAAGAAGCCATGTACCAATGCAACTGTCCAAATGGTATTCCCCAAATGAGTTCGAATTCCCCGCGTTAGAAATGCATTCCAGACAAAGGTTGTTTCGTACGGTACAAATTTTGTCTTGTCATCACATAAATTCTTTTGCAGACTATGCATGATACGGTAGGAGTAGCTGAAAAAGAAGTCCTTTGTGATGTCCACAGTGCATAGGAGCTTCTTGTATCTAATAAGTTCATCAAGAAAGAAAATGCAAAGCAGATGAATATTTATAAAGCAACAAGAAAACCAACAGTAGGAAAACGAATAAAAAACACAAAATATGAATGAGAAATATAAATATCACCAATGACATAAATGCCAAAAGAAAATGTAAATGAAAATAGAAGAGAGAGAAAAAAAGATATAATTTCTCCCCCGGACCCTGCTGATACCTTGTCTCATTCAACAAGTTATCCTAACATCAAATTACAAATGAAGTTTGCCCCTCAGTATTTGCAAGAATAAACTCGCAAATATTCTGAGGAAGGACGCGAAAACGTCACCCTCAAGCGTATGTAATCATAAATGTAAACTGATTATAATGAGATTTCCATACAGAGAGCTGATACTATAACTTAGGAAGTAACTTCAAAACTTAAACGACAACCCACTCCACAGACTAATCCTTAACTACTATAACCATATAGAGCATAGAGAGAATTTGTACCTCCATAAAAAGGCAGAACTTCTAAATATATATGGACCAATATATTCCACAAGACTAAAAATAGAAAACGCCAAGAGAAAAAAAACACTATTATTATGTCTCTGAATGCTAATTAAATCTCTTACAAATACGAGGTACATTTTACATTTACATGCAGAATGAACAAAGGACCTGTTTTCATTCTTAGATTTATCCTTAATGGTCCGCACAGCAGAATGAGGAATTGGTATCATTTTGCTCTTGGAAACTGCATATATTGCATGACCGCAAATCATCCCTACTTTCTTCCTCTCCGTTATAAGAAGCATATAATACGGTCCCAAAAATTTAATGAAACCTGAATATAAGAGACAATAAAGTATATATTTTAGTCATTAATTTCTTGAAACAACATCTTCCTAAACACAAGGCAATACGTGTACTCACCCACAATTCCATAACAATTAGAGACAATTTTAAGTCCACCTGTAAACTTATTTCCTTCATGTATCCGTCTTAGTAACGCACAACACTCAGGATAAGAGTATACCGTTGGGTCTTCGAAAATAACTAGGTCAAAAGGCTCTGACCTATCAATCTTCAACACTCTCCAAAACTTTTTAGTTTTGTCTCTTCCAACCATATAGAAGTTCTGCGCAATAAAACATAAACAGACAAAGATTGTGAAATTATGCATGAAAATTTCAAAGATAAGAGTAACATTGATGTGGAATGACACTATAAAATATCAGAAAAAGAAAGGAACAATATTAGGACCATTAATTAGTGAAATTTGACAATATTAGGAATTTAGGACCATTGCCATCAAATTAAAGCTAAGTTATTGCGCTCTAACATGTTATGGATGTGCATGGATTTCACATTTCCAGGTTAGGTTGGACCGGCAGAGTTTCAATCATCACAAGCAGAAATCAGAAGCAAATAACGACAACAAGATTTAGAGCAAAAAGACCTCTCTACAGCAAGGATGATTAACAACTGTATTGAAAGGTAAGAGGGCATGTCTAACAGATCCCTAAGGCCGCTAAACAAACCCTAGTCCACTAGGTGCCACCTAACAGCATATAGCCATCTAGCATCAATGGTGAAAATTGTCCAAATTTCACACTAAAGTCAAACTACCTAAGCAACCACCCACAGGATGGTTGGCAACCAATACAACAAAATGAAGCCCATCATCTTCACAATTAAACCCTAAACACCTTCAAATTCAATACTTTACTGCACCACATAAAACCGACATTCTAGCTAATCATAACCAAATCTTGAGCATTAATTGACAGATATTCAGCAAAAAATAAAAAATAAAAAAACTATGACAAGCAGAAATCAGAATTTCCCAATCAATCGATTACCAAAAATCAACTCAATGCATAATAAATAGTATTTCCACCTCTTAAACAAGCAAAATCACAATTGAAGCATAACCACATCATTTGACCACTATACATTTATGAAACATATGACAACCAAATTAACCACAGGATCAAATTAATCATCAATCAAACAATTAGAAGATAGAGAAAATAACACAATAGAAAAAGGTCAACAGGTATACCGAAGATGTCTCATAGAGCTTGAATTTGGTGAGATGATAAGGAGGAGATTGATCTTCTTCTCCAGCTTCATTTTCTTCAAAATTGATCAACTCCTGGTTTTGAAACTTCTTATCTCCCTCATCAAAGCTGCTCTCGCTATCCAACCCCATGGTAACTCAAACTCACTGATCCGACCAAACTCGACTGAGTCAACTCAACTCAATTCAACTCAATTACAATTAAAAAAGCTCATGAACATACACAGATATTCAATTTAATTCAATTCAATCATCAATTCAACTGAGATCCGTCCAAATTATACAAATATAGTACAAGCTTTACACAAATTAAACAGAGCAAAAAAATGAGATTTTCCTTTTTTTGTTTTGAAGTAAATAAGCAATCAAGCAAAGCAAGCAAAAGTAAGAGAGTTCGTTAATTGAAGCTTCGAGGCTTTCTTTGTCTTGTCTGAAGTGCGTGCGCAAAAATGGGGGAAGAGAGAGAAAGAGAGAGAGAGAGATCGGAGGTGCAGTGAAATTCAAAAAGGGGCTTTTTTGAGGAGAGAGAAAAAACAGGGAGAAAGGCAAAAGAGAGAGAAAGAAAAGGGGAGGCTATTTATGTGATGAGTAAACAGGTCAGCAGAAAGAGGAGACAGAGAGGAGAGAGAAAATAGAGAGAGAGAGAGAGAGAGAGAGAGACGAACTAGAGAACTACGGCGACTTCAAAACCACATAAAAAATGGGAAAATAAAAGGGGAGTTTTATTTATTATTATAAATATATTAAAATTAATATTTCGACCAGTATATTGTTTACCCAATCAACTGATGATTGTAAATATATTGTTTACGTCATACTTCATAATTTCCGAAAATGAAAATCTACGTTACGAAATGAAAAATTGAAAATCAGAAAAAAAGGGGAGGAGCAAGCGCCTATCATTTATTCACCTGCGGTATTTGTGGTTCACTCAAATTGTATTGGAGCAATGATCTGTATTTTGTACCAATCTTCAATTTTATTCATAAAAAAGGATTACGCTCTCTTTGAGCGCTTCTATAACCTTATCTTAAAGGCTTATAGAGGGATTAATCACGAAATATACGACGTAACAATTTGAAATCGAATACAAGACTTTTTATGGACAACCCTCAATATTACTCTTATAGATCCGTCATTTATCACTACGTCATATACCTCGTGACTATTCAGCTTCATTCATAAGTTGGGACGTAAGTAATTTTTTTCTTTCTCAAGTTTTTGTGCACTAGGAAGGTCTTTTTTTTCGAGTTGGGATCATCTCCATTTTCTTTCTCTCCATTTCCTAAATGGAGGGCTAATTTTCTTCTCTCATTTTGTTTTTTCGAATTTTATTTTATTCAAAAATTGGTTAGAAGGAGATCTCACCCTCCATTTGCTAAATGGAAGCCTCCATTTCTTTTAGCAAGTGGAGAGGATCCCAACTCTTTTTTTTCTCAATTGTCTCATACCCTTCTTCTACATTTGTCATATTGGTATTTTTATTTCATGTGAGTATTAAGTTAGCTGGTATGCAAGCTCAATTGTTTTGAAATGATTAATGATCCTAGTTGTTGTTACATGTCATCCCCTATTATATTTGAATAGGAGTATATTATTTTTTACCTGAGTGGATATGAATAAAAATGTTTTTGCATTTGTTAATAAGTTGTTACATTCGTTATGGTAGAAGTATAAATTTATTCTCACATACGCGACTAAAAGTAGAAGAGAATGTTACCGAGTTTGTACAAAACTTGTTTGGTCTAACTCTTTCCAATTTCAACTTCTCATTTTACATTTGGTCTTTTCCACCCCCACGCCCTCTACCAATCAACATTTTGTTTTGGAAGAAGGTATAGTTGCTTACACAAATAAACCTCCAAATAGAATGTGAATCAAGCCTTTACATATATAAAAGGACCAAGGAACAAGAAGTAGCAAAAGATTGAAATTCATGTTTGACAATGTTCTTTCATGTTTTGCTCAATGTTAATGGTGTGGGGTTATATTCTTTGTTTTTTTTTTTTTTTTTTTTGAATGAGGGGTTATATTCTTTGTTGATATGAGTAAAAGAATATATAGACATTAATAAAAGGAGACCGTATACTTTGTATATGATTAGATCAATCTGGCTTCGAATATGCTTATATTCCTTGCGTTTATAAATTTTCATCGGCATATATAAAGACAACCCACTTGTTTTGCGAAGCCCCGCCTAAGGATCATCATGTGATGTGCCATGCATACATAAATCTCACAAACAATTGAAGTGACTAATTGGTTGGTAGCAATAATTAGTTAAATTGAAGCTTTTTCTTTCTTTTTTCCTTTCTTGTTTTTCTATCGAATTTTGCTTAAATTGATTTAAATGATGCATGCTTGATATGTGCACAATAATCACGTGTGATGTGTAAAGAATGTGTGCTCTATACTGCAAATATTGACACTGCATACTTTTTATGTAAGTCATATTTTGTTGGGGAAAGCACACAAATACAAAAGCGGAAGCAACAAAGACTTTTTCCCCGGTTGTGATGCAAAGATGAGCAATAACCAATTCAAGCAACCAAACAATATTGAACCAAAATGACAGCAGCAAATAGAACTATAAATCAGCCCAAAAAACAGTAAATAAACAAGGAGACGCAAGGATTTACGTGGAAACCCCGATGTGGGGAAAAAACCACGGGACCGTTAACAAACGGTGCCAAAACCTCCACTAATCAACAAATTAACAAGTGGGTACAACAATAGTTCTTCCCTAGATCAACTAGAGGTATTCACAATCATCAAGGATCAACCTTGGCACAACAAGTCTCCCAAATCATCACCCAAAAGAGTGGAAATACAATTTCGTATAAAATAAGAGCTGAATTTAGAAAACTGACTTAGAGAGCTCCAAATGAAATTCTGACCGTTGGATTTGAAGAGGGGGATGTCAGGAACAACGTGCTAAAATCTCGCGACGATCGGAGTTCGTTTGGTTGTCGATCGGGGCGGATTTCTGGGCTGCCAGCACCAAAATTCGTGGGTGGCTCCTCTTCTCTCTCTCCTCTTCTCTTCTAGACTTCTTCTCCTGATTTTTTTTTGAGTGTCTAGGCTTTCTCTCTCTTGCACTCAGCCCTTCTAACCTTTTGGCTTATAAGGGAAGCCACTTGTGAGTGAATATACGAAATTGCCCTTCACTTAAACATCATATGGATAACCCATATGGTAAGCAAATATAACCCAAATTAATTGGGCTCTTCCTCCATGTAGGAGGGATACTCCAACAAATCTCCCCCTCACTCCTACATGGGGGGCTCGACCAAGCCCGCAATCTTTCTACAAACAAGAAGTTTCTCCTTAGGCAAGGCCTTCGTCAACATGTCCGATCCGTTGAGATCGATGTGAATCTTCACAAGCTCAAATGACTTGTCTTCTACCGCTTCTCGAATCCAATGATACCTCCTCCGTATGTGTTTGGTTCGGGAATGGTAGGCTGCATTCTTGGCAAGGTGGATGGCACTTTGACTATCACAATAAAGAGGGTACTTGTCTTGTTTCAAACCCAACTCCTCTAGAAAATCTCTCATCCAAATAAACTCCTTGCCAGCTTCAACCGCTGCCATATACTCAGATTCTGTGGTAGACAGAGCAACACACTTTTGCAATTTTGATTGCCATGAAACAGCTCCCCCTGCAATTGTCATCAAGTATCCGGAGGTAGACTTACTAGCATCAATATCACCCGACAAATCAGCATCTGTGTAGCCATCTAACACAGGTTGTCCGGGACCAAAGCATAAACACACTCTAGAAGTACCTCTGAGATACCGCATGATCCACTTTACTGCTGCCCAATGCTCCTTACCAGGATTAGACATGAACCTGCTAACAACCCCAATGGCATGTGCAATGTCTGGCCTAGTGCATACCATGGCATACATCAAACTCCCCACGGCGGATGCATAAGGCACCGTCATCATCTCTTTCTTGTCATTCTCACTTGTAGGACACTGGCTGGAGCTTAGCTTCATGTGACCTGCAAGTGGCGAGCTCACGGGTTTAGCTTTGTCCATCTTGAACCTCTCTAGCAGCTTCTGGATGTAACTCTCTTGTGATAGCCATATCTTCTTGTTCTTCCTATCACGAGAGATACGCATGCCCAAAATTTGCTTTGCAGGGCCAAGGTCCTTCATTGCAAAGGACTTGCTCAAGGCACTCTTCAGGTTGACAATCTTCTCCTTATCCTGACTAACAATCAACATGTCATCCACATAAAGTAAGAGAATGAGAAAATCACCTCCGGTGTAATGCTTCACAAACACACATGAATCTGCATGTGTCTTGTGGAAACTGTGGTCTTTCATGAAAGACTCAAACTTCTTGTACCATTGTTGAGGTGCTTGTTTCAGGCCATATAAACTCTTTTTCAAATGGCATACATGCTTCTCACTTCCCTTCTCTTGGAAACCTTCTGGTTGCTCCATATAGATTTCCTCCTCTAAGTCACCATGGAGGAAAGCAGTCTTCACATCAAGTTGTTCCACCTCCAAATCCATACTAGCAACTAAGCCAAGAACAACTCTAACAGAAGACATCTTCACAACTGGAGAGAAAATCTCTTCAAAGTCTATGCCTTTCTTTTGACCTGAGCCTTTCACCACCAAACGTGCCTTGTACCTAGGTGGTGAACCATCTTCTCCAGTTTTCAGTCTGTACACCCATTTGTTCTTGAGTGCTCTCTTGCCCTTAGGCAACTCCACTAAGTCATATGTGTGGTTCTCATGCAAGGATTTCATCTCATCTTGCATGGCATTATACCACTCCTTGCAGTGCTCATGTGACATAGCCTCCTCGTAGCTTTCAGGTTCTCCCCCGTCGGTCATCAACACATACTCATCTGCTGGATATTTAGAGGTAGGCTGTCTCTCTCTGGTGGATCTCCTCAACTGTGGTTCTGGTTGTACATGGGGTTCTTCTTCATGTGTATGATCTGGTGGTGGCTGAACATCATCACCATCATCACTGTTATGATCATCATTGCCATCTTCCTGTTGTTCTCCCCCTTGAACTCTAGGAGTTACTTCAGGAAATATTGGATCAGTGTTGGCGCTGTCACTAGGAGAAGGCTCTGGTTGTTTCTTCTTCTCACAATCTGCAAAGGTTTTGTCTTCAAAGAACACTACATCTCTGCTTCTAATCACTTTCCTGCTAACTGGATTTCACAATCTGTACCCAAACTCATCCTCTGAGTACCCTAGGAAGATGCATGGCTTTGTCTTGCTATCAAGCTTGGACCTCTCATCTCTGGGAATATGAACATATGCAAGGCACCCAAAGACTCTCAGGTGGCTGAATGATACCTCTTTACCAGTCCATACTCTCTGCGGAACATCTCCATTAAGAGGAACTGAAGGTGACCGGTTGATGAGGTACACTGCTGTAAACATTGCCTCGGCCCAAAAAATCCTAGGCAGCTTCGCATGAGAGAGCATACATCGAATTCTTTCTTCAATTGTTCTGTTCATTCTCTCTGCAAGTCCATTCAGCTGAGGTGTCTTGGGAACTGTCCTCTCAAGCCTGATGCCCTGTACTTTGCAATACTCTTCAAATGGACCCCTGTACTCTCCACCATTGTCAGCTCTAACACACTTGAGCTTCCGGCCTGTTTCTCTCTCAACTCTGGCCTGGAACTGCTTGAAAAACTGTAGCACCTGGTCTTTGGTTTTCAACACAAAAGCCCACAGTTTTCTAGAATAATCATCAATAAAAGTAACAAAATAAAGTGCACCGCTATGTGACTTAGTATCCATAGAACATACATCAGTGTGAACAAGATCTAATGCATGTTTTCTTCTAGATGGGGGACGAGTATGAAATGCTGCCCTATGTTGTTTTCCAGCTAAACAATCAACACAGGGTTTCAAGGACATACCTTGAACATCAGGAAGGAGTTGCTTCTTAGCAAGCATTTGCATACCTCTTTCACTCATGTGACCAAGTCTCTTGTGCCATAACTCACTGGAGGAATCATCAACTGTGTGTACTTCTCCTTTGCACAACTTAGCTTGCATCACATACAAGGATCTCTGCTTGCTCCCACGAGCCACAATCAAACTTCCTTTGATAAGCTTGCACTTTCCACCACCAAAGTTGCTGGAGTAACCAGCATCATCGAGCAGCCCAGGAGATATCAAATTCAGCCGAATGTCTGGAACATGTCGGACATCTCTCAACACCAAACTGCAACCTGTGGATGTCTCCAAACACACTGTACCCATGCCTACAATCTTGGATGAGCCATCATTCCCCATCTTTACATAGCCAAAGTCACCGCTGGTGTAAGATGAGAAGTAATCTTGGTGCGAGGTTAGATGAAACGAAGCACCCGTGTCAATCACCCAAGTACAATCATCACTAGCTAGATTTAGGCAATGGTCACCAATAAAAAATAATTCATCACTTGTTGCAATTGCAGTGGTGTTGTTATCTTTCTTTTCTTGTTGTTGCCCGAATGTCTCACCCTTTTCTTTCCTTTCTCTGGACTTGTCTCTCTTCATTTTCCTGCAATGTTTTTGAATGTGGCCTGGCTTATCACAATAGTGGCAAATGATCTTACCCCTTGATTTTGATCTCCCCCTGGACTTGTCTCTATGCTGGGGATATCGAGTCTTACTTCTTCCCCTGCTTGATTCTTGTGTCACATTAGCCTCTGGTTGTTTGGAGGAACTCATTTCCTTCCTTCTAGTTTCTTCATTCAACAAACTAGCTTTGACAATTTCCATTGTCAGCGTGCCCTCTGGTGCGGAGTTGCTAAGTGATACAAATAGAGTGTCCCAACTTTCTGGCAATGAGCAAAGTAGTAGCAATGCCTGCAGCTCATCATCTAAATTCATCTTCATTGCAGACAACTTGTTAATCAAACTTTGAAATTCATTCAAGTGAACTACTATGCTATCACCATCTTTATATTCCAATTTCACAAGTTTTCTAATCAATGACGCTTTACTCAAGGCATTCTTCCTTTCATACATGGTCTCAAGTTTCTTCCAAAGAGTATAAGCATTCGTGTCATTGGCAATATGTTGGAGGACACTCATATCAACAAATTGTCTAATTGTTCCAACGGCTTTACGGTTCAATATTTTCCACTCACTTTCAACAACACCAGTTGGTATGGTTGCATTTAAAATTGGTTCATACAAATCCTTCACATAAAGGATATCCTCCATTTTAGTTTTCCACACGGAGTAATTTCCAGAATTCAAACTAATCATTCCGTGCACACCAGATTTTTCATCCATCTTTAACAACACAACAAATTCACAATGACTCTAACCAAAGCTCTGATACCACTATGTTGGGGAAAGCACACAAATACACAAGCGGAAGCAACAAAGACTTTTTCCCCGGTTGTGATGCAAAGATGAGCAATAACCAATTCAAGCAACCAAACAATATTGAACCAAAATGACAGCAGCAAATAGAACTATAAATCAGCCCAAAAAACAGTAAATAAACAAGGAGACGCAAGGATTTACGTGGAAACCCCGATGTGGGGAAAAAACCACGGGACCGTTAACAAACGGTGCCAAAACCTCCACTAATCAACAAATTAACAAGTGGGTACAACAATAGTTCTTCCCTAGATCAACTAGAGGTATTCACAATCATCAAGGATCAACCTTGGCACAACAAGTCTCCCAAATCATCACCCAAAAGAGTGGAAATACAATTTCGTATAAAATAAGAGCTGAATTTAGAAAACTGACTTAGAGAGCTCCAAATGAAATTCTGACCGTTGGATTTGAAGAGGGGGATGTCAGGAACAACATGCTAAAATCTCGCGACGATCGGAGTTCGTTTGGTTGTCGATCGGGGCGGATTTCTGGGCTGCCAGCACCAAAATTCGTGGGTGACTCCTCTTCTCTCTCTCCTCTTCTCTTCTAGACTTTTCTCCTGATTTTTTTTGAGTGTCTAGGCTTTCTCTCTCTTGCACTCAGCCCTTCTAACCTTTTGGCTTATAAGGGAAGCCACTTGTGAGTGAATATACGAAATTGCCCTTCACTTAAACATCATATGGATAACCCATATGGTAAGCAAATATAACCCAAATTAATTGGGCTCTTCCTCCATGTAGGAGGGATACTCCAATATATTTGTATACTTATTGTACCCAAAAAAAAGCAAAAAAAAAAAAAAGAAAAGAAAAGAAAAGAAATATATACTTCTGATTATTCTCCTTTTGATGGTCTTTTAAACTATCATTTCTATATGTTTATTCTAAATTTTTTTTGGCCTTTTATTTTTGTTATTTTTATTTTTTAGGGTAAGCTAAGGCCAAATAAGCGCACTTAGCAAGGGGAAGGAGTTTTTTTCTTCTTAAATAGGCAAGGAACAACTCTTAATTCCTTTAGACGAATTAAGGGAAATGGGGTGTGGCCACTGACACAGTACAACATAAGACCACCTCACAGTTACGAAACTGAGGGCTTGGATGAACCTTGAATCCCTAATCTAAATGTTAAACCGAGGTAATAAGAGACTTTTACCAACTATATAAACCTCCCAGGTCTAAGGACGTGGGAGCGGAACGACAAATAAACTGCATTACATTACACATGCACCCTCTCCAAATGTACAAAATAAAAACTTTTTAGAAAACATCTAGCTAGCTATATTACCTAATCAATTATGTGGTGTATTCAACCTGCTAGTTTTTCTTATTACTCCTTCATGCAAGGCTCTAGAGTAATTGTTTTCAGTGTAATAATAATGCCTTAGTTAAGAAGAAATCAGCCATATGTGCGATAATACGCGTATTTTTGGATGACTGGATGAGACAGAGCTTTTGTGTCTCTTTCAGGGGAAAAAAATGAAATACATAACTTCTGTGTGTTTGTGTGGAAATGAATCTAGAACTTAGACGACTTATGTTACAAAGTCACAAACTCAGTGAGGTATATATGTACAAGACTTGGCCTTGCCAGTTCATGTTCCCATGGAAATGAAAGCACAAGCATCAATTTCTAATTATTATCATAAGTACTTTTGGGAGAGCGAGAAGTCAGATATTCACAATATATACTCCTATTGGTGCCAGCAGCAATAAATAATCACATCATACGAGTATTAGGCTTTTACCCAAGAATTGGGATGTTGAAGTCTACCCGAGTGACGCATACTTTACATGCGTGGAACACGTTTTGATTTTTTTTTAATTTTCTTCTTTTATTTTAATGAATTGCTTGGCCGGTAACAAGGATGCGCTACTGTCTACAACTTCCTCCGGTCCATGGATATCTTGGCGCTTTTTCTTTTTCTTTCTTTTTTCTTTTTTTTTTTTTTATGTTTGAAACCATGAAAATCTTGACTTTTTTCCTTATATGACATTGGCCTTGTTTGGTTGCTGGCTTTTTAGCCAACTTGTTGGACAACCTGGATTATTTGACCAATTGACCATCCAACCACCCAAATTTTGTTGTTTGGTTATCAGCTTTTTCATTGGCTTTTTGGACCCAACAATCTGAGTTACAAAAAGTTGGATAGGGGTAGCTTTTGGGGTCAGCTTGTTGGATTATTATGTAAATGACAATCTTAACCCAATACTTAAATAATAATAATAATAATAATAATAATAATAATAATAATAATAATAATAATAATAATAATAATAATAATATAATTATTATTATTATTATTATTATTATTATTATTATTATTATTATTATTATTATTATTATTATTATTATTATTATTATTATTATTACTACTACTACTTAGAAACTAATGATAATTTAAATAATATAATTAATCAAATATAAATGATTAATTTACATAATAGATATTACTAAAATTTATAAATATTATTATTAATTTCATAAATACTATTAATATATTAATAATAATTATTATCAATTGTTTTTATTATTAACAATAGAAAGTTATCTCCATGTCCATAGTGGTAATTTTACATCTAATCAGCTCCCAATAATCAGCTCACTTTACCAAACATCTTTTTACAATCAAATAGTCAAACCTGCTAGCACAACAAGTTGACGACAACCAGCTGACCAAACCAGCTACCAGCTGTGTGCCAAACAAGGTCATTGTATTTGACAATCCTTTCCTATTTTACTCCTTCTACCTTTTCACCCGACGTGTCTATATTCTCCACTCTTTCTCCTCCCTTTCCTACCAAAGTATTTTGTTCTTACCAAAACATTATTCTCTCTCTTTTAACACCCCATGTACTTTTTTAAGGATAGATGTATCCCTTTTTTCTTTTTTGTATTGAGTTTGTTTAGAAAAGAGAACATAATATATTAAATCAAACAATAGGAAGGGTTCTTGGGATCGATCAAAGTTAACGAGGATATATAATGCGAAGAGCACAAAGTTTATGGCAATGAAGATATTTTAGTTGTTATAAATAGACGAACCGTTCATCGTAAGGAAATATTACTAGTTCGGTAGTTTCTATCGAAAATAAATCAATAATAATCATACAAAATACAAAGACTGTCTGTTGTATGGGAGTATACTTTGGTGAGCTCATGCACCTGTTGGACTATTCTTTTCATGGTAGTATGGACTATTCGATCTTTTTGACTTGTTCCTTAAACCAGGCTTGTCCTATAGCCAGTTGCCCATACTACATTTCTTCACTGAAATGGCTAATTTAGTCCATTGGACCTAATTTATTCCATTTAAATCCCTTTGGACCTAATTTAGTCCATTGGACTTTCCAAATCAAGCCCAATCATTAAATGAGATCAACAAACATGGACTATAAAATACAACCATAGCCAGCTTAGCTTAGCCTTAGTATTTTCTTGAATTAGTATTGTCTTTCGTGTTGACCGTAATATTCAAAATTCCAACACGATTATTGCTGAAAAATGCTGAGCCCCGATGTTGACTTTTAAGTGAGACATATCCAATTGATCATCACAATTGCTATAAATTGGATGTTTTGGGTCATTATTGAATACGAGAAAGGCATAATGAAGTTCCCATACATGGCAACTAAAATTGCATTCCCAATTGTTTTCTTGCTATATGCTTCCCATGTTGGAGCTGCAAACTCACCTATTGACAACTTTCTCCAATGCTTACCATCTCGTTCAAATCCATCACCCCCAATCTCTAATGTCACCTACACTCCTAGTAACCCTTCGTTCTTAACTGTTCTTCAAACCTACATACGAGATAGTCGATTCAACACATCATCAACTCCGAAACCTCTAGCTATAGTTACGGCCACAGATGTATCTCATGTCCAAGCAACCATATTATGTGCAAAGTCAACTGGTTTGCAAATCAGGATTAGAAGTGGGGGGCATGATTTCGAGGGTCTCTCGTACGTATCAAATGTTCCCTTTGTCATCCTTGACATGTTCAATCTTCGATCGATTAATGTTGATGTAGCAAGCGAGACTGCTTGGGTCCAAGCTGGGGCTACTCTTGGTGAACTTTATTATAACATCGCTAGCAAGAGTAAGACCCTCGCTTTCCCTGCTGGGGTATGCCTTACACTTGGCGCCGGAGGCCACTTTAGCGGGGGTGGGTATGGGAACATGTTAAGGCAATATGGCTTATCCATCGATAACATTATCGATGCACAAGTTGTAGATGCCAATGGCAATGTTCTAAATCGCCAAATTATGGGTGAAGATCTATTTTGGGCCATTAGAGGTGGTGGAGCAGCTAGTTTTTGTGTCGTCTTAGCATGGCAAATCAAATTAGTACGTGTCCCAGAAGTTGTCACGGTTTTCAATGTTCCTAGGACGTTGGAACAAGGCGCAACAAACATAGTCCTTCAATGGCAACAAGTTGCTTCTAAGATTGATAAAAAGCTCTTCATTAGAGCACAACCACAAGTACAATTCCTACAAGGAGGCACCAAAACCATACAAGTCTCATTTATTGGGTTATACATTGGAAGTTCTAGTTCCCTACTTCCCTTGATGAAGAAAAGCTTTCCACTTTTGGGGTTACAAGCAAAAGATTGCATTGAGATGCCATGGATACAAACCAATCTATTTTGGAATGGCATCACCCAAGGAACCCCTCTTGAGGTATTGTTGCAAAGGACACCTACACCCGCCAACGCCTTCCAAAAACACAAATCCGATTATGTGAAAACGCCTATCCCAAAGGCGGGCTTAGAGACCATATGGAAAAAGATGGTCGAGTTAGAAAGTGTGTTTATGCAATGGAATCCTTATGGTGGGAGGATGAGCGAGATTCCTGAGAACGCGACAGCGTTCCCACATCGAGCAGGGAACATCTTTAAGATGCAATACATCACAATTTGGCAAGATGGTAGTGCTCAAGCACTAACCAAGAATATCAAAGCCACCCGAGATCTTCATGATACGTTCACTCCTTACGTGTCTAGGAACCCAAGAGAAGCGTTCTTGAATTATAGAGATATCGACATTGGGACTAATCAAGATGGAAGCTTGGTTTTTGCTATGGACTTTTTCAAGGACAATGTCAAGAGACTGTTACAAGTCAAGGCCAAGGTTGATCCTACTAATTTCTTTCGGTATGAACAGAGTATTCCGATTTCGGGTTCTTAGCAAATTAATCAATGATAATTGATATCATAAGAAGATGGAGTGATTCAGGGGAGGTGCTTAAATTAATTTACAATTGCTTGAATGTTCTATTGAAGAAGTATATATTTGATTTACGTAATCATGTAAATATTCCAATAATATGCTAGCAGCTGTTGATTATGTAAATTACTCAATCATAAATATAATTATGTATATATACGTTATGGATTGGAGTACTATTAAATAATTTGAATCATATTTGTTTACTTTATGACTCTTTAAGTATAGAAAAGAATTAAATGGTTTTCTGCAAGGAAGCACAAGTTTGACTTTTAATGCAAGGTTTGTAAAAATAGTAGATCTGTAGATCTCTAATTTGTGAAAACAGACCACCATGGAAATGCAGAGAAAGGGGTACAGAGAAAAAGAATTCAGACAGAGTAGAAATAGGTTCTTAGGTCCTCTGTTCTCACTCTCAAGTCTCAATCCTCAAATGATTGTAGCCAAGCTATAGCCTATATATATGTTGTTCAAGTTCAATCTAATAATTTCATTAAAGTAGCTAAAGAAATAATGGTCCTAGTCCTACTAAGGAACACTGGCCATTTCACTATGTCAGTAATAAAATTAATTACCATAATACTCCATCCGTCCCAAATTATATGACAATTTTGGGAATTGTTCCCAAAATTGTCATATAATTTGGAACAGATGGAGTACCATGCTAGCAGTTAAAGAAATGTCAATTGTTCTTAGGTGGAGTTAGCCATTAACTTATTTGTTAGCCTCGTCTTTCTCATTTTTCGGTGTGGAATATTTCAATACAAGATAAGCTACAGAGTATAAAAGTATTCAATCCAGGTCTTTGCATTATCCACACTTCAAATTTAATGGTCATTCGTGTGAGCGATTGTATTAAACATAGGGTTGAACTTTTGGTTGAATTGGTTCCTTCACACCCATATAAGACAAGGTAAAAGTCACTCATGCAGTCATGCTCAGAGCATTCCAATCCAATGGAGCATCTCTTAAGTTTCGTAAGAGCCAACTTTGATCATTCATTTTTCACAAAATAATCAATTTATAAGCTACAGAGTATAAAATTACTTTTGAGAAACTACACTAAACTTGTGTTTGTCACACATCTTAAAAATTAAAATATCGGTTTCAAAAGAAAAAAATTAAAATATCATATCTACCTTCTTTCTGTTTTTTCTTTCTTTGTGTATAGTATGTCATCTTTGACTTTGAAAAGTCAACTTGGATAATTACAGTGAGACGGAAAGTGGTGAATATCTAAAAGATGGGTTTAATTTTCTCCAAGCATAGTCATTTAGGTGTACTTTTTATTTTTTAGCCTTTATTCTTTCACAAAATTTTTATAAGACGGTTTTTCCGTAACTTTTAATTTATAAGATTTACTGTTATCTTTTTTGCTAGCAAATGTTCGACCTTGTACTCTTAGATGAATGTTTGAGATTAGGTTCTTCCTTACCTATAAATAAATATTAATTAGTAGAAGCAAAATATTATGCTCATGTATGTTACTTGAATGATTATAGTATTATGACAAAAATATTCATCTAACATATCCAGAATCAACCAAATCAATCGTCAGATCTTCACTTATTAACTAACTATATTCTTTTTTTCTCCATGTTTCTTGTTTGGAGTATGTATTTTAGTCAAATATTAACGCTAGTCTTCCCCGGCCTGCTCCCTTTACCAACTTCCCCTGAGTGGCCCACCATAAAGCATTGACCACTAATTACCTCCTTAATCCTAATCACGAAATCACTAACTATATAAGTAATACAGTGGACCATTATATGTTGATCCAAACAAGCCAAAGATGAAGACGACCTTATACTCTTCAACAATTCTTCTCCCATTTCTTGTTCTGCTTATGATCATTAAAATTCAACATACACAATCACAAGCGTTGTCAAACTCACCAATTGACAACTTTCTTCATTGCCTTCCACGCTATTCAAATCACTTGTATCCAATATCTAATGCCTTGTACACCAGGGAAGCAGAAAACTCTTCGAATTCCTCGTTGTCCTTTTTGGAGTTCAACATAGGTGGAGATTATCAAAGTAGATTATTCAACACGACGTCATCCTCTTCAATCATTCCCTCCAATCTAAACGTTATAGCTGCATTGGACGTTTATTACGTCCAAGCTACTATAGTCTGTGCAAGAGTCAATGGCTTGCAAATAATCGATAGAAACAACAAAGGTGACTTTGATGGTGTCTCTTATGTATCAGATGTTCCTCTTGTCATCCTTGACAAATGATGGGAATAGAGTGAATATATTGTCATTCGTTTCGTTTCGCTTCCTCTGTATATAAACTTAATTAGCTTGTCTCCATGAACAAAAGATTTTTCGATTTTGAGTTCAAGAGAACTTGGTTCTCTGTTTATTTTATTGCTTCTTACCAAAAGAGAAATTATGCTACGTGCTGAAATGCCTAATCACAATTCACAATAAATTAAGGCAGATTCGAGGGCATCCACATGATTGAGTTATAGACCTTATAGTATATGCAAATATGCAACGGAAATCATGATGAAGAAGCTGCTAAGGACGAGTGTGTGATTGTCAAGAATATATATAATCCTAGCTCCATCTATAGATATGTATAATAAACTAAAGTTAATCCGTTTGTTTTTTGCAAATAGTTCACTTAGGGCTGATTTTTTGCAAATAGTTCACATAGGACTTTAGGAGTGGTTTTTCTGGTACGAATGCATAATCAATAAAGTCTCATCCGGAGATCGTCTTATACAGTTTTTGTGAATAACATTTTGATTGTTTTGGCTGATAGGCTTATAATAGGCGTAGATATATATATATATATGCACAAACTACAAAAGGGTTTGGTGTGTAGCTGCTGAGTAGTGCTATGCTGATGCTTTTTTTTTGTTTTTACTCCGTAACAAATAGTGTGTTGTTGGTTTGGTCGACCAATTAATTGTTACAAAGTGGGTCTTGGTATAGTATCAGGTATAAATTTGAGGATTTCCTTTTAAACTATTGTGAGTTGTTAGAAACAAAGCTAATGATAGAACAAACTTATCTCGAACGAAAGTCGTGGCGTGATAAATCACTGCCCTAAAGTCGAATTTGCCTCCACATGTACACTAGGGAATTTCCGGCAACCGACCTCCAGGGATACACGACAACCAAAGCTCCGGTGTACTACGGTGCAATGGTTTTGAGAGCAAACTGAACTACTGCCAAACGAATCAGAGAGAGGGTATTTTGTGTGTCTGTATCTGTGTTTGTGTCCTTTTTGAAATGGAATGTCTCCAATATATATAGAGGAAAGTAGAGGAACATCATGAAGGCAAAGACAATAAATTGGAGAATAAATTTGGAGGTCATCAATAGAGAATATTAAGGGAATCAATATTTGTAACGGAAAGCACTTATTGATTTGTGTAACGGAAAGCAATTAATCTTCTCCAGTCAAACTTCATCAATGTGGGGAATTAAGGAGTCATCCCAATATGGGTAACTAAACAACTTACCTCTTGTAAGTTACCAATGTGGGAAAATAATATTGTCCAACATATTTTCTTTGAAGCAAATATTCCAACAATCCCCCACATGATTCAAAGGAAAGATAGAAAGGAACAAGATTCGAATGGCAGTAGGAGGTCGCACGTTACGATACTAATGTCTTGTGGACTTGAATTAGTACCTTGTGCTTACAAGTTTGCCCAACAACCATTTAGGTGGAAAAAATTCCTTGAACCTTTCACGGTATTTGTTCAGTACAAACTACGCACTAGTTTAACCTCAAAATCAGATTTACTCTCGCGAAAAATATATATACATTAGCCCCTTACGTGCCTGGATATTTCTGTGAACGCTCTAGAGAGTCATTAGCCCAATTGCTCTCAAAGGGGGCGGGCAATTCCCCCACATTCACATAGGTGAGTTCATCAAGTGTGTACTGTCTCACACCACCTTACAAGGCTATGAACTCATTAAGAGCTAAAAAGCTCAACCTCACACACATGACAGTATACGAAAAAATACTACATCATTTTATAGAGGAATGGGGTTTGTAGTACATGACTGGAGTTGTTTTGTGATTTCGTTTGACCCATTGAACCTGGATATATTCCAGGTTGGGTATCCATCACAATTCACTCCCACTGGGCTAAAGCCCCATTCCTAGTGCTGACTCAAGCACTATCTTTCCACAAAGGCCTTTGGAAGAGGATTTGCAAGTTCCTCTCCAACTTAACACACTCGAATGATATCACATTATATCTGAACAGATCTTTCACAATTCCATGTCTAAGGCGTACATGCCTGCTCTTTCCGTTGAAAGAAAGAATAGTTGTGGGCTACTCTATTAGCCACTTGACAAACATAATTGACAAACACAAATGACAATCACTATACATGGATACTAGCGGAGCCGGTCTCCCCCACAATGGAATATCTGCAGGCAAACGTCTTAGTCATTCGGCTTTATAACCTGCCACATTCTTGAATAAAAACTTAGATTCCATTGTGAAACATTGCTACACAAAAATGTTTGGAAGCTTTCCAAAATATAGCAGCACTGGGAAAAGTATTTCATCATTCTTGCAGATTCAGTTGACATGGAAAATTCCTTCAAGCATAAGGAAAATTCTTGTAATGCAAATTAAACCCAAATAAATAGTACCTTACAAATATTTTAATAAAATAATCAAAGTATTCCTATAATCAACGATTGGGCTTATGAGTATATCTACTCAACCTGCATACGTCATCTGCTATATTTGGTATAGTATAACTCATCAAAAACGTAACAATATATACCTCTTGTAATACACTATTACCTCTATTCTTTTCTAACTTAATGTTAGAATTATAAACGAGAGTAGAATCAAAATTGACTATTTTTTTTTCCTTAAATTCTCAACTTTATGAGACTGATTCAAATTCAAACTTGCAGAAGTTCTAGTGATTTTAATGTATTTCAACATGTCTCTAAATCATATTCCATGATAACATGCGATCAAATCAAATTTTAGAGACAATACCTGAACAAGGAGAAAGACATGATATTCACTTATACAAGTATATATGTTATTAACTTGTCGCATAATTTGCACCAATATACCCATCAAACACGACAAAGATGTCTATCAGGGTGCAAACACAAGTTAATGTATAGCATATTAATTCAATAACTCTAGCATACACAAGTTAAAAAATATGCTATCATAAGTTCCTCACATAGAGAACATAAAAATAATGGCCTCTTTAAATATATGATAATTTCATATATAAATAATATGGTTTTATCTACCACGCACAAACGCAAAGTGCCAAAAATTAGCTTATTATTTCCATATTGCAAATAAGCTATACAAGAAATAATAAATGATTTCAGTCAAATCATCATTTTCATATTCAAGATATCTCTAGAATTATATGCAACATTTTACGAGCATAAAAGATATATACATAGATATTCAAATATCTTAGGTCCCATAAAACCCACAAAGATTACGGTAAACTAATTTTAATTAGTTACCCCCACATTCTCAAAGAATCGAGTTCGATCAAATTATATTGAGAACACCAATAATATTTATTAATATAATTATACAACTTTCCTCACATGTTCTCAATATACATATCAAAAATCATATTCTTTCTCATCAATTTAATATCAATGACTTTAATTTGATAGAAATATAAGATAATAAAGATCAATATACTACAAGTTGATAATATCAAAGAACCAAAAAATGTGAATTTTGTAGCATGTCGTGAACTACAACTACCATCACTATTCACACAATGTTCCCAAATATTAAAAAAAAAATATTTAATTTAATAAACTCACAAAGACTCGTAACAGTTTTCAAACTAAAGGAACAACCTTTAATCACAATAAATGAGGCTCAATTATAATCCTTATATAACTCTCACACTAACAATTACTTACCTTTATAAGCACACAAACATGGAAAATTTTTTCCTTTGATTACCTCACACAAGAAGAATTTAGACTCTTGCCAAAATCAAGAAACAAAGTTACACATATTTTGATCAAAATAATTTACATATATAGATTTGGCTTTCTCAACTCACTACTGAATGTGTCAACACCATACAAACAAAAGCAGAAAACTAAAGACACATTTGCGTCACTTGTCACCCACATAAGTAGAGATAATCTTTCTCATATAACTTCTCCAGAAAAGTACAAGCCTACCTTATCAAATAGTGTTTGCAAAATCAAATTGCAACTTACGATACGAACTAACATTACTCATATAAATGAGATCTTACAACTTTAATGGCTCAGTAATTACTTTGGATTGTATAGTAAAAAGAGTTGAAATGCCACATTGTCCCTAAAAACTCTCTAAACGAATGTTTATCCAAGATGCGTAACCGAACAACGAAAACAAATTGCCCCTTGTGAATTTGTATTGACACTTTGGAGTATAATGATATGATTAATGACTGTGGTATAATACCTCTTTAATGTCACAAGGAAAAACACATACCATGATCCAATACATGAGTCATTGTCCTAATCATAGATGTAGCTTGCATACATATCAATCTTGTGGACTGGCGGAGAAAATAACACAATAGCCAAATTGCTAAGAACCATAAAGATGAAACAATACATCATCTAATCTCATTAGATCAAGACTAAGTCTTTGATTCTCATTAAATTACTCAAACAACATAAATTAATGTACATAAATCAATTGAATTTAAGGTCCCAAAACCATTTCTAGTATAAAGACTTGTGACACTCAACATGTACACTAGTAATCAGATAATCAAGCAGCTATATTTATGCTTTTATCACTTTCATGTATAATAAAGGTATACTACTATTCATAGTCATCAGTACGAGGTTACCACATACAATTGAATATTTCACATAGATCAGGGAGGGTTTTATTCAAACAAATTGTCATGGATCAATACTAAAAAACGCCTCAAATTAGTAGGAAACATAATTATTCCATCACCATCCATAAAAAATAAAAAATTCGACTTTAGAATGTTAGAAACAAAGCTAATGATAGAACAAACTTATCTCGAACGAAAGTCGTGGCGTGATAAATCACTGCCCTAAAGTCGAATTTGCCCCCACATGTACACTAGGGAATTTCGGGCAATCGACCTCCAGGGATACACGACAACCAAAGCTCCGGTGTACTACGGTGCAATGGTTTTGAGAGCAAACTGAACTACTGCCAAACGAATCAGAGAGAGGGTATTTTGTGTGTCTGTATCTGTGTTTGTGTCCTTTTTGAAATGGAATGTCTCCAATATATATAGAGGAAAGTAGAGGAACATCATGAAGGCAAAGACAATAAATTGGAGAATAAATTTGGAGGTCATCAATAGAGAATATTAAGGGAATCAATATTTGTAACGGAAAGCACTTATTGATTTGTGTAACGGAAAGCAATTAATCTTCTCCAGTCAAACTTCATCAATGTGGGAAATTAAGGAGTCATCCCATTATGAGTAACTAAACAACTTACCTCTTGTAAGTTACCAATGTGGGAAAATAATATTGTCCAACATATTTTCTTTGAAGCAAATATTCCAACATGAGTTAATATTGCAATTTTGGTGTAGTTGTGTTGATGACACAATTTTTAATGTGTGTGGAATCATACTGTATAAAGGATTGTTACTTGTTAATGGAAGTTAATGGACTTTCATCGACTTGCTTAGTGTACTAGGTAGAATAGCATGGCATGGAGCTTATCGCTCCGGAGATCTATTCCCCTAAGGCCATAGGAGGCAGGAGGCTGGTGAAGAGTATATGTTGTTAATAAGGTTGTAGAAACTATAGTGGAGTATCTCTTCTAACGGTTGTGCTTGAAAACGGGGTCTCGAATGGCTTTATTAAAAATGAAATTTGTGTGAATTTTAAACGTATGTGATTGGGAGATAATGACTCGATTACATGCATCTATTCAACTATTATAGAAATCAATTATTCGTAGTTCATGTGTACTACTCCCTCTTTCCCTAATAAATGTTTATATTATTTTTCCATTTTCCGTGTCTCACATAAATATTTACATTATGGATAAAGCAAGTGAGTTTTAATTACAATTACAATATTACCCTCAAAAGAATCCATGTGGGGACATTGGGTGAAGAGAGAGAGAGAAAGGAAATGTCATTTTCACAAGTACACAACTTGGCATAACAATTTTCTAACAAAGGACAAATGTGGAAACAAATATACCATTTTTCTTACATTAAATCCTGTACCAACACAACTATGTGAACATTTATTTGAAACGGAGGGAGTACTATTTAGGCGTATAATTAGTTTGACAGACTCTCTTGTTGTTGAAGAAGCGGAATGCTCTGTTCATACCTAAAGAAATTGGTTGGATCAACCGTGGCCTTCACTTGCAACAACCTCTTCAAGTTATCCTTAAAAAAATCCTCAGCAAATTCTGTGCTCCCATTGCTATTGATCCCAACATCAATATCCCTACAATTTAAGAACGCTTCTCTTGGGTTCTTAGACACGAAAAGTGAACGTAGCATGAAGATCTAGGGTAGCCTTGAGGTTCCGTCTTAGAGCTTTAGCACTACTATCGTTCCAAATTGAAAGGTATTGCATCTTAAAGATGTTCCCTGCTCTGTGTGGGAATGCCGTTGCACTCTCCGCGATCTCGTTCATCCTCCCACCATAAGGATTCCATTGAATGAACACATTTTCTAACTCGATCATCTTTTTCCATATTGTCTCCAATCCTGCCCTACTGATAGGCGTCTTCACATAATCGGATTTGTGTTTTTGGTACGAGTTAAACGGTCCTCGTGACCGATCTAACAATACCTCAAGAGGAGTTCCTATTGGAAACCAATCCCAAAAAAGAGTCGAGTTGATCCATGACATCTCTTTACAATCTTGTTGTTGTAATTCCAAAAGTGGAAATCTGTTCTTTAATAGGGTAAGTAGTGTTTGGGCACTTCCAAGATAAAGCCCAATGGCTAAGACTTGTACCGTCTTGTTGCCTTCTGATAGAATTTGTACTTGTGGTTGTAACCTAATAAAGAGCTTTCGGTCTATTGTGTGAGCCACTTGTTGCCATTGGATGACAATGTCCGTAGCATCTTGCTCCAAGGTCCTAGGAACATTAAAAACCGTGACAGTTTCAGAGACACGCATACTAGTTTGATTTTCCATGCCAAAATGACACAAAAGCTAGCAGCTCTGCCACCCTTGATAGCCCAAAATAGCTCTTCACCCATTGTTTGTCGATTGAGAATCTTTCCGTTAGCATCTACAACTTGTGCATCGATGACATTATCGATGGACAAGCCATATTGCCTTAACATGGTGCCACAACCACCTCCAGTAATGTGTCCTCCGACCCCAATGTTATGACATACCCCAGCGGGATAAGCATGGATCTTACTCTTATTGGCGATCTTATAATAAAGTTCACCAAGAGTGGCCCCAGCCTCGACCCAAGCAGTCTCACTTGTTATGTCAATATCAATGGATCGAAGATTGAACATGTCAAGGATGACAAAGGGGACATTTGATACGTAAGAGAGACCCTCGAAATCATGTCCCCGCTTCTAATCCTGATTTGCAAACCAGTTGACTTTGCACATAATATCGTTGCTTGGACATGAAATACATCTGTGGCCGTAACTATTGCTAGAGGTTTCGGAGTTGACGATGTGTTGAATTGACTATCTCGTATGTAGGTTTGAAGAACACTTAAGAACGAAGGGTTGCTCGGAGTGTAGGTGACATTAGAGATTGGGGGTGATGGATTTGAACGTGATGGTAGGCATTGGAGAAAGTTGTCAATGGACAAATTTGAAGCCTCAATGTGGGAAACAAGGAACAAGAACAAAATTGGCAACAACTTGCGAGAGGATATCATATAAGAATATGAGGCGTTCATTTTCGAGTGCCTCTTAGCTGATAATGCAGTTCACATATTGGATGTACACTTGACTGATAGTTATAGATGTTTACATGCTGAATGAAGCTTAAGGTGCCAAGATGGACTAGTGACTTACCAGGGTGGGAAAGTCAAGGTTGGAGGGTATATAGCTACTGGCCAGAATTATACTATAACAAGATATTATTTATAAACAACATATACATATAATCATATGTTATGAAATATATTATATGTGGATGTACAATATATTGTAGAGATAGTGTACCTAGATACTTACCATATATTGTACTAGGGTTCTTGCTCTTCAAGCAAAACTCTAACCCTTCTTATACTATATATATCCCTCATGTGAATAATACAGATACTCTCTCGCTCCCCTTTGCTTTCTACTCTTTATCTCTCTAATTGTTTCATAATACGTTATCAAGCATGAAACTCTATGATTTGACTGTCATACAACTATGACCCTTTTTGGGAGGCATATCGAGGTACAAATTGGTTGTAGAGATACATGTTGTGAGAATTGAGATATCTTGCCAATTACGTTAGAATTGATACACATGAAATGTAGTATATTGAGTTTTACTTTCATTCGAATTAAGTAATTGAGATCGGTTCCTAATGAAAGTATATTATACAAACATGGCAAGACCGTGCAGTTGGTTGGTACTCGATGAAGAGATATGAAATAAGGACAAAGTTTTATAAACTTGTGAATATTCCTGAACAGGTATGGATATCTGAATCACAAATAGATGGCCTATATGGAAAAGAAAAAGGTACCCCAAAGAAAATATTCAGATATCATTTACCAGTACTGATGATAAATAATTGAAGCATAAGATTCAACGATTAATATATTGATATCGCTAAATAATGGAACTGATATGCATATGCAATATACGATGGACATATGAATGAGGATCATATTTATAAAGTCCATCTAAATGTCGACATTTTATTGATTGGAAATAGAAAATGAGCTCATGGACCTGCAGTCCAATTAAATTATGGATTTGATATCGAAACTGTACAGTTTACATTATCGAGTCATACATTGTGTGCATATAGATTATAAGTCATATATCATACATGTATCTTATATCTTCTTTCAATATATTTAATTTCATCTCATAGTGCATGCACACATTTTCATTGAAATGTAGTTGTGTAAGTTACTACATATTTTATAGGCGAAAACCTATAAAAGGAGATGTTTACTCCTATGGTATGTCAATCCTAGAAGGATTAGATATATAGTCTCTGAAGGACTTTAAATGTATTGTTGGATATGTATAATAACATACCTAAACCTTTGAATAAGCAAAAAGCTAATGAAGAGCTTATATTGAAATTATATGAACCTCTGATATTCAAAGTACAAAGGTCTATGAATTAATGACATACACATATTATTTGTCTCAAGTAACATAAATGAGAATGAGACAAGATATATTGTTGGAAAGCATTCACGATTTGGATATGACGTGATCCAAGATACAAAATCTCTTTAAGAGAGTTTTGAACGAATTGATTATTGTCTTAACCAGAAGTTTGAGGATATGAGATTATCGATCATAAAATCAATAGGACTTTCTCAAAGGTTGAGAGTTGATCGATCTGAAGGTCACATATATGATGACCTATTGATGATATTTAATATTGAGATTATTGTTATGGTCCAGAAGTACCATGGTTATGAAATAAGTGATTCTTATGGTCCCAAAGTACCATAGAATTAATATTATCTCTCATTTCCAAATTACAAATATTTCACGATGATATGAAAAATATGAGCAGTGAAAGATATTTCAATTTGGATATATTATGTTCCAATATTGACCTCCTATAGAAGGTTTATATTTGTTTTACTAAAAGACCTCCCGAAGAAGGCCTATGTTAAATGGCTTGAGATTGTGGAAATTGCTCATATATTGTGAAGTTCTATTAAAGGATGAGACTTTACGCACTTCGCGTTTTTCTCCTATTGCGTAGTTTTTCCCATCGGGTTTTCCTAGCAAAGGTTTTGGTGAAGTAGTGGTTGTACTATTTTTCCCTTCGTTGAGGTTTTTATCCCATTGGATTTTACTTAACAAGGTTTTTAACGAGGCAGCATGACAAGGATATAATGGAATTTAATGAGTTCCATTTAATGTCTCACTTTATTTGTTGGATTTACAATTGCTTGGAATAATATTGATATGAATGAAAGATATGTACTGTGTACACCATATTCAGGCGAAGTATGAAATTTGTTGGAAGCATATTTTCTAAACATGCAGGAATTCATGAAGATTGTGATATGTTACACTGAGGTTTCTTATCCATTACGAAGACATTTCCTACTAAAGATCACAATTGCATTAACTTGAAGATCTAGACGGATATTATCATGAGGGGGAGAAAATACACGCTGCACTCTTTTTCCCTTAGCCATGGTTTTGTCCCGCTAGGTTTTCCAAGCAAGGTTTTTAATGAGGCAGCAGCTCAGGCGTATTGAATAGTAATGTACTCCTTTTCCTTCACTAGGTTTTGTCCCACTGGGTTTTCCCAGTAAGGTTTTGACGAGGCATATTCTTTAGTAATGTACATCCAAGGGGGAGTGTTATGAAATATATTATATGTGGATGTACAATATATTGTAGAGATACTATACCTAGATACTTACCATATATTGTACTAGGGTTCTTGCACTCCAAGCAAAACCATAGCCCCTCTTATACTATAGCTCTGTTTGATTCACCTAGATAAAACTGATCTGAACTGAATTGAAATGAAATAAACTGAACTGAATTGAATTAATTTTTTAAACTTGACCGTTAACCATTTAAAATTTGTCCAAACATAGTCAATATTGGACTCATTTGAAAGTATGCGTTGAGATCTTTTCGATGACATAATTATCATCATGAAATTATTTTGGAATAAAAAGTTATATGAGTGATAAAGTTACGCATAAACTGAACTGAACTGAACTGAATTTAAGTAAAATTAAGGTGAATCAACCAGAGCATATATATATATATATATACCTCATGTGAATAATATAGATACTCTCTCGCTCCCCTTTGCTCTCTCTCTCTCTCTCTCTCTCTCTCTCTCTCTCTCTCTCTCTCTCTCTCTCTCTCTCTCTCTCTCTCTCTCTCTCTCTCTCTCTCTCTCTCTCTCTCTCTCTCTCATATATATATATATATATATATATATATATATATATATATATATATATATATATATATATATATATATATATATATATATACCTCATGAAAATAATATAGATACTCTCTCGCTCCCCTTTCCTCTCTATCTCTCTAATTGTTTCACAACAACATACACTCCATTGACCTTCAATTACAACGCATATTCGTTGGACCTGAGTCTAGCCAAGATTGCTGGACCAGGCCCAAAACAAAGGCAATGTATCGCCCCAAAACATTAAAGCCCGCCTGCCCCTTGTATAAAAAATAAAAAAATAAATAAAAAAAAAAGATTTCAGTTTTTTTGATTTCAGCACACACACACTCTCTCTCTCACACTTTCGTGCTCTCACTCACTCAAATCCTTCTCTCTCACTCTCGCGCTCTCTCCATTAACAGTTGCTTTGTTCTCCATTAATGTTTTCTTTGTTCTCCATTGCAATTGCTTCATTAGAGTTGCTTTGTTCTCCATTGCAGTTTCTTTGTTCTCCATTGCAATTGCTTTGTTCTGCAAAATCTTAAGTTGCGCTTCTTCATTTGTTTCTCAAGAATCATTCACTGCTCATTTACAGGTAAATTCTTCTCTAGTTCTTCAAATTTTGATTTTGCTATTTGTTTTTAAATTTCCTCATTGTTTATTTGTGCTGTTAGATTTTTTTTTTCTTTCCAGTTATTTGATAACTCAGTTATTGAAAGAAGAATTTCATCCAAACAATGAGAACTAAGATAAGTACAGTACAATCTGTTGTGCTTTTTGTGAATTCAGTATACAAAGTAGAAGTACAAAAATTACTAGTTGAAAATTCTGTGATTTTAGGGTTAATTTCAACTTATTTAACCATTGATGAACAAGTACTAAAAAAATTTTTAAAACTGTGTTAAATTTTTTGTTTATATGAACATTTTCTACAAATTGGATGAACATATTGCAAAAACTTATTGAAATTATGATAAAATATCTATAAACATTTGTTGGTATCTTTATGAATATATGCTATTATCTCTATGAACATATGCTTGTTGGTCTATGAACAAATGCTAGTAGCTCTATGAAAAATTTTAAGTTTTATTTAGTACTGAGATAGGAAATTTGATAAACAAAAGGTAGAAAGTTTATGAATAAATGGTAGAAACTTTGTGATCATTGGTAGAAAGTTATGAACAAATGGTAGAAAGCTTATGAACATTGGTAGAGAGTTTATGAACATTTGCAAAAAAGTTTATGAACAAATTTTATTAAGTTTATGAACATTCTTGTAGAGAATTTTTGAAACTTGTTCATAATCTTTGTACCATTTTGTACAAATTGGATGAACATATTGCAAAACTTATTAAACTTATGGTAAAAGGTTTATAAACAAAGCTATTATCTCTGTGAACATATGTTATTTGGTCTATGAACAAATGGTAGTAGCTCTATGAATAATTGGTAGAATGCTTATGAACATTGGTAGAGAGTTTATGGACATTTGCAAAAAAGTTTATGAGCAAATTTTATAAAGTTTATGAGCATTATTTTAGAGAATGTTTGAAACTTGTTCATAATCTTTGTACCATTTTGTACAAATTAGATGAACATATTGCAAAAACTTATTGAAGGTTTATAAACAAAGCTATTATCTCTGTGAACATATGCTATTTGGTCTCTGAACAAATGCCAGTAGCTCTATGAACATGTGCTAGAATATTTTAGTGAGTGATTGTGAGTGATAAACTATTGACTATATTAATCATGATCACTTAATTTAGGCTTAAGTTCATCTTATGTACAATTTATAAGAAATGTAAGAAAATAGTGCACTTTGCATGAATGATGAGCATAGCTTGAAAATTTTGAAGTTTTTATTTAGTTCTAAGATAGCAAATTTGATGAACCAAAGGTAGAAAGTTTATGAACCAATGGTTGAAACTAGGGGTGTAACTCAGTCGAGCCGGCTCGGTGAGCCCTCGGACTTGGCTCGGTCAAAGCTCGGCTCGAGCTCGGGTCAAACCGAGCTCGAGCCGAGCCCGAGCCAGCTCGAATGCTTTCCGAGCTGAACCTGAGCCTACTACCACTCGGCTCGGTTGGCTCGATTGGCTCGTTTCATTTTATTTTCCCCTCTATTTTGAATAAGACCATTAAATATTTATAAAGATTCATATATTTTCAAGGGTTTTCTCATTTTATAACTTGTAAATGAACATCTTTGTAGTCGAATTCAATTGCGAATGTTTTAAATCGATCTACTTTTTATAAAAATTTTAATGGCAAGTGTGAGTTCGAGCCGAGCAAAATCGAGTCGAGTCGAGCCTGAGCCGAGCCAAAACCATCCGAGCCGAGCCTCGAGCCAGGGGCGGCTCGGGCTCGACTCGGCTCGGTTACACCCCTAGTAGAAACTTTGTGATCATTGGTAGAGTGTTTTGAACAAATGGTGGAAAGTTTAAGAACATTTGGTAGAGTGCTTATGAACATTTGCAAAAAGTTTATGAACATTTTTAAAACTTGTTTTTGGTGTAGTTGTGCTTTGTGATACAGCTTGTTGCTGATGAGAGTTTTGTATACTTGTTGGGATTTCGACATTGTTTTTTTTTTGTGTTTAAATATGCTTTTAGTTTTCATATGAATTTTTACGCTATTATGGCTTCAGATTATACTTTTATGCTATTCTGCCTTCATTTTGGTTTGAGTTCTGCTGAAATATGGAACAAGCTGACTTTTATGTTATTGTCTGTTTTTCAGAATCCAAGTTATAGGGAAAAAGAGAAGCCCCAAAGTGAAAATGAAGAAAATGAGCAAGAGGAAGTTGAAGTGCCTCTTGTGGCACTTAAAAAGCGCAAAGGAAAATATTTGGCAAAGAAAGCAGTTATCGAAGTGATTGAGAGTAGTGATGATACAGATAGCGCAGATATGAATTACGAGCCATCTCCCATGCAGATTTGTGATGAGGAAAATAAGGACATTGAGATCAAAGAAGAGAAGGGGAAGGCAATTGTTTTGCAAGAGACAAAACAGAGAGCTCCGAATAGGAAACGTAAAAACGAAATGGTTTTGTTGGAAGAAGTAGACTAGGAGGAAGAAGAAGAGGATGAGACAGTAGCAAATAATGAAGATTTTATACGCACTAGAATGTCTCCTGTTAATTTGTTTAATCTAGTGTGTAAAATGAGACCTAAGCAACGCGAAGCAGTTAAAGAGATAGGCTTTGCAAGTGTTCTCGACCTCAAATTGAAGCAATGTGATGGGAAGCTGTTGAAATACCTAGTTCAAAACTTTGAGGTTGGGAGAGTTGCAATAAGGCTTGAGAATGATGAGTTGTCTGTCACTTCTTACGACGTTTGGAGAGTTCTGAGTTTGCCTTTTGGAGGCAAACAGGTTGTTGAAGGAAACAACAATGAAGAAGAGGAGACTTTGGAGTACACACAGTTAGTGAATCATTATAAAAAACGATGGAAGGTTGATCAGGTAAATACCAAGCTGAAGGTACCAGCAAAGGTAAACAACTTGGTGAGTCAAATGGGAAAAGAACTTGAGAAAAGGGTGGATTTTGGGGATGATTTCAAGAAAGATTTTGTTGTCTACATTGACAACTGTTTCTTGAATGGTCATAAAGCTAGATGGGCCAGGCTGAGGATTTTACAGTCACTCATAAATGTTGAGGACATAAAGAACTTTGATTGGTGTGATTACACTTTCAGAGGTCTTTTAGATTCTGTAAAGGTGTGGCAAAATGACTGAAAAAAGAGCAAAACCTCCTTTTTCATCGGACCTATTCTGTTTCTGATGGTATTGCTTCCTACTCAAAAATATTATGTGCATTTTTTATGATCTAACATGATTTTTGTATGATCTAGCTGTGCTCTAACCTTGTGTTCTGTGTGTTGTGTCCTGTGTGTTGTGTCATGTGTGCTGTTGCTGCAGCAACAGCAGTTCTGCTGCGTGCCGTGTGCTGTTGATGAAGCAGCAACAACTCTGTTGTGTGCTGTGTGCTATGTGCTATGTGCTGTTGCTGCAGCAGCAACAGCTATGTTGAACTAAAGCTAAAAAGTTTATGAACATTGTACTAAGGCTTCAAAGTTATGAACATTTACCTTCAAACTTATGAACATGTTGCTGGAACATTATGAACATGTGCAACCAAGGTTATGAACATGTTCCTCAAACCCTATGTATTATGAAAATATGCTAGTAGGTCTATGAACATATCCTAGTAACTCTATGAACATGTGTTATAGCCCCTATGAATATATGCTTGTGGCTCCTATGAACATCTGCTTGTAGCCCTATGAACATGTGCTAGAATATTTACTATAGTGATTGTGAGAGTTTTCTGGTGATAAACTATTGTCTATATTAATCATGTTCACTTTTTTTTATTTGCTCAAAACATTGTGTAAATTACTTGCTTTTTATGTCATGTTCACTTATTTCATTTGCTCAAGTAGAGGTATAAAAATTAGTTGGTGTTATATGAACTTGTTGAAGTATTGATGAACTAAAGCTAAAAAGTTTACGAACATTATACTAAGGCTTCAAACAGCTATGTTGTGTGCTGTTGCTGCACCACCACCAGTAGTAGTGTTGCGTGCAGCACTAGCACTATTTGGTCCCATGATTTCTCCAGTTACTCTTCTTCAGTCAATATTTATTTTTGCTTTTATGAACTTTTAGTTTTTATATAAATCAAAATTTGTTCTTTATACAGATGTTCTACTTTGAGAGAATAAGCTATGAGTTGACAAATCCACAATTTAATCCAATCTTCTCATCTATTCGTTCATGGGACAAAGAGAAGGTTGATAAACGAATAAAGGATGAGAAAGATATATTTGGATATGAAAAAGGCATTGTTGTTCCATGGGGTGTAATCAAAGACCATCACCCTAATAGACCTGTTAGTGCAGATTCAAATGTAAGTCTCATTGTCCTTATTTTACATTAAACGTGTTCTATGTGTTGAATCTTCAAACATAGGTCAGTCAACCTTATGAACATGTAGCATTAAATTTATGAACATCTAGCTCAAACCTTATGAACATGTTGCTGCATGATTATGAACATTTTTCTACTAACTTTATGAACATGTGGCACCAACCTTATGAACATGTTACTCCAAATATATGAATATGTAGATGAAACATTATGAACATTTTGCTTAACATTATTAATATAAGGAAGGTGATTGAAAATATTTTTGATTTGCTCAAACATTTGGTGTAGCATTAACTTTATGAACATGTATCTCAAACCATATGAACATGTAGCTCAAATCTTATGAACATGTAGCTCAAACTTTAAATATTATAAACTTCAAGACATAGGTCAGTCAACCTTGTGAACATGTAGCTCCAACTTATGAACATGTAGAATTAACTTTATGAACATGAAGCTCAAACTTATGAACATATTTTTGCATGATTATGAACATTTGGCACCAACCTGATGAACACGTAGCATTAACTTTTTTATGAACATCTAGCTCAAACCTTATGAACATGTTGTCAAAGCTTATAAACATTTATGATAATGGTCACTCAAGGCACTTTAGCTTTGAGCATTTATGTTGTAGCATAGTTTGTTGCAGTAGGTAATCTGTTTTAATTTGCTTTTCAAATTGTTTAGGTCTATGCTCATAAAATAAGCTCGTTATTGAAGAGCTTGGCTAGCAATGCCTCTGAACTAGCAAAGACAATGAATTAATATGGACATCGCGGTCCAATTCTTGCTCTGAACAAGACCCTGAATAACTTTGCTGAATTCTTTTCAATCCAAGCTCAAGCAAATACTGTAGAGAATGATGTGAGAAGGGATTGGTATGGAGAAGATGCTTTTTATAATAATGAGTTGATGGATGAAGCTGTTACGGAGTGTCAAAAAGCTTTTGAGACAGGGTTTAAATGTGCTTTACGAACCAGACAATCATCTGAAACACGTGAACATTCAACCCATGGTGAAGACAAATGAGGATCTCCAAGAGAAAATGTTGTTTCCACAAAAACCCGGAACCAAGCACTGGAGATAGAGTTAGTGGACAAAGCGAAGTTGCAGATGCAAAACTTCCACCTATAATATTCAAACTGAGTAGAAAGGACAACGCAGCAAAGGAACGCATCCCTCCACCTACACCAAGCTTTTCAATTGGCTTGGCACCACCAACAGACAGCAACCCTGCAACAGAAGCAATTGCAGACAGAGAAAATGCAATTCATTTTAATAAAAATCCAGATGCAAGCAGTGACATAGTTGCTGCACAGACTAAGGCAGTACTGAAGAAGTTCAGTAGAAGAATAACTGCATCAAAGGCACCTAGATCTACAGAAGGAGAAGAAAGGGGTGTTGGTTTAACAACAAGCACTGGAGAAAGAACTTCAAATCGACATACAAGTGCAGTTGTGAACCAGAAAGTGATCAATGAGGTTGCCAAATCTGTTGACAAGCAAACTGGATTCCCTGAATTTTCTACTGGCCTCACACCACTGACAGAAAACGAGGTACTTGAAATTTCAAGGGCATATTCGCATTCAAGTCCACTAGAGCAAGGAGATGATGACATTGTTAATTCTTACAGTAATCTACTGCTCACTCCACCAACTATGAAACTCCCAAGGGATCTTGATGAAAGCCAACCTGTCGAAGATGATGAGTATGTTTAACATACTATAAATTTGTTGTCTGAGTCATATTTATTCTTTTACGCATCGTTTAACATATATATATATATATATTTCAAGGTCAATGGAGCATTCAGATGATGAAAGCGAAGATGAAGTTTCAATAGTTGCTCGTCCAAAAGGGAATCCAAAGAATCTTCTGCTCATTATGTGTTCTCCTTTCTGGACAAGCGCCCAAGGAAAAAGCTTAGAAGATGTTAGTTGGACTGAAAAGCTCATCACCAAGTTGGATTTTGTTTAGGGTCATCCGAACTTCGCAGATGAGTAAGTGCTTTGTGAAAATGATTCCTTACAATTTATGTTTTAGCTTAATCCAAAGTCTTATTAAAATGAGCTTATGTATTTCTAAAACAGTGAGCCAATATTTATGTACAAAGATTGGTCTATCACAAGAAAAAACATGAAAACATTGGATTTCGGGAAATATGTACATGGAGATGCGCTTGACATGTGGGCTCTTAGGATAAATTTCAGAAACAAAAGGCGTGGTGTGTCAAAGCCGAACCGTCTTTTCTTCACACATTTTGTAAATATAAGTGTAAAACATATGACATGTGCTATTTTTAATAAAATGATATGAACATTGGCTTACAGTTTATGAACATTGCATCAAGTGGTTGAAAGTTGATGAACATATGCTAGCATGTTGTTTTATGAACATTTAGTAGCTCTCTGAAAAACATACTTGTAGATCTGTGAACATATGGTATTCTCTCTATGAACATATGCTATTATCTCTATGAACATTTTGCTAAAAGCCAATTTCTTTTGTTTTTATTTAAGGTAGCTCTATGAAATTGCATGGGATCTATGATCTGTTTTGACACAAGGCATGACAATACTTATTTTAACAGGTTGTGTTAGATAAGACTATAATTAAAATGCCAACTGAAGATCCACAAACAAGCTATACGGATTTTGGTCAACGAGTGGATATGGAGTTGAAGAATTACTATGAGATAACTGACTTGAAGTCGGTTGATCTTGTAAGTACTAAACTGACATTGTTTAAGAACCTTTCAACCTATCATTTCTTCAAAACCATTTTTATAATCTGCTTTTCTATGTTTTTTTCTCAGGTTTTCTTCATTGTTCCTAAGCATGACCATTTCTATTTAGTTTGCTTAAACTTCAAGAGTGGGAGGTATGACATAATTGACAATAGTCCTCTGCCAAGAGGTGTGAAACCTGAACAGAAATATGGTGAAACTCCTAGAGACTTGGTAAAATCACTTTTTATCATATGTTTAGCTTGTTTAGTTTCAAACCTTATGAACAATTAGCTTCAAAGTTATGAACATGTTGCTGCACCATTATGAACAAGTGGAACCAAGCTTATGAACATGTCCCTCAAACCCTATGCATTATGAAAATATGCTAGTAGGTCTATGAACATATGCTAGTAGGTCTATGAACATATCCTAGTATCTCTATGAAAATGTAGTAGTAGGTCTATGAACATATGCTTGTAACCCTATGGACATGTGCCTGTAGCCCTATGAACATCTGCTTGTACCCTTATGAACATGTGCTAGAATATTTACTATAGTGATTGTGAGAGCTTTCTGGTGATAAACTATTAACTATACTAATCATGCTCACCCTAGGCACTTGACCTTTGAGCCTTTATCTTGCAACATAGCTCATTGCTATAGCTAATCTTTTTTTATTTGCTTTTTCAAATTGTTTAGGTCTATGGTCAAAAAATATGTGCGTTATTGATGGTGTTTTTGTTGTTCTTTGTAGGCTTTTGCTTAGGGACAATACTTATTGGAATTTTTTTTTTGAAAAGGGCAATGAGGTATTTGATTTTGAGCAACATGTGATTAAAATGCCATGGAAGAACGCGAGAAACAAAATAGATTGTGGCATTTATTGCATGAGGCACATGGAGACGTACTACGGAGATGAGGAAAATGGGGACTCGGGGCTGAAAAAGAATGATGTAAGCTTGTTATTTAAACATCCACAATTTCATCTCAAAGAAACAAAATATTTCTGACTTTAGCTTGGTTATTTTGCTTTATTTTGCAGACCACGGTGTTGATGAAGCTAAGAGCAATATATTGCGCAAAGCTGTTGATGAGCAACGTGAATGAGTACAAGAGCTATGTCATTCAAGATGCAAAAATATTGATGAAGGAAAGAAGACAAGAAAAATGAGTCTCTTATGATCAAATGAACAATCTGTAAAAATGCATAGAATGTACATCCCTAGAATAGGTTTTTTTTGAAATTAAAGAACAATCTGTAAATGCCTAGAATGTAAATCCCACGAATACTTTTTTTTTTTTTTTGAAATTCTACTCTTATTCAGAGCAATAGTATACTCATGGGAGTGGATTCAATCTGTAAACATGATTATATATATATATATATATATATATATATATATATATATATATTGAAAACAGATTGGAAGCATTACAATTTTTTGTGAAATTGATTGTGAGTACTTAGATACTGTGTGCACAGTACTTAGAACAGATTCAGAAGCATTGCAGTAGCACCACCACCACAAGCTTTGTTATGTGCTGCCCCCACAAGACTCAGACTCATCTTTATCCTTTGAACACTTAGCACCAGGATAAAGATGTGCATTTTACAATCTGTTTTTGTCACCTGATAATTCTTGTTTGACATTATGAACATTGGTAGAAAAGCTTATGACCATTAGGTAGGAAGTTTATGAACATTAGTAGACTGTTTATGAACATTGGTGGAAAGTTTATGAACATTATTTTCGAGGCTTGTGAAACTTGTTTTTGGTGTAGTGTAAAAGAAAGTGATTTTATTATCTGTTATTCAGATAGCATTTGCTCACTCTAGCACAGGATAGGGAAATAAACTTATGAACAATTGCATATATCATTATGAACAATTGCACATAACTTTATGAACATCTGCATATATATTTATGAACAATTATATAGGGATACTGAAATGCCAGAAGTGGTTGCAGCTCATTTTGCCACAAAAAATGCAGCATCCGTGCAGCAGCAGCAGCTTTGCCACAGTGCTGAATCAACGGCTGTGCTGCAGCACCGCAACAATAGTACAAGTATGCAGTGCTGTTTTCTCTCTTTCGAAAGTGCAGCAACAGCGCTGCAGCAGTGCAGGTAAGCACTGCCGTTTTCTCACTTTCCAAAATGACAGGGTTTTTTTTGCTTTCCAAGTCCAGCACCCAATAAACAATAGCAATAACAACTATGCTATAATTACAAATCAACAATTCTATATTTAGTTCGTTACTGTCCAACAACAAGCCAACAAGGCAACAACCAAACTTTCCAACAACCACCACACAAAAAGCAGATTAGATTTCACACTCTAGCTACCAACATGAAAACACAGCCACAAATATTAAGATTTTAACCTGAATCATGATCATATCAAGTCTTTATGAACAAGATATAAATGAACTAAAGAGGGAAAGAACTCAGAATCTCATTAACACATTTATGAACATATGCATCAATCTTTGTGAACAAATGCATCTATAGAAATGAACATTTATTCTTTCCTTTCCTACAAATTGTTTTCTAAGTGTAAATAAGAAATCTATTCCAGTATAATATGAAGCTAAGTATATATTACTGTTCAATCTATAACATTTCAGTGTAAGCTATAGTAAAACTGATTTGATTCATCAGCAATGTCTTGTTGCTTTCAAACAAATAGTCTTCCAAAAAACAAAACTTGATTTGCTTCATCAGCAACGTCTTGTTGCTTTCAAACAAATAGTCTTCCAAAAACAAAACTTCATTTCTTCTTTCCATATCATCCAATAAGAGAGACACCTACACAATTAAATAATTAATATTCAAAAGCAAACCTTAAGCACTAACCTGAAAATTAATAGTAAAAAAACTTAAGCACTAACCTGCAAATTAGCTCACAGCTCCAGAAACTGGAACTGGAAGGGGTTTGAAACTTGAACCATGCATCAATTCAGAACCACCAGCAGCCGGATGAATAAGATACTCACCTTCATTGATTGGAGATAGAAGAGTTGAAAGCAATGATGACTTCACAGCTTTCTTTGTACGCACAGTAGTTTTCAAGGCATTACGCTTGCGTGCTCTAATTTGCTTATATTTCTTTTCAATTATACTTACCATGCATAAATTGTTGTCGTCTTTGCCTTTTGCTCTACTACCACTGGGATTTTGAACATTGCAGCCAGAATGCAGATCTTTTTGAAATGATTCTTTGAAAAATATAGGACCAACTTCTATAATGACATTTTCTTTTGCTGTTTTGAAAGCTGCCTCACAATACTCTTGAGCTTTACAATTATCTTGACTAGCTGACAGCAAAGTGACAAACTTCCTCACCATATGTGTCCTCCAAATAAAACTAGATTGGATATCTCCATTTATTGAAGCAATAGTACTGCAATCAACCATTTCACTTTCTTCCTCCTTCTTCTTTAACCATCTCTTATTGATGTACAAATCAGGTATGGTCTCTACACAGTTGATATTCATGATACGCAAACAATGACAACACAAAATTCTAACCTCTAATATCATCTTGCAAGTACAAAAAAATGAATGATCTTCTTGGTTGAAATGAACTTCATGCTTTAGGACATCAACATCTGGAATTCAAACATGAAAAGTTACAATATTGTTCTCAGACTTCACCCAAACCTGATGGCATGATGTACCCTTCATGAACTATTCCTCAAATAGAAGAAAATTTTGGATAGTATAAATCTGTCTAGCAAATGAAAGAAGTTTGGCAGTGCTCACAGCCATATCAGGCAACCCTTGCCAGCATCTAAAACCTCATCTCTTTCTTTGCTTCTCCATTCAGATACAATATCAGTAAAGACACCATAAAAAGCTAAAAGTCTAGTGGTTTTATGAACTCTTTCATTCAATGCATGATGAGTACTTTCACTCCGTTGCGAGGATAATACATCACCAGAAAAATAATCTTTGTTAAAAGATGGACACCACTTTTCCTTCACTAAAAATAACTTTACTAACCAAGAATTATTATGACATTTATATTCAGAAACCAACCTGACAAAGAAAACAGTAAAGTAAATTGAAAAACCCATAGCAATAAAATGTATGAACAACTAGCATAAAACTTATGAACAACAAGAAAGAAGTAAATGAACAACTCCCAAGTAAACATATCAACTATATATGTGATTTGCACATGACCAGTTTTAATGCTTGTTTTCTGTTTATAAGTAAATATGTTTTGTAGGGACTATGGTGCAGGGAGAACCTCATGTGATGTAAGTTTATGAACATTAGTTGAAGGTTTATGAACATTGGTACAAGGTTTATGAACATTGGTAGAAAAGTTTATGAACATTGTTTTAGAGACATCAAAATGATTCTGACATGCTTGAAACTAAAGCAATTAAGCATTAACAGATCATAAACAAGCATTACTTTTATGCATGGTTTGAAAATTCAGTTTTTATGGTAAAAGTACCTTGTCCACTGCTTCTAAAAATCAGCCTCTGAATCGGTGTACTTCAGTAAATAGTTAAGCAGATCAGCAAACCCTTCCTGATTCCTTCAATCTGGTGTATTCTTCTTTGAGTTTTAACCAATATGACATACACAAAGTCGATGCCTTGACTTAGGAAAATCATCTTTTATTGCAGTCGATATAGCAAAACTCAGATCTGTCATCAAAGTAATAGGTTGTTTCCCTCCCATGTAAGTCAAGAAAGTGCCATAGAGCCACAAAAAAGACTCAGTCCTCTCATTCAGCATTAATCCACAACCAAACATAATATTCAAACCATGCTCATTCATACCAACAAATGGACCACACATTATATTATATTTGTTAGTACGATAAGTTGTATCATGTACTAACAAATCCCAAATGACTCATATTGTTTCTTCATTTGTCCATCCCTCCAAAACAAACTACACAATCTAGAATCATAATCAACCTCAAAATCAAAGAAAAAAATCAGCTTCATTACTTCTCCGTTTCTTAGGAGTTTCTATCAAAGCGTTTGAATCGCTCTCATCAAAATTCATCCTATCATGCTTTGCCAAACTATTGTAAGCATCCCTAGAAGTGAATCCCAAATCTGGAGACCCGACACTTTGCTTCTTAAGAAATTGTACTCCATTAGCAATTGGGACACCACTTTTCTTCAACAACAAAAGAAACACCAAATCATTCTTGGTTATTCCTCTTTGAGAGCGAAGAAGATGATGCTTGCTTGATGCACACAAAGAATGATTATGCTCAAGAACATGCTTCGTACAAATCCAAATACCTTGAGCATCAACATTAAATTTCACACATGCTTGGTAACCAGTGCGAGTATCAATCCTAGAATACGACCTAGTATCCTTGCGCTTACCATCTTTAACTCCATTACGTGAACAATAAAACAACTTCATTAAAATATCAGCGGACCCAGTCTTACACCTCTGTTTTCCCTTTCTAATGCTAAATTCCTTCCTATAAGCAAAATCATTATACAATGCATAAGCTTCTTCAACATTCTTGCAAGTACTACCAACTAAATCTAACTGTTCAGATGATCCTGTAAAGTAGAAAATAATAAATAACATATGAGAACAAATACATATATTGAGCACATGAAAACTGTGGGAAGCAAATTAAATTCATAAGTATGAACAAACAATATCAGAAATATGAACACATTATATATAAGATATGAACACAGGACTATATACTGAAGCAAGATGCTAGCTGGTACTACAATATATTTTACAAACAAGTTCACAAGGTTGTTTCAAGAAAGTATGAGGATGATGGAAAATGGACTGGTACAGACACAGGGCAGTACACTCCTGCGAGTGGTTATCAGTTCGTCACAGGCAGCTACACCAAATATAGGCATGCAGTTTGATTTGGAACTCTTCTAGCATGCCAAGACAAAAAGAAAAACTGCTTACAAAAGAAAGAATTCAGAAAATGAGATTCTTGAGAGGAAATTACAGATGCTAAAGATGTGATGCAGAGAGTGAAACTCATCAACAACTATTTTTTCAGTGCAGGAAGTCAAAATCCCTTGTTACAGGCATTAAAATTTGCCTTGATAGGAGAAGAAAATGCAAAAAAACATACATAATGTGTTCAACAACACACAGAAAACAAAGCTGCAGAAGATTGTTTCAGTGCAGCTCTGGAATGCTTAATCTATACAATATGGAGGGAGAGAAATAATATGTGCTTCAATAACAAAAGCACTCCTGACGATGAAGCACTATTAAGTTTACTGTCAAAGTTCGGTTAAGCAGCCTTGAAGAGAGTTGACAGAGAATCACTTAGAAAACTAATGTAAAATTACTTTATTGCTTCTTTTGCTTGATTGCACTAGATTTTATTATAATATGAACAACAAAGTACAAAATCATTGAGCATTTGAACATCAAAATGAAATCATTAAGCATATGAAAATCAAAATGCTATACACTTCATCATGTGTATGAATAAACAATATCATAAGTATGAATAATTCATATAAAATAAATAAACAATCAAAAAATTCAGTGAGCATAAGAACACATAACACTGTATAAATATGAACATTCATATATTAGATATGAACAAACAATATCAGAAAAATGAACAATACATGCATTACATATGAACAACAAACTAGAACTCATGAACCTATTAAATTATCAGATTAAATAATTTAAATTATATTAAAAATATCAAACACTGAAACTCATCAACACCTATTTTGATGCAGAGATTGAAACTCAATGTAAATTTACTTTATTGCTTCTTTTGGTTGATTGCACTAGACTTTATTATAATATGAACAACAAAGTAAAAAATGAAATCAGTAAGCATATGAAAATCAAAATGCTTTACACTTCATCATGTGTATGAACAAATAATATCATATATCCCCCTCAAAAAAAAAAAAAAAAAAATAATATCATAAGTATGAATAATTCATATAAAATTAATGAGCAATCAAAAAATTCAGTAAGCATAAGAACACATAACATTGTACAAATATGAACATTCATATATTAGATATGAACAAACAATATTAGAAAATGAACAATACATGCATTACATATGAACAACAAACTAGAATTTATGAACCTATTAAATTATCAGATTAAATAATTTAAATTATATTAAAAATATCAGAGATTGAAACTCATCAACACCTAGTTTGATGCAGAGATTGAAACTCAATGTAAATTTACTTTATTGCTTCTCTTGGTTGATTGCAATAGCTTTTATTATAATAGCAACAACAAAGTAAAAAATGAACAAAATTACATATAAGATATGAACAACAGAGTACAAAATCATTGAGCATTTGAACATCAAAAATGAAATCAGTGAGCATATGAAAATTAAAATGCTATACACTTCATCATGTGTATGAACAAACAATATCATATGATGAATAATTCATATAAAATAAATGAATAATCAAAAAAATCAGTGAGCATAAGAACACTTAACATTGTACAAATATGAACATTCATATATTAGTTATGAACAAACAATATTAGAAAAATGAACAATACATACATTACATATGAACAACAGAATCAAAATGCTATACACTTCATCATGTGTATGAACAAACAATATCATATGATGAATAATTCATATAAAATAAATGAACAATCAAAAAAATCAGTGAGCATAAAAATACTTAACATTGTACAAATATGAACATTCATATACTCCCTCCGTCCCAGATTCTTCCTTACATTGCAAATGGACACCGGATTTAAGAAAGAAATAAAAGAGTCCAAAGTTGCCTACTCTACCCCTGATTAGCCTTTTTCAAACAAAATGGCACATGGCCCAATCTGATTTCTCAAATAGTTACATGGGATGAGAGAGAAACAGAAGTACAGAACCAGGGAAGAAGATATAGGGGCTTTGAGCTGAAATTTTTGAACTTCAAATGTTAAATTCAAATGAAATTTCACAATTTAACCTTACAACAATTTAACCCCTTTACTCTTCGAATTTCACGGTTTCAAAATTTCACACTTTACACTTGAAATAATTGGGAAACTTCATCTGCCTCTTTCGTCAACAATTACTCAACCTTCAACAACCAACCATTAATGGTAGACCTCTTCCAACCAAGCAACACAACTTCGGCATGGCCGTCCTTATCAACTTTACACCTTCGCTAATTGAGTGGTAGAGAAAGACAAATTACAAATCAATGGTGTAGCCGTCTTTATCTGGTATTGGGTCTTCGCTTTTTGGATCTTCGCCGGAAAAATGGTGGTGAATGGTGATGGTGTGCTTTTTGGTCTGCGTCTGAGGATGAGCGACAGAGATGAGAGAGATAGAGCGGGGGATGGGGAAAGAGAGAGAAAGCATAAGCTGATTGGAGAGAGAGCGCATAAAGTGGGCCTGATTAGTTGTGACATAAGTGAGGGGCTCTTGGGTCATTCACCAGCCCAAGTTTTGCCTCAATAGGTAAGGTAAGGAAGAATGGGGGACATCCGAAAAAGGAAAATATAAGGAAGAATCTGGGACGGATGAAGTATTAGTTATGAACAAATAATATTAGAAAAATGAACAATAAATGCCTTACATATGAACAACCAACAAGAATTCATGAACCTATTAAATTATCAGATTAAACAATTTAAATTATATTAAAAACATCAAAAATACGAAAAAATAATAATACCTGATTCCTCAACAGAAAAAAGAGCGGTGTTAATCTCATCAACAATTTCTTCAGCATTTTGCCGGAGACCTTTTCCATCAGAACATTTAGACACTAAACCTTTGTGAGCAATCCGAATTTCATCAAGCATTGCTCCATCGGAAATTTCAACATCATCCTCAACCATAAGTGAATCAGAAAGCTCCATTAAAGCTTAAGCTTAAAGATAAAGGAGAGAGAAATATCAAATCGCGATCAAAATTACAAACCAGAAATCGCCATTAACTAATGCCGGATTAAAAACATCATCCTCAACCATAAGTGAATCAGAAAGCTCCATTAAAGCTTAAGCTCAAAGATAAAGGAGAGAGAAAGATCAAATCGCGATCAAAATTACAAACCAGAAATCGCCATTAACTAATGCCGGATTAAAATCGCGATTAAAATTGGTAAGAGAGATGATGATGATGATTGATAACGAGAGAGAGGAGAGACAATAATTTCGTTACACCATGAATGACGAGAGAGAGGAGAGAGAATAATTCTGGTTCAGTTAAAACGCGGGGTAGGGAAATAACATAATGGGGTTTTATTAAAACAGAACATAAGTAGACACTGTTTTCTTATAAATTACAAGAATGTCACTGTGGTCCATCCAAGTTGGATGGACTTAGGTCCATATAAAAAATTTTATTCAATTATTAGTACGAACAACATGTCTTGAGTGGACTTAGTCCACCATGGACCAAGTAATTTTGAGGGATGGCTCCAGATGAAGTAGGGGGTGGCTCCAGGTAAAGTAGGGGGGTGACTCCAGATGAAGTAATTTTGAGTAATTTTGAGGGGTGGCTCCAGGTAAAGTAGGGAGGTGACTCCAGATGAAGTAATTTTGAGTAATTTTGAGGGGTGGCTCCAGGTGAAGTAATGGGTGGCTCCAGGTAAAGTACGGGGTGGCTCCAGGTAAAGTAGGGGTGGTGCCAAGTATAAATTTGAGGGATGGTTGTAGGTGAAGTAGGGGTGGCTCCACTTTTAGAGGGAAGTGACTCCAGGTAAAATAGCGGGTGACTCCAAATATTGGTCCACCATAGACTAAGTCCACACAAATTTTTGTATAGTACGAAATTCATTTAGGAGCTCTTAATCAATTAAGGGCATGTTGTTTAGTATTACAAGTTGTGGGGTAGAACGATTACAGGCCACAAGAAAGAAAAAACAAATTTGGGCCCAATATCCATATTTGTGGCCTTATTCTATTACAAAGATGTTACATTTTCATTACGGACGAGACAAGAAACTTATACAAACATATGACCCAAAATGATCATTTGTAATACTACAGTTGTGATCCGTAATTAGAGGTGAACACCGGTCTGAATCGAAAATGAAATAAACCGAAACCTGAATAAACTTGAATCAGAATCAACAAATAATGAAGACCTGAATCTGAACATGAATTATTCCGGTCTAGACTGACTCGGACCTGAATTTTTAGGTCCAGTCCGGTCTAAGACCTGAAAGACCAAAATTAAAGTAAACTAATATTATTAATGAGGTTTGTGTGTTCATGCGCTGCTACCTTACGAAGCAAATCAAATCAAATAAAACAAAACAGACCAAGCAAATCACATCTGCACAATTACCATTCGCCCAAAAGGAAAACAAAACACAACCCAGTAATTGTAGACATTTACAACAGCAGCAAAATCATCCGTGATCAAGAATTATTTTTCCAGAAAACTAGAATTCATCATTTGCAAGGGAAAGCAGCTTCATCTCTAACTTTGTCTCTCATCTTTTGGTTTCGATCTGGAAAATCAATGGAAATTTCGCCATTGAGCATCGATCAAAGTATCTCCACGAAAGTCCTCAGAACATTATTATTATCATCATCATTATTCTCTCTAATCCTACGAAATCAGCCCAAGTTAACTCACAAGGAACCAAAAGCCTCAAAAACAGAGACACAACCTCTTTTGAGTAGCACATGAAACCCACAAATGCTTGAGGAGAGAGAGACACGGGGAAAGGGTAGGGAGATGGAGTGGGAGGTGTATGAAATAAGATAGAAACCCTAACTAAAATGACTGATTGTTTTGTTGTGAGTTTCTAATATTTTATATTTTTGGGGGCAAAAAAAGATTCAGGGTCATTTAGGTCCAGACCAGAAAATACCGGGTTCAGACCGGAAAAAGACCTAAACCGGAATCAAGTTTTAATGCGACCCAAAACCTGAACCGGTTAATTCAGGTTCGGTTTATTTCAGGTCATTCCGGTCCAGGTCAATCTATAATTCCGGTCTAGACCGGATTATGAACACCCCTACCCATAACCATGTTAAAACGATTATAGGCCACAGGCCCACAACAATTTGTTATTTTTTTTTTCCCTCATCCCTCAGGCCCACAAGGCCATAACATAAGTCTCTGTGATCGCAACTCGCAACTTGCAACGCCCCTGAATCCATAACGCTTCAGGCCTTCGAGTGTCCATTTGAAGTGGTTTTGAGTTTTGAATTTTTAATTTTTTTTTGAAAACTAAAAATCAGTGTTTGAAAACTAAAAATCAGTTTTTGAAAACCATAAATTTTTTTTTTTTGGAAACCATAATTTATAGTTTTTAGTTTTCAGTTGCTCGTTTCAAAAATAAAGTAGACAATTATATAATGGAAATTTTTTTTTAGCTCCAAAAAAAATTTCTATAAGGAAATAAAAAATTTTGAAAACCAAAAACTTGTAACTCACAACCACCCCGAACGGACCAGTGTTTCGTTTTATTTTTCTTTAAAGAGCAAAAAAGTCGGAAAATAGATGCACCCAATTGGGTACAAATGTGAGTACCCACCATAAGGTATTGTAATATTACAATGTACAATTATATAGCCATTTTGGTATGGGAGAATGTATATACTCAGTAATAAGTTTCTTATGAAGCCGAGTCAAAGTGATGTTATCCCTAACCAAGAAGGTGTGGTTGAGTGGTAGGGACTCATCTATTCTTAACCAAAGTCGAGGGTTCGAATTTTGCCTTGGGCATAGAGCAGCTTTAAAATCCTTGCCCAGCTGTCCCACCCTTTAAGGTGCCTACAAGCCACCACGGGGAAAAAGGTCACTGTGGTATTGTAATTGATGCACCCAATTGGGTACAAATGTGAGTACCCACCATAAGGTATTGTAATATTACAATGTACAATTATATAGCCATTTTGGCACGGGAGAATGTATATACTCAGTAATAAGTTTCTTATGAAGCCGAGTCAAAGTGATGTTATCTCTAACCAAGAAGGTGTGGTTGAGTGGTAGGGACTCATCTATTCTTAACCAAAGTCGAGGGTTCGAATTTTGCCTTGGGCATAGAGCAGCTTTAAAATCATTGCCCAACTATCCCACCCTTTGAGGTGCCTACAAGCCACCACGGGGAAAAAGGTCACTGTGGACGACAGTGGATACCCTTGGTTGTGAACATTATCTCTATATATAAGCATAACATCAGCATGACGTCATACTTGTATGAGGGGTCTCACCTTGAAGAACGACTCATACAATTTTTATTTTTATTTTTTTTATTTGCCAATAATTCTGAAAAGTAGAATAAGAATCATGATTTGGCAGAGTACCCTTCAATAACAAATGACAAATTTACACATCAGTTCTACAAGGAACTAAAATCCAACAAGATATTTTTAATTCATACATAAATAAATATGGCCTCAAATAGTCATATGACGACATTACTTTGGTAGACACCTTATAATAGTGTAATAATAGTTTTTGTACCTAAGATTTTTCTTATTAAAATGTAAGATCACTGGTGAGAGGATTCATTCGTTGAATAGTAAGAGGGACAAATAATAATAGACGCATATACATGTTGGGCATTCTTTCTTCTCTTTATACACTTGGTCAATTCCTTTTAACCAGATTCTTACCAATTTATTAATAAGGGACACTTTAGGTTAATCTTTAGATTAGCTGTCTTTTCAAAAAAAAAAATCGTTGAATAGTTAGAGGGACAAATAATAATAGACGCATATACATCCACTGGTGGCTAGCAAGACCTTGAGCAAAGGACAAAAGGCTCCTCCTAGTCCTGGGGAGTGTAGACTGAACTCTCAAAGAATAAAATTGTATTCCTATAGTGACAATACAGTAAAGTTAACTCTTAATCAGTCACCTTTGCCATGTGAAGCCCCGTTAACCACACAAACCTAGCCACTTCAATTTTAACTAACTGGAAGTAGCTATCATCTATTCTGATATAAAGTTGACATTGAGAATTGTTTGCCATTCTCTACTTAAACTCAAGTTGTTACTAGTAGATCTAGGAATTCTTAAAGTGGTTACTAGTTAAGTTTATTGCATCCTAATTCTAAGGTGGCGTTTATTAGGTTGCAATAAAATGCAATGCAATGCAATGTAATTATTTTATAGGGTAAATGGAAAGTGAAAAATAAAAAAAGGGGAGAAATGAGATGGAAAAGGTAAGATTGATTACACCATCCAAAGTAATCATCATATACATGGGAAAAATTGAGCAGTTGTGATTACATTGGATAATGCAATTAACCTCACTTTTCATATCCCTCTCCTCCCACTCATTCACTTTTCACCTCCCATTTACCCTATAAAATGATTGCATTGCATTTGCATTTGATTGCAATCTCGTAAACGAGGCCTAAGAGTCCCTTTTGCAATAGTGAGAAATTATAGCACAAGTTTGAGGAACACAATACATGATCACACTTCAAGCAACTCGTTTAAGACGGTCATATACAAGTTTATTTACTCTTAATCTGGACACTGGACTATTTGTTTGACGTGATAGTGTTGTGATATAAAGAAAAAATGAATTCGCATTTAATTGATGAACCTTCTAAAAAGAATAAGAAATTGCATTTGGGATCGGGTGCACATATTAGTGAAGAAGTTTGCTAGATCTTATTATAAAGATAAATATTAAAAAATATAGGAGTACTTGATCCACTCTGTTTACGTATCTCAAAAAATAATAGTCGCACCTATTTATTGTTTCCGCATTCCAGCATCTATGTATGCCAGATACCCAGCACCTAAAATTGAAAAACAGAGAAGAATAAAGAAACAAAGGGGAAAAAGGCGAAAAAAGGGAAAAGAATAATTGGACTATCAAAGGAAGTTACAGAGACGTTTCTACGTGGGCTGTCTTAGTCCAGCTGGACCGGCCGCCTGAAGGTCACATTATTGCTCCCTTTCCTCATTCTTCCTTTTAGGACTATAATAAACCCATCATCATTATTTCGTTCTACTCTACCACCTTTTTTAAAGTTTTATGTACAAATAATTATCATTAGATTCATCATTCTAAATAAAACTTTTGGAATTTATAATAATTTTCATACGCATATAATTAAATTTATATATAGTCAAAGCGATGTCTTGATGAAAATCGTAAAAAAGCAAGCGTAAAATTTTTAATAGGGCGAAAAAAGTACTTGCTTCGATCCGCACTCTATATAAACATTCTTTTGAGAGTTTACTCATTAATTAAAAGTTTTAATGTCATTAGAAAATGGATTCATATTCTTAATTTAAATTATTTTTCTAGTTTCCTCCACTGTCATTTTTAAACGTTCATTATGCAGTTAAAGAAATATTGTAAATACAAAAAAAGTATTTGAAAAACGTGTTGGATATGGATATAGATTCGGTTTATAAACCCGATTCAACATTTGTACGGTTGAGTAATAGTCTCCCATTTTATTCATATTTTTATTTGTTGAGGGTTTATATTTATCAAGGGTTTTTGGAATTGTTTTGCTTCAAATTGCACTTATCAATGCAGTCCGTTATCAATGGGGATCATTCATTTTGATGGAGATTTCTACCAAGAATGATAGAATTTCTCCAATCGCAGCGTTTGTGTTACTACCACTACGATTGCGGGGGAGTATTAGAGATATGGAATTGATATATATGCCATATCGTAATAATATATTTGAGAATTAATTATATTTGGGCAATATAATATATCATATGTTTAGGAAAGTATAATGGCGTGAGTTTCCCCTAATTATCAATACAAGTCAAGTTTATTCCCTTCTCTATATTTTGATAATATATAACTTAATATAAACCTTTGTTAGATAATTGACACAATATCATGTTCTGCGCTAGAATTACACAAAACCATTTATCATTGAATGATGCTAGCTGCAGCTTCACCATGAGGCTGCAAATTGCTGCCTCACTCCCACAAGTCAACATGTGTCAAAATTCACTTTTTTCTCCTTTTTTTTTTTTTTTCTTTTTCTTTTGGGGTTTACTATTCCCATTTTAGGGTGTTTTTTGGGGGTTTGGGGTTCATCATTTCCATCCTAAGGTTTTCTTTTTTATTTTGGGGGGTTTTGGGGTTCACACCCTTCCCATCTTATGGTTTTCTTTTTGGGTTTTTAGGGGATTTTGGGGTTCACCCTTCCCGTCTTAGGGTTTTCTTTTTGGGATTTTGGAGGTTTTGGGGTTCATTCTTCCCATCTTAGGGTTTTATTTTGAAAAATTACGACGGCGAAGCCGTCGGATTTAATGATGTAGTTGCCGGTAATAATAATTGATCAAATTTCAGTTAAGTAAACATGGGTATGGAGGAGAAAGAGTGAGTTTATTGTAAAAAGCCAAAACTTTTGAGAAAGTTGTACACATGTCAGCTTGTGAAGTGAGGCTGCAAATTGCAGCCGCTGCAGCTAGCAGCCCTCTTTATCATTTTGAGATGGGAATTCGCAACTAAGTTAGCTATACACCTTATGTATTTACACTCCATTGTTCGGTGTTCTCCTTTTTTTGTGTCTATCTCTCTCATCTCCCCCCTTTTCCCCCATATATACACTGAGTATATGGGTAGCTCTTTCCTGGAAATTTGAGGTGAGAAAAGAAAGGCAAGTCATATAGTTGGATGATAATAACGGAACGTTATGATGAGTCAAAAGTAAAATAAACCACGGGATTGGGCATGTGAAATTTTTCAATAGTGCATGTGTTACAGTCTTGCATACTTCTATCATTTTTAAGCTGGCCATGCATGCCTATTCATAAAGTGGTGGAGGTGGGGACCGGTCGACGGGGAGCTAGCAAGCACATTTTGACCTTTAACTTTAGTAATCAAGCATGATGCATGGTGAATTTTAATCATCATATTAATTAAATTAACATGGTCCTTTTTTAATATTCATAATTAGATGTACTCTACGTAATGAACACAAAAACTCAAATAAGCACGGCGATATAATATGTTGATGCATGTCATGCTTGTTTATATACAAATTGAGCTGCTGGTTTCATATTGAGACGGCTTTATAAGAGACCTAATTCGTAATAAAATGGTGACGGAGTTATGTGGGTAGTAATGGCCAATAGGGGCACTTGAAAATTTTATGGCACAGGGTGAAGAAACATGTTTCACTCATTAGTCAGTACTCGTTATCTAAGCCCGAAGCTTGTCGTTGTGTCGTGCATGATCCTCCAATTAATGTTGAAGAAAATATTGGTGGTGATAATAGTCTCCAATTTTGTTCAAGTTATTGATTGGATTTTATTGTGTTCGTTCTTTGGTGGAAGCCTATAAGGCTCTCCAGCCTCCAATTCCATTACTTTTCTTCCTAATTGTAGGTACGTATGTTCAAATTTTTGATCAAACTTCTCCCTCGAAATTTCTTTCATCAAACTTCTTTTTTTTCTCATATATGTTTATTGTACTATTTAATTCAGTTCAATTCAGTTTAGATAAATTTATATATAACAGCGAAAAAGAGCATAACACACACCCTTGATAACTTTTAACTTTTGCAAGATATATTCGATCTCATTGGAAATTTTTATTTGTAATGAATATTGTAGTATACCAAAGCTAAAAAAATTGAATTCCCTAAAAGTAAATCTGAACTTTGAATAATTAATTAGCTAGAGTTTGTCCCGGCAAGAAAACTACCCAGGGTCTGAAATGGAGAACACTCCTAAAATCCATATGATAAGGACAGCCGAGTTGTCAAACTCAACGGTTGGGATCGGATTATCCTACATCAATTTTCTAATATTGTATAAGATCACCTACTAAAGTGACAAAAGTAAAGTATGGTAATAAACATCCATAAACAATACAGTACATGCTGCCTGTACTGTGATGTGAAGCCCGTGAACCATCGTGCTTAGCACTTGATTTAATCAATTATTAATATTAATGATCGAAAATTGTGATTTTTTTTATATGGTAAGAGTCCCATATAAGAGGAGGGACGAAAAAGGGATAAATTTATCACTAAGGCTTTGTTTGATTCACCTTAATTTTACTTAAATTCAATTTAGTTCAGTTCAGTTCAGTCCAGTTCAGTTCAGTTCATGTGTAACTTTATTACTCATATAACTTTTTATTGCGAAATAATTTCATGATGATAATTATGTCATCGGAAAGATCTCAAAGCATACTTTCAAATGAGTCCAATATTGACTATGGTTGAACGAATTTTAAATGGTTAACGATTAAGTTTAAAAAAAAAAATTCAGTTTAGTTCAGTTCAGTTTTATCCAAATGAATCAAACGGAATCTAAGTGAGAGATAGGATCCCCTTAAAAAAAAAAGAAAAGAAGTGAGAGATAGGATACAAACCCAAGCCATTCCGAAATTCGGTAATGTGTTTGCCATCTCGGCTTCCACCTCAATCCCCGAAAATTGTGGAGTTAACACCACTCATAAGGGCTGAACTCTTGTATTTTTTGGCCTTTATAGACTAAACTTTTTTTATTTGGCTTTTAAGGACTCTCTTATAACTTCTGTTACATCAAAGAAATGGAGGAGTTATTTTGCTGACGTGGCAAGAAATTGGGGAAGAACCAAATCTCACTTCACTCTCTCTCCTCAACCATCAGCCCATCACCCACCGTCCCTCCATTTCACACTCCTCTAAGCCACAACTATTTCTCTCTCCTCTAGTCCTCAGATCTGAGTCTCTGACAACCCCAACCTCTCCACCCTTAGCCACCGCCGTCACTTCCCCCAGCCCGCCCTCATTCTGTCACTGATCCCCCTCCCACTCTCTCACCTCAACCTCAAACTCTCCTCTAAACCCCCAAAACCAATCTCCCTCAAACTCAAACACCCCTGTTTTCCCCACCAATTCTCTGAACCCTCAATTCCCCCTCCCAGATCTTGAGCCTCCCCATCTGATTAAATTCAACCAAAATTTTTTTTGTCCTATCAAATTGGGCACAAAATAAATCAATTTAGCTACAAATTGTTTGGGGGATTGCAGTAAAATGGAAGGGGGGATGTTCCAGATTGTTTCTACTTTGTGAAGGGGAAAATTAATCTTGAGATGGAGCGATTTTTTTTTTTTTGTTTTTGGTGAGCAGATGGAGAGATATGAATTGTTGTCAATTTGGGTAACAAAGGTAGCGAAATCGAGAAAATCTGAAGAATATCCACCACCCAAGAAGGCATAAATGTTGATGGTGAGATGATGACGGGAGATGAGGCCGGGGGACGAAGGACGGTGGTATGGTTGAATTCTCCATAAAAAAAATCCTCTGTTTCTTTTTTTTGAGATTAATTTGGGGCTAAAACTATTGATTTTAATCTTTTTATTTGAGCACAAAAGCAAAAAATCAATCGAGTTCATGCGAAGAGGATGAAGTTCATGGCCTGATTGTAGACTTGCAGGTCAGTCAATGAAAGAAAAAGAAAAATGAGATGAGATAATAAATTATCTCGTCATTATATCGCCAAACTCTCAAGTTCTGTCTACTTCAGTAACAGACCCTTTAACAAAGTCCTTAAAGGCCAAACAAAAAAGTTCGGTCCTAAATGCCAAAAAATACAAGAGTTCGGTCCTTATGAGTGATGTTAACTCGAAAATTGTGAATATGTATCTATTTATTCATATATGTTATTGTTGTTAGCCATTAAAAAGCATATTTCTTTCTTGTCTTTAATAAGTTACCATATATATAAGCTCTCAATTCAAACGCCAAAAATTCATAAAAAAGAAACAAATAAATTATAAAATAATAAGTTTCATGCACATCTACTTGATTTAAAATGTACAAAAATGACCAACCTTGATTGTATTTCAACTTATTTTTATGCGTATTACAAATTGTTTTCCTTTTAGAAAAGGGAGGAATAAGCTTGATTAGAGATAGATTACAACGTTCATAACCGCAAGACCACACCCTCCCTATTATTACAAGCTAGTAATAATTTTGGACATCTCCTCTTCTATACTTAATTTCCAAGGAAAAAGAAGTTACAAACAAATCGTGTGCTAAAATACAAATGTACGATGAGGGATAAATGTAAAAATAATAATATAATGATAATAATAAATAAAGCCCAAACACTCCTCATCATGCTTCTTCACACTTTAGAGTGGAATCCCAAAAATCTTGATTACTGACTAAACAGGGTCTGCAAATTCATAGGTGTTACAAGGTTAGAACCACCACTCCAGAATTCCTTAGAGAATTGCTGGTTGGCTTTGTCTGTGGGATGAGCAGCATCAAACCATAGATGATCACTTGGATTACTGCAAACTGCGAAATTAGTTCCTTTCTTTTGGCAAGTGAAGTCTCCGTTATATTTGCCACTTCCACAACACGCCGTCTTGGTTTCCGTGAAACCTATCAATTCGAAACAAAATTATTAGATACAAACATTTGAAAAGTACTACTCCTAGTACTCTAGATTCCTTAGCTTGGTCAGCTGTCCCATCATTCGTGGTGCTGATAAGCTAGTGCGGGGAAAAAGTCCACCAGTGGACGGTGGATACACTTAATGAGAACCAAACAAAAGTTTTACTCTAGACGTGGAACTTTCATAGGAACATGTCTATTCATGGTGGTGCAAATTGCAAGACTTTAGCTTATGTCTTTTACATTTAATATGATCCTTTCCGTGAAAGACTCGAACATATGTGCATGTACTATAGCTTATATGGACCCTACGTAAGTTTATGCCATATATATTCTTCACAAGATTTGTTAGATCATCAATCGTGGCCCCAAAACTTCACGTTGGTGGTAATGGACAATGGTGTTCCATACACATAACACAAACAACAAACAATAGTTTTGTCTTCTTAACTAGCTTATGAGAAATATTGAAGGCAATTATTGATATCAACCACTGTATAGTACTATACATGTATGATGTAGACAGAAAACAAATTGCTATTGTAAAACAGAGTGCTAAGTATAGCTCACGTTTTGAATATGTATAAGCCCTCTGTAGAATCCATAATACTACGCAAGTTGCCTGGATATGAATTATTGGGACATTACGTCGATAATTAAAGGCTTTAATTGCATTGAATTAAGTTTCTAGATCCGCCACTAATCACTATTCTAAGAAAAGTCAGACAAGTAATTCGCTACATCAAAGTGACCCCAATAATACAATTTTTATCACGAGTAAAGAAACTTTTAACGTGGAAGTTGGCCCCAAATTGTTATTTTTAAATTATTTTTGACAACCGCAGCTTAACATGCTTCATGGTTAGTATGCAAGGGACCCACAAAAGACATAAATCAAGTCTAAAGGTAAAACCATGAAAGGTACCTCTTAACAAAATTTTGAATTGTAAGAGCAAAGAATAATTGGAGCACTAAGGTAATAATTGCACGCAATTAAGTTACTATTCATCATAAACATGAACGTTTATAGGTACGTACCATATTTGGCGCCGTAGAGGTATCTGAAGGACAAGGAGGCATAGAAGTCGTATACTGAGTACTTGAACCCTGTCAATTCGCTTTGCATCTTCTTGAGTTCAGCCATGAAGTTTACATTGTGCATCCTGGCTAAGTCTTGTGGCTCCTTTTCACAACCGCCTGATGATCCCAACATGTATTTCATTGATGGCATGCACCCTAATGGTCCGATGTTCTGGAATGCAAATTTCCTTCCTCCTTGGTTGTAGATTGTCTGAATCAAACATAATCGAAATAATATAAGAACACAAATTACTTCGGCCTAGGGATTCAGTTCAAATTATGTGGAAGTGAATTCGAAAATAGATGAAGCTTTAGCCCGTAGTTGGGGTTGCCAAGTCACTTACGACGGACCTTAATTTCTAGTCAGGAGTCAGCATGATTTAAGATTACAACTAATATTACAGCTTCAACATCAATAGTAACAGTTACTGTAAACTCTACCATCCAAAAGATTTGTGGAAGTCAAGGTATACGTCAAGGTATACGCAAACTTAGGGACTGATTCTACATTTTCTAAAATGTCCTAGAACAGGGCTGGGTAAGTGAGAGTATCCACGCCTCTAACTTTCTAGAAAGTTTAGAAACTATTACTATCACACAAAACTTGTAGAGTACAAGACAATAGGCCATAACTTTCGTTGAGACGAGAGTCAATGTTTTTAGTGAAATAAGGATCACTCCGGATGAGGATAGGTGACCCTTACAATTATAAATAGTGACCACGTTTTTCTGTGACACGAATTTTTCTCTTTGTAATTTCTTAGATCCCCTTGCATACACAACTACACAAGACACATGTGACATAAGAGTAATACGTACTACCTACTACGTATATGCAAGTCTAAATCTAATGTGAAAGAATGTCTAATGACAGCTAGAGGTCAAACTCAACCGTAAGTTAGAAGTAGTCCACACCGACAAGTACAAGTATACAACTAGCTTAAACCAAACATTTCAATGAACAGATGAAAATTGAATGAAAACATGGAGAAAATTAAGCAGAGATCTAGGGAATAATTTTTACCCTGATGTGAGCAGTGAAGTTGCCAAGTACTTTGTTCATGTAGAGCTTCTTTTTGGTAGGAGAGAGAGTAGGTTTTTTGAGATTTTTCTGGAGAAGGCTAACATAGTCATTTCCACCAATGTTGAACAAATACACTGCATTAGATAACACTTTGGTAGTCTGTGCTTGCCCAAGCTCATTCTTCATTTTTTGCACCATTTGGACAAAATAGTCCACTTGCATCTTCAAATTTATCTGCAACCCCACAAACAAAAAAAAAAAAAAAAAAAAAAAAAAAAAAAAAAAAAAAAAAATTACAGAATGAAAACAAACCATTATTAAGTGGGTAGAACCAAATTCTTCAATCAATCAATTAAAGAAGGGAACATTTTGATTCTTTTTTGGCAACTAGAAAAAGGAAAAACATCATTAATTAATCTCTATTAATAATAGTTCTGAAATAGTAATAGTATTTTTTTGTCATTTGGTCATATATTTTCCACAGATTTCCAGCTAGCAAAACGCGGGTATCATGTTAAAAAATAACATCAAAAGATGCCTAAAGTAGTGATCTCAAATAAATAAAACTTATAAAATGTTGAGAAAATCTGTCTAAAGCTGGCATTAATTGCACCGTTGTCAATAGTAGCTCGTGAAACTCTGGGCAAGAAATTAAATTGACTTTCGTTATTACCAACCACCCATCACAGGAACAAAATGGAACTTTTAATTTTTAAACTCATCAGCTAAAAATTGGTGTTCATTAAGAATTTAAGATAGCAACCAGTTTTAACTCCCACCACCTGATTTAACAGAAATCTCTTATGAAACCGGCTCAACATGAGACTACCTCTATAACCAATCAAGACGTCGGCATAAGGTCGCGCGTCTTGATAAGATCAGACCAAAAAGTTGAAAACTGAGCAAATAAAAATTAAATGAGTGTACTTACAGTTTGTGGACGAGTTTCAACGAGAATACAAGCACCAGCAGATGCAAAGTTGATACCCTTTGAGTAAGTGTTAAGTCCCGGTAGCAAATACGGTTGCAAAAACGGCAATCCAGCGTATTGAGCTGCCAAACATAATAGTTCATCAACCGACAGTACAAGTGTTAGTTCACAACTTACGAATTTGACAATTAATTAAATTGGGATAAAAATGAATTAAATTGTCGTCGTACCTAAGAAATCGGGGATGAGACGGCCGTCTGAGTATCTCCCAGAAGGTTTCTTGAAATAAGTCTCACCGTACGGCCAATACTCAGCACCAGCACCTCTAACGCCGTTGTATAAGGTCATACCGTCATCGTAGAGCGAATCGCCGAATACGTAAAGGGCATTTTGGGCATTTGTAATTTGAGGAGAGAGAAAGAGAAGAGCTGAGAATAGTGCCAATGCGGCGAACATCTTGCTAGTTGTTGTTGTTGCCATGTGAAGTAAATAAAAGCTTATTTGGACACAACCAGCTTAGCTTTTGTGTCCTTGCCCAGCAGCGGAAGGAGAAGAATTGGAGAGAGAAAGAGAAGCTACAGAAGGTGGTGGGTTTTGAGATGTGGTTATTTAAAGGGACCCTTAATTTTGGTCTTTACGCGTGGCGTTTTATGAGCACATTTTTTCTACTACTAATTTTTGTTTTTTGGAGAAAAAAATCAATTGTTTAATGGCAATTGGCAAGGAGCTGGGGTGTGGCTAGGGGTGCAAACGAGCCTAGTCGAGCCGAGTATTTTTGTGTTCGTGCTCGACTCGTTTATTAAACGAGCATTATATTGCTGCTCGTGCTCGGCTCGTTTCTTATCGAGCGAGTTTTAAACGAGTTTTGACTGAGCCGTTCACGAGCACACTAATTTTAAAGGCAATATCACCCATGTAAATGCTAAACGAGCCGAGTTGATGAGTGCTCGTGCTCGGCTCGTTTAATAGACTAGCCTTGAATTGGTGCTCGTGCTCGGCTCGTTTATTATTGAACGAGCTTTGATCGAGTTTGACCGAGTATGTTCACAAGCTGCTCGCAAATACATCGGCTCGTTTGCACTCCTATGTATGGGCAAGAGAGAGTGGGGGGAGGGGGAAAGGGAGAAGAAAATGGGACCAAAAAATTGGTGGTGTTATTAGACTAATTCTTCTTTTTATTTTGCTTTTTTGGTTGAGGATGAATTTATCATTAAAGGAAAGGAAGGCACAATAATCAAGCTCGCATTTTATATCTTTTTAGTAAATTAATTAAGCCTTGTTGAAATATAACCTAGGAAAGAAAAAGTCAATCTCTTTTAGTTATTTGAAGAAGTTGAGTTTTTTTTTTGTATGTTACTTCTTTTCTTCTTTTGGTATGAGGGTGTTGTACATGACTCTTTCTCTTCGAAGTTATTTAGAAGCATATTAAACAATTAACTTGATTTTCAACTTAAATCTACATCAGATGATTTGATTAGTTTACCTGAAATCAGAGCAATTACTATCAATAGGTTTTGAGTTTCGACTTTTAAGTATGATGAGTTTATGCATTATTCATTTTTCAGACTCTTATTTGCATTAACTCGTATGAAGTGGTGTATAAGGATACAACAACATTAGGCCTAAACCCATTTGTTTAACAATCAGGGAACTATTTTGTTTGGAAGATTTATTTTAGTTTAGTTGTTTTAATTAATAAAATTAAACTCACTCCTAGCAAGCTGTTTCCTGTTTAAAATATTAAATAGGTAATTTATTTTTGTTTAGTGGTATTCAATTTAGTTATAATTTTTTTTCCCTCTAGTGGGTGTGCATTTCAAAAAAAAAATTCAATACAATGGTGTTCAGTTTAATGATGGGTGTTCAGTTTAATGATGATTATTCAATTCAGTTAAGTTTAATTTAGCACACACTTATAGTGTTTTAGTCTTTAGATCTTGCTGGCGTGCTTTTTTTTTTTTACTTATCTTAATAAGTCAATCCAATCCCTTGCCAAATTAATGTAAAAATTAAATTTGCATGTTTGTAGAATCAATTTTGTATAAACATTTTTTTTTAAAATATTTTTTGGGGAGCACATGTATTTAGACTTTTAGAGTGTGTTTTTTTGGAATTAAACTAACTTGAATAACACTGAATTATTGACCTGAACTGAAGCCCATTTAGTGAATAGTAATATGTATTAGAGAAGGTATATATTCTTTGAATTAAACCATATTGAACAATTGTAAACTAAATAATTGAAAACCATTGAACTGAACTATTGGTCGAGAACACATATGAATTGAATCAAACTAAACTAACTTGTATATCTTTTTCTCACTTATTTAATAACTGGTCCTGTTTAATTATATTATGAGATTTTCAGTTGAATCGAAAATAATACAACCTAAGTTTTAAAGAACACTTCCTTTTTATTGACTTTTCTTTTTTTCTTTTTTTTCGTTTGAACAACAAATTTATATCAATAGGTCGGACGACTAATTGCCTAGAAGCTACAACAAAATGTCCAGAGACCCATACAGGCATTGAGCCCTTACCTACATTGAGATATTGAATTATACTGTATAGTGTAGAAGTCAACAATGGAGTTTGAGGCACTATAGTACCATATAATCACTCGTATTTTGGGCTACTATTCAAGCAAGTCTGCTGAATTACGGATCCGATAAACGAGAACTCCTTTGCTAGAATTGCTACCAAGCAAACAACGTAACAGTGATTTGTTATTCTTTAGCGAAAGCTTAAGGCTAACACCAAAAATCAAAGGAATATCAATGCATCCCTCAAGAAATGGGTGGGGTACGTGATTTGACAGGTACTGTCTCTCATGACTATATTCAATGAGCCAATTGTCAATATTCACAAGGCTTTACTTGTCTTGGCTGGACAAAGGCAATAACTCCATCTTGTTTCATGCTCTCTCTTGAATCTTGATACTTTGGCACTCATAAGTATTCCATATATAATAATAAACACATATTCTCCTCAAAATAAAATACTTGTAAAGAACCTAAATGAAGAAAAGTAGAAGGGCAAACTAGCTCGGTAGCTAGGAGTGTTTTTTTTTTTTTTCTAATCGACTTACTTAATAATTATTAGTTCAGTTAAACTCAGTTGTTCAGTTTATTAGAGTTCAGTTTAATTCAGTTCAGTTTAGTGGAATTTAATTTAATCCAATCCAATCTAATTCGGTCCAATCCATTTTACTTTAAACGATGTCAGTTCAATTCAGTATAATGAAAAGAAAAGTCTAGATCTATTGGTCTATGGGAGTTCAAAATCCTTGAGATAAGGGTAGATTATTTCATATTGCCCCATCCATGTGCAAATACAATCATGTGGCAAACTCCCAATTGACTTGCAATCTGCTATAGACTATAGTATATATCGTTATTTAATTAATCAACTCTTCCATACTACACTAATTAAATAAGTGACATGTATTATTTGCCGTACATACATCATTCAAAGTCTGGCTCACACGACTATTCATCGTAATTCACAGCTTGTATTTTTATAAGACGAGAGACTTAAAAAAGTAATACAGCATGCACTAGATTAGACGACCGTTATATGTGCCTGATATTACTGTACGTCCCTTCACTTCTACGCATCGTATTGAAACATTCTACTGGAGCCTATAGGAGGAAGAGTAGGATAATAGATAAACCATGCTGCCCATTGCCAAATGATCCTATATGATCTTTTTTTCCTCATCTACTCAAATTTAGAACTGGTTTATATGGTAACGCATCGTGGACTCCATTTCTCCGCTTATCCCACTATAATTGGATAAACTTGTTTCGTATAATACACAAAACATTTATGTGTATGCAAATAATAACACTCCAAATACGGAGTATTTTCGACTTTTTAGTATAGCGTGATGCGTATCGTCATAATACTATTCATCAGATGACAGAATCTACCAAATAAGTTGAATGACGACGTGTACCTATTTACACGTTAAATAGTCATATAATTTTAATTAATTTATTTATTTTTATTTTTATTTTTTTTTTTTTTTTTTGAAGAAAAGAGAATTCATTCATTCATTCATAAAAAGCCATCCGGCATCTACAACTGTGAATATCTCTAAACAAATTTAAATTTAACATAACCAAGTATAAATCCAATATAACAAGATGAATATGATTTTCACTATCACTGCTTGAAATCGGTGTCTTGATCAGCTCCGACGATAAGTGACTACCAATCCAAACATCACTGTTAGAAATCGGCGTCTTGATCAGCTTCGCCGATAATTGACAATGCCCTGATATAGCAAAAAATATGCTATACAGTAAACGGGAAGCCACCGCCTTTACCCTACGATCGGAGGTAAGCACGAAACGTACTGCAGCTATTTGGAAGAACAAATCCCCTTGCCATAGTAGATTGAACTTGTCTTCTTGATTCATCAAACCAAAGCTAAAAATAGAAATTCGATGACCCTCCGACGAACAACGCGGAGAACTCCACAATCTCTCACCAAAGGAGAGTTTATTACTAACCATAAAGAAAAACAAACTAAAAAACTAGATCGAAAGCAATAAATCAACAACGGAGGGGCTAACCACTGGCAATTTTTGCCGGTGGTAGCCCCAAGATGAGTCAAAGAGAAAGGGGAGCTAGGGTTTTTTTAGAGAGAAGAGAGAGCGCCTGATCTAGAGTAGTATTAATTGCCCAACTGAATTATTATACAACTTTAATTTGTTAGTGAGCGGTTAAGATCTGATGATTAAAATTAAGAACCTAAGAGCATCTCCAATGCTACAAAACTCTAGAGAGGTTTTTTTCTATGCTCCCAAAAACTCATTTATATAAACCTCTTGTACACTATGCTACAAACCTCTAGTAGGTTTATTGTCTATGCCACATCATAACCCAAAAACCTCCCTACAAACCTTGCATTGGAGATGCTTTGAAAATATTGCCGATTTGATTTCCTCCTCCATAGCTAGTGTACACTGAATTACAGTAATCATTTTAAATTTAAGACTATTGAAAGGTTTCACGATAAGTAATTTACTTTGAGGGGAATGCGATTAATTTAGAATTGTTTTTCAAATCCCTTTTTTTTTTTTTTTTTTTTTTTTGCATAATGTCTTACCACATCTTCAACAAGCATCATGCAAACTCATTCGAATGATTATTTATTCCCTCACTTTCAACCTCTTTCCTTTTTTATACTACTATTCAAATAACAACCTCTACATTATTGAGAGAATCCGTGCACAACCCGATGTCTACATTGAAAAAAAATAAAATACAAAGCCACCATCCCTTAACTACACTCATACAAAAACAAAATGTCTCCACAAGTTTGGCCAAATTTCTTGCGCACACTTCGATTACAATTCACTTTCACATGCACAAAATTAAAAGACGAATTAATAAATAAAAGAACACTAACAATAATCCCAATGATCAAACCCGTGGAGATAATTGCATAGCTTTTCAAAACCAAATTAAAATTAGACTTGCATAGCTTTTGATAATCAAAATTAAAAATAAATAAATTTCATAGCTTTTGATGTTTTACAAGCTTGGGTGTTTTCTAGTTGATGAGCCTGCTGTTGCGTGTGCATGTGCTTACTGCCTAGTGCCAAGTACAGTAAGCTCCTTCTTTTCTTGGCTTATATTTATTAAATCACTAATCATTAATTAAATACCAATAAGTAACCTAATCCGAAGAACTTTCAGGACCAAACGAGGATTTTATTGCATGGCAACAAGTCTTTGAATTGATGTATCACCATTCACCAGCAGCTTAAGGCTGTTTTCTAGTTGTTGTATTTGCGTTGTGCCTACCCTCAAGTGCTTGGTTCCTAGCTATTCTTCCCCTTGATTAATCAATAATTTGTCCCTTATTTTTGCAAAAATTAATACCAATTAAATCAACCAATAAATGAATAAACCTAACCAAAAGAGAATTAAGGACCAAAACAAGAACGCTGGGGTGTTCTTTATCCAACAACACTACGTACTCTCTCAATCTTTCATATCATATGTGTCACTATTTTAATTCTTTTTGATAATTAAGTGTCATATTTTACTTCTTCTTATGAGTCCAATCAAAAAAAAAAAAAAAGTTCTCTTATGAACTCGCATCAACATGAGTCCACCTCTATAACCAAGCATATGCATAACATGCTTATTTGAGGCGACTCACGTTAAACTAAGGCTATCTCATTTAAGTTTGTGTGCCCTGAAAATCATCAAGAACGGTCTCTTATTATCAGATCGCCTCAATATGAGTCCATCTTTATGACCAAGCATAACGTCAGCATAACATTATACTTGTTTGAGGCGCGACTCCCATTAAAACTGCCTCATTTAAGTTTTTGTGCCCTAAAAATCATCAAGAACCAAAAGAAAAAGGATGGGTCATGTTATATACGTTGTAGTAGCAATTATATTTTCATAAATTCGATATGGGTCCAGTTCTACCTGGCCCGTTGATATTCTATTTGTAAAACAGAAAAGAAGAGAGAGAAAAAGAGAAATAATAAAATTGAAATGACTACTGAACTAGGAAGAAGAATTTTGGAAAGGGGGGCTGCTGGTAGTTGCGTAATTCGACTTCATTTTGATTTCCGGCTGGCTAACTTGCTGTGGGTGGGTGGCTGGCTGCTGCATGTATGGACCCACTGTTTTTAATTGTGGGTCCCACATAAAAGATGGTGCTACGCTAGTACGCTACTACTTATATGGACCGGGTTTATAAAAAGCATCCATATTTTTGGACCACCACCGACGGCTAGGTCCATCGAATTTCTTTTCTTTCATCAATTATGGGGAAAGAATCCTCTTTTCAGGGCTTGTTATAATGTTATGATGAGGGAACACCTTTTTTGGTTACAAAATGGAAAAAATAAAACGTGTTAAATTTTTTAGTATGATTAATCACAGTAATTTTATGACTGTTTATGTGTTTCTGACTTTTCAAATTATTGCAATTATTAGCTTTGAAATACATTTGGTGCTAGGATTGTATAAATTCTTTGTTGCTTCAAATACTAATATATGTTACTTTGCAACCTGGCAAATGGTTCGGGTCGAGTCGGATCATTTCGGGTTCGGGTCAACAATATGTCAGGTCATTAACGAATTGGGTCAACAACGAGTTTCTCATTTTAGGTCTTTAGCAAGTCGATTTCGAGTTGGGTTACATGCCAAAAACAGCTATTCTCTCACAAACTTCGGGTCGGATAGTTTTGGGTTCGGGTTATTAGTGGGCCGAACTTTTTCGGATCGAGGTTCCGTCGGGTCTGAAGCAGGTCGTTCAGGTCGATTTTTGGGTCTGGTCAAATTTTTCCAACCCAAAAAAAATGACACACAAAATCTTTTAAAATAATCTTTAATTTTGTTAGAAATAAGATATGAACACAAGTCATTATGGTTGGGACCAAGTAAGAAGTGTCCTACTTCGTTACCCACCCAAGCTCAAAAGTGACATACAGTATACGAATACTTGAACTTACATTTTAGATTAGTAGTGTTAAAGTGGGTTGTCTCACATTGATCAAGAAAGAGTGCCTTGAGGTGTTGAAGTGGGTTGGAACCTCACTTATGTTATAAACACTCTGTTATTGGGCCCAATTATAAAAAATTAACATGGTATCAGAGCGGGTTTCGGTCCTGCCTTTATGACCCCTTGTTGGCCCACATGTTGAAGCCCAAATGAGGTAATTGTGCGGCGAGGTAGTTTAATTTGACCCCTGTTTAGCCCACGCGCGTGTGACTGGCCCAAGTTGGCTTTGATTGGTCCACGCTTCAGCCCAAGATGGGTCTTTGCGTGAGGCGGGGTGTTGAAGTAGGTTGTCCCACATTGATCAAGAAAGAGTGTCTTGAGCTGTTTAGTTTATAACTAAGGGAGTTACTCAATCCATTGCCAATTAGTTTTGGGTTGGAACCTCACTTATGTTATAAACACTCTCCTAATGGACCCAATTATAAAATATTACAAGTAATCAATTTTTTATCTTGTCTGTTGTGATATATATGAAGACAAAGAACACAAAAATAATTGGACAAAATAGAGCAAAAGAGTGTCACTGTATGGTCGTTGCTTCAACCACCATATACATTAGAAAAGTAAGACGGATAGTTAGAGGGTCAATTTGTGTTTCCAATAATTGTTCTTCATTCTAATTTTTAATCCTTTTGTTGGGATAACTTAAACTAATCATTTATCTTGGTTAATACTGCTCTAAGCAAGCTTTTTACCTTGTCAAATCATAGAAAAGAAATACTCTCCTTAGTGGCTTAGAGTAGCTAGGGGTCTATTTCATCTAATTCCAAATGCCTAAGCCTATAAGATTTGTGTAACGATTAGATTAGATATATGATGGGGATGAACAACTAGATTTACATAACATGATATGGGATGGATGATTAGATATGATGGGCAAATATTCCATCCAATTCTTTCTTTGTTTCTTATTCATATAGAGGAAATATTTCACTTCCGAAAAATTGTACGTACTGCAATCAATGTCTAGTGTTAATAGCAAATGTTAAACTTGTATTAATAATATATGCGTGTGCTATTTTTATTTTTCTTCTTTTCCATAAATGATGTACTTATTTCATATAAACTCAACAAATAAAATTTCATAATGATGGGAATGACAAAGAAAGCGAAAGAATGAATTGACCAATAAGAGATCAAGAGAGGAGTTTGTAAGATATATGTAGATTACTTCTTCTTTTGAGGTCTATAATCTGTGCTTCAACGTAACCAACACTGACGTGTTTATATGTCTGTTTTGTAAGGCCCATGCTACCCAGCAATAATTCCAAATTAATTGGTCGAATATTCGTGAACGATAGTAACTCAACTTAACACTCAACAAGCTAGATACGTGCTTAGCTTGAGTGGCATATCATGATCGATATCTGGTTTCTAGGCTGCTAGCTAGGACTCAAGGAGTGTATGGGTCGTTAAACTTGAGTTGGGATCCTCTGCACATCAATTTTTTTTATTTATTATTTATTATTTTTATTTTTTAAAATCAGACGGTGGATGTAGGGTGTATGACTGTATGTAGAGAATATCTAGCCGCCGTGTGGATTGCCGATGGATATCCAACGGTTGGTGGATATCCTACATAACGGAGGTGAATTTTAATATATCTATTCGTGGCGGGCGTGAAGTGTGGATGGGTGGAGAATATTTAGGATAAATGTGGGGGTAAATAAGGCATCTCCTATCTTTGTCTCATTACCTTCCTGATAAGTTTTTTTTAGATACTACTTTAACAAGTATGTAAGATAGAACATTTAGATCCGTAACTGATAAATCACCAGACATTAGCTATATACGCCCTGACTAGTCTTTATGGTTGGCATTAATGGATATCATTGGTGAAGGGTCAACGGTGAAGCTCAACATGTGACGCCTTGGGCTTTTCTCGGCCCATAACTATATGCGAGTGTGTGACCGAAATACTCCATGCGCTGAATTTTTTTATTTTTATTTATTTATTTATTGGTAGAAGGAAAGTACAAAGAAATTACAAGCCTTTACTAAGGCTATTAAAGCCAGGGTCACCTGAAAAAGAAAATTTAAACTTCTTCCTAAAATTATTTAAGGACCTATCTCCGGGAGTCAACTTGCGTTTGAAAACAGTATAATTCCTGCAAAATAGAGATTTGTTAACAACACTAGTAATATTACCATTCTTCTCTTGATACCTCAAGACTTTGAGCTGTCGGGGTCGGCGATGAGTAGGCGCGAATCTCAAACAGGATTTAGCTCTGGATGCAAAGATGAAGGAGCTGACCAAGGCCTTATGCTTGAGATCAAAATTCTGGTAAGCAGTAAAGTCATTTTCCGAAACAACATCCTCATTGATGAATTGAAACTTCTCCACAGAGGTAGAAACCTCGTCGGCAACATTTTCAGTGTCCACCATTGTCTTCACATTGGTGAACTGATACTTATTATCCTCCACTAAATTGGTAGTAGTTGAGCCGGTACTTGTGGAGTCAACAGAAGATGAACATGAAAATAAACCCATGCCATCATGGGCCTCACTTTTAGGAGTCCTACGGACTCGAATAGTCATCAATGATAGTGTTGAAGGCCGGTAGAAACTGACTTCCTGTCCATCCAAAACCTTTTGATATAGACTAGGAGGAACCTTAAGAGTTTGGTTTCGTTTCTTGTTGAAGAACTTGAAGGGAAGCTCCTTGCTACCCCCATTAGAGGAGACATCAACGCTAGAATTGAAAATATGTGAGCACTCAGAACAAGCATCAGGAATTTCAAATCATTAAGCTTAGCACTGTAAGACTCACTCATGGAATTGTCAATACAATCCCTAACATTAGCTGGAATGCTCGTTTGCATAGTGTTGTCATCTTGAGGATGATTTTGGGAAAAAAACTTTTTTCCTTTCCTCTCACAATCCAAATCATATACTTCATCAAGATGCCTTTTCCCCTTAGAACTAGATTTCAATAGAGCATTAACAGTTTCAAGTTCTCCAACCACTTCACTATTATGCGCGTCAATGGTAACAACTCTACAAAGATCACTTTGAGCCCCCCTAGGATTATGGACCTTCAGAGCTAACGCCCTTCTGCATAACGCCTTAACATTATTCGGATCATAATTTAACATCATAGAACACAAGAATGAAACCTCTCGAAATTCATGGAGCTTAAGTTTGCAAGCAACAAGGTTGAGAATAAGAGATAAGGCCAAATCTCTAAAAATAATTTCACCACGCCCAGAAAGTGGTGTACAGAAGCACAAGTATTTAAGAGCCTTATCATAAATAACAGAAGCCAATTCATACTTTTTTTCTTTGAACTTGAAATTCCCCTCATCTTTCATGTTCTTAGCAATTGGAAGGATCTGATCAGGACCCTCCAAATTTGAGATAAAATTGACTATATCCTCATCATAATTCTCACTAAGAAAGACACATAAAAGAGCAGAATGGAGAGAATCATCATTCATGGTGAAAAGAAACACAGCCGAACCGAAAAGCTAGACCCCCAACAGTAATTAAACCCTCAAGTATACCCAGAGATATAGCACAGCAAAACCAGGAAAAACAGAGTACAGAGCACAGAAGAAAACAACCAACAAGAAATTCCATGCTAAGAAGACGAGAATAGAAACAAACAGAACCTCGATTAAAGCAGAGCAGCCCCAAATCGCCTCGAATCGTTGAAAAACAATGAAGAAATGCTACACACTTTATTTCAATAACCCAGAGTCGAAAGCCCTTTGCATGTGTAGGAAGGAGGCTGAAATGGAAAGATCGAAGCCCAAAGAAGAGTAAATCAGGCTCTCCGGCCGCCGAAGGTGGGTTTAGATTAGTGGAAAAGCTGGCTGCCGGCGAGTCTCACAGTTTTTGTGAAGAACTTGTGGGCGGTCGATTTCTAGAGAGAGAAAGAGCCTGCAATTAGTCAAATTTTGAAGTATGAAGTTGAAGATTTGCGCTGAATTGTTACTACTAGTAGTAGATTGTTTGTTACTTCGTACGAGCATAATAATGTGACTAACATCTTTTGACTATAAATAATTATCATTTTTCAACCCGAATGACCAACTTGGTATATTTTATGAGCCGTCTGCGATAATATGATATTTTTTCTTACTCCGATGGCGTTAGGGTATAAAAAGTGAGCCTCGTGGGATAAATAAATCCAAAACTCCAATTTCCCGGCCAATTCTTTATTTTTCATTTTTGTTTGTAGTTTATGTTATTATTTGCTCTTTTAAGCTTTTATTTTATGATCTTACCGTACCCTTCGTCTGCTTATTTCACCGGTCCTTTTTCTCTGTGTCTTCTCCTCCTCTTACTTTTCTGAGCGGTTTTTTTTTTCCCATGTTACTCTTCCCTTATACTAATTTTGCTCAATCCCACCACTCATATATAATTGCAGTCATAACATGTGGAACTTAAAATACCATCAATAGTAGTGAACAGGAAGAACAAGTGTTTTAACAAAAAAGAGGAACTTATTGTTTGTGTGAATATCACAAATTACTTTTATTATTATAATTGTTGTTATGTGTATTTTTGTCAATTCCACATTTCTTTTCAAAATAAAAGTCCAGTAAGAGAGGAGTGGTAGCATCTGGAAGAAAATAATAGTAGTATAAAATTAGAACTCGCCGGAAAATTTTGATTTTTGGATGCGATTGTCAAGAGTGGCTCACTTAATATACCTGAACGTCACCGGAGAAAGAAAAAATACCATATTGTCATAGACTGCTCATAAAATATACCAATTTGGTCATTCGGGGTCATCTTAGGTCCCGTTTGGTTCGCGTTTTCGTGGCCCAAGTAACGGAATCAATCAATCAATTCCTTTAGCTGATGTTAGGTTGAGTAGTAGTGGTAATCCACTCCATTAGTTCATGGTAACCAAACCTCCATTTTGAAACCCCACCTCCTGGGTTTCAATTCTGTTTTCCTCTGGTATCAAAAGTAAAGCCCGCACGCTCCACCAGTATTGCCCCTCGTACTATTTCCGTCGATCCACCCCCAGCCTATCCCCATCAATTTCTCTCTCTCTCTCTCTCTCTCTCACAATTTTCGTTCTTTTTTTTGCATGTGTTTTTTGAAGTTCTAGATATGTGAATTGCTAGCCAAAGTTTGCAACATGTATGATAATTTATTTTTTCGCATCTTTGTTTCTGGAATTCGAAATTTTGTGCTCATAGAAATTGCTCACAATTTGAAGAAAATCTCCATTAACGAGGCCACCGTAGAGCTTTGTCGACAACAATGGCAAAACTGATAAATTGTTGATCTTGTTTTGGATTTTATGTTATTTGACAGAGGAAGTCAGAGGAACCAGAGGAGAGAGAGAGTGGAGACGTGATTTTTGGACTTTTTGGTGTTATTTGATGTTCCACTTTGTTCAATTTATTTTTTTTTAAAATTTTATTTTCTCTCTTTCTACAAATTCTTAATTATTGTCCTGAACCAAACAGTAACAAAAGGAATGAGAAACATGTAATTTCATTCCAGTTTTTAACCAAACAAGTAAGAGAGGTAATGAATATTGTTACCATTCCTCCCCCTTATTGGATTCCACTCAATTTTCTTTCCACTCTTTGCACCAAACGATAGTGTATCATAAATGAAATTTTGATATTAATAAACTATTCATAATACTCATTTTATAATTAATATTGGATACATAAAATTTATAACCATAATTAGGAAGTATGTTTAAAATATTTGTATAATATAGTGTTCTTTTTTTTTTTTTTTAATAATATTAGACTAGCATCCTCATGATGTTTCCTCAGGATTTTGAGATTACCATAAACCTGAAAGCCAAATTAAAACAAAACAAACAAAAAGGAAAAAAAGGATTGAATTAGAGGAAAGAAAAAGAGAAAAAGAAGTAGGTATATATTACGCAAGAGTCAAAGAAACCTAAATCATATTCATACCCTCTGGAAGGGGACATAGCCTCCCATAAGCTAGAACAAGTAAGGCACCCAATGAGGAGGATACATTATACATGGTTGGCGCAACATCCATGATTAGAACAACATCCGCCCTAGCCAGGACTAATAGCACCAATTGGCGAATAATGGCCTTCATTCCCAATCTATAATAATCCTTCAATTCAAACACATTTGATCACAGCATCAAACTGTATGTAATTTATAAAATCATATTTCAAACTGTGATTTCAGTTAATATTTATTCACAATGCAAGTTACCTGATTAAGTGCAGGTCTTGAGTAACATACAACAATATATTAATATGACAAGTCAGATGAGCCAATAACTGAGGAGATGCTCTCTAAATTCTTGTAGAGAACTCTGAGCAGCAAATGCAGTTTGGAGTGTCACTTTGTCTCTAGGGACCAGATCAATAAGGTCTTTCATTGACCGATATCCCTTCATCAATTGAACTTAAATAAATTAAAAGTTTACACATATTTCGAGTGATGGGCCGCGTGTTTGGATGGGGATGGCCCGTTTAGTCATTTAATTTTTATTTGTTTATTCTTTTTTTTTTAGATAAAAAGAAAAGGAAAATTTATTAGGAGGACCTCCTCTTAAGAAGAACTTTAGAGTCAGTGAATTAATCTAAAATACATCTGTGTCAAGATCATGTCCTAATCTCGCCATAATGACTGTGGGCCACCAAGCAAGGCATAGTGAGCCTAATATATGAGACTCACGAGGTTTCGAACCCTAAAGCCCATTTCTGCATCGAGAGCGGTGATCCAAGTGAGCACCATGTTTCGGGGGCACGAAATAGGTGGCGTGGGTTGGGCTTTCCTCGGCCCATGGCTATATGTGATGTGATACGGCTACATCTCCTGAACTATAATTCATATACACAAAATACTCCATGCTGAATTACTGATAGACGTAGATTATTTATTACTATCTCCATCTTAAAAAAACCTAAACTTTTACTTTTTGAAGGTCACATTTAACAAACTTTGACTATTAATTTATGAAAATATATAAATATTCACACTATGAAAATACTTTTGTTAGATTCATTTTTAAAAGTACTTTCAAAAAATCGTATTGTTATAATTTTTATATTCATATAATTGTAGTTATTTACGGTCAAAGTGATGTCTTGAAAACCGTGGAAAAGTAAAGGTTTAAGTTTTTATGAGACAGAGCAAGTACGACTTTACGAGTATTATAATTTGATTATGGATCATCATTTTATGATCTATAATTATCAATGTAACTATAATTTTCTTATCATAATAACGTTGTTGGGTAGAAATTAGAAAGTGTGTTTGGGACTAAGGTTTAAAAAAGGCACATATGCCGATAAGAATTGAACCTCAACCTAACTAAAGCATATCTTGATTCTGCATTTTGGAGATTGTGGATGAACAATAATGTTCTTGTCAACTATCTAGGAGTAATTTTTTATTTTTATTTTTTAAGAGGAGAATAGGAAATTTTTATTAATACAAATTTTATGGTACGATATCTATTTTATTAATAAAAACTTCCTCGTACCAAATTGAGTAAGTCCAGCCCACATACATCGAAATCAATCAATAAGGCACCAAGCTCATGGATCATGACACTACAACATGACTACACTACAAGTCTACAACATGCATGGTGGACTGGTGGTCAACATAGTTTCATTTTGCCATGGCCAGACCACGGTCATCGATCCAATTTTACGAGGTAAAACGTTGATAAGGAATTTAGTAGGTAGTGTACTGAATGGATTTGGGGTAGCTAGATTTCTTTTTTGTGCAAGGGGTTTGGGGTAGATTATAGAGAGAGAGAGAAAGATCATGCACTTATTGCTGACTTGCATCCTAAGCTGGCATGCATGCTGGTGGAGGTTCAATCCTACTTTCTATTTCAAGTTTGGTCATGTGAGCAAATTGCGCTGCACAAGACTTTTTTGTTTTTTTGAGACAAAAATTGCATAAGACTTTTTTCTTATAGCCTTATTAGCTTGTCTTGCATTGTGTACTTGGTTCACCACAGAACAAATACACTAGTGTGAAACATTTTTGGACATAGAAGATATTTTTAAAAAGATAGACAGATAGTGCATGGATGAACCAATCCTACTCGAATATACACTCTTTGTAACCCGAAATATATTTTCTTTATATAAATGCTAGTGTATGTACTCTTCTTTGTAAAGACAGAAAGAAATTAAGAGTGAGAAATTGGAGTAAAAATGTCGTTCATCCGTGGAATACTTTGCAATGTTCGTACTTTAAGTTCAAGAAGGTTATTCTTTGATGGGCCTCCCAAGATTATAACAAGCCAATCACAAGTTGGTAATAATGTTAGGAAGGTAAAATAATTGCACTAAATTTTAGTTTTCTTTTTCATGGTTTCATAACTACGTACGTACCATTTCCGATCATCTTCTATATTGTCCCACAAAAAAAAAAAAAAAAAAAAAAAACTTTTTCATCTTCTTGATCTGTATTTGGTACTTATTGGTTTTAAAGGAGGAAGAAGCTAGTAGGGATGCGAAGCTTCTTGTAGTGGAAACTCAAGAATCGTCCAAGAAAACAAAATTCGAAGTTATGAAGGTAAATGCCTCTTGATCTACCATTGTCTTGGCCGGTTTCTAGCTTGGTAAATTTAAGATTTGCTATACATACATGGTTGCTGTTTTTGGTTATTATTGTAAATAATTCCCAGTTTAAAATCTTGGGTCCAGTATAATATATGTCAATATGATGTATGTGGGTTTGGGCTTTAAGTGTTAGTTAATTGGTTTTGCATTTCTGTTGGTTTTAATGAAGCAGGAATAAACTAGGTTTGCAGAACATGCATTATTGCAAACTCAAGCATCCAAGATACTGAAACCTGATGAAGCTGTAAAGGTAAATTCCTTCTATTATGACATTGTAATTGTCTTATTGGTATTTCAAGTTCTTGATATATATCTTATTTAATTTCTTCTTAAATTTTTTTGTCTTTTATGGGATTCCCACGCCCCATGTATGGTCATGATAACATAAATCATATGGAGTTATTAACTAACAGGATGGCAAGCTCCGATCCATATACTTTGATAATCAATTACTATAAATGGTTTAGCTAGCTAGCTAGGTATGTTTATTTATTTATTTATTTATTTTTATCACTAATTATGAGGTTATCTTTTGTTTATTTCTTCTAGTTGAACCATTAAAAAAAAAGGTTGTTTATTTACCTATAAATGGTTTCTGTCTTTCTGATGTTGCATTGGAATTAAAATAGAGAATAATATAGGATTTTCAATTTTATTTTACATTGCTTATAATACAGTGTCAGTGTTTGGTAGGATGTAAAAACATGGTAATGGGGTTTCATTTGTTTTTGTTGAGTGCAATAACTGACTAAACTAATTTGTGCCATCCATTTGTATAGAGAAGTTATCACATGAGGAATCTACCCACAACTTGCATCTCCTTGGGTTCTGCGGAAGGAATGGTAAGTAATTAATTGTAACTAACTTTAGAAGATAATTATTATTAGTAAAACATTTAGTTAAAGAATACGTATGTATGTAATTACAAGATTTGATTTCTTGATTGAGCTGATATATATATATGTACTACTTATTTATACTATATTACTTTATGTGGCCTGGTATGTAGGTACTTGTGGATGAGGCCAAGGCAGATGGGATGGCGGTTGGAGTATTCGATATCCTTCCTTACATTGAGGGACAAGCAAAACAAAGTACGCACGTACATAACTCAATCAAGAAGTTGAGTGGCATTTTTAGGAAAAAAGGTAAAAGTGAGTGGCATGGCTATGTTTTAGCTCTAGTTTTGTAAGCTGTCAAAGAATGGTAAATCATCAAATGTTTAGTTAATAGGTATACAAACTTGGGATCAAGCACCATGCCATTGAAAGAAGTTTTAAATAGCTCTGCAAAATCAGGATTAAGTATTTTTCTAGAGAGCTCACCCTGCTAACATGAGCACAAACTCCCACATGTATTTGTGCCACGACAATTGATACCAATCACCTAGGCATCACATCCAGCAATGTTTTAGAGTAATTATACTATAAAAAAAAATAGGTGAGAGTGACACATATTTAGTTCATTAGCTAGCAAAGATGTTTAATGCCTAATGCTATACTTGGAAGTCAACCAAACAATCGGAGTTCCATCAAATTTCAAACACTACAGGCACTATACAACACTGAAACAAAATTAGCAATTCTACTTAAGTTATTTAATTGCGTTCAACTGATTAAGAAACATATTAAGGCACAAGAAACTCCTAGCAAAGTTAGTCAGAATCTATGTTATGAATAGCATTGGCAAGACCAAATATAAATGACTTTTGCAACCAGAATCTAGAAATTAAAATGCACAAATCACTGTAACCTTTCACTGACCAAGCAGAAGGTAATTTTAACATGCTTAATGTAAATAACAACCCAATTCTATTCGAAGCTCAATATAATGTATATTACTAGCAAAAGTACAACTAATAACTTTGAAATCAATAGCCCAACTCTAGTCGCCCCTTATTAAAGGAAAAATAAACAATTGAACGAAGCTATAATTTCAAGTTTAATAGCAAATTGCAATTATAAAAAGAAGAAAATACAAGATATAAACATAAATCCTAGTCAAAATTTTTGATGAAATTAATGGGTATTATATCAAATAGCTAGAATACATAAGGACGACAAATTTTGGGTACAGACCCCAAATTAGCTAGATAACTAGTAGGACAAAAACAGTAAAAGAAAAAATACATGAGAAATTCATCATTATTCTCTCACTTCTGGAAATCAACCACTCATAACCGATGTCTTCAACATTCAAAATTCGTCGACTGAAGTAGAATAAGACAAACCAAAGTCGCAGAAATTGATTTGAAAAGGAAAGGAAGCTCGAAACGTGAGGAGGAATTCTCCAACTCACTCAAAGAAATTGAAGAACGGGGAAGGGTTTTGGGGGAGGTGAGAGATTCAATGGGTTTGAGGGAGGTGAGAGAGAAGGGGAACGATGTGAGGGAGGTGAGAGAGAAGGGGAACGATGTGAGGGAGGTGAGAGAATGGGAAAGGGTTTGAGGGAAAAGTTATTGAGGGCAACTCAAAAACGTGGCGGACTTTTTAATTTTTGTGTAAATTTCATCCCAAAATTTTTGCGGCTTGCTGAATTTAAAGTAGCTGGGTCGACGGTTCGTCAAAACTGCTGCTATTAAGAAGGCAAATGCCAGCGGTTTGTAGAGAACCGTTGGCTTATGTACAAATTTGAGGCGAAGGTTTGGAACCGTTGGCTTAGCTAGTCTTTGGCAGCGGTTTTATGGCCGTTGCATTTTAGAGCGTTGACTTAGGCCATTTTTGGTGTAGTGTCTCAACCATATACTCTAACATGTTTGTCTACAAAAGAAGTGGGTCAGAGCTTCATTAATTAGTCAGTAGGCACGAGATTGGTTGACCACAAAGAAAATTAAAAGTTGGAAGAAAAGTGTAGTCGATTTTATGAGACCAAAAAATTAGATTTGAAATAAATATAAAAAAGGAAATTAATAAGTACTCGTATTTTTCAAAGAAAAGATTTGCTTTCCTTATTGTGCCAACAATGTTTTAGGAAACACAATTATTTCAGCTTTACCTAAATGAGGGTGCAAATAAAATACATGGGGACATAACAACGTGAGTAACCAAATTAGCAAATTCAGAGAGTCTGAAGCCAATACGACTGAATAGGGTCTGTCTAGCAGTGCATATATGAGGAACTAGAACTGTAGAACCAACCAGTTGTATTCTATTTCTGTAGCACTCCAGCTTTTTACTTTTACACGCAACTTTTTCCGTCAGAAGATCGAAAGAAACGCACAGGAGACCAAGTATAATCTGACTGGTAAGTTTCAATTAAACCCACTTTATTTTTCTAATTTCTGTCATTTATCGTCTTTTATTAGTTTAGTATTTGTTTTGCTAATTATTATCATCTCATCTTTTAATTGATTCCATTAATTTTGGGCTATGTAATTGATTCCATTGCTAAATTTGTGTGGTTAAACTTGTTTGGCTTCAATACTGATGCAATTTAATTTGTTGATTATTTTTGGCTGAAGAATTTATGTTATGTTATGCTTTCTTAATAAAGCTGATTTTGGCTAATTAGCATTATTCCCTCGGTTCAGTGTTGGAATTTGGCTAATCAATTGAAGATGAATTATATTCGAACTTGTTTGGCGGCTATTACTAGAGAAAAGGTAATATGTAATTCATTCATTCATTTATTTTTAATATACTAGTCTATACAACCCAAGTTATTATGTAAATTAATTAAGTACTAAACAGATGAATTAGTACATCCCTAGACCCGAATACTCAATGGGTTGTAGTTGTTGTTGTTGTTGTCGTCGTCATCGACGGGATACTCGATAGGTTGTTGTTATTGCATGTGGTTGGTTAATCTTATTCATTTAATAAGTATAATTATGGAAATTTAATATTTTAATTATTCTAAAACTCGATCTTCAAATTGATTGTAGATTTTTCCCCGTTGTTTGGGAAGTAGATCAGTTGTGTTTCCTATTCCTATAGTATCATCATATTCAACAACTGCAGAGAAGGTAACAACTGATGATGATCAAACATCAACTTCGACCAGTACTATACCTGGACGATACATGACCGATTTACCCCCTCCTGCCATATCCTTGCACACATTGGAAGGACTAGTGAGCTTGCTTATGATTTATTTATTTATTCTATTGATTTATTTATTCTATATTATATGGTAAGACATACCCGCTCTGTTTTCTTGTGATGATATTGATAGGGACTCTATGATGAAGCATTTGAACTAGGAACTGGTTATGGATTTTTGCAGCTTGCCACAAATCTTACAACACAAACAGAACCTACACATGATTCTGGGTTGTCTAGTTTAACCACTATTTTAAACACATCGAGGGTTGATCCTCAACGTGTATGGAAAGGTAGGTAATGAATTTGATTATCATTCCATTGTATAGTTTTTGGACATTGGTTAAATTTAGAGATGTTAAAAGCTGACACGACACGACACTCAAAATATATTACCAGGTTCCCGGCGATGGTATGATGAAACCATGTTCCAAAACACTGAGAAATTGGTAGGATCAGAAAGTGATCAAGGCTTATCATTTCAAGACCTGGTTAATCTGGTCCCTAGAGAAAAGGTCAAGTTACAAGCTTGGTTTGCTACTGACAGCTCTCTAAAAGAATTTAGGGAGCATCTCCATACTTCTTGCTCGTCCAGCGGCTTGTCATATATTCTTGCAAATTACTCAAGACCTATGCTAAATCAGGTCACTTAATTATTAATTGGGTGCATATATATATATATATATATATATATATATATATATATATATATATAATAAGCTTCCTTTTTTGATAGTAGATTGTATGTAATAGTTCACTAATCACTCATTGGATCTCATTGTTTAATTGATCAGACAGGGAATGGCCATTTTTCGCCAATAGGTGCTTTTGATTCAATAGCTGATCGTGTTTTTTTTTTTTTTTTTTTTTTTTTTTTTTTTTTTTGGACAATTCCAATTGGTAGGCCTGATTGACTTTTCCAACTGGTAGATATTCTTAGAGGCGAAATCCATAGTAGGCCTTTACTCTTGATATTGTTCAGTCCGTATCCATTTTTTGCCTTTTCCGTTAACTTGCCCGTTAATTGTAGCGTTTAACTTTATTTTTTTGAGTTGAATGATGTTACTCAAATTTGTTTTTCAAAATACCCCTTTGCATCCTTGAGAGCTTTGAATGTTATACCCAGTTGAAAGGCATGAAAAAGGGAAGAAAATACATAGTGAAAATTTAGCCTGTTAATTATAGCCACCCCTTTCACCAGGGATTTGTTCAAGAACAGGCAAATCAACCCTGGCCACATGATCAACAAGAGCAGAGGGTTGAAGACCCAGAACCACAGGGGCTTTATCTTTCTTTCTTTTCTTTTTTTTTTTTTGAAATTGTCTAAATTCTGAGTGGGTTTCGGTTTGGTGGGGTGGTGAGAATTCTGGGTTTTGGGATTTGTGGGTTGTGGGCGAGTGGTAGCAGAATAGTGGTCGTCAGTGAACAGAGGTGGTGTTTGTGAAGGTGGGGCGAAAATGGAGGAAAAGAAAGATGGTTGTGGATCTGGAGTTTTGGGTGGTGTTTCGGTTAGTAGGCTGGTGAGAGAAGATGGTGGTGGTCGTTGTTCAGTTTTGATGTGTGAGGTGCTAAAATGGTGGTGGTGGTAAGCTTTGGTGGTCGGTTCTGGTGGGTTGAAGTGGTCGTGATGCTGTGGAGGTGGCGGGATTTCGTGGTGGTCAGGTGAAGTGGTGAGAGAAAGAGAGTGGTGAGGGAGTGGTGGTGGCACAATTGTTTTTGTGGTGGTGGTCGGAGATGGCTGGTGTGTGGTGGTGGGTGTTTATGGTGTTTACAGATCTGGAAGGAGAGAGGGAGATAAAGATGGTGGGTTTACCACAGGGGCATAATGGACAATTTTGATAATTAACGAACAGGTTGACGGAAAAGGCAAAAAGAGGGTACAGATTGAACGGTGTCAAAAGTAAAGGCTTATCTGCTGGATTTTGCCTCTAAGAATGTGTACCAGTTAAAAAAATCACAAACTCAGACCTACCAACTAAAATGACCCCTTTTTTTTTTTAAAATAAACATACAACATAAAAGACACATTCTACCGAACTTTTAAGTCCCAACAAAAAAAGGAAATCGCCAAAGCCTCGAAAGCATAAGCCTAACGTATTAATACAATTTGCTGAACAAACAGTCATTAAGACATTAGTAGAGTACTTTTTGTGGACTTGTAAATGTTCACAGTCATGAGCATAAAGCCCAACAACAAATAAATCATTTTCAACCCATTACTCTACCTAAGGAACAAGGCCCATGTTTCAAGAGTTGCAAACTTGCGATTATTGTTCAAATTAGCTGATCAGGGACGGAACGGTCCAAAAAGTCCGATTCTCCTGGTCCGTAATTTGGGCGGGTATGGACAAGGTTTTTGGAAAAAAAATTATTTAATGGGCGGGCTTAGCTCGACCCGTTTAAATAAATGGACGGACAAGGACAATACAAAATGGCCCGTGTACGGGTCTGCCAGGCCCGTTTAATATTTTTACTTAAAAAATTGTGAGGTTTTTTGTTTGTTTGTATGTTGTTAAGATTTATTTTGTATGAGAAAATATCAAAATCATGATTATGTGTGGTATTACGCTTGATTTTGTAGTTAGGTTGCCATACTAATTGTAAAATTATTTATCGCAAACAAAGAAAAATTCTTTTTATTGAAAAATAATTTAAAAAAATCTCGTTAGCCCATGGGCAAACCCGGCCCGTTAATAGAATTTTGAGCCATGATGGGCGGACAAGGACAACAAATTTTAGGCCAGTTGGATAATTTTTTTATCAAAAGGCCTGCCTCTGTCCAGTCCGAACCCGCAAATTATCTCCTCTAAACTTCAAAAACAAAGTTAGTACATCTACAGGATAAAATTCCATTAGAGACGCAGGTTTTGGTTCTTTAGAGTAAGCTCCAAGTTGAATTTTGAAATGGAGTTACTATATCGAGTTTCATTTCTGAATCCTTGGACCAAAGTGTAGGTCAAAACGTTGGCTCAATTGTAATAATACACCCAATTACGACATTATCGATTGGCTTCCATCATCGTCGCTTGAGATGGTGAACCTCCAATTTTTTCGAATTTCACTCAACAAAGTGTTTCGAGATGGTGAATGTAATCCATATGCTACAATTTTTGAGAACAAGGTTCAATTTTGATTGGCTCGATTGTAATACACCCAATTGTAGATATAACTCATTCCTTCGACTTTAAAACAGGGATGATAGGTTAGATTATTGGCTCGATTGTAATACAATCAATTACAACATTAAATTGTCAATTGGATTCATCAATTGAGATGTGGAACCTCCATTTTTTCGAATACTATAGAGAAATGTGCCCCCATCCTTTATAATTATCCGGAAGGGTTGAAACAACAATGTGTTTCGAGTTGTTCAATATAATCCATATGTTACATTTTTTTAGGTCTCATAGAAGAAAGAAAAAAGAAAAAATAATTAGTCACGATACCTCACTAATAAACATATGTTCTATTCGTAGTTGTGCTGGATTAGGTGGATGTCCGTTCTTAACTTTAAAACAAAATAAAAATAATAGTAATAATTTTTGTTTGTTTATTATTTTATGTTTTGTAGGGAATAATTTTAGTTGTTTATCCTAAGTCATATCATTCGGTTACTAAAATCTCGTACATCAGAATTCATTTTCTTGGGAATATCAATTGAGAGAGTCACGATCGAAAGATGGGAGTGGTGATAATTGACGGATCAACAGTTCGATCATTCGTAGAAGACGAAACCCAATTCAACAAAAGCATCAACGAAACCTTCACATCTCTAGACCTTAACAACGATGGCACACTTTCAAGGTCAGAGCTTCGAAAGGCCTTCGAAACGATGCGTTTAATCGAGACCCATTTCGGCATTGATGTCGGGGGCCCAAACCCGGGTCAAATGTCTGCCCTTTACGACTCCATTTTCGATCGGTTCGATTTGGACCGTAGTGGGTCAGTGGACCGGGAAGAGTTCCGGTCTGAAATGAAGAAGATTATGTTAGCTATTGCTGATGGGCTTGGTGAAGCTCCTATAACAATGGCGCTTGAAGAGGGTGATGATAATTTGCTTAAACAAGCTGCTGATCTTGAGGCTTCTAAGTTGAAGGAAGCTAGTAAATGAAGATAAGTATGATGAAGTTTTAATTTTTGTTGTTTAATTTGTGTTAAATAAAGGTTTTGTAGTTTGCATGTAAGATGTTTGTGCTTATGTCTGAATGAATGTGTGAAATAAAGGTTTTGATGTGGGTTTTATGTGGTATGTAAAGGGCTTTCTGAATTTTATGATTTTATGATAATAATCGATGCTTTTATTGATTATAGTTAAAGGTGTTTGTGTTTATGTCTGAATGGATGATTGTGTAAACACTAGATAGTCAATACAAGAGGTTTTGAACTAATTTGTGTTAGTATATGTGCTTGTAAAATAAAAGTACTGTAGTGATTAAGGTTTGATTGGATGAGATGCTTTATGAACAGAGTGAATGTGAATTGAGACCAACAGATGCCACCATTGGGGCTATCTTAGATAGCCTGCTCTGTTGATTGTTTCTGGGCACCTTTGTCCTTCAGCAGCTGTAGCATGTAGACCTATTGGCTACTAGTGATTAAACTTGTTTTTCTTTCCCTTCATATATTGCTATTTTAGCTGGATGTTTCTTACTTTGATTATAAATGTATTCTTTACCTGTATTACACTGAGCTGGCAAAATCTGACCCGACCCGAAAACCGACCCGCTCAAGACCCGACTGAAACCCGACCCGAAACGACCCGACCCGAAGTTGTGAGACAATAGTTGTTCGACCCACAAACCCGCCCCGAAACCGACCCGCTAAAGATCCGATGAGACCGACCTGATATTGACCAGACCCGATAATGACCCGACCTGCTGATGACCCGAACCCGACTCGACCCGACCCGTTTGCCAGGTCTACATGTATAGTATTGTATACTAGTATCAATAGACAGTAAGTACTTTGTTTACAAGGCATCATTTTATTGATCAAACACCTATTATGCTTTAATTAGGATACACAAAGCACATAATCAACATATAGTTGTAATCAAATAAAACATTGCAGCTAAACCAAATGAAACCCGAGTCTGTTGCCTATGTTGATCTTTAAGCTAGGTGGAAGAGATCCCGGATGTTGTATGATCCTTGAGGAAGTGTATTGCTTGTGTTGCTCCGCATCTCATGTGCGAGTTGCCGGTAAGCCTTTTCTGTGAGATGGGCGGAATCCCAGAACACATAATCGTCGACGTTTTCACACAATTCAAACTCTTTTACTGGCCTTGTTCCTCCACAACTGAATATCCCTCTGAACTTGCCTGCACCACAACATGCTGTCCTCCCTTCCTTGTACCCTGTTTATGAGAAGAGAACCATGTTCTATTATGTGATCCATTTTACCTCTTCTTTTCCGGTCACTTCATGCATGTTGTACATATATATTTGGGTTGGCCAAGTAGTATAAAGTAGTTCCCGAAAGAAAAAAGGGAACTTAAATGTGACTTACCATATTTCCAGGGCTGGTCGATTCTTTGCTGGAGACTGGTATAGAAGTCATATAGTGAATATTTGAACCCATCTATTTGCTTCTCTAGTTTGTTTAGGACTTGGAATAGAGCCTGATCATGTAGTATGGGGTAACTTGAAAGTTCTTTCAGGCAATCATCATTCTCTTCTGCATTCATATTTCTGAGGAAAGGGAAACAGCCGAACGGTGGCAAGTTGAGGAATGCAAATTTTCTCCCTTCTGTCTTGTAAATCTCCTGCAAAATAGTGATACTATGAGCTGCTCCAAAATTTTGTTGGCAAACTGAAAAGTAATTAGTGTTTGGATGTTAAGTCCCTTTTCTGGTTGTTAAAAACTTTAGATCAGTAGTTTTGAATAAACATACATTGATAGGGGAACTAGGAGAACTTACAGTGATCACAGAAGTGATGTTAGTGATGACCATGTCAACAAATTCAGATTTGGACTTAGTGTTAGTCGCGAGACGGCTGATGTAATCATTTGATCCAATGCTGAATAAGTAAACTGCCCTTGAAATTCTCCTCTTTCCTTTAAGTTGTCCAAAATTGTTAGTGAACCAGTTCTCCACTTTCTTGTAATTCCTCAGCTGCATATGGAGATCAATGACCTGCACATAACTCATTAGAAAGGCAAGCTGCACTAAAAGCCTGTCTCAAAATGTTAGTGCAGTTTTCCGTGTCACAGCTTGTTGGGTTAGTGTTCACGTTGAAGACAAGTGGGTTGGGGGGTACATCAATGGATAAGTGTGGTGATTGATGGGTGCATGAGAATTAGTTTTTGAACAGGCTAGACGAAATTCGATTTTTAGTTCAATTAAAGTCAGGTCTGAATAGAACCTTAGAAAGATGTACCAATTGCCATTACATGAGCATGAAAAAAATCAATCTTGCACCCTATTCTGACACATACCAGCCCTTGGGATGTTTGGACGAGAGCACCAGCTCCAGCAGATGCGAAGTTGACTCCATAAACGAATCGAGGTTTGCCCGGCTGGAGAAACTGCGGAATTAAGGGAAGATTTGCATGTTCCGCTGATCATGAAATTAGACCTGGCAAAATTGACCCGGATCCGATGACCCGAACCGAATAAAACGACCCGAGACCCGATTTTTGACCCGAAGACTGCAACCAAAGGATGATCCGAAATCCGAAACTAACCGAATCGAACCGAAACCAACCGAGATTAATATACCCGAATTTGATCCATACCCGATTCTAATCCGATCTGAATCCGAGCCGAACCGAAAAACCGAAAGTGACTTGAACCGAATATAATCCGAAGTTTGGCAAACCGAACCGAATTAGAACCGAACCCGAATCGATTTCTAATACTAACCGAATATAACCCATATTTTGGGAACCGAAAATATCCGACTGGAACCCGAACCGAAAACAATTTCTATTATTGTTATTGTTATTGTTATTGTTATTGTTATTGTTATTGTTATTGTTATTATTATTATTATTATTATTATTATTATTATTATTATTTGCAACATTTTTAACTGTATTATAATATTACAATAAGGTAAGAATCTTGCTTTCTTAAAAATAAAAATAAAAAAATTATAAAATCTACGAGCATTCAACTTTCAAATCGTTATTTTTTTACTCCCTCCATTTTAATATACATTTTAATGCACTAGTTAAGTCAAATTACCTTATTATTCAGAAATTGAGGAAGCATTTAATATGTATGCACTAATCTATAAACGGTTTAGGGATGGCGGTGTATATTGCAATATGTAATAATTATATTACATCACATTATTAACTTTTTAGTTCGTAAGAGTTTTTTTCCGTACTGCTAATTCATAAGAGTTATATGATCTTCATAAAAAAAATTATGTTCGGATTTATAACTTACAAGCATCGTGGTTCATAAATAAATTATTACTCCTAACCATTAAGGCGTTAATCATGTTATAGAGTGATAGTGTCATGACCCGATTTTCACTAGATCCGAATTGATCTGATTCAACCCGAACCCGATTCGGAATAAGGCAAAACTGAGACCAACCCGAACCCGTTTAAAACCGAAGACCCGAACATTGACCCGAACCGATGCCACCCGATCCGAACATAATCGATCCGAGATACACCCGAACCCGTCTTTGAACCGATCCGTAACCGTAACCGAACCGAATGAACATGACCCGAATAGGAACCGCACCCGAATAAATCTGAATCGAACCAAACCCGAACACATTGTAAAGCTGATCCGATTCAAACCGAACCGAACTGATCCGGACCGTACCCGAACCGAACGACCCGTTTGCCCGTTTCTGAATATAAAAGTAGTGTTAAAACAACTTAAAACAAGACATTTGGTTAGAGTTTTGAACCAAAGATACCAATAAAATCACATATTAGACGACCATCAGAGAAGCGGCCGGTCGGAAAATGGAAAAAAGTGATGCCATAAGGCCAGAAATTAGACTGGCCAAGAGTTGTGGTGTTGATATAGTTGTTGTTTCCAACATCCAAAATGGAGTCCCCAAATATGAACAAGGGACTCTTTGCAGCTGTTGGTGCAAGAAAGAAAGCTAAGATCAAAGAGAGGATACAGATTTGCAGTTGACAATCCATCAGTTTGACCTGCTTTGCTCCTTGTATGTTAATTATGGTGATTTTATAGTTTGATGACACAAACTATTGTATGTTTCTTAACTGTACTTTCAGTGAATTCCCATTATAAAACTTGTTAGTACCGTTGAATCTTGAGCGCCAAGGGTACTACAAGACATTATAAAACGCTTGTGGATAGCATATTTGCGTAAGCTTATGTCAACTGCCCTTTTTTTTTTAAAAAAAAACCTGGTGATTAGCATTGATCAAGTGGCCAATGAAGTCAAAAGGACATGTTTAAAAGATTTGTGATTTATCCAACTCTTCTTCTTTCTTTTTTATTTTAACAAGTAGGATAATAGAGACATTTGGGAACTTAGTTCGGTATATATTATCGAAACATAACCTTGAGGGGGTAGCTTAGCTAGTAAAAACTCTTAAATCTATTCCGTAAGTTTCGTCCAAATCTCTTAGGGCTACTAGAGATTTTCCTGGTCATTAACTTCAGGCCCCCTGGAATTAATCAAGTAAAACTTGGATATCCATGAAATCGAAAAATATATATACACACATATTTATATTATCGAAACATTGTTAGCTTGCTGGCTAACAAGTAACAACTTGTCATTCGAGCTTTAGAGCTTGTATATATGCTCATACGGCTGGCAATGTGATTTTCTAGTTCAGTAGAGTAATCCATAACTATATTACCCAACGCAATTCAGTATATAGTTTGAATCATCAATAGCCTGGACATATACATTCGCTAACTTAAATAGATACATAACTAACCATATGTATGTTCTTGAAATCTCCAAATTAGTTGACAATCAACAACGGTTTTAACCGTTTAATGATCAATTATATGCTGATCAAAGGGTAAAATAATCAATAATATATTGCCACCAATGTTGATGGTATGCTGCTTGTGTTTCACTTTTGGTGTTCTAAAGTGAGTAGAAAAGATCCTTGATGCTGTAAGATCCATAAGAATGATGAACAGCATTGTTGGTGTTACGCCACATTTCGTCTACAAGTTGCCTGTAAGCCTTTTCTGTGAAATGAAAAGAGTCCCAAAACACATGTTCATCTACATTTTTGCACAGTTCAAACTGTTTTACTGCTCTTTTCCCTCCACAGCTGAATACCCCTCTGAATTTTCCTGAGCCACAGCATGCTGTCTTCCCCTCTTTGTACCCTGCAGTTTATCAATCAAGTTTTATTTTTTACTACAGCATCGTAAACACGTTTATTAAGATGTAACCATCGTCGATTGTTTAGCAGATGATAAACCTATATCAAGTTAGTTTGTATTTGCGTTGTCATATAGTACTCCCTCCGTTTCTGAAAAGCACCAACTTTTGCGTTGTCATATAGCTAGCAACTACCTTTACTGTCTAGAGCAAAAAAGATGAAGAGCATACCAAATCGTGAAGGGTGTTTGATTCTTTGCTGGACAGCAGTGTGAAAGTCGTAGAGTGAATATTTGAATCCAGGCAACTGTTTTTCTAACTGTTTTAGGACTTGTGAAAGAGCTTTATTGTGTTGCCTGATGTAACCTGAAACTTCGTTGGCGCAACCGCCATTTTCTTCTGCATTTAGGATTCTCAGGGCCGGTAAACAACCAACCGGTGGTAAGTTGAGGAACGCCATTTTTCTCCCTCCTAGCATGTAAATTTCCTGCCAAATCCAAGAATGAATGAAGTTGTAGCATTTGCATTACTTCATTTCAACTTCATAACCAAAACCAAATGCATATATGTTTTCTTTTTCCTTTTCTTTTAAGTACAAAATACATGATGAATTCGTTTATTTGAAATAAAACATACATCATAAGTATATGAGCTTAGAGTGGGTAGCGTATTGGCGCTAGAGCTGTTAATGTTTGACACGACACGATAATACGACACGAACACGATCCGAAGTTACTGAGAGAAACATGAACACGACACGACACGAACACGAAAATCCTGAATCTGACACGATTACATCAAATTGTTTTCAAATGTAATTATCTTCAATTTTATGTAAAAATTATTTATTTTGAGACCGACACAAAATCGACACGAAATCAAACATGGGTCGACCCAACACTACCTGTTTGACAGCTCTAATTGGCGCACCCACAACTCGTCTCGGCCCTAACAAAGAATTGGAATCAAGTCTCATTACACTCAATTAGATAAGCTTCTTTGCTATTTCAAAAAAATAATAATACTTGGTATCATTAACGGAGTATATACTATATAGTGCCAAAGTTTAATATTATGTGGTCCATATCCAATCGAAGCCATAGGTTGAAGATTCATACATCTTTGTCAAAACCATAAATAGATGGGCCGCACAAGAGATGCCTTGAATGCTACTATTTCAGGCTTTTGGAATGGACCAGTGTTACTGCAGTACTGCTGCATAATACCAGCCGTACGTTGGTGATCAAGAACCATCTTCATGTAAGGTTACTACAACTTGGGCCCAATAAAAGACACTTCAAATTTCTTAGTCTCTAACTTTAGTGCCATAGTCATAGTCTAGTACTACATGTGTGATGTGTCTTGGTTAACACCGTTTCAATCAACAAAACACAAAAGATAGAAACAAGGAAAGAAGAGAACCGTGTCTTGATCAAAATCATTTGAAAAACCTTGTCCACATTGTTGAGATTGTGCCAACATTGTGTGCAATATTCAATAATTGATGAAGTAATGCAAAATCGATAGATAATAAGATTAGAGGCGAAGGATTAACCAAATTTGATAGATAATAAGAAACTTTGTCAAAAGACTCGCGATAAAGATAGACAATTTAGATGTCAATATGTTATGTGGAGTTGTACGTGTTACTTGATATTATTCCCTCCGTTTCATACTAATTTTTAATTTTCATATTGTTAGTATATTAACGGTTTCCCCAATCGATCAGATATGAAAAGGCCGGTACGTAAGCAGAATAAAAGAGGGAAACTTACATTGATCACGGAGGTAATGTTGCCTATAACCATATCAACATATAGAGAATGGCTATAAGTAGTCAAAAGAGAAGAATTGGTCAAGAAAAGGCTCATGTAATCATTTGTGCCAATGCTAAACAAGTAGACCGCCCTTGTCACCCTGTTTCTTGCTTTAATATCTCCTAACTTCCTTGTAAACCATTTCTCTACTTTCCTGAAGTTCTTTAACTGCATATGGAGATCAATAACCTGCAAACAAAAACAATAAAATTGACATTAGGCAAATTAAAGGCCATTAGCAAACAAAAAACAGCATAGTTTCTATGAACAAGAAGAATCATATTCCTGTATACGTATGAATTAGTACTGTATCATCAAAATTTACAGAAAAATATACATACCGATCCTTGAAAGGTTTCGACGAGTGCACCAGCTCCAGAAGATGCAAAGTTGACACCATGATAGAATCGAGGTTTGCCCGGTTGAAGAAAAAGGGGGAATAAGTGGAAGATTTGCATGCTCAGCTAGGAAAACAAAAGTTGAACCACAAAATCTTTTTAGTTGAACAACCAAAAGCATAAAAAAGGGTACAAGATGGTGCAACACATAGTATTATTATAAAAGAGATGCCATAAATTAAACCAGCAAAATCAAATATAGATATGGTAAGATTTTCTAGTAGTTGATCAAGTAGTATACCAATGAAATCGGAAACTAGACGACCATCGGAAAACCGGCCGGTCGGAAAGTGGTGCCATAAGGCCAGAAATTGGCCTGGTCAAGAGTTGTGGTGTTGATGTAGTTGTTGTTGCCAACATCCAATATGGAGTCTCCAAATATGAACAAGGGATTTGTTGAATAATGTTTATGGTTATGGTTATGGTTATGATGGCGAGTTAAGCGTAAGCAGCTAATTTTTGATGATAGAGAGACTAATAAAAAGACATAAAGGATTAAGAAGAGAGGTTTCATGATCAATACCATGGCTGTGTTTGTGAATGTGATATATGGTGGTTATTCAGGGGACCAGATGTTAGTTATGGCTTGTGTGTGTGTGTGGGGAATGGGGATAGTTCATATAATACCCAATGCTCACATTATTATTTAATTTCAACGTTTATGGTATTTTTATGTTTTCACCACAACAACATTATTATACAACTCATGAAGTCAACATCTAAAGTCAGGTGATATGTGTACACAGTAAAGAAACTTTCGTAGTCAAAAAGGGGCCAAAACTTAGAAATTGTGTACATATGCTAAAAAGCAGGATTTAAACCGTATTTTCAAGAGTACTTTATTTAAACCTGTGACATTAATGGGTTCCGGTTTTATTTCAAAATGAAAAATTGGGCTTATATTTGAACCCAATGATAGGTACACATGAGAGCACACAAAAATCTGAAGATAAAAAGAATAAGGAACATGTTGCCCTGACCTAGAATTGTCAAAAGATGACACTACACGACAACACGACACGAACCGGACACGAATATAGCGGGTTAGTGTTGAGAGGTTTCGACCCGTTTAATTAAATGGGTCGACACGAGTAATACGTTTAGTTAAATGGGTTAGGTTAAGGTTGAGATTTCTAACACGAAAACAACCTGCTTACGACATGTTTAACTTTAATTATCAAAGTTAAGTTCAAATAATTTGTAACAAGTAAATAATGTAATATAATCTCACCTATCTTGAGCATTTTAATAATTTTAGACGGTTAAATATACACTTATATGGTTAGAACTTTAAATTTGTAGGTTAAAATTTATGGTTTTTCTCATATTTCAATTAGTTTAGAATATAAGTAAAGATAAACAGGTTAACAGGTCATTAAACATGTAACACAATTATTAAACAGGTCAGGTGCAGGTCAAGGTTTTTCGACACGATTAATAAATGGGTTAGGTTTGGGTCAAGGGATTCTCGACACGTTTAACCTTGACACGAACATGACACGACCTGACCTATTTGACAGCTCTACCCTAACCTATAGAGAATAGAGGATTAGCTTCTAAAACATTAATTATATTTAGTTGAATTTACATACAAATTCAAACCCCTGAGTCATTGGGATCACATAATAATAAATTAATAAGATCCATGTTCATCAATTACGTTACAAATTTCGTCATTGAGAGGCGAATGAAGATAATATACAGATGGGATCATATTTTTCCTTGAAATCAAACACATAGTAAACGATAACATATTTAACACATTTGAAGGAATATTAATACATAGATTATTCTTTAAATATTCATTTCACTTATCAAATGTCGTACTATTACGTTTAATAGTTGACAAAAAGAAGTGTGAAAACTCTTCCAATGATTTGAATATTGTTACGAGCATAAATATGACAATTACGCTTCTCTTCAATGCCAAATAAAATACTAAAAGTTAGAAAATGGGAAATAAAAAAATCTAATACACTATTATATGGGGATCATCTTGGCTAATAGTCAAAATATTCAACCTCTTTTTCTTTTTCTTTTTCGTTGAAAACCCTCCTCATAACTTCCTGTCCTCAAGCGAGGCATCTTGAAAGAAAGGGAAAGGGCCGTGTGATTAGGCGAAAATGCAAATATGACTCAACTCTACAAGCTAAGGCAGGAAATAAATAAAAGTTGGTGCATGAAAAGAAATTGAATGAATTGCTGAACTTAAGAAAGGCAAAGCTATAGATTGGTGCTACCCACAAACGTACACATCAAAGTGAAATACTAGTGAATAGAGACGAAAGTTACTTGCGATTTTTGGAAAGCCCCTTTATTGCATGCTTTGCTCACACAACTAGAAAAGTTTATTCATCATGTCAGTATAATTAGGCTTGTGTAACTCCAACTCATCATTTCACCTGTCTCCATTTTGTCCATCAATGGAGAATCTCAAAGCTAAAACCCAATGATACTGTCTCGAGACTTCTTTTGCTCCAAGCCCCGTGACGCCTTGCATCAATCTCTTGTCCCAACCACCATGTCCCATGTCAAGAGCCTTGTTAGAACACTATATACCATGTATCAAAGCCTTAATCAGCTTGTCCCAACGTTATGTCCCATATCATGGTTCATGGGTGAATACGGATTTCGGAGGCCCTAAAATAAAGTTGTTATTTTTTTGCATTTATCGTATGGGTCACCTTTAGGGTATATTAGAGGATCCAGGGTAAGTTAACGGATCCCTATGATTCTTGGACGGTTATTTTACTTGATACCGACTTTAAAGGGCCGAACACTGAAATCAGGGGCATATACGTAATTTGGAGGGTCAGATGGCCTACTGGAGATACCGGGGGTCGTCTCAGGTCACCATAGACTCGCTGGAGAAATTTGGGAAAAAATCTCAATCGGGCCACAGGGAGCCGAAAATGAAAGGCTATATACACGTTTTTTGGGCATTTGGAGCTCCGGAACAAAAGTTGTAATTTTCGCACCATATCACATGAGACACCCCTTGGTGACATGGAATGGTCTCGGAATTGTTTATCGGGTCCATGTTAGATTTGGACGATCTTTTCACTGGATACCCAATTTAAAGGGTCGAACACCAAAATCATGAGTGGATACGAAGTTTGGAGGGTCTGATGGCCTACTGGAGGCACCAGAGGTCGTCTCGGTCACAATAGACCCCCTGGAGAAGTTTGGGCAAAATTTTCAACTGGACCCTAGGAAGTCGAAAATGAAAGGCTATAATCCACGTTTTTGGGGCTTTCGGAGGCTCCGGGATGAAAATTGTTATTTTCGCACCATATCGCACAGGACACCGCTAAGTGACATGGGATGGTCTCAGATCGTATATCGGGTCACTGTTAGATTTAGATGATCGTTTTCACTTGACACCCACTTCAAGTGGTCGAGCTCAGAAAATCATGGGTGGCTACAGACTTCGTAGGCACGGATGGCCTTCTAAGGGCATTAGAGGTAGTCTTGGGTCACAATGCCAAAAATTAAAGACTATATAATCCATAATTTTTGGGTTTAAGGAGGCCCCAAAACGAAAGTTTTATGTTTCACACTGTTTTGCACGCGTCATTTATAGGGGACATAAAAAGGTCATAAAGTCTATTATTGGGTCTCTGTTAGATTTGAACCACATTTTCATTTGATACCCATTTTAAAGGGCCAAACATCGAATTCATAGTTTCACTTTTTCTTAGTTTTAAGAACTACCTTATCGGGGGAAAAAAAGAAATTAAATTGTAAGGACTACTGAATTTTGTCAAATGTGAAAATTGGAATGGAATTCTTTGCGGCAAAGAGTATCATTGCGGTATAATCTAGTTACAATATGTTAAGGATTGTACAAAAATTTGTGTAGACTTAGTATATGGTGCACCAATACTTGGAGTCACCCCCTACTTTATCTGGAGCTATCTCCCTTTAATAGTGGAGTCACCCCTACTTCACCTAGAGTCACCCCTCAAATTTATACTTGACATCACCCCTATTTCACCTATAACCACCCCCTACTTTACCTGAAGCCACCCCCTACTTCATCTGGAGCCATCTCTCAAAATTACTTCACGTGGAGCTACCCTTCAAAATTAGTTCACCTGGAGCCATCTCCCTACTTTACCTGGAGTCACCCCTTACTTCACCTGGAGCCACCCCTTAAAATTACTTCACCTGGAGACACCCCCTACCTTATCTAGAGGCTGAAACCACCCCTCAAAATTACTTGGTCCATGGTGAACTAAGTCCACACAAAACATGCTGTAAGAATTGAGGCAAATTTGTCCAACAAAATATTTCGACCAATAATGGTTGGCCTAAACAGAGTTAGAGGATGAACGAGGATGCTTGGTGCCTTATGGTGGTAGCACGCGCTGCTTCGATCATTTGGTATTGGTCGATGGGTTGGCCAGATTTATAGACATTGTAGACCTGTCAAACGGGTTGATCCGACGGGTTATAGATCGGGTCACTTCGTGTCTGGATCGGGTTGATTACGGTCTTATGGGTTAGTTTTTAGGTCGAATCTACTTCTTAATTTATTTTACCGGGTTGTAAACGGATTCGGATTGAGAAAATTTTGTCATTACCCTAAAAACGGGTCAGATCGGATCAGCTATATACAGTAGCAAAGACAGGGCGACAATTATTATTCGAATATGTATTATGAGTATTAACATGTAAATACTTAAGGGGCAGGGTAAAAGTTACTCGCATGGTTCTTTTTTCTCCCACCCACTTTTCTTTTACATCCGTTCTTTTTTCTTCTACCCACTTCCCTTTAGTAATATTTTGAGTATTAAAAGACTCATTTATCCTTACTTTTTCTTGTCATCATTACTTTCCAACCCACTACTAACTCACACTCTCTCTCATGTTAAAGTAAGAGCAAATAAGAAATGTTTATTCCAACAACAATTCTCATTAAACTCCGTGCAAAAAGAAGTGGGTAGGGAAAAAAAAAAAGGAGGGAGTAATACACAAATTTATAATTTCTCAGCCTAGGTAATTAAAAGGCCCAGATGACTAAAAGGCTAATGGCCAAGATTCAGGCTACTTGATCACAATATGCATTGTGCTTCAGTTGGGCTTCATAGCTTACTTCTAGGGCTCAGTTGAAACCCCAACTCGCTCATATGACAGAAATCAAAGCTATTCTCGGGTTAATGGAGTAGACATCTAAGCACGTTCGAACGAATAGTATTGTTCCAAATTTGTTATTGTGGGCATAATTTTCTCAATCTCACTACTAAACTTAGAATCTCTTACATAAACATTTGAAATGGTATTCAAGCGGGTGGAAATTAATTGGGACTGCCCCTGCCCCAAGAAGAGTTGTTTGTGTGAGAGATGGATCCACTAACTCTGGTAGGTTCGACCCTGAAGATAGACGATATGAAGGAGTTTTGATAAATTTATAAAGTCACGACCCATTAGACCAATACAAGTCCGCTTGTTGGCTCGGCTTGTCTTGACTCATGAGCAAGCAAAACTCATGTCAAGTTTGGCCCGCTTTTGAACACCTCTAATCCCTAACAGGAACCTACGTTAGAGGTCACAAGTTCAAGCCTTCAGTTTTTGGCTAAGTGGTTTGGAAGCGCGATCATCAAACCAAAGGTAGTCAGTCTACCCGTTGAGAGCCATTCCAATCCAAGATTAATTAGGCTATAATACACACGTTGTTCAGATTCCATGAAAATTTGCTCTTAACATTTACATAAATAATTTTTTAAAAAAAAAGATAGAATACATCATGAAACCCTAGTGGAACCCGCAAAAATGGTGCCAGATAATAACAAACAATAATTGCACCCTTTTAAATTAGGGTGACAGGGTAACCGGATAAGGTATGGTCCATTTTGACCCTAGAAGATAACCAGAAACCACCATAGAATAGTGATTAGTGAAGGGAAAAGGTGGCATGAAATCGTATAGAAAGCTGCCATGTAGTCGAAATGAAAATGACTCCTATATATATAATTCAGAGCCCAACTTGTTGCTGCTCATAATTTTAATGATCGTCACTAGGGATTAGTGATTGACAGACAGGGGCTGAGGGCTCACCATTCAAAGCAACCCTGTGGGTTTGCCATCTCCCATCAACTAGGTCCTCTGACTAAAGATGGCTTCGTGCCCTGCTCGGTCGTGTTCGTGTCGTGTCTTTGTGTTTTGGAATAGTGTTGTGCCGTACCGTGGTTATAGTTGTCATGATTCGTGCCCGTGTCGTGTCGTGCCCACTTTCCAAAAGGTAGGCAGTGCCCGTGCTCGTGCCTGTGTCGTGCTTGCGTGCCGTGCCTAGGCTTTTTTAAAATATAATATAAGTTTTTGTCGTGTCGTGTCGTGCCTAGTCGTGCTTAACCGTGCTTTCAATTTAAAATCTAGGCCCAGGCCCGCTCATTCGTGCCCGTGCTCATGTCGTGCCGTGTAAAAAGCGTATCGGGTCGTACCGTGCCTCGTGCTAACCATGCCATCTCTACCCCTGACCCATGAGGGCCATGACCATGTCCAACTTTGTTAGGCCAAGTGCAAAGTGATTGTATGATATAGAATGAAGTATGCATTCTATCACATATTACTATTCCGTTCAGTGAAAAATAATACGCGATTCTCCGAATACCTTGGATTCCGATTAGTGAATTGAGAACTTGAATTTCATCAAATGCTCAGAACCTTTATCAGATACTGGTAAGCAAACTGTCCATTCACTCACTCAATAATTGATTCGGTTTAATTCAATTTAATTAGACATTAGTGCTACGTATATGATGAAGATAAAGGCTAAACACATCCTATAAAACTAGTCCAAATTTGGGTGGAACTTGGAACTCCTCCTATACAGGGAACTTGAAACTCCCAACAAGTTCGCGGTGCGACATCACATGGTTTCCAAGCTGTAAGTAAAAATCACATGGACATGACTCATGAGCTATGATATACTCTACTTATTTTGGTCACTTGGGCTTTGTATCACACTATAGGCAAACATATGGAGGCTACATTTAATTTAACTCCATTGACATCACATCGGCAGCTAAAATATATATTACGTACTTGCTCTTTCAGAATAAATAATACTATCACTTGGGGGAAGAGACAAAAGAGGATCAAATATTGTAGTAATAGGAAAACGTCAGAAAAGAAATTTGCAACTACACGATTCCAAAATTATTCGTGCAATCCTTCTTATTTTAGTACAATTAGCTACAACTTGCAGCTCAAAGTTCCAGAGTTTTGCACTATTTCTATTTTCTAGCCACCATTTTCAATCAAAGGAGTACTATATGATCAATCAATTAATAACAGAACAGCAGTAAACCACTAGAGAGAACATGAGCAAATCAAAATCATAATTTCCAGAAACTAGCAAGAAATATCATAAATCATTGCACTATAGAGAAAATAAACATTCATCTCCTCTTTTCCATCCAGCAAAACTTTGAGCATCATTCAACCATTCAAATATGACTGCAAATCCATACAATCTACAAAATTTGTACCAAAGATCTCCCTACTATGAAAGTTAAGATGTCTGCGTGAACAAAAGATATGCCAATGCATGCATCTCATGGCAAATAAAATACGATGCCATAAATTTCATCGGAGGATAATGAGCAATGAGATTTCAGCTCAACCAAGAACTTCTTTGGTATCATATTGCTCAAATTACATACTACACGCATACGCACTCCAGGTTATCCCTGAGAGAACATATGAAGAGACGATGCAACAGAACATAGTTCAAAGGGCAAATAGAAGGCTGGGAAGCACATAGGTTCAGCTTCATCAAGTCAGCATCAGTAAATACAGCAAATACATGGTTCTGAATTTCAAAATATTGAGACTGCAAAGGAAAACCTAAAGTTACCTATGTACTCCCACTTAACTGCGGCTGCCGAATAACCACTACCCTTTCTCATACATAAACACATGCTATTAACTCTGTAATCAACTCACGAACAGACCATCCTGAAAATCGAACAAACACAAGCTATAACTTCTTTTGGGCAAAAAGAAACCCAAATTCGAAAGGCTACGGAAATGACTGAGATGCAAGACTAGTCAGAGCAAGGACAGATACTAACATGTTCTCTTTATTTACATTCAAGCCAGGAAATTGCAGCTCAGTAGACGCCCCCTCCCATAGCCGGGAGGTCATCAAAGCTCCACAGATCCATTGGGTTTACACCCTCATTAGATGCATCAGCGGCAAGGAAAGCATCCACAGCCCAGTTCTCATCCAGATATGGCATCTGCAAGAAGTTCATCTGGGACTCGAAATCAGAATCAGACAACTCTTCGGACAGGCTCTTTCCACTGTTCTCCTGAGCAGGTACAGCATTTCCAGAGCTGGTTTTCATCTTCTTGCTTGGGTTTCCATCCTCAGATACCTGATGATCATCATTCTCCAGGGCAGCAGAAAAGAATGAAGAAATTTCTGGGGTCTTGAGGCCATTTTCTCCCCAGCCAAAGTCAGAACAATCAAAGGAGTTACTACCTTCGTCTGAAGTAAAATACAGACCACCACCTTCAGAAGAAGTAAAGGACTTGAGTCCTACCTCCCCTAAAGCAGGTGCTGGGTCTGAATACTCAAACTGCTTCGTTAGTGGTTTCTCTTCCATGAAAGAGAAACTACAGTAGTATCCATTATCAAGATTGTTCATGACATTGAAGTTCTGGTTTATATTCTGTGGCTCAGGGTTTGAGTTTGTTTTCGGAGCCGGTTTCTGCGAGGTCACTTTGACAGTGCGCCTAGGAGAAGAAGCTGGAGCTTCCTCCGGGAAATTCACCTTGGCCTTCTTACCACGGATCCTTCGTGCCTCAGCATCATATGCTCTAGCAGCTTCTTCAGCAGTGTTAAAAGTTCCAAGCCAGACTCGAACACCCTTTCTTGGATCACGGATCTCAGCAGCCCATTTACCCCATGGACGCTGTCGGATACCACGATACTGGTTCTTTCTCTTTCTCTTGGCAGACTTCTCAGCGTGGCCATTGAATTCCACAGGCTTCAAACCTACAGAGACAAGGAATCATTTGTTAAAAACAGATGACTACATCAAAAGAAACAAATCTGATGGCAAATGTAGCTAGCTTTAAGTCGGTCATAATATGCAAATTAAAAGACACGTCATTTGCACCCAAATTTCACCAATGCATCAGACAGCACAGCAAGTCACCACAGGTCAGCTAGACACCCCTTAAACTGAAATGATCCACAAATTAAAGGATGCTGACCCAACAGATGACCAATAAACAAGATAAACCATCAAGGACTAGGAATAAGCAAAGTACCATCTCAAGCAGGTTATAGCGCTAGAAGACATAATTGATTGCTATACAAACTGAGAAGTCTCATCCAAGATCACTAGATAAGTTGGAGATTCAGATGAAAAAATGTCATTAAACAGAGCATTTGCCAATAATTACTTCCAGTTCAAGGATATATGTTACAAGCCACCAAATCAAGAATCATGTGCTATCTATGACAAAATCCAGATATAACCATCACAAGGAAGCAATTAACGATGAAAAACCCTTCCAACATAAGTATTTTACATCAAACTCCGTAACCATTTCAAAATATTCCAACTACAACAAACAATATAAATAACAAAAATCCAAAATCCCCTGGAGAGAATAGCCAACCGACAACTAAGGTGGAGCAAGAAAAGGCAAATCAAATAACTTGAGAAAATTATAAATTGTAGATCATTCCAAAATAAGAGCTAGAACCATAAAAATCAAACTTTTTCCACCTTCACTGCGTGCAATTAATCGTTTTTGTTATGCAAGCAGAAGGTTCAAGAACATATTTTTTGTGGAATTTTTCTGGAAATGGTAACTAATTACAAAATTCCTTAATAGAACAAAATTCCTCCAACCACCTAAACCCCCGCCAAAAATCACCAGATCTCAAGTTCTAAACAACACATAACTGTCCACAGCACAATCTCCTCATCAGCACAAGCCAGAAAAGCATCAGAAAACACATTATTCCAATTCAAAATTTCCCAACAAATGAGATGAGAAGGATACGAAAATGAAATTTGTAGGAATTAGCATTTAGCCCAATAGATTTTACATTGAAATCCATGGAAAAATAATAGGTTAATAAAGTTGACACAAGTAAAATTTCAATCAAATATCAAAACTTTACCCACCAACCTAAAATCAACAAACTTCAAATTAAGTTAACCAAAGAAAAGCAAGTTGTTACATGATAGAGACCAAATTCAAAAATGATGATACTAAATTTCATCCCCCCACCCACCTTACCTAACATATAAGAAATCTATCTAGCTCCTCAAGAAACCTAAAAAAGTAAAAACCCAACAAAAAAAAATCACTAAGCATTTCAAAGCTCCAACATTTCCATAGAACAGAAAAGAAAATAAATGACATAACAGACCATTTGGGTAAGGCCAAAAACCAAAAAAGATCAGAACTTTCTAACCCTAAGCATGATAAACAATCAACAAAAAGTAAAACTACAACAAAAAATGCTTCAAAAGGGTAATAATGAACAAAAAGATACAGAGAAGAGAAAGAAAGAGAGTTTATACCATTTGGGGTTTTAGGCTTAGAAGCCTTAAAAGCAAAGGAGGGCTTAACATCATGAGCAGCAACAAGAGCAGGAATCAACATCTCATCATCAGACTCATCCTTAAAGTCAAGAAAATCAGCCTCAAATTCATCTTCATCATCTTTATCAACATCAATCACAGACCCATCTGATCTAATCAACGGCTTAGAATAACCACTGTTACCCTTCTTGGGTTTACCACCACCATTGAGATCTGGCCATAGAAAATCAGCTGTTAGCCTTCGAGATCGGGTAGCAGTTGCTGGAATAAAATCAGATATAATTGCTCCTCCACACATGATGAACAAATTCTTTCACCAAATTTATTTATTTTTTTTTAGCTCTCACTTTAAAAAGTTTCTCTCTTTTTCTTGTGAAAGGGTAAATTTTAATTGTATAGGGGAAATGAAATGAGTATCTTGATAGAGTAGATTATAATTTTTGTTTCTGGAAAAAAGAGTTGTTGAAGTGAGAGAGGGGAAATGAAGGGAGGATTTATAAAGGGAGAGAAAGGTCCCTGTCAGGTGTGACTATGTGAGAGAATGAGGAAAGGGGGAGTGTGGTGAGGTGTGGCCTAGACCTGAATTTGGGTTGTGTTTTTGGGTTTTTTATTAGAAATATTTTGTTTTTGAGAATTTAGGAACTTTTTATTGAAAATGATTTTGTGCAAGTAATGAAATATATCAAGAAATAGTCTTGTCTTCACTCCAAGATATGTCGACATCTTTTGGGAATGGGAGTATAAAGTTGTAAGAGTATCCTAGTTGATTATGGTTCAGACAATTTAATGGGGTCGGTTTTGTTTTTTTACTTTTTTCTTTGGAGGGATTTTGTTTTTGTGTTTTTTTGTTTTTTTTTTTTTGGAGGGATTTTGAAGAAATTTAGTGAATTTAACCGAAATGTTACTACTACTCACCAATGTATTAGACCCAAAAAAAATCAAATTTCACACAAACCTGCATTTGATCAAATCTAATATGATTTTATATTTGTTATAGTTAAGATTTACATCAATATACACTACTAAGAGTATTATTTAAAAAAACATTGTTGTACATTCTTTCTATTTTCTTTTTTATTTTGGGAAATCTTGGATTATTGTAAATTTTAGATGATAATAAACTAAAAATGGGATGGTCATGTGCAATATTGTAAAATATCTGTATATTCATATAACGATCACGTATCTAAAATGATTCGAAACTAACACAAGTTAGTATTTTTCAATATGAAATAAAATCCGTATTTCAAGACAAAATTGACCTTACAAAGAAATAGTGTGTCTTATTTAATTTATTGATTATTTTCTTATTTGATTTTATGGTGCAAAATATTCCATAGCGGCGTAAATTGAATGTGTGTTAATGAAATAATTTTTATTGACTACTTTCTATTTGAATTTATGGAACAAAGTATTCCAAAAGGCGTAAACTAAGGTATGTTAAATGATCACATTATAATGGAATACGTAGCATTGTCAGATTAATTAGGGGCATTATTACTTCATTTATTGAAGTGACTACAAAAGATATTTATTCGTTTAACATCCGTTTCGATTACAATCTTTGATGTTGCTCGTGAACAAAGTTACAGCACTAAGATCCAAAAGGGGAAAAAAAAGCTACGGTTATTATGTATACACAACTTATTTTTAGGGTTTTCCGAACGTTTATCCCGAAATTCATGTGACCTAAAGTGCAAATTCATCTAACTATCACGATAAACACATGGAATCAAAGCGTGTATCAGCTATTAGGGATGCGAAAGCGTGTATCAGCTATCAAGGTCACGAGTTTCAACCCTACTCTACATGTTGCATCTTTTAGATGTTTCTTTAATTTATGCAAGTTGAGTTGTCTTTAATTACCAAATCAAATTGACTCTGAGCCCAAGTTCCTTTAATGTACTATTTTCATCCCTAATTCTCCTTTACATTTGAATTTTTGAATCAAAATTTACAAACTGAATATGCTGGGAACAACATTTCAAACAAATGATTTAGGTGCATAATAAATTTTCTACAATTTCTTTTGGTAAATAAGGTGATTAATTATAACTTTTGGTAGAGTTGTGAATTATTACAAATGCCCTACAATCTGTGATAAATAAGTTTCTTCACCCATAAGCTTGTAAATTTGTTAAAGTTGGCCTCACATTGCATTAGAGCAATAAGGAGGGTAACTGTGTTATTCTTATTTTATTTTTTTTTATTAATTATTAATTGCTTTCTTAAGTTATCATAAGTGAAAGGTGTGCAACAATTGAGTAATGATAAATCATGATCAAAATGACTTGGGTAAGGAAACCAATGAGAGTAGAGGCGCTTGATCATTTATCCAAGCTATATTAGCGCGGCTTATCATTGGCTATACCTTAAGTTAATTGAGCTTATGACTTGAGATAGGTCGGCCTAAGAGGAAATCATTTTCATGTACGAGCTCATTGATACCTATAGACAAAAATGAGATATCACTTGAAAAAAAAATTGATTTTTTACCACCTCATCTATAAAACTGTTTCATAAAAAAAATTGTTGAAAAAGCAAATTAAGAAGAGATGAAGAAAGGAGGAGGAAACATGTCCAACTTGCTTAATTTTAATGCTTGACATTTTTGACTGCGAGTGCCAAAGAGAAAAGGAGAGGACTTGTTTGTTTACTCCGACATTGGTAATCGGAGACTTCCAGTAACGACTGTAAAATAAACTGAATTCTTGATGCGAATGATCGCGATTAAGAGTTAAAAATGTGAAACTTGCAACAGATTGATCTTTTGCTAATTTGGGAGAAGGTTACATGTATATTAAGTGTATGAGGAGAGACATACACAAAGTATCTTAGCTTTACATTTGGCAACCTACTTGAATACATATTGGGTGAATCTCATTAAATGTGGGTAAGAATCTTTTTCAAATGAAATTTTCAATTGATTTTGAAATTTTGGATTTGAAATTCAAATGGAAAAGCAAACCAAGCATTTAATACTAACAAATTTTAATTAATATTTATTTTAGAAATTAGAAAATCAGATGACTCTCCCCCTTCCCTTATAATTTTCCGGCGATCTTGCAGCGGTACTCACCCGCCCCTCTCTCTCTCCAACAGCCGCAACCCCTTCAATTTTTTTCCGGTAACATTAAAACGCGAGACTTATTTTCCGGCGAAGATTAGAAATTTCGAAAATCAGTGAAATATAGAATTTCCTAATTGATTTAGACACCTAGAAATATTCATGTTTCAATAATTCAATGTGTCGAGATAGAACCAAGAAATCTTTTTTTTTTTAAATTTTTTTCTGGGTAGCCATTTTTTTCGGCGAGTTTGCGGTCATGTATTAACTTGGAAAGATGCAATTTTTCTACCAAAGTCTTCACTAACGAAAATTTCAAGTACTAACAACTATTGCCTTCCAAATGCATATCACCAATCATAACAATTTTGCTACTAACTACAGCATTTACAACTTTACAAATGAAAATTATTTTACTACCAATATTTACATTAACCACTTGCTTTGATTGTCATACGAAAAAAACTTTTCGATAAACAAGAGAAGAAAAATAATCAGAAAAAGGAACGAACGGACACCCTTCGTCGGAAAATTAATCAGAAAAAATGGTGCAAAGTTTTGCCGGAAAATATGGGTAGAAAAGCATTATTGTATGAATAAGTCGATAACAACCGGGCTCCTCTTTCGCCGGAAAATTTGCTTTTCGCCGGAATGTCGCCGGAGAGTAATCGGAGAAGTTAGAGATGATCGGAAACAATGGAGCTCGTTTTTTTTCCTTTCTGTTTTCTCTCTCATCCCTTTTTTTTGGTCTTTCACATTCCCTTTCCCTCTTTTTTTTCTTTTTTTTTTGTTGCTCCAAATCTGATATTTTTTTCCCTCCTTTGACCTTCTTTTTTTCCCCGCAAAATCTCCTATTTTCCCTCCACAAGCTAAAAAAGAAGATTTTTAATTGTAGACATGTGGATAGCTGAAATTATTTATCTATATCTCTTTACATACACTTAGTATATGTATATCATGGTCCGCTAATTTTTTTGGTCTTGCATCATGGTCCGCTAATTTGACTAGCCTTAATTTCTGAAGGAGTTTGTTGATTCAGCCAACCACCATTGAAGTCTACTGGAATAGGGCCACCCTTATATCTTTCCTCATAAATTATTACATGACAAATGCTAATTTATCAGATTCTTCAGTTTGTAAGACTCTGTATGATGTTTCTAGTACAGGACAGTAGTACATTCATGCGTATTCTTTTTTTTTTTTTCACGGCCCAACGTTTCCATGCCTTTAGTCCTCTCCCCTCCCCCCCCCATCTTATTTTATTTGCATCTCGGGTCAAACGAAAATAGTTTATCTGTGAGACTTTCATAGGGGTGAGATTTCTTGGTGAGAATTCCACATGGGTGAAGTTGCATACAAGCGATCCCTCCTTATCATGCCTAGGCGGTTATTTGCGAAGTTTCTCCCCAATCGTATTTGATTATTTTGATGTCTACTTGTAATTAATTTGGATTTGATTTGTTATAGAATATTAATAGCTCCGCTTATACAGTAATTAGTTTCTAGGTCACCTTATCGGGTAGTGTTTAATTGGGTGAGCAGTGCAATCTCTCATTCAGCCATTCTCTCCAGACAACTAGAATCGAAAACCTTTTGTGATTGTTAAGCTAAAATAGTAGTGCTACGTTAACAATAAGAATTTTGCTTGCCAAAATTGAAAACGAAAACTCCACTTTTCTGCCACCTTTGCTTGAAGTATACAAATTTCTCTAGTGTCTTCATTTTGTTGCCATCATTAAACATCTTTTCATTAGATTTACCACTTCTCCTAATCAAGTCAAGATCCCAAAAGTGGGTATCTGTCGACTCCAAGGCATGATTTTTCTTTGCCCTTCCCCTTCACCCCTATATGTAATAGGGGTGAGTGATTAGGTAAGTTTCACATACATGAACTGATGATTTTTTTATAATAGGGAAACACTAATACAATGAATCCGTGGTATTAATATTAAGGATGTGTATTTTAGGGTTAAATTGAAATTATCTGAATTTAACACCACCAAATTGAAATGAACACCAATGAATTGGACTGAACATCACTTGATATGTGAGACAAAATATATATTTCTAAGTTGAGCACCAATAAACTGAATAAACATCAATGAACCATATTGACGTAGACAATTAGTAAACTAACACGAGATCACCTCTAAACTGAACTGAATTAATTAACCAAACAAGATCTAAAGAACACATCCTAAGAGTATGTTCCTTTTATTCGAGAAACACTGAAATGAATTGAATGAAACTGAACTTATTCGAACTAAATCGAGCTGAATTGAATTGAATTGAAAATTTCAACTTTCAACCCCCACTCCCATCCCGTTCAACTTCAAATCACTTGATTTCTTCCCAATTTTAGAGGGGAAAAGAAAAGAATGGGGTGTCGCAACAGGAACAGGGGACAGGGTGAATAGTCAAAACTGAAAAGTAGGAGGGTGAAATTGTAAAACTTGAAAGGCAACCGCAAGAGTGCATGCACCAGAAACTGCTGACTGGCTGGTAAAATGGAACTGACGAGAGAAAATACGAAGACGACAAAGTTATAAAAAGCTTTGTTGGACCCACCTAACAAACCCATCAAAAATAAAAATAGGAAGGAAAGGGCCAAAGCCCAAAAGGCCATGGGGATCGTGACCATTGCGCAAATGTATAGCCCTATGTCCGTGTGTCTTTCTGCTGCTACTCCAATCCTGCTTCTGCCATGTGCTCCTACTATTTTGCCCGTTTATTTTAGGGTTTTTGTTGAATTGATTGAATTTTATTTATAGCTCGTAAATACCTTATCTCAATGTAATATTGATTCTTATAGCTTATCCGGTCAGTTCATTTCAATAATAGTTATACGGTGTTCAGTTTGAGAAACATATATATTAGAAAGTGGGGTTCAATTAAGTTATGCGGTGTTCGATCAGTTCAACTCTATTCAGAGGTGTTCGTTTCGGTTTAATGGTGTTGAATTCAGTTTAGTTCAGTCGAGTTTTGCTCTAAAGAACACACCCTAAATATATGTGTTTGAACTGAACACTACTGAATTGAATTGAACATCATTGAACTGAAAACACGAGATAACACACTCAAAATGTGTTCTTTAGAATTGAACTGAACTGAATTCAGCATCATTGAAACTGAACTAAACGCCACTTTCTATGTGAGATAAAAACTTATTTTTGAACTAAATTGAATTGAATTAGAATAATTAAATTGAACTAAACTAACACAAGATCATCCCCAAAACAGAACTGAATTATTAAACTGGACGAGATAAGCTTTAAAAAACACACCCCCATACCCTATCAAAATCTATAGAAAAAATTAACAATACTTATATCCAATAGTCAACTATTACTCTCACTTGCTTTTATAATTACACAAAAAAAAAAAATGAAGCTTAATTTCAAATTAAGTATTTTCATTCTTTCACCTTTCATAGTTAGAAAATAAACTTCAAGGTTGAAGATGTGAATAAATCATACATTTTTTTTTGGTGCGTAAAATCATACATTGAACTCTCGCTTGATCCCAAAGAACCAGTCATCCACTTCTTTTTTTTGGTCTGAGATCGTCCGGTTGAATTCGGATTGAGTCGGGTGGGACCATAAGGGCGACAAAGCTCTCCCAACAAGTATTTAACACTGCTGTATTCACAGGGTCTCGAACCCAAGATCACTGCTTAAGTTAAAAAAGTCCCTCACCAACCCATCTAAATGCTTGTTGGTAACCAGTCATCCACTTTACCACTTATATATATGTTCAATTGAAAAATTAGTTTTAAAAATTTGGGGTATTTTTAGCATTTTATAAATACTAGCATATGCTGATGTGCCCACAGCCCCCATCAATTATGGCTTTATTGGTAAGTTACAAAATTTTTTAATTTGATTGATGAAACTGAAAGGGCATGTGGCTTCAGTTAGGTCCAAAAGAGGTTAGGCTTTGCTGTCACGAAGGTACTAGGCACTGAACTGAAGGAAACTATATACTTATTATGGTCTAACTTTTCTTTAGTCTTCTTACTTATTAAGGACCCGTTTCATTTTCATTGTTTTCATTCATATAAATTTTGGAACTACGTTATAGGGTCCCTTCCTCCCAAGTCCCAAGTCCCAAGTCTAATCAATCCAAATAGGTCCGCCTCACACAAAATAAACCCATTATAAAATTTATTCGATGCACATTCTAAAAATAATTTTCGAATCCTTTCGTATATGAAGCAAAGGGACAGCTTCATAACCTAGCAGTGCTTGATATGCACTTATGAAAAATTAAAGAAAATGGTGGGCAGATCGTCCTTAATCTTATCTTCATCATATTCATCAAGTTGCTTGTCTTTTGAAGGAGAATGCTTTATCTATCCGGTGGGTAGTTTACCCGGATGACGTGGACAAGAAAAACAACCTTGTACATTTGGACTCAAATAATCTATTTTCAACTTAAAATATAAAATATTAAAACCCAACCAATCACCGATGCACACATCACCCGAGTAGACCACCCGATGGATAAACTAATATTTCTCCTCTTTTGAAGCCATTCGTGAATCTTCATCAAAAGAAACGTAATCTTGTACCATAACTCCTCAAGAAACTAGCTAGTTGATGTAATCACAAAAGGCTCGTGGAAGACACGTTCCTGGTAGATTAATTAATATGAATGGATTTCCCTGTAACAAGTTACAAAGGTATCAACTAATAATTCAATTGAAATAGTAATTAATGATGAGTTCCTTAATTGTCAAGCCCTAGCTTAGTGGGCACGTTGATGGGGTAAGATGAAATTTTATTTGGTTGGTGTTCGAAAACTACGATATTGCCAAATCCAATCTTAGATATAGCCATATCGAAGCTTTGTGGATTATGCATGTCCATCATAATTTGATCGAGAAATATCTTTACCAACAAGATTATGGTCCGAAAATATTTGTCAAGTGCAAGATCATATTAAGCCTCTGTTCTTTTTAATGGTATGATGCGGGACAGTGAGAAACCGTACGGAATGGAATGACGCGGTTAATTACTCAAATTGTGAGACGAAATTAAGTATAGAACGCGGAACGAAACAGATTGAAACAGAATGAACTGCAGCATAGAGACGACAAAAAGAATAGGACCTAAGTAGTAGATTGATCGAGATTCTCTCTAATACATCATTTACCACATTACAAATTTTGATAATTACCACGTGTTAAATATTTTACTTTACTTTTTTTGTTTGTGTTCAACTTAATATGTGCTAAGCATCTACAAAAGTAATGTGTAAATGCGGTAAATAATGTATTGTATTGGAAATCCTAAGAAGTGCTTCGTATATAAACATCTCTTTTGGTGAGGTTGACATGAATTAAGGTTCATGCACCGGTCTAAAATGTCAAAACCATAATGGGAAAAAAGGCAATACTTGAGTAGTGACATTATTATATTTCCAATTGCAAGACCAATATGAAAAGGATGGTTTGATTTTATACACACGCACAAGAAAATAATATAATGATTAAACAAAACGTTTGGTTATTAACTTATTAGCTAGCTAGATAAAGTGGTTTGGTAAGGCAAGGTTATGGGTTCGAATTCTCATTTCTCCCATGTCTTGTGTCTGCTGGCTTCTAAGAACTATACTAGCCTCTTGTTGGTGCTACATTGACGGGGCCAGTGCTTGCGCTGGTTGTTCAGTTAGTCTGATATGTTCGCTGTTGAACACGAGAATCCGAACATGATATAGCAGGAGGTGCCTCGGTCGCCATTCACTTACACCCCTTTTTCACGAAAAAAAAAAAAAAAAAGATAAACAATGATGTTATGCAACTTGATATAAATAATTCCGCACAACTTGCTAGCTTAGCTGTGAGTGAGTGAAGTCTCCAAAACAGTCAAAGTCACACGTTTAAGCTAGCGAACAACTTGGTCCTCTACGTCTTAGGTCCCTCCTTCTAACTTCAATCTTATCCACCAAGGTCAAATGCATCTCATCTTATCTTATATAGCATGTTCTACTCGATCCGATCCGATCCTCTCGAAGGTTATTTATTCAGTATATTCAGTGCAATTGTGCATCAACGGTTATATACTGCAATTTTAGGCCTTCTCTATGTCACAAAAACTTATACTCCTATAAAATGATTATTCCGTAATTTTTGATCAGACAAGAGTTACATTTTCTAGTAAAACAAATATTGCAATTTGTGAGCTTTACCTTTCTAAAAAGTGACTCCCTTTTACTATGAGTTGGTCTCACAGAAAACTTACTCCCTCCCCATAGGCCATAAGAGAAAGCATACACAAAATAATGTATGAACTGTATATATGTAAATATCTTACTTAGGTTCTTGAGCCAGAGCTTGTATGTCGCAGCTCAACTCAATGGTTATTTTCGTCCTTCATTACTCATTAGAGTACACCAGTTACAGGATTCGATGTCTCCCTTTGTCTTGTGAACATAAGGAAAGACAATCCAACAAGTTGGGGCCATGGTACACATGAAGGTGATCGGGTTTGTAATTGTAAAACAAACATGAATTATTAGCATCCTTGTACTATGATCGATCATGTATGTCTTCAGTATCGACTACAAACTACGACTTTTCAACAATTACCCAGTATCTTTTTATTACTTTAGGATTGTATGTTGAGTTTACTCATATCTTTGACACACCAAAGGAAAGAAAAAATACACTCATCTATGTCGAATTTGAATCATCTCTACTACTATATTTTTCGCATTTATACATTACACGTCCTGAGACAATTGCTATATTAAGTACTGTTCACCAATGTAGTCCAGCTTGTTGAAGCTTATTGGGTCGGTTTGAATACGCCGAGTCCTTAGTGGATCGAATAAGAGGACCTGCAAATCAGATTGGGTGTCCATTAGATTGTATTATGGTAATTGTATATAGGGTGGCTTTTGATTGAATTTGGACATAATACAGTGAAAAATCCTAATGATCTTTGGTCTATCAGGCCCAGTTTTTGACATTATGGCTTGGCCCTGTCTCCTGGGCCCAATTATCTAGACAATAAATAATTGACAAAGATTAGTAGCCATCAACATTTTGATGATTCGCACCTTCACCGTGTATATAAAAACTTGTGTGGACTTAGTCTATGGTGGACCAATACTTGGAGTTACCCCTTACTTCACCTGGAGCCACTCCCCTCTAATAGTGGAGCCACCCCTACTTCACTTACAGCCACCCCTCAAATTTATACTTGGCACACCACCCCTACTTCACCTGGAGCCACCCCTCAAAATTACTTGTGCACGGTGAACTATGGGCCTGTTCTCTTCACCTTCTTTTTACTGAACTTATCTGCACAATACTAAACTGAACTGAAATTTACTGAACTGAACTGAAATTTACGGGAACTGAACTTATTTTTACTGAATCTACAATTACAAAGAGTAAATTTGTTCTTTGGTTTACCGAACTCTACTGAATTTTTCTGAACTGAACTTCTTTTTACTGAACTGAACTGAATTTTACTGAATACTTCAAAGAGAAGTTGAGAAGAACAGGCCCTAAGTCCACACAAGACATGCTGCACCGTGTGTGTGCACAAAGCTTGCTACTTCTTAGTCCCCTGCGGCCACGGGACATTTACTTGCTAGTAATGCGATTTATAGAGTATATACATTACGTGAAAACACGCTTTATAAAATAATTACATTATATTACTCGCAAGTAAAGAAGCCATAGAACTCACCATCTCATTATCTTTTTCGGATTTCAGAGTATACAGGACAACCCTAGGCACCTATGTATATTCAACATACACAGTTTATGTAATTTTCTAAGCTCTATTATACACATTTTTATACCATAATCATTAATACCTAACTTTATTTTAAGCTTTTTGTCTCCCATTGTAGCATAATCCAAATCAAGAATAGACCATATGTTTTCAGTAGATGAGAATGAGTTCAGTGGGTCTCTCAATTCAACTCCCAGATGCATGCACCTTACAAGTTACAATGCAGGGTTATTATTTTTTTCTTCCTTTTACCTCTACTCCACATAATTGTATATATGTGATAAAACTCGATACCAAGTCATTGCTTGAGACGAGTGGGGAATGGCCCAAGAGAAGACTAGATAATCGAGAGCATATAATTTTTAGTTTATATACTTTAATTGGTTTTTAGAACCTGTTTGAAAGAGGAAAAAAGAACTCCTTAGCTGCTTTCACCAAATGTTTAAAAATAATGATTACTTTAGCACTTGAGAAAGGTTTGTACCAGCAACACCAAACATTCTAATAAGTACTAGTAACAAAACTCACTCTAATCAGTTCTTTAAATTTGAAAACTACAGTAAAATCCTTTATTTGTTGGACTATCTCTTTCTTCATGATGCCGAAAGTTCAATTGAATGGCCATTCCCCTCTCTTCTCTAGTTCTCTTAGCCAGTAGGACCCATAGCTTTTAGAAACAACTCAGTTTTTTGAACATTTGGTCCAAGGCCCCGCCATTGTCCAACACTTTGTTTTTACCACACATAAACTACAAACTATACTTTGCCTCTTTGACCCATTGATTTCCTTCTTCACCTACTCATTGGATGTAAAGTCTACTCCTCTATGACCCTGTTCTTTTCGTCATTTCCATGTTACAGTCCGTTTCGTTTCTCACCGTTCCACCTTCTATGATCTTATTCTTTTCATCGTTTCCGTGCTACAGTCCGTTCCGTTTCTCACCATTTCGCACCATTTCATTGAAGAAAACATGGGCTTACACTTGCATATGAATCCACCCAAAGCAAACTTATTGTAACAGAATTTGTCATTTTATATTGGACGGTCTGCCGGTTTCGTCCCTAACCTATGATGCCAAATTTCACATGACATACAAAGCCACATGACCTTTTTAACTTTGAGCAGATGCAGTCAATCAACACAAAGTCCAAAACCCACCAGAATTACACATTAACAAGAAATTCCATCAGCAGAAAGCCAGAAACACAGGTCAGCAAAAGGTGTCAGAATTTACTTCATATTTCCATTTCTTAGTTTACATTTTGCTTCCTGTTATTCTGATTTTTAATACAACATAAAAGAGAACCCTTACATTTCTACTGAGTGCTCATCACACTCAGCAACCATGCGTTTCTACAAAACTCAATCCTAAAATAGATTCTCTATCTTACAAACAGATATTCTCCCTATCATTTTATACTCTTACTTGTTTTCTGAAGTGGAAAACACCCTGCAGAGATTCTGAATTTCTGATCATCACGCCCACAATCAACACCCATCTTTTTTTTTTTAAACATAATTTTTATGAAAATCAGCAGAGGAAAAGGTCAAACATACCAAAACTGCTAATAATAATACAACTCCTACAGAGGTTGTTGCATTGTCACAACTAAGGGACTTCTCACCTTATGCTTCCCATCAGACCATATTACTGCCCCACTTTTAGTGTTGGAGGATCCAGCTGAGAGCTTTACCTCCATTGCTTGAACCCGAACCAAAAAGTTCAGCTTCTGCCCGACCCGCCTAAAAGCGAGCTGCTCCGGCTCCACCGTTACCAGCGTACCCGTGGGCGGACGGATCGTGACCTTATACACTGAATTCGGATCGCCCACATTTGTAACGGTTCTTATAAAATGGGTAGACATCTTATGCTTCCCATATTGCTGAAAGACCACAGACAGCGACGGGTAATTCAAGTTACCCACATGACCCGCCCGTTTTGCCCCCCGACAATCCGCTTTCTTCCGGGTTATAATCTCAATGTTAGTAACACTGTAATTGGAGTTGCAAAGGAAGTCAATGTAATCATAAGTTGTTAGATCATATACTAAACCCGGATTCATCGCCTTTTGCGGGTGGACATGACCCGCCCCATAATCCATCACCGTCGACACATTCCCCGTAGACTCATCCCTCATTATATCCCCCATGGTATCCACCGTATACGCAGTCGTCATCAAAGCGGACCGAATAGCAGCCGGACTCCAATCCGGGTGGGCAGCCTTCAACAATGCCGCAAGACCCGAAACATGCGGGCACGCCATCGACGTACCTGATATAATATTAAACTCCGTCCTCCGCTCATCCATCAACATACCCGACGGCCCGACCCGGTCCGTCCACGCAGCCAAAATATTCAACCCGGGAGCAATCAAATCCGGCTTCAAAATCTCCGGAGTCTCAGGATTCGGCCCGCGAGCTGAGAATGCTGCGACAAACGGGGCGGGTCTGACTCCGACCCGAGTCCCCCGGAACTCAATCGTCGCCGTGGGTTTCACCGTACCCGCAACATACCTCCGGATAACATCCCCATTAGCAGACCCGACCGCAGTCGCGGGCAATACGTGGCAATCAGCCACAAGTCCTTCACCATCAAACACCCCATTAGCAATAATCATCCCAATACCCCCAGCTTCTTTAACCACTTGCCCTTTTTCCACCCTAGAATTAATCCCTCTCTCACATAAAACAATCTTACCCTTAACAAACTTCTCATCTAAAGACCCTTCTAAACAAAGTGAAGCCGAATATCCATCACCACCACCATTAATATTCCCACCATCAACAAGCCCATACATTTCACCGGGCCTTAACCCGGGCCCACTATAAACACTAACACCCTTAATCACCTTCCCATTTCCAAGCTTAACATCAGCTGGAAAATCCCTATCAATTGAACCAGCACCAACTGTAGTCACCCATGGAGCCACATTAGTCACTGACAACCCGCCCGGCCCGCCATTGCCGGCCGAGGCGGAAACAAACACCCCATTCTCCGTAGCTCCGAAAGACGCAATGGCGATGGCGTCGAGATAGTAAGGGACTACAACTCCACCGACGCTTAAGGAAATCACATCGACACCGTCGGAAACCGCGGTGTCGAAAGCTTTTAAGATGTCGGAATCATAACACCCTGATTTCCAACATACCTTGTAGATTGCTAATCTTGCTTTTGGTGCCATACCAGCTGCTACTCCTTTAGCGTATCCCATTGTCGAAGCTGGGAACACATACCTGAATGGCAATTCAAAATTAATTAGTACTCTTTAGACTAAAATTAGCAATATCTTACAATTAGTAATTCAAAATTAAGTCTGTTCTCTTCGACGGAATGATGCGGGACGGTGAGCAATAGAATGGCGCGGATAATTTTACAAAATGTGAGACAAAATGGAGTACAGAATGAGAAATGGAACGGAAGGGAATGCAACACGAAGACGACTCAAAATTTAAGTTAACAGTAAGAGTAAAATACCTGCCAGCAGCAATTGAAGCAGTGTGAGTGCCATGACCATCAGAATCTCTAGGTGACCTGTCTTCAATAGTTTCATTCATTTTACCATTAGTAGCTTCATAACCTTCACAAAAGAATCTAGCACCAATAACTTTCCTATTACAATCAAACCCATGACACTCTCCTTTCCACTTATTAGGAACAGGACCAAGACCGCGATCACCGAAACTCTTGCGATTGATAGAGATACCAGTATCAATAACTCCGACAACGAGATCGGACCCGAAGTCGGATTCTTTGAGTAAAGTAGAGGTAGAGGTAGAGGTAGAGGTAGTAGTAAGGCCGAGGAATTCAGGGGAGCGAGTGGTGTGGAGAGAGCGGAGTTGTTCAGGGATGAGAGAGAGAATGTGAGGGTGTGATGAGGAGAGAGAATGGGCTTGGAGGTTTGTTAAGTGGGCTGAGAAACCATGGAAGATTGTTGTGTATGTGTGGAGGATTTGGGGTGGTGGTGATGAGGAGAGAGAATTGAGAGTGGATTGGTACCAGTGGTGGTGAGAAGGGAAGATGGTGGGTTTAAGAAGGGGGTTAACACGGATGAGGAAAGTGCGGTGTTCGAGGGTTGAGGTTGTGGTGGGGAAAGAGTGGGTGAAGGTGAGGAGAGAGAAAATGAAGGAGAGGAGAAAGAGGAGAGACATGGTTGGTTTAGTATGGGTTTAATGGATGAATTAATGGGGGGAATAGGATGATTTGTACATGGGGGGTTATGTTATGGTTTTACAGGGGAACAGGAGAAAGTAAGGGGGAACAGTGAAGGGGACTCAGTGGAGTTTGAGTGAGTGACAGAGAGTGTAGTGTACTAGTGTCACTGTGTGAGTCTGTGTTTCTGGTGGGAAAAAGGAGGAAAGAGGATGAAATTTGAGGTGGAACTGTGGCAGTGGGATCCTCTTTTTTCTCTTTCTTTTTAGGCTTGGCCTGGTATTTCTAGATTGCAGTAGACTAGTACTCCATTCGTTTCAAATTTATACGTACACGAGGAATTCGTATTTACTACTCTTAGAGTGTGCACTGGATAAACCTCGAGTGTATGCAATAGTTAGCAAACCACACAAGTCAACAATACAAATCTTATAGACAAATTCAACAAAGAAGCAGACTCAAGCCCTGTTCTTTTCGCCATTTCTATGCTGCATTTTGTTCCGTTCCATTTCAATCTGCTTCGTTTCGTTCCACATTTTGTAATTCATTTCGTCTCACGTTTTTTTGAATTATCCGCGTGGCTCCGTTCCAATCCGTGGCTCCGGTCCAATCCGTTCCGTTCCAATCCGTTCCGTTCCGTTTTTCACCGTCCCGCACCATTCCACTGAAGAGAACAGGACCTTAGTGGGATTTGAATCATGATCTTTTCTGTAAAATTTAAACTTACAACCAACTATGCTATCCCTTTCAGAGCTAGTAACTAGTAGTTGAAGCCTTGAATGTGAGATCTTGATTAAACTAGATTTCATGTTGGATTCTTTCATCCCAGTGTTGGGAGAGTATTAAGTGTATTCTGTATTTGTATCAATCATTATGCTTCCTATAGACAAAAAAAACACAAATATCTTCTATAATACGTATGTATAAGACATATATGAATGGATGAGATTACAGCTGCAAATTGTGTAGTTTCATGGACCAGCTTGTTTAGGCCAAAATTTGTCATATGATCATTGATCATGATCAGTCAAAGGTATTAGATAGTAGACATCATCGCTACCCATTGCATTATGAGTTGGTCTTTTGAACAAGCATAGAAGAGTACTACAATAAAGTCAAGAGACAAAGTTACTATGGGATGCAGAGATTATTGTTCGAGAAATATAAATTCCTAATTGTTATTATTATTATTTTATTTTGAAGGTAGGATTTTATAATTTATAGATAAGAATTATTTTTGCGTGATTAAGAAATTGTGCACTAATTGTCATTTCTCTCCCTACATTGGTATACTTGTCATGTCAAAAATATGAGTAAGAGGTTGGTGCAATACTGCTCCAACCTCTTAGAAGTGATTAGAACTACGCAATTCAACAGTGATATTGTACATCTACTTAAATCTACTATTTGCACAAAAACTTGTACAATACAGTTTTATTTTAACTTTTGGTAAAACGATGGTCATTTTTAGTGAAATAAGGGTGTCGCTCATCAAAAAAAGTGAGTTCTACATTTCTACGTATTGAACCCCCCTCCCCCTCCCCCATCCCTTTTTTTTTTTTTTTTTTTTTTGAGTTTGTCACACACAAAACTTGCTTTCTTTAGTATTGCTAAAAATTTTACATAGTTAAGAAAAGCGCTAAACTATCACAAAAAGAAAAGAAACACCAATTAAAATAGTGGGAGTTTGCTTTTGATGATAATTTCTAGGACAATCACCATAGAAAAACCTCGAAATGCTCCTCATAAGATTTTGAGTCTTATTGGAACTTTCGATAAGCCGTACAGAACAAGATGACAGGGAAAATAACTCGATTCATTGACAGCATGGACAAAATAAGGAACATATAATTGTAAAAAGAAAAAAAAATGTTGAACATGGTTGTTTCCTCTGTTGTTTCTACTCTGTGTTGGATAATTAAAAATGGTTATGACTTGTGACTTTGTGAGTGGGGTTTCTTTTCCTTCTGCTTTGAATAGGACAATTGGCTTTTGTCCATTAACATCTCAAGAATGTCAGTGGCCGCAAGTTGCCATTGTTTAAATTTTTATTGTAAGCTCCCTCTAGTGTTTTTCTGATTATGAAGATCGTCTCGTTTAAGCATGTGTATAGTGTATGTCCATTTGAAGTATTCTTTAGTTTATTATAGGCATAGTGATGTTTGAATACTTGGTATGATATGGATATTGTGTTGTCTTTTATGAGTCAATCTTAATTTAATCTTAATAAATGATCGCTTTTGCCAAGTATATAAAACATAATAAAATAACAATAGGTTTTTTTATGAGGTCACCTCTATAATCAATTATGACATTATATTTTTTTGAGGCATCCCACGTTAAGACCGTCTCATACAAGTTTTTGTGATAAAATAATAAACATATAGCGAGATACCTACAAATAAAACATAAAAAAGCAAGTGTTTGCTAGAAAATGGAGATTTTCCACTCAAAGAGGGCGAGTTTTCACACCAAGGGCATGCTTGGAATGAGGGTAATGATTAAGGGGGTAATAGGTAGAATTATAGGTTAAAATGGAGGATGTCTTGCGTATTCCTCCTTGTCTTTTGCGTACAACTTCTCATTTCGTGAGAGTTTAGCGTACAACTTCTCATTTCGCAACACCTCCAGGACAGTCCTCAAGTGTCTTGCGTGTTTCTCCTTGTCTTTTGAATACACCAAAATATCATCAATAAACACGACCACAAAACTATCCAGATATGGTCTAAAGGTGTTTTTTATCATTTCCATAAACTTAGCAGGTGCATTAGTTTATCCAAGTGGCATAACAGTAAACTCATAATGCCCATACCTTATCCTAAAGGCAGTTTTCGCAATGTCGACCTCATCAATCCTCAGCTGATGATAACCAGACCGCAAATCCACATTCGAAAACACTCCAGCCCCTTGAAGTTGATCGAACAAGTCTTCGATCCTAGGTAAAGGATACCTATTCTTGACAGTGACCTTGTTCAACTCACGATAGTCAATGCAGAGACGCAGACTACCATCCTTCTTACACACAAATAGAGCTGGTGCGTCCCACGGTGACACACTAGGGCTAATGTACCCCTTCTCTAACAACTCCTCCAATTGCTCCTTTAGCTCTTTCATCTCTAAAGGTGTCATTCTATACGGTGCCCTCAAAATCAGACCTGCTCCAGGAACTAGGTCAATCTGAAACACAGTATCCCTCACTGGTGGCATACCAGGAATCTCCTTTGGAAATACATCCGGAAACTCATTGACCACATCAATCTTTGAGATTTCCTCGTCTATTCCCTCTACATTTTGAATGTGACACAAAAATCCTTCACATCCCCTCTCTAAGTGCTTTTTGGCCACTAACATTGAAATAATCTCAATTCCTCCCTTAGTGACAATTCCTTTATAAGAGATTCTATTACCTCTTGGCCCTTTCAGTGATATCTTTTGTTCGCTACAATCGATTCTCGCTTTATACTTGTTGAGCTAGTTCATCCCCAAAATGACATCAAAATCTAACAACTAAAACTCAATCAGGTCTGCAGGCAATTCAGACCCTGCAATGTTCACACGAACATTAGGATGCACTACTTTACACAATACCACCCCTCCAGTAGGAGTGGCAATATTAGTCTCGAAAGACTCAACTACTCCCATCCCATGTTTCTTAACAAAGTTTTCAGATATGAATGAATGTGATGCTCCAAAATCAAATAATACATAGGCAGGCAAAGAATTTACAAGAAACGTACCGGTCACCACATTGTTTGCCGCATCAGCCTGTACTTGATTCATCACAAACAAACGACCTCCATTTCTGTTCTGGTTGCCAAAATTGTTCTGAACATTTCCAGCCAGTCCCTTCAGCCCATTCTGCCGATTACCACCTTGGTTGTTCCCATTTTGACCCTGAACTACAGGAGCTTGAACATTGTTGTTGCCCCCACCATTGTTCACGATCTTGCCCTTCTGAGGACAATCAAAAGAACGATGCCCCATCTCTTGACAAGTGAAACATCTCAACTTATTTCCAGCACAATCAACCCATGGGTGATTATTGTACTTCTTGCAAATGTAGGGTTTACCCTTCCAACCCCCATTATTCCGATGGCCATTTCCATTGCCATTCTTGCCATTCCCATTCTTGGAATTTCCACCCTCGTTGTGGTTATTCCCCTTGTTGTTGTTGTTGTTGTTGTTGTTGTTGTTGTTGTTGTTGTTGTTGTTGTTGTTGTTGTTGTTGTTGTTGTTGTTGTTGTTGTTGTTGTTGTTGTTGTTGTTGTTGTTGCCATTCTGGTTGTTCCCTTCCCGGAACTTCTCCTTCTTCTCACCACCACTACCCTGATGGTCATCAAACTTCCTCTTTTTCCCAGTCACCTCCTCTCGGTGCTTGAAAATCGCAGCTTGATTTGCCGCACGATTGTAGGCCTCTTGCATAGTTTGACACTTATAACCCCCAAAAGACTCACGAATGGTCCAGTACAACCCATTCTGGAATCTACGGGCCCTTTGCTGTTCCGTAGAGACTAATTCTCCTGCGAAACGAGCAAGGTCGTCAAACTTTTCAGCATATTCCTGAACAGCCATCCTTCCTTGGATAAGGTTCAAGAACTCGTTATACTTCTGGTCCTGGAGATACTCAGGGTAGAACTCCTCTCGAAGAACCGTTTTGAACATTTCCCAATTAAAACCCGAGCTCTAATGGATGTGCCATTGGTTGTCCACCAACGATCTGCCTTCTTTCGGAACAGATAGATAGCACTATCTACCTTAAGTGCCTCCGGACACCCAGTTATCGCGAAGATTTTCTCCAAATCTCGCGTCCAATCGTCGAAAAGTACGGGATCCTCGCACCCATCAAACACAGGCGGATTATGCCCTTTAATCTTCTTAGATACTGCGGCGAAGTCGTCACCCCCAGTAGCCCTCGTATCCACCCTCTGCATCATCTGCGCGATGAATGCATTAGACTGCGCTAAGGCTTGCTGCGACTGAGCAAGTTGCGCTAACAAGGTTTGCGCCATTTCTTCCCATTCCCGACGTTATTGTCGTTATCTCCCATCGAGCTACTAGAACCCTCGACTCTTTGTCTAGGTGGCATCTAGCAACCTAAAGGATCAACAAAAGCAAAAGAAAAAGGTATTAGCTACCCATATCACACCCATGTGCGATAATCACATTTAACATATACACTTGACTCATATATATGTTCAATAGCCAACTAGGGCTCTAGACTTTTATTGCTTTCAAGCATGACCTTATCACACTCTTGCGTGCAAGCAAGCTCAAAGTTTCAATAGACTTTGTTCTTTCTCAAAAGTAAACAAATCACAATCATAATGAAACATTTATGCCTCTTTTTCATATAGGCGCTTTCACGATACTCATGCTCCAAATAGCAAGTAAATAACACAATTTTCTTGCAAAAAGTTCATCTCATAAATCAACCAGTCATGTATTTGTTCAAAATTGAGGACTCGCCAAACCAAGCCTCAAAGTAGCATGAATCAAGCAAAAATTTAACATTCTAAATCATAATGTCAAAAACAAATGGCTCGCAGGCCCAAATAAAGTCTCAAATAGTTTCCTCCAAATAAAACTAATCAAAACTAAGAATCACGCTTTCTTAGCGATCTTGCGCTTCTTAGCGCGCTTCGTTTAGAGTGTCTATTGGTATATTTTCTCGAGACTCTGATCCATCTCATTGAACAACTCCGTTTCAAGCTCCTTGGCCTCGTCGACCACTTTCTCCTTGGCCTCCTTCGCAGGACTTGGTGGGAATTTGAACTTACGTTGAAACTTGACCAACGCAAGCTCCTTCATCTCGTCGATCTTGTCGATGATGCCAGAATGCTTCGTGAAAAAATCCTTCGGCCAAAGCATAGCGCGACTAAAGATAGAGTCGAAGCACTCCTTGAACGGCTTTCCCACGTCGTAGGATTGCTCCCACTCGTCATGAAGCTTGTCTCTGAAAGCATCCCAAATCTGGTTTTGTCCAAAAGCCTTGTACATAACATACACCTTCATATGTTGTGACCTCAAGGTAGACTTGTTTCCATGGTAGTCGTTATACTCCTTGAAGGTCGCACGCGCCTCGAACTCGAAGTCGTGCAGACTCTTGTCCCCCTTCCATTGCAGAGTTCGCGGATCTCTGGGTGAACGACTCATCTGCAAACGGAAAACATCACGTTAGTACTTCACTCGAGTACTTCAGATAATACCAAAACAAGCAAAAGAAGCAATTAAACTCATTTCGGCTTACAACTTTTTTATTCACATAACTTAAGTCTATTTACGTTTTCATCCTAGGAATATGTCTTAATGACATACTTTACAATTCAAAACGTATATTAGGGAAAGTAACATACGCTTTGATACCAACTTGTAACACTCCGAATTTTCGTCCAATTTAAAACCATTTAAAATAACGAGTTGCAGCGGAAAAACCTTGAAAATTTGAAGCGCTACCGCCGTATTTAATGTTCAAATTAAATACAAGGCTAAAAAGAAACCAAATGCTTATATCCCCAAACGTACGTACTAGATAATTAAATAATAGCTATCTTTTTCAACTAAACTTAAAACAGTTAATCCAATGAAATAGAAATAATACACTATTAATTGTCATGCAAGAGAATTAATCTCATCACAATATAAAAATTCCAATAATAAAGAAGTTCCAAACTAAACAATAAAATTAATGTTCTTAGAAGATTTACAATCTTCTTTTGTCGCCTCTCCTAGCTCACACCACGAGCTACAAATCCTGTCAATCTACTCCCTCATATAGACGAATTCCATACAGGTTCATCATAGGTCCACCATTGAAGAGATATGGACAATAAACACATGTAAAAAGAAAAACAACCAATCAGCTACGCTGAGTAGTTCATAACCACATAATCCATTTAAATCTCCAAGTTAAGCCAACATGCTTAATTAAAAATTTTACGATCATGGTTAAGAAAATAAAAGACAACATGCTTTAAAAGTAAAGACACGCATAATAACCAAATAATAAATCTCGGTATTTATTATTATCCATTAGCCAAGTTCATTAGAGAGAAGAGAATCACATGAATTGTCAAATCAACCGCAATCGATTCAATAGGATCTTAGTCCCATGCACATTGGCAAAAGAGGGATCAACCGTCCCGGAGTATAGATGACTCCCGAAGTACTTCAATGTTCCTTAGTATGCATACCCTCCTTCGACCCTAAAGTCTACAAAAAGAACTGTTCCGCAGAACCACTCGCCCAATTACTCAGTATGGATACAAGATTTCCAATACGTTGAGGCCATAACCAATGGAACCACTCAACGTAACAAGTGACAAATTCCCATTCGCATCCTTCGGTGGATCCATTACCAAAGAAGTCTTAACTCTCAATTTATTAATTCAATATGGTGATCACATAACAAGTAGTACACATAATCTTGGCACTCAAGTAACACAATATGGTTACAATTTCCGTTGGCATTTTACATGGATGGCATCTAGGCCTCAAATCAAAATCACCTAACTCAATAGTCAAAGTTTATTTCAACTTATTGAAGTAACATGCTTCTAACATGAATCCACATGTTTACTAACATGTTACAGAAATAGCAACACAAGCTATATTCCAATTGAACAATTATTAACATAATTTTCGTTCAACAACCATAATAAATCATGCATCTCCTCACATAAATATTAACAAGTAGACATTGCTATACAAAGTGAATTTCCAACATATAACATGCATTCACTAATATAATTTTATACGAATTATCATAAGGAAATAAATATCAATTATCCCTTTCCAAAATACTCACAAGTCCAAATATGAATTATCATTTTCAATCCAATACCAGAAAACATGAATACAAATTCCACTAGACATGAATTATGACAAAGGAATTATATAATTCACCAACCAATACTAGACGATAAATTACCTTTAGCAAGTAAGGCAAATCACGACAATTAACGTAAGCTCCTTACGTTCACATGCGGTCAACGGATCCTAACAAGTCCACAATACACCAATTGTCAAAATCTTGACTTCTAAACCATTTTATTAAACTTTAAAGATGATTTAGTACCCTTAATTAAATTAATTAAGTTGCTGGAAATTTCAATTACTCATGCATGCTCAAAGTTTCCAAAAACAATTTATATAACTAAATTAGGAAACTTTACAAAAACCCTAAAACAAGTCAATAAGTCAAAACAAGTCAACACCAAAACAACACACCATCATCACCACCAGAGGGCCCCACCACCAGCAGACCCGCTGGTGGCCCGCCGGCTGGCGCCTGGGGGCGGTGACGGCGCTGCAGCGCCGCATGACCGGGCCGTGCGTCGCGCAGGTTTCGCCGTGTGACACTTTTTTTTTTTTTTTTTTTGTTAAACAATTTAACAAATCCAAATCTAATTAAATCTACACAATTAATAAATTTTCAGATTTAATTAAATCACAAGATCTAACCTTTTGAACTCAAAATTTGATTCAATTCAATAAAACAACAAACCCAACCCTAATCATGATCCTATCATGCAAAAGCAATAGAATCTAGCAAACCCTAGGCAAAACATAAATTAGGGTTTACTCATACAAAACTAGGGTTCATTAAAACTCATACTTGAATCACTATTAAAGCTTTTAAGAATCAAAACAAGTTAAGAACACTTACTTGGAAATCCAAAGGATTAACCTTTGAACAAAAGGATGAATTGTGAAGAGTGAAAAATCTCCTTCTTCTTCCCCTTGAATTTTTGGCCGTGAGAGTGAGTGAGTGAGAGAGAGAGAGAGAGGCGTGTTTTTTTTTTTTTGATTTGGTAAAGAGTCAGTTAAGTTTGGAAGTTGAGTGTATTTAGGAACCCAAATACACTCCTTCCTTATCTCAACTTATTCTTTCCTAAAACCTCTTCTAAAATCACTCCACTAACCAAGAATTTAGGAAACAAAATTTTAAAACAAAATTCAGCAAATCTTCCCCCTATTTTCGGCTAGGGTGGCCGAAAATAAGGCTCTAGTAAGCCTTATAATTTTCGGTCACTCCCGAAAATTATAGAGCACAAATTCTTTTATTTGTTTTGGCCCAATTACATTTTAATTAAGTCCAAAACCAAACCCAATATTAATTAGGCACTATAAACATTTATGAGCCCAATTAATTAATTAAATACGAAATTCCATTTTCTTTGTAAGTAATTCTTTAATAAATAATAATACGGGGTATTACTATGTTGTTGTTCTTAATGCAATTAAAGGTTTGATCACCCTTTGATTTAATTTATTGTGTATGTATGTGACTGAGAAGTGATTATATGCACTAGTTCATAATAGCATAAACTGGGAATTGAACGAAATGCTGAGAAGTACAAACGTGATTCTTACAATTATCTTGTTATAGGTTTTTATTGTTCTCAACGCTTCTTGAATTGTTTAAATCTATCTAGAGATAGCATAGGTTAATAATTTAAGTTAGATTCAATATAGCTTGAGAAAGTATATTGGATAGTTAAGAAAAGCCTTGCCTCATGTTATTTCAACCTTGGGATTTATTTATTAGAGCTACGGAGAACTGGATTGGTGAACCCAAAACCCTAGTGTTTTCCTCATATTGTTTGACTTGATTATTTACCCAATTGCTTAGTTTAGTCAATTTAGCTAGCTATTTTTAGTTTAATTCTTAATTCAACACTTTGAATTCAGTTTTCTAGATAAAGATAGGGTTTTCATTTTTTTAGTAGTTATTCATTCTAGTCCTCGTGGGAATGATACTTGACTTACTTTCTTTATTACTTGTGTGCGACTGGTACACTTGCCATAGTTTAGTTTTCACGCATCAGGCTTCTGGTAGGCTTCGGAATGAAGGTGGATATTTTCGCACCACATGGCAAGGAACATTCCTAGGGGACATGGAAAGCCTTTGGGGTGGCTTATTCGGTCCCTGATAGGATTAGAAGGGTGTTTTACGGAAGACTGATAGAAGAGCCGGAACATCAAAGGCATGGGTGATCTCGATGTTCAGGGATTCGGATAATCCTCCTGGGGCACCAAGGGTACTCTAGGGTCATGATAGACCCCACGGAGAAGTTTGGGCGGAAATGATACCCGGACCCCGGGAAGCCGAAAACGAAGGCTATAAACCATATTTTTTGGGCTTTCGGTAGGCCCTGAAAGGATGGTGGAAATTTTGCACCATATCGCACGGAACACCCTATGGGACATGGGAGGCCCTCAAGCTCACTTATCATGTCTCTGATAGGCTTGGACGTGCGTTTTACGGGACAATGGTGTAAGAGCCGAAATACCAAAGGCATGGGTGTTATTGAAGTACGGGGATCAGTATGTCCCTTCCGGAGCACCAAGGGACCTCTAGAGTCCTGATAGACCCCCGGGAGAAATTTGGGCAAAAATAATACCCGGCTCCCGGAAGCCGAAAACGAAGGCTATAATCCATGTTTTTTGGGCTCCGGGAGGCCCCGTAACGAATATGGATATTTTCGCAACACATCGCACGAAACATCCATAAGGAACATGGGAGACCCTAGGGGTCACTTATCGGTCTCTGATAGGCTTGGAATGATGTTTTACTAGACACTAGTGTAAGAGTTGGAGCACCAAAGGAATGAGAGATATCAAAAGTTCGGGCACCCGGATGACGCTCTTTGGGCACCAAGGGTTCTTTAGGGTCATGATAGACCCCCCGGAAAAGTTTGGGCAAAAATGATACCCGGGCCCCAGGAAGCCGAAAACGAAGGCTATAATCCAAGTTTTTTAGGCTTCCGGGAGGCCCCTGAATGAAGATGGATATTTTCACACCACATTGCACCGAATAATCCTAGGGGTACGGGAGACCCTTGGGGTGTCTTATCTGGTCCCTGATAGGCTTGGAAGGGCATCTATGAGTTGGAACACCAAAGGCGGTGATTTCTAAGTTCGGTGATCTGGATAATGCTCATAGGACACCGAGTGTCCTCTAGGATAATGGTAGACAGCCCGAAGAAGTTTGGGAAAAAACGAAGGCTATAATCCACATTTTTTGAGCTTTCGGAAGGCCCCGAAACGAAGGTGGATAATTTTGCACCACATCGCATAGGACACCGTTAGGGGGACATGGGAGGCTCTAGGGTAGGTTATCGGGTCCTTGGTAAGCTTGAAGAGCCTCTTATTGGACATCGGAGGCTATCTATGGTTATTGGGTACCAAGCGTGGCTCCCCACCACTTTGTGCCGCCAAAACTACCCCCAACCCCTCTCTACTTTTATAGAGAGGAGGTGTAGATACAAATGCCTATTAGAAATCGCAATGAGAATTACGAAAAACCTTACCAAAATGCAGATTGGTTGTACACGATGTCGGAAAGATGACGGACGACGGCGATGAGATCCAGGTACACACGTTGAACATATTATTATTATTATTATTATTATTATTATTATTATTATTATTATTATTATTATTATTATTATTATTATTATTATTATTATTATTATTATTATTATTATTATTATTATTATTATTATTATTATTATTATTATTATTATTATTATTATTATTGGTTCATCAATATGTGAGAGAAATTAGCTACTACTCAATTTCTTGGATTTGTAATGTCTGACAACTTGAGAGAATGAATGGAAGGGGATGAAGGAGTCATTAAACTCCATTATGTTTTTGTAACGTCTGATTGTTGCTACTTTCTCTCTTTTCTTTTTTTTTTTTCACTGGCCATGATGCCCAGTCACATGACATGTCATAAGTTAATTGATACGTCATTTGGAAATTCAGCGGCTGATGTGCCGAGCTCTGGTTTAATCATTGTGTTTTAATCTAATTATATACTCCCTCCGTTCATGTCAAACACTACCATTTGCTTTTGGCACAAAAATCAATGAGAGCTTAAATTGACATGTGCTTTCCACTTTTACCCTCAAATTTAGGTTTTTTTTTTTAATGGACTTCGTGCCCGTGCTATGCACGGGTTCTTGTTTATCATGCATACTCCATTATAAGAAGAAATATAATAAAAAATTTTAATCAAAACAATATATAAAGTTGAATAATAGGAGTAGCAAGTAACAATAATAAATTTTTTAACAAAGAAATTACATTTCTAGTGAATGTGTAATATTTTTTTAGGATAATAAATATAATACTTATGTTACTTATTTTTTATTAAAATAAAATAAACTATTTTTAATTTTTTTTAATCACCCGTGCATTTATGGATATTTATTACCTATTCAATGCTTGGTGATAACTCAACTTTATGCACGAGTTCTTGTTTATCATGCATACTCCGTTATTAGAAGAAATATTATAAATTTTTTTAATCAAAATAATATATAAAGTTGAATAATAGGAGTAGCAAGTAACAATAATAAATATTTTAACAAAAAAATTACATTTTTAGTGGATGTATAATATTTTGTTTTTAGGATAATAAATATAATACTTATGTTACTTATTTTTTATTAAAATAAAATGAAACTATTTTTAATTTCTTTTTTAATCACCCATGTATTTATGGCTATTTATTACCTATTCAATACTTGGTGAGAACTCAAATTTACATATATATATTGATGACATTTGGATTGCAATAGTTAGTAATTAACAACATTAATTTTTAATTTTCAACCACTCTCTCTCCTAATGCAATTCAATTAATTAAGAAAGTAAATAAAATGCAATTCAATTAAAATTGTGGGGGTTTAAGGTGGGTGGTGGTTATGGTGGATTGGTGGGTGGGGATTTGAGGAGAGAGAGAGAAGAGAGTGGTCATCGGACTGGTGGGGGGTTTTCGGTGGGCGGGTTGGTGGGGGTGGGGGGAGGGGGTTTCGGGTGGGCGGGTTGGTGGGGGTGGTGGGGAGTTTTTGTGGTGGAGGCTGCTGGGGTTCTTGTGGTGGGGGTTTCGTAGTGGGGGTGCTGATGGGGGGTTTTCCGACAAGGGCCAGAGAGAGAGGGGGCTGGTGGGAGGTTTTCCGGGCGAGGGTAAGAGAGAGAGGGGTGGTGTTGGGTTTCATGGTGGGGGGTTTTCAGGAGAGAGAGAGAGAGAGAGAGAGAGAGAGAGAGAGAGAGGTGGTTTTGGATTTCTTGTTGTTTATGCTGTGTGTTTTGATGGTGGTGGTGGTGGTTATGGTGGATGGGGTGAGCAGAGAGAGAAAGAGAGGAGGGTGGGGTTTGTTGGGATTTAATGTGAAGGGTGATATTGTAAAAGACTAGTAAATTTTTTTACCAAACATAGAAATGGGAGTGTTTGTATGAAACATCTAAAAAAGGGAAATGGTAATATTTGACAGAAACAAAGGGAGTAGATGATAAGTTAAGTTAGGTCTCACTAAAATAAATGGAAATATAATCTCGTTTAACCCCATAACACTCTATTAATTTTTTTTGTCTCAACCGAGGTGTCATCTTCAGTCCAAAGTTTCTACACAAAAACTTATTTGTGACGATTTTTCTGTAACTTTTGGTAAGACGGGGTCACTTTGAAATGAAATAAGGGTCATTGCTCTTTATAAGTGACCCTGATATTTCTAAAAAATGCCCCCAATCTTCTATTAAATGGTATCACACAAGACTTGCTGAAGTTTCTATTGCAATCGTCACATTAGAGATAATTAATTTACCCTACTATACACTAGCTGGGTAAATAAAAGATTTTTTTCTACAAACATTGTTACAATGCAGCTATGTTTTTAGGTGGTTAGTTTAATTTAGTTTTTTTTTATATAAAAAAGAAGAGTAAAAAAAATAAAAGATGGTACTACAATACTATGTACAAAGAGACAAGGAAATAGGTTTACTCAGATTTTAGCCACACACTAAAATCAGGCTTTTTCTTACGATTGGATTAAAATTGCATTGAAATTTCAAAGATAAGCTATAGAGATAAAGTCATTGAAGAATATATATGAGCTTTTATTACTGAGAAGGGTATGAAAATTGAGGAAACATGTGATGGTACAGTGAGGAATCTGGCAGCGATTAAATTATGCGATGTCATTTGTCCGAGCGGAAGTGATTATGAATGGGAGTCGATGGCGCAGACAAACGAGTCAGCCCCTACACGGTTCCCTGCGTCTTGGGACCCCTCATGTAGAATCCAAATTCCCCACGTGTTACCTCTTTTGCTCAACGTCTTTAATGGAGGATTGCCTTGGACATAATCTTTATTGTTGATCATTGCAAAAGCTCGTATACAAGTATGATGTCATGTCGACGTTATATTTATAAATAAAAATTTATTGATTTATTATTGTACTCGATCATTTACAGAGGGAGTACAATCAAAAAAGTTAAACATAGATACTTAGAAAATGAGCCAAATTCGATCTATATCTATACTTCTTGGTTTAATGGTATGTTATTTTCGACTGAACTAAACTGAACTGTATTAAATTGAAACAGATTCAAATAAACCGATTAAAATAGTAATACAAATAAATTAAACCGAATTGTAAATTAATGTCACTAAAGTAAATTTCAATTGATTGAACATGACTAAGGCACTCCTAATCTTTATATATTACTTTCAAATACATAATCATTAATAAATAATAATATTATTAAAATTATTAACAAATAATATGATTATAATAATAATAATAATAATAATATTTAATAATAATAATACTAAAAATAATAATTATACTAACAACAACAACAATAATAATAATAATAATAATAATAATAATAATAAAATATTTATTTTTATTTTTATTATACGAAAAAATATAAAAATAATATTAATAACATTACTATTATTATTATTATTATTATTATTATTATTATTATTATTATTATTATTATTATTATTATTATTATTATTATTATTATTATTACTACTACTACTACTATTGATATTATTATTGTTGTTATAATATCATAATAATAATGATAATAATAATAATAATAGTTAATAATATCATAATAATAAATAATAATTTATTATTATTATTATTATTATTATTATTATTATTATTATTATTATTATTATTATTATTATTATTACTAAAACTGGGTAAAACTGAAAAAAAATATATTTTATAACTGGTAACTAGTGAAAACTGGACAAAACTGTATTTTGTAACTGATAACTAGTAAAAATTGGATAAAACTGGAAACCAATTGAAAATAACATGCCCTTAGTGGCTTAGTCTCGTGCCCTGTTGTGTGCTAAGCTACGGCTAGTCTCACGTGGGGCTTATTAGTCACAGAGTCATAGGTAGCAGGGAACTGCGGTAAAGAGCAAAATTAAGTCGGATGCTTTGAAACTGGTACCCCTTTTGGGATGAACAAAATGGGATTTCAATACGTACATTACGAATTGGTGGAAGTTTCTACTCCATTTTAGCAACTCTTTATTTTGAGGGAGGTGGATATTTCGTTCTAGAGAACATACCAGAACTGTTTTTTCTTGACTTGTTATCATTATATATGTAGACAACAGGGTCGTTCCTGGGCAAGTGTAAGGTGTGCGCTTGCACAGGGTCCTTGATCTGGGAGGGCCTCAACTCAAGTTTTTTAGTTGCTCTTGTGTATTAGCTTAGTGAGTTACTGATAATCAGGCTCATTACTTACAGTATGTAATTGTATGCATTGCCCTTGTTTTCGATCTTTTGTAGCTCAATACCCAATGACTAGTGACCCCACATATAAATGCTCAGTTTTAAAAGTCTTGGAACAAAGTGACGCAAATTTGCTTGCTTATCAGATGTACTATTTGGCTTACATGGATTTAGGGCCTTTAGGCTACAGATTCCATTAGTTTTAGTATTTCTTTTCCTCGTTCACTTGAGTCAATTCATTTTTGATTTTTAATTATCTATCTTTCCAAAAACCACATATATGTTATTTAAATTCAATTTTTAGATTGTTCTTATTTTTCTAGTTAGTTTTGTATTTTAATATTAAAAGATTTATGATGTCATTTGGTTTTCACGTTCGATCGAACTATTCAACATATTGAATCAATTTGGTAATCGAGATCCGACTTTCAAAAAATTACTGGAATCATGTGCGTAGAAGGTCGTTGACATTTCTTTCACCTTCATTGTTTGCTGTACTTCAATTCAAGTTCAAATTTAATTTTATGATCGGAAGAATGAAAAATAAATTAGATAACAAAGAATGTATTTATAAATCATGACCCAAATATTAATATACGTAGAGTTACTCAATGTTTAGGATAACCACGAGTCTAAAAACAATTGACTAAATATTTGAGGCCTAAGTTTTAACTTAGCACAGGGCCTTCAAATTGTCAGGGACGACCCTGATAGACAATTAAAATCAACAGCTCGCTACAGAACTGTGCTATGTATGAAAGGCATATATATATATATATATATATATATATATATATATATATATATATATATATATATATATATATATATATATATATATATATATATATAATTCAATTCACGAGTTTGAGCTCAAAGCAAGCTACCATGTCATATTGGACCTGTTCGGCAATAATTATTAATTGTAGTTGTAGTCTTAATTATTTTATTAGTTCCGACTATTTTAATTAGCCCAAAAAGTGGTTGCGGAACACATTTACGGTCACACTCTTAACAGTTCTGGTGTCCTAAATGACATCAAAAGTTGTGGATGGACCTCCTCTCTAATTGCATTGCATGGTTTCATTTCCATTATTCTAAAGGCAAAACCTTTGTTGAACTTGAAAACACCTTGTCTTTTTTGAGTTTTGACCATTTTCTAGTGCATGGGGGCACCATGAGTTGTAAATTATCTACAAGTAATGATGGAAGAAGTGGATGGAAACTTAATTACATATTTGGTGGTAGGTCAGGGAATGTATGGGTTTGCGACAAATAGAGACCCCATCATGAAAATCATTTATAATATGCTTTGAGATATTATAAGAGTACTATATTACTCATGATGGCCATTCCACATTATGTGCATCCACTGTGACACTTCCAACTCAGGTTCACATCACGCCTTTCTCATTTTGACAATTCTTGAAAGAGGGAAACACCCACAAATTAAAGCTTCCTTAATTCAAATGGAGACACTCAAGATAGGTTTTGCTAGCTTTGCTAATAGGGTTTTGAATTTGAAGTTGGGTGATCACTTTTCCAACCTTTTTTTTTTTATGAACTTTTTCACTTTTTAACTTTGTTTCAATGGACACTAGACATACATACTGTATATTTGAAATTGTGCGTCGAAATACAAATCAACTAGTTTAGGAGCTCTTCGGGGTGGTTGCGAGTTGCAAATTTTAATTTTCAATATAGGACGCAGGAGCAAATGAAATGTATAAGGGGAACAATGACGTACATAAAAAAATAGTCACATGTTCGATTCCTGACTGCTCCGACATGTATTTGCGAGTGACTCCTTTATGAGAGTCGAGAGGTCAAAGTTTATGTGGACGCCAAACATTATTCTTTGAAAAAAATGGAAATGAACACAAAACATAATTTTAGAAGCATCTCAAATTGGGCAATGAAGAACAAGACGAAGTACAAGAATTTCGAAACTACAACTCATCTTTGCAGGGCGTAACGGCTGACGATGATCTAACGGCTGACTGTGATATCAAGCGCCCACGCGGTCTCTTACAGATTAATCCTAGTTTCATTACTGGAGGAGAACCCCGACGACGAATATCAAGTGATGAAATGGAATTTTTGTAATTAGACTCCCAACTGGGATTACCAAAAAAAAAAATATATAAAAAAAAAAAAAAAATCAAACACAAATTAAACAAAAAATGTTATTTGTTCAATTAAAGTTAAAAAAACTTTGCATAAATAAAAATTCAAGAAGTTTATATTACCTCGGAGATCCTATTTTCCTATATACATAGGCACGTAGTTGATCTACCTCTTCGTCTTTCCTTAGAGCATCTTCTTTCAACCTGTCAATCTCATCTTGTAGCTCTGAAACACGATCTACAAGTTGTTGTATTTTGGTCCTCGACTTTTGTTTCTTGACAATGCCTATTTTGTTCTTGTTATTACGATTATTCAGTTTTTTCTTCATCTTCTTCTTAAGAAGATCTTGCAAACTGGTTAGGTAGGTTTGTGGCAATATATAGGTTTTTCCTCGACGGTGGATACCCTGACTGTGAACCAAAAAAAAAACGTAGTAGTTTAATAAATGGATCCGGTTAAACGATATGATATGGACAGAAATCTTATTTCCGGCCCAGAAATCTCAATAAACAGAGCCCATTGATTCATGTTATTCTCCCTGTTATCTACTACGTACTAGATTATTAAGTTACAATTAAAGAACTATTTACACGTACACATGTATAACTTTCTAGCTAATGTATTTTCTAATAATAATCTACAAGTCCGTGAATTGCACGAGGCATATATCTAGTGTTCTGATACTTTTGAATGACTGAATATGTAAAGTTTGCATCTGCACAAGAATATGATTGCAATTTTGTCTCTAGGTAATATTAGATTTTCACTACTTATTATGGGTTAAATGATAATGGTTTTGATTTTGATGGACTTGAATGGCAAGTTGGTTAACGCTAATCCTCTTCAAGTGCCAACCACAGACCCTTATAATGCAGAGGCTAAGAAGGGGACACCCTTTCCCTGGCGATCTAGATGGACTTAATTAGAGGAAGTTATTCATTGGCTCACTCTTTTGCAGCCTGGGCGACCTCCTCTAGTTTTGTGGGCTCTTTAGTCTCCGAGGAGTTCCCCCTCGCTTGTGGCCATTAGGTTGTATGTTTGTTTTTGGGCTACTTGAATACAACTACACAACCATATGGACAAGCAAAAGAAAAAATGATAGAATGGACTTGTATAACTTCCGTTGCCCCTAGCTGGCTACTGTGGCCCAGAATTCTCAATTATTTGTCCTTTTCTTCTTCTTCTTCTTCTTCTTCTTCTTCTTCTTCTTCTTCTTCTTCTTCTTCTTCTTCTTCTTCTTCTTCTTCTTCTTCTTCTTCTTCTTCTTCTTCTTCTTCTTCTTCTTCTTCTTCTTCTTCTTCTTCTTCTTCAACCCAAGAAACAAGCCCAAAGGTTCGTGGACTGGAATGCGGAGTATGATGATTCTTAAGTAATTCTTTTATTTTCTTGTTTTTTGGGTAAGAATTGAGGCATCTAGATTTAGTTAAAAATTAAAGAGTTCAAAATAAACGTTAGCAAATCTCTTATACACATCTCTTAATATTGTTTCACTGAAGAACTATATATAATGCAAATATTTTAGAGTCTCTACTTTTGTATGAAAAGCTCTACCAGGCCACCACCTCTGAAATGGCCAATACTATGATTTGTTGCCTGTTGACAAATAACAAGAAAATGAAATTAACACAAACATAATTTCAAAAGCATCTCAATTTGGGTAAGAAACATAATAGAGTATACTACCACAGTGCCAACTTGAAGATCAAGGGCAATTGATCCCTAAAAACATTACACCAGACTCACTGTCAACTTTTAGCAAAGGTGATATAGAGTGGAGTATATAAGTACTCAGCTACAGCAACTTTTCACTGTCAATAAGAAATACTTCTAGGAGTATTATTTGCCTATCTTGAACTGGATGAACAACTGCTTGAACAACTCCTCCTCCTCCTTCAAGTTCTCCTTCGCCGCCTAGGTGAGTAACTTGAACTTCTGCTTGAATAACTCCTCCTCCTCCTCGTCCTACAAATTCTCCTTCGCCGCCTAGGAGAGTAACTACGTGAGGCGGAGGAGCTGCTGGTGGAGCTGCGATATCGGCTCCTTCGATAGTACCTATCCCTATCTTCAGAGGAGTAGCTATGGTAGTTACGGCTCCTACGACGACCAACCGGAGAATAATAACCATACCGGATGAGCCTTTCTGGTGGTGACCTCCTACTGTAGTAATATGGAGAGATTGATCTCGAACACGACCGATGACTTCTTGGACGCGGCCTGTAGTTGGGCGAGTATGACCTATCTCTCCTGGATCTCTCGCGGTCCGAATAAGTAGGTGAGTGACGCCCATCAGCAGAACATGTGTGACCCGTAAACGACCAGTTTCCTCCACATAAAATACAGAACTCATGACCACACCTACATACTATATGATCACATCCATCAATCCTTTCTACAAAAAACCTACAATTTTTGCATCTCATCCAATTCTTCGTCTTAGCAAGCTCCTTAACCATACCATCTTCCTTAAATTCCTTACATTCTAAATCCCCATGCCAAGGAACCCTACACTGAGCACAAAACAACCTATGACAATACGGACACTCGCATGCAGTCACCCCTACTTCTACTTCTCCATCATTCATCAACAACGCCGAACAATCCTTAAACGGACAGTAGAACTTCTGCGAAGCCATGATTGTAGCCTCACAAAGGGCACTTTCCCATCTCTCAAGTATCTCTGTAGGTATTATATCGATCACTACAATTTAAGGGCTCAATCTTAATATCACAATTCTCATTAGGGCACATGACAGTAAGATTATTATTCTCTTTAACATTAGTCCCTATATGACTCTTAATACATTCCTTGCAATACAAGTGATTGCACCCTCCTTCCATCTCAAAAATCTCATCCCTCGACTTTCGATCGTAGCATATCAGACAAACAATGGTGGAGGATTCACCACCTTCTTGCAAATTTTGATCTTCTTCTATGATCATCTCGTTCTTGAGTTTGTTATTATTGACAATCTTTTGTTTGATATTGATATCGCTTTCTGGTCTCTTGTTCATCCATATCTTGATCTTGTTAATGATATTACGTTGTATTTTTTTCATCTCTTTCATCTTCATCAGAAGATATTCCAAGCTGAAGTCTCTTTCTTCATCCATAGATGTTATGTATAGAACAAAGGTTGCAATAGTTTTCTAAAACCCAAGGTTAGGGTTTATGGATGGTGATATGAAATTAAAGACAAATTTTAATTTGCAATTCTGCCGATTGAAGAAATTGACTCGAAGACCTGTTTATATAGCAGCAGTTTAATCCGTATTCAACTCGTTTTATGGATTGCCCCAAATTTTAGAAATTTATGAACTTTTTTTTTCTTTCAATAAAGATGGTCTTCTATTCCTTCTTTTTCTTTTTTTTTTTCTTTTTTTTTTTTTTGTTTTTTTTTGGGTGTGGTTAATAACTTAATAGGAGGGACAGAAGGCTAATATAATTTCGCTATAATCATCTCCAAAAACAGAGGAAGAAAAACAGAGCAACCTGGAAAACACAAATATCAGTCTATCTGTAAACTCATTCACTTTTTGGACCAAGTGTAATACCACCTTATATGAGTCTCTCTTTTTCTTTCTTTTTTTTCTTGTGAAATCCAAAAAATTTACCAACGTTAATTCAGGCCCTGTTCTCTTCAACGGAATGGTGCGGGACGGTGAGGAACGGAACGGAACGGAACGGCACGACGCAGATAATTCAAAAAAATGTGAGACAAAATGAAGTACAGAATGCGGAATGGAACGGAACGGAACAGATTGGAACGGAACAGAACGGAATGCAGCATGAAATCGACGAGCCTCACTATAATTCTACGGAATTACTTCTCTAAAACAAACTTTGGTTGTTTAATATCATATACAAGAACAGTATATGAGCATACAAACCAAACAAACATCATCAGCCTTGAAATGATTGAAAATCAGGAGTGACGATGATTATTCATAGTAGTAATTCATATACAAGGATAGTAGATGACTAGATATAATAAGGCATAAAGCAGGTTTTGAATTCAACAATATAATAACAAGTTGACAACTAATTCAACCTTGAATGTAAAACTTCTCAAACATAAACTCTCTCTAGCTATATACTAGCAGTGCAGTAGTAGAAACACAACTACTACTATAGATAGAATAATCGGACTTCTCGTCGATCAACTCCCAATCTCCCATGGTGGTTGAAATCGAGCTGCACCCTGCGAATTAATGAATCGAAATCCAAGAGTAACCTTCAACCTCGAAGTGCAGGCTGCTGGCTTGTTGAACATATGTGACCGGTATACCATTTTCTTCCACATAAAATGCAGAACTCCCTACCACACCTATTATGAAAACAAATACTTTAATAACTTGTGGGATCAACTAGGGATTTGAGGTTTTGTTTAAACAAATTAAAAGAGAGTTGAAAAATAATAAAATCAACAATAAGTCTCTTATGAGGCCGGCTAAAGTAACCAAGCATGACGTCAATGCAAGTATGAGGCGCCTCATACAAGTTTTTGTATAAAACAAATAATAACTCACCTGCATTTAATAGGTTCACATCCATCAATCATTTCCACAAAAAACCTACACTTTTTGCATCTCCCCCATTTATTCTCCTTAGCAATCTCCAAAAACATAGCATCTTCGTCTTTAGGCCTTCCATTACCCTCACAATCTAAATTATCTCCGTGCCAAGGAACCCTACACTGAGCACAAAACAACCTATGACAATACGGGCACTCGCATGCACTCACCCTTACTTCTCCATCATTATCATTAATCAATAACGCCGAGCAATCCTTGAAAGGGCAGTAGAACTTCTGCGAAGCCATGATAGCAGCCTCGCAAAGGGCATCCTCACACCTTTCAAGTACCTCTAAAGGTATCGTATCCCTACAATTTAAGGGCTTAATCTTAATACCACAATTCTCATTAGGGCAATTGATATCGAGAATATTATTTTGAACCTTAGCCCCTATGTGACTCTTAATACATTCCTTGCAATACAAGTGGTTGCACCCTTTCATCTCAAAAACCTCGTCCTTCGGCTTTTGATCGTAGCATATCATGCATAGAATGGTGGAGGACTCACCATCTTCTTGCAATACTTTTCCCTTTCTCTTACTTCTTCTTCTTCTTCTTCTCTTATTCTTCTTCTTGGCATTGTCGTCGTCGTCTTCTTCTTCTTCTTCTCTCATTTTTCTTTTCTTCATCTTGAGTTTCTTCTTCTTGACAAGTCTCCTTTTCGATATGGCTTTGTTCATCACAGTTATCTCCTGTGTCGTCCATGCAGCTCTTGATTTTACTAGTACTACTACGTAATTTTTTTTCCTTGATCTTCATCTTATGATCTTGCAAGCTAATTTCCTATTTACAATATCTATCATTGAGGTCTCTTTCTTCTTTCATAGAAGTAGGCAGGGTATATGTTGTGTAGAACAGTCGCATAGTTTTCTAAAACCCTAGGGTTTTTATCGATGGTGATATACGGAGTAATAATTAAATTCGGCGAATTTGGTTGCTTACATATTCGAGGGGGAAAAAGAAAAGAATTACGGCAGCACAAGGAGTTTTGTAACGGAAGGTTATTTTTTTCTAATTAAAAAAAAAAAACAAAAAAACGAGTTTGTTATTTGTCCCTCAACTTCATAATACCCACCCATGGTTTCGGTGGTCCGATCACCTTTAGAGTGGATATCTAGTAAAATGGTCGTCCAAACCTAATAGCGACCTGAAAATCGACCCCAGGATCCTTTCATGTCTCCTAGGGATGTCCCGGGCGATATAGTGTTAAAATAATAACTTCCACCCTAGGGCCTCCAAAAACCCAAAACACGTGGATTACCTTCAATTTTCGACATTCCGAGCCGAAGTTAAAATTATTTCCCAAACTTCTCCGTGGGGTCCAATGTGACCAAATAAGATCTCCGGTACCCCGGGAAGCTCAAATGTATCTCTAAACTCCGTACTCACCCATGGTTTCGTTGTTCCGATCCTTAGAGTGGGTGTCTAGTAAAGTAGTCGTCCAAGCCTAGTAAGGACCCGATAACACACCAAGGGGGGCTCCCATGTACCTTAGAGGTGTCTCGTGTCTCGTGCGATTTGCTAACAAGATAACAACTTTCATCTCAGGGCCTCCAAAAACCCCAAAAACGTGGATTATAACCTTCAATTTCCGTTTCCGGACCACAATTGAGAATTTTTCCCAAACTTCTCCGGGGGGGTTCAATGTGACCAAATTAGATCCCTGGTACCTCGGGAAGCTCATATGTATCTCTAAACTCCGTACTCATCCATGGTTTCGTTGTTCCGACCCTTAGAGTGGGTGTCCAGTAAAGTAGTCGTCCAAGCATAGTAATTAAGGACCCGATAACACACCAAGGGGGGCTTCCCATGTACCTTAGAGGTGTCTCGTGCGATATGGTGACAAGATAACAACTTTCATTTCAGGGCCTCCAAAAACCAAAAAACGTGGATTATAACCTTCAATTTCCGACTTTCCGGACCACAGTTGAGAAATTTTCCCAAACTTATTCAGGGGGTCCAATGTGACCAAATAAGATCCCTGGTACCCCGGGTAGCTCATATGTATCTCTAACCTCCATACTCACTCATGGTTTCGTTGTTCCGAACCTTACCGTGGGTGTCTAGTAAAGTAGTCGTCCAAGCCTAATAAGGACCCGATAATACATCACAGGGACTTCCCATGTACCTTAGGGGTGTCTTGTGCGATATGGTGACAAAAAAACAACTTTCATCTCGTGATTTCCGGAAGCTCAAAAAACGTGGATACCTTCAATTTCCGACTTTCCGGACTGCAATTTAGAATTTTTCCCAAACTTCTTCAGGGGGTCCAATGTGACCAAATAAGATCCCCGGTACCCCGGGAAGCTCATATGTATCTCTAACCTCCATACTCACACATGGTTTCGTTGTTCCGACTCTTAAAGTGGGTGTCTAGTAAAGTAGTCTTCCAAACCTAATAAGGACTCGATAACACACCACGGGGGCCTCCCATGTACCTTAGGGGTGCCTGTGCGATATGGTAACAAAGTAACAATTTTCATCTCGGGACCATCGAAAGCTCAAAATAGGTGGATTATAACCTTCAATTTTCGGCTTCTCTGGGCTCAGTTAAGATTCTTGGCTAAATTTCTGCGCGGGGTCCATTGCGACCCAAGACAACCCCCGATTCCCATGGAAGATCGTTCAGATCCCTGAACTGTAGACTCACCCATGGTCTCAGTGTTTCGCCCCTTAGAGTGGTTGCCTGGTAAAATAGGCTTAGAAGGCTAATATGGAGCCCCTAACCGAAACCTGGGCCTCCAACATCCTTTAAAAGTGTTCGGTGGGATATGATATCAAAATGACAACTTTTTTTAGGACTTTCGGAAGTCCAACAACATACTTGATTGTCAACGCTTGAGATTTTATAGCCTTTAATTTTTTGTTTTTTCGTAACTATGTGGAGATTTTTGCCAACACTTCTCCAAAGGATCTATTATTTGGATGAAATGGTTCGAGGGTGCTAAACACCCAAACACATGAAAAATGAAACTATATAATCTTCATCTTAATTAGACTTTGCGAAACCTATAAGATACGCAAAGAGTACATCTATCATACTAGGCATAGGATTATTAACCTCACAAAAAGCTAACAAGCGTTGATAGAACTCCCAATTTATTTCCAACAAACTGTGATACTCGTATAGCACTAATTAATGTCCAATAAAAATAGTTAAGTGGTCTAGTAAGACCAAATTACTAGAATGATTAAAACAGTCAAACAAAACGTTTCTCAATTCTCTTGGACAACTGAAAATTATACCTTTACATTGAATCGACCATTCATTCCCAAGGAACAAATTAAGTATAGTAACAATACTGGCTCACAGTCTTCACATTACTCTAGATTTTTCACTGGGAAATGACATTTTATTTTTGGGAAAATGTAAATATGTTTGTTACACCTTATAAATATGATCCCCTTCAACTAATTGAATATTTCTCTGATATTTTTTCTTCTAGCACCTCCAAAATTGGTGCATAAAATGGCTTCTGATAATATTGATTTGTATGTTGATGAAGCATACCTTTTAGCACTAATCAACGATGAACCAATTCCAATTTCTGATGAAAAATTCGCTCTTCAATTACATTTTCAAGAAGCCCTTTTTTCCTCTTCCACATCATATCCAATTTTCCCCACAAAAGATCACACCTTTTCTTCAATATCTATAAAAACAGAGGATCAAAAACAGAGCAACAAGAAAAACCGAGAAATTGGCGAATCATCGAACAGCAATCTCATTCTCTGTGGAATTTGCATGGAAACCAAACAAAACCCAGAAATTTTCCAAGGTTTGAAACTATGTAATCACATATTTTGTACTGATTGCATTGTTAAATACATTGGTTCAAAAATCAAAGAAAACATATCCTCAATAGAATGCCCTGAACCCAAATGTAAACGGGCCATAGAGCCCGAGATTTGTAGCTCCATTTTGCCTAAAGATGTGTTTGGGAGATGGGAAAATGCTCTATGTGAGTATTTGATTTTGGGTTATCAGAAATTTTATTGCCCTTTTAAGGATTGCTCTGTTTTATTGGCTGATGATGGAAATGAAGAGGTTAGGCAATCGGAGTGTCCGAATTGCCGTCGGTTGTTTTGCGCTCGGTGTCGGGTCGCGTGGCACGTGGGTGTCACGTGCGAGGAGTTTCAGAGGTTAGGTTCTGATGAGAGAGAAAATGGAGATTTAATGGTGAAGAAGCTTGCTAAGGATAAGGAATGGGGAAGGTGTTCTAGGTGCAAGTTTTATGTTGAGAAGACTGAGGGTTGTCTTCATATAACTTGCAGGTCAGATTTATTTCACTCTTTTGCTAGTTTTTGTTATACTCTATTAATTTTTGTTTGGGAAATTTCATCTTCGCTAGGCTAAAAGTTGAAGCTACTCGCAACTACAACTTTGAATAATCTCGCAGCATCTCACAAATTATAACTAGTTTTGTCAAACATATACGAGCACTTGTACCATGATTATTTAGTGAATGATTCAATTATTTTTTTGCCAACACACAGGTGTTGTTACGAGTTTTGCTACAAGTGTGGAACCCAATGGAGTAGTAATCACGGTTGTTAATAGTGAGTATTGAGCTATTGGAGCCTTAAAACAGAAATTGGAGAAAACTATCATATTCTTTTGGACGATAGGTAACGTCATGGGAAGGGCTTATGAAATTTAAATTTTACCCAAAAAAAATTGGGACTATTATGTTGTCAATTTGAATGAAACTAGAATTTTGCTTGGATGAATCAAAGTTTCATTTTTTGTAAAGAGAGCAATATTTATTCAACATTATTTCTCTTCAAGTTTAAAGAACCGAAGAGACTAATGAAAATTGGTTCTAAAATCACGGTTGTGTAGATAACTCATGATTTTACTTTTTAGTGGGTTTAAAAGTTTATCTACTCTTTCTTTGTTACTAATGTGCTAGATATGAATTATGTAGCCTCGAAGAGTAACCAAAATGGGATGTTTAGTTTTAGCTCTCTTGTTACTAGTGATCATGTGAAACCTAATTGTATTAAGGCCTGGAAGGCTGATCTTGTTGGACTTACTACTCCCAGACTTTGTCTTCATATAACTTGCAGGTCAGGTTTTTTTTTCCACCCTTTAATTTGCTAGTTTTTGTTATAATAATTTTTGTTTAGAAACTTTCATCGTCGCTAGGCTGCTAAGCTACTCACAATTACAACTTGCATCATCTCGCAACTTTAAATCACACGTCTCACAATTACAGCTAGTTTTGTCAAACATATACAAGTACTTGTATCATGAGAATGATTCAATTTATTTTTTTTTTTGCCAACATGCAGGTGTCGTTATGAGTTTTGCTACAAGTGTGGAACCCAATGAAGTAGTAATCATGGTTGTTAATGGGTATTGAGCTATTGGAGCCTTGAAACAGCAACGAGGGAGTACTAGCATATTTTTGTTGGACGATACTTTACTCTTTAGCGGATATTGGGTAACGCCATGGGTAGGGCTTATGAATTGTAAATTTTGTCCAAAAAAAATTGGGACTATTTTGTTGTCAATTTGAATGAAACTTGAATTTTCCTTAGATGGGTCAAAGTTTCATCTTTTTGTAAAGTGGAGCAATATTTATTCAACATTTATTCTCTTCAAGTTTAAAAAACCGAAGAGACTACCAACAAGTACTTAGATAAGTTGGTGAAGGACTCTTCTAGCTTAAGTAGAGATCTCGGGTTTGAGACCCTGTGAATGTAGCAGTGTTAAATACTTGTTGGGAGAGCTTTGCCGCCCTTGTGGTCCCACCCAGCTCGGTCCGGATTCAACCGGACGGACTCAAACCAAAAAAAAAAAAAAGAACCGAAGAGACTAATGAAAATTGGTTCTAAAATCACGTTTGTGTAAATAACTCAGGATTTTACTTTTAAGTGGGTTTAAAAATTTATCTACTCTTTCTTTGTTACTAATGTGCTAGATATGAATCCGCACCCAAAAAAATGTGCTAGATATGAATTACGTAGCCTCGAAGAGTAACCAAATGGAGTAGATTTAAACTCGACTTGAGATGAATGTAAACTATGTAAGCAAATTGCGAAGTGCTTGGAGTACGTTGTCCCAAAAAAAGCATAATACGGGGTAATAATGAAGTTACCTGCAAGTAATACGATGACAACCTTCTGCCCTCTCCACATAAAACATACAATTAGGGCACCTCGTCCAGTTTTTGTGCATGGTAAGTTTCCTAAGCAAAACATCTCCATTTGTTTCACACAGCTTTTGGAACTCCTTACAATTCATCTCATCATGCCAAACAACATTACACTTGCTACAAAATTGTCCCTTGCAACATCGGCACTCATTCGCCCCTTCTTTTTTCTTTGTTTTTGGTAGGAATAATATTGAGTACTTTTTAATTAAATATCCAAATCCGAATTTTTGCCATGGCCACCCAAATTTTTTCTTGCTGCTCTTTTCTTTCACCACCTTTGCGGCCAGGCAGTCCGGGTAAGGGCAGTAAAGCGTCGTAGAAGCTAAAATCGTTGCCTCCGATAGGGCGTTCTCCCACCTGATCAATCGATTTTTGCATTGTATTATCATTACTTGCATTCATGTCATATGGTAAAGATCAATCTAACTCAAAGTTGGCAAATTAGCTTTATAATCGATCCTCAGAAAATAGGACGACACACATTTATTGTCCTACAAATATAACATCAACAAACATAAATTATTGAGGTATTGGCTTAGTGGTTAACACTGAGGCCCTGGGTACATCAGGTCTCACGGTCAAATCCAAAAGGTTAATCTTGAAAAACGGTCTAATTAAACTGCTTACCTATCAAAGACTTGTTTAGGGATGAGACTAATGCAGCTTTGAGGATCAATCACCACTCTGCAATCAACATTAGGGCATCTAACGGTTGAGATATCAATTTCGACTTTGGCGACAATATATTTGGTGATACATTCCGTACAGAAAGACATCTTGCAGCACATGGGCTTTTGGGCCTGAAAAATGGAGTCCATGGGCTTCAAGTCCATACATATTGCACAAGAAAAGGAAACACTTCCTTTGCCTGCTGGGAGTACTTTTCTATCTGGCATCACCAAGTTGTTTTTGGAACAGAAATTTGCCAAAATACTCCGATATTTCTTTTAGCTGAATGTCCTCTTTGCCTCGCAAATAAAAGGAGATGAAAGAAGTATGGGTCATGTGTTTCAGAGTCGAGGTCAACTCGCGCTCACCCGTTGTATATTGATAGTCTTACTTGGTTAATCCTTAGCTAAGCAATGAGATAAATGCAAAGTATTCCTAATCCTACAAGGCTACAACTTCTAGATATTACGAGCTACAAAGAAATTACATCTATATACTAGTTTTTCAGTTACACTATAATTCTCTTGTATTATCTCAAACATATACGTAATTGTATAACCTTAGGAAACTCCAAAAATATCGTAAAAAGATCCTCCAAGCGGAAATGTGTTACAAATCGCGCAATAACCATAAGTTGCTTCAATCGTGCGTGCCTCGGACAGGTTCCCCCTGTCGTACAACTGTTTTAGAGGCTCTCCTTGTACATGAATAAAGAAAGCCAGTTATCTTCAAAAATACAGATATCTTCAATCACCATATACCCGAGTGTATATTTCAAGCATTGCATATCCTCATATTAGAATGGAGTAATTATTCTAGCAAGTGGTGGATTATAATCCTTCAACTAATTATCAAAAACGAAAGTAGAAAAGAGAAAATGCCAGGTATATAATCCTTCAACTAATTATCAAAAACGAAAGTAGAAAAGAGAAAATGCTAGGTATATAATTATCTTCAAAAATATGTATTAGACACCTTTGACTCTGAATCTTTTAGTTAACTCCCTAACGAAATACTCTGTGATCCTGCTATCATCCAAAATGAGGACAAACACAATTATAACCGAAGATGAGGAACAAAAGAAACATCACAAATGAACTTAAAACTATGACGAATTTTCACACAACCAAGAAAACAAGCGTGGAGTATTGGGAAACAGCATAGTGATGTTTGTTCGAGTATTATGTTGGCCAGGAACAACATGTTTTGAGCCGCATCCGTAGCAAAAATCGCATCCACACCTTGATTTTGAAAAAAACAATAACAACTTTTAACAGTACGAATAAGTCGCAAACAAGTAAATACTGAGTATCATTATGTAATCAATGTTAATATTTTTCAGAAACAGACGATGTACCTGCAATGAATGTGAATACATCCGGTAGTCCTCTCAACACAAGACTTACACTTGGGGCAACTCATCCATCTCTTGTCCTTGGCAAGCTTCCTAAACAAAACATCTTCGTTTGTCTCCCCTAGCTTTTGAAACTCCTCGCAATCCATGTCATCATGCCAAGCAACATTATACTTTCTACAAAATTGTTCCAAGCAATGTGGACACTCATCCACCTTCTTCTTCTTCTTCTTCTTCTTCTTCTTCTTCTTCTTCTTCTTCTTCTTCTTCTTCTTCTTCTTCTTGTCCTTAGCCTTCTTCTTGGTCGTCTCTTCTTCCACCATCAGAGCGGCCAAGCAGTCAGGAAAAGGGCATTGACATGTTGTACACGATGAAATCGTTGCCTTAGAAAGGGCATTTTCCCACCTAACCAATTAAATTTTCACACTGATATCAATATATAGCAACACATTAATATTCCTAGTGAAGTTGTATGTAGTTGTTAGCTCAGACTTCAGCCCAAAATTTATATAGTTTACCTTAGTGACCGCTTTTAATTTGCTCTAAGTTGATGCCTTGTGAATTGATAGACAAGCAATTAGATAATCATACATTATTGAAACTAACGTATGAGAAAGGAATTCATTTTAGTTTACCTTGCTCGCTCTTAAGTGTTTAGTGTACCAATCCAACTGAACTTGCACAATTAGCTTGATAATCTATCTTATGAAAACGAACACATTTTGTAGTACGAAAACTCCTTTAACAAACATTTCCCTAGCTCATAACAACTTTTAAAGATAAAAACCGTACTTAATTTTTGACCTCATGTGTATGCAAGTCCGTCATCACAGAGAACATGTTTCGCAAATGTCAACTATCTTAACTAGTAACATTGCTAACACCTATACGGGCTACATACCAACAACGTCAATTTGAAACCTGTATCTGTATGTAACAATTTATATATGCACCTTTAAAATTGCACACAAAAAAAAGTACGACATTCATTTGGAACTGAAGAAGTATATACTTCGTATATGTAAATCACGGGCTTTATGTTTTTAGCTAAGATTTTCAACCAACAATCATCTATTTTTTCACAAATAACCTCGAGACGAGAGTGTGTAATATACACCATTGACATTTCCAACTTACCTATCAAAGAGTTGTTTAGGGATGACAGTCATGCAACTTAGGGGATCAATCACAACTCTGCAAGCAACATTAGGGCATTCGACGGCCGAGATGCCCTCTTGAACTTTGGCATCAATATGCTTAATGATGCATTCTGTACAGAAGGATTTCTTGCAGCATGTGGGCTTTTGGGTTTGAAAAAACTTGTTCTCAATGGGCTTGAATACCATACAGATTTTGCAAGTGAAGTTTCTAAGCACCCTCTTTCTTTTATAAGGTCTTCCCTTTGCTCTGCCTGGTACAGGTAATTTTCTCTTTGCCATGATGATCACCAAATTGCTTTTGTTTGATTTCCCCTCTGCTCTTCCTTGGAAATGAAATCACAAGGGGAATAAGAAAATGGAAATCGCCTAAATATATATGAAGAGTTTTTTTTTTCTTTTTTTTCGTATGAAATGTGGTTGTAGTGTTGTAGAGTTCCAATGCAAGTACAAGAAGATGAAAAGTCGATCCAAAAAATAAATTTTGGGTTATGAAATGATAAATGATAAGTTTATGGGATGTAGATAATAATCCTCATTCCTGTGGAATTTATTGAGGGGATTTGTAATGTACTCAACTTCTAGCACTAACTATCCTATGAAAAAAGATATTATGAAAAGTGGCCAGTATCTAATCTTTAATTAGCTTTTAGAAACTAAGTATAAACTAGAAAAAGTCTTCAGTGGTTGCCAACCATCGTAAATTAGAGCTAGTCATTATAACTTATTTATTTTTTATTTGGGCCCAACTAATATAGTAGTTAGGTAATACTAATAATATGTTATAACTATTAATTACGAATGACAAATTAATTAGTCATGACTAATATGTACAGATAATTTGTGTTTTATTTTAAATTAATTAATTAACTGTCCAGATTATTCTAATCAGTATCAAAAGTTAGAATGTTTATATTGTAATAATTAACCTATAGTATAGTGGTTGGCAACTACCAAATAGAATTCAGAATCAACTCTTACTAGAGACGTTCTCCAAGTCTCCAACCTATTTGTATTTCCCCTCTCATAAATTGAAGTTGAAGCTTCGCTCTTTACTTTGAAAATTATAATTTTTTTTTTTTTGGTGCTATGAAAATTATAATAATTCTGTGCATGAAAATATCCTTATACGTTAAATGTAGCCGTGGTTGGGACATGAGTACGGAGAATAATCCCGTAGACACAAGAGGATGGGGTGGGAACACAACTTGCACAAGTGACAAGTGTTTACGGTTAATGATTTTCTCCTCTATATGAGCACGTCAAGCCATCAAAAATGGATTGCATGTGGTTCGTAGGTTATTGCATTTGCAAATCATACACTCCCTGCTCTTGGCTTAGATTCAAGATGGTTCTCCCAAATCCCATATAAGAGAGTTAACAAGTAAAAGCAAGTTTACCCAAGATTATCAGTTGTAGTATCACAATTTTAAAGGTGACGTTTTCAAAGATTTATACTCAGATAATAGCCTATTAGTGTATGTACTTTTGTAAACACATCATAATATATATACTGATTTGGCGAGTGAGTAAAAAATTGTTGGTCACGCTCAGACTGACTGACGAAGTATTTCAAATCGAGAGAGGACTTTGGGCAAAAATGGTGAAATGAAGCAAGGCACTTTACACTGTTAACGCACAGGGGCAAGTGGACAACAATATCAACTCCTTTAAGAATTGAATGATCCATTCGCTTTGATAATGCTACATCTCTCTACCTAAATACAAATGATGTGCTAATTATTTTACACTAAACCCTTCTTCTCTCCTGGGATTCATCTTTCCTATACCTGTAAAATAAACTCTGCCACCATCAAAAGCTCAAAAGCCTTCCTCTCTTAAAAGGGTATTACATTGCCGAAGAACAAAACAATCCGACAATTTCTTGTCCCCGTTTTGCTATCGTGTTTCACCTCCATCCGCCGTCTGTGTATAGCCGCCACCTCTTCTTGCTATCTAGCCCTTCCCAGATGCTAGCAGAAGCCTCCCAATAAATAACTCCCAACCCGAACATAATCGAAATAATTAATTTGACCATGGGAGCAAAATATCTACCCTACGTAAACCAAAGGAAGAAAAGAAATGAAAAGAAAAGGTATTCACACTGGTCTTGAATATGATAGATTCTCTGCAAACCCATTAGAGGGCTTGTGCACTTTCTTCCTGAAATTTGTGACGCTGCAATGTGGACATATGTACTCCAATCCGTCTGTTTTTGCATAATCCTGTAAACGCAAATAATATAATGGATGACGGTAAGACTAACAAAAACCTGAAGCCTACAGACAGCATTAAGTAACATTATTGTACAAAAAGCACATGTTCAACTCCGTCCCATTGAGTTTACCTTGAAGGCACCAAGACCTTGCCGTCTGTCACAACCAAAGTGAGCCCACTCCCCGCATATGCCACAGTTCACCCAATCACCGGCTGCGCTACTGTTAAAATTTGGCACTGAAAAGGTTAACTTCATGTTCCAAAACCAAATGTTAGTGAATAAAAACCAACGAGTTGGAGCACAAACCTATGGCATAACAAGCAACACTCGCCGTCTACATCATCATGAGCCAATTCATATTCTAGTAGGTAAGTTTCATAATGCCGTTTGAGAGTATTCCCGACACCCTGCCGACATTCAAAGCAACAATCAACATACTGTAGTCTATCAGTCATCAATGGATGATTATGCATATGGTTTGCTAATTGCGTAGCCTCTGCCTCGGTGTAGGCAAGAACCAAGATGCTTGAAATTTCAAAATTAGGAGCAAGGGGAATAGACATAAAATAAAGAAGAATGCAGGATGGTGGAGGGCACGAGAACAATGCACATAAGCAACAACTTTTTAGCAACTGACAGACCAAGTCCTACTATAATGCCATAAGCCCACAAAGCAACATGAATTCAGATCCCAGGTAAAAAAAAAAATGCTTACTAGGCAGTAAAATACAGCCATGAGACGAAAGTACAAAATTAACGAGGAAGGGGGGAGATTTGGGAAGCACTCAACACATTGAGTGAAACTTGATTGTAGAAAGGGACAGCATAGTAGGCATCTGACTTCAATGCTGGCATGAAAAGCATAAGAGCAAGGCAGAGGGAAAATATCAATTGTTGCTCAGACTAAAATGCTGTACAAAAATCTGTTACAATAAGAACAAAATTGAGTGCTGATCCAGTAGGGCTTTAGGTGTTCTAATTCCATCACACTTTCTACTTTTGACTATTGGAAACTGACACTGAACCAAGCAATCACAGGAACACTGACTATGACAAAATCTTTTACATGATGCGATAAGGTTACTACATAACCAAAATTGAAAGAACAAAAAAAGGGACTGAATATCAGTGTATACATGAATAAATCAAGAAGAACGATGCATTTGACCTTCAAGTTCTCCCCAGGTAACTAGGTGGAGACCAATATGAAACTGGTGCACTCCTCCCCTGCCATCAGCCCAGTCCCCCCCCCCCCCCCCCTCACCCCAAAATCAAAAAGAAGGAAATAACAAAAACAACAAACAAAACCTCACTACTGAGTCCTGAAACCTGACCCAAAGTGCATGGTGCAGTTTGGTCATATATACTATCTTTTTATTTATTATTTTTTTCCTTCTGGTCTTACTGGTATAATAATCTGCTGAAAAAAGGAAACCCATGAACTAAAATTAGCAGGGCATGAGAAATGGGAACACATACAGTCATTTTATTCGTAGCTGTGTAATTCCGCATCTTTGAGAAAACTTGTCCTTTCCAATTGATGCCATTGCCAACATGAAAACCGCCTCTTGAAACAACCTATAAAAAAAGGTCACAATAGCTTCAAAATCAAAGAGAAAGTAGCCCTCTAAGGCACAAACGCACAATGGAAAAAAAGGGACCACAAAGATACCTCTCTGTACAAGTTGTATAGGTCAAGCCGCTTAGAATTGAGAATGGCATCTGGGAACTCAGCTAAACCCCCTTGAGGAATGAGACGTGTGTGTCCACGAAGAATAAGAAATTGCATTACATCCTTTAAGAACTCCTCCTGAAATGATTACTGAATTAGACCTAATATAACCAAAAGTTCATCTCAATAAGCATAGATGGGGTCAAACATGTCAGATAAGATTATCATTCAGGCATACAAAGTGAAATTTACATTGCAATACGAGAATTACTCTTTAGTCAACAAAGATAGACCAGTCTTATGTTGCGAACAAAGTGAGGATTGGGGAACCTAACATTGAAGGGACACCAAACTAACAAGCTAGCAAAGTGTCACATATTAGGGAAAATGCCAGATGGTAATTGCATCTTTATTTTTTGACATCATATATGAAATCCAGACCTTTCTGCTGGAATGGTATCTGATCACTTAATTACTACAATGGAGACTTAACAACACAACCATGATGAGTAACCAGCAATAAGTTTTGAGCAAAGACTCAAAATTCAAGGATTTACATGAATTAGTTGGGCCAGGAAATTGTGAGAAAGTGATGAAACATGAAATGTTACCTCAGAGCATAACTGGATAGGCGCTCTACCACAACCATGTTTCTTAAGAGGTATTGGATTTAAGGATATAATCTGCTTGGCCTGATATGTGTTTGATGATCTTCTGTAAGGTGCTGGATTTGATGCCGCGACACTATGTTTGGTAGCTGGAACAGGTGGCAAGTAGGTCTTCACTTGACCGGTATCATGATTATCTGCTTGTACTACCCCAGAAAAGGGCATCAGTTTCCGAACATTAGTATGAGGTATGGGCCTCATTGCTGCTACTTTTGACTTCTGCCGAATGGGAAAAGCAGGAGTGTAAGCCCCATTTGAGAATCTAGATTCTTTATCTTCTTGGTCGGCTTTTGTTGATAGAAAACTGCTACGTGAACAAGGGATTGATCCTTGGCCAAGTTCAGAACCCTTTCGGCGAGGAGGTGGTGGTCTCAACCAACTAGGTGGAGAGGTTAGATCACCATTTTGAAGACGGCAATCATTCCCCGGTGTCGTACAGAAAAATAGAAGACGTTCAGCATCATCTTTCTGGAAGGAAGCAACAGCCAATCCTTGAATACTGGCAATTCCAAGGGCAACCAAACTACGATAAGAAGGCTCAGGTGCTAGCTGCCTCAACACCTGAAGAGACATCCAAGGAAACAACAAAAGAAATGAGTGCAAAACAAGGGAAGTTATCAGAAACCACTAAATGAGTAAATGAGAGTCAATAAAGAATAGTGTCGTAAGGCCTCCCATAAAGATGTAGCATCAAGAATGTAGAGCACACAAAGAGGAGTGCATTCTCTCTCACAAGGATATATTGTATCAACCATTAAACCCCCAGAATAATGAATGTGACCACACAAATGCCCATATTCAGAGGTGCCCAGCTCCATTACTCCAACTTCTTTAAAGAGATCGTGTTTTATTTGTGGGATCAACATGATGCAACATTGGATACGACCAGGAATACAGGTTAATCCTCGAGGATGGATCAAATTCCACAGAACACACCTGAATTAACCAACTATCTGATTTAGGAAATGAATGCCGAAACTCTTTAGATCTGTCAATAGAAGGCCAAGCTCACGAACTAAGGGGCCGTTTGGTTGGGGGTAATGGAATGAGTTTATAGGCTAAAATGGGAGGTATGTGAGGTAGTGGGGGTTAGATTTTGTGAGAAGGAGGGTAATAATTACCCCAAATTAGGGGATAATAGAAACCCACCTCCCCCTAGGGAGATATTCCCCCATTTTCCTTCAGTTTCTCCATTACCCCCCCTCCTAATCATTACCCTCATCACCACTTCACCTTACTATTTTAGCCTAAAATTTCATTCCCTTACCCCATTAATCATTACCCCCAACCAAACAGCCCCTAAATACTCAAGATTCCATCGGCATACTTATTTGTCGCTAGCTGGTGCTGGCTGCTCACTTTCGATAGTTGTCTCCAGCGAGATACAAGGTCTGTATTCCGTTCTTTTAGCTCCCTCTTGCTCTCATAAATTTGTCTCTTTTTTTTCGCACCCAAGCTGTTTTTTCTTTTCTTTTTTTTATTGATACATTTTTTCCCATTTGCTTTTCCCATCTAGATTGAAGCAATTGAACATTTCCTTCCTTTTCTAAATGACGTTACAGCTGAAAAGTTATTATGCTTTTGTGGACATGGGGAAGCTCTCTGAGGCTTTTTTATTTGACACATCATTACAACTCTGGCTCTTGTGTTCTCAATAGAAATCAGTTTTTTATTTTAAATGCTTGTCAGTGTAGTATATTTTTTCAAACAACTCTCTAAATCTTAACTCACAAGTTTTCTCTCAATCCCCGAAGCTCTAAATTTTGCAATACAAAGATTATACACTTGATCCACACTCATATGAAGTATATGATCCTTACCTAGAACTCTAGAAGTATGAGTAGCATAGGTGCCAGAAGCCTAATCATAAATCATGACACCCAGATTTCCTACACTTAGCAGCGCTTTCCGAAAATATCCATTTACATTCCAATTCCAATTAAAGACACATCCGTCACCCCATGTACCATACTGTATCATCCTATTAGAACCAATTCTATTTTGTCTATTAAAGTCAGAGAAATAGGAAAAGGAAAGAAATAGCCACCTTAGAATTCCTAATCAAATATTTCTGACACACACTAAGAACCTACTTTTGTGGAGAAATATAGATATTCAAAATACATTGAGAGGCATCCATCAAACACTAATTTAGCAATGTCTTGCCCACCCCCAAAAAGGTTCTCTCACCTTCTCCCTGAATCTCAGTTTCATCATAACTGCTGCCACATAGATTTCCAACCGCCTATGTGTAATCATCCTACTTCTCAGATATCACTGTAAAATGGCACAACATTATTGCATTCTAAATCACTTGAAAGGGGTGGCTTGTTGAATAAGGAAATACAGTTGTAATCTTCAGGGATTTGCTCTCCACCTTTCCTCAATGGAAATTCTTGAGTCGATGCCCATTGAGCACCATAACCAATACTATATAATTGGACTTAGCCAGCTAAATGATTTTTTAAGAACTTAGCTTGCAACTTTACATTAGGGATATACTCCTATAAAGGAAAAATCTATTAACATTTAACAGTGTTAGGGTTACACACGAACTGGGACCCAAGAGCTTAACAATTTATTTGTACAACCTTAACATGGTTCCCTAACCATTTAGATGAATGCTCAACCCAAGCATCTGAATTCCATGCACATGTAAAAGGCGGACGTAAAGGTAGGGAACAAGTGCTTAAAGCATAGAATGGCTTTGCACACAAATGGCCAGCCTAACCACTCCCTCTCCATTCCTCAATTAGAAAAATGTAAAGGAATTGAAAGGCTAAGTAAATGAGAAGGCACGTATATTCATGACGGAATATGAAAAAAAACTAAAGGCCTATTATACCTGCATCTCTGTATTACTTCAAAATTCCAGACTCCAGTAAATCTTCAAATATCATTTCCAAGAAGAGGGGAAAAGAAAAGTAAATACATGAGCAATTGAGACAAACCTGCAAGGCCCAAGAAGGCGCTTTCAAGCATACTTCAAAGACTGTTGCTCCACAAGCAATTGAGGCAGATGTTCGAGGCTCAGAAGAAGATAGACTAATTTCTTCCAAAGAAGGAACTGCTTGTACGAGCTGACTTCTTTCAATCGCCTCCTTTTTTATATGATTCTCCAATAGCTGCACATTCATCAAACTAAAGAATTAGACGTACGCATTTCTAGTATATATGTATACTGGAACAGAAAGTAGCGAGGGAAAGATCACCTGATCATCAAAGCAAGTTTGAGCACTGCCTGATACCAAGAGAGAGATATGAGAGGAACTACAGGTAGACATATCGCATCGCATGGTCACAACACCACGTGAGAATGTTCCCGCCTGCAGCGGTGGTGGAGGGGCACTGTACAATATTGTGATAGCAACATTTAGTAATCCATAAAATGCCGGTACTTGGAATATCAATAACTTGTGAATTTTGTGATATAAAAGTAGAACACATCTCAGAAGAATTTCATCAGCCTTCACCATTGAGAACACAACAGCAATATCACCAATCCTATCATATCACCTTTAATTAAAGCTAAGACGTCACCAGATGTCGACACTTGGCTTCATAAATAGCTGCCAAGTGTCCTTCATTGTCTTATTACTCATTGTAAATGTGGTATATTCTATCCTATTCTTATCCTATGTTAACTGAAATACCCTAATATATATTTATTTTATACTGAGTCTCAGTAGTAATAAAATTCTTTATCATGAATTAATGTTGATCTCTAATATTTTAATAGAAGTAAACAACAAATTTCATTTACAAAAATAGCAAAGTAAAAAAAAATGAAAATTTTTAATTTAATTGGCACTCCCTTTATGCGCTAAGTGTTTTCTTAAAAACAAATAAATTTTATATATATATAATCATATTCACATCCTAAGTTGACTTAAATACTAATTTATTTTATTAGAAGTCGCATTAGCATTAGGATTTTTATTAATTAGTTATCATAATATGCAAATCAATTAGGAAAAAAATTAATGTTAAGAGATAATTCCGATTACAAATAATGTTTGTAATGACAATAAAAGTAAGATTTAAATACTTAGTACTTCATTTTACATTCATTCATGATTTTATAATTCCAAAAATATCATTATTCTTTCTTCAATAATATTGATTTCTTTTTTAGGTTTCAATGATATTTATCTAACTATTGTGTTAATTATAGCAACTAACCATGCATGTGCTGCAGATATCTATGTGGGTTATACTTATGCCCCAAACACAACATACCTGAAGCGGTTCCAAAAATATCATTATTCTTTCTTCAATAATATTGAATTTTTTTTTTAGGTTTCAATGATATTTATCTAACTATTATGTTAATTATAGCAACTAACCATGCATGTGCTGCAGATATCTATGTGGGTTATACTTGTGCCCCAAACACAACATACCTGAAGCGGTTCTGAAGCTTGCTCCCACGCATCTGAAAGGTACAAGGATGAAAAGCAACCAAATAAGAATTCAGTAAATATTAGATATTGTTTTCAGCACAAGTAAGGATCAGACATCTTCAGTTCTCCCAGTCCCTAATTACAGCAGAAACATTTTAATATGAAGATTCAAAACATTCCTTTTTGGTAGGATGGGCTCCACACACAAGCCCTTACTCTAGCAGAGCAGGCTATTTACAAAGCCAGGACCCCCATCCACCAGCGTGTTCTGGGCTATTAGCATGCCCCCAAACTCCCGTACTAAACCTTGGGAGTCCGCAAGGAACCAACACATAGCAATTGGCCTTTCAGATCATTTGCAGGATAAATTTATACACTTCAGTAATACGATGCTATTTGTTCTACCAGACAAGTCACCAGCCATCCTTTGGACAATCCTCTAATCAACAGATGATGTAGGATTTCTAAGGAACAGGAAAACGTGGAGCAACTTCGTCACTTGAGGAAGTGCTTGGGTGCAAAGTGCATAAAAAAGTAGAATATAAAACCTATTGGACAACCAAGGTCAATATTAAATTCTCAATCGCACATTAGCAGAGGTAGTATGGACTATGGAGTATAAGAAAGCCCATTTATGCACAGCATGTGAGACAAAACATAGATAAGTAAAAGAAAAACTTTTTTTTTTTAGATAAAAGTAAAAGAAAAACTTCACTTACTTCTATACCCAAAAGAGCATTAAGTCCATCCTCCAGGCATCCCAACAAATAAGCATCCTGGAAATACTTATGTCGATCAGCAAGGTGTCAAATTCCCAATGATAAAACAAGTAGCTTCAGAAGTCGAGAAACTCACCAATGAGCATGCTACTCCGCAAATCAGAAATCTCACGCTCATATCATCATCATGAATCTTAACGGCAGAAAGATTATTCCCGGAGCCATCTTCTTCATCACCAGCATCAACCTCAGGTAAAGCAACATCAATAGTTGGAGGCTCCCCAAGAAGGGATGGACCCAGCTTACCACCAGCCTCTTCGCTATCTCTAGGAAGCACTAAATTGTTCCGAATGCAGTATAATCTGAAGGATGCATGAGCTAGTTGGAAAGCATCCCAGGTATGGCATGGTGAACTGCAAGAAAAGAGGTTCACATCACAGTTAAGCATGGAGCACCACACACATCCATTACACGATAAAAGCATTACATAAGTGATAAGGGACGCGAGAAACAGGTAGTCACCTACATAATCATGCACTGATACCCATAGCAATACCTAATAGCATTTGTTATAATTTAATCACTTGCATCACTTAATGAACGCTCACTGTAGAGCCATCTAGATGAAAGTACCTTTTTTGTTGATTAATAACTAATTTGACCAATGAACAAGGCTTCATCAAGTTCTGATCAGTCAAGTATACTATCAATGAGCAAAGGTTTGGTTTGGTTTGGTTTGGCTTTATGGTACTCTACCCCTAACTTTATAGCCAATTAGACACACTAAACTTGGAACAGTAATTCAGTTCAAAGCAACATCATTAGGAGGTTATTGAGATGGCTAAAATACATAAACATCATAATATTAGTTGCAAAAGAACTTCTTAATGTGACAAGTTAACTATACTTCAAGCATTTAAATTTCAGACCCACTGCAAAAACCTAGTCAGTTAATCTGTCAAGAATAAATTTTTCTTTCCCTATCTATGCCACATAAAGGTCCAGCAATAAGCACAGTACTACTAATGTCGGTTGACTAATATGGAAAGAAGACAAGTGACATTCTTTAGAGTTAAAAAATTAATCTGTGTGAGGTAAATATTTAGTGTTAAGAAGAAAATGGATAGTGATGCTTTATTAAAGAATACATGGATAGTTTCTTGATATGCAAACAAAAGCTACTATGAAGGAGAAGGAAAGAGAGTCTACAGGGTAATATCCAATTGCTAGAAATCAGTCAGAAATCCCAACGAAACTAAAACGCAAACAAGATGCCTGAGTGACTTGTTCACTGCTGTCCTCTGAGAACTCTCATCTAACCCAAAATTAATCCTTAGCAACATCAATAGCATTTAAAAAAGAACTATTATAGTATTTCGCAGAACACCATCAGCGTAGTATTTATAGATAACATAGAAAAGGCTTTGTTCTCACACCACAGTTTCAAGGATAAAAGCTGTTACCTCTGTACAACTGAAAATAATGCATGACGAAAATGAGAAGCAGCATAACAAGAAAATGCGTTCCTCCAAAACATGACATAAGGCACTCCCTGCCAAAGAGGAGAACAAAAGGTTTAATCAACAATGTTAGTATGTGTGAATGAAAATAAGATCTTATTATAAATAGTTCCTTTCACTTTTTCTCTTCTTTTCTTTTCGGGGGGGAGGGGGTAAGGGCATTTCTTTTGCAGGAGGTGCGCAAAGCTTGGTCATATCACTCACCTTATAATGAATTGCATCTGCCAAGTGCTCGCCATTTGGAATCTCCAAATAAACCTGCAAAGTTCCATGAAACAATGTCATAATTTATTCAACAATGCTTCACCTAACTTCATAAAGTGCTCAGATTCCCCATGCTAATGTCATATTCATACTATTTGGACTTTGAACTTCGCGCACTCTCCTAAGCTAAGACCATCACAAACACCAAAGCATGGATCCTCAGCACTTCCAGAAGCACTGAGTGCCAACCTTTTCTGAGTTGCACAAAAGATCAGAACGACCTTCCCGTTTTTCACAACTACTTACATCTACATGAATGTCTCCTATTCATCCCACTGGTACTGCCTGTTCTCTGGTACTAGAAGGCAGCTGGTAAGTCTGAGCTTTGTTTGGCTGAGTCAGTGGGTATGAACTATTGTTTACCTGGAGTGCCTGATACTAACTTGGATGGTCAATAAATTCATTTTATCCATGCGTAACAAATTTCATTAATTCTATTCACTCAGACAGATACTCTCATGAGAAGCTAGTACAGAGGCAATGAAGGATAACAAACACCAGAGTGCAGAAAGTTCAGTGTTTGAGATCGGATAAGCATGAGCATAAGACTATCCTCATCCAAGCACATACATAGTGGCTCTGCCAGTCATCGCTAATTAGAAAGAAAGTATTAAACCAAAATACTAATTATTCTACTCAAAACTTCAATAGGAAACATCAATTGGGGTCACTCTACTTACTCCTATACTTACAAGAGATACTCAGTATGCTTTACCCTAGACCACTAAAATAAGAACGTCCATTACAGCAAGGTGGGAAAGTCTTAGTTGGCTCTAACATGGATCACACACACCAAACTAGTTAGCTCCCTGAGCAAATGGCTAGCATACTAAAATGATGCCTCTCTCTTTATTCTCTTAGTTTCGACATGATACAAGCATAATATTGCTTTGACCACCTAATCCTTAGTCCTTGCAGCCTATGGTGTAACCATCAAAAATTCAAAACTTAGAAACTCACACTTTCAGTGGTCCAGTAAAAGAGCAAGTGCACACACAAGAAACAATTATCTAACAATGCATATGCCAAACAAGTGAAATAACCACGAACTACATGAACCACATCGAAACAACATACCGTGGTGGGCAATACATCCTCGAAAAGCTCGGATATCTCCTCAGCATTAGACAAATCAACACCATCCCACGACAATGCCCCGATTTCATCATTTGGTAGCAACTGCCCTTGCAAGTAAACAACATTAGGCTTCAAAACTTCAAGGGTTCTCTTGAACTCATCTAAGCTTGGACTGCTCAGTATCTTAACCTGTCATTCAATCAACCCAACAGAAAGTATTAACAAATTTAATTTTCTACCCTCAAAGCATAATTTTTTAAGAATCCAAATGAATACCCAATCTCCCCATTACCTCCAACCGCCCAGATGAAGCTAGCTCAGGAAAAGGGTACTTAACCCGATCCTCAGTTACACCATCTCTGAGCTTATCTTCACATAAAACAGCAAGAAGACTACAACTTTGCTTGGCAGCTCCTTGAGCATTACCATTGTTAATATCGCAATTACTATTACTATGAAACATCATATAAGATGTCACAGCAAAAAGGAACTTCCTTTGTTCACCCCAATTACAAAAACTTCAAAATACCCAATTTCCCCAACAGTCCAATTTCGTTTCTTTTGGCAACAGTAAGGTCGAAACCAGAAAAAACTCCATGACCCAGTTCACCAAATAGCTTGATAATCAAAACCCTGATCCAAAAACTGCTACTTTAAACTGGGTATATAGAAATTTAACAAATTTCAAGCTAGGGTTTGAGGGAAATCGAGATTTTTTGTGGGTAGTGAACAAAAAAGAAAAGTTAGAGAGAGAAAGTAACTGAGAGAAAGATGAAGATTTGTTTGTGGCCGGAAACTGAACGGAAAAACAAAAGAGGAAGTGAGAGTCGAAGAGAGAGAGAGAGGGAGATTGGGGAGACTAGAGAGAGATTAGGGATGGTGGGATGGAATTTGGGAAAGGGGAAATTATTTTACCCGAACCCGTTCAAGAAAAGCGAACCCCACTGGAGAAATTGAATTGGAAGAATTATAGAAGTATACATTATACAACACATTTTGATTCAAAGATTTTTGTTAAGATTCAATAAATTACTACATCTAATCTAATCTAATCTAATCTAATATATATATTAAGTTGGATCATGATAGCCACTGCATCGACACGTGTCATGTCATGTCACTATTCCAGTCATCATCATATCTAAAAGGCAATGCCATGTCATCCAAATAATTAATGACAATACATAAACCATGTTATCTAATTAATTACGATACATGAACATTATTAATTTCATAGATATGATACATTAACTTAAAATAAATTATGCTAAAAACTAGGTACAACGAATCTAATTTATAAGAGAAAATATTCCTAATATATATAATCCATTTTTTGGTAGATTATACATATGAAATTTTTAATGATTCTCAAGGAAGTTGGAGAAATATATAGATTAGTAGAATAGTTAAGTAACATAATTATTTTTTTTAGTATTTTTTTAATTAGAAAAATAAAAGATTAATTTGTCTACATGGACCCAAATAAACAACCGTTGCATAATACATGACATTAAACAAAATTATAAGTGATTCTCCATGATGATGGATAAATGTAGTAAATTAGTACAATATTTAAGTAAAATTGGTGTAAATATAACTATTATTTTTTTAACCAATTTCTTTTAATTAGAAAAATAGAAAATTAGTTTGGCCATGTGGATCCAAACAATTGCTGTATAATACATGACATTTAAGTAAAATTGGTGTAAATATAACTATTTTTTTTTTAACCAGTTTCTTTTAATTAGAAAAATAGGAAATTAATTAGTTTGGCCATGTGGATCCAAACAACTGCTGCATAATACATGACATTAAACATAAATTATTTTTAGATGAAAAAATATTATTAATAATTTTTGTACAATGTAGACCAAAGAGAAACAAAAACGTTAGTAATGGGTTTTGTCATGGTAGAAAGTTATAGAGTTACACAAGCACGTAGAGGTATTAATATTTTGATTGATTGAGCACGTGAAAATGGTATTTAATTGTAAACCTATCACTTAAACTATTTTCTTGAACAAAGTTTTTGGCGTATGAATTTTCGAAAAAAAAAACATACTATAAAATGATCCTATATAAAAGTTGATCATAGCGCTGTTGTATTCACACGTATTTTGCATGTTGCCATGTCCAATCATCATTATATTCAAAGCTAATGTCAAGTTAACCAATTAATGAGGATATGAACCATATTATATAGTAGTAATTAATAAATAGGATACATAAACATTTATTTATTTGAGTGAATGATACATGCACATAATTAAACCTTAAACTAAACTATACCAAAAACTAGATATAAGAATTTAATAAGGTAAAGTAGTCAAAGTAATAAATGCATAAAGACTTTAAAACTAACTAATAAATTAACGTATTATATATGCATCTAATCTTCATAGTGATTCTATACCCCAACAAAAGTACATGGTTCATGGAGATGGAGCAATAAGCTAATTTGGTAAAATAATATGAATAAAGTAGGTTTAAACACTGTTTTCTTCAATAAATTCTTTTAAGTATAAAAAAAGAAAGGAAATTATTTTATCTACATGGATCAAACCGTTGTCATAACACATTACATGACACATAAGTAATTTTATATAAAAAAAAATATAAATCAAAGAGAGATAAGAACCAATAGTAGTATATTGGCTATTAATAAGCTCGGTAGATAAATTTATGGACTAAATAAGCACGTGAATGTATAAATTCCATAAGAACATTATATCAAGATGGTGCACGGTTGTGAATCCGTCATTTAACTATTTATTTGAATTCTTTTTTAAAGTATGAAAATATATAAATTTAACTTATCATTTAAATCTAAACAATTATTATTGTATGTCACATAAGCAATTTTATACTCACATAGCACAACTTTGGTTTTGTACGTGTAACTTCCATATTAGTTATTATAGACGGTATTGATAAATCATTAACCTATTTTCTTGATATCATTCAAAATATACTTTTTAATATAAACTACAAGCCCGTGCATCGCACGGGGCATACACCTAATTCATTCTAAAGTTGAAATTGTGTTGGCTAATTGGGTCGGTTCTAACTTCTAAGTACGACTATAGCAAATTCCTCCTTTTTCTGGTCCTTTTACTTCCTTTTTTATGGAATCAATGACGATAAACCAATAATGCGTCCTCCTTCCATCTTCGATCTAATTAGCAATTACCACCACATTTTTTTATCACAAATGCATTGCCCACACTACTACACTAGTACACTTCACTTTCTTCTTTCTCCTTTCTTTTTTTCTTTTGTTTTAATTGCAATTTTAGTTCTTTTAAGGGTAGTTAACTCTACTTACCAAGAGTTATTCTTTTTGCCTTAAAATATTGAACTGAACTCAAATAGACACCAACGAGATACCCCACGTAAACTATCAAATTATCCAAAATTTACCAAGTAACTAATCATATTGATGAACTGAATTGATTTTTTTTCAACTTGATATTTAACCAATTAAAATTCGTCAGAACATATTCAAAATTGACTCATTACAAAGGATGTGTTGGAAATATTTTTTGCATAAATATCATCATTAATTAATTTTAGAATTAAAATTTATTTGAGTGATAAATTCCTATGAACTGATCTGGACAGTGCTGAATTAAGTTGAATTGAACTAAACTTAACTTAGCTATGCTAAAGTAAGTTAAGGTGAACAGAGCCTAAGGTATTGTCACCTCGCAAAGTATTCTTCAAAATAAATTTCTCCAACCAAGGGTTTCTAAGATGTTCATTTTATTTTATTTGGCAACCCAAAAAATGTTTCATTCTGAATATTGGAGGAGCATTTATTTCATTTTGAAATATGTTTCTGATGGTTATTTGAAGTATTCTACTTTCGTTTTTGGGTCATTTATTATAAATGTCAAAAAATTAAATGGCGTGATTTATTTAATATTTGTTTTTGGGTAAAAAGGAAAAAAAGAAGGAAACTACAGCTTGTTATTACTTGTCTCTCTTTTCCTTTTTTTTTTCTTTTTCTGGTCTATTTTAACCAAATGGTGAAAATGTAGGATATTAAATAAAGCAAGTTCATATGTATGTACTTTTTTTTTTTTGGTTACCAAGATGTTTATCAGTGTTGGTATTACTCTTCATACAAATTTTATATATTTTATGAATATTGTAGCACGATGAACCTTCACAAACATTCGCTTGTTCCCCTCATCAAGAGTGACCATCATGATTCTTGAAGTAAAGTCATGATTATAATTGAAATCGGATATATATTATAGTGTAACATCATGCGATGTCTCTTAAGAATACTCTCATCCTACATTCCTACATGTAGCCATGGGTGATGATAAGTAATAAAGTAAGCACATTTACATGCGAAGTGATGAAAGACATTCTCTATGTCGAACCATTTATTGAAGAAGAATCACAATTCGAAAACTCCTATATCGATATAACAAGCAATAGATGATGTCGAGCTCCCAAGCCCCCGAGACATACATAGGCACACAAATATTCTGTAATGCGTACATCTCTAACATTGAGATTGGGAGTTGAAACTCATACTCCTCAAATTCGTAATTGAAAGTGATATGTTGCTGGAGTATACTGATGTATTAAAAAGTGTATCGGTCGTCAACTCGTCATTCACTTACAAGTGTTGCAATCCTCTTTATTGATGAGCAAGATATGCCTTTGAGGCTTTGAGCCACTCCCCCTTCCATTTTATTGGGCCTAAGAGCCGGTTAGCTAGGTTAGACAAGTGTGTTGACTTGTTGAGGTATGATCTTAAACAACCATAATCTATTGGGCTTACTTGTTGGGCCTAAAATTTAATTGCTAGCAGAGTTGGAGTGCAAGTCTACAACAACTCAGCAAAGCCCATTACAGTGAAGAGGACTTTTTTGGTCTCAAGACTCTCAACAGGATTCTTCGTAAGGTGAGAGGGTACAGGACTACAGGAGTAACAGGAGACATGAAATGATGAAACAACAAAGAAGGAATTACTCGTAACTTTTAGGGACCGTTTGGTTGGGGGTAATGATTAAGGGGGTAAAGAAATAAATTTATAGGCTAAAATGAGAGGTAAGTGGGGGAGTGGGGGTTAGATTTTGTGAGAAGGAGGGTAATGATTACCCCCTATTAAGGGATAATAGAAACCCACCTCCCCCTAGGGTAATGGTATTCCCCCATTTTCCTTCATTTTCTCCATTACCCCTCTTAATCATTACCCTTATCACCACTCCACCTTACTATTTTAGCCTATAAATTCATTCCTTTATCCCTTAATCATTACCCCCAACCAAATGGCCCCTTAGTCTCTTATACATGGAGATTCCCCAATTTTTTTTCCAAAAAATGCAATTACCTGCGACAAAATTGGACATGAGCATGGCACCTGACTGTGACTCGTTTGTCCCAACTCCCAAAAGAAGCCATCGTTATCACTACATAAATTTATGTGCTGGCAAAAAAATGCAAAACAATATCTCGCAAGACTCGACAAGATATTTTTTTTTGATTTTTTCTCCATTCCGCTTCAGATTTATGAATGTTCATTCTCCCCATCTACATGAAAAGAAAAAAAAGAAAGAAGAGAAGACTAATCAATACTATCACTCTAAAAATTATCGGTAAGTTTTGTGTGAGACCAACTCATAGAATTACAGGGCACTTATAAAGGAAACTAAGCAATAACCCTTGTTTCATTAAAAATTGAGCCACGTCTTACCAAAAATTACGAAAATACCGTCTTATGTAATTTTTTTGTTAAAAACTACATACACAATGTGATATACTCCATATATTATCTTTCCTATAATACGAAATTAACTCTATAGCCCTTTTTTCATAGAGACAAAAAGTAAAAAGAAAAAGAAACAAAAAGAGTTATACATCAATTATCCTACCCAAAAAACAAGTTATTATATACATCAACAAGTTGATACTAGCTAGCTAGCTATCCATGTCCTATGAGAAAATGGAGAGTAAAGGTTGGTGTTTTGTGGGGGTGATTAAGGGCTTATAATAATTATTACGGTGACGACGTTGTTGCCTAAGATCCTTAAGGAGCCTACAAGTCTCACAACCATGGCAATCAATTGATGAAGAATTAGCTGCAATCATCTTTTTCGTAATCCTAGCCTCCCTTTCTTTAGCTTCGTCCACCATTATCTGTCTCGTCCTACATTCCAAGCTACAAAAACCCTGATCTCCCCTGTGTATACATACGTATAAATATCAGTTAGATTAGCTGATAATAAAGTTGTTATGAATCAATAGTATACTATACATTCGATTTCGAAATTCGGCTTTCCCAAAATTAAACTAATTCAAAGGAAATAAACATAACCTGAATAAAAAGTCAAATACTTAAAAAACATCAATTTATAATAATCCAACCTTGATGTTATATCAATTTTGTTTGATTGTTTATTAATTTGGGATTTATTGCACCTACGTGGTACACACGATTATTATTGGGTACAATATGTATGTACAAGTTTGAAGTGTAGTGTAGTCCAATTAGTCAAACCCTAATAACTAGAAACATAATTTTTGAGATTAGCAAGTGATAGCATGAAAAAGAGAAAGTTGAATTGGGTAAAATGGTAATTAATTACCTGTACATGTAAACATCTTTATCAGGACTAAGAAGCTTGTTACATAAATGGCATGATCTGAGAAAGCAATAATAATCTCCATCATCACTGAACTTAGTGCTAATTACTGATGAAGATGATGGTACTGATGAATTGGGGACACTAGTTCTGGTTAATGATTTCAACCCAGATTTGACAACAATATTCGAATCATACCCAGAAATCTGAGTGATAATTCGAAGGCCTGTGTGTCCTGTTGATGAAATTGCTGGTTTTTTTCTTGTTTCTGACATCACTAACTATTGTATGTTTGTGGTTTCAATTTTCTTCAAAGTGGGAAACTGAAGGGGAGAGGGAGAGAGAGAGAGAGAGAGAGATGAGTATGACAGGGCCACAGGGATCGGATATATATAAAAGTTATAAATTATTAAAGCGTGATTTGTTTTTTTTTTTTGTTTTTTTTTTTTTATTTTGTGATATTTTTACTATTAGTGTCTTTGTTTAAGGTTGGAGTAAACTAAGGTACCGACCACGTGCTCTTTTTATACTACTTAAAAACTTACCGCGTTTTTCAACTCGTCACTCTTTTTTTTTTTTTTTAAATTTTATTTTAAAGATCAAGATTCAAGCGATGTTAATATACTTTACAACCTATTATTAAGGCAAATGGGCAGTTCATCCAAGTGCAAAACGCTGATGCAAACCACATTCTATATCAATATTGGAAATTGGATCGTTTAGAAGTGAAATCAAGATTACAAGACAGAGATTGAATTAAGTAAACTAAAAATATTACTCCTTAATTTAATAAATTATCTATCTTTAAAATATTCCAATGAAACGGAGGGTCACTATTACGTATGTCATTAATCACTTCAATCAATCTTTAAGAGCAAGTGAGATATCAAGACACTGGCAATAAGGATTATAGACAAATAGTTATCACATTATTATACTTTTTTTTTTTTTTTTGCCAGGAGTATCACATTATTAAACTCCATTAGCATCGAATAGTTATTGTATTATATGCTACTCTTATGATTTTCAAATTCAAGGTATCTTAATTTGCTAGGAGTATTTAAGAATCATGAAGATGGAGTGGTGGCGATGTCTTTTTTTTTTTTTTTGAGAGGGGAATAGGAGACTTTCATTCACAGAAAAGTCATACGGCATCTACAATAAAAATAACCCTAGAATATACTAAATCAATTGAAAGAACAAAAAATCCGCTAACAAGCCAATATACTAGAATACTCAGGTGCGACTCCCAACATGCATAGTAACCATGTGCTTCCTTTGATGTATCTTCATCTTTCACGGAAGTGGAGATCTTCACCACAAGTAACGCAATCGCTTGCCCACAAACCTCTGTATGATTCCGTTGATTGTGTGTATATCCGGTCCCCAAATTCATACTGCTTCTACTAAAAACAATCGCACAATAGGCGAAAATAGAATCCTATAGAAAGGAAGATAAGAAGATCCCTATAAACTCCACAAAGGGAGAAAATTTATTCCATTCAGAAAGAAAAAAAGCTAGAAATCAAGATTAAACGTGATAAAACTCATCAATAGCAGGCCGGGAATGGCCTAAATCGGTCCTCCCGGCCTGAAAATATGCTCTGCTAAAGGTTAGGATTCTAGAGAGAAGGAGGAGAAAAAAAGGAGGGAAGCTAGGGTTTTCCTTGTGGCGATGTCACTTTTACCTTCCATCGATTCCGATCGCCAACAACTTAAAATCCTCTCATTACTCCCCAAGTTGTAGCTTTACTCCTTACTAGTTAAAAATAAAAACTCCTTACTTGATTTTTTTTAATAATTAAAAAATAATAATAACTCACAATTAATAAATATTTTATTGTCACAAATCTGTTATGCTATTATGTACTCATTTTTATTTAGAGGATAATTTTGGTTGGATCGATATTATGGGCGTGGTGTTTTTCACTGAATTGAAATGAAATGAAATAAACTAAATAGTAATATGTGAGAGAAAAAAATAGGGCACTGAGTTGAACCACTAAACTTATTATTATTATTATTATTATTATTATTATTATTATTATTATTATTATTATTATTATTATTTACACATTGTCATAATAAATACGAGTATCTAAAAAGCCAGTTACCTCAAAAGAAAATACGTTGCCAAACCTCTTATTTTATTGTATTCTTATTATTTTATTATGCAAACACGCAAACCAATCAAGGATCAAAACAACGGTTCCACCAATCATCATCGCCCAAGGTTTATATAGCTCCTATAATACTTGGAATAATACTCAAAGAACAAAGAAAAGAAAAAAATTAATAGAACTAGCCTATCAATGAAAAAAAAAAGAAAAAGAGTGTGTTCGGTAAGCAGTTTTTGAGTAGTTGTGAACTAGTCAAACCACTAACTATCCTAATTTGTTGTGTTCGGTAACTCGCTTTTAGTAGTGGTTCTTGGCTGTTAAAGTATTGTTTTATAAAAGCTAATAAAATTAGCCTTTCAACTCTAAAGGCTAGTTGTTGGAATTATTTAGACATTTAATCCCGATTCTATCCCTTTATTTTTAATACTCCGTATAAAATAATAATATTATGTCTTTTTATGTCATTTTACATCAATCAGCTAACCAAACCACTATCTTTACCGACACTCAATGGCGGAGACAGAGGGGACCAGTGGAGGCCGTGGTCCCCCCCCATGGTTCTAAAATAACGTGTAAATGTACTCCACCTCTGAGTTAGAGCTTAGCTGGTTGGGGTTTTGTATGTAGCGCATGTTGATTTGTCAAAGATCACGGTTTCGAACCCCAGCGTCCATTATTTTCAGCTTTTCTTTTTGTTTTCTTTGCACTTACTTAGTTCTTGGCAAGTCTCCCTTCCAATTTTCAAATTTTCTTGTTGCCTTACATTGAAATATTATTTCACAAAAAATTGAATTGTCATTTGAGTATAGGTCCTGATATAATTGACAAACACATTTTATTTTTTGACTGACATTCATTCTTTTCTTTTCCCTTTTTCTTTTATAAATTTTGAGTTTTAAAAGTATTTAATCAAATGGCAAATAACTTCGCTAGGAAGAATAATTTTCCGCATAGCAAATACTTAATTCAATATGATGAAAGGTTTTGTAAGTAATTATTTTCTACTATTATTATTTTTATTATAAAGTGGAGTATGATAGTAGACGACTTGTAAAATCAAATTTTATTATACGGTTTGATTTCCCTTATAAAAAAATTCTGGCTACGCCACTGCGAACTCTCAACCAAGTAAACAGCTAACAGTTACGTAGCGCTTATGACAGCTAATAGCTAGTTCAACAACTAACCACTAATAAAACAGCTAAGACTACAACTATCGCTAATTATTGCCGAACAGACTCAAAGAAAGAGTACATGTCATTGAGGCTTAAAAAAGTCCCCCCATTACGTTCCAATTGAACCCAGAGCATTGCATAACATAATTAGACAGAGATGCATTTGTTGCTTTTCAGGAGTTGGCTCCCACTAGGGCCACCACATGATATCGATGGTTAAAAGTGACTCACCCATTTCCTTTCATTTATTCTAAACATGAACAACGTGACTTTTGCTCGATCAAGCTCATGAACTACTCTCCACATGAGTGTACTGTATGTAAGTCGCTTTTCGGAATTTTCACACCTGTTTCTTCACAATAGGCAACGAGGAAGTACCCTTCAAGGAGTGTTGCTTAACCTAGCTAGCCTCAGTTAAGGATAAAATTCAGTTCTCATTCGAACTGAAGTGTCGTCGATGTACTCGTATAGTTCGAGGGAAAGCATCCCAGTCTATTATAGGATTGTTTTAATGTATGTGTGACTATCACATATGTTAAGATATCTTTTAAGTGAAAGTTAGGATAAGTCTATTAGGATTGTTTCTAATGAGTCACACTGTTTTGCTTGATAACACAATTAAGTTTTCAAAACGGAAAAATTATTCTTTAATCCTCATATTATCTCACATCCAACCAGCAGATAAATTAAAAATTAGATTTATGCCATGGAAAATGGCAAAATGCATGAGATTCAAAGCAAATGTTAGCAATGAAATTGATTCTTCGCATAGACATATTCTTTTGTTTGGTATGGCGGCAAAATTATGTTTTTTTGGGTGCTGATGACGGCAAACTAATTAAATAAGCTTGTACTATAAGAATATATAAATTACTTATACGAGTAATTTTTTTGAGTGCCAACATAATAGACATATACAGTACTTCATACTAAAGAAAGGAGTGAGACAGAATCTAGTACCCTGTACCTGGCACCAAAATCTGGTTGCCAAAGAATTAAGTGGACGGTGCCTAATAAATTTGTTAGTATGATTAATTAAAATATCTAATTTAATGCGTTTATATTCAACAATACACAATTAAATAGAGCACTGTTGTTTCAGAAATTTAAAAGTTTGGCACATGATGTCATAATTGGTTATAGAGGGAGTAATAGCTTGAGTTTATTTTAGTCCAACGAAAGATACAAAGGCTAATACAATACGTATATTTACATACAATGAGGAAGTGAGAATCGAACCTGGGACCTAAGTACTAAGGTCTCAATCTTGACCACTAACGTCTTATAATTATAGAATGGAGTTCACTTTTCATTATGGTGGAAAATGAAATTAGCTTATGCGCTATGACTAGGAGTGCCTGAGTATATCCCTTTGTACTAAGCGAATTTTACCTGACAATGAATTAATCCACATTCGACTAGAATTTGCAAACCTTAAATGGTGAGGATACATTATGAGTATTAGAGAAATTCCAAACCCTATTTTGGAAAATTTGATAAGATACAATTTAGAATATCCTAGACTATGTTTTGATGCTTTTCTGTCATTATTACTATCTTACAATTTTTTGGGTGGTGGAAACTATGCAACAAATTTACAAAAATGGTTGGACATCATAAATCGTGTATTACTCAACTTATTCGTCATATATCACTAATAATCAGCTTAAGTTATTATTCTTGGTACATTTTGTTCTGATAAATTTTAATAATTGGCTCTTAACAAGTGATGAGTAACATATAAGATAAGTGGAATTCCAACCCAAAATCATTGGGCAATGGATGAAGTAATCTAATTGCTTATTTGTATGTTCAAGACTATTGAATCTTTTCATGTGGGAATCCACTTCAACATTCTCTGGAAAAAAAATATACCAATAATATCCTTTTCCCATCATGCCATCATCATGACCATCATCACCCTATTACTCTTGAACAATATGCATGGCTCGAATAACATTCGATTTGGCAATTCTCCAATTTAGTCATTAGTCATTTCCCATATTACACCTTTTTACTTGCAAGGAATCAACTAGTGGCATTCATATGTTTCACAAAGACAATGTGAATGCGTGATCCCTTTGATAATTAAGTGAGTATTTATTAACAGGGTACGTGTATGTAGATCAGTGTTGTGCTATACATGATGCATGGAATATATTCCCAAAAGCATTCAACTAAAAAAAATATATTTATTTATTGTTTTAGATGAGGCCCATAATGTGCATGATAGGATTTGAAACCTCGACTTTAAAGTGTTAAGGGATAATATGGCTAACTACTTGGTATCTCTTGATTAGAAAAGATACTCACAATGTGATATTGATGACATCGATCTTCAGTAGCTTAAAGCTTATAGTAGGAAAGAAAAACATAATTGGATACAATATTTTTTTCTTTTAAATAAATTGTAGGTCAAAAGAGAAGTCAAGCAAGAAGGATATCTTTACAAGTAGTCCCCAAATTAAACCTCATGTTTTCTCTATAAAAGCCCCACTCGTGAGAGCTTCATAAGTTTATGTTATACCTTGGCACTCCCTTCATTCCCCAACCTCAGCTGCGCTAACGCCTTTTAAATGGCTGGATCTTCAATGATTAAAAACCTTCTGGTTCTCCTTCTAAGGTGAGTAGTAATATATGTTTTTATTTATACTTTGTTTTTTACAGTGATTATCATATGTTTTACGTAGTGTTTTACAAGAGTTTATTTTCTCTGTATACTATTTTATGTAATATTAAAATAAATGTTTGGCAGACTGGCACCTTAATGTTATTTGCCCCCTACAGGTACAAATTAAATGTCTAGACTCTAGCGTATATATTCGACGAGCACTCTGATAATTATCAACAGGCCCTTTTAGATTCGTCTTTTCTTTTAATAAGTTTAGTTTTAACAGTGTTTAAGTCAAACTAATTACTTTTTTTTTTAACCTTTAATGTACCCATCTTTCTCCATTCAAACAAATTTCAAAGCCAGGCGTAAAGATCAAGATGCACAACCATGGAGACAAAAAGAAGAACAATTGCAAACATAATATTTATATTACGTACAGAACAGAGTACATAACTCCAATAAATCAATGTTGGCTAGGTTGACTTGCACCAAAACTTAGGTTTGAAACCATTGTCATATGATGATATTATTAATAGTGATCGAAGACAAGACTCGCCTTATAAGTTAAAGTGTGTGTCTACGCGTATGTATATATATATATATATATATATATATATATATATATATATATATATATATATATATATATATATATATATATATATATATATATATATATATATATATATATATATATATATATATAATCAATCCCCCTCGGCATTGTATATGTATATTGTGTTGGCCTCTTTGCCTGATCTAAACCACGAAAATTATATATACAATGGATGTGTGCGTGTTTGGTAAAGAATGAAAATAAAGTGTATGAGTTTGTTTTCCCTTCTATCCGGCCTTGTCCTTTGTGTTAGAGGAGCTATTTTTAGGCTGCGGCATTTATTAGTTCTTTTTCTGCTTGCTTTTATGCATGCGAAGTAGACGAGCATACGCATCAGCTGCTATTGAAAACATGATGCAATCAACTACAACTTCTGCATTGAAGAAGAAGGCAACCGAGACGAGTGCAAAAGGGACTGAAAATTATAAGAAGCCAGTATATTGGATGAGAGATCCCAAAACTGGGAATTGGATTCCTGAAACCCATATTGGTGATGTTGATGTTGCTGAACTTAGAGAGAGAGCCCTTTTGAAGAAAAATGGCTGAATTTATTAATTATACCAATAAGAAATCGACCGAGGCATCATATATCATTATGAGTATATGACATGACAACTATCATTGTTAATAGTAAATAAGCAAGAGTTAATATTTATACGACTCTCGAGAGAAGGGTTTCCTAGTCCTTGTTCCGTTTGGTACTACTTATAATCATGGACAATTTGATGAGCCTTCCATAAAGTACGTAATAGCCAAAGCTGAACTAGCATAATACATGACTTGCTTGATTTCAACCAAAATTTCCAACAAAATGAGCTCACTTACAGCATTCACTTCAGTTATTCCTTTTCTGGATGACATGGAAAGCGTACAACAATGGACAACAAAATCATGTAGTCATATCTTGTACAAGGTTCTGCCTGCTAGGTAGATGAAATCTGATCTACACAAAACTACAAGTAAAGCTGAATGAGCTCATCACTGACTACGGATGGTGTTAAAACGCCTAGATCAGTGAAGAGCAGAGTCAGATATTGCGGAGGCGTATAGTCACGGGCAGATTTTTCAATCTCAACCTTGGATGGGACAGGCACACCAAAATCGATAGGGCGCAAGGCAGGAGCCATATCTTTCTGATCCAGTGGATATAGACGTGCAAACTGCATTACCAGAAATTGAAACGATGATGCAGGTGAAACATATAACTATAGTGTCGGTAACCATGTAAATGGCTTCTAAGCAACGACAAAGGAGCATTTAGCAAATCTTCAATCTTAATTATTGAAGGACGACAATAATCAAGGTACAGAAGAATTTGCGAGTCAACAAATACAACCAAATCTTGATTTTCAGTGGACAAGTGAGAATGAAATTGGGACTGATTTCTTTCAACAATGAGATCTCCACTTGTACAAGATAAATAACCTCATTACAAAACTTCTTATGGCCAGTCATTAGAAATTGTTATATGAAATTTCAGATATGGGAATAGTTTAAAGTATTTGAGGAATATAGAAAAGGGAATTTCATTTAGCTTTCATCAAGGTTGATCTTAAGTTTGAAATTTGATGATGAAAATAAGCACGCAAACAGCAAATTCATGAAAACATAAAAAGAGCAAAAAAAGGACTAGCAAAAAAAAATGAAAACATAAAAAAGAGCAAGAATATAATCCATGATCTTCTGCCCACAAACTTTAGGATTGTCAACTTAAACTAGTTTGGGTTTTTTTGGAAGTGGGGGGGGGGGGGGGGGGGAGCGAGGAGAAGCATACCTTGTAACTCTCAGCAGCACAATACACTGGTTTGTTCATGCTGTGGGCCACTAATGCAATCTGGTAGGTACCCATCATGTTTATTATTCCACCACTTTCGACCACTCCATCCGCCCCAACAAAAACCATGTCAATCTCATCCATGGAATATGCAACTGCTGAGTCAATTAGGAGTTTTACAGGAACATCAAGCTTGGCCATCTCGTTTGAGAAACGCAATCCGGTCCTATCTGGTCTTCCCTCTGCAGTTTGACCACAACAGCCCTCAGATATGAACCACAGAAACAAATTTAACCTGACAAATAAATAGTAAGGCATGACCAGTTATAACCAAAAAGGGCCATATAATATAAACCCCTGATGTTGGAAATTTTGGTTACAGAGACTCATCAAGTTGAGAACAAGCTACATAAACTCAAATTTCTTTTGGGTCATATAGGCCACTGAAAAGTAAAAGACTGATTTACAGACTGTGTCCCTGGGATAAAACTAAACTCTAAAGGCTACACAGGCTCTCCACGACTCCACGCTACAAAAGTTGTGTAACAATAAGAGTTTTGTATGGATTTTTTGTACTATTAAGCAAGGCGCCTTATGAAATTTCAAAACAATTGCAATTCTATTTTGCCCAAATTTAGTTTTAGACGTATAGAAGGAACAGTCTTTCAATCAGGATGAGATAGTTACTCGAAAAGCAGAGAGGTGGGTTTTTTCAAGCTCACACATTATCATTTAGACAAGGCTGTGACTGTGATATAATCCTCGAATTAAAAAAAAGATTTAGCAAGAATATGATGAGATTAAGTCCTGTGTCAGCCTGTCAGATTACATTTACAAGTGTTCTCGCTGGCAAACACTTAATCAAGCACCATATCACCTCTTTAACTGTCTACCCTGTTATCTGGCAACACATATAAACATAAACATAAACAACTGAAAGACGACGCTTTCAATAAACTATTAAGTTTCCAAGTCAGCAGTTTGTCACGTGCCGACACCGAGCACTACTCTAGCTCCCGTCGACCCCGCTGCCACTTAGCTCACAGTCCGTCGGAACTAAGTCAGGCTCCCCTTTTGTCCGGGCACAACTCCTTCCGGACGCACACTACGCAGCGTTGACGCCTCCTAGACGCCTAAGTGTTGCCGACCCTCGTGATCGACTAAGGTTGCCGCCCCTACGACGACTTAGTTTGCCGGGTATGTGGGAACGTTGAGAAGAACACAAGTTGATGCAAAGAGAAAGGCTTAAGTGTTGTGGAAACTCACTTGTATTTCACTAAGTAAAAGCTCTTTACAATTATGCTCTCAAGTGTTTAGCTCTTTCTACACACTTTGTACAAATGAGGGCTCCCTCCTATTTATAGGAGTTCCACCTCCTCCCTAAGCTTCCCTAAGCTTCTAGAGTATTCTACTCTATTCACAATATTTAATTACAAAGGATATTTCTAGAAACCCTTAGAAAATATCCTAGAACCCTAAAGAAACCCTTGGAAGCTCCCTTGTACCTTCTAGAGCCTCCAAGGCCCGGGAATCCCAAGAACATTCCAGAAACTGTGCCTTCCCAGAGGTTTCTGGAGACTTCCAGCGTCTTCTGGCACCTTCTGGCGCCTGTGCCCAGTTTCCGCGTCTACCTGGCGCCTTTTTACCCAGTCAGCGCCTATGTTCTCCCTGTCAGCGCCCATGTCAGCGCCTATGTCAGCGTCTACCAGGCCATGTCAGCGCCTATCTTAGCACCCCAAAATTATACTAAGTATCCAGTATGAAAGTTAGGCACTTCCCATGTCTACTCCTAGCAGAATGGCTGAACCCCAAATGACTCTTTAGGGGGTAAGTGCTTCTTGAGAGGCACTCGTCACAGCCCCCTAGCCACCCATGCGCCCTCGTCACGCATGATGACCGGTGAGGAGTGTCGCTCCGTGACAAGTTGTACTTAATATCTCCAGTATTTTCATCTTAATGTCGATAACTTCTTCATAATACAAAGGACAATATTATAATATTAAGAACATGTCTTTCATGTACAAAAGGAGTGTAAGTCAAAACATTATCAGACCCTTGAGATATCATGTAAAACTTTTTCGACTTCTCCAGCAGTCCAGCTAAACAAAAACCCAAAAGGTAGTTAAGTTTCTTTTTAAGATGTGTTTCCCCCCAGAACTTCCTGTTATGGTGGCCAACTGTATGCATTTATTAGGCGGGGGGGGGGGGGGGGGGGAGGAATCAAAAAAAGTTTGTATCAAGATACTCTCATTTTAGTATTTTTAACTTCTCACTTTGCAGGGGCAGTTTAACAGGGATTCAACATTCAAAGATCAGTGAATCATGTCAGGTTAAATGTTTTGCTAACACAAAAATTGGAACCTGCAAGGAATACAATAAGAATGTGCAACTTTAATCTTTAGTTTAACAACAATTTAACCATAAAGTTGACACTGGCATACGAGGGAATAGATGAATGCTCTCAGACATGAGAAAGATGGCGTTAGAGAATAGATTAATATGAGGAGGAAAACCTGTGCACAAAACGCGAAACAACTTTTTATTTTGCGCGGCTGTCTTCAACACCTCCAAAACAACTCGAGAGAAACCATGAACCAAAATGGTGCAGCCATCAAATATGAAATCTTGGCTAAGCATTGCGATAATTTTACGTGCCTGCGCGATTGAAATTGATTAACAACTTCATAAATTTGACATCTTACGACCTCACATTATTCTTTAATTCCTGATTAGCTTACTAACCTTGTAGGATATCTCACCAAACTTTTCTGCGCGCTCAATCAAGCGAGACTTGGCCGAGTTGAAGTCCTCATACTCCAAGGCTGAAGTTCTAGTAACATATCGCGTGAACAGATCACAAGCAGCAGTTAACGAGATGGAGGTGGTATCCCATGACTGAAATGGATAAAAAAAAACCTCCGATTGAATCAGAAGACTTGTAGAAGGAAGCAGCAAACTCCAAATGATTTTTCACAATTAAAACAACTAAATAAACAAAGCATACTTATACGAATACAGAAATCCACTACAGCAATAGCACCAGGTTTAATAATAATACAAGTATTTCCACCTAGTTGACATACACCAATCTTAACATACACCAATCTTCACCATCATCCTCAAATAAATGCTCTCGAATAATAAGATTTCAATCAATAAAACGGAAAATTTCTTAGCAATCTGTGTATGCAATTGTATGATCAGCAATACCAAAACCATACGTATATGAATTTTGCTGCACGCCTGCACCTAATCTTAGAATTTACAATTTCAAACGTGTAGAACTCATATTGATACCCTAAGGCATTGTAAAACAGAGTGCCAAACAAAAAAAACCACTATGCCATATACCCACCTTTTTCCCGCATCTCTTTTTCTTCTATTTAGTAGTTAAAAAGAGCTGAAAGGGGAGACTTGGAACAATCTCCATGAATCTTGCTAGAGCTGGCAATGATTAAAACTGACACAGAGCTACCCGAAGTTACTGAAAGAGACCCAAAGTCCCAAACCCAACTCAACACGAACCAGATTTGACCCATTTATAAAATTGCCTACAAAATTAACTCCATATCATACTTTGTGTTTTGACACTATTTGATATTGACCCAAATCCAACCCGAGCCCAACCGTTGAACTCTAGTTGTCAGCTCTAGTCTTACCGACTAAGTTAGCTAACATCATCAAATTCATAATAATGTAACTACCAAAACATAATGGGCCCAACGCCCCAACCAATATCTTTTCAATTCGCCAACCACTAGTCAAGGATGTGTGCTCCCTAATGTGTGCATTTCCTTAAGTTTTGTGGCTTTTGTCCTCGGAAAATCTCAGTGTCATTCTTCATGGAGGAGTTAGAATTTAGAAGGCGTGTATATATCATCAAATTTCAGGGTGCTGGTATTGGCAGTATTCGGCACCACTTTCTTTTGATAAATCACTCCAATTCAGTGTTCCACATTGGGCATATTCTCATAATTTAGAGTGAATCTATCTAAGTTATAACTTTTTCTTTACCAAAATTACAACTTACTAATCCAAGATACAAGGAACTTCGATAAAATCAATAATCATCGCCAGTTCACCATTACTAACATCACCTAACAAACCTAAAACTAAAAATCAAAACAAATCAATACTAAAGAATAAAAAAACTTGTAGTAATCCTTTTCGCATTTCAACCAAATCACTATTTCAAACACCACAAAACTGAGAAAGAGAGAGCTTACATAATAAACGACAAATCATCATCAATTCATCATAACTAGAGTTTCATGTAAGCAAAATATCTCAATAATAATAAATCACCACTAAAGAATCACAATCTTGTATCAATTCTCTCTCATTTCAACCAAAATTACTATAATAAATTACAGAGAGAGAGAGAGAGAGAGAGAGAGAGAGAGCGATATGGACTGACCTTAAGAGAATCAGAAGCTTTTTTGAGCTCAATTTCGAGTTCCATCATAGTAGTAGCAGTACTAGACCTAATAACAGAAGCCAAAGCCCTAATCGCCGCAACAGCTTCAGCCAAATCAGGTTGTTTTCTCCAATTATTAAACTCATCAATTACACCCTTACCGGAATATTCATCCGCCGGCGATAAAGATTCGCCGGGATATTCTCTTCCGACCGCCGCCTGAGCTTGTGCGAGCCAATCACTAGTGACCACGCCATGGTGCGCTGCTCGAGTTTGGTAATACGCAGAGATTTTAGGGTTAGGGTTAGGGTTAGGGTTAGGGTTTTGGAGAGAGGTTTCGGACATGGAAGGTGGTGGTGGAGGTTGTTGAGAGAGAGATAGAACGTCGCCGTAATGTTGATGATGTTGTTGTTCTAGGCGTTCGAGCCTTTCTTGCTCTTGTTTATCTAGGATAAATGAAGGTGATCTCCACCACATTTATTTTTGTTTTTGATTTTAATTTTGGTTTTGAAAAAGGAAAATGATTCGAGATTCGTTGATGAAGATGTGAGGAGAGAGAGAGAGAGGAGAGAGAGTGGGCGCGGGTTACGTTACCGGTGATGGTTTATAAAGTTCGCCGGAGAAAAAAATAAAATGAAATGGGGAAATACGTATTTAGAATGGACCGTTGGTTTTTTGTTTGGGCTAAGCCCAATTTTCTTCAAGATGATTGCCCAATCGGATGTTACAAAAACTTGTGTGGACTTAGGCTTGTTCTTTTCGTCGATTTCATGCTGCATTTTGTTCCGTTCCAATTCGTTCCGTTCCGTTCCACATTCTATACTTCATTTTGTCTCACATTTTTTTGAATTATTCGCGCCGCGCCATTCCGTTCTGTTCCGTTCCAATTCGTTCCGTTCCGCACCATTCCGTTGAAGAGAACAGGGCCTTAGTACATGATGAACCAATACTTGGAGTCACCCCCTACTTCACTTGAGCCACCCCCCTTTAAAAGTGGAGCCACCCTACTTCACCTAGAGCCACCCCTCAAATTTATACTTGGCAGTTGGCACCACCCCTACTTCACCTGGAGTCACCCCCTACTTTACCTGGAGTCACCCCTTACTTCATCTGGAGCCTCCCTTCAAAATTAGTTTACTTGGAGTCACCCCCTACTTTACCTGGAGTCATCCCCTATTTCAACTGGAGTCACTCCTCAAAATTACTTGGTCCACAATGGACTAAGTCCACACAAGACATGCTGTTTAAAATTAGTTTAGGAGAAGAAGGATTATTATTGGTAAAGAACTAGGAGTACTACGAATTAATCTTTGAGTTTACTCAAAAAAAAAAATAATTAATAATCCTTGAATGATTTTGGATTGGGTTTGGGTTTGGGTGGTTAATCGAAAACGTGCACTAATTTTGGATTTGGGTTAACATAAAAAGGTGGATTAGTTATGAAATGACATACGCTTACTTATGTAAAAAACACACCTAATAATCAAAATTGAGTCATTAAGTATATCCAATTATACGACATCTGACCAAATAATCGTACTTTTTTATTTAAAAACACGTGAATATACTTAAATAGGCAAAAACATGTGAAGATTATTATAGTTATTAACAAATCAAACAAAAATAAACACCATAGCACGCTGTTAAAAGTCAATAATTAAGAGTAAAGTCATTCATACATTAGGTATAAATTTGATTTTTCACTCTGCAGAATATATGGATATATGTATATTTTTCGGCTTTATGCGCCCTCACAAAGTGATTTGACATGGACTACTTGTAAAAATCGTCTAAATAACATAAGCTTGAGTTTTAATTTGCGATGCGGTAAGATGGCTATACAACTATAATCACCCCTTGATCGTTGATATATAAGTATTGGTTTACTACTATTATAACCGATGTTTAATTATGATGTTCATTATTTAGTTGACATTATTTGTAAGTAATTCCGACAACGCGCTTGTTAAATGTTACTAATGGGGAAGACGAGATCCGTTTAATATGCATAGTACTAATTACGAAGTATGTACATCGTACTCACTAAATAAAGTAAAGTAATTGCAGTCCCCTCAAAAAAAAAAAAAAAAAAAAAAAGTAAAGTAATTGCAGCACTAATCCACAATCGATCATTTAGTAGTAATTTGCAAGCAAAGTGAGTGATCAAGTAAAACCTGCTGGCTTTTATACATCTCATTTTCCATTATTGGTGTAGGATGCTCTTTTACAAATGCAAGCTGTTTCACATACAACAAATTAAAAAAAACAAAATACTCTATTTTTTTTTTATAGGGCGAACAAAATACTCTATGTAAATGAAGTAAAAAAAAAAAAAAAACGCTATATATTTACTAGACTACAAATCTACAATGAGTTTAAAATCCCAAACCTTGGGCACTCTAAAATGGAAAAAACAAAAAAAAGAAAAAGAAAAACTCAAATGCTAGAGTCAATGAGACCATATGCAACTACAATTCCCATGATAAGGGAGTGATCAATATTGGGCTCAACCACCATTGTTAACACATCATTTCCCAGAAATACCCCTCCTACTGACTGCTTTCTTTTCATCTGCATAAACAAGCACAAAGAACAATTTATATTAATCACTGAGTAAAAGCTTGGTTTTCTTCATTTTATGTTAAATAAGTGAACAAAATAAATTAAAATAATGAAATGAAACTAACCTCTGCAAGTTGGCCTCCTAGTTTATCTACTATTCTACATGGTGATAACTCGCTTTTGCCCTTCTCAATCTTCAATTTAGAAGAAGACTCGTTGTTGTTGTTATGATCACGATTCAAGTTTTTTACAACCACCTCGCATTCCAAGGGCTTTTTGGTAATTCTCCAACTTCGACGAATTCGAAACCACCATGGTGCTCCGTTCTTCTTCTCTTCTCTAAATCCCTCAAAATGTGCCAACAATCTAAATTTCTGCATAAGTAATATATTCATATTATTAGCTCAATAATCTCATGTAATTAATAACAACACAAAAACATTTTATTTTTAAAATTATAAAAATGTTAGTACCTACCTTTCTAAGTATTGTGAGGAGAACACGGCCATGAGAATCCATGAGGAAAACTTGATCACAATATTTAGAACAATAGTTATCAACACGGTACACAACTTGGCCTTTCGAGTCGAAAACCGTGCACCCTTTACCTCCAAGGATGAGAGATTTCATCCATATGGTGAAGTTCTCTCTTGTATTACATGAAATATCTGAAGAAGAACTAGAAGAAGAAGGTGTTGATGGTGAAGAAATTATGGGTGAAGGTGGTGCATGGTGAGGATGAACCTTTGACATTTTCGAAAGCTAGAGAATAAGTCACTTGTGTCTTGTGTTAGTTTTGGAGAGTTATTATTGGAGAATTGTATGGCTAGTATTACTTCTTTCAGGTGGTGTGTGGGTATTTAAATGGGTTTAGATTTTAGAAAGCAAAAATGATCTAAGGGGAGTCAAACAATTTAAATAAGATATCTAGTTTTCTATGGTGGAGGGTGATGGCACTTTTGAGTTGATGAGTTATAGAGCTTGGTTGGACCAAAGAGCCGGAAATTTTTGCAATCACATTATTAATTATTACATTTAAATTTAAAGTTTAGACATATTCTTCTTTTTTTTATTTATTCTTGGAGAATGTTAACAATAACATAAGAGTTGAGAGGTCATTATCTTGTGAAAGCAACCTTTTTAGGTATTTTTGGAGATACTCATTTGGATACTCGATATTTGAAAAACTTTGAATAATAATGTAGTATAGTATAGTACTCTACTTACAATCTAAATCTAATACTCCAATAAAATATATACGGAGTATAAACATTTTGTATAGTGTAATACTCCTAAATTATGTACTGAACTCTTATGGAGAAGTTGATCGTAAAATGTGCAACACAATACTCATGATTCGAACTCGAAATGTTTTCTTGAAGATCCTTGGTTACCCATATAGATTAGCCAACTTCTTAAGATTTGACAAATTAAGATGTAAGAAGAATACGTCCGCTCAAAAAAAAAAAAAAAAGAGAAGAAAAGGAGACTACGTAAAGGTACGGTATTTGTTATATAAACCAAGTTCAAATATCTACCAATTCCAAGGCCAGTTCCATTCCACTGCACATAGTTAAATACTAATTGCCGCCTTGATTACAACATGTGGTCTCCCACACCACACGGTTCTAAGCACAGTAAAATCTCACCATCACCTTCTTCCCCTTAATTTTAATTAGCGCATTATAAGCCAATATTAGCCAACACATCAAAGTAGTATAATAAGCTAATAAAAATCTGCCCACCAACTAACCATAAAGCAAGCAAAACTGTAACTATGTGGACAAGAATGTATCACCAAATGACAAAACTCTTTGAATTTATAAAACTAATCATCATCATTTGTGGTTAATTATTCTTTTAATTTCTACTAAGGTGCACTAACGAGTAAGCATCCATGCATATAAATTAAAACAGATTCAAAGAAAGGATGTTGAATATTGCAAAAGCAAATTATTAATTAATATTGTTTTATTGTTTTTGTTTACATACACCCGGGATATCTACTGTCGACCACAATAACTAATTTCCCGCACGCACTGGCTTGTAGGCACCTCAAAAGGTGGAACAACTGGCCGAGAGATTTAAAACTGCTTCATGCCCAAGGCGAGATTCGAATCTTCGACTTTGGTTAAGGATGGATGAATCCCTAACTAGCTACCACTCAACCACATACACCCCATTGATTAAAGTATTGACGATATTATTGTTCAATGGCTTGTTTCGTAGCTTAGCAAGCTCTTGCTTTAACTAACCAAAACTTACACTGTTGTTTATTGACTTCTTTCCAATAACGAATTAAACAATGCTAAAGGATTATCATCGGAATTGTATATAATAAGCAAAGGAGGTTGATTGCTTAATTTAAACGTACACTAGGGTCTTAATCTTATCAACTGAACTTGTGACTCTAGTTTCTAAATATGTGTAATACAATGTCTTTGTATAGCTTTTGGACATTCCACTATTCAGAAGTGGAATTGAAGTCACTAACTAAGTGGCCTGTACATAGAAATTGACGTAATTGTATAATTTTTAAGAGTATGGCTCCAATTTTTGTATTTGTTTCTCCAATCGCAATTAACATTTGGATACGTTGTATCATACTATTTTAAAAGATGTATGATACTTATTATACAATAATGTCAATATATAACCTGTAAGAAATTTAATTCCCATAATTTTTGGTGTTGAAATGATATGGATGACTTGGCTCCTAGGTAGTACTAAATATGGATATACACCGAGTTCGCTGAGCTAATCAAACTACTTAAGCTCAACTCAATATATGTTTCCATCATTCATCACCCTGTTTTTTGCGTTATATATTTATGTATTTTTGACCGACTTTTGCATTAGTAACTTATGTGTCCAATACATATTTTTATTGTTGTAAATGATTAAGCTATATTGGATTGGTTAGTCCAAATAGAACATACATGACTATTACCTTGATTTTGTTTTCAGGAATTTGTGAAATTTTAATTCCTTTTGACATGCATACTACCACAGTTAATCTTTTTTTAGCTTCTCTCAAAATTAGAGCTAGCTAGCTAGTACTTCGTATACAATAGTGACACGACGACATGGCTATGGCTACTAATCGTATGTACAAGCTAGCTTATTAATGAGCTACTTAAGATTGACTCGACCCAAATTACTCAATCATATATAGTTCAGCTTGACTCGAGTTCGAATCTAGTTAACCTGGCGCTTAGCCTTAGGTCAACATGGAAAGTTGTAAGTTAATTATTTTTTCTTTCTCTCTGTCTTTCTTTTTTTAATTATTTTTGCTTAGCCATTGGAAAGCTTGCTTGTTCAGTTTGGTGCATCAAATTGACAAAGGGCTCAAGTTCAATTCGTGTCAGTTGAGCTAAATGAATCAATGATCAAACTTCTAACGGGTTAATTAGTTAATTAATTAATTAATTAATTAGTTGATTATTTCGATCGACAGCCTACAGAAAAGGCATTGCAACGTGCACATATATGCACGAAAGACAAAATCAATAATTATGACAATATACCAAAAGCGCCTATACATGCATGCATGATCCGCTTTATTATTCTAGTCCTTAGAGTTAGGTTTTGGCATCCACAAATCTTATTAATTAAACTAGCAAACGTATATAGAATGAATTCGAAAAGCATCTTAACTTGTCCGAGTACTTATAGTTTAATTGATCCGTATGTATCTAGGGCATTCCACGATCGATGATCAATCATATATTCATATCATAGCATTATCTTTCTACTTGCTTCCTTTGGATAAGAGACATTAACACAACACTACTTAGCTAGGGATGCATTAAGATGAGAGTGACCGAACTTTTCAATCTTCTGACAAATTTATAATGCGCTTAATAAATTGTTAGAATTCACAAAGTTTCACCTTTACGTTCAAAGGCTCATCAAAGGGAAACCAGTTAGGGTCTATTCTCCCCAGTTTATTTCTGTTTATTTCAGCAAACTTCAACAAGTTTCAACAAACTTCAGCAAATTTCAGCAAACTTCAGCAAATTTCAGCAAACTTCAACAAGGTTAAATAAAGTTAAACAAAGTTCAACAAAGTTAAACAAACCAATATACAAACTAGTTATAAAAAACACTTGAATCAACAAGATTCAACAAAAATAAACAAAATTCAACGAAATTCAACAAAGTTAAATAAAGTTAAATAAAATTCAACAAAGTTCAACGAAGTTCAACAAAAATAAATTTTCAGTAATAAATATAAACGTTTTTCAGTTGGGGAGAACAGACCCTTAATCACATTTTGGGAACTAAATTAAGGATATCCTTAACTCGAGGTTGGGGTGGTCGGGGTGTTCCTTTTATCTCTTCTAATATAAGCAAGTACTTTGCATAGGAGACTTCATAAACATGGTAGATCATGTAATGTGGTTGTAAATTAATTAGACTGGTTCTTTTATCAATAATCTGGTGTGGAATGAAACTAATTAGATATTTAGATTCGGGCTAATAATGAAATGGATTGGGACAAAACGAATCCAAATGGGACGAGATTTATATTACAAGATTTTCTTTTTTTTTTTGTGAGATGTTGAAACAAGGAAGGGGAGTTATCATGGATGAATACCTAACCAAACGACATTTACAATAATAATAATTCCTAAGCAATGAAAAATCTAAAATAACCATACAAAACTCCTTTACAGTCTCGCTTCCGCTCGGCTTAAAGTGTTGTAGCAACACTCTTGATATATTGACACACTAATTACTTGACCAATATTAATTTAAGGATATTTTGGTAAAATGCTTAAAATTGAACTGAGGTGTTGGGCACAATAGATTGTAGATTATTTGTATCCCCTCTCCACTTTATGTATATTGTATAGGATTTTCTGTAATCTGTACCACTGCAGCAGGACCAAAAATAAAAATAAAAAAAATTGATCAATAGTAGATAGTACTCCCTCCGTTTCGGAAAAATGATAACATTTACTTTTTGAAGGTCAAACTTTACAAAATTTGACCATTGATTTCGGAAAAAAAATATAAGGATTTACAATGTAAAAATACTATCGTTGGATTAATTTTAATTAGTACTTTCGAAAAATTTATTTTTTATAGTTTATGTATTCATATAAACACATATATTTATGGTCAAAGTATTGTATTGGAGACCGTGCAAAAATAAATGTTATTATTTTTCAGAAATCGAGGGAGTACTAAACAAACATCATTCTAAACCGTCGTGACTCGCGTCTTCTCATAAGGTCCAAATACTTACAACTTGATACTGATGAGGTGTCCTTGTGAAGCTCTTATTAACATAGGTATATAATCACGCATACTGTGATCACTATATAAAAACATCAGAACAGCCACACATATATAGATGATGTATAATGTCTAGGATCAATTATCAAGTTGTTAACCTAAGAGGTGTTGGCTCACTGGTAAATAAATTGTAATGTGTACACTATGTCATGGATTCAAACCTTATGAGGAGCACCTAAGCCTACACGAATTAATTCTCGGAATATCCGAGATCGTGCGTTAGGAGGAGGAAGGAAGTTATTCCACCTTGCCAAACTAAAAAATAAAAATAAAAATATCAAGATGTCACTCTTTTAGATTTGTGTTACGTTTTGGTTTAGTTTACATTTTTCTCTTCGCTTTTCTTCCATTCTCTATTTAATTTGGTGCCTTTCAAATGTTTTGGAATGATTAGCAATGGCGTTGTTTTTTTAATGGGAGAGTTTGGGGCGGGGATGGTATATACTAGAATGGTTGATTGAATGCAGTTTAGTCTTATTTTTTCATTATTTTTCTTTTTTCTTTTTTCTTTTTTCCTCTTTGGGTGCAATAATATTAATGTATAGTTTAGCTAGTATGTGTGACGAAATGTATCTAGTTCAGTATTGATCGGTTGGGTACTTGTCACTGTCTTTAATTTGTGCATATACAATAGCACTTATACGTACGTAGGCATATGTATACGTGGATGTTGTTGTAAACTCCCTACAAGTCTACAACCAACATCCCTCTCTCTCCAATTTCTGCCATATTGGTTGTTCCCTCTGATCTGCATAAAGATGTAATTAAAAGATTAAATAAATTTAGGGGGTGTTTAGCCAAATTTTTTCAAATTTCAGCTTATCATCTATCGTCCTCATTTTCCTTACCTTCTCTCCCATCCACCACCAAATTCAGTTTCTTAGAAGGTGAAAATAGCCCTCAAGGTGGCCAAAAATAGAAGTTCCAAACTAAAGTTTCTACTTCTAAAGTTCTAACCTCTTTGGGGGTTATTTTCAGCTTCTAAGAAGTTGAATTTGATGGTGGAAAGGGGAGAATGTGAGAGAAATGAGGGGGAAAAGCTGAAATTTGAATAAATTTGGCCAAATACCCCCTAAATATATAGATGATCAAAGATGCTAATAAAGAAATCAATGGAAGAGATGATTTAAAATTTTGATACTTAATCAAATAGAACGTGACAAATATCACCTATCCCATGACGCGTGTGAAGGGAAAACGAGATAGAAAAAGAAGGGAGAGGAAAATGAAAAGTATAAGTCGACGTCATGTCACGAGTCTATCCTATACAATTTTTGTGAAATGGGTAAATAGTTATGTAAAGTGAAAACGACGGAGATTTGAGAAAGTGGGAGAAAAGCATGGAAGTAATGGTGGGGTTTGTCAAGTGTCAGGTTGTGGTAACCAAACATACTTAGCGTCCTTTTGTACGTGCACATCCGCGACCACGGCGGCCGCTCATATATATCCATAATAATAATTAATCACACATTTTTATGTATACCATTTGCTGACGCTAATGCACCTGAAATCTGGGACTAGTTTACTATCGACGTTAAAGCTACCTACCATAATTTACTAAAACCACACTAGCTAGTACTATGTATTTTATTTTTTACTCATTAAAAAGAGGGTGCAATGTTCAAGTGAATAGTGATCGAGACATTCTCGGCCCCGCTATGCAATGTTGAAACCAGAATTCAAGTCAAGTGGGTGCATTCTCTAGTAATAATATATAGGACAATTCTTAAATTTTGTATTAAAAAATTACTTATTTTTTAAAGAAAATTTTCCAAAAAATAAATTTCAAGTGGAGTCAGTGAAATCCACTCTTTAAAGAGTGGATCCGCCACTACCGCTACGTCATGTTTGGATTCTCGTGTTCAACAACGAACATATCATCAATGTCATGTTCGCACTCTCATGTTTATAATTAACAACGAACATATCGGATTAACCGAACTACTAGTACTATATATATTTGATAATTAGAGAACGAAAAGAGAGAGAAGATAAGCACTGCTAACAATGCAGCCAAGCCATCATATACAATGCCCCTTTACTTACACTTCTTAATCGGAAATGCTTAACGTAAATCTAAAATTACTGAATGCAAATCTTTTTATTACAATACTTCCTAAACTACCCTTTTTCTTTCTTAGTTCTTTTTCCTCGTGAATCCTCTATTATTTTTTGGAAGAACTACCACCTTGTAATCTACGGAGTAACATGGAAGGTATTAGGGGCTGCTAATTTAATCATCACCATGGAAGCACTCTTGATCGACATAATACTTTGAGACCTTTTATGTTTTAATGTTAAAGATAGTCGATTAGATTTATCATTTCAGATTTTAATTGATATGCGGGAAAAAAAAAAATTTAACCTTCCATTACCAGTTCGCCACTCACCATTGCCGTCAGCCTTGCAGCCGAGTTTACTGGTGAGTGGAAGAGACGAGACCCTCAAAATGATGGATATATCCTTATTTTTAATTTAGATGGAGTATATACAGAGGGGGGACTAAGGAAATGATGGGGAATAAGTATCGCACATCGATTTTGATGATGATGATGATGATGATGATGATGATGATGATAATGATGATGATGTGAATTGATTTGGGGAGCTTAAATTGCATTAGTGCAAAACTGCAAATCATACTGCATATGTGGTGAGAGGCCGAGGGGGAGAGGAAGGGTGAGGGGAATTAGAGATGTGGTTATGTGAGGAGTAATTTAGGATAAATGATTTACTTTTAGTAAATTTAGAATTTACATTTAGCAATCCCCTTTTTAATTCATACCAATATTTTTGCGTTGCTTGTTGGTTGTTTTCAATCAATTGGTACAACTAGTTTGGTTTCATGACCCATTATCGCAACAAATGTTGGGAAAAGAAAGCCGAATTGTTTATGTAATTTTTCTATATTTTCATTATTGGAGTAAGAACTGCCGAAATTTGCAAACATCCATTAAAGAGTGTCCTTCATTATATATATATATATATATATATATATATATATATATATATATATATATATATATATATATATATATATATATATATAACTAGATCATGCACGTTGCTGCATTGACACGTGTCATGCCATGTCAGTATACCCAATCAGCATCATATCCAGTAGTTAATGTTATGTCACTTAATTAATTAAATACATGCATGAACCTTATAATCTAATTAAAGTATGATACATGAACATAAACAACATAAATACGGTTCATGAACTTAACCTAAATTATACAAAAGATTAGGCACATCGAATTTAATAAGGGAGAATTGTCACAAATAATAATTTTTATACATACGTCTTGATTTTCTAAGTGATTTTATACCTAAGCAATATAGTAGAAAATAATTATTGGGCATTACATGATTAAACCCTATGGAAATGGAGAAACATAGTATTGGTAGAACGTGACCGTGAATAAGGTAGTCGTAAACATAATTAATTTCTTCAACAATTATTTTAATTAAAAAAGAATGAGAATATTGATTGATATATTCCGATGGAGTCCAAATAACCGCTACATACCAAATAATATGACGCATAGAAAATTTGACATATTAAATCGAAGTATGTTAAGAAAATGAAAATTATATTTTAAAAGTATTTTCTAATAAAAACCAACCAAATATTCTTTCATATTTTGAATCTAAATAGTTTTCGTTTCAAATTTTCGATGTTGAGTTTTGACCACAATTTTCTCATAAATCGGAGTACGTAAAAATTATGAAAATTATATATGGTGAAATTACTTTCCAATACGAATCCAAGAAATATTCTTTCATATTTTGAATCTAAATAGTTTTTCCACAAATTGAGGTCAAATTAAACACGACGAACATCTAAAATGACACTTAAAAAGGGCGGGACACTTATAATCCATGATATACTAACAAGGTCGTGCATCACAATGGGTATAAAAGAAAACCACGACAATTGTTGTATTGACATGTGGCATCCATGTCATTGCATACATAGGCGACATTTCATGATTCGATGTATTTACCTTAAAAAGTAGGCGAAGTTTAGTTACTGACTTACTACTCTCACTAACCATTAAAATTATATCATTATTATTCATAAAAGTTATTGTTCCATTCTTTAATGACTTAAGTTTCATAAACCATAATTTTTTTTAATATATCACGTCAATCAGCATATTTCAACGAGTAAATATTAACTCATTAAGAATTTTCAGAAAAAAAGAACATACTATAAAAATGAATCTATCGTGTACTAAAATTGGATCATACACACTGTTGTATTGGCACGTGTTCTGCATGTCGATCACCATATCCAATCATCATCATATCCAAAAGTTAATGCCAAATTAACCAATTAATAAGGATAATGAACCATGTTATCTAATTAAATTAGGATACTTGGAACATATAAATATTTTTTTTGAGTGAAAGATACATGAACCATAATTAAACTTAAATTAAACTATGCTGAAAACTAGATACAACGAATTTAATAAGGGAAAGTAGTCACAAGTAATAGATGCATAAAGTCTTCTAAAAAAAAAGAAGTAATAGATGCATAAAGACTTTAAAACTAACGGATAAATTCACGTATTATGCATCTCAATCTTCAAAGTGATTTCGTACCCCAACAAAAATACATGATTCATGGAGATCGAGCAATATGGTAAATTGGTAAAATAATATGAACAAGGGGAACTAATTTATCTACATGGATCAAAATAATCGTTGCCATATCACATTACATGACATACAAGTAATATTGTATAAAAAAATATTTAAACCAAAGAGAGATAAGAACCAATAGTAGTATATTGACTATTAATAAAAGTAGGTAAATAAATTTATGGACTACATAAGTACACAAACGTGCAAATGTGTTGGTTGATAGAGTATATCAAGATGTGAGAATATATCATTTAACTAATTTTGTGATTAATTATTTAAAGTATGAAAAATATAAATTAATTTATCCATTTAAATCCAAAAAACTGTTATCGCATGTCACATAAACAACTTTAACTTTTATTTTGTACGGATAACTCCATTTTAGTTATTATATACACTATTAATAAATCATTAATCTATTTTCTTGATAACATTCAAAATATATTTTCTAATGATAAACTACAAGCCCGTGCATTGCACGGGGCATACACCTAGTTTTAAGGTGATGAGTGGAATGATTCAGACTTCAAATTGTCTTAAAATAGAAGTATCAATAATGCAATAACGGTGAAATAAATCCTTAAATGTAATATCGGGAATTCTTTTTTGTCTGACATTATTAAGGAACACTCTTATTTGGATATATTACTTCTCCATGGTGGACACTCTGGAACTATTATTTCACTTCGAATTGCTTGCTTTCTTATGATATATACATGAGACTTGAGAGTATGCGACAATATGACATTACCAATTTTGTTATTTTCTAAAAATGATAAGAAAAGAAAGGGAAAGGAAGGTAAAGGACTGAAAACAAAGTAATCAGAGTTGGCTCAGAGAGGAGGACAAAGAGGGCGAACGCCTAGGGCCCAAAGAAAAAGAGGGCCAAAAAAAATGTCTCCCATTGGTTGTAAAAAAAAAAAAAAGTCTATTGTCATCTTAAGGGCACATTTTGTTTGTTTTGCCCTGGAGCCCATGAAGAGTCAGGATCACTGCTGAAAGTAATTATACCATTTATGTTGTTTTCTAAATAACAAAGACAATACCAGGTTAATTTGGTCAGGTCTTTTAGTTATTTGTTTCGGTGGGCTTAGTCCCCACCAGAGTTCGAATACCAATAGCCTCCATCCCCCTCTAATAACTAACCGACTATAAAAATAGAGGGAGTATAGTCAGCACCCCGGCCATACAAAACAAAAAGAAGAAACATAGACAATGTAATCGACTCTCTATCCAACAAAAGCTCTTACAAAACCTTACCTTTTTTTCATACTTGAAGTCTCGAAACCGAAACCTTACTCAAGATCCTATAATTCCTGTGTTATGCGGGTTGCATAGTCGTATGGTCCATGAGTGTAAAACGATCCAACGAACTCAAGAAGCCCACTAATAATGATGCCCCATATGAACAAAAGCCTAACCACTTTAAAAATCAAAATCAATTCGTAACAGATTTGCTCTTATTCATTTCATTTCATTGATAAACCCTAACTGGCGACGAATCCCCCGTTTCGCCGAAATTTTGTACACGATGACGAAATGGGTCAGTTGTAAATCCTCTGATTAGCATATCCCAACTCTTAAATTTCTTCAAATCGTTAGCTTTTAATACCCTTTGGTAGTTATTTTCTTGTAATGTATTAGTAGTTGAGTACTATTTGTTGCTAAAGTTTGAGTCTTTCTTGATTAAATTGGTGAAAGAAATGGCGCTGCTGGCCGAGCTAGTTGGCATAAGTACAGCCAAGTAGTAAGTTTATACAGCGGCGTAAATTTAATTTTTTGGGGCACTATACCAGCTCTTGACTGCGTTAGTTTCAGCAGAATAAGATTGATGGTGCTCTATATTATGCTATTTAATGTTTATAAAGTATGCCCTTTTTATCTTTCATTGATTATAAATCGAATTTGTAATCATATGAATCAAGTACTTAGTTTTTGGGCTGTTCAAAAAAAAAAAAAAAAGCTCAGATTAATTGTTGAGGTTAATGTTTTAGGATTTCAGTTTAATACTTTTTTCTGGGTTTGATGATATCCACATTGATTGCCCAGTTCAGAATTTGTGTTTATTTGTGTGTATGTGTGTGGTTCGACGGATTGCGAATGTGGTATTTGTGTTTTGTTTTTCATGATTAGCTGTGTGCCTATGTGGTTGATTATGGTCTCAGTTGCATGACTGAACGATGAGCTGTTCCCTCTTCCTCCTCAAAAGAGGAATGGAGCGACGAGTGAGGGAGATTCTGGTGCTTGCATTGGTTCCTGTTGTTTGATTCTGCAGCTTGATTCCATGGTTGATGTTCTATTCAAAATCTGTTGATGTGAACTTTTGTACTGCTGAATATGTGTTTTACCTTTTATGATTAAGATTTATTTTTTAGTTGGAATTAGAGGTTTTGGATTTAGAATAATAGTCGCAACGACACAAATTATATTTTGCTCATGGATTTGGCATACTGATCAAAGTTACATGTGGACTCCCAGAGCTAGATCAGGATCAAAAGATGCTTGAAAGAAGTGCCCTGCATTGTTTTGGATCTGAACTTGCTAAACCATTTCTTGTGTTTCCTAAGCCTTTAGACTTTAAGGGTTATGTAACTTTCAAGTCTAATATATTTGGTTTCCAGAGTGTGAGTGCAAGTTTTGGTGCCATAGTAATGTTGTTTGGGTTTAAGCCTCCATTAAGAGCTGCGACTAAAACTAAAGGCTGATACATTAGATGTGGTAGCTGGTGCTCCGAGCTTCTCTTGATGAATACTGTACTTCTGTTCCTATGAATGGATTTGAGGGTTGATTATTTTTGTTTGCATGGTTACCTCCCTGGTTTAGCAACTGTGATTGAGTTTGAAACATTATGATTTAACCATGTGTACTGTGGAGCATTAGTTGGTGGAAAAAGTTGCTGAGGTTCATATTTCAGATGAGTTAGATTCAGAAATTTCTGAGATTACTATTTTCTATGGGATCTAGCTTTTATTACTATATAGCAGATGGATGATTTGAAGGACAATTAACTGATTGTTGTAAGATACTAAATCTAGATCTCTGTTTTTCATGTAAGATGTATTAAAAAAGGTTTTTTGGTTGGTGATTAGTCAGGTGTAGCATTAGAAGCTGACAGCAATCCAAGTTGATGATCTGATCTGATATGCACATGCACCTAAAGATGCATTTGTGAGACTAGTATGCTTACATTTATTTTTGCATTATAATCATAGCCTTCTAGGTCATGGTACTTGGGTTCCATTTGTATTTGCTTTACTTATTGCCAAATGCAGGTATCAGGCATGTCAAATAGCAGAGCAAAGTTGATGATGGGATCAATATGTTCTGCGAAGGTATCAGGCATTGACTATCCTATAATCGGAACACGCAAAATTGCCAAATAATGCTTTCGAGTTCGAGGCATGAAGAACAATAAGCTGATATGGTATTTGAAAAATACTTTTGATTTTGATCCTTAGTTATTAGAATAGTTGTACTGTAATGTATCCTATTTGAACGGGAAATGAATAGTTCTTTGATGGGTTGCCTTGTATAAGTTGTACTGTTCTATTGCCTATCGGAACTGGATTTGTATACTCGGTCACTTGTGAAGGTTGAAACTTTGGCCTTACTTTATTGTGATAGCGAAGTGGAAGCTTCACTGTTACTGTTTCTAGTTGACTTTGCTTTGTTCATATATCCGCTATCAACTGTCCCTGGCTTTGAGTTCTTATCTTTACTCCTAGTCAAAGGAAATCTGTTTTCATGGGAACTTTGAAACTTTGGTACTTTGCACTGCTTCTTTTGGCAAGATCTTATCATCTCTCATGAAGTACATTATTTTTCCCTCCATTCAATCAATGTCTTTGGAAGAGGGTGCAAAACTAAAAAAAAGCCAAATTAATGTTGTAACTAATTCTATTTGGCGATATCTTCAATGGTTTTGAGACGTAATTACTGTACTGTATTTAGAATAGTCTCGAGGTGAATGATACATGAAAAGATTCACATTAGGTTTGAAAACTTGGAGAATACTCGCAGAAAATATTTTACAGGTTGAAGTTTTCCGAATAAATTCAGTGTTTATTCACAAGAATCAAATCCACGACATTGGTTAAACATTGAGAAAGTTAAATTATTAACATTAAGCACTTGATAGTGTTAGAAGAAATGTTTATTTGGTTTACCAAAGCAATCTAGATTTAGCCTTTAAGATCGGTTTAATTTCTCTCTCTCATACTTATCCTCAATTTTCTATCTCTAATTTTTAAGATTTGAAATGATTCACTTTGGTATATCCGTCGTACCTTGTAACATTATGATTTATGAGTAACTTTGGTAGATCAGATGATGATTAATAGGTCAGGTGAAGTTGAGGAATCGATTTTATTAACAGTTTTAGATAAACTTCGCACCAAAAAAGGAACGAAGAAAAAAAAAAAAAACAGTTTAGATAAACTTTTTAGGAGTTACTTGCACTCGTCCCACGGTACAACAGTTGCAGAACCAAATGACAATCGAACCTAATTAAACATATGTTTGAAATTGCAATAAAATGGTCCCTCCCCATCTCTGCCACAGGAAAAACAGAAAATAGTCTGATCAAAAGAATAAATAAAAAGACAAAAAGTAGAAATCGAAACCGATTGAGCGTATAACTCACATAACCAGAACAAAGAGAGGAGAGAGAAAATAAAAATTTAGGTTCATGAATTGAGCAAAATTAAATACTCAACCATTCCCCATAAAATCACGTAATGGGAGAAGGTGTAAATTCAGCGTTAGAATTCACAAACCCATCAAAGATTTCTACCCTTCTTTCTGATCCTTCAAAAATTCATACCTTGTTTTATAAATGGGTTCTTGTAAATAAACAATTAATTGCGTGAGCTGAATGATGCATGGTTAAAGGAGAGAGAAAAAAAAGAGGAAATGAGGAAGAAATAAGCGATCGAATTCAAGGCGGCGATTATAGATTGCATCTCAAGGTATGGAAAATTATAAGATTTGGGTTTTCATTTTTTTAATATACATTTTGAAATTTTAAATTTGAGGGGGCCCAACATGGTGTTGTTTGTATCCGATGTATGACGTGAATTTTAGTAATTTTGGTGATAACCCATTATAAAAAATCATATCTTTGCTTAAGGGGAAATGAAATTTTCTGTATTTATCTGTTGATTTCCGCGTTAGGGAGTGTTTGATGACAGATAGGATGGTTGTTGATGCTTCGTTGCAAGTAAGCGAGTTTGAAATCCCATACTTAAGCCGTTTTTTAAGGTGGGTTTCTGTTGTTGATAGGAACTCTTTTTTATTTTTATTTATTTATTTATTTATTTTTGTTTCCTGAGTTTGGGGTGCTTTATTTGATTTGATCAGAAAACTGCATTGTCTTAGGAGTATATAGTAAGCATCAACTGAATTTCCTTGTTTGTGGGGTCCACTTTTCCTATGTTTGATTTTCTTGGGGATCTTCTTCATGTTGATTTGATTTTGATTGTGGGCAGTAAGTTACTATGAGTTGAGTTGCTTTTCAGAAACTGCATTGTTTTAAGTATCAATTTCTGTGTTTGATAGTTTCCTTTCTGTGTTTTTTTTATATCAAGGGGTCCTTTACAGACAGACTATAGAAGATTGGATTGTGGTGTTTTAGGATATCTGCTTATGAATTGCGGTGTGTCATCGAAGGTTTAACGGAAAAAGATCCACACTTTGGGCTATTTAATTTAGGAGTTTGGAGAATTGGGTTTGTTGCTGGCTACTCTGGTGTTCTGTCCAAGGAATAGCCGATTACTTACATCATCATATAAGTTTGAGCCGATACTTCGAAGATTATGATTGGGTTTGCCTGAGATTTGTCCTTTTACTGACCATGGGAGAAGAATAGCCAGACGGGCTAGGTGGAGTATTCTAGAGCTGCTGAAATACTGACTACTGAAATCAGGATTTCTTGTTGAGCCTTCTCAAGCTTTTGAACTCGTGTAGCATGGTCTGGGCATTGTTTCATGCTTGCATTACTTCTTGTCATGGGAGTTTTTGACATTTTCCTCTGCGCTGTATGTTGTTGGATAAACTAGCTTCAAGGGAATTTGAGTTTTTTCCTCTGACCCCACCAAGAGTCTTGCCCTTTTGGAGCAAGGGACCTTGAGGTGGTTGTGCAGCCAAATGAGAACTGCACAATGAGTGGGGAAGGAGGATTGTCAGTAGATGGACAAAGAGAACAAGAAACCTTTTGATCTATTAGGCATTCTGAAGTCTTGGATCCCTTGGCGGTCCGAATCTTCTAATGTGTCGAGAGACTTTTGGATGCCTGATCATAGCTGTAGAGTATGTTATGAGTGTGATTCCCAATTCACAGTATTCAATCGTAGACACCATTGTCGGCTTTGTGGCCGAATCTTTTGTGCGAAATGCACAGCAAATTCAGTTCCTGCGCTTAATGATGACCCAACTAACGTACGGGATGATTGGGAGAAGGTTCGCGTGTGTAACTACTGTTTTAAGCAATGGGAGCAAGGTTTAGCTCGTGTTGGAAATGGGCCAAATGATGATTGTGGTCGTTCACTTTCAGCAGCTAGTGTTGCTAGTTCAAAATCTAGCGACAGTGCATATTGTAGCACCATTACTATTTGTTCAATGTCATTTGGTCTCTGTGAGGAAATATCTGAAAATTGTTCTCTCAGTCCATATCAATCAGCAGTGTTGGATCCGTCTCTAGATATCCAGGGCATGGAAGGACCAGGAAGGAGCAATAATTCTATTCCACATGCGAAGGATTCATCTGTGAATAAATTTGGATCGGGTACAAACAGGTTCAGTCTACTCTCCTGCATTGTTTAAGAACATCATCCATTTATGCTGTTAATGTGAGAAAAGTTATTCTGGTTGAAAAGTTATCCAAAATTTCTGTTTGGTTCTCATACTCAGGCTTGATTTAATTTTTTTTGCTCACTTCTCGCCTTCTTGTTCTTTTGAGTTCTCACAGGAGTTGATTGTTTGAATGATTTGCTCACTTCTCACCTTTTCTTGGTCCTTTCTGTTGATTGAGTCATGTGGTACTGAGTGCAAAACCTAGTGTGGGCTTATAAACTTGGTACTTTTATTTTGCCACTCATTTTTCCACAAAGAATAAGAAGCTTATGCCACTCACCCCTAAATCTGATCTTACATTATTTTGATTTGTTACTCCAGCAACTTCATTGCTACATATATACTACATGCCTGGGGTATTTCTTGATTGGTTTGCGTTTGATTAATATTCGGCTACAGGAGTGTTGAGGACGATGACGATGACGATGATGATATTTACGGTGTCTATCAGTTAGATTCCGAAGCAAGGGGTTATTCTCAGGGTAATGACTACTATGGTCCAGTTGAATCTGATGGGATACGAAATGCATATGATTCGCATAATTTTGCTCCTGATATGGATACTGCTGAAACAAAAAGCTTGAGTAGCTCTGCTTTCCAGGATAGTTATGATGTGCAGGATGTTGATGATCTCCAGGAGGTTGGAAAGATGGAAGATCATGATATTGGCGATGAAGGTGAAGCACCTTCATCTCTGTGTGGTGCGGAGGATGTTAACACTGAGCCTGTTGATTTTGAAAATAATGGGCTTCTGTGGCTTCCGCCTGAACCTGAAAACGAAGAGGATGATAGAGAATCTGGTCTGTTTGATGATGACGATGATGATGATGGAGATGCCACAGGTGAGTGGGGTCGTTTGCAGACTTCTGATAGTTTTGGTAGTGGTGAGTATTGTGGCAGGGACAGGTCCGGTGAAGAGCATAAGAAGGCCATGAAGAATATAGTTGATGGGCATTTTAGGGCTCTTGTATCTCAGCTTCTTCAGGTTGAAAACATTCCAGTTAGTGATGATGATGTAAGAGAGAGTTGGCTAGAGATTATCACTGCTCTTTCCTGGGAGGCTGCTACTCTTCTGAAGCCTGACACTAGCAAAGGTGGGGGAATGGATCCTGGTGGTTATGTGAAGGTGAAGTGCCTAGCCAGTGGACGTCGATCAGAGAGGTAAGTTCAATTTAGTCATCACAAGGGCTAACAGTTAATAGTTTCATAGTTGTGATCTTAACAGAATCATAATCATATTCATAATATCTATATATTAGAGGCATTTTCTGACAGCATTGGAGGCGTCCACCTAAGCAAACCATCGTAATAAAATTTTAATATAAACATAAAATAGAAATATATATTTTGGCATAAAATATATATTAAAGTTGTACTTTCCTAAATCGTTATAGAGTATACTATTAGAGGTTTTGGTATAAAATATATATACTAAAGTTGTACTTTCCTAAATCGTTAATGAGTATACTATTAGAGGTTTTGGTATAAAATATATACTAAAGTTGTATTTTCCTAAATCGTTAAAGATTAGACTATTAGATTTTAACTAGCATATAACTTTACTTCCGCCGCTAAAAAAATTAAATTTCTTACACCATTGGAACGAGTACGAAATATCCTTTAAAATGAGACTCATTTGTAGTATGTTCTATTGATTTACAACATAAGATTCGTCTACCTAAAAAGGTAATTAGTAATTAGCTTGACAAGCTGAAACAAACACAACGAAAGAGTTGCAATGTAAAAATAAGAAAAAAGATACGTATATTAGTCATAAACATTTAAAAAGCAATCTCAAGGTAAAATATAAGATAAAGAGTATATGTAGAATAAACAAATAAACGATGAATCTAAAATGATTTTAGGTCCAATCTTTAATAGGAAACTTTACCATTATCATGTATAATTTTATAACTGTACGTAATACTCCTATACTGATCCCCCATGTTATTTTAGAACTCCAATTTATGTTCCTTTCAACTTTATAATTATTAATATACTCCATCCGGACACAAATAAAATTACATTGGACTTTTTGCGTTCTTCAAGGCAGTACTTTGACCGCATATAACTTTGAAAAAACAAGCAAGCATTAAAATGTGTTTTGCTATGCTAAAGTTTATGTCTAAAACTTCTTTATTTTTTGAAAAGTAGTTATGTATACATTAGACATTTAAACTGATTTTACCATAAAAGAATCATATATTTGGAAGGTTAGTTGTACATTTATATCAACATAAGAGCATTGGCGTACCAACATCAAGCATAGAAAGGCTTTGAAACTATTATCTATTGGATCATGTAACATATGGGATGATGTAATTAATAGTTAATTGAAATTGATGATAAGAGTTTAAATTAGATAAGATGCCTTAAGTCATAGTAATCTTATTATATGGCATTCATGATATTAAATGGATTATATAAATGTTTATCCATATATTACTAATAGTTTTCATATCTGACAATTATACTTTGATTTTTCGATGAGATTAATAATCACGTTATATTAATTTTATTATATGATCACAGTCCGTGCAACGCATGGGCATACTCACGGGTATCCACCTAGTATATATGTATTTGCATAATGCAAAACCTATTGATCTTGCAGATATCTTTTTCTGTTTTCTTTCTTTTCCTTTTGACCGTTATGGTGATGGAGAATTTTGCTATTGTTTGTCTTAGTGTCGTTGTGAAAGGCATTGTGTGCAAGAAAAATGTGGCACATCGTCGCATGACAACAAGAATTGAGAAAGCTCGCCTTATGATCCTTGGAGGAGCTCTGGAATACCAGCGGGTTTCCAATCTCTTGTCAAGTTTTGATACTTTGCTGCAGCAGGTTATTGATCATCTTATTTTTTTTTTCTGTTGTGTTCTTGTGTACATTTTGGGATAATCTGTGGTAAGTTAATGCTTGTTTAGTGGTGCAAAAGATAATACAGCTGTGTTGAACACCTCTCACGGTATTATATTCATAATGTTAATCAGGAAATGGATCATCTAAAGATGGCAGTTGCAAAGATAGATGCTCACCGCCCTAATGTCTTGTTGGTAGAGAAGTCAGTTTCTCGGTATGCACAAGAGTATATTCTTGCCAAAGATATATCTCTTGTCCTGAATATTAAGAGGCCACTTCTTGATCGCATAGCCCGCTGCACTGGAGCGCAAATAGTTCCCTCTATTGATCAACTATCAGCACAGAAGATGGGGCATTGTGAGCTTTTTCACGTGGATAAGTGTTTTGAAAATCATGGATCTGCTGGTCAAGATGGGAAAAAATTGACAAAGACATTGATGCATTTTGAAGGTTGTCCAAAGCCACTGGGTTGCACAGTAAGTCCCTGAAACACAATACAGATGTTGCTTGAAAATGTTATGCTCTTTGAGTTATTGTCACACGAACACTTGGCACAGTAAGTCCCTCAAATGCGATTTAAATAGTGCCTGAATAAGGTTTGCTCCTTGATTTATTGTCATGTACGAAACTTTAAAAATTTCAAGCTTTTGAGCCTTTTTGGCGCAGCAAGTATACTTTTTAGATGTCACTGGACGAGAAAGTTACATAAATACCTCGCTGCCTCAATGTTTAGCTGCAACGACTCATGGTTCTGCAGGGCGGTTCCACTCTGGATTGATGGAGACCCTCAAGCTCATATATCTGCTAAACAAGCAAAAAGTTAGAATCCTTTGGTTTTAAGAAGGCTCATTACTATGTGAATATTACTAGAGCCTAGTAGTGAGTGGGTTCCCTATCTGTGAGGGAGAAATCTCTTTTATCCTCCTACCCCTCCCCCCCAAAAAAAAGAAGCATAGAAAAGGAAAAAGGAGTTTCTTATACGTGCCCCTGCTTGCAGCTTCATCTTCAGCTGCAGCCGCAGTATTCCAGCTATTCGCCCTATATGATTAGTTGGTTCTTTAGTCGCATATAGGGGTGTTGGCATTAGAAGCGCCTTTCTACATGATTTTTAAAGGCAAAAACATTTCCTACTCAAAAGTTTTGACATGAAACTTTTAGTTTGATGCTATTTTAATAGTTAGGGCCCCAAATAAGCTAGTTAAGGTTCTTTAATTACAATTTTAAGATCTTTCTATTGTTTTTTGTAGATAACATGGATATCCAAGCTTTGCTTGGCTAATCCCATGGGCCCTGAAGTTAGCGACCAAAAAAACCTCCGGTGGCCCTGCGGGGACTCGAACTTGGGACCTCTGGAGTAAATCTCAGAGGTCTTACCAACCGAGATACCCCCTCAGTATTAAAAACATTCTATTGTTTCTTTGCTTAGTTTACTAGATTAATTTGTTTTAGCAATACTTCGCCATATATATAGGTTTTCCCTAGGTCTGTAAGTTTTAATTTGGTTTTCCTCGAGTATTTTCTCCACAATAATCTGGAACTCTAGAAGCATGGAGAGTTCATCCAGATAATTTCTGCATGAGTGCATTTCAAGTGGAGTTGAAGTCACTATTGGCGAATTTTAAACTTTGGATTATGGTGGACTTGATCAAAATGGCTCAATTAATTGCTCAATTTGTTTGTGGAGTTGAAGTCACTATATGCAATTTTTAAATTGGTCAACTTTGGATTATAATGGACTTAAAGATGGCGCAATAAATTGTTCGATTTGCTTGAGAAGTTGCAGACAATAAATGCATTTCATATGAAGGGCCAATCTTGAAGCAGCTTCTACATTTTATATTCCTTCACTGTGAAATGGTTGGAGTAAACTTTTCTTTTTTTTTTGTGTGTGTGTTTTTGGAGACCATTAAGTCCGTCCTTGCACCATTTTGGAGCTGGTGCAGGTCCTTCGTTGGTTTTGGAAAGAGTAACTAAGAAAGTAAAAGAAAATTGTTCTGTGTGGTCTTGTGGTGCATATAATTGGAGCGAATGTGAGGATATTTTCTAGTCAATTTGTGATTGGGTGACTTCTTCTAGCTTTTTTGTGGGTAGGACTGGGAGGGCTTTTAGGCGTTACTTAATTTTTAATGTCTAGAATAACTGGGTGAATTTGTAATGGTGGGTGGACATCTTGCCCTCCTTGGCTGTTGGTATACAACTTTTTTTTTTATCTCTAGATAAAAGAAGGCTGTGAACATCTAGATTCTAGCCTTCCCTTACTACGCCCAAGGCGGAGCATCATGTTTATCATTTGTACTGAACATGAGCAGTGCCTGAGGTGTCTATGTTATGACAATATCATATATTCATCTTATCCCGAGCTGGAGCCTGGGTCCAAGCTGATCCCAGAAGTGTCAAAATTTTCAATCCAAACGCAAGCTGTATTAGGTTTTGCTAGGCTAGCACATTTGTAGCTGTATGCAAAACTATTGTTTTTTCAAAAACACGTTCAAACGAGTTTCTGCTTTTGAGTGACTTTAGGTTGGAAGTTGTGTTCCTCAATAGTATTCATTTGTGGCCTGGGTTCTGGATAAGCTCTTGATAGATTTTACTATTAATCTATTGTTGTTGCTGTTCAGATATTACTTAGAGGTGCAAACGGGGATGAGTTGAAGAGAGTGAAGCATGTGGTTCAATATGGAATTTTTGCAGCTTATCACTTGGCTCTAGAGACATCTTTTCTTGCGGATGAAGGAGCCTCTTTGCCTGAGCTTCTATTGCATGAACCAATAACTGTAGCACTTCCAAATAAGTCCTTAAGTGTTGATCGGTCAATCTCATTGGTGCCTGGTTTCACTGTTTCTGCTTACGAAAAGCAACAAAAGTTTGGGGAGCCCCAGGTTATGAATGCTTTGGCTTCTGCCCTACAAAGTGGCTCTGCTACCATGCAGACAGGATTGGTAAAATCATTATCTTTACCTGCAGACTCTGTCATTCAAGACCAAGAACCTGCTTTAAACTGCAGCAACTCCTGTTTCACCAGTAAGCCCTCCGCAAATGATTTTATTTCAGAGGTTCATCACGATGATGTTTCTTCCATTTGTGTGACTGACAAGGAAAAACATCTAGGAGAACCTATAAATCAGGATTCTTCTGCAGCCAATTGTAGTAAACCTTCCTTAGACAATTGCTGTAAAGTGGATGATTGTGGGTCATTACAGGCAGGAAAACACGAAGATACCTCTAAGGACGCCTATAGTACTAATGACGAGGCGGTCTCAACTGAAGTGGTAGATTCTGGGCCAATGTCCTATCAACAAGATGCTAATACTATTCAGGATGAGCCTGGGTCTTCAAAAGAGGAGTTTGCTCCATCTCCTTCTGACCACCAGAGCATCTTAGTTTCTTTATCGTCACGATGTGTGTGGAAGGGCACAGTGTGTGAAAGGTCCCACCTCTTTAGGATCAAGTACTATGGCAGTTTTGATAAACCTTTAGGGCGGTTTTTACAAGACCATTTATTTGATCAGGTGAGTACTTATTTTTGCATTCTCTTGTGTATCTCTTTAATTGTAGCATAATTAGAACTTTAAGTGTCTTCTGTTTTCATCAGAACTACAGATGCCGTTCCTGTGATATGCCATCTGAAGCGCATGTTCACTGTTATACTCATCGCCAAGGCACACTCACAATTTCAGTTAAGAAATTGCCAGAAATTCTTTTACCTGGTGAGCGAGACGGAAAGATATGGATGTGGCATAGGTGTTTGCGTTGTCCAAGGGCGAGTGGCTTCCCTCCAGCAACTCGGAGGATTGTGATGTCAGATGCTGCTTGGGGTTTATCGTTTGGAAAATTTTTGGAGCTCAGCTTTTCAAACCATGCAGCAGCAAGCAGGGTTGCCAGTTGTGGTCACTCCCTACATAGGGATTGTCTCCGATTCTATGGGTATGTCTGTATCCTAGCAAGTGACTTGTTTGGCATTAGATGTTGCTCATTTTGGATGAGTAGAGAAGATCCCCCTCTTTTATTGATTTTGCTTTAAATGAAATGTTTGCCAACTAGACATTGTTTCTTCAGATCTTCTTGTATTGCTTTCAGAAGTTATTGCGCTGGATAAAACTAATGTACGTACATGTCATATATGCTCACCTGCTCGGTTGATGTTTCTGTTAACATAGGTGCTAGTGTAAGATGCAATCTTTTTCTTCTTTAAGATGTTTCTCTCCTTGTTTCTTGATTGCGGAAACCTAGCTAGGTTCTCTTGTTTCCATTGAAAATAAGCAGGTGTAGCTGTTGTTACTTGAGAATTGGCCATTGTTGATGACTTATAAGTTATAATTTAGTGTCTGTTTCTTTCCACTTTTAAAACCTGTTTAACTAAGCAGAACAGTAGTTTTTCTTTCAGAAATGGTGTTTGGTAAAATGTCAAAAAAAACTGATTTATGCAAAAACAAAAAAAGAAAAATAGAAAAAAAAGATGTAAAAAAGTTTCACTTTTACAAACCGAAAATCAGTTTTCCCTTCTCTCCCCTTTGTAAACCAACGCCACTCTCCCCTCCCACCATCACATTCTTGTTGCAAGACTTATTACAACCAAACAAAATTGTTTTCCAAAAACTGTTTTTATAAACCAAAAGCAAGAAAACAGATTTTAGTCAATTAAAAAACAGAAAAAATGGTTCCAAACACTACCTTAGTCAGAGAAGAATACAGTCTGTTAATGATATTCAAGGCCAACTATTTTGAAGTTTCACCGTATCCTAGATGAAATACTTGGTTCAGAGACTTGACTTAATTGCCCTTTCAGCTCTTTTTAAAAAAATCTTTTTAACTATTAATTATACTTTCTCTTTATCCAACAGAAAAAGGGCCTTTGTGTGCTGTGAAGTCTTCCTGGTTTTGTTTTGATACTAATCCTGTTATTACTAGTGTTTACTCCATTCTTCCTCGAAATGTCAGTTTGTTGATATAGATAGTAGCCTAGTACTAAGATTTCTGTACTGAATTGGAGACAAAAAGATGTCAACAATATCATGGGGTATAACAGCCTTTTCTACTTGCATTCCATGGTCTCCATTTCAATGTTGTTTGATGTCCTCAGTACTGGCCTAGAATTTTGAACATTCTGTTGCATGGAATTTGCAGTTGCTGGTTTTTATCTGAGCATATGTGTGTCCTTGTATAGTTATATTCAATTGGAAATGAATAATTTTACATTATGTGGTGGGACTGTGGGCCTCACGAAGAGAAAGTATGCCTGGCTACTAGGAGTGCCTGACTTCACACAGGCTGTTGCTTGTTGGTTTATATTTTTGTGATCACTTGTTTCCTGTGATATGGCGCTTCTGAGAGGCCATATCTCTTTTACGTGTTTGACATGTAAGAATTATAGCTATTTCCTTTTCTTTTGGGGGTGGGGGTGGGGAAATAAACTATTGCAATTTTTTGGTGGTACTGTAAATTAATCATCTAAGTATCTAAAGTCACAGTTTCGGAATTCTTTCTATGATGCGTTTCCCTCCCTCTAATTCTATGTCGCTGTGCAGGTGTGGGAAAATGGTTGCTTGCTTTCGTTATGCATCAATTGATGTTTATTCAGTTTACCTCCCACCCTCGAAAGTTGATTTTAACTATGAGATTCAGGATTGGATTCAGAGAGAAGCAGATGAGGTATATTAGTAATATTGGTAATTCTGTCCTACATTTTTCATCTTGATGGAGTATTTATGTGTCTGCTACAACAGGTTGTTGACCAGGGAGAATTTCTATTTTCTGAAGTGCTCAATGCCATTGGTCAAATCACGGAGAAAAAGTATGGTGGTGCAGGAATGGGTGATGGTGCTGATGGTGTGATCCCCCCTGAATCAAGACACCACATGACAGAACTGGAAGGGGTTCTACAGAATGAAAAGACAGAATTCGAGGTGCTATTTATCTGCCAAATTGCGTCGATTATATATGTTGCTTGTAGTGTTGAATCCTTCATTAATTGTCTGCTTCACTGTACAGTTGAACTACTCTGTTCCCATAGTTGCTTCTTGAAGTTTTTAGTTCAAATATATTGATTTTGGATCACGGGTGGTTATTATCATTCTCACCTACAAGTTGAGTCCTTACTCCTTAGTTATTAGTATGGTGGATTTGTGGTGTATCTGAACTCTCAAGTCATGCCCGATTTCTGCTTCTATGTGCTGCTGAAGTACCAGCCTTCTCGCCATAAGCCTTTTTTGCTTCTTACAGTAAGGGGCATGGAAGGAAAGAAAGGAAACGAACAATGTGTGAAGACTTGTTAAAGTTCTTGCATCTACACATTACTGTGCGGTCCTGCTTCTCTCTGTATACTGCTTGCTGACATCTGTTTTGCTCCTTTGCTTTGTTTGTTTCACCACTTGTTGCTTTCGTATTATGCTTGCATGAAACAATAGAACCCCAGAAGCATTTTACCTTGAGATTTTATGGTGTGGAAGCTTCATGGTGTCCAAAAAATCTTTCAGCAGAGTAAGGAAATAGTGAACTTGGTTGCTTTGTATGGATTTTAAAGATAACTTCTTTTTTTCCGTTTTCCAGGAAATGCATCGGAAAACCTTGAACAGGGAGGTTAAAAAGGGATATCCTACTATCGATATTTTGGACATCAATCGATTACGGAGGCAGCTGCTCTTCCAGTCTTACATGTGGGATCAGCGCCTTGTTTATGCTGCCAGTTTGGATGACAACAGCTATCATAGTCAATTCGCTGGTGTGTCAAGTTCTGAGGAGAAAGCCGTTGCTACTAATGATATCGTGGGGCCAAACATTGTCAGAAGATCGAGCAATGCTGTTGCTAGTGGTGGGTCTTTCCAAGTGGACCCCAATCTTTCTCGAAATTTCGATCTGGAAGGGGCAATTAAGGACGCTATGAAGCCACAAGAGATGGCTCATCAAATCAGAGCGACTAGTCCAGACTCTAGTTGCGGCAAAGAAGACCAAGTTGAACCCTCTGCTTGTACACCTGATCCTTTGGAAAGTGGATCTACTGTCCGAAGGGCAGTATCTGACAGTCATTTCTTAAATTTGTCTGAAACCCTTGATGCTCTATGGACAGGTAAAAGTCAACCTGGAGTTGGAATATCAAAAGACAACAGCTTTCCGTTGTTGGGGTCAAATTCAGTGGATTCATCTTTGGCGGCAGTGGTAGAAAGGTTGGCTCTGGAGACTCGAGTTGAAGAGAGGGGTTTTGTCAAGATACCCCCATCTCCTTCACCAGCACCATCTGCGAACTCAAAAGGCTCTGATAACGCCGAAGACACCATAAGCTGGTTGGGGACGCCATTTCTCAATTTCTACCGTTCTTTGAATAAAAATTTTCTGGGAAGTGCTCAAAAGCTTGATACCTTTTCTGGGTACACCCCCATGTATGTTTCATCAGTTCGGGAGTTGGGGCTCCAAGGTGGGGCCAAGTGGCTTCTTCCTCTAGGTTTCAGTGAGACTGTTATTCCGGTTTATGATGATGAGCCTACTAGCATAATATCCTATGCTTTGATGTCACAAGATTATTACATCCAACTATCTGATGAGGGGGAAAGACCAAAAGAAACCATCGAGTCTACATATTCGTTGCCACTGCAAGAATCAGCAAGCTTTCATCAATTTCTTTCTTTTGATGAATCAATGATTGAATCACATAGAAGTATGTCAATTGATGAGAGCTTCTTATCTACATCGGGCCCACGCAACTCTTTTATGACGGATCATCTATTGCACGCAAAGTCATTGCATATAAGAGTTTCTTTTACTGATAACGGCCCTCTTGACAAAGTGAGATATACTGTTACTTGTTACTATGCGAAACACTTTGATGCCTTGAGGAAGATATGCTGTCCATCTGAGCTGGATTTTATTAGATCGCTTAGTCGCTGTAAAAAGTGGGGGGCCCAGGGCGGTAAGAGCAATGTCTTTTTTGCAAAAACTTTGGATGATAGGTTTATTATCAAACAGGTTACCAAGACAGAGCTTGAATCATTTTTTAAGTTTGCGCCTGAGTATTTTAAGTACTTGACCGAGTCAATAAGCACAAAGAGCCCAACATGCCTGGCGAAAATTCTGGGCATCTATCAGGTATCTTCTGCAGGTTGTTTGCTGTTTGATATTCACAGCAGACCACATTGTTTAATAAGTTTGAAAATTTCAACATTTGAAAATTGTGAAAACTCTTATTTATTTGGGAACTTCGGGACATAGTTAATTCCTAGGTAAGATGGAACATCATGTTGAATTGTAATAGATGGATCTGAAATGCTAGAACTTTGCTGTTATATACGAGGCCCACTAGGGAGGTAGAGAGCTAAAATAAACAATTCAACACTTTCTTCTCTTTCTGGGGTGTACGACTGTATGTGTTTGTGTTCTTAGTCTAGTTTGTGAATGTATTAGGATCTTTGTATTATCCTATTGACCATCATTATCATATTTGTAGAATTAGAATTGTGCAACCTCTCATGGTTTCAGCGTATTATATATCTTTGTAACTTTTACATTGCTGGATGTCTATTGCAGGTTACCACTAAGCATCTCAAAGGAGGAAGGGAATCAAAGATGGATGTTTTGGTTATGGAAAATCTTTTGTTTAGGAGGAATGTTACAACGCTTTATGATCTGAAAGGATCTTCAAGGTCACGATACAACCCAGACTCTAGTGGGAGTAATAAGGTTCTTTTGGATCAAAACCTAATTGAAGCAATGCCTACCTCCCCCATTTTTGTCGGAAACAAGGCAAAGCGGCTACTGGAGAGGGCTGTGTGGAATGACACTTCTTTCCTTGCTGTAAGTTCTTAACTGAGCTTCCTACAATGACAATCAGCAAAGTTTCTTACTATATAGCACTGGGTTTTTAGATGCGTACTTGCATGGTAGCTTAAAGTTAAATACTGATGAAATCCTTTTTGTGAAATACTATTCATTTTTAATATTCGTCAGATAAACAGTAGTCTCTTATTGGTCATGACTAAAACAGTAGGTCTCTTGTTAGGCTAATACAATGAAGTAATGTAAGGGGAGAGTGAGCAAGAGGAAAGTGAAAAAAGAAAGAAAATATGGAAACCTTTTGCGCCGATAACATAACCATACCATATGATACTATTACGCTAGTGCCTCTTGCAAGGCTTCAGCCTCAAGCGGGGTAAGGGGCGCAGCGGGGGCTTGGGTGTATGCAAAGATTGTCTTTCTAGACCTTTGATTGGAAATGCTTGAGTCTTGACTGTGTGTTACTTCGTAACAAAGACAGAAGCATAAAATATTTTAATGTGCCGAATAGATTAGTTGGCAAATAACCCAAAACTGAAGATTTGTCAATATGAACGGTTACAGCTCCATTGGAAGTGAGTCTTTATTACTTACGTAGCAATATGTAGAAGCCTGTGTGCTACATGACATACCACTACTCCTCGAACATAAACAAATCACCACACCGCTGCTTTAGCAAGACGAAAAGTCTTCTCCCATAACTTCCTCATAGGAGAGCTTGCGTATCTAGGAAGAGTTCAAGATCCTCCCAAGTCCCAACAACCAGTGCAAGGAGAAACTATGCATAATTATCAGGCAACGTCCACAAAAGATAGATTATGATCTTTGGTGGGGAGAAGAATGGGCATTCCACTTTATGTAGAAACAGGTGCACATACAGTTGAATAGAGACCTGACATAGGCCACATTTAAGCAGATAACCCCCCATTTCAGCGCTTATCAGAATATGCAAATCAACCTCCTACAGCAGTCTCCACATAGGTTCAGTCAAATACAGTATAGTGTCCCTTCAGTGCAGGCTCGAAGCCAACCTTATTGACTCTACAACAAACCTTCAGATTACATATCTGCTACAGCTCTAGCCTCTACCATTCGTGGACAATCTGCCACTTTCCTGTGATCTTGATACCTGTCGGAAATATTTATGATGATTGTCCTGTCTGATTTGCATCACTTGTTAGTTGTTACCACTAGAAAGTTTCATTGCTATGTGCAACCTATTCACACTCCTCTATCCAACCCTTGGTTGCCTGTCAACTTGTACCCACTTGAGAATCATTGTCTGCATATTTGCAGATCACTGAAAAGTTTGTCTTCTTTCATCAACCACATATATAGCTAGAAGGATAACATTGAGCGCCCCATTGGACTAATGCATCTGCTGTATGTATTTTATTTGATGATTGCCTCTGCTGTATGTATTCTTATGGAAGGAGAACCAATGATGAAGATAGTACTAGCTCTAGCAAGATTTCTCGGATACCAACTTTTCCATCGCATCTTCTGAAACACTTCATTGTTTGATACATTAGCTTGATGTCCTTCCATGTGAAACTCACGTAACAATTTCCTTTGCAGCCATGACTTTCCTCAGTATTCAGTAAGCGTTCTGTGGTATTGGCATAGTATAAGAACAGACACTCGCAAAAAAAATATCTTGATGTTGTAAGCTTGCACTCACGTCACTCACATTTTGTCCCTCGTACTATAACATTCGATAGTAATTTGCATATTGCTGCTCTGTTCAAACTGAAAGATCATGCAAATTTAACCCTCCTGCATATTTAGGAGACAGACACTTCTCCATGATTTTAGAGCCTTATTTGACACAGGACCACAGATTAGATAAGTTGTGCAAGCAAATTCTGTAGTGTATGACTTTCTTAAGGAAACAAACCCTGTGCTCAAGTCTAAAGGCCAAAGACAACATGCTCTATCAATTGTAGGCTTGTAGCCTCACAGCATAGATTTTGGTGCTACCATATGAGAGTACTTTGCAGTCTTCTAATGCATTTTTGCTAACATTGTATCAACTAGAGGCTGAATTTGTGTGGCAAACAGTTTCTTGGTTGATGAGGGTACTACTATAAGATACCTAAAAGGGAATTATCCACAAACATACCCCAAAGATCCAGAATTCAAGATAAACTGAACTCTTAGCCAGACTCCAAATATTTTCTGGAGAATACATTCAGGAAATATTTATTAAATGAGAATGTGTTAATTGGAGGCTAATTTCTTGTGTTGCTAACTTTAACGATGGCAAATAATGGCAAACTGGTCTTGACATTTCCTCCCCCAACTACCTAAGTTGGCAGTTATGCTATATTTAGGGTATGCACTCCACATAGGTCCATACTCCATTCCCAAAAAGCTTCTACCTTTACTCTGTTTGTTTTCTTGTTAGCTTTGTTGAGGTTGAATTTTTATCTGTCCTGGGGGGGGGGGGGAAGTTGGTAAAGGCTGGTTTTGTGGCATGGCTTCTTTCAAAGTAAATTTGGTTGTAGCCTTTTTTTTTTTAATCATGCAATTGAGTGCTTGTTATGTATCCTAACCTCTATTTACGATATTGATTGGCGGTGATGCAGTCTATCGACGTAATGGATTATTCATTGCTGGTTGGAGTGGATGAAGAGAAGCATGAATTGGTTTTGGGAATCATTGATTTCATGAGACAATATACCTGGGATAAACACCTCGAAACATGGGTGAAGGCTTCTGGCATCCTAGGCGGACCCAAGAATGTATCTCCAACTGTAATTTCGCCCAAGCAATACAAGAAAAGGTTCAGGAAAGCCATGACTACATATTTTCTCATGGTACCTGATCAATGGTCCCCTCCGAGTATTATACCAAGCAGGTCGCAAACCAACCTATTTGAAGAAATTGCTCAAGCTGATTGAAGTCTGTATATTGCAGTATAGTTGTATTTTTGGGATGTAGTCCCTCACATAGTTTTTTTGTATCCCAAATTTTCCCTAATGTCCCATTCTTTCGAATAGGCGTATTCGAGTTTATTCTTATTGAAAATAGAGAGAAATCATTTCATTTCGTAGAAAACCCAGTAGAAGCCTTAGTTTCAATCACCGGGTGTATATTTTTTATGGCTTACCCCACCACAATAGAATGATGTATATTTTTCCTTTAACGCCCTTTTTTTCTTCTTTCATGTAACTAGCTTCACAAGATACAGTCATACAGTATGTAATTGAAGTACAGTTTTTTGGGTATACTAATAACTCTGTATGATGATTCTTTTGCCATCTTTAATTCATTTTTTTTAATTTTTTGATACGCAAGATAAGAATGTTTTTACCATCTGGGGCAGTGGAAATAACACTAGAACAGGCGATCCAAAGAAATGATCATATCAGATGAATTAGACATAGTGGGAATTTCTCCATTTACATCCTGCATAACTTAGGAGGGAGAAAAGTTCTCCCTTGCCTTACATTATATTACATATTGTTTGATCACATATCGATATCATACAGAAGAAATGCTTTGAACTCAGTAAAGATCTGGTTTTTTTATGTCACTGAGAGAGAAATACAATTGGGTCTCAACAAAGAGACATCTACACAGTCATCACTAAGCATTGTGCATTTGTTCAATGCAATGTGTTAAAACCATTACAACTATGCTCCTCTAGCAAGGCGCTACCATTTGCGCTTTTCCCATCCAAAATCTGAAGCCATCTCTGTTGAAGATGATCAAGGATGCTCGCATCACTGTATTTTCATTCATTACACAGATAACCAACCAATCAGAATCTGACACCTTATAGGTAACAAATCAGAAAGATAGTGAACAGAAGGGTGTGGGGGGGGGGGGGGGCTCAGCTTTGATTGAACTTGCCTTAAAGGGTAAGGTGTCAAAGGATGCTGAGGATGAAGACGAGGACCCTCATCGAATCCTTCACAGATTATCTCCCCATTATCGTCTTTATAGCAAATTATACCTGTTGAATGATCTTCGAAAACCTGCAATATCACCAAGTAAGCATCAAGTCATGCCATATATTTAACCACAGATCAAGGGGCACAGGGGAAGCAGTCCTGAACAGAGGGAGAAGTAAAAGATAGAAACAAAACCTGATTTCTGAGTGAGGATTTGATCTGAAGTGTGAGTGCTTTCTTGACAGGAAGCTGACTTTTTCTAAGTATTGCCATTCCAAAAACAGGCTTTCTTAGAGGAGCAGACTGGTGAATTATGATGTTGGTAGAAAAGGAACACTCTATAGCCATTGAATCTTTACTTGATCAAAAGAAGAAAAAAAAGGTAGAACAATAAGAAGAAATAGCAGCAGCAAAACCAGCAGAAAAATAGAAGAAGATTAAGAATGTTTCTCTCCCTGTGGGGTTGTTTTATATCACACAAGATAATGAACTCAAGAAGTTGAAAGTTGAGGCAGATGCAACTGATTAGTAACTTAAAAGTAATGATATGTCATAATAATGCATAATACAACAGTACAAATTGTTAAACATATGTCTAATCACAGTCCATTATGTAGGGTCAGAGGGCCCCATGTGGCTTATCTTTTAACTGTTGCTGTTAAGGCTTACAAGAGTCATATCATGTAATTGGTGAAGCCACAACATCCTCAACACAATTCATGGTCAAGCGTCTCTTGAATTTTTTTTAAATAAGTGTGTGTGAGGTGGAATTCTCGTTTTCTCTTATCTGATCTTTATTCTAATCATGTCAACTTTTGGACACATCAAGATTTCAGAGCTTAATAATATTTTACAGAGATTTTCATTTTTTTTAAACTACTATGCTCATAATGTATTTATGTTACATGACTTTCCTTCCAATAACTGGAAGTATTGGATCGTCAAAAAAAGCATATGCCAAAACATGCTAAATGAGATCAATATTAAAAAGCACACTTCTAAAGTTTGACTCTACCGAAGAACCTCCAACTTAAACGCATAATCCCTAAATAATAGAGGAGCGAGATTCATAGAGAGTTTAAATTAGAACCAAGACACCTAAGAGCTCATTTGACCTAACTTCTTGGAATTTCAATTTTTCCCATTTTAACTTCTTATAAGTTGAAATAGTTTTCCAGAAAAGGGGATTATCAAATTATGTATTAGAACAGAAGATGGTTTTATATCTCTCATAAAATATTCCAAGTTAGCTAAGAGCTAGGAACCAAGACAATGTCGCCTTATTAAAGAAGTTTGATAATTTTGTCATATTTCCAACTTCAGGAATATGTTTGCCGTGGAATCGTGCAACAACTGAAGGCAGAAGCCAAATTACATATAATTAAGCTCATAGCAGATTTTGTGGTTTTATTGATACTATTGTTTACTACTAAAATAGGCCTTACTAGGAATCATTAGAATTTGTAGTGATCTGTAGACAGCATGAAACGAGGAATTTTCACCAATAATATGTTTAATTAATTTTATTTTTTTTGTTGCTGAAATCTGCTGTCTCCTTGCCCTTGGATATAATTACAATCTTGAAAATGTCATGTACCATGAATTTGATAATTGTCCAATTATCCTCCATTATGTGTCAACTCTTTGTTCATTCTCCTAACTTATAATATCTTGTCAACCTTCCCATCAATATCAAACACATAAGCCTAATTATGTCAGAAGAGGAAATTTTGGCCACATTCTGAGGGAAAAGGTTATTAAAAAAGTATGACAGACCCTTCAAAAAAAAAAAAGAAAAAAAAAGAACAAGTATGACAGATACATCCCTGATTCCCTTCATACATACTTACTCTAATTGGCTCATTACTCATAATCGGAACAGAATTTCCCAGTATCCTTAGCTTTTATAAATTGAATAGTGACCCTATTGACCTAGTAGAAGATTTAGTACGCGGTACGCCCAAACAAGTCTTTTAGTAAATAGTTTTATTCTTTTGTTTTTCTTTCTTCTCTAGAGGGGTGTTTAAGAAAGGAGGAATACCAACTTCAAAAATCTGTAAATTTCTAAATTCTAATAGACTACCATCTGCAAAATCTAGACATAATAGGAAAAATGTAGTAGTTACCTCTGCTGTTTTTGGCTGTAACAAATCCCACCAAGTGAAGAAGAGGAGAAGGTTATGAGAACTACCACAATCCTCTTCAAGTTAAGCAAAACCAATGGAGTATTATTCTGCAAGAAAAACAACTTTATGAGGTTATCTTCAGATAGGAGAAAAGTTCAGGGCTCTAACTGTTTACAACTCAGAAGTCGGGTTATGGTAATGAAACTAGGACTCCAGAGGTCATGCAAGAGAATGGCTTGAAACAAGAGTATCCTCAGGACCTCATGTGAGTGTCTTGCTCAAGAACCACTACCATACATCAAGATTCTATACATTTGAATGGCTTTGCTTCGTGAATATCATATTTTAATCATTTCTTTGAATTGAGCCAAGAAAGATAAACCAGATAAGAGAATGCAGAAATCTCACGATTACATCAAAGCAAACCTGTACTACTAATCAAAAGAAAAGTAGTGTTAACAGGCAGGGGTTGAAAGAGGTAAGAAATTAAAGGAGTAATCTTTTGAAGAGCTCCAAAAGAGGGTCTAAGGTTACATTGAAAAGTAATAAAGGAGTATTTTTCAAAAAGAAAGAGGGAGCAACAGCGTTCTCTTCTCAGCGGTTAGCAGGAGAATGCAGAAGTATATTACCTTAACATCAGAGTGAGATGACCAAAAAGTTTCCGCCAATGCCATTGTTAATTACATATAAATTCTGATTCTTTAGTTAGCTTCGCTCTACCAGGTTATCCCATGCTAACAAAAAGAAAGGAAAGAATCATACTTTGTTTACCACAGTGCATGTCCCAAACAAAGAAAACCACAAAGCCAAAATTTTACGGATAAGCTCTTTACAATCAGCTTAAAGAAAGTGAATCTTCACCTTGCAACTCCTCTCAAGGCTACTGCATCGATGATTCACAACATTTAGCGTGTTATAAATCCAAAAGTTTACACAGCATAGAAAGATGGGACCTACAGCGACTTGGCCAATTTTGTGCTTGTACTGTAATATATATATCTGAAATTCCTATCTATGCTTATTTTCTTACCAAATTAACATTATCCTAGGCAAGTGCAACATATAATTAACTTCTCATACATCTTTCAGCATGAAATAAATCACATACAAATCGCCTCTTCTAGTCAAAATTTATGCTAAAATATCTTCATAGTGAGTCAGTGACAGGCTTACATAAATTTAGCACTGATTAACTCCAACAAACAAATACTTTCAGATTTTCTTGAAAGAAGAATTGATGCTTTTGGCAATCTATCTTCCAGCAAGAAGTCTGCTTGTTCTAGTGAAACAAATAAACAACCAAAGCCTCTGCAGTGAAATGAGGTAGAGACTGAAACTTACATATCATGATACAGGCGTATCACCAACTAATACCAGGGTCTTTTTCGATGCATCTATTTTTCATCATATCCCTAACTTGAGTTGATTCTTTCCATTCGTCAGTAGTAGCAAACATACCAGACAACTGCACATAAGCAGTTGAATTTTCAGGATCAAGATTAATAATTATATCTGCAACCTCCTTACCCAGTCTCTTATTTCCGTGGGCTACACACCCTCTCAGAACTGAAGACCATATAGTTGCATCTGCCTTAAATGGCATTTCTGCAATTAAGGTCGTTGCTTCTTCAAGGCATCCAGCCCTAGCCAACAGATCAACCATGCAAGAGTAGTGCTCATATCCTGGTTCTATATGATGATCGGATTGCATCAAGTGAAACCACTTCTTGGCCTCCTCAATCAGCCCACAATGATTGCAAGCAGATAGAACCACAGTAAAAGTAATATCATTTGGTCGAACTCCAGCACGTCTCATGTCAACAAACAGATTCAGAGCTTCCATTCCATGACCATTTGTGGCATACCCCGTTAACATGGAATTCCAAGATACTTCATCAGACTTGACCATCCCATCAAACAATTTTCGACCTAAGTTAACAAGCCCACACTTAGAATAGAGATCAATGAGTGAGGTGCAAACAATCACGTCAGCCTCTAGACCAACAACAGTCGCTCTGGCAAAAACCTGCTCACCAAATTGAAGTGAAGTGATGCTAGCACAAGAGCTGATCACACTAGCGAGGCTAAATTTGTCCATTCCAATTCGCAGCCTATTCATCTCACAAAATAGGCCTATTGCTACAAGAGGATAGCCATTTTGACTGAGGCCTGCAAGCATTGAATTCCACGAGATCAATGTTTTATGTCCTATGTTGTCAAAGATCTGCTTGGCTTCCTGCACTCTTCCACAATTATTGTACACATTGATCATGGAATTAAGAAGAATAGTGTCATGAAGCTCGAGCTCACTAAAGAACTTGCAAGCATCATCTGGACTTCCGCACTTGGAATACATATCAACAAGGGAACACGCTACAACGACATCCTTTGACACCCCAACTTTGCAAGCATGAGTATGCAATTGTTTACCATGTTCAAGAATGCCAGTACCTGCACACGCATTTAAAACACTAGCAAAAGTAGAGCAAACCGGCTTGATCCCATTATTCCTCAATGTGTTATATATAACTAATGCCTCTATCCCCTCATTATTAGTGACATACCCAGAAATCAACGAATTCCAAACCACAATGCATGGACTAGTTATCTCATCGAAGATTCTCCTTGCGTCATTCATTCTACCCGCATTTGCATAACCTGTAATCAACGCAGAAAGCGAAAAGTCATCAACTTCCATCATGAAACTGAGAACATGTTCTGCACTATCTAAATCACCACACTTGCTGTACATATTTACAAGAGAACTTCCCAATACAGAATCAAACTCCACCTCATCAATAATGATCCGGGCATGGATTTGCTTCCCAAACTCAACATCCATCAAATCAGTGCAAGCACCAACAACTGTAGCCAAAACAAACCCATCTCTTCTCCACACTTCATTAGGGTCAAAATTCAAATCCTTGAAAACCCTCAAAGCTTCTCGAGAATACCCACGACAAGCGTACCCATGTATCATCGAATTCCAAGCAATCCCATTCTTCCTTGGCATCCGTTCAAACAACACCCTAGCTAAATCCAAGTTACCCATCTTTGCACACCCGGAAATCGCCACATTCCACGAGAAATCATCCTTGTCAGGCATAGAATTGAAAACCTCCAGTGACTGATCTATGTTCCCTGACTTCATGTAACCCTCAACCATAGTGTTCCAGGTGAAGCAGTTTCTCATGGGCATTTCGTCGAACACTTTAGCTGCATCACCCATTTGACCACATTTCAGATACATCTGTAGAAGACGGTTTCCTATTGTAATGGCACAATTTATAATACCCTTTTTGAGAAACAAGAGATGGATTTGTTTCCCTTGATTATAATGGGTATTACATGATTGTAGTAATTGGGCATAATAACGCAAATCAAAGCCATTATTCACAAACATCTACAGTATTTGTTAAGCGCCCCAAAAATTATTTCTTTGTTCCTCTCTTTTTCTCTCTCATATAAGAGCTAATTCAGATTCCTGCTGTATTTTGGTTTTTTCTTTTTTTGTTTTGCTCATCTAATTCAAGATAGCTGTTGATACTTGGTTAAAAAAAGTGGTTATGTCTTTATCTAAAAAATAAAAAAAAAAAGTGGTTATGTGCTGAAAAAATGAAAATTACTTCTTCGACTTTTTGGCGGCAAATTTAAAGAGAAATTCGGAGTTTTTCGGTTAAAATATCAGTTAAATCGCTTTCCGTCAGGTGGGCTTTGTGGGCCCAAACAAATCGCTATCCACTTGCAGTTGCAGGCTGGTCGAGACATAATTCATGGGCTTTGATCCGGTCAACAGTAGTTTCACTCTCTGTTTTTTTTGTCGTCGTCGTCGTCGTCGTCGTCGTCGTCGTCGTCCCCTTCTATGGGGATTGGGGTCTTTGGGGAGGTTGAAATTGGGGAGAAAGTGAGATAAAACTAGAGCTGTCAAAAGCTGACACGACATGACAACACGACACGAATCGGACACAAATGTAGCGGGTTAGTGTTGAGAGGTTTCGACCCGTTTAATTAAATGGGTTGACACAAGTAACACGTTTAGTTAAATGGGTTAGGTTAAAGTTGAGATTTCCAACACGAAAGCAACCTGCTTACAACCCGTTTAATTAGAATTGTCAAATTTAAATTCAAATAATTTGTAACAAGTAAATAATGTAATAGAATTTCACCTATCTTGAGCATTTTAATACTTTTAGGCTATTAAATGTACACTATATATGGTTAAAACTTTTAATTTAGTTAAATTTTTATGTTTTTCTCATATTTTAATTAGTTTAAAATATAAGTAAAGATAAATGGGTTAACAGGTCATTAAACGGGTAACACGATTATTAAACAGGTCAGGTGCAGGTCAAGGATTTTCGACACGATTAATAAATGGGTTAGGTTTGGGTCAAGACATTCTCGACACGTTTAACATTGACACGAACACGAACACGACACGACCAGACCTATTTAACAGCTCTAGATAAAACATCAATTCTAATAAATAAATAAATAAAAATTAAAACTGAAAAATGTCAAAAATAGTATATTCGGAGATGATTTCAATTAAAGTATTTTTTATCATGCATTTCCATAACAACGTGTAAGAGGTCTTAATAAGTGCGGTACTGCCTTCTCAAAAAAGAATGAATTGAAAGCTAATAAAGTTATTTAGTGCGTGTTTTCCTTATCTCATTGGCCTCAGTTAAACACTTGCATATCTAATAAGTTAGACTAATGAAGTTTTGGGAATTAACAACTCTCCAAGGACATGTACTCATTTCCCTAAATACAACATCGATTTTTAAACAATACAACATCTTCTCACTTAAAATGACTCATATATCCTTGTTTTAATTTTATTCATTTCCCTTTCTCAACAAAAAAAACCACCTCACTCCACTTCAATTCTCTCTCCTCCCTTGAAAATAATCTTTATTGATTTATACACTTAAATTGTTAAACACCATGCTGTCAAATGAACATAATCAAGATGGGTTGGTGTAGTGGTTCGGCACTTCATCCCTTAAACAAGTAATTAGGGGTTCGAATCTCAACTCTTGCGAATGGAAAAAATTCCTTGGCCAACCCCCTACCGCTTAGTGCGCTGACACTTGAGGCGAGAGGATTAGTCACTGTGGTCGACGATGAATACCCTTGACAAAGACCAAAAAATACTGTCAAATGAACATTCTCATGAAAAAGATCACTTTCACGTAATTTTGAACTCAATTGGTTAAGTAACTATTTTGTTTCCATAAACAGCAAAAAAAACTATTTTGTTTCCATTAAATTTTGATACGCATATTATTGGTAAAGAGACTGGATTAAAAGTAGACAGTCGCTAGAACAGGGCAACGAAATTAGCCAACAGTCGCCAAAAATTGGCGACACTATGAGAAGACAGTCGCCAAAAACCAGCGACTATGTCAAAAAGTCATCCCTAGAAATAGGCGACAACATCGTGAAACCGTCACCGAGTATTGGCGACTCTATAGTGCATTTTAATAGTGCAACAGGTTCATACTTCATACGAAATTTCTATACATATTTATTTAAATTTGTTTTCCAACCTAAAGTGTAGACATGGAAATTAAATTGCATTTTCATATTTTTAATCAACTAATTAAGGAAAAAGTTGTTAGAAAATCCACTTCCTGAAATCAACACTGAAAGACGGTGGCATAATGGACATGTTATCGCTGATAATTGGTGACTAATATACCTATGTGCAGCCAATATGTGGTGATTCTATTCCAAGAATTGGCGACAACAGGGAGATACTGTCGCTTAAATGTAGCGACTGTCTCCCCCTGTTTCCACCATTAATTTCTTGGTAATAGGGGTGGTAGAAATGGTCAAATGGTAAGCGGCAGTAGTAAACTGATATAGTGATCTTGATACTAATTGGATTGCAATGAAACAGACTTAGATTTGATCATCATAACAGTCCTATAATTTATATCGATGTTCTACAATACCCATTTCATACTTTTGATTAAATCAACTGTGCTTGCTGCTGGTCTAAAGCTAACTAAATCAGTAAGATGAAAACAAGGCAATTAACAAGAGAAAACAAGTCTACACTAAGATACTTGGGTTGATGAGTTGGAAAAATGTTAGGTTGATGGTGGTCATTCAACCTGCAGATGGAGTGGGTGATTGAAGGAGAGAGAGAATGGGAGAGAGAAATAGAAGGGCGACCCAACAAATTAAAAGAAGAGTACATAGGTCATTTTAGATGGAAAAATGTTGTATTGGGTTAAAAATGAGTGTTGTATTTAGCTCTTGTGTTAAAGTTTTTGAAAGTTCAATGACACTGAACTATTTTTTTGAAGGTTTAAGGACTTGTGTCTACTTTTCTAGCCAAAAGTAACCTGAAATATGATGTGGCAAGGTAATCAATTATGAAAAAAGTTTGGGAAAATGTTGGGGCTTATTATTTGATGAAAAAAAAAAAATGAATTGACTAAATAACCCTCAACTTAAAACACTACACAACAACAAAATATAAAAAATTAAAAAACCCCAAGCTCCTGCTACTCAACCCATCGTCCTCTTTCTTCTTTTCCTCTATCCTCCAATTCCCCCAAACCTCCATAGTTACATACAACAATCAAGAAAGCAACATATTGCAATCAAGAGACAAACAATTTCAAGATAAAAAAAAATATACATCAATATTCATCCACAAACATTCATCCAAGAGAACTAGAGCAAGAAACAAAGTGTAAACCCTAAATTTATACCTGAGTTCTTAATCCAGATTCCTATTATCTCCTCCCAAACCTAAATTCTCTCTACTCCCCAAATCGGAAATCCCCAGTTCCCCCAAAGTACCACACCCCTTGCGTTACAGTGTAAAGAATTAGAAGGGTTTATTCAAACCCAGATTCATTAACATTCTAACCCACTTCATTTTCATTTTCGCTCAAATATTTACCAAATTAGAGATAGGCAGAATACATCCAATTTTCAATTCTGAAGCAAAAATTAACCAAAACCGCTCCTCAGGTCTCTCCCTGAAGCATTTAAACCAATTACCAAATCTCCTTCTTCCTTTGTCTCCTCTTTGGTTCGGGACTGGTGGCAAAAAAAAAAGGGTATGCTACCCAACCCAATCCCAGAAATTAAAGAAAATCCAAAACCCCCAAACCCTGATTTTCACCCCCTTTCGTAATATTTCACAATCCCATGAATTGAATTTGACCAGAATTCACCCATCAAAGAAAGAGGTCTCTGAACATGAATTGGTAGGAGAGAAAAATTGAGTTGTTTTGGATTATTGTTTAGAGAATCAGTAATGAATCCAGTGATGCGTTTTGGGTTTTTGGGGTAGGTGGAGATGAACCCCAAGGATCTTTGATTGTAACAAAAATTCAAAGTAATGGTGGATTTTTTTTGCTAAGCAAAAGTACTGGTGGATGGGGTTGGAAATTTATTGCGTGAGAAGACCATGGGTTGAGCTTCCATTGCTAAAGTTCTAAATTTGGGGAGATTTTTTTGGTTCAGTAGTGAAACCAAAACAGGAGGGTAGTTTGGGTGTTTCATTTTGTTTTCTGTTTCAATATTATAAATTCGTTTTCCTGCTTTTATTTTGAACTTTTTGGCCATTTTCTTTATCCATCCACCAGAAAAGTGATTACAGATCCTTGAACCTTCAAAAACATAGTTAAGGTCCTTGGACCTTCAAAAACTCAAAATACAGGTCCTTGAAGAGTTGTTAGTTCGAAGTTTTGGCCTAATTGTTCACCTTTTTCTTAAATTTTCCTCCTCATTTTTCTTGTGACATTTGATGCAATGGACTTTCAATTGTCATATCACTACTGAAATCTATGCTTGACAAACCGTACACAAAAAATTTAAGGGCTATTAATACAATGGAGTCTCGTATATCTTATCATAAACGTATTGAACTATTTCTCTACTAATGAAGGTAATCTGCTACCAAGTCCAAAATGGAAGTGCAATGTGAGGGCATCGAGGTGTGTAGGGCATAGCTAACAGAAGAAAGCTATAGGAGAAACATCAGTAGTAGGTTTGTTCGTCAATTTTAGCCATAAGAAAGCTACGATCCCTGTAATGTTGCCTGCCCTTTTGACATGATATTGCCAGGACAAACTCCCATACATTTTTAACTTTTCCATATTCTTAGTAATATGGCTATAACGTTTCTTTGGCTACGGTTATGATCACATGGGTGAAATTGGTTCTCCGACAACAATATTGAAACAACTACAGTATCACTTAAAAAAAATCCTGAACAAAATATTGAAACAATGAGACTCGAGCCCCGAAAAGCCGAAAATGAAGGCTTTTTCGGCTATAATTCACGTTTTCATGCTTGTGGGAGGCCCAATAATAAATGTGTATATTTTCGCACCACATCTCGTACGGGATATTCATAGAAGAAACACGAGACCCCCGAGCTAGATTATTGGGTCTTTGGTAGATTTGTAAGGGCGATTTACAGAACACTAATGTAAACGCCGAAATACCGAAAGCGTGGGTGATATCCAACTTTAGGAACCTTGATGGCCCTCCCAAGGCACCGCAGGTGCTCTAGGGTAATAATAGACCCCCCGGATAAGATTGGGCAAAAATGAGACCCGGGCCCCAGGAAGCCGAAAACGAAAGCTATAATCCACGTTTTTCGGGCTTCTAGGACGCCCCGGAACGAAGGTGAATATTTTTGCACCACATCGCACGGGACACCCATAGGGTATATGGGAGGCTCCCGGGGTACGTTATTGGGTTCTTGGTAGGCTTGTAAAGGCATTTTTACGGAACACCAATGTAAGTGGCAGAACACCGAAAACGTGGGTGGTATCGAAGTTCGGGGACCCTGATGACCCTCCCAAGGCATCGAGGGTTTTCTATGGTCATGATAGACCCCCTAATAATCCACGTTTTTCGAACTTTCAGTAGGCCCCAAAATGAAGATAGATATTTTCGCACCACATCGCACGTGATACCCATTGGGGACATGAAAGGCCCCTGGGGTACGTTATTGGGTCCTTGGTAGGTTTGTAACGACGTTTTTACAAGACACCAATGTAAGGGTACGAACACCGAAAGCGAGGGTGATATGATATCGAAATTGGGGACGACCTTGATGACCCTCCCAAGGCAGCGGAAGTCCTCTAGGGTCACGATATAGCTCCCGGAGAAGTTTGAGCAAAAATGAGACCCGGGCTCCGGAAAGCCGAAAACAAAGACTATAATCCACGTTTTTCGGGCGTCTGGGAGGACCTAAAAGGAAGTTGTATATTTTCAATCCACGTCGAACGGGACACCCCAAGGGGACATTGCAGGTCCGGGGTAGGTTATTAGGTCCTTGATAGGCTTGTAAATGCGTTTTTATGGGACACCAATATTGTAACGCCCCGGCCCAACTGGACAGCTGGTGCCACACGAAACTGCTTCCATGGATGAGAACTGACCCCACAAACCACCACAAGCCTTTCCAACATGCTTTGTCCTCACTCGCATGCCCCCCTAATAAAACTTCCCAGGAGGTCACCCATCCTATTACTACTCCCAGCAAAGCACGCTTAATTGTGGAGTTTCTTAGGTTTGAGCTCCCAGAAAAGGAGATGCATATTGGTCATATGAGCAGTACTATCAAACCATTTAAGCTATACTCAACCATGAAATCTTGGGGTATTACACTCACCCCCACTCAAAGAACGCAACGTCCTCGTTGCGCACAGGGCACTCTGCTAACCCCAAAATCCTTCACTGCTAGGTGGTTGCCATGGGCTCTCCTATCCACATGCGGAGCACACGGTCGCAAGGTTGCTCTAATAACATTTGTAACACCCCGGCTCAGCTGGGCCGCTGGTGCCACCCGTAACTGCTTCCATGGCTGAGAACTGACCCCACAAACCATCACAATCCTTTCCATCATGCTTTGTACTCACTCGCATGCCCCTGATAAAACTTCCCAGGAGGTCACCCATCCTAGTACTACTCCCAGCCAAGCACGCTTAACTGTGGAGTTTTTTAGGTTCGAGCTCCCTGAAAATGAGATGCATATTGGTGATATGAGTAGTACTATCAAACCATTTAAGCTATACTCAACCATGAAATCTTGGGGTATTACAAATATAAGGGTCGTAACACCGAAAGCGTGGGTGATTTCGAAGTTTGGGACCCTGATGACCCTCCGGAGGAACCGAGGGTCCTCTAGGGTCATGATAGACCCCCCGAAAAAGTTTGGACAAAAATGAGACCCGGGCCCCGGGCCCCGGGAAGCCGAAAATGAAGGCTATAATCCATGTTTTCATGCTTACGGGAAGCCCCAGAACAAAGGTGGATATCTTCACACCACATCGCACGGGATACCCATAGGGGATATGAGACGCCCCCCGGGTAGGTTATTGGGTCATTGGTAAGTTTGTAAGGGCAATTTTAGGGGACGCCAATGTAAACTCTGGAACACCAAAAGCGTGGGTGATATCGAAGTTCGGGGACCCTGATGACCATCCCAAGGCACCGGAGTTCCTTTAGGGTAATGATAAACCCCCCGTAAAAGTTTGGGCAAAAATGAAACCCGGGCGCGGAAAACCGAAAACGAAGGCTATAATCCACGTTTTTCGGGCTTCTAGGAGGCCGCGGAACGAATGTGGATATTTTCACACCACATCGCATTGGATACCCATAGTGGACGTGCAAGGCCCCAGGGTAGGTTATTGGTCCTTGATAGGCTTGTAAGGGCGATTTTAGGGGACACCAATATAAAGGTCAGAACACCGAAAGCGTGGGTGATATCGAAGTTCGGGGACCCTGATGACCCTCCCTAGGCACCGAGGGTGCTCTAGGGTCATGATAAATCCCACGAAAAAGTTTGGGCAAAAATAAGACCCAAGCACTGAAAAGCCGAAAATAAAGGCTATAATCCACCTTTATTTTCAAAGGTTCTCAAAGCATTCTCGATGATGATGACATTGAGCTCATACTTCCGGTTAGATGGGAGGAGGAATGCCTTTATTTGTTGGAGGATATATATTAAGCGATGTTGAATACTGCTATAGGATATTAAAAACTTTATTATTGAATGATTTGTTTTGCATTTGGAACAAGTGCTATCGTTTCTTATGAAAAATCACCAAATATTATTGTTGACTGTTGAAGTATAAAAGATTTTTGTTATTACTTTTATTATTCGTTTCCTTTTGAAAATTGATTATTACTATTAGAATATTTTTTAAAATTTCAATAATTCGTGCATAGCACGGGCAAAAACTAGTTAAAGAAAGTTCAATTATATATCATTATAGTTATTTTAGGTTGAAAGTTGTCAACCAATAAGAGCGGATCAAGAATGAGCTGATTCGTTGTGTTCGTCCATCGGGCTTAGAAAATGGGCAGGTATGAATAAGTTATTCGTATAAATTTATAAGGACCTAAACTTGTTAACCAAATCAAATCCAAACCCACTTACCAACCCTACCCATAAGCCTAAAAATAAGTCAGATTCGATCCAAGCCCGTTTTTATATCAACTCTACAACCCATGTAAACTTTCATTCACAATTATGGGGTCACACACATAAGTGTTGCTCCATATTTTTCATCTCTGTTACACAATCCGAGTCATAACACCATCCCTAGTCCAAATTCCAATTTTTAAATGACCTATAACACTCATTAGCAAAAGTAGAGCCGGCAAAAACTGACATAACACGATAACACGACACGAATCGGACATGAAATAAACGGGTTAGTGTTGAGATTCTCGACACGATTAACTTAAACAAGTCGACACGACTAACCCGTTTAGTTAAACAGGTTGGGTTAATGTTGAGATTTTCAACACGAAATTAACACGCTTTGACACGATAATTCAAACATGTCGAGAAATATGTCACTAAACTAATGATAATATCAAAAAACAAAATTTAAATCTATGATATTCATTAGTTTGATTGATAGATACACCAATGAAAGCTCAAAAGTAATGTTTTAAAATTTCTTTACTATGTTTTATTAGTTTTTTTATGTTATTTTTTTTATTTTCTGAAAAGAAATTAGATTAAAAAAGTTAAGTGGGTCAACACGAATAACACGATTATTAAGCGGGTTGGGTTAGTGTTGAAGGTTCCCGACATGATTAATAAATAGGTCAGGTTAGTGTCGGGAGTATTCTGACACGATTATCTTTAACACGAACACGAACATGACACGACCCGACCTATTTGCAAAAGAGCACTAATCCCTTCAATCGAAGAAGAAAAAAAGGAACAAATAATCCTCTCCCTCAAAAAACTAAACAAATCATTCCTAATCTGAATACTAATTTCCAAGGTTTAAGAACACTGACTACTCTTTCTTCTTTCTTTGTCTGACTCAAGTGAATGCTTTTCCCTCTTTCCAAAGCTCCCCCCTTCTCACTCCCCCAAAACAAACCTCTTCTTTTCATAAAACTAAACTTCATACATGTATGATCTTATTTTAAGTACACTTTTGTCTCCATCCCCTAAACTCCTCTCTCTCTCTCTCTCTCTTGACTGTCATGCACGCACCAAGACCAGAGTGAGGACTAGTTATTCACGGTTACATTATTTTGTACACAGAAGGGTGGTCCAATAAGTATTAGAGAGCCCCCAGCTCATCTCAGCTTCAGCTCAGATTATGTAAGACAACAGTTGGGTTCTTTTCTGCTTCACTATACCAGTCTTTTTTCTTTGGATGGTCAATGCCTGTTTTAGCTCTACTGTTTCCAAAGACTCATCTTTACACTTATAAAGACCTTTTTATGTAACCATTTTTCTTTCCTACAAAGCTTTGAGCAAATGGATCTCCCTACACCTAAATACTATCAACCCCCATCACTGTTTGCATCCCAAGAGGTAAGTTATTATAATTGCACTAAACACAAATGTTTGTACTTTTGTGGGTTTCCCTTAATTGTTTATCTTATTTTGAAAATTTTGTTGTTTTCACTTATGATTTTACCCATTTTGGCCACATTCTCAATTTGAAATGAAGTTTCATGGGTTTTTGTGATCAGGGATCACCAGAAGAGAAGACCAAGGGAAACCCATTTGTAGAGGACCAGGACCCAATTTGCAAGCTCAACCTGAAAGAAACAGCTGAGTTTGTAAAGTCATTTCCAATAGCAATGAGTAATAATGGGACTACTCAATCAGCTCAAAGGAGGAGAGAGAGAGAAAGTAGTGTTTTTTCTGGGAATTCAATGGTGGGAAGAAAAATGGATGCACCTTCAACACCAGGAAGGCCAATTTTTAGCTTTAGTGTGTCAAGAAGAAGTGTTCCTTCAAAGTGGGATGATGCTGAAAAATGGCTAATTGGTGGTGGTTCTTGCCATGAATCACCTGCACACCATGGTTTTCATGTTAATAAGCAAAGTGAACCTTCAAGGAACTCAATTTCAAAGGGAATGGTGAGAGAAATTGTTTGCAAGCAGCAACAAAATCAAGTGTTTTCTGACAAGTCTAGGCTTAGTGATTGCCAACTTAGCTCTGTTTCTTCTTTCGAGGACCATAATAATCAGTTCAATGGGGTATTAGTCCCTATAGATGTGCCCTTAAAAGGTAAGCTATTTTTTTTTTTTCAAATTTGAGCTTTTAGGGCACTTTCCTATAATGATTTCCCCCTTTCCATTCACACTAATTTGTGCCCACAATAGACTCTTTGCTTTCTACATCTTTTGTATTGATAAATTTCCTATCTTTTTGTTGTGGGTTCCTCCAAAAGTTTCAAAATTGAAAATCCATTTAGCAAAAATTTGTGAAATTTGACATGCTTGCTGTATGTACTGTGGTATGCTTGGTAATTCTGTGTCACATTTGTGCAAGTTTGCTGCAAAAGAAGGATTTTTCTTCTCAAACTTGTGCAAATTGATTTTTTTCTATTCTCTGTATATTACTTTGCTGCTAATGAAGTACACCTAGTTGCTTGAGACTCTCTTATGTATAAAAAAAAACCAAATTTCAGAACCATTGACAGTAAAATTCACATAAACTATACAATGCAGATAAGTTCACAGATGAGATAGGCCCAATTGTCCCCAATTTCAGATACTCAGAACCAACAAAGGAAGCATTTTTCTTCAAAAGCCAAAAGCTTCAAAATGAGCCAATGAAAGATGCTTTCACAGAAGTAATCCAATTCCTAGAGGTGAAACATAGGGACATTGGCACTGAGATGACCCCATTGGGCAGCTCAACCACCTCAAGGTGCCATACACCCTTTATGAGCACCTCCCCTATTAGGCACAACACTCCGGCCAGCCGTTCGGGACCGTTAGCAATGGTGGGGCAATCCAACTCAATTGACATCACAAAACAGCTGCAAGAGTGCCACCTTGCCAAGCTTCAAACGGGTTCGACACAATTCGATTCGGTGACGAGCAATTGGAGCTCCAAGGAAGAGGAGGAAGAGGAGATATCCAAGAGTTTGAGGCATTTTGAGATGGGGAGAAGGAGTGTTTCTGTTTCAGAATCTAGAGCTTGTGCTTGGGAAGAGGAGGAAAAGACCAAGTCCTGCCTTAGGTGACTACTAAACTAATCATAAGAGCTAGACTTTGCCTTCTTCATTATTGAACTTTGTTACTAAATGATTTGGAATATTGGTTTATTAAGGTATCAAAGAGAAGAGGCCAAAATCCAAGCATGGATAAATCTTCAAACTGCCAAAGCAGAAGCTCAGTCAAGGAAACTAGAGGTACTTTCCATCTCTTTCTTTTCCTGCTATGTTTTTCATTCAGTGAGGATCTAAAGGGCAATAAAAAGACAGGTTCCATAGATTAATTAATTTTTTCTTTTTTCTTTTTTTTGAGGGGAAAGACAAAGACAGGTTTCCATAGTTAAATAGATCAGTATGCTCACAAGTTCCAAATAAATGGTTAGATTTCAAATGCTTCCAAAGAACATGAACTAAAATCAACCTAAACTATCAAATCCACGATCTCGAACCCGGGGGGAAGGGGCAGATTTCTTCAATTTGCCATGGATGCAAATGGAAATACACAGCTATCTATGAAGAATTACAAATGTGATGCCTACTTAATTACTCCTAACAGTCCCAAGCCTTGGGATAGGAGTAATGCTAGTGCTTATCAGCTTGCATGATTAGTTCAAGTTTGTTAATTACACCAAAAATTAGGTCTAAACAATGTAACTTTGGTTAAGCGCCTATAAACAAACACCAAATCTGGTTGTTAATTTGTGTGGCAGTATTTTGTTGACTGGTGTTAGTAGTTCGAAGACTGTGTTTAAGATTTTGTTTACAAGCATGCATTATCCATCTCGAGCCAAACGCGGCATGTAATAAGTTAAACAATATTCCCCTTTCTTCCCTTAAAATAAATAATGTGAATATGTGCTCTCTTAAAAAAACTGGTGTTCTGATCTGCGTTTCATTGAACAAGTACCTTGCAAAACCCAACAGGTGCTACATTGCTTCTTTAGAATCATGCTTTGAGTGTAAGTAAAAGAAGAGAAATAAAACAGTAAAAAGTGATGCAACTTTGGATACTTTTAAACCTTCGATTGAGAGACAGCTGTTTCTGATATTGTATTCTGTGTATACCCATGTGATGTTCTTTCTTTCATCGATTGAATATACTTTGAAGATTTCAGTTTGGAATATTCTACCAAATTTATGAAAACGTTCTTATATCAGTATTCAGTAGGGTATGAGAACTTATGTCCACATACTGTTGGACGTTTTTAAGTTTTGTGCATTGAAATAGTTCTCGTATGAAAATGCATGAGGATCCTCTCCAATACACTACTTCCCGCATTTACGCATTAACATCTATATGCAAGGAAAATGGACAACTACCCCGAGCTAGCTACCCCAACAAGAAAGTCCTCAGGAACTTCAAACTTGATTATTACTAGTCTAATGCAGTTTTGGTTCTCACATACTGTTACTTTCCTTTGAGTATCGAATATCAGTTTGTCTAATTCATGTCAAATCTTGAAATGGATATATGAACAGGTGAAAATACAGAAGCTGAGATCGGATTTAGAAGAGAAGCTGATGAAGAGGATGGCAATAGTGCACAGGAAGGCAGAGGAGTGGAGAGGAGCTGCCCAGGTTGAGCACTCGGAACAAATAAGGAAGGCGACTGAACGCGCCCAGAAGTACATGTTGAACAACCACCGCCACAACTCCCATCTCTCGCCTCACATAATTTCATGTGGCTGCATCCCCTGTACTACTACTACTACTACTAATTAACATTTGGTGAAAGAAAAACTTCACATTAATTTTACATATTGGTATCATAGCATTTCACTAAAGGTCATTTGAGCAAGTACAAATAACTGTGCATTACTTTTCTTCACATAGGATTTCACATGAAAACACATAGGTGGTGATCTCTAGAGTAAAATTCATGTGTTTCCTAAGAGCCTAACCTAAGATCAAGGTCGGTCCCATGTTGGAGATTTAGAGATTGGTATTATTGCTTCAACAAAAGACACAGTACATACGATTATGATTGAAACAAAACTGGAAATAGTAATTGTCCTGTATGAAAACAGATATAGTGAAAAGATAAAGACATAAAATATCCCTAAACAAAAGCCATTGAGGCCTAGCTAGCAAGGGGATCTGTGAGGTTACGTACTTATTAAAGTGCCTTAAAATCAGCTGAAAATTTAATAGTAAGTTGGCAGCTCAAATGTCACAACTCACAAGGACAATTATCTTAGGCATATGCACGGTAGTATTGGCATACAACTATAAAATACACAACAGATCCAAGGAAAGGGGGAAGAAGCTAATTACAGTAACGCCTACGAATTTTTTTTTTTAACAAACAAGTATAAATCTTAGTTTGTGGTGCCTTCGGTCTTTGGGCGCTTGTCAATATTATGTACTCCTAGCATGCTTAGCATGTTTTTATAGTGATCAATGAACTTACCTTTTTGGGGGACAACGGACAAGGCTCACTCTTAGTCTGATCAACGAGTTGTGAGGGTGTTTTAAGCTTTTTAGAAGTTAAAAACGGAAATGAAGAGGAGGTGGAAGGGGTGGTTTCTGGTTTGTAAGGGGAAATAGGAAAAAAAGTAAAAGATACGCATAAACTAGGCTAAACACACTCTTAGTCTGATCAACGAGTTTTGAACATAATCTCCATTTCAACAGGTTGTATCATCTGCTGTCATTTCAAGCACAACCCTCCTCTAATATGGCAAACGTAACTAATTTACCACAAAAGAGTAAAGGAGATTTACTAGCTGAAATAAGCCAAATAGAACCAATAATCATAAACCCTTTAATGCTACAATGTGACAACCAATCCATAAGCGGAAAAAGAAATCAGGTTGCGATGTGTACCATTCACCAATCACCAAAATGCTAGAATTACAAGAAACCGAAAAGACCAAAATAATGAATCCAATAAATACTGAAACAAGTTCAAGTTGCTCTGACATATTTAATGGACGGTCAAATGGCCACCAATGCCATGAGGCTAAAAAGAGCTAGAGATTTACACAGAAAGAACAGAGAGCTATCAGGAGCAAGATTTTTGAAGCACAATCACTGCAGCTAGATCCTAGCTAGATCGCTTTGTATCTTGTTGAAATTATTGGCTCATTAACATAAAACAATGAAGATTGAAACATTCTATGATCTGGAAAGAGAAAAGGACTTTTAGTAGTCACCTATAATGAAAATTTTGGAAAATGAAAATGATTACCCAAAAAATATTCAATCCTTCACTGTTTTACTAGTGTCCATGGTGGACTAAGTCCAAGACATCTTAGTTTTCCCAACAAGACATTCCTCTTTGGTCGCTAAAAGAAGGCACAAAGATCAATGAAAACGAGCTTTTAGATTAAGATCAGGATGAAACGAAACTAAAGATATCTGTCAAAAACTAAAGTTGATCCAGTTAGCCAAATTCAGTTCCCATTATTCTCTTCTCTGAAAATAACTACTCGTACAATTTTCCATAAAGCCACTTAATTGTCAACCACAAAAAAGCTTCATTTCAATAAGCTAGCTCCCTCGTCCACACTCTACACATCTAACCATTAGGCCAAGTGGTTTGGATAGGCTGAACGGACTTGAACCCCATACCACCCCGTGCAAACCAACCAGCCACCTCGTCTAGTTGTAGTATTTATGCCTCTTTTGGAAATCTTCATCATTTTAAAAGCCCTCTGTCCTAGTGGTCTTTGGATGTGAGGAAGTTGGATCAGAGTCATAGTAACTCATTTTGAGCATGAAGTGCAGTAACTCAGTAAGAATGAAGCCAACATTTTACAATCTACACAATCTGATGCTCATAGATAGTTCCGTCAACAATATGTTCACCATCTCAAACAAGGCATTCAAGTATTCAATCACAATACTCATTGTTGGAATCTAAGAACTCTCTGACTGCCTGAATGCAGATAATATTCCTACCGGAACTAAAACCGAAGCAACGAACTAAATTCCCATCAAAACTGATTCAGTTAATTAAACCATGTTCAAGATCACCAAACCTTATTAAACACTCGTTTAACTCAAGAGGACTTAGTCATATATCTTCAATCACGGAACTCGTCCGTGAACTTCTTGTGGAACTGTGTCAAACGATCGACAACGGCTGGTATTTTCTCCTCCTGAGGCAATATTGTGCACCTGAAATGCCAAGTGCCCGGAACCTGCCAATCAAACATAGCACAGGGTCAACAATGCAAAAGGGGGGAAAAGAAGATGATTGAGGTAAGTTACAACAGCTAGGTAAAGGAAGAAAGCAATTTAGGGACAAAAACTTGAAGTCTCATCTCTCATGTGTCATTCTCATTCACTCTCACTCGTTAATGATGATAACTTTACAGTGCACCCCTTATATTTTTATATTGATGATCCAAACATGTAACCATCAACGATTAAGAGAGGCACATGTTACGGTAACCAAAGTGAAACATATTATTTTGCTCTCAGCTCTACAAGGGTCATAAACTAACCTGCCGAAAACCAGATCCTGGGACGACAACGATTCCAGTCTCTTCCAGCAGACGGCGGGCATAGAATGCATCAGGGGCAGTTTGTGCTGCTTCAGCCGCTTTTATCGCTTTCTGTGGCAGATGAATACGAGGGAACAAATACATGGCTCCTTCTGCTTTGTTGCATGTAATCCCTTCTAAGTTGTTGAATGCATCTTCTAGTGTCTATTGGATATACAGAAATGTGAGCGGTGCAAAAAAATTATGAAATTAATTCAGCTCCAATTGCAAGGCAAATATGACATCCCTACATCCGCATTCAACAATCACCAGATTCATACTATGGCCCATAATAGATCCAGATAACGATTTCTGCTGTGGTTTGTAGATAGCTTTGCTTTGACTATTGAGGACTTCTTGTCCTCATGTATTGTAGTTATTCATATTTTTCACAAATAAAGCAAATTATTATCTTAGAATAGAATTTAAAAAGTCTGTTGTGGGGACCATAAATAACATACTTATTCAGCTAAAAATATCAAATGTGACAATGACATCAACCATCTATATTACCTTTGCACGCCTAGCCAAGGATGAAAGAATTCCGTCTTTCTCAGCAGAATATACTTCATAAGATTCATCTCCAACCTACATCATGTAAAGGGCATCGATTATCCATCACTAATGTGGAAACAATCTTTTTTAGATATTAACTTCAAATGCAAGAGCATACTACTGAGTTACTCATAAAAGACCTAATTGCACCTAAGAATAAAGTTGGAACATAATTTAATCTCTCAAAACTTTTTGAATGATATGTTTTTTATGGTAAATTAGAAACAACTAGCCCACACCTACACCAAATGAGATACCGGAAACAAAGAAGAAAGCTGTAAATAGTCAAGAAACTTATTTCCACAACCTCTTTTACCCGTCTAACTTATTTCCCTAAGAGATCAACTTATAAAACTAAATCTCATCAATCTCTGGTGTTCGGAAGGGTGCCATACACAACCTCTTTTACCCCGTCTAACTTATTTCCACAAACAAATAACAAGATTCATTACCAAAGAAGAGGTAAAACAACACTACAATCCAATGGAAGAAAAACAAAGTACCTTTGGTGGACTCATGACTAGACTGGCAAGAATTTGACCAGTAATATTGGAACACAAGTTGACAGAAGCAACTTTGTATATTTGTTCTCTTACATCGGCAGTAAAACCTGTAACTTCCATGTAACCTCCTCTTTTCCCACACTCTCCATGGTATCCTAAAGCCACAAAGAAAGGAGATAAAAACTTGAAAATTTCAGAACCAACTGCTTTGACCTTAATTTTCCACATCTGACAGAACAAAACATGCTCAAAAGCAACATACCTTTAGAAACAGATTGAAATGAAACCAAGGGGATGTCTTTCTCCCCATAACCCATAGAACGCGCAATCTTTTTGAAGGAATGGAACTTCTTGTCGGGAACATAAACATTTTCCTGGTACACCTGGTATATTATAGTGCAATGGTGAGAGAACTCCAAAACATATCTATTTCTATCTTCTACAACATCACAAAGTTACGGAACTCAAGCCATGAATAGAACTTGGCAGTTCAATCAGCATTTCAGATTCACCCACAATGAAATCTGAACTTTCACACGACCAAATATTTAGATTATTTACTTACCTCATCTGCCAGAAGGACAAGACCTTCTTTCTTGCAGAATTCAACAATTTTCTGTTGGTTCTCCTCCGCAAGAACCTGAAAGTAAATTGCCGCCAATTTGTTACAACATTGAGCGAAAAACTCGGCTCTCATTTGTGCGGACGTGCAAATGTCTTATAATTTACCTGGCCAGTTGGGTTGCCAGGATTGATGACGACCAAGGCACGAACTGTGACGCCTTTGGATCTGGCTGTTTCTAGTTGGCTCTTAAGCTCGGAAATCTCCAATCCCCATCCAGTCGCTTCATCAAGATAGTATGGCACCTGTCAATTTTGTAAAACAAGTTCATTTGATTAGACAAAGGATGATACTTCAGATCCTTTCAGATAACATACTAAACAATTAGATAAAACAGTGCGATCAATAACAGTAACTTTCAATCAATTATCCAAATAGGGGAAAAAAGGGGGAGAGATAAAGAGAAAAAGAAACAAAGAAAACATTCAATCTCTATATTGTCCATATGGATATAAACGTACCAAAGTTCCACCATGGAGAGCAATTGAAGCAGAGTATAAAGGATATTGTGGAATGGGGCAGAGAATTCCATCTTGCTCTGACCTTAACAGCAATTGCATCATCATATGAACCTACAACAAGAAATAAAGATCCATCATTCCAAGTTAGAAAGATGAAGAACAATTCTGCGTTTTAATAAACGGGACCAGAAAGAAGGATCTTACCGCAGGGCTTGCCCCATCAGTCAGGAAAAGGTCATTGGGATCAGCAGGGAAACCATCACGTGCTTCGATTCCCGCTGCAATGGCTTCACGCAAACCCTTTACACCCTGCCACATAATCAAGCATTCAAGCAAAATGAAAAACCATATACGATTATATACATATATTATGGAACTTCAACAATTCTTCTGCTTAAGGGATTTGGAGGAGAGAAAGAAAAAGAAACCAAAAAAAGACCTAGTTTTCCCTCCAGCCCAATTTGAGAGAACAGGGTAGCATAGTTACGTTTGTCAATTTCAAAAAAGGGAAAGGAAAATTTGTTTTCAATCTCTTTCATCTTTCACTGAACAAAGTGAAACCCACAATGACCCAAGAAAGGAGAGCAACTTTTCACCTGACTGTGACTATATGCACCAGTTGCTCGTCCTGGAATTTGATCGAGAATCTGCCAAGCTCTTTCTATTGAATCGGCACTGCAGTACGCCAGAGCAAGAATAAGACATCAGTGGTTCAGTCGCAACTTGAATGTCCATACAAGTTAAAAAAGAGAGGCAGAAATTATATGTTCCCTGCTTATGCGGGCAGAGCTTGATACAATTAAATACAGACTAAAATTGAAAACCTCCTCATTAGTTAATATTGAAACAAACATATCTCAAAAACTAAAGCAAAGGACAACTGTAAGTCACTGAAAGTACCTGAACAGTCCTTGTGTTTCAGCTTTATCCAAAATGTTCGGATGATCACACAGTGCAAGGACCTGGTGCACATCAAATGATCATCTTTTTGCTCATCAAATCAAATGATCATTTACATAAGACATGTAACGTCAGTTCCACCAACACTTATGACAACAGAAACTAACCTCTCGGAAAAATGTAATTGGCTGCTGTCCAAGAGATTGAGGATTTCCAATATTACAATACAGTATCTGCAGAGTTCATCAGAATTTCAAACTAGAGGCATGGCTATACACAATAAAAGTAAAGAATGCTCCAGTATGCCCCAAATACAATGTATAAACTATGCAAACCGGCTCTTGATCCCACTTAATCAACACTAAAGCATGATGAGTTGCACGCTCAGTGTCACATAATACATGGTACGTTTCGGAACGTGGAATAGGTACGGGAACGTAATTCGTTGCTTAAGTTGTGCAATGCATTAGGGAGGGGTTCAGAGAATTGTGTTATCGGTACGCGATACGGCAAATCGGGAACACAATTGGCAAGGGGGTTGAGCGAATTGTGTGACACTGCACACGCTGCATGCCACAGTGACTCGCAGTATGAAAAGCCTCTAAAATACCTTTTTCTTTTCTTGTTCTTTTTTATATATTGTGTGTGGGGGGGTGTCAGCAGGTAAGTATTGGGGTCCAGCCATCCCTTCTCTAGGCGAAATCTAGAGGTTGACCAAAGGGGGCATGGGCCAAAGCCCGAAATTTTCAAACAAAAATGGTTGGTCACCCTCACTTTCTATCACATGAGATAGTGAGGTCATCAGGGTTTGAACTCAGTAGTTCCAATGAAAAGTGACAACTTACCCTGATCATTGAGGCAATGCAAGCTTCTAAGAAACTTAGCAGAGGCAGGCAGTAACACAATTTGATCATAAAGATCATAAACTTTCATGAGTTAACACAATTGACATCTTTCTTCTTGGAATGAATGAGACACAAACCAATCAACTGTTGATTGATTAAGACAAGAAACTGCCAGGAATTAAGGGACGGAAGTTTAACAATGACTTACGCAAGCACAAGAAAGTAATCTCATAAAACATTATAGAGAAAACAACAAGACTATAAAACACTGCCTTTCATCCTCAGTAGAGAACAAATGTACCTCATCGAAGGGGAGGGACCCAGGATTCTGCTTCAATTGTTCTTGCAGCCTCTGTGGCAAGAAAATAGAATAACACCATCAGGGAAATGAAAGTATTAAGTCTGGTAAACCAAATAAATACAACCATGTCCATGTTTATTTATATGATGCATGTTGTTATAGACTATGTTACTTAAGTTCTTCATGTCACCTCATGTACCAGTGTCAAAACTTGCATGAATATGGACACTTGACACTTCAATATATAGGAATATAGGACTTAATAGCTGAGTGTGAGTAGCATAGATCATAGAAGAAGATTGCTATCCAAATACTCTATCACAAATCTTCCAAACGAATCCAACATCAAAACCTTCAGGCTAGAATAAGCACAGAAAGTACTAGTACTAAATCAAATATCTCATCAACTTGAACAAAAATCTACTATTTCCGTACCTCGGCCTGGGTAACAATCTCACCTCGAACAGCATATTGACATTGCACCACCTGTGGAGGAAATACATCATACAGATAAGAACCCAATCCAATGAGAACTAACAGGAGAAATACTTAAGCTTGAAAGTGATGGAGCACTAAAAACTTATAAAGCAGCACAGATAAAATATTCCTAGAGAATCCATTTTAGGAGAATCATTAGAAAACGAAGTTCCGTCGTTAATCATTATACTTTTCAACTTATGAAATCGATCAAGTTCAGTAATGATATGAAATAGTTAACTAACACATAGTTCCCAGTTCACTATATTGAAGAGAAGAATCCACTCAAGTCTACAAGAGACATAACAGCACATAAAACTGAACATCAAAGTAATCAAATAAAGTACAAAACTTTACAAGAACAGACAACTCAATCACAGTCTACATCCAAACACTTCAAACAAAACTATATAGAAAGCTAGATGGGTCAAAAAACCAAAAACCCACATAGGCAAACCCAAATTCAATAATACCCATCAATCCAAACAAACAAAATAGCAAATACCCAAATGCTCAATCAATCAATCAAACCATATAAACCTCAAAAGGAGATTAAAAATCAAACCTTTGGGTTGATGCTATCAACAGTAACAGGGTTTGATGAAGATTCCATTAGAGTTGAAGTTGAAGTTGAAGAAGAGAAGAAAAGGGATTGATAAGAAGCAAGAGAACGTTGGTGATGAGAAGTTGCAGTTCTTCTGATGAGATGCTTGGTACTTTCGGCTACGAATCTCCGCATTGCCGTTCAAATCAATGGGCAAAATATGGTAATTTATAAAACTTCTAAATTTTGGAGTTTTTTTGGGGGAAATCTGAAATTTGACCCACTGATTTTTGGATGAATTGGCAGCACCCCTTTGGGTCTCACAATTTGGGAATTAATATTAAATTTTTAGTAATTGGAAATTCAAACGAAAAACAGGGCTTTGGACACGGTATACAGATGCTACCCACAGGAAATTTCCAAGTTTGTTTTCTGTCGTTCTTTCTCAATTCTCTCTGTCTCTGATCCCGTTTTCGGACAAGGTAAAGAAAAATGGAATAATCTGAATTTTTCTTTTTTTTGGAGAAGAGAATAAACTTTTCAATTGAATTAAATTAAATACAGTATTATTATTCGTTTATTTGCGTTGTTTTTAAGGTGCTTTGCACTATGGCCCAAGACCTCAAGACACACATTTTTTTTTCCCCGACTTTTTTTTTTTTTTTGATAGGATTATTCGATTTAAATTGGGTGTGTGTTTATGTGAGGAGAAAAATTTTACCGAGGAAAATCAAAATATAAATTTACTGACACAAAATGATAAATCACCTTGATTTTTCTAGCGATGTTGCTGATTGAACAAATTTCAGCGAAATGCATCATGATTCATATTGATCAACTAAAATGAAAGTATTAAAAGGATTTTGCACAAAGTATGTGTTTATTTTCACATGTCTAATGATCATTTCAGTTCAGTTCAGTTCTACACGGTTTAATTTAATCAATTCAGTGCGTGTGTTGGAAAAAAAAGCACCCTAAATCAAACCATCAATTTTTGACGTGAAGAAGAAAGGTAACCAATAGTCCAATACTACTCCTACAAAAGAAATGAAATATACAAAATAGGACCTCTAAAATTTGCACATGTTTTTTGTTTTCTTTACAAATATCTAAATCTTATGTTAATTTATTTTTTTTGAAAGAAAATCTTATGTTAATTTTTGACAAGCAATTAAAAGATCTGACTTATTAAGGATGATTTTGACATCTAGCAAAATGTGTAGTTGATACAATCATATTCATTATTGATTTCAAAATAATCAAAAGATATTCTACTGATTAGAAGTTTCATTCAATCGTCAAGATTAAGGTCCATTTTCATGTCATTCTCCTCTAAACCAAACATTATATGGAAATTTCATGGAATATTCTCAAAATTCAAAACTTTTGCACAACGTATACAAAATCTGGAACGACAACTTAACATAGTCGACTTGGTCAATTATAAAAAAAAAGTAAAATGACTATTTTGCCCTTATATCAATGCGAAAGAACCAAAATTAAGATATTTCAATAAAAAAATAACAATTTATTTAGTTGCAACCCTCTGTAAATCTATGATTGCATGACAAAATCAAAGCCATAATAATGGAACCTAATTATCAAATACCAAGAGAGAAAGGAAAACCAGTAGACCTCAACCAACTAGCACCAGCAATAAACTCTCCAGGAGTATATTTGATAAAATATGATAGGGAAATAATAATATAATTTAGATGCTTGTATTGATAATTAGGGGAGACCCCTATATATAGAGATATAATAGGCTTGGAGTACAAGTTATATAACTCTAACCTATTATCCTTTCCAAAATATATGAGATATACTTTATCACCTAAATATAATCTCAAATATATTATTACGATATGGCATATATATTAATTCCATATCTCTAATATTCCATATAGATATTCCATATCTCTAATACTCCCCCGCAATCGTAGCGGTAGTAACACGAACGCTGTGATTGGAGAGCCTTCATTGGTAGAATATTCAACCCAAAACAACTAGCCACAACGGATCATGAAGATATAAATATAGGCCGACAACAAATCGATGTTGCAATGAAAGACGTGCGACTTTAGGCGAGCACGAAACCACTTTCACTGTTTAAAAAAAAGGATTAAACCCCAGCGGTGAGGAAAAATATTAGTCCCCAGCAATTTTGCTTGAAAGGACAATCTAACACTAAATTTCGCTTGAAAGGTATATTGATCCTGAGTGGAAGAAACCAAAAAAAATTGCAACAAATCAATGGCCTTCTTTTAAGATAATGTGCGACTTTAGGTGGGCACAAAATCGTAAATAGCAAATAATCCGGGCTATGAGCTCTAACTGAGTGACAAAAGAAAAGTTGTGGGTTGAATAACACCAATAGTATCATTGACAAAGAAATTAGACGTGATGTCCATGTATATGAGAGGAGTAGTTAAACCCCTTACCGAAGGCAGATAATTTTCTTTTGGGAGAGATGAAACACAACACAATAACGGAAGCTTGAGTGATATATATGTGATGAATTTTGTTTTTGGAGATGGTCCGGTGGCGGACGGACAATAGTTCGCCACCGGCGAAGCGGAAACGTGTTTAATAGGGTCCTCAAGAAAGAGGCTCTGATATCATGATAAAATATGATAGGGAAATAATAATATGATTTAGATGCTTGTATTGATAATTAGGGGAGACCCCTATATATAGAGATACAATAGGCTTGGAGTACAAGTTATATAACCCTAACCTATTATCCTTTCCAAAATATATGAGATATACTTTATCACCTAAATATAATCTCAAATATATTATTACGATATGGCATATATATTAATTCCATATCTCTAATATTCCATATAGATATTCCATATCTCTAATAATATTGCTTAGCCTCAGAATCACTAATTACTGTTCTAACCCCTTTCCATTTAACCCTCCTTGATGTATCCGAACCTGAACCACTATTTTTGTACTCTGCATAATACAAAGTATTAATCGCGAAATTCCCCTCCCACTCATGCCACCCTGCCGGATGAATAACATCATCTATTGACGATTGCATGATTATGGTTCTAGCATACTCCTTCCATGGCCTACCGAGATACATTGAGAAACTTCCCTTCACGGCTTGTAAATCTTTTGTGGCTGAAATTCATGATTTTTGGATCACAATGCCGGTGTTTTGGTTCGGGTCAGTTCGAGATTGGGCTGTTACCATGTTCTTTTGGCTTGGGTTTGGCTTCCTAGCGTGGATGTCACAATCTTGGAAGACAACAGCCGCGTTGCCAAATATGAAGTCGACCGTGCTTGCAATTAGGCATTCACTATGTTGTTATATATACTTTTTTACCAAGAATGTCCTGACCTGGTGGTTAAGACTGAAGTAATAGGTCGTACATAATATTATTTTGCACCGGGAAAGAGAAACTCTTGAGTTTCGGCTTACCTGCAATAAAGCAATTGATGAAGAATTGACGACTATTATGGACGTAGAAGGTGTCCTGATAGGCTAGGATGTCACATTGGTAGAAGGCGGTTAGGTCCGCGCTTACACGAAGGGCAACTGCTTGGTGCTTTGATGGACCAGCCGTGTTTTGGAAGGTCAAGTCTCGCGCTAGGAAACCTTCTCCATTTACAGCTGCATTGAATAATTGGTGAATCAAAATACTGCATCTACTAGTTATTTTACGTCTTACAGTAAGCACATTGCTCCGTTTGGTTGGGGTGAAAACAGTTTTCCTGGAAAACAATTTTCCAATTTTCCGTTATTTGGTTTACAATGAGAAGGGAAATGGTTTTCAGGGGGAAAAACATTTTCACCTATATAGGTGTAAATGTTTTCCCTTCAAAATGAAGGGAAAACGGTTTTCCGTTGGTGGGATACTATGTCCCCGGAGCACTAATAGTGGACATGATCATCGGGGTTTGGTTGTCGGGACATCGGGTCATAAAAAAAAACTCGCACCCAACTTGATTGGGCCTCGGGCTGAACTTTTGGGTCACTTTCTTAATATTGTTATTTTCTTCAAATAAGTATAATTTTTGACTCCGATATGCGTTTGAGGTGATTTTTTTTTTGAATCCACCTATCTTTTCGAAACCGACGCAACTATGTTAGTAGATTTTATTTTTTATAAAAAAAAAAATTCTGGAAAATTGTTTTCCGTTGTGAACAAACAACGGAAAATGTGAAAGGAAATACATTTTCCACTGAAAATGATTTTCAGCTGAAAATACTTTTCAGTTGAAAACGATTCTCCGTCCAACCAAACAGAGCCTAAGGGAAAGATCAGCATATGTAACCTTTTTTTTTTTTTTGACAAAATTAAAATAGCATGCATTGTGAACATTAAATAGATGATCAAACACAAATAGATCCAAAAATTTGCTCTCACTTAATCTCAACATCATATAGAACAAGGACCATTTAAGGGCAATGCTTATGGAGAGTATGAGAGTAGATCTAAGTCGTTAAATCACAAATCCAAGAATTCAGCATAGATAACATAGTAGGGGGGGTGTGAAATCGTAGTTATATTGATTTTGGTTTATAATCGAAGAGACCAAATTCAGTGTGTAATTGCTCCCTTGTTTTTTTTGACATTTAAGTCGTTGGATATGTAAATGGATGATTATTACGATGTGCTTTCATACTCTCACCTTAAAACTTGCCGTCAAGCAATAATATTTTTTTAGTGGTTGATCCTATTTATCGTGATAGGTGTTTCTTCCTAATTTATTGATTGGCTTTGCACTACAAAAGTACATAAATTAAAGCAACCGGGCTCACTCTTTATATGCTCGTGACTGTGAAGAAAAGAATTCATAGTACTACTACATGATTAAAACATCTCTGAAAACTACATATTCGGACCACTGAGCAGTAAAAGGACCTCACATAAAATCAATTTAGATCAATCAAAATGTTTTTGACCTTTTTATGTTTTGTTTTTTTGGAGATTCTTATCTCACCATGGAATTTTGAATGCCCCTACATAGGAAAAAGCAGATTCATGTCGGTGCCCGGTGCGTGATGATCTCCAAAGCTCTATTATCCTTTATTCCAGTCAATCTTTTCACTTACACCCGTGATTTAGGGCATACAAATTAATCAATTAAAGTTATTCCTACTACCTTAGGCTAAAAAGTTACAAATAGCTCTTATTAGAACATTATGAAGATCATATTCCGTACCATTTATTAGTCAAATCAATTTTACAAAAGCTTATATGAGGCGACCTCAACGTGAAGCGCCTCAAACAAGCATGATGTTATACTTGACTATAGAGGTGATCTCATGTTGAGGCAACATATTTTGAATCAATTTAGCAGCACCAAATTGATCTATTTAGATTGCGGGTGTACTGATTTGACATATGTAGTGCTTAGGGGCAAAAGCTAATGTAAGAAGATAATTTGCAGCTTTCTCCATCATGTGCAAATAATGGTTCAGTACATGTAGACATGATTTGAGATTAATTACTTGCTTGATAGATTTTGAACTTTGAAATATGATGTGTTATTTTCATTTATCCTCAACAACGTGCTATGATTTAAAGTGCTGTATAATCAGGGGCGGAGCTAAGGGGGGACCGGTGGAGGCCGTGGTCCCCCTTATAACTTTGAAAAGAAAATAAATACTATTATGTGTTGTAGCTAAAAAGCATTCGTCAAATATGGCTCAGTTGAGCAAGATCGATGCCCAAAAGCATGCCTAATACTTCCCAGGACACGGGATCAAATTCCGTTAGCATTGTTTTCTATTCTCATTTTTTTTTCCTGGTTTTAGTGCAAATCAATCTTATTTTCCCTTGGTTCATTTAATGAAGTTTTACATTTACTTCACGTTTTTGTTGGTTCTTTTTGTCCTACCTTTATAATGATTTTAAATTTTATTACCTTATCTCTCTTGTTTTATTTTTTTTCCCTTTACCTTTTCATTTTTGTTGCCTTTTGATTGCATGTAGCTTAATCTTACTTTCTTTATAGATTTTCATATATTCTTTTGGATCTACATTGATTTTTTACATTTTTTTTTTCTTTATAATTTCTTGTATACATTTTTTAATTCTAATATCTACATAACTAATAAACTTTCGTAAAGTTGGCGTGATTCGGGTTGAGCAATGGATCTTGACGTAAAATATCATTTTTATAATTATGTTTGCATAAGTAAAATCCTTGAATAAGATTTGGTCCCTCCCATAAAAATTTTCCAACACATATATGAATGAACATTAACCTGATCATAATGATTAAAGAAGGGAATTTGAGGCTAGCTAGCTAGGGGCCTAGTTAGTGAGGGGGTGATAATGCGCCTTCCACCAACACTAGAGCTGATAAATAGGTCGTATCATGTTATGTTCGTGTTTGTGTCGAAGATAATCGTGTCAAAAAACTTCTGACACTCATCTGACGCATTTATTAATCGTGTCAAGAACCTTTAACACTAACCCAACCCGCTTAATAATCGTGTTATTCGTGTTGACCCGCTTAACATTTGTAATCTAATTTCTTTTCAGAAAATAAAAAATATAACATAAAAAATATAACATAAAAAAACTAATAAAAAATAGTAAAGAAATTCCGAAACATTACTTTTAAGCTTACATTGGTTTATTTTGTCAATAAAAATAATGAATATCATAAATTTAAACTTTATTTTTTGATATTATCATTAGTTAAATGACATATTTCTTGACATATTTGAATAATCGTGTCAGAGCATGTCAATTTCGTGTTGAAAATCTCAACACTAACCCAACACATTTAACTAAACAGGTTACTCGTGTCGACCAGCTTAAGTTAATCGTATCGAAAATCTCAACACTAACCCGTTTATTTCGTGTACGGTACATATCGTGTTATCGTATCGTGTCAGCTTTTGCCGGCTCTAGATAGCCAGCACAAAGATGAGAAAATGAGGGCTCTATCGGCTAATTGTTCGCAGTTTCGCACTGCTCTTTCGCTCTCAAATATGAGAAAATCCAATCAGGCTCTCATCAAGAGGCCATATATTGTGAAGATCAGCGCACCAAAAAAATAACAATGGGTCGGTTGCCAGAAAGAAAAAAAAAACAATGGGTCTTTTATTATGAGATTTGTTCAACATGAGTTCACGTTTATAGTGAAGTCTGATATCAGTATGACGTCAAGCTTATTTGAGGTAGTCTCATATTGAGCCGACCTCATATAAGAATTTGTGAGAAAAAAATACCTATATTATATTGTGAAGATCAGCTACTAATACATATATTCCTATAAATTCCCATTTGGACTAAACAATAAAAGGTTGGTCTCTAGATGGCAATTGCAGTAGAAGGGTTAGGCTTGAATACATGTAATTAAGAATAAAAACGCATCCTATATTTTTTGTAGCAGAACATATAACACTCATAAAAACTTGTTTAAAACGGTATTATCGTAATTTTTTGTAAAACGAGGGTTATTTTTTTTAGTAAATTAAAGAAAACAACTCATAATAATAAGTGACCTTAATTTTTAAATAGTGATTTCATTTTTCTGTGAGTCGGTGTTACACAATTATACAAGACTTGTTGACATTATTTTAGCTACTAGTTCAATTATTCAGTATGATACGCATAATGCAATAATATTGGGATGATTAATAATTAATGATCGAGATTGAGCAAGTAATGCTTACCAACAGTAGCAGAATCATAGGTAGTACTTCCATCAACCACATTTTTACTCCCAGTAATGATAGTCTTTGTTCTTCCTTCTCCCACAAACATAATATTCGTCTTCTTCTTACTGATCACCACATTCTCCCTATACACACCACCTTTAATACTAATCACATACCTCGTCTTACTCTTTTCCGGTGCCGCCGCCACCGCCTCCGCTATCGTGCGGTGGTCCCCGCTCCCGTCTCCCGCCACCACCTTGTTCGCCTTGATGGGACCCGCAGTTGCCAACACCCTCCGGTCCTCGCTCGACAATCACCGTGGGGCTGATGGGGTCCACCTTGTATCGTCGTCGTAAAGCCGCCTTTTGTTGGCCTTGTTGGCTGCCATGTCAGCGTTGCTCATGTTGTTGAACATAGCTAAGGAGTTGCTACACATATGTTCAACATGGACTTGCCCCTTCTCTAGTGCTTCCCTCACGTGCCTATCGGCTTTCGCGTGAGAAAACCCGTCGAGGCACGTGACTTGGTTTGTTATGGCTGAGGATATGAGTGTCTTGATATCATCTACATAATCCTCCAAGGACTTACCGTTATTACCCTTGTTACTCTTTTTATTATCATCGTTATTGTTAATATTATAGCTCTCGAGGTCCTTTTAAGGCCCCCTTGAGCTCATCTAGAGTCTCGTCGATAGTCTCAAGGCAGTCGTAGAGGGCGTTCTTCTCGCGACGCGTTAGACTTTTTTGACGAGTCTTGATGAGTTTCTCTACGGCGAAAAAGTTGTGCTCCACAACGGTGGTGGTACGGTTGAGGGAGAGGGCAATTACGTCTTTTTTCGTAGCGATTTTCTCGACGAAATGGCTAGGGGAAGTGGCTACAACATTGTAGCAAAGGTCCGGGTATAGGGTGCTACTACATGAGGATTTGACAATAGCATGTGTTGATGGGGAGAGTTTGTGGTTGTTGTTGTTGTCATTTTGACGGGATTTGATTCCAACGGCAACACTTATGGCGAGAGCAATTAGTAGAAGTGTGGAAAGAAGGGCTAGGATGAGCTTTTTGTGTTTCTTAGATAACTCTTTCATATTGGGCATTTCACTTCAATTAGAGAGTGAAGGGAAAAATTAGTGATATTCTTAGATATGAAAGAAGAGCCAATGGCTGTGTTTTTGAAGAGAATGTTGTGACTTACTTAATTTGGTGGTTACATAGAAGTAGATGATTGAGAGAAGACAAGGAATCTGATTTGGTGACAACATTTTCATCATGTCTCTTTATAAAGAGGTGGTGATGACTTGACAAAAGATGCTTTAAAGTTTAGAGCAGTACAAATAATTGAGGAGAGTAATTTTAATTTTAAGTTTTTATTTTTTTTTAATTTACTGCTAGTGACGTTTTTTATCAGCTGGATAAGTTGATGTGATGGTGTATTATATATATATATATATATATATATATATATATATATATATATATATATATATATATATATATATATATATATATATATATATATATATATATTATATATATATATATTATTCTTTTGGTGACATGGAAGGCGTAGAAAGACGCCCAAACACAAAATAAAAAAGGATTATAAGAGAGTCATTTTAGGCCTAGCAACTTTCACTATATCCTTAAAAAGTACATGCATCATAGCGGGAATTGGAGCCCTAGTTCAGGAAAAACATATTGATGTAATGGGTGTATTAAATTAATTAGGTGTTATACCAACAAGCACTTGGATGAGTTGGTGAGGGACTCTTCTAGCTTAAGCAGAGATCTCGGGTTCGAGACCCTGTAAATGCAGCAGTGTTAAATACTTGTTGGGAGAGCTTTGCCGCCCTTGTGGTCCCACCCGGCTCGGTCCGGATTCAACCGGACGGTTTCAAACCAAAAAAATAAAAAAATAATTAGGTGTTATAATAACGGTGCAGAATTGATTTGTGTAAATAGAGCTTTCGATAATCTGAAATTTATGGATTGTACAACAACTAGTTAGAGATACAGGTTGTGTATATCGTGAGCTTTACATTTCTATTCGGATTAAAAATTTGAAATTAATATCTCTCTTCCAATTACTACACATTCTTCATACGAAGGGTTTATATACAATACTCTAAACGCATAATTCAATATAACCTTTCAACGTATACGATGTACACTTTTGGCCTTTCTAAATATAAAGAAGCTATCCTATTATTGTCAAAAGATACATTGATCAATAGGTGTTTTTGGAGCGCGATCGTGTGAAGCAATTTACACTCTTTAGTTTTTCAGATACGTATAACAAGTACGGGCTACAAAAATTTTAAAAAGAGTGGAAAATATACAAAAAATAATTAGTAAAGAAAAAAGAACAAAAGAAAGAAAAAGACAGGAGGAGTCAAGAAGTAATGAAGAATCCTATATTCCTATCTGGCCTTTGCCATCCATATCTTGGGGCGTTTTCAATCTTCTCCCTCCCCCCTCTTTGATTGAACAAATCATTCATTTTATGCTTTATGGAAAACATTGCTTTAGATAAAGTCTCGTGGCAACCTTTTATTTTCTTTTGATAGAAGCATTATTCGTTGCAACAATAATGGCTAAGCAAGATTCACCTAAACTCCAAATTAAAGTCGGCCAAGCAATACCAAAGGCGCGCACGGTCGATTATATAAAAGTTGTCAGTATTAGAACGGATTTTGGTCCTATATTTATAACCTCTATAGCCTTCGCGCGTATGACTAATCTTAGTCCACGCTTTAGTTTAAGATTGGTCTTTACGTGTAGCGGGGTATTAAGTGGGTTGTCCCACATTGATCAACAAAGAGTACTTAAAGTGTTTATAACTAAGGAAATTATGTAGACACCTAAATGTGTCCCTCCTGGCGCAACGCCCAATAATGATAACCTATAATCATGTTAAAGAAACGAATGTCAATGCTCAACGTAATTGTGCTCATATGAAACCCTTTATCCATCCTCATTCAAGATCTCAATAATTTTTATGCCCATAAATAACCCTTTCCATAATATTTCCAACGCCATCTCATTTGTCCCAATCGGACATCGGAGTCAAAAGTTATGGTTAATTAAGTTATGGGCAAAACAATGTCCTCATACCCACATATCACCGTTCAAGACTGATCTTTAGCCATGCAAGGACTAATTGGATTATTATCCCACTAGACTTGTATTCCCCTTTAAATTATCTTTCCAATGATTTATTATGGGCCAAAATCCCATCAGAAACGAAGAAGATACGATCAGATGATTGATTAATGCGCTGAAATGGACACCTCTCTAGTGTTTGGGCCATACCTCATAGGATACTTGTGCTATTTGAGCGCACAGTATGTCAAACGAAAGCCCTTTGAACAAAGAATCCAACGCACCAAGAATTAGGCCAATTAGAACTTAAACGAGCGCTCCAGCGGCGTTTTCGTGGCAGCGGGGATGGATTTCCCCGCCGCTGGCCCCAGCGGCCCTGGAGCTCTGGCGGTGGCCGCTGGATCCATGCGGCATTATCGATGGTCGCTGAGCCCTCTTCGGTACTATCGAGGGCCGCTGGAGCCCCAGGGGCGCTCTGCTGGGTACCTTTTTGGCCCGGAAACTCTAATTTCCTATTTTCTTCGGCCCATTCCCTATAAATACCCCTCTAAACTCAATTTTTCGGAGAACACTCATTATTACGGTATTTAGCTTGAGAGAACCCTAATTCTGTCTCTCCTCTCTCTCATACAACCCTAATCAAATCAATTCAAGCTTTCTTCAACAACCATTCAAGAGCAACTTCATACACAAGAGCAAAATAAATACAAGAGCAATTGACATTCAGTTCTAGTGCAACAAAAGGTTAACCTAAAGGCAATTTTCTCAACATTTCAAAACTCTTTTTCAAACCATGTTTTACTTTGATTATGATTATGTTTGATTTATACATCATGTTTTTATTGTTTTAGTTTTGTTATTAACCATATTCATGCCTAGATAATTAATTTGCATGTTTTAATTAGTTTAATGCATAATTAGTGTAAATATTGCATCTTTGCATGATTAGCATATTAGCATATAATTAGGGGGGTTTGCATATACTTAGCCTTAAATTGGATATTAGCATCTTTTTATTATTTTGTTTATATATCTTATTTTACTTTCATTGAAGTTGCTAACAATCTCATTGATGTGCATATGCAATCTGCCGCGTTTATCAAGAACGATAAGGTGGAGAATTAATTCTTTATCTTATTATTGGTTTGGTTTGTGCTTGTTAATTAATTGCATGCAATTTGATAATATGTGCAAAGCGATCACTTAATTAATTTGGTTTGTTCAACCCACCTAGTTAATTTAGGATCTTGGACGATCGAATTTGTATGTAACCTTGCAATTTGAATTATGAATCAACATGGATGAGATTAGTAGAGGCCGTTAATTCGGGCGATTTAGATAGGATTCGTTTTATCTTTTTCGTACCCACACCCCGAACTTTATCTTTGGTCCCTTTTGGGTATGAGTCAATTTCCAATACGAATTGGGTGCACTTTTGATGGTTTCCAATTGTTTCCTTAAAAATTGGTGGTGACTTCACTATTTGCTTATTATTTCCCCTAACACAATTAATCATGTTGCATATGACGTATTATTTAAGAACCATTAATTCCAACTAAATATTTCAATTAGCCGACGAAAGGCGAGAGTTCTTACAGTGGCGACTTCCCTGGGGATTTAATAAGAGGGTGTAATTCGAAAGCGTATCCATGTTGATTATTAATTCATATTTCTTGGTTCAAGGCCTTTATGTGTTCATTATTGATTTGCATTCATATCATCCATTTGCATGCGTTATCTTCGCAAGATGTCGAAAGACATCACCACACCATAATAGGATATGCCCTTTGGAGCATTGTTTATGACTTGGTTAGTGACCCACTAGGTCCGAATTGCCTTGCACATAGTCGTGTTCCACCCCATGGCATTTACATGTTCCATTCGAGATATGTGAAATGGTACGTCTAGTTTTACTATGCATCCCATAGATGACGAAACGCATCCGGTCGTGGGTTCCCCTACCTAACCATAGATTGTGTCAACCATTGCATTTAGTCCCATGGTCCATTCAAGGTGCTTAATTGATTGCTTGCCCTTTTGTGATTGATTGTTTACTTGTTATGTGATTTGTCTCCTTAGATCGTTAGATTAGGTCCCCCTTAGGATCTTAGTGGTCTAGAGTATAGGAAGTTTCCTATTTGTATATGTGACTAACTTTGTCAACTAATTTAAGATCGAGTCTAGGATCTTTTCTTTTTAGGAAGTAGGATCCATGAATCTTCCCAACGATGCTAGTAACCATATTAGGGAGACTTATTTTCCAAGAAAATCGATTTCGAGCAAGTAATATATTTCGACCAATGATCTTTCCCAAAAAATAAAAAAGAGTCTTATTTCTTTCCAAAAGCAAGTTAATAGTATATTTTCCTTTTCTTGAGTCCGGAATATATTTTCCATATCTAAATCAAGAGTCTTATGGCAAGTCAAGAGTGGCGTCTTTATACTTTCCATAGTAAGTCAAGAGTAATCTTTTACTTCCCATATTTTGTTTAGGGTCTAGGTTCATCCTCTTTCCCTTTACTTATTTTCCAAGTCAAGAGTAATATTCTTTCTTTCTTAAGCCAAGTGTATTTTTGCTTTTTCCTTTTTAATATAGAGTCGAAAGTTCATTGGTTAAAATATGTTACTTGCATCGACAAAATTTCCAAAATAAATTCAGTCTTCTTGAGAAGTTACCATGTTGAGGGATTATTTTAGATTCTTTTCCCATCTTTTTCTAACTAAAAAAAATCAAAAAAAAAAAAATCGCATTGCATTTCATTTTTAGAAGCTCCATGCTAGGACATATAGAATCATTTTAGATTGCATTGCATCGCATATCATTTTGCATCATCTTAGAACATTGCATACACCCACTTGTCATAGGTGGGTAGCTCGATCATGCCTCTCATGTTAGATATTGTGCATACATATAGGACATCGTATATCACATTGCATATCATTTTAGGACATTCTAGATTCTTCCATCTCATTTGCATGTAAATCATTTTAGGCATGTCTAAGACACTATAGAGTCTTGCATCACAATCGTTCACTTCATATAGTTGCATTCATCGAGTCGTAGGCCACAAGGCATCTAGAAAGAGTCTTCATTGCATGTTAATATCAAGCTTGCATTTAGAGTTCCCATCCTTAGACTTTGAGGGTTAATATAAGAGTTTGTCTTCTTCCAAAAGCCTTTTTCTAATTTCCGTCTTAAGTGTCCCTTACTAAGTTGAGAATTGCATCCAGGATTGAAAAAGCCTGACTTTACTCAAAGGAACATAAGCCCAGGATCGTAAGCAAGCACTGTCAACCATGTATGAAGGCAAGATGGCTATTGAAGAACTCTTAGTTGCGATTCTAGGAGAACTAAAGAGCATGAATGACAAGTTGAGTAGTGTAGAAAGATGCGTCAAAGAAGGTAGAGTAAGCGCATACTCCATTCCAGAGTCCATTAATAATGATCAAAATGGGTATCCCAAAAAGGAAAACCCCATCCATGAAGAATGTCACGACATTGGCGAAACAATCAACCATGACCAAGTCAAGTGCAATCCAAAACCCATGGATTTTGATAGATCCTACTCACCATTACCTATAAGTCTCTCCACTTCTTTCGAGATGCTCATGAAGATAGACTAACTACAACCAATCGAACCTACTCCAGACCCACCAAAAAATAAAAGATCATCCTATTAGGACGTGACTGCATTCTGCAAGTATCATAGAGGTCGAGGTCATGACACCGATAGATGTCTCACTTTAAGAGATAAGATCCAAGGTCTTAGGGACCCGAAGTGCATCGATCAAGAAGTTACCTCCAATCGAGGAAATGTAGTTAATGCCATCACGAATAGCGAGCAAGAAAATTCACCCTACTCGGGATCACATATGCCAAAGCCTTAGATAAGTTGGTCAAAGGAGAATATCTTCAACCCATTGGACCTACTCTTGACCCACTATTAGAGAAGAGGTCCCCGTATTGGAGAGAAGCCGCATTCTGCAAGTACCATAGAGGACGTGGTCATGATACTAAAAAATGCTTCACTTTAAAGGAAAAGATTCAAGATCTCTTTGACAATGGCACAATACTAATGTCAAACCCAAGTCAACCTCCTAGTGATGCAACTAACCCATTTGGTAACACATTTGCTATCGATATAGGTGAAGGATTTGACCCCTCTTACTTGATCACCCTAATCGGGAAAACCATTCCACCATACCCTAAAGCAAGGTCCACTCTAGACATTTGCGTGTTATGGGATATTGATGAAAAAGATGATGGAATTCATACTGATATAGAAGAGGTCTTAAGCCCATATGCCTCTAAGGTATCAAGAGACATTTTTTATGATGAGCACACCAACAACAAAGGCCTAAACTACCTCAACCAAGAAGGTAACAATAAGGATATGGCATACTTCCACCATGAAGATTCCTCCAATCAAGGAAACAAGGCCAATGGCATATTGAAAGTCACAAAAGGATACTCCTACAGAATCAAGGCATTCACGCCTATGCACCACTTAATAACATAGGTGACAATAAAGTCAAAATTTCCTCCAACAATAGAGGTTCCTCCAATCGAGGAAGTAGTTTCAATGCCATGGAAGATCAAACCTTTGAAATGCTTGATAAAGAAGGTTACATTATGATCATCAATCCAACTCCGGACCGCAAGCCCGACATGAGAGGATATAACGAGAATTATAAGGCCTAGTATGCTTACCATCAAGGAATTAGCCACAACATTGAAGAATGCATGCACTTGAAGCGCCAGATCCAAGATTTGATCGACAATGAGAGCATACATGCACCATTGATAATATACTTTTAGTAGATTTTAGCTCTAATTTGTTAGGCTAGTTGATGATTTTCGTTCTCTTTTATTAGTTTTATCCCTTTTTGTTCTAGTTTACGCTTTTGGTTTATTTTATTTTGTAGAGAACAAATCGAGAATAAAGTGTGCCATCTTGCGGGTGGAATGATCCCAAGTGTTGAGGAGAATGTGAAAGAGACTCGGACATGAGCGAGAACGATCAAAGAGTGCGAAGAAGAACCAAGAACAAGTCCAAAGCATGAACCACGTGCAAGTCATATCTCAAACATGCTTGTGGTTCACCTTCAAGAGTCAAGGAAATGAAGATTTGAAAGCTACAAGCTTCTACTGCAAGCAAAAAGGGCAAACCCCAACCTACTTGTGGTTCAATCCCTAGCATAAATGTCACTCAAAATGCCCAGGTGCGAACCGCAACCTGCTCGCGGTTCGGACCTAACAGCCTGCGGTTCGCTATTTAGGCTGCGGTTCACCTCTTTTCACTTGAAAAGTCCTCCTTTAAAGCCTAATTTCTGGGGGAGACCTAGGAACCTTAAGTCATTCTATTCTAAACCTAGTTTTAGCTCTCTAAAGAGGTCTAGCCTCCATAATTAGATTGAAGAACTTCATCTCTTAGATTTTCTAGAGTGGTGGAACTTTATTTTGGGAAGTTATTGAAGACCTTTGTAAGATCTTCTTGACCTTTCTCTCTCTCTTTCTATAAATACTTTGCAAGTTCTAATCTTTGTTGTTGAATGTTAATGGGTATTGTTGTTATGATGTTTATTTTGTTAAATTCCATGATTAGTGAGTAGTTTAATTAGTTTTAGGATTAGGTAGCCCTAATCCATGCTCTTGATTGTTGGTTTGCCCCTTCCCCAAGTTTAATTCCAAATTTCTATCAATGTTAAGCATGTGCTCACCAAGTGTTTGATAAAATGCTTGATCCACATTTTATCTTATTTGTACCTATTGCTAAGCATGGAAATGTGTTTGATGATAGTGGTTGTTTGATTATTGATGCTTGAGCGTTAATACCACGAAAGTGGATTACTTCTCTTGTGACCATTTAATTAGTTTAGTTTAATATAACCCATGCCTAATTAGGATCCTAGAAATAGGTCTCTTGGTTTGTGTTTGGGTAAAAATCACTCCCCTTCGAAAGAAGGTGTTTGTGATACCTTTGCTAATTGTCAAGTGGTTTGTTATTAAGTTCGGAGGTTGTTTGGGGTTAATCAATGATCAATGTGCATGATTAGTGGTGATTCCTATCCTAGAATTGCCTTTATTATTGCTTCACACCCATATTAAGTTTTAATTAATTAGTTTGTTTAGATTAGTCAATCCAATCAACTCCTCTTTAATCGGTCTAGATAGCTTATAATTTAGGGATATTTAGTACTTTATCAACGAGTCTCCGTGGTACGAACTTGATTATTACTTCGACATACACCGTGCACTTGCGGTTGTGTCAACCATGAACCCAAGTGTTTGAATTGGACGCCTAGCCCAAACTCGAATATCATAGAGTCATAGTCTAGTTGGAGGATTCCCTTTCCCCTTTCTTTCTTTGTCGATTCCAAGTCTTGTCTTAGGATTTTCCTGAAAGCATTGTCTTGCTTTCTTTTGATTGAATAAAATAGGCCTGCATTTCTTTCTTCATTCATGAAATTTTTCATAATTGCAAACTCAATGATGAATCTGAGTTGCCAAACTTGATCAATGCAAAGGACCTTAACTATTGAGAAGAGGACAAAAAAAAGATTTAAAAAAAAAGAAAAAAGCAAAGAAAAGCAAAAAGAAAAGCAAAAAGAAAAGCAAAGTGACACACATCATGTAAGTCATACCAAGAACATGATGCATTCATTTGGCACCCTTCATTATTATCCTTTCACCCACAATGCAAATTACCACTTAGAGCCCATTTGAGCCATCAAACACAAGTCACATTCTTTCTTGAACCACATTATCCTAACCGGGGTATGGGAAATGTGCAAGAATTTTTCAGTGTCACCAAAATCTCAAGAGAGGCGAGAGAACTCCAAAGAGTTCAAAAAAAAAAAGAAAAAAAAAGGAGAAGCAAATGTTAAAAGTTCAAAAAAAAGAGAGAAAAAACAAAAGTTTCAAATGCAGAAAGAGAGCACTAAAAATCAAGAGAGTTTCATCACCTCGAAATATGAAGTGACACCCAGCATGCTAGGAGCTTTTATGGGAATTTGAGCCTTAATATCCATTCTTTAGCAACCCGCACCTTGGCCTAACATTACAACCCAAAAGATCTCTTGAGGTGTGAATCTTGAAAGATGTGTGTGCACCATACAAAAAAAATAAAAAATAAGAACCCGCTAGGTTGAAAACCCGAAAGGGCGGCCTAGGCAAAAGTTAAGGCGTAATCAGATAAAATCCTGCTAATTCATTCAATGACTTAGGCAAAAATGGTAAGTCCGTTGGGTCGATCATCCAAGACAATGATCCAGGCAAAAGTTAGGGCACTAAAAAATAAAAGGTCCTGGAACTACGTTTTGGCCTGATTCCTTCATGGATACGTAGGTAACCTCTTTGAGGCCCAACTGTACTCTAATCTTTCTCAATCTCAAGACCCATTTGTAATTACACATGGGATTCATTAAAGGTCCTAACTCAATAATATCACTTCATCAATGGCAACTTAAAATTCTAAGGGTTTAAAAATTTCTGTGATTTTACCCCTTTTAGAGACTAAGACTTGGATTCGAATTTGTTTCCCTTCATCATCTTCCTATCTCACACAATTTCCCCATTTTATAATTTTTTTGCACCAAGCTGATGCATGAAAACTTAACTATGGCAAGTGTACCAGTCGCACAAGTAATAAAGAAAGTAAGTCTAAGTATCGTTCCGACGAGGACTAGAATGAATAAGTACTAAATGAAAACCCTAACTTTATCTAGAAAATAGAATTTAATATTTTTGAATTAAGAACTGAACTAAAATAACTTGCTAGATTAACTAAACTAAGCAATTGGGTAAATAATCAAATCAATCAATATGAGGAAAACAATAGGATTTTGGGTTCACCAATCCAATTCTCTGTAGATCCTTAATAAATAAATCCCAAGATTGAAATCAATAACATGAGGCAAGGCTTTTCTTAACTATTCAATATACTTTCTCAAGCTATATTGAATCTAACTTCAATTATCAACCTATGCTATCTCTAGATAGATTTAAACAATTCAAGAAGCATTGAGAACAATAAAAACCTATAACAAGATAATTGCAAGAATCACGTTTGTACTTCTCAGTATTTCGTTCAATTATCAGTTTATGCTATTATGAACTAGTGCATATAATCACTTCTCAGTCTCATACATACACAATAAATCAAATCAAAGGGTGATCAAACCTTTAATTGCATTAAGAACAACAACATAAACTCACATGCAATAAAAATCAAATCTTGGAATTAAAACATCAAGAATACTACATTAAAAAGGATGGCTACACCTTAGCCCTATTTATAAGAAGTTTAGCTCATAGTAATTCATAAAACTAACAACAAAGATTCAAGAGAATTCATCAAAACAATTAAAGTTTAAGCTAAGAAAAACCTAATGCTTGGATGATGTTCTTGATATTCTCTTCTTCTTCTCCAATTCAAAGTAGTTCTCAAAGAGGAAAGGCAAAAAGTCGATCATAGGAAAAACCCTAAAAGTCTCCTTATATAGTTATGAGAAGAAAAAGAAAGAAACATAAAATAAAAGCTAATCCGCAAAACGTCTACGCGCGTGCTGACAAATAGACACGGTCGTGTCAAAAGACACGACCAGACCGTGTCTACGGTTGTGAGTTGATTTTTTGGCTCCTTGGTTGATTTTCTCCACAAGTGCAAATTCGTACTCATGTGAAAAGACATGGGCAACTCGTGTCTTTCTCTAGAAGCATGTTTTGAACATCTTTTAAGCTCATATCTCTGTGCCAAGTCGCACATATCGAGTACTCTTCCAAATCATCATCGAATCAACCCCGAAATCTACTAACTACACACAAAAACAACCAAAAGTAGTAAAAACGAACTAAAAGACTAAATGCATCTAAAAACCTATAAAATAGCTAAATAAAACATTAAATCAAGAGTGAATCCTTTCATAAACATCACATATAATCCTCACTCATCATAAGCCCAATTTTTTTCATAATCCAACATCTCTATCCTAGAAATCTCCAACTTGCATTGATTTTCTGTCAAACTTTTTGGCTTCTGTGGCTACCATCTCTTGGTTTTATAACTCCAACCAAGCATCCATTACTCATGACATTTTTCATGGATCTCATGTGATCACTTCATGCATACTGGGGGTTTTGATTACTCCTATTATTCGCAAAAGACGTTTGAATTCCCGAAATCTCACCAGCATGAGCTTGCTCGTTTTACGGTCCAACCAGTAAACTGGGGGCTTTGCCCTTGCCTCCGAGGCACCAATCACGCATACATTTCATGGCTTAAGAGGGACACTTTTGAAAACAAAAATCCTTTTGCAAATAAAATGAAATCTCTCGATTATCCCTTGGAGTCCAGTCTCCTATGCATTGCATATTTGTAATAACTATTGAGTCACATGCATCATTATTTATTACTAGGTTGCATGGAGCTTAAGGCCTTGTTAGCATTGCATTTGCACACTTTGAGTGTTATTTCACTCATTTTTTGCCTCCGAGGCACATGCATGGCACACACATATAGCATTGAATGCGCTTAAGTTTGAGGGTCTTTTGTTGGAATATGTTCTCTAACAGTCCTTTTGGGTCCATCCCGTTGCATTGAGTAAGGTTCGTCCTTTTAGGTCCATCCCGTTGCATTGAGTAAGGTCCGTCCTTTTGGGTCTGTCCCGTTGCATTGAGTAAGGTCCGTCCTTTTTGGGTCCGTCCCGTTGCATTTAGTAAGGTCCGTCCTTTTGGGTCCGTCCCGTTGCATTGAGCAAGGTCTGTCCTTTTGGGTCCATCCCGTTGCATTGAGTTAGGTCCGTCCTTTTGGGTCCGTCTCGTTGCATTTAGTAAGGCCCGTCCTTTTGGGTTTGTCCCCTCGCATTGAGTAAGGTCCGTCCTTTTGGGTCCGTCCCATCGCATGAGCAAGGTCCGTCCTTTTGGGTCCGTCCCATTGCATTGAGCAAGGTCCGTCCTTAGAGTCCGTCCCATAGCATCCCCAATAACACTCTCTATGTCTTCCTATTTGATTAAACTAACATGCAGGTTACAGAGCAAAGCACAAACATTATTTCAGCAAAGCAAAGCAAAGGCACGAGAGCGACACAAAGCTCTCTGATGATGGGCTATTGCAATTAGCACCACGTCTGCAAAGCAAGGTACGAGAGTGATGCAAAGCTCTTCGACATTTGGACTATCGCAAATAGCACAGCGTCTTCATTTGCAAAGCAGGTAACCCTGACCATAGACGGTCAGGAATTACTTTTATCGCATCTTTTTCTAACATAAAGCATTTTCCAAGCATTGCAGGCATTTTTGGCAAATACTTTGACCGTCGCTTTTCTAAATATCGGCCAAAGTGGGGGCTTCTGTAGACACCCAAATGTTTCCTCCCTGGCGTAACACCCAATGATGACAACCTATAATCATGTTAAAGAAACGAATGTCAATGCTCGACGTAATTGTGCTTATTTGAAACCCTTTATCCATCCTCACTCAAGATCTCAATAATTTTCATGCCGACAAATAGCCATTTCCATAATCTTTCCAACGCCATCTCATTTGTCCCAATCGAACACTGGAGTCAAAAGTTATGGTTTAATTAAGTTATGTGCTAAAAACAATGTTCTCATACCCGCATATCACGGTTTAAGACTGATTTTTAGCCATGAAAGGATTAATTGGATTATTATCTGTTAATATATGGCTCATATTCACCACTATTATTTATCTATTCCTCAAATAGAAAAGCAAAAGTTTGAAAGGGGATAATTGCTTCTTACAAAATAAACACACAGCTTATTGGTTAGAATAGATTTACTAAAATAAGTTTTGTACTTTGTTTAGCAAATGAAAACATTATATAAGTCACGATTTGTAGAGAGATAATTAATCTATCATTTGTTAAAAAGTGTTGTTTCATCTGAGTGGGTTCATAATTTTCTTTGAATTGTTGTCTTTTAGAAAATCGTTTTTCGTAAGTGTCGTCAGTCAGGGAGTGAATTTCCTAACAAGTGGTATCAGAGCTCCAGGTGCAAGGGCATTATCAAGTTTCAATTTTTTTTTGAAATTCCACAAGACAGAATGTCAACCAGCACGGCGAAATACGATGTTGAGCCATTTGATGGTAAATCCAATTTTAGCATTTGGCAAAGTACCGTGAAGGACATATTGGTTCAGCAAGGACTTCTAAAGGCATTGAAAGGAAAAGAGAATAAACCAGACACTATGAAGGATGATGAATGGGAAGAGTTAGAGGCAAAGGTCGTGTCCTGTATCAGGTTAAGTTTGGCACCGCAAATCAAATATCAAGTTTTGACGGAAACGTCTGCCAAAGATTTGTGGGAGAAATTGGAAAATGTTTATATGTCCAAGTCTCTTTCAAACAGATTGTATTTGAAGAAGGATCTGTATCAGCTAAGAATGCGGGAAGGTTCAGATCTCAATGATCACATAAATGAGTTCTGTCGGTTGACTACTCAATTATTGAACATTGACGTCAAACTTGAAGAAGAAGACAAGGCCTTATTGTTACTCTTCTCTCTTCCAGAGTCATTCTCAACACTTCAAACGACTCTACTCATTGGGAAGAGCACGTTATCAGTTGATGATGTAACGTCAGCGCTGTTGGACGCAGATAGATTCAGAAGTACGAATTCCAATAGTCAAGGTGAAGGTTACGTAGCCAGGTCAGCTGGACGTGGCAGGAGTCAATCTCGAGAAAAGAGTTCAAGACGAGGTAGAGCACGGTCAAAGTCTCACATTAGGAATCGAGACAAGTCACTGATTGAATGTTTCCATTGTCATGAGAAGGGACATTACAAGAACCAATGTCCAAACTTCAGGAAAGACACGGGTGAAACAAGAAGTGACAGGAGACCAGGAAATTATGCTCATGTCGCACATGTCAGCGACAATAATGAAGCAGAATTATATGTTACATCTGCTAGAGAGGATTCAGGAAATTTACTTTCAGTTCGAGATGACACATCTCGGAGAGATTGGTTCATTGATTCAGGGTGCACGTTCCACATGTGCCCAAACAAGGATTGGTTCGAGACATTAACACCATGTAGTACTGGAACCGTGTTAATGGGCAATGATGCTGCTTGCAAGGTTGCAGGCGTCGGAACAATCAGAATTAAAATGTTTGATGGTATGGTGAGAACATTGGGGAATGTTAGGTATATTCCAGATCTAAGGAAAAACCTGATATCCATGGGTACGCTTGATTCATCAGGTTGTACAGCCTCGATCAGAGGTGGAATCATGAACATCTGCAAAGGCTCAATGATAATCATGAAGGGCCAGAAGATGGGTAACCTTTACAGGTTAATAGGGACTACAATTGAAGGTGGAGCAGCGGTCTCTACTTCAGAAGAAGCCAAGAATGATGACACAGACTTGTGGCATAAACGGTTAGGCCACCTTAGTGAAGCAGGCATGAGAGAACTGCACAAGAGGGGGTTGCTACAAGGTGTGAAAACATGTAAGTTAGAATTCTGTAAGTTTTGCTTGTATGGAAAGCAGAGGCGAGTTAGCTTCAAAGTAGGAGTTCATACAAGCAAAGGTGTCCTTGATTATGTTCATTCAGACGTGTGGGGTCCAATTACGGATGTGTCCATTGGAGGAGCGCAGTATTTTGTCAGTTTCATAGACGACTATTCCAGGAAGGTATGGGTATATTTTATGAAACACAAGTCAGAGGTTTTCGATATTTTTAGGCAGTGGAAAGCCAGGGTTGAAAACCAGACGGGGAAGAAATTGAAATACTTTAGGTCAGACAATGGAACGGAGTTCAAGAAAACTAGGTTCTTAGAGCTTTGTAAAGATGAGGGTATCATCAGACATTTCTCCGTTAAAAGAACTCCACAGCAAAACGGAGTAGCTGAAAGGATGAATAGGACATTGCTAGAGCGAGCCAGATGCATGAGATTAAATGCAGGCTTGCCAAAGAAGTTTTGGGCTGAAGCAGTTAACACAGCCTGTTATCTAATCAACCGCTCACCATCAGCTGGGATAGATCACAAGATTCCAGAAGAAGTGTGGTTAGGGAAGCCAGTAAACTTTTCAGTTTTGAAAGTATTCGGTTGCCCAGCTTACGTTCATATACAAAGTCCAGAGAGATCCAAGCTTGATCCTAAGTCAAAGGAATGCATATTCCTGGGTTATGAAGACGGGGTTAAGGGTTATAGGTTATGGGATCCAGTGAGTAGGAAGAAAGTAGTGAGTAGAGATGTTGTATTCAACGAGAAACAAATGTTGAATAAACAGATAAACGAAGAAGAAATAGTTAGTGAAAAGCCAAAACTAACTATTGAGGTAGATAGCCGCAACTCTGAAGTTCAAGAGGAACTAGGAGCAGAGTCGCAGGAGAAGGAACTAGAGGATGAGCTAGTTTCAGATGAAGTTATAGAGGAACAACCCACAGTGCAACCAGGAGATACATACATGCTTGCAAGAGACAGAGTCAGACGCACCATCAAGCCAGTACAAAGGTTAGGCTTTGAAGATACGGTCGCTTTTGCGTTAATGACGGGCAATGGAGAACCAGACACTTACAGAGAAGCCATCAGTTCGGATGACAGTGGTAAGTGGGTGACTGCCATGACAGAGGAGATGGAATCTCTCCAGAAGAACCAGACTTGAGAATTAGTTAAACTTCCTAAGGGTTCTAAAGCAATAGGTTGCAAGTGGGTGTACAGGAAGAAGGAAGCGCTCTCAGAGACAGAGGGTGAGAAGTATAAGGCCCGGCTAGTGGCGAAAGGATTCTCTCAAAAGGAGGGAATAGACTATAATGAAATTTTTTCCCCGGTAGTGAAACACACTTCTATTAGACTACTTCTATCTATTGTAGCATCACAGGATATGGAGTTGGAACAACTGGATGTGAAGACAGCCTTCCTCCATGGTGATTTAGAAGAAGTAATCTATATGCAACAACCAAAAGGCTTCAAGGAATCAGGAAAAGAAGACTTAGTATGCAGATTGCAAAAGTCTTTATATGGTTTGAAGCAATCACCTCGTCAGTGGTATAAGCGTTTCGATGTATTCATGACAACACACGGTTACTCCAGGTGTGAGTATGATCCTTGTGTTTACTTTCGAAAGCTTGAGGACGATTCTCTATTGTTGTTAACTCTCTATGTGGATGATATGTTGATTGCCTCTAAGAATCTAGAGAGCATTATCCACTTGAAGACATTATTAAGCAGAGAGTTTGACATGAAAGATCTTGGAGCTGCCAAGAAAATCTTAGGTATGGAGATCCAGAGGGATCGAAGAATTGGAAAATTATGGTTGACATAGAGAGGATATGTTCAGAAAGTGCTGGAAAGGTTTAGTATGCAAAAAGCAAAACCTGTAAGTTCACCACTTGGTGCGCATTTTCAGTTATCTTCACAGTCTTGTCCGAGTACAGAGGATGAGGTGGAGTATATGTCTCGTGTCCCATATGCAAATGCTGTTGGTTGCCTCATGTATGCCATGATAAGCACAAGACCAGATATCTCACATGCAGTCAGTGTGGTAAGCAGGTATATGGCGAATCCAGGAAAGGATCATTGGAATGCAGTTAAATGGATTTTTCGCTACCTAGCAGGTACCACAGATTACGGGATCATGTTTAATCGTAATGGAGCAAGAAGTGAGGTCATAGGATTTGTTGATTCAAATTATGCAGGAGACTTAGACTCCAGGAGATCCACGACAGGGTTCGTGTTTTGTTTTAATGGAGGACCCATTTGTTGGAGGTCAGTACTACAGTCTACTGCAGCGTTATCAACGACTGAGGCGGAATACATGGCGATAACAGAAGCATGTAAGGAGGCTTTATGGTTAAAAGGTTTGGTTAAGGAACTTGGTTTCAAGCAGGATAGTGTTCAGATACAGTGTGATAGTCAAAGTGCTATGAATTTAGCAAAGAATCAAATATTTCATGCCAGAACCAAACATATCGATGTTCGATATCACAGAATTCGAGAATGGGTAAGCTCGGGCGATATAAGCTTACAGAAGGTTCACACTAAGGATAATGCCGCAGATATGCTAACCAAGCCCGTACCAATAGAGAAGTTCAAACGTTGTTTGAACATGATACATTTTACCTCATTATGATTTCAGGTGGAGTACCTTCGTCAAGGTTGATTATTAATAAAGTCACCGGTCAGATACAGAGGAAGAAATCATCATAGAATATGATCCAAGGTGGAGATTGTTAATATATGGCTCATATTCACCACTATTATTTATCTATTCCTCAAATAGAAAAGCAAAAGTTTGAAAGGGGATAATTGCTTCTTACAAAATAAACACACAGCTTATTGGTTAGAATAGATTTACTAAAATAAGTTTTGTACTTTGTTTAGCAAATGAAAACATTATATAAGTCACGATTTGTAGAGAGATAATTAATCTATCATTTGTTAAAAAGTGTTGTTTCATCTGAGTGAGTTTATAATTTTCTTTGAATTGTTGTCTTTAGAAAATCGTTTTTCGTAAGTGTCGTCAGTCATGGAGTGAATTTCCTAACATTATCCTACTAGACTTGTATTCCTCTTTGAATTAGCTTTCCAATGATGTATTATGGGCCAAAATTCCATTAGAAACGAAGGAGATACGATCCGATGATTGATTAATGCGCTGAAATAGACACATCTCTAGTGTTTGGGACATAACTCATAGGATAATTGTGATATTTGATCCCACAATACGTAAAAAAAAAGTCCTTTGGACAAGGAATCCAACGCACCAAGAATTAGGCCAATCGGAGCTCAAACGAATGCTCCAGCAGCGTTTTCGTGGCAGCGGGGACGGATTTCCCCGCCGCTGTCCCCAGCGGCCCCACCGCTGAAGCTCATCAGTAGGCCACTGGAGCTCTGGCGGTGGCCGCTGGATCCATGCGGCATTATCGAGGGCCGCTGAGCCCTCAGCGGCACTATCGAGGGCCGCTGGAGCCCCAGTGGCGCTCCGCTGGGCACCGTTTTTGGCCCGGAAATCCTAATTTCCTATTTTCTTTGGCCCATTCCCTATAAATACCCCTCTAAACTCAATTTTTCGGAGAACACTCATTATTACGGGATTTAGCTTGAGAGAACCCTAATTCTCTCTCTCATCTCTCTCATACAACCCTAATCAAATCAATTCAAGCTTTCTTCAACCACCATTCAAGAGCAACTTCATACACAAGAGCAAAGCAAATACAAGAGCAATTGACATTTAATTTTATTGCAACAAAAGGTTAAACCTGAGGGCAATTTTCTCAACCTTTCAAAACTCTTTTTCAAACCATGTTTTACTTTGATTATGATTATGGTTGATTTATACATCATGTTTTGATTGTTTTAGTTTTGTTATTAATCATATTCATGTCTAGATAATTGATTTGCATGTGTTTAATTAGTTTAATGCATGATTAGTGTAAATATTACATCTATATTAGCATATAATTAGGGAGTTTTGCATATACTTAGCCTTAAATTGGATATTAGCATTTTTTTATTATTATTTTGTTTATATATCTTATTTTACTTCTATTGAAGTTGCTAACAATCTCATTGATGTGCATATGCAATTTGCCGCGTTTAGCAAGAACGGTAAGGTGGAGAATTAATTCTTTATCTTATTATTGGTTTGGTTTGTGCTTGTTAATTAATGCATGCAATTTGATAATATGTGCAAAGCGATCACTTAATTAATTTGGTTTGTTCAACCCACCTAGTTAATTTAAGATATTGGACGACCGAATTTGTATGTAACCTTGCAATTTGAATTATGAATCAACATGGATGAGATTAGTAGAGGCCGTTAATTCGGGCGATTTAGATAGGATTTATTTTATCTTTTTCGTACCCACACCCTGAACTTTATCTTTGGCCCCGTTTAAGTATGAGTCAATTCCTAATAGGAATTGGGTGCACTTTTGATGGTTTCCAATTGTTTCCTTAAAAGCTGGTGGAGACTTCACTATTTGCTTATTATTTCCCTTAACACAATTAATTATGTTGCATATGACGTATTATTTAAGAACCATTAATTACAACTAAATATTTCAATTAGCGCTGAAAGGCGAGGGTTTTTATAAGTCACTCCATCCATTACCAATTAATTTTGGATTTAAACATCCTTAATGTTATAAACACTCGGGGAAAAATTGCCAACAACGTCAAATTGATGAATTTTGAAGTGAATTGCTAAATACCGCCCCAAATTACTACCTACCGCCCCCCAAATTCCAATTTTGCCCTTTTTTAAATTTTCACTCATCCTCTCCCTCTCTAACTCTCACACCAATTCTCCCTCTCTACCACTCACTCTCATACCCAACCTTCATCAACATTCACTCAAGCAACGGCCGCGGATGTCTGCCGGCGACCAGGAAGTGCCGTCGACGGTGGCGGAGGTAAATTTTTTTTTGCGCATTTTTTTTGCACAGTCGTCTGAAATTTCCGACTCACCCTTGGGTGAGTCGAGATCGGCAGACGACTAACCCTTGGGTGAGTCGCCGGTCGCAGACGACTGTGCAAAAAAAATATTATTATTATTATTTATTATTATTATTATTATTTATTGTTATTATTATTATTATTATTATTATTATTTATTGTTATTATTATTATTATTATTATTATTATTATTATTATTATTATTACTGATTATTGTTTAATTAATTAAAAATGTGAACTAGCTCGGCACCGATTTACCGGCTCCTCCCCTCTACCATTTCATATTTTTAATTAATTAAACAATAATCAGTAATAATAATAATAATAATAATATTAATAATAATAACAATAAATAATAATAATAATAATAATAATAATAACAATAAATAATAATAATAATAATAATAATAAATAATAATAATAATATTTTTTTTGCACAGTCGTCTGAAATTTCCGACTCACCCTTGGGTGAGTCGTCTGCGACCGGCGACTCACCCAAGGGTTAGTCGTCTGCCGATCTCGACTCACCCAAGGGTGAGTCTCCTGTAGCAGACGACTCACCCAAGGGTGAGTCGGAAATTTCAGACGACTGTGCAAAGAAAATGCGCAAAAAAAAATTTACCTCCGCCACCGTCGACGGCACTTCCTGGTCGCCGGCAGACATCCGCGGCCGTTGCTTGAGTGAATGTTGATGAAGGTTGGGTTTGAGAGTGGGTGGTAGAGAGGGAGAATTGGTGTGAGAGTTAGAGAGGGAGAGGATGAGTGAAAATTTAAAAAATGGCAAAATTGGAATTTGGGGGGGCGGTAGGTAGTAATTTAGGGGCGGTAAATAGTAACACCCATTTTGAAAGGATATGCATGTTTCCCTCTTAATTTTTTTTTGAATGATAGGGAAACAACATTGAAGACCAGACCAGAAAAAACCTGGACTAAAACTACTACTCCCTCCGTCCCTCCTTTACTTGGGCACATTCCTTTTTGGGATGTCCCTCTTTTACTTGGGCATATCCTTAATTAGTAAGAAAAAAGTGATGAATGTACTTATATGCCCTTTCTTTATTCCATCATTAGTTCCAACATGTGGGGTTAAGGAGTGGAGGAAAGAGAATGAGAAGGGATGAAGGTCAAGGGTATAAGTGGAAAGTGTATGCCAAAATTACCTCCCATTAAAACCCGTGCCATTTCTATATGCCCAAGTAAAGAAGGGACGGAGGGAGTATTTAGTTTTGGATCCAAGTTTTTCAAATAAAGCCCAACTCAACAAAGAACAAAAAAGTAAATACAGTAAAGAACGGTGCATGGTCCTTGTTAGACCCAGCGATATATCTTGTCCCAGAAGAGCCCATTAGCCCATAAGGCTTTATTTGTTTAAGCCCAAGACCAAGCCCAAAATCAAGCCCAAGCCCAAGCCAGGAGCTTTCACTTCAACCTAAACTCTCTCCTCTCTCACATTCTTTATTTCTCTCTCTCTTTATTTTGTGAAGCAACAGAGCAGATTGCAACTCACCGCCATGGGAGCTTAAAAAACGTTTCTCTTTCTCCAGTTTCTCTCTCCTCAAGTGGTTAAAGGGTCAAGAGGAGTCACTCTCCAACTCCAAGTGTAGCACCTTTGGAGATAATTAATTTTATTTTAATTTCTTCAGCAAGGTAACTAGCAGTTTTTCTGTTTAAATGTCTCAAAATGATACTAACATTAGTAAAATAAAATTCAATTTTGTTGGTCCATGTTTGCTTGGAGTGAGGTAATTCCTGAATGTTGATGCTATTTCTTTGCTTTGATGTTGTGAATTTTAAAATTTAAATTTTAAAATATGTGGGCAGTCTGAACTTTTTACCCAGTTAGAAAGAATATGTGAATTCTTCAACCATCATGCTGTTCTAACATTGCTTTGTTCCCATGCTTTTATGCAGTTTACTATTGTATCTGCTTCATGAATGAGTAATTTGTTTTAAAAAAATGGAAAATCCCCTTATTTGGGATTATGGGGAGTTGGGAATTTTGTTCATGTTTTCTGCAAATGGAGGTTGATAAAAAGTAGCTTAATTTTCTGTGACCAGAGGGTTAATTTTTCTTATCCTCTATCACTCCTTTGATCGGTTGGAAACTAACTGGCTGCATATCCACGGAAATGAAATGTATTGTGGAAATGGTTTTTCCTAGGGAGCTCTTTTTGACATTGCTCAATGTTATCCATCAATACCATCATTGCTTTAATGCAGCTTAGAAGTGTGGCTACGAAGTGCTTATGGTTTCTTTTGGTTCGAAAGCCTTACCATTGAGAAGAAGGAAGGACTGTAGCATCACTGAGAACATCGTAATACCCGGGGAGGCTAGTGCATATACGCAGGGAAGGAGGACAAGAAGTATGGGGAGAAGGGCGACCAAGAAACATGGTAATGCTGATGGGAGTCACCAGTCCAATGGCGCTTCTGGAAGTATGCCTGACAGGACTACGAAAGATAAGAAATCCTTAAGGAGCCAAGATTCCTCCGAGCCGCAAGCATCATATGTCAGGTTATTGGATATTTGTTTTAAACAAGATATTTGCGCCTATTTGTTTCCCTGCGGTATTTATGGCCACTCGCCCTTTTAACATGATGTCAATGTTCTGTCTTCTTCATTATTGTGTGATAGAAAAACCTAACAGTAAAATGACTTCAGCAAGCAGGTTGATCCTGAAATAGCAAAATACTTATTGGAGATTGCCAATCTACTAGAAAGTGGTGAACTAGATTTGGAAGAACGACCTGCCGTATGTGGTAATGCTTTGGAAGAATGTAGAGAGAAAGAGGTGGAGCTTTCGAATGACCATATTATAAGCCACACTATGCAAACACTATTAGAGGGCTGTGACGCAGACCACCTTTGCAGTTTTCTTCGTAGTTGTGCAAATGATTTTGATCGAATTGCAACAGATAGATGTGGGTCTCATGTAGCTGAAACAGCTCTTAAATCTTTAGCCAGTCATCTCCAAGACGAAGATTTGCTCTCCTTAGTGAAAGACACATTAACCTTGATATGCCAGGTACTAAGTGTCTCTTTTCGTGGTTCTTCTGTTTACATATGTTATTTGTGGATTGAATAGCAATAAGTATTTTCAGGTTGCTGCTATCTTCTGGAGTGCTTTATTCAATTTATTGCGTGTAATTTTAATGCACTAAAATGGCAATGGTGGAACATCTGGTTGGCATTGTGACTACTGATACTTTTACGTTGTGCAAGTACCTGTTGCTTGGCTTCATGAGGATATGTATGAAATTTTTTCTCAGTTTCTGTTGATTCTTCCCTCTCATTTGATTCTAATTTTCTTTTCAGGCTATAATTCGGAAACCTGTAGATGTTATGTGCAGTTGTCATGGATCTCATGTTCTGCGGAGTCTGCTTTGTCTTTGCAAAGGAGTAGCACTAGATTCAGAGGTCCATGGTGCAAAATCATCAGTTTTAGCTCGAAGGATGAATCTTAAAACAGGAAGAGAGCACAAGAGTGATACACAAATTATCCGTCAGGGATTTCCAGATCTGCTTGAGTTTCTTGTGTCTGAAATTTTAAAATGTAGCCGAACAGATATTGCAATCCTACGAGTTGACCAGTATAGCAGTCTTGTTCTGCAGGTATTCTCCAACTACCTTGACTTGTATAATATGAATGCTTTTCTAGCTGTATATAAGTTTCTTGGTTTGTTTCCTCCACTGCCAGAGGTTGTAGCATATTTGAACTGATGTGAGTTATTTTTATATTTATTATTATCAGGGGATTTCCTTGAGCTAGTGAGTATAAATATTTGCAACAAATTGCAAATGTAAAAGGCCAACATGAGGCATATTACGTGGTGTATGTGTGATATGCTGTAAAAGTGGAAACTCTGGAAAGAAGTCCTCTATAAGTTTAAGGGAAAAAAAAACTCTGACATGCCACACAATCTAAGAATATATATTATTTGGAAAACAAAGGGAGAAATGAACCAAAGAATTATGCATGTTGATGAGGTTGCCTCCTGTTCTGGAATAAACTGTTGGATGTGAACTGGAAAAAGTAGACTTTTCTGGCCACAACTCTGGAGTACTGGACATGCTTGCCTGGGGAGGGACACAGGGGTTAGGTTACATTCTAGGGCAGAGTTCTTGATTTTTTTGTTGTGGGTTTTTCTATGATAAGAGACCAACTGCTGAATATTTCCATACCATATTACAGATCGAACATACTTGTCAGCTAAAGTTGTTTTTCTACCCTCTCTATAGTCTCACATTCTAGGGCTTTTTCAGGGAGGTATTTGACTGTACACTGGTACAAAGCGATTGGCATGCACCTTTGACAAGTAGTTTCTCTATTAGAGAAATCTAGGTCTTTTTATCATAAAGAAACTACTTGTCAAAGAAACTATTTATTAGACTGAACAAGGCTGTACAGCCTGTATGTTCATCAGAATTCCGATGAACTATATTTCAGCTTCTGTGATTGAGAATTTATTTCACAAATATAGAGTTTACTAAGCATATTGCGAAGTATATGTTATAGTCTAGGTTAACACTGTTTGTGCTTATCTAATTTGCATAATTCTCTATTCTGCATCTGCCAGACAGCTCTGAAGTTGTTCAGGGGACAAGATGAACAGTTGATCCATATTATTCCAGTTGTTATGTGTTGCAACACGGAGAATGCAGAGGAAGGGAACTTCATAGAGATAACTGCGGTGCAAAACATCAGGGATTTATTGAAAGAAAATGCATTTAGCCATTTGATGGAGGTAGGTTAGGCTCTTTTGTCATGAGTATTACTTATTCGTGATTTTAATGATTGTCTGACTAAAAACTAAAACGTGGTAGGCAGCACCGAAGCTAGATAATATGTTAAAGTTGGTTGGCTTCCTATTCAGAAGCAGCCTCCCTACCAGTTAGGGGTAAGGTTGCGTATGTCTGGACCTCCCCAGACCGTTACCTATAGAAGAGGTCGCACAAAAAAGAGCTCCAAACAAAGGCTTAAGGGGAACCTCCTATGGCCTTAAGTGAGCTCTTTTATAGGCTCATTGGGTAATTTGTGGAGCTCAAGTTTGTGAGACCTTGGTTTATATATATCTCTTTTGGTCCTAGTCCACCACTCAAGAGAAGTTTCCATCTTAGCTGGTCATCATACTATTTCTAAGTACTATGGTACTAGGCTGTTTGAAGCATAAAGTATGGCCTATCTTAGAAGTTTAACACATTCCCTCCTATCATGTACTCTTTGTCACTTTCACCTTCTCCCTCTCTCGTTTCCTCGTTCTTACTTCACCTCTCGGATTCATTGAAATGGTCCTTATGAAGCAAAATTATGTGATTGCCTAGTAAGTTATATCGATCACAAAGTCAGCTGGTAATGTTTCTCCTGGTTTTATGTAGCTGTCTAGGTAACATTGGTTATTTCTCGTTTATTCTGATGATGAAATTACTTGTATAACATAGGGAATACTCCCTCTTTCCCACTAAAATTTTCCTCTTGGAAATGACACATAGTTTTAAAACAAAATTGGGTACATAGGTTCCTAAGTCATTTACAACCAAAAACCTCCCCCTTCTTAGAATGGTAAAGATTTTACTGGGACAGACTGAATAGAAAAGTAGAGAGTTTTTAGTGGGATGGAGGGAGTATTCTATTAAAGATGCCTATTCTGTTACACTTGGGAGGCAAAGGTGTGGCTGTGCAAACCTATTGTATAAATGTAGGTGGTATTTTGAACTCAAGTGAGAATATCCCCTTAAAATCTAAGGTCGTTTTTAGTTAATGGATGTTGTGTGATACAGAAAAAAAATATTTCTGTTTTTTTTTCTCAGTTGTTAGAAATTTCTTCTAAGAGTGGTTGCCATACTTTTGCAGGTCATATTGGAGGTGGCTCCAGATATTCTGCATGATGAGATCTTCACGAAAGTTTACAAGGATTCGCTGTATCGGATTTCATGTGACCAATCTGCTAATTTTGCAGTTCAAGCCTTAATTTCTCATGCTAGAAGCGAAAGTCAAGTATGTCACTTGTTATTCTCTGTAACTTCTGCCACTTCTGGTATACATCATGCTATACAAATGAACATGCTATATCTGCTCTGATATATGCAATATCATGATTTATCAGTCAGTTATTTACCTCCTTAATTAATTAAATTTATCTTGTGATTTAGATAGATATTATATATGAGGAACTTGGACCAAAATTGAAGGATCTTCTAGAAATGGGAAGATCGGGGGTCGTAGCTTCTTTGATTGCAGCAAGTCAGAGGCTCCATGCTTATGAACATAAGGTGTGTACTTTATGGATTAACTTGCCATTTCTACTGTGCTCTACTGCATTAGGAGAATGTAATTTCACAATGATGGACCTAACTAGTTTGACCAGTGCGTTAATTTTACTCACTGTCTTTTATAGTTTACAATTGAACTCGAGTTTTATTTTGATCAAATCCAATTCTGTTGTTTGAGTGGCAGTGCTCTAAGGCTCTTGCAGCTGCAGTGATTTCAGCAAATGAGTCTCCAAAGTGCATTGTACCCCGATTATTGCTGCTTGACAGCTACCTTTTCTCAAATGATAAGTCCAACTGGAGCTGGACAAGTGGCTGTAAAGTACATATCATGGGTTCTTTGATTCTGCAGTCTCTGTTCAAGTATCCAAGTGTATGTGGCCATCTTCTGTTTTGTGTACTATTTTTTCTTCATACAGCCATCTAATCTCTTTGGAGTCTGGAGAGCACTTTTTTTAGGCATGGTTGCCTGCTTGTTAGCTACATTTTGCAAAACATCTCCTGTGCGATCTTACGTTATACGGTAGCATATATATGCTTGTTCACATCCTGAATGAGTAATTTAGTATCATGCAGTTTCTTTACATTCTCGTAACTTAATGCTATATACTATGTTGCACGGAAACTTCAGTGAGGTAACTTTTGCCAACGAGGAAAATGTTTCCCCATTCAAAAGCATTTTTGCACTGGAACTCTTTTCAGCCTTCTCTTTTTTTCTTCTTTTTTTTTTTGTTTTTTTGGCCACAAGTAGTCGCGAATAAACCTGTCAAACAGGCTGATTCAGTCGGGTTGTTCTGTTGGGTCAAACCCCAATATAGTTATTATTTTTGAGTTCTAGGTCAAAAAACTATGCCAAAAATGGGCTGGTTCACTAAATGACAGGTCCAGTTGCTGTGAAGCCTTTATTGCATTTTTAAAGTCTCTAACATCCTTTTACTTCTTCGTAATCTGAAAACCTGAGGTTTGTTTCTTTCTTACCCAAACTTTAATCAAATATCTTATTGTTTAGCAAAGTGATTTGATAGATTCAATCCTTTGAGAGGTTATTTAAATTACGTTTCCAACTATAAAAATTAACTCATGATTTCTGTACTTTTGAATTAAGTATATGTATACACTTTTTTATGGATTAATATTTAACTTATCCTCACCATTACCATTCCGAATTTCCAAACATTTTGTCATTTCCCCGTTTTGTTTCCTTGCAACATAGGAGACTTATATAGTGAAGAGGTCCTCATGAAAACTTTTTTTGCTAATTTACTCTAGGCATTTCGTTAGTCTTATTGGGAACATAAAGTTAGCTTGTGATTTTAGATAATTTCAGGCTAAGGTAGTTGACAATATTGGTCTTGTTCTGTAATACCCAAATATTTATAATATTTATTATATTCAATAATGTGATTAATTGATTTGGAATATGATTATTTGGAGGAAAGAATTTTTATTAATATTTATTTCCTTATTAAGTTGGTATCAAAGCGTATGTTATTATCCCTATCAGGCTATCATACGTTTTGAATTGTAAAATGTGTCATTAAGACATGTTTATTGGCGAAAACTTAAATAGACTTAAGTTATGTGAATAAAAGCTTTGTAAGCCGGAATGAGTTGGTTATTTCTTTTACTTGTTTTAGCATTATTTGAAGTACTCGAGTGAAGTACTAACATGTTGTTTCTCGCGTGCAGATGGTGAAACGTGAGCAACTCGTTGTTCCTGAAGATCCAAGGGATCTCAGCTACGAAGGGGGTCGCCTGGAGGAGTATTTCAATCGTGTACGGGAGGTATTCCTGCAGTACAACGAGCTTCACGGAGTTCATTCGCCTCTGCGCTTCGATAAGATGAAGGCTTTCTACTTCATCAAGAGTTTTGGCTATACTACTGCCAAATGCCGCCAGTTTCACAATGAGTGGTTGGTGAACAGGGAGATGAGGCATGATAGGGGCTACCCCTATCATGAGACATTAGAGACCTTGATCGTGAGGGCTTTCGCGTGGGATGAGGAGCATCCAGACATGCCGAGAGACCCTTATGAGACCTACGTTGAAGATGCTGGTGGGTATGATCCTTTGTTAGAGGTGGACGACCCAAAGAGGCGCGAGCTGACCTGGAGCGTGCTATAGCTCCCCGAATGAATAACACGCTCCAGCGCCTCTTCTGGAGTCATTGGGTCGTCCACCTCTAGCAAAGGATCATACCCACCGGCATCTTCAACGTAGGTCTCATAAGGGTCTCTCGGCATGTCTGGATGCTCCTCGTCCCATGCGAAAGCCCTCACGATCAAGGTCTCTGATCTCAACATAGGGGTAGCCCCTATCATTCCTCATCTTCCAGTTCACTGTGAAACTGGCGCCATTTGGCAGTAGTATAGCCAAAACTCTTGATGAAGTAGAAAGCCTTCATCTTATCGGAGCGCAGAGGCGAATGAACTCCGCAGGAACACCTCCCGTACACGATCGAAATACTCCTCTAGGCGACCCCCTTCGTAGCGGAGATTCCTTGGATCTTTAGGAACAACGGGTTGCTCACTACCATATGCACGCGAGAAACAACACGTTAGTACTTCACTCGAGTACTTCAAATAATAGCAAAACAAGTAAAAGAAATAACCAACTCATTTCAGCTTACAAAGCTTTTATTCACATAACTTAAGTCTATTTAAGTTTTCACCTATAAACATGTCTTAATGACACATTTTACAATTCAAAACGTATGATAGCGATAATAACATACGCTCTGATACCAACTTAATAAGGAAATAAATATTAATAAATATTCTTTCCTCCAAATATTCATATTTCAAATCAATTAATCATATTATTAAATATTATAAATATTTGGGGTATTACATGTTCCAACACTAATTTCTTGTGAGAGATAATGATCTAATTAGTGATCAAGAAAGGGATTAGCGCTCCTATCTCTTTGAAAGCAATGCAAATATAACTGATTACTGAGCCTTTTCCTGCAGCTTCCTTGTAAATGCTTCTTTGCCAAGAAAGAGACTTTTGCTTACTAATTGTGGCTGTCAAAGTCAACTAGGCTTCTTGCAAGTTATTCCATTGCTTTTGCACGTGGATAATATTACATAAAAGATTTTATTTCAATCATTCTTTATAGACAAAACTGTGACTATGTAAACTCTGTGTTGGTAGTAGAACGATAAGATTATGAACCAAAGGAGACAAGGTGGCTGAAATTGTTCGTAACTTTCTGTTCAAAATAAACTCTTACAAATCTTATGAAAAGAGGAAGCATTAATGATTTTATATGCTTCAATAGTTATAATTTATTATGCTTACTTTTTCTTGTCCGTTCGTTTGTCACTCTTATCTTGTAAATTCAAAGAGTGATTATTCCCTTGGGGAGGTTTGCTCTTCGTAGTCTAAGTCTGCTTTGCACAAGGAACAGGAGTCATTGCATCATTAAAAATTTATTTCATTGCAGGAGTACATAGAGCCATACATCACAAGCATTACATCAATGGATAGTTCCCATGTCCTTGAAACAGTGAAGGATGCGGCTGGAGCACGTGTTGTTGAAGCTTTTCTGAGTTCAACTGCTTCTGATAAACAAAAGAAGAAGTTGATTTGCAAGTATGTAGTGTCTTTGTTTCCAGTTCTTTTCAAGAGTTGCTATATCAATTGGAAAAATTAATAGAGGGTATGTTGGAATAGAACGAATAGAACATCAAGTATACAACTATACATTGGGGGAGAATTATGAGGATTGAGGTTCTATAGTTTTCTACCGGGGTGCAATGAGTTCATTCTTTTTAGTAACTCTTGTTCTCTCTTATTACCGTGAAGGCTAAAGGGTCATTTCGGAGAGCTTGCCATGCATTCATCAGGTTCTTTCACAGTTGAAAAGTGCTTCAACACCAGTGACGTACCACTGAGAGAGGACATAGCTTCTGAGTTGCTTGCTGTTCAGAAAGAGCTTTCTAAGACAAGACAGGGTCCTTTTCTCTTAAGGAATCTCGACGTTGATGGGTAAGCCCAGTATTTTTTATGTCTGAGAAGTTGACATGTTTATTTTTTATTGTTTCTTGTCATGCTTGAACACAAAAGGTAGTTGCTTGCAAATTGCGAGGTAGGTCAAGACTTCCATAGTTCACATTTTGACTATTTCTAGTGAACTATTGGGTTAGGGATTTGAAATGTTGCTTAATATTCCATCTCATGCATTATAAGACACTTTGTTAGAGGTAGAGCCTAGAGGAGAGCTGCACACCTTTACTCTGCTGCAGGCCTGCAGCTCTAGTATTTGTTGCTACAAGAAGAAACAGGATATTGAGAGGCTTATGTAGTTTCATTTAACTTGTCTGTGTTGGTTTTTCCTATTTTTGTCATATATATGCTTATCTTTTCACTTGGACCCCCCCCCCTCTTCTTTTAATTGGCTTTTCCGCATTTAAATTCTCATGACCAATCCTGTTCCAGACTTTCAAGACGACCTGAACAGTGGAGATCTAGACAGAAGTCTAAACTCTCTGTTTACAAAGATTTCTTAGCTGAGTTTGGCTCAGTGGAAGATGGGGCGATAAAACGGAAGAATCTGCCTGATGATAATCTGAAGAAGGCATCACAACAAGCAAATTTAAAGAAAATGAGGCAAGAGATTGATAATGTTGTGGCATCATTCGCAGCCCCTGAAGCATCCAAGAAGCATAAAAAGCAGAAAAAGGGGAGCAAAAATCAGGGTGATGAAAATCTGGAACAGAATACAGATAAGAAAAAGCGGAAACACCACCTGAAAGAAGATGTTTCAAAATCTTCTCAGAAGAAGCAGAAGGCCTGATCCTCAGATGGCCTAATGCCTTCTAAAATTTTGTTAACGTGTATGATCACCATTTTTTTTTTCTTCTCTGGATTTACTATTGCTTATAAACAGAATATCATAAATTCATAATGAAGAAAATTCCAGCATTTGCGATGCACTGAGCCAACTTGTTCTTTGCTAACAACTAATTCCTTTTAAACGAAGGCAAAGATAACATTTTTTTTTGGAGTGTATAAATTAGCAGTTTGAGTTAGCAAGATTGTGGTATTCCACTAAAAGATAGCCGGAAATGTCTTACAGTTGCAGATATCTGAAAAGCTCTACACATTTACAGTTACTGAAACTGTCTGAAGCAATTCAAAAAATATTTTACAGAGTAACAGATCAAAAAGCCTACGACAAACTACAGAGATCTTCCTTCATCCTTGAAATGGAAGCTTTAAAAAACAAAAAGGAAAGAGGACAAAAATGAGTTAATCTCAGGCACTATATATTTCACCTAACTGTGTTTTCTGATGCCCTGAATTTTTCACTTGTTCTGGGTTGGATTTGATCTGCTTCGGGGTATCCTTCGAAAGCTCGAGTCAACCTTCTTGGAGGGATTCTTTTTCTGTGATCTTAAATGTTTCAGAGCTTGAGACGAGAAAGAAAACCACTTCGCTTGAGCTCCACTGGACCAAGACAGCAAAACCAGTACAAGACCTAGCATAAGAAGGGCTTTGCAGTAAACCTTCATAGTTTGTTGAATAATGTTGTATGAATTGACAAGAAAGTATACTCTTAAACTTCAAGTTTTGGAAGGAGATATTATGAAGTGGGTGAATGTTTGTTATATACCCTTAGAACTTAGTATAAAACCAAACTTTGGGTACTGAAAATGATCTACTATAGGGATCTGAAGCAAGTGGGATCATGTGATGCTGCTTTGCTTGATTATCAGTATGCTTGTGGTCTGACCATAAGATTCACTTTAGTAATATAACCTCAGAGGGGGTCATGTGATGTATCACGTGATAATTTTAGTTTAATTCCTGGAGTGCTTAAAGTGGTAATTAATTAATCCCATGCTCTATTAGTCTCTGATAATCTTGGGTTTTTCCATTGCCTAAAGCCTTCAGAAATCAGAAAAGCTACAGAAGCAGGTGGCTGTTTTCACTTGCAACTAACCTTACAGGCTACAGCTGTCTCAAGTATTCACACTTTTTTTGGTCAAGTGCCTTTTGCTTCTATAGTTCTATGCTACTTCCTTAACTAGCTTTTGCTGATAATGTGTGATTCAACAGTCAGCAAATTCTTCAGCTAGGTACCAACCTGAATTGAACGTACGACAGGCAAGGGGTAGTCTAGTAATTGCTTGGGTGCACTTCAGTGTGTGGCGACTGGCGAGGACATTGTACTAAAGATTATTGCTTTGTCCAAACAGGCCGTTGATGAATCACTACTGTACACTGAACCAAGAGCAAGAAGAAATAAGATTAGGAAACAGGAAATAAAAAAGTTTTACATTCAACTATTGGGCTGCTTGGAAGCAAACCTTAATGCGTCGTTTTCTGCGAGGTAAGCCAGAAATAATTAACAAGGTATAGATTTTAGTTTAGGTACACTCCTAAGAATTACTAGCAAAATAAGTACTGTCCTCGTACAAATGTGTACATAACCTACAATACAACTTGGGTTTATTTTGATTAAAATGCAAAACAACTGCTGTTCAAGACATCAGAGTGTTCAACTTGGATGATCATTAGGTGGTGAATAAGGTCTTTTTAAAGACTGACTGTTACTGTTGTAGCTTTCAGGTGTTGATTTGTCCTGATAAACAAAAGATTTTGTTAATTCTTAACAATAATGCGAGGTCTGACTGCTTGACAATATTTGCCTTTTTCTGCAGCTTCTTTCAAATGATTCTTGCCTATCAAGAAGCTCCCTACTTGCCAAAAAGTGACTGTCTTAACTCTCAATCACACAGAGCACTTCTTGCACAGCCTGAAGTTCCTGAACAATATATCCATTAGAGTATTTTTACTGCTTGGTGTGAGATGATTGGCATAATCAGAATGATTAATTACAATTTTTCTGAAACTGCAGAAAATGTAGCCTTTTCTGTGCACATATGCAAATAATCCTCTGTACTCTTAGCCATGAGCCCATGAGTGTGTTTGGCGCAACAAAAAAAGCTGCTAATAGCTTCTAGGAGTTTTTTTTAGCTAGCTTCACATATTTAATACAGTTCCTCAACCAAAACAAATAAAAATTAAATTAAATTAAATTAAGCTAGCTTTTTTGCTGCACCAAGCACACCTAATGTGTATACACATAACAATTGCGAAGCCAAAATTGTGGTATTCAACTAACAGACTGCAGCTCAGGAAAGTGTCTGTTGCACATACAGATAGTCAGAAAACTTGTACACATATTTTACAGTAGCTAAAAACCGTGTTTGTCACTAACAAATCAAAAAATAAAATATCCTAGGTACACAACTATGTGATGATCTTCATCATTCATCCTTGAAATGGAGGCTTCAACCTGGGTAAGAAAAACAAAACAAGAAGAACCTTAATCTGAGTCACTATGATGCACCTAAACTGTTCATCACTCTGGGGGCTTAAAACTATTTTTTGGGTACCAGAATGTTACTTGTTCTGAGTTGGATTCGATCTGCTCGGAGGTATCCTTCGAAAACTCGAGTCCACCTTCTTGAAGGGATTCTGCTTCTCGGACCGCAAGTGTTTCAGAGCTTGTGATGAAACAGACAGCAACCTGGCTTGTGCACCACTTGACCATGATAGTAAAACCATAGCAAAAACAAGAACAACAAAAGCCTTCTTGTAGTAAACCTTCATGGTATAATCTGTTGCAAACTTGCAAATCTTGGGAGTTGTAACTTAAGAGGATATATTTTGAAGTTTGAACTATTGAAATGAGGTGAATGTTGGTTAATATATAAAAACTTCAGTAGAAGAAGAACCAGCATTTTGGGTTTGGTGATAATGATCTAATATAGGGATCTGAAACAAAATGGGATCATGTGATGCTTTATTTGACTAATACCATGCTTCTGTTCTGACCATAGGATTTAGTACTACTTAACTACTTAACAGTGTAAACAACAGAAGGGGTCATGTGATGTATCACGTGATTCTGTTAATTTAGTTTCTTGGGGTGCTAAACTGTGTTATAAAACTAATCTCACTGATAATCTTTGGTTATTTTAATACCTTGAGGTTTCAGAAATCAGAATATTACACTCATTTGAGTTCTTCCACTTGCCCACAGCTTTCTTCTTATCCCAATCTTTTAAGAGCATGCTTTGTACAAGGAAAGAATATGATTATATGAACCCAACTTATGATTTGGATTGAACCTTGGGAAATGAGATCTGGTCTTTGAGTCTTTGACTTTAGTTATACAACCTACATGAGTCTCATTTTATAGAAGTACTCAAAATCAAACCACTGATTTTAGAATAAGATGTTTAGAATAAAGATCTTAGAATAAAATAAGATATGCTAACTCTGTTACTCTACATACTTTATCAGTTAACCATTCACAACTGAAGATAATTATTATGGCGCAATAACAAAAGATGAATTTGATCGATTGCAATAGAATATTGCTGTAAGTTGTCAATTTTTTATTTCCTTTTTGTTTTACATTATTAGAGTAATAGTACTTGCGAAAAGGATTGTGAGTTATTGAGTTGTGAGTTGTGACTAAGATCGATGATAAAAGTTGGGAGGCTAATGACTCTTGTTAGTCTCAGTATAGGATTGTGAGTTGTGCGTTTCGCTTAAAAATATATGTCACTTACATTGTTTTGGTCAAACTTTTACCACTACTTTCTTCGAGCATATATGAGTACATTTTTTTTATTAAAATGTGTTCTGACTTTATAAGATTGTTTTTTCAGGCAATCTTTTTTTTTTATAAGTTCTCATGCATGTATTACTATATAATTTGCATTTAGATTTCGTACAACATTTTTTTTTTTTTCTGCATTTAAACCATACATGTGTAGATACTTTACATGTGCGAGTTTATTATTTTGAGAGGAGTTACGATCACTATTTAGAAATATAGAAGTCATTTATTATGAATAGTAACTCTAGTTTCATTGAAAAGTAACACTCTTTTCACCAAAAAAAAAAAAAATACAATAAAATCGTATTTATACAATTTTTTGTGTTATTTATGGTGAAAGAAAAGCAGAAAAAGTTCCTAATACTCCAAAAAAAAAAAAAAAAAAAAATTAAAAAAAGGGCAAAGAGGGAAAGAGATCCTCAAATTAGAAATAAAGGATTTTTGATTGAGCGAAATACATTACACCTTACCTACTTTACCATAGCTTACCCTTACCTTATGTCTCGCCGGAGAAGAATACACTAAACTCCTGCCGGTACGTCACTTTTCTCTCTCCTCTCTCTCTCTCTCTCTCTGGAAATTTACTCTGTAGCTGAACCATGCAACTGTAAATCTCAGCAACCATTTTCGCCCATCTTCGACGATACACTCTTTTTCTCGCTTTCTCTCTCCTCCGTTGATCATCGGTGCCTCAAAAACAGTCATATATAATCACCGGCGAGTTTACCTTTCGGTTTGTTTCTTTCTCTCTCTGTCTATTTGCTGAGAAACCCTCCTTTTGTTTCTCCCTTTTTAGTTTTGTCAATTGATGGTTCAATTTTGGGGATCTAGGGTTTCGCGATACTGAGAAACCCTAGATCGGTAATGGAATTGCTTGGAATTGAAATTTGATTGCTGTTGATTGAAACAATTAGAGAGCATTTGGTATGTAGAGCTTTGTTTCCATTATTAAACATTGGTTTAGTTGTAATTGGGGTTTGGATGAGAAATTGCCCAGCAGCTTCCTTAACTCGGAAGCTATGAATTGTTTTACCAACTAATGGATTGATTATAGTGTAACCCAATGCACTGTCATGAATTTTGCTAGGTAGCTTTTTGTAGCTCATCATGATTGATAGTTATACTCATTTTTCATTGATAGATAATACACTTTACTTATACCACTCATCTACATGTCTTAAACCTAATACTTTAGCTACAGTGTTTATACATTTGACTATCTTGAGGATCCCCCATCATAAATTTCTACATTTTAAGTGATGACGTTTTACTCTTGATATATCTTCTTTAATTGTACTATGATGGTAAGGGAAGGGACCATTTGAGGATTACAGGTTTGGTGAGCTTGGTTGAACAATTTTCTCCACATTTTTATCTAGTTTTGTGGTAGACAAGGGAGAGTAGTACGTAGAAAGGGAGCGGACCAGGAGGCTGGGGAGGGGATTTCTCATTGTGGCCTTGCACACTAGGAGGAAAAACAATGAGTATTGAGTAGTGCATGGTCTCTTCGCTAATGAAAAAACCATTCCAAATGAATTCGTGAGACTACTGAAATGCATGAGCCTCTTTTGGTTGAATAAGACTAAATGCTCGGTATAGGTGCTCAACTTTTATTTAGTTGAGCTATATTACTTGGCTCAGCTACAAGTGTTGGTGTCCTGGTGTTGACTATGCCATTTTTTGGAAATTTTGAGATTCTTGGCCTAAATGAAGTGTTAAGTATCCATACCCATGTGGCCTCTGAATCTATTCCAAAGGTCCCAGGTTTGAGCCCCCTCAGGGCCACGGGAGGTTTGTATGAGTGAAGCAATATCTTGGATACCCATGTTATCTAAACAAAAAAAAGAAAAAAAAGGGTATCCATACCCATGCAGGAGTGTTGAGGATCAAATAAGGGTACTTGAGGTGAAATGTAGAGTCACGGTAATATATAGTAGCTAAGCATGTTACATTGCTGCATGAAACTACTGAATGTCACATAAAAGTGGATATATTTGTATCCCAAATTTTTTGGATATATTATTTGCTGGTCTTCATTTGGTTGGTTCCATTGTTTTCTCCTTTTTTTTTCCCTTAATCATTCTTCACTGCAATAATTTACTTGGTTACCCATATACTAAAAGCCATTTGTCTGCTATTTCTTACAGTGTCATCTGTAAGCTAAGGATCAAGATCCGGAAAATCTAAATGTCAGAAAAGGGTTGTGTTAAACGGCTGCAAAAGGAGTTTAGGGCTCTGTGTAAAGTATGTTTCTTTGTTCTTCTTTTCTTTTGTATCTGCTGATTGCTTTTGAACAATCTCCATTGTGGTATTAAATTATGCTGGTTTGATGTGTCACTAGCCTCGTACAACTCATTTATGGATCTCTCCTGGAATTCTCTCTCGCAATCTTCCTCTGCATATGATCTGTTACTTAGCCTGACTTTCACTTTGGTTGGGCGGAAATGTGTTCATTTTAAATTAGATTCTGGATTCCAAATATTTGGTTCTGTGAGGAAAATGTGTTGGTTCTTCAGAGAATTGGGATTCCTTTGGACCACTGAAAACCAACTTCTTTTGAAGAAAGGACTAATTTGCCCAATTGACCCCCCTCGGGGTTAGATGTTAAAATTTTATTATCTTTTCTCTGCGGGCTAACAAAATTTCAGGGGGAGACACTAAAACAGAACAGAAAAGAATAAGTGCAGCCCACCTTGTCGACCATAATTTTACTGTGCTGCCTCCTATCTGAGACCCTGACAGTTGTTTACCGCACTATCAGTCACTGATTTTTTTGTGTCAAAACACAAGATGTCTCTGACCCTATTTGAGCGTCCATGAAGATTTAAAGCTACTTTGGCCTTGAATTGTCAGTGTCAAGTGGCGAAGTGGCATGGTGAAATTGATTTGTGGCAGTGGTGGCTTAGTGCACTTTTGGACAAGACTGGGGGAGAAGGATGGGGCTGTGAGTTTGAAAGAATAGGGAGGGGAGTGAGAAAGCTGTTGACATTGTTCATGCCTGGCGGAAGAATAGTAATCCGGCTTCTTGATGATGGTGTTGGTACTGTTGGCCGTTTGTTACTGTGTTGTGGTGATAAGACTTCCTTTGATTAAACTAGAAATGAACAAGTTAGTTTATTGAAAACATTAAGACTTTCCTTTGATTATTGTCACTTTGGTTCGAGTAACAGAGAACAGTTGAATGAGACCTTCCCTTGCAGGCATTTTTATTTTAAGATAACATGGTTGTCCGGGCTTTGCCCGATTAATCCCATGGGCTCTGAAGTTAACGACTAGGAAAACCTCCAGTGGCCTTAAGGAGGTTCGAACTTGGGACCTGTGGAACAAATGTCAGAGGTCTCACCAGCTGAGCTACCCACCCAGGGTTTCTTGCAGGCATTTTTTTTGTCAACAGCTTTTAGCAAAATTTTCTTTCACCCTGCCAAACATAGCCTTGCTTCACTACCACTTTTACCTAACCCCTCTCCCCCCCCCCCCAACCCTAAAAATAATCTCTCTCAAAGTAGTGTTACTTCCCCTTTCTGTATTTTTTTAATACTGGAGCTAAGTATGTATTTGGATTTGCAGGAGCCTGTACCCCATATTGTTGCTCGCCCTTCTCCGAACGACATTCTCGAATGGCGTAAGTTCTGCTTCAACAGTTTTTTCTTTGAAAACAAGAGTAGCTTTTAATGTGTACATGGTGCCGCTGTAGTTTAATTTTCTGTTGATATACATATCATTATGCTTCTTGAATACACTGATTGTTGGATGTACTATGTTATTTCTCAAATGGGGTAGGCTTATGTTGGTCTGAGTTGCTCTCGTAGGGACCCGAAGAATTTTATGAGAATATCGTCAAAGTTAGGGGAAGTAGAACATGTGGTAGGCTTTATCAAACTTGCATGATGATTCCTGATACTTGTATTTCTTAAGGACTCTGTTGAGCTCTAGGATTTCGGATATGTTGATCGGTTGGCAATGAATTAAAAATGTATTATGTTGTGACTTGCGTGATTATATTTGTTGGACCTATGTTATGGTAAATGTCAACCAAATTAGTTCCTAGAACAAATTCACTTTGTTGCTTTCGACTTGGATTTGCAGAACATAGCTATTAACTGTGTTGGAGCTCTTTGCTCTTAGGTCATAATGAGAAACATCCCCAATGGCAGTCTGTGCTGAACCTGTTTATTAAATTTTGAAATCGTTGCTTACTGAATTGGATTATGTGGAGTAAATACTGTATCCTGTCCGACTTTACAAATTTGGAACTTGACATAATATGGAGATAGCTTGTGTTGCTTTTGTGGTCATCTTTTTCTTAACTTGCATGGAGGTTTTGACCGTGATATTTTATTTCAGATTATGTACTGGAGGGAAGTGAAGGAACACCTTTTGCAGGTTTGTCCTTTCTTGAAATTATTTGTAGTGTTCAATTGGCATATATTTGGCTGATAAGATCTATTTGGTGTTTGGATCATGCGGTTCCTTGATTTCTCAATATTTTGTCTTGTTTTACAAAGGTGGATATTATTATGGAAAGATCAAGTTTCCTCCAGATTATCCATTTAAGCCTCCAGGCATCAGGTATTTGAGTAGTTTAGCTTCAAATACCTGTTGATTTTGTGTTAGCTTCTTTGCCCTGTTCATAGCATAAAGTTATTCCCCTTAACATCTTTCATTCTGAGCAGCATGACAACTCCTAATGGTCGGTTTATGACTCAAAAGAAAATTTGCTTATCTATGAGTGATTGTAAGTTTTTTGGCTTTTATCTTCTTATTTTCATTTTCAGTTTATCTGCATTTTTCTTTTGGATAATGATTTTTGTCACCTATTGATTGCATTATTTTCTTTTCTACAGTTCACCCAGAGAGTTGGAATCCGATGTGGTCAGTGTCAAGGTAAGAAAACGTGTTTCAGCCAGAATATCCCTTAATGCTGTGATTCTTCTGTTTCACTTTACCTTGAGAGGATATTGGTTCAGTCGCAGATGAGACCTTATTTGAAATTCAATTGGTTTTGGGATGGCATTATCATATGTTATGACTTCCGTCTCAGTGCCGAGCAGTTAATTTGTTTGTTACACTTACACATTAAAGCTTGTGTATCCTGGTTAAAAGCGAGGTGAAGTTACATCAATCAAGTTGACCCTGGACTCATCATAATCTTCCTTTTATCTTACAGTCTGCTGCATGAAAGTGACTTAGTTTTTGGTTTCTAGAATAATTTCGTCTCACTGCACTGATCACACTATGTTTTGGTTGCAGTATTCTTACCGGGCTACTCTCGTTTATGGTGAGTTTCTACTTGTCAGCTGACTATAACTATTGTTGCTGCTTAATGCTTTTGTACTTTCTGTCTGCTCAAGTGCTCATGTCTTCAATTGTTTTCACTTTTTCGAGATGAAAAAAAACGAAAGAAATCCTAGTGTTTGTCATTTTGCTTTGTCTTCCATTACTTACTTGGCCAGTCTGGTTATGCAATTAGTGTCTGTTGACATTTGAGTCTTCCTTTTATCTTGCAGATGGACAACAGTCCTACAACAGGGAGTGTTACAACAACTGTGGCTGAGAAACACCGTTTAGCAAAGGCTTCACTTGCTTTCAATTGTAAAAAGTGAGTACAATGCAGCTTGTTATTGATTTTCTTTTTCTTTCTTAATATCTTTGTCATAAGTTTGCATGCAAAAGCATTGGGCCTCTTCTTTCATGTAGCTAGTTTATGCACTTCTGTTCACTTTGGTGTCTTTCTCAATATATGCCCACTATTCACTTTTTAGTTAGAACATGGCACCTGTCCATACTCGAAAATCTTGTTAGTGAGAACACTTAATGAAATCCATCTAACCTCTCTGAGGATTTGATCTTGGGCATCTCATTGTACTCTTGCTTTCTAAGGCAGACTTCTCATTCAATGTGACAGCATTTAGTTGTGCATCCAGCACACTTTGGTGTGAATCACTGATTTCTGTAAGGCCTCCTATTCACCTAATATACTCATCCCAGTTAGCTCATTATACAGTTTCTTCATAAGCCAGCCATCTCATTCAATTTGGCAGCATAGTTGTGCATCTAGCGCACTTTTGTGAATCACAGCTTTCTTTAAGGCTTCCTATTCACCTAATCTTGGATTGTAAAAGTACTCCCCTAAAACTGTTGGGCAAAAGCCCAACTGTTAGTACCCTCCAAATTTCCTTCACAAGGCAATTGGGGGATCCAAGGCTTTAATTTGGGATGTCAAGGGTTATAGGTGCTAATTTCCAAGCTGTCCACTCAATTCTCAAGTAATGCCTAGGTAACAGACTAACAGTTATAGGCTATAGCTCACACCTAATAGCATGTTTGGCTGTACCATTTGCATCTCGTTCTCGGATGGTACCCTATGTCCCTATCAATTAGGAAGGATCCTATAATGCATGGGAAGACAGTTATATGGAATTTGTTGGCTGATTTTCCTCGTGTTTGGTTTTTGCAATTTGTGTGTATGCAGCGTGACTTTCAGGAAAATCTTTCCGGAGTACGTGGAGAAGTACAACCAGCAGCTAGCTGAGCAGGTTCAGTTAGAGGTGTCATCAGCACCTTCTCGAGAAGATAATTCCTCATCACCTAAGGTGGAGAGACCCGAAAATAATGTGCAAGAAAACTTGGCTAAAGTGGAAGCCGAGAAGGACAGAAGAATTAACAGGAGGCAATCAATCCCAACATGGATGCTGTTGTTGCTGGTTTCTATCTTTGGCCTGGTCATGGCTTTGCCCCTTCTCCAACCTTGACACCACTCCTGGATTCAGTGTACCTAACTGGATAAAATCTTCAATGTGAGAAGTTTTAGATGTGAATGTGATGGTGTCGTATTTTTGACATTCAAATTTACCTTTACTGGTGGGTCACTGATTCGATGTCGTGTGTGGTGTACTAAACAAAAGAATTACTTGTACAGTTTAGTGAAATGTGCTTTTCCTCTTCCATCGTGTGTTTTCTCCATTACCTAAATGTGCTTTTGATGGTATAGGTTTTTATTTTGGAATACTTTAGCATTTTTCGGTTTCATAGTGATTGTCATAGATTGTTTTCCTGTCAGGAAATAATGATCTTATTTAGTACTTTAGAAATTGTTTGAAAATCAAAAATTACTTTCTCAAATCGTTGATACATTTTATAGACATTTCCTACGATACCCCCAATTCCTTGTTCGTTGAAGCTTGAACGTCAAGATAACAGGTTGTCAGGTTGTCAGGTTGTCAGGTTGTCAGGTTGTATACATTATCCCATTACTTTCATTAGACAATTTTTGGTTGATAAGAAAAAAGACAGGTAATTGTATTGCTTGGGAAGCAATAGTTTTTGAATAGTGCAATACTATTATAATCCAACTTTAAAAGAAAAAAAAAGCCTGGGTGCTCTCTCTCTTTGGGGGGGGGGGGGAAGAGAGAAACCCTAGCCGCCCCCAACCAACCACCCACCACCTCTCTATCTCCTCCTTATTCTAAATTAATCCATTTTTTCAGTTTATTTTCAGATCTACATTCTTCAATCTCCTTAATTTCTTGTCAATTTCATGGTTTGTTTGCTTTTGCTTGTTGCCAGCCTCGACGAGCTCGCCTTTTTGCTGAAGAACTCCAAGTGTTTCCTGTGTTCCTCTTGGCGATTAGCTTGTCACTGGTTCAACATCCATAAGATTGTTCAATAGTATGTTTTTGCTTGAGTCGGCTTCATCCTTTTGTTTTTGATCTCATGTCTAGAGTCAAGAATTGAAGATGATGGGGTTTCTACTTGGTCAGAAGTTCTTTGTCCATATTTTTGCTCAAAATTGCTATATTCCATTCTTGTATTCTTGGTACAATTTTGGGTTGAGGTGATTTTTTAAGAATTAGGGTTCTTAGATTTCAGATCTGAAAACCGAGTAAATTGTCTTTTGGGCTCAGCCGCCCCCTCGATAATCTTAGCACTCTGGATGTTGATTGCTCTTCTTATCAACCTCTAGCCACCATGGATAAAGCGTTTTCTGCTAGTGGTGAAGCTGGTGGTGGTCCTGGCGGTAGAAGACTGGAGTGTATGCTTTCGGTTCTCACCGTGACGGGTTCTTCAACAGGATTGAAGAAGTGTGGTTGTGGAAACATCCGTTTATGTATTTATTTGTAATTTATTTCAATTTTTAGTAACTGTTACACACGAAATAAAACTGTACTTAGAAAGACAGTAGATAAGTGGGTCAAATATAAGTCAAAGACCTTAAGAGTCCTAAATATGAGAAAAGACTCATAATATATATATATATATATATATATATATATATATATATATATATATATATATATATATATATATATATATATATATATATATATATATATATATATATATATATATATATATTATGCAAAAAAGCAGTTGTACGAAACAGTTAGTATAGAAAACCCAGCACAACACAAAGACATTCAAGAGAAGTGGAGAACGTGGGGAAGTGGAACGCCAGCATGAAGAAGGTGGATGAAAAGAAGAATTGCTAGATCATGGGCAGTTATCTCAAACCCCTATAAATACAAAGAAGAACAGAAGAACAAGACAGCTGAGCTCATATTGACGAGACGTCAAAAAGTAGTGTTAGAGTAGTGTAGTCTAGGAGTAGATTGTAACTTAGGCTCTTCGAGCGTGTAACACAGCCACTCATCAATGGCGCCTTCATGTGAGGTATAATTGCTCCTATCCCTTTTATTTTTTTGCACTGAATCGAATGTATGCCTGTCTTTGATCGAATGAAGTATGTGTAGCTTTCCTTCCTAATATCATGCTCTTTTAAAGTTCCCTTTTAAATGATTGTATGTATGTTTCTCTGATTCAATAGTATTCGAATACGTATCCGTAGCAGCTATCACTGTCACCAAGTGTCCACCTCCTGACCAAAACGGGTGTCCTGGGGTGGAAGGGTAGGTTCGAATAGGGAACGGTCTGCTCTAAGATAGTCCTCGACCTTATTTAAAGAACCCCCTTAAGGGCCGTAGGACTGCCCCTCACGGTTGTTTCTGACCCCTACATACAAAACACAACAACAAATTTGGTGACCACAGTGGGAGTTACGAAATACACTCCACAAATAAATCCTTTTAATGCCTCAAACTAGGTCTCAAATAAGAAATATATCTGATGAAATGAGTACTCAAAGAGAGGATAATGCTTCGAACGCAGCATCCCAACCTCAAGGCTCTTCTTCCCGAGAAGAAACTCCACGAAAAACTAAGTTCGATATGCAAGAAGTTTATGAGAAATTTGTGGAATGTATGAAAGAAACTCTATTAGAGGCCCGAGAAAGCCAACGAAAAGAGTATAATGATCAGTATAGAGCCTTAGCACATGATACTTCAAGGGTTTGCCATCAAATCGTAGATAGCATAGTGACAGACTCGAAAGAATGTCTAGCTAAAGAAGTAGGGAAAATCATACTAGATATACAAGAGACCTTTAATTCTACATTTACAGCTTTATCGAAAAATATGGCTAATGACGTGACAGTGAATTCAGAGCCACATATTGAGAAGCATAATAAACTTATCGAAAAGGTTACACAGTCAACTGGAGGGACTTTTAAAGATAAATCACCTATAGGATATCCACCACCAGGTTTCTCTAGGGAACCACAACGAACAGTTAGGAATTTTGTAACAGGCCAACCGTCAAATCCGATCAATTTGACATCATCCCCTGGAGTTAATACGAATTAAGGTCTAGGACCCATAGGGGATAAAGATAATATAGGAAAAGATAAAAATCCTGGGATACCTTTCGAATATCCCAGGACAACTAATATATCTTCACAACCTATTCACTCTGACCCAAATCCACCAGGGTACACGACTATGGGTCAGGGAAACCCTTATCCACCTTTCGAAGGAAATTATCAGGGGAGAAGACCAACTACTTTTGGTCAGAATACACATTATAATACAAGAAATGGAACGAATGATCCATATAATTCACAACCCACCCCATATCCATATACGATGCCAGGAATGATGGGGGAAGAACCTATCCAATCACAAATCGAACAAATAGTAGAAAGGTTATACGGGCCAACATTGAGAAAAGTAAACAGACCCCTAACGAGTAAACCTTACCCCGATTGGATAGATAGAGCGCATCCTTTCCCTAGAGGATTTAGGGTCCCTGATTTTACTCTATTCTCAGAAGAGGATAATGTATCTGCACTAGAACATGTAGCTAGGTTCTCATGTCAATGTAGAGAAGCAGCAGATAACGAATATCTAAAGTTTCGAATGTTTCCTAGTTCTTTAACAGGAACTGCTTTTAATTGGTATATAAGCCTAGCCCCAAATTCGATACATAGTTGGGAGGAAATGCAATTCCATTTCCAAAATCACTTTGCTAGAACAGACCCAGGCATTTCGATGAGCGATCTTGCTAGAATACGACAGCATACTGGGGAATCAATAGAGGAATATCTATCTAGGTTTAAAAGAGCTAGGATAAAATGTCACATAAATTTACCTGAAAAAGAATTTGTACAATTAGCTAAAGAGAATATGGCCATAGAATATCGAATGAAATTCGATGGTCTTCCTTTTCATGACTTTAGAGAATTGGCAGAAAGTGCAATACGATACGAAAATATGCTAAGAGAAGAAAGTCAAAGAAAACACCATGGATTTAACGCATTCGAAATAGAAGCGCCATGGGTTTTCGAAGATTCTTTTGAAATAGATTATACTGAATTTAAGAAAGGACCACCATTCTCTTGCCCTAAACTCCAAAAGAAAGATAGTTTAGTGGATATAGGTAGGGGGGTAAGCCTAGGAAATATTCTTTTGATGTTTCGAAAGCCGATAAGATATTTGACTGGTTGCTCGTTAATAAGAAAATTAGGAGGACTAGAAATATTAGGATACCTTCGGATGCAGAATTAGAGAAAAAACTATATTGTAAATGACATAATACTACGACACATAAAACCAATGATTGTACATTCTTTCGAAATATCATACAGAAAAAGATAGACGAAAAGGAATTATTCTTTCCTAACGAAGAAAAAACAGAAACTGAGAAAGTTCCTTTTCAACAAACTGTAGAAATCAATATGATAGATGTTGACATACTTGATATTTCGCATTTGCAGATATCGAATTATATGAAAATGGCCAACATCATGTTCAACAGATACATCGACCAAGGAATTCTAACATTTCCTAAGGTCAAAGATGAAGGGCTCGAAGGAATGTGCAGATGGCGTATGAATACTCTACATACTACTAACCAATGTCAAATATTTCGAAGGTTTGTCTCCAAGCAAATGGAATTTGGAACAGTAGAGTTGACCTATGTCGAAAGGGTTACTCTAGGAATGAAAACAGCTGATGATATCGAGATACATCAACAATAGGTAAGGCCTGTTAATAAAGAACAGGTGACTAATGTTAGGGACAAAACCTACAAAGAAGTCCTCAAGACGGAAGGTGTAGTAACCCCGAAAATTGCTACTAACCTTAAAGGACTACAGAAGGTATTATGTCCTGACTGTTCTGATATTCTACACTTCGAATTAGTGCGATTACAGATTATCCCTAATGATCCATACTGGGTACCGGCCTATCAACGGAGTTATGGAATGCCCAAACGGCCACGAATGAATGTCTTCCCGACAGGAAGAGGATATTGAGGAGGTAGAGGAGGCAGACTGGGGGGGCAGACATGCCCTCACAGGGGGTTTACCTCAAAACGGGTTAAGAGCGTCAGGGTAATTCGAAGATGCCCGAACTTCTCATATGACCCAGCTAGGGAGCATCCCTTCGAGAGCTCAAGAAAGGAGACAGGTGGCAGAGAAATTAAGCAATGCTAGAGCTTAGGTTGCAATGAAGATGCAGTAAGAAGCACTCGTCAATCAACTGAAGATTGATGAGGATGCAATGTCGAAAGGAACATTGCAAATCCAAGTTGGACAAATCGAATGTCCATCAAAAGAGAGTGAAGGGGTGGACATATATACCCTTAGCGATCAAATGAGGGAAGTAAAAGTTCATCCCAGTAAATTCGAAAGGAGGGATCGAGAGGAAGACGAATATACCTCAGATGACGGGATAGAGATCTACGTCAACAACGAAGAGTTTGCACGAACGCAAGCTGTTCAAAGGGCCTTGAATTTCGAAGATAAAACTAAAGTGAGCATGGTAAATGCCATGCACCCAGAGATTCAGCCAGAAGGACAAAATCGAGAACGTCAGCGATGGCACGAGATGGTAGAAGAAGAAGAAGCCTACGAATTCATGGCTCAATTAGGTACGTCCTCTCAATCTTATCTAGAAATAGAACGAGATTCAACTTCTACTTTAGATGACTCACCATACGAATTCATAAAGAATACCCTCCTAGATTTGAAATGTTATGAAGACTTGAACATCTCAGAGATCGAAGAGATTGAGGCTTGTACTTGCGAGCATAACATAGATTCAGTTTTTAAGGAATTATTGGATAGAAAAGCCATAAATAATAATCGCATCAAACCATTATATATCAAAGCAGAAATTGATAATATTGGGATAAATAGAGTTTTGATTGATAATGGGGCAGCTGTGAATGTATTACCATTATCTACATTACCACTTTTAGGAAAATCCATGAAAGATTTAATAATTGCAAACGTAGCAGTATATGGCTTCTCAGGGCAAGCCACAAAATCCGACGGACTGCTACCAGTTAAAATTAAAGTAGGAAATACGATTTCTTATACCGCCTTCTTTGTGGTTAATACTAGTTCTAGCTATCATGCTTTATTAGGAAGAGATTGGATCCATAGCAATTATTGCATACCATCTACTTTACACCAAATATTGATAATTTGGAATGGTAAGAAATTTGAAATTGTTAAGGCAGAAGAAAAGCCTCATTTAACCACTGCTAATTTTGTGGAAGCCAGGTTCTACACAGGAGAATGCGCGCCAATTCGAATAGAGGTGCTCGAGGAACAACGAAGAAAAGAGGTCAGCCGAAGACCAGAAGAAAGCGATGAAGCGAAAATCAGGGACTTTAGTAACAAACTAAAGGAAGGACCCTTGAAAATTACAGCTTCCTAGAAATAGGATTAGAAATAGTTGTAATTATTGTCATTTTTAAGAAGTATTGTTATGCCTGGAACAATAGATTGTAAGGAGGTTATTCGAATTAATGCAAATGTTTCTTACGAAGAGAATGTTTCTGTAGTTGAATTGAAGAAAGCCTTAGATAAAACTTTAAGAGTCGTGGCAAGTCTAAATAGCGAACGAAAGCTAATTCAAGCAATGACTAACGAATTAAAAGTAATACAAGAAGATATCACATACAAAATACCAGAACGAATCTGGGAGAAAAATGAGGATATAAAAATGGAGATACAAGATCCACTCGAAGAGGTTAATTTGGGAACAAAAGAAAAACCCAGAATAACTTACATTAGTGCAAAATTACTTCCAAATGAGAAGGAGGATTTTATCAAAATTTTAATTGAATATAAGGATTGTTTTGCTTGGGCGCATCATGAGATGCCAGGGATAGACACTCGAATAGCACAACACGAGCTACCTATAAAAAAGGATTGTAGACCAATTATGCAACCTCCACGAAGAATAGCCCCATAGGTTGTTTTGGGGGTCAAAAAGGAAATAGAAAACATACTCGAAGCAAAATTCATAAGGCCAACCAAATATGTCAAATGGCTAGCAAATGTGGTCCCAGTTGTAAAAAAGAATGGAAAAATTAGAGTATGTATAGATTTTAGATATCTAAACAAAGGTAGCCCAAAAGACGAATATCCTATGCCAGTAGCTGACACTCTGATCGACGCAGCATCTCGACACAAGGTTTTATCATTCATGGATGGATACTCGGGATATTATCAATTACGAAGAGCTAGGGAAGACAGACACAAAACTGCATTTAGATGCCCAGGATCTTTAGGGCTATTCGAATGGATCGTAATGCCATTTGGGCTCAAGAATGCAGGAGCAACATATCAAAGAACCATGAACTACTTATTTCACGACATGATAGGGAAGTTTATGGAAGTATATATAGATGATGTAGTGATAAAATCACAAACACATGAAGATCATCTAGATCATTTAAAGAATTCATTCAAAAGAATGCGAAAGTACAAATTAAAAATGAATCCACTCAAATGTGCTTTTGGAGTACAAGCGGGAAATTTCTTAGGGTTTCTTATCCACCAACGAGGGATTGAAATTGATAAGAACAAAGCAAAAGAAATTTTGGAAGCAAAACCACCTACGAACAAGAAGGAGCTCCAAAGATTCCTAGGACAAATTAATTTTATCCGAAGATTCATATCTAACCTAGCAGATAAAACAAAGAACTTTTCATCATTGTTAAAATCCAAGGAAGGAGAAGAATTCTAATGAAAACCAATACATGAGAAAACATTCGAAAAGATCAAACAATATTTATCAGAACCACCAGTCCTGATCCCACCGCGAATGGGAAAACCTCTAAGATTATATTTCTCCTCAGGGGATACTTCAATGGGATGTTTACTAGTACACGAAAATGACAATGGAAAAGAACAAGCAGTGTTCTATTTATCAAAAACTCTGGCAGATACAGAGACAAGATATACATGCATCGAAAAATGGTGTTACAGTTTATACTTTACTTCATTAAAATTAAGGCATTATTTCATGTCCTTTACAGTCGAAGTAGTATCTCCAACGGATATACTGAAATATATGTTATCACAACCATTATTAAAGGGAAGACTAACCAATTGGAGCCTTCACCTTCTTCAATTCGATATTAGATATATACCACACAAAACAATAAAAGGACAAGCTTTGGCTGACTTTTTAGAAGATCATCCGTCGATTAATGTTAAACTAGAAAATCAATTCGAAAATGACTATATTGATCTAGTCCCATGGAAATTATATTTCGATGGCTCTTCTACAAAAAGAGGAGCGGGTGCTGGAATATATTTAATATCACCAATAGGAGTCTCTGCGAAGATAGCTGTACAACTCAATGGGCCTTGTACAAACAACAGAGCAGAATACGAAGCCCTAATTTTAGGTCTAGAAAGCCTTCTCGAATTAGGAGCCAAGAACATAATTATGAAAGGAGATTCTCAACTAATTGTAAATCAAACAAAGGGAATCTTGAAATGTATCAGTCCAATGGCAATTCTAGGAAATGCTAGAATTAAAAAACTATTGCAATATTTTTATGAAGTCAAAATATATTATATTCCTCGAATCGAAAATGAGATAGCAAACGAGTTGGCTCAATTAGCATCAGTGTATAAAATTCCTTGGAGTTACTTCCACGAAAAGATTACAATCAAGGCCAAGGAACTTGTCCCATTCGAGGAAAGAGTAACGATGGAAATTAATAAAGTAGATATTATGGTTAAGAAAGTTGATTGGAGGGACGAAATAATTGAAGTTCTCCAAGAACCATCAAAGAAGAAATATTCTAACAAACTAAAACTCATAGCACATCGATATGTGTATGATGGAGAACAATTGTTTCGAAAGGATGTTAGCAGTATATTGCTTAAATGTCTAGACTTAGATCATGCATTGCTAGTCATGGGAGAAATAGATGAAGGCATATGTGGAGCTCACCAAACGGGGCAAAAGATGAGAAGACTAATACACCAATATGGGTATTATTGGCCAACAATCACTAGAGATTGTTTACAATATGCTAAAGAGTGCAGACCATGCCAAAAACATGGTGGTATTCAACGAGTCCCAGCAGCTAAGCTCCATAGTATAATTAAACCATGACCATTTCGAGGATGGGCAATGGATATTATTGGAGAAATTAGACCTGCTTCATCAAAGCACCATAAATATGTTTTAGTAGCCACTGATTACTTTACAAAATGGGTCGAAGCCAAACCTTTCGTAAATATAACATCAAGTGACATAGTAGATTTCATCAACGAAAATATATTTACTAGATTTGGGATCCCTGAAACTATTACAGTAGATCAAGCGAAGGTATTTAATAGCGACGAAATAAAATCATTTTTAGGGAGATTATCTGTCAAATTAACAAATTCTACTCCATATTATGCCCAGGCGAATGGTCAAGCTGAATCAAGCAATAAGATCATAAAAAGGGGAATTGCTAAAATGATAAAAAATAATCCTCGTATTTGGCATGACTTGTTACTAGAAACACTATGGGCCTATCGAACAAGCCCTAGAGAGAGCATTTTAGTAACTCTATTTCAATTGGTATTTGGACATGAAGCGGTTATACCTGTCAAAATGAATATCAAATCCGAACGAATACTTAAACAAATCAATTTATCACCACAAGAGTACGAAGAGGCAATGAATATGGAACAGTTAGATGAAGAGATCTTACAAATTGAAGCATTACAAAATATTCATAAATTAAAAAGGCAAACCGAAAAATATTACAATCGAAGAGTAAGAAAGAAATAGTTTTCCAAGGACGAATTGGTGTGGAAAACAATACTCCCTGAAGGACAAAAAGATAAGTTTTATGGGAAATGGTCTCCAAATTGGGAAGACCCGTTCATTATCGAAAGCAGTGAACCAGGAAATGCATACAAATTATTATACACGAATGGTAAACAATTTGAACGAGCAATAAATGGAAAATATTTAAAGAAATATTTCCCTTCGACTTGGGATATGTATAAGGATAACATTTACAAAAGATTCCCACAACTCTGGGAAGAAGTAAAAGGAGAATGAAACCAAAAGCAAAAAAGGTTCACATCTCTCTAGAAGCGTACATTAATATCCAAAATTATGACGAAGAACTAAGAAATTGCCTAACGACAGTAAGAAGAAGGGAAATAGAAGCCCTAAAATCCTGATAACCGGACAACTGAGCAATTCGAAGGTCCCGAGAAGAAGTTAGATCGGAAATACGAGACTGAACATCTTGTCTTTTCCTTTCATGAGCAGCCATCAAATCAACAACCTCAGATTTACGACGAGACAGAGAATTGATCTTATCTTCAATAACAGTAAGCTCCATTTGAGCAGCATCAAAAAGCTGCCATTTCTGCTGGAGAGACGACCTGCCATTCGAAAGGTCAGCCAAGAGGTCAGCAGGACGAGCCCAGCCGTACAAGTCAGTTTCAGGAATCCCTTCAGAACGAGCATTCTGCAGATCCTGCACAGATCAGACCAAAGGGCTATGGTGTCGAAGCACTAAATCTCGAAGATCTGTGGGGAAGTGCTGTTGATGGGACCTAACAAAATCTTCTAAAGCTGATGCAGAAAAAACATCTGATAAATTCGTTTCGAGAGCGTTTAGTAAGCGAAGCCCTTCGTGCTTGATAGCATCAGAAGCCCCAGGAGTAGGGGCCAAAAGATCATCGAGCAAAGACATCAAAGAACCTACAAAAAAGGAATTTAAAATAAATAAATTCGAATTATCAGTGAAAGACAAATGAAAACCAAGACACAAGAAACATACTCGAAGAAGTCATCTCCACGTTTGAGGAAGATGTCAAGGATTCTTGGGCAGATCGATGTGGAGAAGAAACAGCTCGATCCGAAGAAACGACAATTTGGCCCTCAATAATAAAAGGAAAAATAGGATCCATGTCTTGACCTAATTATAAAAAGGAAAAGGTAAAAACGAAAATGAAAGAAAAAACACTTACAGACACAGTGTTTAAATAGGCAAACTAAAAATTACCAAGAAATGCGAAAAAGACAGCAGGAGAATCCGTGGTAACATTAACATCTGATGTGATAGGTGGATCGGAAGGCGAAGAACTAGGGTCCGTGGGCATTGAAGATAACCCAATCCCTATGTATAACAACCACTCACCAGAATAAGTAAAAAACCACAGAAATATTTATAACTAGAAAAGAGGAATAGATTAGAAAAACCTGTATCCGAGCCAGATGCCTTACTGAAAGGCTGATTTTTAAGAGACGCCCCTTTGATATAGGGCGAAGAACACAAAGCCTGTTTCCATACAAATTCACATTAAGATGCATTAAAGAGAAGGAGTTAAATAAATATCGACTAAGTGAAAATCAATACCTTGATGGCACTCAATATATGCAAAAAAGGAGCAACATCCTTTGGGAATAATTTATATATGACCTTTTCGAGACGAGAATGCAAGACACCATCACCAAAGGTAGAAGAAAAGAACTGAGTCCACCAAAGCGAATACTCTGACTCACTAGAACAAGTTCGAAACCAAGGAGGGATATCCACAACATCCAATTGGTTTCGAAGAAGAACGTGATTTCGAAGGGTCATCTCGGAAGATTGATTCTCCAAACCCATGTCGATAGAGGCTTGACTTTGTCTAGCATGCCAGGAACGATTCAAAGTCTCTAGTAAGGGAGCAGCAAAAGTTTGACAAATACCAAATTGATGGGTAACCAGCTGAGGATTTTGAAATATAAAAGATCCCGACAGGCAAGAACCGACCTCCAATAAGATTGAAGTTGAGGGCTCATAAAGAAGGGATTAACATCTCTAAGCCACCAAGGAAGTACCATTCGAGTATCTGCCACACCGGGGATCCCTAAACAACGGTGAGGGTGCCAGTTAAAATCAGAGTTCGAAGAGAATACCTCAAAAAGTACCAAAGGAAGGTCTTCAACACGAGAGGGACGAAGTAAAATAAAACATACTTCGGCCACAGAAGACCATTCAGCAAAGGGAGAAAGATTGCAGGCCTGGAAATCGCCCGTACGAGCGGCTAGTTCTTTCTGATAAGAAAGGTTATGCATCGCAATAGATGACAAATTCATTCGAGAAGGGTAATAAAGAAAACCCCAAGCAGTAAGGATCCAGAAAGGGCAAGAATGTTGAATTTGAGGGCCCTCAGGAAGAATATCCCTGGTCAAATTCGACATCCCCCGATAAAACTGAGAGAGAAGGAAAGGAGCCAATGGAATGGGGCCTTCCATTGAAGCTAAATTAGCCGCTAGATAAAGGAAAGAATTCCCAATCGAAGAGCTATAGTTCATGAATAACCGATGAAAAACATAATTCAAAAATAAAACTACCTCAGCATTCGTAACAGGAATAGCAGGAGGGAGATATGAAAAATGGGTCAGCAAATTCGAATATGAGACTGAACGAACGGATGTGGATGAAGAAAACGTCTTCAACAACGCATCAACAGGTTCGAAATAATCTTCACTAACAGCATACGAATTGCAAAAGGAATAGCCTGGCACTGGAAGAGCTTCATCAAGACAGAGACCAGTCAAAAACGCAATGTCTTCGAGAGTTACGGTTTGAAGTCCTTCCCCAGTAACAAAACAGTTGATAGTAGGATGCCAGGCAAGCCAAAGAGCAGTGGATATATTACCATCATAAGGAATCTTGGCAGAAAGAGATAAACGAATAAAGTCCAGAATCTTGTTCGAACGCCAACGAGAATGAAAAGCCTGGAGACGATTAAACCAGCGTCGAGGACGCTCGTTGAGGAAGTTCACCAAACCATGAACATGTCTATCTCGAATTGGAAAATTAGAGCGAATAGTACGAGAAGAAAGAATCAAGGGAAAACGACGCCCTCGAACAATAGAAGAGAAAACCGATAAAAAATAGCTTTGCGAAATACCCCGAACTGAGGAAGGATACAAACAGCGGCCTAAAGAGAAAGATCTTAAAGATTGACCTTGGAAGGGCTCCTCATCAGGGGCAGAATAAGTTGAAGAGCGAAGGACGAGACGATCAGGCCAATCCGATTTAGAATGAATCTCAATTAACTTGAATAAGTCTTGAGCATCAAAAGCCATGTTCAAAGACTCAATGTTAACTAAATCTAAGAAGAGAGGATGAGTAGCCATTAATATAAAGAGCTCGGGCGAAGGAACTTAGTAAACAAGAGGGAGGTCGAAAATTTGGGTTGAATTGATGGAAGGAGAGTGATGAAGGAAGAAAGCGGAAAGAAGTAGTAGTTATAAGGGCATTACTTGTCCATCAACATAAATTGATCACGAAGAAGCGTGAACCAAAGCAATTGTATCATCAAGACGCGGGAAACGAAGCGTCACTTGCACAATAATACAAAATAAACTCGAAACGTTTATATATGTATTAGGGGGGCAGTTGTTACACACGAAATAAAACTGAACTTAGAAAGACAGTAGATAAGTGGGTCAAATATAAGTCAAAAACCTTAAGAGTCCTAAATATGAGAAAAGACTCATAAAATATATATATATATATATATATATATATATATATATATATATATATATATATATATATATATATATATATATATATATATATATATATATATATATATATATATATATATATATATATATATATATATATATATATATATATATATATATATATATATATATATATATATATATATATATATATATATATATATATATATATATATATATATATATATATATATATATATATATATATATATATATATATACGAAATATAAATGTACAAAAGTATTTTATGCAAAAAAGCAGTTGTACGAAAGGGTTAGTATAGAAAACCCAGCACAACACAAAGACACTCAAGAGAAGTGGAGAACGTGGGGAAGTGGAACGCCAGCATGAAGAAGGTGGATGAAAAGAAGAACTGTTAGATCATGGGCAGTTATCTCAAACCCCTATAAATACAAAGAAGAACAGAAGAACAAGACAGCTGAGCTCATATTGACGAGACGTCAAAAAGTAGTGTTAGTGTAGTGTAGTCTAGGAGTAGATTGTAACTTAGGCTCTTCGAGCGTGTAACACAGCCACTCAGCAATGGCGCCTTCATGTGAGGTATAATTGCTCCTATCCCTTTTATTTTTTTTTTGCACTGAATCGAATGTATGCCTGTCTTTGATCGAATGAAGTATGTGTAGCTTTCCTTCCTAATATCATGCTCGTTTAAAGTTCCCTTTTAAATGCTTGTATGTATGGCTCTCTGATTCAATAGTATTCGAATACGTATCCGTAGCAGCTATCACTGTTACCAAGTGTCCACCTCCTGACCAAAACGGGTGTCCTGGGGTGGAAGGGTAGGTTCGAATAGGGAACGGCCTGCTCTAAGATAGTCCTCGACCTTATTTAAAGAACCCCCTTAAGGGCCGTAGGACTGCCTCTCACGGTTGTTTGTGACCCCTACGTACAAAACACAACAGTAACTTTTTTTTTTATGTTTACGTTCTGTATCCTGTATTCTGTATTGAGTCTGATGACTCTTGGCCATTCGTGGTCAGCTTCCTTGCCTTTTCAAAAAAAAAAAAAAAAATAGTTATTGAATAGTGAAACAACTTGTCAGCTTCATGTAGGAAGTTCAAATGAGTTTTTGTGCTATACTAGCTATTTGTATTTTTTAAATTTTTTTTATTGGTTTCATTAAATTACTTTTTGTAGGTAACTTAATTAAATTTGTGAATTATAAGTTAAAGTAGTATTTTTTTTTTTTTTAAGTTAGTATCAATAAGTGTATCTATCTATCGCAAGTACTATCTTGGTTATCTTAACTGAGATTTAAAAAAAAAAATACGTATAAATATCTTATTTTTTATGAGTGTTTGTGTATTTGTACTTTATTGTAGGGTATTTTAATAAAATCTTGTGTATGCATGGAAAAGGTTAGTTTTGGCCATATTATGTTTGAGAAGATGTTTAATTAAGAAACGAGAAAATTGTTATCTAGCGTAAGCCCCAAACCGTTAAAAGAACTTATATTAGTCTTGGTGTGTAAATTTAGGAAAACAGAGATTAGCTGATAAGCCACTACAATCTACATGTGAATTGAACAAATGAAATTATTTGCATTGTTGTCCTTATGTGGCATCTTCTTGTTAAATGTGATTTGACATTTCAATGTAATTTTTTAGCTAAAACTTAACTCTTACATTTGTCATGATATGCAAACTATTTAGCCATCTATCATTCCACTTGCACGTGATAATGTCGATACATACATATAAAGAGATTAGTACTTCGAAATATTGTAATAGTATCCCAAAGTTATCATAGAAAACAATCCACATAAAATTCTATCTATAACAATTTGGATCAATTAACAAAGAGAGTAATACAACCGAAAGATTGAAGTGACAATATTCCTGGTAATTCTTGTAGAAAATCTAAAGTTGGGGTGGAACTTCCCAAAATACCCCTATTTTTTTTTCCACAAAATTGTCAAAAGTTTGGGCTATAATTCGGGCTTAGCCCAGCCGTTGGACAGTAGTACTCCAGTAAACCATTTTAACACTTCCTTCGAACGGGGAACGCCCATGTCTTCTCGCCGGTGATGCTATTGCTTTCTCTCTCTCTCTCTCTCTCTCTCTCCAAACCCCCAAGTTTAGTGGGTAATTTCCAGGTGAGCTTCTGGTCTTCTTTCAATTTGTATTGATATAAAATGTTATTACTAGAATTTAATTTACTCATCTTTTGCAATTCCCTCGGATCTCACATAATTTTTCTCTATTTTTTTCGCAATTAAGCATTTGATATTTGTATTTATGCTGCCCAATATTGCAATTGATGAATTCTAAAAATCCCCTGAATGGGCGAGGGTTTTTTCTAGCAGGATAAACTTAGTTTGGGAAAAAAGAAGTTTAATTAGTTAGCTTCTTATTAAGAATGATTGTTTGAGTTCTTTTTTTGATTAATTAGTTTCTTTTGGGCAAAGGTTATGCTTAAGCACAATGTATAGATTAATACCCTCTTTTAATTAGGTCCTGTGTGTTGTTGTAGAGCTGAGAATTTCACTTTTTTTATAATTGTTGATGTGAAAGTTTGTTCTTCATTTGGCTACTTCTCTTGTAGAATGAGTAAGCTGGTGGAAATAATAAATTAATTTTGGCTCCATTAAAGGCAGCTGAACAAATCTAGAAAAGCAAGTGAGAAAAAAAATAGGGCTAAATTTAAAGAACTTGCTAAAGGATAACCTTAGTGATTGAAAGTTTAGAAACTTCGTTGTGTTTGGTAGTAAGCATATTTCGTGAAGGGAATCGTGTAACTGATGGAGGAGTCAACTTGGGTCATGCTAATACTGGTTCTCTTTATCACGAGTGTCTTTCTTGTTCGACAATTTTTGTAAATTAAAGAGTAGTTTTGGGCAAATTGAGGTATGAAATGTAGTTTTTGGGTAAAATTTCAATTTACACTGTTCTGTCTTGTACTCATTAATTAGATATCGTTTATTGGTTGGGGAGTTATGCATAGTAACTTAAAGATTTTGTTTTGGTGAACTATTGAAATTTATTAGGGATTTTTGTTTATCCGAGGGAATTTTGGATTGCTCAAATTAGAATTCTGAATACTTGTTTTTCTGTTGATCATGAAAATCTGGATTTCTTTGTAAATATTGCATATTTTTGTATGTGTATAGTGATAATTGTGTTGATCTTGATCGTTTTGCTTGAATGTTTGATCTGAAAAGTTAGCCAAAGACCGAATTTTTTTTATTGACCGTACAATATTGAATATTCCCTGTAGCTCTTTATGTGATAGATTTGTCTCCTACATGACTACTCTTCATTCTTAATGGTTTGTGTTATAATGTAATAGTTCTTGTACGTGGTAACTGATGGAAAATGCTTTCAGGTAGTTATTCAGGAAATTGGTAAAAACCTTTGTTAACATTCAGGAAGACTAAAAGTTTGACTGTAAAGATCAATGGATCGTCAGCCACATGATTATGCTGCTGCGATGGCATTTGCTCAGCAGCAGCAACAGGCTGCAAATATGCCTGGACAACAGTATGGGTTTCATGCACAACATCAACAGTTTCCTCCTTCGGTCCATGGTCCTCCATTTCTACCTCCACACCCATCTGTCCAACAGTACCCTTTCCAACGTCAGCAGCAACTTCATCCTCACCCTCATCTTCTCCATCTTCAGCAGCAACAACAGCCTCCGCCAGCTTTTCCACCTCATATGCCTCCTCACCTCTCACCCCCTCCTTTTCCCGGCGGCGCTTATGATTCTTCCCCGCCTCCAGTTCCCCCTCCTCCGGATCCTGAGTTGCAAAAGCGTATTGACAAGCTTGTTGAGTATGTTGCCAAAAACGGCCCAGAGTTTGAAGCAATGGTATGTGAAAAGGAACATGGCAACCCAGCTTACAGTTTCTTGTTTGGAGGTGAGGGTCATGGATACTACCGCTATAAGCTATGTTTATTTACCCGGCCTCCTGGACCTTTTGGTGCCCCTTTCCCTTCTTCTGTGTCTGTGATGCATCCACCACCGATGAATCCTACGGGGGCTTCTGGTCCAATGATGGGCACACCTCAAATGCACCAACCTTCTTTTCCACAATATTATGATCAGCAGCAATCTCATTCTCAGTCTTACTTGGGTCACAGTCGACCTGATTATGACCATCCATCCAAGTCGTTCAGAGGTATCTCTGGTCCACTTCCTCCCGATGTTGCAATGGAGTTGCACAATGTGCTTGGCAACCTCACTGGTACCAAGGAATCAATTAAAGGTGCGAAAGCCTGGTTTATGCAAAGGTCTCCGTTTGCAGCTGCTTTAGCTGAGGCATTGAGAGAGAGGGTTTTTGCTTTAGAAGACTCTGAGAAGCTATTGCACATTGTCTATCTTGCTAATGACATTCTGTTTGACAGGTACTTGCTTCTGATACTAATTATTACCGTAATTCTGACTATGGCTCCTGACTCCTGAGCCTTAAAATATGATGTGTGTTAAATTTTCATAGTTAGTGATTTTTCTTCTTTGATCTTAATCATATTGATGTTCCCATTTGTTTATTAGATATATTCAAGTCTTCTCGATATGACGCTTTGTAGCTTATAAAGCCATAAAACTAGAATGACCGCCATATTGCTTCTGCTATTCTGTTGCTTATTATGTTTATTTATGTTGCCGCCTCCATTAAGTTTCTTACTGCTGTGTTAGCTATTCTGATTTCTGCATCTATCTTTTTCCCTCTCTCTTTCAAAAGGAAAAAAGAATTGATTTGGTTTTCTTATTAATGTTATTAAATCTGAAGACCTTTACAGGTACTTGCTACACCACCAAATTTAAGGAAAAAAGAAAGAGTTAAATATCATTCCTTTTTGTTTCCGCAATGTGATGTACAATTTCTCCTAATCTTTCCAGGATTTTCTTTTCTTTGGATTGCAAAACAATTACTCCTATTGTTCATTGGATATCAGTAACATGTTTTCTCCTTGTGATGTTCCTTGCCCTTTTTTTTTTTTTTATTCTGCATGTTTCTTGACCTTGATTTTTGGAATTCACAGCTTCCAGCGTCGTCTTAATCCTCATGAACTCGATAATGAGGCCCTTGCATTTAAGCCTGTTCTGGGCTCTATGCTGGCAAGGATTTATCATCATCCACAAAACAAGGAAGAAAACCAGTCGCGATTGCAGAAAATATTGCAATTCTGGGCTACAAAAGAAGTTTATGACCAAGAAACAATTCATGCTCTTGAGGGTGAGATGCTTGGAGGACCACCTTCCTTTTTCGGGCCTCCAAAGGATCTGCCTGGTTCATCAGGAGATCCCTTGAGTTCTGGGGGTAGGGTCTCTTTCGCTTATTGCTCAATGGTTCCGTAGTTTCATTTAGATAAGCTGCATACGTTATAGTATTATTGAACTGTGCCCAAATGCAGAATCATGTTGTCAGGAAAAGGGTGGTCGGGGGGGAAGTTGTGGATTGGGTTTTTAAGTGCTTCTAACTATAGTTCTGGAATTAAAAGTGAATGAGAGAGGTAATATGCTGGATGACATGTGCATTTCAATGACTAAGAATAACATGCTTACCAATTACCATACAAATGAATGTATATATTTCACATTTTTTCTTACACGTGTACTTTCACATTGCTCCAACTTTAGTGTTTTAGCAATCTATTTTGTTTCCCTTTGCTGCAGGACTAGCTCACCAAATTGCAAATAGTAACCTTCCACAGTGGCAGCAGGACAAACAAAATTCCTTACTAAATCAGGAACATGCTGATAGACATGGTCCTCCAGTTGCATCTATGCCTCCTGGTCCTCCGTTTCTTCCAAATACGATGTCACCTGGTGGATTTGCAGGATCTTTGCCGTTACCTTCAGCTGTTCCACCAGTAAACCAACAACCCGTCCCCCATGCGTTGCCACAACCGTCTGCTATTGCCGCTGAAAAGTTACCCCCTTACCCATTGTTCCCTCCTGGTCTTATACCTGGAATGGTCAGAAAGCAGCAGATTGGAAGTGGTGTGCCCTACTCTCCCATGAGCCCTCTTGACATTCCCACTGTCATACCACCATCTGATATTCCTGAATCTGACATTTTAGAGAGGGTTTCTAAATTTTTTAAGGAGATTGGCGAGGTCAATCCCTCTGAAGGGCCAATGAGTGGATCTGAATCGAGATATGAAGATGACTATGAAAGAAAATCTCCGGTTCGCAAAGGAGGGGCTTGTATTCCTCCACCCCCAAACTTGCAATCAGATGCAGAAGCAGAACCTGCGTCATTTGGCTCAGGAAGGTTAGGCCTTGGAGCAACTGCAAACCCTAATGAGGCTAGCCAATATGATGATGTTTATACTAGTTATCGGAAGCACAGAAGCACCAATTACCATACGTCAATGAGTGCCAGAGCTGCAACTAAGTAAAGCAAATTAGTAGTTCGTTGTCAGAGTTTCTACAGGGTTGAGGAGTGCTGGATGGGTGAATCTCAATTTCATTTGATATTCGTCATAGTTTATGCATGAGAATTGAGGACTTTGATCCCACCTGTATTTGAGACCTGCAAACTGAGTTAAGTGGTCTGATGTCTCTTACCCAGCCGTTGAGCCCCTGTACATGGAGCTCATTCTTTTGATCTCACCTGAATTGAGACCTGCAAATTGAGTTGAGTGGTATTCTACCCATCTGTTGACCCCGCTGTACTTGGAGCTCACTCTTTTTCGGTTTGGTCTGCAGGTTGCACTTCTCTTTTAAGCCTACTGATTTGCTAATTCTAGCCTATGTTATTGTGTCAGTAGCCCTTGTAGTTGTAGCTTATTGTATTTCGTCTTGTTATACTGTTTTGCTTTGCTTCATTTCTTGCTCACTTTCGTCTTTTTATCTAACTGCGGATTTTTGTCGCTAGGAGATCCCAGTGACAAACCTAGATAGTTAGAATCGGAATTTTTTGGATTCGGTTGTTGAGCTCGACGACGGAAACGGGCATCATCGATTTTCGGACCATACTCTCACCTCTCACAAAAATTACTACCTAAGGGTGATGAATATGGGTGGTATTTTGTGAGAGGTGGGAGTACTGCCATACTGGTCCCACACCATGAAATAATCTCTCGTCGTCGAGGCCGGTCAGGGGTGGAAATTTTAGACCTATGACGGTGCTTAAGCTCTTGATGACAAACAAACCGCGTTAAAACTTCTTGAAAGATTTAACAAACAACATCAATGGAGTAATATGGTATGTACCCTGACCATTTCAAGTATGACCCATTATAGACAAGATGTCGCAGGTCACAAGTAGCCAGCTCACAATTCGCAAGATCCAAAGCTTTGAAATACAAAAGAGGATTGCCCACCAAAAGATTACAAATAGCGGATCAAACATAATCTAACTTCTACGAAACTACAATAAATGGTTCATAATTGAATTCTCTGTAATATTTGCTCTGCAACCAGCCAACCAAATTTGTGGGACACATCACTCAGCTAGTGTATAATCTTTAATCCTACTACTATTTTAGTCTTGCTTTCACATGAGAGCTTGCAAATTGCAATTTAATACAAAGATTAACATATATTTCAAAGGTATTTAAATGTAATCAAAAAATTTCAAACTAACATAATAGCGAAATTTTGGGATTAAGTCATATGGTTAAGTTCATTCATGTCATCCTCAACAAGAATGTAAATATTTCATCCTTTTACAAAAGGTTAGAAATTTCCTATTCAATTTTGTATATGAAAGTTGGAATTAATTAAGAATCCCAAGCTAAGCATCTGTTTTATGAATTTACCAACTTCCTTACATCCACAGCTGAGCTAAGCTTTAATTTCTTTTTTCATGTTCACTGAGACGGGACAAAAAATAACAAAACTAGATATAACTAGAAGTACGAAATACAGTATAACGCCTAGCTAACTCCAAGAAAAGATCTCTTATTTTTTTAAACGACTAACGAGGAACCCATCACTACTCTTACAATGCGCATCGGATAAACCCTAAGTATGTGCAGTAGCCTGCAAACTACACACTAGACAAACCAACAAGATAAACTTACAGACAAATCCAACATAAACCTTAAATTTGAGCTCCAAGGCCAGAAAGTCTTATCTGGGGTAGGATCAAACTTGAGGTGATTGCTTGATGTTACAGCTAAGTAGTGAAGGGCTGAAGGCTTTCGCGGATGCTTCATACCATAAGGAGTATGATTTGTTTATCCGCATAATAAGGTGCATGTATATGTTGCTAATGGTTCTGGAAGTGTCGGCTAACTTGGAATTAAGTTGTCTTAAACTTAGATTTAGTTTAGGTATGTGTAATTAATTAAGCCTACATCTTGTCTTACTTCTGAGCCACATATGCATGCACTGATCCACCAACATTTCATGCCCAAAATTAATTATTACTTTTGTTAACTTCTATGTTTTAGTTTGGTCATAAACTCATAGAGCATTAAATTCTATGTGGCGACTAGTATAGTAATAACTAGCTAGTCACGGCTAGTGTCATCATACCTTTGTTTTCTTAGAGGATATCGTTACCTTTCGAACAAAACTAATCGGATTCGCAACAGATCAATTTTTGAAGGGGCGGGTAAAATATTTTTGATAAGTAATTTTGTCATTCACAAGATAATAGATATTCCAGTCTACAACTTCACTTTTCATTACCCTCAACATATTCAAACCCTAAATTTTACTTAAAAAGATGAGATACTGAACCACTCACAAAACTAATCTTATTCGCAACAAATCGATTCTTAAAAGAATAAAGTGTTTTTAATAAGTAATTTTGCCATTCACAAAATAATAGATATCTTCACTTTTCATTACTCTCAACATATTCAAACTTTCAACTTTACTTAAAAAGATAAGATACCAAACCACTCACACTACACCACTACTAAAGTACGTAAGGTCGAGTGATGCATTAGAGTACACCTTAATGAACCCTTCCCTCGTGCACTGTTGACACAAACCCACCGACCAGCTGTAATTTCTGTCCTCTTGAAATTAAAGTAATGGGCTTTCGTAGCAACCCAGCTGTTTCTTATTAATTTAATATGGGCCCCACTTATAAGCCCAATTATTAATTTAATGGGCTCCCTCACCACTATATATTCAACCCTCGCACTTCACTTTCTTTCTTCATCACAAACCTACAAACCCATTTAAAAAATACTCTTTGAGATTTCATTTCTAAACTAAGAAAAAAGAAAAAGAAGGCAACAAAATGAAGCTCTCACTTTCAGCTTTGCTTCTTTTCTCTCTAATTTTTTGTTCTTCTATCCTTGACATTGCTAATGCTTATTCATATTCTCCCACGTCACCCCCAAGTCAATCTCCTCCTGCAGGTAAATACTAAAATTCCTTTATTTTCGTATTGTTTTTTTCCAAAAAAAAAAAAATTGTAGGAAATATTATGTTTTCCTTCAACTTCATTTCTTCAATGAAACGATATTAGCAGTCACGTAGTAACTAGTTCTAATAATGCAAGTTACCCTAATGTTTCAAACGATCTTGAATGTTTTTTATCGTATAAAAACCATAAAAACCACATTGTAATCTAAGTGTATGTCTGTGCGTTAGACGGGTTTGTGATTAATAATGGATGTTAAACGTAGTAATAATGAAATTCCACCGACACATGATAAAATTTCGACGAAAAAAGGAACTAGAGAAGTGCTTTTAGCATTATGTGGTTTTAGCCTCATATATAGTTGAGGAGTTTTAAAATTATGGGGTATCGAGATTCGAGACTATGAACTTTATTTCTGAACCCTTTGTTCATAAATTGTTAGTTGCACGTGTATGTGAATTAATATTTAAATAAAAGGTCTTTTATAAGGCCACCTCAATGTGAGCCGGGCCTCCTCTACATATAAACATGACATAAGCATGATGTCATGTTAGTTAGAGGGGGTCTTACCTTGAGGACGCCTTATACGAGTTTTCGTGATATTTAAATGACTTGCTTTGTTGCCTGTAGTCTTATAAATTAAACAGTTTTTGTCATATATTCTATATGAATTGTTTTCTGATTATTTTGTCGAGGAAGTCTTGTGTATGTAAGACCAACTCACAATAAAATGGAGTAGTCATTTATTTTGAACCGTGACTAAATGTGACCACCGTCTCATTTTGTCCTGTGTCCATTCTCTCTTTTTTTGGGTAACATGTGTCCATTCTCTTTAAAATCGTGTTTCTAACATTAACAATTTTGTTCCCTGTTTTACCAAAATGACAGTGCCAAGTTTTTGTCCCAAAAAGTGCGACTTGAGATGCTCGAGAAACTATATGCATGAAATGTGCATAAAAATGTGCATGATTTGCTGTGGAAAGTGCAAGTGCGTTCCATCAGGACCTTTAGCTGACAAGAGCGAGTGCCCTTGCTACAGGGATATGACAAACAAGAAGGGAAAGTCAAAGTGCCCTTGAAAATCCCACTTATATATAATTAAGTTTTGGATGTTCTGTTTAATTATTTGTGTAATGAAAAGGGCACTATCTATATCTATGTTTTGATGTTCTGTGCCCGAAAAATTTTCCTTAGGTAAAAGTGAATGATTGTTCTCTTGGTTCACTGCTATTACGAGAATCACTCGCAGTTAGTAGTAGTTACTACATACTTAATGTCAATAAAGTTAATCTATCATATTATTTTTGTTACTCACTATCTCTTCTTCTTTTGTTTTTTTCTCGAGCAGTAATAAGCTTAACACGACCAATTGCCAATTAATGATACATACTTCTCATTTTAGTTATTGCAAAATAGCTAGCAACCTCTCAAAAGTAAATAGTGGTCAAAAATTGATTGAAATACCCTTTGAAATCTGCAGTACATAAGTAACTAATAGTAGTCAAACAATAATTCAAATGACCGTCTTAACTCTTATACAAGTTTTTTTGTAATTCAAAACAGCTATTTCATTAATATCTAGCATATCACTTTTACTTTTGGACCGAAAAAGTATACGATGAAACTAACATTAACCACATAAATAACATAAAACGCTAAAAACTAATTTAAAAAGGGTATTAGGTATCCTATCGCATAATTTAAGAGATTTAGAATAGCACCCACATACACTTGGAATCGTTATGTAATCGGTTTAACCTCTCTTTCATTTGTTTCTCACCATTATAAAAACATTATTCAAGAGCTATATTAATTATGAACATCTAAAACAACATATATATTTAAGATTTCCCTTTCATTTGTAAAGTACTACTATTGCTTAACAAGGAGAGGGAGTACTAGACTCAATGGGCATACCATTTCTGGCATTTCATTCTCAATCATGGTAAACTTATGATAGATTGATATAGAAATGCGAAAACCCCATAGATGATGTGGCGAACCAATTACAAATAAATAACTGCGTATAAATGATCGTAAAGTTTAATTTCCTCATCCTAAAAAATGGAGTAACTCCTTTTTGACTTTATACTATAGGTTCGTGATCATTATAGCTTTTAATTGTGATTCAATGTTGCATAATGCAGAAGTGAGTGAACATGTAGAAAATCAGGATCAAACCAAGCTAAAATCAACAATGGATTGGAGAGAAATTCTAGAGAGAGGAAAGAGCTAAATAATGGAAGCTTCTTTATTGATTATGAATGAATGAATTAATTGAGTAATTACATCAAGTTTGACTTATATACAAAGAGACTAAGCCACTAACTAATTCTAACAAACTAGACTTAAGCATTATTCTAACAGAACACGATGAAAACTCCACGAGAACTGATCATGAAATAATTAACCTAGATTATGAGTTCATTTTCATTTTGTTCAAAACTTCAAATGAATGGATCAAAGCACGTCGATTTCATGTTCAAAAGCTCATCCCAACTTAAAACTCTAACCCAAATTTTTGTAACTAATTGCTTAATTCATGTTGACCGTTTAATTATATCTCAACCCTAACGCGTTTATTATCTAATGTTTCACTCGTGACGTTTTAAAGTAGTAAGAAAGATCTAAAAAGAAAAAGGAAAGAAAAAGAAAGAGAAAACAGCTGGCCATCCCAACAATTCCATGAAAACGGGACCCAGCCCACCAGCAGTGGGAAACTCCTATGAACGAACATAGTAGGCTCGAAAACTCTGCTCCCTAATGATCTGTAACCACATCGATAACCTTTTTGAGCTTTTACGGACACAATCATGGAGTAATAATTGTTCTGTGCCACCAATTGTACCAGCAGCTTCACATGAGTGCTAGCATGGGAGTACACTGTACAGTACACTACTATTTGCATCTTGCAAAGACTCAATAACTTTGGTTTTAATATGGTCACTAAATCACCTCTATGGCCCTATGCATTGACTAAGATCTAAAGCTTATAACTTGCCAATCTAATTTCTCTCTACTAATCCGCAAAAACTTATACAAAACTGTCTGATCGTGAAACGACTTTTATATTTTTAATGAAAGAAAAAAAAAGTGACACAAAGTATAACACAATACATGTACATATAATAAGAGAATCGAGAATCGAGAATCTATCATGACACTAAAATACTCACAGTACTTCGTTTTAATCATTAAACTAATACCTTACGGCCACTTTGCATAATTTGCATAAATTTGCCACTAGTGATTGCCACTAGCTAGTCTCCATACCACTGGCATGCACCACCTTATTTGCAAAATTCAAAGATGTAGATTTTACACGGTTTTAGTACTCAAATAAACATGGACCACACACTACAATTTGGAAAGAGTTCTTATCATTCAGTTTGACTAATTGTTTGGGTTCCCATAGCTTCACTAACTTGACAATTGACAGGTGGTCTTATTTGCAAGGCACATGAACCCATAATAGCTGCCTTCTAATGGCAATTTACAATAGTAGTACCATTAAGTGGTTGGTTTTAGTGGTTCGGCACTTTTATCTCTTAAATAAAGTGGAGGGTTCGAATCTTGTAAGTGAGTAAACTATTTAGTGAGTGCACTTTACCCATTTATAAGACAAACCGGTACGAACAGGATTAGTCTGGGCCCAAAAGGCGTAAATGAACCTATGGTTAAAACCAAAAAAATTTACAATTGTAGTAGTGCTCACATTCAATTTGAGTACACCTACTCTGTGCTGAAAACCTCTACAATTGGCCCTAAAAAGTAAAAACCACCAAATAATTTAATCAATTAGCGTCTCTCCACGAAATTGTTCATAGATTGAAACAAACAAAGTTGTTGTTGGATTTTGGAGTAATGAGCTGTTTGTGGACTGCAATTATTTTAGGCTTACTTCCCAATTTTCCATCTACATATACAGCAATTTCCGATCCCCTAATCCCACATATAACTAAACGAGCTTAGTTTGAAACACTTCCAAAATCAAAATCACTTGAAATCTCCCTAGGAACAAAGTTTAAAAAAGAAAAAAAAAATGAAAATCGCAGTTGCAACTTTTCTTGTAATTTCCCTAGTCCTCTCAACCTTATTACTTGACATTGCCAATGCTCAAGCAGTTTCTCCGGCATCATCCTCTCTTCCATCACCCTCAGGTAATGCATTTTATTTGTCTTAATTAAAATTATCTTACTTTGTTTTATGTCTAGATTAACACAATCATCCTATCAAAAAAAAAAAAAAAGATTGACACAATCACACCAATTAGTCCGTGATTATGCCTCTAATTAATCACGAGACTAATATCAAAATCAGATAACCAAAAAGTCCCTTAATGTGTTCGAATCCCGAAAACTCCAAACTCTAGCTAAGATTAGTCCTTCTACAAGAGATTACCATTAGGTCTAAAAAATATATGTCAATGTCCAAGGACAAAATAAACAATTTTCTGATTGTTAATATAAAAATTATAGCATGTACAAAATGGGTCAAAAAAGGCACCGACCATAGTTTTAACTTAGTACTCTCCTCCTCAAAAGAATTCATAACTTGGAAGTTGATGTTTGTGGCTTATATAAGCCTTGATAATTCCCCCTGGTGACTGCCACGTTTTATGCTTTATCCATTGCATCTATTTGACTATATATACCCCCTCTATCTCCCCTTGCTCTTCATCAAACCAAAACACTTAAAAAAAAAATGAAGATCTCATTTGGCACTCTCCTTTTGATTTCCCTAATTCTTAGCTCTACCTTACTTGAGATCGCTAGTGCTCAATCACCTCCAGGTGAAACACATATTTTCTTGTCATTTTGCTTTTTATAGAGTAATCATAAACTTGAAAAATTGCCTAGTTTGTCATAAAAAAACGTTTGGCCCTTTTTTGTTTGGCTTGGAATTTTATAGTGTTTTTCTATACAGAAAGTTTATCTTTTACCATATGAAACCAATTTTCTTAAAAATGGGGTAACTATTAAAAAATGTAAAAGTTATTTATTATGAGAACTGGGAAGTGCTAGTGATCCTTTTTTCACAAAAGAAAGTAACTGTCGTCCACACCAAAAGTGACCGTAAAATCGTTTTATACAACTTTTCGTGGGATCATGTTTACTTTAATTGATTATTCACGAAACTATTGTCCAATACTTGTACTATTCAAAATGTTAGTTGGCTTGTACTTGTACTTATATATAATCAACAACTTGACTTTTTATACATGTTAATTCTGTACAGATCCTATATGTGACAAAAAGTGCAGTGTGAGATGCGCTCTAAAGGGAAGGGAATCAAGGTGTATGAAATACTGCATGATGTGCTGTGGGAAGTGCAACAAGTGCGTTCCTTCTGGGACATTTGGAAACAGGGATCAGTGCCCTTGTTACAGGGACTTGAAGAGCCCTAATGGCAGGCCTAAGTGTCCTTAAAATTAAAATATTATCACCCTATAATAAAATGTTTGCTTATAAGAGCTAGTATTGTCGCTGTATTGAGGATGTTCAATTTCTTGGTGTTTTATCTTGATTTTGTGAAATGTTCTCAAATTAGGAGAGATGGCAATGTTGTATTAGGTCACCTGGTCACTTTCTTGTGAGGGTCCCCTGCTTATTTGGTGTTTAGCAGTGTTCACCGTTCTTTCATGATCTTCTCGTATGTATTTATGAATGGAATATCAATATATAAGATATGGATGAAATATGATCTTCTCGATCAATAAAAGATGGATGACATGCTTCTCCGCACCTCTATGAATCATGTCCTGGGTGTTAATAGAGGAGGTCAATCACGAGATGTGTGACGTATCAGTCATAAATTAAACCCGGAATTTTCTATTGACAATCTTCGATGTAACGATGTTATCCTTATAGATCCGTCATTTATCACTGTGTCATATGCCTTAGGGCAAGGCTAGGAGAACATACCACAAAGGCATCATTAACATTAATGCATCAAATACAATGAAAGTGATACTGTAGTATCTACACTCAAATACTACAGTATTAGGAGTATCCTACTAGTAGAGCTGACAAAAACTGATCCGATCCGATGACCGACCCAAACCCGACATGCTACAGACTCGACCGAACCCGACCCAAAAAAGCTTAAACCAGAAATGACCCGAGTCGTTTTGACCCGAAACCAAAATGGCTCGACCCGAACCCGATCTAAACCCGAAATTTGTGAAATAACATTTGTCAAACCTGCTGGATAATCGGAAACCGAACTTGATACTAACCCGACCCAAAATAACCCAACCCATTAATAGCCCGAACCCGAATTGACCCGTGCCGAATCAGACCCGTCTGCCAGGTCTACCTACTAGTACTCCTAGTATAATTTTTTTCGGATGATGAATATGTGGAAACAAAGTGTTCGATCCAATAGAAACAAAAGGGGAAGGATTATAGGCCCAAAAGGAAAACAGTGTAGGAGAAATTAAATTTGGGTCAAACAAAAATCTCCTGTCATGATTCCAGTATTTATAAGTTTATAACTTTCCCCTTACTCAAAACACTGGGTTGGTTGGCCACAACATTTTGCCCAAATCTGTTTTGATTTTTCTTCCTTAAATTGTGGGGATCATTTTTGCTCCTTTACAATCTTCACTTTTTCCCCATCTATAAATCCACTGTCCTTTAAAATGGGCAGCTGTAACCATAAAAACTCTTGGACTTTATAATTTCAACCACCACACAAAGCAAAAATGGGACAAAATCATTTTCATCCTTCCATAGAAACAAACAGAGGATTCTTTTGGTCTTCCACATTTTGGTAGTTGGATTTTACCATTTTCATCAAACTCTTAATGCTACAATTCATTAAGAGGCAAGCATCAATTTTTCCCAAGGAAAAAAAGGTATCTTCAAAATCTGCAAATTTTTTTCTTTCCAGTTTCGAGAAATGAAGGGATCTCCTATTTTTCCTGGGTTTGATTCTGACAACAATGAAACCAGCAGCTATGAATTTGATCCTCGAGCTGACTTTACTCAGGTGCATTTTCCTATGAACTCAAAAAAAAAAAAAAAAAAAAAAAAAAAACAAACAAATTTTGTTACTTTTTTTGATGTTTATGTATCTTTAAATTCAATGAATTTTTGTTTGTGAAGTTTTTGGAAGAGGCAAGAAGATTTGCAAATGACACGGAAGTGATAGTACCAGGAGAAAGTGGCAAGAAACAACAAGTAGTTGAAAATGCAGGGAAAAAGCCCAAGAAAAAATCATGGAAAACTGCCTTATTTTCATTCTGGAGAAAACCAGAGGAAAAGAAGAAGAACAAGCAGAAATGCACAAAAGAAGCACCAATGGATATTCATTCAGCCAATGTAAAGCCCCGTGGCTACGTCTCCGGCCCCGTTTATCGGAACCGAGGGGCCTGAGACGGTGGCAGGCACCGGCTTCCGTTGTCCGGACCTCTTACTAATCTATTTCATGCCAAGAAGAAGGAAGATAATGCCATGCCAATGCCATATGTGAGCCTTGATAAGCTTAATAGACCTCAGTATGATGCTAAAGCCTATGGTCCTGTTTATTTGGTCTCTTAGTTAACTAACATTGTTGCATTATGTAGTAATTAGTAGTAGAGTATATGCTAGTAGCAAATATCTGGGTTCTTTAAGACCACACACATACCTTAAACTTGGTAACGCTATATGGTCAATGGACTATTTAGTGAGTTAATTAAGATTTAAGTGTGTAATTTTACATTGTTCTTTGTAGCTAATTTCCTTGGTTTTACGCTTTGTAGTATTAACTATTAACTTCAAATCATGTGTTATTGTTGATGTAGGAACTGGTTTAGTTCAGAGATTTGTAAGTTTATAGACAAGAAATGAAATTTTTAGTTTTCTTTTTGGCTCATCAACAGACATGTAACTGGTTGAAGCTTGTATGAGGGTTGTTGTTGTGTTCTTATTGTTTTTCCCTTGTATTTACATATCACCAAAATTTATTCAAGATGACTAATAACCGCCCGGAAAAACTTTTGATTAGAAAATATAGGGAATGCAAAAAAAAAACTTGTATGAAACAGTTTCACCGTGAGATGATGATTACATTTTAAACGAAAAATATTACTTTTGGAATAAAAAGTATCAAATTAATGTTACATTTTGAATAAAAACTGTTACTTTTAATTGTCTTACTCTGAAACGGTCTTACTCTTACACAAGACCTAGAATGAATGACCTCTAGTAACTCAAATTATGTTTCACATACATCAAACTGTCTTTCAACATGTACTTTTTGTTTATTTCTTTCTTTTCTTCTATTAATTTTCATTGTCCATGGGAAACATTATATCATCTTTTCAACTTTCAAGAGTCAAAATAAGATGCGTGCCCCTGATGCTAAATTGAATTAGACTTCAAACAGCACGTAGCCAATTATAAATAGTAACGTTAAAAGTGATGAATCCATTTGATCGTATCAAGTTGCTGATGAACCAAAATGTAGTCTACAAGCAAAAGCAATCTGTATTTTAGGATAATGATAAAGACTCCTTAGAAATGGACATATGGTTACTTCAGGGCCGTAAGCACTTACAAATGCCGATATGTATTACTCCCTCCGTTTCAAATTGAGCTTCCTGTTAGATTTTTTGAGTCAAACTTTACAAAATTTGACTTATAATTTGTCAAAGAAATACAAAGATTTACAATATCAAAATAGTATTCTTACATTCATCTTTAATTGTACTTTCACAATATCAACTTTTTATAATTTAGATATTAATATAATTATAGTTATTGATGGTCAAAGTGTTGTCTCGTAGACCGTGTAAAAAGAAACAAGAAGTTCAATTTGGAACGGAGGGAGTATTTCCTTCGTCCCATAAAAAATGTTCACACTAGTTTTTTAAGGTCAAACTTTACAAACTTTGACCATAAATATATCAAAAAATATAAAGATTTATAATGTAAAAGTGCTTTTATTGGATTCATTTTAAATAGCACTTTCGAGAAATCACAATTTTATAATTTATATATTCATATAATTGTAACTTTATGCGGTCAAAGTAGTGCCTTAGAGACCGGGAAAAAACTAGTGTGAACATTTTCATGGGACGGAGAAAGTATTTCCTAGGCATGAAACAAAACATTCCCCTATTTCAAGTAATCATAGCACATTCAAGTTAACACTTAGCAACAATCCAACATTTAACGCCTCCACTCAGAATTAGTAGTCACATTCGACTTTTGATGTTAGTTTTGTCTATTAAACTTTTGATTACTTCATGTTGTTAAAGCCTACATAAACTTTATTACGTCGTGAAAGTTATATTTAAAACAGATCTAATCATGTCTATCTTCTTAACATTCTAATAAACTTGAACGAATTTCAACAAATCATGGTCAATGTTGACCCTAAAAAATCAAGTGTGACTATTAATCCTGAGTAGATAATATCCGAATCTTATTCGAATTGGCTCTAAGGCAATAACACATGAGCATACCCGAGCACAGAATTAGAGGTTTTGTTTCATGTTAATATTGATCATGTCACCAAGCTAAGGTGCATGAACAATATCAATATAATCAAGTCCATCCAATGATGCACACCAATGATGCACACCTTGTTTGTAGTTTGTGGGATTTTGTTGTAAGTCTGATTAAATAACATGTATAGTAACTACCCACTATAGAAAATATGATTAAGATATTATACAAGTACAAAAGTTACACATCACACCCAAAAAAAAAAAGGAGTTACAAAAATAAGGTTACAATCAACTTCTTTATACGGATGACATTAAAAGATTTTGTACAATACATGTACCAAAGTGTTCTCAAGGTTCATATTCAACTATTGTACATTTTTGCCATGATTTGGGATTATGTCCATGACTGTCAACTGTGGATTAGTCAAATTAAAAGATCATCAGTGATGCAAATTGCAATGAATGTAATTAAGAAGAGTATTATCTTAGGAAAAATGATTATTTTTTTTCCTTGTGCAAGAGATGCACCGAACATAGTATACATTTACCAAGTTCAGAATGAAGTTGGTGTCTAAGAAGTAACTCTTAATCAAATTAATGTATGTTTAACAAAAGAATGAAGTGACTAAAGAACAAATCGGGCCGGGGTTTTCATTTTTAACACAAAACTACCAGTCACCCTAATAGGTGCCATTTTATGGCACAGCTTATCCTATGATCAATTTGCAATTTGGTGAACTATACACACCCTTTAATTCCTAAAAATAACATTTTTCAAACAATAAATTAATTCCATAATTTCCATACCCTTCTTCTTGTTTAGACTTGCTCAATATCAACAGTAGAGCTAGAGCCTTGAGAAGAGGGAGCCACCCTCTTCCCCCTACTCAACAGCCTCTTCAACGACCTAAACCGCGACACGACCGGCGTTTTGGCCTCCTCCGAGGGTGGCAATGACAAACCATCCTCACAAAGCTCTTTTGGAATATCAATCACCAATGTCTCATCTTTAGTACTATTACTACTAGAGGAAGCTGCTGATGAAACAGTAGCATTATTTGTAGCTTGCCTAGTAGAATCTTCTTCAGAGTGAACACCCAGAGTTCTAACTTCTGTTTCATTACCCCAAAACAACACATTTGTAGGGAAAGCTAAAGCTTCAGTTGAATGAGAACCAGAAGGATAAGAACTAAGTTCATCATCAGAATCTGATGATTCTGATTCTGATGAACTGTCAGAAACATGACCAACTTCATGTAACTGATCTCCATTAGGATTGTCTGATGAATCTTGAGAAGAAACCATTGGATTTCTACAAAGTGGACAAGTTGAATGTGAATGAAACCACATATCAATACATTGTAAATGAAACGCATGATTGCATTTAGGCAAAAGTCTAATTTTTTCTCCTTCTGATACTTCACTTAAGCAAACAGCACATTCTAAGCCCTCCTTGAACTTCTTAGGGTCATAAACCTCAATAGGCAATGATTCGAGGGCTGACGGTTCGAGCCCTCGCCGTTGGGCCACCGCCGTTGGTTGGCCGCGCTGGCGGGCAGCACGGCGGCGCCACGAGACTGTGGCGGGGTCCTCACTTAGTAATGACAAGTACCACTTGGCATAAAGGTGAACACAGAAAAGAATGATCATTAAAAGGAAGACCACTAGTATGGTTGCTACCATGATCTTAGCTGATAATGAAGCCATTTCTGAGTTTGTTGCAGCCATTGATGGTGGTGGTGAGTGTGAAATGTCCCCCATTTTATAAAAATTATATCTCCACAAAAGTCACTAAATTGAGCAAAACCCAGATGAGAACTTTAAAAACCCAGCAAAACCCAACAGGGGATTTTTGTAATTCAGAACACCCAGAGCAAAACCCAGATTGAAAAAATTGTAAGAAAAGTAGCAAAACCCATAAAAGATCAGATGTTTTTTTTTGTCACTCAAGAAATGAAAGGAGTTATATATATGCTAGGGCCTTGTGCCAAGAACTCCAACTTAGACCACTAGTAGAGGAGAGAGAAAAATGAAGTCTTGAACTTTCTTAGGAAATTTCGTAGCAGAATCTATGAATTTCTGAATATTAACAATGAGAAGAGAAAAGAGCAAAGCAGAGCTATTTATGATCATATGACTTTGGTTTTGGAAGTGGTCAAGAAAGCTGAGCATGAATTGGTGGGTAAAAGAGAAACCCAAAATAAAGAGGAAATAGGCAAAGGTTGAAATTGGATTAGTCTTTAGATTTGAAGAGACTTTAGAGTTGAACTAGTTGACCAATGACCAAGTACCAACAAAGGGGATATAAGGCGAGAGCAAAGACGTAAGATTTAAAGTTAGGTGTTATAATTTGTAAAAATTGAAAAAACTAATCATTGAACAAGAAATGGTAGGTTTTTCTTGTTAAAGAAAACTCAAAAAACCGTTGACAATGACTCAAAGAACACCCATCAAAAGGCATGGAGTATCATAGGGGCCAATGGGGTGAATTGATGATGGCTAATGTGTAATGTCCCATTGACCCCTTTTATTTTTTTACTATTTCTTATGTTCTTTTTTATCCTTTTGAGGTTTGTGGCTGTTTTTGTTCTACAGCCGCCAAGCCCGCCATTTCGATGAATTGCGTTTTGAGTTCAGCTTCTCGGGTTTTATGACTTTATCATCTTAGAATTTTATATTCCGCTTTGTGTATTACAGTATCTTTTATATCACTCTCTTATATGGTTGACAAATCAAAATTTTAAATTTATTTTGTAATTTTTTTTTTATAATTACTGTATCATTTTATTAACATACAGAGAGCTACCAAAACAGTAGCACTCTTAATTTATTTTGTAATTATTGACATGTATGATAAAATCATGGACATCGTAGATAAGATAGAGATAGAAACACAAAATGAAAGAGAAGACTTGGATTTTCGAAGTAAAGAAAATGATTATGCAACTGATTACGTAATTAGGTGTTGCCTTGACAATCAAGGACTCATGTGATGTATTAGTACTTATTTATTATAGGAATAGGAATAGCATCAATTGTCATCATAAAAAATGTGAATTGCTAAATACCGCCCCAAATTACTACCTACCGCCCTTATAAATTCCCTCTTTGCCCTTCACTCATCCTCACTCATCACTCATCCTCACTCATACTCATCCTCACTCAAACTCATCCTCACTCAAAGCAAAACCACCACCATCACCACTCACCACCACTCGAAAAACCACTACCACCACCACCACCACCACCACTCACCACCACTCGAAAAACCACTCACCACCACTCAAACTCATCCTCACTCAAAGCAAAACCACCACTCACCACCACCACTCACGGCAAAACCACCACCACTCACGGCAAAACCACCACCATTCGAAATGTCAGGGGCTAGCGGCGGCGACGGGGACGGAGGCGGCGAGCATAGCGGCGCGGGGGTATAGATTCGAATTTTTTTTGCTTTATTTACTCTAATTTGCTTTGATTTTTACGAAATGTGTTGATATAGGAGTGTTTTTATTCGCGGTTTATAGACAATTGAATTGAATTTGTGTTGTTTGAAGTTGTGTTGATTGATTTGTGAAATTTCGAGTTCGTCGGAGTAGTCGGGCGTCTGAAACAGGCGACTCACCCATGGGTGAGTCGCCTGTACCAGACGACTCGCCCATGGGTGAGTCGCCTATAGCAGACGACTCACCCAAGGGTGAGTCGAGATCCGCAGACGACCGACACAAAAAAAATATTATTATTATTATTATTATTATTATTATTATTATTATTATTATTATTATTATTATTATTATTATTATTATTATTATTATTATTATTATTATTATTATTATTATTATTATTATTATTATTGTTTAATTAATTAAAAATGTGAAATGATAGAGGGGAGGAGCCGGTAAATCGGTGCCGAGGTTATTTAGTGAACTAGCTGGTTCAGGACCGCGTCACACGAGGACGCGCGGGATTGATGCCTCTGTACGGAGACAGAGAGAGGCAGTTCGGATGAGGGAGATGACTGCTGAGCAAGACGATTACGAAACTAGCGAGTTCTACTCCGGGGATCAGTCGATGGACGATGATCAGATTGGCGTCGAATCATCCTCAGATTGGCGCGTGGTGAAGGGCAGAGGCGGTAGGTTTGTTAGTACTGGGTCGTCCAGTACTAGCAAACGATCTAGAGCGGAGGACGACACTACGTGGCTTGTTACAGAGCCTGTGCCCGGTGGGCCGGCGGATGATAGCGTCATACCGAGCTTCCTGGGCCACGTAGCGTCTCGTATGTGGAAGGGAGAGATGAGGGGTCTGTTGAAGTGTCAGAACCGATTCAGCGTCTGTCAGCGGCTGAGTGAGTGGCGAGCGAAGATGTCGGCCGAGGTGAGGGCCCAGATCGAGGGGACTGGGTTATCACACCTGGCAGACATTATGTTCAGACATATTGACTTCCCCCTGATATCTGCATTCGTGGAAAGGTGGCAGCCGGATACGAACTCGTTCCACATGCCGTTCGGAGAGATGACGATCATGTTGCACGATGTATTGCATATTCTTCGGATTCCTGTAGAGGGACAACTCGTTTCCATTGAGGGACGGGATGGGCAGCTGCAGGCGACGGCCATGGAGGTTCTCGGGGTCACCCGAGATGAACTGCTGTTTAGCTACTGGCAGGGCGGTGGGGTCCTCACGGAGTCGATTTTTGAGCTTTGCCGAGTGGAGGACATCCAGGCGATAGCTTGGATGTGGTTACTTATTGGATCCACCTTGTTTGTCGACAAGAGTGGTAACCGTATTAGACCCTCCTGCGTGATGGAGGTGAGGGACGGTGTCGGAACGGCGCGTGACTTCTCTTGGGGATCTGCTGCCCTCGCCTTCCTATATCGTCAGCTCGGTATAGCTAGTCGGGGGGATTCTCAGGGCATCTGCGGATGCCTAACTCTCCTCCAGGCATGGATATACGAGTACTTTCCCTGCTTCCGACCTCATCGGGAGCGGATGGTTGTCGGGGACAACGAGACTCCCCGTGCGTGCGTATGGAATGCCCAGGCTGAGGGCAAGGACGTGGGTCGAATGTGCTCCTTACGTAGACGCTTGGATCAGCTGCGAGCGTCAGAGGTACGTCATGCAGTTATCGGTGTTCATGATTTATTTCGTCGTTTGCTATATTTTTTTTACTTCACCGTAACTTGAACATTTCTACGTAGGTGGTGTGGCTGCCGTACGGTTCTGACCCGGTTGCATCTGTACCGAGGACTGTATTCATGGGGTGGCTACGGTATCGGGATATTATCGAACCGTACATGCCTGGTCGTTGTTTACGACAAATCGGGTACGTACAGAGTATCCCTTTCCCGATCACTAGGCCAGAGAAAGCGATCAGGTCATGGAGCAGTCGTTCGTACAAGGTTGTCTACCCCGTACGAGTATCATCTGATGCCTGGCGTATGTTCCCGGGATGGGCCATTCTTGGTCTCCATGGGTTTCAGGCATCCACGTCAGATCCCACAGCATGTATGGATGACTACCTCGCATGGTACTACCGTCACTCCCACCCTCTGCTGATACGTGACGATGCAGCACCTGTTTCTGTGATTCCTCCACGATCCAACAGCGATTATGTAAGTGATTAACTAAACTAAAATATATATTTTTTTACGTATTACATATCTCTGAACTCACACTCATTGTTACTTTTTTTCAGTGGGTGAATCGTCTAGCCGTCGCACATGAGCAGGTCATTACTTTGCTTCCTCCGGAGCAAGCGGAAGGTCCTCGATCGGTTATGGAGGAGTATATGAGAGATTGGCGGGCTGCCAAATGATGTATTGACCCTAGATGAATTTGTTATATATTTATATAAGAGTTTCATTGTTATTGTTATTTATTTGTGTTATTGTAATTTGTTGTTTCTTATTCACCTTTTTTGTTTTATTGTAATTTGTTGTTTTATTTACCTCCAATAATCACGACAAAATATAACATGCAAAATATAACAATCACACAAAAATGTGACAATGATATAAGTAGAAAAATATAACAATCACGCAAAACATTCAATTACGTCGACCTCGCTAAACGATCCCAATGTGCTCTTCGCCTAACATACATTTGCTCCCAACCAGCGACACTATCGTACTCAGCTTCTGTGGAAGCTTCCATGATAAATTTCCACCTCCCGTTCTTGAACCTCTGCGCGGCGAGCTTATCTTTTCCACAAAGTCTGTACACTTTGTCTTCAACGACTTTGTTAATGTGCCATGTACAGAGCAAATGGGCACTCTCGGGAAATATCTCTCTAATAGGTCTCATCAACCCTAGCTCACGATCGGTCAAAATTGCTGTTGGGTGTACATCATTTCCAATAAGCATCCTCAACTTATCTAAGACCCACGCATAGCTTGCCTCAGTCTCATCCTTCATAATGGCATAAGCTATGAGGAAGTTCTTATTGCTTGGAGTCATCCCCACTATCTCAAGAAACGGCATCTTATACTTGTTTGTTTTGTACGTGGAATCTAAGCCAATCAACCAAGGAAAAGACCGAAGTAACTGAATTGATGTAGGGTGTGCCATGAACACGTGAGTTACCTCATTAGTAGCTCGGTCGGCTCTTGTCCAATGTACGTACTTATTCTCCACAGCTAAATGATGAAACTGACCAATGACATCTCTCTCTTCAAAATCAAGTTTCCTTATACGATCTCTGTGGTTGTACACATGCCGTCTAGTTGCATTGTCCTCGGGAAATTTTTCCTTAATAGCGGCCAAGATAGCACATGGCTTTGTTTGTGCCGAAGTCATGTCACGAACGAGTTTCTTTGACCCAGGACTAAGACCACTCATCTGACGATATCCCTCAGGAAACACAGCAAAGTCATGGTTGTGCGTACCCCTAATCCCAGGCAATGTGACAATCATCCAACTATTGGACCCATACACTTGCTGAGCTCTTAACTGGAACGTACATTTACAAGCCTTTGTTTTCGATTTCTTCCGAGCAGCAGTATCTAAGTCTCTTAATTCCCCTCTGTAGCGTTCACCTCGATTGCATCTTAACAATTTTACGCTTCCATTCTTCTTGTGTGACGAAATTATCAACTCAAACCCGATAGTAAGGGCAATTTGTTTTGCCCAATTAATTGCATCTGTATCACTATCAAATAACTCATCAGTGACGAAATGCGTACTGTAATCAACACCATCACCACCGAACCGCTCCAAAGGAACCTAACGAAAACAACGAAAACAATTAAATTCAAACGTCTATCAAAACCGACCGAATCAAAGGATAGGCGTCTGAAATTGACGAGTGGACCATGGAAGAGGCGGAAATCACGGACGCCTCGGCCATGGTTGAGGCGTAAATCTCAGACGCCTGAACCATAGTCCAGGCGTCCGTCACTGACGCCTGAACTATGGTCCAGGCGTCCGTGATTGACGCCTGAACCATGGTCCAGGCGTCCGTAATTTACGGCCTGTCCATGGTCCAGGCGGAAATTTTAGACGCCTGGACCATGGATTGGTCGTAAAACACGGACGCCCGTGCAAAAAAAAAGCGCAAAAAAAAAATTTACCTCCGCCACCGTCGACGACACTTCCTGGTCGCCGGCAAACATCCGCGGCCGTTGCTTGAGTGAATGTTGATGAAGGTGGTATGAGAGTGGGTGGTAGAGTGGGTGGTAGAGAGGGAGAATTGGTGTGAGAGTTAGAGAGGGAGAGGATGAGTGAAAATTTGAAAAAGGACAAAATTGAAATTTCTAGGGGCGGTAGGTAGTAATTTAGGGGCGATAAATAGTAACACCCTAAAAAATTTCTTCCGGCGAAGGTTCTTGTTGTGGGTCAAAATCAAGACAATCCTACCTTCTACTACATGGATAAACTCTGTCTGAGACGGGCTTCAACTAGCAGTAGGCAAGTTGATGGTGCATTCATGTGCTTTGACCACACCAAATGCACTAAAAATCACATGTTAATTTTGCTGTGTATTGTATCGTCATGTCTGAAAATTAAATGTTCAATTGTGTTTCAAATGCCTTAGTATAGAAATCGTCAAAACACTAGTACAATTTCTTAATTTTAGTGTTTGATATTTTAGTAGTCGTTTGGTTTAATGTGGGAAGTACTACTTTCAATAACTTGTAATTTCTAGGATTTAACTGCAGGAAGTTGCACTTACTTAAGGGAACCTAGGTAAGCCACTTTCCCATTTTGTAGGAAGTAGAATTTTCTGAAAGGTACGTACAAATTCTTGCATTTTTTGTCTACTAAATAACTCAAGATGTTTTACTTTTCAGAAATTTACACTTCCCATACTATTCCATGTCAACCAAACAGTGTTTGAGAGTATTGATTATAGATTAAGGTAATGAAAATTTATTACGTCATTACATGGTCAATAACATTGATAGCTCCTACTATAAGGTCCTAGATGTAGTGAGTAGTCACCTGGGTCGAATCTCCACGTGAATTCAATTAGCTTACAAATTACAAATTACTAGGTGGATGCCCGTGAGTATGTCCGTGCGTTGCATGGACTTTGATTATATAATAAAACTAATATAACGTGATTATTAATCTCATCGAAAAATCAAAGTGTAATTATCACTTATGAAAAACTATTAGTAATATATGGATAAATATTTATGTAATCCATTTAATATCATGAATGCCATATAATAAGATTACTATGACTTTATAGGGCATCTTATCTAATTTAAACTCTTATCATCAATTTCAATTAACCATTAATTAACTCATCCCATATGTTACATGATCCAAGAGGTAATAGTTTCAAAGTATTTCTATGTTTGATGTTGGTACGCCAATATTCTTATGTTGATATATATAAGTGTACAACTAACATTCCAAAGCTATGATCCTTCTTTTATGGTAAAATCAGTTTGAATGTCTAATGTATATATAACTACTTTATTAAAGATAAAGAAGTTTTAGATGTAAACCTTAGAATAGCAAAACATATTTCAATGCTTGGTTGTTTTTTGAAAGTTATATGCGGTCAAAAGTACTGCCTTGAAGAAAGCAAAAAGTCCAATGTAATTTTATTTGTGGTCCGCGGAGGGAGTACATGAACAATTATAAAGTTGAAGGAAACATAAATTGGAACCCTAAAATAACATGGGGGATCAGTATATTACGTACATTTATAAAATTATACGTGATAATGGTAAGTTTCCTATTAAAGATTGAACCTAGAATCATTTTAGATTCATCGTTTGTTTCTTTATTCTACACATACTCTTTTTATTATATTTTACCTTGAGATTGCTATTTAAATTTTTATAACTAATATACATATCTTTTCTCTTATTTTTACATGCAACTCTTTAGTTGTGTCAGCTTGTCAAGCTAATTACTGATTACCTTTTTAGGTGGACGCATCTAATGTTGTAAATCAATAGAACATAGTACAAATGAGTCTCATTTTAAAGGATATTTCGTACTCGTTCCAATGGTATAAGAAATTTAATTTATTAAGCGGTGAAACTAAAGTTATATGCTTTTTAAAATCTAATAGTCTACTCTTTAATGATTTAGGAAAGTATAACTTTAGTACATATTCTAAAACCTCTAATTAATAGTGTACTCTTTAAAGATTTAGAAAAGTACAACTTTAGTATATATATTCTATACCAAAACATATATTTCTATTTTATATTTATTTTTAAATTTTATTACAATGGCTCGCTTAGGTGGACGCCTCCAATGCTGTCAGAAAATGCCTCTAATATATAGATATTATGATTATGATTATAATACTAGTAGAATTTTACAATTCTTATTGTTTAAATGTCGAGTCCATATAACTGTGTGGATCCAATAAACCTAGCTATGCTCACAAGAAAATGGATCTAACACTTTAAAAAAAAAGTTTTGAATGAAATTATGACTAAAAATAGGAAATTATATGAGCTTTTTTTATTTTTATAAAGTCATAATTTCATTTTTTTTTCAAGACATAATTTCATTGAGTCCACACAGCTATATAGATTTTTATGTTCTACACAATGAGTTATGGTGTGGAGTTTCACCCCTCCTATCTCATCTAAATAAAAAAACGAATATTTTTTTTTCTCCTCAAAAGATATAAAAATAGCAAATATTAATGCCAATTTCAAAACCCATTTCACTTTGATGGTCCGACCCGTTGGCAAAACCAACAGGTCCAAAGACAGAAAGACTCAAAGACCCATATCCAGTAGGCTAAGAAAGATCCAAAGAGACCACATGACATGGTTGGCTTTGAAACCATAGAAATTCCTTTTATCCTTTCCTTTTCTTCTTCTACCTTCAGACATTTTTCCGCTTGGTTCTCTCTCCCGCCCACTAAAACCCCTACTAAATTTTGCACATATTTTCTCTCTCTCTCTCTCTCTCTCTCTCTCTCTCTCTCTCTCTCTCTCTCTCACACACACACACACACACACACACACACACACTTTGCCCTTCACATGATTGAATTAGGGGTTTAAGTTTTGAAGCTTATAGAGTTTGATGGAAAGTTGACAATAATTATCTGCAATATCTGTTTTGGGTCATTTTGCAGTTGACTGAATGAGCTCCCCATGCCTTTATTAGGTTCTCTTTCTCTCTCTCTCTCTCTCTCTTGCTCTCCTCTTTGTGTGTGTATATTTATTTTTTATTTTTATTTATTATTTTTGCTAAAAACTTGTTCTTGGTACTGCTGATTAATTTTGTGATTAGAATTGTTCTTGGATAGAAAATACTATGACCCATTTGATTAATTGTTGTTTAGGATACTGAATGTAGGATATTGAGAACTGGGTGTTTTGGATAATGTTCCAAAAAGTTTATTTTATAGGGTTTTAGCTCCAAACTCCAAGCTTTTGAATTTTTGATATGAATGCTTAATTGCTCATTTGGGTTTCTTTATTTAAACCATAGGATAAGCATAGTTCTTTAGAAATCTTTGAACTCCAGTGAATTAACAACCTACATTAAGGCAATTACAATTCGTTGAGGGCGCTTTTACTTCAGCATTGTTGGAATTGCCTGTTTGATCCTGAGTTCTTAGATGTTTGTACTAAACCCAGTGATTAACACAACTTTTGCACCTGAGCTTATGCAGTCATTTGGATAATTTTTGTATCTGTGTTTAAATTTCATGAAATGTAATCCTAAGAACTTCACATTAGTTGATTAGGAGATATGGAGGTTAAAATGTTGTTTGGGCTTAGCAACTGGCATTGTTTTAGATGCCGGAATCATGTGAAACTGCTCAACAAAGGGCTCTTTAACTGCTGAATTTGATGTAGTAGCTGTTAGTTACCTGCAAAGTAACTCGAAAGTTCAAAATAATGATCAGGATTGGGCTTAATGTGGCTAACTGGCTATACCCATATGACCACACCACACTTTTGAGTTTTGGCTTAGTATCATCTATGATATTTGTCTGCCAAAGCTTGACCGCTGCTTTCTCTTTTTAGCACGCTGCACGCATATAGTTAACAAAACGTTGCTATCAGTCTTGATAGAACCACACTTGAAATGAGAGATCGGTTGTAGCCACTTAGACTACTTGGATTAGGGATCCAGGTCAGGCCGTCAGGGAGAGAAGCTGCTAGGATGAAATTTGAAAGCGTTAATTATAGTTCTTTTGCGCTGATAGTTCCCAGGTGTGCTGGATTTAGTGGCATATTGTGTGAAACTTTGGGATATGGGAGCCCCCGTACAGTCCAACCAAACAGTTGTTTTGTCCCTGCAAGTAGTTAAAGCGATTATGGGTTTTCAGGAATTTTTACCATTTTGGTGAATTTCGTCACACCAGGATGGTTAGGACCCGGTTTGACACTTTAAGAACTGCTGAGGCATCCTGTTAGTACAGTATCTAACTATTTATCACACAATATGATTGAAAAGAATATGTCTAAGATAATGTGAATGAGGCCATTTTCCCATGTTTGTTTCTGATATCATTTACTGTCATCCCATGTGACGAGTTCTTTGGAGACCTTTTCCTAGAAACATCCCCTCCCTAATTCCCCAAGAGAATATGTATGGTGGTAGTTCGACAATATCTTGTCCATCTCTAATGGAGCAAAAGATTCACTACCCTTTGGCTTACCCTATATTGTAATAGCCTCATCTCCAAAAGACACATGAACAGTCCACATGGTTGTGTTGGATGCTCCAGGTGACACCTTTGTAATTTCAGACTAGAAGCTTCAAAATTGCTCGCTCTGAGTTCTGTGTTTCTTGTTTTGCTCTTCTTGCATGAATGCTTCTACTTTTTAAATATTATTGATTTGTTTATATTATAACTCACTAAGTCGTCTATGTGATTTACAATGACAGATATTGCTGTTGCACAATCTTCTTTCCAAAATTGTTTAGGCTACCCAAGGTTGCAGCTGCTTATTAATGGTAAAGGACCAAATTCATCTTTGTTACAGTATGAGGATAGATGGGCATCATTTCAGAAGTCCTTCCAGAATCCAGGAAACATGAACTTTAATCTGCGTCATTGTAAGAAACAACATCCTAAATTCATTATTAAAGCCATTGCTACTCTTGAGCCAAAATGTCATGTCCAGAGTAAGGATGGGAAGGAAAACAACAAATTGCCATCTACCGTTGAGTCATTGTCGTCAACAGATAATATTAAGCCTTCAAGTGAAAACTCGGAGGAAGTAGACCCGAGAGAAAAATTGAGACGCATCCGGATTTCAAAAGCAAATAAAGGAAATACACCCTGGAACAAAGGCAGAAAGCACAGTCCAGGTGAATTGTTTGCTCAGATCTAGGCTTTATTAGTATTCTGCCTGCATTTTTTTTCTTTTGACATGACATAGCGCTGGATCTTTGCTGTTCTGCAGAAACTCTTCAACGTATCAGGGAGAGAACAAAACTTGCTATGCAGAACCCTAAGGTGAAGTCATGTAAGAATAATTGGACATAAATTTGTGTGTTTAGGATCACTGTGGTGTGGTGTAAATTTACTGAATAGTGCTGGACCACTGGAACCACATTTGAGTTTAATCGTGTCTTTAGAATCTTATCTATGCCTATAATGAATTGTATAAAACAAACAACTGGAGTTTGTTGTGTATCAACAGTCACTGCTTGAACCACCACTCTTGACACTGTTCCCGGATCTTTGTCCCGTTTTCTTCCCCCCCCCCCCTCCTCTTTTTTAATGGTAATCCAGGTAATTTATTTGGATAAGTTTGAAATTTGTTTCTAATGAAAATTTTCATCCAGGTGAAAATGAAGTTGTCGAATATTGGTCATGCACAAAGGTTGGTTTGACAGAAGTCTATTTTGTTATCTTTTTATCATCTATCTACCCATTTGACATGAAGTAAATAAACTTACACACAGCTCTTGATAACAGTCATAACACTATACATGATCACTTTTGGTTGGCCTGAGCTGTCATCCTTTTTTTTTCTTTTTCTTTTTGTACCCAGTCATGATAATCGCTATCTCATACTTCGCTTCTGCATTCACTTTACCCACTTCTTGCAGTGAAGAGACTAAGGAAAAAATTGCGATTGGAGTGCGAATAGGCTGGCAAAGGCGCCGTGAGAGGCTAATGCTTCAGGAAACTTGCCTAAACGACTGGCAGAACTTAATTGCTCAAGCTGCTAGGAAAGGCTTTCATGATCAGGAGGAACTGCAGTGGAATTCCTACGAGATCGTGAATGAGCAGTTGCAGAAGGAGTGGTTGGAAAGCATAGAGTATAGGAAAACAGCGCCTAGAGCCAAAGGTAGCAAGAGGGCACCCAAATCTCTTGAACAACGTAGAAAAATTGCAGATGCCATTGCTGCTAAGTGGGCTGATCCTGTAAGTTTCATCCTGTCATAGAAATGCATTGTTTTCCCATTTAATATGCACGCAGAGCAGAAGTGTGTCTTCGTAGTCCTAATCTATCTAACACTAGGGTGGAGGTCCTCAATTTTTTGAGTATTTGGATGGTGAAGTTTGAAGTTGGGAGGGGCAGGGGCTTACGAATATGTATCAGGGATGTAGCGTTGTCGTACTTAATGAAGCTCCGTACTAGTGGTCAAAGCTTTTACACCAGGGTTTTTTTGCCTAGTGCAGCAGCAAAAGTTTATGCTTCTTAAGGTGAATTTCTTAGATTTGGGGAATCACTTCCCTAAGAGCTGCTAATTGTAGAGTTTGTTGGAATTCTCTGCTCTATTCAGTTATATACCTCCAGAGAGGAAGCTAGAACAGGAAATGAGTGGAAAAGGATTTACACACGCAAGATAAACAGCACGAACTAGATGAGATGCTTAGTTGAGATATTTGATTATTTGAGGCTTAGAAGTCATGTCACTTAGACAGAGTATAGTATAAAGGGGTGTCATAAAAGGGAAGAAAAGCACCTACAATTTGATGGTGGCACTCTGAGATCCTAATTTTTCCGTTTTTCCTGACTCATAACTTGAGCAGATGCATATATCTTATGAAAGGCCAAAAAATTCTGTTTGTCCCAAACTATCATCTGATCTTACTATCTTAGTGTAGCTTATTCTTAATGTGCTACCCAATTTCATGTTGCTTGTGGGTGTTCAAAGTTAGAAACTCTGATTGTGTTGGGTTTGATTGAACAAAATATTGCTTTCCTGTTGAGACCAAGTTGCCTGCTGGTATGGTGAACACCTAGCTAGTTGTGCCCTGCTTTGTATTGCCAACTGATTCATCTTGTTCTCATATATCTATCTTTACTCAAGGAATACCGCTCAAAGGTCTGTTCTAGCTTGGCTAAATATCATGGAATACCAGAGGGTGCTGAAAGAAAGAGAAGGAGAAGGCCAAGTGGTGAGACACAATCCACAAGGAAAAAGGTCAATGTTACACAAAATGAAGTAAAGGTGAGGCCTCAACCCAAGTTGAAGAGAAGAAATGCCCCAAAGTACAAAGATCCTTTGGCAAGTACCAAACTGGAAATGTTAAAGAGTATCAGGGCACAGAGGGTAGCATCAGACACGATGAAAACTGAAGCCTTGCAACGTGCAAAGTAAGCGTTCTACCTTGCAAAATTTACTATTTGCGCCACCCCCTTTTGTTCTAGCTTCTCCTAAATTGTAAACAAGTGCTGACCATCCAACGAGTCTCTGTCGTGGCTTGATATTAACTCATGACACTGTAGTGGATAAAATTATTACATGATGCACCACATATCATATTGCTGTGGATTGCTAAGTACATCCATATATCTGACAATCTTTCCAACTACATACTCCAAAAGTTTTGTGTCTGCATAAACGTTTATAGCCTGCCTTGTTTAAGAGCAGAGAACTACCTCCTTTTGCACCCTTTTTGGTGTCCAGGTACTGTGTTTATGAGGTCCAATCCAAATGTGCTTGTTGTGACAGATGATGATATGTCTTTCCTTTGGTTCGACGCTTACTGTGGTAAAATGTTGGCTTTCTACAGACTGCTGATAGCAGAAGCTGAAAAGGCTGCAGCGGCTCTTGAGGTTGCTGCAACTAGAAGCCCTGTTGCTCAAGCTTCACTCATTGAGACAAGGAAACTCATTGCTGAAGCAATTCAATCAATTGAATCAATTGAGAATGGGGAGTTCGCTCCTCAAGATGACGTCGCATCTGGGCATCAAAATGGAGAGTTGTTCTCAGAGGATGCCAATCATAAATATCACAAAGGGGTGAACGGCACTGCGTCTCTACAGTCTAGTGAAGGCCTTAATCCGGATTTCAACCTCAATAAGCTGACACTCGATGAAATGGACGTGAGTTATCGACCTCCAACAAGTACTCTTAGTGGACATGAACTACGTAACCTCGATCTAGAGAGTTTCACAGGGAAATCGAATCCAAGAAAACTCATGGAGCAACATCATCCTGAACCAAATGGTGTCATCAAATTGAATGGTGTCCCTGCGCCAAATGGAGCTAAGTTGCAAAGTCATGAAGAGGAGGTACAGACTGCTGCAAAAGCTGTAATGAAGAAATGGGTTCGTGGGAGATTGGTTGAAGTTGCAGAAGGTGAGTAAGATGCATAAAATCAAGGTAATAGATAGTATCCCTTGATAGCTGCTGAGTAAAACAGGCAGGTAATTCTGAAAACAGGTTTTGGCCTTTGATAACCAAAGAGCTCACCAGATGCCCTTGTTTAAGTAAGTAGCTGACAACAGAGGTCCACAAAGCACTGCATTTTGTATCGGCTTTTTACAAAATTTTGATTAATTGGTCAATGCTTCAGTAGTTGCAAGAAATTCATCATTTGCAGGGTAATGTTGTATATTGTACGTACTTGGCAAAATGATTAGGTTCACCATAATCTTTATTTGGTAGAAATCAGTCCATTGTTTTCCAATTGTACATGTTCTCTTAATCTCCTTACAGGCAAACTCATTCCTCAAACGATGGCATCTTCTCTTAACTTATCATTACAAGGAAATTCATGTCAGAAACCATATGATTGGATACATAAAAAATGAATACATCAGATCAAGAAGAACATATAGGCCTCCTCAGCTCTTTCTCTCTCTTTCCTTCTCAGTCTATATCAGTAGCCTACATTGCACACACGCAAACATGACCACCATTACAGACATTATAGACATTTGTAGAGGGTGCAGAGCCTAATATTTGCCGGGCACACAAATTGTATCTTTTCAAGCATGTTGTCGTACAGGTAACACAACACCTATTTGAAGTGTCCGTGTTTAACCGCTTCCTATTTGAAGTGTCCGTGCTTAACCGCTTCCTAGTAAGATTGATTAGTGCTGATTGGGCGGAGATTTGGTGTCTTGATCAGATTGATTAAGATGAGAGTCCACAGTCTCCTCAACATTTTTCCTTTTGCTTTCTTTATCCTCCTTCCCTTTGCTAATCTGCTTTTCAACCTCTTCCTGCACAAAACCAAACCCACATACAAAAAATAATCATGATTTATTTGGACCTTTGGTAGATCAACAACTTTTAAAAAATTTCTTAACACACAAAAAAATTTAAAAAATTAAAAAAAAAAGAGTGAAAACGTAGGCACATCAAGGGTATCAACCGAAGGGAGATGAGAGCCATGCACTCCAGAGCGGTTGCTAGCTTTGCCCACCATGGATCTCTGTTGCTGCATCTGCATAGCTCTGTTAATCCATGACCTGTTCTCCGTTATCATCAACACTAACCTCATTGATTTGCTAGTTTGCATACTTCTACTAATTAAATTTGCATGCAATTTTTTAACACTTAACCCTTCTAATTAGCTAAGTAGTTTGTTCAAATTCTTTCAAATTCTTTTTTGTGCCATGCAAAACTACACAAATTTATATCTGCCAAACGATATTGATAAGAGTAACATAAAGGGTTGATCAGGTCGTGATACTAAATTTGGGGTATGGCTACTTGGATGGCATGCATAATGTCATCGTGTCCTCCCTTATATCGTGATGTGGCTTTCTCTCACATGACATCTTTGCCCTGCTATTGAAAATACTGTAAATACTAAATAGTACTGTAAATTTATTATTTCATCCGTCTCAAAATATCTGTTTTTTTACTGACTTTTTTTTTATTGATTAATATGGTGTACGTTTTTTTTTTTTTTGATAGGATATGGTGTACGTATTTCAATTTAGAATTTCATCCAACATTATTTATCCTTTGATTCTTTTTACTGATTTCAATTTTTCAATGAATCTATTGTAGACTAATTAAGGATATCTTTGCCAAATTTCTTGATGCTCCTATATGCGTCAACGAAAGATATTCCAAATCTTTTGAGACAAAGATATTAGTAGATGATTTAGAATGATCACGGTATATATGTCCCAATCAAATACATGATATGAAAGTGATCCAAATATAGAGTTAATCAATAGCTAGTAACTTTGAGTAATCAGTTTTTGAAAGGATTTATTAATGTAACCACTATGAATAACATTACTTGTCTTTTTTTTCTTTTTTTTTGGTGCTAGTGAGGGGCATGCCCCAAAACTAAGAAACTCTAATTCTACGTGGCCACGCCACACCTATTACATCCTCATATAAAATAGAATTAAAACTAGAGGGGGAGTATCAAAGAAACATAAACTATCAGTTTGGTCACATCCAACATTAGCCAACCAATCCGCCGCACGATTTGCTTCTCGATAGCAATGCTCAAGCTTCACTTCCCACTCACTGTCACTTATGAGTTTCCTGCATTTGCGTACAATGAAAGTAGCAGGTCCATTTTTGCCATCATCCGTCATCATCCATTGGACTAGCACTTGTGAATCAACGTTGATTAGTAGCTTTGTAATTCTCAATTCTTTGGCCATTGTTACCCCACGAAGTAGAGCAAGAACCTCCGCTCTCGTCACCGTACAAACTCCATAATTCTCTGCAAAACCCCTTACAAAAGAACCATGGTGGTCACGGATAATTCCCCCTCCACCTGCAACACCTGGGTTTCCACGTGACGCACCATCCGTGTTGAGAATCATCCATCCTTCACTTGGAGCCCTCCAGCGAACAAGAATTTCAGCTTGCCTATCTAGTTGTTGTTGTGATCCAAGCTCCTCAGCCACCATGGCCTTTTTCATTTCTTGGAACCTGTAAACAAGAAATCCCACTGGGTTGGCTGGGATCTCATGTTCACGCCCAAAAACACACCAGTTACGCCATTTCCATAACCACCAGATTGTGGTGGCGAATTTCAATGGTCCCTCAGGGTCGTGTGTTGGGTCAGTAGTATCAAGGTTGTCTACGACCCATTCCCGTAAAGGAAGTGTCCAAAACCTAGGATGGGGCGGACGAGAGCCGAGCTTATTCCATATCATGTAAGAAAAGGTGCACCTACGCAATATATGATCAATTGTTTCCTTATTTGCACCACATCTCGTGCACCTAGGATCATCCGTCAACCGACGCGCTACCCTGTGAACATTAGTGAGTAGACGACCATGAAGAACCAGCCATAAAAACATTCGAATGCGTTGGGACACAGGTGCTCGCCAAGCAATATTCCACTTCTTATGTTGTAATTTCGGGTCATCATTTCTAATCAGCTTGAGTGCTGATTTAACAGAGAAGTGGCCCGAAGTTGTGCCACCCCAATAAATGACGTCTTCCTCCTCTGTATCCGGAACCAGACTAAAAGAGGCCAGCAATTTGAGTGCACTTGTAGGTAACAGATGGGTGAGATCATCCCAATTCCAGTCACCCTGTGTGTTCCAATAGTCTTCCACTGTCCTATCTTGCTCTTCCATTGGAATTGGTGCAGTAGCAAGACTAGCTAGAGGGACATCAGACGCCCAGCAATGGTCCCAAAAAAAAGTGCGCTTTCCATTTCCAACAGCAAATCTTGACCCTTTCTTGATGTATTGCGCATTCTCAACAATACCTTTCCACACGTGAGAAACATTTGGCTTGGCAGAGAACATATCCAAATCACATCTTCCTTTGCAATATTTCATCCTTAACACCTGTGACCACAAGGACCCCGGTTCAGCTAATACTCTTCAGCCCAATTTCGTAAGGAATGCTGCATTTGATTGGCGCATCGACCTAATCCCAAGTCCACCTTCGTTCTTATCTTTCTGTATAGTATCCCAGGACACTAAATGAGTTTTTCGCTCATCCATTGTACCACCCCAAATAAATTTGCGTGATTTCCTATCAATAGTATCATAAATTGATCGAGGATTTTTTGCCATTTGCATAGAATAATACGCAAGGGAGGAGAGTACAGATTGTGTAAGAGTCGTCCGACCAGCCAAGGAGAGGCATTTTGTCTTCCATCCACTGAGACGTTTATCAACTTTTTCAACAATATGCTGAAAAGTTGCCTTAGTGACCCTGCCATTCAACGTTGGCATACCCAAGTAAAAACCCAGATCATCTGTAGCGTCGATGCCAAGCGTATCACTAATCATAGCTACTGATGAGTCATCAACATTACTAGAGAAATAAACTCTAGATTTTGGGTAAGAAACTACCTCCCCTGATGCATCACAAAATCTCTTAAGACATTGCTGAATAAGTGTTGCCTGTTCCATTGTTGCTTCAGCAAATAGGACCACGTCATCCGCAAAAAACAAGTTTGTAAGCTTAGGTCCTCCTCTACTACAATAAATAGGCTTCCATAGTCCGCTGTTAACGGCCTCTTCGATAATGTGACTCAATCTCTCCATACACAGAACGAATATGTAAGGTGATAATGGGTCGCCTTGCCGAATCCCTCTTGGAAGGGTGAAAGAGGCAGTCGGTTCACCATTCCATAATGCCCTCATTGAAGGGGTTGTGATACATAGCATAATTACATCCATGAGCAAGATTGGGAGCCTCATCTCCAGTAGCGTTTCGTGAATAAAATCCCATCGAAGGCGGTCATAAGCTTTTGCCAAGTCAATCTTGATAGCCATGTAACCTTTCCCGTCTTGTTTGCGCCTCATGGTATGTAAAGCTTCTTGCAATATCACTATATTGTCAGTGATTTGACGCCCAGGAACAAAAGCTCCTTGTGTCGGGGAGACCATATAAGGAAGGATTGGTTTAAGCCTATTAACAATTGCTTTGGTTACCGTTTTATAGAGGACGTTGCAAAGGCTAATAGGCCTAAACTGAGATGCCAGTTGCGGGTGATCCACCTTCGGGATAAGTACTAAGAATATTTCATTGAGACCTTCAGGGATGGCCTGTCCTTTCAGGATTTTTAACGCAGCTTCACAGAAGCTGTCTTGTATGATATCCCAATGTCTCTGGAAAAAGAATGCTTGAAACCCGTCCGACCCTGGAGCCTTATTAGGCGCCATAGCAAATATAGCCGCCTTGACATCATTGGCCGTGAATGGGCGGGTCAATTTGTCATAGTCACTGGCCAAAATGATGGGAAAATAATCAGTAGGCATGCTGTTGTGAGGAGCTTGTCTTTCCTCGGTAGTGTATAGATCAGAGAAAAAATCAACCATGAGCTTTTTCAATTCATCTTGATCAAATACCCAGTCATCACTATCATTTTTCAGAGCTTCAATTCGATTGAATTTTTCTTCTAATAACAGTGGATGTGTGGAAATAAGTCGTATTTTGATCACCATTCCTAAGAGATTCCAATCTTGACTTTTGGAACCATAACTCAGCTTCCTGTTTTAAGACTTCATCAAGCTCTTTTTTAAGCCTATCTTCAAGCTGCAGCAAGTGGCGTTCCCCCCTAACAGCAAGAGCCTTCTGAACCCCTGCAATTCGAGCCCATAACTGACGCTTCCTTCGAAAAATATTACCAAAGGTTATTTTATTCCATTCCTGTAACTCATCTGCAAACTGTTTGAGGAAAAGAATAATACGCAGGTCATTCCTCCAGCTATTTTTAATAAAATCAGCAAATTTCTCATGTGACATCCAAGTAGAGAGAAAACGAAATGGTTTTTGTCCCCTAGGTGGTGACACAAATCCATTCGTATTAATCAGTAAGGGTGAGTGGTCTGAATTAATTGCAGGCAAATGTTTGACAGCTCCTTCAGAAAATCGAACTCTCCATAACGAGTTGCATAGCCCTCTATCAAGTCGAGCGGCCTTCCTCGTCTCCAAAGTACGCCCTCTAGACCAAGTAAATTTGGGTCCCAAGAACCCCAAATCAATAAGTGAGGAATTTTCAATCCAGATTTTGAATTGATCACAACGATGTTGCATCGCTTGATTCCCTCCATGACGTTCGTCTATAGAAGTCGTCTCATTAAAATCTCCAGCCAAGAGCCATGGCTTATCAAGAGAGGAGGCGAGATTCGATAAGTTTTCCCAAAGTTCTTGGCGTTTGATATTGTCTGGGCTAGCATAAATTGCTGAGAAAAACCAAGGTTCTTCCTCTGCTCTTGTGATCTTCACTGTAATATGCTGGTTGTGATAAGTATGGACATCAACAGTGACAAAATCCTTTCTCCAATAAAGCCATATGCCACCACTATGTCCTTCTGCATCAACACGGACATGTCCGTCATACTGAATTTGATCACCAAGCTGTATCGCGCGAGCACCCGTAAGATGAGTTTCAACCAATGCTATCACTGAAGGGCAGTTCAAGAGAATAATTTCCTTCAATGTTGCAAGAAAACTACCACTCCCTGGACCTTGAACATTCCACACCAAGAAACTAATCGGCATGGTTTGAGGTAATAAATTAGGAAATTTGTCTTCCATTAAAAACGGGATTGACGATAGGGAATCCACGTAGGCTAGATTGATCATATCGATCATACGTTGTACCCCTACAGGTAGAGACATATCAAATAGCAGATCCGGAGGACTGATCATCGGGTCCGGGATCGGAATGATCCTGACCTCCATCTTCGGTCTGTTAAGTGACTTTGTTTGGGCGTGGGTGTGGGCTTTTGAGTTGGCGTAGGAGTTTGCAGTGGGTGGGGTCACCTGTTTATTAGTGGAAGGAGTTCCAAACTGAATAAAATCCATAGTGTTGCCATTATCCTCAAGATTTATTGCCATATTATCAGCCTCAGAATTAGCCATAAAATTAGGACTTTGCTCACCAGAATCTTGGATATTATTGTTGAATTGGTTGACATTATTCTCACCTTCCTTATCAACGTCTCCCCCAAAAATAGCCTCTGTTTGCTCCTCTATTCCTTCTTTTCCGTGATTTTCACCCGTTTCTTGGCCGTTATTTTGAGAATTATTGAGTTTATTCACCAAAATATGCTCATTGCCCTCCTGATTAGGTGCCACTTCTTCCTCTGGCTCCATATCTGCTAGGACATCATATCGTGACCCACCCGGGTTGGGTTCCCGACCTACTGGGTTAGCCAGACCCTGCTGATCCTGTCCATCTTGGTCACGTCGTGTAGCTGCTCGCAAGGGCTCTTTTGATTTGGAACCATCTTTCTGGTTCTTCTTCCTTGGTGGTCGCCTAACATGCATCCAAGAACCATAAACTTGACTAGGCACATCATGATGTTCCAAGTTATTATTCCTAGTTCTAACACCCTGATTGGGTGTTTCAATGATCCCCTCTTGTTGCATCTGGTTGGCCTGGTTTTTTTGTGCCTCAGCTTCTTTGTGTAGGGCACAGTCCTCCTTCTTGTGGCCAATTTTGCCACGATCAAAGCAAATAAGTTTGAGTCCTTCCCATTGAATTTGCCATACTCTACCATGGAGTCTAAACATTGATAGCAGAGGTTTTGATAGGTCGACCTCGACACTCAATCTTGTGAACTGTGCTCGCTCCGCAGACTCAGTTGCATGATCAACTCGAATAATTTTTCCAATCTTATCCGCAATATGCTTGAGAAAGGTTGCATCTAGATATTCCACTGGAAGGAAAGGAATTCGTATCCATGCAGTAAGATATCTGAGCGGTGAATCATCGGGGACAAAATCATGTACCCATTTTCTGACTGTGAGATAGGTATCATTGATCATCCAAGATCTCTGTGTGAGAACAAAATTATAATCATCCATATTCGTGAACTTGGCTATATAATAGTCATAGCCAATATCAACCAGAGACAACTTCCCCTTAATACTCCATTTTGTTTTAAGTTTTTTCATCAGTTGGAAATAGCCTCCACTCTTATGGAATATTTTGATGATTAGTGTATGCTTCCATGGAGCACGCAGTCTTTTTTTCTCTCTTCTTTTGACAGCAAAATAGTAGGACATCGAGCATCTTCTTGATCTTGTGGAATTGGTTCATCATCATCAGAGACTTCCTCATCCTCGTCCATTTCATGAAGAAATGGATTAGCAGAGGATATCCTTGAACTCGTTGACTATAGGAACCCTCCATTTGGTGATACCCCTCAGCATTTTGGTTGGTTTCAGGAACAAAGCTTCCTTCAGGCGAAGATTCAAACCTCGCATGAAAGCTTCGTAGATCATAGGTTTTCCTTTTGAACTTTTTGTTTGATCGATTGAGAAGATCAGCCTCCTCTGAGGATGGGGGCGTGTTTTTTCCTTGGGTGCTCTCGCTCTCCATCATTTTTTTGTCTTTTTTTTTTTTGCCTTTTATTTCAAAGGACCTACACATTTATGCACTGATTATAAATTTAATTTTGAATAATCTCAACTTTTTCACTTAAACTAACTAAGATCTATTTATGATCCATACTATGTACATACTATGGATCATAAAAGGGGTTTTTAAGATCTTAAAAGTTTTCCAATTAGGTTCACCATAATTTTTGGTAGAAAATTGGGCTCGTCTCTGATACCAAAACCTTATTTAGGAATGTGTAGACTTTTCCGTTCGAATTGGAATTGACTATCCAGTGTTTTTACTCACCCTACCAAACTTAATGTTTATTCCACTAATTAATTAGAATTTGAGGATGAGGTGGGACTATGGGAGCTAAGTGGTAAGTGCTCCACCCTCACAACCAAGTGGTTTCTTTCTTTGTAGGAAGGGTCTCCTCCTCTACTTGAGCCCGTCGGCCCATTAAAAATGGATTAACTTGCTCGGCGCGTGTGATTTGCGGGCTATTGCATGCGTCCTTGTAGCAAAAAAAATAAATAAATTAGAATTTATTTTTTATGGTTGGATTGGGCCGCAAAATCACAACCCATATCTAGAAGGAGTAATTTATAAGGGGGTAGCCTATCAATTACATGGGCTTCTCCGCCAATAACTTCCAAATTGGTACTTGGGTCACGTGACTCGTCACTGACTTTAGTTCAGTTCAGGTCTCTCTCTTTCTCTCTCCACCTACGAATTTCTCCGATCCTCCAAATTCATTTCATTGTTAGTTTTTCACTTGAAGCAACGTTTGTTTGTTTGTTTAACCACTAATTCTGTCTCTCTCTCTCTCTCTCTCTCTCTCTCTCTCTCAAGCAAGGCAGATCTAATCATTCTCTCTCTCTCTCTCTCTCTCTCTCAAGCAGGCAGATCTAATCATTATCTCTCTCTCTCTCTCTCTCATACTGTGTCTGAGTGCCACTGCCCAGCTAAAACTCTCATTCTTAAACAACACTCCAATTGTTAATCTCCCACCATTATCACATCTCTCAATCCAAAAATCCTTCACTACCCAGAAACAATTTTCTATAATTGACCCATTTTTAGCACTTGGGTATGTCTTCTTTTCTCCAAATTCATTAAATTTCACTCCCAAAATCTCATCTTTAAACCCAAAAAAAAATATGATGAAAGAATTGGGTCACCGAGATAACCTATCTTCAGATGATGATGAAGAAGACCGCAAGAATTTGATCCCTCAAAACGACACCGTTAAACCCACCTCAAATTCTCACTCTTATTCCCCTTTCCAAATCGATGATCATGATTTCAGCTCTTCATTACGACGTCGGTTCAAGTTCAATCTTCAAAGCTTAAAGTTCAATAAAAAGAGGTACCTTTTGGTGATCTTAATCCTGTTATTAGTTGTTTTCCTTTATTTTTCTATTGGTTTCCAAAATCCTAGTGTTTGGGATGTGAAATTTATTGGGTCCTCATCTGATAGAATGAGAGAAGCTGAATTGAGGGCTTTGTATCTTTTGAAAGAACAGCAATTAGGTTTGATTTCTTTGTTGAATCGTACAGTGGGAACTTCATTAGCATATGGAACAAATTCTACATTACATAATGATAATGACAGTAGTAATAGTACTTCTGGGTATTTGAATTTGAGTGAAATGGCTGGTGAAAAGTCTGTTTTTGAGGAGTTAAAGGCTAGAATTTATCAGGGTATTTCATTGAATAAGGAAATACAACAGGCTTTATTGTCAACCCACAAGAGTGGTAATGTCTCTGAATTGGGTGGTGAAAGTGGGGATTTGTTGAGTGGAGGTATAGATATGTGTGCTAAAGTGGATCAGAAGTTTTCTGAGAGAAAAACCATTGAGTGGAAACCGAGGTCGGATAGGTACTTGTTTGCAATTTGCACGTCCGGGCAAATGTCAAACCACTTGATATGCTTAGAGAAGCATATGTTCTTTGCAGCACTGTTGGGGAGGGTTTTGGTTATTCCAAGCCATAAGATTGATTATGAGTTTAGCAAGGTGTTGGATATCGAGCATATAAACAAGTGTTTGGGGAGGAAGGTTGTTGTCACTTTCGAAGACTTTTCTGAGACGAAGAAGAAGAACTTGCGCATTGACAGGTTTATTTGCTACTTCTCGGAGCCACAGAATTGTTATGTTGATGACGAGCATGTTAAGAAGTTGGAAAAACTGGGCTTGTCTGTGCCTAAGCTTGAGTCACCTTGGGTGGAAGATGTGAAGAAACCAAAGATTAAGACAGTTGAGGATATCCGGGCCAAGTTTTCTTCTGATGATGAGGTCCTAGCAATTGGGGATGTTTTCTTTGCCGATGTGGAGAAGGACTGGGTGATGCAACCAGGAGGTCCTATTGCTCACAGTTGTAAAACCTTAATTGAACCCAGTCGGCTTATAATGCTCACTGCCCAGCGTTTTGTTCAAACATTCTTGGGCAAGAACTTTGTGGCACTTCATTTTCGGAGGCATGGTTGGTTGAAGTTTTGGTATGTTCTCTATCCTGCACTTTTCTACCCAAACTTCATTTCATGATCATGCAGAAAGCATTCGTTGACTTGATTTGTATAGTTAAGCCTCAACTAACAACAATAATAACCATCAAATAAGGATCTGGCCCTCGTCTAGGGAGATCCCAATGTACTTAGCTTTACTTCTAGCTAGTCGAGAGACTGTTTCCACTTTATAGGAACTCATACCAAGAATCTGTAGTTTCTAGCTGATTGTAGGGTTACATTTTCAAGTGTTTCTATGCTTGTTCAATTCCCATGCTTTGATCGCCTTGATTTTGGCAATTTTCTCTTGGTTTCTTGCCGTGCCGTGAACACATTCTTCCCCCTCTGTGGAGCGTGTTTGAGGAGAGTTTCTTCTTTAAATTACTATTTAATTCTTTGATTTGGGATTGTGATTTCTTACCTAGGTGTTGTTTGTTTGGAATTGAGTGAATTATTGTACCAGAAGGCAGAAGCTGGTGATCATGCTGATTGATTCTCATCAATTCATATGGTTTATATCAGTAAAGATACACAAGTTAAAGGAACCTAATAGCCTTGGAAACCTGAGTTAAAGGTCTTTGACATGGTCTCTGTAGTCAGGCTGAGTAGTTGTTTAAATTAGATCCTCTTTAATGAGTCTGGATGACTGACTGCATTCTTATTGAACAAAAACATGAAAATCCATTTGTTTATGGCAATAACTTCGTGGTATCTGCATTTTTATGGGATATATTCAATTATCTTATCTGGATTGACTCCTGGTCTGTTTTGAGCCTGTGCAGTGCTCCCTTAGCAAACTTTAATATAATAGTAATTAGTAAATGTACTTCTTTTTACTTTCTATGCATATATAGGCAAAAACAATTTGTAACAAAGCCTCTAACACTGTGTCTTGGGTTTTCAGCAATGCTAAAAAGCCAAGTTGCTTTTATTCTGTTCCTCAAGCAGCAAACTGCATTACACGAGTTGTTGAAAGGGCCAATACACCAGTCATATATCTTTCCACAGATGCAGCTGAGAGTGAAACTGGGTTGCTTCAGTCTATGATTGTTATAGATGGAAAGCATGTACCACTTGTTCAGCGACCAGCTCGGAATTCAGCTGAGAAATGGGATGCCTTGCTGTATAGACATGGCCTTGACGGAGATTCCCAGGTGAGCTTATTTTGGTTCTGGACAGATCGGAATATATCGTTCTATTTTGTCACTCATTTCCACTGTTAAGACTAAATGAATGCACACACTAGTGGCTTACTATACTATGGAACACATTGTTTAGTTAGCTACTCTCACAATTCAGTTAAGTATCACGGCTTTTCTGAAAGCCCTGTTTTTGTCATATGTTGTGTAAACTGTGCTTTATCTTATAAACGAATTATTTGTCCTACATTCAACTTTTACCAGTTCCAAGTGACCACAAACTTGATAGCAACTTCAGCTTTACACTACAGTCACTCAGCAGAGATTTTCTGTCACTGTTTTCCATGTCAGTTGAGCAGTCATTTTTGTGTGCATGTGGGGGAGGGGAGGGGACCTGTTCTGCTGTTCACTGGGAGAAGCCCTATAACCAAAAAAAAAGAAAAAAAAAGAAAAAAAAAAAAAAGAAAAAAAAAAACTGGTGAAGGTGCAATTTTGTAAGCTTTTGCATATTCAAGCTTTCTTGATTGAAAGGTGGAATAAGAGTGACTCAAGGGATTATTCCAAGCATTCATCAACATATATAAATATAATCAACCACCCAAACTGGCCTTATTGTGAGAATTTCTGAAGTATCAATGTGGTTAACTCTCTGAGTCTGTTTTTGCAAAAATCACATTGCATAAAAATATAAAATTTTGCTCCTAGTTGTATTAATAATTGTTAGCACTTGCATTTTGAAGGTGGATGCGATGCTGGATAAAACTATCTGTGCAATGTCTAGTGTCTTCATTGGTTCGTCAGGATCTACTTTCACCGAAGACATCCTACGGCTAAGAAAAGGCTGGGGGGCAGCGTCCGTTTGTGATGAGTATATCTGTCAGGGTGAGCTTCCAAACTTCATAGCAGAAGATGAGTGAAGGATTCAGTAGTTAGTGATGATTTTGCTTCGTCTCTACTCTCTACCCCTGTAGATTGTGATTGTTGGCCTGTACAAGCTAAATATATTCAATGTGCGTGATGTATGATAAGTAACTTTTGCTCTTAGCACTCCATTCTTTGATTCTATTTGTTCCACTTTTGTCTTCAACTTCTAGTGATGAGCAGAGGGGCCTTTCATATTTTGTAAGTGCTAGGTCTTCCTCCTCTCAAGGTTTAAGGGGTTGGATTCAACTCGATATTTAGCAGTCCTATATTTTGTGTAATATTTTATTTTATAGGTAATTCATTAATTTTCTTGTTCGAATCAAAATTAAGTATGGTCAAAGAGGGTGGACTGAACAAATCACTGGCATGTATTGTCCCAATCAAGGCACTTGGCTCTTTTGTGGTCTAGCTCTAGATGAAACAGATGAGTTTTTTTTGGCTTATAAACCACCATCGACATTATTTAGAGCATAACAAAAGAAAAATGAGAGATCATGATTATTTGGAGCATAACAAAAGAAGAAAGGCTACAGAAATAGAGAGGATTACAACTAATAAATTTTGGCTATCTTTGTCCTTAGTTGTCGATTTGGTCTACTTCTTTTGATTCGTCTCTTAATAATCTTGTATTAAGAGACATTTTCAGGATAAACCATGGGATTTATTCCTTGCCTTTTCAAAAAAAAAAAAAAAAGAAAAAAAAAGAGAGGATTACAACTTGACTTTTATCGAATAGAATTGTATGTAATGCAATTGCATAAGAAATAGTCATGAAGGAAAGGAGATCCTATAGGTAGGAACTTAAAGTACAGTTATGTTGCCATTATTGAAACTAGAACACTGGTTTCTTGTACTCATCCTACATAGAATTAGTGCGAGAAAAAGTTTACTAGTCACAATTCTAGTCGAAACAAATTTAAGTCACATTATTGAGGTACTTTACATTCTAGTTGTTGATGTAAGGTAATTGATTAATAGAAAGATAAAAACATAACCTGTAACGGATAAAATTCAAAACTATGCCCTTTAAAAAAGAGAACTCAACACTCAAGCATGGTGAACATTGTGTTACCCAAGTACAGTAGATCAGACACATTCACTACTACTAATATATATTCATGTTCTATTGGCTAAATGATACAGATCTAAGCAGGGTGTTTAAGAAATATCATCACAATTTTCGCTCAATAAGAACCCTCACCTTGTAAGTTCTAATTGATCACCATTATTGAGCACCATTATTCAATTAAGTTGCTTAGCCATTCTTCTTTAACCCCTAATTACTTTGCTCTCAATTAACTCATTTCCTCGAATTCATTTTGCATTCCTGAATTTTATCTTCATGTGTCATTAAACTACTCTGCGAAGCTACTATTACTAAATTAAAATTTAATACAAATTTTTGCTTATCTAACCACCACTAGTACTGAGTTTTAATTTCGTATAAAAAATTAATTAATTGTAAGCATGACGTCTATATATACAAGTATAACGTCAGCATGACATCATGCTTGTATGGGAGGGCGTCACCTTGAGACGGACTTATACGAGATTTTTGTGATTAACTAGTTTTAAAGCCCGTGCGATGCACGGGTTGAGTGAAATGTTTGTATATTAATATATATTTGATGAAATACGCACACTAACATGCCTATTTTAAAAAAAAATCGTAAATAATTTCTAATTGATTATAATTATGCATGCTATATAGTGATGCTAGTTTCATGCTATCCTTAGTGATTTAGGTCGATCTCTCTTTTATTTTTCACGCCCCTCGGATCATCAAGATTTGCTAGAATAAATAAGAAAACTTGAAGGCAAAGAGATGTAGGGGGAATAAAGGGTGAGACAATGTTCAAAAAAAAAAAAAAATAGGAGAAGTGATTATGTGAGGCGTTTAATGAAAAAAGATATTAGTCATCATAATCCTCCTAAAATACAATTAGGATTCTACCAAATTGCACCTCCGAAAATGGTTACTTTAAAATCGTTGTTAGTTCGATGTTCGAACACTATATATCATATCGGAGGAGCCTTGAATCAATGTGATAACCTCTTAATAAATTTAGATATTCATGAAGCATTCAACTTTCATTAGTCTCCCGTTACGTTCAGGTCAACTTTTGGCCTTGTAGTCTCGCATATAGCAAAAAGAGAGGCAACATAATAAAAGATGAAATGTGAACATGAGGAGAGACATATATCACATTCTCCACTTTTTTTCTTTCTTTCAATATTCTCAAATATATTTCTGGCTTATGTGGCTTGCTTTTCATTTTTTTTGTTGAGACTAATTGCTTAGGTGATGCAACTTAGTAATCAAACTTGTGTTATGCACGGACTTAAAATATATTTGCTCAAATTTATTTTCAAGTGAATCTTACATGTTTTTTACACATATTGTAAATGAATATTATGTTATTTTAAGGTACTTTTCGATGCGAATCTGATGATTTAAAAGATTATCTTTTTAGACAGAAAAATTTATATTTGATTTTATAAATATTTGACAAAGATCTAATATAGCTCATATAAAACTCTAGACGTCTATCACAACTCAAGCTCTATATTTCATTTCCTAACCTTTATTTATTTTTTGTTTAATTGCTTGCTTAGATGACATTCATATGTGGCGTGATACTCGTGGTATGCACGCGTTCAAATTTAGACATGTTACATATTGTAAATGAATATTATGTTATTTTAAGGTACTTTTCGATGCGAATTTGATGATTTAAAAGATTATTTTTTTAGACATGTAGAAAAATTTATATTTGATTTTATAAATATTTGACAGAGATCTAATATAGCTCCTATAAAACTCTAGACGTCTATCACAACTCAAGCTCTATATTTCATTTTCTAACATTTATTTATTTTTTGTTTAATTGCTTGCTTAGATGACATTCATATGTGGCGCGATACCCGTGGGATGCACACGTTCAAATTTATATATTTTGTTGTTTTCGTTTTTCTTTTAATAGTATATATCATATTTAATTTTTTTTAATAAAATTAATATTGTAACACAATCTTACAAGTTTATTGTAAGCATATTATAAATGCATCTCATTTCGAAGTACTTTTCGATACGAATATGATGATGTAAATATTATTATTTTTAAAGATGTGTAGGATAGTTATATTTGAGTTTGAATATTAGATAAAGATAAAGTAGTTATGACGCTAATAAAACTCTAACTATTTAGCACAATTCAATCTCTCTTTTTCATTATCCGAAACTTTTATTACTATGAAACTTTTTTATATTATGTATTAATTGATATGTTAAAAATAGTTTTATTTGGCAACTGATTTAGGTATACTAATTACTAAGTTACTAACGTGTGAAAAATCTTCTTTTCTTTTCTTATTTCTATTTATTTATGTTTTTTTTGTTCAAAGTATGGGTTATGAGTATGTGTTATTTTAATTTTATTGTTTAATATTCTCTCTTATGTGGCACGCTCCTAAAGATATCGCTTAGGTGACTAAAGATATTTGCTCATTTTTTATTTTCAGCTTAATTTTATTGTTAATATTATTATTATTTTTACTTATTTACGGGAACCAACATATACCTGCGATCTTACATGTTTCGTATACATATTGTAAATGCATCTCGTTCTAAAGTATTTTTCGATGCGAATTTGATGGTACAAAGATTATTATTTTTTGAGATGTGTAGAAAAAGTTATATTTGAATTCAAATATTTGACAGAGTTCTAGTATAACTCGTATAAAACTTTAGAGGTCTATCATAATCCAAGAATCCTAAACAGTAGGGATTCTAAGAGTCCTAAGCGTTTTACACTAAAAATGAACAGTTAATTTTTGTCTTTATCTTCACTTAGGTGGTGCGCTTTTAAAATTCTCACCTACGTGGCACACCTCATTGCTCTCGGAATATGCCTCCTTTATATATATATATATATATATATATATATATATATATATATATATATATATATATATATTTTGATGATTGGAGAAAAAAAAAAAAGTTTCAACAAAAACGAAAGAACGGAAGGCACGTGGTTTGTGAGTGAAGGAGCCAGATGACCACAGCTCTCTAGTCTCCCACACTCTCGTTTTCCTTTCCCTTTAAGATCCCGCCGTTTTCTCTCTCTCTCTCTCTCTCTCTCTCTCTCTCTCTCTCTCTCTCATTTGCTACAGTTGGTGGTTTTTAAGCACCACCATTTTTAATATTTTAGGGCTTCATTCCATTATTTTCCCCTCTCTCCTAAAACCCTTCTTAAATCACCCATTAGCTCCTCTTTCTAGGGTTTATGTAATTTCCCAATTAAATTGATCCCCACAAATTCAATTTATTCAAACCCCTTGAATTGAAACTCAACAAACACATTACTCAATTGACATTTTAAACAAAAACAAAAATCATCAATCAATCATGAGAGCAAGATTGGTGGTATTTCCAGTGAAGGGCAGAAATTGGTGTTTTAGCAGATCCATTGACTCGTTCGTTACCGGGTCAACTCAGTCACCATCAACGCCTTCTTCTCTCAGAGACCTTTGGAAATCTCTCTCCTCCAAATCTCAGCCTATGACCGCCAATGCTGAACTTCTCGTTGACTTCTTCTCCGATAAGGTCTCTCTTATTAACTTCTTAGCTTGATTAATATTAATTCATTATATGTGGATACTAGAGTAGGAGTAATATTTGTGTTATTTTTGTCACTTTTTATGCTTTAGAGGGCTTTATTTTCAATGGGTTTGTGTTTTGATTGCTGACTATATATGCCTTATATTGCAAGTTTGCTGCTTGTTGTTAATACATGTCTTTTGGGGTAAAGGAGGTACAGTATTGGGTTTTGGTAATTAGTTTTCGTTTTGCTGAAAAATGATAATTGTAGTTGCTCATCTGTTGCCTAAAATTACACTGTTTGTTACTGGAACAGCATCGTTAGGGATCAAAGAGAGATGCTTTAGTTGTTGGTAGGGTCGTACCCCAAAAATGGGGTTGAGGTTTTGATTTCTGTTGGACTTTGTGTCTCTTTGAAACCCAGAAAGAAAAAGAAAAGCATTTTCCTGTGCGGACATTGAAAAGTTAGTATAATTAAGTTTGACTAAGTATGCAAATATGCACATTGATCTCATTTGGTTGCCATTTTCAAAAGTGTTGATGGCAAAACATTTAGTATCAACCAGCATAATTTATTGGCAACCCCTCCCTCCACCCGATTAATGCCCTCTTAGTTTTCGTTCATTCACTTTTATGTGCCGGGAAGCATGCCCAATTTCCCATGGTGGTTGTTGGCCGATTACGAATATATGGAAATTGTGATGTGTGCAGGATAATTTATTGTATTTTTCATACTTTTCGTGTGCTTGTTGATAGATGAATAAGGGTTGGACTGGTCTTGAGAAGGCGCCAGAAGGATCTTTCAAGAACAAGATTTATGGGTACTTCTAGATGTAATTTTTCTCGTCTATAGTGCTTTACTGGAGAACCTCAATTATCCTGCTTAATAAGTTAAACTTTTTCGTAGTGTTGGGTTATGGCTGCTTGCCCGTGTGAAGCCTTCTGAGATCTTCTTGAAATCTATATCGAAGGAAGTCACTGGGGTTGAAGTTACATACCCGACAAGGTAAACTCTCTCAACTTTAGATGCTTCTCTCAGTTTTTTTATCCCTCTCAAACTTTAGCTTGTTAAACGAGGATTAGACTATCCAACTATAATTTGTATTACTGCTTAAAAAAATTGTTTTACAACTAGATATGGCATTTGTTGCTCTAGTTGGATGATATTATCATCTTATAGACTTATAGTATGAGATGCCAAATGACCCCCCCCCCCCAAATACTATGAGCTTCCATGGATCGGTGCAAATTATCTTCATCTTGCTTTACCTCGACAAATATTGTTAAGCGATTTTATGGCCCCTCAACTTCTCCTAGAAGAAAACCCACAAGGATGTATTGTTTGTAATAAAAAACCCACCCTTTTCTTGAGGTGATGTGGACTTTTGTGTGCAGAATACCATCACCAATAGCCTCCTCGAAGTTTCCTACAACTAAGGATATCCTCAGACTGAACCTGACATCTTTTGTTCAAACTACACATATTTCTGTCTGAGTAATGATAATTAACTCTTTAAAAGTTAGATTGGTACGTGTTTTTAAAACTATGCCGTTTGCTTGATGTTGCAGTTTGAATGCAAGACTTGTACGCCGGAGATTGAGACACATTGCTATGAGGTATTTATTCATTACTTTGACACTCTTCAGGGACATGTATAGGCTATTGTAACCTTTTGTACAAGGCCATGTAGAGACTCTAAATTACATTTTTATTGAATGGACTAAAATAAAAAGCAGGTATTATTATCTAGTAATTGTCAAGGAGGACACACTTTTGCATAACTTTCTGTATGATGAGAAGATTCTGAGGAGGTTATTGTAATTTGGCATTGTGACTATACCTCAAATTGAGTATTATGTAGCCGTACTGCTTTCATTATGAATCTCTGAGAAGTTGCCTTGTTTGAATCCCTGTCTATTTGATCTGTATACAGAAATCTCTTTTAGTCATCTGCTTTCTCTGCGTTAGTGGAAAACTTCTAACTATTGCCAACATATCTTGACATGAACACCTGTTTCTTCTATCTAGTCTGTGTGATCAATATGCCTTGTTAATGAGACATTGTTATGTGTTTCACAGTGGAGCAATCATTCATAAGAAATACTTGTATGGCTCTGCGTCATTGCTTCCTTTATCCACTGTCTTCATGGTAAAGATCTACACCCTGAGATACTGTTTGTCATGAGAAAATCCATAACATTGATGATGTTCTGATCTATTTTGGTTATTGATTAGGTTCTACCTCTGCCCAACATCCCATTCTTTTGGATACTATATCGTACATATTCTCATTGGCGTGCGTGGCAGGTGTGTACTTCATTTGGTGCGTTCAATTCTTTGACTTGATATACAATATTACAAAGGAATGTGAAGTTATTTTTCTGATTGTTTATTTTAGTTTCCATTTTTATATGGACTGCTTGTTCTATCACTTGGACATTTCTCCCACATTTATTAATGTTTCTCTCCTCCTCCAAAAATAAATAGTAATAAATATTTGAATAATCAAACAGAAATGTTGCTGTAGGTTAGATTCTGTTGTTTGTAATTGACTTATTGTGCTTGAGTGTGTGAAACAACAAACTTTTATCTTGAAAATGACCTTATTTTTTTTGTTGTGGATATAATCAATTCATTGTTGAAAGCCCTCCCTTTTCTGGTGGATCAATCATTTTTGGTTTTTGATCGTTTGAATATACATACTAAATGTTGGTGTCACTGGTCTATCTCTTCGTTAACTGCTAGGCATTCCTTTCCCATGTTGATGCTAGTCTTGGTATTACGCGTTACGTGAGTATTGCAGAGTTGGATTTTGTATTGTATCGAACTTCAAAAATGAAATTGGAGTTCATCATGCTTGTAAGAATTAGGAAAATCTTTGGTAAGGTTTCTTTGGAATATGGAATTTAGGATCTAGCATTCATCTTTTTGATTCTTAGGCATGCCGGTGTCAAATTTTTTCAAATTTTCTGAAGTTATCCGTGTCTTCAATGTAGTGTCTGCCCCAATAATCTAAATGAAAAATGATTGTTATTTAGTAATTGGTGGCTCAACTACTTCGAGAATACAGTACTTAGAAGATGTGATGTGCTGATTTCCTTGGAATGTCTTGTCAAAATTTTGGCCAGTATGCCTGCTTATAGTGAACATTGAACATGCACTTATTTACTTGCACGTTGCACCACCTGGTTATACGTGTTTGATAATGCTGAATTGTTTAGCTACTTTTTGTACAAAATGATGACCAGACCTTACTTAAATTTGATATATATGTCTGGTTTTTGAGCCATAATGCGATGCAGTCAACCAAAGAAGTATTATCAATAATGGTGGTCATATTATTCCAGGGTAGTGAGAAGCTTCTTCAGCTTGTCTCTGATGGCTCAGATAGGCGAAGTGAAAATACGAAAGAAGCTAAAGAAGACCATGATAGTACTCAGCTTGGAAATCAGGAAACGGTTGAGCCACAATGGGTAAGGACCCTAGTTTGATTTTTGATGAATGTGATCGTTTGAGTTTGCATGCTGTTAGAGCCGCTGAGAAACTATCATGCCATTGATGTTTGTACTAATGTATACGAATGTCTTAAGTGGAGAAGAGTTTAAGAAATGATAGAGTTTATCTCATCCCTTATAAGAGCAAATTACTTAACTTGTAATTGATGTTTGGCACCTTATCTTTGATATTGCTCTCTAGATCAAATGGAGATTCTTAAAACCTAAGCGTATTAATTTCAATACTCTAAATATTTGATGGGTTAACATTTTGTGTCATCAGAGGAGTCCAAATTGTACTCATCAGTTACTGCTTTCAGGTTCTACATTTCTGTTTGCACCAAAAATGCGTGCTTGTCCTGAATATTGCTCTCACAGTAATACAGTATCATATTTCCTCGTCGTTTTTTGGTATATGCTTGATTGTTGCACATATTGTGGTTGAGCTATTCACTATATGTTCTCCCACCTTGCCCAGATCTTCTTATTTTTGCAGTAATTATACAAAAACTCTTGATTTACTGGGTTGATTTAGGCGGGATACTTACTGGGTTGTTGTTGTATACAAGAACTCTTGATTTAGGTAATTGATTGGTGGCCGAAATTGGACCATGCCAGCTGCTTCTTTTTTGCTTCCTATCTGTCAGCCTTATGCGTTGTTTATTCATTGAATTTACCTGCCATTTGCGCTTTATCTGGCTTGTAACAGTCAAATTCAGCATGAAAATACAAAGTTGAATTGGTGGAGGCGGCCAGATATTGGCATTTTCAGTAATAGGAATAGGAGAACTAATGTGCTTTGATGCTGTAGAACAACTTAAAGCATTTAGGCCAAATAGCTTGTTTATGTACTGTACTGTAATGGTACTGACTAAAGGAAATGAAGATGCTTTTAACTATGTTTATTACTGTTAGTAGCTGATATGTTGTTTGTTTCTTTGGACAGGTTCTGCGACCATGTAAGGAACTGGAAGAACTCATCCGTCGTGGAAGTGCCGACAATGGTCTCAGCAAATGTGTCATAAAAGATATATGCAAGACGTTTGAATTGAATCAACCGGATGTTCTTAAGTATCTGAAGTTTTAGCTAGAGTTGAATAGGTAGAGTTAGCATCATAGCTTAAAGTCGTTTTTATAGTGGAAATTGATTAGCATTTTTGCTAGAGATGAATTTTTTTTCACAGCCCCAGGTTGATAGGCATTGGAGGAACTTACTGCCAATTTGTAGAGTTGTTATCACTTGGGGTTTTGTAGCCCATATACTGATCATTATCCTAGGTATTTGATCCTCTGTTGAAAGTTTATAACATTTTGGTCAGCTAATAATGATCTAATATGTCTGTCTCTTTTGGGAATTTAGCATCACAATTGGCAGCTGTTTTGGCATTTGGGATTTGTTCTTTGGGGGATGCTAAGAAAGCTATCAACTTGTCATCAATTGTTGATGAACATTTCTCTTTTTATTTGATGATGTAATTTATGAAGTTTGTCTCACTGGGTGTGTTTGGATGTTGGCTTGTGGGGTAGTTTTTGGCAAAATTGGATGTTTGATCAGTCCATCATCCAATATTGGTGTTTGGATGTTAGCTTGTGAGATTGACTTTTGGGTTCCCACAAGCCAACTTTTGAAAAACCAAGGAGGTTAGCTTATGGGTATTGGCTGGTGGCATTAATGTAGTCCAATGACATAATAGTCCAATACATGCAATTATTTACTTCTATGCCATCAAATTCCTCAATCATATGAATGTCCTTATAGGTCATTTTACATATAACCAGCTAATGTTACCAGCCAATGTTACCAAACATCTCTTTCCACACATCCAATGTTACCAGTCGGTCAAATCAGCTAACAATACCAGCCATCGTCCACTAGCCAACAACCAACAGCTAATGACACCAACCAATTACCAAACAGGGCCACTGTCGAAGTTAATCATATATTTGGATGTTACATCCTCATCCCTCGTAGTGTATGGTTCTAGCGTTTCCAATTCTCTCACTCTAGAAAGTCCTTTCGTTCTCTCTAAGCGCGGTTCTCCACCGCTTCTCATATTCTTCCTCCTCTCTCAAAAAGAAATACTCGCTCCAGTACAATATATTTTCTCAATTTGATTTTTTGATACAAAGTTTACAATTTTTAACCATTAACTTATGAAAAAGTATAATGATTTGCAAATTAAGAATAATCTTTTAAAATTCATTGTATATGGAGTGATATTTCCCACATTTTACGTAGATTCAAGATTATTGTTGAAGAGGACAGCCTAGGATTTATTTCTAGTTTAAAGAGAAACAAAGTCCAATTTCAGTTTTAGTGATATTTATTATTTTGGGGTTCTTTTCTGAGGGGTCGACTTGAAGTAGGTCGTGGTGAGGGAGCTCCGGAGCTGAGGGTCTAAGCAGGCGACCTGCAAAAAAGAGCACGTGACTGCTACGGGGGGTTTTCCGGGAGGGGGTCCCTCCGACGGTCAAGTCAGATATTTTTGCAAGAAGAGAGAGAGAAAGTCCAGAGAGAATCTAGAAAGTTGTCCTAGAGAGAGAAAATCAAAAGTTACCTGAAATGACTAGTGACGGCATATTTATAGGACATCAGCTTTAGGGCACGCGATTCCGTACCCTGTCAGATATCAGGCGGAAACCTCAGCGCCTCGATAAATGGGCCTGCCATTTACAGTATTTTATGGGCCAGACTTGTCAGCTCAAATCATGCTGACGCGCTAAGGAATATTCCCGGGATTGTAGGGGGCTTTCTTTTACAGCCCATCGGCCGCCACGTGTCGGCCTACGATTGACCGTTGACCATCGGACCCCCTCGGGTGACGTGGCGGTCAAGGGTTGGTCAAGATCCATATTTTGGGTCCCAACATTTAGCCCCTCGAATTATGTTAAAGGAAGACCTTGAGTTTGGCATGATTCGAAAAAAAAGAGCATGAATGTAGGCGAGTCCCCTTTGGGCCTGAGATGGGCGAGTGCTCATTTGGCCTGAGACGGGCGAGTGCTCATTTGGCCTGAGATGGGCGAGTGCTCAACCAAGAGCAGCCCCTACTTGAGGGCTGATGGTTAGGCGAGTCCTCGTTTGGTCTGAGTTGGGCGAGTGCTCATTTGGCCTGAGATGGGCGAATGCTCAACCAAGAGCAACCCCTACTTGAGGGCTGATTGTTGGGTGAGTCCTCCTTTGGCCTGAGTTGGGCGAGTGCTCATTTGGCCTGAGATGGGCGAATGCTCAACCAAGAGCAGCCCCTACTTGAGGGCTGATGGTTGGGCGAGTCGTGTTTTCATTGAAATAGGCGACCTCAAGGGACTAAACAAGCCCCTGGGAGAGCCTAAGTGTTAGCCAACTGTATGGGGATGGAGCCCCTATGATGGCGAGTCGTATTTTCATTGAAATAGGCGACCCCAAGGGACTAAAAAAGCCTCTGGGAGAGCCTAAGTGTTAGCCAACTGTATGGGGATGAAGCCCCTATGATGGCGAGTCGTGTTTTCATTGAAATAGGCGACCCCAAGGGACTAAACAAGCCCCTGGGAGAGCCTAAGTGTTAGCCAACTGTATGGGGATGAAGCCCCTATGATGGCGAGTCGTGTTTTCATTGAAATAGGCGACCCCAAGGGACTAAACAAGCCCCTGGGAGAGCCTAAGTGTTAGCCAACTGTATGGGGATGAAGCCCCTATGATGGCGAGTCGTATTTTCATTGAAATAGGCGACCCCAAGGGACTAAACAAGCCCCTGGGAGAGCCTAAGTATTAAGCTACTATTCTTTCATAATAGCCTTGTGCTTGTCACGTGGTGTCTTTACTGTTCCTCTAAGGTAATCTCGTGATTATCACGGGAGGGAATGACTGCTTCAATGATGGGCCTTGAATAGTAGGCCTTGAGGTTGGGCCTTTAATGATTTTTTGGCCCAATTTGATCATACGGAGGGGTTGACGTCAAGAGCACTTAGTACTAATGCCTTGAAAACATCACTTTCTCTATCATTTGTCCACTTCCCAATTTTAGAGAAGAATTTTTAGAGAGAGAGAATCCTTTAATCCTCCCAAACTTTATCTTGATCTTCATCCTGTTCTTCATATCTTCAACCAGATTCAAGTTAATTTCCATCAGGTACGCTCCTGTTTTTGTAACATACATGCTTTTAATCTTTCTTTTCTTCCTTGTTGTGCAAATAATGAGTTCTCCTCCCTTTAGTCATAGCGATTATGTTGACTTGCCTTATATCAATAATGTGGATCTCCATTCGCCTGTTAATTCATATTGTTCTAAAATTGCTCCACTAATAACCCTCACGCCTATAAAGTGGCTGATGAGAACATTCGCCCAATGTTGTACAAAATAGCTGTAGAGAGTGATTTGAATAGAGAGACTGGGGTAGAAGTCTCTTTAGCAGTTCCTTTATATGGTAGGGCTCGCACTGTTATATTCCCAGATGGCGATGGGTTTGAGTGGTCTGTGTCTAGTATTTCAAGTTGGGTTGATCCCTCTGTGAATTATCCTTGGCAAGTGACGAAGGCAAACGACTTACTGCAGGTGGTTAAACATCCTGCTGTTAGAATAATGGCGGAGGAGGAAGTGGATAAGCCCACGACATCTGGGCAGTCGGAGGGGTCTGTCAACCAACAGCTCCCACCCATGGATCCAGATGACCCCCCTGCAAGTTACTTTATAGACCAGAAGTGGCACAAGAAGTCGTATGGCGATGATAAATTTCTCAAGAGCTTCGCCTTTAACTATTTCATAAACTATCCATATGAGTTGAAACCTCCTGAGATGCTCCAAACGGTTAAGGAGCCGCCTAGGAGATGCATAGCCTTGTACAGGATCGCCTTTCAGTTAGGTCTTAGGCTTCCCCTTCACCCTTTCATTATAGAGATATGTAGGTTTTATGAGATAGTCCCTGCTCAGCTCGCCCCAAATAGTTGGATGACCATCTTAAGTTTTATCGCCACCACCTTTTATAAAGGTCTGGAGTGTTCGATAGAAACGTTCGTGTTGACTCACTATATTACCAGAGTGAAAGATGTGGGTTGGTACACGATCGCCAACCGTAACAATGTATTGACTGCTCGTGAGAAGGCCAGCAACAACCATGATTGGAAGCACCAATTTTTCTTTGTAAAGAACCATAAGAGTTGGCGAAAGCTGGGTCTTCCAACGGAATGGAACGTCAATGTTGACATCCAGGCTAAGAACAAAGTGATCACCCATTGTACTGTCGAGCAGTCTAGGGCGGTTCAACATTTTGAATATAAGTTGAGGCCACATCCCAAGCATCCTAACGACCCCAAAAAGTCGATCAGAAGGCTTGTCAACTGGTTGCCTTGGAAGGATTACTTCAAAGACGACATCTTCTTGAGTCTCTATGGCATTTCTTCCGTAGTAGACGCTGGTACTCGACCTTTCTTGACTTGATGTCTTTTGTATTCATATAGTACTGAATAATTTATATTTGCTCCTATGCAGGCCAAGCTGCAATCATGGTTGATCCTGCTAAAACTGGGGTTCTTTCCAAAGCGGAGGAGAAGACCAGAGAGGCAGCTGAGCAGAGGAAGCTTCAGCAGCAGACCGTCTTGCAGGCGAGTCCCTTTCCTTTTATTTTGCAGGACTTCCATTTTGTTGGTTCTAACAGTTTCCACCTGCAGAAATTTGGCAAAAAGGGTGCGAGTCCTCCGCAGCGGCTGGGGCTACCAAGGCCAAGCCTCCCCTTAGGTCCCCTAGGGGGAGTAAGGGCCAAGAGTCATTTCCTGCTCCAGAGATGGGCGACCTCCCTATTCACGATGACGAATCGCCATCCATACATGTCACTAAGGTGGCGTCCAAACCCAAAAAGACCATGGCCAAATCCAAAGTGACGGCTAAGAGGAAGCTGGAGCAGCAGAATGAGGAGGTTAAGAAGAACCTTCCTGGGGGTCTTCTTACTGGGCTTTCTTCTTGTGACTCAGAGGGGAGTGAGGATGAAGATATTCCTCCCCCTCCCAAGAAAACTAAGATGGCGAGCCCTTCAACTACCAATACCCTTTCCTCTGGGAGTCATAAGATAAAGCTCTCCCTCAAGAGGAATACAGGAGCGAGTAGTCAGGAGGTGGTGATGAGCCCAATTCAAGTCTCTGCCTCTCCCCCTCGCCCTTACCGGGCGACTCCTGTGAACAATCAGGTCGCCATCACCAAGCTGAAGGAGGTCTTGACGGCTGAGGATCGCGCTCATTTGAATGGCGAAGGAACCGAGATCGACCTCCATTTGATGAAAAGTTATGTTGAGGTAAGGGGAGTGGACTTTCCTTTAATTGGAGACTGTGACCTCGTGCTAACTCTTCTTTCCTTTGTAGTTCACTTTGGAACCTTATACTAACTCTTCTCTCCTCTTGTAGTTCACTCGCCGGTTGATCCATCACAGCGAGAGGATGGCTTTGGTGAGAAAGGGGGCTTCTTCTGAGGAGAAGTGCGCCCGCGACTGCTGGGCTAAGATGGGGGAGGCCCAGAAGGACCTCAAGCTGACCAAGGAGGCGCTGGCCAAGGCGGAGAAGGATAAGGGCGAATCCCAAGCCCTTTATGCCAAAGCCTTGAAGGATCTGGGGGAGAAGGATGCTCGCTTGGCTGAGTTGCAGGGCGAGCTCGACGGCTTGACCAAGAGGCTGGCGGAGGTTGAGGACGGCGACAGGGATCAGCTTCTTGTCAAGGAAGGCTATGACCTGGCCAAGAGCCTCCTTAGACCTGCTCTGGAGAAGTACAACCCTCTGGTCAACTGGGACGTTGAGTATCCCAAAATAGCAGGTCATCTTAGAAAGAATTTGAGGGAGTATCACCGTGAAGAGGATCGCCTTCGAAGGGCCTCAAACCCTGAGGCGGATGGTACCTCTGAGGTAGGCACCTCCAAGGATCATTCTGAAGCTCCCGTCTCGCCCAGCCACGGTGGAGAGGACGCCCAGGGCACTCAACTGGAGACTTCTGATGCTGAAGGGCTTGAAGATGATCAGACTGGGGAGCAGTAGAGGAACTCTTCTTTCTGTCAATGAGTGTGTGACCTGTACACACCTTGAATTGTTTACCTTGGGAATTTTTAAACAATTTTACTGTCTTGTAAATTCTAACTCAAACATGTTAAGCTTTGGGCCTGGTGGCCCCTTGGTCGTTAATGAAATTTCCTTCATCTTCACCCCGTGTGCTTCCATTTGGACTTGTGTTATTTTTGAATCGTAGTAAGTTCATGAGTATTGAGGACCGTAGTAGGGCGACCTTAGGAATGCCTTAGTTGGGCGACCTTAGGAATGCCTCAATTGGGTGAGTCCTAGGTATGAGCGTAACCACATTGCCCACTAATGGGTCCAATGGGAGTTAAATGCTAAGTTAGGCCCATAGGTACATGGAGTACAGTTGGGCGACCTTAGGAATGCCTCCATTGGGCGAATAGGCCCATAGGTACATGGAGTACAGTTGTGCGACCTTAGGAATGCCTCCATTAGGCGAGTCCTAGGCGAAGGTGTTACAATTACCATAATACGAGATAGTTTAAGGTTGTAAGTTTCCACTGAGATTTGCAATACAAAGTGAGTAGTTACATACAAGCCGCCCCTGAAACTTACAAGATTAAAGCAGTAGATTTACGGAGTTTTATTTTAACACCATCACCTAGATGTAGTACTTTCTCAGATTGTCAACATTCCAGGACCTTGGCAGTTGTTTACCCTCCAGAGTGGATAGGCGATAAGTGCCTTTCATGACTTCTTCAACGACTAGGTAGGGTCCTTCCCAATTGGCCGTCAGTTTACCATGGATTGCCCCTTGTCCAACAGCTTCAGTTTTTCGGAGGACCATGTCGCCTACTTGGAGTGGGCGAGCTTTGACACGCCTATTGTACTGTCTTGCCATTTGGATTTTGGCGATTGCTTGCTTTAAGACTGCGTTGCCCCTCACTTCAGGTAAGAGGTCTAGAGCCTCTGCCATAGCTAGGTCATTTGCTTCCTCTTCGAATTCAATCATCCGCCATGTAGGCTCCTTGATCTCAACTGGCATGACAGCTTCTGAGCCATACACCAGCATGAATGGGCTCTCGCCAGTTGTACTCTTCTCTGTAGTTCTTATGGCCCATAACACACATTGTAACTCACCGACCCATTTGCCTTTCGCGTCGTCGAGTTTCTTTTTTAGCCCGTTCAGAATCTGCTTATTGGCGGATTCAGCCTGGCCATTTGTCTGAGGGCGAGCTACTGATGTGAAAAGTGGCTTGACACCATGCTTGGTAAGGAAATCAGTGAGCTTGGGTGTGTCGAATTGCTTGCCGTTGTCGAATACCATGTTCATGGGAACGCCAAACCTTGTGATGATGTTCTTCCAGATGAACTTGGTTACATCTTTCACAGTGATGTTTTTGGTGGACTCTGCCTCGATCCACTTGGTAAAATAATCCACTGCTACAAGGAGATACTTTCTTTGATATCGGCTCGTAGGGCAAGGGCCCAGGATATCCATTCCCCACTTGGAGAATGGCAGGGGTGTTGAGATTGGCGTGAGCTTGTTTGCGGGCTGTCTATGGACAGGAGCAAACCTCTGGCATTTGTCACATTTTTTGACTAGCTCAGCTGCATCTGTACTGATTGTTGGCCAGTAGTACCCGGTGCGAAGCGCCTTCCCGGCTAGGGAACAGGCTCCTAGGTGGGCTGCGCAATCGCCTTCATGGATTTCTTTTAGTATGGCCTTCCCCCTTTCTGGGGTGAGGCACCTTAGTAAGGGCTGAGTGATACCCCTCTTGTACAGTAGTCCTTCATGATAAACAAACCATTCTGACATTTTCTTGATTCTCCCAGCTTCTTCTTTGTCTTCTGGCAACATGCCATGCCTTAGGTATTGAACTATTGGGTCCATCCAACCTTCAGATCTGTCGAGCCATATGACCTGTTTATCTTCGATGGTCTTGTTGGGGAGCACTTCCCAAAACACGGATCTCGAATGATCATTAGGTGATGAACTGGCTAACTTGGCAAGGGCATCCGCCTCTTGGTTCTCAGACCTAGGGATGTGTTTGACTTTGAAATTGTCATACTTCTCAATCGCCTATTTGACATTGGCAAGGAATTTTTGCATGGTGTCCTCTCTGGCCTCATAGTCGCCATTTATGTGTCCTACAACCAGTTGAGAGTCCGTGAAGGCTTTGATGTATTTTGCCCCTGCAGCAGAGCACATTTCCATTCCTACCACCAATGCTTCATACTCGGCTTCATTGTTGGAGGCTGGGAATAGGAATCTCATGGCGTATTCGTACTTGTTACCCTCGGGGCTGATCATGATGATTTCGGCCCCGCTTCCATGCGATGTGGCTGAGCCATCGACGTATAGTCTCTAGAATTCAGCCAGCTCTTCTTTCTTATCAGGTCCAATAGTGCATTCCACTATGAAGTCAGAAAGGGTATGTGTTTTGATGGCGCGGCGAGGTTCAAATTGTAACCCGTAGGGTCCCAGTTCGACCGACCATTTTAGCATTCGACCAGAAAAGGTTGGATTCTCCCATACCTTCTTCAAAGCTTGGTTTGTAAGTACCACGACTTGATGTGAATCGAAGTATGGTTTTAGCTTTCTGCTAGCCATGAGGAGGGCGAGGCCAAACTTCTCAATCTCAGGGTATCGAGTTTCAGCCCCTGCAAGGGCATGGCTAACATAGTAGACTGGGACCTGAATCGCCTCTCTTTCCATAATCAGGGTTGTGCTGATCGCCTTTTCTGCTACTGACAGATACAAGTATAGCACTTCTTTTGGGGCGGGGCTCACCATTCTCGGTAGTTGGGCCAAGTATTGTTTCAAATTATCGAACGTTGACTCTACTTCGGGCGTCCATTCATACTTGCCTTTCTTCTTCAGTATATCAAAGAAAGGGAGACATCGCTCCGCTGATTTAGACATAAACCGTCTTAGGGCGGCGACACATCTTGTAAGTTTCTGTATCTCTTTAATATTTCTTGGGGCTTGCATGTCGATCACTGCTTGGACCTTGTCTGGGTTTGCGTCGATTCCCTTTTGGCTGATGACATAGCCTAGGAATTTCCCAGCCTCCACCCCAAAAGTACACTTCTTGGGGTTGAGTTTCATACTGAACTTCCGCAAAGTTTCGAATGTCTCTTTGAGGTCGCTGATGTGGTCGACGGCTGTCACACTCTTCACTATCATATCATCGACATACGCTTCCATATTCCTTCCCAACTGATCAGCAAAAAGTTTGTTCACTAAGCGCTGGTAGGTGGCGCCAGCGTTTTTAAGTCCGAACGGCATTGCTGTGTAACAGAACAGACCTCGTTCGTTAACAAATGTTGTGTGCTCCTGGTCGTCGGGGTGAAGAGCTAGCTGATGGTAGCCCGAAAAGGCGTCCAGGAAGCTAAGGGTTGCGTGACCAGCCGTGGAGTCAACCAGTCCTTCGATCCTGGGTAGAGGGAAGCTATCCTTAGGACACGCCTTGTTCAAGTCCGTGAAGTCGACGCACATACGCCAGGAGCCACCGGATTTCTTCACCATTACCACATTAGCCACCCACTCTGGGTATTGGCACTCTCTGATGAACCCCGCCTCTAGGAGTTTCTTAACCTCTTCTTGGACTGCGGCGTTTTTCTCAGGGCCCAGATTTCTCTTTTTTTATTTGACCGGTTTAATCCGGGGGTCGACACTTAGTTTGTGGATGTTGACTTCTGGGTCAATGCCAGGCATCTCTCCCATAGAGAATGCAAATATATCCTGATACTCAATGAGGAGCTGGTGGATCTTGCTTTGGGTTTCTTGACCAAGCATCCCCCCAACCCTCACTGTGCGCTCTGGGCGAGTGGAGTCTAGGGCGAGCTCTGTAACCTCTTCCATTGGCTCTGGATGGTGCTCAAACTCAACCCTCGCATCGATCTCTATTGCATCGATCGACATAATGCTTGGTCCCAGTTCTTTGGGCGGCTCTGACTCTTCTAACTTCCGCTTTTTACCAACCGGTGGGTCTTTGAGGGAGGCCTTGCTGCTCTCGGGAATGTCGGGGACATCTAATGGATTCGCCCTTACTGCGGGCTGGAGCTTTAGGGAAGTGTAGTAACACTCTCTCGCCTCTGCCTGGCTTCCACATAGCTTACCCACTGTTCCATCATCACATTCGAACTTCAGCATCAGCATATGCGTGGCGATGACAGCTTTGATCTTATTTAGGGTTGGTCGCCCAATAAGGGCGTTGTATCATCAAAGACAAGGAAATCGACATCGATAGTCCGTACTTTGTTGAGTTTCTTATCCCCTACTCTGACTTTCAGCTTGACAGTTCCCAACGGCTCGACGTTGTGGCCACCAAAGCCTACCACTGAGGAGGCGTATCTGAACATGTTTTCCTCGCCCCCAGCAAGCTTTTGTAAGCAATTAATGTGGATGACATCAGCTGAGCTGCCGGTGTCTATTAGAATTTTAGGAACTATCAGATCACTTATCTTCATTTGGACGACCAAGGGGTCGTCGTGGGGTAGGTGCAGGTCTTGTCTATCTTGCGCCTTGAAAGTCATTTCCGGCATGGTGAGGGGTTTCACCATCAAGTTTTGTCTGAGACTTCTAACATAGGTTTTCCTCCCCGCAACCGCTGGGCCTCCTGAGGCGAAGCCTCCTGAAATTACTGCACAAAATTTTATGCTAGCACTACCTTCTGCTTCGTCAATGGGTTTAACCGAATGAACGGTCTTGCCCTTCGACTCCTTAAGGTATTTATTCAACTTACCCTCTTTGGCCCACGCCCTGAGCACTCGATCAAGGAACCTGCATGTGCTCGTGTAATGGCCATGCTCTTTATGGTACTCACAAACTTTTCTTTGTTCCTGTACTGCTCGGGGGTTGTGAGGGGTGGAGGCGTTGGCAAGGTCATCTGGTCCCTTATCTCCATAAATATGGTCCGTATATCCACTTTGAAGGGTGAGGGCTCCTATTCCTGATTAGGATTGTGATTTACATTTGAACTGGAACTTTCTTTCGGGCGCACGCCCATCAGGGGCCTCTTGTTCTTTGGCTTGTTTTCAATGGTAAACGCCCGTTCATGGGCTTTCCTCTTCCTTGGCCTCTTTAACCCTACCAAGTCTGTAGCGGTTAGGTAGGCGTCTGCTTTCTGCATCAAGTAGGCAAAAGAATTATTCGCCTTCTTGGCGAGTGAGAATTTAAGGTCCTCATCCTGCAGGCCGTTCATGAAGGCGATGTAGGAGGCTTCGTCTGAAAGGTGAGCGATTTGACTAGCCTCGTCATTAAACCTCTTGAGGTAACTTCTGAGATCTTCATTCTCCTTTTGAACGATCCCTTGAAGATGGACACTTGTTTTCTTTTTCTATTTGTGTGCCATAAATCTGTCTGAAAATTCTTTGGCCAACTGGTTAAAGTTATGGATGCTTGCTGGGGTGAGGTTTTTGAGCCACCTCAAAGCTGCGCCCGTTAGGGTAGACTGGAAATATCGGCACCAGACCGCGTCACTGGCGGCTTGTAACATCATTTTTGATTCAAATATAGCCAAGTGGTCGTCTGGGTCTGTTTTTCCATCGTAAGAGGGCATCGACGACACTCTATGTTTTGGGGGCATGGGGGCGTTCATAATAGCTTTGCTGAATGGTAGAGGCATTAGTGGGAGCCTACCCGTGGGACCTAGGCGATCGCTCAAGAGGCGACTGCACCCAGCCCCGTCACCTTTGGGTGGGTCATGTTCATAGTCATCATATTCGGCGTTATTGTTTTCATAATTGTCATACTCGCCCTCACAGCCTGGATTGTACTCGCCCGCCCCATATGCATCCTCCTCATATTCACCCGCCCCAAAATCTGAGTAGATAGGGAAGGGTTGTTTACCTTGAGACCTGGGCATGGATGACGCCTCCGATGTGAGATGAAGTGAAGGCTGGCTGTTTGCCATGACAGGGGTGGAGGTCGACCTCGCCAAGTGTTTCTGTTGAGAGTAGAGCAGCTTCTTGTTGTTTAAGTACACGCGAGCGTCTACCTGGGAATGGCCCCCAGGGTGGACGAGTCATGAATGGGTCTCTTGGGCGACCTGTGGGTCAATAGGCCTCTTACCCTCACGCTTTGAGAGCTGACGGGTGCTTTTTCCTGGGTTTGGGCGAGTCATCATGGAGGGGTCTTGGCGACCGTGAATTGTGAGAATGTGGCGACTGCCAACCTGGCGTCCACCTTGATTGGGGTTTTGGCGAGTGGACTGCGACGGGTTGGGGCGAGGTGCAGCATGAAGTCTGGGTTGAGTCGCCGCAGCCACTTGAGCGAGCATTCTCGCCCCTTTCTTCATCTCTCTATGGAAGAGATCCATCATAGACTTCTGCATGTTGAACATGGATTTTTGCATGCTATGCATGGACTTCTCGAGGTACTTTTCTGTGACGTACTGGGCTTGACAAGTTGAGCGTCGACCCGAGTGGCCTCCCGAGGATTGGGGGGTCTCACTAGACCGTGTTGACTTTCTAGTCTCGTCCTCCACGCGGAAACCAACTTCTTCCAAAGTCTCCATTTGGTTTTGGTAGAGAGGTTGAGAGTTGAGGGGAGAAGAAAGTATGCAATCTCTAGATCTTGTGGAGTAGACCATTCAACAAAGGGATCCCCACAGACGACGCCAATGTTTCGGGGTTCTTTTCTGAGGGGTCGACTTGAAGTAGGTCGAGGTGAGGGAGCTCCGGAGCTGAGGGTCTAAGCAGGCGACCTGCAAAAAAGAGCACGTGACTGCCCCGGGGGGTTTTCCGGGAGGGGGCCCCTCCGACGGTCAAGTCAGATATTTTTGCAGGAAGAGAGAGAGAAAGTCCAGAGAGAATGTAGAAAGTTGTCCTAGAGAGAGAAAATCAAAAGTTACCTGAAATGACTAGTGACCGCATATTTATAGGACATCAGCTTTAGGGCACGCGATTCCGTACCCTATCAGATGTCAGGCGCAAACCTCATCGCCTCGATAAATGAGCCTGCCATTTACAGTATTTTATGGGCCAGACTTGTCAGCTCAAATCATGCTGACGCGCTAAGGAATATTCCCGGGATTGTACGGGGCTTTCTTTTACAGCCCATCGGCCGCCACGTGTCGGCCTACGATTGGCCGTTGACCATCGGACCCCCTCGGGTAACGTGGCGGTCAAGGGTTGGTCAAAATCCATATTTTGGGTCCCAACATTTATGAATCAGTTTCTGTTTTTTCTAGTGTAACTTGGAGTCCTATGAGAAGAGTAAGGAACAAGGTCGCACATAAGATGGCACACTTGGAAGTTGGAACCGACCTCTTTCTCGACTAGAGTTTGGATAGATAGGGGGTCAGGAGGAATTTTAGATGATTGTTTTGGATCATTGTATCTCCTTTATTAACAATTAACTACAATTTTCTTATCAAAAAAAAAGATTTAAGTTTAGTGGTTTGGTAAGGCAAGGTCATAGGTTTGAATCCCTATTCTTCCTATGTCTGGGATGTGCTGGCTTCTATGAACTATACTAGACCCTTGTTCGTGCTACGTTAACAGAGCCAGTGCTTGCGCAGGTTGTTCAGTTAGTTTGATATCTGCGTTGTTGAACACGAGAATCCGAACATGATGTAGCGGGGGTGCCTCAGTCGTCATTCATTTGCACCCTCTTTATGCTTAGAAGGAAAAAAAAAAAGTAATGGAAAGAAAAATTTGGAATTGTGGGAGTATTTTTTTTGATAATGGGTCGAGTATCTTAAAATACATGGGCCTTGACCTAATTTGGAACCAAAGTCAAAAATTTCTACTGTTTTGTAGAACAAAAAACAATGGGCCTTCCAACAGCCCAATATACTCACCGTATGATATATGGCTCTATATAAAGGCAAACGACTAAAACACAGAAAGTCACCGTTCTCAATTGTTTTCCTTTTTTCTGTAGAGCTTCTTTCACCTCACTTGTTGCTCAAGAAAACCTTCGTCGAGAGAGAGAGAGAGAGAGAGAGAGAGAGAGAGAGAGAGAGAGAGAGAGAGAGAGAGAGGAGAGAGAAACTAAGATACATCATCAATGGCGATAGAACACGAAGATGAGCTCAAGGACGAGAAGAACCCACCTCCTCTAGATGAAGATGATATTGCTCTCTTGAAAACTTATGTAAGTTTCAAAAACCCCTCTTTTTCTTTGAATTTCATTATTCCTTGTAAACCTAAGTTTTTAATTGCGTATTTTGTTTGGATTTGGTATCAAGATAGGAACTTTTGGTGATTTAGAAACGTGAATCCGGGAAAAAGATGTTAGTTTGATGTTGAATTATGTGAATTTAGTAGGGTTTTACCACTGGGTTGATTTCTGAGATGCGTTCTATTTTAAAGTGAAATCTTAAACTTTGCGCGATCTGTTGTATTGTGAGCGATTAGGGGGTTGTATGGGATGATCTTTAGGATGTTGGTTGAATAAAGGGTGGTGGAGTGCAAAGTTAAAGTATAGAATCTGGTTTGTCTTGTCCTCTTTTTGGTCTTCTTTAACTTCATGTGAATGAAGAAGACTAGAAGAGGTTATCATTATGAGGCAAAAGATTTCGCGCAAAGGAAGTAGTTTCAAGATTGGAACCAGTCAGAGGGGCTTTTAATCGAACTTGTCTGAAGGGTAGGATTTGCAATTTTCAGGGTTTTTTGTTCCTTTTTAGTCTAATTAAGTGTGTGGAACTGTCTAGTCTTGTGTGCTAGACTTCCAGAATACAAGGAGTGCATAAACACAGATTAGAGGACAATTATATTTCTTTATTTTGTTTTTTAAGATGGTATTTGAGGATAAGTAGAACTTTGTTTGTGTGTTTCTTAATTCAAAGACCCTTATAGTGTTTAATCATGACAATAGAAGTCATTGAGGGGGGAAGGGTTTGGGCAGGGGGATCTCACTTTCCCGGTTTAATTTGTGCTCTTCTTATTGATGAGCACAGGTGATGTGCTGGACTTTGAATTATTGAATACAGTGTCGTGAACTCGTCATGACTAGTCATGGCACTGCACACATGTAGCTGCAGAGAGCTGCTTTTTTTTGGTTGCGTTTATGCATCTGCTGTTCCTCCCCTCTAACCCAATACGAAAAATGAACAGCTCGAGCTTGGTGGTTGTTTGATGACAAATTGGGAAATGTATGGTGTTTATGCCAGTGGCACCAAATGACGAGGTGTTACACTTGATTGGTGATTGTGGCTATATATTTTTATCTTTTTTTTTGGAATCAAAAACTTATGTTTGTGTTGAATGGATTACAATGAAATGCATGAGCTTGATATCATTCTTGAAATCATAATTTTGGTTCACACTTCACAATGAAATTAGTAGACTTTATTCCCTGTTGAATGAAGTTGAGTCAAGTCTATGTTGGTTATGTTCTGCTGTCTGTTGTGTACTCACATATTGTTGTTTTCAAACTTAATTCATATCCATGTTGACATTTGCATTTTCTCTCTCTGATATCTTCATTTCATTGTGTTTTCTTTTGGATATTTTCTTGTTAAACATATTGATCTTGACATGATTTTCCTGAGGCTTATTATTGTAGGGCTTGGGACCTTACTCAACAAGCATCAAGAAAGCAGAAAAGGAAATTAAGGAAATGGCCAAGAAAGTCAACGACTTATGTGGTATGTCTATAGTCTAAGTCTACTCTATACGATATATCATGAATTTTTTCTGTGAATCCTGTTTAATGGTCTCTTGAAGATCTAGGAAATTATTCCGTTCATTTACCACGTTATCCAATTAGTCATCTACCTCAGTCTACTGAAACTCAACATACTCTTTTGGTACTATTAATTCCCCAATTCAGTTGTGTGGTAGCTGATGACTCATCACATCTTAATGTTTGTCCCTTGATTCAACGTCACCTTTAGTATGGGTGTGAAACTTATGTGATGCTTAGTTGACTAAATTCATGGATTGTAAGAAGTATTGTTTAATCTAATGAAATTCGAACTGCCTGATGTGTCTGTTAATGAAAGAACAGAAAGCTCATTCAGTTTATCATACAGAAAAAATTAGTTGTTGGTATTTTTACAGAGACTACATTGTATTTGTATTTCCTCTTTTTTCTAAGTAATATAATGGATAAAGGAGAGCCAAAAACGTTTTGTGGAGCATCCTTCCTACTTGTTTTTGAGATGAATGGATCATTTATGTCTAATGTTTGCTGGCCCAGGTAGCAAAAAGCTATACATATGCATAATCAATGTGCTCCACATATTGTTTTGTACCACTGGTGCAACCTATGTTAAAATGATAGCAGATCTAGAATTGCATTTGAAGCACAAATAGTTCTATCTACATCATCACATAAATTTGGTGGCAATGCTAACCAGGACACAAAGATTGTACTGTGATGGAATTATTCATGTGGGTGTTTTGTGATAATAGTTATGACATTCCAAAAGGGTTTTACCTGTAACAAGCCTACAGACACTGCCTTTCATAGCACTTCTTAGAATGGAATGTGTGAAGCTGTTACTCCCTTATAAGAAAATCAATTCTTCTGCTGCCTATGTATGCTTTTATGAATGGCATTGAGCTCGAGCTTTGTGCTGCTTGTCTTTCAACCAACCCCCTCTTTCTCAAAGTGACTGGCCTCATAGACTTCTCACGTGTGTTAAGTTGTGCTACTTAGAATTAAGTCAAATATTTAGTAGCATAGTGGAATATGATATGTCGGTATTTGTTAACGAGAAAAGACAGTAAATTTGGACCTGCAACATTAGAGAACCCTTAGCTATGGGAATATGCATAGTCTGGTGTTGAGTTTCTCGTTATAATGCTTCATTGGATAAGCTAGTTCTGGCTGGTTAAGAATATCTATGTGTTTGCTGGGCTGATCTAATGAACTTGTACAACAGGAATTAAAGAATCTGATACTGGATTAGCAGCTCCTAGCCAATGGGATCTAGTCTCTGATAAGCAAATGATGCAGGAGGAGCAACCTCTGCAGGTGTGTTTTATACTTTTATATGAAGGCCTATTTTTTGTGCCATTTCCGTTTTATATCTGTTTCTGAATTTCTGAATGGTTGTGCTGTGCAGGTAGCTAGATGCACTAAGATAATAAATCCAAACACAGAAGATGCTAAATATGTGATTAATGTTAAGCAGATTGCAAAGGTATTTTGGATTGCCCTGCCCTTGTTGTATATTTCAAATTTTAGTTTGTTCAGTTTTCACTTATGTTTTCTCATCAATAAGATGTAATATAATAGTATCATATATGTGAAAAGGTCTCGGACTCCTGCCTGATTGTGAGACTTTCTGCATTATGGGGATTCTGTAAGAACTGAACCTAGATTTAGGCTGTGTCTGTTGCTATTATTAAGTTGTAGACTTAAGAGTGTGACAACCATAAGCACTATGCGCACAGTCCAGGTGGTGAGGTCTTGGAACTAGACTCCTATATTGGATTATTGAACAATTAGATGGCATGAATATCGATTTGCAAATTTTATTTTCTTTTTCTAAAATATGCTTGTTTGTATTTCCAACTTTAAATATGAGCATCTATTTGCATGGCTGTTGTACTCTGAGACATTGATATGAATATAATGTGTCTGATATTTATGAAACATAAATGCTTTATCTAACTTGTCTTTTCATTTGGCAATTGCAGTTTGTTGTTGGGCTGGGTGATAAAGTTTCACCAACTGATATTGAGGAAGGCATGCGTGTTGGGTAGGTTGCTTGTTTCAAATTTGCTTTTTAGCTGCAACCCTGTTGCCTTTATGTAACTTTCATGAAGCTGGGTTCATTTTGTTCGTGTTGTCTGATTTTTTTCCCTATGCTTAGTTGAGCTTATAGGGGCTAGGGGATGTTAGCCTGCTCGTTCCATGATGTAGGTGGAAATAGTAGAGAACATAATATATCCTTTTTTCTATACCCATGAACAGTGACTTGTGGCTTTCTGAAGTATGGATTCTAAAATTTGATGGTAAAATGTTATGTATCTGAGTTACCCTGATGGTTCTTAAAAGCTCAAATAAATGAACTGTAATGGACTTAGCTTGCTCGTGTTATGGGGCAATAATTTTCTCACAACTGGGCTGTTTCATTCATAGCAAGGTATGATATGATAGTTTCAAGTCTGAATATATATATATATATATATTTCTAACTGCTTCCTCAAGTAAAGAGTTTATACATGATGGATATTAATTTCGGTATTCAATTTTAGAATTGGAAACTAGCTATGTATAGAGCATACAGTAGATAATATTGTAAACATTTGAATTTGAGACGTGATATTTGCCCAGAATCATTTCCTTCTATTTATTTTCCTGGATGTCTTGTCATTTGATTCCTTCACACTCTTCATTTGCATGATTCTCTTGTACATTGCTGCCCATTTACTATTCACTACTATTGTTTTACCCCCAAATCTTGATTTGTGTATTCATCGTCGTTCTGTGCTTGCCTCGTCCCACCAACAACAATTTGTCATAGATATTTTCAGCTCAATTGTTGTCTCCCCTGCGTATGACTCATAATTCTTTATTACATTTCTGCCTTCGAATAGATAAAATGTACTCTGACAAGGTTTATAGTCATACAATGAGACATGCCCATTTTGGAATCCTTATCGCTTTGATATACTAAAGTTTTGTTTTATTGTGCTTGTTACAGGGTTGATAGGAATAAGTACCAGATCCAGATACCATTGCCGCCAAAAATTGATCCCAGTGTGACCATGATGACAGTGGAGGAGAAACCGGATGTGACTTATAATGACGTTGGTGGATGCAAAGAACAGATTGAAAAGATGCGAGAAGTGAGTGTCGTGATGTTTCCTTGTTGCCATACTTCTAAATTTGTTTACTTCTCTTTTGTTTTCTGGAGGTGCTAATTTTGATTATAGTAAAAGAAGCATGTTGAATAGTTCGAAGTGTATTCATCTGTAAGTCTGGCTTACCTTGTGGTTCTATTGTTGTGTTTCTGCTGTTAGGTTGTCGAATTACCCATGCTTCATCCTGAGAAATTTGTTAAGCTAGGAATTGATCCTCCTAAGGGTGTCTTGTGCTACGGTCCTCCTGGGACAGGAAAAACACTTCTAGCCAGAGCTGTGGCTAATCGAACTGATGCGTGCTTTATTCGTGTTATTGGAAGTGAGCTTGTCCAGAAATATGTTGGTGAGGGCGCTAGAATGGTTCGTGAACTATTCCAGGTATGTTTTTGCAAGGATTGCTATTTGCAGTGCTTTACCTGCTGCATACTTATTGTTGAAATAAACTAACCTTTTTCGGACAGATGGCAAGGTCAAAAAAGGCTTGTATTGTATTCTTCGACGAAGTTGATGCCATTGGAGGCGCGCGTTTTGATGATGGAGTTGGTGGAGACAATGAGGTACAACGTACTATGCTTGAGATTGTAAATCAGCTTGATGGATTTGATGCTCGTGGAAACATCAAAGTTCTTATGGCCACAAACAGGTATATTTAATTTGCTTCTAATTTATCGCCCCTTTCCCGTCTTCCTAAGAGCTTCTCTTCTAATCTTCTGCTAATTTTTGTCCCAGACCTGACACACTTGATCCAGCTCTTTTACGTCCTGGACGGTTAGATAGGAAGGTTGAGTTTGGTCTTCCAGATTTAGAGGGTAGGACTCAAATATTCAAGATCCATACCAGAACGATGAACTGTGAAAGGGATATTCGGTTTGAACTCCTTGCTCGTCTTTGCCCCAACTCCACAGGTGACTTAACATTGCCTTCTCTCTACTAGTTTTTTTTCCTTATGTATTATCTTTGTTTTTTATTTTGTACGAATATCTACTTGTTCGAAATTAGCCACAAAACAATAACTTCTAAGGATCCTTGAGATAAGAGAATGTGCTTGCATGCACTTAGCATATAAAGGAAATCACCTAATCTGACAAGCTTTGCTAATGCAGGTGCTGATATAAGGAGTGTGTGCACCGAAGCTGGAATGTATGCAATTCGAGCAAGGAGGAAAACTGTGACCGAGAAAGATTTCCTTGATGCTGTCAATAAAGTCATCAAGGGATACCAGAAGTTCAGTGCAACTCCCAAGTATATGGTCTACAATTAGGAGGAGTTGCTTTTTGCTAAATATCCAACTTTTATTTATGTACAACAACAATTAGTTGGCATTTGGCTTCAAAGTTGAAATGACAATGCTGTATCCAGATAGGTGACAAGGCCGTTGAAATTGTTCTTTTGAGTTTCTGAGTAATTCAATCTTCAATATTGTTTTGGTTTGGTTACTATCTTCTCGAATGCATAGACCTAGTATCCCAGAATTGAATAACTTAGGGTCTGTTTGTTTCAGCTTCAAGGAATGGAATGGATTCATAAGATTTCGAGAACTTGATACTTTGTGTTTGGTTTGACATTTTTTGGCCTGGAACTTCATATCTCTAGGATTCAAGTTTCCCCCAAAGTGGCACCACCTCATACCTCTCCCTTCCCTCCGGTTTCTAATTCTAACACCTTCAGGTATCAAATTTTTTTTTTTATCGTCCTTCATTTTTCGCAATACCCCAGCTAGGCCACCACCAATCAACCATGATCGCCGCCCCTTTCAACCACCCCAGTGCGTCATTTGAGAGAGAGAGAGAGAGAGAGAGAGAGAGAGAGAGAGAGAGAGAGAGAGAGAGAGAGAGAGTGTGTGTGTGTGTGTTACATTACTGGAGAAGTGATTGAGTGTTTGATTAAACTCGGTGGTTAAGAAATTGCCGACAACGGCGGTAGTGTAGTAAAAGAGACGAGTTGAGATGGGTTGAGAGGAGAGAGAAGGTAGAATAGGGTGCTTTTTTTTCCTTTTTTTTTTATAAAAGAAATGGGTTTTACAATTACAATAAAAGAGTAAAAGCAAAACATTTTTTTTATGTTTCTGGCAAAAATATAGGCAAGTTTTAAAAATATAAAATGAAATAAATAATTGATATATAATTCCATAACATGAGTTAACCAAACACACGAATTGATTCTCATTCCAGTTTTGAACTGAACCAAACACATGATATCAGGTATGAAGTTCTCATTTCATACCTAAAGGTATCAAGTTTCATGGTGATTCCATTCCAGATATTTGAAACAAACGCCCCCTTAGTTGATTCAACAAGTTTATTATACGGTAATCATCTTCAATATACTCGCATGTTGAGCTAAAATCAGGGCGAGATGGTATCTGCACCAAAAAAAAAAAGAAAAAGCGAGATGGTCTCCACACCAAAAAAATCATAATATTATCTATATATTAGAGACATTTTTCTGACAGCAACATAATCGTCCACCTAAGCAAGACATATTATAAAGTTTTAATATTAAATATAAAGTAGATATATAGGTTTTGGTATAAAATATACTCCCTCCGGTCAACGGAAATCTTGACGTTTGGAGAATATGACTAATATCAAGGAAAACACATTTTAGCATAAAAATTCCAAATTTACCCTTAAAAGAGCACATGAGGTATTAAGAGAGAGAAAATAATATTTTTGTAAGTATTTATTGCTTTCCTTGCTTTTGTATTACTTTCCTTGTTTTTGTATTACATTCCTTATTTTTGTAGATAGTGACATGAGAAATCTTTTTTTTTTTTTTTTTTTTTTTTTATTTCCTTGCACATGGGGGTGAGAAGGTGGGAGGGCTAAAGTAGTAAAGGGTGCTCAAATACATTACCATATAAAGGAAACGTAAAGATTTCCATGGTCCAAACATAAGTGAAAAGCGTAAAGATTTCTGTGGACCGGAGGAAGTACTAAAGTTGTACTTTCCTAAATATTTAAAGAGTAGACTATTAGATTTTAAATAGCATTTAACTTTACTTTCACCGCCTAAACAAATAAATTTCTTACACCATTGGAAAGAGTACGAAATTTCCTTGAAAATAAGACTCGTTTGTAGTATGTTCAATTGATTATAAAAACATAACGTATATATGAAAGAGCCACATTTTTACAACATGAGATGGATCCACCTACACAAGTATTTAGTTTGAGACAATTAAAAAGTTGCAATGTAAAAATTTAAAAAAAAAAAAGAAAAAGAAAAAGAGAAAAAGTAGGTGTATTATATAGTTATAGAAATTTAAAGAGCAATCTCAAGATAAAATATAATAAAAGAGTGTGTACAATTAAAAGAAAACATGCTCCTTTCCTTAAGAAAGATAGAAAGAAAAAAAACTTAAACGTATGACTAAATTACATGGGATTAATCACTTGATCACTTAGAATGCCAAGAACAACAATCCAATTCCACCCCAAGATTCCCAACATACGTATTCCAACATACCCAAAATGAAAAAAATAAAATAAAAACAAAAAGAAAAAGAAAAAACAAAACAAGTATTCTTATCAGTGAAATTATTGGCTTTTTACCCCTCCAAGTGGAACCGAAAACGTAAAAGAGTTTTAAGTACTCACAAACAAAATAACATTTTAGTTATTTGAGAAATCTATTCTAAAATAAAGGAAAATAAAATTTTTAATGGAAACTTGACATTATCATGTATACGTTTATCAAAAAAACTTCTATAAATCGGTCTTTTCGTAATTTTGGGTGAGACGGGGGTCACTTTTCAATGAAACAAAGGTCACTGTTTATCATAAGTAACCCCTACAGTACTAAATAATGATCCCACCTTTTTGTGAATTGGTCTCACACAAGATTTGTTGTTCTTTTATAACTCTAAGTATAGATTGATCTCCCATATTATGTTAGGTCTCCAACTTTTATGTTATCTTTGCCCCCTTTTCATGGTTATCGTTCTACATAAATGATTACTATTCATGTGTACAAGTTTGAAAAATAGTCAAACAATCATTACTTATCTTTTTTGTTCTACAGTTTACGTCTTAGAGTGTTTTTTTTTTTTTCGAGTTATTGTAATAAAATTTTACTCCGTAATATAAAAATATAATAAAAATATATGTTTTGGTATAGAATATATACTAAAGTTGTACTTTTCCAAATCGTTAAAGAGTACACTGTTAATTAGAGATTTTTTTATAGAATATATACTAAAGTTGTATTTTCTTAATTATTAAAGAGTAGAATATTAGATTTTAAAAAAGCATATAACTTTACTTTCAACACTTAAAAAATTAAATTTCTTTCACTATTAGAACAAGTACAAAATATCCTTTAAATGAGACTCATATGTAGTATGTTCTATTGATTTACAATATAAGATGCGTCCACCTAAAAAAGTAATTAGTAATTAGCTTAACAAGCTGACACAACTAAAGAGTTGCAATGTAAAAATAAGAAAAAAGATACGTATATTAGTTATAAAAATCTAAAAAGCAATCTCAAGGTAAAATATAATAAAAAGAGTATGTGTAGAATAAAGAAATAAACGATAAATCTAAAATGATTTTAGCTTCAATCTTTAAGAAAATTCTAAACTGCTGACTGGTATTCTGTCGAATTTGAATTTCAAAAAGATTAATTAAAATAAAATTAAAATAAATTCTAAACTGCCGACCGGTATTCTACCGGTAGAATATCATTTTGGACCGCTTCTACCCTCACAACGCGACCATTTTCCGTTTCCTCTTTTTTTTTTTTTTTAAATCAATACTTTGTGTGGTTCCTGCGCGTGGGAGTTTGCAGGCTTTCTTCTCTCCTCATTGGGCACCATACTCTACCGAATACATTCGAAACCGTGTATCTGGAATGTCATCGGTAGTGGGCCCATACTCAAACCGGTTGCAACCTTCAATTACCTGTGAAAAAGTGCCCCGAAAAACTCGCGCACTCTATCGTTTACAGTACGACGCGCGTGCCTGCTGTCACTCCCTCTCTCACGCTCCCGATATTCTAACGCCGGGCAGAATAGAAGCACCCCAATCTTTAATAGGAAACTTTACCATTATCACGTATAACTTTAAAACTGTACGTAATATACTGATCGCCCATGTTATTTTAGGGCTCCAATTTATGTTCCCTTCAACTTTATAATTATTAATGTACTCCCTCCGAACCGAAAATAAAATTACTTTGGACTTTTTGCGTTCTTCAAGGCAGTACTTTGGCCGCATATAACTTTGAAAAAACAAGCAAGCATTAAAATATGTTTTGCTATTCTAAGGTTTACGTCTAAAACTTCATTAGTTTTTGAAAAGTAGCTATGTATACATTAGACATTTAAACTGATTTTACCATAAAAAAAGGATCATATCTTTGGAAGGTTAGTTGTACACTTATACCAACATAAGAGCATTGGCGTACCAACATCAAGCATAGAAAGACTTTGAAACTATTACCTCTGGGATCATGTCAATTATGGGATGAGTTAATTAATAGTTAATTAAAATTGATGATAAGAGTTCAAATTAGATAAGATGCCCAATAAAGTCATAGTAATCTTATTATATGACATTCATGATATTAAATGGATTATATAAATATTTATCCATATATTACTAATAGTTTTTCATAAGTGACAATTACACTTTGATTTTTCAATGAGATTAATAATCACGTTATATTAATTTTATTATATAATCGCAGTCCGTATAACGCACGGATATACTCACGGACATCCACCTAGTAAAATAAAAAATGAGATGGTTTCACCATCATACAAAGTTGTAGCAATAGGGTGACTTTTTTATTTGTTAATTTCTTTTTAATACGGGTGTGTGTTATCTCTAATTTTCTTTTGATGATCCAGCCATCCCTAAAATTGTAAAAATCGAATGTAAAATTTGTAAAACGTCACCCAAAATACTCTCAATATTACCCTTGTTTGTCTCACGGTCTCATCCCTTAATTTGCAAATTTCAACGTGAGACGGAGGCAATATGTTGGCTACTTCTAGGAACCATGGTGAGACGGTCGTATATGTGACTCGAGGAAAAAAAAAAATACTACACTGCATTTCTTTTCTCACTTTACACAAGTAGTGAAGTAGAACTCATAGAGCTGTAGAAGTAGCAAGGAGAGAGAAAAATGGCGGGTGCTGAGACTGACAACAACAAACTCTCAATGTTCCTAAAATCAGGAATATACACTTTCCCAAATTCAAATGCACTATTCATCGACCCTGTTCGAATCCTCAATCGCAATTACTCCCGATTTAAGGTTTCTCGTTCTGTTTACTACTCTCGTTTCTTCAATTGCAAAGAATCACAAGAAGAACAAAACAACGCAGATGAAGAATCGAAACAATCTAGGGTTTCCGAAAACAGTCGAAAGCGAAAACGCAACCAGAAGAAGAAGAAAAATCATTCTTATGCTTTGAATGAGAAAGAACTTATCGCCGATCAACGCCACCAGGTAAAAATAAGTAAGAAATAAATTTGATTTCATTTTTTTTTTTGCAAATGATTGTTGCATTATTCTCTTTTTAAATTTCTATTTATTTTTTGTTTGAAGGACACTAGGCCATTACTGGTGAAGGCACTAGAGGATTTGCGAGGAGCTAAGGAGTTGTTAGAGGTAATGTGTGAGCTTAATTGTGAATTAGAAGGATGTGAGCCTTGCGTTGATTTGAAATCTAGTGGAGTAAATGAGGAGGTTTCGTTTGTCGAGCTCGGAAAAGTATGGCAAGCTCCATTGTATGAGATTGCTCTTGATTTTACTGAAGATAATGAACAGGTAAAAGAAAATGGAGGTTAGATTGTGCCCCTTCCATGTATTTATGATGTCATTGTCGCCTTGATGATTTGCAATTAGTCTCTAATACACTCTGAAGGAGGGGAAAAATATCATTGAATTATGTTCAACATGAAAAAGAATTGTCTTTTTTTATTTTTCCAAACTTGACACTACTCGGCGCCTGGTAGGGGCTTCATGACGCATCGCTTGCCTTTCTTCATCCACAAGCACCTCTACCCCCTAAAGAATCTTGTAAGGTTTAGTGGTTCTGACATAAGTAGACATGCCCGGTGTATAACTTTCATATTGGGGTTTTTGAGAGTTTGGAAAATAATTTTCCAAAATTCCACCTCAAACTTTTCAAGTATATTATATAAGTTACGGAAAAATATATATTTTTATTTTTTGCACAAGGTAGCTACTTTATTTAACTTTTAATTGAAAAAAAACCCAGAAAAATAGGAAATAATATCAAAAAAATTACAAATCACTTCAAAAAAATTGGGAAAATTATGACATCTCACTATAATGGTAGAGAGGCTTAGGGATAGGTTTGGTGGCACGGGATGGTAGGGAACCATGCTCGGTACTCAAAACCGAGGATTATAGCCTCCGATGACCCGTAGAACACCCTTACAAGCCTACCAAGGACCCGATAACCTATCCTGGGGGCCTCCCATGTCCCCAAGGGGTTTCCCGTGCGATGTGGTGCGAAAATATCCACCTTCATTCCGGAGCCTCCCGGAAGCCCAAAAAACGTGGATTAAGCCTTCATTTTTGGCTTTCCGAGGCCCTGTTGTCGTTTCCGCCCGAACTTCTCCAGGGGGTCTATCATGGCCCTAGAGAACCCTCGGTGCCCTTGGATGGTCATCTGGATCCCCGAACTCCGATTTCACCCATGCCTTTGGTGTTCAAGCCCTTGCACTTGTGTCCCGTAAAACACCCTTACAAGCCTAATAGGGATCAAATAACCGCCCCGGAGGCCTCCCATGTCCTCTAGGGGTGTCCCGTGCGGTATGGTGCGAAAATATTCACCTTCGTTCCGTGCCTCCCGAAAGCCTAAAAAATGTAGATTATAGCCTTCATTTTTGGCTTCCAGGGATCCGATTGTCATTTTCACACAAACATCTCTGGGGGGTCGATCATGGCCCTAGAGGACCCTCGGTGTCTCGGGAGGATCATCCGGATCCCCGACTTTGATATCACCCGAGCTTTCGGTGTTTCGGCCCTTACATTGGTGTCTCGTAAAAACGCCCTCATAAGACTATCAGGGACACGATAACCGACCCTGGGGGCCTCCCATGTCCCATAGAGGTGTCCCGTGCAATGTGGTGTGAAAATATCCACCTTCATTCCGGGGCTTCCTGGAAGGCCAAAAAAACGTGGATATAGCCTTCATTTTTAGCTATCCGGGACCCGGTTGTCATTTTTGCCCAAACTTCTCCGAGAGGTCTATCGTGAACCTAGAGGACCTTCAGTGCCCTGGGCGGTCATCTGGGTCACCGAACTCCGATTTCACTCATTGGACATGGGTTATGCGCTGGGACGTGGGACTTGGGCATTGGGACATGGGACGTCATAATTATGTGGAGTGAAAATGGGGTTGAATAGTGTTAAAATCTGCTTTCTCAAAACACTTTACTCGAGCATTAAGTCATTGATTCAAGCTTAAGCTTTTTAGGAAAGTTTGTTTCTTAACATGGTTTCAAAGCTTTTGTTGTGGTAGTTACATATACATGGTAAACTCTATGCCCAGAAGTTTGTTTAAGTAACAGGATTTGCACTATTATTCGCTCTTGAATGTTAACATCATAGTTTTATTCCATGATTTCTTTATGGTTATTCATATATTCAGTAATTTGTTCCAATGAAGGATGTACATTACCATGCATTCCTTCGTTTTTTGTGTTTATTTCTCTTTAATAGCTATCATTCATCCATACATCCCTCTTTGTTGCGTTTTTTCCTCTTACAGCAAGCATTCAAGTTGATGATCAAAGATTACTCCCACTATTCAATAACTTGGTCATAAACGAAACAAGTGATGATGTGGTGGCTGAATTCCTAACTAGCCAATACATTTTACCAAAAGACAGCTGCTTTTACATGGTATGACTCGCGCCTTGGCTCATTGATTTCTATTTGCTTTTAGCTTTCTATTTGTTAGCATACATACAAGTTATGCCAGACATTGTATGCTGAAGCGCTATATTCATTTCACTTATTTCTTACACATCCTTTTCTTTTCTTATCCATGTCAAAGTCTGACCTGGGGCAGATACACACCTTTGTTCCTGGTAATATTCATTTGAGATTTTCTTCCCTGCATCATGCAATTAATGCCAGCATTGAAGCTCATGAGGATCCTCAATTGTTATTCCCATATACAATTAAGTCTTAATGTTTGTCTACTAGCTAGCAAAGCTTTAATGCATGTCATGACCCTGTGCAAGCTTATCTCTTGGAGCTTAAAGTCAGCTGACATTTGGCATATGCATTCGTATATATCCATGTCTTGTTCTGCAGTATGGGTACATATCAATGGTCAGATAGTCCTGTTCCTCCTGTCTGCTAGTGTACGTGACACCTGATGTTTACCTGATTTGTCTTCACAGATGACTCAGATTGTGGCTTTAACTTCATCATGATTGATCCACCATGGGAAAACAGAAGTGCATATCAAAAGTCCATGTATGTGTTGGGAAATGTTATCTTCCTTTTCACTTAAATTGCTGTAGAATGCTTGTTGTAACTTGTATGGTAGAATACTAGAATGTAAAAGAACTACTCGTATATGTCTTGGTAGTTGAATCTGATTTTACACATGGAGTTCTTTAGATCATTTATACTTCAAGGCAATTTATAATCCTTTGCTTCTATCATTCACAAGTAATGATGATATGAATGAACTTTGATAACCAACTGTTATAGCCCTATAGGTGCCAACTGCCAAGTAATAAACCTTAAAATCCCTGCCTCAATGAAAAGTCTGATTACTGAAAAGTGAATACATATATAGCTGAGACTCTGTGACTGTTGTATACTCATATTCCTTTTGCCCTAGTGCAAAACCTAATAAAACTTACTACCATTCATAAATTATGTTCCTCGCCAAATGGATTATCATAGTTCTTTGGTTTTGTTGTTCTTGTAGGTACCCTACTTTGCCAAATCGATACTTTTTGTCGATTCCCATTAGGCAACTTACTCAGACAAAAGGAGCTCTTGTAGCCTTGTGGGTGACAAACAGAGAGAAACTGCTGAATTTTGTTGAGAATGAGCTTTTTCCAGCAGGGGGAGTTAGGTACTTTGCTACAATGTATTGGTTAAAGGTGTGTATGTGTTTGTCAGTATGTTTATGCTCATTTTTAGGTTTCAAAAGGTTCTCCCTCCACCAAAATGCATGTTTCACTGCTGAATTGTGTACATTTTTTTAGAAAGAAATAGGGAAAAAGTCTTTGTGGAATGGTGACAAGTCTGACAACTGGCATGAGAAATTGAAGAAGAAAATGTTACGGTGAAAGAGAAATGACAATTTTTTGAGACACCGCAAATCAGATACTACCTCTGTCAGGAACTAGTAGTTACATGAATGGATCAAATTATTCTAGTAGATTAAAAATTGATTTGCGGATGGAGGGCTTATTATTTTTGCAAGTAGTGGTTGTTGATATGCATATACAAGTTTCACCTTGAATGTCATTCTACTGTATTGCAGGTGAAAGCTGATGGATCTTTGATTTGTGATGTAGACCTCTTTCATCATAGGCCATATGAGTGCCTTCTTCTTGGCTACAGTGGCGGCGAAGTATGTTCCTTTTACCCTTTGCCTTCAAATTGATTTTGGCTATGGATTTTCTGAGCCATCTAACTACAGGCGATTGGTTCTGAGCTCCTATCTGGGGCAGAGTCTTTGAAAGATAAGCAGGTAATGATCACCATTCCAGGTGACTACTCAAGGAAGCCCCCAGTAGCAGGTATCGTTCCTTCCATCCTTTAAAGTTCTATGATCATATCATAAATTTTGTAATCTCTAGAGGTTTCTTCACCTTGTATCCTTTTATTATCCTTGATGGCCAACCTGTAGTTTTCTAGGTTTGAAAATCTGTGCAATTTGCAATAATATCTAATTATCTAGAACACTACTACCTTTTCATTCATCTCAAGCTATTGAAGTATGCAGCTAGAAATAGTGTTTTGCTTTCTTTCTCTTCCGTTTTTATTCCCCAAATACATTGTTGTGAGTTAATGCTTAAGAGTTTCTTCAACTGATGGGAAAAGTATACCTTTTGTTCAGCATTTTGCTCTTTATTTCCTCTTTGGTTGATATGTATGATGAATTTATTTGAACATTGTCAGAGTTGCTGCTGGAGTATGTTCCAGGTCCCAAACCTGCTCGATGCATCGAGCTGTTTGCTAGAGAAATGATGGCTGGATGGACATCTTTGGGCAATGAACCCCTCCATTTTCAACATTTGAGATATTTTTCAAGTAATAAGCCAGAAAGATATACAATTTGAAACGAACACTGCATAGTGCCCCCATTTGAATATTCTGTATTACTCTGACAAGAACACAGTTCCAACCAATTCAAGCCTCTTGCACTGGCGCACTGCACTGCGTTGTGTAAGTGTTCTGCTTAAAAAATCAAGCCCTCCTTACCTTTCAAAAAAAAGAAAAAAAAAAGACTGGTGTGCTTAAAAACATAGGAAATGATTTGTTTTACCTTTTGTTTATTTCTCTTTGAGCTTCAAGGTGGGAGACTGGGAGTTTCATGGCTTGAGTAGGTGGGAGTTCGAGAAAAACAATGAAGGAAATGAAATTATTTTGAATTTCCAATGGTGGTGCTAATATTAGTTTTTGGAGTTCTTGGCTGAAGTGGTATTTTTTGAGGTCGATTTGGGGGTTTCATGGGATAGGGGTAGACCTGTTAATTTGGTCGGGTGGGTCGGGTCGGGTCATGTCGGGTTAGGGTTACTAGCAGGTCGGGTCGTTTTGGGTTCGGGGTGAGAAATGCTTGACCCTGACCCAGTTTTGTCGGGTTCGGGTCGATTCACCGGGTCGGGTGATCCATTTTTTTTTACTTTATTCGTTAATTATATAGTTAATTTATGTTTTCAAACAGTATATTTGTGTTGGGAGTCCCTACTATTTAGTGGGACCCACAATAAATAAAAAATAAAAAATAAAAAGGTTGAAGAAGCTGGAAAATGGCAGCAGTAACTTGCCGTGGGTTTAAGGTGTTCATTTACACCATTATAACTCTTAACTTGTTTGGTAATAAAGAATAGTAAATTGCCATCAATTTTGGGAGTTAAATTCATTGAAGGCCAAAGGTGCACATGAGTTACGGGCAATTGATGCATTCATATTTGATTGCCGTTTTGTACCTTTGAAGAGACTTATGGCAAAGAGTCTTGAAACACCTATAAATAGAGGTGTGTTAGAGAGGCTAATTCATTCAATCCAATCAATCCACAAGTTGTGAAGTACACCCACAACAAGAAGTGAGAAACATCCCACACATACACAAGTGTGAGAGATATCCACTCTAGAGAGAGAGTGAGAGAGAGAGCCACTACAAAGTGAGATAATTTGAGTGTTCCACGAATTCGGTGAGTTTATAAATTACTGTAATCCATCCTTTTGTAGGTGAGGTCTTTGTTTGATATCCTCTAGTTTATACTAGAGACGACATCTTGTAATCCTACTATTATAGTGGAAGTTTTACCGGACCAAAGGTCCCGTGGTTTTTCCCATCGACTTGGAGGGTTTTCCACCTAAAAATTCTGGTGTCCTCATCTATTATTTTCCCGCATATTTTATTTAGCCTATTTTAATCATATAAAGAGGAAAAGCATTATTCCGCAATTATCCGCATTTTTCCCAACAGTAATATCAGAGCAAGGTTTTTTTATAAGCCATAAAATATTCTTGTGTGAGTTAAAATGGAGTCGAGCGTCACACATGATGGTGACATGTTTAAACTCACCGCGGAGAATTACTCCTATTGGAAGCCAATGGTAGAGGACCATTTATATTGCAAAGATTTGCACGTGCCAGTCACAACCGAGAAGAAGCCGGCAGAAAAGTCCGATGAAGATTGGACGCTTTTAAATAGAAAAGCGGTGGCTATGATTCGCAAGTTCATTGATCGGAGCTTGTTCGAGCACGTGTCAACTTACACCAATGCCTTCGAGTTATGGACAAAACTAGAGTCCATGATTCAGAAAAAGACGCCTCGAAACAAGGCTCATTTGGTGAGACGACTGGTGAAGTTGGAGTATAGAGATGGTCAGAATATGATCGAACATCTCAACACCTTTAAGGGGATCATCAATCACCTTGGAAAGATCGAAATGAAAATCGACGATGAGTTACAAGCCTTGTTGCTCCTTAGCTCATTACCAGAGAGTTGGGATACTCTCGTAGTGACACTTAGCAACTCGGCCCCAGAAGGAAAACTGACCACGGATACCGTCTCAGACAGTTTAATGAACAAAGAGTCGAGAAGGAAGGAACGCGGTATCTCCTCCCACTCCGAGGCCAATGTTGTCGAGCCCAGGAGTAGAAATGAAACCAGTGGAAGAAACCGAAAGAGAGGTCGTGACAAGTCGAGAGGGCGATCAAAGTCACGCCCTAGAGTCACTTGCTACTATTGTGGCAAGCCGGGTCACAAGAGGTCGGAATGCCGGAATCTCAAGAGAGATCAAAAGGCTGGAAATGTCAAGCCCGACCAGATCGACCCAAAGAAGAAAGAAGAAGAGACAAGCACAACTGTTGTGGCGACAAAGGAGGACTTTGACGATGTCTTTCTATTTGGGGAAGATAATTACCTTAACATTGTCGAAGACAATAGCACATGGATTGTTGATTCAGGAACATCCTTCCATGTCACCCCACATGAAGAATTCTTTTCGAGCTACCAAAGCGGAAACTTTGGTAATGTCAAAATGGGAAACAAAGTGACCAGTAAGATCGTGGGGATAGGCAATGTTACCATGATAACCAACCTGGGATGTGAGCTTGTGTTGAAGGATGTGAGACATGTTCCAGATATGCGCCTCAACCTGATGTCAACCGGGAAGCTAGATGACGCGGTTATTTAAACCAGTTTGGCGCTGGAAAGTGGAAGCTCACTAGAAACAACCTTGATCGTCGCCAGAGGCAGAAAAGAAGGTTCTTTATACTTCACACAAGCCAAGTTGTGCAAGGGAGAAGCTAACGTTGCCCATGATAATTCGTGCTTAGAACTGTGGCACAAGAGGTTAGGGCACATAAGCGAGAAGGGATTACAAATCCTCGCGAGAAAAGAGATCCTCCCACCAGGTGTGAAAAGTAAAGCACTAGAACCATGCACTCATTGTTTGGCTGGAAAACAACATAGAGTCTCGTTCAGCAGACCTAGTCAGCCACATCGAAGAAATCATGTTCTTGATTTGATGCACACTAATGTATGTTCTATGACTGAGAAATCTCTTGGTGGTGCATTATACTTTGTCACTTTTATTGATGACCACTCGAGAAAGGTATGGGTGTCTTTGTTGAAAACAAAAGACCAGGTACTCGAGGCTTTCAAAGAGTTCCATGTCAGGGTGGAACGAGAGACTGGCCGAAAGCTCAAATGTGTCCATTTAGATAACGGTGGAGAGTACCGTGACCCCTTCGAAGCCTATTGCAAGTCATATGGTATAAGGCTCGAGAAGACACCACCAAAAACACCACAACTGAATGGTGTAGCTGAGAGAATGAATCGCACGATCGAGGAAAGAGTTCGTTGCATGCTCTCTCAGGCCAAACTCCCCAAGTTATTCTGAGGAGAAGCCGTCAATACAGTCATCGATATAATCAACCATTCTCCCTCAGTTCCTTTGGATGGAGATATCCCAGAAGAAGTCTGGACGGGAAGAAAGGTCTCATATGACCAGTTCAAAGTATTTGGCTGTCGAGCATTTGTCCACATCCCCAAGGATGAAAGATCAAAGCTCGATTCAAAGACGAAGCAATGTATCTACCTTCGCTCAACGAAAGATGAGTTTGGATATCGCCTATGGGATCCTGTGAATAAAAGGATCGTAAGAAGTCGAGATGTTGTGTTCTTCGAAGATCAGAATATCGAAGACACCAAAGAGGCGGAGAAGCCCAGAGTTATTCCTCGCCGAGATGATGAGTCATCCCCTGTACCACATGATGATGATAGGGAACAAGCAGGCGATACCAATGATGATGAAACTGGTAATAACCCTGATCCAGGCGAGCCCTCAATGGAAGAAATAGAGGAGTCCTCGACAGAGACAAATGATGAAGAGCCTGTCGAATCCAGTGAGCCAGTTCAACAACCTGAGTTGCGAAGATCAACCAGAGAAAGAATACCTTCCACCAAATATCCCCCAGATGAGTATGTGACACTCACGGATGAGGGGGAGCCTCAAAGCTACGATGAGGCTATAAATGATCCTAAGAGAGAGGAATGGGAGAAGGCCATGCAAGAGGAGATGCAATCCTTGCATGAGAATCACACTTATGATCTTGTCAAGTTACCCAAGGAAAGACGAGTCCTGAAAAACAAATGGGTTTACAAGATCAAAGCCGGAGAAAGCAACCCAAAGCCCAGATACAAGGCCAGAATCGTGGTCAAGGGCTGCAACCAGAAGGAGGGTATTGATTTTGACGAGATTTTCTCTCCGGTAGTAAAGATGTCATCTATCCGAGCAGTTCTCAGTCTAGCCGCCAGCCTAGACTTGGAGATCGAACAGCTCGACGTCAAAACTGCTTTCTTGCATGGAGACCTAAAGAAAGAGATATACATGGAGCAACCCGAGGGGTTCGAAGAACCGGGTAAAGAGCACATGGTGTGTCGTCTGGAAAAAAAAACCTCTATGGTCTAAAACAAGCACCAAGGCAATGGTACAAGAAGTTTGATTCTTTCATGTCTCAATACAGTTTCAAGGAAACCCACGCAGATCATTGTGTCTTTGTCAATAGGTATGATAGTGGTGATTTCATCATACTTTTGCTATATGTTGATGATATGTTGATTGTTGGGCAAGATAAGAAGACAATTGCAGCTCTTAAGAATGCCCTAAGCAAGTCATTCGCCATGAAAGATTTGGGTCCAGCAAAACAAATCCTTGGAATGAAGATCACCCGAGATCGTTCCAAGAAGTTATTATGGCTATCTCAGGAACGCTACATTGAGAAGGTTCTTGAAAGATCCAACCTGCACAAGGCCAAGCCAGTCAGTGTTCCATTAGCCGGACATTTCAAGCTAAGTAAGCAGCAGAGTCCGAGAAACGAGGCTGAGCAAGAAGAAATGGATAAAGTCCCATATTCATCTGCAGTTGGCAGTCTCATGTATGCCATGGTTTGTACCAGACCAGATATTGCCTACGCAGTCGGTGCAGTAAGCAGATTTTTATCTAATCCCAGGAAACCACACTGGGAAGCTGTGAAGTGGATATTTCGTTATCTTCGGGGAACCACCAAAAGTTGTTTATGCTTTGGTGAAGGAAAGCCTGAGTTAGAGTGCTACACAGATGCAGACATGACTGGAGATGTCGATTCTAGAAAGTCGACATCAAGATATGTGACTACATTTGTAGGGGGAGCTGTGTCGTGGCAATCGAAGCTCCAAAAGTGTGTCGCTCTTTCCACAACAGAGGCAGAGTATATCGCAGCTACTAAAGCATGCAAGGAAATGTTATGGATGAAAAATTTTCTCCGTGAGTTGGGACAAGAACAAGAAAGGTATGTCTTGAAATGTGATAGCCAGAGTGCTATACACTTAGCCAAAAATTCAACCAATCACTCTCGTACAAAACATATCGATGTTCGATATCATTGGATACGAGACGTGCTAGAAGAAAAGCTATTGCAGCTTGATAAAGTTCACACCAATGATAACTGGTCGGACATGCTGACCAAGATGGTGCCGACCAAGAAATTCGATGATTGTTGTAAAGAAGCCGGTGTGGTGGTGCCCCCTAAATAAGTCGGAAATGGGGAGATTGTTGGGAGTCCCTACTATTTAGTGGGACCCACGATAAATAAAAAATAAAAAATAAAAAGGTTGAAGAAGCTGGAAAATGGCAGCAGTAACTTGCCGTGGGTTTAAGGTGTTCATTTACACCATTATAACTCTAACTTGTTTGGTAATAAAGAATAGTAAATTGCCATCAATTTTTGGAGTTAAATTCATTGAAGGCCAAAGGTGCACATGAGTTACGGGCAATTGATGCATTCATATTTGATTGCCGTTTTGTATCTTTGAAAAGACTTATGACAAAGAGTCTTGAAACACTTATAAATAGAGGTGTGTTAAAGAGGCTAATTCTTTCAATCCAATCAATCCACAAGTTGTGAAGTACACCCACAATAACAAGTGAGAAGCATTCCACACATACACAAGTGTGAGAGACATCCACTCTAGAGAGAGAGTAAGAGAGAGAGCCACTACAAAGTGAGATAATTTGAGTGTTCCACCAATTCGGTGAGTTTATAAATTACTGTAATCCATCCTTTTGTGGGTGGGATCTTTGTTTGATATCCTCTAGTTTGTACTAGAGACGACATCTTATAATCTTACTATTATAGTGGAAGTTTTACCGGACCAAAGGTCCCGTGGTTTTTCCCATCGACTTGGAGGGTTTTCCACGTAAAAATTCTGGTGTCCTCATTTATTATTTTCCCGCATATTTTATTTAGCCTATTTTAATCATACAAAAAGGGAAAATATTATTTCGCAATTATCCGCATTTTTCCCAACAATTTGTACACATATACTCTAATTTATAACTTGTATTAACTACATACATATTTTATTCACGTTTTGGAATGTATATACACCTATATCATATTTCTTATATTTTGTTTAATTATTCGATAAGTTGTACAATATAATTTCGTCCATTTGAGGGTAGTTAAGAGCAAAATTTCTCATTTTGAGAGAATAAATATGTAGAAAAAAAGTTAATGAAACACAAAAAAAAAAATTATATGATTTTTTAGGATAACTTAGTTGAACTTTTTATTTATAATTACAAATTGTTCAATTTTGCGGGTCTTGGGTCGGGTTTGACCCAAAAACACCGGGTTAATCGGATTTGGGTCAAACCGGGTTCCGAGTTAGAAAATCAGTGTTAGGACCCTGAAAAGACGGGTCGGGTCGGGTCGGACTTTCGGGTCGGGTCGGGTTTTCGGGTCGGGTCGGGAATTGACAGGTCTAGTCTAGATAGGGGTATAGATCTGATGTGTGTGCTGGTGAGTCTGTCCATATTTTCATTCCTACAGATTCAAGGGTTGTAAAAGTAGGAAGGCTTAATCTACATAAATGTTTTAAAAAATAAGAAAAAAATTTTAAAAAATTGAGACCGGTCTTAGCCGGTCAGGTCCGGGTCAAGACCGGACCGGACGGTCCGGGTCAATCAAATGACCGGATCTGACCGGGCCGTTCATCGGTCTTCGCTTTTGAATTTTTTGGCCCGATCCGATTTAGATCGGGTCGATCCAGGTTTGGACTGGTGTGTAGCCCTACTTCTGATATAAAGTGTCTCTACTGCACAGCCTTTTGATATCCTTTTACTCAGATTAAGTTATCACATTGCTCTCAAATTTTAAAATTTGCTTGTATTCTCACCCCCTTGAAAACACAAATACCAATTATTAATATATTTTAGAAATTTGATTTCCATTTCTAGTAGAGTTTTGGAAATTTCATTACTCTTTGCCGCTTTGGTTTTGAAATATAACGACTACATCATAATGGCTTGGACAAGGGGCAAACGGAAGAGCGTCTTTGTGGTAAGAAAGGCTTACATCCGACACCCCTTACCCTGCTTAAACGCATTTAGAGATGTTGTGACTATTTCGCATCAGAGAATGACATATTTCAATATTTTTCACCTTCATATATTATATCATACAACAGAGGTGACATTGACAAGAAAAAAGGGGGAAATAAAAAATAAAATAAAAAAAACGAATTAGGGGGGGGGGGGGATTGGGAATCATACTCTGCTTCTTTGTGGAGGAAAAATAGGTCATGGAGGGGAAAAAATAATGAGCAGAGGAAGAAGAAAAAAAATAAATAACTTTGCTTCATCAGGTAGTGGATCAAAAGAACAAAATATTATACAGCCATTCAATTGACACTATCATTTGTATCTGAACTTTCGGTTGGTCGAGCAGCATTTCCAACGGTTCTTTTGCTCATGTTTGCTCGCTGAACCAAGCGAACCAAAGCTTGCACCACCTCTGACATCGGTGGTCGGAATTCGGGCTCGGGCTGTTCCAAAAGGAAACATGACTTAAATACATTTAACTTACAAGAAATATACATGTAAAAGATGCCAAACTGTCAATCATATGCAACTTTGTAATAACCAAGTAAAGTGAAACTAAAAGAATCAGTAACAATACCTGGACACAGAGAGCAATCACGTCAGCAAAGCGGGACAAGGACTTGACAGGGTAGAGGCCTTCAAGAGCAGGATCCACCATCTTAGTCAAAGCATCAATGTCATGAAGCTGAGGTGTTGCCCACCGAACCAACGATTGCTCAGCTCTTGCTCTCGAGCTGGATATAATGTTTTATTCACATTATCTTAGGAAAGAGCTGCATAAAATACTAGATGTCCATATTATAAGCTTAGGTCAATAATTTACCTATCAAATGGTTTTCTTCCAGTGAGAAGCTCTAACATGACCACCCCGAAGCTGTAGACGTCGCTCTTTAGAGTATACTGTCCAGAATCAGCAACTTCAGGTGCACAAGCATTGTGGTTAATTGCCTGCAGAAGAATAGAGAGAGGAGTTATAGAGTACTCATGGTAAGAAGTTTCCAGCAAAAGACTGTTGCCACTTGCCAAGGAAAATAGAACTTCAGCACAGTTCTCTTTCCTCTTTTTCTTCTCCCCCCACCCACCCCCGCCCGGGGGGGGGGGGGGATTGTGGAGGAACTAAGCAACTGAGCCTTAAATGCTTGTTATGGTCTACAGGACTAGTCAAAGGATCGAGGAGTGAAACTTATTTTCACCATTCCCTTCAATTCGCCAACTCCCAAACAGCTTGATTTTCTCAATGCCAGAATCAAAGCACTAGGCAACAACGCAGCACACTCAAAAAACAGTCAAACCAGCAACAATGCCTTAAATTGGATTAAAAGCTTCCTTAGACCAACATCTTATTGGTTGGAAGAACAACCTAGGATCAGAGTAGCACGGATGAAGTATATGTCTCATCTAAACCAATTGCTCTCAATATACTTTAACAAGTTTGATATTCACCTGATTTGCATTCGGAAGTAGGCTTGCCAGCCCACAGTCAGACAGATGAGGATTCAGCTCTGCATCAAGTAATATGTTCTCTGACTTGAAGTTTTGGTGAACAACTGATGGTGAGCAAACTTCATGTAGATACCTAGTAAGGTTATTGAGATGGTGAGTACTGTCATAAGACTCGACAACAAATCAAAAAAGTACACATGCAGCACTTTAGATACCCCCCCCCCCCAAACACAAAAAAAAAAAAACATGGTCAAGCAAAATGCAACAAATTAAACCCCACTCTAAGAGACGAATTCTTTTAATCATCAATAGACGAAATGATTCGGTGATCAATGGACCTTAGATTGCACGGCTTTTACTGCCAACTATTTTTATTGACGAGTCCTACAAAAATTGCAAAATAATAATGCATATTCTGGGACTGAACCAATGAATAGGCCAGATATAAAACATTTGTTTACTTATCCAAAACAAAGAGCTTGAAGAGATGTAATATCTTTGACAATGATTTTCGAATGTTCACTATGTCAACTTACTCGAGAGCTCGTGCACTGCCCAAAGCAATCTTGACACGAGTATTCCATGTGAGTGGTTTACTGTACTCATCTTCGAGATGTAAGAAGTCATTTAATGAGCCATTCTTGTGGAACTCATAGATTAGCAAGTGCTGCCCATGCTCTGAGCAATAGCCCACTAGCTCGACCACATTTGGATAATGTAATCGGGAAATACTGGCAACAATTTCAGTGAAATCTTCAGAGTGGTTGGCAATGGCAGATGAATCTATCTTTTTCACAGCAAGAACCTGCCAAAAGAACAAATTTAATATCGATGAGGGATGTGGTTCATCAAAAACTCGTTTGAACCAAAGAAAATACAATGACTCCCTCAACATATAATTGATGTCAAGTTGAGTAGGCAATATTAAGGTCATTTGCCTGTTTCACTTGCTACTCTGCAGTGGCTGTATATAGACAATAGACCTCACCTCCAAGTGCCGATGACTAAAAAACGGTGATAATCTGCCTATGAGGGTAAATTACCTCCAACTCTTTAAGAAATACAAAAAAGTGAAAGGCTTGACATGATAAGAATAACATCGCAAATATAATAATTGGTGTCCAGGGGGGAAGGTTGCATTCAAGGACATATACCTTCCCATCATCAAATTGAGCACGATAAACACGTCCAATAGACCCTTCTCCAATAAGATTCTCAACACTGAAACTCCCAGTGGCCATCTGCAAATCTGCTATGGAATATGCTTTCACATTATCGGGCACTGCCACTGGTGTAGGGTTCTTGGTAACAACAGGCATACTTGAGTAGTCTTCATCAAATGACTTGTGACGATCCAGTGGAGGTGGCTTAAGATTTAATACAGCAACAGGCTCAAGTGTGGTTGTGTTGATTGAGGAAGAAGAATGAATTGACTTCAATTCTGCAATTTAGGAAGAGAAGGTGCATTGGATTTGCAAAACACATAATAAATCACAAAATCATATAAGATGATATATGCATGGCAATGAGCAATCACAAGCATAGTAGATTCAATTCACTGACATAAGAGCGGCATAGACGCAAGGCAGCACCCTTTATAGAGGGTGAAAAGCCTAACATGTGTCAATCATGGGTATCCTATCCTATCATGTCGCTTTTCGGAGAAGCGACATGACACCTATCCCGGGTGTCTGTGCGTCCTAGGTTGGGTTTCAAGATGGATTTCAGTCAGAGAGGAGATACTTGAGCAATAGGACTGTCGCAAAGCTTATTCCTAGTTTTGGCAGGTAAAGATGGTCATTTAGTCGCAATTCATAGATTAGCGGGGGCAGCGAAAGATATAGCCTCTCTTATCTTTTCTCCCAGAATATCAAGTAACAACAAGTACCTGCAGCCCAAAGCCTATAAACGGATTTCCCAGGATCCATATACCCCAAAAGAAGTGTCAGCTACAGGAAAATTTTCATCATTAAGGCAAGCCAGAATCTGGCAAGATTTTTTCTGTTTGAAACTTGTTCAAAATGGGAGATGATAAATCCAGGTACTGTGCCACTGTGTCCAAAGCGTTGGTTTTTGGTCTTGATTTCATATTGCACCATGGATCTTCCAGTGGACTTCTTGTTTGGGTGCAGCAGATGGTATGGCTAAAACCAGAGGGCGGATAAAACCCAGGGGGCACACATGCTTAGCTAAGTATTTTGAAGGTTTAATAGCACTTTTTACATGGTGGAAGGGAACTACCATTCAAAGTTGAACGACTTTTATTTTACTTCTGAACTAGAAATATCAAGAATTTCAACAAACTAAGGAACTTCCAACCTGTTAGGCAAAAGTTTCTTACACAGCCCACATGCAAGGTCCAGTTAGAGTCACTCTGATAGAGGAGAATCATGTAGCCAACCCAAAATGTGATTCAAAGATAGGTTTGGTGTTGGTTTTGTTCCAATTGAAACAAGAAAGCAGCAAAATATTAAGGCCTATTCTTGTAGTGGAAAGTGGAAACCTGTTATTGGAGCAATTAGATAGCCATTATACAATCAATCTACAAGATACTTGCACAATACACAATGTGATGTGCTAAACATAAAAATTTCTTTTTTTTTTTAGATAACATGGTATCCAAGCTTTGCTTGACTAATCCCATGGGCCCTGAAGTTAACGACCAGGAAAACCTCCAGTGGCCCTGAGGGGACTCGAAGTGCAAAACATAAAAGTCAATGTGTGTTCGATTAATTTGTTTAACTCCTTATGAGGTTATCAGAACTAAGGAAATTACTATACAGTTGCAGTCTTGCCGATGTGCTTCCTAGCCAATAAATAAACCTTCTCCTTTGTAGAAGTGCCTATAACGACAAATTCCACCTCAAGCATTACAAGCTCTCAGGATCTTGTAAGGATTAAGGAGACATAAGTGAAATTGAACATTAACTGGTCTATATTATGCAGACAGCTTAAAATTCAAAAACTAAGATCCAAGTCACCATGACAGTACTATTTTTGAGAGGATAGTTGGCCAAAAACTGTCATCTAGCTAAAATATCAATAGCAGTACCCATATAATTTATTACATCTGAAGGGAACTATGTGTACATATGGACCTCAAATGACGGTTCTGCTAAGACTGAGAGTAACAAAGGAAACACAAGAAAGCAGGGTTACCTTTCACATCACTGGAAGGAACAGGAGCAAAGGGCTTAGTTAATTCAACTTTCTCTACATCAGGAGTTCGCCTTCGTATTCTTCTCTTAAATATGAAAAATCCAACGATTGCTCCAACTACAACAATAGCCAGAACTATTCCAACTACACCACCAGCACTAAGACCAGATCCATTGCTCCCAGAGCCAGAATCTTGTGATGAGCTTTTGTGGTTCCCAGAACCATGATGATTGGTTCGCGTGCCAGGTGGAGCTGGGGGTGCAGGCCCTGAGCTCCAAGAGTTACCACCTTTCCTGTGAGGAACCAATAATACAGTATAAAGATGATGGACTTAAAAAAAAATCCATTGTACAATACATACACAACCCAAATAGAGGAAGTGTCTATTGGTGCTTACTGCAGATTTATGTTTTGCAACTGTCGTGGAATCCATCCAGTGAATTGATTATTAGCAACATTCCTAGGAAATAGAAAAAAAAAAACAATTTTCAGAATGCAGACTCAAGGTAATTCTAGCCCTCCTTATTGTTCAATAAGATGGACAAGGAATACTGACAAATTCTGAAGAGGAAGGTCTGCAAGAACATCAATTGTGCCCGTGAACTGGTTGTTTTGCATATACCTGCACGATATCAGTAATTTCAAATTTTCAACCAAAAGAACAAATAGAAACAACTTCCTACTGATAATATAAAAACAAGCATACATTAAAAAATAATGTAACCGTGAAAAGAACACTCACAAGGACTTCAAACTTTTCAACGAACTCAAGCTAGCTGGAAGATTTCCGGTGAGAGAGTTGCTAGAGATATCCCTATAACATCAAATAAACAGAAAGCTGACATGAATCATCAAACCATTTCCAACGGAAAAGTGTACATAATTCCTTAACTTTTTTTTGGGTGAAAGGTAAGCTGGACTTTGAAATAACCTAACTATTGTCAGAACTGGTTGGTGGCTTCCAGACTCTCGAGTAGTTTCATGAGCGTGTTACATAAAATATCAATCCAAATTACAAACTAAGATAAATGGAACAATGAGAGGTTCTAAAGTGACCTGAAACAACATGCACATCTGAATGAGATAGAACATACAAACAATTGGTCACTTAACAACATCAAAATGCAATGGCAATATCAGCTGTCCTCTTGCTGTATTAATGCAAATAAATGCAACCAACAACATTTATGGATAGTAGAGAATGGGAAGGAGATCTCACATTGAGGACAGTGACGGAAGCTGGGAAAATTCAACATTCAGTTGTCCATTGAACTGATTGTGGCTGAGGTCTCTATTCCCAAGCAAAACAAAAATGAATGTGAGTATTATCTGTTATGGAAAATGGTGTCAAGGATAAGTGTTAATTGGAGGGCAAGTGACTTACAGATGTTGTAGTGGTTTCATGAGAGAAATTGAATAGGGTACAGGTCCATTAAAGTTACAACTTGCAAGGTTTCTGCACAGGAAACAATAGCCCAAATATCATTTATAACTCCAAATATAAAGTTTGTCTAACTAGTGAAACAGACTGGCCTATAATTTTTTTAATTAACTGCAGGTTCAGTGTCACATGGTACGTGATAGGTACACGGAATGGGTACGGAAACGTAATACGCTGCGTAAGTTGTGCATTGCACTAGGAAGAGGCTCAGCAAATTGTGTTCCCAGTACACTGTACGCCAATTCGGGAACGCAATTCGCTGGGGCTTTCAGCGAATTATGTGACGCTGTGCAGGTTCTGTAATGTCATTGACTTTGTCAACATAGTTTAAACCAATGAAATGAATGAGCTAAAGTAAGAGAGCATACAAACGCTGCAAGTTTGGAGGAAGGTTATAAGGTACTGTGCCTCCAAAGTTGTTATTACTTATGTCACTGCAAACAACATCAAACAATAAATGAACATAACTTTGTTATAAAAAATGAATTTTGTAGAGAGAGAAAGGGAGAGAGAGCGTCCTAGAGGGGGTACTCTGTTAAGGCGTTTCAGATTCCAAGCCCCAAATTGGATTGATCCAAGATGAGGAGATGAGAATGGAGAATGGACAATTGTTCGCAGAAGAAGAGCAACCTATGAAAATAGGAGGGACTGGAACCAGAATGGAGGAGAAAACCATGGCAGAAGGAATAACTTCATCAGAGGTGAATTCAGAGGAAGGGAAAACCAGTCGACTGGCATTGCTAGAAATGGAGTCACGACCCTTTTTGTTGACAACCTGCCAATGAATGTCAATAATAGAGCAGTACGAGAAATATTCTGGTGCCATTAATCTTGGGGACCTTAAAAGGAGTGAAGGTAGCAAATGAAGGAAAGGAGATTTCGCATTTACAATTTGCGGACGACACGATAGTGTTCTGCCCAGGGGAAAGGAAGTACTTGGAGGTGATTAAAATGGTGCTATTTTCATTCCATCTTGCTTCGGGACTTAAAGTTAATTTTCATAAATGCTCCTTAATTGGGGTAAATATGGAGGATGAATGGGTGGAAGATATGGCTCGACTCTTGAACTGTAAGTCTGCTAAGCTACCTATTATGTACCTAGGCATGCCCTTGGGTGCTAGCCCAAGGTGTTTAGATTTTTGGAGACCTATTTTAGAGAAGCTGGAGGAGAGGTTGGCTACGTGGAAAGGGAAGCTTTTATCTGCTGGGGTCGTCTCACTTTGATCAAGTCATGCCTTAATAGTCTCCCTATGTACTATATGTCTTTGTTTAAAATGCCAGGAAAAGTGATTCAGAAGATTGTAAAGCTGCAGCGTGAATTCTTTTGGTCTGGTAGCAGTGAAGGGAGGAGATCAACTTGCTTAGTTAGTTGGGATGTGATACAAAGACCTAAAAATATGGGAGGGTTGGGTGTGATTGGGCTAAGGGAGATGAATATATCTCTGTTAAGCAAGTGGGCATGGAGATTACTAGCTAGAGACGTGGGTAATTGGAGAGATTATTTTGGAGAAATATAATTTAGGGGATATTCATTCCTTGGATGATATTACGGTTCCTAGAAGAGGGGGTGTTTGGAAGGATATTATTTCTTTCCTTAAAAGTAGCAAGAAGGTGGAGGCTATTTTTAAGGAAAATTTGGTAGTAAAGATTGGGAACGGATCTAAGACTCGATTTTGGCTTGATTCGTGGGTTGATGAACAGCCTTTGGCGAAGAGATTTCCTCGGCTATTCTCTTTGGCTACTGAACCTTTGGCTTTGGTGTCGAATTTGGGAGTTTGGGATGGTTTTATTTGGAGATGGTGTTTGAGTTGGAGAAGGAGTCTTTTTGTGTGGGAAGAAGAATTAAAAGATCAGCTAAATTCAATCATAGCTCACGTTCAATTCGACCCAGGAGTTGAGGATAAATTCTTTTGGAAACTGGGAAATAATGGCAACTTCTCTGTGAAATCTTTGAGGCAAGAAATCATAAAGAGTGAAGGCAGTCTGATTAATGATGCAATTAAAGGTGTTTGGCAAGGTCTAGCTCCTCCAAAGGTCGAGATCTTCATGTGGTTAGCGTGTCTTGGGAGGTTGAAGACGAAAGATCGTCTAGCTGGAATGGGTTTCAGATGCATTAGTGATACCTTATGTGTTCTATGTGAGAAGGATGATGAGTCCTGCTTTCACCTCCTCATTCACTGTGAATTCGCAAGGAAGGCATGGAATAACTGGCTTGCTCTATGGGAAATATCCTGGTGTGCGCCTTGGGGTATGTTAGATTTTTATCTGCAATGGTGTGCTTGTATATCAGGTTCCCATTTTCAGAAGATTCATACATTATTCTTATTTGTGCTTATATGGTCGACATGGAAGGAAAGGAATTGTAGGCTCTTTGAGGGGAAGAGGTGTGGGGATAGAGAATTTTTTGAGCTCTGCATGCTACGGCTAGCCTGGTGGATCAAGGCGTGGGATGAGGAGTTCCCGTATTCGCCGCAGGAGGTTTGTCGATCGCCCAGCTGTCTGAAAATCTTTAATAAACGTCCATGTCCTAAACCTGCTTTGCTTTGGGAGCAACCAAAGGTGGGGGTGTTGAAATGGAACATAGATGCTTCATTTAGAGATTGCGTGGCTGCTGTGGGTGGAGTGCTGCGTGATTGGGAAGGCAGATTCAGATGTATTTTTTCAGGCCGAGTTTATTGCCTAGAAATTAATCATGCGGAGATAGCAGCAATTAGGAGAGCAATGACTGAGACCCTGTCTAAGGACTGGTTACATTTATTTGAAATTGTGTTTGAATCTGACTCTCTTAATGCAGTGAATTGGTGCAAAGATAGAAAGAAGGGGCCTTGGAATGCGAGATTTGATCTTAATTTCATTAGGCGCACGATGGCGAGTTGGCCCAAATTCTCAATTGTTCATGGAATGAGGAGTGCGAACGGGATTGCCGATGGACTAGCTAAACAAGGGCTTCATAGGGAGAATGATTTCATTGCTTGGTTTTAATTTTGGTTGTTTTGCTGTTTGCTTACCAGATAAATGAGTTCAATATTATGTCAAACCCTTCCTAGAAGGTGGGGATATAGTGGAGAATGATATCGTGGTCTAGCATGTTTCGGCGTTCTTTGTAATTACTTCTTCTTGAAGTTCAATTAATAGAAGAATGCCTAATTATCAAAAAAAAAACAATATCAAAAAATAATGAGATAAAGATAACAACATAGAGAAGTTATGAGAAGCAAACTGTAAACAGATCACTAGTATTACAAGTCAGTCAATTCTGTCAAACTTTGAAGCTGATACCCTATCGACCCAGTAAGTCCAAGACCTGATATTTTTCTGCACCAAACGTTTAGAAGTATTAGAACTCAAAAGCATCATTGATGCCAAATGATCAAGTTATGTAGAAATGAAACAGAAAGGAGATGATTACATTTGTGTCACCCTTGAGCTTGAGCAAGTAACCCCTTTCCATGATTGACCACATGGATCACCAGCAGATGTGGTCCATCCGGTGAGTTGTGAAGGTGAATTCATGCTGGTGTACATGTTATTGAGCGCAGTAGCTGCCCATTGAAAAGATAGTCAGTTAGACACATATGTGTGTATTCACAGAAATTGTATAGCTCAATTTACTACAATGTAGTCACCACAAAACACCTATCTAGTCAGATTATTTCCGTCACATCACAGTAACAAAGTATAGGAGTATTTAGTATATTTCTGTAAATTGTAACCATTTGGTCTCGACCCATTTCACTTGAAGCTCCTTGGCTTTGAAGAACTTAAACTGGGCAACAATATACAGAACTGCTTCAATGGCAACATGGTTTATTGGAGAACCAAAGGAATAACCGTCAAGCTGAAAGTAAAATCTGTGGAAGACTAATCATCTTTCAAACTCAAACCTCAAAAACTGCTTAAACCATTTTATACAGGGAAAAATCTTGACTAGGAGAAGGTCAAGTGTAGCAATGCCCATGCTTCTTCTCAGGGATCTGTAGTCTTAGAACATACGAACAGTTGCCAATTCACCTAGAACACTGTCAAATATAAGTTGCTACTGCCTATTTTACTCAGACTCATAGAAGCGCTAGGCTCATTCTGACAAAGGAGCAGTGAGCTTTTCCATAACTTTTACTATATGTTAATGTTCACAGCCAAGAATCATGTTCATCTAAGCTGTCAGATACGTTTCTGGCACAGCGGAGCTTATAGGAGAGTAGGAGTAACAAAAATGCCCAATAATCTTCTTCTTTCTTTTTCTCAAAAATAACATCCCCTCAAGGTCCTTGACCCATTATCAGGAGTAACAACTGAACTCTGAAATTTCATTCTTGAAAATAAGGACGAACGAAGCCAGTTTTGCCATATAAACAATAAACCCCAGCTGTGAGGTAGTCCAGAATAAGCCAACTCTGATGATGAATTGGTCAAAAAACTCCATTCATGTCAACAACCTCAATGTACTGAAACATAGAGGTTGACGAGTGCTAAATATATGTAGGAGGATCAATTACTCCCTCATCCCAACATTGAAGAACATTAGCATCATCATCATCAATCAGAAAAAAGCCCTTTGACCTATAGTCTCTATAACCCAGAAATGGAACAACCCTTTGATTGTAGAAATCAACTTCATTGCAGAAAAGCTCAGCAGCCAGGATGAACAAGGAGGACCAGATCAAACACTCATTGCACTAATCACAGCAACTTATCAACAAACACCCCCAATCATTTCATCACCCAAAAAAAAAAAAAAAATAAAAATAAAAATAAAAAAATAGTGGAGAATCTAATGCAGAAATCAATTCAACATTAATGCAAGACTAAGAGTCATCAGCAAACATAACCGGCCACATCTTCTTTGAAGCTATAAAGAACCCAACTTTACAAAAAAACAAAATGCTAGAAATGCAATGGTAGCTGTGATTAGTAGCACAAAACCCACAAAACCATAAAATCAAATAAGCAAAATAAAAATTGCCCAGAAGCCAGAAATTAAATGAAGATAAAGAGCAAACAGTAAAGAGCTGACCATCTGATTGATCTGTGTCACCATTAATGAAGCTTGGACCCAACGCCAAAATGCTGATAATCAGGAGCCCCCAAAGCTCCATCATCTTCCCCTCTTCGTTTCTCTTTCTACACTTTCTCTCTCTATCTCTCTCCCCTCTCTCCTCTCTCTACTCTTTTCTTTCTCTTTCTCTTTCTCTATCCCTTTTGCTCCCCCTGAAGACTAAACACTAAACAACAGACAGTGATGGCCTCCCTTTTTTTTTTAGTATAATAATTTTTTTCTTGATTTTTGTATATTTTGAATAAAATCTTTATATTTTCATTATTTTTTTAGTTTAGCTTTTTCTAATTCCTGACCGACGGATTACAGTGTACAGAGAACAGTCTCTCTCTCTAATCTCTATAGTCGTGTAATGGTAAGGCATTTGCTCGTGTAAAGCTGGCAGGCACGATAGGCCACAAGAATCACTAGCCACTGAAAGTCTCTCTGTTTTTTTGTTTTTTTTTTAAATATTTTTGCCCCTTTACCTACAAAAAAAAAAAAGAACTTTTGCCCTTTTTATTTATTTTTGGCCCTTTTTTTTGGTTTTCTAAAATTTTGTTTTTTTCATTTGGCTTTGTTTGCTTCCTTCTTGGGACAGGAAAAGTGGGGCTCTGGCCAGTCTTTGGCTCTTAAAAATAGTCTTTTTCTATTTTTTGTATAAAAGTGACCTAAGATTTTTGGGGTGCGTTCTTTTTTACTTATTGGATTTTACTCAATCAGCGGTAAGATCATATTCAAGCAGTGAAAATCAGTGGTAAGACATTATCCAAGCAGTGAAAATTAGTGGTAAGACATTATCCCAGCAGTGGAAATCAGTGACAACACCTTATTGAATCAGTGAAAATCAATGGCATGATCTTACTTAATTAGTGGAAATCAATGACAGGAGCCACATTCCTACTCACAGAATCAGTGGCAGGACCTTACTGAATCAGTGAAAAGACCTTACCGAATCAGTGAAAATCAGTGGTAAGACCTTACCCAATCAGTGGAAATTAGTGAGAAAACATTACTTAATCAGTGAGAATAAGTGGAAAAGAACGCAATATAGTCTTTTTCAACATAATCCAAATTCTTCTCCCCTCATTTAATACGGAAATACTAACCATCTTCAAAATGAAAATTCTAAACACTTATTTTTATGTAAAGAAATTAGTATCAATTATTGGTATCTGAAATTTGATAGGAAAATTAAGAAGATTTGAGATATGCATATCATTTGTGATTTGTAAGTACAAGGTACATATCAGCCTGTTTTGGTATAAGTTTAGAAGGAGAATCGTTTACAATAATATAAAAATAAAAAATGGCTATACAACTTTCTTCAAAGGTTGTTGTTGTATTGTCAATAATGTATACAATGAATCAAAAATACTCTAGTTATTAGGAGGATTGTTTACCATAATTATAAAATTGAGTTTGATCCCTATTAACTTATGTGCTCCTCCAAAATATAACAAAGAAAAACCTTATTGTACATATATAACGGTGGGCTAATGTTGATTGAAGATAAAAATAAACTAATTGAATTAATAGAATCATTCAGAATCTATACGGTTTAAGTTGAAAAACAAATTAATGTCATAAATATTATTTTTAAAAAAGGTAATATAAATGGGGGTTCGAAATGGATTACCCAAATTGAAAAGGCGACACAATTTTGTAATGATGTAGTATGATGAACTAAACTTCATCTTTCACCTTATTAATCAGTAAGGCTTTATTTGCTTATCACTAGTATTACTACTACTATATTTTCAAGACTTGTGTATCTTAGGGTATGTTTTCCCCAACTGAAAAACGTTTATATTTATTACTGAAATTTTATTTTTGTTGAACTTTGTTGAACTTCGTTGAACTTTGTTGAACTTTATTTAACTTTGTTGAACTTCGTTGAATTTTGTTTATTTTTGTTGAATCTTGTTGATTCAAGTGTTTTTTATAACTAGTTTGTAAATTGGTTTGTTTAACTTCATTTAACTTTGCTGAAGTTTATTGAAATTTGCTGAAATAAGCAGGGGAAAACAAACCCTTAGTCAACTAAAAGCCAAAAACAGAAAGAAGTATGGATTAGGGTGAGGGCGTGAGGCTGATGACATGGTCACGGGAAGCCCTTGTAATTTGTGATACAAGTACAGTAGTAGTGTACAGTTAGACATGTCCAACCCGCAGACCCAACAAGTTTTCTGGTCGGGTCATTTCGGATTCGAGCCGAGTTTATTATGAAATGAGTTTTTAATGAAAATCATATGTTTCAGCTATAAACGGGTTCAGGTTGAGAAAATTGTATCATTGATCATTACAAAATTAATGAGACGAGTCGGCTAATCAGATCAACTTTTGACAGCTCTAAAAATGGTATAGGACTAAGTTAATGTCAGAATTATTATCATCGCTTTAATGATGGTAATGACTACTCCTATTTCAGATCTGAATCACACAGTAATAATAGCATTGAGTTTAGCCATAAATTAAGGGGTATATATTCATTCCTACCAGTACTTTACCAGTATGTATGTTTTAGCTAAAAGGAAAGGAAATTACCAGGTCAACAGTACGCATTTATTAACATTTAATTGGCTGATTGTTCTCAGTGTTCAAACTTTTAGAGCTAAATCAGGGGGGTTTTGTTGACAGACAAATCGGATACTTTTCTTACTCAATAATCACAGTCTTTTACTTCACACATATGCCCTTTTCATTTTTATTTTTTTTTCAACACACTTTTTCTGCTCTCTCTCTCTCTCTCTTGGTTTGCTGTGTATGTTGCCTTTTAAGATTTATCTGGGTAGGTAGAGATAGATAGATCTCTGATCACTTAAAACTGTATTGTTTTTGAGAGTAGTCATGTGTTTTGGCTTCTTCACTTTACAATAAAGCATGAGGATGCATAGAATAGAAGTTCCCAATTCGTGGCAAGCAACCCATAGACAATTAACATAATCCATCACAGATCCTCTTCTATTAGATTCTGTGCTATTTTTCAAGTTGTAAACTCAGATGTAAATCTAGTGAATTTGTTCCTAATCCTAGTAATGCACTCTGGAGTAATTAAAAATTAGTAAGAAATACTTTTCATGATTCTCACTTTCCGAAACTGTCATAGCTAAATGTTTAAAATGCACAAAAACTTGTTTAACACGCTTATAACGGGGAATGCTTTTCCTACCCATCGGGTAGTCTACCCGGGTAATGTGGAGAAGAAAAATAAGCTTGTACATTGGGACTCAAATTATATATTTTCAACTTAAAAAGTAAAATATTAAAACCCAACCAATCATCCATACACACATCATCCGGGTAGACTACCCAGTGGGTAAACTAATATTTCTCCGCTTATAACATAACTTTTGATAAGATCGGGGTCATTTTTTTAGTAAAACAAGGGTCCCAACTCATGAAAAACACAAAATCTCGTATGAGACGGCCTTAAAATAAGAAATTTCATACAAGCATGATGTCATGCCGATGTCATGCCTGTTTATAAAAGTAGCCTCACCTTGAGGGCGCCTCATAATAGGCTTATTGCATAAAAAATGACCCCTACATTTTCTAAATTAAATAGACTCATAACACGGTCTTGACACTGAAGGCATGGGTGATATCGAAATTCGGTGATCCGGATGACCCTCCCGGGGCCCTGAGAGTCCTCAACGGTCATGATAGATCGTCCACCGGAAAAGTTTGGGCAAAAACGACAACTTAGCCGCGGGAAGCCGAAAACAAAGGCTATAATCCACGTTTTTCGGGCTTTCGAGAGGCTCCGAAAAGAAGTTAGATATTTTTGCACCACATGGCACATGACGCTCCTAGGGGACATGGGAGGCCCCCGGGATCGCTTGTCCGTCCCCTGATAGGCTTGGAAGGGCGTTTTTACGGGACAGTGGTGTAAGAGCCTAAACACCGAAGGCATGGGTGATATCGAAGTTCGGTGATCCAGATGACTCTCCGGGGCACTGAGGGTCCTTTAGGATCATGATAGACTCCCCGGAGAAGTTTGGGCACAAACGACATCTTGGCCCGGGAAAGCTGAAAATGAAGGCTAATCAACGTTTTTCGGACTTCCGAGAGGCCATGGAAAGAAGTTAGATATTTTTGCACTACATGACACAGGACGCTCCTAGGGGACATGAAAGGCCCTCCGAGTCGCTTATCCGGTCCCTGATAGGTTTGGAAGGGCGTTTTACAGGACAATGGTGTAAGAGCCTGAACAACGAAGACATGGGTGATATCGAAGTTCGGTGGTCCAGATGACCCTCCGGGGGCACTTAGGGTCCTCTAGAATCATGATAGACTCCCTGGAGATGTTTGGGCAAAAACGACATCTTGGCCCCGAAAAGCCGAAAACGAAGGCTATATAATCCACATTTTTCGAGCTTCAGAGAGGCCCCGAAAAGAAGTTAGATATTTTCACACCACATGGCACGGAATGCTCCTACGGAACATGGGAGCCCCTCCAGGTCGCTTATCCGGTCCCTGATAGGCTTGGAAGGGCGTTTTACGGGACAGTGGTGTAAGAGCCTGAACACCGAAGACATGAGTGATATCGATGTTCGGTGATCCAAATGACCCTCCGGGGGCACCAAGGGTCCTCCTGGATCATGATAGATCCCCCGGAGAAGTTTGGGCAAAAATATCTTGGTCCCGGAAAGCCGAAAACGAATGCTATAATCCACGTTTTTCGGGCTTCCGAGAGGCCCCACAACGAAGATTTATATTTTTGCACCACATGGCACTGAACACTCTTAGGGTACATAGGAGGCACTCGGGGTAGGTTATCGGGTCCTTAGTAGGCTTGCAGGGCCTCTTACGGGACATCGGAGGCTGATACACGATTTTTAGGTATCGAGCATGGCTTCCAACCACACCATGCCACCAAACCTACCTCCAAGCCTTCTCTACTATTATAGTGATGTCTCATAATTTTTCCCAATTTTCTTGAAGTAATTTCTAATATGTTTGATATTTTTTCTATTTTTTTTCTTATTTTTTAAGGTATTTTTTCCTTTGTACACACCGCCCATCGTTCTTACCGATTGAATGATCCGGTAAAATATTCAGATCGCGGCAAAAATTTGAAGGATTATATAGAGTAGTCGATTTGAAGTATATCATTTACACTTTTTTTTTTTCAAAACAACAAATGTAGTACAGTATATGCATTGTATTTAAAAACACATCAGAGCAAGTGCATATATACACTCTAGTATTAATGAAGGGTATTATATGCATGGAGTTTGGTGGATGTTTGAATAATTACTTAATTAGTGGCAACTGGCATCCAAATCACTATTGTACATTTGTACCTACCAGATCAAATTATATCCGGTCAAATCAAATATACAAACATTATTCCTAAACGCGTAATAAGCAAAAGTTCAACACATAGTGTAGGTACTTTGTTGATTGGAATGTTAACTTATGAAAGATAACCAATAAGTGATTGGTGTGAGTGGTTTGGCACTCTCATCTCTTAAGTAATGTCAAGGGTTCGAATCTTGTGAATGGAAAAACTGCTTAGTGGGAGCACTTTACCCCTATATGGAACAACCCGGTGCGAACATGATTAGTCTTGGCCTAAAAGACTTAAGTGAACCTGTGGTAAAAAAAAAAAAAACTTATGGAAGATACATATTGCTTGCATACGTATCCACTAATAAGAAGAAGCTTCGACTAAAAAAAAAAAAAAAACCTTAGCAATGCAAATAAATATTCTGATAATGATTTAAGTTGCAGTAGGTGGTGGAACATGTCAAATATTATTACCATTTTTGTGAAATTGTTTGGAAGCTAAGGGAAGCATTATATATAGCTATATACCAGCTGGAATTGAGACATCAGAGAATGAGAAAAGGGGACCCAGAAATTAAAATGACAACAAACAAAATAAATAAAATGGTGAGCAGGTTTTGGTCAGTAATGACAACACCAAATGACAATTATAAATTGCTTTGACAGGAGTTAGCATAGTTGGTCGTGAAGCGTTGGTTGAGTTATTGTTCGTTTCGTCGTTCCATTTCGTTTCGTTTCGTGTCATTTCATTTCGTTGTATATATTTTGTACTATTTTTTTTATTTTACATTTTGTTTCATTATTTGCGTCACGCTGTTACGTTCCGTTCCTCACCGTTTAGCACTATTCCATTGAAGAAGACACAAAGTCTAAATTTCGTGCCAAATATTGTGAGTTCTATTCCCACTAAGTCTCTTTGTTAAGCCTGTCTACAAGTTTATCTTATTAACTTGTCTAATATACCTGATTTGTAGGTTATTACACATACTCGAAATTTATCAGTTATCACGTGAACACTCTAATACTAATGGTTGCGGGTTTCATGACATAAGATTTCTTTCTCCCACTCCATAAAATTTCTAGGCGTGTTCCAAAAAAATACTCGTAATAAGGACCATAAGGTGTGTTATAAGATGTATGTGGGCACTGGGCAACACGCTCAAACCAAAGTCTTACGCGGAGGTCAGATGAAATAGATGGTCCCATGCTATGACATGGTAATGATTTGTTAATGTCATTCATGTTTGTAACGGTCATGCCGGTGGACGGTGATCATGATCATTGTCTATTTCACTATTATTGCATTTTGTTTTGTTTTTCATGTCAAGGGGAAATTTATCTTCATCTAACACAACCATATTCAATCATTACCAATAAGTCTCAATTCACTTTCCTGATGGAAAATTGATTAGACAATCTTTAAGAGGATTAAACTTGCAAGAGTCTTCAGTGGGACCAATTGTTGAGTTGTTGTGTTGTTCATATTTGGGAATCAAATGATACGTCTCAATCTCTCATATAGAAATACCAAACTATTGAGTTATGTGCTTGACATAGAAGATAGGAAATGTAACTTTTTAGAAAGATCTAGTTCTCTTAAAATAAGGAAAGTTATTTATCTATTTTTCCTATGCAAGTGAAAATTCTCGCAGGAAATTCTACTTCTTGTATTAAGGGCTTTGAGGGAACTTCTTTTTTGAATGATTTTTTTTTTTTGTTTCTTTAAAAATAAGAATTAGCCTCCACCCAATCCAACCTATTTCGCGCCTAGTAACCCATCTCATTTTTGAATTGGACCAGAGTTGGATATAAAAAAAACCCCTCCACTCTCAACCCACCCCCTATCCAAACTAGTTGGCCCTAGGCATAACTATTGTCACTCCCTATATTTCCTTATGGTAATATGATAAATTTAAACTCGGAATCTTCAAAATAAAAAGTAATATGATAACCATTGAGGCGAATTACTCTTGATTATTTTCATTTCAATGAATTGATAGAAGTTTGAGGCAGTCAGTTTCACTTCATTGAAGAACTTGATGGCCACTTAAGCATGTTATTTTAGCAAACGGATACAGGATTTGGCCACTTCAGGCCCAAAGTACAAGGCCTGTATAGTTTGCTAATGAACCAATGCATCCTAAAGCTAGCTATGACGCTGACGCATTATAATATCTTGTATGGACTTAGTTGATGGTGGATCAAAAATTAAATATTTTTAAAAAATACCTCTTATGTCCTTAAAATATTCAGCATGTCTTGTGTGGATTTAGTCCACCGTGGACCAAATAATTTTAAGGGGTGGCTCTAGGTGAAGTAGGGGATGGCTCCAAGTAAAGTAGGGGGTGGCTCCGGGTGAAGTAATTTTGAGGGTGGCTCCGGGTAAAGTAATTTTGAGGGTGGCTCCAAGTGAAGTAAGGGGTGACTCCAGGTAAAGTAGGGGTGGCTCCAAGTAAAGTAGGGGTGGTGCCAAGTATAAATTTGAGGGGTGACTCTAGGTGAAATAGGGGTGACTCCACTTTCAGAGGGGGGTGGCTCCAACCTCCAGGTAAAGTAGGGGGTGACTCCAAATATTGGTCCACTATGAACCAAGTTGACACAAGTTTTTGTAAAAATATTTGAATTATATTCTTGATTCACTTTTTGGTCCACGCTATACTAAGTTCACACAAAACGAGCTGCTGAGGCATAGTCAGGCCCACCTATACCAAGGAAAGACGCGATCATCAACTCGGCGGTTTGGGCCCGCCCGCCCACAGAACTTGTGATTATTGATTCATTTGAACTTAAAGATCTCAAATTTTCTTTTTGGGTGCAAAATGATCTCAAATTGAAGATGTGCAATAAACATCATAAAATTGGTTATAAATGAATGAAGTAGATCAAAGTTGATAAAGCCTTTAGGTAATACAGTGTACTATATATGTGTGAATGGCTTATTAGTTATTACAAGTTGCTTAGTATCGACTCAATTTAACTTGACATAAATCTCACATCAAATTATCAAATCAAATGGAATCACTAGATGAGTGAGCACTTGAGATGAGTTGTACACGATTTGTAAACCTAGTTAATCACACATTATTGTGTGCGATTGTCTAATGGTGCGGATTTGCCACTCATAAACTATTTTCTTAAAGTCACATATGAATTGTTAAAAACTGTTTTTTTTTTTTTTATCACCTTTAAGGTCGTCTCACCACGAGACAATTGCATAAAAGTGTTGCTTTTACTTATTATGGGTTTTCCACCGCGTTCAAATCTAGGTTCGAACCTCGAAAGGAGAGAGAAAGAGGGTGGAAATTGGCAAAGAATGTTTTTGAATGATTGTAAAGGTTGGGACTTTAATGCTTATATATATAGGCCGCTGTTATTGCCAGATCAAAAAATACTAATGCCAGGTCATTAATTCTCTGAGTTGACAATTTAACCCTTCATATTAATTAGGTAACTTAAGTTATGGCTTTGTTTACCCTTCCTTATTTACATTTTGTGTATCTATATATTTTAATCATAATGACAGCCAAAGAAAATCTTTCCAAAATTACAAAAAAGATTTTCATTCATACAAACTATCCAATAAATTAATAAAAAAAACCATTGTATCATACATTTTGAACACAAAAGATCTAATAAAGTACAGTAGTTGAAATATGCGATTACGTTCATTTGCTTAGGCATGTAATTGATCATCAGCAGTAATCGACAAACAGAATTAATTATCAAATGCAAACGTTCATTTGCTTGATCATTTTCCCTCCTTTTCTTTTCCACTACCATAGAGGATGCAATTAGAATTTGAGTAAAGAAAGGTACGCTACATTGGCTATAACACGTGTATAAAAATAAAACGTATGGGAAGTTATATATCAGAAAAGATATGGAACATGGAAATTCAAAGAGCTAGATGAGAAATAAAAAGAGAGCAATATAATTGTGACGTGACATCCTCAATCTCCTTTCCAATTTTGTTGCTAAATTAGTGGAGTTGTTGGATCCCTAATTTTAATGTCCTTCCATAAATTTGTTTGTAAATAAAGCTAATCAAAGATATTGGAGAGAGAATATATTTTTTTTTTGCCTTTTTAATATGAAGGGTTAAATTGTCAACTCAAGAAATTAATGACCTGACATTAGTATTATATATATATATATATATATATATATATATATATATATATATATATATATATATATATATATATATATATATATATATATATATATATATATATATATATATATATATATATATATATATATATATATATATACTGATCTTTCACATTTTTGTGCAACTGCATGTATTTGAATCTCCTAAAGCCACACTAGTACACTACTACACTATACTAAAATCTAGACAAACTCAAAAAGCCTAAAAGCTATGAGTATGAGTATATATTGCTTGCATCAATTAGTAGTACTAAACAAGCCAAGAGAAGAGATCTGTTTCATCAAGTTTTGTGGAACACCCATACCCATTCCATGGGAAAGCGCCTTGCTCATATTTGGAGCATTCATGACTCTAGACAAGCCACCCTTCATCTTGCTCATACGCTTCGCTATGCATTTGTATCGTCCCAAAAACTCTGTTAGTTCATTCACTTGCGTGCCAGATCCGCGAGGAATCCGTCTGATTCTTGACTCATTCATCAGCAGCTTTGGGTCCCTAACTGTCCAGTTCTGTACACATGTAACAAAATACAATGGTGTGGGTTTAGGCCATACATATATACAACAACATGAATAAAAGCTTGTAAGTTTCAGACTACATAAAGATAACATTATGTCCTATAAGGCTAATAATTGATACTAAAAGATTATAAACTTGTGAAGATTATATTGCTGAAGGATGATCAGTAAATATTAGTACCAGGCCACCAGCATTTTGATTTTACATTAAAAATGAAGTCTCATGATCATGTATACGTATTCCGCGAACATTGATGCTAGCAGGTCTGCTGATTGAGATAAAAACAAGCAGATCAGATCAAAGTTTACCTTCATTTGTCATTGAGTCCATCATGGTCATGTAACGCTTGATCTTTGCCTGGCTTTCGTTTTCTCGACCTTTTGGCATGAACTCATCACCAAGTCCAGGGAGCATAGAGAAGACCTAAATACAGTCAGACCAGCATATCAGGCAATTATACAAATTGAACTTAATTCTCACATAATAAAAAACCAGAAAAGTAATTGCTATGTGTAGAGACAGTGTTAATTACAAACCTGGGGACCCATATTGAGCAAGCTTTGGAACATCTCATACATGGATCTCAGGGTAAACTGCCCCTTAACAAGCTGTTGTTGAAGCTCAGATTGCTGATCTGTTGGGACAGCTTCCTGAATTTTGTCCATGAACCCTGACCAGTCATTTCTACCTGTTTAATCAAAGTGCATGTCATCTTTCCAACATCTAGAAAACTCAAAAAATTCTAAAATCAAGGTGGAAGAAGTGTTAAAATGAAGGTGTATATATACCTAGAAGGCGACCAACGAATGGCTTTACGTTGAAGACTTCAAACTCATTCATATGCTCTCCAGTCCCAATGAATATTACAGGGCTGTTTGTTGCTGCCACACTGTACATGTATTATAGTAGCAGTGTGAGTAACAGAATAGAAGACACTGTAAATGGGAATTTATCATATTCTACCTATGTATTGTCTGACATTAATGGTGCTAATTTGTGTTGGTTAGTTTCTAGCTAATTTCTTGTAACTTAATTATAAGAAGCAACAAAAGACTGAATAAACAGGTACAGGCTACAAAGGATGCAGAGATCATTTCACATGACTGTTCTTCAGATTTTTGAATTTCTACAGGCTTTAAAAGGCTAAAGAGTCATAATACTACTTACGCACTAAGAGCACCACCTCCCTTAGCATGGCCATCCATCTTAGTCATAATCACGGCACCAACAGCCACGCTTTGCTTAAATGCTTGAGCGTGATCATATGCAGCTTGACCAATGGTACTGTCCATGACGAATATAACTAGCCTTATTTGCGTTCTGCTTCAACTGATCAAATGCTCCTGCTCTGAAGGTATCTGCACAGATTACTGATGGTTTCCAACCTTTTTTCTGATGATAAGATGCGTATTTCGTACAAGTCGTAGTCTTTCCAGATCCTGAAAAGTTTTTGAAGCAAGAAATTGACAATGGGGTTCACATAACAAACAGGAAAAATGCATAATATCTAAGTTGTTACCCCAGCAAATAAGGTAATTTCTACATACCTTGTAAACCAACAAACATGATTACGCTGGGTTTCCCTTTCTTCGGCGTAAAAGGTGGCTTGCCAGCATCCAACAGTCTGCATAGCTCATCAAACACAGCCTGCAAAAAAAAACTTGTGGTTAAACCCACTATTAACAAAGGGTTAAGTGAATCATCTTTTCTTAAGGTATTAGGGAACCTGGAACTGAAAACCAAATTGATTAAAAGTTCTAGGAGAATTATATTGTTGTTTAGAAAAAGGAGAAGTTTCCCCAAAGTTTCTTTGATTTGTTTTTCACGTTTCCTGAGTTTCTGACACGGGAAACGTGACCTCAATAGAGTTTCCGTGAATATGGAACAAACTCGACCATGACAAGAAACCTAGTAGGCTAATTCTGCAACCCCGAAACCAATAAAGTATATACCTGTTCAATGATCCTTCTTTTATTGTGACCAGAAGCAAGATGATCAAGATTAACTAGCTTCTTAATATTATTTTGCAGGTCACGGACGAGTTCAAATCGAACATTAGCTTGAAAAAGGGCACGAGCAATGCCGTTAAGGCATTCATTAAAAGCTTTCTCGTCGATAATGGTCACTTTGTTCATCTGCTGTAGAGCACCCTTGATGCTGTGCCCTAATTGTGCTAGCACCATGTTTGGTTCTTTCTCGCTCAAATTAACAATCAAAGTGTAACGTAGGCTTAGGAGTAGTACTTATAATAATAATGATAATAATAATTTTCTTGGCTTTGGTGACAATGATGGTCTTAATATAGAGAGGAATTTAGCATGGTCCAATTGTCAGAGTTAGGCTTGACCTTCCTTTTTGCAAATCAGATGTTAACTAGGACGGAAATACTTAAGAAGGGTAAGGGGCGTGCGTAATTTTAATTTACGGACACAGAGGGTATATTTTAGGAAGATAGGTGTGGGCTCGTAATTATCTGTAACATCATAGATATTGAGGTTGGAGAATGAACAGAAAACCTTTACCGAGGCAACCCATCTTGGACCTAGAAAACCAGCCCATCTCAAATCACGTTAGAATTAGTGTACAAATGCCCCCTCCGAATCGTGAATCACGGCATCTCGTGAATTTACAGAAAGGGAACAAAGAGGGATTTCAACATTACGATTGTTGAGGGCTTCGACACTCCAGATCTTCTAATTGTTGAAGAGGCTGTCATCGACGACAATTCAGTGGTTTCGATGCACCCTACTAAGCGTCGACTTTTCCGTGGTGATAATGTTCTAATCAAGGTAAAATCGTGGTGTTTAAGTTTAAGGATGTTTTATTGTGAACAAATTTTGCGCTCTAGGGTTTAGACTGTGATTTGCTAGGGTTCTTACGCTTTAGTGTATATATATATATAATTGAGTTTTCACCAAGGTGCATTGAATAAATAATAAATAGTCATAAATGCACGAGTGATTAAAAGAAAATAAAAAATACTTTAATTTTATATTAATAAAAATAAGTAACATAAGTATTATAGTATTTAATCCTAAAAAATATAAATTATATATTCACTAAAATGTAATTTCTTTGTTAGATGTGTTTTTTTTGTTGAAAAAAAAAGTTATTATTGTTCTAACTACTTCTATTATTTAGCTTTGTATATTGATATGATTAAAAAAATTATAATATTGATTCTAAAACGGAGGATGATAAACAAGAACCTGTGCATCGCATTTTAATAAAATAGTCATAAATCCATGGGTAATTAAAAATAAATCAAAAGTAATTTTATTTCATTTTAATAAATAACTAGCACAAATATTATTAACGATAAAATGTTCTAAATTCACTAATCATTTTATTTCTTTGTTCAATGTGATTTTTTTGTTGATCAAAAGTTTATTACTATTCTTTCCTATTACTATCAACTTTATATATTCATAAGATTAATTTTTCTTTTTGTATTGAAGTTAATAACAGATGATGACGAACAAGAACCCGTGAAAGAATGTCAGCATTAAATGCATTATGTCTCGTTGCCTTATCTTCTTCTTCTTTTATTTATTTATTTATTTATTTTGTTCTTGTTTCTTGACAGGAACATAATGGGAGACATATAGTATATATTGCTCAAAATGATAGGGCATGTCAGGAAGACAAGATAAAAATGAATCATGTTATAAGGTCGAATGGTTGGCCTGGGGATGCTGTTTCTGTAAAGCAGTGTACTAATGTTACTATAGGCAAGCGTGTGGTCATTGAACCTGTTGACATATGTCTTTTGTTTCCGTTATGCAGGTTACTGGAGCTATATTTTGAAAAACACAAATATAAAAAAATATCAAAGTTGGATCTTTTTTAACCGATGGAAATGTTTTTTAATGTTTACATTTTTTTATAAGTTTTATTATACTATTTTAGCTAACGTTAGTTTCTTTTGTTATGATCCCCTCTAGCGGTGTTCATTTGGACTTTGATCCTTAAAAGATTATGATATGTTGTGTTTTATTCGTAGATTCATCCCGAAAAATAAATTATAGGTGAATCTGCACGTTTTTACACTTTTTAATACTTAAGTAGTACCGACGTGTTTTTATATACCCATGTGGTAATAGGTGTTTTTTTAATTCTCATTTGGTAATTTGGGGGAATTTTTGCATTCATTTCTTTTTTCTAAAATAAAGACATTTGTGAGAGCTAAAATTGGCAATTTACATGCATTGTTGTTCAATAGAAGACATTAGTTGGTCAATTTTTTATTTATTTATTTTTTTATCATCAAAGATGGTTTATTAATAAATTCATTTTAGGTGAGCTCTTAAGAAAAAATATATACATATGCAATTTCGGACATTTTCATTAAATCTCAGATGAATTTAAAGGACTATAATGACTTTTTTTTTATTTTTTTTTATTTTTTTATGATGGCGACATAATCCTACCAGCTTGGGAAGGGTAAAGGAGATCCCAAACTGCTGAGAAACAGAATTGAACCTTCATCTCGAATGTAAAAAGTGAGAGCGGAATCCTTGCTCTAAACCCCAATTCTCAAGATCATGACTTGCTCCTCTTTTCACGAGAGCTCCACTATCTTTAATTCAATTAAACTAATACGTGTTCACACGAGCCGGCATATGGAGAAATGCAAGATATCATCATGATTGTCTTTGAATTGCCAACAAATGATCGAGTCACGAAGAACTTCAGTAAGTTTACTCCCACGAAATGGATTATGAAGCTGGTCGTTCAGAGCCAAAAGGCTTTAAATTACAGACGCAATTGACAATGGCTTCAAAGTCGTGTCTTTCTCAATTGTTGATGCTTGTTATTGTTGTTCATGCACGTTGTTAATGCTTTCACGCATTTCCTACCAGTTGGTGAAGAAGGAAATCGAATCATTTTCTCTTGTGTCCTCGCCACTTCGATGTTCAAGTACTGCTGTTATATTGCTTACTTAGTTAGGCCTATACTAAAAGTTACCATCAATTTCTTTTGTCATAGACTTCTAGCCATCCATATAGAACCAAAATAAATAAATAAATAAATAAATTATTTATTTTGTTCTAAGGGAGGTGTATAAGCTGATGAGGTCGACATCTAACCTTGGTGTCTAATATATGTACACAACTAAGATTTCACCAAGGGACTTACAAAAATTTCCTCATCTATCCCTTAATTATGCATTAAGTTGGATCGAAATGTCGGTCAATATGCCCAACATGTACCAAAAGGGATCATATAAGTCTCTTATGATCAAGACCGCCTTAAGGTGAGACCCCCTCTATAACCAAATAAGACAATTCACCTTCAGACCGCCTCATATGAGTTTTTCATCTCTACGACTCCATAATGTCGTAGCCTAAACAAATGGACCTTTATTGAGAAACTAATTATGTTTGGCATGTATTGCCTTATTGACCCCGCACAATCACAAAAAAGATAATGATGTTAGAAAAGCAAAACAGTGTCAATACCTACAAAGTAGTAGTAACTACTAACAGCCAGCATAGAAACAAAGAAAAGAGAAACGGGGCAGTTACACTTACAAGGACACTCAATATTATTTCAAGGTAGATTGACAAAAAAACCTCATTGATTGCTTCGCTTTGAGAGGAAAGTTACACCTTGCCACTAAAAGATTTCAAAACTGCACTTAAGGTCACGTGACATTACACACCACCTTCAGGGGATTTAGGGGGAAAAGACACTACAATAAGAATTTGTGTAAGAATATATGTATTACTCCCAGAGCTCCAGTCACAAGTAAACAACTTAGGTTGCTCAAAATTCATAAAAAAAAAAATAAAAAAAAAAGGATTGTGAGGGAGTAGAGAGAATTTGTGGGAGGGAGTACAACAGGTACATGATCATTAGACCAGAACAAGTTGGAATTGGTGATTTGTGGAAGTTTTTGTATAAGGGTAATATGGGAAGTAATGCAAATTTTATTGAAATTTCTTCTAATGATGATGATGATGATGATGATGATGCATTAGAAATGAGAAAGGAAGAGAGATGGGTGATAGTGGTATCAGTGATTGTCAGAAGGTTGCTTGCTTTGTTTCATAAGCCTATAGAGTGGACTGGCTACATTGTGGATTTCATCCTTGATCTTCTTTCTCATAATGGCAATCTCATTCATCTCTTCTTCAATTTTCTCCAAGGTATTATTCTCAGATTCCCAATTTCCCTCCCTTATAATAGATGTCAATATAAATGTACCAATGTTTGTAATTTGGCCATTGGCAAACTTTTGTTCTTTGTTTTGAGGGTTGATCATATCAAATGTGAGCTTGAATCAGGCTTAAACATTATAGTAACATGTACTGTAGGTTGATAATCAGACTTTAACACACCTAAAAAATTGGAATTGTGGTTAACTTTTTATTTACAGTCATATTTGACACAAAGGCCGATACAATATACATCATACTATAGAGGGCATGTGTTTTGGAACTTGGGATTATGTACACCTAGGATCTCGATCTTAGTATATAGCCTAACACACCCATTCCCAGAGTTATGGTGATTGAACATAGACCACACTACTGCTGTACTGCAGAAGCTCTTAATTTTGATTGGAAACAGTAGGACACCACCTGTTCTATGAGTACTACCCGAAAGAATATGAAGATGATTTCTTTAATGAAGATGATTTCTTATTTTGGGAGGATTGCAGGAAAAGTGGTGATTCCACGTAGAGGATCAGCGACTTTCATAAGCTCAATCGGATAACTTGGATAGGCGCATGAACTTGTATAAGACGGATGAGACCTTTGGAGGCAGACCAAGTCATGGAATAGAGATGGGGAATAGGTCCCCTATGGACCTTTGTATTATGGCTTCCAAGCTAGCCTATGAAAATGACAATGTAGTTAAGGAGGTTATAGTTAACCATTGGAAGGCAAGCTTTCTTTTATCTTTTGATTTCTCTCTTTAGAGCTTGGGCGGAAAGGAAAAAAAAACACACAAGATGGATGTGTTCTATACAGCAAATATGGGGTGGAAATGTTATTGCCCAAACTAATCAGTAACAATTTTTCTTTCTTTGCCATTTCTTTTTGGTTTTTTATGCTTAGCAGATGCACTTTGTGGGCTTCTACAATTGCTGGAATGGTATGAACTTACTGCTTCATCCCCCTTGATTCTTGTTTTGTATTTGTTTTATTCATTTATTTATGTTTCTTTTCTTAGCTTGGGTTTTTGTTGTTGATAGATTATCAAAAGGAGATGTCCACCCAAGTGTTCATCCTTTGTGACAAGATCATAGATGCTAATCTGATACTAATCAGTTTCAGAGGCACAGAGCCCTTTAATGCATATGATTGGAGTACAGATTTTGATTACTCTTGGTACGAAATCCCAAATCTGGGACGAGTTCATGTCGGATTCTTAGAAGCCTTAGGTTTAGGCAACCGTAATGAAACTTCCTCGTTTCAGTTCCATCTCCAAGTTAAGGACATCAAACTTGCTGCTTCAGACTGTTCCATTAAAAGCACATTCCCTTGCCTAGATATGGCAGAGCTAACAGCCTATAATGCCGTTAAAATCAAGGTGAAAGAGTTACTGGCAGAGCATAGGAATGCAAAGTTTGTCGTTACAGGGCACAGCCTAGGTGGGGCTCTCGCTATATTGTTTCCGACTGTCCTGGTCTTATACAAGGAGACAGGAATCATGGAGAAGCTATTGGCTGTTTACACATTTGGGCAGCCAAGGTTGCAGACACGAAACTAGGCAAGTTCATGGAAGCACAACTTAATAAACCTGAGACTAGATACTTCAGGGCTGTCTACTGTAATGATGTCGTGCCTAGGCTCCCTTATGATGATAAAACTTTCTTGTATAAGCATTTTGGTGTTTGCGTTTACTATAACAGCTTTTATGCCGAGAAGGTATGATTTAGTTTATGTCCTGTTTTTTACCTGGTCTGGATATGAAGAACTATTGATCACTCATTTATTTGTTGCTTTGATTTCTCTGAAGAAAGTGAAAGAAGAGCCAAACAGAAACTATTTCGGGATGAAATACTTAATACCAGAGCATGTGAATGCTCTGTGGGAGTTCATCAGAGCTTTCACAATGCGTTACGTGTATGGATCAGATTACGAAGAGAATTGGTATTCGATTTTGCTGCGGCTAGTAGGATTGGGAATGCCTGGTCTTTCTGCTCATAGTCCGAGGGATTATGTCAATTCGGTGAGATTAGGAAGAGAACAGTAGAACACATGGTTCATATGTTTGTACATAACAGTGGTTGTGAGTTAAAAAACAAGACCTGTAACTCCACTGTTTTCTTTTTCATTTTGAACTGCACCCTCATTTTTGTAAACTTTGCTCTTACATTTGACATCCTTTTATTTTCTGATCTAAGTCCCTTAAGAAACTTCTTAATGTGCAAGATCTAATAGCATATCACTTCAGCTGCCTTTTAGATTATACTAGTTGTGTGTCAAAGGCTTCAGCAGTTTGGTATTACCAGAAGAATGAGAAGAGACAAACCTCAATGCTTCTAGTCTCAGGTTGTTCAAATGTTATGTATAGGCCAACGCCGATTGGTATCTTCATCATCAATTATTGTAAACCTAAAACCCCAGACAGAGAAACAGTTAATGATCATGTTCTATACAGAAAATATGTAGTTACCATCTTATAGTTGACAGACGAAAATTTTAGGTATCAAACTTGACACCTTGTTAATATTGACAAAATCTCCGAAGAATATCACTTGATTCAGGAATTTACAAGAATTGAAAATTTGAAGGAAAAACAAAGAAACACTTAGACAACATCATATTCTATGCACTGGAAGGGCTGTTATTGATCAGACCAGCCTATTCTGAGATACATTTCTAAATCCTATCCTTTGGATTGAATAAATTGTAATTGCTTTTGCATCAAGAACAATCTCGCATTTTTTAAGCAAATAATCCTGAGTCTTATAGCACATATGATCATTAGTATCAATGAATGCAGCCATCCTAAACTTCAGGAACTTGTATTTTTTGTGTTTTTCTTGCCAAGCATGTCAGATTGTATGTGGAGTAGAGATCATATGAAGGTCCAAATTCCGCAATCTCATAACTGACTCCACATGTCCTTTCAATGTGTAACTTTCGCGTAGCCTGCAAAATTCAGAACTTGATCAGCAAAGCTTCACTCAAGGAACCCAATGTGGGTTTGGTGGAAGAGGAGCAAACCACAGCAGAAATATCATTACCCAAGCCAATTACTAGACCTACAAAATGGAAAGTGACTAGTATTTATCCAAGTAAACATTCCAAGGACCAAGGTAAATTGGTAATCCTTAATGACTTCTGACAAAATTACATGACCACTCCAAACACATATGATGTGCAAATACAAATACCTAGCTATCTCAGCACGCCGACTGGCCTGTTCAGCTATCAGAGAATAATTCCTTCTAGGTCGTCTCTCGGTCTCGAAATCCGCCGAGTGCAAGCCTTGTAAAGTTCCTTGAGAAAGTACCCATCTAGCTTTCCTATCTTCTTTTCCATAATCTTTTCTGGAAGTGAATGCGGTCTGTTCAAATCAAGCAGTGCATACAAAATATCAGTTAAAACATGTAGAAGTCAAGCAAGTATGTCTGTTTCCCTCAACACGGGGAGCTGAAAGAGTCCCCGTTGGGACATGTTCAGCTTTGCAATAATAAACCAAACTGTTTGTAGCAAGGAGTCAATTCATTTATGCAATTATGCTTAAAGGTTTAATTGAACCAGCCTCTATACAATGTTAGGGGTGAGGTTGTGTGCAACTGTACCTCTGACCCTCTTCCCTTTACCACCATCTAAATCCTCATCAGAGCCATTGGGATAATGATTTTTTTTTTTTTTTTTTTTTTTTGCTCATCACATTGGGATAATGATTTGATATGGCATGGTAGAATGTCAAGCAATGAGAATTTCGGCAGACCCACCTTTCGGTCAAATAGAAGATTCCAAGCTTCTCCACTTAGGGCATAGCGAACGATGAATTTGATAATATCTAGGGGAAGGTAGAAAATTAGACTATATAACCATATAACACCAGCCCAACCCCATCCAATGCCGCTAATTGAAGCAAAACCAATATTTGCATACACTGTGATTAAGGTCGCTACCTGCAACCATGAAAAGTGAAAAGCAATGAGCTGACTTCTATCATTCAAAAACAGGTCCCAGGTTCGAGTCCTCTCAGGGCCACTGGAGGTTTTACCGGTCGTTAACTTCAGGGCCCATGGGATTAGTCAAGCAAAGCTTGGACACCCATGTTATCTAAAAAAAACAAATCATTCAAAAACATTTGTATGACGACCTGAGGCAGCCAAACAAAAATAATTAAGGTAGCCAAACTATCTGTACATAGAATAATGATTGATAACTAGTAAGTAGTAAGTTAGACAAGGGTGAGAAGTAGGGTGAGAAGTAGGGTGAGGGCAGAATACTAGGCACAGAAGAAGAAAAAGAGATTAAAACAAGCGCATTGAGGACTTCTTAGGATCAAAGACATAATCACCTCAAATAAACAATGCCTAAAAGCCCTAATTATTAGAAGGGGGGTGGATAAAGCCTATCCGAGCACGAAATGTTTACCTTTCAAGAAAGTCAAACATTTTAGGCTTGGGTATGGAATTATGCACCCATGAGTTTAGGCTACCAGCACTCCCCAAGTACCCAGAGGAAAGGTCTCAATATGATTCCAAGGTGGTGGTGGAGGTTGTTGGCAAATGGTCATTTTATGTGTTTGGATAGTAGGCTAGTAGCAACAATCTCAACCATGCATAAATAAGCTAATATGCAAAGTTTCAAATGAAGCATCAGTAACACTGTCAGATATTGATGTAACAAATGGCTAATACAAGTACAATTAGCACCTTGACTGAATCAGATTATGGGTCCAAGAAGAAAATATATTTTCAAACTATCCAAAGAAGGCTGAGAGTTTCTGTTACCAGTTGGGCCGTCACAAATGCACAAATCAGAAGAATTCCTGGTCTGTCCAGGAACGACCAGCTCTGACTGCGTGTGACAAAAATGAGAGCCTGACTGATGATGCTCACTTGCAGATATATAGCAGATGAGACTTTCTCAGTGTTTCCAGATAGAGAACTCATACCAAAATGTTCCTGTAATAGGATGATAACACATGAGGAAAGAATGTAAGGGTGAACTTTTCAGATCCCCATTTCAATTACGACAGCAACAATTTGGGCATCAGAAACATTATCTTGTGTCAATACCTGAAAGAAAGTGGTGTCACTCACAACCCAGTAAAACAACACAGTGACCAAGGCTAGGTAGGTGCCAATGATAGTGCCAGTTGCAAATATCTCATTCAACTTCCAGTTGTCAGGGCTTGGAGATGGTTTGACCCGATCTTTCGAAATTGTCATTATGGTTCCTGCACCAGAGTTACGTGAACATGATTGCATGCCTATTTCACAAGACTTTTGATGTACAAACGCTAATTATCAATTTATGAGTAGGGCTAACTGAAGTACTATGAGCATTGAATAAGAAGTCAAATTTCATTTCTTTGTTCTTCTTGCACTCAAATGTTCCAAAGAAACAAACCTAGGAACATCCAGCTTCTTCACAATAATCAATAACCTGTCATACCTAGCAAAGGGAATTTCCATAATAGAGAATAGAAAGCTCCACTTCTCATTTCTGGGTGAAGTTGCTATACTACAGAGTACAGAAAACTAGAGGTGTTTTGGCGTAGCATCTTTTTAATTATCAAACTAGGCATAGGCTATTGGAGACCAATATGGTACTAAGAAGATAAAATTTGAAGCAAAACAGAATAATTCTTAATGTGTAAGATCCAATTTGAGTATTAAAAAAAAAAAGTGAACAGCTAATTAAAACATACATGATACATTATGTAACAATAATAGCAGTTATATGATTTCAAAAGTCATTACCATCATTCAATATTGCTATGATTAGAACCATGAAGGGAGGGAAGTCATACTCCCAGATCAATGCCAGGAGCATGAAACCAACCTGAAACAGAAGAAACACATTCTTTAGCCTTACATCAATTTGGATGTGGAGTTAACGTTAGCAACAATGTTAGTAGACCACTTTAGAAAAGGGAAAATGATATTCAGCATACCACAATACGGATGGTTATGGAGACCGCATATATCTGAAATGTCAGAACAAATTATTAATTAGACATATCCACAAATAGATTGAAAAACTTGTAACTCAAGTCTTCAAAGCAGTACAGAACCGTATAGTTCTTCATTCTCTGGAATATGGCTCGGCTAGTCAAAACAGCACTAACAATCACACTTAAGCCGGGCTCTGTTAGTACGATATCAGCTGCACACCTTGCAGCATCCGTAGCATCTGACACTGCTATTCCAATATCTGCCTTCTTTAAAGCTGGTGCATCATTCACACCGTCACCAGTCATTCCCACAATGTGCTTCTTTTCTTGTAGAATCTTCACGATCTCATATTTATGCTCTGAAAGCCAATCAAGAACCATAGTTGAGATAGTCAACCAGTAAATAATATAAAGGTCGAAACTGCAAAGTGCAAGATCAATTCTAATTTTTTTTAAGATAGCATGGGTAACCAAGTTTTGCTTGACTAATCCCATGGGCCCTGAATTTAACGACCAGGAAAACCTCCAGTAGCCCTGAGGGGACTCAAGCCTAGGACCTCTGGGATAAATCTCAGAAGTCTAAACAGCTGAGCTAAACCCTCAGGGTTAGAAAGCAATTCATTTATAGTTGTCAGGAAAATTTGAGTTCACACTAGAGAAGTCTTATTGCAGAAAGAAATTCACAGAGTTGAGTAGTATCAGGTATGGAGGTAGTCATGAAATCATAAGTTCATGACGCACTTTTTTAAAGAATGGAAGGGATGTACAACACTTGTCGAAATTTCTTGATTTATTCCTCCCTTCTTGGAAGAGATAAATACATGTTATGCTGAAGTGGTGGAGATTCTAGTTTATACTTCAATACTGAATAGCCTTAAACACCCATTTTCAAGGTTTATCTCCTAAATATATTCCAGTTTTATAAAGAAGCTAATTTCCACCCAAATTCTCGTTTCATTGACCTCAAATTTAAGCTTTAATACATTAGAAATGATCTTTCAAGGGGCTTAGGTTCTCAAAGAACATAACATCCGTATTAAGTAGTCATGACAAGTTTGCCTAATGCCTACAATTGAAAAGGAACTAACCAGGGAAAACGCCTGCAAAGCCATCAGCCTTTTCAATGAGCGCATCTACCGGAAGGGCTTCATTTTCATCCTTGTTACGCCCCAACAACGACGACGAGGGATACATATTTGTTCCCATACCCAGTCGTCGACCAGTCTCCTTTGCAATCGCCAGTTGATCACCTATTGGAGGAAGGAAAAGATAAAACTTGAACTTGGAGTTCTATTTTAGCCTTGAAAATGCACATGGATAGTCAAAGTAAGAGTATTTTTATTAAATTAGCTGCTTATTCCATCCTAAAACTAATAGAGAATATCTAACTGAAGTTCACGGTTTCACAATAGCTTACCTGGTAGAAGTTGTCATATGTTACAAACATACAGAAGAAATAGAGAACTCCAAGAAGAGGAAAAAGGAGTAGAGGGGGGAAGGAAGCTGATACCTGTAATCATCTTGACACAAACCCCAAGTTTAAGAGCTCTGCGGATGGTTTCAGCACTATCTTGCCTCGGGGGATCAAACAGAGGCAACACCCCACAAAATGTCCAAGGGCCTCCTAGACTTTCCATTGTTTTCTCAGGGATTTCCTGTAAAAATAGTCGCAACAAGTTACTGAACATGTCCAAAACCAGATGGTGTATTTACAGGCTAACAGCACTTTGATTAAGACAATGTCAAATCTTTTATCTAGTTTTTTTCATGTAAGTAAGAAAATCATTAGATGGATGGACATCAAAAGGGTAAATGCAAAATAGTGCATGGTTTTTTGTATGAATTGTCAAGCATTTAGATATTCTGTTATATTATGTCCTTATCCAGCTTTCTATCATTAAACACGAGAGAATTCAAAATTTTATAAACTAATAGCAACTTGAATCACTGACTTTTGGAAATCACTTGGCTTCCCTCGATTATTCAAGCCACAACCGCACAACCTGAGGACTGTTAATTCATGTCTCAGAAGTGGGATCATCAAAAACTAGAAAGATAGCTGCGAAATACCTGCAAAGCAACTGCAAGAGATCTCAGCCCCTTTTCAGCAAACTTGTCAACAATGGCATGCACTTTCTCAGGAATCTCATTTCTTCCTTGGCAGAGAGCAAGAATCTAAATTAAAAATGAAAATGAAAAGGAAACAAACAAGGCAGACAATTATACAGTGTTTATACAATTTTCCGTAGGGATTTCCAGCACAGATATTACAAACAATTTTTTTGAAATAATTTATTTTTCCTGGTTATTCAACAACTATAGCAAATGACTTTTCTTTAGATTTCTGTTTATCTTTTGAAATTCATTCATAATTTACAAATGACTTTTCTTTAGATTTCTGTTTATCTTTTGAAAACCATTCATAATTTAACATGAGTATTCCCCAGTAATTCTACAAGAATATTTTCATAGAAGAATGAAATGGTCAATATTTCTGCATGGTCAATATTTCTGCATGTTGCTTCTCAGACAGGAGACCTTTTGCATAAATCAATAAAAGAAAAACTATTAGATGCAAAAAATCACGTTGTCCATTAATGAGAATTACTGTAAAGGCAAGAATGACAATAACCAATAATGTCAGAGACGAATTCAACAATTTATAGGAGTAGCTAATTGTTCATGAAATTTGATATCATTGGCTTTAACCATCTCAAAATGAACACATCCAAATCATCTTTATTGTAGAATTGAGAACTACAATATTTGATTTTCAGCTTGTTAAACCAAACCTCTACAATTGGGAAGAGGATCAAGCTTTTGTAAGTTTCAAACCTGTTCAGGGGCTCCTTTGCTGGTCCGGTACCATTTACCATCAGTATCTATGTAAGTCATAGCAGTGCGTTTGTCAACAGGATTGAAGGGCAGAAAATGAACTTGCTTGATGTTTGCACGTGCCTGGAAATGAGTAAGAGGATGTGATCTATTTTTGTCCTTTGTGCAGAAGGACCAAGTACAAAGGGAAACAAGCACAATATATGTCACGAGATCTAAGAGCTAAAATATGTTATTTATGTACCTCCTTTGGATCACTAAGCATGCTGACAATTGCAGCATCAATGGCATCTTGATTTTCCAGTCTCGATGCTCTGGCCGCAAGCAAGATAATTGTGTCTTTGTCCATTTCTTTGTTAAACACCTAACAGTAATTACCAATTGTTGAACTACATTTCTTCTGAATAGCAGAATATGTGCTGAAAGGATAGCTCCTATGGACGAGACATCTTATCATACAATCATGTGCCACAGCCAAACAAGAAGCAGTACTTGCACCATAAAAGAGTGGGTTGACCACTCATTTCTATCAGACTTAAATAAATTCAAGGTCCATTTGAATATGCAATTTCTAAGCAGGGCAAAGTTAAGCTTTTGGCTGAAACTCTATCCAATTTGAAAGCCTGGCATCGTTTTCCAACAAACATCCCTTATTGTTACAAAAACATCGATTAAATCTATTCCATCATTTGACTCATTATTTTTACTTGCTAAAAGATATTTCTCAACCAATGAAGTAACTTTAAACTTAATTTCACATCCATCCGGGGAAAATATGTAATTCTTAATACAGTATTACCTCAATGAGGCTCCGGTCAACTGTGAGACGATTCAAAGTAAGAGTCCCTGTTTTATCACTACATAGGACATCCATTCCAGCCATTTCTTCAATAGCTGTCATCCTTTTTGTTATGGCACCCTGAAAATGATCAAAGCTGCAAAATGAGCCTCGGGCAAATGACACAGCATAGAGTGAAAGAGTAAGAGAAGGAAGAGACATCCACTATCCAAACTGGTCTCATCTCTCTAATTTTTCAAGGTTCATGGACTGGTCCTTTTTCGTAGCATACCTGTTGAGACAACCGATGAGAACCAACTGCAAGTGTAACTGATAGAACTGTTGGCATAGCTATGGGTATTCCTCCTATCAATAGAACAAGGAGGTTGTTTATCCCACTTCTGTATGCACGGTGCTGTACTGGGAACATGATAATTATTTCAATAATCATTCCGACTGCTATGGAGCAGATACAGAAATTCCCAATAGCAGTAAGGACCTGCAGAACTAACATGGTTAAGAATCTGACGTCATTTCTCATCATAAACTGCATTTCTATTTTTAGTCAACTAGTTACTAGTTCTAAGACAATCAGTGACTTGTTCATGTTACAAAGCAACAGCAAGAAACATTATCACTAACTATACAAGTCAGAGCATTGTGTCAAGGTCAAACAAAGAACTCCCAGGCCTTGACACAGAAGTCTTAGGCATATGTGAAATAGCATGGGATCTTCGACCGGAATATGATAAGTGTTGTTACCTGTTGGAAATGTCCAATGCCCTCGGTGGTGTCCACCAAGTGTGCTGCTTTGCCAAGGAAAGAGTGCACGCCAGTAGCTATTACGACAGCTTCGATTTCTCCATGCTTACATACAGAGCCTGAATAAACTTCATCACCTGTCCTCTTTGTGATAGGCAAAGATTCTCCTGTAAGAGCAGACTGTAACAGAAATAGCATTATATATGCACCACTAACCAGGAAAAATGGGGGGGGGGGGGGGGAGAAGAAAAAAGAGCTTATTTCCAAAGAATTTATGTGAAATACAGAAAAGACATAGGAAGAAGTACCAGCTAGAAATAAAATAAAGCCCATAAAAGATAGCAAAGGCAAAGCCACACTTGCCTGGTCAATTTTTAGTGCATCTCCTTCAAGCAAACGTGCATCTGCGGGAATTATATCACCGAGCTTTAAGCTAATAATATCTCCAGGTACTAGAATAGCTGCATCTTGCTCTTGCCACTGCCCATCTCTGAGAAGCTGCAATAAAATGTAGTTAATTAAAATTCTGTATGTAAGCTCTAAGCTGGGATAAGAATTTTGCTGAAACCAACCCCCCCGCCCCCCCCCCCCCCCCCCAAAAAAAAAAAAATCTTCAATATGGAGAAAAATACTGGTGCATGAATGGAGAGGAAAATCAGGGCATAAGATTCCTAGCCAAGGGAGAGTAGTGAATCGCAATCAACAGGATATATGTTTAACAGTGCAAAGTGCACATAGATTGCAATAATGGATTAAATCTTAATTGTGTAAGTACCGCTTATATTGCTCTCATCTCAAGACTAAGCGCACCCATCATGAAGTAAGAAAACAAGGAACGCAGGTCAATTCTCGAAATGGCCAAGCCTACAGAACTTACAGAAATTTGTAAAGGCCTTACAGAGGCAGATGTATACTATGACACCCTAAACAGATTAGGACTTTTCATCCAGACACATCAAATTATGATAGTACAGTGAACGTCCCGTCCATATAAACATGCACAAATTTGACATAGGTACCAAGAAATGAATATAAAAAAAGGATTTGGATGAGAAGGTAGATAAGCACAGGAGGCACTTCCAGTGTGCAAACAAAACCTTGTATCTTATAAGAGTAAGTGCATTAGGTCAAGCAATGAATACCCTATGAGGATGGAACAAAGGAAATGGAGTAGTTAACTCAATTCAAAAAATTCTGTACAAGAATACTTAAGGCCTAGGATACTCCCTATAAATCATGCTCTAGATTTCCCAGAGCTCACTCAGAAATAACTAAGAAGTGCACATCCTTTGGTCTCAGAAATGGTGCTTTATTTCCAGTATTAAATATTTACTGATGCATAACAGTTTCCTCTAAAGTGCATCTTAGAAGGTCAATGACTTCATGCAATAGCGTGGACTTATTGGCCAATGAATATACACAACTGCTGCCTTAGAAGATTTCAAACCTAGTAGCTGTCAATTTGTCATACAAACTTCAAAAATTAGGTAACATAACACACCTTAGCTTTTGGAGCTAAACGATCCATAAGTGCAGCTGCAGCATTTCCTGCATTATTCTCCTCTAGAAAACTAATAGTGGAGTTTATGAACAATAGGCAGACAATTCCAACAAAGTCCTGCCAGTCTGGACCTTGGCCCTAAATATATTCACACAGAATAGAAGGTGAGAGAACAGAATCTTCAATAATCACGATCTAAAGAATTACTGGCCGGATAGACTTACTCCTCCATTAGCAAGGACAAGCGCCATCACAGCCGCAGCTTCCATTACCCACGACAAAGGATTCCACATGAAACTAAGAAATTTTAAAACTTTGTTCTCCTGCATTGGGGTAGTGTTGGTAATGGAATTAGTTCATCATAGTATATGAATACTTGGTTTATGTGATGTTCAAGCATAACAGTGCCCAGAGGATTGTAGCCACCATCCTTTATAGCTTGATTGAGTGTTAAGCAGATACCAACCAAGCCTACATGTAATACTAATGTTTTTTGTATGCAAAGTCAATGTAGTATAACAACGACTGTAATAACATTTCATGCTAGGATGTGAAAACTTCTGCTTTAGTGAGCATAATAAGACTTTTCATACTTGATGTCACTGGTATTACTATTTTTGCTGATTTTAATTTTTGCAATAAAATCCAGTAAAATAATGTTATTTGGAGAACTACATTTGAGCTCATAAAGACCTCTCCATGGTCCTTCCACAAGCCATCACAGGGATAACATCAACTAAATATCTTATATAATTGGCCATCTGAAACATACAGGCTTTTCTTCAAGTTTATTGGGTCCAAAAATCTTCAATCGGGCTTCAGCATCCACAGTTGAAATTCCATTCCGTGAAGTTCTCAGTTGTTCAAATACTTCCTCCAAAGGTAAGCGTTCCTGTTCGGCCAAAGTGTATAAGTAAGCATGGATCAAAACCGCTAACAAAGCTAGGTGCTATAACTCTCTTGGTTATTATCTTTACCAAATCAATTCCTTCTCGGTTCAATTCCTGAGGATTTAGCAATGGCTCCTTCAGACGTTCTGTCATGACTCATACAGTTGAGACAGTTAACCTGAAAAACCAAATTTTGTTAGTGAAATGTATAATAAAATGAAAATTACATCAAAACAATTTAGAAAAAAAGAAGTGTTAGAAGCAAGCTTTTGAATTTCATTATGGTACCTCATCCTCACCCTCACCCTCCCCGTCTCTCGATTACGAAGAGTGGATGTTGCACTTAAGACTTAAGAATGACAGTGTAAATGTGTTGTACTGGAACGGAAAGATCAAGTGTGCCAAGTGATGTGGTAAAAAAATTTGAAAAAAATCATTAGTTGGAATCCAATTCGTCAGAAGTCTATCTGTATATTGATAATTAAAAAATTAATCTATTGAAGACACTGGTCTTGTTTTGGGCTGAACAGTTACAATGACTGAGCCTTGTAAAAAAACTTTCATGTACTAACTTCAAATATTTACCAAAATTCCAATGATTATGAGCATCAACATCTCTGAGTTGATCACCAGCCTAGCTCAAGTGCTCAATTAAAGCATAACAGACACTATATAAGAAATTACTGATTTCAAACAGTATAATTCAGTCATCAGCATCTGCATAACATACTACTTGCTTCACCAACAATAAGAAAAGGGTAAAAGAAATGTAAAGGGCAACTATAAATCACTATTACTAATTACTCCATCATACTCACAAACATAAAAATTCAGACCCACATTCATGAAAATTGAGTTACTGTAATTAATAAAACCCATTATTCAAACTTACTTTCTTAAAAGAAATGAAGGAAAATCATAAAGTTTTCAGCTTTGAAGAAATGAACACTACCTGAAATGACTTTGACTGGCAATAAGGGATGTGTGATGCTCGTACAGATGACTATAATTTTGAGCAAAATCGAGACATGATGTCTTTTAAAGGGTTTGAATGGTGAATAACTATTGGGCAGCAGTAATTTGACTAGTGGGTGGATCATCATTATTTGAAATACAAGTCGAGCTCTCTGTATCTCTCTCTCTCTCTCCCCCCTCTCTCCAGCTACCTGTTTGTCCACCCAGTTTGTTGGAGACAAAATTGGTGGGAACTGGGAAGGGTTCTCATTTCTCAAGCCTACCCTTCAAAAACCCTGACTTTAGATAACCTAACGGTCTACTGCTGTGAGATAACCCACAATTTGGCTAAGAGTTTTGCTTTTTTTTTTTTTTGGGAAATTTCACCAGGCGCTCATGAAGTTTGGAAAAATACACACAAGATACAACCCATGAAGTTTGGAAAATACACACAAGATACAACCAACTTTCAAAATGCACTATATACCCCTAAACTTCTACATTGTGGTCTAAAATATCCATCCTATCATTTGCCGTGAACTTTTATACAGTTGATTAATTCTAATTTGTTTTTGTTATTATTTTGTTATTATTTTTTGAAGTTTGGAAAATACACACAAGATACAACCAACTTTCAAAATGCACTATATACCCCTAAACTTCTACATTGTGGTCTAAAATATCCATCCTATCATTTGCCGTGAACTTTTATACAGTTGATTAATTCTAATTTGTTTTTGTTATTATTTTGTTATTATTTTTTTACAACAAATTTCTTTTTCACCTGTTTATATATTCACTGTATTTTCTTTTGGAAAATTCACCATATCATTATATTATTTTTTGCTTCTCACAAAATAAATTTATTTGAATATATTATACTAACTTTCTTTTTTTTTAAATAGCAGCTGATTTCAACAAATATTTTTATTGGCAATTTTTTTGATTTAGTTCACATTGAAATTATTACATAGGATATTTTTTTATTTAATATACCACAAATAATCCTTCTGAGGTGACCTGTAATCGCTCTAATTAATCTCACCCATATACATTTTTTCCACCTTTCTATCCCCCTCAAATACTACGATTATTTTTTCGATTGCAAAGTAATAATAAATCAACGGCTACTTTTAAACTTTACATTCAACATCAGAGGTTATTACCTCTTTGTCCACTACATCGATCACCAGATTCACCACACCAAAAAATGAAAATCTACCAATTTCATGTGTTGCGAATCAGTATTTTTTGCCTATTTGTTTGAGCAAAGTTCACCTAAAAAATCGGAACCAAACATTGACGTTACTGTACAAATATTTTGCACATACTATTCTACTTGCTCTTGGAAACTAATCAAATAAAGTCTTGTCCAAAATTTGCCCCTACACATGACACACTATCTACTATTCCTTTTTGTAAAATAAAAAAAAAAATGTATGAAAATAAATGTTTGAAGTATCCGCAATCACAAGCAAATTGTCCAAGAACTTCAAAAAGAAAAACAAAAAATTCAAATTGTTCAGCAACTTGACGGTAAATAAACAGTGTCAACATGTGTGAATACTTTCAACCAAACTTTAATAGCTCAGGGGTATATGGTGCATTTTTAAAATTGAATGTATATCATGTGCATTTGGTCATACTTCAGGGGCGCGCCGTGAAATTTCCCTTTTTTTTTCTTCTTTTGTATGAATTAGCATAAAAACTTGTACAGGAATAATGGCCTAATGGGACGGACCTATGGCCTATGGAATATGGTCTTCACATTTCTCTCTTCTTCTTCCTCCCACACCATACAGGAGAAGTCCAGCGCACATAAAATTTATTGATTAATTAAAGAATGCAAGATTAGAATCCATGCTTCCGTTTGTAACTAACCATCCTTTAAAACTTACTAGATAGACATCTCTGTTTTTGTTGATGATCAAATCATTGAATTATGTGTTTTGGGCCTTTTGGCAATAAGAAACTCTTTTTTTCCCTTTTCCATTGATTTGGAATACGAGGAAACACTCACAATAAGGTGACGATACTCTTGGCCATCAGAACATCTATTAAATCTTACATATCTATTTACAACACTATAACATTATTTGCAGCGAATGAAACACCTATTGATTAATTAAAGGATGCGAGATTAGAATCCAGGCTTCCGTTTGTAACTAACCATCCTTAGAAACTTCACCGACTAGACATCTATTGATTTGGTTGATGATCAAATCATTCGAATTATGTGTTTTGGGCCTTTTGGCAATAAGAAACTCTTTTTTTTCTTTTCCATTGATTTGGAATAGGAAACACTCATAATAAGGTGACAATACTCTTGGTCATCAGAACATCTAGTGAATCTTACATATCTATTTACAACACTAAGATTCACATCTATTTACAACACTATAACATTATTTACAGCCAATGAAACACCTATTGATTAATTAAAGGATGCGAGATTAGAATCCATGCTTCCGTTTGTAACTAACCAACCATAGAAACTACACCAACTAGACATCTCTGATTTGGTTGATGATCAAATCATTCGAATCTAGTGAATCTTACATATCTATTTACAACACTATTACACTATTTGCAGCCGATGAAACTTCTATCAAACGGGTTCCAATGTATTAGGACAACTGGCCAAGCAAGATCCATTAATGTCAAGTAACAAAAGAACAACAAATTGCAATGCCACTTTCTCAAAGGGAGAGCTTCCTAATGTTTCTCCTCCATGTTGAAAACCATAAATCCAACTTCGGACAAAAGAAAAACCCACCAAAATAATACTATCCTTGTGGAACAAAACCAACTACATAAACCACGGATTCTTTACACTATGAAATATAGAATTGTACTATCAAAACAGTGATTGGTCGGACAAACTTTGTTCAGACTCAAACAAGATCCTAATTCCCAGAGACCGGAGTCTCTGCGGTTAAATGCCTGCAGTAAATGGCTGTACACAGTTAAGATCATGCGAAGCGTCAAGCAAGCCAGATTTGGAGGGGTTTATTGAAGACGACCTCATCTCCTTATGCCATTACAAGTATGCTTTCTCCTTGCAGGTGATGTCTGAACAGGGAAATTAGAAACCTCCTCTAGGTTGACTTGCCTTCATCGAGCCGAGGGATTTTCTTGTATTCGTAGTTGTTTATATCTACTTTCTCTTGCAAGGCCTGATAAGCTCAAATCAAAGCAAATGGTAAGTGACCTTTCTCTTGCATAGATCCAGGGCATGAATTATGATAAATACAAAGTAAAAAAAAAAATAAGAAGAAGAAGAAGAAGAGGTTTGTACCTTCAGCTCCTCCTCAAGGGAAATCTTTTTGGGATTATAAGCATTTAGAGGCCCGGTTCTTGAAAGAGCTTTTCTTTCCTCAATGATCTCCCACTCGCGATCATCTTTCACTTTTGCAATATCCTTACTGAACCAAAAAGAAAAGCTCAGACCATACAAGTCGACTAAAAAAGAAGTAAGAACATAATTTAAGATGTCAAAACATGTATGGAACATAAAAATCTCACTTTTATACAGAGGATGTATTCCATTAGTACGGGGTTTATTATGTAAAATTATGAGAAAGAAATACATTACTATATTTTTTTTGTTTTTTTCTTTTTTTTTTTTGGTTGTAAATACATTACTATATAGAGAAATAGACACCTATCCTGGCACAAGAGAAAATCTATGTTAAGTTACCAGGTTCTTCTCTTTTTTCTTTTCTCCTGATAGATATGGTGTGACTTATGGGCCAAGCAAAGGGTAGGGGTGTAACATAGTGGGGCAATCTGCCTAGCTATTATAAAGTAACATTGATAAAAGATCCAATTACCGAAATGGCTTTGCAGACACTACAAATTTGCAATCACAGAAATCAACATCTAACTACAAGGTACAAGCCTTTCAACTCAGATTCATTATGTCCTGAATTTAAACTTTACAAAGTCCTGCCATTGTGAAGTGCAAGAACTCAAAACTCATCTGTGCAGTCTCAAGTATTAATGAATCAGGACGCACAGAGAAGCCATCCGACCTAACCCCCCCCCCCCCCACCAACACACACACAGAAATAAACCATAAAATTCTTAACTAAGTATGTAATGTACATTATAATATCGTATGTAACCCACCCTACCACAAACAGGGAAAAAAATAAATATTACATCTTTTACAAGGCAGCTCATCAAATTTCCACAGTACTTCTACCTCTGAAGTCTGAACTGTCAAATAATGTACCAGCCAAGGGTCAAGTGTGAATCTGTTTTCAATGATGAAAATTTATTTGTAAAGATATCATAATTTCACAAATTCGTTTACTGCGAAACTTCTCAAACAGTTTCTTGCAAAGTAATTTACTTAACCAACCCCAACTGTTCTCTAGTAGTCTATTTAGTTTTGTTTCCAATTCTAGCAAATGGGAATCATTCAGCAAACAGAAGCACTTACATTGGGCATGAATATGCTTCATCACACGAAATAAGTAAATTTACCAAAAAATAAAAGAAGAAGAAGCAAAGCAAGACAACCAACTTCCATGGCTAAGGGCTACAGAAGCACTCTAATCTGAACAAGGACATATACTGAAGCCTGGAAGTAATGCCCACCCAAGAAACACTTCAGGCTTATGGAGAAAAGAATATAGAACACGTTGTCATAAAGGTGAGAAGCTGTAAGGGTCAGCTATATAGACCTAAAAGCATGGATAGTAATACGATTTCATGGCCTTGCATAAGGAAACGGACACTGTTAAAGAAGCGGATAGAAGATAAGGCGCAGCCTGAATGACTAAGAGCAGACAGGCAGACGGTAGACCAAAAAAACAAAGGGAACTGTAACAAACAAAACTTCACCACATGCAAGAAACTGATGTAGGTATAGCTTTGAAGCAACATGAAAGCTGTAAAGTACATAATATAAATCCAGAAGAATAATGCACAGATGGGTTGAGGTTAGATGTGCTAGGAAAACTGAAGAGCAAAAGAGTGAAGACTGAGAACAACCACTATCAGCAACTTGAGAAAATAGTGGCACAAAGGTGGCTCTTACCCAAAAAAATTAGTATCAATATCCAAAATGAGGCACTCAACAGTCAATACCAGAACAGAAACTCTTCATAAAACCCCAGTCCTCTAAGGCCCTTACACACACAAATGGAATCTGATGGCCCATGGCACACCACTGCATAAACTTGCACTAGAGTAATCTGAGGTTTAAGGTAATTTCACCTAGGTACCACCTAGTCAGGGATAAGGTTGCATACATCTGGACCTCCCCACACCCCGCCCTCGGCGGGATACTTACTGGGCGGTTGTTGTTGTTGTTGTTGTTGTAAGGTAATTTCACCGAGGTGCAGACCAGTTTCAAAGTCAAGCAGGCAACTTTGGTTTACAGAATGAATTCAACCACAAATTCTAATTGTGAGGTTAAACAAACATAAAAATTAAAATTCTAAACCAAACCATTAACAATAAAATCAGATAGAGCATCTAGTAATTATTTACCTCCCTTGCAAGAGATGACCAAGACCAACTGTCCCAAACACGGTAAGGGAAATAAGAGGAAGCCCATATCTTATAAAAGGGCTTCTCCTTCCCAATCTTTTCAACCCTGAATATTTTTTTGATTGATCAGTTGCTGCTGCTCTTTCAATGGCTGTCATTTTGGACTTCCGTTCATGCCACCCTTTTTAATGGCTCTGCAAAATCAGAAATTATTTCGTTCAATGAGCACATAATTGATTCAAATATAAAGGGTCAAATTCATCACACTAACTTTTTAATATATTAGTTGCATCAATAGTGATCATTAGCAATTTCAAATTACGTAAACTCACACACAAGTTCAACTTAATTCATAAAAGCTCAAATCATAAACCCTAGTCGTTCAACTCAATTAACCTAATAAGTCATTGAAATCGAAACAAAATGACAAGAATCAAATCAAAATAAAGGCAAATGAAATTGGGCGGTGAATGGAGAATTGATTACCTTACCTGAGCGCTTTTAATCGGTGGCGAGGGCTTTCAACAGACTGTGGCCTGAGAGAGAGAAGAGAGAGAGAGAGAGAGAGAGAGGGAGGAGGGTACTGGGTTTGGTTACTGTATTGAATCTATTGATAACCTGATGACGATGATGAAAGAATACGATGATTTTCGCTGTTGGTCGTTTATTAATGCGACGTCGTTTTCTTGCAGGGTCCAGCTAAATTGAAGAAAAAAAAAATACTCGTACAAAATATAAACACGGTCAAACGAGTCGATTCATCAGGTTACGGATTGAGACATTTTGAATTTGGGTCGGTTATATAATGGTTTTTGGGTAAAATTCACTTTTAAGTTTATTTTTCCGGTGGCTAAGAAATTCTGTTCGCAAAAATAGTATCAACCTCCTTAAACAAATCGGATCAACTTTTGAAAGCTCTACTTGTATATAGCATAAGAGTATCTACTTCACTATACATGAGCCTATTCCCTTTAGAAAAAACAAAAAATCCTATTTTGTAGTTCTCTATTTTTCTTTTTTTTTTTGTTGTCCAGTGCCCTAATGCTACTCTGATAAGTTTTTGTACCCTAATTTGTGTTTGAGTAGGAATGATTAAGATTAGATTAGATTGTCTCCTAAAGTAATACGTACATATTTCTCTCACATATAAGTATACTACTTCATAATACATACTCGTATACTATTAAGTGAATTTCCATCTTTTAGTTTCTCCAAAAATCAATGTCAGATCAAGGAAATTTGAGTTCCATGATTACTAATTATTTTGATTCTTGTGTTGACAAAGTTGCTTCCACTATTGCTGGCTACTCCATTGATTTTTGTGGTCCTCCCAAAATAAATGTTTCAATTGACTCTTCACAATCAAAACAAGGTATGTACACCTTACAATAACTTTTACTCTACTAATATTTGTATGAACTTTTAATTATTTATTTTTTTGTAACAGTTTACATCGTATATTTGATGAATTTTATTTTATGTGCATCGTAGGTGTAGATGTGGATGATGTAAAGGTAGACGATGAAGATGAAGAGACACTTCCACTATCTTTCCGTCCCTTTGGGTGTTGCCTTGCATGCAACAATCACATTAGCTACGAGTCAGAGCCGCAAACTGTGGTCAACTGCTCGTCGTGTAAATTCTCTCTCCATCGCGATTGCATTGGAAAGGATGGTATTTGTGTTTGTGGAGCTCGTTGCATTCATTCATGATACGAAGTGTAAATTCATCATGTGATCTATTAGACACTAAGAAATAAGGGTCGGGGTGTTCTCCCCAACTTAATTTTATTTATACTATTTATTTTTAAATATTTATAAGTTGAACTTTGTCGAAGTTTTTGAATTTTATTGAAATATGTATATGCTACTACTCAATTTTTTATTTTTTTTATTGAATCTTTTTTTAATTTAAGCGATTTTTATAAGTAGTTTATTTATTGATTTTTTTAACTTTGTTGAACTTGTTTATTATTCTACTGGGTTCTATTGAATTTTATTTATTCTTTAAATTGTTGAACTTTATTATTTTTTGTTGAAATGAATAAAAAAAAAAGTTGGGGAGCGCAAATTCAACACTAGCTACAAGCACCAAGACTACCATATCAATTATCATCCCTTCTTAAATTGTCAAGATGTTACATAATTTTATTTATTTTATGCTCTGTACATAATTAATATGATACACAAATTAATTATCAACAAAAAATTTGGTATAAGTACTTGTGGGCCTGGTAGAGATTTCTTTTCTTCTTTTCTATTATTATTACTAGTTATATGCATGTGCGATATACTGAAAAATTATTTATTTATTCGAAATAAGGTACGGAAAATAAGGATCAACAACTTTCCAATACTAATCACTAGTAATGTGATCGACAACATTAAAACTATATGGAACACCTTAAACGTGAATTTATAACAGTTAAAAAAAAACTCGTATATATCCAATAATATATCTTTAGAGATTAAATAAAACAATAAGATGTCTTTAGCTAGTAATAAACTAACTCGTATCCAATATTTATTACTTGATTGTTCATTTTAAATGACTTGAGTGCATGAGACTTCGTACTTATTATACTCATACGGTTTACTAATTAATTCTAATATTCAATCATTAGCTATCTTATAAGTTACCTTTAAAGTTTAACAAATTCAACAATAATATTATTGAAAGATGGAAAAGGGTTAAACTAACACAAATTAGTAATTTAGAAAGTTTTGTGTAAGACATACTCATAAAAAAAGGGGGAATGTAGGGATCACTCAGGCTCTGTTTGATTCACCTTAATTTTACTTAAATTCAGTTCAGTTCAGTTCAGTCCAGTTCATTTCATGCGTAACTTTAGCACTCATATAACTTTTTATTCCGAAATAATTTCATGATGATAATTATGTCATCGGAAAGATCTCAAAGCATACTTTCAAATGAGTCCAATATTGACTATGTTTGGACAAATTTTAAATGATTAACGGTCAAGTTTAAAAAATCAATTCAGTTCAGTTCAGTTCAGATCAGTTTTATCCAGGTGAATCAAACGGAGCCTCATTATGAGTCGAAATCCTTATTCCACTAAAAAGTGACCCTCGTCTTACCAAAGATTTCGGTAGAACTGTATTAAACATGTTTTTGTGTATAATTTATGAGCCCTACAACGATCGTTTAATTATATAGTAATGGAGAAATAAATAAATAAACTCTTAGGAAGTACATGATCGATCATTAATACCAATATATCAATATATATATATGTAAAATTGAGTTCTCACCAAGTATTGAATAGGTAATAAATAGCCATAAATGTATGGGTGATTAAAAAGAATCAATATATATATATATATATATATATATATATATATATATATATATATATATATATATATATATATATATATATATATATATATATATATATATATATATATATATATATATATATATATATATATATATATATATATATATATATATATATATATATATATATATATATATATATATATAATTGAGTTCTCATCAAGCATTGAATAGGTAATAAATAGCCATAAATGCATGGGTGATTAAAAAGAAATTAAAAATAATTTTATTTTATTTTAATAAGAAATAAGTAACATAAGTTTTATATTGATTATCCAAAAACAAAATATATTATATTTTACATTCACTAAAAATGTAATTTCTTTGTTAAATGTGTATATTTTTTTTTTTTTGCTGATAAAAATATTATCATTGTTCTTTGCTACTCCTATTATTCATCTTTACATATTGATATGTTTAAAATTTTTATTTACATTTCTTCTAATAACGGGGTATGCTTGATAAATAAGAACCCGTGCATCGCATATATTGATATGATTAACTTTATTGTTAAACATATATATATATATATATATTTTTTTTGATAAAAAGATTATTATTGTTTCTTGCTACTCCTATTATTCAACTTTATATATTGATATGATTAACTTTATTTATTATATTGATTCTAATAACAGAGGATAATAAACAAGAACCCGTGCATCGCACGGGCACGAAATCTAGTATATATGTAAAATTGAGTTCTCACCAAGTATTAAATAAGTAATAAATAGCCATAAATGCATGCGTGATTAAAAAGAAACTAAAAATAGTTTTATTTTATTTTAATAAGAAATAAGTAACATGAGTATAATATTTATTATTCTAAAAGTTCTTTTTATAAATTCACTAAAAATGTAACTTCTTTGTTAAACTTGTTTTTTTTATAAAAAGATTATTATTGTTCTTTGCTACTCCTATTATTCAACTTTATATATTGATATGATTAAAATATTTTATCATATTTCTTTTAATAACTGAGTGTGCATGATAAACATCGCACAAATTGAGTTCTCACCTATGTAATAAATAGCCCTAAATGCATGTTGATTAAAAAAGAAATTAAAAACAGTTTTATTTTATTTTAATAAAAAATAAGTAACATAACTATTATATTTATTATCCTAAAAAAATTATATTACACATTCACTAAAATTTTAATTTCTTTGTTAAATGTGCTTTTTTGTTGATAAAAAGATTGTTAGTGTTCCTTGCTACTCTTATTATTAAACTTTAAATTGTATATTGATTTGATTAAAAAAATATTATATTTATTCTAATAACTAAGGATGATAAACAAGAACCCGTGCATCGCACGGGCACGAAATCTAGTATATATGTATAATTGAGTTCTTACCAAGATGGCATTGATAAATAATAAATAGATATAAATGCATGGGTGATTAAAAAGAAATCAAAAATACTTTTATTTTATTTTAATAAAAAAAAAATAACATAAGTATTATATTTATTATCCTAAAAAAAAGTTTATTATTTATTCACAAAAAATGTAATTTTTTTTGTTAAATGTGTGAAAAAGATTATTATTGTTCCTTCCTACTTCTATTATTCAACTTTATATATTGATGTGATTAAATTTTTTTATTATATTGATTTTAATAACAGAGAATGATGAACAAGAACCCGTGCATCGCACGGGCACGAAATCTAGTAAATATATAAAATTGAGTAGTAGCAAGGAAGAGTAGTTAATTGCTATAAATGCATTGGTTATAAAAAAATAAATAAAAATTAATCTCATCTCATTTTAGTAAAAATAATGTTTTATATCTAAAAATAATGAGAAACTATGAAATAAATCAATATGGTAAATTAGATGATGAAGAATTAAATCCCTGCATCACACATGCATGAAATCTAGTATTGTATAAACCTATAACAGTTATCTCATTTATAAACCTAAATGATAGCATAAATATAGGACGCCCTATATTCATACCCTTTTTGCATTTTATAGGTTCATGTATAGTTGAGTGGATAGTCTTTTTTGTACTTGTTGGCTTGTTAACACAAGTGCCAATGTCGCAAGAAGGCGTATTTATCCATATTTAACTTGTCTACGTGGTAACATATGTGTCAATTTAGTAAAAAGAGTTTATTTACTACCAGACGACTTGGTGAACCCTCGAGCCTTGGTTAAAATCGACCTCAAACATAGTCTGAGCTAAGCCCGAGCCTACTATAGCTTGGCTCGGTTGGCTTGATTGACTTAATTTCCTACTTTTTTGAATAATACCTTGATTTCCTTTTTTTTTTTTTTGTTATAAGATTTTAGTCATTTTATAATGTGAAAAAAGTCAATATGGTCGAATTCAAGTGCAAACATTCTATATTGAACCTTCTTTTTTAACGTTTGTAATTTTGAGATTTCGAGTCGAGTCGAGTCAAGTTGAGCCACGAGCGTAAATAAAGTTGAATCTGAGCCTTATTATTTCTGGCTCGACGAATTATAAGAGTTTGGTATCAAGCCCAAGTCGATCCAAACTAGGCTGAGTCAATTTTCGAGCTGGCCTGGCTCATGATGAGTCATGCTCGACTCAGTTAGCTTACACCTTAGTTGCAGGGCAATGATTCATGGCTATATCTGATGCATCCATCTTGAATGCTCCAAAGTGTAAAAAAGATGGATTATATTTTCTCGTTGTTAGAGGCCCACTACAAATTAATTTATTGGGTTAATAATTTGTCGTTGCAGAGTTAATGTACTCCAATGTAAAATCGGATGTAAAATTAGTTGAATACCCTATTTTTTTTTTAAATTTAGCAAATTAACATGTATTCATCATGTTGTACGGAAATACAACTAGTTGGAAATAAGATTGGGTTATCACAACATGACATTTTACTATGTGCGAACACCATATTTACTATTTTACGGATGATGATTGTATGATATTACACCACACTAAAGTTTGGGATAGATAATGTGATAACGGATCGCTAATCGTTCTCTCAAAAATAACTCGGGATCGAATCATACTAACCCCGAAAAGGTTGTATTCATTTCACGTTAAAAACAAAACAAAAAATAAAAATAAAAATACCACATCACACCAAGACCAGGTAACCAATAACCGGACCAATTTATTACATAAAATATATTTTTATTTTCTAACATTTGGCCGTTGGAGACAGAAGACTATATATACTCACCCACATCAAATTTCATTTATCCAACCGAAACCAAGCTAAGAGACACTCTCTCCATCTTCTTCTCTACAAATTAAACCCACCACCAAGATAATCAAGAAGTCAAGAACTAACTAATTAATTAAACTAATCACCATGGAAGGTTTGGCAATGATCATGCCATTGACAAATGAAGAGGACATAGTGCAGCCAGCAGCTAGGGTAGTCCACTCCACCCAAGGGCTTTTATCCGGCAACAAACCGATCCAAGCAGTGCTCCATTATGCACTACTGCTGGACATGCCCCCGACATCGCTGTCCGACGAGGATGGGGAGCCCCCAATCTCCTACCCACCCTAAGGGAGCTGCGTCGCTTGCAACGTTGATGCAAACACCGCGCCATCAACGGAGTGCTGCGGGTGTGGCTTCAAGATCCACTGTAAGTGCCTAGGAGTGGATGAGCATGACAACACATTTTGCGTTTGTGGCAGCAGTGTGGATATAGCTAATTTATAATAATCAACATTTTCGGTTCTTATGTTTTTCTCTATTGATTTCTTGAAATTCTTGACTTTGAAGAAATTTGTAGCTTAATGGTGTAATTCATATATGGACGAGGTTAATAAATAAATATATTATTCTGTCTTTTTCTTTTTGGACTAACTGTCATGCCTTTAACTTGTTCCATATGCACTATCTTGTCCATTCATAAAACACAAATGTCTGTGCGACCGTAACCATGTCTCAACTGATATCTACACTCTTTACCCAAATTTTAGATGTCAAACATCCACTGACATGGCTGAAAGCCTATATATAACCATCAAAACAATATAACCACAGCATATTATCGAGAAGCTTAGATACAGAAACAGGAGAATTGTTCAATGGCACCACTTGCAGCAACAGCAGGAACTTCAATGCCAGGAAAGTAGAGTTCTGGTAGAGGCGTTGTATGTCCAGGAAAAGTGTTTTTAGCAGCTTGAATTATTGCTGGCCCTTATGTTCTTTTGTTTCTTCGGAGAAACCTTTGATGTGTTGATGGTGTTCCGACCAGTTTCACTTCACATTTTTCTCTGTCAAACCCTGGACCGCCTGCTTGTTCTCCCGCCTTCCACAGTACCTCAGCTCTTTCAACCTTAAGCTTTCTACAATTCCCAACCTGTGAACCACACAAAGCCTCTTGCTAATCTTCATGGTTTTCTCTCTTCTCCACTGCCTCTACTGGTAGGCCCATGGTCTTTTGTCCAATGAAGCTTTTCAAGTACTCCTAGTCCAACCCACTGCATAACAGCTAGGAACATTCTCTACATGTTCCCTGCTACTCTCACCCTCATAGCACAAATCTGTGGCCTTACTTTCAGTAGCGAAATGATTATGCACTGCAATCCAAAACACAAAACACACATTTAAGAATCTGATAAGAGGTATAAAACACAACTGCAACAGCTAACAACATCAGGTATAGGATCAAGGTCAAACAGTGCTCTGTATTGATGGCAAAACATAGAATCATCCAACCAGCGAGTTTGTTTTAAAATGTATGACCAACCTGGGATCAACACTAATTACCCCAATGGAAGACAATTAAGCATTGTATTTGTAAATAAAAATTCCATGATAAACAGACAGGAGGATCATTCCTTTATAAATTGTGACAAAGATGATGACTTAATGACTTAAACCCAATTTTATCATGTCCTAAGTGATTAATTAACATAAGTGTGCTTTTTGGATCACAACAGGTAGAGAGGGTAGTCTTATTTTTCTACATAAATGTTTAATACTGTAGAACAATTAGGAAATAAAATAAAAAAAATGATGTAGCTAAAACTTTGTGGGTAGAAAGCAATGTAATAGAACCAACTAGAATCAATGGAAACAATATAGATAAGCTGATGATCATGATCAATTGTATTAATACCAATAACCAATTTAAGGAAATTTCCTATTGAACTTTCTTTGTATCTGAAACCTTAACATCATCAACATAATGGCATAAAAGTCCAATAATAGCTGCAACAATATCACAAAATTTTAGCAAATTTGAAACTCGAAACCTTTACTAAGAACTAAGCAATGCCCAGAAAATTCTCAACTCAAATAAAAATTCCAAAGATACCTCATAAGTCATAAACACAATTAACCAACATCGAGCCCCGATATCAAAAGAGCAGCATTTAACTTTTGATTCCAAAAAATAAAACCCAGAAATTTTGAATCAACTGCAGAAACTTCATAATTATGAACCAAAAAGTGCAAAACAAGGGAAAATAATAAATAAATAAATAAATAAATAAATAAATAAATAAATAAAAAAGAAGAAGAAGAAGGAGGAGGATTCAACCTCGCCTCTAAGTTTGCGGCCGTGGATGTCGGAGCTCATATATGATGACTGTTATCCGCCGCAGCTATTTTTATTTTTATTTTGTTTTTATTTTTGTAGTGGTGACCTTAGTGGCTTTAATTTTCCTGTTTTTACGCTCAATAGAAAAAGGACCTTGTAAAGTTGTAATAGGGGTCTAGTGGACATCTTTAGGGCTAGTGTTCGTGATAACTTGTGTTGATATCCTCCTTTTTTTTTTTTTTTTTAAATTTTTTTTTAACTTATGCTCTTCGTGTGTAGTGTGTTAGTAATTGTGAAGGCAATTGAAGGAGAAATCAATATGTTCAATCACATCAGTATTTAAATGGACTAGTTTTAAAGCCCGTGCGATGCAGGAGTTACGTTAAAAACTATATTAATATTTTTTTATTCGTTATATAGACACTGAAGTATATAGACACCGAAATACCAGCTAAAAGCTATTTTTAATTCATTATAACCGTGCACATTTTATATTTAACCCGCTGAAAAGTAAATTTTAGTTAATTATAAAAATGTACATTTTATATTTAACGAATCAAAAGTTACTTCAATTTTGTGATAAAAAAAATAAAGATAAGGTTATAATAAGGTTATCTATATTTTTGCTATAACTTTATTTTTCCTCTTTATTTATCTCGACATAAAAGTTAATTGATAAAGTTTTCTAAAACTAAATCCTCGCTTAAGTGAGCGCATCCTATCTCTTTGCATAGGTTTCTATTTTGAATTCTTTTAGTTAACAATTCTATGCAATTTAGATATATGATTTAAACATATTGTAAATGTATCTCATTCTAAAGTATTCTTCAATCCGAATCTGATAGTGTTATTTTTGTTATTTTTTGAGATGTATGGAAAATGTTATATTAGAATTAAAATATTGGGCAAAATTTTTTTATAACCTTCGTAAAACTCTAATAGTTAATCATAAATCAAACTCTTTTTTCAATATCCAAACTTTATCTAATCCAAAGAAACAACCCACACCAATTGAAAAAGAGAACAAAGAAGTAAATAGTATGGTTATATGTTCTGCAAATAAATTTTCGTTAAACACATAATTACCTATTTCAAGTGTAGACCACCCCAACATTGAAATTGCAAAACCTAGTCAATCAATAAAAACGAAATAATATGTATGTACAAAAAAATGCTTACTATACTACGTTATTAGAATATATCGATGACCCCAAAACCTGCATATATGAAAAAAAAAATTATTAGTCTTATTAAGGGATAATATCTTAAGAAGAGTTAAATAGGGAAAGTAAGCATATAAGACCAAAAGTTAAAGATAAGAACATAAGTCATGGATCTAATTGAAGGGCTAATACTACAGCAACAACAATAAGAAAGGAAGACTGTATAAAAGAATATAATATGATACACGAAGGGTGTGTTAGGACTGAACTTATCTGAATTGAAAAAATAAATAAGCGTGAAAGATCAACAATGAAAATATTGAGTGTAGTAGAGATTACTGTCTACTCCCATGATTATCATCGAACCATAATCCAATATGTGCATATAGTAAAGATTATGACACAATTGCTCATGAAAAATAAAATAAACCAAATCTAAAAAAAGTTCTCTGTCAGCCTTGTCAATTATTGTCCATACAACTATCAACCATGTTACACAATTACATACCTGCAACACATAAACAAAACTTAATTAATATAAGAAGAATTACTCCATTGACAATAATAAACAAAGAGAATTAAGTAGAGAAAGGAGGGAGAAAGCAAAACCTACGATAAAAGGAGGGGGATGGAGAACATGTATATAGCCTCTTGATCTTTGATTAATAGAGACATAATGATCTTAACTTCTTATTGCTATTTTTATTTTATTTTTACTTTGCCACACACTTTGAGTTCTAATGACACTCTAATTGCACCACAGGCTCAAAGGCTCAAGTACTATATTGCGTCTATGTACAATTGCATTAGTCGAAGGATTGTTCTAAATTTATTAACAACTTATCTCTTCATTTTGTGTGCTCATTTTCTTTATCTCATTTTCTTTTATTTTCTAAAATTATTGGTTTCGTTTAGGTGAAGTGTCTTAAAACTCTTGAAAGATGCCAACTTTGAATATAGACATTGATAAAAACATATTGTAAAGGCATCTCTTTCTAAAGTATTTTTCGATCCGAATCTGATGGTGTAATTTTTGTTATTTTTTGAGATGAGTTTGACTTACGTGTAGATAGGGATTTTTTTTAAAATTATTTTTTAAATTTGCTTAGATTAGATGGTGCGTTCTAGGCTATTTGCTTAGATGGCCTGCCTTATTGCTCCCTATAAACCAATAACCAATGGATACTATATTCTAAACATATTGTAAATACATCTTGTTTTGAAGTATTTTCCGATTCGAATTTGATGATGTAATTTTTGTTATTTTTTGAAAATGTATAGAAAATGTTATATATTATTTTGAATATTTGATGAAGATCTCTTATAATCCTCATACAGCTCTAGTAGTTGATCAATAACTAATTTTACACTGGTAAGAATGCTAAGATTCCTAAACGTTTTACACCACTTATATTTTGTCATTATCTAAGACTCCTAAACGTTGTACAATTACTTTTGTTTGTCATTATCTAAAACTCCTAAACGTTGTACAATTACTTTTGTTTGTCATTATCTATGACTCCTATCTAAGACTCCTAAACGTTGTACAATTACTTTTGTTTGTCATTTTCTTTGCTTAGATGGCACGCTATTAAAATTATCGCCTACGTGGCACGCCTCATTGCTCTCGAAATATGCCTCCTTTATATATATATATATTGATGATTAGCCTCTGATGTCTAGTAAGAGGGAGAGGATTGTCTAAGACGTTGGCCAAATAAATTGGTGAGAGACTGGTCGAACGACATCGATCAAAATAGTACATTAGGATAAGAGTGATCGATATTGGCTATATAACCGGTCATCCCATTGGCTTTTCTAAAGTAATGAAGGACTTCTACATTCTCAAAGAAATGTAGATTGATGCTTTAAGGTTGTAATTGCCCAAATAACTCTTTTTAAGTACTTTATAAATCTTTTAAAAATAAGCTAAGGGATGACTGTGTTCCCTTTCCATTTACCCACTTATTGGTTCAATTAAATATATTGGTCTACTTTTTCTTTCACATATCACTCTTCATTTCAATTCAGTAGAAAAGAACCCCTCTTTGCATTAGTTTTCGCCTAAATATTATTGCAAGCGTCATTAATTTAATTGATTTAGATTGTATATTACAAGGAACTTTCCATATTATTTCAAAGAGATAGATGAGAACCATATGATTCATTTCCATATTATATCACACTATACCATCATTAAATAATGTCGTTCGTTAATTAAAATATAACAAAATGTAATTTTTTAGACTTCGCAATTTTCTTTTTTTTTTTTTTTTTTTTTTTTTTTTTGAGAAGACTTTAAAAAATTGACTTAAAATGTTTCATAGAGTCATGGCAAACAAAAGTTGTTCAAAAACAAATCCAGAAAAGGGTTGGGGACACAATTTTATCCCAAAAAAAACCTTAAAAAGTTTTTAAATTTGGTAAGAATTTTTATTGTTGGTTTAGGGAAATCACACTGGACCCTCACTCTTTACTGAATTCTGGGGAGACAGAATTGAGTTAGGTCCGCAAGGCGCAAAGGCGGTAACTGTGGTTTATGTGGATAGTCCAGATACCAATATCTCTCTCTGCTCACGTACACACCATGTGGGCATGATAAAGGTCCAAACTCAACCCACCATTTTCCAAAACACACTGCTAGAATTCCCATCTCTTAAACTTCTCCATCAAAATTGAAAACCCCATAATTTTCCTATCCAGTTCAATTGGACCCTTAAAAGTTTTTGATTGATTAATTTGGTGAGAAACAAAATGAGTCATGTGGGTTATGCTTGTGCTACACAATCCACTTCAAGACATGTTCTTTTGGGCAATTCAAGTTTACCCAGTTCAATATCATTTCAAGGCAGTGATTTTATGGGTCATTCTGTCAGAAATTTCAACACTCGTCAGGTTTTTGGCACAAGACAAAGAATTGGGCACTGCCAATTAAAGGTTTCTGTGGATTTTGTTTGTTAAAATTTTCTATTTGATGCTTATATTTCTGGGTATTGTAATTGAGTTACTAAGTGAAGAATTGATTTTTGGGTTGTATGTTGTTAGGTGGTCTGTCTAGATTACCCAAGGCCAGAGCTTGATAATACAGTGAACTTTCTGGAAGCTGCTTACTTATCTTCAACTTTTCGAAATTTGCCTCGCCCTCAAAAGCCATTGGAGGTTGTAATAGCTGGGGCTGGTGAGTGGAATTGCCTCTTTATCTGTCTTGTTAATCGTTTCTTAGCTCTTGCTGGCCTGCTGTTTACATAGGTTTTTGATTTCATTGGTTTATGGGAGCCATGGTTATTTATTTATTTATTTATTTTTTTCATATAATAAGTTGTGGCATTTGTTGGATTGTTACCAAGTTGTGGCATTTTTTTGATATACAGAATGACTAATAGCAATATGTGGTTTGGTGTAAGAAAGAGTTGGTATATTCAAAGGATCTTGAATTGATGGTGTAGCCAAGATAATATTTTGTTCCGCCGGAAGAAATGGTATTTGAGAAACTTAAATGAGTTGGTTTAGATACTTTCTTCCCGTGGAAAGAATGATTTCAGGAACTTAAAATTAAAGTTGGGTTGGGTTGATTAACACCTCCTTGGTTGGGATTTAGGAGATATTCAATTATGCAAACTTGGTCGTTTTGGATTCTAGGAGTAGATGCTAAATAGCTTAGTAGGGATAGCAAACTTCTGCCATGGGTTATGAATTATAAGTTGTCTTTGCAATGTGGGATGCCTGTAGGATTGTGTAGTAGGGAGAAATTTGTGTTTAAAAATTGCAGTGGTTTTGTTGGCATCAATATGTCTGGGTTTTATGAAGGAAATCAATGATGGTGACTATTATTTGATTTGATGGCTCCCCAACACCAAAGAGGAGATTTCCTTTCAATTTCAGTGGAAAGATAAGCATAGAGAAACTCATAGGTCCATATTCAATTATTCATATCATGACAGGTGCTATTCTTTTCTTTTTCTTTTTATATTTCTTTTTGGGTGGGTGGACAGGCTGGCATGGGAGGTTCAGTTGCTGGCAGATATGTTCAGAAGGTGTATGTTTTCCTTCTGTGGCGTCCTCTTCAAGAGCCTTTTTCATTTATGTAGCAAGAGGGTGGGGAGTAGTGGGAGTCGGGAGGCAGTGGGGAAGAGGAATGGAAGAGATAATGTTATGGAAAGGATTTTAAAGTATTGTTTGTCTTGACGAAATTGATATGCAAGTTGTTTTCTCATACTTCATTTGCCTCCAGGTTTGGCTGGTCTGTCAACTGCAAAATATTTAGCAGACGCAGGACACAAACCCATATTGCTGGAAGCAAGAGATGTTCTGGGTGGGAAGGTGTGTGCTGCTCTGTGCTTGTTCCATTCTACAAGATATGAAAATCCATTCATGTGAGCTTGCCAAACACAGTGACAACCTTTCCATTTTTATTTATATATTTAAGTGACTATGATGTGGCCAAAAAGGATATTTGACACACATTTATGTGCTCTTTCCTAAAAGGAATTCTTAATCTATAAAAAATTATATAACATGGCAGATAGGTATTATCGAGAATTTGAGATGATGTATGTTCACTCTTTATACTTCCATTTGTACATGTTTCCTTGCCGCCCAACTGTAAGTGTGACTGTGGGTGAGGAAAAAAGAACAAACTGTAAGAGTCACCTATCTTGCATCAATGTAATTCCAGATTTGATATATGAGGGGTCAAAGAGGTCTTTCTGCTGTTCACAGAACCAATTGGCCTAACCTTATCAGTGTCTTATGCGCATATTAGTTCTGTTCACTTCTCCAAAATCCATAGAAATATAAGTTGTGTGAATAGAATTGATGAATTCTTTTGCCTTTAATGCTAGTTCATGGAGCTGTTCTGTATTCTCTGGTATCATGCTTTGTATTTGAGCTGTCTCTTTCCTTCACTAATCCCTTTCTCTATTATGCTTGGTTTACAGAATATGTGCTTTGGAGGTGCTGTATCTCAACATTAGTTTTTTCCTGTTGTAATTATGGTCGGTTTATTGTTTAAACAGGTAGCAGCGTGGAAAGATGAAGATGGTGATTGGTATGAAACAGGGCTACATATATTCTGTGAGTATGTTATGGAAATCCTGTTTGGTTTCCAGCTTATTTGTTCTTGTGGTACCCTTCTAGTGCTAATGTCATGGGTCGACCACATTTGCCATGACATATAAGTTTTGTATCCTAGTTGCTTTCTTTGTGACTTTCATGAATGTGTGCCATTCCCCCATCTTTTTAAGTTTCACAACAATAGTTTTTCAACGTGCACTGACACTTCCATATTGTGTGATTGCCAATCTAATATACTGAAAACTTGTTAAATTGTCTTGAAGTTGGGGCTTACCCAAATGTGCAGAATCTATTTGGAGAGCTTGGTATTAATGATCGATTGCAGTGGAAGGAGCATTCTATGATTTTTGCAATGCCGAACAAGCCTGGTGAATTCAGCCGCTTTGATTTTCCTGAAAACCTGCCTGCACCATTGAATGGTGAGTGTCTATGGATCATGGACCAACTTTTCAGTATCAGGATAACTTTCAGACATATTAAATCTAAATCCCTGAAATATTTAGGAGTTTGTAGCCTTATACATGTCTAGATAAAGGAAATCTTTACATGTGAATTAGACATGTCTGCACCAAATACTATTTTTTTTTATCAGCAGGCAGGAATATCAACAAGTGATTTCATTCTAATATCATATCATCTTGATTAAGGGATGTGAAAGACTCTCCAACTAAGTTCTATATACAAGTTTTAGTTTCTATATCTAATCACATCTTGTTTCCTGCCCTAATGTGAGTTAGGCTAATATTATGACTGTTATCTTGATGCTTATCTAAATGTCTATGTGGCAGGCATATGGGCGATCTTAAGGAACAACGAAATGCTGACTTGGCCAGAGAAAGTGAAATTTGCTATTGGCCTCTTGCCTGCTATGGTTGGTGGACAATCTTATGTTGAGGCACAAGATGGTTATAGTGTCCAAGAGTGGATGAGGAAGCAAGTATGACTAGGCCCTATTTCTAAACAGCCTTGTTTGAAAGTTGTTCCCTGAATGTGTTGATTGTATATGTAGCTTGTAAGTTTGCCTTTCAAGGGATATCAGCTGAATATCTTTTTGCGAAATTTGTAGGGCGTACCTGATCGTGTAACTGATGAAGTATTTATTGCCATGTCAAAGGCACTGAACTTCATAAATCCCGATGAGCTTTCAATGCAGTGCATTTTGATTGCTCTGAACCGATTTCTTCAGGTAGGCATCTCATTGCCTGCTATATCCATATTGATTGTTATTAGCAATATTTTCTGCACTGGACTGCTTGTCTGGTAGGACTTTTGGTGAGAACATATGTGGACAAACTAACCTGATGCTTATATAACTTCAACAGGAGAAGCATGGTTCCAAGATGGCTTTCCTAGATGGTAATCCTCCAGAAAGACTGTGCATGCCTATTGTTGAGCATATTCAGTCACTTGGTGGTGAGGTGCAACTTAATTCTCGTGTGCAAAAGATTGAGTTAAATAAGGATGGAACTGTCAAGAATTTCTTGCTAACTAATGGGAGAGTACTGACAGGAGATGTTTACGTTTTCGCGACTCCAGGTTTACTTCTCTTCCTTGTCTAATAGGATTGTTTGTCAATCAGGAATCAAGATGGCATAGGAAAAGAAATTTCAAAGTATATGGAATCTTGGGGAAGAGACTTAGTCTCCTGTTTGAGCCTTACTAGGTTCTGATGGTACTGAGTACCCCCCACTTCCACCCGAATTCGAATGATCGATCTCTGATGTGGATAATAAATTCTTCCTTTTCAGTTGACATCTTGAAGCTGCTTTTACCTGAGGATTGGAAAGAGATCACATACTTCAAAAAACTGGAGAAACTAGTTGGGGTTCCAGTCATTAATGTTCACATATGGTTAGTTATGTTTCTGTTAATATATGCTTCTCTCTCGCACCTTACCAAACCATTTGGTCGTTCTTGTCTCAGTCTGCGTCTATTTTAACTACTATGGACTGCAGAAATCCATCCGAAAATTTTGGCCATGTACGCTTCTCTACTATTGTATTCATTCTTTATGTTTGACCATTTTAAAGGATGAATCCCCTCTAGTTGCTTACAGGGCATTTTCAGTTTCACCACTGGTAGTATTTCTAAGTTGGCTTTATTTACATTGACACGGTTGTGCTGTAGAATGTCCATCTTACTTGAAAATAGAAGGAAGAGGAATAGTTTAGCATAATTTACCATGCAGGAACTTTGCACGTGCATATATGGATCTTTTTGCTTTTGTGGAGTAATCAGTTTATCTACTGTTAAACTTCTTGAGTAATTCAGCCCCTCCCCCGAAGGAGAAAAAATCGGATCATTGTTTGTTTTTCATTGAGGTATAACGTCAAACTCATGCTGGTGTGCAGGTTTGACAGAAAATTGAAGAATACATCTGACCAACTACTATTTAGCAGGTCCTGCTCAATTTTCACATAGATTCTTATTTTATTTTCTTTTTGTTCATTGTTCTTAGAATGGACTCAATTTCATCTCCATTTCTTAATTTTGTTCTTAGTTTGCCTTTGGGTTTGGGTTGGAAAATGTAGAATTCGATGAAAAATGGTGAAAGTGGCATGGCTAACATGACCAGGAAAGGATCCGCCATGATAAGACATACATGAACAAAGAATTCTCTGTAATATGGGGAAAATAATTGTACAATGTGGAAACTGTCTTCTACCCAGGGAAATAGCCTACTCTTTTTGTCAGACTCCCCTAAAAAAAGGGAAAAATTAGGCAACAGCAGGTCCATCACACTCCTGGTGTATAGATAGCAATGCCCATCCTAGAGAGCTGATGAGAAGTAGGAAATGGTCAATATCTCTGGAATTTTTCTAAAAAGAAGAAAAAAAAAGAAAAACGGACAACATTAGTATGCCTTTAGATATGGTTCTGGATCATTGGGCAATGATTTTTAACTGGTGCTTAGGTGTAAAATAAAATTGATATAAGGAATGGGTATATGTTATTATGAGGACAGAGAACATGATGGGTGTTTTGCCAAAAAAGAAGAGTATGGACTATGGAGTTGTCTGGGGTAATGCTGTGTACATATTATTTTTTAAAGGCTTCTGAATGGTGATTTCCTTTTACTGGGTTTGTTTTTCTTGGTTTTGGAAAAGAATTTTTTTGATATGGAGTAAGGCTGTAGACTTGTAGTTGTACAACACTATAGTATTTTTGGACTAAATTGATTAGTAGTTTAGTACACATACTTTTTCCTTTGTTAGACATCGAAGGTGGTGATGATTTGATGATCCATGCTGTCTATTGGCTAATTTTTGGGACTCCAGCTTGGTGTTATCTCCCTTTGTAAACTATTTTCTTCATGATCTTTCAGGAGTCCTCTTTTAAGTGTCTACGCTGATATGTCAGTGACATGCAAGGTAAACATTATACTGTGAATCTGTTTTTTGGCCTGCAAATTTTGACTCTATTCCTCTCACATCTTTTTCCTTTTTTTATTTATTTATTATGTTATCTAACATAGGCGCTGAGACATAGGTGCTAGGACTTATGACAAGTAAAGGGAATGACGACCCAAGGCCATCCGGACGGGGTCCCCTTGGCCACTTCTGACATGTTGCGAAAATTACAACTTGTGTTTTGGGGCCTCCGGAACCCAATAAAACGTGGTTTATATAGCCTTCAATTTTCAGCTTTCTAGGGCCGGTTGAGTTTTTTGTCCAAACTTCTCCAAGGGCCCATGGTGACCCAAGAGGACATGCGGTGCCTAAGGAAGGCCATACAGGTCCCGGGAACTCCAAACACATGATTTCAGTTTTCGCTCCTTTAAAGTGGGTGACTAGTAAAACGTCATTCAAAGCTTAATAAAGGCCCGATAACCGACCCTCGGGCCTCTCATGTCCCCTAGAAGCGTCTCGTGCGACATGGTGCGAAAATAACAACTAACATTTTGGGGCCTCAGGAACCCAAAAAAAAGTGGATTATAGCCTTTAATTCTTAGCTTTCCGAGCCCAGTTGAGATTTTTGCCAAAACTTCTCCCAGGGGTCCATGGTCACCCAAGAGGACCTCTGGTTCCCAAGGAAGGCCATCAGAGTCCCCGAAACACCAGACTCACACATGATTTCAGTGTTCACCCCTTTAAAGTGGGTGATTGAAAAGGCACTCGGAGCCTAGTAAGGTCCCAATAGCCGATCCTTGGGACCTCCCATGTCCCCTTGGAGCATTCCGTGCGACATGGTGTGAAAATTACAACTTCCTTTTCCTTGCTTTTGGAAGCCATAAAAAACGTGGATTAGCCTTCAATTTTCCATCTTTCTGGGGCTCGGTTAAGTTTTTTGTCCAAAATATTCCGAGGGGTCCATGGTGACCCAAGAGGACCCCCGGTGCCAAGGGAAGCCTACTCGGGTCGACAGAAGAAACTCACACATAATATTGTGCGGAAATTACAACTTTTGTTTCGGGGCCTCTGGAACCGAAAAAAAGTGTATTATAGCCCTCAATTTTCAACTTTTTGGGACCCGGTTAAGTTATTGGTCCAAACATTTCCGAGGGGTCCATGGTGACCCAAGAGGACCTCCGGTGGCCAAGGACGGCCATCTGGGTCCTCGAAACTCCAGACTCACATGATTTCAGTGTTCGCCCACTTAAAGTGGGTGACTAGTAAAACGTTCTTGAAGCCTAACAAGGTCCCAGTAAACAACATTTGGGCCTCCCATGTCCTCTAGGAGCGTCCCGTGCGACATTGTACGAAAACTACAACTTCCGTAGAACCCCAGAAAAAGTGGATTATTGCCTTCAATTTTCAGCTTTCCGGGGCTCGGTTGATTTTTTTGTCCAAACTTCTACGAGGGTCCATCGTGACCCAAGAGAACCTCTAATGGAACCCAGACTCACACATGATTTCAGTGTTCGTTCCTTTAAAGAGGGTAACTAGTAAAACGTCCTTGAAAGCCTAGTAAGGTCCCAATAACCAACCCTCGGGGCTTTCCTTGTGATATTGTGCGAAAATTACATCTTCTGTTTCGGGGCCTCAGGAACCCAAAAAAAGGGTAAATTATAGCCTTTATTTTTAACGTTCCGGCACCCGGATGAGTTTTTTGTCCAAACTTTTCTGAAAGGTCCATGGTGACCCAAGAGGACCTCCAGTGGCCAGGGAAGGCCATCCAGGTCCCCAAAACTCCAAACTCACACATGATTTCATTGTTCGCCCCTTTAAAGTGGGTGCTAGAAAACGTTCTTGATAGCCTAATAAGGTCCCATTATCAGGGCCTCCCATGTCCTTTGAAGCATCCCATGCGCATGATGCGAAAATTACAACTTTCTTTTCGGGGCCTCCAGAACCCAAAAAAAATGGAATAACTTTCAATTTTAGTTGTGCAAAGCTCTATTGAGATTTATGCCCAAACTTGTCCGAGGGGTTCGTGGTGACCCAAGAGGACATCCGGTGCCCAAGGGAGGTCATCGGGGTTCAACTCGCACATGATTTCAGTGTTTGCCCCTTTAAAGTGGGTGACTTGTAAAAAATCTTTCAAAGCCTAATAAGGTACCAATAACTGACCCTTGGGGCCTCCCATGTCCCTAGGAGCGTCCCGAGCGACATTGTACGAAAATTACAACTTCCGTTTTGGAGCCTCCGGATGCAAAAAAAAAAAGTGGATTATTGCCTTCAATTTTTAGCTTTTTCGGCCAGGTTGAGTTTTTTTCCCAAACTTCTCGGAGGGATCCATGGTGACCCAAGAGGACCTCTGATGCCCAGAGAAAGCCATCCCGATCCCCGTAACTCCAGACTCATACTTGATATTAGTGTTCGCTCCTTTAAAGTGGGTGACTAGTAAATCCTAATAAGGTCCCAACTCCCAATAACAGACCCTCAGGGCCTCTCGTGTGATATAGTACAAAAATTACAATTTTAATTTAGGGGCCTCTAGCCTTCGATTTTCAACTTTCCTTGACCCGATTGAGTTTTTTGGTCCAAACATTTCCGAGGGGTTCATGGTGACCCAAGAGGACCTCCGGTGGCCAGGAAAGGCCATCCGCGTGCCTGAAACTCCAAACTTACACATGATTTCATTGATCGCCCCTATATTGTGGGTGACTAGTAAGACGTCTTTCAAAGCCTAGTAAGGTCCCAATAACCAACCCTCGGGGCCTCCCATGTCCCCTAGGAGTGTCCCGCGTGACATTGTACGAAAATTACAACTTTTGTTTTGGGGCCTACGAAAGCCAAAAAAAGTGAATTATTGCCTTTCAGCTTTCAAGGGCCCAGTGGAGTTTTTTCTCCAAACTTCTTTGAGGGGACTAAGGTGACCCAAGAGGACCTCCGGTGGCTCGGGAAGGCCAACTGTTCCCACTCCGGGCTCACACATGATTTCAGTGTTTGCCCCTTTGAAGTGGGTGACTAGTAAACCGATCTTGAAAGCCTAATAAGGTCCTAGTAAACCCCCCTTGAGGGCCTCCAATATCCCATGGAGCGTCCCGTGCGACATGGTCAAAAATTACAACTGACGTTTTAAGGCCGGGAACCCAAAAAAAAAAAAGGGATTATAGCCTTCAATTTAGTTTTCTATGGCTCGGTTAAGATTTTTGTCGAAACTTGTTCGAGGGCTTCGTGGTGACCCAAGAGAACCTCCGATGCGCAAGGAAGGCCATCAGACTCGCACATGATTTCAATGTTTGCCCCTTTAAAGTGGGTGACTTGTAAAAAGTCTTTCAAAGCCTAATAAAGTTCCAATAATCGACCCTCGGGGCGTCCCATCTCCCCTAGGAGCCTCCCGTGAAACATTGTACAAAATTTACAACTTGCATTTTGGGCCTCCTGAAGCCAAACAATAGTGGATTATTGCCTTCAAGTTTTAGCTTTCTGGGCCTGGTTGAGTTTTTTGTCCAAACTTCTCCGAGGATCTCTGATGGCCATCCAGTCGACCCCGAGGGGCCTCCCGTGTGATATTGTGCGAAAACTACAACTTCTGTTTCGAGTCCTCCATAACCCAAAGAAAAAGTGGATTATAGGCTTATAGCCTTCAAGTTTCAACTTTCAGGGACCCCGTTGAGTTTTTGGTCCAAACATTTCCGAGGGGTCCATGGTGACCCAAGAGGACCTCCGGTGGCCAGGGAAGGCCATCCGTGTCCCGAAACTCCAGACTCTCACAGGATTTCAGTGATCACCCATCTAAAGTGGGTGACTTGTAAAACGTCTTTCAAAGCCTAATAACGTCCCAATAACCGACCCTCGGGGCCTCCCATGTCCCCTAGAAGTGTCCCGTGCGACATTGTGTGAAAATTACAACTTTTGTTTTGGGGGCTATAGAAGCCAAAAATAAGTGGATAGCCTTCAATTTTCAGCCCGGTGGAGTTTTTTGTCCAAATTATCTCTAAGGGGTCCATGGTGACCCAAGAGGACCTCTAATGCCAAGAAAAGCCATCTTGGCCCCTGGAATTCCAGAGTCACGCGATTTCATTGTTCGTTCCTTTAAAGTGAATGACTAGTATAACATCCTTGGAAGCTCATATGGTCCAATGACTGTCGGGGCCTCCTATGTGGTATTGTGCGAAAGTTAAAACTTAAGTTCCGGAGCCTCCGAACCCAAAAAAAACTTGTATTATAGCCTTGAATTTTCTACTTTCCAGGACCTGGTTGAGTTTTTGGGCCAAACTTTTCTGAGGGGTCCATGGTGACCCAAGAAGACCTCCTGAGGCCAAGGAAGGTCATCCAGTCCCCGGACTCCAGATTCACACTTGATTTTAGTGTTCGCCCATTTAGAGTGAGTGACTAGTAAAACCGAAACGTTCTTGAAAGCCAAATAAGGTCCCAATAACTGTCCCTTAGGGCCTCCCATGTCCCTTAGAGCATCCCGTGCTTATGGTGCGAAAATTACAGCATACGTTTCGGAGCCTCCGGAACCAAAAAAAAGTGGATTTAGCCTTCAGTTTTTGTTTTCAGGGGTGCGGTTGAGATTTTTGTTCAAACTTGTCCGAGGGGTGCGTGGTGACCCAAGAGGACCTCCGGTGGCCAAGGAAGGCCATTAAGGCCTCACTCACATCACACGTGATTTCACTGTTCGCCCCTTTAAAGTGGGTTACTTGTAAAAAGTCTTTCAAAGCCTAATAAGGTTCCAATAACCAACCCTTGGGGCCTCTCGTGTCCCCTTAGAGCGTTCCGTGCGACATTGTACAAAAAATGTAACTTCCATTTTGGGGCCTCTGGAAGCCAAACAAAAGTGAATTATTGCCTTAAATTTTCAGCTTTCCGGGGCTCGGTTGTGTTTTTTGTCCAAACTTCTACGAGGGGTCCATGGTGACGCAAGAGGACCTCTGATGGCCATGGAAGGCCATCCGGTCCCCAGAACTCCAGACTCCCATGATTTCAGTGTTGGCTCCTTTAAAGTAGGCGATTAGTAAAACATCCTTGAAAGCCTAGTAAGGTCCTAGTAACCGACCCCTGGGGGCCTCCTGTGTGATATTGTGCAAAAATTATGAAATTCTGTTCCGGGTCCTCCGGAATCCAAAAAAAAAAGTGTATTATATAGCCTTCAGGTGTCAACTTTTCGGAACCCGATTGAGTTTTTGGTCCAAACATTTCCGAGGGGTCCATGGTGACCCAAGAGGACCTCCAACGGCCAGGGAAAGCCATCCCAGCCCTCAGAACTCCGGACTCACACATGATTTCAGTGATCGCCCATCTAAAGTGGGTGACTTGTAAATCGTCTTTCAAAGCCTAATATGGTCCCAATAACTGACCCACAGGGCCTCCGATTTCCCCTAGGAGTGTCCCATGCGACATTGTACGAAAATTAGAACTTATGTTTTCGGGCCTATGGAATCCAAAAATAAGTTGATAATTGCCTTCAATTTTCCGCCCGGTGGAGTTTTTTGTCAAAATTATCTCTAAGAGGTCCATGGTGACCCAAAAGGACCTCTGATGCCAGGGAAAGCCATCCAGGCCCCCGGAACGCTAGAGTCACATGATTTCATTGGTCGCACCTTTAAAGTGAATGACTAGTAAAACATCCTTGAAAGCTTAATATGGTCCAATGACTAACCCTCGAGGCCTCCTGCGTGGTATTGTGCGAAAATTAAAACTTCTGTTCCGGAGCCTACGGACCCAAAAAAAACATGTATTATACTTCAATTTTCTACTTTCCAGGACCTGGTTGAGTTTTTGGTCCAAACTTTTCCGAGGGGTCCATGGTGACCCTAGAAGACCTCATGTGGCCAGGGAAGGCCATCCGGTCCCCATTCACACTTGACTTTAGTGTTTGCCCCTTTAGAGTGGGTGACTAATAAAACCGAAAACGTTCTTGAAAGCCCTATAATGTCCCAAGTACCTCATGGCCTCCCATGTCCCTTAGGCGTCCCGTGCTATATGGTGCGAAAATTACAACATACGTTTCGGAGCCTCCGGAACCAAAATACCGTGGATTATAGCCTTCAGTTTTTGTTTTCGGGGGCGCTGTTGAGATTTTTGCTCAAACTTGTCCAAAGGGGTTCGTGGTGACCCAAGAGGGCCTCCGGTGGCCAAGGACGGCCATTAAGGTGTCACTCACTCACACATGATTTCACTGTTTGCTCCTTTAAAGTAGGCGACTAGTAAAACGTCCTTGAGAGCCTAGTAAGGTCCCGAAAACCCGCCCTCAGGGCCTCCCACGTGATATTGTGCGAAATTTACAACTTAGGTTTCAGGTCCTCCGGAATCCAAAATAAAAGTGTGTTATAGCCTTTAAATTTCAACTTTTTCGGACCTGGTTGATTTTTTTGTCCAAAAATTTTCGAGGGGTCCTTGATGACTGAATGGCCAAGGGAGGCCATCCGGGTCTCCGGAACTCTAGACTCACGCATGATTTCAGTGTTCGCCCCTTTAAAGTGGGTGACTAGTAAAACATCATTCAAAGCCTTATAAGGTTCCAATAACCGACTCTCGAGAGGAGCATTTCATGCGACATTGGACGAATAATACAACTTTTGTTTTGGGCCTTGGGAAGCCAAAAAAAAGGTGGATTATTGCCTTTACTTTTCAGCTTTCCAGGGCTCGGTTAAGCTTTTTTTCGAAACTTCTCCGAGGGGTCCCTTGTGACCCAAGAGGACCTTTGAGGCTAGGGAAGGCCATCCAGGTCCCCGGAACTCCAAGCTCACTTGATTTGAGTTTTCGCTCCTTTAAAGTAGGTGACTTGTAAAACGTCCTTGAAAGCCTAGTAAGGTCCTAGAAACCGACCCTCGAGGCCTCCCATGTGATATTGTACCAAATTTACAACTTCTGTTTCGGCGCCTCCGAAACCAAAAAAAGTGTATTAGCCTTCAATTTTCAACTTTTCGGCACCCGTTGAGTTTTTGGTCCAAACTTTTACGAGAGGTCCATGGTGACCCAAAAGGACCTCCGGTGGCCAGGGAAGGCTATCGAGGTCCCCAGAGCTCTATTCTCACACATGAATTCAGTGCTTGCCAATTTAAAGTGGGTGACTAGCAAAACGTTCATGAAAGCCTAATAAGGTCTCAATAACTGTCCCTCAAGGCCTCGCCCCTTTATAGCCTTCTATTTTAGTTTTTAGGCTCGGCTTAAATTTTTCCCAAACTTGTCCGAGGGGTTCGTGGTGACCCAAGAGGACTTCCGGTGCTTGAGGAAGGCCATCAGGGTCCGACTAACACATGATTTCAGTGTTCGCCCCTTTAAAGTGGGTGACTTATAGTCTTCCAAAGCCTAATAATGTCCAGTAACCCGACCACCGGGGCCTCCCATGTCCCCAAGGAATGTCTCCTGCGACATTGTTCGAAGATTACAACTTCCGTTTTGGCCCTCTGCAAGCCAAAATTAAGTGGAATATTGCCTTCAATTTTCAGCTTTTCGGGGTCCGTTTATGTTTTTTCTCCGAACTTTTGCGAGGCTCCATGGTGACCAAGAGGACCTTAGATGCCCAAGGAAGGCCATCTGGGCCCTTTGAACTACAGATTTACACATTATTTCAGTGTTTGCTCCTTTAAAGTGGGTGACTAGTAAAACGTCGTTGAAAGCCTAATAAGGTCCCAATAACCAAGAGGCCTCCCATGTGAAATTGTGCGAAAATTACAACTTCTGTTTCGGGGCCTACGGAAACCAAAAAAAGTGTATTGTAGCCTTTAATTTTCAACTTCCTGGGACCCGGTTGAGTTTTTTGTTCAAAATTTTCCGAGGGGTCCTTGGTGACCCAAAAGGACCTTCGGTGTGCGGGGAAGGCCATCCAGGTCCCCTGAACTCCATACTCACACATGATTTCAGTGTTCGCCCCTTTAAAGTGGGTGACTAGTAAAACGTTCTTGAAAGCCTAGTAAGTCCCAATAACTTTCTTTTGGGGCCTCCCATGTCATTGGAGCGTCCTGTGCAACATGGTGCGAAAATTACAACTTACTCTTGAGGGCCTCCGGAACCAAAAACAACATGGATTATTGTCTTCAATTTTCAGCTTTCCGGGGCCTGGTTGAGTTTTTTGTCCAAACTTCTTCGAGGGGTCCATGGTTACCAAAGAGGAGCTCTGAAGCCATCAGGGTTGTTCGCTCCTTTAAAGTGGGTGACAAGTAAAACGTCCTTGAAAGCCTAATATGGTCCCATTAACCGACCCTCGGGGCCTCTCGTGTGATATTGTGCGAAAATTACAACTTCTGTTTTGGGGCCTCTGGAAACCAAAAAAAGTGTATTATAGCCTTCAATTTTCAACTTCTCCGAGGGGTCCATGGTGGCCCAAAAGGACCTCTAAGGCCAAGGGAAGGCCATCAGGGTCCCCAGAACTCGAGACTTACACATGATTTCAGTGTTCACCCCTTAAAAGTGGGTAACTAGTAAAACGTTATTGAAAGCTTAATAAGGTCCCAATAACTGTCCCTCGGGGCCTCCCATGTCCCCTAGCAGCGTCCCGTGCGACATGGTGTGAAAATTACAACTTACATTTCGGGGCCTCCGGAACCCCATAAAAAACATGGATCATGGCCTTCAATTTTATTTTTCAGGGCTCTGTTGAGATTTTTGCTCAAACTTGTCCGTGGTGACCCAAGAGTACCTATGGTGCCAAGGGAGGCCATCAGGATCCCATTCACACATGATTTCAGTGTTCGCCCCTTTAAAGTGGGTGAGTTGTAAAAAATCCTTCAAAGCCTGTTAAGGTCCCAATAATCGACCCTTTGGGCGTCTCATGTCCCCTAGAAGCATCCTGTACGACATGGTGAGAAAATTACAACTTCTGTTTTGGGCCCTCTAAAAGCCAATAAAACGTGGATTATAGTATTCAATTTTCAGCTTCCTAGGGTTCGGTTGAGATTTTTGCCCAAACTTCACCCGGGGTTTGTTGTGACGGCAAAGGACCTCAGTGCCCCATAATTGGGGCATGGATGGCCGTTGGGCCCCACAACTGGGACATGGATTGTCGTTTGGACACGGGCGCTAGGACTTAGGTGTTGGATATTGGCGATCAAGGTCGACATGTATATTTTTTTATCGTTAGGGACTTCGCCTTGGGCGGTCAACTTCTCCTTCCTACTTTGCACTTTGTGCTTTAGCACACAACTTATGTCCTTGTGGCCTGATGCCTTTGTTTCCCTCTTTAGCACACATCTTTACTTAGTAACTGTTCAATATAAGTCTTGTGTTCATTATTTCCCTTGTATCGCTTGTCTCTCGTTGTCCGTGTATCTCTTGTCTCCCGTTGCCCTTGTATCCATTGTTTTCATTCTCGGAGCCTCCATGGAACAGACATAGTAAGACTTGGATATTTGAGGGGAGTGGGGAGAGATGAATCGAAGCAACTAGGATGAAATCTTTGCCACTCTGCCACCCCTTTGAATATACTAGGTCTGCAAAGGAGCTCGGTAGGACTGTCCCGCGAGGCTTAGCCTACAACACGTAGCGGATGGCTCGCTTTTGGCCCAGATTCTAACGTAGAGACGTTCAGTCATAATCCGACACCTTTAGTTTTAAATTCCGAAGATCTAAAGGATCGTTAGGCCACGCTTACACGGTTCGTATTTGTATTTAAATTCCGAATCAAACAAGTTTTTACCCTCTTGTTCCACATGAGATTTCTATTCTCGTTGATCTCATCTTAAGACACCTGCGTTGTCTTTTAACAAATGTGCCGCCCTTAGTTTTAAAAAGCGCGCCTGAGGTGCGCTTAAGCGTGAGGCGAGGCGAGGCGACAGCCTCAGCGCCTCAGACCACCTGAGGCACACCAGTGTACACGAGGCGCACCTGAAGCGCGCGAGGCGCACTTGAGGCGCGCGACGCGCACGAGACGCGAGGCGAGGCGCCTCAGTCAAAAATGTTGATTTTCTTCATTTTTCCATGTAATCTCATTAATTTGTTCAATTTCTATAATATTTAGCAAGTTGTTTTCTATTTCTATCTTGACTTTAAGCATTCTAGTATATTATTAATGTGTTTTGAGTGAAAAATAAAATATAAAAATAATTTTTAAGTATTCAAAAAAAGTGCGCCTCGCGTACGTGAGGCGTGCGCCTTGCGCTCCGACTCCGAAGACCCTTATCGCCTCGAAGCGCTTCGTGCTTTTTAAAACTAAGGTGCCGCCCCTGCCGAGCCCTGACAATGTCCTCGCCCGCACTTAAGCAAAATTTGTTTTTCTTTACTAGCTTGATGTTTAAAAGCACATATTAAGTCAGAGCTTGTAGTGTTTATCTCATTTTTGTTCTCCTGCCTCCATATTTTTCTTTGTTTGAGCTGTCTCCATACTACTTTTTTTTTTTTGGGTGTCTGAGACTTTCTAACTATCTGAGAGACTCAGAATTCTTAGCATACTCATAACAGAATCGAATAATCCATATTCAATCCTTTTTACTATGCAGGAATATTATGATCCAAATAAATCTATGCTGGAATTGGTTTTTGCACCTGCAGAAGAATGGATATCTCGCAGTGACACTGAAATTATCGAGGCTACAATGAAGGAACTAGCCAAACTTTTCCCTGATGAAATTGCAGCTGATCAGAGCAAGGCCAAGATTCTGAAGTATCACATTGTCAAGACTCCAAGGTTAGAGGCTGGCGAATTAGTTTGATCGTCAATTACTTTATTATCAAAATGAGAACTTGATCCTTTAGAAACAGCATGTCATGCATTTATATCTCTGTTAAGAATGTAGTAGTAGATAAGAAGAGGGGTGTGGTGGTGGTGGTGGTGGTGGAGAATATCACCGTATGCGTGCGTGTGTGTGTGTCACTATTGTGCGCACAAGATAAAAGGTAAAGAAAAACTGGTTTTATCAAGCTAGTACTAGTGCTGAAGTTATTTAGTGATTTGTTGCCACATGCTTGAATATGTTTATTAAGAAGTAAGAGAAGGATTAGATCCAAGGAAAGTGTCACTATGCAGGGAATGAGAAGTATAATCATATCCATACCTAGAACATAGGATGTGTGATACCAATGTTGAAAATTCTTTCCTACACTGTAGTTCGATATCCTGAATGTTAAGTTTTGGCAGGCAGCTAATAACTTGTTGACCCCTGCAACTGACTTAAAATTCTTGTATAGGTCTGTTTATAAGACTGTCCCAGACTGTGAACCTTGCCGCCCACTGCAAAGATCACCAGTGGAGGGTTTCTATTTAGCCGGTGATTACACAAAGCAAAAATATTTGGCTTCCATGGAAGGTGCCGTTCTATCTGGGAAGTTCTGCGCACAGGCTATTGTACAGGTAAGATTTGCTATACTTTGTTGGAAGATTCAAATGTTGCAAAACATTCTTTTAACTGTAACATCAGCTGTATTTCTGATTAAAATCTTTTCTTAGGTATTGGTAGCGAGGACTTGGTTTTCATTTAAACTTCATTATTTTCTCTACGTCATCAATAACCAGCACTGAATTATGCAGGATTATGACATGCTTGTTGCTCGAGGGCAAAGAGAATTGGCAGCGGCTAGCAATGTCCAACTATAAATGGCTTCTTAATCGACAGACAGATTTGAGAAGTTCTTTGATACTGAAAATTCAGCTCTGGGACCTATTTATGGATGGTGATATTGGACAAACTCAAAAACTTCTCCTGGGGTGTGTGAGCTGATGCCATTTAGAAACTGTTGATATACTGACAAACACTCCCTTATAGGGAACCACTTTTAGTGGGTATACAGTGATATAAAGTTCTGTTCTAGTTGATATATGTATAGCTTTACCTGAATCCAACCATGTACATCCATATGTGTCTTGAATTGTAAGTTCAACATGGATTCTAATATTACATCGGTTTACAGTTTCTTCTCTTACCGTTCTTTTTCTTCATCGTCTTTCCTTTCTCTAAGGGCTCGTTTACTTGCTAAGCTGAATTTAGGGCCCTTACAAGTTACAACATAGGCTAATCACCTTAACGTCAATGGGCGATCATGGTACGGCCTTTTTGAAGCTCATCACCAGTCACTGATTTTTCATTAATTAGCAACAGAAACAGCTTTTCTTTTCTTTTCTTTTCTTTGTTATCACTCAAAAACAGCACTAATAACATTGACATACATTTTTTGTACTTTAAAAACATGCATTGACAATTTGACATACATTGCACAGGGACCAATCTCACAATCCAAGAAAGATAGATTTTCCATTTCCCCAGCCCAAGTTGATCTAATCTAAGACAATGAGATAAATCTAATTCCATGCTTGCAATCTCAACAAAATTAGCTAAGCTTAGCTAATCTTAATCAATACAACATTATGCATACAATGCTTCTTGCCGAAAGCTTGGAAAAGGGTTTAGCGCTGCCCTTATCTCTAACAGTACTTCCATCTTAACAATCCCAACACCATAACGCGGCTAAACCTCCCACTTAGCTTCTACACAATATACCAAATTGATGGTCATGAATAATTCAGTGAACTTTGGATTTGTAACTTCTCTCTTTCAGATGCAGATTGGTGACTGTATGCTTCACCATTTTTTCAGCTAGAATTCTACATTTTGGTTTAGTGATCCAAAGCTGATAGTTTGTTGTTAATGATCATGCAACGCCATTACAATTAGACACATGTCAGTTGTCACATATGATATACGTACAGTTTAAACTCCATCCAAATTCATTATTTGAAAATTTGCAAAATGAAGGTTGATTAGAAAAATAGTTGCTGAATACAATCTATGATTATAATTTTGTAAAATATAGTAAAATCAAATCATGTTCAAAACTAATAGAAAAAGTTTGCCTTCTTAACTTGTTTAAAGTTGGTTTTCTTAGCAACAAGCTAGTGATTTATGTAATAAACAAGGCGGGTATTCAAACAATAATTTAAAAATAAATACATATTATACTAGAATCTTGAAAACAAAAAATTATACTCAGTACATATTTATCCTTCGAGAAATTATTAGATGGACCCAGATTATCCTCCTCTCTCTTACCAGTTATCAAGGTCAAATTCACTACTTGACCTTCCTAATAAGTGGCTAAGCCACTGTCCAAAAGTTAGTTGAGCTTGCTTCACTGAAATAACGAGCGCCTATGCACTCATTCAACCCCCTCGGACACCCTCTTTCCTCTTGGTTTTTGGATTTTCACTTTTCTTCCCTTATTTTGGTTCATTGGGATGTTCACTTTACCGACACTATTTTTATCAACAGCAAAGGATGAAGGATCCCAAGAATCTTGATAATGTGTGAACTAATATATATGCGATAACAAGGATCCTCACATCCTCAATTATAATTTTCTTAATGTCATGACACGAGAGATGGTCTAGAGTATTTTAATTGGTCAATTTGCTTCTACTCACTACTAATTGGTCTCAACTTGTAAGTGAGTGATGATTAGTGTCCCACAACGGAAGAATTGAGGGTCTGAGGGAGAAACGTCAACATATAATTCAAGTGGACTCCTTGTCATGTATCTTACTTAACACGTATTTGGTGTTTCTCTCCTCTTTCATGGGCCTTGTCCATGCCCGTTGGAAGTTTTATAGAATTCTCCCAAGTAAGATCTTGTAAGATCAATGAACATGATGTATATGATCAATTGAGGGGGTGTCAAATGAGATCATTTAAGATCCATATGCATCCACATTGTTAGACACTTAGCGACCGGCCATATCTTCATCGGGGAAAAGAGAGAGCAAGCTTAGCTTCATTATGTGATCACTTCGTTCATACATGCACTGACTCATGTAACTGTGCCTACATTCACCAAATCTTGTTGATTTTGATTATTAAATGACTTAAAACGGTATCAAATCATTAGGGAATCAATCAACTAACTAATAGGAGCTTTTGCTTCAATTGCAACTTTGGGATATTCAGCCAGATCAGTCAAATATATGTACTGGTCGTTCTCAGATTTTATGGATCTTATATGTTATGTAATCTCATTTTTTTTACTCCCACTTTGAGCTCTAAGGCTCCGTTTGGCTGGGGTGAAAACAATTTTCCTGGAAAACAGTTTTCCCATTTTCTATTGTTTGGTTTACAATGAGAAGGAAAATGATTTTCAGGGGTAAAAGTATTTTCACGTATATAAGTGTAAATGTTTTTCCTTCAAAATGAAGTGAAAACGGTTTTCCGTTGGTGGGACACTATGTCCCCGGAGCACTAATAGTGGACTTGATCATCAAGTTTGGCTATTGTCGGGACATCGGGTAATAAAAATAAACTCGCACCCGACTTGATTGGGCCTCGGGCTGAACTTTCGGGCCACTTTCTCAATATTGTTTTTTTTCTTCTTCAAATAAGTACAATTTTTGACTCCGATATATGCGTTTGAGGTGATTTTTTTTTTTTTCCGAATCCATCTAACTTTTCGAGATCGACACAACTATGTTAGTAGATTTTATTTTTTATAAAAAATAATTGTTCAGGAAAATGTGAACGGAAATATTTTACACTGTAAATAATTTTCAGCTGAAAATGATTTTCAGTTGAAAATAATTTTGCGCCCAACCAAACATAGCCTAAGTGTAGTTCACATGACAAAACACTTGCAAATGTTTCTGGTTTTGGAGTTTACCAAGTACTGCTCGAGTATAGTAATTAATTATGAACTATTTAATCATCCACAATGTAATGCGCTGAGTAAATGCGGGAAATAGTATATTAACGAGTACTATTAATGAGGATCTTCATACTTTAGGTTGAACTAACTCCCAATACTTCTGTTTTGGAGTTAAAAGGAATAGCTCAATTGAGTAGACTAATTGTTATCTACTCCTATAAATCAGTAATTGAACAAAGTGTTCTTTTTTGAGAGGGTGAATTAGAGTGTGTTATTTTGCACTTAATTGAACTGAAATGAATAGTCATATGTGAGAGAGATGAAGTAATCACTGAACTGAACTGAACCAATTAATAAATAAGTGGAAAAAAACACACTTTAGCTAGCAATATTCTCGATCCAATTAATTGAAGACCCACTGACTATTTGCTATATGAATATTTGTTGCTTGGTGGTTATATGATTATATAAACTATGACCAACTTTGTCTTTAAATGTACTTGTCAGTTGCTAACTCAAGTTAATTAGTTATATGATGATCATCCAACTCCAAACACAATATAGATATGAAACCATATGATTAGCAAATCGAGCAGCAAATCTATCAAGATTTGAGGTTGTTCCAAATTGAGACCACCCAAAAACATGGCATGTGAAAACCCTAAAACTACAAGGGATTAGAAGACTAGTATACCAAATCTCTAAACCACATGGCAATGATACTTGTAAAGTTGTAATACAATAACAACTAAGATAGCTTATTCTTAAGTGCTTCAATAATGCTAATAATGTTCAAACTGATATATAATCTTGGGTCTAATCTTTGGTGAGCTATCAAAATCAACTATACAAATTCCCAATATCTTTGGAATTGTTGTTTGACTAACATAATGATAATTAAACAAATGTATACAAGCTCTTTGCTTATCCACCATGTGCTGCCTAGTCAAGTTAGCTCTTAACGAGGGTAAGGCAGATTGAGATGATAGGACAATGAGAGGCCATCCAAATTCCAATATTACAGCCACCAAAATTCTCAATATTAAAAGTTAACGAAATCCATTTCTTCACCTCAATCTCTTAAACCAAAGATTTGATAACATGTGTAAAGCTAAGATAAGATTAATTATGTATGTATATAACTTGCTAAAGCTTTACTTATTTTTGTTTTAACCACAGGTTCATCACCTAAATTTTTTGGATTAATACTAGTCTTGCTCGTACCGGATCGGCCTACGAAGGGGTAAAGTGCTTCCACTAAACAGTTTTTCCATTCACAAGATTCGAACGCTCGACCTTGCTTAAAAGATGATAGTATCGAATCACTCACACCAACCACTTATTAGTAGTTTTACTTTAAGACACATGGAGACATAAGACATTCGAATCCAAGTGTATTTTATTAGGCTACATGTGTATCTTGAAAAGGCTTGAGAATCAATGAAGTTGGACACATTTTAGTTAGCTAGACCATAAGATAGTTTTAGTACAATTTGCACTAACCACACACAATTTTGTCATTATAGGGACAAATAACTATTGGACTAACTATCCATTGACTCATCTTTTAAGTTAAATAAATACTCAAGGTTTCAAGAACTATTTTAAACTGAATTCACATCTCAAAAGATATTTGAGAAATTTTTTTGATAAGATATTCGAGGAATTATATTATATATACTTAAAAAAACCCAAAATGGGTCCACATATATTTTATATTTTATTTAAACAATATGTATCACGTAGAGGGTGTTGCGCATCAGAAAAATTGGATTATTTTAATAAAGAGATCATCCTTTATTACGATGGCCAAACGTCCAAACTGCACATATAAAATCTCCAGTATAATTTATGGCTTACATTATGGATTTAGACTTGAAATATTAGTGAATCTTATGGTAAAATCAATTTGGGTAACAATCAAGAAAAAAGAAAAAAATGGTGCAAAGAAAAAAGAAACAGTTAATTTAATGCAGGTGATCTCACATCTGATTAGGTCCCACGAAATGTGGATGTTGTTCTTCATACATCCTATCTATTCATCACAACCTTATATTATACACCTAACTTTCTTTCTAATAAAAATGGCAAGTTGTGGGCATCTCTCACAAGTGGTTTGTTTGGCTATACTTGAATAAACAATCCTCTCTAATGTAAACCCTAAGCACTAGTGCTGTAATTTGTGGTGTCTGCGTGTGTTGGGAGCTGAACACATAAAAATTAAAGCTTGGTTTTTTGTGCCATGTAATACTCCTAGATGGTATAAAAATCCAACCAAACAAGCCCTCCACATTAAACTAAACTATGAGCCCTTTGCCGGGTTGATGTTCCCGTGATACCGCCCCATTTTGCCTTGTCTTGTTTGAGCAATCTTCCTTTTATTATGCAACCCTTTGCCAATTTTACAATCTTTCTCCCCCTAATTAGCATACACAAATCCCTTTTTTATTGGTTCACTACTAAGGATATCCACTGTCGATCATATTGATTATTTTCCCGCGCGGACTTGTAGGCACCTTAAAGCATGGGACAGTTGGTCAAGGTATTTAAAGCTGCTCCATGTCTAAGGCGAGATTCGAATCCTCAACCTTGGTTAAAGATGGACGAATTCCTACCACTCAACCATACCTCCTTCATTTAACGTGGTAATATATTTTGAGATAAAATAATTTCTCATCTAACACAAATCCCTTTTAAAAATTGGTAATAACTTCTTATTAGTTTCACTTTGCAAAAATTCATACCAAAAAGTAAACTACGTCGTTTCACTCTTTTCGAGATTAACCATGTTCACCTTTCTTTACTCTTATGTTGAATTCATATATATAGACATCCACATATCCTACGTTCTTTCAAGTCTCACAAGAGTCATTTAACTCTTGATACATTTTCATCATTCATTCCTCTTCAAGTTCTTTCATTTTTACTTTCCATCTTTCTTCTATTAGTGTCAATTAATTAGTCATGGCTCATCAAATCCAACAATACAAGAGCATTCCCTATGTCTCTTCTAAAAGAAAAGGGAGTGGATTCACAAGGAAGTGTGCATCTCTAGTCAAGGAGCAACGAGCTCGAATTTACATTCTCAGACGATGTGCTACCATGCTTCTTTGTTCTTACATTGAGAGCGATGACTAACAAGTTGATCAAGAATGCTCGAGTTCTGATGGGTTTCGGTGCACATCAGTTCTTAGCCGCTACACTATACATAGCTATATATAATTTTCTACAAGACTCCTATTGTACAACCTTTTTCCTTCCTCCTACGACGTGCTCTCCCTCAAACACATTTTCGTGGGTCGACTTTCGATTACAAGCAACGATGTAAACCTTCTCTTATGTCATCCCAATTTTTGACCCAATTGGCAAAGTCCATTGGGTTCTTTTTGGCATAGGAAGAGGTTCATGGGTACATACATCGTTGCTTTTTGGCTAACCAGCATTTGAAGAAGGCTGATGATGGGGCTTTTCAAAATTATTTCGACCTTGATTGGAACACAAAGATTTGAGGCTGAGAGGAGGAATATATATATACTTGTCTTGTTTGAATCTGACGGAGTATATTCATATCATATGTCTATTATGAGTCTAATTCTAAGTTTTTCATCTCCTCTGTTATGAGATATGGAGTACTTATGAAGAAACTAAAATAAGGGGAATGTACTACGCAATACATTCCATTACATGTCCTATAAAAGTTGTATTGTAATCATATTATGTAACATGTGAAATAAATTTAACTTATCAAGTGTCCATATTTTTTTCCCTTTATTTTTTCAACAAAGACGCATGCAATAGCCCGTAAATTACATGCGTTGGGCAAGTCAATCCATCTTGTATGGGCTGACGGGCTCAAGCTGTCAAGTAGAGGAGGATATCCTCCCTGCAAAGAAAGGTAGGGGAATTTTTATTATCCTTACATGAATGAGGATTTGGATCCATTGATCAGTAGGTTGTAAGTTAGCCTAAATACATGGGCACTTTGGGTATATTCGAATTAAGGGGCTGAAATTCATGTGAATTGGGCTTCTGATTTTTAAATTGGAAAGGGAAGTAAAAACATACGAGTAAACTTAAGACAAGCTCAGATCTCAAGTCTTCAGTGCTTGTGTCAGATGTAATGTTTGAGAAACATTGTTCTTTGGGCAGTTGGTGAGAGTTCATATGTAAATCACATGAAGTAATTTGATGTTTTACATATAGCAAGAGGCTCAATGCTAGCTATTCAGTAATTGAGTCCACTCTGCATACTTGATTTTACACTAGCAAGAGGCTCAATGTTGGCCTTCTAGGATGCCCCCATTTCCCGCATTTCTGCATTACACTAGCAATTAGGACTTTGAAGCTACTCTGTCCTAGGAAGCCGGGAACCGAAAAGGCCCCCTTATGCAGGGTACTCAATAGAGATCCCCACAACATCACAAACCCAAATTAAAGTGATAGATCCTTGACATGATCAAGAAATCCAGATCAAGTATTCACCCTCTTATAAGAAGGGGCAAAGTTTAATCATTTATCACATCACTAAGATTAAGAGATTGACAATTACATAAGCAAAGAAACTAATACATCAACAAAAATCAAGTTCAGTGTTGTGTTTCACTATCCTGTGAAGCAATGCTCAATTGCAATTTGCAACCCAACTTAGGGTTTAAATGAAGAAATTCATCCTAAACTTAAAGCGCTAGTGCAATTTGTATGACCAAATAACAGAGTTGTACATTTCACAGTTCAATCAACAATACTTAAACATCCCATATAATATCAAAATCCACAAAAAGTAACAAATTAGGGTTTTGAACATAGAAATTTATCCCGAAACTTGAGCATCAATGCAAATTATATTACCAAATAACCATAGTTCATTCACAATTCAATCAGCAATTCTAATAAATATCCATTCAAACACTCAAATTGGAATAATACATTGAACAGGTTCATTCCAATTCAAATTCACATTCGAATTCCGACTGTACAAATCAAACTTCATCAAGAACATCGAACAATTTCATCCTAATTGCACTTCCAATTACAATCAAAATCAAAATCAAAACTCAGCATAAGCGCCATCGTTAACATCAAGCAAACCACCATAAGGATCATCAGCACCACCACTCGGAACCATAAGCACACCATGCAAACAAACCACAACAGCCGAAACCAAACTTGCAAGAATCAAAACCCCCCAAACATTAGCGAAAATTAGGGCAAGAAACGTGACAAAACCAAGAACACCAAGCAAAACACGATCGTCAATGATGAAGCCGAAAAGGTCATCGCGGTAGTGAGAGAAGTAGAAGAAGAACCAGGCGGCGGAGATGGCGGCGAGGAAGAGGAGAGAGAAAAAGTGATGGGAGATGAGGAGAGAGAAAGAGACGATGAGGAGAGAAATGAGGGCGTAGTTGGATTGGAAGAATGTTAGGTTTTGAGAGAGGCGAGATGTGGCGTCGGAGAGAGAGACTGGGAGTGAGAGCGAGGAGAGAGAAAGGAAGGTTGACCATGGTTGGAGGGTGAAGGTGGTTGAGGTTGATGTGGTGGTGGTGTAGTCGCCGGACGGTGGCGACGACATTGTTGAGGAGAGAGAAAGAGAGGGTTTGTTGTTTTGGTTGGAATTTGGGCGAATGGTAAAAGGAGTGTTTGGGTGGGTTTGATGTAAATTGGAATAATGTTGTTTGGCTTCGTTGACTCAAAGAATGAGCACCCAAAAGTTTTACTATTTGGGCTGAAAAGTCCAAAGTCCAAACGGGAAACCAAAATTTTCGATTTGGACTTTGGTCTGGACTTTATGAAAGTTGAGTTGTATTCCTACTTGGGTCCAAAATTTATGAGTCGAATCAGTTTTTTTCTTTTTTTTTTTGTTGAATAATTTCTAAATCACAAAAACTACTATAAGACGATCTTTTTGTAATTTTTGGGAAGACGAGTATTACTTTCTAATGAAAAGAAAGTCACTACTCAGACTCCTACATTTCTAAATAATAACCCCATTTTTCTTTGAGTTGGTCTCACACAAGACTTACTATTTCCAGATATATGACAAAATCCTAAAATTCATAATTTTTCTATGGCTTGAAAATAGTTCTATGGTTTGGCAATAACATTGCCCTTATATATTTGAGTCAAATTTGAGGAGGTAGACCTTGTTTTTGTTATTAACTTTTTTTTTTTGCTCAGCTTGTTTTTGTTATTAACTAGTGTTCATGCCCGTGCGATGCACATGATGTTTCACCTCCTTTTTTTTTTTTAAATTTAATGTTTTCTAATGGGTCGCCTTGCTTCTAACTTTGTTGTAATAAATTTCTTTTTCTTTTTCTTTTTCTTTTTTGGTGCTAATTTTGTGATTAACTGACAAATAAAATTAAAACAACACCAAGCGGCATTTGGAGAGATTCATCCACAACATGACTCTTAGTTTGTTTAGGGCAAATATTAAAAATGTTGGGAGCAGTGATGCCCTCAAGTTATGGTAATCGTCATTCACTCTCAGTGTATTAGCTTGTGGTGCCTCTATAAAAGTTAGAGGTATCTACCTCTAAATGACATTGTTTGTTGCATTATAGTTCTACTTATTATGATTAAACATACTGTAAACTTTGATCTATTTTTGACCGAGTGCTTTGAAAACGATTATTAGCCTTTTATTAACAAACTTGAGAGTCCTATGTTATAAAGTTCTTCTAACAATGATAATCTAGTAGACAACGGATCGAAATGAACTAAGTACATCAAAAATTTATGGAAACAAAATCTAGGTGGCCCATGTCCCAAAGTCCCATGTCCCAGCGCCCATCGAACCCCATGTTCCATATCCCAGCACCCATGTCCCATGTCCCAAGTGGCCAAATCCCATGTTCTATGGGTGAAATAAGAGTTCATGGACTCCAATGACTGTCCCGATGCACCGGAGGTCCTCTATGGTGACGATAGACCCCCCCTTAGAAGTTTGGACAAAAATGAAAATCGAGTCCCTAAAAGCCGAAAATCAAGGCTATAATCCACGCTTTTTGGGTTTCCGGAAAAACTCGGAACGAAGGTGGATATTTTCGCACCATATCGCACGGGACACCCTTGGGGAACATAAGGTGGATACCGTTATCGGTTCCCTGATAGGCTTGTAAGGGTGTTTTTACGGGACACCAATGTACGAGCCAGAACTCCGAAAGCATGGGTGATATCGAAATTTGGAGATCTGAACGACCCTCTCGGGACATCGATGGTCCTCTAGGGTCATCATAGAACTCCTGGAGAAGTTTGGGCAAAAATGACACCCTGCTCCCAAAAGCCGAAAACAAAGGTTATAATCCATGTTTTTTGGGCTTCCGGGAGTCTCCAGAATGAAGGTGGATATTTTCGCACCACATCGCATGGAACACCCATAGAGGACATTCAATTCTCTCAGGGTCGCCTATCCGGTCCTGAGAGGCTTGGAATGACTTTTTACGGGACACTAGTGTAAGAGTTGGAACACCAAAGGCATGGGGATATCAAAGTTCCGGGATCCGAATGGAACTCTTGGAGCACCAAGGGTGCTCTAGGGTCATGATAGACCCCCTGGAAAAGTTTGGGCAAAAATGACACCCAGGCCTCGGGAAGCCGAAAACGAAGGCTATAATGCACGTTTTTTGGGCTTTCGGGAGGCCCTGTAATGAACGTGGATATTTTCGCACCACATAGCACGGAACACCTCCAAGGGGCATGGGAGACCCTTGGGGTGGCTTATTCAACCCATGATAGGCTTGGAAGGGTGTTTTACGGGACATTAATGAAAGAGTCGGAACCCCAAAGACATGGGCGATATCGAAGTTCAGAGATCTGGACGACGCTCCCGGGGCACCGAGGGTCCTCTAGGGTCATGATAGACCTCCAGGAAAAGTTTGGGCAAAAATGACACCTGAGCCCGAGAAGCCGAAAACGAAGGCTATAATCCACGTTTTTTGAGCTTCTGGGAGGCCCCGGAACGAAGGTGAATATTTTCGCACCATATCGCACGGAACACCTCTAGGGGACATGGGAGGCCCTTGGGGTGGCTTATTCAGCCCCTGATAGGCTTGGAAGGGTGTTTTACGTGACACTGATGTAAGAGTCGGGATACCAAAGGCATGGGTGATAATGAAGTTCGGGGATCTGGATGACGCTCCCGCGACACTGAGGGTCCTCTAGGGTCATCGTAGACTCCCCGGATAATTTTGGCCAAAAATGACACTCGAGCCCCGAGAAGCCGAAAACGAAGGCTATAATCCACATTTTTTGAGCTTCCGGGAGGCCTTGGAACAAAGGTGGATATTTTCGCACGACGTCGCAAGAAACAATCGTAAGAGACATGGAAGGCCACGTTGGGGTAACTTATCTGGTCCCTAAGTATGCTTGGTAGGTGTTTTACGGTACACTAATGTAAGAGTCGAAACCCCTAAGGCATGGGTGATATAGAAGTTCGGGGATTTGAATGACGCTCCTGGGGGCACCGAGTATCCTCTATGGTTTTGGTGGACCCCCCGGAGAAGTTTGGGCAAAAATGACACCCGAGCCCCGGGTAGCTGAAAACGAAGGCTATAATCCACGTTTTTTGAGTTTCCGGGAGGTCACGAAATGAAGGTGGATATGTTCGCTCCATATAGCACGGGACACCCTTAGGGGACATGAGAGGCCCATAGGGTAGGTTATCGGTCCTTGGTAGGCTTGAAGGGCCTTTTATGGACATCGGAGGCGAATCCACAGTTTTTTTAGTACCAAACATGGCTCCCCACCACCTCGTGTCGCCAAACGTATCAAGCCCTCTCTACTATTATAGTGAGGTGTCATAATTTTTTCCAATTTTTTTTGATATTATTTCTATTTTTCTGCGTATTTTTTAATTAAAAATTAAATTAAATAGCTAAAATTTGTGAAAAATAATAAATAAAAAATTTCCGTAACTTAATAATATACTTGAAAAGTTTGAGGTGTAACATTTGAAAAATAATTCTCCAAACTCTCAAAACTCCAGTATGAAAGTTATGCACTGGGCATGTCTACTACTGTTAGAACCACTAAACCTTATAAGACTCTTTAGTGGGTTGTTAATTGAGAGAGGGCTTGTGGGCGAAAGAATGCAAGCGACGCGACATGAAGCGCCTACCATTATGAAAGTTATGCATTGGGCATGTCTACTACATGATTTTTGGGTACCGAGCATGGCTCTCCACCACCATGTGCCATCAAACCTACCCCCAAGCCTTCTCTACTATTATAGTGAGGTCTCATAATTTTTTCCAACTTTTTGAAGCGATTTCTATTTATTTATCTATTTATATTTTTTCTATTTTTCAGCGTAACTTTTTAATTAAAAATTAAATTAAACAGTTTAAACATTGAAGATGGTATAACTCTCCAGCGAAAACAATGTAAAGCAATATATGGTAGTAAGCTTAATGAAGTTAGAGGGTTATCTTGCAAATAGAGGAGGTATAGATACTAAATGCCTATTAGCAATCGCAAAGAAAATTACGAAGAACTTTACCAAAATGGGGATTGGTTGTACACGATGCCGGAAAGATGGCGGACGATGACGATGAGATCCAAATACGAACGTTGAACATATGATAAGGTAGGAGATGAATTTATGGTGAGTGGTTCCATAATCTATTCATGAGAGAGGAATTAATTTGTTTTTTTTTTTCGCTCATCAACATGTGAGAGAAATTAGCTACTATTCAATTTCTTGGATTTGTAACGTCTGACAACTTGTGAGAATGAAGAAAATGGATGAATGAGTCATTTAACTCCATTATGTTTTTGTAACGTCTGATTGTTGGTACTTTCTCTCTTTTTTTTTCTTTTTTTTACTGGTCATAAGTCACATGACACGCCATAAGTAAATTGACACATCATTCGACAATTTAGCAGCTGATATGGCGAGCTCTGATTTAATTAATCATTGCGTTTTAATCAAATTATATAGATGAGATTCTATATAGTTTAGTAAGAGTTTTCTAGTAAAAACATTTTAGAGCTTAGTTTAGCTTATATTGCAAAGGATTCACACTGAAGTAATCCAAGATGAATTAGACTTTTAATGATTTCAAATTAGACTTGGATTAAACATCAAAGTTGAAGCTCATCAATGTGTTTTCGAGGTTTTCTCATACCCCCTTTGCTACCTCACACACTTTAACAATTATCCTCAAGATCTTTATTCTCAACTTCTATTTGGCGGCTCTAAGTCTCACTAGATGATCCACTTCTCTTGTCCTTTGTTGGAGAGAAAACTTATTGAACATTTGTCCAAGAAGTGTACCAATTCACCCTTCATGTCAGTGTACAATTTATTTCCATTAAAATGCTATACAAATTTCTTTTTCTCTCAATACAATAAATAACAAATGGATAGACAAATTTAGAATACAAAAAATTTGATATAGATATATTCAACCTTGATATTTGTCTATAACCCTCTTAAGCAATGCCAATAGAAGATCATTCCAAGTATCAATAGGTCCCGGCATACACCAATGGACACAGTCATTGAACCCTTTTTTCTTCTTGTCACGCCAATGAGACCCAGGGTGCCCATCAGGCCTCATCAACATAACCTTAGTAATGTCCATGGCTTCAAATCTCTTACCCTTGTCTACACCTTCTTTCTTTGCTATCTCAATTTCTTCCATTTGAATCATTCTCACATCCCATTCGACATTATTTTTGCTTCCCGTAAGCAATTTTGCTAGCTCTGTTTTGTTATAAGGCTTTGATCTTTCACAACTGCCTCCGGTTTTCCATGTCCCGTTCTCGAAATGGGATGGTGAGATTGTCCTCGCTATGGTCACCATTCCCTTGCACCCCTTGCAACTATTTATGTACCTGTGTTCAAATGGACCTTATGAGTATGTAACCATTTTGAACCATCAATCTATATGTAATTAACATACTCTCTTTGCCCCAATTTAATTGTCCGCTTTGCTATTTGTGGCTCGCAAAATTTTGTATACATGTTTTTGTAGCCATATGGTCAATCGGCATTCAACAATATGGTTAATAACTAGTTTGTTCGCCCGTGCAATGCTTGATAACATTCACCTACGGAAGCCAACAACCAAGCTACTATATATCCAAAATACAACTACTATTGCTATTCTTCCAAGTTCTAGATGTAAAAATGCAAATGCACGTCCAATTATAGTATGTTTATATCTTTAATTATTGAGCAGGTAACAAGAACCAAGCCTAATAAGAGTAACGATGGTACCGGAGTGTAGTATGAAAGGCCTTCCCAATGGCGAAATCCACACCATATTCAGTCACATTGGTTTCATCGCAGTAGATACATCCAATCAATTTGCCTCCTTCATACAAATAATTCTTCTTGAAGTACCATTGAGCATCCGAGACAATGGCATAATCTACAAGCCCTTGAGTCACATTTTGAGCCCATATTTCATCCACTTGATCAAGGTGTAATTCGAAAACCCCGGCTTCCTTCTCAATGCCCTTCACCAAAAACCTAGTCCATAACACCATGAAGGTGAAATTGTTCCTAGGGAAGAACCATATCCGAGACCGATCTTTGGCATCTTTATACACATCTATAGGAGTCTCTTCTTGAGACAAGAGACATATAAGGGACTCCAATTGGTTTCTTGCCACAGAATCTCCTATAAATGCTAGCTTCTTACCATATACTATCTTGAAAAAAGCCTTGGGTTCGAATTTTGGGAGCTCACATTCATCTGGCTTCCATCTCCAATATAGGAACTCCTTGTCATTCCTCCCATGCGAGAAGCAATCCTTCGACGATGGAATTGTTGAACAACTAGCATTGGTGTACCGAGGGCCATTGGGATCTCGAACCCATTGCCCCTTGAACAAATCACAACTTGCAATTTCATCCCCTGAAAAATCAAAAGAACACCAAAAAATGATCACAAAAAACAATTGGCATTAACATTTTAACAAATTCGAACTCCAAAATTTATTTCACTTTTTTGTTACCTACCATAGTGAGGGTGATCATCAATTGGTACATGACTTTGGTTGAATTTGTCTCTCTTGGTGAAGTTGAACGATGAGAAAGGAGAGGAAAGGGCTAAGATGCTCAAAATGGTGGTGAAAACTACTAAGCATAGCACAAGTGAAGCAAGGCCGTTGGTTTTGGTATTTTCTAGGAGCTCTTTCATAGTAATTTTTTGTGATCACAATTATCACAAACAAAAACGGTTGAACGAGTTTTCAGATAAAAAAAAAAAAAAAAAAAAAAGCTTCTAAAGATTTCCTTGCTTTACGCCACGCCTTGCATAGTGCTGCATTTGACTGCTTGTAAACAGAAACTCCAAAAATGGATATGTAATAATCATAACAAAATTTATAGAAGTTAGAACCACTACCAAGCAACCCAGTTACTATATTATCATAGCATCACACATGTAGTCATTCCCATGTGGTTGGTTCTCTAGCTGGCGTTTAATTGCAAAACTTGAGTTGGGAAATCGCAAATGCACAAACTAACACATAAATAATTATCAATGAAGGTCCCGTTTGACATACCTTCTTCCAACTTATACTTAATCTCCTCCTCCAGAGGGGTAGTTGAAATTTGTAGGAGTTAGGCCAAACGGACCTAAAGTCTATATTTGATGTCATTAAATTATCATTATAGATAGATTATATTTCAGGCAAATAAGAGTAACATATTATATTTCAAGTTAATAATATATCGAAGTTTTAGAATTTTCGACAAATGTCAGTTAAACATGATTTTTAGCTAAAAATAATTCATAAAAAAGGAGAAAATATAAAATTCTAATAACAGTTCTAGTCGCACTAAAGGTATGGGAATTGGGATGTTGGAAAATTATAAAACGTACCTTAGCTTTTGGAATAATGAGAATTAACATGAAGAAAATAGACAAGACAATGTAATATTAATGGACTCCATTTTTGCTAACTACAAACTTCATTCTCTCAGTTTATTTGGGGCAACACAATGTAAACGAATTAAAAAGATTTTCTGTCTCTTTCTCTTCGCTAAAAATTCACGAGCCTGGCCCCTTGCTCATGTGTTTGTGTGACGCTTGAGTCTTTGAGTGGTGAGTATCAGTTGTTATGGATTATATATCTTGGTTAGTGTGAGGCCATTGCATGCAAAGAACAAAAACGACAAGCTGTGTGTCTTCACTTGTTGAGGCCATTTGCTCATCAATCCTTAGCTTGGACCTTTGCAAAAGACACTTGGGGGTTTGGGACCATATAGACATACAGCCTTGCTAGGAATTTACGCTTACTTAGGTCATCTCCTCTTCAACAGAATGGTGCATAACGGTGAGAAACGGAACAGAACGGAATAGAACGGTGCGGCGCGGATAATGAAAGAGCAGGATAATGAGGAATTGAATAGAATAGCACGGAACGACGCAGCGCGAATAATGGAAGAAAAATTAGAGACGAAATGAAGTACAAAATACGGAACGGAACAAAACGGAATGCAGCATGGAAACGATGAAAAGAACAATGCCTTAATCTCAAATGTGATTGCAGCGACAACAAAAAAAAAAACTGAAAATATTGAGAAAAACAAAATTATCGATATAAGAAGAATAATACACAAGATTAACGTGGAGAACTCCGAATTTGGGGGAAAATCACGCGCACAAGAGAGTAGATACACTACTCGCTTTACGAAGGAAACAGTGGACACGAGGGAGAATGTGATATATTTGTTCATTACCAGTCAGTATGAATTAATTAGCTAGGATTCACTATTATTCGCTCTAATAAGTGGTGTTTGATGAAAATTGATTTTCTGCCCATGCAATCCATCGAATTATATATCATCATCAAGAGCTAGCGTCTGTCACCTGAGTCCCAACTGTAAATAAAATTCAGACTATCAGCAGAGCTGCAATTTAAAAGTTGCGGATTTTCAGATTCTACACCAATAACTAATCAAAATAGCAGCAACGACAAAAAGATAGAGCAGATGATGCAGAGAAATAGCAAGATCTAGTAGTATGAAACTCGAAGATGGTCTTTGAATTCATCTCAACAGCGCAAGGTATACAACAGCGAGCAGCACTGTGAAAATTACATCATATTGATGCACTACAATGACAAACAAAGATCATGCAGAAAAGGTTGACCTTACACAAAATTGCATCAAGCCACCACGCTATTCAACTGCGAGACGGTGATTGACCTGTTGGTCCTGTTGGGAGGTACCGACAGTTGCACTCAAGTTGGCAGTTTCATTTCCTCTTCCCCTGACGGTTTTTCAGCCTTGGTTGGTTGCCATCAAGGATATTGTAACGTTCAGGTCAGCCGATCCAGCACGATAAAGACCTAAGCTACTCACCTCCATCATTGCTCAACCCAATCTTTAAACAACAGCATCATGTATAGAGGGACATTTACCAAAGCAATGACAAAAGTCATCCCAAGTACTCTAAGACATCTTTGCAACACTATTCTCATCAATGGTTTACTCGATTTTGGAGAATTTTTAGCAAAAGACCCTGAATCCACGTTACTGTCCACTTTAATTGAGGTCTCCTGTTCTTGAAGCATCTGTCTCCTAGATGTACGCATCACAGCATTGCCCCTACATAGAACAAGGAATCAACTTAAGTTCATCAATCGATGCTTTTTACTTTTTTGGCTACAATAACTGCACACAGGAAGATAATAGGCAAGAACAATTCCAATGTAGGAACCAAAAAAAATTCTCTATATTATAACTAATATAAGTGAAATAAGCTTGGCTACCAGCTTTCCGCATTACAACATAATAAACAAATGATTTCTGTATGATGGAGGCCAGCAAAAGGTTATTTACATGGTGGGCATAGATTTACATAAATCATATTTTGCGTCCTCTTAGAGTGACAAGAGGAACAAACATAAAGCACCTAAGCCATCTGCCATTGCACACCGGATACGTGTGAGCTTCGTCGCCGGCACAACAATAAGAAGAAAAGGCAAGGCAGACCACACTGGCCTGCATACCAGAATGGCCAAGGGCAAACAGAGGATAGGAGAAGAAGAAAGAGATTAATAGTAGCTTAACACTAATCTCTTTCTCATCTGTCGATCCTCCTTTTTCTATCATAATGCACATCTCTATCAGCTTAGCGAGCAATCCATTCCTAGATCACAACATAGCACAGACAAATCATGAAAAGCGATGCACATTAATAATGAGAGAAGGGGCTAGCCCATAGAAAATACAGGATCGAATTAACAAGATTGAAGTGTAGTTTAACTGTCGTCAACATGAAAGCCCTTTCCACATTAGCAGAAGCTTAAGAGAAAACATAGCAAAAGCTACCAATTGCAGTAACAGGAATGCAGCTACTCTTAGCTAGCATTGTGGATAAGAATCAACTTCCAAATGGAAAGTCATGAGATTCAAATCCATCAGCTCCAAAATTAAGGTTGTTCCAGTTCCACCCCTTTTTGTTCCCCTCAACAACCCCCCCCCCTCCTGTCAGGCTGTTAGAGATCTTGTCCACCATAATAATTTGCCAAGCTGTTAGGTAAATTACCAACGGATCACAGATACATGGACCAGCACATGAAAGGAATGCATTATCATTGACACCAAAGCCAGAGCAATGAAAAGAAGGAAGAAAGATCAAACAAACCTTTCAATAGAACCCGTATCCTTGGAAGCAGCGGAAGGGGCTTTAAGAGGTTTCTTGACAAGATGCATACCCCCCTCAGCATCCCACATCATCTCATACTCACAGTTCTCATCTTCATCTTTTTCCTTCGTACCACTCGAAAAAATATCCCCTCTGATCAATTTCTTTATAATTGTCATGAAATGACTGAAGTGATGCCCAATGTCTATGCCATGTGTAGGCCAAAGTGACAACGCAAGGATGGTGACAACAAAAAGTATGATATACCTGATATCATTCAATTGAAAGTTCAGAACATAAGAGAAGCAACAAGGTGACTTTATTTGGTTGATAAAATGAAGACTGCCAAGAATTACCATATGTATATGAATAATTGCTTAGGCAGAAAACACAGATGAGCAAGTATCACAGGTTCTGGAGCAGAGCCAATCGCAGGTGAAAAGTTACCAACAGATAGAAGCATGAATGATGGATACCAGTTCCCTTGTTGCCAACTTACTGTCCCGACAGTGTGCTGTGTGTAAAAAAAAATGTCAATATCTCGGGAAAAGTCAACGTTTCATAGTTCGAGCAACAAATTCCAAACACCAGAGATTTACCTCTTTCACAATACCAGATTTTGTCTTGTGGGTAACTGTACACTGATCATGATCATGACCAGAGAGAACAAGTACCTGATCAAGGAAAAATATGGAGTAATCAGATCATGCAGCTCTCCCCTCATGTTGTTCTTCCTATACATTTGGTTTTGCTGAGAGACAGAAAGAGAAAACTTATTCTAATCCTTTTCCACATACAAAGGCAAGATCAGAGGACATACAGGCTGGATCAAATCCAGTAATCGCTTTGAAGACTCCTCAGTGACATAGTTCTGGTACCTGCATCAGTCAGTTAAAATTAACAATGAACTGTTGAAGAGCAATCAACAGTTGACCGAAAAATATTTAGAGGTGTTGCTTACAGTATCCCCTGGTCATAGGCAGAACGAGTGATCCTCTGAACACAAAGTAAAAAACGCCTGTAAGTTTAACTTCCAAACGTTAGGCATATTAGTTGCAGTAACTACGGAAATTATGCTAACACTGAGGAAAAAAATAAGTCAACAAGTCCTTCAGGAAAGGAAGCCATCCTACCTGATTGATAACTTCTGAACAACGGTGTGGGCCACAGGAAGTCCAATCTGATCGGTACAGAGGGATATGGGTCAACAGTACCCTTTGGTTTGCTACGACACCTGAGGAAGATGATTGTTTAAGTTTTCACCATCTATTGATCATTTTCTTCAAATATTAGTCACTCGAACAAAAAAAATTCCAACACCTAGAAGGGATATTACACTGTAAGGAGCTTCAGTAAAGGAGTAACATGGAAAATTTTGGCCAATTCTGGAGACATCCGAATAACGGACGTCAAGGGACTCATTTGGGACACAGCAACAGAGCGAGTAATTGACATGAAAGCACCCAATGGCTTGGCCTAATACAAATACTGCATAAACCTTTCATAGATTGCCTTTATCAAAGCTTTACTTTTCACAATTGATACCACAAGCTTAAACACCACACAGGTCGTAGCTCTTTAGCATAGGGTTTCGATGGGAACTTTACCCTGGGACCGAAGGGCCGGCATTTGACATAAAAGGCCGGTGGCCAAAGGGCTAAGCAAAAGTGGAACTGAAGTTGACTTACCCATGGAAACGTTATTCACAAAATCCCAAGTCGAAGAAGTCAGACTATGTTTCGAGTCTCCTGCAGGAGAAATAAAAGAGTATTTACTAGATTGACTCAACACTTCAGATGCAGCCTGACATATGTACCGGAAACTCAAAGCCCAAGTAACAACCAAACAAATTTAACTGTAATAACAAATATGTTTGTTAATTTACCATCAATGGTTTGAGCATCTATCGCAATAAAATCAACTTTCCCAATAGTGAACCTGTGGTTTCTCACTCCATATGCCTTTTCATATCGCTCTATAACCTGTACCAAAGAAGTATAGGCCGGTCAGAAGGCAAAGAAAGAAAGAAACAAGGGAACATGAACAGAATTATACAAAACATAAAACTACTGAAGGCTAGATCTAACCGTGCAAGACTGCCAGTCCTCAATATCAAGAGAAATAGTAACAAAGAAAGACAATCTAAATACTTCCTCCGTCCTATATCAACTGTCACTTACATTTTTCTTGCCATGTCTGACCACCAATTTATGAAGAAGTTAGCTTGATTCATAATATTAATATATTCATTTGTTATATTTTGATTAAAACCTTCATTTTGATAATTACTTTTAAAAATTGTGATTAAATATTTTCAGAGAAATTGGTGGTCAACGACTCAACGTTCACCCTCAAAAAACACAAGTGACAGTTATGTTAGGAGGAGGAGTACCACTATGAGAAGAGAATACAGGCATAGTAGATGCTTCCCTATGTGACAATGATAAGGAGAAAAGAAAAAGAAAAAGAAAAAAATCAGATTTTACTCTTTTGGGTAATACAAAATGACTCAAATGCAAGCAAACAAGCTGCAGAAACCATGTCCTACAACTACATTAAACAATAAATGAGAAAAACTTTGTCAAAATCATTTCTCATAAGATAAAAGGTTCACTAAATTGTTCTACCTCTGGCCTATGGATGAGATGCCCCGCATAGCCAATATCATGGTTTCCTGGAATGTAATAAACTGGAATATCTTTCGATCTTCCTTGCTTTCCAAGATCAAATATATGCTTGAAGCGGCTCAAAGATTCCTGCCATCTATTGTTTAAGTTTAACAGAGTGTCAGTGGTCCCTGGAGATGGATATGCAGGTCGATAAAGCTTCAACAGAAGTTTTATAGTTTTGTTGCAAGGGATAAAAAGAAAGCTTTGAGCCAATAGATAGTACAGGTATTGAAGCCTTACTCTTCACTAGACAACTGGGGACCTCCATCAAAGTAATCACCCAAGAACAAAATGACATCTGGTTCAAATGGCAAAATTGTTGAAAGAAATGCCCTGCGTATGTAGAGGTCCGAGTAGAAACCAGCAATCTCTAAAGCAAGTGATTTGGGAGAAAATTCATGGGAGGTTCTATCCATGAGCTGTTGGAAATAAGGATGCATCAGAATCCAGAGTCAGTTCAAGAAGAAACACTAGGGTAAAAGACAAAACTCACCTGTGGATCAGTGATGACAGCTACTTTAACAAAATTATTTGGATGACCTCCTCCACCTATCTGAACTCAAAAACAGCTAACATTAGCAAAAAGCCCTGCCACAACGACAAATATAGCACAACACAACTCCTACAAATAGACAAGATTCATATGAAAGTCTTCATATAGGTTATTGGCTCTTCGGATATTTGGTTGCCAAACTCTGCTTCAACCAGTACACTTTTCTACTATTTTTGTTTTGTCTCAAACAAGAAAAAGAGATAATGTTATTCACCAAAAGGGTTCCTTGTAGCCTTTAGGGCAGAATGATGACACAAAAGATACACACCAGGAGCAAACAAGACAATCAACATCAACACTTCCCTAGTGCCTCAAAAGAGACTACCGCCCAGGCCGGGGGGGGGGGTGTCAGTTGTTTTAGGGGGGGGGGGGTCTCAGTTGTATACTTGTATGTAGCCTTACCCCAGTCAAATAAAGAGGCTGTTACGTAAACAAGACATTTCACAAGGTTTCGCAAAATCTACCAGAAAGAACTAGAAGCCTCCCTCCATCCCATATCATATGTCAACAACTTAACTAATTGAGTTAGTTACAACTCCCATCATTATGGAAAACTTTTCCACCATTCTTCAACAACTGCATTCCTTTTGAGAATATGGACATATATTTGAATCTGTAAAGATATAAGTTTTTTGGGGTTTCACAAATCTAATTGATTGAACTGACCTGTAATCGTGGATTATGCCATTTGAGAAATTATGTAGCTTATATCAAATTTGCACCAGGCTCTATTTATAGCTTCTAAGAAGTTTTTTGGCAAACCCACCCATGTTATCTAAAAAACATTGGCCAATTGATATGTACTTTGATTCTAGGCATTACAAAGAGTTCCATATGGGCCTTGGATTTCATAAGCCTACCCAAACGCAACATTAGGAAATACTAGCATATTATTAGAAAATAAAAGCTGAGAGCAAGGGGATTGGTGATAGGAGAGAGGCAAATAGTTCTTTGCTGAGCTAGGATATTCAATCGCTAAAAGGAAAAGAAAACAACCCCAATAGTGACCAAATGGTTATACAAATTGCTGTCAAGGCACTTAGGTGGCGTTTACTAGGTTGCAATCAAATGCAATGCAATGCAATCATTTTATAGGGTAAATGGGAAGTGGAAAAGGAAAAAGGGGAGGAAGGAGATGAAAAAAGTAAGATTGATTACACCATCCAAAGTAATCATCATTACATGGGAAAAGTTGAGCAATTGTGATTACAATGAATAATGCAATCAACCCTACTTTTCCTATCCTTCTCCTCCCACTCCTTCACTTTTCACCTCCCATTTACCCTATAAAATGATTGCATTGCATTTGCATTTGCATTTGATTGCAACCTAGTAAAAGAGGCCTTACTGTGATGTTACTCATGTAATTCCACCCAATGTAAATCCAGCCCTGACTTTTCTACATTGAACACTAAATCTACAAGTATCATCATCACCCTCATGAATAACCTCAAAAGGACAGCTTCCTTGAACATTTAAGTGGTTCAGAGTCCAGATAGATCATAATACAGAGCAATATGAATTCTGCATGAAATTGCCAATGTTCTTAAATCAAAAGCTGAAGACTCCAATTGCATTTTCTAGATTGGGTTTGATAGTGAGGATTGAGGGGGAGATGATGCAATATGAATGACTGGTCGGGACAGTTCAAGAAAGAAAGATTAGGGCTAATCAGGCAGGCTGAATAATCAGTCACATTTGAATTTGGTCATTTTTTTAACATGGTGCAACTGCTACCATTGATATTCACATTTGTTCTTTAGCATTCTCCCTCTCTCTTCCACACCAATCTCTTCCACACCAAGCTTTGCTTGACTATGGGCCCTGACATAATTATTAGACCGGAAATACACACAAATCAAAAACAAACCAAATGATCATCACTGCTTGTAATCAACCGACATCAGAAGTACAGCAATGCCAGTTCATCCTAATCATAACACTTACGAACATTTCATAAAACTTTAGTAAAAATTAAACAGAAACACAAATGGGATGCCTAACAGTGCAATCAAACCTCGAAAATATAACAACCAACATCCGAAAATTTCCCCTTCCCAATCAAATCTCATCTTACATTGCATCAAATTGGAAAGACCCACAAATTAAAAAGACTTATTAACACTGCTAGCAGTCAACTCATACCAAAATTACAAACAACCCAGCTTAAGGTAACCCAGTTCAGGTAAATCAGAAAACAACCCAGATTTCCAACAATTACAAACAACCCAGTTTATGTAACCCAATTATGTAACCAAGTTCAGCTAAATCAGAAAACTACCCAAATTTCCAACCATTCAAACAACCCAGTTCAGCTCAACTAGAAAACTACCCAAATTTCCAACAATTGATGACAAGCAATACAAATTGCAGAACCTTTTCAACAATAAACAAAGAGGAAAGGGTATATGGAGTTACCGGAAAGGAATTGGACTTAGAGTGAAGATGAGGCCAAGAACAAGTCCATATGCCGGGCACCCAATAAGTAAACATCTCTCCATATAGGATAGTCACTGCCCAGATCACACAGAAGAATATGGCCAATTTCCATGATTTCTCTCTCATAATCATCTTCACAGTCCAACAAGTTACAGCCTTTGTCTATGTCCTATACTCCTATTGCTTCATCTGATTTTCCATACGAGAGGAAACTGAAAACGGGAAAACCAGACTGATTTTCCCAGCTTCGGTTATGCCGTTCTTTTGGCTCCGTTGTTACTTGTTTGTTACACATGGACATAGCTTTTTGCTCGTCTAAAAAGAGGGTGCAAGTGAATGGCCCTCGAGCCACTCTGTTACATCATGTTCGAACTTTCGTGTTTAATAGCGAACATATCAGATTAGCTGAACAACCAGCTTAGACACTGGCCTCGTCAACGTAGCACCAACAAGGAGCTAGTATAATTCCTAAAAATCAGCAGATACAAAGCATGGGGGAATGGGGATTCGAATCACCATAACCTTGCCTTAACAAATCAATTGGAATAACCTTAGAACCACTAGACCACCACCATTGTTGGTACATATGAACATAGCTTAAAACACCCTTTATACCCTCATATTTGGATCCCTGTCCCTTTCCATTTTTATGTTTCATCTCCTCCCTTAAATGGTTCTTAATCTTCTTATAAATTATTGTTTGCTTGAATTTACAACAAAGTTGTTGTACCCTGTAACGTTTCAACTTTTTGAAGGCATATAAATGTGTAAACTAATTAACTTTTTCTTCGAAATAGACTTTTTATTGTTGAAAACTATCTGGTGTAATGACGCGGCCCAATAAAAAAAAGTTTAGGAGAAGGAGGGAAATAGTAAAGGGGACAAATATCCGAACTGGTGTTTTTGTTTTTTGTTTTTTTTGGCAACGGGAAAGTACATACAATTACATACTAATAAGGCTATCAAAGCCAGAACAAGGAAAAACAGAAACAAAACATTTATATTTCTTCCTAAAACTATCTAAAAGATCTTCTACGGGAGTGGCCTTGCGTTTGAGCTTGCTATGTTTCCTGCAAAACCAAGGCTTGTTAATAAAACAAGTACAATTACCTTCCTCTTCCTTCGGCTTCGAGACTTTGATCTTCTTGGGACGCGGATGTATAATTCTTGATCGTGAGAGATGACTAGATGACCTATGTTGAAACTTCAATCTACGAGACTTTGCTCTTGATGTAAAGATAAAGGGGCTAAAAACCAACTTCTTATATTGCAGACTTGAATGGGTGGACCTAATAGGAAGAATATCCTCATGGGCGTCAGTCTCCGAAACAACCCCTGCATTGATGGTCTCCATCAACTCCACAGAGGTATCAACCTCATGGGCAACATATTTAAGATCCACCATTGTCTCTATGTTGGTGGACTCAATCACCTCCACTAAATTGGTTGTAATTGGACTGGTGCTAGTGGAGTCATCACAACAAACATCCATTTCATCATGGGCAACATTACTTGGAGTCTGTGGACTCTAATCGTCATCAATGTCAGTGAAGAAGGACGGAAAAAACTGACATCATGCCCATCTAAAATCTTTTGATACACAATAGGAGAAACCTTGAGATTTTGGGTCCTTTTCCTATTGAGAAACTTGAAGGGAGCTTCTTGCAACCAACCTCTGTAAAAGAGTTGTCTCCAGAAAGGGAATTATCAGAGCATTCTGAACAAGCATCTTCAACAACCATATCCTTAGACTCTTCACATTGAAACTTCACACCAGAACACTCACTCTGAGGATTACTAACATTTTCCCTCAAAGAACTGGTAAGCGTAGAGAACTTATCAGTAGGAAGGCTTTGGTTAAAAACACGCTTCCCTTTCCTCTCCAACTCCGATTCCAAATTATCATCCAAGTTCCTTTTCCCCTTATCAGCAGACTTAAGTAAAGTATTAACATTTTCAAGCTCTCTAACCACCTCCCTATTACGCGAATCAATTGTCACAGCTCGAGAGAGGTCAAGGTGAGCACCCTTAAGGTCATGCTGGTTCATCAAAGCTAAAGCCCTTCTAAATAAAACCTTAACATTAACTTGATCAAATTCTAACACCAAGGAACACAAGGCAGAAGCCCTCTTAAAATTAAGAAGCTTAAGTTTGCATGCAGCAAGGTTAAGATTTAAGGATAAAGCCAAATCCTTAAAAACCACTTCACCATCTCCAGTAAGTGAAGTACAAAAGCACAGGAATTTAAGACCCTTTTCATAATCATAGAAGCAAATTCAAATTTCCCCTCTTTGAAACTGATACTTCCCTCATCCTTTAGATTAAAAACAATGGGAAGAATCTGCTCAGGACCCTCCAAAGTTGAGAGAAAATTGATAATGTCCTCATCATATTTATCATTGAGAAAATCCCACATAAGAAGTAGAGCGAAGGGAATCACAAGCCATAGTTGGAAAAACAAACGTATTCAATTCACTGACACCCAAAAGCAGTAAACCCTCAAGCCAAACCCAGGGAACGAAAGCAAACAAGGACACTAGCAAGCCAAATTAAAAGCAGAACATGAGAATACCAACAAAGAAACACAATCTGTAAAACAAGAGGAGTGAGATAATTTAACCTCGATTTAAAGGAAGAATGACCTCAGATTGTGGAAAAACCACGGAAAACGCCACACAAATTATTTATTTAAAGCTCCAAAGAAGAAAGAAACTCTTGCATGTGTAGGAAAGAGGTCCAAAACAGAAGATCGAGGCTCAGAGTGATGAAGACGGGGCTCGCAGGCAGCCGATCGGCTGCCGGCGAACTGAATAGGAAAGGCCGGTGGTTTTGAGGGTAGAGAGAGAAACGTACAGTTTCCGGACTGGTGTAGTGGTGTACATATACACGGTTACAAAGAGATACTATATACGGCTAACACTCCCCCTCAAGTTGGCGTATGTAAATTCCGAATGCCCAACTTGCTGATCAAACCATGAAACTGTGCATTACCAAGACCCTTGGTAAAGACATCTGCGAGTTGATTGCGTGAAGGGATGTAGTAGCGAGGAGTAATAGTGCCGAACTGAAAATGTACCCTGATAAAATAACAATCAATCTCCACATGCTTGGTTCCTTCATGAAACATAGAGTTCATGATAATATGCAATGCTGCCTTGTTGTCACAAAATAAGTACATAGGATGAGAATGATGGACAGTGAGTTCACTTGGAAGGGCTCGTAACCAAATGAGCTCCGTAGTGGAAGCCATGGGCCTGTACTCTGCTTCTGCAGAAGAGCATGACACTGTTGACTGCTTCTTTGATCTCCAAGAGATGGGGGGATCGCCTAGCTTTACAAAGAATCCAGCTATAGATCGCCGAGACATTGGACAAGCTTCACAATCAGCGACACTTTACAAATAATCCAGTTATAGATCGCCGAGACATGAGACAAGCTCCCCAATCAGGGTCACAATATGCATACATCTGTAGATTGTTGCTAGCAGGAATGCCTTGCCCAGAGGACTTTTTAATATACCGCATGAGACGCATAGCAGCATGCCAGCATCAAGGTGAGGCTGACGTGGACTCTGCATGAATTGTCTCAAAATTTGTACAGTGGAAGAAATGTCTGGGCGAGTGGTTGTGAGATATATCAGACGTCCTATCAAGGGTCAAATTTGTCCAGCGTCATAGAGGAGAGGACCATCCTCATTGTTGAGTCGATGTTCCTGCTGAATAGGCAAAGTGTCTGGTTTGGCTCCTAGAGTCCCTGCATCAGAGATAATATCCAGAGCATATTTTCTTTCGCAAAGAAAAATGCCTTCTGCAGAACGAGCCACCTCAAGAACCAAGAAGTATCGTAGAGAGCCTAGATCCTTGAGAGGAAAACATTTGCCAATGTATTCCTTGAGTTGATTGCATGCATCAGGATTATTACCAGGCTGTCATAATCACCATCAACGTAAACAAGGACAGCAATAAAATCAGGGCCATTACGATGAATAAATAAGGAATTATCTGCTTGAGAATGTCGAAAACCATAACAACGAAGTGTTTTGGAAAGCTTGGCCAAACATTGCCGAGTGGCTTGCTTCAAAGTTCAAACCATATAGAGATTTTCTGAGATGACAGACCCTAGTATCTCCTGGGGACAAATATCCAGGGGGCTAGAACTCGATTAGGTCTGGAACACTAAGTTCCTCTTTCAGGTACCTGCATGTTTGAGTGATGGAAGATTAATGGCAACAGACACATACATATTGAGCACATTAGTCATTACGCATACATAATTTTGAAAATTAAAAAAAATTAAATAGTCAACATTTGTGCCACATGCAAGCATTTGGTTGCACTGGAATGAAGTTCACATATTCCCATCAGGGACGAAGCCAGAAATTAAGGTTAAAGGGGGTAAAAAATTACCATAAATTTTCTTATTTGTGTTAGGAGGGGCCATACCATTGAAAACATACTTAAATTTGTAGCTCATGTATGCTTTTCTTTATAGTTGTATGTGTACAACAAAAATTTAGGAGGGGCCACGGCCTGCCCAGGCCCCTTAGTAGCTTCGTCCCTGATTCCCATCATCCTCAGAGTATGTCCAACTTAAGATGATCAGCTTTCCCTTGTAAGTCACAAAACTCACAAGTCAGTGCCAGATAACTTCTAGGAGATATTTACAGCACAACAGAACTACACAAGGCATTGAGCTCAGTGATGCCTCTGAATATCAGATATGGAAGGCTTGTTCCGGAAAAACATCTGGATCATTGAGTTTTACTCAAAAAGTTTCTCTGGACTCTTGGTATGACCCCTACGGCTATAAGAAAAGTTTCCAACTTAGAGCAATCATTCCTCCTTAAACATCTCAGTGATTCGGTACCACGACTCTTGATGAATTGCACAAATATTGTGAAACTAATTTTATAGATGAGCTCCCTAGATCCATAAATCTCCATTTGAAGAAACTCTAAAAGCTAGTGCTACAAACAATCAATTCATTTGACTATTACCAAGGCCACAAGCCCTCGTTCATGCAAAACACAAAGTTTCAAGAAGATCCCACTTTCCAGCAGTCTCCAACTTTTTTCCCCAACCAATAAATCCTTTGCAACTCTCATAGCCAGAATTAGTTCTCTGGACCCATTGCCCTTGCTAAACAGTCTTTAAAGGTGAGTCATGCTAGAATTTCAGTTCAAAATGTCTCTCTAACGTATTTTGCCACAGTGACCTAAACCCGCGAACCAAGGATTGCGGAAAATGCTAGAAACAAATTGAGAGAGCTGAGAACAAACTTCATCACCAGTCCAAAGCCTCAACTTTCTCATCAAGGTTCAAGGTTTTAGAGAAAATCTCCAAAACCCAACAACAACAAGTCAGGTTCTTACAAGTCAACAAGACAACAATAAGAATAAAATCTTCACTTCTTGTCAACTCTGTTGACAAATTCATAGACTGAGGTGATAACTGAATCAAGATAATGCATAATTCAAGCAGATGTTGACCAGTTGAACATCAATGATTTCCAAAATGTAAAACTAGTTGTTTAAATTTTGAGTCCTAACCATTTGTTTAGTGGGAATAAAGGCAAGAAGCTCGATATTGCAAACCAAGCAAAATAATTCAGTAATAAGAAGCTCCAATGTTGGAACAGATAACCACGTAGCCTGTTATGGAAAAGAGCAGTGACAGAATACTTACATATTTTCATAGAAAATTTCCAAAATAAGATGAACTTAAAAAAGATTGAATTTCAGATGTCAACTACACTTTACTTTGCTTCTTACATAAACTACTTCTACATTTGCAGCTCTCTCAAACATTTGTAAGACAGTTGACTTTATCATCAGATTGTGTGAGAAAGAAAAGAGAGAGAACAGAGCAGAAGTAATGATGAAGAATGGGAAGCCTGAGGTCCGTTCTAGAGGGCACTAGTTCCAGGTCCCTTAGGGCCACCAGAAGCTTTCCAAGCCGTTGACTAGAGGGCCCCTGGGATTAATTAGGCATAGCCTGGACACCCACGTTATAATGAAAACAAAAATAAATATTTAAATAAATATACCAACATCAACATTGCACCAGTGTCTCGAAAGAGGCTCCCGTCCAGGCGGGGTAAGGGGGTCGGTGCATCACTACCACTAGACCTGGCAAACGGGTCGGTCAGGTCGGGTTCGGGTAGGGTCAAATACGGGTCGGGTCAAATACGAGTCGAATACATCGGGTCAAATACGGGTTTGGTTTCGGGTTACCCAACGGGTTTGACAAATGTTGTCTCACAACTTTCGGGTTCGGGTCGGTCTCGGGTCAAAACAGGACGGGTCATTTCGGGTTTGAAACTTTTCGGATCGGGATTCGGTTGGGTTTGTGGCGGGTCGGGTTCGGGTCGGGTCAGTTTTTGCCAGCTCTAACTACCACTGTGAAAGTAGAGAAACTTTTCCGTTTGACCCTTGATACGATACCCTACGACCATCAGCTACTTCACAATAAATAAGACGTGCAGACAGCTTAATGAGCCATTTTTTATTTAGTCCCGTTACATTAATACAAAGCAAAGGGTAATGAATCTTATTTGCTTAATTAGAAATGGACCAAGCCATATAAAAATATTTTTAAAAAAAAAAAACGATGGACAACTGATGGACCAAGCTAAGCGTGATACAACCTAGTGACACTGATGAATAATCTCCGTATTCTGCCTTATCTATCTATTACGCTTTCGTGTCTAATGTGACTGGAAAGAAGAATTAAATAGCAAAGAAAATTCCTTACTCCCTACCACCGTATATTTAATTTCAAGCTTCATTTCTCCCATAGCTACAAATACTCTATTTCAGATGTCTATTCTTGGCACAAGTTAACAGCTGGAAACAAGGTGGGGGGGGTGTTGAGACAAGATAAAAAACAAGAAAAGCCAATGTAGAAACAAAATTATGTACCTAAGGACTGAAAGGTAACCTACGCCCTACGGAAATGCTCTTTGTCCTTCAGATATCCATTTTAAAAGTTTCAAGCATAAGTGGGAAATTGTCAGATACTCTAAATCAAGGAAGTTGTTACTGAAGTCCACATGCTGTTCTATACACACAGCTCACTGATGTAAAATTTTGCATCAGGAGAAGCACTTGTATGTTGTATCAACCACCTTCTAAAAAATTCTGTCAGTACCCAACCCATGGCGAGATAAGTGATGCACTATTCTGCTTTACAAACTAAATGCTACCAAGATCTAATAGCACTACACTCCGTCGATCCAAAAATAGTCAGTTTCATAGTGTAATTTAAATTAGTGATGTGACTACCAATAAATTGCGGACCAAGAGAGTATACAACTTCAGTACGTAACAGCAATAACAACATAACAGGGCTAGGATTATCATTCAGAATATGGCACCTACATGGTATTGTCATAAATATCATTTTGACTGCATTGTGTTACGTAACAAGAACGTGATTTTGCAATATGGTTCCCAAGTCAACCAAGCACCAAGCCCCCTTTCTCCAAGTTTATACAAACTAGAACTACCCAACTTGTTTTAAGAATGCAAATAGGCAAATATTATTCTCTAATATGGGTTTTCTCAAACGTATCCTCTTCTATCTTTTCTACCTTCGTAAGTCTTTCTGATAAGACTTAAAATTAGGTACAACATATCAGTAGGCCCAGCAAATGAAACTCAAAACTCCTGATTGCTAACCAAGTCAAATTATCAATAAAACACAAAAGATCATGATATTGATGCTGATATCTTAATCTCAATTTTTAAAGCAAAGTTGCCTTTTTGTAGTGGCATGAAATCACACAGACTTTTTCTCAACTATAAATGATAAAACCCACTTGAACTATAGGCCAATTTAATAAAGAATCCAGCTTTTATGTTCCTAGTTAAAATTTGGACTCAGCAAAAAATAATAATAATAATAATATTTCTCCCACTTGAAGCACCACTGGAACAAGTATACTATCAATAGCTTCCTACAGTGGTAAATCACTAACAAATACCCAACAACTGCTAACAACAAATAGTCATGTTAAGATACCAGCCAAAGGAGCATCATTTGTTCTTTGTTTTTCCCTTCATCTCTCCTGTTTTTCTTGGGTTAGTGCAATTTTAATGGGATTGGATGACAAAACAAATATTCCTCAAAGTGAACAAACAACAAACCAATAATGGAGTAACCCACGTCATTCAAACCCATAATTACTCAAAATATGGGTCAAATTCAGGACATAATGAAGTTGATTTCTTAATTTCTTACACCAATTACAATTTTCCCCACTTGAAAACAAGTATGCACTGATTAGCTTTCTACAGTAGAAACCCACAAAAGAAATACCCCAATAACTACTCCAAGCAAAATCATTTCATTTTTTTCTTTGACAATAGATAAACCCCATGTTCCCAAACCCCATAATTACTGTTGAAAACCTCTAATTTAATTATTTCTGCCACTAAAAAATACAAATATTCTAAGAAACAAGAGAGAAAAGGGAGGAAACTTACAGAAGAGTCCAGCATAGGGTTCTTAGATGTTGAATTTTTCTCTTTATGATCTGTTGAATTTCTTGAGGGGTTTTCTTATCCTGGCAAATACCAGTCAATTCAACAAATTCATCGACGAAACGAATATAATAGGGAATTTCTTCAATGCAACATATGGGCATTTCCGTTTAGAATTTGGGAAATTAAAGTGGGTCAATTTTGACAGAAAGAATTAACAAAAGGAACTGCCGGGTCAAAGGCTTTTGGGATCCTTTAGAATTCTGTGTTGGGTTTACATGGGTGAAACTTGAAAGGTGTTTTTGTGTTCGTTTCTTTTTTAGGGAAGAGAGTGACTGACCACCGTCTAATGGATTTTTCCTAATTTAGACACTTCGACAGTTTGACTGCTAGGCTAGAGACTAGTCTAGACGTGACAAACGGGTCGGGTTTGAATTGGGTCATTTCAGATCGAGTCAGTTGGGATTTGATTTCGGGTCATCCAACGTGTTTGGAAAATCTTGTCTCACACCTTTCGGATCGGGTCATTTCGGCTCAAAGTCAACACGGATTGGGCCATTTTGTGTTGAAGCATTTCCAAGTCGGATCATTTTTTACCAACTTTACTACAGAGGATGATAAGGACCAAGGGTCAAGAGTCAAGACTACACAAAGCCAGAGTCAATGTTTACATGTCATTGCCGATTTCCTTATAAAGCTGATTCATAGTAAGACTGTCAAAAATATCATTTTATATTTATACTTCATAATGCAACATTCTTTTGAGGCCGTTTTATATGAGTTTTTGTATTTTCTAAACTCATATCAATACAATTATAATTCATTGATATTCCTTATTATCTTTCACTCCGAAATTTGGTAATTATTACTAGCTACCAAGCTCCATAACACCAATTTTGATTCTTTCTATTTCCCAAAATAAGCTAATCAAGTAATCATGATTCATACATATTTGGGATTATCAGTTAGTTAAACGCAAAGTATACTAGACCAAGTTAAGCAACTTTAGCTTAAACAACAACCAGAGTAATGGGGTTCCATACATCGTCCACTTTCTTTGGCTTTTGCATCCGTACTTATAAATTAGTGATTGATATGTTTGATTAGTGTGATTAATAGTATCAAAAATTGAATAGCAACAGCTGATGAATGTGATGGAGTGGTGGAGGATACAGACTAGTTGCTGCTTCACTGGAATTGTAACATTACATATATAAGTGATGTTATAAAGTTGACTTTCATGCATTTCTATCTTTTAGTATCCTCCCATCTTTTTCCTTGGTCATCATTTGTTCCTCTTTGAGAACTTTCCTTGAAATAGACGGTTATTCATTTGGATTGGAATCTTCTTTGATACTCAATTTTCCGCATTTTATATATAGATGCTTAATAAGTAATAAATATTTTACTTTACCTTTTTAATTTGTGGTCAACTTAACACATGTCAAATATCAATCCTGTCTAATGCGTAAATGCTGAAAATAGAATATTAGAGAGAATCCTAATCACATTTGTTTGTACAATCCAATCTTCATACTAGTATTGTCTTCTTTTTTCTGTATTCATACTAGTATAATTTTGAGGTCAGATTAGCAATAGTGAATTATCATCCTCTTAGCATACTAACCTTATTTATAAACACTTTAATGCTAAGCATATTTTCAAATATGCAAAGGTGACACCATATATAATTCAAAATTATCTATCCACTCACTTCTTTATTCACACACACACACAAAATGGGTGGGGGGGGGGGGTGTTTAACCATATGTGTTTTTAGTTCTTTTATCACTACCTTATGTGTTAATGCTTTAGCTAGCACATGTCTCTACCAATGTAGCTAGTTAACGAATATGCTAATTAGTGTAGCTCTACTAATTCTCTTATGCAATAATATTTAAACCACAATTAACAATAAGCTATAATTTATCTTTCTATTGATCTTCTATCGACTCGAATCCCAATAATTAAAGATGTCTTGATCTAGTGGTTAAGATTGAGGTGTTTTGTACATTTAGTACTAGGTTCAATTTCCCCCTCTCCACATGTATATATATTGTATTGCTAAGTGAGGGGAAAAAACTCGAATCCTAATACAAGTGTCGTAAGGACGCTTCAATATGATACTTACCTAGATTTTATTTTATACCTTCTTAGAAAGAACGGAAAAATATATTTTAATTTTAAAAAGTTATTCCTTTATCCACTCATTACTCTCTATAACAGTTTATTGAAATACATCTAAATAAGTATCTCACAAGCAATACTCAATGGCAAACACTAACTATGAAAGTTAATGATAAATCAGAGCATGACTAGAAAGTAAACTACCACAATCTATAATAATATTTGAGTAGTGAAGGTCAACTATTAGTACTTACAGTAGAGTATATAGCTAAAGCTTAAAATAGCTTTGTGAGACATCAGAAAGGAACAATAATTAATCCTTTTAACTTCATTTTAGCTGTCTCGGTTCATCTATTTAAGCTCAAATAAAATAAAGAACAATACAAACTAAAAAGACCAGTACTTGTAAAGTTGAACAAAATTATGTTATCAAATAAAAACACTAATTATTTGAGAAATAACTTTAGTTAACAACAGCATTTGATTAAAGTAAGAAGTTTAATAACCAAGAAAGCGTGATTAATTGGTAGGGACTCATGCATCCTTAACCAAGATCGAGGGTTCGAATCTCGCCTTGGTCATGGAGCAGCTTTAAATTCCTATGAGAGTTATCCCACCCTTTAAGATGCCTACAATCCAAAACAGAGAAATAATCACTGTGGTCGACGATACTGGATACCCTTGGTTGTGAACCAAAAGAAAAGTAAGACATGTAATAAAAGAAAAAAAATAAATAAAAGAGAATAGGTCACTAGGGGAAAGGAGGCATAGAGCATCCTAAGATTTAGAGCCTTTTTGCTAAACAAAGCAAGAGTCAAAATTGGCTATAATTTTGCCCACAAGCTACCAAAAACGTGTGTATGATGCAATTGCTGGTAAGGAAGAAAAGAATGGTGTGTGTGGGGGTCCAAAAAATGGGAAACAAACAAAGATGGTAGACTTCAAAAAGAATATTATTAAGGTGAGCACTCTCATTTTCACAAATGTAATGCATTGCAATTTGCAAATCATACCAATTCCCATATTATGCATTATAATATCCACAGTGACATTGTTATGATAAGAATCAATATAATATAATAACCCAAATTAATGCAAAATTTATTCCCACTATCCATAATCTAATCTTTCTACTAATTTAATAATCACAATAGTGAGACCCCTTCTCCACTTTCTCTCAAAAAATTACCTACTTTTTCACACTAATGCTCCAAACATCTTTATAACAACAAAGTCCACTCTTCTGAGCCGCCCAAAAGTAAACGCTTTTTGAGAGCTCATAATCTTAGCCCCTTTTTTGGGGGCCTCTCATTAAAAAATAAAAAATTAAAAAAAAATAAAAAAATTTACTGTAAAAAGAAAAAAAAATAAAAAAGGATATCCACATCAAACATCATGTTTTGCCCTTTATCTCTCTACTTTCTCTCCAAGAGAGCAATGGGTGAAGAAGGGTCTCTGCATACAATACAAATATAGGAAGTGGAAGCCCACATGATTGGACTTAGCACCCATCTTCATGTCTTCTTCCTGTGTTCTGATCAATCACAGGAAAAATAAACAAAACTGTCCCCTCTTAGATACTATCAACAATAACTACAACAATACCAACAACAACAACATTAATCACACACACATTTACACAAAAAATTTAAATTCCCCTTAAGCCATGCTTGTAGGGCACCTACCTTCTTCATTAGCTCACACCAGCTTCTATCTTCTCTTCATCTTACTGTTGTATTCTTTCAGCTGCTCTTGTCAGAAAACCTGTAATTCACAGGATCAACAATCACTGCTTGCTTTTACTGCTTCTCTCTCCTCCTCAACTCTGCTGAACTGGAGCCCTGCTGCTTCTGATTGCTGTTCCTGGGAGGGGATTGGCTGTGATGATAAGGGCAGGGTCATTAGTTTGTGGTTACCCAATAAAGGATTAAGGGGCAATATATCAGCTTCACTTGGGAGCCTTACAGGTCTTTCTAAGCTCAATCTGTCCAGTAATTCCCTTACTGGGTTCCTCCCAGTTGAGATTTTTAACCCACTGAATAGCCTGGAGGTTTTTGATTTGAGCTCCAATCATCTGTATGGGAATTTCTCATCATCCTTTTCCTCAAAGGGTAGTTTCCCACCCAGCATTCAGGTTGTAGATATTTCAAGCAATCAATTCCGTGGCGGGATTGAGCCAACTTGGTTCGTTCCCGGATCGAATTTGACAAGTTTCAATGCCAGCTTTAATAGCTTCACTGGTCAGATTCCTTCTTCCATTTGTACCACTTCTCCTCAGCTCAAAACCCTTGATTTCTCCAACAACTTTTTTAGTGGGGAAATTCCTGTTGGCCTAGGGAGGTGCTCCAAGCTTGAAGTTTTCAGGGCAGGATACAATACTCTTACTGGATTACTGCCTCGTGATATATACAGCTTGGGGACACTGGCTGAGTTATCTGTTCCTGCAAATAACTTATCTGGAACCATAGAGGAAGGAATGCTTGGCCTTACCAATCTCAGGATCATCGAGTTGTACTCTAATAAATTTAATGGTATAATCCCTCAAGATATTGACAAGCTTTCTAACCTGGAGCAACTGCTCCTCCACATAAACAACCTCAGCGGTTCTATACCGCAATCCTTGCTCAACTGTACAAATCTTGTAAAGCTTATTTTAAGGGTGAACGCCCTCGAAGGTAACATCTCTACACTTAATTTCTCAAGACTTGTTCGACTGCAAACTCTTGACCTTGGTAACAATAACTTCACGGGAAATGTACCAGAAAGCATTTACTCATGCAAGTCACTAACTGCACTCAGAGTAGCCACCAACAGCTTAACAGGACGAATTTCTCCCAACGTGGTGGCGTTGACATCTCTATCTTTCCTCTCTCTTTCTAACAATAGCTTCACCAATATCTCGGAAGCAATCACTATTTTGGTGGGTTGCAAGAACCTCGCCACCCTCACCCTGTCAAAGAACTTTTATAATGAAGCTTTACCTGGTGAAAAGAGCTTCATAGGGCCAGATGCATTCAAAAACCTCCAAGTTCTTGCCATGGGAGGGTGCAACTTCAAGGGTGAAGTACCAGCTTGGCTTGCTAATATCAAAACACTAGAGGTTCTGGATTTGTCATACAATCAAATCACGGGCACAATTCCAGATTGGTTTGGGACTCTGCCAAGTTTCTTCTACTTGGACTTGTCAAGCAATCTTCTTTCTGGAGAATTTCCGCTGCAACTCAACAAGTTGCCGGCACTAATATCAGAAAGGGTTGCTGATAACTTGAACAGAAGTTATCTTGAGCTTCCAGTTTTTGTTGCAGCCAACAATGCTAGTAGACAGCAATATAACCAGCTTATGAGCCTGCCTCCAGCAATATACCTCAAGGGTAACAAAATCACAGGTAAAATCCCAATCGAGATAAGCCAATTGCAGAATCTTCACGTGTTGGATCTTAGTGAGAACCGCTTCTCAGGCAGCATCCCACCAGAATTTTCAAATCTCACAAACTTAGAAATGCTAGACCTCTCTCAGAATAATTTGACAGGAGAAATTCCGATGTCACTGCAAAGCCTCCATTTCCTATCCAAATTCAACGTATCCCACAACAGTTTAACGGGGCGAATACCAACAGGAGGTCAGTTTGATACTTTCTCAGAATCTAGCTTTAATGGGAATCCAGGATTATGTGGTCGAGGGTCGCAGCATCCTTGTTCAGGTCAATCAGGCACAGAAGCAACAAATACACATGGCAAAGCCCTAAACAAAGGACTGTTTGTGGGAATTTCCATTGGCGTCTGCTTATTTATTTCCTGTATCCTTGGGACTCTAGTGTACTGGATAATGTCAAAGAGAAGGATCCTCCCTGGGGGTGACACTGACAGACTTGAAACAGAATTACATTCCTGTTGCTCCAGCTCCCATGAGGTTGTCAAGGATACCAGTCTAGTCATAGTCTTCCCAAGCACTAACACTGAAATCAAGGATCTGACGATATTGGACATACTGAAAGCCACCAACAATTTCAACCAGGAAAATATCATTGGTTGTGGAGGCTTTGGTTTGGTCTACAAAGCAACTACAGATAATGGGGCCAAGCTTGCTATCAAAAAGCTTTCGGGAGATATGTGTCTGATAGAAAGAGAATTCAAAGCAGAGGTAGAAGCTCTGTCAATGGCCCAACATGAAAATCTGGTATCCCTGTTAGGCTACTGTGTACATGATGGCTTTCGGCTATTGATGTATTCATACATGGAAAATGGAAGCCTGGACTACTGGTTGCACGAGATTCCTGATGGTCCATCCCAACTTGATTGGCCAATACGGCTGAAAATAGCTCTTGGAGCAGGTAATGGACTGGCTTACATGCACCAAATCTGTGAGCCACACATAGTGCACCGTGATGTAAAGTCGAGTAACATTCTCCTTGATGAGAATTTCGAAGCAAGGGTTGCTGATTTTGGACTATCGAGACTCATTCTCCCTTATGAAACTCATGTCACAACTGAGCTGGTTGGAACACTGGGTTACATTCCACCAGAGTATGGACAGGCTTGGGTAGCCACATTAAGGGGCGACGTGTATAGCTTTGGCGTTGTAATGCTTGAACTACTTACGGGGAGGAGGCCTGTGGAGGTATGCAAACCTAAGACATCAAGAGAATTAGTTGTATGGGTGCAGCAACTGAAGTGTGAAGGAAAACATGAAGAAATCTTTGATCCTGTCCTGAGAGGTCAGGGGTACGACAAAGAGATGCTGCAGATGCTGGAAGTGGCCTGCAAGTGCGTCAACCAGAACCCTCTGAAAAGACCAACTATCAAAGAAGTTGTTGATCAGCTCAAGAATGCAAGGTGCTCTCTGCAAACACCCAGGTCCGAACAAGAAAGTCCTACGGAAAAGAGGTAACAGTTCCTCAGAGAATTACAATAGAGCAGTAACTTGGGTGTCTTATTACTGTGAATTTTGTGCAAAATTTTTGGTCCGGTTGATAGACATGTATACCTGCTGGTTGTGCCAGAGATCTTTTGTATAAAGCCTCTTTTCTGTGTTTATAAATTGTATTTAATCAGAAACTCTCAAACAGGTCTTCAACCATACAGATACATACCGTGTAGAAAAATAAAAACACGGATTTTTCTAAGCTTTCTCTAAGACAGGGTTTGCTGATGGTTGATTGCCTATGTATTATAAATTAATACCTCCAGAGATAAGCTCCCCAGTATAAGATCCTTCATTACAGGTACACACAACCAATTGTCTATAACTCTGATTGATTTTAGCTATTTCTAGGGAAGCTATATAATGTGCTTCGGAATTGAACACAGATAGTCTGCAACAAACTGACAAAGGCAAAGCCTATCCCACTCTGGGCAGATCCCTTCCTTTATTTGTTTCCTTGATAAGTAGCCAGATCATATCCCTTGCCAATTCTATTAGCAGCCAAAATCCTACTGGTGACTTTGTGATGTTTTATACGCAACTAAAATAGGTTAAAAACAAGCAATAGACTGCAAAGCACCAATCTCAAGGTGCAAGCGTACAAATATACTCCAACAAACAGCTGGAAAACGCATCAAGAGGTCCTAAAGTAATTGTTTCAAACTAAGAGAGCATAGGAGCAGTCCAATTACCTGCACGTGACACTATGATGCAATAAGTTAAACCAAGAGCATATGCGAAGAGCTGACTAACAAGAAAACTTCAGGATATTTCGCCAGAAGGAAACTTGGTTAACTGTGAAGGAGGAGTTCGAGTGCACTGCTTCCTTGTTGATGTAGATAGGCAGTATGAAACTAAAATCCATGGCTCCTGCGGAATCTGTCTAAACTATGAGCGGTCCAAGTAAGAACATTTCCAAGGATGAGTCAGAAAATCATTTGCGATTGCAGCAGAAATAATAAAACTTAACCTGGCATTCTAAAAATTCAGCTCAATGATTGTTTGTACATCCATAATTTCAATCTACTTCGAAAAACTTGAGCATACCCTGTCAAAGTAGTGAAGAAAATGAGTTTCTTGCAAGGATATGAATTCAATAATAAATAGAGGGAGCCTTCAATAATAACAGAAGACAGTTACTACTTACTAGTACAGAACATCCTTTACACATCCACGGTATCAACAAATTCAAACACCAACCAACTAATGAGTAAGCTAGAACTCAGTAATGATCAGGTTCATCAAAATACTACCACCGGTAGGGCTTAGCTCTCACTTGTATAGCAGAATCAGCAATTTAACAGCCCAGAATTTTGGCAATCAGCTATTAGCCATATTCGCAAGTTAAAGTAAGTTGATGACTAATATGAACATATAGGATAAATTGAACCAAGATGGGTTGGTGTAGTGGTTCAGCACTTCATCCCTTAAACGAGTGGTTGGGGGTTCGAATCCCAACTCTTGCGAATGGAAAAAATTCCTTGGCCAGCCCCCTACCGCTTAGTGCGTTGACAGTTGAGGCGAAGGGATTAGTCACTGTGATCGACGGTGGGATACCCTTGGCAAAGACCAAAAAAATCATATAGGATAAATTGGAAGTATTTTCAGTTGAGTATCAACCACGGAACAGTTTTTTTCTCCCATTAGAAGACCCCAAAACCCTCAAACATGCACATTAAAATTTGAACCTCCTCAATGAACTCTAAAATAAAAGGAAAAAAATGAAGAAAAACATATGATACCCAAAAAGAGGCTGCTACTTGAAATTTCTTTCTTTCTTCAACTTTGTTCAGAGCATCATCAATTTTTAACTTTTGAATATATTTATTAACCCCAAAAAGCAAAGATATTTCCTTGCAATCTATATTAGTCATCAACTTACTAATCAACAGAAGCATGGGCTTTAGGGCATCTGGGTAAACAATTAAACCTCACCAAATTAGAGCTGTTAATTATCATTTATGTTCAGGTAACTGCCCATGAACTTTGATTGTGTTTTTCTTTTCTTCCATAGTTCCATGGGCATGCAATCAAATGTAAGGAGAATTCATTGGACATACTCTATTATATAAACAACAACATTTAAACCAAAATCACTGCTATCAACGAAGCAAAGCGAAATTTAAGAGAAATGCATGACGTAACGAACAAACTTAGGTTTTTAAACCGTCACAATAATCACATAAACCTTCAATTGAGGGTTTTGAAATTGATTTTAGATGAAGTATACTGGGTATCACGTGTGAGCAATTGTGGGAATTTCCAGACACGAAAATTGGGATGGTGGAATTTATAATCTAATCCAAACGAGGAGAGAGAGAGAGAGAGAGAGAGAGAACATACCGGCATTGTTGAGACGAGCGCGAGTTCAAAGACTTCGAACTGCTTGGTAGTAATGAGGAGTGGACTGAGGAGAGTGGAGAGAGAAAAGGTAGGAGAGGATGAAGACGGAGGTGTGTGGGCCTTTTGGGCTGGGCTGGGCTGGGCTGGGCTGGGCTTGTGACATGGGTGAGTGACTGACTTCCCGCCGCTTCTGTCTTTCAAGCAAAATGCAAGACTTGCTTCAGGACTTTATGATTGTTGAAGATATCACTCAAGTCAACGCATTTCCGGATGAGTCTTTTTTATGGGTGGTCATTGTCATTTGAGTCTTTTTAGTTGCTTTGGCGATAACTAAAAGTCTTTAATTTATTTGACTCGGTCATTAAAGTCCATGACTCGGTGACCCGATAAAAAATTCCGGCCATTTTGAATTATTGGCATTTATTGCTATTTACATGCCCCTTTTTTTACATTACAAAAAATCAGCTGCTATTAGTTGCAACTGAATATTACATAATCCCCATATTCTTCAATTTTTTTTTAGGGTTCCATATTCTTCATTTACCTAGATCTACGCATTACATATTACACCATTCACCCACCATCATTACTTAAAAAACACCAACAATCTTGCCTAAGAAAACCATTGAAGTACAAATATCACAATTTCCCCCTTTTCGTTCTCAAACCCTAATTTCGTTTAATTGGGGTGAAAAGAAATATAAGAGGGAGAGAGGAAGGCTTTGTGCTAACTACCCTGCCTAATGGAAATATAAGGGTCTGCTATTTAAAAAATAACAATAGAAATAGAAAAAATGTAAAAAAAAAAAACAAAAAAAAAAGGCAAGACAAATAGCAATAACTGCCAATAATTCAAAATGGACGGATTTTTGTGTCGGATCAGCGAGTCATGGGTTTTAATGGTCGAGTCAAATTAATTAAAGACCAAGTTGCCGCCTGAACAACAAAAAAAACTCAAATGGCAATGAACCCCACAAAAAAAGACTCATCTGGAAATGTGGCCTCATTCAAGTCAGAACAAATATCTGATTACATGATTACAGTAAAAAAAAAAAAAATAGACTTACGCAATGGTTAGTATACACAACTTTGTCTTGTGTCTATCTTTCTCCTCTCCCTTTTTTCAATATACTCATACTACCCCCATGAAATCCAAGGGAGATGAGAGAGATAGACACAAGACAAAGTTGTGTATACTACATATTATGTATACCAATAACGTGTTTTGATCCTCTAGAGTTCCCTTCTCTAGAGTTCTTGTGGAGTTTTTTTTTTTTTTTTTTTTTTTTTTTTTTTTTTTGTGTCTATCTCCATATTCTAACTACCTATTTTCCAAAAGTTACCCCCTCTAATCTAATGGTTCCAAAACCCCCCCTCCAATCCAATGGTGAGAGAAAGAGGAACTCTAGAGAATCCATTCCCACCAATAACGGTCCAATTACAGTACATACATCGTAGTACCTCCGTTTCAAATTCTTCTTCCCATTTGACTTTTCGAAACTTTGACCATTATTTTGAGAAAAAGTATAAAATTTTACAAAATAAAAATACTATTGCTAGATTCAACTTTAATTATATTTTCAAAATATCATATTTCTATATATTTTATAGTTGTAGAATTATAATTATTCATGGTGAAAGTGTTATCTTGAAGATCGCAAAAAGTCAAATGAAAAGTATATTTAGGAACATAGGGAATATTGATTTCTTACAAAAGATAGTAAAGCATATGAATTTTTTATTTTATTTATATAAGATTCATTTATGAAATTTCGGAAATAAACATTATCTCCTTTTTCGATCAAAAATTAAATATTGGAGTATATAAAATATGGTTCGTTATTAGAGTACAATGTTGAAAAATGTTTTTTATTTTTTTTATGATTTTAATACGGTAAAATAAAAAATATATCAATAATGAACACGAACTACCTTATATTGATTTAGCATTATATTTTATCGAAGGCCATTATATGCAAACAAGCACATTTATGCAATAAAAAAAAAAAAAAAAGGCTAACAAAATCTTTTCACTTGGAGTCGTTCTTATCAACCAACCTTGATATCACCAAAAAAAATATCCATTATACTAGTGGATGTTAAACAAATTACAGAGTATGTTTATGATGTGGAAGTAGCTTAGGAGAAGTTGTTCAAATGTTGGGTTCAAACAAAAACTTAAATAGGTCATCGATCAATATTCTCATTGCACATACACAATCGATCCAAAATGCTATCATTAGCCATGTCTGTGGGTCCCATAGCATTTTACATTTGAATTCACTTGTATGGTTTTTGCCTTCATTAATCAAGTCATAAACAAATCTGTATAAGCATGAAGGAAAATAAATATTAAAAAGTATAATAAATTATCCCATCAGAGGTTGAGAGTTATAAATAGGAGTGTGTTTGTCTATAGCGTGACGTTATAAATATTTTGTGGATTGAGAAGGTTTCAAAGTTTGCTTTAAGTGAATAATAAATGTATCGCTATGAGAATTATCGTGCACAGCAATAATGAAAAATGAAATAAGTAATATCGCCTTGAAATTACTAATTTCGTTCTAAGGTTTTTGAGGTGGCAATCCATCCCTCAGAGAGTTGAGAATTTGAGATTTTAAGTTAGGTCAATTATAAATAATATGTCTTAGTGCTTGAGTAATGACATTAATATACATTATTTACTTTTTGCACCAAAAAAAACATACATTATTTACTTTTTGTTTATTTGTGCAAGACATATATGGTTTCACTTTTGGGAATGCAACAAATAACAAAAATACCACTACAACAATTCGTTGAAGCAAATATGGAAATAATGGATGTTTTTAGAAAGAAATAACCCCACCAACTATTTGCTTGCCATTTGTAGAAAATTTAAATAGATCATAGTCGATATTAGTAAAATATAGGTATCCATTCCCCATAGATTTTCTTCAAGTTTCATTTACATTGCGATTACTATTATGTTTATTTTTTTTAAAAAAATACTTATTCACAATCATTAAACCTCTATTCGCAACGCTTTGTTCATAAGGGTATTAATCATTTAACACCGTCTTCGTTCGATCTCTATCATGAAATTAAAAGTGAAAAGAGGGAAAAATTGGTGAAACACATTGACTGAACAAAATTGAAAAATAAAAAATAAAAAATATGTTTTCACATGTTAACCAAATAATGTGAAATAGGTATGAAGACATGTCTATATCTTCCTGATTTCGTTATCCCAAATTAAAATTTGAACTAATCCTATCCTCATTAGTGAGTCATGAGTGCTAATGGTTTTCACTAAAAAAAAAAAAAAGGAACAATTTATTTTTGTAAGCATAATTTTTTATTTTTTTTGGATAATTGTAAGCATAATTTATTGTCCATGAAGAAAGGAACATAATCTTTCCAAAAAAAAGAAAAAAAAAAAAAAGAAAAAGAAAACTTGCTTAAACTTTGAATTGACCAAGCTAACTTGACCCATATCTTAGAACCCGAATTGAAAACGAGAACATCCAAAACCCTCCTTAAGCCCCTAATAACCCTTTTTCTTTCTTCATCTCTCTCTCTTTGTTCTCTCTCCTCAGGGTTCAATTCGCCCTAGTCCTTTCACCTCCACTTAAACCCTTCAATCCAATTTTGATCTGATTGTAATAGGTAGAGATAATTGAAGGGAGAGAAAAAGAGTTGATTATTGCTAGGTTTTAGAGATTGTACAATTAGCTAGAACAGAAAGGAAGTCAAGTGAGAGAAAGTGGGATTGATAATCAATGGCTGGAGTTGTTCCTCCAACACCAACAATGGCACAAAAGATCCCAGAAACACCAAAGGCTGAAGAACATGTTGATTACAAGAATCTCCCTAGCCCTATTCCTTATGAAGAGCTACATCGTGAAGCTTTCAGTAAATATCCTCACCCTCGTTTTTCTCTCAATGTCCTTGCTTTTTTTTGCCGAAAAAAATTAATGGGTTTTTGTTTTTGGGGGATAATTATTACTGTGTGATATGAAAGTTTAGTACTTTATTGGTTGGAAGAGAAAAGATTGTATTTTGTGTTTTCTGGGTCAATTGTTAAGAGTTTGAATGGGTAATGCTAGGGTTTTGATTTGTAATGTTGCTTATTCATGGGATATTTGATCTGATTTTTGTTGGGTTTTGTGATAATTTATCTTTGGTAGGTGGTTGTCACTTTCATTGCTTTTGAATTTGCAAATACTCCACTAAATGTTGCACTCTGGAAGAGTAGTCAGAATTTGTTCATGGTTGGGAATATTTATTGTAAAGCTACATATACGAGGCACGAGTGTCTAGTTCTGTAATGTCTGTAAACTTGGAAGTTCTATTAATTTTCTCAAGCTGCATGCTCCATTTTATCACATATTTAATGTCAGTATTCATATGTAGCCTAATAATTTCTAATTGAAGCTTTTCACTGATTAATTGAGATAACTTGCATTACATCATGTTCATGAATCCTTCAAAGAAACATGTAATGTAGCACTTGGAATTCCCCTTCTGTTTGCTGCAAATATTGAAATCTTTGATGTTGGTGACAGTGTCTTTGAAGCCAGAGCTCTTCGAAGGGATGCGCTTTGATTTCAATAAAGCACTTAACCCGCGATTCATTCTTAGCCACAGGTGCTTTTTGTAATTTTGTTTCAGTCTAAAATTATGTGTGTGGTTGTGGGGTGGATTTTAATGTCGGTTATTGAATTTGTTGCAGCGTATCCATGGGGCCTATGGAAATTCCTTCTCAATCTACAGAGACCATTAAAATCCCCACAGCCAACTATGAATTTGGTGCTAATTTCTTGGACCCAAAGGTTAGTTACATATGACATGATTGATTTTGAGAATGAAAGCTTGATGTTGCATGGCTAACTTCAATTATGAGTAATCCATTTTGTGAACTAATATGTGTATTACAGTTGATGCTTGTTGGAAGGTTGATGACTGATGGTAAATTAAGTGCAAGACTTAAGTGCGATTTAACTGACAATCTTATCTTGAAGGGAAATGCTCAGGTAAATTTGCAAATAATCTGCTTGTGGTATGTGTTTACCTTAAATTTCTATTGTTTTGGTATCTCTGTTTTTTGAGCTAAGATTTTTTGAGTTTGATGAGTAAGACTTTTCGTTTTTTCCCCAGCTTACAAGCGAGCCTCACATGTCTCATGGGGTGGCTACCTTCGATTACAAGGTAAGAGCTTCTCAATATCTCCCTGTCTCTGTGGTAGTGGTTAAAAAAGAAGAAAATCAAAGAAGTAAAGAATCAACGTACTGAATTTTCATCTTGGTTCACTGTAGAAAAGGATTGTTATGAAGCTAAATGAGTATGTCAAGGATTTTTGAATTTTAAAACTGAGCTCACTTTGAGAAAAAGTTAGTGGTTCTGAGAAAGGCCCTGACGTGCTTGACCATAGTATCTCTATGTCTGCTCCCTCTTACTTTTTGCCTCCTTTGACTACTTGGTTCCATTCTTCTTTCTGCAGCAGATTTTTGTTTTTATTTTTTATTTTTTTATGGTTCTCTTTCATGCTAACTTACATAATTCAGAGATATGGTAATCATGGCAAAAGATTGGGCTCTCAAAACTAGAATTCGGTAGTTTTTTCTAAAATTGATTCTGGCAAATCCATAAAGACCATAATTGATTTCACAATAAATTCTCTGATTAGCTGTAAATCTCTATAATCAATTTCACAGTACTTATTTCTCTTTTTTGTTTCCTCCATTTTTTTGATCTTCCAAGGCCTGACTGTTTTGCTAGTTAATCTGTCAGATTATTGAATTTTTAGCAATTAAATGGCAAAGGAGCTAGAGAAAGGAAAGTGGGGGGTAGACAGATAGAAAAGAGAAGAGCCTAACTAACAGGTGGCGGCTGAACTGATTATTTAGGTTTACATGCAATTATCGAGGATGGAATAGCAATGTAAGGGGATGAGATAGCAAAGATAAAGTACAACTAAATGGGGAAAAGAACGCTACTTTGGAAGGCTGTTGCATAGAAATTTGCAAAAAGCCAACAATGTATTCAAGGATAGAGTTTCAGAATGCAAAATCCTCAAACCTGAGAGTTATGCCATAGATTAGAGGCCCATGTTGATCTTATTTTCTGAAGACGCGTGGATGCATCGACACGACAATCTGATAATGCAGACTATCTAAACCCTAGACCCTTAGTGGGTAGTTCAGATCCCCCTTAGGGCCACTGGAGGTTCGACTAGTTGTTATCTTCAGGGCCCATGAAATTAGTCGGCAGATGCCTGGATACCGATGCTATCTAAAAAAACTATCTAAAGCCAGAAATTGGCTTTCACATAGTACACTATATATGGACTTGTTATGCTTTGTATTCAAGTGCGAGTGATGTGCTGTCGTGACATGCAAATATCAACTTTGAGGGCTCACTCTTCAAAATCTCCCAAGCTTCAGTCTTTTATTACCTGAAAATCTTTTCTTCCATGGGTTTTTCCCACTCAGTATAAACAGATGCTGCTTCAAGTGTTTGGTTCATTTGCACTTGAGTGCATCTTAACGAAGTGTACATTTTGATCCTTGTTCTTTTCTTGTGATGGATAGCATAGACCCACTGTCCTTCAAGTTCTGTAAATTTCTCAATGTGAATGTAACATTTCTGTGCTCTTATATGCTGGCAACTTATAAATGGCAGCTGCATGTTCAGAACAGGAACTCATTTCCTCTGTGGTTGTTCTATCTGAGTTAGAGTTAACTTATCAAAGAAGGTTATATGGATTCTGATATTTTCTTTGATTCTTTCACAACAGGGTAGTGACTACCGCGCCCAGCTACAACTAGGAAATGGTGCACTTTTAGGAGCAAGCTACATACAGGTAAATATGTTAAGTTGTTCTTGTTTTACTTATAATCACAACATCTTGTGTTCTGGAACGAATGGATAGAGCTTAGGAGTATATATTTAATATTCGACTGATATCAATGAGTTTACTTTGGGTTTTGCGTTTTTCTTCACTTTGCTCTAGTTCTCTTTTTCAGTGTTTAGATTATAGTAAAATACACCAATCTAGTCTCAATTTCACCATTTCTCTGACCTGAAAATTGGATATATCTTGCAGAGTGTCACTCCGCATTTCTCATTGGGTGGTGAAGTGTTCTGGTCTGGTCAGCATCGAAAGTCTGGTGTTGGTTATGGTGCTCGATATAGCTCTGATAAGACGGTATTTGTTTTGACTTCTACGATCGTTTGCGTGATTACATTTTGGAGAGGTTTTGTTATTTAGTTGAGCAAGAGATCTTGTTTTCACAATTGTATATGCCTTCAGGATGGAACTACCACATCATTTTATGTCACAACATGCCATTTATACTAATTTGTCTTCCACTATCTTTTCCATAAGGTCTAGTAGATAGGGATTTTGTCAAACAAAATTTTGTTAGGATGCGGTAGTAATTTGATGTAGGACATTATATAAAGTAAATGATGAATGCTGAACCTGAGCACAGGTGTATGAATATTGATCAAGACATACAAGCCTATAATAATATAAGACCGTTGTCAGGATTTTGTATTCATGCTTGATTCTTTTTTCAATTTTCTTATGTTTATGTGTGTTGAGGATAGTTATATCCTTTGTCACTTTTCTCCCCTTTTCCTCGGTTTGTCCTAATTGCTTGAAGTAATGATTTTGCCAGCATGACTAATTGGTATGGAATATCCATAAAATAGAAAGCACTTTACTGATTGGATGCATAAAAAATTATCGAATACATTTGCAGGTTGCAACTGGGCAGGTGGCTAGCACTGGAATGGTTGCCCTCAGTTACGTACAAAAGGCATCTGAGAAGGTATACACATTAGTTTTTGAACCAGTGGATCAGCTCTAATAGAGTTCAGAGTTAGTTCCTTGAACCCTGATGGCATATGTTTTGGTGTAGGTTTCTCTAGCAACGGAATTGATGTACAACTATATGTCAAAAGATGTTACGGCAAGCGTGGGTTATGATTGCATATTCCGCCAGGTATATTATTTTTTGGCCATGAATCATGCAGTTGTTTTCCAAGATATCAGTACTTAACTAGAGTTTTCATCCATTTTCCTCTCCTGTATTGGTCCTGCTATCTGATTTCTTTGCCAATTAAATTGCACTGGCTGTCTGTAGTCTGTACATTTAGCTACACGTATCATTTTCTGTCCAAACCTATATCAGCTTAAAATTCTTCCTATCAGGTGTCAAACTTTCAAGTCTGAAGGCCGCTTGCCAGGAGATGTCACTCTCTCTTATTTGCCTTTGCAAATAATCTACAGTCAACAATCCCTATACTGTGTGGCTCTTTGTGCCCGTCTGATATATACTCTGTAGTAATTATAGGTTTAAGAAAGACACAGTGAAATCTCTAATCAGACAAAATTTAAGTCCTCCAGCAATCTCTACAAAGCCGATGAAGGAAATTAGAAACAGAAGTGAAAAGAAAAGACAACAAACTAAGAATATGAGTTCATCTGACTCATTTTCTGTTACTTGTGGTGGATCACCCAACTACTGAGCATGTATCTGTTTTGACTATAGTTTGCTACTTGTGTTTTATCCTTGGGCTACCCAGATTTTTGGCTGTTGGGTATGACAATCTTCATAGTACACATTTCTTTGCAGGCACGTGTTAGAGGGAAGATAGATTCCAACGGCTGCGCAGCTGCTTTTTTGGAAGAGAGACTTAACATGGGTCTCCTTTTTATACTTTCAGCAGAGGTGAGTTGTTTTCCATGTACTTTTTTCATGTACTCTACTTGTCCAAATTTCCTATCAAAAAAAAAAAATAAGACAACAAACTTAGTCCAAGTTTTATTTGTTCCTTTTTTTTTTGTTTTTACTTAGGCTGGGAGATCTTACCACTAATGCAGAGAAATCCAGTTGGTTTCGAGAATGTATATCTGTATCTGTATTCTTTTTGGTCCTGCATGCAGAAACCTTTTAAGCTACATTGCTACTGAATTTAGTTACATATATTGCTCATGCAAGACTTTTTGGTGCAGTTATATTTCAGAAGTTAAATTAGTTGTTTAACTGTATAATGGAGTTGTATACCTTTAACCTCCATTGCTAATGGCTCTACTTTCTGTGCCTTGCATAGTAGGAATATTGAGTTATAGTTTTCCATTGACTTTGCTTTCTGTGGCTATAATCACACTCACAAATTGTGGCTCTTGGACGAGATGTGACTCCTCTCATGCTATCTTGCAGCTTGATCACCGGAAGAAAGATTACAAATTTGGCTTTGGTTTCACCGTTGGGGAGTGAAATATGAAAGTTCAGTTCTGCGATGAGATCAACATACAAGGCTTATGACTGGTAGGACGTTTTAGCCTATGTGGGGGATGGATTTTTGTTTCTCAGACGAACGAGTACTGTACTCTATTTTCCAAGCAATATTGATTTATTGGCGCTGTTGCCAAGTTGCAATATTTTTTGCACACATCAGTCTCTTCCTAGCCCTTTTGTTTGGGAGTACTGTTTGATATATTTTTTTCCTTAGAGAAATGTTGTAGCATTCCAAATTATTAAAGTTACTCCCGTCCATTGCTTTCACGATTCTGTTCTACGGGTTTAAATTAAAGCACATTTGCTACCAGTAGTTGTTTACATGGAGCTTCCTGTAAGGTCAGTATCAGAGAGTGGTCATGAACAAACAACCGAGAGTTTAATCTAATGTGAGCAAAACTCAAATGGGAGAAGAGTATTGCGATTATGTTCTCATTATTTGAAGTGTGTCCTGGCTTGTTCCGACTTCTGAATTGATCCTTGGCTCTTCAATATTAAATTATGAATTACTGGAATTAGAAGAGCAGTACAACTGCAAGTTCCAACATCATAAATAGCTGCCCAGATTCGTGTAATAGGAGGGGTTTGCTTACCATTGTTACGTTGCTACGAGCCTACGATATGTTTACACTGCTTCTCGTTTCTTTTCTGATTCCATTTCCTCGTTTGGTTTGGTTTTTGCTCAAACGTACTTCAGTATCTAGTATCTAGAACTGGACGAGATATCAACCATTAGGCTTTTCCCCTCTTATTCATATCCCTTCACCTGTTGCATTTGCAGGTGATAAAACTGTTAAGAGTGTCTCAAAAGAATATAACTATCTAACTGAACTACCAAAAATTTTCAAGAACTTGGTCCAGATTTGAAAATCATCCAAAAACTCTTATAAACAACCTATGTCCGAAAAAAGGGAAAAATATCCTTCAAAGAATAGTACACTTCTTCTTCACAACATAAATGCATGTGTTTTTACAAACTCGTTTTCCACAGGCCAAAGAAAGAATTCCTAACCTTAAGTGTGGGCGCTGATCTACAAAATTACAAGTCATATGCACCAAATTAACAAGAAGATGAAATTAAAACGAGAGGAGAAAAAAAAAAAGAAGATAACTGAAGAGGGATTATTTTCAATCAACTATGGACAAAGATCTGCTACGAGATACTGCAAGGCTTTCATTTTCCATTCTAATGTACAGATGAAAGGTACTGCCACGGTCACTAGGAACTCCCATGAGATCTGATGGATGAAACTGACTGTGCAGATACAGATGCAGTTGGGCTATTCAACTCGCGCTCTCCATTGATTTCTCTTGGCTTCCCACTTAGCGTCTCAATTGCATCTTGACAGATGTCATTAAACCAATTGTCTTCAGGTAGTACACTGAAGAAAAAAACAAGAGCTTAGCATTAATACCTCACCGTTGAGTTATAATCTATATTTATTGACAACTATAAGGAATGATAGAACCCAAATATTTGCATTCAAGAGTGTATGCTTCTTGCAATCTGCAGAACAACAAAATAATGAAACAAAACACCAACATTGCTAGTTTTAGGAGTAGATATGCTAAAGGGACATTTAACATGAGAAAATGACATTGACGTAAATGGAAGAAAGCTAGATGTTATCTTGGCCATCTGGTGTAAATTGTAATGTTATGGAAGAAAGCTAGATGTTACCTGTATGGATCCCTTCCTGTTGCTTGGAACGCGGCTAAAGCCTTGGATATGATTTCATTGATGACTCGTACTAAATTACGAGACAGGTAACGACCTTGAGAAGCAAAGCACATGACAAATTTCATATCCAAGTACAACTGCAAGATTGAATAAAATCTAATGTTACACATTATATTTATGAGATAAAGTTGCAAACAGCACGAGACAAGGCAACTCAAAATTTCATGACTGGTCTAGAGGCAGGCAAAGCTAGAGAGTTTGCCCTTAGTCCAACAAAGACATCATCTTCCCTACACATTTTTTAGAGAAACAAAACCTTCAGATAAAGAGGACACAAAGAAAAGTCGGACTCCAGCACCTTTTATTTCAAATGCCAGAGGAGTATCTCAGAGTGGAAGAATAATAAAGTTGGATTCAGTACCTGTTGAAGGCCGAGAGAACCTAAAGGCCTAGGGCCTTCCTCAATATCATCCCAGAAGGTCTGGTCTTGAGATAACCATAAGATGACCGTCTCCGTGAGTTTCATTAATAGCAATGTAGCAAATCTTTCTTTGCCCGCAAACATCTCAGCTGCGATACTAGCCATAGTATTCAGTTTGAAGAAAAGTTCCTGCAAAACATATAAAATCATGAATAGGAAATCAAGTGTTTAGATGAACTTTTTCTGTACATACACACCTTCTAAGAAGCTTTCAAAAAAACACAGATCATCGAATGTCAATTAACTATTTTCCCCAGGTCTTTATGGACATAGGTGCATATGCGATGCAATAGAGGTTATTTTATATTTAATACACTAATCATTTGAGAGTACACATAACTCATTAAACAAAAATTGAGCTAATAAGATAAAAGTCAGCAAAAATGCACCAAGAATAATGGATGATAGGAAACAAAGAGGTAATGTTACTTTTCAATTTATATCAAACATTGTATTGAGCAAGGAAAATAAACAAAGACTACTGCAAACAATTAGAAAAAAAGAAGGCTTAAACTAGGTACCCGGAATATTGGCGAAGGAAACCATTCAATATCTTCCACACTTGCATCCACACTTATGTACATATCAGCAGTAAGATTACTATCACCCTCTTCTGTAAAAATAAGATCCAAAGCATGGTGCTGACAGAAACTATTTTTTAGTCTTTCAACTGAGCTAAGAAGTCTCCTTTTCCATTCTCTTTGCTCAGGATGGCGATTTTGTCTATCTGAAGCCCTTCTATGAGGCTCATCATCACCCTGACTAATTGAAGAAAGTTTCATGGCAGCTCGTGGGAGTAGTTCATCTGCCAATAATGATGCATTTGCCAGTAATGCAATTTGCTGGGCTTCATTTTCAGCCATCCTGACAATTTTATTTCCGGAGCCCTCAAAATTGGCATCGTCTTCTAGAGAGTTAGGTAACGCTTTTATGAGTGTGTTTATATATGAGTTAAACACCTGATAAACACCTTCTAGCGTTTTACTCCCTAATTGCATACTCTGAAGTGGTCCCACATCCTCAAAGAAATCCTGCAAGGAATTACAATTTACAGTTCTATGATTAAACTGATCAATGTCTAACAGCAAAACAAATTATAGCAGTAGAGAGCTGTAGAAAGAAGCTGCAAAGAAAATTATCAAAAACATAAGCTAGAGGGGCTGAATAGCAGTAGAAAACTAGAAAGACACCATTAAGCATTTTGACTTTATAGTCTACCTACACATTCCTTTTAAGATCGAAACTGGCACTGAAACCTAAACAAGTAAAGTTGGCTTGACATAAGCAAGAGTCCTATTCCAGAGTTTTCTGCTTTTTCAGCCAAGATAGTCAAATACTAGCGAGCATTGGCAAAATGCAGTTCCATGCAGAAGTCAACTCCAGAGGATTGGTTTTGCTGGAACATATGTACAGTACTAAAACAGTAACAACCACAAAAAAGATTGAGAAGATGAAACTCATGGAGAGGATATTGCACAAGAGAATGTGAAATCAAAATGAAGTCATTAAATTGATGATAATTTTAATTAGCTGTGAAGTTAAACAGTCAAAGCATTTGCAATCAAGGGCCTAATGGAAACAACCTCTAGAATTAAAATTGTCTATGTCCCACCCAGCACTGAAATATTGTAACATGATTTTGTGATATGACATTTTACTGTACCATTGTGATATGGTACCTAATTCAAGTTTGCCACATTTGACAGGATCTTTCATCAATCCAAACATAACTACAAACCATCAAACACGGCTGCCAAAAAGAAAGACACTGACCTTTTTGAATAAAGGAGGTACGGCTGTAGTTTATACAACATGTCATTGACATTTTACAAATAGCTCCCATCAAAATAGAAGGCACCATGCGCAAATGACAGCATAACAACAGAACAGTCAGTAGTAAGTGTAGTAATACCTTTACTTCTTTTTTAAGACAACATCAGTATCCAAGCTTTGCTTGATAATCGCCCTAAAGTTACCGACTACGAAAGACTTTAGTGGTCCTGGGGGATCTCAAACTTGAAGTTAGTAGTGACACCTATTTACACAAAGTGACTTTTAGAACGACTTAATGTTGACCGAAGAGAAAAGCATGTGCCCAAATATGGGGAACAGAACTTCATATACCATCAACAGTTCAAAATCCTACCAGAATCACACAAAAACAGTGAAGTTTGAATATTAGTATTATTTTCAGAGATCCCTTCAGTCATCTACAGAACCATCAATATGATAGGCATGGCTTAACTACTCTGACTATATTGATTGACAAATAAAAGGAGTATCATGAAGAACTTCCAAGAGAAACACCACATGGAAGGCTCCCCGTAGTATTAAGAATCAGCGGAAATATTGAAAAATATATGACAAGCAGGCAGAAATTGCTTACCTGGACCATCACGATGAACCGATGAGCACTACTTGTTAGCTTATAATGGTATCCTGTCATGCTAGCAAGCGAAGTACTGCCAGACTGACGTGTGGCACTTGGTGGGTATGTCAGTATCCAATCGTCAGCAGCAGCTAAGGCAGCACTACTCTCCTCAATCCTTTTCAAATTAGCATCCACTGCTTGCTCAACGCTAGGTCTAAAGAGTTTCATGAGTGTCGGACAAAGAGAAAGACCACGAGCTTCCAGCAATGAGCAATGACCTAAAGCTATTTGAACACACTCAGCAGCAGCCCTTAAACCTCCTGCAGCTGCTGAGGAAGCTAACGCGTGTCTTTTTACAAGGTGAGCAAAAGCTTCTGTTTGCTTTGTTGCCCATGTTACCAACTCAGAAGTGTAGGCTGGCTCAGTACCAAATATAGTCAAAGAATCACTAGCTGCTTGAGAAATGGCTGAAAATACCAGCTGCGAAAGAGCAGCAGTGTAGGCTCCTCCATATGAGCTGCTTGATGGACGAAGACTTTGCAAGTTATATTGGTAACGTTGTAAATGAGCACTAAGAAGTAATGTATGAGCACGTGGACCATCACCAAGTCTTTTAAGAGCTGATATTGCTGCACGGAGCTCAGTACCACGAGTAGTAGGTTGGCAAGCAGCTTCAGCAAGCTGATCAGCTAATTTCTGCCTCCTTTCTTTAATAGCATTTTCTAGAGATGTAATCACCTCTACACTTAATGTTTTTGTTTCCTTTGCTTCAAAGGCTACACGCTCTCCTTCATCAAGGGCTGTCAAAGCTTCATCCACTCTTCTTTCAGCTAACAAGACATCAAGGTGATCAGGAAATTCAACCAACCACTGCTCTAGGTCTGACGGTTCTCTTTCTTCAGTGTTACTTATACCAGTCACAATAGACCCGTCAGAGCTGTTTATCGATGATGATTCAACATGGACTCCTTCAGCCAATCCATGTATAAGAGCTGCCTGAGTGGATAGAAGGTTTCTGATGGAAAGAAGCTCTCCTTCCAGATCTGATATTTCTTTTGATGTGCTGCAGGATGAAGTAAGAAACACTAAAATCCCAGGCCAAGCAGGAGATTGAAACTCTAAAGAATCTTGAAGAAATAAACATGCTCTATATATGAAAACTGAATCAGCATCCATTTCATATTTAAAGAATACCAGCTAGAAGACAGCAAGCATACAAGACAAAACACTCAGTGCAGATATATAGAAATTAAAGAACAACTAGAGAAGAGATATGTAATGAACTAATAAAAAACAGTTAGATTGCTAGTGGCTTAAACACTTCCACAGCTAGCACTAAACAGGCGTTTGAGAGTTCCTGGTTTTTTCGAAGTTCAAAACTTCCATATAGCATAATTGTTTAGATAGTTACTCTATCAATTTGATATCAATCAAGAGAGTCAACCAGGCATAACCTTCCTTCAGCATTTTATCACAACAACGCATTAAGGATTTAAAATTTCTAGTACCCCAATATTTAAAACTCAGGTCAGTTAGGTGCTTGCCCTTCTCCACTTTCTCTACTTTTCCGGGGTTGGGGCGTGGGGTTAAGGGTTGGGGATCAGTTTAATATGCCCAAACAGCACAACATTGAAGGGTGAACATTCAATTTACATCCTAGAACAGTAGAACACCGACAAACTATTACATATGCAGTTCACTAAAAAACAGCAAACACAATTAAGCAAATACAGATTTTGGGCCCAATATAACCAAGGCATTAAAGACAAGTAAGAATGCATCTTAACAATTGAATCACAGAATTGAATGAATAAGATTGAATCATTAAACTTCCAGTGTCCACGTGTCCTTCAACCTGGTTCGCTTTAGGCATGATGGTTACTGAATGATCTTTCTTTCTTTCCATTCCTTTTCGTTCATGTGTAGTTGCAGAGCTCAAGAACTTGTGTGACAATTGCTTCAATAACACACTCAACAGGAAAAAATTCAACAGGCAAAATAAAGACAGGCATCATTTTCAATCAGCGTTTTCTGTGTTTGGCTTCACCAAGCCCCAATCTTCGTACCAAGGTTTTCCTTCTTATTTTCTATTGATTAGGGCTAAGGGTCTTTACGATTGTGTCATTTTTCTATGCTTAACAGTGGTCAAGCCACATTACTCTAAGTGCCAACCATTGTGAAGAGGTGTCATCATTTTTTAAGCCTCTACAGTTGGCAATTTGGCATGCATCCTCCACTTAATTACAATTTTAAAAAATGGTTGTGAGTGTGCACGTTATCAAGGTCTACATTTTCTCTCTCTTCTATGCAAATTAAGAAAGCCTATATGGATCTAAATTGTTTCACTAAAACAGAATATTTCTACAAATGGCTATCACAAGCAGCTGCTTTCCATTGCATTTTCCCTAAACATCAACAATTTGGGGTCATAATGCAAATGGTGCTACAGCCCCAAGGGTAAATTGGAACTGTTAGCTACAAAACACTACTCATCCTTGTTAATGGCTTTCTGCACATGGTTGTACCATAGGTATAGCAGATATGCACTTAGGGTATGTTTGCATAACTAGCTGTAGTTGTGAGCTGATAATGTCCTCTTCCATCTACACATTATGCATGCTTCATACAAAACAAAACAAAACAATGTTTGGTGGTTCTCCTGCGTCAATACTGAAGGAAGCGGACACAAGCTATACGAGTGGTTCATAAAGTAACATCGGGTAACCCAAGAAGGAAGCAACTGCTAGGCACTAGCAATTCTCACCGTATAAATGCTGAATAGTTAGCATAAACACTTCTCCGCATTTCTTCAGCAGAAGCCTTCTTTAGATCCAGCAGGTACGAGCATAAGTGTTTTATTTCCTGAATGAAAGCAGAGAAAGGGCCAGGTTGTCAGATCTTACAGTTGCACAAAAGAGACCAAGGAAGATACAACCTACACTATCCACGCAATATATAGAGTGTTATCATCTAAACATTGCCTGCAAAAAACCCTTCTCATAAATATTGAAGACATGCTTTGCTGGTTGGCTCTCTCTCCCTCCCTCCTGGGCCTGATCACCTCCTTCAACAGTCAAAGTAACTACTACTTAAATAATTGCAATCTTGGAGATAAAGAATATGCCACCTGAAACAGCCTAGTCCAGAAGTATACCGACATGAGTTCACAACTTTCTGAAAAATGCAGAAGATGACACAAAATTTATGTCTGGAATACTACCTTTCCATGGCATAAACGTATTAATACCATAATATTGAAATGCTAAGTGCAACATGTCAAGTCCCAATGTAAACTTCAGCTCCTAATCCTATAAATAATCCCCACAATAACCATGATCCTAATTTGCAGATTAACCCGTAAAATTCCTCCACGAGAAGTCTTTACATTGCAGAAACAAAACCAATCCCGTATACACCAAAGCAAGGACAAATCCCACTTTGGTGTGGCATAAAACATTTGCTGTCCTGTTTACCTAAATGATTGTCACCAAATAGCCTCTAATTTTTATCCAACCAGCTTCAACATAAGTTTTCTCCGTTCAATCACCACATTCGAGCTTTGCTCCCACAGAGCAAACTCCGCCCTAGTACCACCAAAACACAAAACCTACCCTTATAATTCAATCCACCACCATCACAATAATAAAGCTATCATGATTCAATTCAAGCCTAATAGTCTGACCAAAACACAACAACAAAATAAAAACCTTATAATTCAGTCCTCATGAAATTCAACTTTCATTTAATCTCCACAAACACAAAGTCACAAATACTAATCATTAATTCAGAACAAAACTCATCACAATTGAATAACAAACAGTCTAACCCTAAAATTTCTGCTATATTCCGAAACAAAAAGAAAGACAAACAAAAAAGAAGTAAAATACCTTTTCGTTGAGAGTACATTTAGACTGGACATAATTGGCAGGATCAAACCTATCACTGCGAAACGCATTAAGACTCTCTTCAAGCTTCGGCAAATTCTCTTTCGCCGGAGCACCAGAGTGAGCTCGTGACCTCGGCATCTTCACCGCCGCCATTGTTGAAACTCCAAAACTCGGAGCTTATAGCTTTTCAGATCCGATTATTCCAAACCAGTTGAAATTCGTTAAAAGCTAGGGGTTTGTAAACAAGAGTTGATCGAATTGAGAAGTAGTTGATGAAGGAGAGAGAACGAGAAAGAGGTAGTAGACGAGGGTGAAGAAAATGGAGGAGAGAGAAAGGAAGCGTATCGTTTTGGCTGGTTTTTTTTTTTTCAATTTTATTTTCTCGTTTCTTTCTTTTATTCTCTGTCCTGCTGGTTGTTTGGTGGTGTTTGACAGGTCACAGCTCATAGAGGTGGTGGGGTGGTTCACTGATTGATGAGTATTGCCTACACGCCGGTGAGAATTTTATGGGCTTGCTCACTTTTTTTTTATTTATCTTACTACTGTAGTAGTTGGTTTAGTCGTTAGTGGCTTGCCCACTATTTTTTTTAATTTTTATTTATTTGTTTGGAATTACAAAAAAAAGTTGCAAGTGAATGACCATCGAGGCACCCGTTATGTTCATACTTTCATATTCAACCGTGAATATAAATATGAATAGCTGAATAACCTGTATAAGTAGACCTGTCAAACGGGTCGACCTAGCGGGTTACAGGTCCGGTCGGTTACGGGTTGATTTTTGGATAAAATCCACTTTTTAGTTTAAATACCCGGTTGTAAACGAATTTCGATTAAGAAAATTTTGTTAAAACCCTAAAAAAAGGGGTCGAGTCGAGTCGGAACAACTTTTAACAGCTCTACGTACAAGCATTGGCCCCATATTCTCTAGATTATGTTTTTTCCTCGCATTATATTCTCTAGAGTACAAGAAAGATCAAATGAAATATATTATTGGTAGACATGGGAGTTGGCAAGGTACTAGGGTGTATCCTCTCCATTTAGCTGGGACTAGGGATGTAAATGGATACTCCATTCGCGGATATCCGCATCATCCGACCCGAATATATGGATCAAAACCCGAATAAACGGATCCTTAAGAGGATGGTGGATGGAGCGGGTGACGGATCGGGTAGGATTCGGGTGGACATTTTCCACCCGCGAACCCGACCCGCTAAAACCATCCATCACCCGTTTAATTAAAAAAAAAGGAAAAAAAAATATAAATATAAATTTGTCACTGACCTAACCCTAAAATCCTAAATGAACAACGCTGCTTCTACTTTCACTCTTTCTCTCTCTTCTTCTCTCTCAAGTAGTGAGCCAGACTCCGTCACTCCCACTCTCTAACGCTTCATCAGCAATTCAGCAGCCAGCCGCCTGTCGCCGACTCGCCGGAGTTCAGTCACCACAGTTCTACGGTATCCTCTCTCTCCTCTTTCTATTTTTTTTTTGGGGGGATTGCCCCAAAACCACAGCAGCGACACCGATCACTTTGGTTGTGCTTTTATATATGCTCCCTTCACTACTCCTATTGCTATCCGAATTGTAGTGGGTGCCATTAATTTCGCCAAATTCTGGTTAGAAGGTGCTAGTTCTCTTGAGATGTGCCTACGTCTTTTTGGGTTGTACTAGGTACCATTGGTTTCTTGATTTCGACAAATTCTCTTAACTGAGTGTTGGTTTGGTGGTTCTCAGACGAATTCCTGCTGGTAAGATTCTTCATATCTATTTATGGCATTCGGTCTGGGTTGATTATATGTCGAAATCGAACGATTTAGGTTTTGGTTATTGAATTGTGTGCTTGTTCTGAATTGGTTGTTGTGTATAACTGATGTAATTTGTTGAAATTTCTGGATCTGTGAGCTGAAAATTGAGAAATTTTATATTGAGCTGTATTGTGGTGAAAGGTGCAAGTTGGGTTGATAGTCTAATATAGGTGAGTCTTTGGGGGTTTGTATCAACAGAGGAATCAGATTGATGAATGCATATGTACAGATCCCTTCACTAGTTCTGTTTTTCTTTTTCTGACTCTCTCTCTCCTCTAAGTCAAGTACTAAACGGTCTGGATCTATAACTATTGGGTGACGAGGTAGTCCCATCTGCTGGAGTTCAATTGCAGGTAAACTTTTTCTCCTATGCATCAATCAATTCATTACAGTTCTTCATTTCAACGCAATCGTCCAATTCAAATGATTTGAGTCAAATTCATTTTATTCCAACTTCATATAGCGTATGTATTATGTAATGTACCCTTGAAAGTTTCAACCTTTTTAATTGTTGAATTTTTACGGCTAATTGAATTCAATACTGTCTCTCCCTTTTTTGTTAAGCCAATTGTTGTTGATTGATGATAATATGTAAATTTGAGGACTTCTTTATTCTTCTGATATTTGGGTATGATTCAAATCAAATCTTGCATCTCACCTGTTTGATGAAATGACTGAATGAACCCAATTCCTTCTGTTCTACTAACTTTTAAGCACACCCTTTAAACTTATAGATTTCATTTCATTGGTCTGCTGCCTCGCCGTCTGCTGCCTCGCCGGATCGCTACCTCGCCGGAATGCTGCCTCCTACACATCGGCCGAATTCTTATAGATATGAACTACCAGCTTTTGCTTTATATAATTGTTGTGTGTTTATTTTCTTCTTGCTGCTGGGTAGCTAGTTCCACATCATCTGCTATAGGTTTGAATGCGAAATTAGCTCTAATTTTTGGTGTGCATTAGTGGATTGTGGTGTAATTAGGCTCTGATTCGTGTTGCTTCCCTTTAAACTTGGGCAAATTTTTTGTGTGGGGGAACATAGATGTATACAGATGTATAATACTTTTTCATATTTGATTTTTATGAAGCTTTAATTAAGCGAGCGAAATGCATGACAGTGGAACAATTTTATTAAAACAGGAGTATTGTGAACATAATTCATTTTACTAAAATCAAACATCACTAAACCGTTTATCACCCGATCCATCCGTTTAAACCGTGGATGACGGATGGAGTGGATTAGGATTGGATGGTTCGCGGGTGATGGATTTCGCGGATGGAGCGGATGGATTTCGCGGATGGAGCGGATGATGGTCCACCCGATCCGAATCCGATCCATTTACATCCCTAGCTGGGACTAGAGACCGAAGCTCCTCTCAGAAAATAGGAAAATTGACTACTCCAATAGATAGAGAGAATTCCAACTCCATATGAGACTATGTCACACAACAATTTTGGTTACGTGACTTAGGTATAGCCAATATGAGTACATGACTATATTCACTTAGAAGTGATTATTTGTGGGTTTGGGTTGGACACGGGCCGGGCTTTTGATGAAAAAGTTATCCAATGGGCTTAAAATTTGTTGCCCTTGTCTACCCATCAGAGCTCAAAATTGTTGCCATGACCCGCCCTATTAGTGGGCCGGGCTTGCCCATGGGCTAATGGGATTTTTTAAAAAATATTTTTCAATAGAATTTTAAGAGTTTTTCTTTGTTTGTGATAAATTTTTTACTATTACTATGTAACCTCACCCCAATATCAAGCGTAATACTCCACATAATCATGATTTTGATATATTCTCATACAAAATAAGTCTTAACAACACACAAACAAAAAAAAAAGCTCACAAATTTTTAAGTAAAAAACATAAAACGGGCTGGGCAGGCCCGCCCATGGGCCATTTTGTGTTGTCCTTGTCCGCCCATTTATATAAACGGGCCGGGCTAAACCCGCCCATTAAATAATTTTTTTTTCAAAAACCTTATCCATACCCGCCCAAATTACGGGCCGGGAGGGCCGAGCTTTTCGGGCCGTCCCGTCTATGATCAGCTCTACATTCACTTATCTAATTTTTATTTTATTTTTAAAATTTTCTATAATTTTTTGACTTTTAATTTTTAATTTTTTTTCAAATATAACTAAGTTCACTATTTTTTTTTTGGTCTTTGCCAAGGGCATCCACCGTCGACCACAGTGACTAATCCCCTCGCCCCAACTGTCAGCACACTAAGCAGTAGGGGGCTGACCAAGAGATTTTTTCCATTCTCAAGAGTTAAAATTCAAACCCCCAAACACTTATTTAAAGGATGAAGTGCTGAAGCACTACACCAACCCATCTTGGTTATAACTAAGTTCACTATCATTAGCCTACAATTTCATTAACTAAAAAAATATATGTGTGTAGCCAAATTGACTACTTTTAGATGTGCTCAACTTGGCATGCAAATATACGGGCAATTTGGGAAAAATACGAAGACTGTCTTAGGCACGGAGGACAGCCCAAAATAATCAATGGGCTATAGCCTATAGTATAGATAATGTATAAGCTGCCCCTCGGGGTAAATCTGCATGTCACAAAACTCGGTCATTCAGTGAGTTGTTTGTGCGTCGTCTTGGAGCCCTAAGATCATAAACACCGCACAATGGCACAGGGATATATAGCCGGCTATTAGCAGCCCCCTCGGTGACCCGCTTCAACAGAAGACAGAATAGTGGATGGCAGAGCTGATACCAGTTTTCACTTAAATCATAATCTGCTATACACAGACAGTTTAACTCGGCACTTAGAGACTTAGCAGCCTCGTCTCTTGGAAGTCCAGGAGTTATTGGTATCCTCACAAGCGATTTCAGCTGTTCATGAGCATGAGAGTCGAACGAAGACAATGACTTCATCTACTTTGTTCACCAGCTCAGACCTGAAACGAGGTCCTTCCTACAAACATCAAAAAGAAAAAGAAAACAAGAGATTAGACTCAATAGTTGTCCTTGCGGGAGCTTGGCTAGGTAGCGCAGTTGGCCAGTGGCACTGGCGCACCTCTCACTTGTCCCCAGCAATGATCTAGCTAGCTTCAAGTCTCATTTTCAACAAAAAAAAAAAGAAAGTCCTTGTGGTAGCAATCAATTTTACCAGCTACACAACTAATTGTTTACCTGTCTAGAGCTTGGGCTGATAAAATCTCTTCGGCTGCATTCTTGTTCAGCAATTTTTCTTATTCTGAGTGAACATCTAACAAGTTTAGCCATTATATGCTTGTTTCCGACATCTGAAGCAATGAGGATGACACTACTGCTAAAATCAACCACATTTCCTTTGTCGTCCATTGAAACACCATGGACTAATAACAATGTAATCAACAAGCTGAACAATGACATGTCAGCTCTCTCAACCTGATCAAAAAATATAATGCTGTAGGGATGTTCCCTTACAGTCTCTACAAGATGCAACCAGCCATAACAGTCACTTGATGACCATTAACAGAAAAACTAAAGTTAAAATTCCCAGTCCCAACTCCCAACTCCCAACTCCCAACTCAAACAAAAATAACAGGACTAGACATTCTAAGGGGAATTTTCCAATGAAAGTAATATAGAGCAAAAACGGACCTTGGTGAATCAGTAAGCTGATGTGAACATAGAACTTCGTCGTTATTATCTTGCAAATTTTCAAGAACTGTATCCCAGCATCCATAAAGCTTCCCTCAAGTTCATTAAGAAGTTCCCTTTTACCATAACCCTCAAGACTACGAAGAAGGTAGGAAGAGGGCGACCTTTGGCTGCCCTCTGATGCGTCAATCTAACTCAGTAAAGCTCCTCTTACAACTTCAATTATCTCTGGCCTGGCAGAATGGTTTGTAATAGTAGCGCGGAGGTTCTCAACCCCAACCTTTGCCTTTGTGCTTGAACTAGGCACGACATCTGCCTTCACAGGATAGTCAAGTATCTCCTCCTGCAGTGAAGATTAACAAAAGCTATAAGAATCAGTTAAGTGTGTGCAGCTAATAGAATCACAACTTGACGACTTCTTAAAGAGTTGATATCATTAGCAGCATCAATAGCTTTGTCAACAATATTAATCAAGTCTTCCATTATAAACACAGTAAGAAACTCGAACGCTTTGGCATTTTCAGTTATCACTCCACATAACTCAACCAGCCTCCTCCTCAAGCTTGTTATATTCTCCTCCAACAGTTTCCCTTCCCCAAATATGAGACTACAATCATCAACGAATTTTGAGAAGCTCTTGTTTACATCATCGGTTGGATAAAAGCCATCTTTCTCCACTCTGTATGACAAGTTCCTCGTTCCAACATAAGTATCAAGAAAAACAATGGAGTTTTCATCAATATCACCTCGCTCTACCATCTTCTGCAGTTCAGGCACAACATTCTCCTCTAGCCAACGTTTCACAGCATTACCTCGCTAAAAGAGAGAGAAAAAGAGAGGTTTTAGTATCTCCGTGTACAATTTATTTTCCTATGCGGGGTAGAGGTTTGGTTCCCCATGCAGCACCATGGAGAACTCACTGTCTGGAAAAACAGGGAATCTACTAGCTTGAAGCCTCAAACATTTTTAAGTCTATGCAACTGAGAATCAGAAGAAGTAGACAACTTAAACATCTGTTCAAGTGAGCTTAAGACAAATATGATAAGCTGAGTAGGTAAGATGAATGAAAAGAAAAGAAAAGAAAATTAAAAATGATCACATCAGTCCAGGCTTTACTGCCTTTGCTCCACTTCCCTTTCCAAAAATGACTGGAAGAAACACAAACATATGCAACAGACAAAAGAAAACAGCCTGGTGCCCCAGCACATCATATTCTACCTAAGCATTTAGGGAGTACCTTTATAAAGTCTGCATGATACACTGTAGCCAACAATGCAGATTCAGACGGATAGATGATGAGACGTCCACCACAAAATCTTAAAAGCAATTTCTCTCAAAACAATCCTCTCATAGGCCTTTATATAACAAATAGATGGATTGTCAAGCAAGATAACATCGTCCAAGAGATCCCATATTTTAGTGCTCAAATTATCCTTCACCTGTTAGGCAAGAAAAAGAAACACAGTTAGCAAACGACAACGTGGGTCACACAATATTGGGCTGCATAATCCAAAAGAAGGTCAATCCAACCTCTTTTAGAACCTGCATACAAGTGCATAGGCCCGTATCACAGTAGCCAGCATCTGAGGCTAGGTCCATGAGCCTTATCCGAGAATGTTGAAAGAGAGGAGGCACAACAGTACAATAAGGATGATACGTGGGACTGGAACCATTCTCAGAGACCATGACAAAAACTGTTCTGCTGAGATCAGTAGTGCAGCCACCAGTCAAACAGCATCAACGACAGAATCATGTGCTCGGTCAACATTCTCCAACACGACAAGAGCAAAAGGTCTCTTCTTCACATACATCATCAAATAGCTCAAACAGCTTACCCTTTCCATTAGTATCACTGCAAGAGGCAGAATTGCTAAGCAATAAACACACGGAATTGAGAACACAAAGAATGGGTCAGGGCTAAGGTCTACAACCGTACCTCATCAAAAGGGTGTCCACATCTGCAGACAAGTCCAATAGTAGACTTAGGTCACCAGTTGCGTAAATAAACCATGAAAGCTCTGTGGCAAGGTCTTCCCAGTATAGAGCTGTGGCATTTTGGAAGAGGAATAGAGCTGTGGCCATTGCTATCCCTCGTAGACTCCCAAGGCATTTCTCAATGCAACCACAGCATGGAAATGACCAGAAAAATTTCTCAATAAGAACGTGAAAGATGAATGCAATGGTGGGGGGATGCCAGTCAAAGCACATCCTACCTGGAAGCAAGAGGCAACATAAGACTGCCAGTACTCTCATACTTACAATCATACTGGGAGAAAAAGGATCAAGAATATCAAACAGTCTATAACTGAGAGCATACTTTTGAAACAAAATGTGCATCAACTGATGTAAGATGCACGAAAAATGGACTGGAGCCTAGCTGATTGACACCGTTAAGGGCAGCTTGAGCTGCATGAATAACACTGGAATGAGATTGAACACAAGATAGCAGCAATCTCTTCACAGTCTCCAGCCGTTCAATTGTGCTTCGAAATGATGCCTTTCCCAAGGCCTCATAAAGCATACCACAAAAGGAATTCATATGTGCCCATTCATCAGACAACTAACATGTAACATGATCAAAACAAAAGGAGTATTAAGTAACAATGAAGAACACAAAAAAGGGTCTCTAGTAATTACAGTTACAATTATGACAATCATTACTATTATATGACACTCACAATATATAGCTAACCATATATCAGGCCGGCCTCCAAGCTCCTTATTCATCTCTCTGTATTCAACAGAAGCCCTTCTAACATAGAACTCGAGATAATCGAGGGCCTCCATTATTGACTCATGATCATCAGCAATAATGCCCTTTAAGGTGAAACTTACAATAATCCTCAAGTAGCCTGTATTACTTTTTTGCATTGATAATGTAAATAATTCAGAATATGTAAATATTCCTCTTTGTATGTAGAGCATTAATTATATTTGTATTTCTCTAGATTATACTTAGAGTATTCTAGATAATACTTAGAGTATTCTAGATATTTAGAGTATTCTAGATTATACTTGCATACTATTGTAATCTTCTAGATTGTTCCATGTAATTACTATATAAAGAGACTAATACAATACTAATCCCTCAAGGGGGAATTACACTCATTCTCATAGTATCAGAGCTTCTCTCCCTCAACCTCCCTCTAATCACTCTCTAAATTTCTCTCTAATCCCTCTCTCTCTCTCTCCTGTGCCTGTGTCCCCTCACTGTGAACCTCACCGCTCTCCCTCTCTACTCTTCATCCTCCCTGCTCCTCTCTCTCTCTCCAGCTGCTCATGGCCGAAGAAAATACCAACCCTCCTCCACCACTCAATCCTGAAAAGCCTTATGGCATCAATAATATCAAGGCTTATATACCCCTTATCTTGGACCTTGATGAACTCAACTATGATGCGTGGCGAGAATTATTTGAAACTCATTGCTTGAGTTTTGGGGTTCTTGGTCATCTTGACGGCACTTCCATTCCTTCGGGAGAAACTGACATAGAGTGGAAACGTCTTGATGGTATTGTCAAATTGTGGATGTATGGGACTATCACCAAGTCCCTTCTCCAAATGATTCTCAAGAAAGGCGGCACTGCCCGTGAGGTATGGCTTAGTCTTGAAAACCTCTTTCGCGATAACAAAGATGCTCGTGCCATTCAACTTGACAACGAGCTTCGCAATATTGAAATGGGTGAGTCCTCTGTTCATGACTACTGCAACCGCATTAAAACCCTTTCTGACCTTCTTGCCAATATTGACAACCCTGTCCCGGATAAGAATCTTGTCACTTACCTTATAAATGGTCTCAATTCAAAATTTGAACATATGAGACCCATCATTCGCTATCGCAATCCTTTCCCCTCTTTTCTTCAAGCTCATTCAATGCTCCTCCTCGAGGAACAACGTCTTTCCAAACCTCGACAAACCATAGCCTCCCACACTGATCACTCATCCTCCTCCACTATCCTCTTCACCCCTACCCTCTCACAACCGGAAGCCCAATCTACCCCACCACCCTCAATGCCCCGGCACACCGACAATAACAAAAAGAACAATAACAAAGGGAGTCGTAATGGTCGTGGGCGCCATAACTCCACACCAAAACAAGCTAGGACCTCACAAAACGCGACTCAACTCGCACAACCGGTCTGGCCACCCTTCTACTGGCCGCCACCCTGGCCCGTAGCCCCTACTTGGCACCAGCCTAACACTTCAACCGCCACCCCTCAGCCTTCCTTGGCACGTGTTCCGGCACCCTCCCCTGCGCCCGGCGTGCTCGGACGGGGCCCACACGCCACCCCTTCAACATTCTCGGCCACCGTCCCACCACCATGGACCTGATTTTCACCAGTGTCTGCCAACCAATATGCTGCTCCAATTGCGCCTACCACTTCCCTTCCGCAAGCCTTCAACACTCTTTCTCTCCAGGATCCCGGTGATGCCGGTTGGTATATGGATACAGGGGCCTCCGCCCATTTGACGTCCACACCAGGTAATCTACATTCTGTTTTTAATAAAAGCATCACTAATTCTGTTATAGTCGGTGACGGATCCTTGATACCTGTAACTCATATGGGTTCCACTTGTTTACCCAATCCCAATCGTCTCCTTTACCTTCAGAATGTGCTTGTGTCCCCTAAAATTATTAAAAATCTTATTTCAGTTCGTCAATTTGTTAGAGATAATAAGTGTTCTGTTGAATTTGACCCCAATGGCTTTACTGTGAGGGATCTTTTGACGCGGAAAATGCTACTCCGATGTGATAGTGACGGCGACCTCTACCTCCGGGGGTGACTCCATCTCCGCCCACAAGCCCTACCGCCACCTCTATATCTCCCATAAATGGCTAGGGCTCTAATGAGTCTCCCACCCCTACATCGACCAACTCTACACCTCCTCCCCCACCACCTCCCCCTCCCCATCCCACTCACCGCATGGTTACCTGGGATCAAAATGGAATTTTTAAACCTATCCAAAAACTTAACCTTCTTACCTCCACCCTTTCACCTATTCCTCGTTCACATATTCAAGCCCTCAAGGATCCTAACTGGCGTGCGGCCATGCAGACCGAATATGATGCTCTTATTAAAAACGGAACTTGGGTCTTGGAACCCCGCCCTCCCGGGGTTAATGTGGTACGTTCTATGTGGTTATACAAGCACAAATTCAATTCTGATGGGTCTCTGGAGCGATACAAGGCTTGTATGGTTGCCAATGGTAAGTCTCAACGTCCTGGTATTGATTGTGATGAAACTTTCAGTCCAGTTGTCAAACCGGCTACCATTCGCACTGTATTAAGCCTTGCCCTCTCCCGTTCCTGGCCGATCCATCAATTGGACGTGAAAAATGCTTTTCTCCATGGGACCCTACAGGAGACCGTTTACATGCATCAACCCCCTGGGTTTGTTGATCCTGTTCATCCTGATTATGTGTGTCGTCTCCGCAAATCGCTGTATGGCCTCAAACAGACTCCCCGTGCCTGGTATCAGCGATTCTCCGAGTATATGGCCCGCATCGGCTTCAAACATAGTGTCTCCGATTCTTCTCTCTTCATCTACTAATCCAGTTCAACACCAACGCACGAAACATATAGAGATTGACATTCATTTCGTACGTGAGAAGGTAGCTTTGGGCCATGTTCGTGTTCTTCACGTCCCTTCCAGTTCTCAATATGCGGACATATTTACGAAGGGCCTTCCATCCACTCTTTTCAATGATTTTCGCTCCACTCTAAGCGTTCGCCCTCCTCCCGCTCCGACTGCGGGGGTGTGATAATGTAAATAATTCAGAATATGTAAATATTCCTCTTTGTATGTAGAGCATTAATTATATTTGTATTTCTCTAGATTATACTTAGAGTATTCTAGATAATACTTAGAGTATTCTAGATATTTAGAGTATTCTAGATTATACTTGCATACTATTGTAATCTTCTAGATTGTTCCATGTAATTACTATATAAAGAGACTAATACAATACTAATCCCTCAAGGGGGAATTACACTCATTCTCATGCATCAGGGGATCACCCACATCCACATACACACCCTTGGTATCATCTTGTTCATCTAAGCAACACAGCCAGGTCACAGTGGCACTTTATTTAGCAATATACTAAACAATAGTTCATTCAAAATACTCAAAACTTTGAAGGTATTACCTTTTTTTTCTTTTTTCTTTTCTGTAGCACTTTCTGATAACATAGTTAAAAACCCATAAACAAATTAAAGTACCAAGGATATACAAATCAGAGTCTTAATTAGAGCAAAAAAAAGGGAAAAGGAAAAGACAAGGATAGAAATGGAGTACCTTTGAAGGGCATAAGAGAAATATGGGAAGCGAGCGTATCAACCTCCAAATCAGCCATACTCAAGGGGAGAGAGAGAGAGAGAGAGAGAGAGAGAGAGAGAAGAGAGAGAGAGAGAGAGAGAGAGAGAGAGAAGAGAGAGAGAGAGAGGTCTTAGAGCGTAAAGAAGCTAGGAAGTCGAGGAGAAGAGGGTCAGGTATCTTTTCACGTAGCATTCGATCTTTCCCAGGGAGCCCCCAAATCGGAGAGTGGTCCATTAGACCTAGCAAAGCTGATCCGGACTCGAATTGAAATAAATTCAAAGTTGAACCGAACCAGAAAAACAACTCGAGTCGAATCGAAACATATCTGAACTTAGTAGATCCGATATTAGCCCGTATTTGGTTGTAGCCCGATTATCCCAAATGTGAGTGAACCGAACAGAACCGAACCGAATACAATGCAAAAAGCAAAACAGTACCGATCTGGTCCGAATCCAAACTGATTGCAAACCAAAATGAAGGTAGTTTTTTAATCCGTATTTACGTTAAGCAATTCTGTATAACAAAGACAATTTCTCATTTACTTTCCCGCCCATGCATTGTGGCAAAGGTTAAACACATTGTCAAAGAAGGTCAAGCCAGGCATACATGTTGAAGCGTTGAAACTCAGTTTATTCCAGAGATTAATTTGGAGTGATAAAAAAAGAGCTTTGGTTGATGCCTAATATAATGAGTGCTTGCGCTGCTGAACACCCTATGGTTCGAGTCCACATATGATACTCTTCAATGCAGTTTTATCAATGATGGATGGTATCAAGTCACAATTTGTTGATTTGTTAGGTCAAATTGCCAAATTTTGAAGAAGAATTGGGGATTTATAAGGGATATGCCAAAATCTAATAAAAGAAATTTAGTTCCTTAAATCTATCATAAATTTTCATATGGTTTGCAAAGTATATGCATATACTTATTCCCTTCATTTGGAAAATTATTGAAATCTCTGTTCCCTTCAATCACCAAGTTGCAAGTTGCAAGTTGCATATGCAACACTTGATTCAACAAATACTCATGCAGTATAAAGATGAATTGACGAAAATACAAGAAATCTAAGTGTGTGTTCTCTGTCCAAAAGACAATAATAAAAGTATAAGCCAGTAAAACAAGAGCTTAAAATCATAGATATATAGGAGTTCTGTTCTTGAAAGAACTTTCACATGAGAGAATTCTTTCCAAGCTCACAAGTTCTATCCTTCACTGAAACCCGAAGATGATTTGCTTTCACCAGGATCTGCGTCTTTGTTCTATTCCAGAAATACAAATGGCATCATATATATATCTAGCATCTGCATTTTGAAGGTAATGCGCGATGCAGACCCTCCTGTGTAGGAAGATAGTGGTGCAGAAAACCAACCTTTTACCAATAGAAGGGAATAGCTACATTATGTAACCTACATAGATTTTCCGTCATCAACACTAAAAGCAATATGAGCGAGGAAGCTTCAAATGAGTTTTATGCCAGCTTCAGCTACCTATTAAAGTAACAACAACTCTCCTCTGGCATGCTGGAGATGGACTGTAGCAACAGCTGAAGCAGGGTGATTACATATTGCCTCATGCCCTCATATCAGTATTTGCTTTTAGCTCTGCCTATAGAAGCAAGAACCAGCATTTTCCCAAACTGTTGTATTATCCATTTGCCTTTTATCCTCCAATTGAGTTGCATTTTGCATTTGCACTACCATGAATGTCCACAGTAGTAACTATGTGTTAGACATTCATCAAAGCTATTGCAAATTACAATAATGAGTTAATGTAAAATAAGTTTACAGGAAAACAAAACTTTGCTCTCTTTATACATATGTAACTATGACATCCTTATGTACTCAAAATAAAGACCAAAACCATCACAAACCAGCAAAAGGGGCATCAAATGGGTGAAGAGCACATCATCCATGATATTTTTGCTATATAATAAAATGCTGAATAGTTGTTCAGCAACATGAAGTACTTTTTCTGTCCTCCCAAACCAGAGCATGCAACTACTTTTTCTACAGAGACACTACCAGGAAGGTTTTCACAACAAAATGACCTAAAGGAGAATCAATATTTTCTATCATGTCAGTAACGGGGAGAGGGAAATGAAATAGAATAAAGAAACAAGCGATGCAGCAGACCAAATGACGATCACTTAAGCTATCAAAACAAAATAGCTGAGGTGCAAATGCTAACATTTTAAGGGGGAAAAAGACAACAGCTCACTACTCTCATTGCTGCTCCTATTTTAAGAAACAAACCTCAAATGATCCATAAATTTTAGCAGCATGAATGCCCTTATCTTCTATCATGTGTGGATTTAACAAGTCATGTTAGGGAGGGGGGAGAGAAAAGAAAGTTACCAAAATCTTACCAATCTGACCTGAGAAGAAAAGGGACACTTATGCGAGAAGACTAATTAATCATCGTAGATAGCATTCTTTCGCTTAAAATGCTGCAATCACCTGCAGGTGACTCAGCTATATTATGAGACAAGTAAGGACACAGAAAGCAAAACAGATCAAAATATTTCAAATCTAGACATCATTAGAGGCAAAGAAGATTACAAAAGGCATGAGACAAGCTGACGCAACCTCATAAAAGGCTTTGGCGTGGGCATACAGACTAATTAGCAATATCTCCATTGCCCCAACATCAGTGTCACCATTCCAAGTTCTATAATTAATTATAAGAAAGCCTACACAAAAACAAGACATGAGGAATTGAGGATATACATGATCTTCAGATTCACAAAACAAAAAACAAATTCACCATCACGTATTCTAGCTATTTAGGAGTGAGCAGACATAGAATAGTACTTTGTTACCTGTTAAAAGTCAAGAGGACCTAAAGATCGAAAACCTTTCCTAATATCATTTCACAAGCTCTGGCCTTGAGATAGCCATCAGATGACTTATTGGGACTTCCATTAATAGCAATATAGCAACCTTTTCACAAACATCTTAGCTGCAATACTAGCCACAGTAAGTTGACATAAAAGTTGCTGCAAAGATTTGAACCCAGATTAAGAAATCCATGTTAACTTTCCATTGCACATAAAAGATACGATTATAGTTGCTTAAACAACATTTTAACTTCGACCAGTGGTTTCTTTTTATCAGTCCAAAATGGACCTATGCATACATCAGGAATCATTATATGCTCCGTATTTGATATTCCAATCATTCAAAACTAAACCATATAACTCAGTGATTAATTAAAACTCGAGGAGAAACAACAAACGGCAAGAATCATAGTAGCATGGTTGGTTGAATATGTGTATGATGCAATGTAGGAAAATCAAATTTGACCTTTAATTTTTTGCATCTTTCATTATACCAAAGTGGTTCCTTTGTTTTCCTATTTTTGCAAATGCCAAACTGTCCCTTCAATAAGGAAAATCTTTGTAGATTGAACAATACTGGAAGATTTTAACCCAGAGAAATGTGGCACATATAAAAGACTGTTATTACTGGGCTTAGGCACGTGGTTGTGCATGCATGATAAGGACATGTACATCACATTTGCACTCATAAGCTATATTAATATTCATATCGGATGAAAGCTATTGTATTTGTTAAAGCAGCTAATTGAGCTACACGAAACAAATTAGAGTGTAATGCACAAACAAGAACGAAAAGATAAGTGTGTACCACTATAATGTCGCAGTTACACACGAGTACGAACCACTATGACAATGTATATAGCACTACTAACAAAGGTAAACAAGACATATGTAAGATGCGGACCACTATAACATATAGTAGTTCACGCGCTAAGAAGACATATGTGAGATGCGGACCACTATAACAGATAGCAGTTCACGCGCTAACAAGACATATGTAAGATGCGGATCACCATAACAGATAGCAATTCACGCGCTAATAAGAAGACATATGTAAGATGCGGACCACTATAACAGATAGCAGTTCACGCACTAGCTAACAAGACATATGTAAGATGCGGACCATTATAACAGATAGCAGTTCACGCGCTAAGAAGACATATGTAAGATGCGGACCACTATAACAGATAGCAGTTCACGCGCTAGCTAACAAGACATATGTAAGATGCGGACCGCTATAACAGATAACAGTTCACGCACTAACAACACATATGTAAGATGCATAAACTAGATAACAGCTAGCACTAACAAGACACGAAGTAACCCAGACCTAAAAGATGCGGACCACTACACCAAATAGCCGTTCAAGAAGTAACTACGACTAAAAACGAGATGCTGCGAACCACTATAACAGATAGCAGTTTAGGCACTAACAAGAACAACTAACTAACCACAAAGAAGCAATCAAGAACTGAATCAGCAATCAACCAACACCGTATGTACCCTGACATGCATGCTGTAACCACATAAACCCAGGCCAGTAAACTACTACTACTACTACTGCTCATGCTCATCATCATCATCATCAAGATCAAGATCATCCATACCACCAAAGAAAAGATTCGGGTCAAACTGCTGCGGTGTCGCCTGCGGTGGAGCAGCAGGAGCAGCGGGAGGGTCGACATCAGCCCCAGTGAAATGAAGAAAGTAACCACAAAGGGGACAAGTAATCAGTTGACAACCATTATGGTAACGAACTCGGCATCTAGTTCTCCCGCACCGGTAGTACATGCCTCTGGCATTGATAGGCGCCCTACACCCACGGCAATTAAATGGCAGGAAAAAATGATGTCCTGGTATAGGGATTGGTGGATGAAGAGCGGGCTGATCGGGCTGAACGGGCTGTGGAGCGGGCTGATGAATGTGCTGGGGAGCGGGCGGTGGAACAGGCTGAGCCTCCAGAAGAAGCCGGAGAGCATGAGAAACGGGTTGAACGGGCTGTGGAGCGGGCTGATGAGTAGGCTGTGGAGCGGGCGGCGGAACAGGCTGAGCCCCCAGAAGAAGCCGGAGGGCATGAGGAACGGGTTGAATGGGCTGGGGAGCGGGCAGAGCGGGCTGAAGAGCGGGTTGAATGGGCTGTGGAGCGGGCGGCGGGACAGGTTGTGGAGCGGGTTGAATGGGCTGGGGAGCGGGCGGAGCGGGTTGATCGGGCTGAGGATCGGGCTGGGGATCGGGCTGAGCGGGTTGAAAACGGGTGACGATGCGATTGTTATTGGGTGGCGAATTGGAAGTAGCGCAACCTAAACCGACCACCATTGTCGACGATTATCTATCAGCGAAGAAATCGGAGGAGAGAGAAAATGGCGGCTGATGGTTGCTTGCTTACCAAGATTTCAAGAAAGCGTTGTATTTGGAAATGGTGAAGGGTTTAACTGAATTTGGAATATGAGATAATGATGTTGTATTTGTTTATTGATTTGGGATTATATAGGGGCTTTCATTCATTTTTCTTTAATCGGAGACTCTAGCTTAAAATCTTAATTATAATCGAGGTTCTTAACTTAACCACAGTTATCAAAGATCGTATAGGAATATTTGTGGGGAAATAAAATTTAATGACAAAATGGAAACAAAAGATTATAGATGAACCAGATAATGACTTTTTTTTTTTTGAGGGTAACCAGAAAATGGCTTAAGTGGTAATGTTTGGTAGTTTTATTTTTATTAATATTTTTGTACAAAAAAAAAAATTGTAACAGGTGTTTTCCAGTGAAATGTTAATTTTTTTTTTTAGGTGTATCATTAATATAATCAAAATCCCAACATCCTATTCCGCCTTTCATTCTATGTCACTTTGGATTTGCGAAGGTGGCCGCTAGAAGTTATTTTTACTTCCTCTAACCCTAACAAAAATTCCTAATAGCGCTAGCCAAATCCTTTGAAAACAATGTGGAGGTGAAACAACTCACTAGCATGCATGGGGTGGTAGCTTAGTGGCACAGTAATAACCCCCATTCCCATATAAAATTATGAATACCCCAGATTAACCGTAAATTCAATACTCATTTTGGTGCAAAAATTCAATAGTACCATTTTTGGTGCAAAATTTCAATTTTTTGGTGCAAGTCAGAAATTGTATTATTGCTCACTGTAATGTAACATGATTACAGTCCTTAGGCAATGCAGATCCAAGGCCACCTACTAGGTAGGGTTCCTTTTTGCTACATCCCTCTACTACCTTACAACCCTTCAATTTGGTGCAATCCACTACAGGCAGTGGTTCACCATCTCTGTAAACATTACAATTTGCAAAAAATATTTCTCACCATCTCTGTAAACATTACAATTAGCAAAAATTATTTCTGACTTACAGCAAAATACAAAAGCATATATAGTTAAAAATATTAGAACTTCTTCGAGGTTTTCAACTCTGCTTGGAGCTGTTTCATTCCTCATTCTGCCTTGCTTCATCAACCTGCTGCTGATTACCTGCTGCTGAACCCTGCTGCCTGAGTTCCTGCACTGCTGCCCATTCCTTGCATTTGTTCTGATTCAGAGTCTCACTGTATCAATCTGCTTCTGTATCCTTCAGTTTAACCCCAACATTACTGATTACTCTCTGATTCATGATATACTCCAGGCTTCTTGCTTTGATCCCTTCTTTTACACGTGTCTTGTTCCTGAGATCAACAGCAGGGAGGTGGTCAGCTCTTCTATGATTTACAGGGGATGTTATAGTCTCTCAATCCATCTTTTGTCTTTGCTGTTCATCTTCCTCAGCTTGCTGCATTGTTGTAATCTACATATCATTGATTGTTGAATCTGCTGTATGGTCTGTGACACACTTAGGCTGCTACCTTCGAAATGCATGATGTTTCTGCCTCTCCAGAGCCAATAGACAGATGCTGCTAGCCCTGCTGCGAAACCTTCTTTTCTGATTTTGGAACATTTTTGCCTGCTTATCCACCCCAGCATGCCCTGGATTGTGCTTGCTCTTGGTGTGATCTGTAACCAGCTTTTCAGTTGGCTAATAATCTCCACTGCCACACTGCAACTGAAGAATAGGTGCTGGTGGTTTTCTGGTTGTGCTTTGCAGAGATTACAGACATCGTCCCCATTAAGAAAGCCCATATTTTTCATTCTATCCTTGGTTAGTAGTCTGCCTTGTTGTGCTAACCATAGACAGAAGCTGTGTCTTGGCATATTAATACTACCCCAGATCAGGTTTGCATGCCTACTCTTAGGCATGTTTCCTAGCAGAGTTTTGTACCCTCTAGCAGCTGTATAACATCCATCTGCATCCCTCTTCCAAACTCCTCTAGCTGTGTAGTGCTCCTGGAAATAGCTCTTGATTTTGTTGAGCTTATTCCAGTACCAGCTAGCTCCCCACCCTGGTGCATAGTTCCAGAAGTTGCTGCCTTTCAGATAAATCCCATTTATCCACTTTACCCACAAGGTGTCTTTTTTAGTGGCTAGGTCCCAAATGTGTTTCCCATTTAATGCTACATTAAACCATTTGCACTTTTTTATGTTTATGCCCCCATTTTTCCTAGGCCTGCATACCATATCCCATGCAACCAAACTGGTATTATGTTTCTGATCAGTAGAGCCCCACAAGAAGAATCTGCATTTTTGTTCTATACTATTAAGTACCCCTGCAGGCAATATGAAGATACTAGACCAGTAGATATGTATAGATACCAAAACAGAGTTTATCAGTTGAGCTCTTCCTGCATAAGAAAGGTTCCTTGAAGCCCAAATCTGCAGTTTTTTAGTCATTTTATCAACCAGGCATTCACAGTCAATTTTGCTCCATTTAGAGGGGGAAAGTGGGACTCCCAAGTACCTCATGGGCAATGTACCCACTCTGAAGCCAGATAAATCTAACAGTTCCCTTTTCACCTCATCATTCACACCAGCCATGTAAAAGTAAGATTTCTCCTTGTTAGCAAACAGACCAGTAACTTGTGCAAAGTAGTTTAAGCAGTTCATCATTATACTTACAGAGTCAGGGGTAGCTTTGCAGAAGAACATCAAGTCATCCGCAAAGCACAAATGACTCAGTTCTAACTCCTTGCACATTGGATGCCACTTGAAGCTGTTGTCCCTGCATGCTATTTTCAGTACTCTTGACAGATATTCCATAACCAGTACAAATACCAGTGGGGACACTGGGTCTCCCTGTCTGATGCCACGCTTGGCAGGAAAAAACCCATGTGCCCCTCCATTTATGTTGATGCTGAAACTTGCAGTTTGTATACATTCTAGTATCCAGCCAGTGAATTTTGCTGGGAATCCATACCCTTGCAGCATTTCCTTGATAAAGCTCCAGTGGATTGTGTCATATGCTTTCCTCAGGTCAATCTTCATCAGGCATCTTGGTGAGGATTGTTTCCTGTTGTACTGTTTGATTAGGTCCTGACATATCATGATGTTGTGCACAATTGATCTTTGTGCTACAAAAGCCCCTTGGTAGGCAGAGATGAGATCAGGTAGCACCCTTGCCAGCCTCTCACAAAGGATCTTTGAGATGCACTTGTAGATTGTGTTGCAGCATGCTATAGGTCTGAAGTCAGAAGCCTTTTCAGGGTTGCCTGTTTTCTGCACAAGACAAATGTTAGTTGCATTTACCTCCTTAAGCATTTTAGAGGATTCAAAAAAGTCTGTGATTGCATTAGTCACTTCTTCCCCCACAATACTCCATGCTTCTTTGAAGAAACCTGAGCCAAAACCATCAGGGCCAGAACTTTTATTGCTATCTATATCAAACATAGCTCTTTTAACTTCCTCTGCTGTCACTGGTGCACTCAATTGTAGTTGCTGTTGCATGTTCAATTTCTTCCCTGCAGTGAAGAAGCTTTCTTCTGCAGAAGTGACCCTTGAACCAGTCACCCCCAGCATTTTCCTGTAGAACCCCACAAATTCTTCAATAATCAGCTCATTGTCTTCCAGTAAGGTACCCTCCTGTGTCTTAATGGTATGGATTCTGTTTTGTTGCCTTCTCTGCTTCATGATAGCATGGAAAAACTGGTTGTTTCCATCTCCCAGTTGTATCCACCTTGCTTTGCTCTTTTGTTGTAGGAATGTCTCAGCTGCCTGGTTTATTTCATTGAAACTTTTCCTTTTCTGATTTTCTTCTCTCTGAAGGGACTCATTCTGTGGCTCTTTGTTTGCTTCTATCTGTGCTTGATTCATTGTTGCTCTGGCAATTTCAGCCTGTACTAGAATATCACTGAAATCAGCTCTGTTAAGCTTTTGCATGGCATGTTTCACTCTTTTCAGTTTCTGGTAAACCCTATACATTTTTGTACCTTGTGTTCTAAAATTCCATGCTTGCTGCACCAAGGTTAGGAATTCAGAGTGGAGGCACCACATATTAAAGAATTTGAAAGGGGATTTATTTATATTTGGGTTATTGTGTAGGTTTATGCAGATAGGAGTGTGATCAGATACATCTTCTGGCATGAACTGGAGGCTGCAGTTGTCAAACTCCTGTAACCATAAACTATTCACAAATACCCAATCAATTTTAGTGTAAACTCTTCCCCCCTCTTCGTGCTTGTTATTCCAGGTGAACTGACACCCAGACCAACACATTTCAGTAAGGTAACATCTGTCAATACAGGCTTTAAAATCCTGAATTTCTGCATAGGTGACTGGGACTCCACCTTGTCTATTCCCAGGTAGCAGAACATTGTTAAAATCCCCCCCAACAATCCATGGTTTATCACAGATATTGGCAAAATCATTTAAGTCCTTCCACAATTGCTTTCTCTCTTCCTTTTCATTCAAACCATAAACAAAACTAACCACAAAATCTTTTTTCCTCTCCATATGTCTCACCTTGCATATTACCATTTGTACAGAGGAAAAAATAATTTCTACATGGAAATAATCAGGTAACCATCTAATCCATATTCTACCAAGTCTGTGCTCATTGTGGTTACTAAAAGATTCCCACTCAGGCATGATATTTTTTTTGCATTTTTCCAAATTCACTAGTCTAATTTTTGTTTCCAGAAAAGCCACTAACCCACATTTGTTTTTTTTACAGTAGAGGGCAATATCCCTCTGTTTATTTGGGCCATTCAGGCCTCTAACGTTCCATATGATCATCCTATCCATGACTATTAGTCAAGGTAGGAGACTTACCATGTAGTGGCACCACCTCAGAGGACTGAACCTCCTGTGTAACTGGCATTGTTGCTTTGTCCTGTACCAGTGTCACTTCCTGCTCACCATCTTCCCTTTGGAGGACCTCAAAGGTATTTTGTACCTGAGTTATGGTGTTGTGTGTCTGCTGGATTTGTCTGTATTGACCTCTGCCAGCCCTAATTCCTCTCCCTGCAAGGTTTGTTCTGCCCCTGCCTCTCCCTGCATTCTGCCATGTCTGTGCTCTCGGGTGAGCTTGCTGTGGAGGTGCTTGCTTAACAGGTTCCACTTGAGACAAAGGCTGGTTGAGAGCTTTCTTCTTCCTGCAGTCTATCTCAGTATGGCCATGTTGTTTGCAATAGTTGCACAGCACTGGTTTCCAATCATACTCAACCTCTTGTTCCACAATGTTTCCTTTTTCATTCTTGTAATGGACCTTATCTGGGTAGTCTCCCCCTGTCTCCACTTCCACCAGAACACGAGCATACTGAATACCCACTTTCATCTCAGTGTTTCTATCCGCCATCATAGGTCTGCCAACCAAGCTAGCTATTTTGCTAAGTCCCATTGCATTCCAATATTTAACATTCAATCCGGGAAATTTGATCCATATAGGAACTGATGTGAGCTCCTCATGTGCATAATCAATGTTCTCGGACCAAGGTCTAATAATCATGGGTTTATTATCAAAATGATAAACCCCTTCCTCCAGCACAGCTTCCCTCTGATCCATTGTGTCAAATCTTACAATTACTAGGCCATTTTTCATCATTGCGATTTTATTCATGCCTTTCTTCCCCCAAATTCGCCTAAGAAATCCACTAAGAACAGAAATCGGAGGTCTAGCCCCCATGATATAGCATACAACAGATTGACTCCAATAATTTATTTCAGACTCAATATCCTTGATGTTTATTTCACCTACAGGTTTCCCTTCAACCATGGCAGGAGCTATGAAGTCCAATTTAAAGCCAGCGTTTTTTAATTTCGATAAATCAAATTTATCCCAAACTGAGGTTTTACCTGTTTCTGTAGTTTGCTGTTGTTGTTCTACAGCATCAACCTCGTTCTCACTCGATTCTTGGTTGTGTGCCCTTTCCTTCATCTTCGACAACCACGAATTGATTTTTTCTTGCGCTAGCTCCATTCTCTGCACGGTTTCGGTTTGAGCTACAGGGGACATTATATCTTGGTCCTCCAATTCCTCCGCGAGATTTCTCATCACCCGATCTAGGTTTTCATGGTTTACAGTCGAATGTTTTCGTTGAGTCAGGTTTTTTGTGGGACATGGTGGTGCTGTTGATTTACCCGCATCTTCAATTTCATTTCCCAGGCCTCGTTTAGCTTTCCCGTTCTTCCCCATTGATACTCAGGGCTGTTAATGGTTAACCAGCGCTGCCGAGGAGAGAGGGGAGAGCATTTTAGAGAGAGAAAATTTTCGCGATGCGATGCCCAAAAATTTCAATTTTACCATTTAACTAGAGCACATACCCTTTATTCATTCCTTTGACGTTATAAAATATATTGGTAGAGCAATAAAACAAAATTATACGCCATATTTAGGAAAATATACACGTTATACACCATCTATTCTTTTAGAATATGGATGGTGGATAAACCTTGTTTTGAAACTCATGCCATGAATAATTACGAAAATAGAACTTCTATTTTGGTTTTGCACTCCTAAGAGAACCTCTAACCCACACGAGCTCGTGTGCACACAGTCTCACTCTCCCAAATTTTGCTGGCGACAAAGAAGCCCTAATTGCAAGTTTCTTTATTTCTTCCTTTCTCATATAATCTGATGCTTTAATCTAATCGTATAACCGTACAACAAATATCTTTTGATTTAATTTAATCAAGCGTCATATTTTGATTGTGTTTTTCGAGATCCTGAAAAAATTTCCCATTTGGATGGCAATTACTAGTGTGGCTGATTTGGAGAGAATATGGAGTGCCCATTATTCCGAGATCAAGACGTTTACTTCCGACAAATAAAAAGAAAAAAATAAAAAAAATCCAGCCCTGCACTCAGCTACTGTATGCTTTGAGCATCACAGCCTGAAAATGAACCTTACATTCCTCATCCCTTACCACACTCCTGTAAGCTTATCCACCCTCCTCCGAGATCACAGCGTCTCCGGCCATTAATCTTAAGCTCCATCTCTTCACTCTTTCTCAAATAAATTACTCCACCAGTGGCCTTTTGATTGAAAATCCTACTCGTTTCTAGCAAATCAAATAATGCTCTGTGCTATAACTGAATAATATTGGAAGAACTTTTTGTGGCACATAAAAAACATTTCGCTCTTAGATATGCCGTACTTCTCTTCACCAACTAATAAGAAATTCAATTTGAAAAGAGTGGAAAGAAATAACCAAAACACAAGATGCGTACTAGTATATCATAGTTACACACTAATAGGGCACTAACAAGAAAGAAAAGAACAAGATAGGTGTGTACCACGTAATATACGGCCGTAGTTACACATGTGCGAACCACTATAACAATTTAGTAGTTAATGCACTAGCTAATAACAATGGTAACGAAAAGATAGTGTGTGTGTACCACGTAATATAGGGGTGTAGTTACACACATGTGCGGACCACTACAACAACGTAGACGCACTACTGCACTAGCTATAGCTAACAAAAAGATAAGTGTGTGTACCACGTAATATAAGGACGTAGTTACACACATGTGCGGACTACGATAACAATGTAGTAGTTAACGCACTAGCTAGCTAATAACAATGAAAGCAAAGCGATAGTGTGTGTACCGCATGATGTACTTACACACATGTGCGGACCGTTATAACAACGTAGCAGTTAACGCACTCACTAGCTAGCTAATAACAAAGAAAACGAAAAGATAGGTGTGTACCACGTAAGAACGTAGTTACACACATGTGCGGACCGCTATAACAACGTAGCAGTTGACGCACTAACTAGCCAATAAGAGCTAAATCAAAAAGATAGGCGTGTGTACCACGTAAGGACGCGTAGTTACACAAATGTGCGGATCGCTATAACAACGTAGCAGTTTAACGCACTAACTAGCCAATAAGAGCTACATCGAAAAGATAAGTGTGTGTACCACCCAAGGACATAGTTACACACATGTACGGACCACTATAACAACGTAGCAGTTTAACGCACGAACTAGCAAAAACCTAAAACAAAGATGGTAAAAACTGAACCATCGTACAACCAAACAATCATCCATGCTGTGTAAACCACCATACGGCCTAGGGCACCCCAAAACAAGAACAAGAACAAGAACCAGAATGGAATCGATTATCACAAACTAAACGGAAAAGGCATTTCACCTGATATTGATGCTGATGAAGAGTCCGTATCGAAGTCCGAGGACGAGTCTGGAGTAGCAGGTGGAGCAGCGGGAGGTGGTGGTGGGACGACAAGCGACGGGTCAGGTCCAATGAGATGAATACCGTAGCCACAAAGGCAGCAATGATCAGCAGGACCAATGCACCCCTGATGATAGCGGGTGGTACAAGTGAGACTCCAGCAACGGAAATAACTGTCACCGACGTGTATAAACTCCATACAACAGGGACAAGGAATTGAAGATATAACGGTGCCAACGGAGGATAACGGCTGATCCTCAACAGGTTGTAACGGTGCCAATGGAGGATAACGGCTGACGTTGTCCGGCGGCGAAATAACAGAAACGCCGGTCAAACGGTGAGCTAACGCTGTCCGGCGGCGAATTTACAGAAACGGCGGCCATACGGCGGCTGATGTTGTCCATTTATATTATACTGTACGTATTATGCCGTCGATCGATGAGAGAGAATTAAACGAACTCAAGAAACGATCGAAGATGATGATCGAAATTAAATCAAGAAACGCGATGATGAATTGATGATCGATGATATCGTAATCGGTCCAAAAACTCGAAAGATGATGAGAGAGAAACTCGAACGAACTAACGAACGCGATGGATGATAATCGATCGATGATCGTAAATCGAAAGAACCTCGAAAGATGATGGATGGATCTACGTAACGTAATCGATCAAGAAACGAATGAATTACGCGATCAAGAAATTGATCGAAGAAAAATTAGGGAATGCGATGATGATTTGGTAGGGTTTTTCGTTTGTTTCTAGAGAATTCTAATTCTGGTACTCCTTTTGCTGATTGAATTAGGCTTTTTCTCTTTCCTTATATGGTTGTCGTCTCTATTTATGTTAATGATGAGAGAGAAAATGGTGGCTGATAGCAGAGAGTAAATTTCTGTAGCCTAGTGACTCTAGTCTAGCTTAATAAAATCTACCCTTGGCAAATACAATTCAAATGAAGCCTTAATTTTTTAATTTTATTATTTATTATTTTTTATTTGTTTTTGATAAGAAAAACTGACATCTAATCTAATATATATATATATATATATATATATATATATATATATATATATATATATATATATATATATAATTGGATCATGCACGTTGCTGCATTGACACGTGTCAAGCCATGTCAGTATACCCAGTCAGCATCATATCCAGTAGTTAATGCTATGTCACTTAATTAATTAAATACATGCATGAACCTTATAATCTAATTAAAAACATAAATACGGTTCATGAACTTAACCTAAATTATACAAAAGATTAGGCACATCGAATTTAATAAGGGAGAATTGTCACAAGTAATAATTTTTATACATACATCTTGATTTTCTAAGTGATTTTATACCTGAGCAATATAGTAGAAAATAATTATTGGGCATTACATGACTAAACCCTATGGAAATGGAGAAACATAGTATTGGTAGAACGTGACCGTGAATAAGGTAGTCGTAAACATAATTAATTTCTTCAACAATTATTTTAATTAAAAAAGAATGAGAACATTGATTGATATATTCCGATGGAGTCCAAATAACCGCTACATACCAAATAATATGGCGCATAGGAAATTTAACATATTAAATCGAAGTATGTTAAGAAAATGAAAATTATATTATAAAATATTTTCTAATAAAAACCCAAAAAATATTCTTTCATATTTTGAATCTAAATAGTTTTTCGTTTCAAATTTTTGATGTTGAGTTTTGACCACAATTTTCTCATAAATCGGAGTACGTAAAAATTATGAAAATTATATATGGTGAAATTACTTTCCAATACGAATCCAACAAATATTCTTTCATATTTTGAATCTAAATAGTTTTTCCACAAATTGAGGTCAAATTAAACACGACGAACATCTAAAATGACACTTAAAAAGGGCGGGACACTTATAATCCATGATATACTAACAAGGTCGTGCATCACAATGGGTATAAAAGAAAACCACGAATTTTGTTGTATTGACATGTGGCATCCATGTCATTGCATACATAGGCGACATTTCATGATTCGATGTATTTACCTTAAAAAGTAGGCGAAGTTTAGTTACTGACTTACTACTCTCACTAACCATTAAAATTATATCATTAGTATTCATAAAAGTTATTGTTCCATTCTTTAATGACTTAAGTTTCATAAACCATAATTTTTTTTTAATATATCACGTCAATCGGCATATTTCAACGAGTAAATATTGGATCATACACACTGTTGTATTGACACGTGTTCTGCATGTCGATCACCATATCCAAAAGTTAATGCCAAATTAACCAATTAATAAGGATAATGAACCATGTTATCTAATTAAATTAGGATACTTGGAACATATAAATATTTTTTTTGAGTGAAAGATACATGAACCATAATTAAACTTAAACTAAACTATGCTGAAAACTATATACAACGAATTTAATAAGGGAAAGTAGTCACAAGTAATAGATGCATAAAGTCTTCTAAAAAAAAAAGAAGTAATATATGCATAAAGACTTTAAAACTAACGGATAAATTTTCGTATTATGCATCTCAATCTTCAAAGTGATTTCGTACCCCAACAAAAATACATGATTCATGGAGATCGAGCAATATGGTAAATTGGTAAAGTAATGTGAACAAGAAAAACTAATTTATCTACATGGATCAAAATAATCGTTGCCATATCACATTACATGACACACAAGTAATATTATATAAAAAAATATTTAAACCAAAGAGAGATAAGAACCAATAGTAGTATATTGACTATTAATAAAGGTAGGTAAATAAATTTATGGACTACATAAGTACACAAATGTGCAAATGTGTTGGTTGATAGAGTATATCAAGGTGTGGGAATATATCATTTAACTAATTTTGTGATTAATTATTTAAAATAAAAAATATAAATTAATTTATCTATTTAAATCCAAAAAACTGTTATCGCATGTCACATAAACAACTTTATAGTCCACATAGCACAACTTTGATTTTGTACGGATAACTCTATTTTAGTTATTATATACACTATTAATAAATCATTAATCTATTTTCTTGATAACATTCAAAATATATTTTCTAATGATAAACTACAAGCTCGTGCATCGCACGAGGCATACACCTAGTGTATATATATTTGTCATTAGTAGTCACAGTATATCATAAGGAATGCCTCATAAATTCATAACACAAATAATAAATTGTGCGTAATGAGAACATGTGTATGAAATATTGTTCCAGTACATGTTGAGAAAAATACAATTATAGCAAGTACATTATTCACTTGAATTCGTCTATCCTTAGTTTGCGATCAGTCCTCGAATTCAGTATTGAAGATATGTTTAAAATTCGTTTAATAACCCTGGATATATAACAATTCTTATACCATCTTCTCATGGTCATTCTCCTGAGTTAACCACCCTTTTTAAGAACCATAAACTTTGCTAAATTTTTTGGTTTAAGGATGTTAATTATAATCTCGTTGATTTGAGATCAGAACCTCTATTATTTATTTGTTGGACTATATTACCCTCGTTTAACATTGTTTAATATTTTTTAATGAGTCCAACAAAAACGAAAATGAGAAACACATTGGTAAATAAAAAAATCAAATTTAAAAAGTTAAAGGAAGAGGGTGTTCAGTCATGTGTTAGATATGTGACAAGTAGGGGTGTTTATATGCGGGTATCCGAAATTTCAGGTATTCGAAAATTGGATATCCGAAATTTCGGATACCAATTCCGATTTTCGGATACCCGAAATTTCGGATTCGGATAGTCGGATATTTGCTATCCGAAATAAATTTATATTTTTTATTTTTATCCTATTTTGTGCCTAAAATTTTGAAAATGTGAGCCAAATATTTCAGATATTCGGATAGTTTTGGATAATTTTCTGATATTTCGGATAGTTTTGAGTTTTTCGGATATTTTCGGATATCCGAATATCCGAAAATTTTGGAAAATGGTATCCGAACCCGTATCCGAAATTTTGGATATCCGCTTTTTCGGATAATTTCAGTTCGGATTTTCGGATCGAATATTCGGATTCGGATATTTTTGAAGAATCCTACTTACAAGTGGTAAGTGTTACCTGTGATCATATCTAGATTTAGGTATTTTAACGTTAGGTGTTGAATTGAACGAAACAATCCACTAGCATGCGTAGATGTATCATCACCATCTTGAGATAAGACACCTCTTTACATACAGTACTCGAAAGTAGTTTTTCCTTCACCTTTAGAACTTATTCTGGATTCAATTGAAAATTAAATAATGTATTTAGATTTAGCATGTAGCTACAAATTTTTATCTAATATGTCCCTGGTTTTCTATTAAAGTGAACCATACTTACATATTTTTGTGAATATACTCCGGTTCGAAATGAATAGAATTCAACCACATCGCACGAGAATGTAACTAGTCAGTGGATAAATTTTCATAAATAAATTTGGTACCTATGAATTAATAACATCCCACATATAAACCTCCCCCAGGAAAAACAATAAGTCTTTTATGAGCCGTCCTCAATGTAAAATCACTTTTATAACCAAGCATGAACGTCAACATGACATCGTGCTTGCCAGTTGCGTGAAGCGTCTCAGGTCTCACCTTGAGACCGCCTCATACGAGTTTTTTTTAAAAAAAAGTTTGTTATATTTTTTGTCCACATCAGTTTCAAGTTTGTTACAGATTTGTTATTTCCCTTTTTTTTTTTTTTTTGGTTATTTCGTTTCTGAGTTTGTTAGAGCATGTATTAGGCGGTTATTAGACATCAGTTGTTACATAATACTCTTATTCATACATAATATCAATTTCTCTAAATCATCTCCTAATTTTCTCTCTCTAAGATTCTCTCTTCTCTCTCCATTTCTGCATCAATCAACACTGAATCTGACGAACGAAACACTCCCCCCCCCCTCTCTCTCTCCAATTCTTGCCCGTGAATAAGAAGCCCTAATCGCAGGTTTCGTTCTATAATTTCATTTTCAGAAGTAATCGCGACACATAATCTGATGCTTTTATTTAATCTAACGCCATTTCTATTGTGATTTTTAAGAAAATCGACAATTTTCGATGGCAATTAAGAGCGTGGTTGATTTGGAGGGAGATTATGGGGTTCCCATTGATTCTAAGATCGAAGCGTTGGCTTCCGCCGTTTCCGAATTGCGCTTTATAGGTATCTTCTGTCCTTTTCTTTATTTTTCTTTATTTTTTAATTTATAATCAAAGGGTTAGCCGTAATCTTGAATAGAGTAAACTGGATAATAGTTATTCACATGTACACTGATTTCAAGTATAATTGAGTAAACTGGCCAAATTGTTTTATGATGGATTTATACTATTTTATACCCATATTGTTTGATGATGGATTTATAGTAATTTGACTCCCTGTACACTGATTTCAAATATAAATTAGATGGCCATATTGTTTTATGATGGATTTGTAGTATTTTATACCCATATTGTTTGATGATGAATTTATAGTACTATAGAATATAGATTACGACTATTTGTTTAGCTGACCACCCAAAAAAAAAAAGGAAAAAAGAAAGAGTTATTGAATAGAAAGAACCCAGTATTGCTATGTATTATTTTTCTGGTTAGCATATTAACTTGACTCCTGTAAATTAAATATTATTATGGTCTCGATGTCTTGCTTAGATGAAGAAGACATTGCAGGGGAGGAGCGTAAGTCTGGTATAGTCAAGGGTATGGATAGGAAATTTAGGCTAATCGAGGAGTTTTGTAAGTTGCATCTTGAGAAGATTGCAAATGACTCGCAATTAAAGGCTATCGAAACTGTTGAGTTCCTTCTTCGTCGTACTACTGTTGAATATATAGAGATGAAAAAGGAGCTTGGGACTCGGCCTGATATATGGATTGGCATTGTGAGTGCACTCACCTCTTTTTTATGCTTCACCTTTTGATTGCAATGCCACCCTTTTGGATTTCAAACTTAATCGTCATATAACTGTTAGCTACTACATAAGATTCCTTTTTCCTTCTTTATTGTTAATACCGTCGCTACGGTTATGTTAGTTGGATGCTGAACGAAAATACTTCAATGCCTATTGTGGTATTCTTCGTGACACCTTGAACAAGACATCATGTGATAACACGGTTAAAGTGCTGGAATGTGAAGAAAACACTGCATTCTTGTGTGAACCCTGAGCCTGAGTTTGATGCTGTTCATGCAACTCAAGCTGCCCTTGATAGTGTCAATGAGCTAGGCTCTCATCCAATTCTTGCGCACCTTATACCGGTTGATCCACTTTATATTTCAAAAGTATGTGCTCATTATCGGCCATTTGCTATTTGATATTCTTGTCCCATTTCCTGCTTGATATAATTGTGTCCTGACATTCTTCTGTTGCCTTTTTGCGGCCAGGTAGGAAGCAAGCTCACTGGCTTCCCAGCTTCTTGGCTCTCTTCTAAATCTGTCATGCCACCATCAGCTCGGGAATTTCTGTTGAAAAAATTCTTTGGTCAAGAGCATGCCGTTGCTGCCTTGGAAAACGTCTTGGTGTCTACTAGGGACAGAGGTTGCCGTCCTCTCGGGACATTCCTCTTTCATGACCCCACAACACTATACTGGGAAGATTTCGCCAAAGATATTTCATGCTGGCTTTATTCAACAGATGAGCTGAGCTTACGATTGGACTTGTCAGCAGATGTGGACATCCTTTTGATGAGGTAAGGGGCAGCTTTATCAGCCTGACTGATTATCTGTGCTCCCAATTATTTGAGTTTATTGATTAACAATTTCGTCTCTTTTCTAGTGAGAACGGAAAGGGTAAGCTGTCTAAACTTTTTGATGACGTGAAGAAGAGACCTTTTGCTGTTGTCGTGTTGGAGAAAGTTGACCAGGCCCATGATTCTGTAATTAATGCCGTTTGTGGTTGTTTGACTTGTGGCTGCAACTTGGAAGGGGATATAGTGGATTTAAGCAGAACAATATTCATTATGGTCTGTGACAATTTTTCCAGTACCTTGTATCCTTATTACTGTCCTGATCTGCCTCCGCTTTTTAATCATACTAGCAGAAGGCTCAAGGACCTAACCTCAGTTGATTACACTACTAATGACTTATGCGAGTGTATGCTGGTACTAAGAGAGGTTGGAATGAGATTCTTGCAGATGTTTTTTCTCAGTATGGTGTGATTGAGATAGTTAGTTTGCTAACTCTGTTTCTTTGTCGTGTACAATAGGTGAAGGATCATTTGAGCAGTAAAATTTGGGATCTCGTGGATGATGTTATTTTGTTTTCCAGAATGTTCGGTTGTGATGCAATGGCCTATGCCAGGACTATTCTGAGAGAAATTGCAGCTAGATTGTGTGGTGGACGTCTCATCATATATGCATCTGAAGATGCGTTGCAGGCCGCAGTGCGTCAATCACATCGTGCTGGACAAGTAGGTGCTTCTTTCTGCTATTTTCTGGGAGCGATAGGAGGGACCTTCTTTGTTCAGACCAAAGAGACTAAAGCCTCAAATGCCATATTCTACCGTAATTCAAATCTTTCATGTGCTCTTTAAGTGACTTGATTTCATCATAGTTGACCCTCTCTGAAGCTCAGTGTAATTGGTGTTGCCCCCTCTACTCAATATGCACCAGTCTATAGTCAGATTGTGTTGTTTGTTTGTGTGATCGACCTATTTGCCTCTACCCAAGTATGCACTTAGTGAAATTTCTGTATGACACTCCTTTTCTTTAATGACTTCTTGTGCTTTGATTCTCTAGCTTTTGTGTGTATGGCTGCTTGGGGTTTGTCTGAGTTTGTGTTGTGCTGTTATAAGTTATCTATGTTGCTGGTTCTTAGTCATATTTGTAAATATGTTTGTGGTTTTTGAATTTCTGTTTGCCTCGTCAACGAGTTTTACATGGTGCTACATGATTAACCAAACCCAAGAAAAGAATGGCAGACTTAGACACACGATGACACTAAGCTATTTTGTTTCTTATTTTTTTGTTTTCAGTTGGAGCTGGATGTCAAAAGTTGGCTAGAATCGGATGTTGTGCCTACATTGCAAAAGATGGTAGACAGAAATGAAATCGAGGAAAAGTCAATTGTCTTCATTGATACTTATGTTGGGACATATGATATCTCATACAGAGTGGAGAAAGTTAGTCGTTATCTGGGAGATGATATCACCAAGAACTTCTCAAAATTGGCTGATGGTTGGAGAGCTATGTACGAGAAAGGGAAAGTGTTGGAGGATAACATAACATGGTTGAGGACGGAGATGAAGCAATTCACAAATGAAGCAATTCCTGTAGCAGCTGCCACACAGGCCATTGAAATGGTTGACAATGCCATTGGGGCTGCTAATGATATCAATTCTTACAAGGTGGCAATCAGTCAAGTTACGTTTCTATTTACTCCACACTGTTACTAATTGTTCCTAAACTTTTGCTTAATGTTTACTGTAGGAGGTCCATGTCTGTTCTGTAGAGAAGGCAGATGCTAAGCCTAGTGTAAGCAAGAGGGCAACGATTGGGGTGCTAACCCTCCGTGATAGAGTTACAAGCCATTCTGCTAGGCCAGAGATAATTAAAGTTGTAGGAGGAGCATTATTAAGAAAGATTGATGCATCAGATCAGGGCATCAAAACATCTCCTTCATCCTATCTTCTTCTGGGTCTTGATCATGATGATAAAAGGAGACTTCTCGTTGAACTTGAGAGGAACTTTACGGATGCTGGTATACGGCTGTTGAAAATGAGTTTTTCTGATCAAGGCAACGAAGATTCACTTTCGTGTCTGTCTTCTTTTTCACCAGGGTCTGCACTATACTTCTATTTTTAAAAGCTCAACTTAGAATTCTTATGCTTTTTTTAATTTATTGTTCATTTGATATTAAGTTAGATTTTGTATTGCTTCAGGTTGTCAAGTGATAGTCATGGCTGGTTGAATCTTCTAGAATCTGTAAGGAAACATCCCTACAGCATTCTGTATTTTGATCAGGTTGAGAAAGCAAACATGTCAATCTTCAGCCTGTTGATCTCATTGTTGGTCGATGGTGTTTCAATCGATGGCAACGGAAATGTGGTTGATTTTGGACAGACTGTTATACTCGTGTCTTCAGATGTTGGCAATAAGCATGTAATGGCTGAACTTGTTAGACAATCTTCTACAGAGAAGAGATCAGATGATGCAATCAGCTCGAGCCCCAGACAGGTAAACCAGTTAACTTACCAATTTTATTCAACCTGAAAACTTATTCTAGCTTGCTGCAAGGAAATCGATCAATTGAGTTTTAACCTACTTTCTTCTTTTCTTTTTTTTTTTCTATGGGGGGGCAGGAAGGATGTCGTTTGAGGTCTGAGTTGGTGCGCAAGGTGGATGAAGTGATTGTTTTTGATCCCTTTCCTCATGTACAGCTGAAATCGCTTGCAAGGATACCGATCACAACTGAATTTCCAAAGGGAAATAGAACTCTAAGAGCCGAGCTAAGATGTCTGTTCGGAGCGAATGTCGATTTAAGTGGCAAAGATAAGTTTTGGTCTAATATGTTTTCTGATCTGTTAAAGCGAGTAACCAGAGAGGTGCCTGCCAATAGGCTTTAGCTGATTGCTGCTCACGTATCCTGGCTTCCAAGCGCTTTGTGGATATATTTTAGATGATGGGTTTCACTTTCAATGAACTTGTTGTAGTCATGTAGTCAGCATTAAACTTCTGTAGTTCCATTGCATCTTTTGTAGTATAAACTTCAGCTTTAGCTTTGTCGTTGTTTTGAGGTTCCGTCGAGATATAAGAAAAGCTCTGCTGCATGCCTTAATGAGTGCTTGTGCTGCTGAAAGGGTCTCCTGGATCATATCAATATGTGAAGCTTATGCTTATTGATGCTTCTATACTGGTTTATGAGCTTGACCCTCATGGTTTCATTACTTTCACTATACTTTTCAATAATCTTTTTATGATTTCTAATACATTCATATATTTGTAATTATTAACGGTCAAAGTGGTATGTGGGAGATTATGAAAAACCAAATGCTGGACTAAGATAGTAATATAAATAGTTTTAAGAGCTCATAAGTTGAGGACAAAAACGAGGAAGCAACCAATTGCATCCTAGACGCCAAGTTTAGGATAGAGTAAATACTAAATATGCTGCAAAGTGGGGAAATTGGAAAGAGATAAAAAAAGATGTGGGAATTCAGATTTTGAAAAGTATACTTTCATTGTACTTTTCAAATAATCATCTTGCTATAATTTCTACATTCATATATTATTTGCTATAACTAACGGTCAAAGTGATTTGTAAGAGACCATAAAAAAGCAAGCTATATAGCTAGTGACTTATCCTCTACATTACCATACGAGAATAATTTAAGTTGTGCTCCAAGACGATTTACAACAAATCATAGGGAGGGGGTGTCCAAAATAACATCATCCATAAATAACAAAGTTTGTTTCCTAATCTTCCTTTGATGTCAGGTCCAGGCCACTTCTCCAGACGTTAGAGCAGAAGAAAATATTGTTCGAAAATAAAAGCTCAAAATGTGATATCCAAAGCTCAACAGAAGGGATATCCCTTTTTTCAGGCCACTTCTCTTTTTTCTTAATACTTTACAGGTGATGTTCATTTTAAGGTGCTCTGGAATAAGTGAAGTCTCTGGAGTATTGATGCATGAGCGAGCATCCAGCCAAGAAACTCTGCAAAGTAGAAGCAAGTCTAGAGCGGACCGCCTTTAACTCAGCCCTTACAAGCCTATTAGCGACCATATAACGGATTCCGGAGGTCTCTCATGTCTCCTATAAGTGTCATGACTCCTGTGTAATATGAAGTGAAAATATACATCTTCGTTCAAGAGCCTCTAGTAAGCCCGAAAAACGTGGATTATAGCCTTTGTTTTCAGCTTTCTGGGGCCCGGGTGCCATTTTGCCCAAACTCATCTGGGTGGTCTATCATGACCCTTGAGTATCTTATGTGTCCCCAAAAGGTCATCCGGATCACCAAACATCTATATCACCCATGCTTTCGGTTTTTAACCCTTACATTGGTGTCCCGTAACAACGTCCTTACGTACAAGCCTATTAACAACCAAATAACGAATCCCGCGAGCCTCTCATCTCCCCTAGGGGTGTTCCGTGCGATATGGTATGAAAATATACAATTTCTTCGTCTGGGGCCTCCCGGAAACCCGAAAAATGTGGATTATAGCCTTCATTTTCGGCTTCACAGGGCCCGGGTGTCATTTTCGCCCAAATTTCTCATGTTGGTCTATCTTGAACTTAGAGGATCTTCGATGCTCCAGGGAGGGTCATGTGGATCCCCAAACATTCGATATCACCCATGCTTTCGGTGTCCCGGCCCTTACATTGGTGTCCCGTAAAAACACCCTTACAAGCCTATTAGGGACCAAATAACGGACCCCGTGGGCCTTCCATGTCCCCTAGGGGTGTCCAGTGCGATGTGGTTTGAAAATATACACCTTCGTTCCCGGGCCTCCCGGAAGCCCCAAAAACGTGGATAGCCTTCATTTTTGACTTTTCGAGGTCCGGATGTCATTTTTGTCCAAACTTCTAGGAAGGTTCTATCATGACCCTAGAGGATGTTCGGTGCCCGGGAGGGTCATCCGGAACCCTAAACATCGATATCACCCATGTTTTCGGTGTTTTGGCCCTTACATTAGTGTCCTGTAAAAACGCCCTTACAAGCCTATTAGCGACCAGATAATGGACCCTGAGGGCCGCACATAGGGGTGTCCCCGTGCGATGTGGTTGAAAATATAAACCTTCATTCCGGGGCTTCCCAGAAGCCTGAAAAACGTGGATTATAATAGCCTTCGTTTTCGGCTTCCGGGGACCCGAATGTCATTTTTGCCGAAACTTCTTCGGGTGGTATATCATAACCCTAGAGGATCCTCGATGCCCCGGGATGGTGACCCGAATTCCCAAACATCGATAACGCCCATGCTTTCGGAATTTCGGCTCTTAAATTGGTGTCCCGTGAAAACGCTCTTACAAGCTTATTAGGGACCATACAACGTAGGCCGGGGGCCTCGTGTTAGGTTCCGCCCTTTACACCTTGTAATTTACTGCTTTCCTTTACTTTCCTTGTAATGTAACATGTCTCTAAGGCGCTTCCTGCGTGTTGACCCTTGGACATGTCTTTAAGCTTTCTAGTTCTTTCCTAACATGTCTCTAAGGCGCTTCCTGCGTGTCGACCCTTGGATATGTCTTTAAGCTTTCTATTCTTTTTACTTTTAGGAGTAGATGTTGAGTATGAAAGTTATGCACTGTTGATGTCTACTCCTGTCAGAATGAATAAAGCTCTAAGGACTCTTTATGGGGGAATCAGTCCTCCATATCGATGCATTGATGTCAATGCTTATTGTTGTTAAACTGTATTGATTGCTTTTATCATCCAACCCCTCTCTCAAACTACGTCCCTCCCTCACTCTCTTGTGTCCACGGACACCCCGAATACGTTCCTTGTGTACGGCTGGCACTCTTGCTGCTAGGAGACAAGAGCGCCCCGCATGTCCCGCAACTTGAAAAGGCGAACCGTGACAGTTGGTATCAGAGCTCAGCTAGAGAAGCACGCTCAGTGAAAGGTTGCTAGACTCGAATCCGAAACTATGGTGAACATGGAAGAGCTAGAGAAAATTGTGATCGGGCAGGATGCCCGGATCGATGCATTGGAGGCCGAAATGCATGAGATGTCCTCCACAAGCTTACGGGAGGAGCTTGACCACATCTACAATCAAATTCAATCGTTGTGGGATCAGTGTACTACGATCACCAAGGCCGTTGCTAGCGGTAATGGTGGATCAGGGTCGAGACGGGTGAAGCCCCCTCAACCCCGGACATACAGTGGAGCCAGAGACTCCAAGAAAGTAGACAACTTTGTCTTCGACTTATAAAAATACTTCCAAGTCAGTGGACTGGAAGAGGACCAGAAGGTCGACACCGCGGTCATGTACCTTGTGGATGACACGAAGTTGTGGTGGCGTTCGAAGTATGCTGAAATCGAAGCCAAAACTCTGAAAATAGACACATGGGAAGAGTTTAAGAAGGAACTCAACGACCAGTTCTACCCGGAAAACACTGAGTTCATTGCCCGAAGGAAGTTAAAGACCATCAAGCATACATGGAGCATCCGAGACTATGTGAAGGAGTACTCGGCGTGCATGCTTGAAATCAAGGACATGAGCGACAAGGATCGTATGTTCAACTTCATCGATGGGCTGAAAGAGTGGGCTCAACGTGAGTTGAACATACAGAAGCTGGATACCTTGTCTGCTGCTATAAGCGTGGCCGAACGGCTCTTCGACAACCTGCTAGGGAAAGAGATCCCACCGAATAAAGGGCCAACAGGGCCATGTTCGATTGTGAACCGAGCAGCGTCGATTGGCTCGCAGACAGGCTCGAACAATGCTCGAAACTACAACGGGGGTAACTATAGTGGTGGAAGTAATAGATATGGGAACATAGGAGGGGGATCTCCTAGACCGACACCCTACCGGCCCCCAGGTTCAACCTCGTCGTTCAATCGGACAGAAACGTCCACGGCAAGATGGTCGTCGAAGTTGAGTTGCTACAACTACAAAGGGCCACACAAACACACCGAGTGCCCAAATCGAGACTTGAGTGCCCTCCAACAGAATCTATCTAAGATGTCTGTGGAGTCTGATGGCACCAACGAAGGAAAGACAAGCAGAAACAATGAAATGGATGCGGATGAGATACCACACATGGGAGCTGTTCATTTACTGGGCACCCTGAGGGGTGATGAGACCTCTCTAAAACCCAAGTCGACTGAGCCCATGTACGTCGACGTAGTGATCAATGGACGTAGCACTCGAGCAATGATTGACACGGGTGCCACCAATAACTTCGTGGCCGACACAGAAGCAGAGAGATTGGGACTGAAGCTGGACCGCGCTGGCGGTAGCATGAAGGCCGTGAACTCGGCAGCAAGACCTGTTCATGGGATTTCCAAGGGAGTCCTCACTCGGATAGTGGAGTGGAGTGGTCGATTGGACCTTACTGTGACTCCACTAGATGATTTTAAGATGGTATTGGGTATGGACTTCCTTCGCATGTCTAAAGCGGCGCCCATGCCCCATTTGAGTTCCTTGTTGGTGATGGGTGACAGCCCATGTCTTGTGAAAGCGTCGAACGCGAAGGTTGAGAATAGACGGTGACAGATGCTATCGTCAATGCAGTTTGAGAAGGGACTTAGAAGATGTGAACCGTCGTTCCTGGCCACTTTGTCGATGAAGGAAGATTGTAGGGATGAGAACACGCCTTCGGAGGTAGTGAAACTGCTTGAGGGATTCAAGGACATCTTGCCCGATGATCTACCCCAAGTCCTCCCCCTTCGCCGATCCGTCGATCATCAGATCAAGTTGATCCCAGGAGCCGAGCCACCCGCTCGTAGCCCTTACAGGATGGCACCTCCCTAGCTGGATGAACTGAGGAAATAGTTGGATGGTCTATTGAAGGGAGGATTCATCCGGCCGTCCAAAGCACCCTATGGGGCTCCGGTGTTGTTTCAGAAGAAGCAAGATGGAACTCTCCGGCTGTGTATTGACTATCGGGCACTCAACAAGTTGACGGTGAGGAATCACTATCCTATTCCGTTGATTGCTGACTTGTTTGATCAACTTGACGATGGTATGTACTTTACGAAGCTTGATTTGAGGTCGGGGTACCATCAAGTTCATATAACAGAAGGGGACGAGCCGAAGACATCTTGTGTGACGAGATATGGGGCTTTTGAGTGGTTAGTGATGCCCTTTGGACTGACGAACGCCCCTGCAACGTTCTGCACTTTGATGAACCATGTCTTCCATGGGTACTTGGATAAGTTCGTGGTGGTATACCTCGATGATATTGTGATCTACAGCAAGACCATGAGTGAACACCTGGAACACTTAAGACTTGTGTTCGAGAAGTTGCACGAGCACCACCTCTTCGTGAAGCCTAAGAAGTGTTCGTTTGCACAAGAAGAAATTAGTTTCCTTGGCCACTTTGTAGGAAAGGGGAAGATACGCATGGATCCTAAGAAAGTCTCAGCCATTAAGGAGTGGCAGCCTCCGAAGAATGTCTCTGAGCTCCGTTCCTTCCTTGGCCTTGCTAATTACTATCGGCGTTTCATTGCAGGGTATTCTGGAATTGTGGCTCCCCTCACAGACTTGCTCAAGAAGTGTGAAGGTTGGAATTGGGCCGAATCACAGAATGAGGTGTTCGAGAATTTGAAGAAGATGGTAACCAGGGACCCAGTGTTGGCTCTCCCTGATGTCACAAAACCTTTCAAGGTCGAGACTGATGCCTCAGACTTTGCCCTCGGGGGAGTTCTACTTCAAGAAGGGCACCCAGTTGCTTTTGAGAGTCACAAGCTGAATGGGGCCGAGAGGCGGTATGCGGCTCATGAGAAGGAGTTACGTGCAATTGTACATTGCTTAAGGGTCTGGAGACAATATCTCCTGGGTTCGAAATTCCTCGTTCGCACAGACAACACCGCGGCGAGCCATTTCTTAACCCAACCGAGACTCACTGGTCGACAGGCTCGGTGGCAAAAATCTCTTGCGGAATTTGATGTGGAGTTCACATACAGACCTGAGGTCAACAACAAGGTCGCGGACGCTCTCAGTCGTCGCGCCCACTTCGCTGCATTGAAACAAATGGCTCACTTGTCGTCAAGTTATGTGGCCACTACAATCCGTGACCAGATCAAGCAGCATCTAGGTCAAGATACGATGGCGAAGACCATCGAACAGCTCATTAAAGAAGGGAAGACGCGACGATTCTGGATAGAAGATGGCTTTATCTTCACAGAGGGACATAGGTTGTATGTTCCCAGGGCCGAGGGCCTTCGGAGAAAATTGCTGAGTGAATGTCATGACACCCTCTGGGCAGAACATCCAGGGTGGCAACGAACCTTGAGCTTGTTAAAGTAAGGGTATTTATGGCCCCAGATGAAGGATGATGTGATGAGCTATACACGGGCATGTCTCGTGTGTCAGCAAGACAAGCCAGATCGATTCAAGTCGGGCGGCTTGCTAAACCCGCTCGCAGTGCCGACTAGACCATGGGAGAGTGTCTCCATGGACTTCATCAATTGTTTACAGAAGGTCGGACCCTTGTCGGCGATCATGGTGATAGTGGATCGGTTCTCGAAGTATGCCACATTCATCCAGATGCCGAAAGCAACCGGGGCAGAAAAGACAGCCATCCTCTTCTTCAAACACATTGTCAAGTACTGGGGGTTGCCGAGGAGCATTGTGAGTGACTGAGACCCTCGGTTCACATGCATCTTTTGGGGTGAACTCTTCAAGCTTCTTGGGTCAGAGGTAAACATGTCTTCAGCGTACCATCCCCAGACGGATGGACAGACAGAAAGGTTCAACGGGCTCCTCGAAGAATACCTTCGACACTTCGTGAGCGCCAACCAGAGAGAATGGGTGAGACTGCTAGATGTAGCCCAACTCTGCTTCAATTCTCAGAAGAGCTCCTCGTCCAACAGGAGTCCCTTCGAAGTTGTCACAGGACAACAACCTCTCCTACCACACACAGTGGATGACCACTATAAGGGCCGAAGCAAGAAAGCCTATGATTTCACCAGAGAATGGAAGCAAAACACTGACATTGCTCAGAGTTACTTAGAAAAGGCTTCAAAACACATGAAGAAATGGGCTGATCAGAAGAGAAGGCCACTAGAGTTCGAAGTGGGAGACCTAGTGATGGTGAAGATCCTCCCAGAGCAGATGCGGTTCCTTAGAGAAAGTGACAAGCGGTTGGTCCGCAAATATGAAGGCCCCATCCTTATCACAAAAAGGTTGGGCAAGACGGCTTACAAAGTGAACCCCCGACTTGGATGAAAGTACACCAAATATCGATATCATCCATGATTTCGATGTTCCGGCCCTTATATCTATCGGTGTCCCGTAAAAACTCTCTTACAAGCCTATCAGGGAACATATAACAGACCCCGAAGGCGTCCTATGTCCCCTAGGGGTGTCCAGTGCGATGTGGTGTGAAAATATACACCTTCGTTCTCAGGCCTCCCGAAAATCCCAAAAACGTTGGATTATAGCCTTCCTTTTCGGCTTCCGGGGCCCTTGTGTCATTTTTGCCCATACTTCTTCGGGAGTCTATCATGACCCTTGAGGTTGCTCGGTGTCCCGGGAGTGCATCCGGATCCCCAAACATTGATATCACTAATGTTTTCTGTGTTCCGCCTCTTATATTGGTGTCTCGTAAAAACGCCCTTACAAGCCTATTAGCGACCAGATAATGGACACTGAGGCCCTCTCAAGTCCCCTATGGGTGTCCAGTGGATGTGGATTGAAAATATACAACTTCGTTTTGGGGCCTCCTGGAAGCCCGAAAAATGTGGAAGCCTTTGTTTTCGGCTTTTTGGAACTCGGTGTCATTTTTTCCCAAACTTCTCCGGATTGTTTATCATAACCCTAAAAGATCCTAAATATAAAACTGGGGTGAGCTAGATCATCAAATGTAATTAACTCAGCCATACACTTTCCTTGCAAATGTTCAAGGGTAAGGGAGCTTAATCCTTTTTGCTTCAGATTCGCGTGCACAACCTGCAATGGGATCGATAACTAAAATTCAGAGGCTTGAAAAAGGGTATTCTTAAGCCAAGGTTTGATATTAGCTAGGGACAACTTTTCCTTCAAAAATGACAAGAAGTTCAGTTTATCTCAAAAATATAACTTTACCTTTTGTACTGAAATCCATCACTAAGTTATGTAACTTTACCTTTTGTATCAAATGGCCTGGGTAAGCAGCTTACCATGCTTGATATTGCTGAATAGTTGCACAACAATATGATCATCATCCGTGGCGGACCCAGGATAATTAAAATATAAGTGCAAGAAAAATATGAGAAAACATCCAAAATTAGTGGTGTCAATTTCACCCGCAACAGTAGTACCGGGTATCTAGATGCTTCATTTTTTGAAATAAAAACCACAATACTCCACCCCCTCCACACATAAAAACAATAAATAAATAAAACAAATTTACACAATTTAAAAAAAAAACCACACAATTGCTGAATTCTACCCAAAAAATAACAAAATAACGCCCTAATAAATCATCAAATATGCATATGAAAAGTGAAACTTTAACAATCTATTCAGAAGCTAAAAAAGAAACCAACAATTTAAAGGCCTAATTCCTCCGAAGTATGAACTTTGTCTACAAAATAAATCAAAAATGAAAAACATACAAATGGAAATAACACATACATCTGAATCTTTTTGAATTTCATATGGGTCAGATCAGCAGAGCAATTCTGGGTCAACTACTTCTCTCTCCATTTTTATCCTCAATAGAGAGAAATTAAAGTAAAGCTCACTAATCAGTAGAGTACGAATGAGATGAGAGCCAAAAAGAGAAAGTGTTTTTTTTTTTGTTGTTCTTTTGGTTGAAAGAGAGGAGAGAGAATGGAGGAGATACCAAGTTAGAAGGGAGGAAGAGAGACTTTGGTCAGCAGGTGGACCCACTATCACATGGGCTTGTTTCAGAGTTTTGTTTATTTTCCATACTACCCTTTACTTTATTAGTTTTTAAATGGGTGTATTCATAAATCTGGCAAACATTATGGGTGCAAAAGGGAAGATAGTTTCGTTTTTCCTTAAACATGCAAAGCTTTCACCAACAAATTTTAAAAAATATGGATGCAAGTGACACCATACTCTTACATCTAGGTCCGCCCCTGATCATCATATCATGCAACTGCTGAATTTATCACCAAGGGGTATCAAATGGGTAAGGTGCACTTAACCTTTTGTATCAAATGTTTAGCAAAAATAAAAAAAAAAAATTCCTTTTGTATCAAATGGGAAAGAAGCATACCATGCTTGGTATTTTTGCTGTAATATCATTTGAAACTGCTGAATTATAACCAAGGGGTATCAAATGGGTAAGCAGCATGAAGGGCTTGATATTTTTGCTGAATAGTTGCACAACAGCACGGAGCACTTTTTGTGTGCTCTTGAAAAGACATCTCCTTTCACTGTAAAGACACTACCTGAAAAGAATTACAGTAGTACATTACAGTGACGATCAATGAAACTTGCATTAATTAAGTTTATATTGTTTGATCAAAACACAGAACTTTCTATTGCAACTCAGAAAATTCAAAAAGGACAGTACTGGCAATGGCCACAAATTAGACCTTCCTGTTTTAGCAAAATGCAACATCAGGACAAGAAAGTATTTCTGACAAACACCTTTGTCTTAAATGCATGTCTAGTATATATACCACAAATGAAACCATCATAAGTTCCTAGCAAGCAATTATGTCAAACTTCTCCAAGTTCTAAACTACTAGTAATAAGAAAACCTATGCAGATGAAAACATGAGGAAATTAAAAGCAAAATGCTTCTACGTTAATTATAGGATAAATTATCTTCAATTTCACATCGCAATAAGATCGATTAATTACCATCACGTATGATCTAGCCCTTTAGAATTGACTATTGAGGAGATATAAAACTTAAATGTTGGAAGCCAAAGAAGTGCCACAGTTCTAGAAACCTTTCTCAATATCAAAGGATGACTTATCGGGTGTTCCATCAATAGCATACAAGAAGCACAGACACGGCACTCGGCCTACGTTTCCCGTTTCCTATGTCCGCATTTTCCGTATATGCGTTTCCGTTTTCGTGCTTCCTTGCATATAATAATTTCTGAGAAATTGTGTTTCTGTGTCCCGTGTAGGGCTGTTCATCCGGTCTGGAACCGGATCGGACCAGACCGGACCACTCGAGTTTGGTCTGGGACCGGACCGGACCGGACCGAGTGTGACCGGTCCTGGACCGGATCGATTTTTTGAAAAATGCTCAGCGAGTCGGGTTGGCTATAAAAAATTTGACCGGTCCAAAACTCAAACCGGTCTCACCCGGTCCGGTCCAAAAATCCGGTCTGGGCGAATAATGAACAACTCTAGTCTCGTGTCTAATTTTTCCGTTTCCGTGCTACCTTGATATAAGCAAATGTTTCCTTCATTCCCACAAACATTTTAGCTGCAATACTAGCCATTGTAAGTTTACATAACAATTATTTCCATCCGGATTAAGAATTCCGTTTGATGCATGAAAGTAAGAGCAATTGAACTTCTTTTTTTTTTTGTGTCCTTGTACTGGTCACTCAACCGTATAACAAAGCATATATATATAGTAGCATCGTTAGTCGAGTATGTTTATGAGGCAATAATTAGGAAATTCAAAATGAAACATTTTTGCATCTTACGGCCTAGAAAACTGTATCTGTAATAAGAATATTGATTTTGGATTGATTGATCAATAAATTGTAAAGAATATTTTGTAGCACATAGGAAATATATCGCTCTTACAACTTGAAAAGAGGAGAGAAAAAGAACCCAAAGAAAAGGTGCATACTAGCTAGTATAAACATCATAGTTACGAACTAATAAAGAACTAACTAGCCAATAAGAATTAAATCCAAAACATAGATGTGTGCCACGTAATTAATATAAGGATATAATTACATACATATGCGGACCACTATATAACAATGTAGCAATTGGCGCACTAACTAGCCAATAAAAATTAAATCAAAAGATAGGTGCGTGTATCACGTAAGAACATAGTTACACACATGCGCGTACCACCATAACAATGTAGCAGTTAACCCACTAACTATAGCTAATAGCAATAAAATCGAAAAGAAAAGTGTGTACCACAATAGTTAGTTATACACATGAGCGGACCGCTATAACAATGTAACAGTTGACGCACTAGCAAGCTAATAATAATGAATCAGAAACATAGGTGTATGTACCACAGGACGTAGTTACATATCTGCGGACCACTATGACAACGTAGCAATTAACGCACTAACTAGCCAATAACAAGTAAATCGAAAAGATATATGTGTACTACGTTAGGACATAGTTACACACACGAGCGGACCGCTATAACAACGTAGCAGTTCACGCACTAGCTAGCAATAAGAACCAATCAATCGAAGATAGGTGTGTGTACCATAGGACGACATAGTTACACACATAAGCGGACCGCTATAACAACGTAGCAGTTCACGCACTAGCTAGCTGATAACAAAGAAACCGATATGCATGATAGGTGTGTACCACGTAAGGACGTAGTTACACACATGTGCGGACCACTATAACAACGTAGTAGTTAACGCACAACAAACAAGCAAGGTGAAATTGAAGAAGATCATATATCCATGTCATGAAAACAATCAATCCAACTGCAGCTGAAATTGAAGAAGATCATCACCTGCATCGGGCTCGGGCTCGGGCTCGGCCTCAGCAGCAGGAGCAGGGGGAGGTGCTGGTGGTGGTAGAGGATCAACAAGCAGTGGGTCAGCTCCAACAAGATAAATGGGAAAGCCACACCTCTCGCAATGATGATTTGCAAGAACGCAGCCCTGATGATGATAGCGGGTGATGCATCTGTTGCGCACACAGCGATAATAATTGTGACCGACGTGTATACGCTGCGTACACCAGGCACAACGAAAAGGGAGGAAAATCTGGACACCAGGGATTGCAATGGGCGCATGTGGATAACGGTGGATGACATAACCATGATCAGGATAAAGAACAGGTACTAAGGGTTGCGACCGACGTGGATAACGGTGGATTATCGTTTCGTTTTCCGGTGGCGAGTTAAGAGCGCCTAGGTTGAATCCCTGTTGTTGATCCATCTATACCAACTGATATTATCGATGAGAGAGAATTTTAACAATTTAACGAACGAACGAAATGCAATCAAGAAACGATCGAAGAAAAAACTCGAAAGAAAGAAATGCGAAAGAAACTCGATCGAAAGATGATAATCGATGATCGAAATCAAACAAGAATCGAGAAAGAGATCGAGAGATGATGATCGCAATCAATCAATCAATCAAGACTAAGCGAAGTGATGAACGAATTAACGAACGTAATGTAATGTAATCAATCGAGATCAAAGATGAAAAGATGAATGGCGATGAAATTGATCTTAATCAGTCGAAACTCGAAAGATGATGATGAGAGAGAAACCAACTGAAACGTAATTTGGTGATTTGGGCGGGAATTTGGTAGGGTTTTGGTATTTAACTGATTTTGGATTTGGCTTTTTCTTTTTCTTTTTTTTTTTTTTTTTGATAGTAAGACTGACATTCTTCGGATTTGTGGTTATTACTTTATTTGCTGTTAAATATCTGTACTCTATAGTCTAGCCAAAATCTACCCCTTGTTGATGGATGGTTACTTTTTGGCTATTTTTGAGTATTCCTTTGTCATCATGTGTTTGGCTATATCATTTGCCTATGATGTTGACTTCCAGAGAGTTTGTCTACTTGTTCACAAAAGATGAGTGTGTGGATTAAAATTTGGAGGTAAGGTCTGTTTGGTTGGGCCAAATGTAAGGAAATGGAATTACTGAATCCATTTTTAGTGTTTGGTACGTATATTTGGGCAAGGAATGAACTCGAATCCCTCCGGATTCAAAAACCTCACAATTTAACATCAATTGAAATTCTCCAATTTTTAGTGGAATCAAAATGATACCTCCCATATCATCTAGAAAACATTTGAAAATAAAATTGTACAAAATCAAAACCAAAGCAAATTAAAATAAATGTTTACTTTCTCTCTTATGAGGCCGCGCGCCTCAATATGAGACCACCTCTGTAGCTATGCATAACGTCAATATTACGTCATATTTATTTGAGCGGCCTCAACAGCGCCTCAATATGAGACCACCTCTGTAGCTATGCATAACGTCAATATTACGTCATATTTATTTGAGCGGCCTCAACAGCGCCTCAATATGAGACCACCTCTGTAGCTATGCATAACGTCAATATTACGTCATATTTATTTGAGACGCCTCATGTTGAGGCCGCTCATATGAGTTTTTGTGCATATCTGTGTGCTTCCTAATTGTTGTGAATGCAAACTAATCCTGAGATGATTTATCAAAAGGTGGGCGTGGCAACTCCCGTGAATCCTATTCCTGCCAATTAGTCCCCCCACCCCCTTTATCATGCTATTAATCAATTATGGTTCGCGCCTGGTGGCTTATTTCAAATTATCAAGCCATTAACTTTTGCTGTATATAGTATGTGTATATAATTGTATAAACCAAAAACAATTCAAATTTCTACAGCAAACCACATCATTTAGTAGCTAGAAAGATAGTATCACAGGAAACCTATCCTCAGTTCAATCCTCAAACCCAAAAAAAAGGGAAAGGCTATAAAGAGACAAGGGACCTCAATGCATACATATCCACGAGAGAAGTCCCAACAAATACATGTGAATCACATCCATATTTTATGCCAAAAGCATGTATATGCATACCATGATTGCCGCTAGAATCTAGATAGTGCCCCTGATGCCTTTAGAAGGCTAGAGAAGGTGAACTCATTTTGTTTCAAGCCAAAATAAAGCATCTGTGGAAACAAGAGCAGGGCTTCCTCAGACCTACCATTGTTTGAATAGGCAATAATCATAGTAGTCCAAGTGACCATGTCTTTGGAAGGCATCACATCAAAAACTTTTCGGGCATCACCTAAACTGCCACACTTAGCATACATATTGATGATGCTATTCTGAATTGCAACATTGTCCTTAAACTCAGAATTGAGGATATGGGCATGGACAATTCTACCTTCTCTGAGTTCACCTAACTCTGCGCATTTCTTCAGCAATTTGTTATAAGGAGGGGGATTCAAACGAAGACAGCTTTGTTCACCGTGTTCAACTACAGGTGTTGTCCTAGAAATGAGCATGTGAGACCCATCAAAATCTCTTTCTTCTTCACATTCTGAAACATCAAAAACTGAATACTTGCATGATATTGGAGCTCCAAAGGAAGTTGAAAATCGCTCAAGATGAACCTTTGAAGTAAGGTATCCTCTCACATTGGTAGATGCAGATGTCCTTAAGCCTAAACTTATACACCTTCTCATATGTTTGGAATTGTAAATTTGAATGGAAAGGCAAGTAATTACTAATAATATTACAGCAATTTCATCTTCAGAACAAAATGAGCACAACCACTCATATCCTCTTTCACTGTGCAGTCTGCAAGCATATACAGAAAAATAAACTGTAGTTGGAAGCATTAGCTAAGCAACAAGTATTTGGCATTTTTAAAAGACAAATTATAGAACTACACTTTTAGACCTTTTCTTTTTACACTTATAGACATTTGCTTTGGCGAGTATATGGGCATCATAAGAAATCAAGTTTCAAATTTTATCTCCCAAATGCCATCCAATAACCTAGAAGTATTATCCAATACCTTACTCAAAAATTACCTACCAATTTTCACAAAAAAAGGCAAAGAAACGGATAATGGAGAAAACCCAACTTCAGAATTGAAGAAACGTTCAAATTCGACACTAAAAAAAGCAAAATTATAAAATAAATACAGTCATTTGAGACTCATTTCCCAACTTCAGAATTTGTACTATGTATGAAAATTTGTTCCAGAAGCATCAAACAAGCATTCATAAACTAAAACCCAGATACCCGCAATTGAAGAGAGCAGAAAATGAAAAAGAAGAAAACTTTCACAAAATTCTTTCAGCAATACTAAAACTAAGGTGGAATTTGTGTTAATTGTCCAACATAATACCAACAGAGAATGCATAATAAAGGACGTGATTTCCAGGAATAAAGAGAGCTAATAAGTGACATACCAATTTGCCATTTGAGTGAGAAACTAAGGAGACTGTTGGGGTTTCCGCTTGGCTTGGCTCGCCTGTGAATACTGTGATACTAGTCGGAGAGAGAGAGAGAGAGAGAAGAGAGAGAGAGAGAGAGAGCGCCTTGACGGCTTGAAATAGAAAATAGACAGTTAATATATTTTATTTATTTTCGCTTTTCTTTGTTTTTTCTTTTCTTTTTTTTTTGACTTTGAACCTGAGTGTTTAGTTACAAGTTTACAACTAAGCTAGCTGATTTTCAATACTACTATCACTATAGTCAAACATACTTAATTTGCTCACAGAAACTCTAATTTCAATAACTAGTAGATTTTTTCGATCAAAGGTATCAATAACTAGTAGATTCATACATGTATTTTTCTTTTTTCTTTGTGCAATAACAAAACTTATGAAAACAATCTTTTTTCTAGGCGATTAGTTAGGGGTAAGGTTGCGTACATATGAACCTCCCCAGATCACGCCTTAGGTGGAATACTTACTGGGTTGTTATTGTTATTGTTGTTGTTGTTGTTGTTGTTGTGTGCAACAACAAAAACTAGTTTCAAATGAGAAAGTTTGTTCCATACCAATTGATAACCATATCTAGCTATCATCATGACCATAGTACATGTTATCGTCCAATCGGCGTCCCCAAATTAAACAATCATTTGCATTGCAGGGCGGGTAGAGAAGGAAGGAGGGGGAAGACAAAGATGGGACTTGGGAGCTTGATTGCATCATCCAATGTAATCATCTTTACCTGTTCTAAAGTAGAACAATTGTAATCGAACAATTGCGATTACAATGAATGTTGTAATCAATTCCACTATTTCCATGTTTCTCCTTCCCTCCTTCCTTTTCCAACCCATATTGTAATCATCATTACATTCAAGTAAACGAGCCCTAAGATTGAGAAAGTTCAAATATGTGGAATCCTCCTGTAAGAAGAATATGATAGTGAGGAGGGTGTTACACTGCATGATCATGGAGATGAACAGCTTCAACTAAGCGAAACTGATGAAAGTATAATACATTATGGAAGTGGTCTCATGTCTTCGTCCCCTACAGGACTTTGGCCTCGGAGTTACAAGTAATATTTTCTCCCTTTTAATTTTCTAGCTCTTTCTTGTTTCCCTCCCTTAACAAGTCATTATGCCTTCTATTTTACTAAGATTGACAAGAAAAATTGAATTTGATATTAGTACTAAGATGATTTGCATAATGGATTGGTCGCTGTATCATGCATTTTTTGTCCTAGAAAAGATTGTTACTCCTAACTCTTAAGAAAAACATATGATTTCGAAAATCTTCTGATTGGATCGAGTGTGACTGTGTGATCTGAGCATACATGGAAGGTTTATCAGTTCGTCCCTTTTCGTAGAGTAGTAGGGTTTGAAAGTTTGATCACAAGCTCATGTAGTCCATCTCCTGAGTCCTAACCCTTTAGAGAAATCTGACATGGGTAGCCATTAGACACTGACACTTGTATATGGAGTTCCAATGTTATTTGTCTCGAAACTTGAACGGATTTATATAGCAGGTTCAATCAAAGGAGTTAAGGCTTCATAGACTGCTTGGCTGTTAACCCTGTTGTGATCACTATTCTGTGTAGAGAAACAAAGTTCAGCTTCAATTTGATTGCCATTTCTCATAAGATTGAATAATTGTTCCTTAATTGCTTGAATTTTGAGAAACAGTTTTCTCTCTTTTGATCTTGTGCAGAGAGGCAACAGATTCTCTATCGATTGCTGCATCTCCGAGTAACCTTGGCCTTCTTCGACAAGCATACAGCATAACTCAAAGCATAACAGAGAGCATAAGCCACATTAATTTGTTCCCTCAAGATTTAGAAGCCAAGTTTCCTTTGATTAGTGCAAATGATGAATATAAAGATCAATCAGACAAATTGCCAAACACTCATAAGTTATCAAACTTAGGCAAGGCATCCTTCCTTTCTGAGGATCAGACAACTTATGGGTGCAATGTCACACAGACTGTCTTCAATGGTAAATCTTAAGCAGTCTTCTTTTTTCTTGTCATGGTTGTCTCATTTTCTTTGTTGAACCCTTTCTTTCTTAGCTAATCATAAGCATAAAACATAAATTCATAATTTTGTGTAGGGTTCAACATATTTGTTGGCATCGGACTTCTTTCGGTGCCTTCTACGATACAGGAAGGAGGTTGGGCAAGTGTTGTACTATTTGCTCTCTATGCAGGACTCTGCTATTATACAGGTTATCTTATGAGGAAATGCTTGGAGATTAACAAAGACATCATCACTTTCCCAGACATAGGAGAAGCTGCATTTGGAAAGTTTGGCCGCATTCTTGTATCTGTTAGTTTCTGATCTTTAAACTTCACTAGTGTTTATCTTCATAAGTTTGAAACAGTTTATGAGGTGTCTCTGGCGTCTCTGACTGTTTATATTTTCTGATGTTTTTGCAGATTATCTTCTATATCGAGTTATATGTAAGTGTGAAGGATATATACTAAATTTATACAATTATGCCATGCCTCTGATACTGCTTTTTCCCCTTGTTCCTTTGGATGTAGTTCTGCTGTGTGGAGTTCATCTTATTGGAAGCAGAAAATCTTGCAAAGTTATTCCCAAATGCTTCCTTACAACTAGGTGGCAGATATCTTGGCCCAGTTCACTTTCTAGGAATCGTCGCAACTCTGATTGTTCTAACAACTTGCTACCTGAGAGACTTTCGCAAAATCTCATTCATTTCAGGCAAACTGTTCATAACACTAGTGAAAATATATTGTCCAACAATTTTTCTAGCACATAACTCTTGCTACCTTCTTTTCAATTGTTCAGCTGGAGGTGTTGTTGGAGCAACATTCATAGTCCTTTCACTGATTTTAGTTGGTACAGTTGAAGATATCGGATTTCATCAAACCGGCCCTCTAGTGAAGTGGAATGGCCTACCATACGCTCTAGGCGTGTTTGGATTTTGCTTCTCTGGTCACTCTGTGCTCCCAAACCTTTACCATTCAATGTCCAATAAGAAGAAATTCAACAAGGCACTGACAATAATGTAGGGAATGTTCTTTATTTTTCCCTAAGTTAGATAATTTTTCCTTAACTTGATATATGTATTTTTCCCTGCCTGAGATATTTCTGATAAACTGTTGTGCAGCATTGTGTTGGCTACTGCAGTATATCTACTGGTTGCTATATTGGGGTTTCTCATGTTTGGTGAAGATACAAACTCTCAAGTCACCCTCAACCTGCCAGCAAATGCAGCCGTCTCCAGCATTGCGTTATGGACGACTGTGAGTAGTACATTATGACAATAAATTCACTTGATCTAATTTTATGTTTTGTTCATGGAATTGCAAGGATTTCAAGTTATCAACAATTCTTCTTTTTTGCCTTTGGTTTCAGGTTGTCAGTCCTCTGTTCAAATATCCTTCTATCAAACTAAATCTCCTGCAGAAATAAGCAAGTAAATGTGCTTTTTCTTAAGATAAATCTGATGTACAATTTGTCTTCCTTAACAAGTACATAGATACCCCTTGCTTCTAAACCCTTTAGCCAGGGGTCTCGAAGAGTTGCTGCCACGAGACATGTCAAACTCTTACTGGTGCATAATTCCTTTTAGAACCACCCTTGTTCTCTCGAGTGTTTGTGTCGCATTCCTTGTCCCCTTCTTTGGTATGTATATGCCATAAACATTTTTAAGATTTTGTATTTCATTTTGTTTTCCATATTACAGAAGCGAAACCAGGCTACTCTTGATTTCAGTGTCGATAATGACTATAGCATAATCAAGACTGATGTCTAATGAAAAACTTCATGAATTTCAGGTTATGTGATGGCCTTTGCTGGATCATTACTCTGCTTGCTAACAGTAGGCTGATGATTTCCCTTGAATCATTGTTTCAACTTTTTAACTTTCTTATCTCAATACTAATTTATTTGTTCTTTTACATGTTTTCTATCTGCAGTCTATTGTACTGCCAGCTCTAGGCTACATAAAAGTTGCCAGAAACCTGTCATCCTTACAGGTAAGCAAAACCAGTTTTCTCAACAGATATTACAATATGCTTCTCATTGCATAATATCATATCAATATGCCTAACTTAATTACAATCTGTCTGTGTATACATCCAGATTATTACGTGTTATGTAGTCGCGGTGATAGGAGTCATTGTGGCGTGTTTCGGGACATATACTTCAGTGTATGGCATTATTCATAGCTATTGAGTTCTGGCTACTGACATAAACCTCATGTATTAGCCTCATTCTGTAGATAACATCAATCTCATACTAGAGGTTTACAAGGTTGGCTGGTCTATCAATTGTGCTTGAAATATTAGATTTCATTTTCTTGTAATTACTCTTTTTCTTCCAGTACTTTGGGTTTTCTTTCCCATTATTTGGTGGGTGTATAATGTACTGAAATTTTCTTTTCTTTTCTTTTTTTTTTTTTTTCTAAACCCTGCTTGTTCCCTTCTCTTTACATATACCACATTGGTAGGCAAGCTTTGAAGGTTGCTTAAAGAGGATATATATGAGATGATAGATACTGTATGTCTGTATCAAATCCCAGTTAAGATGGTGATGCTTGTCTAGTTACTATCAATTTTTAATTCCTATAAGATTCTCTTGGACTCATTTTAATTTGTATATATCCATTTCCCTGCTGTCTTGCTCATTCCATACATATCGTGGCAGGCGTGAACCCTTGTAAACTTTAAGATACAAAGTCAATAAAAAAAACCAACTAATCATTCATATGGTGCACACACATATAGGAGCTTGAGAATCAAACATAAAAATAAACTAAAGCAGCAATTTTATTGAGGAAAAGAGTGAGTGAGAACATATTAGGAAATACAATTGTCTTAAATTGAAGAAATAATGGAACTTTATTCTTTTCTCATTTTCTCATTTTTCTTTCTTTTGATGTTGAACCTGTCTTTGTTGAATTATCTTATTCTAATAAATGAATTTTGCTTATGGCCTCCATGTTTAGTAACCATAAATGCATATTAGTTTGAGATATTGCAGGAAGGCAGGCAAACTTCAGTTGTTTTGCAGGTGCAGGGGTGTGCAGGGATCTGTGCATCAATCCTATATACTGCGCGCTTTAAACTAATACTAGATGGGATTTGGAGGTGAGAATCCTGATATCTTCAAGGTGGACGAAGAATATGAGAATGATGAAGGCTTTACAATGCAACATCATGGAGATGATCAACTAAGCGAAACGGATGGAAGTACATTACATTATGGCAGCATCATTGGCAGCAGTCTCATATCTACCTCAACTTATTCAGAACATTGGCCTCGGAGTTACAAGTAATTTACATTTCTGATCCCTGTTAATTTCTTCTATCATGTTTCTCTTAGTTTTGTATTGTATCTTTTTAACCATGAATGACTTACAAGAATCTACCTTGAAGTTAATAGTAAAATGAATTGCAGAATGATCTTTGAATTTGCATTTATTTTCTTTGCATGACAGGATGTTACCTGTTTTGTTCTTTTTTTTTTTTTTTTTTTTTTTGCTTGAGAAGTTGAGAAAATGTATAGATTCCGGAAGTTTTTCTTTGATTGGTTTGATTGTGCGCGTGTACTGATCGTTTTTGATATTTTGGTATGGAGTAGTAGTCATTTTTTATGGGTAGGGTTTCTTTGAGGTAAAATGGCTAGCTAGATGCCAGATTGAGTCAGAAGTCTGATCACAAGCTCATTCACTAGGTTCATAGATTGAATAAGATTTTGAATTGATCCCATATAGTCCATTTCCTAACCCTCTATAGAGAGTTGCCTCAGGTTTCTTGCTCTTAGTATTTGTCTGGAGGGCAGTTATATAGCAGGTTCCATCTAATTGGTTAAGGTTTGGCAGTTTGGTTAGCTGTCATCAACTCGATCTATTCCCAATGATGTTCAATTCTGTGTAGCATTAGGCTTCAATCTGTTATCAATTCTCTTGTTTAACAAAACTGATCCTAGTTACTTAGCGTTTGAGATACAATATTCTCTTTTGATAATGTGCAGGGAGACAACAGACTCTCTATCCATTGCTGCATCCCCGAATAACCTTAGCCTTCTTCGACAAGCGCACAGCATATCTCAAATGATAACACAAAGCATAACCAACATAAATTTGAGCCCTCAAAATCTGGAATCCAAGTTCCCCTTGATTGGTGGCCATGATAAATCTAAAGACCATTTCGACAGATTCCCAAGCACTTACACATGGTCAACCTTAGGCAAGCCATCCTATCTTTCTGACGATCAGATTTATGGGTGCAATGTCACACAGACAGTCGTCAATGGTAAGCCTTATGACCTTGATCAGTTGTTTCATATTCTTACATAAACCTCTTCTATATAATTAGTTAACCATATGCATAAATATAAACTCATAATTATGTGCAGGATTCAGTGTATTTGTTGGCCTCGGACTTCTTTCAGTACCTTCTACAATACAGCAAGGAGGTTGGGCAAGTGTGGGATTACTTGCTCTTTATGCAGGACTTTGCTATTTCACAGGTTACCTTCTCAGGAAATGTTTGGAGACTGACAGAGACATCATGACTTTTGCTGACCTTGGAGAAGCTGCATTCGGAACCTCTGGTCGCATTGTTGTATCTGTTAGTGTCTGAACATTACAAATAATACCTTGAGTTATACCCCCTTTTGCTCCAAGCAATTTATGCTGTTTCACTGACTGTCTGGTTTTCGGGTGTTTTTGCAGATTATCTTCTACATTGAGTTATACGTAAGACGTTCCTAAGCCAAGTTCTTTTTCTTCTTTTTTTTTTCAGTTTATACTCAATACATACATAAACGCAGTGTAAGTTATACGACACTTCCCCTTGTTTCCCTTGGATGCAGCTGAATTGTGTGGAATTCATTACACTGGAAGCAAATAATCTTGCTAAGATATTCCCAAATGCTTCCTTAGAACTCGGTGGCATTCATTTTGGCTCTGTTCACTTGCTAGGAATTATCACCACTTTGATCATTCTACCGACTTGCTACCTCAGAGATTTTCGCAAAATCTCTTTTATTACAGGCAAACGATTATCTACCATCATTTACCAGATCTTTCTCAAATAAAGGAATATACTCTCCCACATTTTTTTTAGCACATAACTCATGCTGTCTTCGTTTCAACTTCTGCAGCTGGTAGTATTGTTGGAGCAGCCTGCATAGTCCCTTCACTTATTTTAGTTGGTACAGTTGAAGATATTGGATTTCATCAAACTGCCCCTTTAGTGAAGTGGAATGGTCTCCCATACGCTCTTGGTGTGTTTGGTTTTTGCTACTCGGGGCATTCTGTGCTCCCAAACCTTTACCATTCCATGTCAAATAAGAAGAAATTCAACAAGGCACTGACAATAATGTAGGAAATGTTCACATTATGTTGTCTGAGCTAGATTCATTTTTCCTTACATGCTTCATAACTCTCTGTCCCTGCTCGAGTTATTTCTGACAACAAGTTGTGGTGCAGCTTTGCATTGACTGCCACAGTATATCTAGTGGTTGCTATATTGGGATATCTCATGTTTGGTGAGGACACAAACTCTCAAATCACCCTCAATTTACCACCAAATGCCGCTACCTCCAGATTTACATTGTGGTTGACTGTAAGTAGTGCATTATGACAAAAACTCTTATTTTTCATCTTCTATGTTTATGATTTCGGAAAACGAGCTTGCTTTAGGTTATGCTCATGAAATCTTGCAAGTATATCAATATTGCTTCTGCTTTTATTTTTTTTGAGTTCACTATTTTTGTTTTTGGTTTCAGGTTGTCTGTCCACTGTTCAAGTATCCTTCGATCTGTCAGACTAATTTTCCTGCATATATTACTAACTAGATCTGAATTCTGTTCAACAACTTGATATAAAGTGTCTTCCTTAACAAGTGCATAGATACCCCTTGTTGCTAAACCCTTTGGCCAAAGGTCTAGAGGAGTTGCTGCCACCAGAAATGTCAGACTCGTACTGGTGCATAATTCCTTTCAGAACCACACTCGTTGTCTCGAGTGTTTGTGTCGCATTCCTTGTCCCCTTCTTCGGTATGTTCATGATCTTATTTGACATTGCCTTTTTCATTCTCTTTTCCCATATTAAATCAAACCAAGAGCACCCTCGATTAGGTGTTGATACGTATAGCAAATAATCAAAGCTGAACAAAATACACTGTCAAACTGCTTGAATTTCAGGTTATGTAATGGCCTTTACTGGATCATTCCTCTGCTTGATAACGGTAAGCTGAAAACTTCCCTTCAAAACAATTGTTTCATATTCCGAGTATCTAATCCTTTCGAGTACGGTAAAAACGTATTTACATGTTTTCTCTTTGCAGACTATAATAGTGCCAGTTCTAGGCTACATCAAAGTTGTCAAAAACCAGTCATCCTCACAGGTCAGGGAACTTGCTTTCTCATTTGTACAACATGCTTCTCATCTCATCTTATCACCTGAAAAAGTACCTAACTTAACTACAATTTCTGTGTATATATATCCAGATCTTTACTTGTTATGCAGTCGCGATGATGGGAGGAGTCGTTGCGTGTTTTGGGACATACACTTCAGTGTCTAACATTATCCATAGCTATTGAGTTCTGCTACTGACATCACCTCGGATATTCGCCTGGGTTTGTAGAAAGCATAATTATCATGTTACAGGTTTACAGGGTTGATAAGTCTATCAATTGTGCTTGGAAAATTAGATCCCATTTCTTGTAAATTTAAGTTTTCTTCTCTTTAGTCCCCATTCTTTTGGGGCTTACTTTCCGAACTTTGAAACGTTGGAGATGATTTGCTCTGCAACGGCTAAGCTTCAGTTATGTAAATGAAAACCTGTCTGCCACAACTTATGGCTCAGGCACCCTTTTGTAATGGAGAATCTTACAATTAAATTTCCCTTTTTTTTTCTCTAGTCTGATTTTTGTCCTCCAATGCTTTATGGGTTAGCACTTAGCACTTCCTATAAAGCTGCTAAGTGTAAGTGTATGCCCGTGTGTTGCATGGTTCATGTGATTAATGTAGTAGGGTTATTAATCTCATTAAAAGATCTCATGGTAAATGGTGTATAGTGTGGAAGTTCAACTCAAATTGCAAGAATAGATTCAGAATAAATCTCTATATACATCTAAACCTTCATACCCACCTTCAGCAGAAGTCTCATGAAAGACACTGAAATGGATGATATGCTAACTTGAAGAGGGGAGCAGTTTGAACCAATAAGCAAGTTTAGGTATGATCAATGATCTTGATGGTATATATGGATCGGGGTAGAGCATAGTTGGTGCTCGGCTCACTTCTCTTGGGGCTTGCCCCGAGTTCAATCCCTGTTACCCCTCCCCCTCCTCTCCCTCTCCCTCCCAGACCATAACGGAAAGAAGTTTGGTTGACCCCTCCGCCCCGAAAAACACAAAAACTTCTATAAGACGGTCTTTCTGTAACCTTTTGGTAAGACGGGGTCACTTTTCAATTAAACAAGGGTCGCTTAGGGTCACTGCTCACCATAAGTGACCCCTACATTTCTAAATAATGACCCCATTTTTGTGTGAATTGGTCTCACTGGAGAAATAAAAATGGTCATGATGGTATCAAATTGGACTGGTCACTGGTGTTAGCTGTAGCTTTGATCAAAGATACGTTTTTGTCAGCACTTTCATTGGACCAAAATGGGTTATTCACAATTATAAAGTGATTGGAATCTGTTTGTTTGAAGTACCAAATTCAAGTTCCTAGATACCAGTTTGAGCAACCAAAACATATTTTCCTTACAGAAAATCTTTCCAACCCCATATGAACCCAAATAAATTTCATAAAGAGAATTTCATCTGTCTTGAAAGCTTCAGTAGTTCCGAAGGTCATATCTTACTACACTAAAATTTCATAAAGAGAATATACCACACAATACTGATCCCTTATATCCAATCACTTTGATCAATAGAACTTTGATTATATGTAAATAATTCCTAGTTAAACTGTGTTCAGCACAGCAGGAAATAAATTAGATGCCCACTCAGTTAGCATGAGGGCGGTAAGCCTTTTTAAAATATTTGGGGCTCGGTCCTCTGCCTAAGGGGAAAGGGGACACAGGCACAGAGCAGCTAAAGGTTTCCTGATGGAAGCTATACAATTAGCTGCAGTACACAATCTCAAAAAAAAAAAAAAGAAAAAAAAGAAAAAGGGAGAACAAGAACCGCGAGGAATTTCTCAGGCTTCCTGTTGATATCAAGAATTTGAACATTGACCAGTCCCAGAGGACACCAGCCTGAAACACATGAACATTGATACGACTATATGAGCAAGATTTTAGGGGAAGACAAGATAGATTACTTAATCACGTCTAAGAAGTCAAAGTAGTCCATGGTGTAGAGGGTACATACCTTTATGCATCCTCTAGTACTAAACTCTCCGTAATCTGTTTCTTGTCAAGAGGAGACTTGCATTTCTGTCTCAGCTCCTTAAATCGATTGACGTCAAAGTTGTGCTTCTTGAACAGCTTCCTCTGCCTCGAGAGGAACAGTGTCTTCATCAGATCTTGGTATGAGGGATCTTTTGATGTGAACATAAAGTAGGCATAACCAATTACTATTCCCGTGGTGGTAGTGAAAAATGCGATTGGCTCCATTACATCCCATGAGAACTCCCAGAAAGTAAGTCGGAAGAAAAGCCCAACCTGCATTATAGCAACTCCCAGGCCTGACCATAGTATTAAGCGAACCTGCTTGTGTGCCTGCCTGTCAATTTCTTCCTTCCTTTCTTGCAGCTTTGTCAGCTCCTCCCTCCTCGGATCATCCTCAGGAGTTAAAGCAAGTGGAACTGATCTCCTAACCAGATCAACCACCTGAATAGGGGAAAAAAATTAGGATAAACTTAAACAATCCTGACAGACTAGTCTAGTTTTCAATTATCCACCTAAACAATAAAAAAGAAGTTCCCATATAACTTGACTATCATGGTCTGCACTTTGAACTCTGAAGGATGCTCTAGAATTTGAAAAAACTTGTCCTTTTCTTTTATTTTATTTTTTTCCTTTCCGAAGCTCAGCAGCCATTTTTCAGGGTGGAGGGTATTTATGAAATTCAGCAGCCCTTGTTTTTAAGGTGGGGGATGTTTCTGAAGTTAAGCAGCCAATCAGAGAATACTCAAAAGTACCTTATTACACTGTTTGACTGGTTCTGTCACCCAAGAAGCACCACTATATGTACCAGCTTAATGGACAAGTTTCTAGGTCTGAATCAGATAACGTAAGGGCAAGAGAGATTGGGAAGTTACTCATGTAAGTATGCTTCACCAAAAAAAGGATTGAGTTATCTTTCATACACTGCAGCAGAAACCAGAAACCAAGTAGTCTTGACTTTCAGAGCATCAGCCAATCAGCCAGAGAGTCTTGTTGGAGGCTTTTGTCGTGTATGATGAATTTTGGGTAAAAGATCATTATAATTTGCACACTGTTTATCTCCACAATATATTCTGGTCCAATTGAAAATGTAACATGAGACTATAAAACCTGGACTAACTGCCGAACCACCGTCACCAGCCTCCTCCTCCTCCCCCCCCCCCCCAAAAAAAAAAATAGTGGAAGGGACAGGGAGGACGGGAGACTGGGAGAGTCAGGGGCGATGAACAAAGTCTTGAAGACGGAGTGACCTAACCAACTATGCGCATGATATGAGTCACAAGCTTACAACCTCAATTCTAGAGCTCTTCAATTCGCGCTCTCACACACACAGGGAGCAAGAAGGGGAACAAAAAAAAAAAAATTATTTTTATATGATATCCAACAGTATGTACCATCAAGCTCAGCCAGTGACAGCCACAATCTATCCTCAGCACATGAGAATAGTTTAGCCACAAAAACGAGAAAGCAGGACAAAATGAACTATGCACTCATTATCTATCAAATATACCACCAAAAAAGTCAAAGAAGCAACTACCCAAATAACTGATCTCCACCTATCCATGAAATTAACATTATAAATACAATAAGTCCATATAATATGAAGTAAAGGGAAACCAATGGATCATGAAACAAAAATTAAGCTGATTGTCGAGTAACAAAAGGACATTCATCATGATTCATGAACATGAACCAAAGGTTGACCACCAAATCCTATCCCTCTATGAACTTATCTTTTAGGAGGAAAACCTATATTGAACATTAGCAAGTACTGTCTACTAAAGACAATGGTAGAGGCCAAGGAATGCTCAAACAACAAAATAAAACTTTCACACAAAGCTGTAAAACAGACAAAGAAATCTCCTCTTAGTGCCCAATGAGAAGGTGCCTAAAGAGAAGGCAGAAAACCAATTTGATCTCAACCCAGATCAGTAGCTGTACACTTCTCCAGAAAAATTCTATCACTGCAACAAACATCAAAGGATAGCCACAAAAGCATTTTTCCTAAGGATCTTACAGTCCTTAGTCCTCTCAACAGGCATAAATACATACTTAAAATGCATGGAGTTCCCAAAACACCATGGTAGACTTAGAGAAAGACAGAGTTTGAACCAAGTTTAGAGCTCCATATTTGTTTCAGATAAAACCTTGGAGTCTCTACGGAAGCTAGATGTTGAAAAACTAGCCAACTAAGATAGCAAATTATTGCACACGCTTGTCTTCCAACAATCTAAGTTTTACTCAATAAAACCATAATACTATCGAAGAAAGAGCCAAGCCAGGTTTAGTATCAGCCACTTGTGTGTGCCATATGAAGAGCTTATCAAATCATGACACATAAGATTCCTTCCCAGTTAAACTTGAAAGCCATATGAAAAATGAGAGAATATAAACAAAGGTGGAAAAAAATGTATTTAAGTATTATTTTTTTCGCCATGCTCCTTATTCCAGAGGGAAAGAGTTAGCAAGTTCATATTTGCAGTTGAAGATCTGAATTCACACACCACTAATTAAATGATCTGAAATCTCAACGAAGGAGATCTTAGTATCGTACGGCTTCTCCGTCGTAAAACTGTGATTTCTTGCTCTTGCTACGTTGACCTGGGCATCTGTTAAAAACCAATCTGAGGGCATTTGAGATTCACCTCTCCTGGGAAAAACTATTCCTAAGGCTCACCAGCATCAAATTGCTTAAACATGTGAAAACTTAATTAAACAAGCTCATACATTCTTTCCTGAAGGCTTGGATACTGAAGCGCTAAACTTTGTCTAACAACCATAACTAAAATTTGACTTCCTGAGAATTAACAATCAGCTTAAATAAGACACACAAAGCTTACTGCCCACATCCTTGACCTCACCAACACAAGTAGCTATCGACAAAGCCTTCATGAACAAATCCCTTCAATTTGTGTACTTCGAAAAATGCACCATTCCTGAAATTCCTAGATTATACTTCCGCCATTCGAATAGAAACCCAACTGGCAATTACATCAATGATGCAAACTGCACATTCAATTGCCTTATTTAGTAGCTTCCCCCATCTCCAACTTTTCCTTCACACAGCTTTTACTCAATCCACTTGTTTCCAGTCTTGCTAATTCTCAACTCATACATAGATTCCTACTGCTAGTACCAGAATCAATGAGCAACGGCCCCTAACCATGTCTCATTTCTAATGCTGCAAACTATGAAAAAGACCATATCACCACAATCTCACAACAACCACGGGGTAGCTTGCATTGGTATTTTAGAGGATAAGGAAACAACTACATTGCTCTTTGCCTTAACTTCCAGGACACTAGTAAGATTGTCATCTTCGTGGGTCTTTTAGAGACAGCCTCTGCTAGGTGCCCTAGTAAGGGGTAAGATTGTGCAAATCTAGATCTCTGTAATGTTCTATACCTCATGAAACTTACATGTTTACTTTGTTTCTATTGAAGCAGTAGTTAGATATCTATATACATTCACTTGAACAAATATTAATTCATAGATGCAGTGTCTGGTGAATGGCACTTCTCATCCAGTGAGCTTAGCATAAGAATATAAGTGGAAAGACTCAACTACTCAAACACAACATCTCTGATCTCTCACACCTTGATATCTTGCTTTAGCCATTTATAAGTACGACAATGCCCAAGATAGGCCAGACAAGACAAAACCTTTGCTGTTCACTCAACTAATGGGCAGATAATTGCAGTCAAATGACTTACCTAAAGGGGTCACAATCCTCCAAGAATAGAGCAAATCATAATCCTCACCACTCATACACCTAATCCATCAGCCAATTTTACACACCACAAACACTAGTCTGGGCCTCAAACTACTTCTTATAAACTCTCTTTGTTTACATACTTCTTAGAAACTCTTTGTTTTCATCAATCTTCTTAGTTAATCAAAATTCTATCATTAACCAATGTACCAACATCCAAACCTCACACCGCCACCAATAACCAACTAGACCAAAACAGCCAAAAACCATTCAAACACAGAGACATTTGACCCTCAAATCCACTTCATTAGCCTCCTATAAACGACACATTGTTTCTCACAAACTCGCATAATAAAGCCAAAACTATCATAATATTAAAATAACAACAGAAAACAAAAGTCAATCCTCATTCTCCAAGAAATCCACCACACAAATATCAAAACACTCCTTCAAAACCATCCAACAATCCCATAATCCCAACATCCTACCCAAAATTAGAAAACAACACAACACAATTTCACCAAACAATGACACAAATGTCAAAAACATTCCAATAATCACATAATCACCAACATTCCCATTCAAAATCACATCCAAATTAGAAACAACAAAACAACAATTACCTTATCAGGATGAAGATAAACCTTGTCACGAAACAAAAGAATAACACCAGCATCATCAAGAACCCTAGCAAAACGAGCAGCTTCATCAACCGATCTAACAACTCCCATACTTTCACAAACTTTCAAAAGCTCCTGATATCCAATCACCTCTTTTCCTTCTTCTCCAAGCTTCGTCTTTAACGCTTCAACATTCACTAATCTCATCAATTTCTTTACCTCCGATAACGAAATTCCGGCCATATTTTCTTTCTTCTCCGTCGCCGGAACCACCACGCCAGTATCCTCCGCCGTTGATAACCACCGCGCCGCCGTCGGTAACCACCGCGCCGCCGTCGGTAAAGGAGAGAGAAAACTCCGATTCATCGCTGTCGTTTTCGTTGTTGTCGTTGTCGTTGTCGTTGTCGAAACGTGTTTCACCGCCATTGTTAGGGTTCGACCTAACGAGAAGTACGACCTCCACATTTTGATTTTCTCTCTCTCCTTTCTCTCTCTCCTTTCTCTCTCTTTCTCTCAGACACCTTTTCTTTCTCTCTCTCCTGGTTGTTGGAGGGTTAATCTGCCATGGGAGAATGAGTTGAAGGTTTCAAAGGAGAGACCAGTTGAGACATTTTTGGGGTAAGTGGGAGAGAAGTGGTAGTGAAAAAGAAAGAAAAGGAAAAAGAAAAGGAAAAAGAAAAGGAAAAAGAAAAAGAAAAAGAAAAAGGTAAAACTTGCCTTTTAATTTTGTTTTTTTGAAAGATTAAAACTGAGAAAGGAAGTTTTTTGGGGTTATGTTTAGGGAAAAAGATTAGAGATTAAGTTAAGAAAAAAGTGGGTTTGTCTGTTATTGTGTTTTGTGTGGGGTGAATTTTCTAATTATAAATTTGATTTGACTGGGATTTTTTTTATTGATTTGGTCATTCTGACTCTTCTCTGATCTAACGGACAGGAAAGAGGAGAGAGAAAAATAAGGCAAAAGGACCGGGAAAGGCATAAACAATTGCTGTAGAAATAAAAGGAAGACCAACGCGCGCCAGTTTCTTTGTGTTCAAAACGTGATATGTTTGTCTGACTCTGTTCATGTTCCGGTCCGGACCGGTTTCTTGGACCGGATCGGACCGACCTGGCTGAGACCGAGCCGATCGAAACCGGTTCTACTTTTAGACCGGTCAAACCTGGTTCGGTCTGGTCTGGACCGGATGGCAAATTGATGCAAAACACTAAAAATCGGTCGTGGGCTTTTTTCTAAAAAATCGATCCGGTCCGATCCAAGACAAGTCCCAATCCGGTCCGGTCTCAGAGCGGACACGAGTGGTCTGGTCCGGTCCGGTCCGGGTCTGAACCGGTGAACAGCGCTTCAGACATGTCAAACGGATCGACTCGGTGTGTTTTGGCCCGGGTTATTTTGCGGGCCCAAATTAATTGGTTTTTAAGTTAAATCTATTTTTTATTTTATTTTTTATATTGTGAATGAGTTGGGGTTAAGAAAAATTATAACTCCAAAAAAGATCGGATTATAGATATTTGGGTCACGTCGTCATCAGGTAGACAACTTTTGCCACTTTGAAGGAAGGAAGGAGCAAATTTCAACTAGGAAATATTGCATAGCTTGTCTAGTTATTTTGTATGAATTTGGTTCAACGTGGATTAAGGATATTATCCAAATATTTTTGGTTAGAGAATATTATAAAAAAAAGATTTTATATATTAATCCATCATGGGCTAAGTTTACACAGATTTTTTCCTACGACATACACTTACTTTTGTAAATCTAGCCCACTAGCTTTTGCAAATGCAGCCCACTTATTTTAAGGGGGTTTAAACCAAAAATCCCCTTATTTACAAGGGAAGGGAATTTAGACCTCTGGGATACCCAATGGTGGAGTCGATCATATTGTTGGCCCTGGGATTAGACATTATGGGCTTACCGTGGGCTCAGTCCACATTGTTGATGCGACGCACGTCTTTTATTTTTGTCAGGCTGAGCCACTAAGAGCAGTGTCAATTATGATTTTGTAGGGTTCACTTTAGCTACTGATCTGCACATAATCACACAGCCTGAATAAGGAAAGAACAAGGGCCATAAACCCATAAGGCAGCAAGCTACAATTTCAAAAGACAAAAACCCGAACTCTACAATTAGCCAAGCAAGAGCCCAACTAGCTTTTTTTTTTTTTTTTTTTTCACAACCAAGAGTATGGATATCCATTGTCGAGGCGTTGACCATAGTGACTATTTCCCTGCACTGGTTTGTAGGCGTCTGAAATGGTGGGACAGGTGGTCAAGGAATTTAAAACTACTCCATGCACATGGCGAAGATTCAAACCCTCCACCTTGGTTAAGGTTGGATGAGTCTCTACCACTCAATAACGCCTTATTGGTTTACTAGCTTTATTTTCAAGATTAAAAAAAATAATAATAAATTATTTCTTGCAAATGTCAGAAAAATGAATCCTCTTTGAGTGTGTAACTAACCCAACTGTACTAAAGTTTTAGGAGTAATAAGTGAGTAAAAGTCTCGTCCACAATTTCAGATTTAAACTATATTCAAAATTTTAGACTTTTTTTTAGTATTAGTATTTTATAACACATATAATTTCTACTATGAACAAAAGAGGTTTGGGGTAATTATTGTCGATCAGTATGAAACTATGAATGTTGGTTGGATTCTGTTCTAGAAGGTAAACAAATAGTCGTACTAGATAGAACTGTGTCATATGCATAGACAACTAAGACAAGTGCACCTATAGGATTAGAATACTACTAGTAGTTTGCTACTACTATTCAACTTTGCACGAAAACGTAGAACGATATGATATGAGGAAAGGCATGTTTGTCGCAAATTTTCACTTACTCTTGGAAGCATGTATATTTACTGTTTAGTGTTTAGCCTAAAAAAATGAGATTTATACACCTTTTATTATAAGTATAGTACTAAGATGAACCCGAAAATAACTTTTGTTATACACCTCCGTTTTTCCTAAGTACAACTGTACAAGATTTGTGTTTCTTGTATAGACAAAGCCATCAACACCTAATAATCTTCATTGTCTTTTCTACCACGTCCCTTGTTAAATTTCCCATCTCAACTGCCTTATGAAACAACTCCCTTTCGATTTCTTCTATACGTGTACGGCACAATCCCAAATTTTATCCTAGACAGCTTCATAATCATAGTATGAGTATTAATTAGCATATATGCTTCTCAAAACACAATTCGACATATTAAAACATGGGTATGGTGTGGCATGGTATTGGTAGGGGCATATTTGTTAAGTTTATGATTATGAACTGTTTTTTTTCTTCCCTTTATTGATAAATAGCAAAGCTATTTATAACATAAGAGTTTGACAAAGATATAGAATCCTAATTACATGTTATACTAGTAGACTGAATTGAATATATCCTAATCATAATATCTATATATTAGAGGCATTTTCTGACAGCATTGGAGGCGTCCACCTAAGCGAGCCATTGTAATAAAATTCTAAAATAAATATAAAATAGAAATATATGTTTTGGTATAGAACATATACTAAAGTTGTATTATCCTAAATCCTTAAAGAGTTACTATTAATTAGAGGTTTTAGAATATATACTAAAGTTGTACTTTCCTAAATCATTAAAAAGTAGACTATTAGATTTTAAAAAGCATATAACTTTAGTTTCACCGCTTAAAAAATTAAATTACTTACACCATTGGAACAAGTACGAAATATCCTTTAAAATGAGACTTATTTGTAGTATGTTCTATTGATTTACAACATTAGATGCGTCCACCTAAAAAGGTAATCGGTAATTAGCTTGAGAAGCTGACACAACTAAAGAGTTGCATGTAAAAAAGAGAAAAGATATGTATATTAGTTATAAAAAAATTAAAAAGCAATCTCAAGTTAAAATATAATAAAAAGAGTATGTGTAGAATAAAGAAATAACGATGAATCTAAAATGATTTCAGGTCCAATCTTTAATAGGAAACTTTACCATTATCACGTATAATTCTATAACGAAGTTAATATAACTGTACGTAATATCCAATGTTATTTTAGGTTCCATTTATGTTCCCTTCAACTTTATAATTATTAATGTACTCCCTCCGCACCACAAATAAAATTACATTGAACCTTTTGCGTTCTTTAAGGCAGTACTTTGATCGCATATAACTTTGAAAAAGCAAGCAAGCATTGAAATATGTTTTGCTATTCTAAGGTTTACATCTAAAACTTTTTTATTTTTTGAAAAGTATACATAGTTATGTATACATTAGACATTTAAACTGATTTTACCATAAAAGAAGGATCATATATTTGGAATATTAGTTGTACACTTATATATATCAACATAAGAGTATTGGCGTACCAATATCAAGCATAGAAAGACTTTGAAACTATTTACCTCTTAGATCATGTAACATATGGGATGAGTTAATTAATAGTTAATTGAAATTGATGATAAGAGTTTAAATTAGATAAGATGCCCTATAAAATCATAGTAATCTTATTATATGGCATTCATGATATTAAATGGATTATATAAATATTTATCCATATATTACTAATAGTTTTTCATAAGTGACAATTACATTTTGATTTTTCGATGAGATTAATAATCACGATATATTAGTTTTATTATATAATCACAGTACGTGTAACGCACGGGCATACTCACGGGCATCCACCTAGAAAATACCTCCTTAAATTTATAAATTATAATTAAAACTTATTCTTTTCACCTGATATTATATCTTAATTATATTTTTGTTATTAATTTAGCTTAGTAGCCAACTTATCTGTTTTGGTATAGAATATATCTATACTAAAGTTGTACTTCCCTAAATCGTTAAATAGTACTGTACTTTCCTAAATCGTTAAAGAGTACACTATTAATTAGAGGTTTTCGTATAGAATATATACTAAAATTGTACTTTCCTAAATCATTAAAGAGTAGACTATTAGATTTTAAAAAATATATAACTTTACTTTCACCGCTTAAAAAATTAAATTTCTTACACCATTGGAACGAGTACAAAATATCCTTTAAAATGATACTCATTTGTAATATAATCTATTGATTTACAACATAAGATGCGTCCACCTAAAAAGGTAATTAGTAATTAGCTTGACAAGCTGACTAATGAGTTGCAATGTAAAAATACGTATATTAGTTATAAAAATTTAAAAAGCAATCTCAAGCTAAAATATAATAAAAAGAGTATGTGTAGAATAAAGAAATAAACGATGAATCTAAAATGATTCTAGGTCCAATTTTTAATAGAAAACTTTACCACTATCACGTATAATTTTATAACTGTACTTAAAATATTGATATCTCATGTTATTTTAGGGCTCCAATTTATGTTCCCTTCAACTTTATAATTATTAATGTACTCCTTTCGAACCACAAATAAAATTACATTGGACTTTATTTTGCGTTCTTCAAGGCAGTACTTTGACCGCATATAACTTTGAAAAAACAAGCAAGCATTAAAATATGTTTTGCTATTCTAAGGTTTACGTCTAAAACTTCTTTATTTTTTGAAAAGTAGTTATGTATACATTAGACATTCAAACTGATTTTACCATAAAAGAAGGATCATATCTTTGGAAGGTTAGTTGTACACTTATATCAACATAAGAGGATTGGCGTACCAACATCAAGCATAGAAAGACTTTGAAACTATTACCTATTGGATCATGTAACAAATGGGATTAGTTAATTAATAGTTGATTGAAATTGATTATTAGAGTTTAAATTAGATAAGATGCCTATAAAGTCATAGTAATCTTATTATATGGCATTCATGATATTAAGTGGATTATATAAATATTTATCCATATATTACTAATAATTTTTCATAAGTGACAATTAAACTTTGATTTTTTGATTAGATTAATAATCACGTTATATTAATTTTATTATATAATCACAGTCCGTGCAACGCACGGGCATACTTACGGGCATCCACCTAGTACATGTTATACTAGGAGACTGAATTGAATATGAAAACGATATAAATCTAGACTATGGAAAATACTAGAGTCCTTAATTAAGGAATAACTAAACTTAATTCCATAGTCTTAATAATATTAGAGAACGTGGTTGGCTCTTACCACACGTCATTCGGAATGACTACACAGCGCCTAAATTTTAAGGGGGTCCAAAATTTCGAGTCCATCCACATTTAAAAGAAAAATAAATAAATTCTCTTATACGTTGACGACTAAATAATAGGAGAAGTTCAAATTCTGTAATTTCAGAAGAAGAAATTCTTGGTACTGTTAATTAATTGTTAAAAATGAGTTTTATAGACTCTCAATTTACATTTTTGCACATGAATCCCAAAATATTTGAAACGGCCAAGAAAGAGAGAGATAAGATAATTATAAAAAAGGGGGTTAAATATAGTTAGTACATGTACATTGGTGAATTCACTGAAGGGTGATCATATTGTGGATATAGGGAGTGTAATTAAGAAGAATTGAGCAACAAAAAGGGAATTCTTTTTATTTTTTAATCTGACTTCGACTTTCTTTTAAATAGTTTTTGGGATATCTAGTATCTAAATTGATTGTAGATCCACTACCAAAAAAAAATACCTACGACAGCGGCTTCGCCACAACCGCCATTGTATATATAAAAAATATGGAAAACAAAAAAAAATATATATATAGAAAACAAAAAAAAGAGAGGGAAATTTCAAGTATCTACGACAGCGGTTACAGCGGTCAAAGTGCAACCGCTGTCGTACAGTCTATACAACAGCGGCTCAGAACAAACCGCGTTCGTAAGGACCCGAGGACAGCGGGTTTATATTTTACCCAAAAGAAATACCCAACCCAGCAGACATCAAACATTTTTTGTCCATCTCTCCACCCTCACTTGCTCTCTCTCCCCATCCAGGTGAATTTTCGATCAATCGACGAACCTCACAGAGTCGCACAATCTCTAAAAACCCTATTTTCACTCTCTCTCTCTTCGATTTTAACTTTTCCTCTCTAGAATTTGATCTGAACTTTCTCCAGATTCCGAAGAAGAACATGAGATTTTGAATGAAAGTCACAATGGCAAATCATCAAATGTAAATTTCGTGACTCTTCTCCAAGAATGATTCTTTAAATTCCATTTTACTGTGACAAAATTTTCGAGCAAGGTAAATCACTTCTATAATCTTCTCATTCTTATGTAAATTTTTGCAATTTAATCGATTGATTTCTTGTTTATAAACCCTAGATCTGGCTCTTAATCGGTCTTTTCTTCCCATGTATTATGTAATCTCAATTTTCAGGTTCGATTTCTCTATCTCTCCACCCTGCCCCATCCTCTTATGTTCTAGGGTTTTTGATTTGCGGTTGATATTTTAACTTTTGTGTAAATCGCGTTGAGCTGTCAAAATTTTATCAAATATGGCTACTGTCTGATGCGTTTAGATTAAGTTTTACATTCATTGCGTTTCTGGTAAGTGAATGGAATTTCAGCAATATATTCTGTAATTATTTTCTATGTATGTCACTCCAAATGGGGCAAATTGGAAAATTTTATCTTTAAATTGAGAAAGTGGAAAATTTGAGTTATTGAATGTGGGAGTTATGGTACACTGGTGGATTTACAGTAATTGGATCATCATTAGAGCATATAGAAATGAAATGACTAGGTTAGAAAAGTAATTTCTCCCCAATTCTAGCAACAAGTAAGTTATTAACTAGGAGGACTAGTTTTCTGCTAGAAATCTGAAGTGATCAAGACTCAAGAGTATACTCAATTACTACCCGTAGCATGTTACCCAACAATCAATGTCACTGTATAGTATAAGGTACATCGAAATATCTGTTAGCCTGTTGCCCAACAATTCCACCAATGCAAAAATGCCATTCAGGAAATTACATACTGAAATTGCTAGTAGATAAGAAGGATATGTAATATGGTTCACTGGTTTGCCTTAATTATCTCACTCATTCACTGCATGAGGTAGCCTGTGATGAGCAATAGTTAAGGCAAATCAGAAGGTAGTTGGAACAGGTGTAACATTAGTTATGTTACTATAAAGTCAGCCAACTTGTAACAAAATGCTACAAGATTCATGGTCTAGTTACCACTAATTTGTTTTCACAAGAGTCACTAGCTATTTATAGTTAAGGCACGGAGTGCAGCTGCAAGTAGACACTAGACAGCAGTCACAACACCCACAACTTCCAATTAGGCTCTATCTATATTATCCACTGTAATTTAGTCTAATGCTCAAACCTTTTACTCCGGTATTAGTTTTCACCCATAGAATAAGTATCGAATACATTCACAAGAAGTAGGAGATTTGACTACGTCTTCAAGTCTACATTGGAGGGTAGAAATTGTTTTTATTTTTTATTTTTATAGTTTAGTACGGCATTATATACTTTGCTTGTTCATTTGCCTCGTCTTTTTGTTTATTTGTTCACTGTTTTGTCGGAATTCCTTTACAATCGTGCTACAGACCTATGGAGTTGTGTTGGGTGATTGACCAATTTGGGTTTTCTTTTTTTCAGTTTGTCCTCATTTTAAGGGCTTAAGACTGGCACTTGCGAAAATGTGACAACTTACTTTCAAGTAGTGATCTTTGCCTATTTTCTAAGTATCCTGAAAATATTGAAATCATTTCAAAAGAAGTTCATGTCTTGTGTGGGACAAAAAATTACCCCAAAAAGTTATTCTAAAGTAATATGGAAGTTGCCTTATTTATATCATCTCAGTTCAAGATTTTGTGTTCCTGATGAGCCAATTCAGTTACTTCATTCTGATTAAGAGATAACTAGCTTTGTATCCATACTGTTTTCATGTCTGTAAATTCAGATCTGAATTTTTGGTGTGAAGTCTTCATTAGTTCATGTTCTACTGCTCTTACTTGCAGGTTATGGTGCTTAAAACATAGGAGGGAGGTGTGCTGCTAGGAGAGAGCAGGATACTTAAATTTTAGTGCAACATGAGAGTATTAAGACAGGGTTAAACACTCTTGTTGTTGCTGCGCATACTGTGCCACAGGTAACTGTTGGTCCTGATTAATTTTCAGGAATCCCACAATTGCACTCTTGCTAGGGCTGTGTCTTTGTGTAACCTGTTCAATCTGCCCATTGCAGCCGAGGATTTGATGAAGGGGTTTAATAATACTTATAACAGATCTCTTGCAAATGCACTGGGAAAAATATTTAAAAGGTAAAAGGAAATAACACAACGAGGCATGTTTGTCTAGTGTCTTGTCTTCTTCTTTCTCTGTTCTTTTCGATCTTCCCCATTCTTGAATTAACTCTGCTGATATTTTTTCCTGGTATTCTAATGTAGTTACTCTCATGGAAGGATTTGTTTGTGGTACTTCAGAAGTGGAAGCTTAAATCTTATGAATGCTGTTCTACTAGTAAGATATGCTAGTATTATGCTTGGGAATTTTTTGGGGTGTGTCAATGTTACTTTATGGGTTTATTTGGTTGAATGTGGCTAAAATTGCCACGGTTTTTACTACTATAGTATCGTATATATATGAACATGTACATCTATCTTGGCCTCAAAACTAAAGCCTACACACCAAGATGGAAAACTATAAAACGCACTGTACCTTAATATATATGATGTGACTGTAGGAATTTGAGAATTTCAACGTCAGAGCTTAAACTTGAAGACACTGCAAACTACTGGTTTCTACAGACTATCCCATTTGCGAAGATCGTGGATTCTCATACTACCCCAGCAGGTTGTTTTTATAGACTATCCACATTTGCAAACATCTCTACTCTCACTTTCAATTCTAGAAAACACCTCACAGAAGAGAGTAAGACACTGCAAACTACCGGCGAGGTACTTCTATTCCCAGTTTATAGATGTTTCACTGAACTATTTGAAGTACTCTAATAACAGAAGGTTCAATGCTTTTGGAATCAGCTGCTAAATTCTGGTTGTCGAAGTTGAAATGAACACTAAGAACTTGTTAGTCTTTCCTGTTCTTGAAAAACCAATCTCTAAGCAACTTAATCTAAATGTTTGCAGGCTGCATATGATCCCATTGCTCCAGCTAGGGCTATTCCTCGTAAAGACGTTGAGGTGTGTACTTTCCTTTTCCCTCCCTTTTACCACAGTGTATTTTCAGGCCAACTGGTGTCCAAATATATCAACTGTAAACATGAACTGTTAACTTGCCTCATTGTGTTATTTCCACAAAGTGTATTTTCAGGCCATCTGGTGGTAGCATTTTAAGAAGATTCCAGATGTCCCAGTTGTTCACTATCTCAGTTGATAACGTTATGAGCGTAGGGACATGCTATGTTATGAGTTAAGCTAATTAGTTAGCATTTTGTGGTAGATTAATATACTCTTTTTTTTAGGAGGAGATTAATGTACTCTTACTAATTTCTTTGTATTTGGGATTGGTGTTATTATAAAATAATAACTTTGTTGATTTGGTTTCTTCTATTGTGTTTATGACACTGTATTTTGATATTGTAATTTGTACTTTTGGCGCAAAGATAGAGTTTATGTGCTTCTACTTAAACATTCAAGGCTCGCCATCACCAAAAGAAAAGAAAAGCAAAAAACATTTAAAAAAAAAAAAAAAAAAACAAAACAAAAACAAAAAAAACACTTACAACAGCGGCCAGTCAACAGCCGCTGTCGTAAATGACCTACGACAGCGGTTGGTCAATGATCGCTATCCTAAATTAAAGCTAAGTCAAAAGTGAACGACATACGACAGCGGTCAATTTTGAACCGTTGTCGTATATATACCTACAATAGCGGTCGAACCGGAACCGCTGTCGTAGGTGTCTCACGACCGCGCTCGAGACAAAAGCAGTCGGAACCGCTGTCGTTGGCTCAAATCAACCGCTGTCGTAAGTGTTTTTTTGGTGTTGACGACTAAATAATAGGAGAAGTTCAAATTCTGTAATTTCAGAAGAAGAAATTCTTGGTACTGTTAATTAATTGTTAAAAATGAGTTTTATAGACTCTCAATTTACACTTTTGCACATGAATCCCAAAATATTTGAAACCGCCAAGAAAGAGAGAGATAAGATAATTATAAGGAAGGGGGTTAATAGTTAGTACATTGGTGAATTCACTAAATGGTGATCATATTGTGGATGTAGGGAGTAATTAAGAAGAATTGAGCAACATAAAGGGAATTCTTTTTATTTTTCAATCCGACTTCGACTTTCTTTTACATAGTTTTTGGGATATCTAGTATCTAAATTGATTGTAGATGTGCCATTTTGTAATCATATTATTCATATCAACTAATTTTGTTAGAAAAGCATGAAGGGATTGGTACTAGACTACTAGAGTCCTAAATTCATATTGATCTTTATTGCCTCCTTTGCCCACAAAGAAGAAAAAAAAAAAAAAAACTTTACTAATATCTATTGAAGCATAAAAGTGAATAAATCTTCATGGGCAGAAGGAGGACGGACGCCTCTAGAAGACTCTCTTTTGCCTCTCCTATTCCTCTCTCAAATCCTAACTCTTACTAGGATAACTTTTCAGGTCGGGAGGGTCGATTTAGGGCATTCCCGGCCTGTGATTCATGTTTCCACCTTCTCTTGCCATTGATTTCTAGTTTTTGCGCTCTAAGTGGAATAAATTTTCTCTCCCTTTTGTGGAGTTATTAGGGATTTTCATATTTTTTTTCTTTTTACAGGATCCTCTCTTCGCCTATTGTGCGATTTAGCAGCAAGTAATATGAATTTGGGGACCGGATAGGCACAAGATCGATAGTATCATACAAAACATTTTGTGAGCAAACAATTGCGGTACTTGCGGTGAAGATCTCCACTTCCGTTAAAGATGAAACATCAAAGGAAGCACATGGTTACTAGGCATGTTGGGAGTCGCGCTCGGGTATTCTAGTCAATTATTTTGTTAACAAATTTGTTATTGTTACTATTGATTTAGTATATTCTAGGGCTATTTTCTATGTAAATGACGTATGGCTTTTCTATAAATGAAAGTCTCCTATTAACATCTAAAAAAAAAAAAAAAAAAAAAAGAATAAATCTTCATGACCCTTAAGAAAAAGGTTAATAGTATATCTCTATAATTCATAACCAATCAAGTGGAAAGGAAATTTTTTTTTTTTTCCATTTTTCTTGGTGAGAAAAGGAGAATCCATCTTGTTTGTTTGGATTGACCATAGGTTTATCTAGGCCCTTTGAGCCAAGACTAATCATATTTACACCTGGATCGGCCTATAAATGGTTAAAAGTACTCCCAATAAATAGTTTCTCCATTTACAAGGTTCGAATCCTCGATCTTTATTTAAAGAATAAGAGTGTCGAACACTCACACAAACCACTTACCGGTAAAGGAAAATCAATCTTTAATGTTGTGGTTTATGTTGAACTTGACTATATTATTGCAAAAAGATGTTAGGTCTTGCTTGTCAATGGCCCTTACTTGCTTCAGCTTTTAATTAGCATTGAATTATAGCTTAACATGTCTTTTTTAAAATGTACGGGTACTCCTTTAGGCTTTAAACACCAGATGATCTGGTCCCTCCATTATTTGTTGTGGATTTGGATTCGCTCGAAACTAAGCTGTCAAAGTGGGCATTTTGGGCCTTGAGGGACATGCACGTGGGCTTGGATCCAGTAACCTATTCCTTGTCAAAACTGTGTACGAGTAAAATTTTGTACATACTCAAACTCAGATCCTCAAGACTTCAATAATGCATCACTTACCCCATCTCATCTGCATTTGCGATGATCTTATGTATTGTCACCAACAGGCTACAGGCCGTCCCTGATATTTCGAAGGTCCTATGCTAAAAATAAAAGTGAGGTCCGCAATTGTAATTTTTAATAATAAAATTTTTTTAATCTACTTCTCGATATAGAATTAGCTACTTTTTTTTATTATTTTTCGAGAGATTCTATGTGAATAAGGTTGCAATTTACACCTCAAAATAGTACGCATACTACTCAAGTGGTAAAGTGGGGCTTGTACAAGTTGGGAGCCCTGCATCGTCGTCCGTCGTCCCACTTGCTCCGTATATATTTACCCGATTATTTCTACAAATTGTGGACGACAAATTATTGCCTAGAGCCCCTGGGTCCAACTAGATAGAGGGAGGGAAGAGGGAAGGAGGAGAGAGAAAAACAGAGATTCACTTAATTAGATAGACTCGGTGTTTTGGTAATAAGAATTAATTGTATACTTGCTGCTTGGGTTAGGTAATGAGAAGAAAAACAACATAGATATTATATGCCAAGTTGCGGATACTCGCATCCTTCGCAATAGAATTTAGAAGCCCTTTGTGGTTGTATGCAACGATAATCTCGAATTGCTCATATCTGGGTTACTTTGTAAGTCGTTTTTAGTCTTTATCTTTAACCAACTCTGCAACCAATACAAGTAGTATATAACTTTTAAAAGTTCCAAAAAAGATTTTAAATCAATCTTTTTTCGTTGACCTCAACTATTCTTATTAGAACTCTTCTTATATAGTCCTATTAATTTACAAATAAAGTATTTAATTTAACAAAAACGATACTCCCTCCATCCGACATTAGTTATCATATGCAATGACTATTTCGAGATTATTAGTTTTTATTTTGAACAAACAAACAAATATCCACCTTTTATCACACTAGCTAGTTGTTTAACCAATAAAAAGTAAATAGGAATAATAATATTGACCATATATATAAGTACACTCAATCAAACTATTTAAAAAGGGATAAATATTTTTCGAACATATTTAAATAATACTTCAATTTAGCTACTACTGTACATGCCTACATTAGACAATCAGTGTGACCATAGTTGAAATTACGTATTGTAGCCATATACATGTTCGTTCCTTGGTTGACTGTGACTTATCACCTATATATAGAGGTCAGTAGGTCACGTTGCTATTTGCTAGCACCTTTAGTCGGACGATCTGATCTCTTTCTGTAATTGTCGCAAATCACATTTTTGGCTTCACTACACTACACTACACTACACTACCTACACTTCACTCAAGCATGTAGCAAGAGTTCAACCGCCTATATATAATAATAACAAAATGAAAGGAAATTATAAAAAGCAATAATTGAGCAAAATCATTATTAATAATAAAAATTTGTCTTTCTCAAGAAAGAAAGGGACACTAATTTATGTCCAATCAGTCTCAAACTAAACTCTCAATGCATGACTATATTTTCAATGAGGCTAGCTATTTTATTTCGGAGAAACTGTAAATGTCTTACTTGTAAGTTTTCTTATTTATCTATCTATACGAAAAAGTTATTAAGTAGTCCATTTTTCTAAGTTTATCTCTGGTTCTATGGGAGACGTAACACAAAGGTTAACATTTATTTTTAACATTTAACAGGGAAGGGGGCTGGGGAAATCGAACCTAAAATCTATTTACATGCATGACTCAATCTCAACCAATAGGATAATACATCACTGTCTTCATTGTGTGTGTGTGTGTATATATATATATATATATATATATATATATATATCACTGTTATTATTATTGTGCGTAGCTACTAGCCCATATATAGATTTACAAGTGGCTATGGCTTGAGACTTGTTGCACTTTTGGGTGTATTTGCTAAAGGAAAATGTTTGGTTGATCCACTGGATGAATAACTCACCACCTTTCTGGCTCTTTGTACCTATCTCTCTCATATTTTAAATGTCACTATTTGAAAATAAAGGAGAGAGAATATAAGACACAAAATAAAAGTATGTTCTCAATACAATCGACTGAGTAGATGTATATATCATTCTCATTTGCTAAAACAAGCATGTAAAGCAATCAAGCTAGCTAATTAATTAATAAGCCGGTTCAATTCTGGATCCAACTGTAAAATGCATGTACAAGTGATCATTGTAAAGTGTTTTAGCTAATCATACGTCTTTCTACTCCTAGAACCTTTTTTGTTGGGAGGTTTTTATCATTAAAAACACTACGCACTGTGCAAAACCTTATCGTCTTTAGCATAAAGACGACCCAGATCACTACTATTGTTGTTTTTCTCGATGATTGAATACCGTACCATTGAGTTGACAATATTGTTGTTTTATGCAATTGTTTTTTTTTTTTTTTTTTTTTTTGTTAGGAGTAATTATAGTGTTCAAGGGCTTTTTTTTAATTGTTTCCTCTTTCATTTGTAGTTTACGAGTCCCATTCATTTCAAATTTTTATTTTCATATGACTTTTTGAGATCAAATTTTTATAAATTTTGACCATTAGTATAAAAAAAAATATAAATATTTATAACGTAACAATACTTTTATTAATTAAACTTATTTTTAATTTTAATTTCAAAATATCACATTTCAATAATTTTTATAATTATAAAACTATATATAAATACCCATGGGTAAAGTGTCAGTTTTGCAAAACGTGTAAAGTCAAATAGAATTAAGAATAAGGAACGAACATCCTTCACAAAAGAAAAAAGAATAAGAAATGAACAAATTAAGTATATGCTATTTTATGAGCACAAGAACTCAACTTTCTTGTCTATTCTCGATCAAGAGGAAAACAAGAGCAATATGTGTTGTTTATTTAAGCGATCAGTAAACGTGGTTTAATTAATCAAGTTTATTTTGTCGGTGTTTGTTTATGCACATGTTAAGTCATTCATAACTAATAAACACTTTTCTAATAGAGTAATATTAATAGAGACATGAGTACTTGAAAAAATTAGATTGGTGTGACAGTAGTCACACGTGTAACTATTTAAATCATGATAGCATATACTCTGAAACTTCCACTAGTCAGCTAATGACTGATTATCACAATTCACAGGCCATTAGCCAGCTAAAAGCCTAAGACTGACTAATTGGTTAAATTAGTGGAGTTTGACGTGTAAGGAACTTAGAACAATAAAAAGATGTGGATCGAGAAGGAGAAGAATTTGACAACGTCGTCCAACGCACAAACCCTTCCCCCACGGCCCCCGAATAATAAATAGGAGTAAAAAGGAAGGCTGCCATAAACATTACTCCTAACGAATAGCAAAACGTGGTATACTTCATATTTAAGAGTGTAGTTAATTAAGAGTTTGGGTGTGATTCCTTCTCATGAATTGAAGTAATGAATTGAAGTGAATTGAAGTGATCATTACCTACTTAACTAATGGAACAGCACTCCGTATATAATGTGTGAACGAAATAATAATTATATTATTTAGTAAACTCATCAAAATTGAACTGAATAGATTATTTCATAACTAAACTTAACTGAATTGAATTGTTAAAGGTCAAGTTGAAAAATGAGCAATGATATATGTCTTCTCATAATATACTCTTATTCATCTTCTAGTCCTACATGACAGACCAATTTTTACTACAATCGGGTTATATCTTTTTACTACGAAAGTATCTTTAATACACAATTTTACTACTGTTTTTTGATTTTTTTTTTACTATAAAAGACATAGTTATCTATCTTCTAAAAATACATAGATCATTAAGCTATTTTTTATCAGCTGAATTGATCAAAATAAACTAAAAAAATATAACATGTGAGTGAAAAAAAAGTTGTACTAAAATAAAAATGAATGATAACAAACCAAAAAAACAAAAAGTCATAAAAAACAAACTCACAATTAGAGCTTTCAAAATTTGACCCCAACCGTTTTTTGAGGATCCTTACAAAACTTTCTCGACCCGAATCCGTTTACAACCCGGTAAAACGAAATAAAAAGTAAATTCGACTCAAAAATCAACTCGTAACCGAATCCGAAAGTGACCCGACTCATAACCCGCTGGATCGACCGATTAACAGTTCTACTCACAATACAGTTGGTAGTCGTGCTTCGTGTCCATTTGAAGTCCATGTACGTGAAAGAAACAAAGAAAAAGGTCGTTCGTGTACATATATAAAGTCATGGTCATGGACTTGTAATCACTTATGAATCTTCATTTAATTAAATAAAAACAAAAAAGAAATAAAACAGAAAGCATAGATGACCCGTCTACTCACATGGCATTAAATGAAAATGGCAACACACATGAGAGTTGAGAGAGATCTTTGAGGCCGCCAACTCTGTCCCTACCGCAACAAAAAAGAGCAAAGCTTTGATCCCATCTCATGGAGAACGTGACCTTGTGGTGTCGGTGGGAGGCTTCTTCATTTACATTACAACTAAACAACATTACTAGTATAACTTGATGATGCTGATTAATGAATAGTATACAACAGTCAAATAATATACAATATATACTTCCTCCGTCCCACTTTAATTAACGACTTTGGTAATAGGAGTAGCTACAAATGTTATGTGATGTTACCTAAACACTACAATCAATACACGGTATATGTATTATTTGGCTTTGTATTTTGTGTGTGTCTTGGCTTAAGATCTGGATTCACTATCATGCCAATGTCACAATTTTACAATCAATCATATTGTCTTTAATTGATACTCCTATTAAGTAAAGGGATTACGCTTCCTCTAAGCGCCTCCATGAACTAACCCTACTCTGAGCCCTGCTTATAGAAAAGTCTGTCGCGAGATGTGTGACACAACAATTAAGAATTGAACGCGAGACATTTTGTTGATGATTCTCGATATTACTCTTATAGATCCGTCATTTGACCATGCGCCATAGCCCCCGCCATATGTCTCAGCATATCAAGTAGTATCTCAGTTATACTAAGATCCAATTGCTATGCATTATGCATTTACTTGCTTGTTTAGAGAATAATTCATCTCCAGCCACACCAACCCAACTAGGTATGGGCCGGGACGTACCACACGGTACGAAGCAAGGCAACTCAAATTGGCACCCTACCTTTGAATAGCAAATGGCTGCAAATCTCTGCTTGGCAATGCCGAGACGTATGTTGTGATTTGTTCTGATGAGCATCAGTACGAGTTAGCATCATCCGAGAATAATAATAATCACATGTAGAAACAACATCAACATATTCAACACATTCCTCTTGCGGCGGAATTTTCAGGTGTAGAAATGCCTTCATTAAATGAAGATAAGATAATACTCTGTACTACTCTCACGGAGTTAAAAAGAAAAGTGAAAAAAAGTTTACTACTTTTACTATCCATTGTCAAATGTTAGTGATAAGAATTTAGAATGCACCTTCCTGTAGAACAGTAGAAGAGATAATGCAAAATAGAATAGAACGGAACATATTACTTACATTATAGAATAGACTGTGAAATAAAGTGAATAAAATGTCTCTTATGAGGCCGCTTCAATATGAGATCACCTCTATAGTTAAGTATGACGTCAAATTTTTTTGAGGCGACTCACATTAAAACTGACTCATATAAGTTTTTGTGTAAAACAAAACATAAAATGAGATGTTACAGAATAAAGACACTGAAAGTCTATAACAGATTACAAGATGCTACATTACTAATAGAATATTAAACTTTTGAGATTATGTAATCTTAATTATACGTGTTCGGTTGTTTCCTAAAGATAATGAGAAATCACTGTAACTACAAACTTTGGGTGTTTCAATTACACTTTTGATTAAAAAGACATTTAAATTTGTTGTTGTATGGTTAATGCAAAATCTTAAATAAAAGGAATAAGAAAAGGGCACGATCGAAAATGACATTAGACTATTAGAGGGCTATAAAGAAAGCTTAGCTTAAATGCTCAAATTTATTAATATGAAACAGGGAATACAGACTTTGTTGGTTTGACCACTCGACTTCAATTTTTTTTTGAAAATAATCTGTCACCCAAAAATCATCTGTCTAATTCTTATTTTTAATAATATTTTTTTAAGGTTTCAATCAAAAGCCACTTGACTAGTAATAAACAAGCCTAAAGGAACCAAAAAAAAAAAAAAAAAAAAAAAAAAAAAAAAAACCAAGCCTAAAGGAATCTTAAGATACTTTTTTTTGAAAGAATCTTAAGATACTTTAGTTTTAGTTGTTTAAATAAATTTTTTTAATGAGGGAGTCGCAATCACTACTTGTAGAGTGTCTCTTGGTCTTGGATAAACCTCATAATGTACCGTGTACGAGATAGTCTGCAAACCGCACACTAAACAAGTAAATAAGATAATTTTTTTGCAAACATACTCAACAAATTAAAGAAGACTTGTGGAAATTGAACCCATGACATGTGACGTTAAATCCAACACTACAATAATCATGATTGTAATAAACTCTCCTTTGGTGAGAGGTTGTGGAGTTCTTCACGTTCGTCAGAAGGGTCGTATAATTTGTGGTTTAGGGTTCAGTTTGATGAATCAAGAAGACAAGTTCAATCTGTTATGCCTAGGGGTGAGCGCAACCGGGTACCCACCGGTTATTGCACTACTCGGAATTGGAATTGGATCCACCGGTTCCTAAATCTTAGGAATTGGAATTGGATCCACCGGGTACCCACCGGTTCCTCGGTACCCAAGTCCACATTAAATCCAAATTTTATTATTTTTTTAAATCAAATAAATGTATATTTTAATAATAAAAAAATCAAATGTTATCTTACACTAATAAATATTAGTTTCCAAAGATACCGCAAACATATAATCAAATACTACAATCAAAATACTTAACATTGTAAATCAAAATTTGATAACGTATACAAATATTTAATTACTAATATTACAAATACAATCATTAAGACATTAAAATTACAAATACAATTTTCTAAACCACTAATCTTACTAGAAAATCATCATCTTTTTATTCTATCAAAGAAAAAAGTCTTATATTTTTTTTTTTGCACTGGGTACCCAACCGGTTCCAGTTCCCAAAGTCAGGAATTGGAATTGGAATTGATTGGTACCGTTTCCACTTTTTGGGAATTGGAATTGGAATTGGTTAGACCAGTTCCGGTTCCGGAACCACCGGTTCCAAACCAATTCCAGTTCCAGTTCCAGTACTGGGTACCCGGATTTTTTGCTCACCCCTAGTTTGCAGATAGCTGCAGCACGTTTCGTGCTTACCTCCGATCGTAGGGATAAGGCGGTGGCATGCCGTTTACTGTATATCATATTTTTTGTTATATCCGGGCATTGTCAATTATCGACGAAGCTGATCAAGACGCCGATTTCTAGCAGTGATGTTTGGATTGGTAGTCACTTATCAACGGAGCTGATCAAGACACCGATTTCAAGCAGTGATGGTGGGAGTCATATTTATATTGTTATATTAGATTTATACTTAATTATATTAGATCTATATTTGTTTAGTGTTATTCATCGTTGTAGATGCGGGATGGTTTTATATGAATGAATGAATTCTCTTTCCTTCAAAAAAAAAAAAAAAATCATGATTGTCGGATGAGTAGATCGAAATGAATAAGGGTGTGTTTGACTGTTTCGCCTCATTAAACTAAACAAAACTTAACTGAATAGTAATATGTAAGATAAAAAATAAAAAAAAAAATCTTAACTGAAATGTCTTGATGATTGGATAAGTGAAAAGAATACATCACATCCTAAGTTTAATTGGTAAGATAATTTTAGGTGAAACATAAATTTGCGAAATTCGGCTCAAGTTGTATTACAGTCGGACCATTTTTGCTATACACAATGGGTAGTATACACAAACTTGTCTTGTGTGTCTATCTCTCTCCTCTCCCTTGAATTTCAGGAGTAGTATAGGTATATTAAAAAAATGGGAGAGAAGAGAGATAGACACAAGACAATCTTGTGTATACTATCTATTATGTATGGGTGGTTTTTCCCATTACAATCAAACTTGGGAAATTTTTTGAGTGCTTATTGAGAATGTGAACATTGTCTTTCTATTTTGGGAAAAGATTGAGAATGAAGACTTAGAAAATCAACCAAACACGTTAATCCTTATTACTTTCCTGATAATACAACAAAATCACTACTAATTACAGCTGGTATTCATTGACCCCAACTTTTCTTCTTTCCTAAAACAACTGTGATTCATAACAAGGTTATACTCATTACTGTCATATTCCTTTCAGACAATATATCACTCCCATACATGTTACGTACTTATGTAGGAACAATTTGTCAATGTCATTAAGGTACTTGGTATGAAACAGCGTTTGTGGAAAATAATATATGAAAAATCTCAAAAAAGGTACTCGTGGTTTGAACTAATTACAAAAAAAATAATTGTATTTTCATTAATTTTAATTAAGGTACCTGTAATTTCAAACCTGTTTCATTAACAGTCTTCTGACAAACAGAGTTAACTTGTCCATCCAAATTTTCATATGCTGTTGATCACAGATTTAGATGGAAAATTTAACCCCGTATGGCAAAAGACTATTAAAGAGACATGTTTGAAATTATAGGTACCTTAATTGAGATTAGTGAAAATATAGGTACCCTTCTTGCAATTAGCTCAAACCTTAGGTACCATTTTTGAGATTTTTCCTAAATAATAATACAATTATAAGTATCTTTGTCAATTTTATTTTTCTTGATACAAAGAACCCGAAACCACTATTTTTAGAGCGTTCACTAGATAAATCCCGAGTGTATGCAATAGCCTGCAAATCGCAGACACCAAACAAACCACTAAAATAAGGCCTTGTTTGTTTCAGATTTTAATAAAAACAGTAAAACTGCTGTTTTCTTCAAAAATGACGTTTGGTTAGGAAAGGGAAAAAACTGTTTTTAGCAAAAACAAAAATAGAAAAACAAGAAGCGATAAATTTTCACTTCTTGAAACAAAAAAATCATTTTTTTTAGATTGGGCAAAACAAAACTGGATTTAGAGAGCAGTACTGAGGATAGAGAAATTGAGAGAAGGGCTGAACTGGAGTAGGCAACCAGCCTTTCATTGAATGTCGTGGTTCATTGATGAACCGACCGAACCCAGTTTATTACTTTCACAGTACTGGGTAGATAATACTCATGTACACCATGGTCTGGATATTTGGGGAAGCTTTGACTTATAGTAATGGAGATGAATGAAAGCATTAGAGTTCCATGGTACATCACGACTATGGGTCTTTACTTGTGGGCTTGGAGATAATTATGTATCTTTTCTGCTTTTCTTTTCTTTTTCTTTTTTTTTTTTTTTTTGTTTTCCTTTTTTTTTGTTTTTTAGTGTTCATGGGAAAAGATTATCTATACTGATGGCTAGGTGTGTTTTGTATTCGTAATATACATTATATATACTATATCATAAAGTTAACTATGAAAACCATTTTTAATTATCATCTTATCCAAATATGTTTTTACAAGAATTGCTTTTTAGTAATAGTTTAACCAAACAAAATTGTTTTGTAAAAACTGTTTTTTTAAACTAAAAACAAAAAAATTGATTTTAATCAATTAAAAACAAAAACAAGAAAAACATTGCCAAACACTACCTAAATCTGACAGACAGGCTCTAAAAAAGAGGCTTAGTGAGATTTTTAAACCATGATTTTTTTTTTGAAATAATTAAACCATGATTTTTGCCGTAAAATTTAACGTCGTAACCAACCATTCTAGCCCAGCACATAAATATCTTTGTCAAATGAGTGGATTTTTCTTGGCCCAATATTGAGTTTCAAAATTTCTACTAACGTGTATACAACCCGCCATAATCCATACGTAGATGGAATTGGAAGGATTAGGCAATATCCAAGCTGATTTGAAAAAGACAACCCGAATTTTTTGGACAAGCTCTAGGCCCATTTGATAAATTGGGATTTGCCACTGTCTCTGCTGTTTCCCAACAGCTAAAAATTACATCATCTTTTTATCCTTTCGTTTTCCCTCCTGATTTTGGATAGCCTATTTTGTACACTAGGTATTTCATTTCATTGTTACTAAAAATATGGACACTTTTTTATTTCTTACACGAAGAATCTGCAGCTACTAGTTTTAGAGGGTGCATACGAAAAATCTCCTGCAAACCATATACACATGAATATTTTGTTGTTACTTGTACCATTAAACTATAGTTCTGTGCTTTTCACCTGCTATGCTTCCCTCACCCATCACTCCTTCCAGCTGCAAGTATAATTATCACATTGTTTTACCATCAAATTCCAAAAACCCACCAAAGGATTTAAGGACCCTTCTGATCCATTCTCACATGGATTTGTACTTTGTTTGTTTTCCCCTATGTCCTATTATTGTTTGTTAGTAGTTGTTAATTAAATTAACTATAATTATCATCTTAACTGGTTGCCTTTTTTTTCAACCTTTTACACAAAATCTTACCTTCCCTAATCAACCTTATTCTCTTCAATGGTTAAATAGGAAATTTGGAAAGTAAAAGATTGGGGTTTCCTTTTTGCTTTTGGAAACATTTGAGAAAATCAACTCACAAAAAGCGAGAGAGAGAGGAGAGAGAGAATCATTATTTGCCTTCCCAGAAGAAACTAAACAATAAAATAAATTCCCCTTTACCTGGTAATTTCCATGTTGAATGCTCTCTTATTATAGCTGGTGCCTTCCTGAAGCTTTTGGGATTTTAAGAAGTAGAAGCCTCTTAAAGGCCTGAGTTCCTCTCTCTCTCTCTCTCTCACTGTCTTCTCTTTCTAGTCTCTCATTGGTTTTCTGTTCTTTGCTACATTTTGTTAAGAAATGCTAGTGGCTTAAAGTTGGGTTATTTCTGTTCTTCTTTGTTTCTGTTTAATCATGGATCTTTTCTCTCTGTGAATAAGACCAACCTTGTTTAATTGATTGGGTATCTGGGTATTGAAGATTTTGCACAATTTTCACTGTTCTTGTGTCCTCCTTGTATAGTTGGATCTATTTAAGGGTATATTATACATGGATGAGAGTGTAATTGCTATTGGGTTGTAAGATTCCTCAATTTTGGATCTGGGTTTTTTATATTTTTATTCTTTTGTGTGGAAAAATTGTTGCTTTAGAGTTTAGTCTGAGCTTTGGTTGGAAAAAATGGTTCCTGGTATAGATACAAGTAAATTTTGGTCAAAAGAAGCAAGGAAGGGAACTCCAGTGGTAGTGAAAATGGAGAATCCTAATTACTCACTCCTTGAAATTGAATCCCCAGATTCTGCATTCAGGGCTGTGGATAAAGATAGGGGCAAAAATGCAAAGCAATTCACTTGGGTTTTGATGCTTAGGGCTCATAGAGCTGCTGGTTGTCTTGCTTGGTTAGGGAATGGCATTTGGTCATTACTTGGTACAATTAAAAAGAGGCTGTTTTTAGGGCAAGGTGTCACAATTGAGAATGACAAAACTAGCAAGGGAAAGTTACTATACAGAGTAATTCTGGGGTTTCTCATCACTGCCCTTGCATTCTTGGCTTTTGAGGTTATTGCCCACTTCAATGGCTGGCATTACTTCCAAAATCATAGCTTGCATATCCCACAGGCTGTTGAGATTGAAGGTTTGTTCCATGAGATTTATGTCGGTTGGCTCGGGTTCCGTGCTGGATATATTGCTCCATTGGTTCAGTCTTTGTCCAGCTTCTGTGTGGTTTTGTTCATGATTCAGTCCCTGGATAGATTGGTGCTTTGCTTGGGTTGTTTCTGGATTAAGATCAGGAAGATTAAGCCTCGGTTCGAAGGAGAACCGTTTAAGTCTGATGATGCTGAAAACCCTGGCTGCAATTATCCTATGGTTCTGGTTCAGCTTCCTATGTGTAATGAAAGAGAGGTAACCAATCATTTCTTTGATCTTTGCTAATTATATGTGATCATAATGTTCTAGCCCTTTTGGTTTGTTGTTAAGTTTGTTGTTTATTTTGAGCAATTTTAGAGGACTGAATTATAACATAACTTTTTGAATTTGTCCAATCAATCAATGTTCATGACAATTGGGTTATAATGACTAATGAGTTTGAGAATATGATTTTGGTATAGGTATATGAACAATCAATTTCAGCAGTTTGTCAACTTGATTGGCCAAGAGATAAACTGTTGATACAGGTGCTAGATGACTCCAGTGATGAGAGCATCCAGTGGTTAATTAAGAGTGAAGTCACTAAGTGGAGTCAAAAGGGAGTTAACATTATTTACCGACATCGGTTGGTTAGAACTGGTTACAAAGCTGGGAACCTTAAGTCAGCTATGAACTGTGATTATGTCAAAGACTATGAATTTGTTGCTATCTTTGATGCTGATTTCCAACCTAACCCGGATTTCCTGAAGCTAACTGTTCCCCATTTTAAGGTTTGTTTTTGAATTGGAATTCCTTTTTCAGTTGCCATTATGGATTTGGCCTGTGTTTTCTTGTAACTGTTTTCTGATTTTTGCTTCTGGTTTCTGTTATTTTACAGGGTCACCCAGAGCTTGGATTGGTTCAGACAAGGTGGTCTTTTGTGAACAAGGACGAGAACTTGCTGACACGTCTTCAGAATGTTAACCTTTGCTTTCACTTCGAGGTAGAACAGCAGGTGAATGGGGTGTTCCTGAACTTCTTCGGATTCAATGGGACTGCCGGTGTTTGGAGAATCAAAGCACTAGAGGATTCTGGTGGTTGGCTTGAGAGGACAACCGTCGAGGATATGGACATTGCTGTCCGTGCACATATTAACGGGTGGAAGTTCATCTACCTCAACGATGTAAAGGTAAAATCTTGAACTCTTCTGTGACCATGATACTGACATTTTCAAGCATATGCTCAATTGCAAACTTGATAGTTAGTCATTATATAGCAAAACATCAGAAAATTTTGTAACGTTTTGTGCAATTTGGACAAAGTGATTTGGAATTGTTTGGATTTGGAGGAGTTTTTCTCCAAAATTTGTGGTTGCCAGCATGACGGGTTTGGATGTTTTCTCATAATTTGTGGTGCAAACATGAAGTCTTGATAAATTTTAATAATTGGGCCTTAACAAGTGAGCACACGTACAAAACAAGTGAGGTTTCAACCCAAAACCAATTGGCAATGGGTGGAGTAACCCACTTCCTTATATGTATGCTCAAGACCACCAAATCTTTCCATGTGAGACACAAACCCATTTCAACACCCCACCTCACGCAAAGACCCATCATGGGCTGAAGCGTGGACCAAATAAAGCCTACTATGGGCCAGTCACACGCGCGTGGGGTAAACAGGGGTTTAACAAATGCAGGACCAAAGCCCCCTCTGATATCATGATAAATTTCAATAATTGGGCCTTAACAAGTGAGCACACATACAAGACAAGTGAGGTTCCAACCCAAAACCAATTGGCAATGCGTGGAGTAACCCACTTCCTTATATGTATGCTCAAGACCATCAAATCTTTCCATGTGGGACACAAACCCACTTCAACAAGTCTTAACATTTGGATTGTTTTCAGGTCCTCTGTGAAGTTCCTGAATCTTATGAAGCATACCGAAAACAACAACATCGTTGGCATTCAGGTCCAATGCAGCTCTTTCGTTTATGCTTACCAGCCATAATTGCTTCTAAGGTAAAGCTTTTATCTCATCTTTACATTACCCCCTAATGATGTTTATTTCTGGCTTGATATGCATCTTAATATGTATGTTTCTGTCAAACTATTTGCAGTTATCATTTTTGAAGAAAGCAAACCTCATCTTACTCTTCTTTCTCCTAAGGAAGCTAATCCTCCCATTCTACTCCTTCACATTGTTCTGCATTATACTTCCCTTGACTATGTTTGTCCCTGAAGCCGAGCTACCAATGTGGGTTATCTGTTACATTCCCGTCTTCATGTCCTTCTTAAACATACTTCCTGCACCAGGATCATTCCCCTTCATTGTCCCATACCTCCTATTTGAGAACACAATGTCCGTGACCAAATTCAATGCCATGATTTCCGGGTTATTCCAATTAGGTAGTTCATATGAGTGGATTGTCACCAAAAAGGCAGGCCGATCCTCAGAGACAGACCTCCTAGCCATGGAGGAGCGAGAAACAAAAGCAATGAATCAAACGCTCCACAGAGGTGCTTCTGACAGCGGCCTCTCTGAACTGACCAAATTAAAGGAGCATCAACAAGCAACCCCAAAGGCAATTAAGAAGAAAATGAACAAAATATACAAGAAAGAACTGACATTGGCTTTCTTGTTGCTCACTGCTGCCCTTAGAAGCCTGTTATCTGCACAAGGTGTGCATTTCTACTTCCTGTTATTCCAAGGCGTCACCTTCCTCCTTGTTGGTTTGGATTTGATCGGCGAACAAATGAGCTAGGATTGCACAAACACAAACCAATGATGCATTATACAGTTCGTCGAAACCAGTCTAATTTCATGAATTGAACCAAAAGCTCAGCCAAAAGTGTTGGAACAATCCTTCTGGCAATATGCAAAAGCTAGAGCAAACGGGTACAGCTACAATTCAGACGAATAAAGTTTCATCTGAGAACCATTTTCTCCTATAGATTTTTTTTTTTTGGGGGGGATTTTCTCATAGATTAATCTTCATTTAATTATCTCATATGGCCTTGAATTTAATTTTTTTTTTTTTTTGGGTAATCTTCTTAGAGGTTTTAGATGGTGGGATAGATTGAGGGTTTGAAACCATATAAGTTGCAAGATGATTCTTTTGCTTTTTTTTTGGTTCATAAAAGATGAAGTTTGTTATTCGTAACTTGCTTAGTTTTGGCACGGTATCCTACATAAAAACTTGTATTTAAAGAACAGTATAGATTTGAGTAATGCTGGGTTTTAGCTGAGTTGATGTATAAACTATAATTTGTATATTTTGCATTGGATCAGTTTATCTAATGCCTAGATCCATGGATCTCTCTCTCTCTCTCTCTCTCTCTCTCTCTCTCTCTCTTTCTCTCTCTTCTCTCTCTCTCTCTCTCTCTCTCTCTCTCTCTGTGATTATGCACCCTGGCTACTTAATTAAAGTTAAGATATCTTTAACTTTAATACACGCTCTCTTTTATGACATTAATCATTGTTTGAAGAAATGATTAATGTACTTGTCGGCAGGCACTGAGAAATTAAAGGGGAAATGTTTTATTTATTTTTTCTCAACTTTTGTGTCCATTTCGTTGGTCATAATCTTCTCTATGGACCGCAAAAGAGAAAATGCTCTGTCCCAACTCCCATGTGAATCAGCATAGGGAATAGTCACTATGATCGACGTGGATACCCTTGGTCGTGAACCAAAAAAAAAAAAAAACTCCCATGTGAATTGTGACATAGTACTCCACCTTTTTATTCTTTTTTTCGTGGTACTCCATATTCATTTTTGGGTCAATACTTGTTTAATAATTACTTGTAGTTTACCTAAATCCTTTCTGTTAAAATTAATCTTGTTTGCACCATGTCGGTCCATGAAGGATTTAAGTGTTTCTACAAATAATTTCTCCATTTGCAAGATTCGATCATTTCGACCTTATTTAAGGGATGAGATTGTCGAACTACTCACACCAACTACTTATTATTATACATCATACACCATCGTGGACATCCTAACGTTGCTTGACTAATTCCAAAGGCTTTGAAATTATCGACCAGGAAATCTCCAGTGGCTCTGATGGGACTATAACCCGACTTCTCATATATCTCCTATATTTCAACTAAACAAAAATAATAATAATAATAATAAATAAATAAATAAACAAGTCAAATTAGATTACTTATATGCATGCAAATGTGAAGTCATTTGAGATCAAAACTAATTCTTCCTCTTTTTCGTTTCACTTTTCTTCTTTTCTTCTTTTCAACCTCTCTTTCTCACTTATCACATCCAACCAAATCCTTCTTGTCGTAATTGACCAACTAAGCAAATATACTCCAACAAGATGCCATTAGCATAACAGCAAACTAAATTAGCAGTTGTGTTTAGTTAGCACCCTGTAAAATAAAAGTAGTAACAGTGTATAATGCTAATTAATGAACAAGTCACACCTTTTCACTATTCAACTATTAAATTATGGTGGGGACAGGTGTGGGACATCTTTGTGGCAAATGTGCTGTGGATCTTCACTTCATCTCCCCAAGCATATTCTCTTCTCCATCCCCTTTACCAATTTAGAAGCAATGGCCAGTGCTTCGCCTGTCAATTGAGCAAGGAATCTTCTACTTAATTAGTGAATGAATCTTATAATTTATTCTAAAGTCTATAAGAATTTTAGAATATAAGTATATTTTGCAATGTTGGACTTTGCTATTAGGCATGTACTTCTTTTTTTTTTTTTTTACATGGAAGGCGTTATTAGGCATGTACTTTAGCACAATGTATTTTCAAACTATAAAAAAAATGGGTGAACCCTTTAAAAATCGCCAATATATATACTCTTATGACTAGCTATGTTCACCCTAACTTATTTTAGTTCAATTCAGTCCAGTCCAGTTCAGATCAGTTCAGTTTAGTTCATGTATAACATATAATTCAAACAATTTTTTTTTATTTTATTTCAGACGGAATTAATTTACTTTAATTCCGAATAAGTTTAGTTTAATTATAAAAAGTTCAGTTCAATTTTTTTCAGGTGAAATTAAAGAATGGAGCATTTCATCAAATGTCTTCTCTTGGAATATATAAGTTGTAGATAGGTAGATCTTAATCACCTTCTTTAGTTATGACTACAGAAACACAAAAGCTTGTATGAGGCGCCTCATACAAGTATTTATATATATTAGTTAGATAATAACAATAATAATGGTAAGACATCTCATATAAGCATGATGTCATGATATCGTCATATTTAGTTATATTTATCAGATAACAACAACTAACAATAAATTTGTATACAACTCAATAACAGTATAACATATCGTCCCCTATTTATGTATCTTGTCATTCACGACAAATTATGGCATAAATTTGTATCCAACTGGGATGTCCCAAGTCCCAACATTCATACGGAGTAAAATTGAAGGACCGACACAAGTACGTGGTGCATGAAGGATTGAAGGCCATTTGTGCCTCTCAACTTGCACTCAAAGTTAATTATATCATGTATGCAAATTCAAGCTGGGACCTAAAAGCTTTGTGATTCCTTTCTCCTTGATCACTCAAATATTTTCCCCCACTTTTTCACTCTCAAAGATGACCACAAGATACACCAAACTTGCCAAAAAAAAAAAAAAAACGAGCACTCCATTCGTAATTTTATTCTAGCACTTATGGCAAAAAATGGAAAAGTTGAAGTCCAAAGTAACTGAATTAAGCCAGTTTACAAGAGGTGTTTGGCCCACTGATAAACAAGTTCCAACTTATACATTATGTTAAGGATTATTTAAATCTCTTAGAGAGCACCTACAGAAATTAACTCGAGAAATGTCTAAGATCTTGCGTAAGGAGGTAATATCATGATCTACCTTAGTAGCCACGCTTAAAGAGAAAAAATGTTTCTCTTTGTCAACCGCGCCAAAGAAGAAAAGGCAACTGAAGCCTTACAGGTTCCTTGTTTCTCTAAAGGGTCATGAGGGAAGAGAAAATTTGAGATGTATCTTTTTGGTCTTTGTCAAGGGTATTCCACCGTCGATTACAGTGACTAATCTCCTCGCCCCAACTGTCAACGCACTAAGCGGTAGGGGGCTGATCAAGTAAATTTTTCCAGTCGTAAAAGTTGGGATTTAAACCCCCAACCACTTGTTTAAGGGATGAAGTGATGAACCACTACACCCCAATCCATCTTGGTTAAATTTAAGATGTATCTAATGATGTGAATAAAGAAGAAAGTTGTAACAATTTGGGCAAGTTGCTCTTTTACTAGTTCTTTTTAAAAACAAAAAAACAAATGTATATAAGGTATTGAAATACTACTCCTATTTGTCCTTAACTTGTTGGGCAATCTATGCACCGATTGAGTTTAGTTGGTTTATTATGTTGTTAATAATTAAACAGTCAAATTGATTGACTCTGGCTTGATTTATCTAAAACCACCGCACGCGTTTAATTGTACAGGGAATAATTGCTTTCTAATTTGCTAATTTGAAAGTTGAAACACTTGATTGATTGAAAGACCATGTTGAAATCCATTATAAGTTGATTCTTCTACAGAGCTACAGTCCTATGTGCTAAACTGCTAACCCTCGTAATGTTTTCGTGGATTTGTTATCTGTATATCATAGTATTTTATAAGACAGTGTTATCGTAATTTTGATGAGGCGATCGATGATTATTTTTTAGCGAAATAAAGATAACTGCTCATAATAACTTAATAAGTGATCCCTATATTTTTAAATAATAAACCAATTTCTATTTGTATTGTTGCTTTGCTGCATACCAATTAAGTTGCCAAGTGTGCCAAAAGATACTTAATTATCATCAACTTGATTGACAAATGACTCCTAGCCATATTATTAGTATATTGATGTTAACGCCCACCACATCAAAACATGCATATGTCTTTTTTTTTAATTTATTGTCTTTAATTCTTCTTTAAAATTCGGATATCATAGAAAATCCATTAGATTAGACCGTCTAACTACCTTTTTTTTTTCTTTAGCCCCTTGTCCCATGATAGTTGCGTGATTACCGTTGGACTTGGATAGGTCATAGGATTAGGAAAGCCATGGGTGCGACTTTCTTCTTCTCCTTTTCTGATTCATTTTTTCAACCGTTACCAAATAAGGTCAAAACATAATGCATCATGGTTGTTTGAGCTAGATGGAGCATAAATGCATAATGATTATTGTACTTTCATTATTTTCCTAATTATATTTATCATAGCCATTGTATATATTTTTCATTTCGCGATGAAATATGTGACATGATAATATTGGTTTATTTGACGGGATATTGGAGAAAAGTGTTGCAGAGAATCCTAACTTAGGCGAAATATGTGTGTATACTTTGTTTGAGCTCGCTCTATTAAAAGGTTGTAATTATTTTTGAGCAATGTATTGGTTCTTTATGAGTAAACTTATAGTACTTGTTTTTTGACATAAATTTTTTATGGGAAATTAATTTGTATATCTTTTTTTTATTGGAAAAATCATTAAGACGCATGATGACAAGTTTGAAAGTTATACCAACATTGTATTCATAAAATTACCCAAATTTCTTACCGAAGCTAGAACATCTAGTACTTAGTAATTTTTTTTCATTAGTGACCTCACCTTGTGACCGCCTCATATAAAAGTGTACTATTTTCTTTTTGAAAAATATTTTTCAATATTCCGAAGCTGGTCCTAGGGTTAAGGTTTTGCGCTCCTTCCAATCGTAGTTGTGGGGGATCGAACATTGGTCCTCCCTACCAAAGTCTTGCCCCTGACACCACTAGACCAACCTACGATGGGTCTCATACAAAAGTTTTTGTGATTTCTTATAATACAACTTCACGATTCACAAATCAAAAAACATTGTTGATTACTTCATGGGTTTTTACTCTGCTAGTTTGCATAATTGGTCTCAGTTTTGTTTGGCTCTGTCTACACTTTGACAGTAACTTGTTTAGGATGGAGTACTATATTGTCAATCGAAGGAAGAGGTACGGAGCAGGGAATCTCATGGAGAGATAGAAATTTGTTTGCTTAGAATGTCTAATGCTCAGAATCTGGCACCGATCCTCAACTTCATACATAAGATTGCAACACAAAATTTGAGGTGCTTATCAAGATTTGCGACAATTATTTGAGGGGGTGCTACCTATTTTTTTGTTCCATTTTGGGTGCCATCTCTCTACCATTTAAAGTATATTATCGGATTATCCCATAACCCCAATCTTTCATTTGTTATTTATCATAATCTTTTTGATATATATATATATATATATATATATATATATATATATATATATATATATAAGTGGATGTTGCACGTTGTTTGATGGACACGTGTGCTTTCATATAAGCGCTACATACTCACATAGCTTGACACGTCATCATAACATAAAATGCATGAATCTACACTAATGCATGAATCTACATTAATGCATGTTTCTACACTAATATTAAATACTTCCTTAATTTTTATATGACACATGCATATAACAATAAGATTATGTGTATATTTTTTGATTTCGTTTTTTGAGGTCGAATTTCTGCCATGTTTTTCTTTTAGACTATGTAAGTAATAGAATGAAACTACTTTTCAAGACGAATCCAACAATTTTTTTTTTCATACTTTGAATCAAAGTATTTGCTGCACAAAAAATGCTCTAACCGACTACGAATTGTCTTCATATCCTTAATATTAGCTTTGAAATTTATGGTTTGGGTAAGTATTTAATTTGCTTTCTATAGCAAAGAACAAATACAAAATTTAATCTATTACATTTTAAAGTAATATTTGCTTTCAAATTTACTATCAAATTTAAATAATATAACGCAAATATTTAAAATAAATCGTGAAACGCACTGGAATGTGCACCCTTGCTAGATGGACACGTAGACTTTGACATATAAGCAAACATTCACATGTCATCAAATAGTGTAGGTTCATGTATCTTTTATATAGTTATATTAGTACTATTTAATTCTTATCTTAATGTCATAGTATAGATGCATGTATTTTCAATTAGTACTATTAGTATAGGTGCATGTATCTTCTATTAGGCAAAAAATCGCGCATCACGCGAGAGAAGCGATAGGCAAAAGTTTGTTTCAAAGTTGTACCAATGAAAATATTTTAGTTGTTATACACACACAAACCGTGCATCGCACGAGAGTGTAACTAGTATCTATATATAAATGGATGTTGCACGTTGCTTGATGGACACGTAAGCATCCACCTAAGCTTTCTTTTCACCATCATTTGCCAAGTGTAATCTATGTCATCCATGTCATCCTAATAATTAATGCGTTCATAATTAATTCAATGTATATTCCTAACTTTAATTAGTTTGACCCTCTCTTATTTAATTTAGTGGTTAATTAATGCGTGCATCTCCCCTGATGACTTTGGAATATATGTATTAGTGTATTACGGTATAGTTGATCAAATTTAACCAAATCAAATTATTTGATCCAAAATGGACTTTTAGGAATGCACATTGAACATTCGATTTAAAGTTAAACTCTATCATTTGAAGTTCTTTGTCTAGATTTTCCAACCTGAATTTTATACATGTGTAGCACGGGAATGTATTTAAGTTAATTGTATCATTGTTAGATTGACACATAGACTTTGACACATAAGCAAATATGGACATGTCATCAAATAATATAGGTGCATGTATCTTCTATTATTACTATTTAATTATTATCCTAATGTCATAGTATATATCCATGTATCTTCAATTAGTACTATTAATATAGATGCATGTATATTCTATTAGGCACCATATGTCTGTTAGGGAATGTATCTAATAAATTACGACAATAAAAGTTTATTATTTGGAACCAAATATACTTATTTAAAATCGTGCATCATGTGGGTTATGCAACGAGAATGAAACAGGATTGCAAGAGAGTTGATTTGAGCATAAAAAACGAGATGTCCACAAATTAGGAATTTTGTAACAAGATGTGACATAGGCGAAAAATTTTGTTTCAAGTTTGTACCAATGAAAATGTTTTAGTGTTATAAACATACAGATCGTGCATCGCACGAGAATGTAACTAGTTATCAACCTATTTATCAATGATGATAATGACTATAGAAGCTTGGATAGACCTTATTAACTTGTTTTTATCTTTATTTTATTTTGACCTTGTGATAAAAGTGTGTGAGAGTGCAATTTGCACTCTCAAAGTGAGGGTGCACAGTGTTTAACACACTCTCAGTTTAAGAGTGCAAATTGCACTCTCAACATTAGCATGTGGTATATGGACTTTTAATGATTTATCTTTATTTGTCTATTTCTTTTGTTTTGACCTTGTGAAAGAAATATGTGTGAATGTAATTTCAACTCTCAAAATAAGAGTGCACACAGCCTCATGAGATGGCAAAATCTAACCCGGTTTGAAAATCGATCTGAATCTGAAAAGGTTTGACTTGCTAATGACCCGACCTGCTAACGATTCGCATCCGAGATGACCCGAGTTTGTGAGACAAAATTATCTGACCCGAAAACCTGACCCAATAGTGACTCGACCCGATAATACTTTTACATGCTGATAACCCAAACCCAAAGTGACCCGATTCGATCCGACCCGTTTGCCAGGTCTAACCTCATGCATACTCCGTAGAACACGAGTGTCATGGAGAAGTGCTCATGACTTTAGGGCCTAGGCTATAGCTCATCTCAAAGTTGTGTGTATGGCTCACCTCTCAAAAAACTTGAAGGCTTGAAGCCACATATGAGCTCATGGGTTATGAAATAGATAGTCCAATGGATTACTCTATATTGGGATCCAAATGTTAGGCCTATATGAACCGTAACCCATGAGAAAAGGAACCACAATGGAGCTAAAGAAGCCCAAATAAAATTAATTACGAAGTTTCTGTTTTTCAAACCCCACATAGAAGAACTATAGAACCCCAGCAAACATCAAACCCAAAAATGGCAGCAACACCCTCAGCTCCATCCACAACCTGCAATTGCTCTCTTCTTAAGCTCAACCCATCATTCTTCAATGGTAGCTCTTCTTTTTCCCGCCAATTTCTCAATTACCCACTTCAGTTTTTCAACAAAGGTATCATCTTTAATCCTAATATCTTTGTCTTGATTTGAATGAGCTTTTTTAAGTTGAATTTACCGTTATTTTTGTTGTTGTTTAATTGTTTAGGTGTGAGATGGGAAAAACGCAAATACGGGCAGAGTTTATTTTCTTCTAATTGTGAAGCAACTAAAGCTGTGAATGGGGAGAGAGTATTCAATACGACGTCGTGGGATGAGAAACCCTTTGAGATATTGCCTAACGGGAAACGGGTATATTTGGATGAGCTAGATGTGGTCACACTTCTTGACCCTCCTAAAGACCTCATCCCTTTAGACCCTTCTTCTTATAATCCAGCTTTATATCTCTGGTAATTTGCAAAGTTTTTTATCTACAATGTTTTATGTGATTTTATTTGCTAATTTTCTTAGTTAATTCCATTTTTTCTATGAGAATTTTGAGTAACTGAAGTGTTTATATATCGAAAGAACTAATCTTTTGAGAAACTGAAGATGGGTTGTGCTAGAATGTTGCCTAGGATCCTGAATGTTTTTGTTTATGGAGTCTCATTTTGTAATTGTAACTTTACTTATTGTTATTTTTCTATGGCTCTTTGAGTGACCCTTCTTTTGTGTTATTGTCATTTTGACACCTAGGAAGAAAATTTCAGACATTCCAGAGGAAAGACGACATCGATTGTTGCAACTACTAAATCCTAGGTATTACTCACCTTGTAAAAATTTCTGCTTCCATTACAAATTTTCATTTCAGTAGAACTATTTTGTGATCAGACGGAATAAGATCGCCTGAAGAGAGTGCTTTTAGTGTAGTGAAACCATTTGGAATATCTGTACCCTTCATTGGTTCAAAAGCTTAAGTTTTGTGTTTGTGATCTTTATCATTAAGAATGTGGATGAATATTTGAGATATGGTGTAGGGCCATTTCTGCTGCGTGGGAGGTTGCTGGGGCTCGCTATGATGATGCAAAATTAGCTAAGCTAAACTCCTCCAGTTTGCTGGCTGGTGGAAATGATGCATTGTCACTTGAGTTTTGGGACTGCCGTAAAAGTGGAGGTACCTTTAAGCTTTAGGGGTTTGATGAATGGATTGATTCTAGTTGGGAGAATTCTTTGACATCTGATTGTTGAACGGCTTTTGAAATAGGATCGATGCCTGTCGCACTAATAAGTTCTTTAAAGAAGGTGCATTTCTGATCAGTCTATACTTTATTGGTTCTTCTTTCTTTTCCAAAACTTTGCATGTCCTTGAATTCTGATTCCAGGTTTATTACTGAATGACCAGGCGTTATTTCGCAAGGATGGACAGATTTATGGAAGATTCATTGGTAAATTCTTTTGCCTCTTGAGTTATCAAAATAAAGCAAATTGTAAGCTTTGCTTCTGGCCCCATTTTAACTTGGAGTTGGAGGCAGAAGTGAAGGACGAGGAGTGGGGCGGAGGAATGTGTGAGGCAGAAGTTGAAGTTAAGTTCGGAGAAACTAGGCCAAACATTTGGGACAAAACATTTTTCTTCTGAATTATCCTTGATTTATTTTTTGATAGGGCAGTGTTTCATTGTTGTAACTTGTAAAACAGCCCTTATATTAATCTTGGAGAAACTTGAATTCCGTGAGATTTTAGCTTAACATAGATAGGTAGTAAGGATGGTGCTTCATGTTATAAAAAAACGAAAAAAGCCACTATTCTATATGCTGGAAGAGTCTCCCTTTTATCCTTAATATTCACCTTCAGGTATTCTTCTAGATAAGATAATCTCTATATAAAACAGTGAAACTCTCTAGTCTTTTCGCCCTTCATTTGAGCACCTTTCCCTTTGCATCCAAACCATTTTGACTCGTCATGCACTTAGTTCCGTTTGGAAAAGTCTATCTATTTTCCATTTATTTTATTAATATTGACTATAAGCTGCAAATCCAGGGGGATCTCTACTGGCTCAAATTGCAACTTCTTTCAGTCCACTGTATTTCACTGTGAAACAAGTTCAAGAAGTAATGCCTACAGAACACCCTTGCGATTTGGCTTACGACTTTGGTGATGGGCTCCTGGATGTTCATGATTACCCAGAAGGCTTTCCAAGACCAGGTAAGATTACAAATTTACAATCCATGCTACAGTATTGTTCTCTTGGTTTCTATCGTAACTCTGAAATGGAGCCATGGAGGGAGTTGCATGTCTTTGATACTTCGGTGTCCATGTCATTGTTCTTTGGCAACTTTAAAGTCCACTCTGCACTATTATGCTGCATTCCTTGAACTTTGGTCTTTCTATCATTTTCTCAGTGCTGGATTTTCCAATGAAGTACTGATGAGTTCCCTTCTTTAAAAAGCTATCGTTTGACATGTAGGCTATTAACTTCTAATCTCTTGGGTTGACAATGTTGGTGTTGTGGGATCTTTCTTCGAACACTGGGAGTACTGTAATTGCGCCGCTGTCCCTGTAAAAGGCAGAATACGTCACTAGACCGGAGGGGATTTCCGGGATCCCCGCTCCGATGCTTAAGTCAGTATTCTCTCTCTTTGGAAATGAATGATTTGATTGATTGGAAAAAGTTGTCCTGATCATACCTGAAATGATTGTATTTATAGGCGCGGATTTTGCGGGTCTTAGGGCAATCTGAGGGCGACACGTGGCATCCGTAGATAGGAGGAGCTATTTGGGCTAGTCTCTGCTCGACACGTATATCCATAGGGCCTCCTCTTGGTGTAGCGGTTTCCAGAAGGCCCGTGAAAGGGGAGAACGATCCATTGGGCCTAGCTGGATATTTTAGGTCATAACATTTGCCCCTCAGGAACGGTTTGGTGGAACCGATAGGAGACAAAGCGTTTCTGACAATTAATGCACTTGAAGGAGGCGTTTCGTCCTTTTGAGCCATAAACGCTCGGTCTTTTTGTCCGTACGTGATCTGTGCAATTAGATTCTGTTCTTCCATTCGTATTCGTATCAATAATCTCGATCCTTTGACTTTAGATATGTCTAATTTGTCTGACGAGGTACGGCAAGGTGGCTCTAGCAAGCGCCCTCGGCTTGCCCCTTCTTTTTGCCGACAAGATAGACCGGCAACTCGGCGTTCGGTGGCGGTGGGCGTGACTCCGGAGGCTCCTCGCAGCTCAGCTTTGCCCCGACAAATAGTCCTCGGGCTTCCTTCTTCTTCTAACAACGTGGCCGCTGTGGGTACTTCGGCTTGCCGAACTCCGTTATCTTCCAAGGGCAAAGAGATCAAGCTTGAGAGGAGTGTCTCGCCCCCTCCGGGTTTTGAAGGTCATCCACGTTACGGCCGGGGACTCGACGGGACGATTAACCGCGCGGAGTATGAGGAAGGGCTTAAGACCAGCCTTGGGAGCCTGGGAGCTCTTGCTCTGGATCTTCATGAAGCCGAGCGGCGGGCCGTGGCCGTCCAGGCGGAACTTGATGATGCAAAGGCTCGTGTTGCCGAGCTTAGGGGTCGGCAAGACCGCCTGTTTGAATTTTGTGGATTTCTGAGAGACGAGCTTAGGAGGGATGCTGGTGTCGATCATTCTGGTCGGCAGGCTTGATTGTAGCCGAGAGGCGGGTCGTGGCCGTCCAGGTGGAACTGGGTGACGCAAAGGCTTGTGTTGCCGAGCTTAGGGGTCAGCCTAAGCTCGGCAAGACCGCCTGTTTGATTTTTTTTTATTTTTATTTTTAGTTTTTTTTTTTGTCGTCGATCCTTTTTCTCGGCTGTCTTGTAATGCCGATCATTATCCGGATCTTTAATGAATGAGAATGATGTTCTTTTGCCTCAGAAATTAACTCTGACTGCTTGCGTCTTGAGGTTGTTTCTGTCTTTCTGGTTTTCCTGTCCCCAGGCGTTTCTTCTCATTTTTTGCCCCAAGAAACTCATGGTGGGCCAGGGGGTTTTGTTGTTGACTTGCTTTAATGCCAAGTTGATTCGTATCTGTCAGTTTGACAGATGGCGACTTGTAGTTGGTCGTGGATGACGTTATCTGTTTGTTCTTTACTTCGGTTGTCTCAGTATAAATGTGAGATCTAACTTGGTTATGCCTATTGAGTTTCTCCCATTATGGTCTCAACTGTTGTGATTTCTTCTAGACTGAAGGTGAACCTGAAGTTGTTAGCCGTTACAGGCTGCGAAAAACGCCGAAGAGATCGTGCCGGGAAAGTCTTGCCTCTACGTCCAGAACGCCTTTGCGTATTAGAGGCTGGTATTCGGTATGGTGAGAGCCTTGCCCGCGAAAGTCTGGCCTCTTGGTATGCTCGGCATCTGGCAGATTCATCCTTCGGCAAGCCGGTGAAGCTAGTGCTTGCGAGTCTGTTGGAGGACATAATTGCCGAGAGGATTCCTTTTTCTTCGGCAACTCCTCTTAGCTGTCGCCGGTGCTCTCCCTCCTCCGAGGGTTGGTCGCAGGCGAAGTCTGATGCTGAGAAGCGATCCAGTGGTGCCAAGAACTCTCCTCCGGCAAAAGCAGAGGCTGCTTTCTCTTCGTGTGTTGAGCGTGAGAAAAAGGTTGCTGATATCGCGAGACTCAAGGCGGAGCTAGCTGGCATCCATTCCCTCCTTCAAGAGACGTCCCGGAAGCTTGCCAGGTTTTGAAAGTGAGTTGCTGTTGGCTCGCGCTTTGTACGAGCGGCTGGGCTCTCGTCAGAGGGAGCTGGAAGTAGTGTGTTAGCGCCTTCAAGGAGATTTGCATAAGATGGGGGGACCTGGGCTTGTGTAGTCTTTTTAGGCCTTGCATTTGAATTCTGTGCCCTTGTTTGGGCCACGTGTACCTCTGGGGTTGAGTCATGCCCCTTTATAAATGTATTGAGTTTTGCATTCTTGCAATCATTCGTCCTTTGCTTGCTTCTCTGAATCTGTGTTTAATATTCTCTATCCGTTCTCTCTCAACTCTTCTTCGAGATGACAAAAGAAGGCGTTCCGTCGTCATCGCAAGGCTCCGGCAAGACCATTCGAGAAGTTCTTCGGCAGAAGGCCATCGACTTATCAAAAGCTGCCGATGAGATCGCCTACTGGGCTCCAGACTTGGCTTGGGTTCGCCGTATGGCCACGGATGACGGCCTACTGAAAAATCTTCTGGGTCAGCTTGGCCTTCCCAAAGTTTGTTCTCTTATCTTCCCTGGTGAGGGCGATGTCGTCTTTTGCCCTCCCGGCGACGACTGTATTGCCGTAGATAATGGTATGATTGAGACGGGCTTCCGTCTTCCTATGCAGCCGTTTGTGGTTGAACTCTTATCAGACTTCCAAGTTGCCCCGACCCAACTTCTGCCGAACATGTGGGCGGCTATAAATGGGTACTTGGCGATATGCCGGGTCATGGGTTTCGTCCCGTCTTTGAACGTTTTTAAGCACATTGTTATTTTGGAGTCTGCCGGGTTACAGTCGCGTCCTTACTGTTATACTGCTGGTTACCATCCTGGTCTTTTACCTTTCCGTTATCCTTGTGGGAAGTTTCATAATTGGAAGGATCGTTGGGTCTTTATTCGTCGGCCGAATGGTTGGGCAGATATTCCCGACTTCAATGTTACACATAACGCCGTGCCGGTAGGATCTGATCTGGTCCATCTGTCGCCAAGTGAAGAGTTTTCCTTGAATGGTTTCAAGTGCGTGTCTGTGCTCGACCCGGTGGTAAGAAAGTGCGTCACCATGTCAGGTATTGCCCTCGTCTTGAGTGGTTCAAGGATGCCGGGTACCTGATCTTTGCCGGCCTTCTCAAGGTTCCTGATGAGCATAAAGGTGTGTTTTTTGTGCTGCCGGGTTGATCTCTGTTTTAGTTCTCTTTTCTCGTATTTTACTCTTTTGTTTCGTTGCAGGGGATATGGTGAAGTTGCTCACCAAGGCTCAGCTAGGCGAGGAGCTGGATATTAGCGCTGCCGCTCTTGAGAAGGTAAAGGATTTCTGGTCTTCAATTGGGGTTGATCACATTCCTCTCGGCAGCGAGGATCTATCTATGCCCCCGTCTTCCACTGCCAATAATCAACTGTCCGTGGGAAGCCGAGCTCCCATTCTGAAACACTAGCCGCGGCTAAATACCGCTCCGACCTGAAGAAAGCTCAAGCGCGAGATCGCCGACATTGAGAAGGAGCCATTTGAGACGGCGCTTTACAAGTTATCTACTGGGTCAAGGAGGAAGGCTGGGCCGTACCAAAAGAGGCAGAGGACGGTGCAGTCCTCTGAGATGGAGATTGAGGAGCCTCGGTCGAAAGCTGTTGAGATGGAGGAGCCTCAGCTGAATCTGATACCCAAAGGCATACCGGTGCCGGATCAACGGGGAGATGGGGTTATGCTTGCTGGGGAACTAATTTCTACCGACAGAGCTTGGAATGAGCCTCAAAGGAAAGTGGTGAGCGCTATTGCCGAGCTCCTAAAAAGTTCGGCTGATGCGAAGGTGATGGGTGGTGAGCATTCTGTAGAATCGATGATGTCTGACCTGTCTCGTCTGCCGGAGTTGTAAGTTTTTTGTTTTTTTAAGGAGATTTTGGTTGTTGCCCTATTCTTTTGCTGATACATTCCTTTTATCTTGGATTATTTTCATAACTTGTGCAGCAATTTTTGGGCTCTGTCAGCACGCTTGAGAGGCTGCGCCCTGAGCTGGCCGACCTTCGTTCTCTTCGTCGCCAACGCGATGGGGTTGATAAAAAGATCCAGGATCTGACGGCCGAAGTGCGAAAGAACGCCTCGGAGTCTGAGAAGTTCAAAGATGTGGCGGTCAAGTGGCGCGCTGAGTTTAAACGCGTGAAGGCCCAACTTGACGATGTGAAGGCCTCCGAGGGGAGCTTGAAAACTGAGGCTCTTGGGATGACGACAGAACATAGAGGAGCTAAGGGCCGAGCTGAAGGAGAAATCCGAGCTGATTGCCCGCAAGGATAAAACTGTTGCAGACATCCATAATCAAATGAAGAAGGCTCCGCTGGAGATTGACAAGTACAAACAAGAGGTTCAGAACGCGGCACGGCAAGTATCTGGATACGACGTCTCTTCATCTCGCGAGGAGATTATTGCCGAGTTTAAACGCTCTGATGAGTATGCCATGCTTCTTGAGGAATCACTTAACCATGAGAGGCGTGTTTCTCGCGAGGATGCGCTGTCCTCGGAGGCGGGTGATGATCTGTGCACTTTGGTTAAGGGAGTCATGGCCGAAAGATCTTCGTCGGATCAGGAGGCTGAAGATGAAGACGTTCCGTCTGCCGAAGAGTAGTTGAGTCAGTCTTAGAGTATTTTTACTGTTTTGTCTTGTGGGCCCGCTTAGGGGTGCGTTCCAAGATTCCCTTTGTAACTTTGTGCCACATGGCGCTTCTTTAATGAGAACATACCTTTTTGTCTTTAAAGTCCTTCTGAACATTGCCTTTTTTGTCTATAAATGCCTTTGAACTTGTCATCTTTCATTCTTGTTTTCTTTTCTTGAAATGTACTTGTTCAAATACGCTCTCACTTACATTATGGATCCTTTTCATCGCGGGGATCAATCAGCCTGGTTAAACTGTAGTGCTCCGCAGAATACATGGGCTGATGAAGCAGTTTCTGCCGGGGACAATCCTCAACCTAATACCACGGTCGATGATGATAGCTTTTGCTCGGCTAACGTCCTAAACGCCATCCAGCGATCCATAAAGGATCCTCAGAAGAGAGTAGCTCCTCGCAAACGTGCCCGCCTTCACAAAGGGGTCGACCCTGGTGATGAACCTCGCGTTGTCACTAGCCGTTCAGCTCGAAGTCCCATGCGTGCCCCAATTCTAAGGGCCGCTGGGAATCCTGATCGTCATTTTGATGTTGACGCGGAAGGGGATGTGATAGCTCGAGAATCTGATTTTGCCGAGGATATATCGGCTCCGGCTTTTGACGCCTATGAGGCTTGGGAGGCCGCTCGGAAAGCTGGTGCTTCCCAAGGTGCTCGTTCCAGCAATCCTCCTCCCCATCCGGAGGGCTTTTCTTATATGAAAGCGATTGCTAAAGGTGAGATGGACAAGCTGAATGACTTCCTTGAGCAGATGATGGGCATGATTCCCGACGCCGATCTAGACTTTCTCTGCAGCCTGAGGATGAAGCAGATGGATGAGATCCATCGCGTCCTTATTGAGCTGATGGTCCGTGTTGGGGTTTTCAGCATTATTTCTACGCCATGATGCGCCGGAGCATCGAGAACTACGCGAAGAGAATAAGCAGTTGCTCGCGTCGTCGCAACTCGCTGAGATGCAGATAGTTGCAGAGCGAGAAAACCATCTCTCAAAGATGACCATTATGGAGCAGGAGTTTGAAGAGGAGAAGTCGAGGGGAGATCATTTACACAAGGAGAACCTGGCCCTGCGCGAAGAGATCTTGGCCATGCGCGAAGAGTTGGCGCGTTTGAGGGGGATCGGTGCCGGTGGGGTAAGTCATTCGCAGCCCGGGGGTCTTAACATGGCGGGCGATCAAAGTGAGCCTGTGGACGCCACTGTTCCTCAAGGCGGGAATCATTTGGTTGTAACACATCTTTCGGATGACGACCTGGAGTTGCCCGCTGATCTTGGCGATGGTGAAAACAATGTGGACGAAGATCATGACAGTTTTGATAGCATCTTCAACTTTGATGATCTCATGGATACAGATAATCCACCGAACCAAATTGCTGGTGGGACTGCTTTGGACTTCGCCGAGAGGAGTCCTCCAAAGGAAATCCCTTGTGATGCTGTGGCAGAGGGTTCGCAGGGGAGCACTTCTGATGAGGGGAGTTCGGGGAAGGGATCCCTGCTTGATTCTAGAAAAGATGGATCGGGAGATATGGCTGCAGATGGTTCAGACTCATCCGACGCTGAACTCGAGCCAGCCGATTTCGACCAGGCTGATGATGACGAGATTCGCTTAAACGACGACAGAGAGGGACGTGCAGATGAAGACGGTCCCCCCGATGATGTCGATTTAGGATAATAGGAGTATTACTTGTGATTTTTCATAAATGTTAAATGGGATGCTTTTGCCCCTAATCACATGGAATACAGTGTTTATCTGTCTGGACTAATATTTTAGCTGACTTGTTTAATCAGAGTCCGTTTTGACAGCAGTTTTTTTTATTTTATTTTATTTTTTTATTTTTGCTGATCTTAGTTGACGTTTTGTCAAGGCTCGTGTTGTCTTGCGAGTTGGACTGATTTTGGCTAACTTTTGTTAGAGTCCGTGTAAAATTCGCAGTTTGGATAAATGTATTTTCGTCATTTATCGAGGTAGTGAACAAAACTGAAGCCTGTGTTTTCATTCATGTAAAGTTTGCACCGAATAAGGTGATTACAAGTGAATATTGTGATTACACGGCTGATTATTTTGCCTAGATAAGTGGTTTTGTCTCTACCCTTGCCAAGCATTGCTGATGGCGCTCAGACATAGTACTTTTTCAAGTTAACGGTGTTCCAGGGCCTTGGGAGCATTTCTCCGTCATGGGTGGATAGCCGGTAGGTTCCTTGTCGCAATTCTTCGACGATCAAGTATGGGCCTTCCCATGTTGGAGTTAACTTGCCGAATTCAGATGCCTTTCCGATTGATTCCGTCTTTCTGAGCACAAGGTCACCAACATACAGGGGGCGCGGACGCACTGTTTTGTTGTATTGCCTTGCCATCCTGAGGCGATAGATTTCGGCGCACAGTAGCGCATCACCCCATTTTTCTGGCAACAAATCCAGATCTTCGCGATGATGGGCGTTGTTGGCTGCTGCATCGTACTTTAAGATGCGCAGAGTTGGTTCCTTTGTTTCATTCGGCAGCACGGCTTCGGCCCCGTAGACGAGCATAAAGGGTGTTTCACCAGTTGCATTCTTTTCTGTGGTTCAGACCACAGAACATTGAGCAGCTCGTCGGCCCATAGTCCTTTGGCTTTGTCCAACCTTCGCTTTAGGCCCAGGAGAATTTGCTTGTTGGAGGACTCTGCTTGTCCGTTAGCCTGAGGATTGGCTACGGCTGTGAAGTTGCCTGTTACTCCGTGTTTCTTGAGCCAGTCTTGGAGCTTTGGCGTCTCAAACTGTGCAGCATTATCGAATGTGATGTTCCTTGGACAACCGAAGCGAGTGATGATATTCCGCCAAATGAATTTCTTGACCTCGGCTTCCGAAATTGTAGATACTGTGTCAGCCTCGATCCATTTCGTGAAGTAATCGACAGCGACGATGACAAACTTTCTCTGGTACTTAGCCATTGGGAAGGGGCCAAGGATATCCATGCCCCAGCGTGCAAATGCAGTGTTGTGGAAACAGGGTGCTGCTCGGTTGCCGGTTTCTGAAGAGTGTTGGCGAACCTCTGACATTTATCGCACATTTTGGTGTAGGAGATGGCGTCTTGCCTTAATGTAGGCCAGAAGTAGCCCATCCTGAGGGTTTTCCCTATCGCCCACCAATGTGCGAGCTGCTGACTCCATCATGGAGCTCTACTAACACTTTTTGGCCAGATGCCGGGGTAATGCACTTTAACAACGTTTGAGTGTATGATCGTTTGTATAGCTGGCCGTCAAACATGGTGAACCATTTTGCCCTACGCCCGACTTTTTCTGCCTCATTCTTCCCTTCCGGGAGAGTCCCGTTGGTTAGAAATTGGATGATGGGGTCCATCCAGGTTTGACTCCTGTCTATGACCATGCTTTCGGCCTTCTCGATGTTGCGTTCGGCTCTGATGTCCCAGAACACCGTCCGGGGATGGTCGCACTTTACCGAGCTTGAGAGCTTGGACAGGGCATCGGCCTGATTGTTCTCTGATCGGGGCACCTGGCTAACTTCGAATGCAATCAGTTGCGAGACAAGTTCTTTTGTCTTAGCGAGGTAGGCGCTCATATTTTTGTCCCTGGTTTCGTACGTTCCCAGTATTTGACTAACTATCAACTAGGAGTCGGAATAAGCTTGTATTTTACATGCCCCAGCACCCAGGCAATATTCTATTCCTGCGATTAGGGCCTCATATTCTGCTTCATTGTTGGTGGCGTTGAACTTGAATCTGAGGGCGTATTCATAGTCTTCGCGCTCAGCCGAGGTGCAGATGAGCCCCGCCCCTGAGCCCTGTGCTGTTGATGACCCATCGACGTAGATGGTCCAAGGAATATCAGGGTCAGAGGTGGGTGTTGGTTGCCTTGTGCTTTCAGCTAGAAAATGCGCGAGGGCCTGCCCCTTTATAGCCTTGCGAGGCTCGTATTCGATACCCAATCCTTGCAAGTGCACAGCCCATTTTAACATTAGGCCAGCATTATCGAATTTGCCGAGTTTGTTCTTGAGCGGATGGTCGGATAGGACGACCACTCTATGCGGCTCGAAGTATGGCTTTAACCTTTTGCAGGCTGTGTACAGGGCGAGCACCACCTTTTCAATCAACTGGTAGCTTGACTCGGAGCCGTTGTATGCGTGGCTTGTGTAGTACAGTGGTCTCTGGACTTTGTCTCTTTCAACAAAAAGGACGACGCTGACAGCTGTCTGAAGTGGCGAGATAACAGAATAATTCTTCGCCAGGGTTTGGGGGCTACCATGGTGGGGAGTTTCGTGTGATATTGCTTCAACTCTTCGAATGCTCTGATCGCCTCTTGGGTCCAACAGAACTTGGTGTTTTTTCGGATGGTGTTGAAGAATGGTGCGCTTTTATCGGCTCCGCGGGCAATGAATCGTCCTAGAGCGGCGATACAGCCTGCCAATTTCTGCACTTCCTTAACTGTTCGCGGCGGCATCATGTCAATGATTGCAGCTACTTTGTCAGGATTGGCGTCGATTCCTCTTTGGCTTATCATGTAGCCTAAGAACTTGCCGACCTTGACTCCGAATGTGCACTTTTTTGGATTCAGCTTCATATCATACAGTCGGAGATTTTCAAATGTTTGTTGGAGGTCTCTGACGTGGCTCCCGCCTTTTCTGGTCTTCACAATCATGTCATCGACATAGACTTCCATGTTATCCCCCAACTGATATTCGAAGAGCTTGTTTACCAGCCTCTGAGATGTTGCCACGGCGTTCTTGAGGCCAAACGGCATAGCCGTGTAGCAATATAGCCCATGCTCTGTGATAAAGGCCGTATTTTCTTGATCGGCCACATCGAGTTGGACTTGATGGTACCTCGAATATGCATCCATCAGGCTCTGGCCAGCTGTGGAGTCGACCATTCTGTCGATGCGGGGTAGTGGGAAGCCATCTTTTGGGCAGACTCTGTTTAAATCCGTGAAGTCTATGCACATTCGCCATGACCCGTTCGGTTTTTTCACTAACACAACATTGCTAATCCACTCGGGATATTGGCACTGATGAATCCTGCTTCCATGAGCTTCGCGACTTCTTCTCGTACAACTTTGTTTCGCTCTTCGCCTAAGTGCCTCTTCTTTTGCTTCACGGGAATTGCCGAAGGCAAGGTGTTGAGGCTATGCACTATTGTGTCGGGGCTGACCCAGGCATATCCTTCGCCGAGAATGTGAAGACGTCTCTGTGAGTTCTCAGCAGTCCTATCAGGCCTCCTCGGTCATCGCCTGGGAGTGAGCTTCCGATATTCACGGTTTTCTCGGGAAAGCCTTCATCGAGGGGAATATCCTCCGTTTCCTCGGCAGCCTCGGCCGATTCATTGTTGTCTGACCTCGGGTCGATGTGGTCGGAGTCCGAATGGCTGATGTTCATTGTCTCGACAACTTGTTTTCTTTTGCCTTTCCGTTCACCTCCGAATCATCGCTTTTTAGGATTGGCCTGACCATCGTGAAATAACATTCTCGAGCGACCTTTTGATCTCCGTATAGACTGCCAACGGACCCGTCATTGCACTCGAATTTCATCAGCAACATGTGAGTAGCAACGACGGCTCGTACTTTATTCAGGGAGGTTCGCCCACGGATGACGTTGTATGCTGATGCGTCTTCGACAACGAGGAAGTCTATATAGGTATTACGACATTTGCCCGGCGGCCCGAAACGGACCGGCAACCTGCACGTTCCAATGGGATGAACGACCTTTTTTCCAAAACCCACAATTGGCCGGGTTACTTTCTGCAACTTCTCTTCATTGTAATTCAGCTGCCGTAAGCATTCTATTGATAACAAGTCGGTTGAACTTCCGCTGTCGATCAGTACCCTCTTGACTCGACGGTCTTGGAGTTTGAGTTCAATGACCATTGGATCATCGTGTGGTGTGACGATGCTCTTGGAATCTCTTTCTGAGAAAGTCATTGACGGCATGGGTTTGACTTGCCCCGGAGCAAGCAGCATAACTTGGTTGGCTTCTCTGACGTATGCTTTATGTCCGCTGACTGTTCGATCGTCAAGGGGTAGTCTGCCGGCAATTGTTGCCACAAAATCACCTTCAATACTCTCGGTCCCGTCAGCCTCAGGGGTGACGGGCTTCTTTGGAGCCGGGGTAATCACAGCGTCTCTCCTAACATAGTTCTTCAGCCGTCCTTGGGATAAGAGCAGACGCAGCGCTTTTTCCAAGTCGTTACATTCTGCTGTTGAATGGCCTTGTCCCGGAATTTGTATGGTTGTCGGATTCTGCTAGGTTCCCGCAACTAGTTCTTATCTTTTATGTCGGTGAATATTACTTCGCGAGGGTACGAGAAGGGGTATTCCCCGTCATTGTTCGCATAAGACGATCGGCTGGCCTTTTGTGTAATATTTCTCTTGGGTCTAGAGGTTCCGGCCGTCATTACATCAGCGGATCGCTTCTTTCCATGTGGAGCATTACTTTCCGTATCCCTCTCTTTGTTGGAGTAGACGACCTCGGTGGCGGTGCAAAAATCTTCGGCTCGCGCTAGGGCCTCACTTAAAGATGTTACTTTCTTTTCGATCAAGGTAAATTTGAAGTTGCCCGGGAGGAGCCCCTGAAAGAAGTAAGAGTATGCTACTTCATCGTTTACTCTACCGATCTCGGTTTTAGCTGTGTTGAACCGCTTTAGGTATCCACGAAGTGGTTCCTTCCGGATTTGGACCACACTGGCCAGGTGGGAGATAGTCTTCTCCGGCCGTTGGTTCCCAACAACATGTTTGGTGAACTTGTCCGCGAGGGCTTCGAAGCTGTCGACCGACCGATCCCTGGGAAGTTCCCTGAACCACTTCAACGCTAGACCCCTTAGGGTTGGCGGGAAGAATTTGCATAAGGTCAGGACATCCATTGTATACGTGTACATATTCGCCGTGTACGCGTCCACATGCTCGCTAGGGTCTACCAATGCGACTCCGTCGTAGGCAGCTATTGCGGGGACTTTGATTTTTTTTATCCTTGGGGCAAACAGGATTTCCTTGGTGAAGGGCGAATCCAGTCGCTTCTCGTTCATGTAGAGTTCCCCAAGTCTTTTTGCCAGTGAGCCAACCGAGTGCTTTCTACTGCCATCATTTCGACTTCCCTCAGCTCGATCATCTTGCCGAGGTGTAGAAGGAATGATAATGGTTTTCCTTCGAACATCGCTTCGAAACGTTCCTGAGATATAGGGTGTCGAAGATTGCTGACGTTCTCGCTGCAGACGGTTGATCGTCTCGCGAGCATCCGGCCGGGAGGGTTCTCCCCGTTCCTGCCGGGAAGGAGGTGATCAATTACATGTCTGGCGTCCTCCTGGTCCAGGCATCGGCGAGGGGCCTGCCGGACTGCTGGGGTGGCCGGCATCGTTCCAAAATTCGGAGCATTGATTGGTCTGGACGGGGCAGGCTGTGATTTCATTGCGTCCCGGACCTCCTTCACGACGCCCTCCATTATGGTCTGCTGCATCTCGGCCAAGGCCCGGTAAAGGTCGCCCTCATATACAATCCCTTCTATGATGGGCTGGCCGCCAGGGGTCAAGATCGTTGTTCGGCGCGCCGGAGGCGCCGTTGGATTTGGAACCAATGGATCCGCCGACTGCCCTTGAGGGACTGCCGGGCCGGATTCATCGGTGATATCTTCTACTTCCGTCATTCAATCTATTCAAGCGATGTAATGAATTGGTGTTTGTATTTCAGTACTCCCCACAGACGGCGCCAAATGTTGTGGGATCTTTCTTCGAACACTGGGAGTACTGTAATTGCGCCGCTGTCCCTACGAAAGGCAGAATATGTCACTAGCCTGGAGGGGATTTTCGGGATCCCCGCTCCGATGCTTAAGTCAGTATTCTCGCTCTTTGGAAATGAATGATTTGATTGATTTGAAAAAGTTGTCCTGTTCGTACCTGAAATGATTGTATTTATAGGCGCGGATTTTGCGGGTCTTAGGGCAATCCAAGGGCGACACGTGGCATCCGTAGATAGGAGGAGCTATTTGGGCTAGTCTGTGCTCGACACGTGTATCCATAGGGCCTCCTCTTGGTGTAGCGGATTGCAGAAGGCCCATCAGGGTCCGCGAAAGGGGAGAACGATCCATTGGGCCTAGCTGGATATTTTAGGCCATAACAGTTGGATGAAGAGCTTGTTTTAAATTGTTTGGATGCAAGTGACTAAATTGCTGTGGATAAGTTCTCCTATCTGTGTGGATTTGGTGTTTGCCGATTGCTTTCCTAGCACCTTCACTAAATACACAAATTGTGCTCTATCTTTTTTCATTTAACTTTTTTTGCTTTTATCTCTTTATGATTTTGCTCTGGCACTTCCTGTAATCATGGCTGTTTGGCTTTGATAGTAGGGTCAAAAAGAGGGGGGGGGGGGGATGTGTAAGATTGTGGACAAAAATGCTAGTGTTATTTGTGCGAGTAAATATATAGTTTAATTGCACAAATTCGTTCCACTAAATGTCTAAGTGTTCATATTGATGGGGCCTATCAATGCGGATGGCATCCCTTCGAATACCCATTTGAAATGTTCACCTGGGCTTAGTTCTCATTTACTATTCTTAAAATGATTTGACTTTGATTTTGTCATGCTGGATGAAACACTTAACATCTGCTTTTTACAAATCACAGCAAAACATCCCTTGCCATTCAGTGATCAGGTTGTCATATATGTTCGTCACGTGGGACCAGGAGTGATGGTCGGGCAGGCATGGCAAGAAGGTCTGGCACTGGAACAAGTACCCAAGAAGTTGTGCAGTGAAATTCTAATGGTGAAAGATAATTTTCCTTCTTAAGCAGATAGTGACAGCTCTTGGTTGTCTTCTGTGGTTAAATATCAGATAGAAGCGCGTGATTCTGATGGTGAAGGACTTTGTTGATGCTTATAACAAATCGCTAGAAGCAGTGTCCTTTCTCTCTGTCGACCTGACCGCACCGAGCATCCCACTTGAGGAAATTTGTGTTCAATGTTGTATATGGACAATGAGGGGGTTACTTGCTTTGGTATATTAGGAGACCTTCATTCGTATGCGCTGAATTTTCACAGCTTCACATTTGTATATGGACAATGAGGGGGCTACTTGCTTTGGTTTATTAATGGTAGTGATTAGACCACAGTGAAGAACTTGTATTGCTAGTTATGTTACTTGGGTATGGTGACCCAGTGATTAGAGGTCTGAGTACCTTTTCCGGAGGATTTTGCAATTTGTGTTCCTTGGTTTTGAACTGAATCCCTGAGAGCCAGAATTGAGGACATAGAAAAAAGTCCTTGTCTAATAAGATTCAAAGAGGCAAGAAGAGAAAAAGAGAGGATGACCTCCAGCACTCGGTAGTGACCGACACTCGGATGCTTTTGAAGGAAGCAGAACTTGTTCTAAGAGAAGTAGGGAAAGACAGGAAGTTCCTAAGGTGTGCAAAGATAGAGAACGATTGCTGTAAAACAGTTTGAGGCTTTGACAAAAAAAGGTTACGATAGGCAATCTGAAAAAAAAATTAACAGAAAAAACTTTTCTTAGCTTGGATGTAGAGAAGCGCTTACACAGAGAGACATACATGATACTGAAAGTAAACATTATCAATACAGATAGCTACAAGAGAGTATCTATATTCCCCTTGAAGTGAAAAAAAAAAATAAAATCAGCAATCCGTCTCTTGTGAGACCACCTCAACTTGAGGTCTCTAGTGACATAACAAAACAATAAAAACACACGTTCTTTTGCCAACCCAATTAAACAATTAAAAAAAGCCAAAACCCCAAATGCTTTCTCTCTCCTCACGCTCTCTGTCTCCTCACGTTTTCTCTTTCTCCGTATCTGTATCCTCACATTTTCTCTCTCCTCCCGCTCCATCTCTCTCTCCTTGCGTTCTCTCTTCTCTCTCATGGCGAAGACAAATTCGAAGCAAGCAATTAACAGGTGTGTATTTGATTTGAGTTAATGAGTGATTTTGTTGATTATGATTTCATAATCATTTGAATTCAAATTTACCATTAAAATCGGGAACAAATTGCGATATATGACTTAACTCTAACTACTTTATGCTAGTTTTAGATTGAGTTAAGGTTTTACAATTGAATTCATTGTTATCTCCACTATTGATTGTACATTGAGATTTATTTCAACATGTTAGGGTTTCAATTTCTAGTGAATCGAGTTTTCAGTGTACTGATTATAAGTATCAGTTTCTACCTTAGAAGTATCTGATTGTTACCTTCGCGTATCATATTTCCTCTCACAAGTATTAGTTTTTTGTTTGTAAGTTTCAGTTTGTTACGTGGTTAAGATAATATGAAAATACTCAATCAATTATTTTTTCGAATGGTGAAGTACTACTATCATGCTATTAGGTAGCAAATTATGAATGTTATTGTGATTATTTATTCTTATTATCTGAAAAATAGTCAATTATTTAGATTTATGGATTAGGAGTTTCAGTTTCTAGGTTTAGAGTATTAGATTTTAGGTTAAAAGTATTTTTAGGTTAAAATTGTTAGAATATAACTTACAAGTATCAATTTCTAACATAAAATGATATCTGATTAAGTTTTTTTTTATTTGTCTATCTTTCAAATTGACAAAAACACATCAATCACCTATTAGAGTCCTCGTATTGATTTTCATAATTGATGTATTAGTTTTTGTGTTTATTGTATTAGATTTTATGTGTTGTATCACTTTCACATGAGTACTGCAAAATTTCATGTGTTGTATCAATTTTCATATATACAGTATGTATTTTATTATGTGAGGTATTAATTCTCGTGTGTGGTGTTAATTGTTATATAAGCTTTTCTATTTGTTGTATCAGTTTTATTCCAACAATTTGTATGTGTAGTATCACTTTTAATACGTGTATTATGAAATTTCTTGTATATTATATTAGTTATTATGAGTGAAAACTTTTTAGATGTGTTGTGTAAGTTTTCATTTATGTTGTATCAGTTTCCATGTGTAGTACTAGTTTTCATAACTGTGGTATCAACTTTTATGTATCTAGTATGAGTTATTGTAGGTACATTGTTTTGAAAGTTGGTGTTTGATTCTCTTGTTGGTTTCTATCAAAGTGAAGATTCATAGTTTGCATGAACTCAGGGGACTTGCCTCAAAAGAGGCTAGGAACAATAGCAGGGATATGCATTTTGATCTAGCACAAAGAAGAGAAGACATTGGACAAATATGAGGCAGTTTACAACTTCTACTTTGGGGACTATGGTCACCTTGCAGTGCAGAGACCATACTTAACCTACTAGGACTCTTATTTGCATGTGACCGATGGCTCAAGAATTTTGAGGGAGCCCATGGACAAGTGAAGTTGCATCAGATTGTGTACCCATTCAAGCTTTCTACACGTTCCATTTGAAGGGATTTAAGGGCGATTTGCGTAAGGAGATTCTTGGTAAGCCTGTGGAGCCTAGGCCTGATGTTGAGCCTTCACCTGGTGCTAAGGTTACACTCCCTAAGGGTGTTTGTTAGTAACTCAAACAACGAACAAATGCTTTAGTTGTATCATATACATAGCTTTTATCAAGTATCATTTAGTATTAAGTTTGTTCCCACTTGTATCACATACTGCATCTCGTGTATGCATTTATTATTTTTAAAGTATAAGTGGATGTGGCAATGTCGCCCTGAATTTGGTTAGAAGATTTTCGTTGGTTTTGTGAGAAAGTTGTTATTTAAGCAGGTTTTATAGAAGTCGATAACTTGGGATGTTTATATTCAAAGGAAACTCTGCTGGATTTTCGACTCGAGACCATTTGTTTGAAACTCTTATATCATAATATTCAAAACGTGATACATATGATTGAAAAACTAATTCTTTCAAGTCTAAGAGTGATGCATAAAATTGGAAAAGTGACCCTTCCATTTCTATTTGTTTTAATAATAAATTGATACATAGTAGACAAAAAGTGATACATATGATCCAAAAACAAATACCTGGGTCCAAAATTGATTCGTTAATTTAATGGATACTAGTTGATAAAAGTGATACGTAGGATTGGAAAACTAATACCAGAAAGTCCAAAACTAAAATGGAGTATCCATTCTATTTGTATCACAATAATTACTTCTGGTATCAATTTTATTTCGCCAGGTATGACATTTATTTTCTTAGCAATTATTATGTGTGTAAATATTAGATCCCCGTCTGTCATTTCCCATAGCAACATAAAAGTTTCCATTAATAACTAATACGTAGAATTGAAAAAATAATACTTCAAAGTCTAAAATTGATACTTTGATTTCTATTTACTTAAATAATAAATTGATACATAATATTAAAAAAAAGTAATACTTAGGATCCAAAAACTAATACGTAGGAGTCCAAAACTGATACTACGATTTTTACTCTCGTAAACCCCTCTCGCATAACCAAAACCACAAGAAACAACAACAACGACATAAATCATCATCATCATCGCCATTAGGCAAGAAAATACCAATCTGAACAAAATCCTCCATCGATGGAGCAAATCCATCCAAAGAAAGACCAAAAAATCGCAACAATTAGACAATCAAAAACTCAAACGACGAAAATCCAAAATAATTAAACAGTCACCTATTGTAACCAATTTTGCCCTGCTTGCTTGCATTTATCACTCACCTTTTCTTTGATTCATTCACACTCACCTTTCTTAGCCACCAAATCCGTCAAAACACTCTCATTACATGGTATTCGCATAGATTGAGACCAGACCATGGATTTCAGAGGAGAGAGAAAGAACGTGATAATGTAGATCGAAATCACGCCATTGATTTTGGAGGAGAGAGAAAGCAAGGTATCCGTCGAGATCGAGACCACACAGTTGCCATGGATTCGCGGAGAGAGAGAAAGAAACTGATCTGCAATGTGAGATGCCATTTACAATGAGCAACAAGAAAAGTGAAAAAAATAAATAAAATGATGCAAACAAGTTTTTGCGTAAAATCAGACTTTGTATTCTGTGCGTTTTCCTTATACGTGATTAACAAACTAAGTCCTAAAATAACTTCGGTTGAATACTATTTTCCACCAAATACACCACCCAGGATGGGACTATGACAAGGAAAGTGATTTTTTTTTTCTTTTCTTTTTTTTATTCATTCAGAAGGATTAAAACATATGCCATTAATCATTATTGCTGCAAGTCTCATTTCAAGAGGTCCTCATGAACTTATGTTGTAATTTATATTTCTAAGGATGCTACTTTGGCATGCCTTTGACAAAATGAAATATATTGACCATTTTCCCAAAAAAACAAAAAAAGTAATAATACTGTAAAATTTCACCGCGTAAGTGTAACTTACTTCACTGCAGGCCTAAAATACAACCTCTAGCAAAATCTGTACACATAGTCGACATAAACGGAATGGTCTTTGAACAACACCTTTCTAATTTTCTCTGCTATGTCAAGATATCTCTTACAGTTCATTATACTTGGGAGTCTTGGACAATGCTAGTATTTGCTATAAATGTGGTACAAAACATCCAGACTTAACCGTAATAATTAACTGGGCTAGCTGAGCCTAACTTGAATACAAGAGAGGGTGAGAGAAATTCGTTAATTGCCTAATTGATAATTGATATGAGCAAGTTAGTTTAAGGAAAATTTCCACTTTGATGCCCTGAAGTTTGGGTTAATCATTATTTAGTGCCCCGTGTTTTAAATATTGCCACTTTAGTTACCTATGATATGTGAAAATTTTCAGTTTCGTTTTTTTCCGTTACATTATTCTATTAGTTTGCTGACGTGACATTTCATAAGTGCACGTGATTAATGACGCACATTGCAATGACGAAATTACCCCCCTATTTAATAAGTGACAGTGTTATTTTCCAAGTCCGAGAACAAGATCAAGGGTTGTGATTTGTCACTTACCACAGATCATGTGCACTTACTAAATGTCACGTCAGTAAATGTGCGCCATTAATCGAGTGCACTTATTAAATGTCACGTCAGCAAACAACGTAATGTAACGGGTGTAATGGAAAAAATGTAAATGAAACGTTTGCATATATCCCAAGTAACTAAAGTGGTAATATTCAAAACACGTGGCACTAAATAATGATTAACCCAAAAGTTAGGGCATCAACGTGGATATTTTCCTTACTTTAAAGTTTCACGGTAGCTACTAGCTAGTAACCGCTAACCAAAGTAAGGTGGCCATGTGCAGGTTTAAAAGCAACTTGCACAATCTCGTTATTTTTTTTGTGAAAAGGCAAGAAAAACCAGATTAACTACCTTAAGGAGTTAACCTAACGAATCCCTCAACAGCAAAGCTGTGAGAGACGGATCGAATGAATCCGACCATAAGAGTAAAGATGGGCATGAGTGCCCAAAGTTAGCCATAAAATCGGCTACCGCATTTGCTTCTTTGAAGCAGTGGAGAACCTCCAAATTGTCGAAAAAATGCAAATCCTTTTTGGTATCTATGATCAAATTCTCTATCTACCATGGAATATGCCATTCAGTTCTAATAGCTTTTAATCACTGTTAGATTGTTACCCTCTATAGTAATATTTCTAATACCTAGCTCCCGAGCCTTGCGAACCCCTTCTCTGAGACCAATTGCTTCTGTCATAAGAATAGAGCCTTGACTACAAGATTTGGCTCCTAGTGATATTACTTCACCTTGAAAATTACGCATACAGAACCAGCTGCAGCATTCGAAAATTTTTTCTTTGAACCATCAAAATTAAGTTTAACATAAGTAGCACGAGGACGCTTCCACGTAACTCCCGTTCTCTTTTACCTTTCATGATGTTTCTTTGAAAATACTCCTCTGGAGTCAAAGTTAGAATCACTTTGAGCTAATGCCTTCCATTCAACAAAGTTGTTTCTAACTGAAATAGCTATTTGACTTGGAATGGTTACTAAATCATCAAAACAAATTTTATTACGTGCAAACTAAAATAACCACCAAGTGAGGATGAGAAGAACAAAATACCATTCTTCCAATTTTCCATGAAAAAAATTTAGATTATCTAAAAATGAGAGAGAGTGATCAAAGTCAATGATCAGGTTCTACCAAGAAGTTCCTGTACCTTATACCAAGTTTGGAGGAAGTAAGGACACTTAAAAAATAAATGTACTTTGTCTTCACAATGATAATTACACAAATAACACAGTCTTGAGGTAAAAAAACTAACTTTGCTTGGTTGGAGGCGTTGCTTTGTAGGAAGGTCATTATGGCATAACTTTCAAAGAAAGATCTTGATTTTATTTGGTAAGCTTAAGTTTCAAATTCAACTGAAAATACAATTTGTTTTGTAATCATCTTAAATACCTTGTGCTAACCTAGTGGCCGATTTGGATGAAAAAATTCCATTACTAGAAAAACCCCAGTACGACTTGCAGTGATACGGAGATTGACTTTTCAACTATATTCAAGGACTAGTTATAAATAGCTTAAAAGAAACACGAAAACTTTTATAAGACGGATTTTTTTGTAACTTTTGGTGAGGCATGGTCACTTTTCAATGAAATAAGGGTAACAACTAACAACTCACCATAAGTGACCTCTACAATTCTAAAAGTGACCTCTATAATTCTAAAAGGTGACCCCAATTTTTTGTAAGTTGGTCTCACACAGGACTTGTTGTAAAATAAATCACTTTCCTTGCCATGAACCTAAGGCTCTGTTTGATTGGAGTGAAAAAAGTTTTCCCATTTTCCGTTGTTTTGTTTACAATGAGAAGAAAACTGGTTTTCAGGGGAAAAAACATTTTCACCTATATAGGTGTAAATGTTTCCCTTCAAAATGAAGGGAAAACAGTTTTCCATTGGTGGGACACTATGTCCACGGAGCACTAATAGTGAACTTGATCATCGGGTTTGGTTGTCGGGACATCGGGTCATAAAAACAAACTCGCACCCCACTTGATTGGGCATCGGGCTAAACTTTCGGGCCACTTTCTCAATATTGTTTTTTTCCCCTTCAAATAAGTAACATTTTTTACTCCGATATGCGTTTGAGCTGATTTTCTTTTGAATCCACCTAACTTTTCGAGATCGATGCAACTATGTTAGTAGATTTTATTTTTTATAAAAAAATTATTTTTCAGGAAAATTGTTTTCCATTGTAACCAAACAACGGAAAATGTGAACGGAGATACATTTTACACTGAAAATGATTTTCTGTTGAAAATACTTTTCAGTTGAAAACAATTTTCCGCCCAACCAAACAGAGCCTAAGTGGTGTATATGTTGGGAAATAGTTTTTGACCAAACCGATTTCGGGAATTAATTTATTAATCATGTATATTTAAGGAAATCACACATCAAAGTTGCTATAAGTTTACGAAAATCCACTTTCGCTGCACATCTGTCATCTAGCACTCATGCAAGAATGTGAATTAAACTCAAAGTATGCAACTAGAAAAACAGCAAACTAACCTGAACTGTGAGAGGGGTCCGTACTTTCAATAATGTAAACACCGTGCACCTGTCTTGCAATTAGGGGCATTAATGTATAGAGCTCGTCAACTAGGGGGATTAGGACTATCGACACTTCCAATATGTAATCTGTTCAAGGTACATACTCCGCGCCTTTCGAAAACCGAGCTCTCTCCAGAGCTCTAGGAACCCGATTAACAAAGAACTCATTCCCCATGCCATTCGCCAGCCAATCCTTCTCCCTACTTTCCCATTGTACTCTTTCGGACTCGACGATCTCGAGAAGTGTATCGTTATAAAGTTGATTGATCTCTCTAAACCGCCAGCATGTTAACCTTGCTTCTAAATTTAATCAGCAAACTCCATTAGCATATTGTTCTACCTTCCTCTTCTGAAAGCTCACAGAAGTCCCATCTTGAGGCTTCAATAACCCAATGACGGCTGAATTGCAGCAATACATAGGTTTTGATACGTCTCTTAGCTAAACGATATTTGATATATAGGACCAAAACGCCTTGTACCAAAACATATCACTCTTGAATAACTTCTAGCAGTATATGCTCTGGTAAAGCTGCATTTGCCTTTTGGTTCACTAAATCGAAGGATACCTTGGAGAAAAGAAAAAAATGATCAATACAAATTTAGACGAGAACAAATAAGTAGAAACTACATTATGCCAATTCTTTCCTTTAGATTTTCAACTTCCACAACAACGCCAACACCAACTCACAACATTATGCCGGACCCGGTAAATCAATTCTAAACATTTGTACATATAAACAATCAAATTTGATTATCACTCACGGTTTAAGTAGCAAATATAGCATAGCATAACATAGCATAACATAAATTTTGATTAAAAGTCTATGAATGATGTCTTATTGTTTGATTTTATATAGATAATGAGGATTCTAGAAGAAAAAGTACTGATGGCTCCAACATGGCGGAAACCGCACGGATAAACAAATCTCTGTACACAATGTTTTTATATGCCTTGAATGCGAATGAAGCACGTGTACCTTACCAAGAAAGTAAGTTAACACAAGTGCTACAAGATTCCATCGGGGCAACGATTAACGTTCTAATGATTACATGCATGGTAGGTATTCTGAATGTGTTTGTAGAAGTTTAATGTCCCTAATTTACAATAGTTTATAAAACTAAACCTAAGAAATTATGACAGTATTCAATATTCATGTAGAATCCATCTTTTTGCCAAAAAACTGTACAAATAGTCAACTTAGCCTGTCAATCATGCCAAGCTGGTTTTTTTTTGCTTGTTTAGACTAGAAAGAGCAGTAGGAGTGCTACAAAGACGATCCAATCTTCTCCCCAAGTTTTAAAATCAGCTTCTAAAGTTTCTGCAAGACCGAACATGTTTTCTCCTATTGTCATGAAGACTATGAGTGCTACTTTTAATTGTCTTAGCATGAGACAGTTTTACACAATACCTTCTGGTTCCATATTTTTTTTCCTCGTATAATTATCTCTTTATCTCGTTAATATTTTTTTTTACTCCATTTAAAGATTGGCCAGGAGGATGATAACATGATAACCAAAGGAGAAGATTCAGTCCACGAGCGTTAGACGTTGACCGGCTTCCAAAATGTTGAGGAAACGCACTTTCACTCACAATTAAAGTTTTGTGGGCTGTTACTATGAAAGTTCCCTATCCATTACCTTGGTTTCTAACTCGTCAACTCAAGATAAACTTCTCTTACATGAAGTCTAAGAATAAACAGTAAAACTTCAACATCCAACTTCATGTCATGTTGTTCATGAATCGATCTTCATTGTATCAACATTCAAATTATCATATCACAATGTTCTTGATTTCGTTCTTGTTTCGTTCTCGATTCATTGCATACAAAACTTAGGTACAGAATGGCTGGTTATGTTTGACATTAGAAGTTGCTTTGCTAGTAGAAAAATCACAAAATGGTAAGACATTAATAAAAGATAGCCAAAGCCACAACAAATAAGCTTTTTTTTCTTCTTTATTTTTTTAAGGAACAAACTCTAACTGAAGTTGAAAGTGATGGATATGAATAACTTTTAAAATTTTTAGATCTACATACTTAGAGGTAGGGGCGAACAGACCATCCAAATACTCAGTATCGGAACTGGAACTGGTGGTTCCGGAACGGTCAACCAATGTGATACAACTAATTCTAGGAATCACCAATTTGAAGAACATCAATAGTTTATCAGGATCAACATGATTCGAGAAGATGATCGAGATATGAACTAAGCTTAGCTAAAGAGTAAGATGAATTGTGGAGAGAGAAAGAGAGAAGATGAACTTGAATTATCATTGAATGAATTATGATTTGTACCATGTAAGCTATTTATAGCTAATACAGACAATTACTGTCCTAACAACCTATCAACAACTTGTAACAATTTCTGCCATGTCAGCAACTAACCATGGAAGTATCTCTCATTTTAATACAATCAATATTATTACAAAATGGCTTATAACACAATTCGAATCATGTTCGATTCCCAATTTTTAGGAACCAGAACCGGTTGAATACACAATGTAAAACCAACTTTTTGATTTTTATTTTCCCGTTTACTTTGTAATATGTGTGCATATTACAATTTTTATGCACTTTTAGCTACTTCCCTGTAATTTGGCTTAATAAGATTTGTCATTCCACAATTTTGGAGACTAAGTAGACAAAGTACTAATAATATAGCTGTCAGATCATGTGTTGAAAGCAATAGCATATTTTATTCGTTTCCCTCTAGCTATAAATATTATTGTAAAATTTTGTATTCTTGTTTCTTTTATCATACTACGATTTTTATTTTATAAATCTTTGGTATGAAAGAACCATTTTTCAATGTGAGTTAGTTTTCTCCCTTGTATAAGATTTCATGTTTCCTTCAATATTGTTGTGAAACAACCTGTATATATTTGTATGTTGTAGAGTAGTTTAAAAGTAAGTTATGAAACACCCAATTCTCTCTCAAAAAAAAAAAAAAGAAGTTATGAAACACCTAAGAGGTGGTTGGCTCACTGGTAAATAAGTTACAATTTGTACACCAGGTCATGGGTTCAAATCTCATGGAAAGCACCTACACGAATTAATTCGTGGAAGACCCAAGGCCGTGTGTTAAGAAGTGCCCTTTAGCCACGCTCAAAGAGAAAAGAAGTTCCTCTTTGCCAAACCAAAAAAAAAGGAGGAGTAAGTTATGAAACCCAATTCTGACGGTATAAAAGTATATGTTGGGAATTTTGCGCCCCACTACCAAACTACTTTGACTACAGTAAAAGTAGAATAAATAAAATACACAAGATAAATAAACACACACAATATTTAACGTGGAAAACCCCTCTCAAATAAGGGAAAAACCACGAACCACAAATTCACTACTAATCATCATCAAAGATAGAGTTACATCGATAGACACTCAAATACTAACATCTCAATCTCTTCTAGCTAGTAAGTGACCCTACCCCCTCACGCACTCATATCTTTGATGGCCTCACAACCCTTCCACTACTACTACCTCACATATGGCTTTATGCACGGGAAAGTCACAAAACAGTCCCCCACTTCATAACCTAGCTTTTAAGGTCAAAGTTAGAAACCCTCCACATAGTTTTTAAGGTCAAAACTAGAAACCCTTCACTTCAATGGCTGGGCTTTCTACACACCCGCACACTCACACCTCGCATAACTTTTGGGAAAAGGTACAAACCCTTCAACTCTTCAACTACACCAAGGGAGCTCTCTCTCTCTCTACCTTAGGGCAAAGCCAACTTCTCCAATCTGCTACCACCTATATTTATAAGCATCCAAAATACTACTCCTTCCATATAACTACTACTCCCTACACAATTACGAAACTGCTTGCCACACAATTACTACCAAATTATTATATATATATAAAGGAGACATTTTCCGGAAGCAATGATGCATGCCACGTAGGCGAGAATTTTAAGAGCGCGCCACCTAAGCGAAGATAAAGACAAAAAATAACTGGTGTAAAACGTTTAGGACTCTTATACACCCTACTGTTTAGGATTCTTAAGTTGTGATAGACCTCTAGAGTTTTATAAGAGTTATACTAGAACTTTGTCAAATATTTGAAAACAAATATAACTTTTTCTACACATCTCAAAAAATAATGACTTTTATACCATCAAATTCGCATCAAAAAATACTTTAGAACGAGATGCATATACACTATGTATTAAAAACATGTAAGATCGCAGGTATATATTAGTTCCCGTAAATAAGTAAAAATAATAATAATATTAAGAATAGAATTAAGGCTGAAAATATAAAATGAGCAAATATCTTTAGCTACCTAAGCGATATTTTTAAGAGCATGCCACATAAGAGAGAATATTAAACAATAAAATTAAAGTAACACATACTCATAACACATACTTTGAACAAAAGAAGAAAAATAAATAGAAATAGAAATAGAAATAAGAAAAGAAAAAGAAGATTTTTCACACTTTATTAACTTAGTAATTAATATACTCAAATCAATTGCCAAATAAAACTATTTTTAACATATCAATCAATATACAACATAAAGAAGTTTCATAGTAATAAAGTTTCGGATAATGAAAAAGAGAGACTGAATTGTGCTAAATAGTTAGAGTTTTATTTGCGTCATAACTACTTTATCTTTGTCTAATATTCAAACTCGAATATAACTATCCTGCACATCTTTAAAAATAATAATATATACACCATCATATTCGTATCGAAAAGTACTTCAAAGTTTTCTTGAGTTGTGATAGGATGTCATCTAAGCAAGCAATTAAACAAAAAATAAATAAAGGTTGGAAAATGAAACATAGAGCTTGAGTTGTGATATACCTCTAGAGTTTTATAGGAGGTATATTAGATCTCAGTAAAATATTTATAAAATCAAATATAACTTTTTCTACATGTCTAAAATTAAAAAATAATCTTTAAATCATCAGATTCGCATCGAAAAGTACCTTAAGACATTCATTTACAATATGTATAAGAAACATGTAAGATTGGCTTGAAAATAAATTTGAGCAAAAATATTTTATGTCCGTGCATAGCACAAGTTTGATTACTAAGTTGCATCACTTAAGCAATTAGTCTCAACAAAAAAAAATTAAAAGCAAGTCACGATATATGCCTCTCCTTAGTTCACATTTTACCTTTTATTGATTCAAGGCTTTTGCGATATGATATTTAGTGTTTGAACATTATCGATCTAACAACGATTTTAAAGTAACCATTTTTGGAGGTGCAATTTGGTTAGAATCCTAATTGTATTTTAGGAGGATTATAATAACTAATATCTTTTTTTATTAAACGCCTCACATAATCATTTCTCCATTTTTTTTGAACATTTTCTAACCCTTTATTCTCCCTACATCTCTTTGCTTTCAAGTTTTCTTATCAAATCTAGCAAATCTTGATGATCCGAGGGGCGTGAAAAATAAAAGAGAGATCGACCTAAATCACTAAGGATAGCATGAAACTAGCATCACTATATAGCATGCATAATTATAATCAATTAGAAATTATTTATGATTTTTTTTTTTTAAATAGGCATGTAGTGTGCGTATTTCACCAAATCAATATTAATATACAAACATTTCACTCAACCCGTGCAACGCATGGGCTTTAAAACTAGTAATAATAATATTGTCCTAAATAGTGCCTCTACTTCAATTTTCCATAAATCAGTTTCTTTAAGACGCGAAGTTCCCAATACATATATGCTACTGCCAAACTCTCATATAGTCATATCCTTCCCTTTTATTAGACTAGTTTTAAAGCCCGTGCGATGCACGGGTTCAGATTAATACACACGTATATAATACTATCTCTGACCGCATCACTATATGACGCGCTCTATACTCTCAGGAAAATGTTTCCTTTAGATATATAAAGGAATAATAAAGCCGGTGCATAGCATAATTATTTTTAAATTAATTTAGGTATTTTATTTATTATATCCTTTACCTATTAGCATAATCATCACTCACCTTTGCATGATTAGTAGTTACATTTTTTTTTGAGGTTTGATTAGTAGTTACGTTTTTATTTGAGTATGGTAAAATTTTGTAAGTATGAGTTGATAACATATTTAATTTCAGATGTCAACTTTTTCAATGTCTAATGATGTAAGTCTATGAAAAATTTGAAGTAGATGTCATCCGGTCACTATGAACTAATAAGTAATGCCTAACTCAAATTTTATTTATAGATAGATATAGTTTCAACTTAAAATGACAACCTCCCTAAAAAAAAATGACATCCCTCCATGGTAAAATCATATATAAGAGGTGCCATTAATTAATGAACATAATGTGTGTTAAAAAAATATACCCATAATTCAAGTGTTCTATAAATTTGCATTAGCTAGTATAAACTATAATGCTTTTAGCCCGTTAAATTTCGTAATTTATATCATACTTCAATATATGGCTATCTTAAGAAATAAATTCAAGTATAACCTGTAGAAGTCACTTAATGCAGATTAGTATAAAAATTAAATAACACAAATCGCAATGTAATTTTTTGAAGTAAAAAATACTCCTCAAACATTTTGAAAACACTAATTAACAACCTTTATACAATGTAGATTAAAAACTACCTCCAATAAGGAAATTTATTTACTATTATGTGATCAAGTAGACCAGAATTTTATACATATCAATTTAAGGAAGAAACAATCACGATTCCCTACTCTAATTCACCCATATCTTTATACAATTACACCTATGACCTATCTATGTAACTTGCTAAAATTAATAACGGTAAGAAACATACTAATCTATGTCAAGTCACTTGATTGCCACGATACAGAAATCGAAATAAAGATTCATAATCCACCCAAAAACCAAATCGTACATGCATGAGTGATTTCTTTTAGTTGCCACATCTTGCAGTATTGAGTCCCGGCCTCCAAGCACAATTAATCTTGAGATAGATTCTGCGCCACGTACGTAGAGTGTTATTATTGCTCTTCGAATTGGTTGAATAAGAAATCCAATTTTCAAGATCGACCTTGAAAGTTGAAATTACAATCCCTCCTTCAACACCATTATGTAAGTCATCAAATTGCGTAGTCTTTCCCGTACAAAAGAGAAAATACAACTTATAAATTAAAATAAGTATAGCAAAATATAAGTTGTAAGTGAAAAAAAAAAAAGACATTGAATTGCAAAATAAAAACCTTGGAGATCAATCACATTGTGACATAAAATATATAGGGTCGGTCTTTCATGCCTTACAATCTGTCAATGTCAACATGAATAATAATTCAATCAAGTAAACAACATATTAATTCTTATAACTGTTACTCTATTTGCATATCAATCTCGCTCATTCCTTAATGTGGGGATTGACCTCTTCACCAACTTTGGCCCTCATTCTGATGTAGAATATTTTCATTTCAATATACAATCGTCCTATCATTATGAAAAAAATATACAAGTCCTTATAAAAAAATAATAATTTGTACCTTGCAAGGTCGTATAAAGGAATAAAATTTTACATCTAAACTGATAGGTCTCCTATTGTTTGTGTAGGCGAGTAAGATTCGCATCAACATCTCTCTTTTCTATCTTAGAGTAAAATCAGTACGTAAGTAACTTTAGAATCATTATACCACTAAAATCATAATATGCAAAACAAAGAAGAATACTTACTTGTTATACCATTATTTTAACTTTACCAACAACTCAAAACCTGCAAATAATGAAGATGATAGTGAATCATCCAATTAGAAATTCCTCAGTGGAGATTAATATCACAAATAAAGAAGACTCAAATAAACTTGATCGAAAAAAAGTATCACCAAAAAGATGATGTTAGTTATACCCAAACAAAGCTTACTTATACATGTCGATTGGCCTTTGTTGAAAAATTCAATAATCTAATCTCCAAAACTCGCAAAAGATAATTTTCAAGTCTATTATTTTTGTAATCAAATGTAGTGTAAAGTAAACTAATAATGTGAAAACACAAAAAAATAATGTGAAAAAAAATAATAACGTGGTGGTGGGGGGATTCAAGGGAACATTGCATTTTTGGGATTAGGGCTATGTTTGGCAAAACTAGCTGTAGCTGTGACTGCGAGCTGCAGCTGTGAGCTGTAACTGCAAGCTGTAGCTATGGGCTGTAACTGTTAGAAGCAAGGCTAATGAAGGAACAAACTTATCTGTAACAAAGGCCGTGGCGATCACTGCCCTAAAGTCGAATTTGCCCCCACACGTACACAAGGAAATTCCGGCAATCGACCTCCAGGGATACACGGCAGCCAATGCTCCGGTGTACTACGGTGCAATGACTTTGAGGGTAAACAGAACTAATGCCAAACCAAGAGAAGAGAGCACAAGGAAAAAGATAACAGAAGAGAAGAGGAGAGAATTTCTGTCTGTTCTGTCCCACAAAGCTGGAGGTTTTGGTTACTATATAGAAGGCTTTGAATCAGTAACTGATGAATGAAGTAAATGGGGAGCTGAGATCGTGGGATTTTATTGTGATAGTAATGACAAAACGGTTACTGAATCTGAAGCTCAACGGACTCAAAACATTGAGCCGAGAATAAAAAGAGCCCAGCCCAGCCCACACCCACACCCTCGCCCGAGCCCGGCCCGACCGACCGGACGGACGGCGGCGGCGGCGCGCGCGCGCGTGTGTGGAGGAAGAGTCTTCCCTTGACTCTTAGTTCAAAGACTAAAAGTCCACAACAATATATAAAGTCTCTTCTCTTTCCTTTCTCTACCTATGTGGGACAATTGTGTTTTGTGAACAAGGCTTTTCAAGAACTTTCTTTGAAGCATACCAAGCTTCATGAAGCTTGTTTAGCTTCATTTCCAACAATCCCCCACATGATTCAAAGAAAGAATGGTAGAAAAAGAATGGTAGAAAAAGTTTCATGGCAGTAGGAGGTCGCACGTTACGATACTAATGTCTTGTGGACTTGAATCAGTACCTTGTGCTTACAAGTTTGCCCAACAACCATTTAGGTGGAAAAAATTCCTTGAACCTTTCACGGTATTTGTTCAGTACAAACTGCGCACTAGTTTGACCTCAAAATCAAATTTACCCTCGCGAAAACATATATGCGTTAGCCCCTTACGTGCCTGGATACTTCTGTGAACGCTCTAGAGAGTCATTAGCCCAAAATGCTCTCATAGGGGGCGGGCAATTCCCCCACATTCACATAGGTGAGTTCATCAAGTGTGTACTGTCTCACATCACCTTACAAGGCTATGAACCCATTAAGAGCTAAAATGCTCAACCTTACACACATGACAGTATACGAAAAAATACTACATCATTTTATAGAGGAATGGGGTTTGTAGTACATGACTGGAGTTGTTTTGTGATTTCGTTTGACCTCATTGAACCTGGATATGTTCCAGGTTGGGTATCCATCACAATTCACTCCCACTGGGCTGAAGCCCCATTCCTAGTGCTGACTCAAGCACTATCTTTCTACAAAGGCCTTTGGTGAGAGGATCTGCAAGATTCCTCTCTGACTTTACATACTCAAGTGATATCACATTATCTCTGATCAGATTCTTAACAATTTCATGCCGAAGTCGTATATGCCTTCTCTTTCCGTTGTAAGAATGGTTGCGGGCCACACTTATGGCCGCTTGACAATCACAGTGCATGGAAACGGATGGAGTCGGTCTCCCCCACAATGGAATATCGGCAAGTAGGCTTCTTAGCCATTCAGCTTCATGGCCTGCCATCTCCAAAGCAATAAACTCAGATTCCATTGTAGATTTAGCAATACAAGTTTGTTTGGAGGATCTCCAAGATATAGCAGCACTAGCAAGAGTAAAAACATAGCCACTGGTAGAATGAATTTCATCATTATCAGATACCCAGTTAGCATCGCAATACCCCTCCAAAACACATGGAAAATTCTTGTAGTGCAAACCCCAATTCATAGTACCTTTCAAATATCTCAACAATCTAATCAAGGCATTCCAATGTTCATGATTGGGATTATGAGTATATCTACTCAACCTGCTCACAGCATATGCTATATCTGGTCTAGTATAGTTCATTAAAAACATAACACTTCCAATTATCTTAGCATACTCTTCTTGTGATACACTGTCACCCTTATTCCTTTTCAAATGAATACTAGGATCATATGGGGTTTTGACAGGAGTGGAATCAAATTGTTTAAACTTCTTTAAAATTTTCTCAACATAATGAGATTGATCCAAACTTAAACCCACAGAAGTTCTAGTAATTTTAATGCCAAGAATTACATCAGCTTCACCCATGTCTTTCATATCAAAGCATGATTTCAAAAAGGATTTTGTTTTGTTTACCACATCAATACTAGTACCAAAAATGAGCATGTCATCAATATATAGACATATCATAACGCAACCATGCTCATCATATTTAGAATAAACACAAGCATCAGAATCATTCACCTTGAAACCATCAGAAATTATAGTACTATGAAACTTGTCATACCATTGTTTGGGTGCTTGTTTAAGTCCGTACAAGGACTTAACGAGTTTGCATACCTTATGTTCTTGTCCAGGAACTACGCAACCTTCGGGCTGTCTCATGTATATCTCCTCATTAAGATCACCATTCAAAAATGCAGTTTTAACATCCATTTGATGCACAACAAGATGATGAATGGATGCAAGTGCTATTAAAACTCTAATAGTAGCAACTTTAGTAACAGGAGAATATGTATCAAAATAATCAAGTCCTTGCTTTTGAAAATTTCCTTGAATCACAAGTCTAGCCTTATATTTGTCTATTGTCCCATCAGTTCGGTATTTCTTTCGGAACACCCATTTACTACCGAGTGCCTTACAACCCCGAGGAAGGTCAGATAAAATCCAAGTATTGTTACTCATAATGGATTCTAACTCGCTGTTTATGCCTCTTGCCAAAAACTAGAGTCAACTGACCTCATGGCCTCTCCATAATTCCTAGGGTCATCTTCAATAATATACGCATGCACAAAAGTTTCATCTAGCACATCAATTTCAGCTAAGAAAGCAGTAACATAATCAGGGCCAAAACTTTTCTCAGTCCTAATTCGTTTACCCCTCCTAGGCTCTTGAACTTCTATACTAGACGAAGCATTGGCATGTAAAGGTAATGAAGATGCAGCAGCAGGTAAGACCCGTTGTTCATTTACTTTCATAGGAAAGATATGCTCAACATAGACTTACTATCAACAAACTCAAATTTAAGCCACCTACTACAAGCATATTTCCCTTTCCCAAAGTCATCAGTTCCATACTTCAATTTAAGAGCATCCCAAATTTCCTTAGCCAATTTCATCTTACTATAAATCTGGTATAAGGATGTGGTCATGTAATGCAACAACATACCACGACAAGTCCTATTATCCTTCTGAAAGTCTCTAGTGGAATTGACAGGAGCCTTATCAACAACTAAAGCATGCTCAACACCAATTTGTCCCAAGAAAAATTCCATCTTATCCGACCACATATTATAATTTTTCCCATCAAACGGATCTAACTTAGACATATCAGGAACGAAAAAATTTGGAAACATAGGGGTTGTACCAGCAGTTATCATATTGTTACTCACATAAGGCACAGCAGTATCGTCATGAACTAAAGTAGATGGTATGATAACAGCATGATTAGGGGTGACATTAGGCACAGATTCGTTCACATCAACATTACCAATAATTCCATCAGTAGCCATGATAAAAAAAATTCGACTTTAGAATGTTAGAAGCAAGGCTAATGAAGGAACAAACTTATCTGTAACAAAGGCCGTGGCGTGATGAATCACTGCCCTAAAGTCGAATTTGCCCCCACACGTACACAAGGGAATTCCGGCAACCGACCTCCAGGGATACACGGCAGCCAATGCTCCGGTGTACTACGGTGCAATGACTTTGAGGGTAAACAGAACTACTGCCAAACCAAGAGAAGAGAGCACAAGGAAAAAGATAACAGAAGAGAAGAGGAGAGAATTTCTGTATGTTCTGTCCCACAAAGCTGGAGGTTTTGGTTACTATATAGAAGGCTTTGAATCAGTTTCTGATGAATGAAGTAAATGGGGAGCTGAGATCGTGGGATTTTATTGTGATAGTAATGACAAAACGGTTACTGAATCTGAAGCTCAACGGACTCAAAACGGTCGAAAAATATTGAGCCGAGAATAAAAAGAGCCCAACCCAACCCTCGCCCGGCCCGACCGGGCGGCGGCGGCGCGCGCGCGCGTGTGTGGAGGAAGAGTCTTCCCTTGACTCTTAGTTCAAAGACTAAAAGTCCACAACAATATATAAAGTCTCTTCTCTTTCCTTTCTCTACCTATGTGGGACAATTGTGTTTTGTGAACAAGGCTTTTCAAGAACTTTCTTTGAAGCATACCAAGGTTCATGAAGCTTGTTTAGCTTCATTTCCAACAGTAACTTCTATGAGCTGTGAGCTACAACTGTTTCAAGTAAAAGTGTTTGGCAAAACTAACTGTAGCTATTAGCTTTAATGGGTAAAATGACATAAAAGGACATGAATATATATACACTTCATACTCCCTTTGTCTTATAAATACATACACGTTTGCTTTTTACGGTCTGCGAGACACCACTTTAAACATAAACAACTACAATAAATAATATAAAAATTATAAAAAAGTTCACCTCACAAATCACAATACATATCAAGTCCAATGAAGTGCTTCATTGTATTACTCCTACTATTCTATTCAAACCCCACCCCGTAATTCAGCACTACCCAACATCTTCGGTTCATTGCCATTTGCCATTTGCCATCAACCGGAAGTTACAGTGGACAAGAATTGCAGATGCAAACCGAAGTTCATCCCTTTATCCTCTAAATTTAGCAATTAAAGTTACTTCACACTATCCAAATTAAAACCCACCACTTTTTGTCATTGTTAACACCACCGATTGTAACCACTCATCGGCCATTGTAAAAGGGGCGATACAAATCCCTGAATGTTATTGATATACTATGGTGCATGAATTTAAGTATATACTTATACAGTAGTGTATTTGATTACTGTTTCTTTAATAATAAGAAGTGTATATATATTCCTTTTGCTATTTGGGTATCTCCCAATGCTGCAACTTTCACAAATGTTCTACCCGATTTTAATTTTTCTCCATCAGTGAGTGCAGGGTGGACGAGGTCGGCAAACACTAGATGCATGCACGCTGCCGAAAAAAAAAAACGCCATTAATGATGAGATACAACTAGAATAGGAAGGGGAATGGGTAACTAAGGACATGCCATGTAATTACTGGAAAAGATGAGGGTAAAAGCGAAAATTCTTCCACACAAAGCTGAAGCTGCAATTTGAACGCTACCTTGCGTAGCGTTCACTTTGAGAGCTTTTGACCTCCTACAAAAATTTACAGCTCCCCTAGAAGTTTGCACATCCAAACACAACTTTTGAGAGCTTTTTTCCCTTCAAAAAGCTAAAGTTCCCCCAAAAGCTTCCAAAAATTGCGTGCCAAACATAGCCTAGGGATATCATTGTTGAACAGGTATATAAATAAGAAGAATATAAGATATATTGGATAATTTTAGAGTCTTATAATAGAAATAGAATTTGTAGAGACGTTTTTCTGATAGATGACCAAAAAGATTTTTACTATCATTCTTTTTTTTTTAAGGAAAAGATAATTCATTTATTCATAAAAAGCCATCTGGCATCTACAATGATGAATATCTCTAAAGAAAAATAGATCTAACAGAACATAGTATAAATCTACCATAACAAGATGAATATGACTCCCACCATCACTGCTAGAAATCGGTGTCTTGATCAGCTCCGTCGATAATAAGTGACTACCAATCCAAACATCACTGTTAGAAATCGGCGTCTTGATCGGCTTCGTCGATGATTGACAATGCCCTGACATAGCAAAAAAGATGCTATACAGAAAATGGGAGGCCACCGCCTTTTTTTCCCTACGATCGGAGATAAGCACGAAACGTGCTGCAGTTATTTGGAAGTACAAATCCCCTTGGCACAGTAGATTGAACTTGTCTTCTTGATTCATGAAATCTACCCGAACCACACAAATTCTAAAAGACTCCGACGAACGCGGAGGACTCAACCAATCTCTCATCAAAGGAGAGTTTATTCCTAATCATATTGAAAAACAAACTAAAAAACTAAATCGAATGCAAAGAAACAACAACGAAGGGGCTAACCACCGGCAATTTTGCCGGTGGTAGCCCCTAGATGAGTTAAAAGAAAGAGGCTAGGGTTTTTTCTTTAGAGAGAGAGAGAGAGGAGGAGGCGTGAGTAAAAATGACATTTCTTCGATTTTTACTATCATTCTAACTCATTTATTGATTGATGATTGACTTATAAATATTATCTTTGTGATTATACAATCCAAATAAGATTCATATTACAATTTATTAACTACTAACAATTATCTTTTACCAATAAAATTAAATTAAATTGTATTGTCTTAGGTGTTAGTCGGGTGTGAGGTAGAACTTTTTTTCTTTTTTTCTCTTCAACTTCTTTTTGTAACTTTATCTTTACATTTTTATAACAAAAATGCTTACTTATTTGTTCTAAACATATTATAAATGCATCTCGTTTTGAAGAATTTTTCGATCCGAATCTGATGGTGTAATTTTTGTTATTTTTTGAGATGTATAGAATGCGTTATATATCATTTTAAATACTTGACGAATATCTGTTATAACTGTTATAAACTCTAGTAGTTTATTAATATCTAAATTTTACATCGATAAGGATCCTAAGACTCCTAATCGTTTTACACCTAGTACTTTTTTGTCTTTATTCTCGCTTAGGTGGCGCGCTATTCAAATTCTTGCCTACGTGGCGTGCCTCATTGCGCCCGAAATATGCCTCCTTTATATATATATATTGATATCTTTACATTTTTATAACAAAAATGCTTACTTATTTGGTCTAAACATATTATAAAATGCATCTCGTTTTGAAGAATTTTTCGATCCGAATCTGATGGTGTAATTTTTGTTATTTTTTGAGATGTACAGAAAGCGTTATATATGATTTTAAATATTTGACGAATATCTGTTATAATTATTATAAACTCTAGTAGTTTATCAATATCTAAATTTTACATCGATAAGGATTCTAAGACTCCTAAACGTTTTACACCTAGTATTTTTTTGTCTTTATTCTCGCTTAGGTGGCGCGCTCTTAAAATTCTCGCCTACGTGGCGTGTCTCATTGCGCCCGAAATATGCCTCCTTTATATATATTGATTGATGATTGATTGATTGATTGATTGATTGATTTGTCTTCTACCTACACCAAAACTCCAAGTAAAAACTAATCAATCAACTTCCAACTAATTAACACCCAAAATTTCCAATTTTCCACCGGTAAAATATATTGGCGTGGAATATATTAAATACCCTAACAGTATCAAAGAACTCTGTCATAAAATTCAATGACAATATCTTCTTCTTTAATGGCTGCTTTGTTATGAACTAAGGGTAAATTTGGATTTAATATGGAACCGGTGAGTACACAGGAACGAATGGGTACCCTGCAAATAGGGGTGTTCATATAATCGGATATCCGAAATTTTGGATATTTCGGATAATATTGAGTTTTTCGAATATTTTCGGATATCTGAATATTTTGGAAAATGATATCCGAACCTATATCCGAAAAGAATTGGATATCCGCTTTTTCGGATAATTTCCTTTCGGATATTCGGGTTTACGGATCGGATGCTCGGGTTTGGATATTTTTGAACATCCCTACCGGTGAATCCAATTTCAATTATTGGGAATTAGGAACCGGTACAAACAATTCCAATTCTTATAATTTAGGAACTTGTGAATCCAGTTCAATTTCGGAGTGCGATACCCGGTTACGGTCACCCATACTTAGAGCTTAAAGCTTAAAATAGTTTTTTATTTTTTATTTTTTTGTTTTTTAGGGGTTTGGTAAACATTAAGTATTGTGTGAGACCAACTCACGAAAAATTGGGATCACCTTTTATAAATGAATTGGGATCACCTTTTAAAAATGTAGGGGTTACTTATGGTAACTAGTGACTATTGTTTCATTCAAAAGTGTCTCCCGTCTCACCAAAAGTTATGGAAAAATCGTGTTATATAATTTTATTTTATTTTTTGATAAAGAGATGAGGGTATATAAATTAGCTAGTAACAGAGTTACAATGATCACTAGTGATTACATTAAGAATTGCTATCGGACCCATCAATCCAAACTTTAGTAGAAAAGGAAATAGGATCCAAATACGCCATAGCATGGGCATTTTTGTTCCCGGTTCTCTTCACATGAATCGTGTTATAGAAATTTTTGTGTTTGGCAAATGGCTGGTGAAAAATAAACTCAAAAGTCAAAATATGTGAGAAATACTTTTCATTTTTATTTTTCAACATTGTTTACTGTTGAAGCCAGAGGGCAGCTAGTGGATTTCCCTTCTTCCATTGGGATTAGTTATCCGTTACCGGAATGGAGTTCTTCTTTCTCACATCATTCCCATGATCTAATCTTTCATCTTCAACTCTGTTTCCTCACAATCCAACCAAAACCCACTCAATTTCCCACTTCATCATCTTCAAACAGATCCCAAATTCCTCTCTTTTAAACCCTCCAAAAATCCTTAGCTTTCATTTTCTCCAACAAAGATGGTTCTTCAAACCCAATCTCTCTCTTCCCAGGTTTTCCCCTCGTTTCTCCCAATCCAAACACCCCAATTTCTTAAACCCAGTTTTCTCTCTCTAAAACAAAACTACCTATCTCGCAAAACCTTCACAAGTTGCTCACTTTCTGTGGTTTCTGACCCATCAACACAAACCCAGGAATTGACAAGAACTAAACCCTACCCAGCTGAGGTTTCAAGAACTATAATGGAGTTAGCTTCAAATGGCACACTTTCTACATTGACCCATGATGGTTGGCCTCTTGGGTTTGGTGTTAAGTTCACTGTTGATGCTGATGGAACCCCCATTTTGGGGTTGAATGTCTCCAATAGGCAGTTTTCCATTGATAAAAGGTCTAGCCTTCATGTTGAGGTTTGTGATTATAGTGTTTTTTTGGATATTTGATTGAATATTGGTGGTGATGTTATTGGTTGGATTGAAGCTTGATTGTTAGTACTTAATGTTAAAGTATTGAATTGTGGGAAATGGGAAGCATTTTGTGCTTATAAATTGTTTGGATTGGTTGAATTTGGTGTCTGATACTGTGTGTTTGATTAATTAGCGGGAGCTAAACATGTTGATGTGTGGACATAGATACAAACATGCATCAAAACAAGCTGTTGTGAGATAGTATCTGTGTTCAATCAGGCAAATTAAATTGATGTTCGGTTCGGTTAGCGAGGGGGCTTACTGGAGTTCTTCACCTGTTGTTTTCGATAATGCCCCTCCATTAGTAAACTGGAAGTTACTCAAGAAAAGCCTCCCCAACATACTAACCTTTTCATGGTTCAAGGATATATCATTTAATTATATGAAGATATTGGTGTTCATGTGTTTACCCTTTGGCTAATTTTATTGTTTGTAGTCAGGATAGAGTATAGGATTTTATGGAAGACTCATTATAGCCCGAATGGGAACGCCTTTTGGATTAGTAAAAGCACAGAAAGGTTTCATATGGATAGGCGGATGCTTCTTTTTACTTCCATGATGTGCTTGCTTGTTTCCAGTGTTGTTACTAAAGGTGGGAGTGTGAAACTCAGCTTATGCCATGTTGGTTCTTGTTAAAGATAGAACAAGTGAATAATGTTTCTTATCTGTGGAATTTACACAATATTCAGTTAGCTGTTTATGCAATAGAATTATGATCAGTTCCATTCATATGCAGCTAGAGCAGTGTGGGGTGAGGACTCCACAGTGTACCATACAAGGTAGCCTAGAGAAACCTGACGACAAAATGAATTTGAAGGTAAGTTCGGAATTGGTGCTCAAACTCATTATTTTGTTGTTCGATTAAAGAAGATATCCTGACTAGGGCGATTTTCTAACATGTTGTGCTTGATTCTGTAGAAGCTTCATTCAGTGTGGAAAAAAAGATTTGGGGAAGAGATCAATGAAGACCTCATATATGTTGTCTCCGTAGACCGTGTACTGCAGCTAGAGGATTTTCAGGAGGTGTGGTGCGTTATTTTGCTGTGTATATGTGCTTGATATGGTTGAGCCTCTGGATTTGTGTTCAATATTCTTTGTTGAAAAATTCATTTTTAATTGGTGATTCTCATGGAAATAACCTTGGGTGGGCAGCTCAACTGGTAAGACCTCTGAGATTTAAACTAGAGGTCCCAGGTTCTAGTCTCCTCATGACCACCGGAGGTTTTCGTGGTTATTAACTTCCGGGCCCATGGGATTAGTCAGGCAAAGCCCGGATGCCCATGTTATCTAAAAAAAAAAAAATGATTCTCTTGGAAACAAAGTCAATTGTCTCACATGCAGAACCTTTTACCCTTAATACATTACAGGCTGGTGTGTGGGTGACATCTTCAGATTATAAAACTGCATACCCAGATCCTCTTAGAGATATTGCCGAAAGAATTGTGAATGAGGTCAATACAAACAACATGGAGGATGTCCTTCGCTTTTGCAATATTTATGCAGATTTGGATTTCCAGGTATGTACACTTCAATATGATTATTAAGAACTTGTACTCTCCATTCTGAATTCTAGCATATGCTGCCATGTCAAGTGAACCCAGAAGGAGTTCTAATGTCTCTTTATGAATTTTAGAATTTGTCCCTTTCTCATCCTTTTGGATTGAGAAATATAAGAGTGTTTCACTGCTAAACAGCTAAATCCATCGTTAGTTACATCTTGATGTGAACTGTGAAGGCTGCACTGCATAACCCTCATGTAGGTTAAGGTAGACTCTCCATGCAAAATAAAAATTAAAAAAAAAAACAGAAAAAAGGTTAAGGTAGACAACCTCTGTTTTAGAAGTGGAAGAGGAGAGCATTTAGGTTCTTATCGAGAGGACTGAGTTCAGCTTGTCTATAGAAATGCCAATAACTGGACTGTTGTGGTTCCCAAAAGATATAATTTTTGGTATTACCACAGAAAGAGAAGGGGCATTAATGTCTGAGATAAGTTATCCAGGATGGCATATGATCTACATATGGAAAATACTTGCAAAAACTGTCATGCTAATTAGCATGACTACAACAATAAGAGTCGACATGTTTGTTCTGGTAGCTGTCTGTCTCTTCAGAGATGTATAATGTGTTTATGTTACTAGGAGAGACATCCATTTGTATGAGCTGAATTTTCACAGCTTCACATGTGTATATGGACAATGAGGGGGTTACTTGCCTTTGGTATAATAATGGGATTGATTTAACCATATTGAAGAACTTGTATTGCTAGTTATGTTACTTGGGCATGGTGACCCGGTGTGGGTGTTTGATCAGAGGTCCAGTTCCTATTTCGGAGGATTATGCAATTTGATTTTCTTGGCTTTGACCTGTCCGAACTCCAATGTCAGATGCATGTCAAATCATGGTTGTTCCTTAGTTTTCATGTTTGGGGTGAGATAATATATGCAAGTAACCTGGATTCTTAGTCATTTTACTGGATTGTATTTCTTGCTTCACAGGTATCAGAGGCAAAAATAGTGTGGATTGATCGGTTGGGTTTTGACATGCGTCTTTGCTCACCTCCAAATGGTATATATGAGGTCCGAATCCCTTTCCCCAGGGAAGTGACAGATGAAAAGGGGGTGAAATCAACATTCAATGGCATGTCTCAGGTCGCATGGGAAGTGGAGAAGAACTACTATGCCCCAAATTTTAAGAGAGTGAAACAAGTAAAGAAGCTTGCGATGACAATTTAGTGCGAAGATTAAAACTTCCTGTTGTAGCAGTGACCTTCATCGTCGCCTGAAGCATTTGGCGGTTCTAACAGCAGCGGAATACTAACTTGAACTGGTTTGAGGGTGTATCTCTTCTTTTTCCTTGACCAGTTAAAATTAAAGTATATGCTTTTATTGATTGATTAAGTGATACAACACTTTTTAGCTGAGCATCTTTGAAATCACAATTTTGGAATGTATTCGTATCTTCCACTATTGAAATTCGATTATGATGTGAATTAACAGACAGGTTCTATACATTTTCACCAAGACGTGGTTTATACATGTTTTTCTACATACGAACTTTGCTGGCCATGGTTAGTAATTAAGCTACGTATTTGCATATTTTATGGTAGCGTTTGCAGTTTCTAAAATTTGAATATAAGTTGATGAGTTACTGAACTCTGCGATGCGAGAAGCCTTGATGATTAACCAATAGATAGAAAAGTTCTTGAAAGAAAGAAATTTGTGAATGCATCAGGAATCTTGAAACATTACTGGGAGTTCTGTGACCTGTCATTGAAAACATTTCGAGGTGAAAATGAACATCTCAAGAGGTTCAAACAGAGAGTTCTGTTACAATCTGCAGTACATATGGCTTATTCGTAATCACTGGTTTAAATTCTCATGTTTTCATAGACATTTAGAGCCATATGTGATTTCAGACCCTAATTGTGTCCACATCTGTAACAATTGAACTGTACTTCACCTCAAACTCTACCTGCAGTCTCTCCCCATGACTCTGCTTACAGTTGAAATAGAGGACAGTGAGAAGCATAAAGGCGAAAGCCTCTGACATGCAGCAAAGGGAAGCCATGATGAACCAAATAACCAACCGAGCAACAGCACTGAGCTCTTCATCGTCAATTAACCTGATATAGAACATAATGTAGATTGGGATGCTCAGTAACGTCAGCATCAACATAAGCAAGAATCGTAGAGACTTTGCTCCTTTCATCAGCTTTCCAGCCTTTCTAAGTGCTTCTAGTCCTTGCAAATCTTCCAAAGTACAAACTGCAAGCCTCACAGTCCAAAATACAGCCAAGTACAGGTAAATTAAGGCAGCTAGGATGCCCAAAAACCAACCGTAAATATAGCCAGTATAATTTGCAGAAAACCATATTAGAAGTACACCAATTACAGCGTAGGACATCGAGAGAGAAGCAAGGAGCATCCAAGTGAAAACCACCCTCTTCCATGATGATTTCATCGTGAGGAATAGTTCCTCCAGGCATGTATATTTATGAGAATGAGATGCTGCTGTCTGCTGATATTAAGATGGTTGCAGACATCAGAACCAAGAAAGAAGATGTACAAGGGTGATAAGATAGGAATTCTTACTCCTGCAAGAAGTATTGCATCTTTCTGGCATAAAACGCGACACACTGCGAGTTGATGTAGGAGGACAACGGAGAAACTGGAGACAGGACAAGGAGGGTTGCTTGCAGCATGGCCGCCCTCTCACTTCTGCATAAAAGCTGGATTGCTCTTCCTAGTATTTGGGGAATGCTAAGTGGGGAAGGTAGAAGGTGGTGTCTTAGATGTTAAAGAAAGCTCTACTTTGGCAATATGAGGTTGTGTTGAATGGACCTGTTGATTGTAATTAGTGAGGGACTAACAGGGGGAGTATTCATCAGAACAGTTCTTGGATCCATTTATGTTTAATCAGATAGATAATTTTCTTATCCACGTGGAAAGGAAGTAGAAACATATTATATTTGATATCTTACAGTAAACGATTAACATAAACAATAATTTATATAGCAAGTATTGTGTGAGAGAAGTTCACAGAAAAATGGGTCACTATTTAGAATTATAGGGGTCATTTATGATGAGCACTAACCATTGTTTTATTGAAAAGTGACCCCGTCTCACAAAAAATTACGAAAAAACCGTTTTATAGAAGTTTTTTTAATTTATATATGATGAAATTGTCCAATTGATAACGGTACTTGAATTGAAAGGGAGCAAATATTCAAAACACAGGCACATGGAAGATGGGATGGGGTGGGTAGAACTAGGGGAAACTACATCCGATATTTGTTGTTCATACTACATCTTAGGATAGAACTAGTTACATTCCCGTGCGATGCACGATTTGGTATAAAAGTGCTTTTCTATGAAACCTCTCGCTTAATATGGTACAAACCTACAACATTGCATTGATTGTAGGGTAGAATACCAAAATATACAATATCTCATTCCTTAACAATCATGATATGAACCTGGTTTGTATAGCCAAATCTTTATTATTTTTGTTATAATTTACTCTAATTTCTAGTGTCCAATATTCATCCAAAAGATCACCCTCAATACTACTAATTTTTCTGCAGTTTACTCCAAATACCCAGAAAATCATATCCTAATTATCAAATAGATGTAATAAAAGTAGGATTAAGTGGTTAACAACTACGTATACCCATAATTGGAAGTTAGTATAGATATTGTTTCTACTACCATAGACAAATAATGCAAAAATTGAAATAGTAATGATGTACACTTTGACTCGAATATAGTGAGCTCTATTGTTAAAGCATGGGTGTCCAAAAAAAAAAAAAAAAAAGAGTATTAATAGCAAAATAAATATATTTTTGATTATTATATACATGTATCATTATAAAAATTTAAGAAAATGTGTTTGACATTAATGTAGATTCATTCATTAATGTAGATTCATGTATTAGTGTAGATTCATGTATTTTTTTATTTGATGACGTGTCAAGTAATGTGGGTATGCCTTGCTTATGTGGACGCCCACGTGTCCATCAAGCAATAGTGCAAATCCACTCATATATATATATATATATATATATATATATATATATATATATATATATATATATATATATATATATATATATATATATATATATATATATGTCTAAAAAAATTAATTTTCTAAAATCTACTGTAACAATTAATTATGGTTGTATGTCCAATATTATTGATGTGCACCTTATATTATACTTAATCAAATTGTATTTCAACTGAAATTTTAACCAAAAAAAATAAAAATTTCTATCAAAGACAAAAATATAATTAAGAGGAGGTGTTCCACTATTCCCATGTCTTATTAAAAAGCCAATGAGTTCTTGACTAAGTGGTAAAAACTGAGGCATTGGATACTTTAGGTTCCAGGTATAATTCCTTCCTCCCACGTTGTATATAAATTTATTATAGAGATCTCTATGCCTCCTTGGACAAAAAAAAAATATCTTAAGAAAATAAATAAATATATTCTTTAGTAAATAAGAAAAAATGTATAACAAAAATTGTGTAGGACAGTTAGAGCTGTAAAAAGCTGAATCGATTAGGAAATTAGGTGTGACTCGTTTTTCAGGGTCATGATAAAACTTTTTCGACCCAAACTCATTTACAACCAGGTAAAATGACCTAAAAAGTAAATTTGATCCAAAAATCAATCTAAACCCGAGATGACTCGACCGGTAAGTCGACCCGTTCTACAGGTCTAATTGGCAGTAGTATATGGGTATCAGTTCCTCAAGAAATTAGCCGGAGTGCACCCCTCAATCCTTTATACACCTCTCCCTCGCTACATTATCTTTCTCACTCCATCTTCATCTCTCCATAAACCCAAAACCCAAAACCCAGAACCCCAAACACTCACAAAATAACCAATTTTTAAGCTTTTAATGGGAGACCATAATATACCAATTTAAGGATTCTATTAATTTGTTCTTGTCAATCAATCATAAACCTTAGCAGATGGGTATACTAACACTCCCATTAGTTATTTCTTTTCTTAAACCCCATAAACCCCATAATTTATGCTTTCTTATTTCCCCAACTCGCCATTTTGGATTTAAGCCCATCCATCGTCGTTTTTTTGCATCTTCAATTGGTGAAGCTTCAACTGTTCAACACAATTTGGCCAACAATGGTGAACCCAGTTCAATTGTTGGTAAACCTACAATACCCACTTTCCAACAAGCAATTCAGCGTCTTCAGGTTTGAATTAATTGCATTCTTTTGTATACTTTGATGTATAATCAGTTGAAGGAAAAAAAAAGGTTTGATTTTGGTGCAAAAGAGTGGAATTTGAAATTCCATTCTTGTTGGGTTTCATGATTTGGTGTGCATTGTTGATTGGATTATGAACATACTATGTGCCCTTTTTATTCTACAAGTCTTTTCTTAGTACATGAAAGCGTCTTGATTGTGGACAAGGTTAACTTGAATAGGTCATTGACCATGTTGTGATGCTACATTTCCCCCCCTTATTTATAATGCTGATGAAATGGGGTCTCATTGTGCATTGCTTATATTGAAAACGGTATCTAGGTTTATAATTCCAATAAAGTTAAGAGGGATATACATAATTTTGAAGTTGTTTTGGTGCCATTCTGGGTTTCTTTTAGCATGGAGATGAAAAATGAAAGGGCTCATCAGATGCATCATTTGGATGTATGGGAAATTTGGCATTTGGGTGGGAAAATCTACGGTATGTAGAAGATATAAAAAATTGCATGCTCATTCTAGTGGCAGCTATTAACTAATTTTGGTTGAGATTGAAAAAAAAAGCAGCTATTTGTCCTTTGTCTATCCATGATATTGGATTGTGATAGCCTCCATATAAATTGAAATAGCTGAAAATAGGCTACACTGGCAGCATAGTGTCACCAGATGGGTGTCTACCGTTGAGAACAATCTCATCTATGTAGTACCAGACTAATAGCAAAAGAGGATGGACCATATGTTTCGCAGAGATAATTACTTCCTTTATACTTGGGGATTTGTAAAGCAACATCGACTAATAGCTAGTGGTCACGAGGAGTGAGCGTAAGGCAAGAAGTTTTTGTTGCCATTCTTTGCTGTCCTGCAGCGAAGTTGATCTGATTTTTATAAAACAGTATTACATGGATGCAAAATTGGAATTGCTACCCGTAAAGTAGAATGCACATTTCTCTGAATCTAGAATAGTTGAACCAATCTTGTCTATGTCATCACTGTCATGGATCTAATGGTGTCTATTATATATATGGGAGTATGTGAATGTTCATGCAGAATGAGCTTTTACTGTAGTCGTGCGGCTAGCTTCTATGTTTAACATGACCCAGTAACTCTTTGCCCAGCCACCCCCCTTCTCTCTCACCACTATCGCTCCTACTAATTTTCTTTCTTCAAATACGTTCAAATTTCGGATTGCATTTTTGTTAGCTTCAACTTCCCTTTTATGGATCTTTCATGAACAACAACCGATTAGTGCATAATGTTCCGCCAAACGAGTTTCTAGACAATCTTGCAAATATGCTACCTTGCCCATGCCATTGTAGAGAGACTTTTTTGATGGACCCTAAAATTATAGCTTGGCAGATTCAAAACTGAGTATCGAGTAAAGGAAAATCGAGTGCAGTATTTGATTTCATCAAGGTAATTTTTTATCCCTTACTATTGACCTTTTAAGCTAACAGCTGTACTGAACAAGCATTGATCCTAAGAGAAGTTAGGAGGTTTTTATCCGAGTTGCTAGGGTTCTTTGAGGGTTGTAGTAAATATTTAATTGCTCTAACGAATAGACATTGCTTTGCGTTTGTTCTCTGTTTTTATTACGTATTCCAACAATTTAAAGCGCTTCAGCACTATTTGATCAATTGACATTCGTAAAGATCGTACTATATCACAGCATCATGAAATCTCTTATAGTTTTTGACCTGTAGCCTCTTCATACTTTCAAACCTTAACACCCTCTTAGAGGCCCTAAGTGGCTAAACTCAAAATGACATTGTCCATGATGGCCTGGACGGGTAGACATCAATTATAAGGTTTTTTTTTTTTTTTTTTTTTTTTCTTTCCTTTTTTTCCTACCATAATCATATTAATAACTCTATTGTATCAAACAGTCATCTAATAATGGTTTGTTGATTGCCTTGCCACTATCCTGATTAATTTATTGAACTGTTATTTTTAGTCAATATGATGGCAGTTTATCTCACATCTTTCCATTTTCTATAGGATTACTGGGCTTCTGTTGGATGTGCTGTGATGCAATGCAGCAACACTGAGGTGATGATCTTTGTCTTTACATGCAATCAGATTCTATTTTCAGCTCTAATTTTTTGTTTAGTTTCCTTTTTTGCCCTCTCTGAGAACTGTGTCTGATGTGTGTTATCAGGTGACTTAGCTAGCTTGCTTTTGGGCTAAAGGGGTAGTCGACAGGGTGTGTTACTACTTTGTTACTGATGTTCAGAAAAGTGGGCTAACTTGTAGATAAGGGGAGGACCGCTTGTCCTTCTCGATTGTATTCAGCTTTGTTTAAAATTGGGAATTAATAAGGTATACTGAGGTTTGGCCTAAATTCAGATAGGTATGCCGAGGTTTCAATAAATACACCGAGGTATACTCCGGTCACTTTCCGGCCATACAAATAAAAATGTGACACCATAGCTACCTAGCAAACTTATTTCATGACTAAAATGCCCCCAATATGCTTTTAATGAAATTTTTTCAGAACAAGGAATGTAAACCATCTGAGATCCACAATTATAGAACTGGAAAAAAACAAATGACAGAGTGCTCCTGCTTTGCATACCACTATATGATTTAGAGGCCAAAAAGACCATAATTCCCATAAGTTGTTTAGACAGGTTTATCAGTCAATTAACTTGTTCCGGTCACCGGGCTCATAGTTTGCACTCAACTTTGCCAGTTAGTATACCTCTTTGTATTTAGGCCAAACCTGAGTATACCTTACTGAAATTTCCCATCAAATTATGAACTTGTTGCCATTTTCCTGAAGTGAGGTCAATATCCTTGAGAGAAACAGATCATAATGTGAGTGTAAAGGTTGATTGTCTGTATATCATGTTTTTACGTGGTTTCCTTTATGGCTTTGAGCTACTCTGATATTGGTGATGAATTAATGTGTATTTAATCTGATTCTGAGCTGTTTAGCTTTTGACTGCATTCGTCAGGTTGGTGCTGGGACGATGAATCCCCTGACATATTTGAGGGTCCTTGGTCCTGAGCCGTGGAATGTTGCGTAAGTATGCTCTGCATAAAAGTTTGGGTAGTGGGTCATCTGTATTCTTCTTTGTTATATGTGTAAGCAGTAAGCCGCGTGTGGATAAGCATGCTCATAATGGCAATGATGTCAGTCCGACAGAAGCTAACATTAAAGAGCATAGGATTTTACTTTTTTTTTCGTGATAGTCTCTCTAAGTGCATAAACATCCTACGGTTGTTCCGACTTCCAACAACCTGAAGTTCATAGAGAAAATGAGGACAAACATAACCGTTGATGTGCGTTCTTAATTTTCGCTGGATCCTATTCCAATTCTTTGTTTTCTGGAGTGAACTTGTAATGAGCACTGTTTGTGATCTTTTTTCTTTTCTGCATGCACTTGCTGTCATGACCTCTCTGGTAATATTGCTTCTGAATCCAATCATGGCCTGAGATTAGATCTGCACCATCTGTTTTAGCAAAATTGAATTTAAGAGGATTTGTTTGATTGTTTTTTCTCATGTTGCTGAAGACAAGCTTTGTTGCCACGGCTGGTTCGGTCGATCCACAATTGCATTTATTTTTGTTATCTGGTGGCTTGTACAGAATTTATCTTTTCCATTTACCTTTCTTTAGCATTGATGTATCTGTTTATGCCTTAAAGGTATGTAGAACCTAGCATTCGGCCAGATGATAGTCGCTATGGGGAAAATCCAAACCGGCTTCAACGCCACACCCAATTTCAGGTACAGGTGTATTCACAAGAAAGTATATGAACTCATAAGAAATGTCTGTAATCTTCTGAGGTCACTTTAATTTGCATGCCCTTTCCTGTTGGATCTGATCTCAGGTCATATTGAAGCCAGATCCTGGAAATTCTCAAGACCTCTTCATCCGCAGCTTATCCGCTCTAGGTAGGTCTGGTTTATTTCTGTAATTGTTATTTGTGTTGCTGAATGCTGTTCTCTGTGTGTGTGTGTGTGTGTGCATCCTTGTGTGTGTGTGTGTGTGTGTGTGTGCATCCTTGTGTGTGCTATGGTGTAGAGTTTTGTTGTTTGCATCAGCTTGCTTGTGGCGGTTTCTGTCTGCATGTGCATTTGCATGCAACATGCACATGTGGATGTGCATTTGTGTCATTTTTGTTGTTTGCTTGTGGCTGTTTTTGTCTGCATGTGCATGCACGTGTGGATGTGCATTTGTGTCATTTTTGTTGTTGCTTAATGTGTGCGTGTTCCATATCAATCTGCTGCAGCTTTGTACTAACCTCTAAACAAATGGCAAACTTTTGCGTCTTTATCTTTATCATTCCCAGAGAAAGAGTCTCAGCAGTTGAAAATTGGTAATTATTGTTATCTTCAAGACCTATAACCAATAAGTTTCTCGTTCATCTTTCAGCTACACATTTACTGTTGTTTTGGTTATCCAAGGCTCGAAGCTGGGATTGGGATGATGGTCAACCTCAGTCGGACTCATGATATCTTAGTATTATGGTGAAATAGTAGGATAATCTTGATAGTTGACAGCAACTGTACTGATGCTTATATCAGACTAGATTCCTATCCCAATTCCCAACATTAGTTTGTCTCTTATGCCACAAACAAAGAAAGAAATCAGATCTTACTAGTTGTGGACTCAAGTTTTCTGTTGTCTTATTAGCAAAAGGCTAGTTGTTTGAATCGTTGCTGCCGGGTCTCTAAATTATGCGACCTCTGGTTGAATCAATACATTTGTACAAAACTTCTACCCCAAGCACACGCAATGGAGCCGTAGACAATCAAGCGGAAATCCATGCAGGGAACCTCCAGTCAGTTTCATGCTTGCTATAAGTACTTAACACAATGAACCTCCACATCGATAAGGAACCGGGAAGTCGTAATTCTTCCAATTGTTATTCTGTTTTACCACTTATTGCCTTTTCAGTGGCCTTATGGGTGTCATTCGAAGACGCTTTAGAAATTGGACTTTAGGAGGTCTTGATTACCAGTTTTCCAACATGCACTCTAGAAAGTCTTCTCCCTGAAGTCCACCAAGGGCTTAATAATTATGAAATGCAGCGTCACTGGTGACTTCCCAATTTCCACTCTGTGAGAAGAGTGTATCTTCTTGTTTTGCCACCCGAACTTCCATGGCCATTTCCTGTTCCACCGTCACCTAAATGTACTACTAGGTTATCATGGGAAAATTTAAGCTTTGGTTGCGTATCTTGTTATTGGTTTCCCCTAGCTATTTATGGCATTTCGAGTTGAAACAATGATATTGGTGGGGAATTCACAGAGACTTCTTTTGATCTTCGTAGAATGGGTGAACATGAGCATAATAGATAAAAATTAAACTTGATGTGGTATGCTGATGTTACTTTGAAGTTCTTTGTAGTAATATTTCAGGCCTAGTATCTTGATCTTGTATTCATGTCAGGTGTAAATGTCAATGACCATGATATACGTTTTGTGGAGGACAACTGGGAAAGTCCGGTAAGCTTTTCTTTTTTGTCGGTATATCCATACTAGTCGTTTTCTATTATGAAGCAACATTTTGGATTATCTTTGATGTTGGTTTTTATCATCATGTCTTTGGCTGATGTTAGTACAGTTTTTGTCTATACTTCTTACTTATATTCTTTTAATGTGTTGGAAAATGCTGACTCTAATTGTTTCTAGGTTCTTGGTGCTTGGGGATTGGGTTGGGAAGTCTGGATGGATGGAATGGAGATCACTCAGTTTACATACTTCCAGCAGGTTGTGTTTCTCTCTTGCTTTCTCATCTTTTGGGTTATTTTCCCCATTACTGTTTGTCAATCCAATAAGTTCACGTCTGGTCTTCTTTGGAACTTAATGACTTACCCGAGAAAAAAACAGCTTTGGGAGTGCGATTCTTGCAGTTCCCGTTGCCAACAAAAAATGTGGGCCACTTTTTATGTTAGGATGTAAGGACAACGTCCATGCTCAATTATTGTTTTTAAATTTGATTTTGAAGCTTGTGGAAGCAGAAGAAAAGAAATTTGGCCAGCTCCTCAATTTCAAATTCTCATTTATATTTAAGAAAAACTAAAACAGGGAATTCAAAATTTGAAAACAAATGCCAATTCTAGATATTTACGTGCAGATAAAGGCCAGGTTAACCACATTAATTTTTGATTTATTTTTTTAATTTTGTTTTGGAGGACTTCTTAATTCTTGTTGTCTCTTATTTATGCTTCGCGGTTTCTCATTAAATGAACTTTTTAAATAATTATTTTTAAAGTATTAGTTAATTAACATTGGTTGGTCCTTTTAGTTCATTTGTTTGATGTAATTTTCCTTTCTTTTTCTTTAGGCTGGGGGTGTTCCACTGTTGCCAGTTTCTGTTGAGATCACTTATGGTCTTGAGCGAATCCTCATGCTGCTTCAGGTATATTTTGGTATTGTTTTCCTCTTTGCATTAGCAGTTCTTTTATTTCTGATGAAGCTTCTTAATTATTGTTGGTAGGGAGTCGATCATTTCAAGAAAGTTCAATATGCCGATGGAATCACATATGGAGAGTTGTTCTCAGAGAATGAGTAAATAAATCCGTCTCAGCTAGTTTTGTAATCTCTGAATATCTAAATTGTCCCCACAAATCACAGAGTCACATAATTTAAGCTAACTAGTACACCGGATTTGAAAATATCTTCCTCACTTTATTTCATTACTCCTAATTGTATTACTTAAGAAGTTGTATCTTCCTCATTATCATTATGTTACTATTATTGTGAAAATACCGATTCTGATTACTCTCATTTTTATGACTAAATGCAAGTTCGACTTGAATCTTCAGATCTTGCCTGATACATTAAACCGTTGTCGCATCCCTTTACATGCTTGACATTTTTGTAAATCGGGTTCTTAATGAATTATTCTCGTGGCCATGTTGTCTGTCCTCTAAGCTGTTTAATCATTTGATCATTTCTTGATTTTCTTTTAGAACTTTATGTTCTACCTATTATGTTGCTTTGATCATGAACTCTATGTTCATTTTTATAGGAAGGAAATGAGTGCTTATTATCTTGAGCACGCCAGCGTCAATCATATTAAGAAGCATTTTGATTTTTTTGAGGAGGAGGCTCACTCCTTACTTGCATTGGGTCTGGCAATCCCTGCGTATGTCCTATAGTCTCTGATCGATTAATTATTTTATCACTCTTGACAAAATTGTCAGTAAATTTAACATTAAATTGTAAAACGTGCTAGGTATGATCAGCTTCTGAAGACGTCTCATGCTTTCAATATCTTAGACTCTAGAGGCTTTGTTGGTGTAACTGAACGTGCTCGTTATTTTGGTCGAATGCGTAGGTGAGTGACACTCTTGCCACTATTCAGCAGTAGCTGTGCCCTACTTGTTTCAGATAATTGTAGTTTCTTGAGATGTGCGTGTTGTATGCCGTCATTCTACTAGTGTTTTTCCTCCTTGCTTTTCGTAATAAGATAAACAGTAATAACAATTGCTTGAGATGAACAATAACTTCTTTGTTAGGCTTTTGATATATTACTAAGGATATATTGAAATACCAATATCAATTATCACCTTTACGACATCATTACATGAATAAATTGGCCGTTGTCCCATGAAGTGAATCATCCTTATAAGCAGATACTATTATTTAACTCAAATATAGCGAGGAGTTGGAAGACTGTACTGAATACTGATGATGCAAATGTTACATACAGGCTACAGCCTCTAACAAATTTCTGATAAACTTTTGTTCCATTAGCTTTGAAAAATAACAATGCTCCCATCAGTGTTGAGGACTTAAGGAGATCCTTTAGTGATGAAGAGAACCTAGGGAAACTCTGAGGGGGTAGCTCAGCTGGTAAGACCTCTGAGAAGTATTCCAGAGGTCCCAGGTTCGAGTCCCCTCACGGCCACTGGAGGTTTTCCTGGTCGTTAACTTCAGGGCCCATGGGATTAGTCAAGCAAAGCTTGGACACCCATGTTATCTAAAAACATAATAAAATGAAGAGAACCTAGGGAAATGACAGCAGGTGCCTCTATAATGGATACTATGTGAAGTCTAACATAAGGGTGTTTTGAATGGGTGAGGCATGTGTCTCGAGGATCATTAGGCCCACTGGTAGCGTTGAGAGGAATATGTGAGATTGCGAGGTGATAGTTAAAGGTTAATTTATAACTCCTTTTTTATTATTAGTTTTTTGGATAGAGGGCTCAGAGAGAGAAACAACTGTCATTTTTTGTTGTCTTAGTGGATTATCACCAATTGATGGAAAATTGTCGGCCAAGTGGTAGGGCTGAATCTTACTTAATTTGCAGCATCCTTATTTTTTTGTGTTCGTGCATGATTGTTATGCTTCCACATGTGTGACTGAATGAAAGATTTAACCTTAACTTGCTACACGCTACTACTATAGTTGGTCTATCGTTAGACATACTTTCATTTCTAAGTGTTTTTAGTTTATATTTGAAGAGGTTATCAACTCCATATTTTCCTTCACCAGCTGGTTGCACTTTTTATTCTCTCTTTCAGATTGTTGCTTTTAGTGATTGTGCTTTTGAATATCTTTGCACCAGTCTAGCTCGTCAATGTGCACAGTTGTGGTTAAAGACCAGGGAGTCTCTTGGGCATCCGTTGGGTGTTGCTGCTGAACGTAGTCCTCTTATTTGTTCCAAAGAGGTGTTGCAGTCGGCAGTGGAAGAGGTTGGTATGCTAGTTGAACCATTTGAAAGTTCGGAACTGCACCATTTGGTTCATGTAAAGCAAACTATTTTCTGTTTAGTTCTTTGGAGAAGCACCTTGGCCATTACTCTGTGCAACGTGACTTAACATGTTAATTTTCCTTTTGTAAGACGTTTCAGACACGTTGTTCATACATGCCAAGTTGTTATACCTCTCATCACTGAGAGTGTCGTGCATGTTTATCTGTTGCCTCCCTCTGAAAGAAAATATACTTTTCTGTTAGTGTTAGCAGAATAAAGCAGGCAGGGTGGGTATATTCATTCCTGTATTCCTCAGAATTTTGTAGGCTTTGGGGAAGGAAGGGTAGAAATTGGCTTTATCATGATGCTTTTTTGCTGGATATTGCGTCATTGCTTGTGACGAACATGGTCTTCCTGACTAATCCTTTCCATTCCTGGCTTTATCATGATGCTTTTTTGCTGGATAAATGCTTTACTTGGTAATTTATTTGGCCTTGTGCAAGTAATGAATTTGTGAGGTTCCATCATCGAATTGTGGAAGATTATCTAGTTGTTACTGCAGAGATTCTGTTCGCGTGGTTCTGTCATAGATAAGACTCTCTGTTGCTCTTTATCTGAAGGAACAATATCTGGTGCTTTTAAAATATTTGTATCTCTGTAGACAAAAGAGTTGTTGCAGTTGATACTTCTAATCCTATGTAAATGCTGGTTGAGGATTGAGTATTTAATATGGAATGTGGACCTTTTTTTGAGCTACCTTCTACTTAATTATTAATGACCCTTAATTAACTTGTAGTAAGCTAAAACAAAAGCGTAAAACTGAAAATTGAAGGAATTGTTATGCCTTACTTCTGGTATGGGACTTGCTTTTGTGGTTTTCATTTTGCGTGGGATACCCTCGGGATTTTCAATATAAACAAGAGTCTTAAGAGGTTCCTTTTGACTTCTCTAGAAAGGGAAATTGATTAGTTAGAAGAGGAAGTACCAGTACGTAGGTGGACACCAGGTCCTCAGTAAATAAGTTAAAAGTCATACAAAAGCAACCACTTCATTGAATGAATCCTGTCGAATTTGTATTTATGAGATCCTTAGTAATTCAGTTTGAAGATGTCCTCTTTACTTTACAAGTATTCTGCTCTTTAGTCTAGTCTCGAAACATACAATCATTTACGCTCTCTACTTCTCATTGTTCTAAAGTATATCATTATAATTTGAGGTATTTATAAGTTATACAGTCTATGGTTGGGGATAAGGCCGTAAACATGTGAACCTCCTCTCTAGCAGTGGGATTGCATTAAGTGGTGGTGGTGGTGGTGGAAGTGAGATAGTTACTTCAGGAAAGAGTTTTGGAACTTTCTTTTCAAGATTCCTGTTAGTGTGGCTAAGAGTATCGAGCGTATGATGCGGGATTTCTTGTGGTCGGGGTCGGGAGCGGATGGGGGTAGGAGAGAGCATCTTGCTAGTTGGGACCATGTATGTAGACCTAAGTCTGAGGGGGGTCTGGGTTGCGGCCGGTTGGTGTCTAAGAACATTTCGCTAGTGGGTAAGTGGTTGTGGCGTTTCCCTTTGGAGCCCGATTCCCTATGGCACCGAGTAATCAGGAGCATGCAACGGATGGGATGCCCGAACAGGTATCACAGTTTCCCATGCTTACCCGTTGAAGTTTATCTCTCAGGTATCACCTCTTTTCTTTCCCCTGGTTAGATTTCATGTGGGTAATGGACATCGGGTAAGGTTCTGGGAGGATGTGTGGAAGGGGGATTCCACTTTTTCTTCCACATATCCTCGGGTTTATCAGCTGTCTACGCTCCATGGGGCGCCCATATCGGAGTTCTATTCCCATGTGGGCGGCTCTTGGAACTTACATTTACGCCGAGCTCCCCATGACCGTGAGATGGAGGAACTTGTTACCCTTCTGAGCGTCCTAAACACTACTCTTTTCGTCCCTAGGGACGACTCTCGGACTTGGGGAGGGGACTCCATTGGGGTTTTCTCCAGCAAGTCTTTCCTGCATCGGCTTAGTCTTCCTTCTTAATTTCCCCATTTTCCTCTTGCTACATATATTTGGAAGTCTAAGGTTCCTCTGAAGGTGCGCGCCTTCGTGTGGACTTTGGTGTTAGGCAGGGTGCATGACATGCTACAGTGGCGGAGGCCTGGTTGGTGTTTGTCGCCGGATGTGTGTGTTATGTGCCATCATGACTGTGAGGATGGTTTGCATCTGTTTGTGTTGTGTAAGTTTGCTAGGATGTTGTGGGGTAGGTTGACTGGGGGAGAGCCTTTTGCTAGCCCTGCTACAGGGGCCAGTTTCTTCAGATGCGGTTTGTTTGTTGCCGGAGGGAGGGGGAGAGAGGGCAAGTTGTGGCGGAAGTGTGCTTGCTTGGCTATTCTGTGGTGTATTTGGCTAGAGCGGAACTCGAGAATCTTTTCCGCCTCTAGAAAGACCATCGATTATGTTTGGGATCATATTGTTTATTTGGCATCACTTAGGGCGAAGGCAGCGGGGGCCTTTAAGGGGGTTCCATTGACCTTTGTTCAACTTCATTGGGGGGAGTTGTAGATATTTTTTGTATTCATTCGAGGACTTCTTGTCCTCCCCTTTTTGTATTCTTTCATTTGATTGATTAATAAAATTTTCTCTTATCTAAAAAAATAAATAATTATATGCACCATAGTCAATTATCATCCCCTAAAACTGTTTGCTGCGCTCACTATACTGCGCTCTGGTTGTTGGTTGCAAATATTGCGAGCTAAAGTAAAACTCTTTATCGCTCTCCCTTCAGAAATGTGGGTGATAGAATTCTTTTGCTTCTTCATGATGTTTGTTAAAACTTGTCAGCATTAGAAAGCTCTTTATTGCTAATTACATATTTTGTATTGTGTATCATGTAACAGGTGTCTGTGGAGCCAAGGATGTTTGTTCTTGAAATTGGGACAGAAGAGTTGCCAGCCCAAGATGTAGCTTATGCAAGTCAGCAGGTTGGGGTTTAGCCTAGTTTTGTCTAAATTGTCTGTCTTGGAACTGACAATCAAATAGGGTGCCTGTTTTCTTACATCAAAGTATTTGTTTATTACTTCCAGATCTGGTACTTCTAATTTTTTCTCAGTATTGATACGTGACAAGTTGCATATGAAGATGTGGATATTGTCCAAATCTCCCTCACCCCTATGTTCTGTAAAAGAGACAAAAACACACGAGTGCATAAGCAAATGCGTGCAATCCCTTGTCCAAATATGCATATGTCAACTGTCTCTCCTGCGATCTTTTGCAGTTTTTACTGAATCCTTTTTCCGAACATAATATGTTCTCCCCCTCCATCCTCCTCAGGGTTCTTATTTCTGTTGATATAGTTACTTGGTTATAATTTTTTCGACCACTAAGTCCATGTGGTGGTGCCCAGTAACTTATTATGTAAAGCTGTTCCACAGCTGAAAGATATGATTGTGCAATTGCTGGGAAAACAAAGATTGATTCATCAAGAAGTGCAAGCATTTGGTACACCTCGAAGATTGGTGGTATTCCTCTGGAATCCTATTCTCTCTCTCTTACTCAAACCTTCTTTTCATGTTGAGTTGGTAGATAGAGTAAGTTTCGAGAAGGTGGCTATCATAAATACAAAGAATTTGATATTGATGTCCTACAAGTTGCTTTTCAGTATAATTATTGCTAGCGTACAGAGTTCTTCCTTAAAGAGAATAGGACAAATAGTTTATTTACATTCAACATTGATGTTTATTTAAAATGTGCTGAAAGCAGCATCTGCCTACAAATAATTCCCTTGGGGTAACGGAAAACATTTCCCCCCTAGGCCGGGGGGGGGGGGGGATGCATTTATGGCAGAGGAAGTGGTATAGTGAGGCTATAATTTCCGTTTATTATTGAAGGTAGCTTCTGAATTCCAGCTTTTATGTGTTATAGGCTATGCTGAGCCATATAAATTTCATGTGTTATTTTGTTTATTTTCTCTTCTTTCATTGTTGTTTGTGTGGTTTTCTGAACTGTGGTCCGGGGGAAAACAATTTTTAGATATTTGTGTAATAATAGGGAGTGCTTTAAAGGAGGGTTAATCATGATGTAGCCATGTTCAGAATCAATGGGTTGCCAAGATCTGTCCGAGATCTAAAATTTTTATGGATGCTGCATGTGAATTTCTTCTGCATTGGCCATTGCCTACAGGTGTTTCCTATAATATTATGCCTTTTCCTTTCGGTTAGTGTTGTTTGGAGTGCTCTTCACTCTCACAAGGGAAAACTTTTTTGGTCATATTTGTTGAGGCAAAATATATAATGAAAAGAAAAAAGAGTAAGTCTCCATCGATTCTGTTCACAGGTTTGCGTTGATGGACTGTGTGCCAGGCAAGTGCAAAACGAGGTTGAAATTCGAGGACCCCCTGTTTCAAAGGCATTTGACAACCAAGGAAATCCAACAAAGGTGGTGCCTCAATCTCAGAGTTCACCTTTTTTTTTGTTATAAGCTAGATAAACGTGGTAGTTGTTTGTATGCTTCTTCTTTATGTCATCCTGCAACATGGCATATCTTTTTTCATTGACTATCTATTATTAAAAGACGAGTGATATGGTGCAACGACGGAGGCCACATATGTGTCTTCTTCCCAGCATGTGTGTGATGTGTCGGCAAGACGGAGAGAGTTGCTTGCACTTGTTTGTGATGTGTACGTTTGCGAGGGCCTTGTGGGATAGGTTGCTGTGTGGGGAGTCTTTTGTGTGCCCTGCTACTGTGGGGCAATTTCTACAGTTGCGCTTTACTGCTATGCGGAGGGGGAAGGAGGGTAGGTTGTTGTGGAGGTGTGCCTGTTTAGCCATTCTTTGGTGCACGTGGTTAGAGAGGAACTCCAGGATTTTCTCTGACAAGGCAAAGAGTATCGACTTAGTGTGGGAACATATAGTTTATTTGGCATCCCTGTGGGCGAAGGCGGCTGGTGCCTTCAAGGGGGTGCCACTGACGGTCATTCAACGCCATTGGCGTGATTTGTAGATACTTTACTTTTATGTTTGATATTTGAGGATACCTTATCCTCTATTCCTGTATTCTTTCACGATTTGATCAATAAAATTTTATCCTTATCTAAAAAAATTAAAAGAATCACAGTAACTTGTATGTCAAGGTAGAATAGTTTATAAAAAGAGCTCCTAACTTAATCCATTTTAGGAATTAGTTTTAACTTTTTGTTGTTCTTAGTTATCTATGTAACTTCCATTTTTCTGTTGAACTGTGACACCATGTAATTCCTTCCTTTGATCCTTTTCAGGCTGTTGAAGGTTTTTGCCGTAGATATAATACATCTGTGGACACAATATATCAAAAAGTGGATGGTACGTTTGTATGCATGCATCATTCTCAGTTTGGAATTGCATTGGAAGTTCTGTACTTTGCAGTATTGAGATTTTATTATGATAGACTTAAGAGTTGCTGGAGAAAGGAGGAAAAGGAGGATTATAAATAAAGTTGAAGTAAAAGATGGGTGCGTAAAGCTATGTTAAGACTGACATTAATGCACACTCAGACTTCAAATTCAGGATGGAAAGAAGCAAATATTGGAATATGCCCAAACTTGAGTCTTGGACACGTACCAGTGGTGGAAACTTGTATCCAAGTTCATGTAATATAGGCACAATGTCCATAAAATTCTGATAAGCAAGGTCCTTTGGCATCCGGCCATCCCCTTTGTCCACCCTCCCCCTAACAATCCCCCTTCTCCTGGAAGAAAATAGGAAATTAAAATGAGAAAATATTGAAGAATGTCTAGCTGAGTGCTGGTATTGTCTTGAGGCACTTGTACAATTTTTGGAAACATTAATGTAGACCGCAATTCCTATGTGCTCCTTGTCATATTTATTTTGCCCACAGATCATGTAAGCTGTCTAAACCTATGGTACTGGCTCTACTTGAAAATTCTGTACTGTTTTAATGACCAAATTACTCTTTGAACTCAGGGAAAACAGAGTATATATATGCTCGGGTCATGGAGCCCTCCAGATTTGCGTTAGAGGTTAGTTTTTGTGCTTTTTGACTCTGCACTTTAAGTGATAGTAGATCTTTCCGCCCCTGTCATTTCCTTGTAAAAACATTATGTTGAATAGAATTGTCTGAGAAAATAATTTGGTCATTGTTGTTACTAGGTTTTGGCTGACGATCTGCCCAGTACCATTGCTAAGCTGTCATTCCCGAAATCGATGCGTTGGAACTCTCAGGTTTTTGTTTTCCCAGTTTTTTGTTTAGATAAGAGAAAATTTTATTAATCAAATGTTAGAGAATACAAAAAGGTGGAGGATGAGGCATCCTCAGTATGAAAATGAAAACTATCTACACATCTCGCCAATGGCGTTGAACGAAGGTCAGCGGAACACCCTTAAAAGCCCCCGCCGCCTTAGCCCACATAGAAGCCAAATAAACTATATGATCCCAGACATAATCAATAGGCTTCTCAGTGTCGTTAAAAATCCTTGAGTTTCTCTCCAACCAAATACACCAAAGTATAGCCATACAAGCACATCTCCACAACAATCTCCCCTCCTTACTCCTCCTCATCGCAGCAAACCGTATTTGTAAAAATTCGCCCAATGTGGTTGGACACACAAAACTCTCCCCACACAGCAATCTATCCCATAAACTCCGCGCAAAATCACACTGCACAAACAAATGCAGACTATCGTCCCCATTATGCCGACACATCACATAAAACCCCGGTAAAAGGGACCAACCAGGTCTCCGACGCTGCAGCATATCATAAGTGTTTACCCTACCTAGCACCAAAGTCCACACAAAAGCGCAAACCTTCAATGGAACCTTAAACTTCCAAATAAAAGTAGATAAGGGAAACTGGGGAAAATGAGAGGGAAGGCTAATGTGGTGGAGAAATGACTTACAAGAGAAGACCCCGGAAGGATCCCCCGTCCAAGTCCAAGAATCATCCCTAGGGACGAGGAGAGTAGAGTTAAGAACACTCAGGAGGGAAACAAGCTCCTCCATCTCTCTATCATGTGGTGACCGGCGTAAATGTAAGTCCCATGAACCACCCGAGGCTGAGAAAGACGCAGCCACAGGGGCCCCGTGAAGTGTGGACAGCGGGAAAACCCGAGGATATATGGAAGAGAAAGGACGGTCAGCCTTCCATACATCCTCCCAGAACCAACCCCGTAGTCCATTACCCACACTGTACCTGACCAGTGGAAAGAAAAAAGACAAAAACCTGGGAAATGAACTTCCAAGGGCATGCATGAGATACGTTGGAGCCAGCATGAGCGTCCCACCCGTTGTGCATAAGACCGTACTTGCTCCTGATAACTCGGTGCCCGAGGGAATCAGACTCAATGTTTATTTTTTTGAATTATGAATATGCCATTTCCTCAGATCCTGAGCTGCTTATTCGCAACTTTACATTGTCATCGGCTTCTGATACTCATGGAGAAGTTTTATACACTTCATTGGTGATCAGACTGCTTATTTTGTCTACTGGATTCATATCCATTTATGTATTGTTGCCTTGTTGGATATGTTTTCAGTTTTTTGGTACTTACAGGGAAACAGAATTATCTGATGACACCTGTTTCCTGAGTTTAGCCATTGTTGACCATTTTTATACTGAGTTAAGCGACATTTATTTGGTATTTGCGGAACTATCCTTGAGAGGACTTATAAGCATGTTGTGTATTTGTAGTAGTGTCCAAGCATGAAGCATCTGCTTGATCTGAATCTGCTTGGACTAGGGTATTTCTGAGACTTCTGTAGTTTGGAGCTAGGAAACACTGAAACTCTGGACAGGTGCCGTGTGATGTGTCCGAACAGTATGCAGACATGATATGCACGTCTGACATATAGAAGGCTTTTCAGTTTTCACCATCTATAAATGGCGATTATTCGTGTTCTTGTGTAGTTGTGTTATCTGTGTTTGTTAGGGAATGCTGGGCTTGCACTTAAAACTTGTTGCCTGTTTGTTGTTGTATATTGGATAAAATATTTCGGGCCCATTTAATTGGATCCTCTCCGGTAAAAATAGCAGTATTGTGTTTTTTAAATATAACGGTTTAAATATTCAAATAACAGTATTAAAAATGGTCCATCAGAATTACAAAAATGGGTCATAACAATATACTTTAGTAGTTGTTTATTGCCCATTTTGACCCATTATTGTAATTCTGATAGAACATTTTTAATACCGTTATGTGAATATTTATACCGTTATAATTTAAAAAATACGATACTGCAAGGTTTACCGCACCATTTTTACCGGAGAGGATCCGATCTCCAATGTTTGCCTTGGTTTGGTGTATTTGGATGGAGAGAATCAACAGGGTTTTTGGGAATCGATTTGTTCCAGAAGATTTCGTTTGGCATAAAAAGGTCTTCTTTCTTCTTAGATAACATGGGCATCCAAGCTTTGCTTGACTAATCCCATATTCCCATGGGCCCTGAAGTTAACAACTAGGAAAACCTCCAGTGGCTCTGAGGGGACTCGAACTTGAAAAAATATATTTTTCTTCATTGTGGGTTTTTGCCCATATAGGATTTTTCCAGGAATCTCTTTGTCAGACGTACAGAGAGATTGTAGGGCTTTATTATTTGATTGCTTTTGTAGGACTCCTTGTCCTCTCCTTGTAATCCCGTTGTTTCGTTATTATTACAGTTACTCTTTTATCTAAAAAAAGGAAAATAATCATTGGCCATGTGTTTGAGACTCAAGACATGATTAAGGGACCTTAAATAACTTGAGTTCCGTTAAATACACCCCCTGAAATTAAAGGAAAAGGGGGGAAAATACAACCCGTGTGTGATATGATCTATTGATATTTTCTGTATGTATAGGTAATCTTCAGCAGGCCTGTCCGTTGGATTACTGCTCTTCATGGAGACGCGGTAGTTCCATTTAATTTTGCAGGAGTTTCCAGGTAATTAAGTTCAGTACCTGTTTATTATATTTTAAATTCAATTTTCACTTTACTCAGTGCAGATATTGTCTTCTTCCTTCTGTCCCTCTAGTCAGAAATTTCAGGTCTACCCATCTGGACACCTTTCGTTAGGCAATTTTGACGACTGTCAAACCCCATCCCTTCTATAATGTAAACCAGCACTGCCAAACCCCATTCCTTCTAGTAATTTCTGTTGCTTGTTACCTTCGAAGGAGTAAATCTGGTCTGGACCTTCTGGTTAAGCAAGTCTGCTTTCATGCTTACATCGTTGATAGACACTGAGACAGTCAACTTTTATTCATAATGCTGCCTTTTTGGCTACTATCTTTATATCCAATAATAATTCCTAACAAGTTCTAATTTTTCTCTGCAGCGGAACTTCATCATATGGTCTTCGTAATACACAGTTTGCCACTGTCAAGGTATGGGAAATAGCTGCTGGTGTGACTTTAACTTAACTTTTCTGACTGTTTAAATGCATACCAACCTCCCTATACGTGTTTGCTACTGCACTGTATCTGCATGTGTGTGTACATGGTTGCCTATGTTGCACGGAAACAGAAGGTGAAATTGGAAGAAGGATATGGTGATTAGAGAAATTTTCTTAAATTTATGTATCAAACTTTTGTGTGTTTGGTATGAATTTTTAAAATAAAATTTCTTTTTGTTTATTTTTTAAATTGCAGGAAATTTGGTTTAAATATAAAGAACTTTTAGCGATTGTTGAAGAACGATCCTTGCTCAAGAATTATGCATCACCACTCCAACTATTAATATAAGCCCTAATGATGTTGGGATTCGGGAATGCAAAACAGATTCACTGTTCCTTACTTTCATTTCATTAAAAGCTTAGAAATCGAAAATTTTCCTCCATAAACCCATCCCTCTCATCTTTGTTAAAGTCTGACATCTTCATTTCTCAACCGTGTTTGATGACACTGGATTCCTTCTCCCTTCAGAGCCTTGATCAATTAGCGTGCGTTTGAAAAGCATTTCCTAGACGTTTTGAAAGAGGCGAATGCAGCCTAGACGTTTGAAAAGCATTTCCTCCTAGTTATTTGTATGTTTTACAGTTGGTTTCTTGTGCATGCTAGATTGCTAGTGTATGTCATATTAGTATTTTTTTTCCCCTCATTTGAACTCTGTGATTAGTCATGGACTCATGGGTAATGTCTTTGACATGAAACATTTTTTAGGTGGAAAATGCAGAATCTTACACTGCTGTTATGAAGAATGCTGGTATATCTGTGGATATCGAGGTATTCATGGTGAACTAGATATGATATATACCCAATATTGATGTCAAAAATTTAAGATACAAAGGCAGGGTGCAGGTTACTTCATCTCTGAGAATAGATTGTTCTCTTTTGCAGGAGCGTAAGAAAATGATTTTAGAGCATTCAACCGCTTTAGCTGAAAGTGTTAATGGACAATTAATTCTGCCACATGGCTTATTGGACGAGGTATCTGTGATTTAAGACATTCATCATAAATGATAAATAATATGTTTCCAGCGGTAGTTTTGTATGATAACTACTGATCAGAGTGCCTCTTTCTGGTCCAACCTAGGTTGTAAATCTCATTGAAGCACCAACTCCTATACTTGGGAAGTTTGATGAATCTTTCCTGATACTTCCAAAAGATCTCCTGACAATGGTAAGTTTCTTAGTTGTTGAGGATGCTTAAATTTTCCTTTTTCTTTATTGCCTCGCATATTTTTCGTAGATCTGTTGAAAGTAAAAAAGGAAAGAAAAACAAATATATGATATGAAAGTACACACAAGGGAAGAGAAATGCAAAGGGCCATCAGCCTCATCCCTCACGAAGGAATGAAAAGCAAATATGTTTCTATTATTAAAATTATAAACTTGTGGTTGATGTGTTATAATTTATGTACTTTTTTTTGGTAAAAGTCAAGATGATCTATTACCAACTAGTGAAAATATGTAAATACATACTAAAGGGAGGGGATATGAAAAACAAGGTCACCTTCTAGGAAGGGTTCCCAATCCTAAAATCCCCAAGCCTCAATTCTACTGGAACCGAAAACAAAATTGCAAACAACGAAAACCAGAAAACTATCTACATGATCTATTCCATGTACTGTTTTTCGGTTTTGGTTTTTTATGAACAGCCCTACCGATAACAAGGAAATTCCGTCTCATTCGGTTTCAGTTTTTTATGAACAACCCTACCGATAACCGACCCCGGATGCCTCCCACGTCCCTTAGGGATGTTGTAACACTCCGGATTTTCTAACTAAAAAAAATAAAAATAGATAAACTCGAGCCGAAAATCCGGCAGAGCTTCGTTTGTAAATAGGCATCCCAAGTTATCGACAAACTGAAACCTGCTTAAACAGAAGATAAAAAACTTAAAACCCAACAGCGGAAGACTAATATCCAGGGAGTCACTGCCACACTCACTCATACGGATGAGTGCAAGGCTAAACAATAGTAAGTCCTCGTAATAAAGCTCCTCAAAACATCAGTACTAGTGGTCTAAAACATAAATAAATCCAACCCAACTAACAATAATAAATAGCCATTACAACTGATTGACTAAACCAACTAATACCCAAACTAGGCAAAAATGTTTATCAACTAAGACAACTACTCTTCGAATTCGTCGTCACTCACCACCATCCTAATCACCTCACCTGCAAAAATAATAATTAGAGGAAAACACGAAGAAAGAAAATCAGCAGAAGCTGGTAATCCAAAATTCATTTGGAAAACCCTTACCTTATTTTCGAAATTCTTTTATTTGAAATTCATTTCATGCACATTTAATCACATAATCAAGCATGCGCAAACTCATAATAATATTCATTTATTTAATTAGCCAGCTTGTTTAGAGGGAAGAGAACGGCAAGAGATCGCAAGTTCATCAATCTCAACATTTAGCGCAATGCTGACCACAAATCAAATCAAATCAAATGGCCAAGTCCCTAGTGTGCACACCCTCCTAGCCCCCTATGAGGTTTTCAAGACCGTAGTCTGTCATAGTGGTTCATCGCTAGGAGAAGACTGATTACCCCAAGTTCATGAGTAATCAAAATATTCATAATCAAAACTTCAAAAGGATTACCCCAAGTTCATGAGTAATCAAAATAATCTCATAAGAGGGTTTGTGGGAGACCTGCCCTACAAATCTGCTCTCATAAGTTGCTTGTGTTCATAACCCTTAGGGGATCCTACCTAAAGGAGTTCTTGCCCTCGACAAAGTTTTAACATAAGTGTCCATACTCAAATAAATAATCACATAAACAACCAAGTTAATTTAAATACATTATAACCAAGTTTTCAACAATGGCCCAAGCCACATCAAGAGGATTCCAATTTCCATCGTATTCACAGCCAATTATCATTCTCACACTCATATATTTGTACCTCATTACAGCTTATTCAAAAGAAAATAATCAATGTTCGCAATGTATAGCATTCTTCTCACACAGGTACAATCACAATCATAGACGTTCATTTATTAAACGACACCTTCCAACCCCTCCACATAATTTATTATTCATACAAATCCCCATCAACTAATATAAGCATGCTCCCAAAATTATTTATTCAAAGTCATAACCATGCCCATTGCATATATCAAGTTGCATAATCAAATAGCATGCTCTTCACACTTAGCACATCATAAACTTTTCATTGGGGTTGAGAAGAATAATAGACGCAGAATTACCTTCGTCCACGCTCACAAAATACTAACGTTAGCTCCTAACTACCGTTTTGGGCGACCTCGGGTTCTATAACATCCACAAATAAAAACTAGTCAATAACTTGCTTTCTAACCACTAAAACCCAATAAAAACAAGGTTTACTTTCTGTTTTTACAAACTCTTATATTCTGAAATATTTTTTTTAGAATTCCCAAAACAGTTTTTCTTTCCAAAATTTCAGCTCAACAAAATAAACAATTTACTCCGTAAAAACTCGCTTAAACACCTACAAATCGCAAACCGTCACCACCATCGCTAATGGCTGCTTGCCGACAGCCACCAGCAGGCTGTCCAGCAGCCCAAACAGCAGCCAGCACCAGTACAGTGGCAGCAGCAACCGAGCACGGAAAATTCCGTTTTCTGTTTCTCTATTTTGCAAAAATTCCAGAAAATCTAAACTAAAATTACAGCAACAATTCACCAATGAAATAGGTTTGTGAATGACTAATTTATTTCCGGAATTAATCAAATTCGGATTTTTCATAAAAACCAATTCTTTTCATGCTTTAATATTTCCAAAATACAAAACTAGGCACAAGTTAATCAACCAAAATCCTAAAATAGTAATCCCCTATGATTTTTATGCATTAACTATACAAGAATCAAACCCAAATACGAATTTCACAATTCAAACGAAATCTAGGGTTCTCAAGCTTTTTCCCTCAAAACAAAACTAGTAGAATTGAACCCAAAACAGAAAAAGGATAAACAAACTACTTACTTGGAAGAAGAAAGGAAGATTATTAATCCTTGATTCCAAAAACGGTTGAGGAAGACAAGAACTTGATGAATGATTTGATGAGAGGCAAAGAGAGAAGGGAGAACTTCTGTTTTTTTATTATTATTTTTTTTTTACGTGAGAACTGAGAAGGAGAAGGCTTCCTTTTTCTTTTTCTTTTGTTTTTAACCAGCTAGTAGGGAAAAAGGAGAAGAAACGTGAAGCAAAGTGAAGCTAGTATTTGATTTTAGCCCAAAACACAATTTGAAACCCATTAAACCACTTAAAAACTGATTTTTATTTTATTTTAAATAAAAATCCGATTTTTTTCCTTTTAAATACTAAAATCAAAACTAATATTTTACCAACACAAAAACTAAATAAATGAATTCAAAGCAAATCTGAAACTATTTAGACAGATAAATGCTAACTAAAACTGTAGAAGTTCATTTAAAAGTTTTAAATTTAACGGAGTATTACATACTATTCCCCTTAAAAGAAGCTTAAAAACAATACCAAATGTACTAACTTCTAACATAAACACAGCACAACGCACATGTTCAATACATAAGTTTGTAAGTTCATTTTGTGTGGATGTTACAGATGTCCTGTGCGATGTGGTGCGAAAATATCAACTTTCATTTTGGAGCCTTCCTGAACCCTAAAAACGTGGATTATAGCCTTCATTTTTGGCTTTCTGGGGTCCGGTTGTCATTTTTGTCCCAACTTTTCTGGGAGGCCTATTCTGACCTTAGAAGACCCTGGGTGCCTATGAAGGTCATTCAAGACCCCGATTTCCGATTTCACCCTTACTTTCCGTATTATGATCTTAAGAGCGAGGTACCGTAAAACGCGTCCAAACCTAATAAGGACCCGATAACCGACCCTTGAGGCCTCCCACGTCCCCTAGCGATGTTCCATGCTATGTGGTGCGAAAATATCAACTTTCATTTTGGAGCCTTCCGGGACCCTAAAAACGTGGATTATAGCCTTCATTTTGGCGTCCTGGGGTCCGGTTGTCATTTTTGCCCAAACTTTTCCGGGAGACGTACTATCACCCTAGAAGCAAGACCCTGGTTGCCCTAGAAGGTCATTCGAGGCACCGAATTCCGATTTCACCCATACTTACCGAATTACGATCATAAGAGCAATGTATCGTAAACGGTCGTCGAAACCTAATAGGGACCCGATAACCGACCCTGGGGGCCTCTCACGTCCTCTAGGGATGTCCCGTGCGATTTGGGGCAAAAATATTAACTTTCATTTTGGAGCCTTCGGGACCCTAAAAAACGTGAATTATAGCCTTCAATTTTTGGCTTCCAGGGGTCCAGTTGTCATTTTTGCCCAAACTTTTCCGAGAGACCTATTGTGACCCTAGATGACCCTGGGTGTCCCGGGTTGGTCATTCGAGACCCCGAATTCCCATTTCACCCATACTTCCCGTATTACGATCTTAAGAGTGGTATATCGTAAAACGATCGTCCAAACCTAATAGGGACCCGATTACCTCCCCATGGGCCTCCCACGTCCCCTAGGGATGTCCCTTGCGATGTAGTGCGAAAATATCAACTTCTATTTTGGGAGCTTTCCGGGACCCTAAAAAACGTGGATTATGATTAGCCTTCATTTTAGGCCTTCCTGGCGTCCGATTGTCATTTTTGCCCAAACTTTACTGGGAGGCCTATTGTGACCTTAGAAGACCCAGGCTTCCCCAAGGTCATTCGAGACTCCGAATTCCAATTTCACCCGTACTTTCCGTATTACGATGTTAAGAGGGGCGTACTCTGTTACATGCACTCGACAATTTTTGCTAGGTACTCGTGTCGCCACGACACGACACGGATACCGACACGGAATACGTGTCCGACTCGCCACTTTGCACTTGGACGCGGCTGATGCTGGGGAACGGTAAATCAGACTGAGCTTTGCCATGAGAGAGAGAGGAGAGAGAGGAGGGAGAGGAGAGAGAAAGAAGATCACACATGGAAGACAGGTGAGAGAGGAGAGAGGACTCGGAGGAGAGACGACAAATTAGCAAATCTTTCTCGCCATAGCAGCCATGGCGTCATCTGTGCTTCGTGCTCTCTCTCTTCCTTTTTTTTTTTGATACGCTTTCTCTTCGTAGCGGCGTTACAAATGAGAGTAGGGTTTTATGAGTATCACTTATCACGTGGGAGTTGGGACTGGGTGGGCTGCCTTTTCTTTTCTTTTCTTCTTTTTTTCTTTTTGAGTGGGAGAGTGGGCTAGCCTTGATTAAAACAATGCATTTGGGCCCAGAGATACTAGTGGGTTGCCTCTGTAAAACACACTCACAATAAATAGCTGTTAGGCTTAGTTTACTAAACAAAATACTCCCTATAATTACAAATTTTTAAACATATAAATAAAAATCTTTATTTCATAAATAAAATTACCAATAAAATAAGTAAAATAGTTTTAAAATGCCGTACCCCGACACCCGTGTCCAAATCTAGGACAAGGTCCCCGTGTCCAAAATTTTCAACCAAGGCGAGTCCGACACTCGGATTCGTACCCGATACTCGTACCCGAGTCCATGTAACATAGGCGGTGTACCGTAAAACGGTCGTCCAAACCTAAAAGTGACCCGATAACCAACCCCGGGGGGCCTCCCACGTCTCCTAGGGATGTCCGGTGCAGAAAATATCAACTTTCATTTTGGAGCCTTCCGGGACCCCCAAAAATGTGAATTAGCCTTCATTTTTTTGGCCTTCTGGGGTCTGGTTGTCATTTTTGACCAAACTTTTCCGGGAGGCCTATTATGACCCTAGAAGACCCTGGTGCCCCGGGAAGGTCATTCGAGACACCGCATTCTGATTTCACCCATACTTTCTGTTTTATGATCTTAAGAGCAGTGTACCGTAAAACAGTCGTCCAAACCTAATAGGGACCCGATAATCGACCCCGGGGGCCTCCCAGGTCCCCTAGGGATTTCCGGTGCGATTTGGTGTGAAAAAAACAACTTTCGTTTTGGAGCCTTTCGAGACCCCAAAAAACGTGGATTATATATAGCCTTCATTTTTGGGCTTCCTGGATTTCGGTTGTCATTTTTGCCCAAACTTTTCCGGGAGGCCTATTCTGACCCTAGAATACCTTGGGTGCCCTGAGATGGTCATTCGAGACACCGAAATTTGATTTCACCCATACTTTCCGTATTACGATATTAAGAGCGGTGTATCGTAAAACGGTCATCCAAACCTAATAAGGACCCGATATCCGACCCCGGGGGCCTCCCACGTCCCCTAGGGATGTCCTGTGCGATTTGGGGCAAAAATATAAACTTTCATTTTGGAGCCTTCCGGGACCCAAAAAAAGATGGATTATAGCCTTCATTTTCGGGCGTCATGGGGTCTGGTTGTCGTTTTTTTGCCCAAACTTTTCTGGGAGATCTATAGTGACCCTAGAAGACCCTGGGTGCCCCGGGAAGGCCATTCGAGACACCGAATTCTGATTTCAGCCATACTTTCCTGATTACGATCTTAAGAGCAGTGTCCCGTAAAACGGTCGTCCAAACCTAATAGGGACCCAATAATAAACCCCGGGGGCCTTCCACGTCCCCTAGGGATGTCTCGTGCGATTTGGTACGAAAAAATCAACTTTCATTTTTGAGCCTCCGGGACCCCAAAAAACGTGGATTATAGCCTTCATTTTTGGCCTTCCTACCGATAACAGGCATCCCTGCTTGACATTTTTCCCTTAACAGGGAAATTCCATCTCATTCTCATCTCCTTAGTTATCTGCTTGTATACATCTTCAGGAGCTCTTGTTTTTGTTTAAAAAATTCTTGAATTTTTTGTAATCCACACATGATAAGTGACTGCAGCCATGCTTGCTGCAAGGACCCTCTTCTGGACTCTGCTAATTTTCTTTCTGTTTCTGATCCAACCAAGACTTCTCCCTCCATTGTCAGGCATGTTATCACACTGCATCCAGCTGCATACCCTTCTTTTCAATTCAGAAGACCAAGAACACTCATAAAACGGGTGCTCATGGTTCTCCTCAAAGCCCTGACATAAGACACACTGTGTATCAACAGGAATGTGAAAGATACCAGTCATTCCGTCCTTTATAAGGAGCCTCTTCATGCTTGCAAGCCAAAAAATAAAGCCATGTTTTGGAATGACACTCCTGCACCAAACTGTGCTGAAATCTCTAAAACTTTGTCTGCTGCCCTTTCAGGAATTTATACCCATCTGAAACCTTGTATTGCTTGCCAGTAGTTCTCCATTCACAGTTCTCAGTAAACATACTTCTCATTTCCAATAGTTTCTTCATGTACCAGCTACAATCACCTGGTACTTTCACCTGCCAGAACCGAGTGTTACAATTAAGTTCCTCCGTTTGAGCAAAAACCAAGTGGAAAACAGAAAAAATATTTTCAAATGCAAAAACCGAGTAACTATGCAAATGCATATGCATATATACAGTGCTTCATCTTGACTGCTGTAACAGAAACCCAAGTTTCTAAGGAAATGTTTTTAGAACTAGTTCTTCATATTTTGATTCCAATGACTTGCTGACGTCTAAATTTTGTTCATTGTCTACTTACTCTACAACTTTAAAGGCATATGTACAATTGAACTTGCAGATTCTGGATAATATTTGTTTCTTGCAGTGGTCATGACAAAAGTGGTTTGATACAGCATCTAATGGCTTCCATCTTCTTATAATGTAGGTTATGCAGAAGCACCAGAAATATTTCGGAATTGCTGATAATTGTGGAAGATTGTTGCCATTCTTTATTGCGGTGAGACTGATGTTTTGCTTCTTATGTGCTTTGTTACTATAGTTACGTTCGGCGCATCTCAGTAATTGTTGGTGCCTTGGCTTTCCTTTCAGGTGGCAAATGGAGACATTAATGTGGATGTTGTGAGAAAAGGGAATGAGGCTGTTCTCAGGTTTCAAGCCTAAGTGGCATCGTCTTTTTTGTTCTCTTTTTTGTTAATTAATTCATGGACTGTTTATTTGAAGATTAGTTCGCAAAAAGAAAATTATCCTTTCTCTCTGGGTCGAAGCATGTAATAATCTGATAGTTAGATTTTACCTCACCCTTTGATACCATTTTATACATTACTCACAGAGCACGGTATGAAGATGCAAAATTTTTCTATGAGACAGATACAAGAAAGAAGTTATTGGAGTTTAGAAGTCAACTTAATGGAATTCTTTTCCAGGTAAGTTGATGTATCCAATTATTTGCTGCTCATCTTGATTTGGCAACTTAAGATCAATTCATGTTATTTAGCTGGAGAAACATGATTTCCCATATTCTTATTTCTGCTTAGCTTGTTGAGTTGGTGGGTGAGGGTGTTGCACTGCTAGTTCTGATTTTCCACTTTCCCTTCTCTTTTGGTCAGAAATTGGTAGTGGGTTGATGGGCTTAGGCAGCATCTTGTAGAGGATTGGGGATTCGGGGTCGAGTGGGAGGGGTCATCACTCATCCGTCATCAGATTCAAATTCCAAGGGACAATTTGAAGGTGGCATTTCTCGAGTAAAGATTTTCTTTGAGAAGAGAGAGATGTAGGAGAGCTGGCGGGGGAGGGTGGGGGTGGCTACCAGGAGTTACTGGTAGGCAGCAGTACACCTAAAAAGTTTGGTGGGGCCTGTAGGCCAACAGTAACCTGTGCTGGTGCCTGGTGGTGCTAACAGTGATGACAGTAGGTGGTCAACACAGGGCTCATGAGCTGGAGGTCGACGGGGAGGGGAGGGGGTTGTATTTTATTACTATTGTTGATTATCCTTTTTTTTTTTGTGGGGGGTGGGGGGGGGGGCGGGGGCGGGAACTAAAAAAGATGTACCCAATTAATTTCTGACCAAAAGTTGGAGTACTTGATGAATTTTTTTCCCTTTTCGCCAGTGTCAGTTTTATCTTTTACAAGTGAGATATGTGCTATTTGATTGCTTCGTTGGCTCTCACACAGCATCTTTGTAAGCAGGAGAAGCTTGGGACCATGCTGGACAAAATGGTGCGTGTTGAGATAATTGTAAGCAAAGTAGCCTCTCTTTTTGGTATGGAAATGGGTCAACTCAATACTATCCAGGAAGCTGCATCACTTGCTATGTCAGATCTTGCTACTGCTGTTGTTACGGAATTCACTTCCCTGGCTGGAATTATGGCCCGTCATTATGCCCTGAGAGATGGCTATTCAGAGCAGGTTTACTTTTGATCTATATGCGACAATTTTTATTGTCTTATTACTATGAGATGTTTTTGTGGATTAACCTCTCGATGGTTTTTTGTTTGTGAATAGAATATTCTACTTCATTTAAGGTTGTGATTTGGGGATCTGAAACTTCAGATTTTCATCAAGTATGAGGCCTTCACATATAGCATGATCATGCTTTAAAACTTGAAGATTGGGGGGGAGGGGGGGCAGGAAAAAAGAGAGGAATTTAACACAGTTGTGGGTCTCATTCGAAAGTCACCAATATTAGGGCTTTTTAAAATGCCATGCATTTAAATTAATTTTCAGTCAATAATTCTAGTCATAGGGCATAAATTAAACTCAAATCCTAGATTTCTATCCTAGTTCTTGAACAATTCATAAGGGTATCGTTTCTTATGTTGCTCTTCGTTTGTTGCCCAACCATTGAACTGATATTGAATTTGACATACAAAATGCGTCGTTCTTTTTTTGTTTCTCCATTTGAAATTATGAAACTTTCTGCAAGGGTTGTGCCAGACTGCGGAGGCTTTGTTTGAGATTATGCTTCCAAGGAATTCAGGGGATATACTTCCGGAGACAGATGCAGGAATTATTCTTGCAATAGCTGATAGGTGCACTGCTAGTCATTTGAGTTTAGAATGCTAAAAGTTCCTTGTAGATCACAGTGGCTGCATCTGTATAATGCTGTTGCTTCTTTTCTGCAGACTAGACAGCCTTGTCGGCTTATTTGGGGCAGGTTGTCAGCCAAGTTCCGCAAATGATCCATTTGGCCTACGGAGAATTTCATATGGCCTTGTAAGATTTTGGACCTTAGTTGCTTTGAGATTTATGCAGTTACATCAAGGTCACACTATCCATCTTCTCTCTTCCATCATGGTCAGGTGCAACTGTTGGTGGAGAAGAATAAAAATTTGGACTTGCGATGTGCTCTAGAGCTTGCTGCAGAGGTCCAACCTATTAAAGTTGACGGCAGTACAATAGATGATGTAAGAATGGTTCTTCTGTTATGAGGTCTTTATGTGGTTTCATTTAGGTTAGACCTGTATTCTTTTTTCGGTATGCACAAGTATGCTTCAACCAAGGTTTCCTCTTTGAATGTTGAATGGAAGACAAGGCTTGAGGAGATATATTCTACAGGATGTAGCTACTTAAAGGATCTGATGAGAAATTCTGTTGTATTTTATCAACTTGTGCTCTGGTTCATGTTTAGATATTATGACTGTAGTAGTTGTGAGCTTGTAATTTCCATGCCATCTTACTATCTCCAATCTTTTCTGCTATTGCCATATTAGACTTTAATTTGGTTCGGAAATTTTTTTGCTATAAAGTATTGGATTCATTTTGCAGGCACATCAATTTGTAACACGGAGGCTGGAGCAATATCTGGTGTGTATTGATACAAATTTCTTTAGCAAGCTTTACTAGATCTTTGTTGTCACTATTAGCTAGAGGTTATGATGGGACCAGTGCCTCGGGTTTGTTGGGGCCACCCGTCCCAGACCCGTTACGTTCGGTCTTCAGGTGGGCCTTCAAGCTTTCGAGCCGAATTGTCAATATTTTTTCTCCCCTTTAATCAAGCATCATTATTGATAACGGTATGCATTTGAGGTGAATTTTTGAAAAATCCACATGACTTTCGAGATCTACGCAACTGTGATAAAAGATTTTTTTAATTATATTTCAAAAGAAAAAAAGAATTACAGCAAACAAAATGAAACGAAGACATAGCAAAAAATCAAAATATATAGAAACTGGGGCATTCGGGCCGGGTCTAAGGGTTTTGCTTTCATCCCGAACCCGTCCCAAATTCAGGAAGGAAGTGGGAGTCAATGATTAAGCTTTCACACCTCCAACCTTAAAGTTGAGTGTTCAATTAATCACTTCCATGTACTCCTTAGTTGTGGAATTAATCACCTATGGGCCCTCCCCCTTGGCTCCCCTGCTTCCCCCTAAAATGATTTGAAAATAGGTTCCTGCTATCAGATTTTATTTTACTTTTAGATAAAAGAAAATTTTATTAATCAAATGGTGAAACAATACAATGGAGGAGGAAGGTATCCTCAAAGAACAAGAACAAAATATCTACAAGTCATGCCAATGGCGTTGATTTTTTAAAAATAGCTGTACTTTATCCTTATTGCGTGGACTTGCATCAGATTGGCTCATTAATTTGGTTTTCAATAAAGAAGATAGGCAGATTTAGTTCCCATTGAGGACTGCTTGTCCTCTTAGCTTGTATTTGTACCATCTTTCAGTTTTTAATAAAATTTTCTTTATCTAAAAAAAAATGAGATGCAGATTTTCTTACTTAAGTGGTGGGAATGACACTGCCAAACATGTCTTAACTTGTGTTATATGATTGCTAAGTGCCTCTCCCAAAATTCAAGAGGCAATCTTTCTTCTTCAAATCCCTAAGTATCTTCTCATTAATACAGGCGTACACCTGTAGTTCTTCAAACAGGTAACGTGGTGTATTCCGCCCCGTGAATTGAAAGGAACAAATTAAGAAGGGTGCTCATGAGTGTCCCCAGTGCTAATATGCATAGCCTAGCAAGACTTTCACTTTGGGCAATAGATTTGCATTGTGCTGTTCCTTTTAGTTTATTAAGAACAACAGTGTAAGACAACCTCTACTGCAGAAGGAACCTTTTGTACAATTTGCTTCACGGTTATTTGAAGATCCCTTTGCTCCTCAAATAAACAAAAGTTCGTACTCTCAAAAATGTTAGCTTAAGCCTTCTTCTCAAAGATTCACGATTTAATGTTCTCCTAATAGAAGAAAGAAAGAAGATCTGTTATGGAACAAAGCCCACTATTAAGTAGTAAACTGAAAAGATGGAGGTAGATGAGGCCTTGGTCTAGTAGTCAAAGTTGAGCCCATGTAACCTGAGGTCCAGTTTCAAATCTTCACATCCTTTTTAATGCTCCTTATCCAACAAATTCAAAAAAAAAAAAAAAAAAAAAAAAAAAAAAAAAAAAAAAAGGAGAAGAAGAATCGGAAATATGAAGGACAAAAGATTGAAACTGTTGCTAAAAGTAACTTACGTTTAGGATTTGGCCTCATAACCATCTCAGATCCTGATTCCTTTATTGGTGAAACGTGAAATTTAATGTATTGATTTTTCTGCATCCTATATTGATAAAAATAAAATTAAAAAGAAAAGAAGATTGCTTGGCTAGTCTCAGTTTAGTGTGTTTAGGCTTATCGCTGATTAAAATAGTCCGCTATGTCTTCGGACCTAGATATTGTCATTTGTAGTTTAGTTGAAATTAAAGTGCTCTTGTTCATGATCGTTGTTTAATGGTGACAGGTTGACAAGGGGATAAATCCAGAAGTTGTCCGATCTGTCCTCTTAGAGCGTGCAAATTGGCCATGTCTGGCAGTAAAATCGGTGCTGAAGGTGTGTTGTCTCTGATAAAATTAGCTTGAAGAGTCGACTGCATTAATCTACATTGTCAATATATTGGCCCATTTCTCTTATTGAGATTAGACTATAATTTGATTTATCCATTCGTTTTTGACTCTTGAAATTCAGGTGAATTACATTCAGTGGAAATCTTTAGCATACATGCATATATGTTTCTTTTGTTAAGTGTTGTCTCTTGTTTCAGATGGAATCCTTGTTGAAAGATGACCTCCTTCCAAAGGTTGTTGAAGCATATTCAAGGCCAACAAGGATAGTCCGAGGAAAAGATGTAGATATTGGTGTAGAGGTATGCTTTTCATCAGCTCATGCAATTAGAACTGTGAAAAATAAAAGCTGCTCCAAAGCCTGATCTCAAGCTGCTCAAAAATTTATGGCATTGAACAAATTTCAACAGAAATTATCCTAACTCAAAAAACCTATAAGGTTTTGGTCTAAAAATAGGTTTGCATTACTTGGATGACCCAAAATTTGTCCAAATAGGACACATTTCTGTATGAAAGATCACTTATGAAAAGCCCCTCAGGACTTGGAATTGGAGGAGTTGATTTCCTTGCTTAGTGTTTTAGACACCATCCGTATTCCGGTCCACCAAGGACGCTCTGGCTTAGGTTGGAGATCCTTCGGGGGTCTTTTCCAGCAAGTTCTTCCTTCACTACCTTTAGTACCTTAGCCTACCATCACAATACCCTCATTTTCCTTTTGCTAAATTCATTTGGAAGGTTAAGGTTCCTCCCAAGGTAGTTGCCTTTTGTATGGACCTTGGTACTAGGTTTGATGGAGTATGGTCATGCGTGTGATGTTTTACCATGTGGAAATAATACTCGCTACAGGGACAACTAATTCTGAAAGGAGCGAGTACATTGTTTGTCCATATGGGATATACTTGATAGTTGATACAAGTTGTAGTAATTCCTCTTGGATACTGAGGCACTTCTGAGGCTGAACTGTCTAGAGCTTAAATAGTAATATATAATCTTGGTAGTCTACTAATGCTTCTATTGAATGATATAGGTTTTCTTTCTCACAAATTTTTTTATTTTTACACAAACTCTACCAGGTCGATGAAGCTGCTTTTGAGACAAAAGAAGAGGGAGCTCTATGGAGTGCTTTCTTGTCAGTTCGCAGCAAAGTCCATCATGGTACTATGGTTCCCATTCACAGTTATTGTTGTCATCTAGGGCAGTCTACTAATGAATTTTAGTTTTGTATAATGTTAATTGCTGAAATATTGCTTTATTAGCTTCTTTCCCATCTCCTGGATTCCTGTGATGGCGTTTGAGATTTCATACATATTAACATCTGTCTACTGGACATCACAAAAACTGCTTCCCTTTCCATCTGGCCTTGATGAAAAGATGGCTTTTTATCCGAGCAGCTAATATTCGTCTTTTAACTTTTTTGATCTGTTTCATCCTTTGAACAGGTATCGAAATTGATGAGTTTGTCGAAGCATCCTCACAATTAGTACAGCCACTTGCTGATTTCTTCGAGAACGTATTTGTAATGGTGGTATGTTTTCTTTTTCCCATGTAATGAAACCGCAAGCATTATATTAAGATTTAAATGTGCATACCAAACTTGAAGGTTGAAAATATATGGATGACACTTGCAGGACGATGAGCGGATTAGGAAGAATAGGCTTGCTCTGCTTAAACATATCGCAGACCTTCCAAAGGGAATTGCAGATCTTTCGGCTTTGCCAGGATTTTGAGGGGTTCAGTGATTAGTGAAGATATTTGATTAGAGAGCTGATAGGCTTAGAGCTTTGTAGATTATTTTTTTATCAAAGATCAAACTAATTATAGCAGAATTAAAAACTCAATTTTGATTTTCCATTTTTTGTGCCATACGAGTAGATATCATTTTTCTAGACTATGCAGCTCAACTTCAACTAGAAGACAATATGTTAGCTAAAATTATGAAACAATAAATTCTTGATAATAGTTGTGAAGATGAATGTAAAGTTTTTGTGATATATATACACATAAATTCAATGTTTATTTCATTTAAATTCTGACTGGGAGTATTTTGAAAGAAAATTATGGTGAAGTATCGTATATGAATTGAAAGAACTCTGATCCTCTGCAACAGCACAGTCGGATTAACCTCTGTCAAATACAAAGGGTTGTTGCTTTGCTTTGTCAAATACAATGGATCGTGGTGAGAGGGACTGGAATGAGGTGGGACATATTTCTGAGCAGCGTGATAGAGAGGCACTGATGGCTATCCCGCTGAGTGCCCAGTTGCCTCGAGTCGTACTCACATAAGCTTTCTCCAAGAGCGGTGAATACACTGTGAAGTCGGGTTATATTCTGGGTCAGCCGATCAATTTGAACGACTTTAACCCGTGCTGGCCAGAGATTTGGGATATTCATGCTCCCCCGAAAATTCAACACTTACTATGGAGATTATGTTCAGGTAAAATGCCCGCTGAAAGCCTAGTGCAGTATCGCCATCTGATTATTAATGAGGCGTCCTGTGACATGTACACGCTATACTGAGCTGCTCTAAAGCCCGAGCTGTTTGGGAGGTAGTGACCACTGACCAGGCAGAGATACTACAATGGGGCATTCCCTCTAGTCCAAGGGAACCTCACCATATGATTTATCCAATACAATATATGACGTTTAAGGCAATAAAGCTTAAGTTTTCTATTCTACTTTTCACAAATGCCACCTCTTTCCCCATTTAGATGCAATCAGAAACAGACATTTAGATGCAAGCAAGGAACCATGAAACATACAGTGACTAGATTGCGATGATGAATCGAATGTAATACTCAGTAGTCCGTGCAAAGTGAAGCGTGATCTTCTATAAAAGTAATGAGACAAAATCATGTAAATAACATCAAAGAAATTACAAAAAGAAATTGTACAGAAAGGGAACTAGTAAGAAGAAACTAAACCAGCCTGGCGATTGATTTACTCTCTGCTGAAGACTGCCTCTGCTACAAGTAATCGTCCTTTTGTCAGCCTAAATGTGAATTATTACCCATTGCAGTTATATACGGTCGGTTTGACCTACATCCCACAAACTTCAACTTCTCCTCTCACATTTCTCCTTGCCCATCACCTATTCATCCACTCCCGCCTCCACCTCCAACTTCTAAGAAATTGAAATAAAGGTAGAAGGAGAAGTTACAAATCGTAGCTACTACTTTGAGTTCGAATTGTAGCTATATTTCAACTTCTTAGAAGTTGGAGCTGGAGGCGGGAGTGGATGAATAGGACGTGGGCAAGAACAAATGTGAGAGGAGACGTAGAAGTTGAAAGGAGGTAGGCCAAATGGGCTCTAAATGAACTCCACTTCTTGGAAGGAAACAAAAAACCATGAGGCACAGAAGGAGCTTGTGGTTCATTTGACTCTGAGGTCCACATGTCAGTCTGACATAATATGGTGCAGATGCTCCTCTCCTTGTTCTTTTCTAGTATACACTTATACAGTTCCTCTTACCATTGCAAGAAGTTGCCTCACTTAACAGATTCCTCATCTGCCTTCACACTTCAGTTCATCATTAACAACCTGAATGAAAGTCTGTCTTCCTTCACAAGATCTCTCAATTCACATAGTGCATTTCTCCACTCACGAATGTCGTCACAACTACATAAGTGAGTAGCCATATGTACAATCATAAGTGGCACTCCACAACACTCCTTTACGAGTAACCTAGCAATTTCACTAAAAGAAGAAACAGATCCAATGTCAATTCTTGCTTCATGCATGAACAACTGCCACGCTTCTTCAGGAAGAGGACCAAGTTTGACTTTCCCAAAACAATGCAACAACTCACAAACCAAGGGCGAGTTAGTAGTTATTACCAGCTTGCATGCACTCCCTTCAGTAGGGACAGGAATTCCCACCTCATCCAGAGAAAAAGTTGCTTCCTGTACACAATCAAAGAAAAGCACAAATCTCCCAAGACCTGCAAGAGTATGGGAGAGCATTTGAGCCCTCATATTCAAGTCATCAATGTTGGAGAGCTCACACTTAGCTGCTGCGGCAACAGCATCTTGCACATGCTTGATGCTGAACTGATGAGAGAAAGTGACCCAGAAAACAAAATCAAACCTCTCATTCCATCTCAGTGCACAGTTGTGCAGATGCTTCATCAAATTGGTCTTACCAATTCCTTGCATTCCATGAATAGCAATCCTTCCAACCTTATCATCCAGCAAAAAAGCCTGAAGTCTCTCCAAATGAGTTGACGCTACTTGGCCAATTAATTCCCTCACGGGAATGTATGCACCTCGGGTAGGGCCTCGTGCATCAACCAAACCAGATTTCAGTAGTATCCCACTCCTCTTTGCATAGCCTGCCAAAGACTCAATTTTTTTGTCGTCAGTCTTTCTCATCTTCATGCTCTTCAGGAAGTTCCTCTTTTCCCCAACTACTCTTAGTACATCTTCTACTCCCTCTGCAAACTTCCCAGTCTCGCTCCCCCAAAGCTGGAGGTAATCATCTCCCTTTCTCTTCTTGTCACGTTGAATATCAGCAGACTTAGATACTCTTTCCTCATCCATCGTGGAACTATGCTACTCAGATTTATCGTCAAGGTTCCTTGTATTCTTATAAGGAACATGTACCCCAGTTAAGATAGCCCAAAAGTTTAGTATAAGTCCCTCAAGAACCGCAAAGAGCGCCATAAGAAAGACTTCCTGTGTAAATTCAACAATAAGGACTGCTTTAGATTCCAGTACAAGTTTTCACTGAAAGTACAATGCGACCACATTTCAAAATCAGATTAGAGACATGCAACCCCATTACAACGGCACGTGTAATGACACATCAGCACTGTATGCTAAAAGCTCATGTAAATGGGTTATTTGATCAATTACAATGGTATCTTCGGCTTTTCCAAGCCCAAACTACCTTTCAAACACAATCTTTTATCAAATGCCGCAGGCAAACCCAGAATTGCAAATCACAGAAATGCAAGACCTTACCCTACCAGAAGAACCCTATCACTTATGAGTTTATAGAAAAGGGTAGCAAAGGGTATATGCTTCTACTGTCAAGAGAAGTTTGAGCTTGGGGCATGAAAGGGAAAGGAACCTCAGCTCTACCATCATGTTGACCAAAAAAGAAACCAAATACACAATCAGTTGAATGGGTAGTCTTACAGTAAACTTGCTCACATGCTCTTTCTAGGATGCCTTGAAAATTCCCACAGAATAGGTCTAAGTGTCTTCCTTGAGCACTTGAAGCTAACCATGAGAAGGGGGACACACAAGAGTATCATTGAGGATTAAAAGGCGATTGAAAACATACTTCAGCAAACCTGAAATAGTTGGGGGTGCATTTCTAACCCATAAGGTTTTGACCAAGAATTCAAAATGCCCATAACATCCCTAAAATTCACAGTAACTTGACAGTAGCCAAAATTGGGATCAGTTTTAAAGAATCATTATTTAGTGCCACGAAGCTTATCCGTTAACTCTTTAACAAGGAGACCAGAAACTTATCTTGGGCAGTATCTTGGTTCAGAGTTCTATATAATCTAAGCACAAACTCCAGCTTCTGCTTTTCTTTGTCCCAAGGATAAATAAGCTACTCATGATTTGGCCAAATTCCCACAGAATAGGTCTAAGTAGCTTCCTTCAGCTGAGTTTTTGTTTGAATACCATCACACCTCCACAGAAATTACAACTTAGGTGATATTTATACTATATGGCCAACCTCTCCCACAAACATAACCAAATCTTCTATGGAGAATAACCGCCTCAATAGCGGAGAATAAGCAACTGAACAACTCAAACATCACCAAATACAAGACTCAAAAGTTAAAACAGAATACAGCTAAATTGATTAACTGAGTGATCGACAATGGACATAAATATGATAGAGGAATAAGCTTCAACCTCAATTCGGGCACACAACACAACTATCCGAGGTGGCTGTACTTTCACGCTCCCCTGTGTAAAGTCACAAATCACAATTCTCTTCACAGGCTTACATATTGGTTCAATTTCTCAAAAGGGTTTTTCTTTCTTATGTAATCCATCCTAATATTGAGCTAAAATTTGACTAATAGCCACCATGATTCACCAAATGCATGCATTCTTCTAGCAAAAACAGCTTTGTAACATAAACACTACTAAGAACTAAGAAGTAAGATCTAAACAACAGCAACTTGGGTTTGATCCAGAGAGTGAAATAAACAGTTACTAAGATCATATTCATATCATTATAATATGATTATGAGCAATTAATGGCAATTCAAGAAGTCTAGTACAACTGTGAAATCCAAATAACATAAACGCAAAGCAAATTACCTGAATTACAGAAGATCGATGGAGTTTTTGGTTTTTTTTTTTTGGTGAGTAGGGTCTTGGCCTCTTTGGGTGTTACCGTGTCAGTGAGTTTGTCAAGTTCATTTTAGCGGGGAAAAAAGTGAACCTTCGTCGTAGTTTCTTAAGACCTTAATCCCCTTTCCTGTTGGTTTGAATTGCGCTCATTTACTTTTCTTTCTCTTTTTTTTCCTTTTTTATGCTTATTAATTGCTTATTGGGACTTTTGGGAGTGAAATGAAACGAAACGAAACGAAATGAAATGAAATGCAATAAAATGAAATGCAATGCTGGATTGGAAACAATAATAACTTCACTCATTGATTGAAAAGATTTAAGCTATGTTCTCCTCAAGTTTATTTTATAATTTAAGTTTAGTTCAGTCAGATTCAGTTTAGCTTAGTTTATGTGTAACTTATCACTCAAATAAAATTATATTTCAAATAATTTAACAGTTCGTATTAATATCACACTTCATTTTAATCGATAAACGGTCTCATACATGAAGCGTAATAATCTTTTAATTTCGCTTAAAAAAACAAAGAATCAATATATTACATCATAAGTCACAAGACAATATTGATAAACATTAGCATTTGTGGACATTCTTCTAATGGTATATGTCGCAAATTTATTTTTTTTTGGGTAATCAAAAAGCTAAGGAGTGCAAATAAATGGCAGCCGAGACAATTCCGCTACGTCATGTTCGGACTCTCGTGTTCAACAGCAAATATACTAGACTAATTGAACAACCAGCGCAAGCACTGATCTTGTCTCCCGTCAACTTAACACTTACAAGGAACTAGTATAAATATCGCAAATTATTTACTGTTGATGTTTTCGCTGCTTTTTTTTCCCTTTATTTTCTTAGTAAGGTAGTTATTATATAAGCTTTTTACACTTTACAAGCAACTTGACAATGCTGTAGCCTAATAGCTTATTAATTTTGTTCATTATAACATCTACCTCAACCATTTATATAACATCTACCTCACCTTAACTACTCCCACATATTAGGCCTCATGGATTGGAAACAACATTAACTTCACTCATTGATTGAAGAGATTTAAGCTATGTGCTCCTCAAGTTTATTTTATCAATATCAATATCAATATATATATATATATATATATATATATATATATATATATATATATATATATATATATATATATATATATATATATATATATATATATATATATATATATATATATATATATATAACAGAGTTCTCACCAAGATGACATTCAATAGGTATAAATAGTCATAAATGTATTGGTGATTAAAAAAAATTTATAAATATTTTATATTATTTTAATAAAAATAAGTAACATAAGTATTGTATTTATTAACTTAAAACAATATTATATATTCACCAAAAATAAAATTTATTTGTTAAATTTGTTTTTTTGGTTGACAAAAAAATTTATTATTGTTCATTGTTACTCCTATTATTCAACTCTTTATATCGATATAATTAATATTCTTTTATTATATTGATTCCAATAACGAAAGAAGATAAACAAGAACCCGTTCATCGCACTAAAATTGAGTTCTCATCAAGCATTGAATAAGCAATAAATAGCCATAAATGCATGGGTGATTAAAAAGAAACTAAAAATATTTTTATTTTATTTTAATAAGAAATAAGTAACATAATTATTATATTTATTATCCTAAAAAAATTATAAATTCACTAAAAAAGTAATTTCTTTGTTAAATATATATATTTTTTTTGATAAAAAGATAATTATTGTTCTTTGCTACTCCTATTATTCAACTTTATATATTAATATGATTAAAAGATTTATCATATTTCTTCTAATAACATAGTGTGCATGATAAACAAGAACTCGTGCATCGCACGGGTATCAATATCAATATATATATATATATATGTATGTATAATTGAGTTCTCACCAAGGTGACATTGAATAGGTAATAAATAGTCATAAATGCATGAGTGATTAAAAAAAATTAAAAATAGCTTGATTTTATTTTAATAAAAATAAGAAATACAAGTATTATATTCCACTAAAAATGAAATTTCTTTGTTAAAAAGTGGTTTTTTGGTTGATAAAAAAATTATTATTGTTCTTTGCTACTCCTATTATTCAACTTTATATTTTAATACGATAAAAAAAAATTATTATATTGATTCCAATAACGAATGATGATAATCAATATCAATATGTATAATTGAGTTCTCACCAAGGTGGCATTGAATAGGTAATAAATAGTCATAAATGCATGGGAGATTAAAAAGAAATTAAAAATAGTTTGATTTTATTTTAATAAAAATAAGAAATACAATTATTATATTCCACTAAAAATGAAATTTTTTTGTAAAAAAGTGGTTTTTTGGTTGATTAACAAATTATTATTGTTCTTTGTTACTCCTATTATTCAACTTTATATTTTAATACGATTAAAAAAATTATTATATTGATTCCAATAACGAATGATGCAAACAAGAACCCGTGCATCGCACGGACACAAAATCTAAAGTGGTAATAAATAATCATAAATTCATAGGTGATTAAAAAGAAATTAAAATAGTCAATATATATATATATATATATATATATATATATATATATATATATATATATATATATATATATATATATATATATATATATATATATATATATATATATATATATATATATATATATATATATATATATACAATTGAGTTTTCAGGCATTGAATAAATAATAAATAGTCATAAATGCACGGGTGATTAAAAAGAAAATCAAAAATACTTTTATTTTATTTTAATAAAAAAACTTAAGTATTATATTTATTATCCTAAAAAGGTATATTATTTATTCATTAAAAATATAATTTCTTTGTTAAATGTGTGAAAAAGATTCTTGTTGTTCCTTGCTACTCCTATTATTCAACTTTATATATTGATGTGATTAAATTTTTTTTTATTATATTGATTCTAATAACAGAGGATGATGAACAAGAACCAGTGCATCGCACGGGCACAAAATCTAGTATATATGTAAAATTGAGTTCTCACCAAACATTGAATAGGTAATAAATAGCCATAAATGCATGGGTGATTAAAAAGAAATTAAAAATAGTTTTATTTTATTTTAATAAGAGATAAGTAACATAAGTATTATATTTATTACCCAAAAAAATAATTACATTATACATTCACTAAAAATATAATTTCTTTGTTAAATGTGTTTTTTTGTTGATAAAAATATTATTATTGTTCATTGCTACTCCTATTATTCAACTTTACATATTGATATGACTAAAAATTTTAATTATATTTTTTCTATTAACGGAGTATGCACGATAAACAAGAACCCGTGCATCCCCCGTGCACGAAATCTAGTATATATGTAAAATTGAGTTCTCACCAAGCATTGAATAAGTAATAAATAGCCATAAATGCATGGGTGATTAAAAAAAAACTAAAAATAGTTTTATTTTATTTTCATAAGAAATAAGTAACATATTATATTTATTATCCTAAAAAAAATTATAAATTCACTAAAAATGTAATTTCTTTGTTAAATTTATTTATTTTTTGATAAAAAGATAATTATTGTTCTTTGCTACTCTTATTATTCAACTTTATATATTTATATGATTAAAAAAAATTATCATATTCCTTCTAATAACAGAGTGTGCATGATAAACAAGAACCCGTGCATCGCACGGGCAAGAAATCTAGTATATATGTATAATTGAGTTCTCACCAAGGTGGCATTGAATAGATAATAAATAGTTATAAATGCATGGGTGATTAAAAAAAATTAAAAATAATTTTATTTTATTTTAATTAAAAAAAAAGTAACATAAATATTATATTTATTATCCTAAAAAATTATATTAATTATTCATTAAAAATGTAATTTCTTTGTTAAATGTGTGAAAAAGATTATTATTGTTCCTTACTATTATTCAACTTTATATATTGATATGATTAAAAAAAAATATATTATATTGATTCTAGTAACAGAGGATGATGAACAAGAACCCGTGCATCGCACGGGCACAAAATTTAGTATATATGTATAATTGAGTTCTCACCAAGATGGCATTGAATAGGTAATAAATTAATAGTCATAAATGCATGGGTGATTCAATATTATATATGTATAATTGAGTTCTCACCAAGATGATATTGAATAGGTAATAAATAGTCATAAATGCATGGGTGATTAAAAAGAAATCAAAAATACTTTTATTTTATTGTAATGAAAAAAAGTAACATAAACTATATATTATATGTTCACTAAAAATATAATTTTTTTGTTAAATGTGTTTTTCTCCTGATAAAAACATTATTGTCGTTCCTTGCTACTCCTATTATTCAACTTTATATATTGATATGATTAAATTTTTATTATTTTTTTTATTCTAATAACAGAGTATAATAAACAAGAACCCGTGCATCGTACGGGCACGAAATCTATCAATATCAATATATCATCAATATATATATATGTAAAATTGAGTTCTCACCAAGCATTGAATAAGTAATAAATAGCCATAAATAATGCATGGGTGATTAAAAAGAAACTAAACATAGTTTTATTTTATTTTAATAAGAAATAAGTAATATAAGTATTATATTTATTATCCTAAAAAAATTTATAAATTCACAAATGTAATTTCTTTGTTAAATATATATATATTTTTTTGATAAAAAGATTATTATTTGCTCTTTGCTACTCCTATTATTCAACTTTATATATGGGTGAATAAGTAATAAATAGCCATAAATACATTATATATATATATATATATATATATATATATATATATATATATATATATATATATATATATATATGAGTTCTCACCAAGCATTGAATAAGTAATAAATAGCCATAAATACATGGGTGATTAAAAAAAAACTAAAAATAGTTTTATTTTATTTTAATAAGAAATAAGTAACATAAGTATTATACTCCCCCTGTCCCATATTATAGGTCGTTTAAAGTTTTTGCACACGAATTAAGAAAGTAATTATATAGTCTCAATTCTCGCAAAAATAATTAAACTTGAATGGTTTACCCCTTGACTTTAGATTTAGCAAAGAAAAAGAGCAATTAATGAAGTAATGTGAAACAAGGGTAGAAAGGGTAACAAATAATAAATGCTTTTGTTGGAACTCTAAAATGACTTATAATATGGAAAAAAACCAATTTTCTAAAACGACTTATGTTATGGGACGGAGGGAGTATTTATTATCCTAAAGAAATCATCAATAGGTATTTATATATATAATTGAGTTCTCACCAAGCTGACATTCAATAGGTAATAAATATTCATAAATGCATGGGTAATTAAAAAGAAATTAAAAATAGTTTAATTTTATTTTAATAAGAAATATGTAACATAAGTATTATATTTATTATCTTAAAAAATAAAATTATACATTCACTAAAAATGTAATTTCTTTATTAAAAAAATTATTATTGTTACTTGCTACTCCTATTGTTCAACTTTATATATTGTTATAATTAAAAATATATATTTCTTCTAATAACAGAGTATGCATGATAAACAAGAACCCGTGCATCGCACGGGCACGAAATCTAGTATATATGTATAATTGAGTTCTCACCAAGGTGACATTCAATAGGTAATAAATAGTCATAAGTTCATGGGTGATTAAAAAGAAATTAAAAATAGTTTGATTTTATTTTAATAAAAATAAGTAACATATGTATTGTATTTATTATCTTTAAAAAAATATTATATATTCACTAAAAATAAAATTTCTTTGTTAAATGTGCTTTTTTGGTTGATAAAAAAAATTATCATTGTTCATTGCTACTTCGATCCTATTATTCAACTTTATATATTGATATAACTATTTTTTTTATATTAATTCTAATAATGGAGGATGATAAACAAGAACCCGTGCATCGCACGGACACAAAATCTAGTAATTTAAATATAATTCAGTAAAAAATATAAATTAACACAAAAACTTGCTGATAAATTAATACTTGATAAATAACATTAACTTCACTCCTTGTTTTGAAGTTGACTCGTTTACTATAGACAAATGTTAATCAAATTAGTGGCAATAAATTATTAAGCATGTAAGAGTTCTTACGTAGCATATATACTCATAGCTGTACTAAATAAACGAGTCAACGTTAATGTTCTCTATTGAGAATCCCATAGATAAGAAAGATATTAATTAGATTCCTAAAAATTCCACAAATGGAGAAAATATCAAAATTCCACAACAGTAAAACAAAAATCCAAGCCTCCCTCCTCTATTTATTTCTCCATTTCTCCTCCTTCCTCTCTCTAGAACCCTAACCGTTAGGAGTATATTTTCAGGCAGGAAGGTCCAATTTAAATCATTCTCCACCTGCGATTTATATTTTCCATTGCGTTTAACCTTGATTTTTAGCTAATTTTTTTCCATTGCGTATATCCCGAAGATTTCCAGAAGTAATACAATTGGGTTGTTTGGAGAATTGGAGCAGGCCGCCACTCTCCTCTTCGCCTCTTTTCCATTAACTGGACCAGCGCTACTATAATTGTTTCCTTTGATCTCTTGGGCCGCAATATATTATACTCCCAGCTCGGATAGTTCTGTAAAGGGGGTAGATTGCATATGGACCGTTAGGGCTTCAAACAAAAGGCCAAGCATCGTAGTAAATGTGTACTCATAGATGATAGCTTAGGCCTTTTGTACTCGGGCTGAAGAGGTGTCCACTAGCAACATCAAAGCTGAAAAGCCCAAATTATGTAACCGTGAAAGACAGGTCCATCTAGCTAAGATTACTCGTAGTCCGTCTTGTGTGGACTTAGACCACCGTGGACCAATAATATAGTGCAAATATTTCTGAGACATAAAAGTTATTTCTTAAAAAGATTTGGTCTCTTGGTCCACCGTGGACTAAGTCCACAAATTTTTTTGTATAATATTCATTATTCGGGCCATCGGGTTTGTCGTCAATTGTACTTATTAAGTTTTCTCAAACCCATATGAGTCTAAATTTTTCTTTTGGATCGGTTCAATTTTAATCGGGTCCATCTAGTCAAATTCGAGTCAATTGCTTTTAGAGTCGGGTTGATCGGTTTGAGCTAGTTTTGCCAGGTCTAGCACCTTTTTAATATCTACTACATTTTGGAGGGAAAAAGAATTCCATTAAATAAAAGCCATACAACCCTCCAAGATGAGTAAATTCCATTAAATAAAAGTTATGTAGCACTAGAGATTTAATAATTTCGAACATCTTCTATTTAATCGATATTTTTCATATAGCCTTTTCGTGGAAGAATCTGTTATGATTTTAAACATCAAAAACTTGTATAAGGCGGCTTCAAGGTGAGGCTCCTCAAACAAGCGTCATGCTGATGTCATGCTTGGTTATTGAGGTGACCTCGCCTTGAGGCCGCCTCATGGGAGAAATATTGAGCTTTGAATGTTTTGATTCGACATTATAGACCGCCTTTTGATAAAATACCATACAAACGACCAAAAAAAAAAGTAACACTACTCTCAAAAAATAAGAGACAATTGAACTCAATAAATAGGACAAACTAATTTTCTCAGACGGAAAGAACAATATTATTTCAATATAACAAAATTAAAAACTTGAACACAACGAAACAAAAAGAATCGGGGCTGCCGAAAATAGCTAATGGCTAAAACACAAACCAGTTCAGCTTATGTTATACTCCACTCCAGACTCCATTGAAAACAAGATTCTCATGAAAAAAAACCCAAATCCCCGTCTATGACAGATGAAAGAAAACCACCCTACTGAGGGTTTATTTCAAAGTTTCTGAATAGAAACCCAAATTCACCACCCATAACAAAAGTACAAAACCCCCCAAAAATCCAGCCATCATGATGTAGCATTCATCTCTACACTAACCACCAAATTCTCTCTCCTCCCTTCCAAAACTCAAAGTAAAACATAAAATCCCCATCTTGCCGTCTAATTTCCCAATTACCATCATCAACTAGCATCATAATTAGTAGAACAGAGAGAATACCATTGCCAACATACCACACCCCATCATTATCCGTCCACTGTTAAACCCTAATTCTCTCTCCTTCACGTCGAAACTTCTTTTCACTCTTGCAATCAAATTCTCAAACAAGTTGAGGAAATTCTTTGTGTCTCAACTAGTATTTTGGAGGAATTGCTTGAATATGTAATTGAGGTTTGATTGTGTTGGAGAGAAGAATTGATTCTTTACATCCTTCTTAACTTAAAAAAAAAAAAAAAAAAAAAACAAAAAAAAACTGAAAATGCTTATGATTCGAGAGTCCCACATCGAAGCAGAATAAAAACTCCTTATGGTTTGAGAATACATAAAAACTCTTATAGTCCCACATCGAACTAGAAAGATAAAAATTCCTCCAAATAGTTGTACTTAACTAAGCATGTGCGAAGCAAAAATTGAAAAATAATAAGCTAACTCGTTCACGGGTTGTGGTCCTGTCACCTTTGTGTGATTTGGACCAAAGTTAGAAATATGAAAGGGCGTATCTTCGTTTAATAGCCAAAGAAAATCAAATACTCCAGAAAGTACTTTGGTTCGAAGCTTCTTTGCAAATTCGGCAATACAGACTGTCATCATTACTATGTCACTAACTCACTATTGAAGACTTTGTCTATGGGGCGATCTGCGATCTGTCTATATAAATGGCTGATGCTGCTCTTCTTCAATACTCCCTAGAATCACAAAATTTATGGCAAAAACACAGTTCTTATTGACCAGCAAAAAAAGTTAAAAGAGTTGGAGCTGTACCAGGTACTCTCTCTCTCTCTTTCTCTCTCCGATCTGACTCCTTCCGTTAATTTGATTTCATTTGTATTTTTTTTTTGGTAATCATTTACTTCCATTAGAAAAGAAAATTTGATCTGAATCTGCATTATATATATTTGATTAGATTGTCTTAGAATTTTAGTTTCTTCTTTTTTTTTTGGTGCTGAAGAGGGGACGATTACAAAAAAAGCTAGCAAACTAAAATATGAAAAGAAAAGACGGAAAATAACAAACAGAAAAGAAAACAAAAAACAGAAAGCTAGGCAAGGCTTCCCACAACTCGGGGCCAAGCCACTCTCTTCATAAAGAATATGAGGCTGCGCCATGGGAGGATCATTGAAGATGGTGAGAGGCTCGGTCAAGCTAACCCCCAAATTCGCCAACCAATCTGCCGCCCTATTAGCTTCCCTATAGCAATGAGACAAACGAATGTCCCAATCTTCCCTAGCAATAAGCTCACGACACTGCTTAACCAAGTGAAAGTTAGCACTAGGAAGAATAGGTATGAGCAGTGATAAGATCAAGTGCCAGTTGAGAGTCCAAACTGACCATCAACTTGCGAAAACCCAAATTCCAGGTTACAGAAAGTCCCTTGAGGAGAGCTAGCAGCTCAGCTCTAAATGAGGAACAGATGCCCAATTTAGCAGCGTAGGCACCTTTGAACTCACCTCTGTGACCACGGATGACTCCACCACCCCCTGCTAGCCCCGGGTTTCCACGCGAAGCTCCATCTGCAAATACCTTTGGCCAATTTTTGTTAGAACCACTGGTTGAATTCAAGTTGACAGCAAGCCAATGCTTAAGAGGTGTATTGAAAAAGCTGCTATTAGGTTGTACTCCAAGGTGGTGCCAGACCTGATGTGCTGCAGTGCAATCCCTCATGATGTGCAGGGAGGTTTCCTCTGCTGCTCCACATATAGTGCAAGCTGGATTAGTTGCTATGTGACGAACAACTCGATTTGAGTTACTAAGGATCCTATCATTCATTAGGAGCCATAAAAACATCTTTATTCTTTGAGGAACAGGTGCTTTCCAAACCTCTTCCCATTCTTGTGCAGGAGGAGTGTTATCATTACAACGAATGATATTCATGGCAGAATTAATACTGAAGCCACCTTTTAGCGCACCATTCCAGTACAATGTATCTGCAGCATCTTCATCATCAATCAGCTCTAAGGATTCAATTTTCTTAAAAACGTGCTCAGGTAGGAGGTCCGCAAAGAACTCCCAACGCCAACCAGTATTCTTATCCCACTTCTCACCAACTGTTGCGTCAATAATATCCTCAGGTAGTTCTGCATTTGCATCCATTGAGAGCGGGTGATCAAAAACCCAATTATGATGCCAAAATAGAGTTTTACGACCATTTCCCACAGCTGAGCAGACTCCACGCTTTATGGTGTCAATATTTTCAAGGACACCTTTCCATGAGTTTGAGGCATCCTTCCTTGCTTCAAACATGTCTACATCGCATCTGTTATTGCAGTACTTGCTTCTCAAAACTCTTGACCACAGAGCATTTGGTTCTGCAAGAACCCTCCATCCAAGTTTGGTCAAGAAAGCAGCGTTTGATTGACGCATGGAACGCAGACCAAGACCACCATATTCTTTCTCTTGCGTGATTTGGGGCCAAGAAACAAGATGGATTTTCCTTTCTTCAGTAGTTCCACCCCAAAGAAATCTCCTGGATTTTCTGTCTATATCATCACATATAGACCTAGGAACTCTAGCAGTTTGCATAGTGTAAAAGGGGATCGTGCTTAGAGCGGATTGAACCAAAGTAGCTCGTCCTGCAAGTGAGAGGCAATGTGACTTCCAACCTGCGAGTTTGGAGTTCATTCTTTCCAGAATATATTGATAAGTGTCCTTAGAAACTCGATTATTAATCGTAGGGACACCTAAATATTTACCCAGGTCGTTGGTTTCTTCCATGCCTGATTCAATGCAAACTGCTTCACGAAGATCAACATGAGTGTTTTGTGAAAAGAAAACACTTGATTTGGGGAGACTTATTTTCTCTCCAGATGCACGTTAAAAGTTGTCCAAGCAGGCCTTGATCACCCTTGCTTGTTCAATTGATGCCTCTGCCAACAAAATTATATCATCTGCAAAAGCTAAAGATGAAAGTGGAGGCCCATGTCTACTAGCTCGGATGGGTTTCCAGATGCCATTTGTGACTAAAAACTCCACCAGCTGTGATAATCTGTCCATGCACATCACAAATAAATATGGCGAAAGAATCCCCTTGTCTTACCCCACGAGAAGCTTCAAACTTTTCAGTAGCTTCCCCATTCCAAAGAATTTGCAATCCCATTGAAGAGACACAGAGCATAATAATCTCAATTAACTGTTGTGGGAGTTTCATGTCTAAGAGTGTGTCACGAATAAAACTCCATTTAAGACGATCATACGCTTTCTCCAAGTCTAGCTTAATGATCATAAAGCCTTTATTCCCCTGTTTCTTTTTCATTGTGTGTAACACCTCTTGAACGATCACAATATTATCAGTAATTTGTCGCCCGGGAACAAAACTACATTGAGTAGGTGAGATTAACTTGGGAAGTACTTCTTTGAGGCGATTGACTATAGCTTTCGTAACAATTTTATAAGTAATGTTACAAAGGCTAATAGGTCGCAATTGAGTTACCTTTTCAGGATTATCTACCTTCGGGATAAGTCTCATTGAGCCCCTCTGGGAAAGAGCGTCCAACTAGTACATCAAGAGCCATATTAATCACTTTCGAATTTACCAGGTCCCAATTTTGTTGATAAAAAAACCGCTTGAAAGCCATCTGGTCCTGGAGCTTTGTAGGGTCCCATACCCATGATCGAAGCCTTGACTTCAGTAGGCGTGAAAGGTCTAGCTAAACTGTTCCATTCAGCCGTAGACAAAGATGGAAAATGGTCATGAGGTAAGTCATTACGGTCAACCCCAGGCTGAGGTTCAGCAAATAAATCAATGAAATAATCCGGACCATTTTCTTCACAAGTACAGGGTCTAAAATCCAATCCCCTTCCGCATTTTGTAGTGAAACAATTTTATTATGCTTGCGTCTAATAATGGTGCTAAGATGGAAATATTTAGTGTTGCGATCACCATCTTTAGTAGCCTCCATTCTAGACTTTTGGAACCAAAGAAGTTGTTCCTGTTCTAGCACTTCATCCAGTTCCCTTTTAATCTCCGCTTCACGGTTCAGCAAAAGTTGTGAGCAATGATGTGTGAGCGTCTTTTGAGTACCCTCAAGACGGGCCATCAAGGTTCTTTTCCTTCTAAAAATGTTCCCAAAGAACTTCTTTATTCCAGTCATTAAGTTTTTGAGCAACACCCATCCGTTTGTTCTACTAGTACTCCCATCCGTTTTTGAAAAACCTTAACATCTAGTACTTTTTTCACCGTGTTTAATTCATTATTTGGACTGTAAATATTAAGATTTTCTCGAAACGGGGAATTATTTAACGATAAAGGTCATATAGGATATTACTCTAATAACATTTGGTCTCTCGGGTCTCAACCATCTAGAAGCCATTGCCCCACTTGAAAATTAGAGAGTGACGTAAGCAAGTGACCAAAACATAAGAAAAACTTGTAGATATTGAATGTGTTCAAGGAAGTTACAAGTTACGCATTTTTTCTCAAAAATTATGCTAGTGCGTCATTGTAATATTCATTAACCAAATTAGTCATTAGCATGATAATAATAAAGCATATCAACATATATTTTTACCATTAGAAATGATGTATTTTATGCATATGTACACAATGAAGGTTTTACTACATGAATTATTATCCCACTACTTCTATCACGTATAAAAATTATACCATCAAACCATCAACTGGAGACTGGAGTCAAAATTCATACTACCCTTGGCTTTGCACACGAAAATTTCTGAGTTTTGGAAGTTAGAAGACATCAACATAAACATCAACATCAACATTACCCCAGTGCCTCTAAAGAACCAAAAAATACTCCTGCCGAGGCAGGGTAGGGGGGTCGGTTGTACGCAGCCTTAGCCCCGTGAGAACAGAATCTCCAAAAGAGGCTTGTTTCCATTTGACCTTTGATCCGAAGTGTGACGACCATCAACAACTTGATACCTTCGTAATAAAAAGAAGTACCAGCAGTGTTATGAGCCATTTTGATTTAGTCCACTAAATGCTTAAGACAATAATCAGAAATTAACGGTTGCCAGCGGGAAGACATCCTAAAGTATTAACATATTTTGAGAGAGTGCTTTGTGAGCATTTACATATTGAACCCAAAAAAAAAATCCAATTGCAATTAACACATGATCAAGAAAAATAAAAAATAAAAGTACCACATGCAAACAATTTTCAGTACTCTAATTAGAGATGCACTAGAAATTGAACTTCACCCCTCTGTCGAAAATCACACGTAGGAGAGGGAGGACGGATGAGGAGAGATAACTCGGAATATGCAATTGTCATGTCTCTCTCACATGGGTTATAATCGGAGTGTGAGGTTCAACTTCCGATATTAATGGCTTATGTGACCCAAAAACGCAACGCAGTGCTGATGGCCTAAATAACTAGTTTTTAATGTCGATGGTGTAGATGGTGGAACATTGAACATTAAGGTTCTAAATGACCTTTATTGTTTATTTAACTAATGTTTTTTCTTAGTATCTCATATATTAATGTTATAATCTATCAATTTGTTTGTTGCTTTTTCAAAAATCATTTAAGGGCTACTAGACAATAAACACTATTACCAAGTCATTTTATGTCGTATATGGAATTATGACAATAAACACTATTACCAAGTCATTTTATGCCATTTATGGAATTATAAAAGAGCTAACCTTTTGACATTGGACTTGACAATAGTGTTTACTCACCTTGCAATAACATCACCCAAAATTAATTGTCTAATTATTGTGCTTCAAAATACAATGGATGTCAAGAGAAACAAACTTAAGGTAGTTTGTTGTAGGCGTATAAGTATAAGGCTTATAACTAACCTACAAACTATCATATACGAGTCTATTCTTTCTCCCGGATAAAACTGAACTGTACAAACTTATTTGACCTAAAGTGAATAGAATTGAACTTCTTTAAACTAAAATTGCGAACTTGTGAAAAATTGAACTTCTTTAACTGAACAGAATTGAACTAAAAATTGATTGGCACGAAACTGAATTGAATTTTTCATTACCTTTCCTAACTTATCCTAACCAATTCAATATTGAGTTCCTTTGAAAGTATCTATTCGGATGTTTTCAAGGGTGCTAGAGGAAAAAGAAGGTCGAAGAGATTGGCTGATTGACACTGACCATCTCCTCCCTTTCCGGTCTTTTCCACCCTTTCTATAATCTATATTATATGTAAGCCCCCATTGTGGGTGATTGACGAGGTGAGGAGAGTAATGGCCGCCAAAAAGTAAAAACCAGTGGTAGCAGCCAACCACTATTACTGGTGGTCGTGTGGTTGTAGACATGGCAGTAGTATGAGGTGATTGGGAGGAGGGCCAAGTGGTACTATAGCCTGAAAAACACATTGAGAATTGCAAGAATTACAGCTAGTAGTTACCTAGTGCAGAAGAAAGTATTTTCATGACATGACTAAACCTAGCATAAAGTCTAGCACAATCATTGAACTGAATTAGCCTAACTAGCTAGGTTACAAATTTTGCCCTAGCTGCTAAAAACCTATCACTCTTTTCCTTCCACAACTCACAGATAGTAGCCATAAACCAATCTCCCCTGTTAGCATGCCTTTTCCTTTTATGAGTTCTCTGAAACCAATCCAAATGTATGAGATAGGGTCCGTGGTCTCCTGGTCAGTGCAATGGATTGCAGCAAAGAAACCTCGTACAGATTTTCATCAGTTGCAAGTCCAACCATTATCCACTAAATAATTAAATATTGAATGGGGTGTCAGTTAGCAATCCAAAGTTTGTGGGGAAGGGAAAAAAAAAAGAAGTTGTTGATACACATTTGCAACTCCTGAGTTCAATTATCAGATTCTAAAGATTAGCCATGAGTTCATGGGAGATAGGTATTGTCAGTTAATTCAAATTTAGATAGCCAGAATGGGTTTGGGACTTTACATAGTTGTCAGGTTACATAAAACCCCAACCAAAATCTGCCAGCAAAAAACAGTAAAGGTCCATTAATCAATCTCACATAAACTATTAAGCTGGCAGCAGCAGTGGCTCTGCCTCCAGCAGCGGTTGCGCATCTCCGAAAAGGCAGGTGCTCACAACTCGCAATGCATGCTTTTTAAACAGGATAGATAGGGGAATGATCACATCAATTAGGGTTCTTTTTCTTTGTGTGTGTGTGTGTGTTGTTGTTGTTGATCATTATTCCTTGCTGTCTGAATAGGGGAAATGCACCCTGAAACAAGAGTTATAACATTTTTCTTTAAGTGTTACTATGGTTTGTATTTGTTTTTGTGGTTCATTTGCCCTAATCCCACCTAAGTGAAACTGATTTGGTGTGTTTGTGATTGCTAGATCAAGGGCTTGTAACATGGTCTCGGTGTTTGGTATATGTCGTCTGATTACAGAGTTTATAAGGATTAGTCTAGAGCATCACAAAAGGAAATAGAACAAGAAAAAGGAGAACTGACAGCTTTGAAGGTAATGATCCCGAATTCAATATTCTTGCTGTGCAACCTGGACAGAAACGCAGAAAATGTTGTGATCTCCACTTAAGGTCGAATGAATTGCTTCTAACTGGCACGAACACACATAATTTTGAAAGTATTTTGGGTTGGTTAATTGAAGATGACATAACTACAATTGGTATTTACGGGATGGGTGGGGTTGGGAAGACCGCCCTTGCAATACAGGTAGTTGAACGGGTTCTGAACCATGGCATCCCATCTATTAATGCTGTTGCTTGGGTCTCTGTGGGGTTGCATTTCACTTTACCCCAAATACAAAGCAAAATTGCAGACCAACTTGGACTCGATTTGCAAGACGAGAAGGATGGGACCAGGAGAGCAGCCATACTGCATTCCCTTATGTCTTCCGTGGGTAATCTTGTAATCATTCTCGATGATCTTTGGGATGATTTCCGTCCGGAGCTAGTGGGCATCCCCAAGCACTGCAGGCTGGTTATCACTTCTAGATCCTTGGATGTTTGCCGTCGTGTGCGCTGCCAAAGAATTCAGAAGATTGAGCCCCTTCATCAGGAAGAGGCGTGGCAACTCTTTTCCCATACTGTGGGATCTGCCGTGCTGGAGACAGCAGAGCTCAAGCTGATTGCAGAGCTTGTGTGTGGAAAATGTACTGGTGTTCCCCTCGCTATCACCACGTTGGCCAAGAGCATGAGAGGGAGGGTTGGTGCTTCTTGGCGGAGGCAAGCTTTGGTTGAATTAGATAGATTTTACTCTCTCTCCCCTAGGCTGGAAGATATATTCTCCAAATTGAAGCTATCTTATGCTAACTTGAATGACACCCTCCAGAGGTGTTTCTTGTATTGTTCCTTGTACCCCAAAATTACACTATTGAAAGGGAAGAGCTCATACGTCTTTGGATAGGAGAGATGCTCATTGATGATGTGCTACCTCTGCAACCACAGTATGACAAGGGTCATTCCATATTGAATAAGCTCCTCAACTCTTCTTTACTAGAAGCTTCTAAAGATAAAAGGTGGGTGAAAATGAATGATCTTATTAAGGATATGGCAACTTCCATCACGAGAGGTAGCTTTATGGTGAAAGCTGGCATGAGGTTAACCGAGGTACCTACAGAGTATGAATGGAACGAAGATCTCCATGTTGTTTCCCTGATGATGAATTCCATTTCTGATATCCCATTAGATGCTTCCCGCAAGTGCCCTAATCTTTCTACCTTGCTTTTGCAACACAATCCCATCCAAGCAATTCCAGATTCTTTTTTCTTGCACATGCGTGGACTTCAGTTTCTGAATTTGTCATACACTTGCATTCAGAGACTGCCCAGTTCCATGAGTGAGTTAGAAGAGCTTCGGATGTTAGATGTTAGTAATTGTCAGTACCTAAAGGAAGTGCCTTCACTGAAAAAGCTGCAGAAGTTACAATTCTTGGACCTTTCTAATACTGCTATTGGACAATTACCTCCCGGTCTTGAAAGGTTAAAGGAGGTTAGAGAGCTCAATCTTAATCATATTCCTACATTGAAGATTCCTAGCGGGATATTGTCTGGCTTTCCCAGACTTAAAAAGATTAACTTGCAGTGTTGTAGGCACCTTTTCTGAGCTGCAAAATTTGAGGTCACTGGAAATTCTTGATGCCACTTTTGCAACCGTTAGTGACTTGAGCAGCTATGTCAGGTCTCAGCACTGGCGTGCATTAGAATGCTTCCATCTACAAGTTGGTCATAACATATGGCCCAAGAAAGAATGCAGTAGGAGGGTATCCCTGCATGGGTGTTCCTTGAGTGGTAAAGGAGGAGACTACGTTATGATTCCGGACAACATCCAGGAGTTGTATATTGCTGATTGCAGAGATTTCAGGAGCCTATCTGATATAATGAATTCTACTTATGCATGTGATACAAGAAATTTCAATATTTGCTGCGATCCAAATGGTGTCCCGAAGACCAATTGCAAGGGAGAGGATGGTTTTAAACAAGCTGGTGCTTTCTCAAGGCTAAAAGCATGCACCATTAGTAGGTGTCATGATGTTGAGATACTTTCCAACCTGCTTGGAGGCAAAATTTCCCAAGTCTTGAATTTATTGAAATTGAAGATTGTCCACAACTGAAGGAACTAATAGCGGAGGTAGGTGGCAAATATGGCAGTTCTCAAGGCATTTCTACTGTGTCGTCAGTCTCCCTCAGCTTATGCAACTAGTATTCAGTCGACTGCCTCTGCTGAGTAGCGTCTATCTATAAAGGTGTGCTAGTCTGTGCTTCTCTCCATACTATTACTTTTTTGGACTGCCCAAACTTAAACTGGCTCTCTTGCTTTCTTCTTATTTGTGGATGATCAGCACCATTTATCTTTGCATACTCTGAACAGAAAGAGGCCCTTCTTGGCTACTACCGAGAGTAGCTAGTTGGCTACTATCCATTGCCTATTCTCCATGAAAAAAGGGCTAGAAAGCCCTTTGATATTATCTCCTCGGACCATGGCCATGATATTTTCAAGGGGAGTATCCATCTAGATACTCTCAGGTGCATCCAAAAACCATTGGAGGAATGGTGGGAGTTGGGTGGGAGTTACTCGAATGGGACCAACCTGAGTCTAAACATTTGCTGAACTCCTTGCTTAAAAGGAGCAAAAACAACTTAGATGCTAACATTTTGTCGTCCCTCTGGAGAAATAAAAATAGGGCCATATATAGCAATAATGTATGTTTGACGCAATTTGTATCTAAAAGAAAACTCTCAGAAGATGAAGTCATGTCATAAAAAAAAGTGTTTAGGTGCAAAAAAATTACTCCATAAAGATAAAGGTGAGTAGTAACAAGGAGCCAGGGAGTAATATTCTTTCTCAAAATAACCTGATAGTGTTTAGGTGTAACCATCAATAAAAAGATGGTAAGCCCCAAGTCATTCAATTCCTGTATTATGTATAGTTTGTTAGTTTTGTTATCTCGAATAATATCACTTTCTCCATTTGTGAAAGTTAGTTTGTCTCATTCTTGAGGTTTGGTTGTATGTACCTCACTTTTTTAAAGTAATGTTTGTCTCTATTTCATTCAAAAGGCGGTCTACAATGTCTGATATGATCATTCAAAGTTATAGCTGTGTATTTCGTGAAAAGGCTATATATGCCTATAATATGGAAAACATCAGAGTAATTGAAAGCAGCTCGGAATGGTTGAATCTATAGTATTACCTAACTTTTTCATTCGAATGTTTTCTTATATTTTAGATCTTTGTTTTCTCGAATTTTGATCTTATTTATTTGTAAGTGCCGTATGACTTTTATTTAATGGAACTAGGCATATGCCTTGCGATGCACAATTTGTGGTTTTATTTATAAATTTAATGTAACGTGATTATAATCTCATCAAAAAATCAAAATTGTAATTGTCACTTTTGAAAGAATTGTTGGTCATGTATGAATAAACTTTAAAATAATCCATTTAACATCATCAATACCATATAATAAGATTATTATTGCTTAGATACATGTATATGATCCAAACATAAAGTCATTGTTTTAAAATTTTTCTATATAATTTAATGTAAGACAATCTTTCAAGGTCATCTCACCCGTTTAAGTTGAAATCATTCACAAACATGAGTTTTAAATTTACTCACAAGTGGTTTGATACAACAACAGCAATGTCATGTATTCGATTCTCCATCATGCTACTATACTCCATGTTCCCCTCATACTCGGAAGTGTCCAACTCCAGCATTTATTGTTTATTCCAGATTCATGCTGTGTTCAATAATTTTTTGAGGCTCGACAGTTATTTTTTTTCTGTTTTGATGACCGATGTCTCAGCAACACTGTTTGCGTAACTGTGCAGCCACATTTGAGCGGACAGCGAATGCAACAGATGCCTGAGGAGGTTGTTTTAGCAGCAAATTACGGAGATTGGAGTTAAGAGTTGAGCAGTCAGGAAATTTCATACTGTCACGATTTTCTGCTGATGGAGCCAATATCCTGCATTACCTAGCTAGGGCGCAAGCAACCATATAAATCATACTATTATACAAAAAACAAGTGAAGTTAAAGGGTTGGTTAAGGGAAAGAGCTTTGGAGAAAGCCCCTTATCGATCTCCATTATCTTGCAGAAGTTGCCCCTGAAATGATTGATCAGTCATTATGGTCAGAGGACAGTCAGTAATGGCCAGTCATTCTTGCACATCATTGCAAACGAGTGAGCTAGGTTCGTGAAAGTAATCGACTACATTGGAATCAATGATATCAATGGACTTGTAGAAGCAGACCGCGGCCAGCCATAATGCTGATAGTGGCCGAACAGTTTTGCATCTGATTGCAATAATGAATACAGAAGTCTCTGAAACTAACTACATGCAGAAAAGTCGAGGCAGTAGTATTAGGTAATATAAACCGGTTGCTTGTGGTTCTCTATCTTCAAGACAAAGGGAAAAACACGGCATTGCATGTGGCCTGTGAGAAAGGCAAGCAACTTTCAGTTTGCAGAGCTTTGTGTGCAGTTGTACTCATATATACTGTACTAATTTGTCATCTGCACATATTCCTCACCTAATGGGGTGTGTTTTGGCATCCCACATATATACATACTTTCACAGTTTATCAAATTCCTAAGCATGGAAAAAGTTGCATTTTCTAACGATTATTTTCTTATCCCAGATCCGGATGCTGACTCTCATTGCATGCGCTAGACGACTTAGCCATTGGGTCACCACCACCGTTGGTATAAAGATTGATGGTTTGTTATCATGCACCCTTTCGATATATATATAGTACTGCAGTAGTTACCAAATTGCATGCATGTTGCTAATCGATCTTTGTGTAATTAAATGCATTAAGAGTGAAGCACCACCACCAATCAGTCGGCCTGCAATGGTTTGCAAGTGCCTAAATCGAAGCATAATGTAATGTCTGTTAATTTCTGTGTACTGATAACTGTTTTGATGTCTGTTAAGGACCAAAGCAAACGATGGAGCTTCTACTTCAGGCTGCAACTACTATACTGTGGTTACTATTACTACAATAGCATGCTTCCCGGCCACATGCAGTTGCAGAATCTACTTCAAGCATCATGTCAAGTTTGGTATCATCAGTTTAACATCAAGCATGCATGTACAGGACGAGGAGGTCCGTTCCGTGGGAAGGAACTCCAGTTCCTACAGAAGGGCTGAGGGGGAGTATGTGCAAGGTGGTAATAACTGCTAACTCAAAGAGTAGTGGCGGAGGGTTCCTTGTATCAAAAACAAAAAAAAAGAAACCTGCGCTGCTAACTCGGCCTTGATTGGTTTTGTGGGATGTTGGACTGTTAGTTTTGGAAAAGTCGAGCGAGCTTTGTATTCTTCATCATGAAGCAGCGGCAGCCCGGCAGGAGCATTATCCCATCGTTGTTCAATATGTTCATGCATGAAGCAAGAATGAAGATGGTCAGATGGGAATTGGGATCTCCTAAACAATAAGTCAACAGAAAAGGGAAGGGGGGGGGGGGAAGTGGTGGGGATCTGAAATAGTCAACCGAAACGTGAGTCATTTGACTGGCATTTAAAAAAATCTGTGAATGTGAAGCCCACGTAACCCCAACTCAAGTCTCACCTCTCAAATCACATCCACCGTTCACTAGTCACCACCCATCAGTCTAAAATGTACTTTATTTCCACCAATAAGTGGTTGGTGTGAGTGGTTCGACACTCTTATTTCTTAAGTAAGGTCGAGAGTTCGTATCTTATAAATGGAGAAATTATTTAATGAGAGTATTTTACCTTTTTATAAATCAACTCTGTACGAACATGATTAATCTTAACCCAAAAAACACCAGTAATAAACCTGTGGTCAACCAAAACAAATGTACTCTATTTCCTAGGTCCTTGAGGAAGACAGAGAAAGTGGACCAGGACCCAGGTCACCTGTCTCACTTTTCATTTTCCGGTAAGTTCGCCATTGATTCTCATTTTTGTAAACGAAATTTCGTGGCAATTCAGGCTGTCATGTCATACTATACTTCTTTTTTTTCGTCTTAAAGAGTGCAAGTGAATGCTATGCCATGTTCAGATGTTCAATAGCGACGTATCAGATTAGTTGAACAACCCACACAAGTATCTGCCATATTCAAATGTTCAATAGCGACGTATCAGATTAGTTGAATAACCCACGCAATTAATGATCCCGTCAATCTATTATGAAAGACACTTCTTATTGTCGATCTATACATTATATATAGCGATATGGTTGTTTTCCAGACCTCCATTTCATCGGTACTTCCTTGCAATGCTGCTCTAGCTAGAGCTTCAGCTGAGGTGGATATTTAATTCCATTTTTCTAAAGTTGCCCAAATCAAATTTATATTTGAGAGCTGGAGCTGGATCCGGTAATAATCTTCTCTCTCTCTCTCTCTCTCCTTTTGATTCCTGCTATGGACTTGACATGAAACTCACTCTTCAATTTGGTTAATAATTGGATATGATCTAAAATTATTTGGTTTCTTTAGAAAAGAAATTTGACCTAAATCTACATTACATATGGAGTCATTAATTAGCTCCAATTTGACCCTAAGTATTGAGATTTGGTACCCAGCTATTGGTTTAGTTGTGTTCTCTTTTTTTTTTTTTTTTTTTTTTGAGAGACAATTTCTGGTCATTTGAGTATTTTTTTTTTGATACAACTTGAGTTTTTGGCTGTTTGATACTAGCTAGCAATTTCGTTCAGCATACTCGATACTAGTAGTAATTTCTAATTATGTAGTCCAGTAGTTGTGCGTAAAACAAGTCGATCCTCCTGCAAAACCTTTGACGATTTCTGTAGATAAAGAGTTAGATTATGGCTCTGTTTTTGGCACCCTACTTTTTAGTTCAGTTCAGTAAAATTCAGTTTTGTTCATGTTCATACTTTTAAACACCGAGCAAAAAAAAAATTGTTCATACTTCTAAACAGTTTTTTTTTTATTTTTATTTTTTTTAACAGTTTATTAGGTATGAATTGTAAAGGGCTAAAGGTAGAGTTCTTAGAAATAAGGGTTAAACGGCAATCAGGGTCAATTTTGGGTTAGTGTTAAACACATAAATAATTATGTGAATATAGGAGATAACTTTTGTATCAAATTTAAAAAGGGAAGTAATTCGATTCAGATTGGTTTGGATTTCTCTCAATCACTATGGGTAAGGCTTTTGTCGGTTTAAGTATTGTGAGCTCTAGATAAAGCCTAAAGGTAAGTAGGGGAATAAATAAATAAATTGCTTGTAGGAGGTTTAGAGAACTTTTTCTTTGTTTTGTTAATGTAGGTGAGTAAGGAGGAAGGGTATTAGGGAACTTGTATGTGGAAACATGGGGGCGTTTTCCAAAACGATTAACAGAAAATCTCGTATGAGACTGCCTCAAGGTGAGGCCTCTCATACAAGCATGATGTCATGATGACATCATGCTTGTATATATTGAGGTAGCCTCACCTTGAGGCGGCCTCATACAAGACTTCTTGCCTCTATCAATTCAAGTGTCTGTTAGTGATCCAAAGTTGTTCAACATTCAACATTACCCTAGTGCCTCCAAAGAGGCTCCCGCCTAGGCAGGGTAAGAGGGGGTCGGTTGTACGCAGCCTTACCCCTGTGAGAGTCTCGCAGAGAGGCTGTTTCCGTTTGACCCGAGATCCGAAGTGCGACGACCATCGGCATCTTCACAATAAATAAGAAGTGCCGACAGTTTTATGAGCCATTTTGCTTTAGTCCATTACATTCCGAAGCCAAAAAGTAGAGAAGCTTTTGGCTCCACTGGAAATTGTGGACATGGTGATCCAAAGTTGTGGGAAAGGAAAAAAATGCCCATTCGATCCCTACCCTGAGTTTAAGCTGTTTGTCGGAAATCCAAATTTAGACACCCAAAATGGGTTTAGGCTTTACATAGTACTCAGATTACATGAAACCCAAACCAAAAGCTGCCAAAAAACAAGAGTAAAGGACCACCAATCAATCTCTCATCAACTACTAAGCCGGCACCAGCAGCGGCCAGCCGCTGCGGCTACACATCTCCGACAAGGCAGCTGCTCCCATTGCATGCCTATTATCAATATAGATAGCGGAATGATAACATAAATTAGGGTTCTTTTTGTTTTTTGTATGTGTTATTGATCATTCTGAATGTGGGATGTGCACCCTGAAACAAGAGTAATAACATTTTTCTTGAACTGTTACTATGGTTTTGTTTATTGTTGTTTGTTCTTTTGTAGTTTCATTTTCCCTAATGCCAACCTTAGTGAAACTGATATGGTGTGTGTCTTGTGATTGCTAGATCAAGGGCTTGTAACATGGTCTCAGTGTTTGGTTTATGTCGGGTGATTACTGAGTTTATGAAATGGATTAATCCAGAGCATCACAAAGGAAGAAGAACAAGCAAAAGGAGAACTGACAGCTTTGATGGTAATGATTCCGAATTCGATATTCTTGCTGTACAGCCTGGACAGAAACGCAGAAAATGTTCTGATCTCCACTTAAGATCGGATGAATTGCTAATAACTGCCACAATTTCATATAATTCTGAAAGTATTTTGGGTTGGTTAATTGAAGATGACATAACTATTATTGGTATTTACGGGATGGGTGGGATTGGGAAGACTGCCCTTACGATGCAGGTAGTCGAACGGGCTCGAAACTATGGCATCCCATCTATTAATGCTGTTGCTTGGGTCTCTGTGGGGATGCATTTAACTTTACCCCAAATACAAAGCAAAATCGCAGGCCAACTTGGACTCGATTTGCAAGATGAGAAGGATGGGGTCAGAAGAGCAGCCATACTGAATTCCCTTGTGTCTTCCCTAGGTAATCTTGTTATCATTCTCGATGATCTTTGGGATGATCTCCGTCTAGAGCTAGTGGGCATCCCCAAGCACTGCAGGCTGGTTATCACTTCTAGATCCTTGGATGTTTGCCGTCGTATGCGCTGCCAAAAAATTAAGAAGATTGAGCCCCTTCCCCAGGAAGAGGCGTGGCAACTCTTTTCCCATACTGTTGGATCTGCCACGCTGAAGACAGTAGAGCTCAAGCAGATTGCAGAGCTTGTGTGTAGCAAATGTGCTGGTGTTCCACTCGCTATCATCATGTTGGCCAAGAGCATGAGAGGGAGCGTTGATGCTTCTTGGTGGAGGCAACCTCTGGATGGATTAGATAGATTTTATTCTGGCTCCCCTAGGCTGGAAGATATATTCAGTAAACTGAAACTATCTTATGCTAACTTGAATGACACCCTCCAGAGGTGTTTCGTGTATTGTTCCTTGTACCCCAAAGATTACACTATTGAAAGGGAAGAGCTCATACGTCTTTGGATAGGAGAGATGCTCATTGATGATGTGCTACCTCTGCAACCACAGTATGACAAGGGTCATTCCATATTGAATAAGCTCCTCAACTCTTCTTTACTGGAAGCTTCTAAAGATAAAAGATGGGTGAAAATGAATGATCTTATTAAGGATATGGCAACTTCCATCACGAGAGGTAGCTTTATGGTGAAAGCTGGCATGAGGTTAACAGAGGTACCTACAGAATATGAATGGAAGGAAGATCTCCATGTTGTTTCCCTAATGATGAATTCCATTTCTGATATCCAATTAGATGCTTCCCCCAAGTGCCCTAATCTTTCTACCTTGCTTTTGCAACACAATCCCATCCAAGCAATTCCAGATTCTTTTTTCTTGCACATGCGTGGACTTCATGTTCTGAATCTGTCACACACTTGCATTCAGAGACTGCCCAGTTCCATGAGTGAGTTAGAAGAGCTTCGGATGTTAGATGTTAGTAATTGTCAGTACCTAAAGGAAGTGCCTTCACTGAAAAAGCTGCAGAAGTTACAATTCTTGGACCTTTCAAATACTGCTATTGGACAATTACCTCCCGGTCTTGAAAGGTTAAAGGAGGTTAGAGAGCTCAATCTTAATCGTATTCCTACATTGAAGATTCCTAGCGGGGTATTGTCTTGCTTTCCCAGACTTAAAAGATTAACATGCAGTGTTGTAGGCACCTTTTCTGAGCTGCAGATTTTGAGGTCACTAGAAGTTCTTGATGCCACTTTTGCCAACGTTAGTGACTTGAGCTGCTATGTCAGATCTCAGCACTGGCGTACACTAGAAAGCTTCCATCTACAAGTTGGTCATAACATATGGCCTAAAAGTGAATGCAGTAGGAGAGTATCCCTGCATGGGTGTTCCTTGAGTGGTAAAGGAGAAGACTACGTTATGCTTCCGGACAACATCCAGGAGTTATATATAGCTGATTGCAGAGATTTCAGGAGCCTATCTGATATAATGAATTATACTTATGCATGTGATGGTAGAAATTTCCATAGTTGCTGTGGTCCAAATTGTGTTCTGAAGACCGATTGCCGGGGAGAGGATGGCTTTAAACAACAAGCTGGTGCTTTCTCAAGCCTAGAAGTATGCGCAATTAGCAGGTGTCATGATGTTGAGACACTTTTTCGGCCTGCTTGGACGCAAAATTTCCCTTGTCTTGAAGTAATAGAAATTGAAGATTGTCCACAGCTGAAGGAACTAATAGCGGAGGAAGGTGGCAAATATGGCTGTTCTCAAGGCATTTCTATTGTCAATTTGTCATCAGTCTCCCTCAGCTTAAGCAACTAGTACTCACTCGATTGCCTCAGCTGAGTATCATCTATAAAGGTGTAGTAGTATGTGCTTCTCTCCCGACAATTATGTTTTTGGACTGACCAAAACTGAAGCGGCTCCCTTCCTCCTATGTGGATGATCAGCATGATTTAACTTTGCCTACTCTTAAACGGATTGAGGGACAGGAGGATGGGATCAACCGGAGTCTAAAAATTTGCTGAAGCCATTCTTCGAAGGAGCAAAAACTGTGTAGATGCTAATTAGTCACATATGGGGGTGCAGCAAGTTCTGCAGCTTAAACTGAAGGGGCTGGTGATGTTACGGTCTCGAGGTCCGTGTTGTATGGGTTTTGGTATGTTTATAACCATATATAGTACTCGTACTACGATGCATTGTTCACTAGTGTCTTCAGATTTCTGGCATCAAGTTCTTTTTTTCTTTCTTACTTTATCTATAAGAATTCCAAGTGGTTCTGCGAATTCCAACCCTATTTGTTTTATCTTTTTCAGTTAGTACTTAGTAGGGCGTCAATTAATCAATTTTATTGGTAAAAAAAGTGATCAATACTCCAATAGACAGCCGGGTACGACCGAAGAACAAATGATACCGCCAATATAGCTAATGAAACGATTGATAAATTTAGGGCTCCTGCATCACTTTATTAAGTAGAAAAGAAATGGAGAGAAGTGATATGAGAAAAATGTAATCGATTACACTGAGTCAATGTAATCATAATTGTTCAAGTCTCACCCCACTATAAACATCATTATTTACAGCCAAACTAACAACTACAAGTCTTACGAGTAACTATAAGCAGAACTGTTTAGCAATAAAAAAAAACTATAAGCATACTATGAAAAGATTCATTGCTTTGTAAAAAAAAATTAAAAAGAAATAATACATCCAAGTAAAAGCCACATTACATTGTTACAATTGCAAGTTGCATCCCCTGATGCAACGCCCCTACCACTACCATTCCGTAGTGTCCCATGTAGCCCTATCCCATAAAGAAGCTATGCAAATGGCCTTCTCCCAAAGCATTGCAGAAGGAACTGAAATCCTATTGAACACACATTCCTCTCCAGCAAGACACCACAAAATCGCAAAATAAGCATTACGTCACAACAAGATCCCATCCTTCCCACCCCCAAAATTCAGAAATCACGTCTGCAAGAACGCCTCAACACTGGAAGGGAATACCACAACTCTCCGAAAAACAATCCACTCCAAAGGCTATGGGCCACCTCACACCAAACGAAAAAAGTGTGCTGAAGTCTCACTACTAGCCCGGCATCGCCAACACATATCAAGTGCATTGCATAAATTAATCAGTGAAACACAATCTCGTACCCCTTCTGTGTACCGAAATGCACCACATACTATGTGACACTGAGAGCACCTATTAGGAGATTTGCAACATCCTCGGGTTCCTCTCCAGATTAGAAATTGATTCAGACCTTCATTCCATAACCTATTCAGGAAAGCCTGTCATTCCTTCCATAAAAGAGAGGTGATGCAGGCTTCTTTTGCGTTAGCTTTGTCGAGAGCATTATTACCCACTAGTTATGGACAGTACTATCTAGCTATATGTGGCACTAGTGGTACATAGAGGCCAAGTGTGATAGGACAAATTTCCTCATGTGGGAAAGAGTTCGCTTAAGACTGATGAAGGGGAGGGAAGTGTTTACTATGACTGACTGAAGACACTAAGGACTGCACAATCCTCTCATGATTGTGACAGGGTCCTATCAAGTCTTAACACAAGGTGCAGGCACAACAAGGGTATGTAGGATCACAAGTACCTTAACAAGGCTTCGACAGGGACCAATGGGCAACAAAAGTACAAAACACTGCCTCTGAAAGAGTGCATGTGACCCATCTTCCATATCAATGAGGGATAACTGTGTATACAAAAGGGAGTGGCAAAAATATTCATCACCACATCCTCTTCTTCGTGAAGATAACGACCACTTTCTGAAGGGCACAGAAGAGATATATAGAACCTCAGTTTTAGGACTCTGAGTCCCTGATTTCCTCTTCTTTTCAACTGAGAATAATTCCCACAAATTTGCCAATGCGAAGACAGGCAATATGATTATTAAAGACATTTTCAAGTTCCAAATGTTCCTTGAACCAATATGTAAATTTGCAGATGCAACATAATCAACATAAATTTTGCAGTTTTGAGTGAACCTATTTACAAAAACTCTGAAAATGCTATGCACTCAACAAACAAAATCACCTAATGCTTTTTATCAAACTTGGATGATAACAAACGCTTACAGTAGAGTAGGAAGAAACAAAATAAAAACTGCTCAAATTAGAAACCCTAAAACTGCTTTCCACTTTTGGTTGCGCCTCCACAGAATACCAATTTCCAAACAACATCAACATCAACATCAACGTCAACATCAACAATCAGAGCTATGTAATATAAAATGTTAGGGCAAATGAAGCTCATAATATTATCAAGTTAAGATCATACGAACTTCAATTAAAACCCACATCAGCAACAGAATACAGTGATAAATAACCAAATTAATTGGGGGATTTGTCGGAAAACTACACAGTTAAACTGAAGAAGTGGGAATTTAGAATTACTTACAGAGATTGGAAGCTTTTGCAAATCTAGCTGATGCGTTCACCGTAGCCGTTGCAGATAATGATACCTCCATATCCATGGCTATCAGCTTTATTTCCAAGAGTTTGTCAATCTCCAATTCATTTCCTTGCAATTGACAAACGCCTATTTACTACTTTTTTTTTTTTTCTTTTCTTTTCTTTTCAAGTTGCATGAGCTGATCTCTTTTACCACGGTGCCTTTCTAGCATTTTCGAAAATCATTAAAGACAAAATCTTGAGGCTTGAGCAATTTTTATTTTTTATTATTTTTTTTTTATAGAAGAGGCTTGAGCAATTGATTGGATGCTTCATATACTAGAGTAAGTCTTATATGAGACCAATTTATAATAAAATAGGGTTATTATTGAGTAGAGTTGTAGAAGTCACCCCTCATCTCACCAAAAATTACGAAAATATCGTCTTGTACAAGTTTTTGTGTAATTTAATAGGAGTAAATAATACCCAAATTACATTCACTTGCACCCTCTTTTTGACTAGCCAAAAAAAAAAAAACACAAAAACTTCTATAAGACGGTCTTTTTGTAACTTTTGGTGAGATGGGGGTCACTTTTCAATAAAACATGTCACTGCTCACCATAAGTGACCCTTACATTGCTAAATAGTGACCCCATTTTTTTATGGGTTGGTCTCACACAAGCCTTGCTGGAAAAAATAAAATAATACCAAATTAGATTGAAATGAAAACTAGATTCTCACAAGGGTGTCCATCTAGATTCGAAAACATACGAAACATATTTTATTTTATGTTAGGCTTTTCTCTTTACTATGACACCATTTAATGTGGATTTCAACAAGACTACACGCACGCGGAAGCATAACAATAAAGAACACAAGATATATGTGGGAAACCCCTCCTTTAACTTGAGGGATAAAAATCACGGGCTTAAACTTTACTATACTTTAGCACTTGACATATTTGACTTGGTGACGCGAACATCCCAAACCACCTAGCTGGACTTAGAGCCTGTTTGGGAGTTGGAGAAGGGGGAGGGGGAAGGGAATGAGGGGGAACAATTTTCCTCTGTTCCCCTCCATCAACTCAATTTTTGTTCCCCCTAAATTGGGGGAGAATGGAGGGAAAAGGAGATTTTTAAGTGACAGTAGTTCATTCCCTTTCATTCCCCTCTCCCTCCATTCTCTTAACTTAAACTCCCAAGTAAGGTGAATATTTTCCCCTTCATTCTCCTCCCCTCCCCTCCCCTCCCCTCCCCTCCCTTCCTTTCCCCCTCATTCCCTTCCCTTCCCTTCTGACCCAAAATATCCAAACAGACTGTTAATGGAGTCGGGGACAACTCCCCTCTCCCCGATCACTCATAGACTCACACTTTTACCTACTCCTATGACTTCTTTATATAGGCCACAACTAGAATACAATTAGGTCACTTTAACCGAACTTAACTCCTAGCACAATTAGGAAACTAATATTAATATCTTAATAATATAATATGCTTTACTTGCTTAACAATACTTTACATAAATTAGACTTATATTCTAATTAAAATACTTTCCTTAACCAATATTGAGCGTGGTGATCTTTGGTCCAACATTTTGCTTTTTCGTTGTCCAGAAGTAACTCATTGCTACCCATGGAGAACTGATTTTTTTTTTCCTCATACTTATCCTTATCTACTTAATTGTTAAAACTAGCAACAGAAACCCAAATATTATATAGTTTCCAGAATCTAATTTTTAGTTTGCAAAAAAAGAAAAAACTAAAAACTAAAAACCACTACGAACGATGCTATTTTATTCTTTTTTGGATGAATGCATACTTATCTTATTTATTTTTTGATATAAATGTTACAAGGGCACGCACATTCTTATTAAAGAAATTGGCCAAAACCCTTTTAAATTTATCGCTTTATATCGAGAATACCTTAATATTTAAATTTTTGACAAGTACACCCTACAAAAATTCAAACGTCGTATTGATCCCTCTTAAATGGAAATTCCAACCATTTTTAAAATTTTGTTCCTATTTTGCCTTCACAACCCTATGCACATGACTTGTTATTGCATTAATTTACGTTCACTCCCCTAATTTCTCCTTCAATCAACACTATCTCAATCTCATCTTCATCACTTCCACTCTCATTCTCATCAACATCATCAAATTTCAAACACTCATTAACACTTAAATTATCTCAAATGCAATTAACATTAACAAACCCCACAAGTGGCACTCAACCCACTCACCATAAATCTCCTCTCTCTCTCTCTCTCTCTCTCTCTCATGCATAACCTTCATATTAGGGTTTTGGGAGTTTGGAAAATTATTTTTCAAAAAATCCACCACAAAATTTTCAAGTATATTATTAAGTTACAAAAAAAAAAAAAAGAAAACATTTGATCTTTTATTTTTACAGATTATAGCTATTTAATTTAATTTTTATTTAAAAAAATACGCTGAAAAATAGAAAGAAAAAAAATCAAAAAAAAGTTAGGAATCACTTCACATAAATTGGGAAAAATAATGAAACCTCACTATAATAATAGAAAGGACTTTGGGGTAGGTTTAGCAACACGGGGTGGTGGGGAGCCATACTTGGTACCAAAAAACCGTGGATTAGTCTCCGATACCCAGTAAGAGGTCCTTCAAACCTATCAATGACCCGATAAACTACCCTGGGGCCCTCTCATGTCCCCTAGGGGTATCCAGTGCGATGTGGTGCAAAAATAACCACCTTCGTTTTGGGGACTCCCGGAAGCTCACAAAATGTGGGTTATAGCCTTCCTTTTCGGCTTCGGGGGCTCGAGTCTCATTTTAGCCCAAAGTTCTCAGGGGGGTCTACAATAACCCTAGAGTACCCTCGGTGCCCCGAGAGGGTCATCCGGATCCCCGAACTTTTATATCACCACCCATACCTTGGGTGTTTTGACGTACTATTACACTTATTTCTCGTAAAACGCCCTTCCAAGCCTATCAGGGACCGGATAAATGATTCCAAGGGCCTCCCAAGTACCCCAGGGGTGTTCCGTACGATGTGGTGCGAAAATATCCACCTTCGTTCTTGGGTCTCCCGCAAGCCCAAACACGTGGATTTTATACTTAGTTTTCGACTTCCCGGGGCCCGGGTGTCATTTTTGCCCAAACTTTTCCAGGGGGTCTATCATGACCCTAGAAGACCCTCGATGCCCCATGAGGGTCATCCTAATCCCCAAACTTTGATATTACCCATGGGCCATGCCTTTGGTGTTTTGACGTACTTTTACACTAGTGTCCTGTAAAACGCTCTTCCAAACCTATCAGGGACCGGATAAGTGACCCCGAGGGTCTCCCATGTCCATTAGGGGTGTTCAATGCGATGTTTGTGCTAAAATATTCACCTTCATTTCGGGGCCTCCAAGTAACCCAAAAAACGTGGATTATAGCCTTCCGGCCTTTTCGGCTTCCGGGGGCCTGGTGTCATTTTTGCCCTAACTTCTCTCGGGGTCTATCAAGATCCTAGAGGACCCTTGGTGTCCCGGGAGGATCATCCGGATCCTCAAACTTTAATATCACCCGTGCTTCAGTCTTCCGACCCTTACATTGGTGTCCCGAAAAAACGCTCTTACAAGCCTATTAGGGACCTGATACCAGACCCTAGGGGCCTCTTTTGTTCCCTAAGGGTGTCCTGTGAGATGTGGTGCGAAAATATCCACATTCGTTCCGGGGCCTCCCGGAAGCCCAAAAAACGTATATTAGCCTTTGATTTTTGGCTTCCCGGGGCTCGGGTTCCGTTTTTGTCCAAACTTCTCTAGGGGGTCAATTGTCATTCTAGAGGACCTCTGGTGCCTGAGGACGTTCATCCGGATCCTCGAACTCCGATTTCATCCATGTGACATGTGACTTGGGACATGGCGCCTGCTTGGCGTTGGGACATGACGCTTGCTGGGCGTTGGGACATGGAACATGGTGCACCAAGATTTTGTTTAAATGAATTCTTGATGTACTTAGTTCATTTCGGCCCGTTGTCTACTAATATGATAATCTTTGGTAGAAGAACTTTATAACAGATAGTATTCTCAAGTTTGTTAATGGAAGTCTAATAATCGTTTCCTAATCACTCGGTCATATATAGATCAAAGTTTACAGTATGACTAATCATAATAAGTAGAACTACAATGCAACAAATAATGTCATTTAGGGGTAGATACCTCTACCTTTTATAGAGGCACAACAAGCCAATGAATGATTTTGTTTTTTAAATTATTTTTGTCAAAGGCTAATACACGGCCAGTGAATGACTATTAGCATGACTTGAGGGCATCCTTCCCCACAACATTTTAATATTTGCACTAAACAAATTAAGAGTCAGGCTGTGGATGAACCTTTCCAAATCTCACCTTGGTGTTGATTTAGTTTTTTTTACCAATTAATCACAAAATTAGCACCAAAAAAGAAAAAGAGAATTATTACAACCAAGTTAGAAGCAAAACAACCCATCATATCAAAAACATTAAATTTAAAAAAAAAAAAAAAACAAAAAACAAAAGAGCTGAAACATCATGTGCATCGCATGAGCATACACACTAATGTTAGTATATTACACCATTTCAACTAGAGGTAATCTCATCTCCACCTACCCATGGTTGAATTTGAGCCTTGAGCTAATGCATGAGCAGGCGGAGCAGCTCACTTCTCACCCCTACCAACAAAATACCAAACTACAGTAACAAATAAAGGAACTAATCCAAAACAACATCAAGAACCCGATGGAATAATTCACTTAAACCTTCCTCCTGCATTTGCAAAGCATTTACAACTTCACCTCAGTTCCAGTATGCTAATACACACCATGAAGTTCGTAAGATGGATGGGATGGACGAGGTTCTTCAGCCATCCCATCCAACTTACGTCATTCTTGCTGCCATTTTCCTAATCCATTTGTTTATTCCCACATATTTTCCATTGTTGAGAGGTACAACTTCCAGCAAGCACATTCGCTCAAGTCTATTCAAAATAGTATGGCCATGATCATTTACCAACTGAGGACTATCCCCTGCTCTCCAACCAATCAGTCCCAACGCATTCCAATGATCGATGACCTCCTGGTCCTTCTTCTTGGGAACTTCGCGGTCATCGGTCAATAGTTTGGCCGAGGCCAAGAAACAACGCTGGGCAGTCCTGTCGTCGTTCAAGCAAGAATAGCTGAATTTCAGCTGCTCAAGTATCTTGTCCTCCTCATCGTGGATGTTCGTGATCGTGCCCTTCAGCTCATCTAGCCGATTTCTCCACTCCCTGATGTCCTCCACCCCGGCCATGGCTCTGGCCATCAGGATGATGGCCAGAGGCATGCGCGCGCAGTGCTTCACTAGCTCTACTACTAAATCTTGGATCCTCATTACCTCTTGATGATTTAGTCCGGCTTCATGTAAGAACAGCTCTTGGGCCTCCTCTTCCTGGAGGAGGCCCATCTTGAACTTTTTGTCACAGCACATCCTGTTGCATACGTCCCCAGATGAGGACGTAAACACTAGGATGCGCTGCGGCTGCGCTGTTGGGGAAGGAATTCCTAGCAACTCGTAAGCATCGAATTCCTCCCTTACATTGTCTAGGAAGAGAATCACACGGCCAGGGCCTATATCCCTGAGCCTCTCTTCTAGCAGGCCGGCCCGTCTCACCTCATCATCGTCTTCTAATGTAAACCACATGGCCTCCGCTACGCTCTCCTGTAGGCTCTTGTTAAGGCTTTCAGAAGCCCAGAACACAGCCTTGAACCCCTCTGAGTCATCATAGACTTCATTGTACAAGTGTTTCATCATGTTCGTCTTGCCAGCTCCAGCTGGTCCATAGATGCCGATACAGTGGTCTCCATTGTGGATTGATTGGAGGGCCGACATCAGGTGTCTATTTGCGGTCTCACCCATCAGCTTCCCTACCGGTAACTTATCACCACGCTTGCAAATTTCATCACATGTGAGACCTTCGGACTGGTACTTCTTAGCCGGTGTAAGGAGCTCCTGCCCTTTCCTAAGATGTTGCTGGATGCAGCGCATCCACCACATGCGCTGCCACTTCCACTGGCTGTCCTGGCATCTCTCTAGAGTCTCTACAGTCTCTGATGTGTATCGATTTATATGCAGCAAGTAGACGTCGACACTTTCCTTCCGCTTTTTGCCTGGTTTGAGCTCCTCTGTCCTCAAGTGCTCATTTATGTCTGTAACTCTGCTATCCAGTTGTTGGAGCAAATGTCTTAGCTCAGTGCGTTTCTCATCCACCTTTAAGAACCATAACAAGGAGCTGAATATCCATAGTCCTACTTTCTCCATAACTTAGCTTACTGACTATGCAATCCCTATAGCCCACTGAAACAAGAGCAAGGAAATTCAGATCAGAAAGCAAACTCCTGTTAATATATTGTATCAGGAACAACATGACTGCCACATTTACATGATACCGTGTTCGAACATGCGTAGCAGGTAATACATGTCCACGGTGCATATCATCAGAAAACGCAAAACACAATAGTCAGGAACGTACATAAAACAGAACAACAGGCTGATCGGTTGAATGTTGTGGGTAGTTTTTGTTTCTCAATGGATCAACTATCAAGTGTCTTCTATCTTTATTTCTACCTCTCAAAGACTACAGTGTTTAGAAAACAAAAAATGATTTAGAACAAGACCAGTAGGCCTTGACATCTCAATGGTAGAAATGACCAAACACTAAAGCTTGTTACTATAAATCAAGATCTTCACCAAGTTGAATGTAGAAGCAAACAACAATAACCTACAATTCTGAAGCACAAATGGCTAAACTAACAGGACAGAACTTGACGAGCAAGAAAAAACAGGACAGAACTTGAACCCCTTATGTAAATTGCAAATACATATACATGGGAAACAAGTATTCCCCAAATGAAATCATACACCCTCTTGATATAGAACCATATATATTGCACAACATATAAAAGCTTAGCGCACATATAAAAAACAGCATTAACAAAGTAGAGCTGATTTAACATCAAAGTTAGATCATGTCAAATGCTGGTTCTGTATGTGTAAAATCAAAGTTACTAAAGCAATGTTGGGTTGTGATTAACATGGTAGCAAAATCTGCTACTAAGGGTATCTTCACTTTTTCCAGCTGATGGTTTGGTACTTTGGTCTCAGAATCTAGATCATTGTCGTGGCCAGAGGAAGATTAACAATAATCTAGTAGTTAGGAAATAGTGGAAAAATTCGAGACCAAACAACGACAACTACAAAGACACAATCTTGTATGGAAAATCCAAATGGGAAAACCATGATCAAACAATATATGACTAATCAACTATTACTAGCAAACTCATCCTAACACACAATCCTCAGTTGGGTTTGATCAGTATCTTTCTCTTGAACACACCCTAACACCTGAAAGCTTCGGCGTACCCTAACACTATGTTTCTCAGACTCGGGAATCCGAGGATCTGGTTCGGGTGAGGATGCGAGGATCGGATCATCAGACTCGCCTATTTTAAGGATTTTGTTGCTAATTTAAAGTGTGCAAGTGTCATTTCGTATCCTAGTGTCTAAGTATCCGATTCTATTGAAATGAAGACCCTAACTTGAAACTTTTAACTTATGTAATCAAGCTTAGATACTTACATAAAGAAAACTGCAATCTGAATTTAGAAAAAAAGTTCAGCTAGACTTTCTAATAATACATTTGGAATATCATGCATCAACCACCCTCCAAAATTAGATGCATCATTAAATGTTCAGAAACTGATAACCACAGTAACAAGGATTTATCCCAAAAAAAAGACCCCCAACTACTATTGGGACTTGAAAGTAACAATCATTGGAAAATACATTTACACATTATTACACAGAAATGGGAGAAATATAAGTGAAATTTGCAAAGAGCTAAAGATAGAAGTTGAGCAGAAACTCACAGTGATATTACAGATGCTGATCAAAGAAATTATAGGAATGAGTTTACTTTGGGTTGTTTGGATGACAGTGAAGCTACAGCAGCCTATAAGAAGAAGAAGAAGAAATTTGGGTAATGGTGGTGTACTTACACAAAACCGCGTCATAAATAAGTTAAACTAATTCTCGTCAGAGAGACCATTATTGGATTATATTAGACTTAAAAGGTGGACTTAAGAAGACTTCATTCACCTGCAAAACATTTGAATTGGTTCACATTGCGCCAAATGGGAAAAGACAAAAATGGATGCTGAATTTTCCTGGTAATGCACATCCAGTTGCACTCATCTGTTAAAGGAGCTCCACACAATTTTTCCATTGAAAAGCAATGAAGGACTAGAGTGTAGAGAGAACTAAACATTTAGTACCAAGTTGTCCAAAAACCTACATGGAGGACTTGGTCAATCACCTCTATTATTATTATTATTATTATTATTATTATTATTTTTTTTTTTAGGGTAAGGTGAGGAGGACCACTCCTTAGCTGACCCATTTCGAAATAAAGCGTAGAAGCTAATGGCCAGACATTTGGGGAATGAGGGGAGATAAAAGGAAGGGGAACCCCAAATACCCCTAGTGAAATTTGCAATCACCTCTATCTATTGTAAAAGAAAGAAATCATCCATTTTTTCTCGAATAATAATAAATGACTCTACTGGGGGTGTAACTGAGTCGAGCCGGCTCGGTGAGCCCTTGAGCTCGGCTCGGTCAAAGCTCGGTTCGAGCTTGGGTCAAATATGGCTCGACTCGGTTGACTCGATTGACTCGTTTCATTTTATTTTCCCCTCTATTTTAAATAAGACCTTTAAATATTTATAGAAATTCATTTATTTTTTAGGGTTTTCTCATTTTATAACTTGTAAACAAACTTTTGTAGTCGAATTCAATTGCAAATATTTTAAATCGATCTACTTTTCATAACATTTTTGATGGCGAGTGTGAATTCGATCCGAGCCAAACCGAGCCGAGCCGAGCCATGAGTTTAAACCGAGCCGAGCCCGAGCTTTAACTATTCCGGCTCGGCAAACTTCGAGCCGAGCCCAAGCCGAGCATAAACAAACCGAGCCGTACTTCGAGCCAAGGGCTGCTCGAGCTCGACTCGGCTCGATTACACCCCTAGACTCTACCCCTGCCCCCAAGTATGGAACTAGGGGCACTTCAAATCAAATAAGAAAAAAAGAAAAGAAAACAAAGTATGGAAATGGAATTAGGTAGGGTAGGGTAACAAAAAATGTCGGTACACCATATGACTAGAGCTGTCAAAAGCAGACCAGACTCATAAACTTGATTCGATCTTTTTTTTAGGGTCATGACAAAAAATTTTTTAACCCGAACTCGTTTACATTACAACTCAGAGAAATGACTAAAAAGTGAATTCAACCCAAAAACTCAACCCGTAATCGATCCGAACCCCAAGTGACCGGACCCGTAACCCGTTGGGTCGACTCGTTTAACAGTGTCCGTATCGATTCCAGAACGAGTTAGAATCAGTAGGAAGTGGTATGAATCAATTCCAAACTATGTTACTCGATTTTTGGGAACTAAAACCGACTTGTACCACACCCCAACTTAATTAATACCCCACCATAAACATTAAAGTTATTACAATACCCTTCAAGGTTAGAAAAATTAGTCAAGTGGGTAGATGAATTAAGGGAGTAGGGACTAGGGAGTAATGGAGTATGACCTTTTTATTATTTTAACAGCCCAGCCGTACCTGCCTCCCTGAAAAAACCAAAAAATAATAGTGAGTTCATATCATGTCAGCTACCAAGCAAGTTCATCTGCTTTTGTCATTTTGGGAGAAGCTTCGTTGCAGGCTTGAAGTGATGAAATATGTATAAATATATATTGCATGGTTTGCAGTAGTCGTTCAACAACAAGTGCGAGACCCCGATGATGATACTGCTGTTATTGACAACTTGAGCAAAATCAGGTTTTTCTTCTTTTTCTCTCTCCAGTTACTTCTTCTTTTCTGTTATGTAATTTCCTGCTTGTTATGTACAGTTTAATTTTGTGGGTGGGAGTTTGGTTCCCTTGTTTGAACTCTGGAAATGGGATTTGGAAGTGTTTTCAATCAAATCTGTCAGAAATTTCTCCCATTATCGTTGATTAGCTGAATTTGACCTTGTTGGGGTTCTGCCTTATGGAAATAATTTATCAATCAGGACCATTTTTGGAACTTAGATAATAAACTAAAAAAGAAAGTATTTGGAATGATCTTATAGATGAAATTAGAGGAATTTCAGCACCACTTATCGATAGTATATTTTGACAATTCCTGGGCTACACTATGGTCCTAAACTCTCAGAGTAGCCAATTTGGCTACCCCAAAAAAAAAGTGATGATATTATAGTTATAAATTTAATGAAGTTGTAGGTTATGGCTACGAAGTTGAACAAAACCTTGTACAACATGGTTTTATCATAAATTTTGGCGAGACGAGGGTCACTTTTAAGGGAAACAAGGGTCGTTGTTCATAATAAATGACAACTACATTTCTAAATAGTGACCCCATAGTACTCTGAGTTGGTCTCACAACTTACTCATGAAAATATAGGTTAACAAATCTAACTACATTCGAAAAACAAAGTGATAAATGGGTGTAGCCAAGAACAATTGCTATATTTTTTGTTTAAATGGCCACTTAGCTAGCAATTTAAGGCAATAAAGAAAGAAAGAAAGAAAGAGAGGACTGGAAATATAGAATGGATATAAAAATATAGATTTCAATCTAGAAATAGTATGTGCACGACTGTTCATAGTATGGCACTCAAAAGTAACACTTTTTATTTATAAGATACCATGTTTTTCTTTAATGGACAAAAGTGTTTTGAAATTCACATGTTTTGTCGACTGCCAATAATGTTTAAAATTAAGAGGAGGGCACACTCCTTTTAACCTGGAGCGTCAAATATGCAATAATGGGTTAGAAAATTTGATGATCGATTTCCAGAATCTCAGCCCAGAATTGGCTTAATATTGATCTCCCGCATAATAGGATCATCTTATGGCTTCGCAATACATAGGACTCGCGGGAGGCCGAGTGCGGAACTCTATTAAACCATGAATTATCTAGCGTGTGTCTCCCTTCTTAAATGGGATATAGTGAGTTAGAAATTTGAAGGGTAAAAAAGAATTAGGGCCCAAGATTTCAACTCCGTAGCTACTTTCTTCAGAGCAAGAGCAAGTCATAAAAAATTCCTTGGTAGCAAATAACTTGTGGTTCGTTTGGTACATGGAATGGGAGCGGGAAAGTTCACCATCCATCAGGGTTATTTTTTGTTGATGAGTATGAGTCTTTGCTGGCTTAATGGTGTTTGGATGGGTATTTTGCTCCCTGTAATGGGAGCTAATTTCTTTGATCATTGTTTTATAATTACTTATTTCTTTCTGGATCATTAATTATTTTTCCCGGGATTCTCCTTGCCTGCAGCCTCAACCTTTGTGAATGAAATGTTGGAATAGTAATTTGTGGGTGTCTCTGATTACGTAGATCAAGGTTTGTAAGATGGTCTCGGCTTTTGGTATTTTTGAGTCAATTGTTGGATTCTTGAAGATTTATCCAGAGCCTCACAAAGGAGGAGAAACGAGAAAAACAAAAGATGATAATTTTGATATTAATGATTCTGAATACGTTGCGCAACCTGGAGGCCCTGGACTGAAACGCAAAAGATTTTCTGATCCCTGCTTCAGGTCGGATTTATTTCCGTCGATTTTGGGTTGGTTAATTGAAGGTAATGTAACTCTTATCAGCATTTATGGAATGGGTGGAGTGGGGAAGACCACCCTTGCAATGCAGGTGCACCAATGGCTTCTGAACCACTACAACCCATCTGCTGATGCTATTGCTTGGGTATCTGTGGGTATGCATTTCACTATACCCCATTTACAGAGCAGAATTGCTGACCAACTTGGATTTGATCTTCAAGGCGACAATGATGTAATCAGAAGAGCGGCCATACTGCATTCCCTTTTGTCTCGCTTAGGCAATCCTATAATCATTCTTGATGACCTCTGGGACGATTTTTGTCTTAAGCTAGTGGGCATTCCTAAGCACTGTAAGCTGCTTATCACTTCTAGATCCTTAGATGTTTGTCGCCGTATGCGATGCCAGAAAATTCTCAAAATTGAACCTCTTCCCCAGAAAGAGGCATGGCAGCTCTTCTCTGGTACTGCTGGATTTGCCATGCTGGAGAAGGTAGAGCTCAGGAAGATTGCAGAGCTTCTGTTCCCTAAGTGTGCTGGTCTCCCTCTTGCTATCACCGGGTTGGCCAATAGCATGAGGGGGATCATTGATGCTTCTATGCGGAGGCAAACCCTGGATGGGTTTGATAGAATTTGGTCTGGCCTTCTTAACATGGAATATATAATCTCTAGTTTGAAACTATCTTATGCTAACTTGAACAACATGACCCTTCAGAGTTGTTTCTTGTACTGTGCCTTATACCCCCAAGATTATACCATAGACAGAGAAGAGCTCATTCATCTTTGGATGGGAGATATGCTCATAGATGATGTGGCATCCTTGCAACCACAGTATGATAAGGGTCATTCCATCATAAATAAGCTTCTCAATTCCTCTTTGCTGGTAGCTTCTGAAGATAAAGGGTGGGTAAAGATGCATGATCTTAATAGGGACATGGCGATTGCCATCACGAGAGGTAGCTCTATGGTGAAGGCTGGTATGGCGTTAAAAGAGGTACCTGCAGAATATGAATGGCGGGAGGATCTCCATGTTGTTTCATTGATGAAGAATTCTATCTCTAATATCCCACCAGATGCCTCCCCCAAGTGTCCTAAACTTTCAGCCTTACTCTTGCAGCACAATCCCATCCAAGCTATTCCAAATTCTTTTTTCTTGAATATGCATGCCCTCCGTGTTCTGAATATGTCGTATACTCTAATTCAGACACTACCCAGTTCCATGAGTGATTTGGAAGAGCTTCGGGTTTTAGATCTTAGTTATTGTCAGAACCTGAATCAAGTGCCTTCATTGGAAAAGCTGCAGAAGTTAAGGTTCTTGGACCTTTCTAGGACTGCCATCGAACAATTTCCTCAGTGCCTTGAAACATTAAAAATGCTGAGAGAGCTCAATCTATTTTGTATTCCTACACTAAAGAAGTTCCCCAGTGGGGTATTACCTGCTTTGTCCACACTTAAAAGACTAACATGCAATGTAGTAGGCACCCTTCCTGAGCTAAAATGTTTGAGGTCGCTAGAAATTCTTGATGCCAGTTTCCCCAACCTTTATGAGTTGAGCAGTTATGTCAGGTCTGAGCATTGGCGTGCACTAGAAGGCTTCCATCTTCAAGTTGGTCACAACATATGGTCCAAGCAACGATGTGGTAGAGGAGTATCCTTGCATGGGTGTTCCTGGACTGGTAAAGACGGAGACCAAATTGTGCTTCCCGACAACATCCAAGAGTTACATGTTGTTGATTGCAGAGGCTTCAGAAGCCTATCTGATATAACCAATTCTGTTAAGACAAGTGATTATAGGAATTACCATAGTTGCTGTGATCCAAAATGTGTTCCGAAGAATAATTGCAAGGGAGAGGACGGCTTTAAACAACAAGCTGGTGCTTTTTCAAGCCTAGAAGTATGCACCATTAGCAGATGTCATGATATTGAGAAACTCTTTCCACCCGCTTGGATGCATAATTTCCAATGCCTTGAAGTAATAGAAATTAAAGATTGTCTACAACTGAAGGAACTAATAGCAGAGGAGGTTGAGAAAGACAGCTGTTCTCAAGGCACCTCTGCTGTCATCAGTCTCTTCCAGCTTAAGAGACTAGTACTTGCTGGATTGCCTCAACTGAATAGTATCTATAAAGGTCTAGTAGTTTGTGCTTCTCTCCAGCTGCTTACGTTTTTGGACTGCCCAAAGCTGAAGCGCCTTCCTTTCTCCTTCAAGCTGGATGATCAGCATGAATTAAATTTGTCTACTCTTGAAAGGGTTGAAGGGCAGGAGGAATGGTGGGAACTGCTAGAATGGGACCAACCTGAGTCTAAATCTTTGCTGAAACCGCTGTTTAGATGCACATCCTCTATGCATGTTTGACAATACATCTTTTCATATATCACCAATTGAAACGGAGATCCACAATTGATTTGTGTTTAGAGCTGGAGTTGTATAGAGTGCTACATGTCTCTGTACTTTGTCTACGGTTCCAGCTCGTGCAATCACTTGGTCAGGAGGATGATACTGAACCTTCTTCTAGGTAATTTGATGTTTCTGAAGTACTATTTCCAAATTATGATTTCCCTTTGCTCTAATCCACATTCAGGCGACATCTGATTTCGGTACCAAATCTTGCAGGAGGAAGATCAGTGCTGAACTTGCTCTGATATCGCTCTTCTGTGGCTTGACAACAAAACATGAAATCATGAGTAGATAATGAAGAAATCATACGTACGAGTGAAACCGAGCTCTTGGACTGTCAACTTGTGGCACAATTAAAAGAATTCTTTATGTAGAGGTTCTCCTCTGAAACTGGTGCATGACATAAATGAGTTGCTTGAACTGGAATGTAGAGGCTTCTTCTCTAGCTGTTTTTCTCCTTGTTTGGAGAGGACTGAGGTTGAGGCTATTGGCAAGAATCATTGTTGAACCTGCGGGTCAGAAACAGATGAAAGGCGGGCTTGTTTCTTCTTTCGATGACCAAGTGACATCTGAAGAAGAATGTGGTGCTTCTAGTTTTGGTATATCCGAAATGGTCCAGGATAGTAATCAAGTTGAGTAATCGGTTGTGGATAGCAGCTCTTTGAACTCTTCTTCTTGTTGATTGCTGGATGGTGAGGCTGTCAACTCCATTTTCATGCCTCAAATGCAGCACAAGTCGTCAAATGTTCTGTGGTGTATTTTCCTGTTGATCCAACCATCATTAAGGAGTCCCTAGATCATACATTTAGGCCAACTGTAATTTGGATGATTTGTAAGGGGAGTTCTCGGTTGGATAGACCCACTATAGCTGAACCTTCGAGGTTGGAAGAAAACTCCTCAATGAGACCGCTTTTCACCTTGGGATAGGCTACCTAAAGGTGTTCGCAGGCATCCAATAGATACTACTTACTGAATAAAAAGGTTTTGTGTTTGTTTTTGTTTTTTCTTGATGCAATGTATAATGTATTTGTTGGGAAGATTTCTGTAAGAACATGAAACAGCTACAGTTGAAATGATAGTGTCACTAGCTGGAATGTAGACTGATTTGTCAGTATTCTGTTGCTCACATGTACTGAAGGTTGGTTGCTTCCTTGTACATGCGTTTTATTTTCAATAATCACATTCTTTTTCTATGAAAATGTACCAGAGATCCACAAATTGAATTGTCTGTATCTCTCCAAACTCTGGTTTCTCCCTTCCCCTATTGTCAGCTCTTCTTTTCAGATAACTGAGCATTAAGTTCTTGTTGCATTTTCTTCTGGTCCCAGTTTTTTGCAGATATTCATTCCTAGGTAGACCTGGCAAATGGGTCGGTCAGGTCAGATACGGGTCGAGTCAAATACGGATCGGGTTAAATAAGTGCCGAGTCAAATACGATTTCGGATTACCCAACGGGTTTGACAAATGTTGTCTCACAACTTTGGGGTCGGGTCATTTCGGGTTCGGGTCATTTCGGGTTTGAACCTTTTTGGATCGGGTCGGGTCGGGTCAGTTTTTGACAGCTCTATTCCTAGGTGTTGTGGGGTTTTTCCTCGTTCCCCACAAAGACCGACAGGTGTCTGACGGCGCAGGGGAAGGTACCTGCACAAATCAGACCATCAACTAACCCGAAGAAGATTTCCTGGATCCCCGCTCCGATGCTTAAGCTAGCCTCATTGTAGTAAAAAGTATTATTGGATTGATTAGAATTGTTTAGTTGTCTCATACCTGATTGGAGATATTTAAAGAGCACGGAAAGCTAGGTTGAGGGAGCCGTTCACCAGCGGACACGTGTCAAGGCTAGTGGCCACAAGCTGTGGGGTCCCCCGACTTGCCTAGGTCGTGGGCTGACCTTGTGTATGTGGGCCTAGGTAAAGTATTTTGGGCCATAACATTAGGTAGTGGTCTGAGTTACAGTGGCCACTTTGTGATCCACTATAGCCTTTAGGTCTTACATTCCCTTGCAGCAAGACATTCAGACTCAGAGGGTTGAGATGATCTACTGCGAATTCCACCACCAAAAGAGCAGCTCTATCTTTACCTATTTCGGTCCCATTCTGAAACTAAAACCCAAACCTGATAGCAGCGCTCATAACAAGGGGAGAGGAAGCCAAGATCACAACACTAGAACATGCTAGCTGGCGCAGTGGCACTTTGCTGTTGTGTTTCGCAAGTTCAATTATTTTTGCTCCGTTCTGATCCCTTCCATTTTGCTTGTTCACCAAGTTCTATTCCAATCTGTTTTGCAAGTTTAATTCTGTTTCGTTTCTTTTTGAACATTCACCCTATTCTGTTACATTCTATCCCGTTCCATTCCATTATGTTCATAAGAATAGGGCATGTGCATCATAAGAATGGGCATATGAGACAAGTAAGCTTGCATCAGGTTGATGTTGAACCTTAGCGTTAGGGAGCATGTCAATGGAAAGTAGTACTTCCTATTTTTGGAAGGGTCATTGGCCAATGAGCCCACCAAACAGCGATTCATGAATCATGTTTCGATTACCACACTACTAGATGTTTTCTCGTCAATACTTCCAAGTAATGTTATAGGGTAAATGAGAGGTGAAAAGTGAAGGAGTGGGAGGAGAGGGAAAGAAAAAGTGGAGTTGATTGCATTATCCATTGTAATCACAATTGCTCAACTTTTCCCATGTAATGATGATTACTTTGGATGGTGTAATCAATCTTACTTTTTCCATCTCCTTCCTCCCCTTTTTCTTTTTCCACTTCTCATTTACCCTATAAAATGATTGCATTGCATTTCATTTGATTGTAACCTAGTAAACACCACCTTGGTGTAATATACACAAACATATTTTGTGTATATCTCTCTCCTCTACCCCACACTCATACCCAATACTTCACTTTTGAGAATAGAAGCTTCCAAGATCCAACCTTGAGATCCCTCGATCACGTCACATACCATGTGAGAGAATCAACTCAACCAACTTGAGTTGATGGGTAGAGCCCTAATACTTTTGGGCTCATGTCGCAACTCGCAATAACTGCGAATAATCCGGGAAAATTTTGATAACTAATGTCATCCAAATCCGGATATGGGCAGGGGAGGAAATGTGACCTTCCAAGTGACAATAAGTGATAGGTGGAGTTGATGGGAGGAGGAAGGAACACAGCCCCAACGAGGGCTAAAGAATGACAAGATAAGTTGTGGACAAAGATGGTCTATTTCCAATTGATCAAGTGTTTGACAGACCTCCGTAAGAACACAAAAGGGAAATAGTTTGAATATTCTAGTCTAATCAGTTTTGACACAAGTGATTCACAAGATAAATAAGCTATTAATCATTCTCACAAAAATAAGTATATTGTAATGATATTAGGAAGTACTGAAAACCTTGATCAAAAAAGGAAGTACTGAAAACCAGGGTACTTGGTAAGAAGAAACATTCTCAATGAAAGTAGTATAATTAGTGACGCGCAGAAATGTGGGTCTACCTTGACTGTCATAAACTCTCTGCCATTTTTCTGATCCACTTGTTCATCTTCACAAATTCCACACCATTTAGCTCCAAGATTTCCAACAAGTGAAGTACACTCTCTGGAGTTCATTTATTATAGTTTGACCCTGATCAACAATGGCAGTGGCACCACCGCCATATCTGAAACCCCTGCAATATCTCTTACCAATTAGTCCTTCAGCAATCCAGTACTCGATGAGCTCTTGACTGGGCACTTGACGCCCCTCAAGCAGCACTTTGGGAGAGGCCACGAAACAACGTTGGATGGTTGGGTCTTTGAGGCAATTAAAGCTGAATTTTAGCTGCTCCAGTATCTTGGGCTCATCGTCATGCATGTTTTCAACAACACCCATCATCTCATCTAGCCGGTTCCTCCACTCACAGATATCCTCCTTTCCCGTCATAGATCGTGCAATCAGGGTGATGACAAGGGGCATGCGGGCGCATTGCCTTGCCACAGTGTCTGCCACCTTCTGGATCCTCGGGTCATAGGTACAATATGTATTCCTTCCAGCCAGCTTCATGCAAGAACAACTCCCGGGCTTCATCCTCCGGGAGAAGATCCATTTTGAACTTGCTGAAACTGTGCATCCTGTTACAAACATCCTCTGATGTGGACGTAAATACAAGTGTACAGCAGAATTCTTCAGCTTCAATGGGAATCCCTACATCATTAGTTAGGAATTGCTCCTTGACATTATCCAGGAAGACAACTACATGGCCAGGAGCCATTTGCGTTAACCTCTTTGCTAATATGCTGGCTCTTCTCACCACATCCTCATCTTCAAATTTGAATCTCATGGCTTCGGCCAGACAATCCTGTATGCTCTTGACATCAAATCGTCCCTCAGGTGGCCTGGCCCAGAACACAGCCTTAAAGTGCTGGGTGTCATCATACACGTCATTGTGCAAGACTTTCATGAGATTGGTCTTCCCAGATCCAAAGTTTCCATGGATGCCAATGACACGAAGTATACTTCTTTATGGCTTCAAGGGCATTTCTCCGAAGATCATTGGGAGGCTTGCCAATTAGCTTCTCCACAGGCAATCTCAGTCCTCTTGTGCAGATCTCATCCTGTGTCAGGCTTTCCCCTCTGCAGCTGGTCCGCCATGTCCAGTACATTATCCTTTCCTGCATTGAGGTCCTTATCACATTTACGTAGCTGATGTACCATCAAAAAGCGCTTACATCTACGACTACGAGATCCCTCATACATTTCCAGCGTCCTGTTGGCCTCGTTTTTGAAAATGTTCACCTGCTTAAAGAAAAACTCCACAAATTGCTTCCCTTTCCTGCCCGGGTTGTTCGCCTCCTCTACATTCAACTGTGCAATCATATCTTTCTCTGTGTTTTCCACAAGTTGTATTTGCCTTCCGAGTTCAGTGTACTTCTCGTCGAACCCTGCGAAGAAGTTGTATACGCTTGGAATATGCTCCACAAGCTTGTCCATTTGAAGCGCAAAAGATCAGCACGAACTGTAGTAGCTGGGAAACAATCTAGAAATCAACACATTTGGCAACAATGTATCCACATCAAATCCAGCCAACAAAAAGGTGGCTCTGAAACATGAGAAAAACAAGTTACTCAAGATACATACAGCTAATCAGAGGCTGATAACATTAAAAAAACAGGCCATAGAATATGCAACTAATGCCTAGGTCTTTCATTATTTTGTACATACAACAAAAAAGTGAACACTAAACAAAGCTTAAGAATTACATACTTCGAGTATCTTGAGTTGCCTCTCATAATCTCAAAAACAATATTCAAACCAAAAGCGAGATCCTGCCACCAACTCAATGTCAAAGCCTTAGTTGCTACGTCAACTCCTATAGAGTAGAATATTTATGAGTTCCTGAATATCAGTGATGAATCTTTTGCGCAGTAACACTTGCTAGTGAATTTGAGACGGAGGAGAGTCACAACGTTTTTTTTTTTTTGAGAAATGGTCAATATATTCCATTCGCCAAAGGGATGCCAGAAATACACCCCCTAGAGCTATAAATTGTTTCAAGTTTCTCATCCCCTATTGAATTACTTTCAATTTGAAGTATGTTAATGGCATGGAGGGAGTATTATTAAATCAGTTATATGGTTCTGTATGATTGACACCACTAACAAGTGAATCAAGTTTAAACTGAAGAAACCAGTTACTCATAACATATAATTTAAGTGAATCAAGTTTAAACTTGCAAAAATCATGAATAATTATTACCAACTTCTAAGAAACCAAGTAAACATAACTTCATTTCAACATTTTAATAACTAGAGCCTACCAAATACTATGGTATGACGGGAGTACTATATAACAAAATAAGAAAAGTTTTCTAATTCGCTAATAATGACGGGTTTTTTTACTAGCACTAGATAAAGTGCTAACAAACTAGGATGCAGTTGAGGTAAAAGAAAAAAAGAGGTTTAGCTACTACCAAGCACACCTAAGAACAATGAACCCTTTTTTTTTAGATAAAACCTATGAACGATGAACATTCACAAGTACATTAGTGAGATAGCCTAACTAGTCACCAGCAACTATGACTATCAAAACCATAATCTATTAGGGGGGAGGGGAAATGAAGAGTTCATGATGCATAGGACTCGATCCACTGGATAGAACCACAATCTATAAGAATGCAATAATAATAATAAATAAATAAATTGGGTGATTAATTAAGCAGAGGATTCTTTGCCACACTGTAAATCCTGAAAGAAGTGTTCAACCATGAAACAAAAGGACTCAAGGAGCAACACAGATTAAGAGATAGCAATTCCTTTTATATTTTCCCCAACACAGAGGTTTTTTTTTTTTTTTTTTTTTTTTTTTTTTTTTTGTATAGCAATTCCATTTTACTTTCTTCATTTCACTTTGGCAGAAATAATCACAAATAAAGTAATAATTTAAGTTGATCAAGTACACAAGTGGAGGCAGTCAGAACCCACGTAGGGTTAAGGCAGTGCTTCCTCTCAAAAGAGAAAAGGACTCATGAACTCGAATTCATAGTGGGTTATGCTTAAGTGGAAACTCAAACAAACCATTTTACAAGTATCAAAGTGAGCATTCAGGGGAAAAACAATGCCACCATGGACTCTGTACAAGGACGAAGCCAGCTGCTTCGAAGAGATTTTAGAGGGGTAACAAGGAGCTCAAACAGCTCGATTGCCCACTGGGTACCAGGGTTCTTCAATTAGCATTCACTAGGAGAACTAAGATATCCTCTCCTGACTCTGATAGCAGGGTACCACGAAGTCAAATAATGGTCCTCTTTCAAGAGTGAATATAGGAGGGTCGAAGAAAGTAAGGCCACATCTGAAAAAGGGAATGCACTTGAGGAGCAATATCTGAGAGGACTAGCCGACTAGGTCCATGCAGCAAGAGCCGGAGAGGCAAAGTACTACCAACAAAATGTTTTAAAGGTCTAGAGAGATGCCTTGTGCAACTAAATGTAAGCCTGACTACAAAGCACACATACATCTGGATTCTGGAGACAAAACTGACCCTAATATTCTCGGCTGCAACATATCATGGGTATCGAACCGATCTAGTACCAGAGTCCAAACAAAGGCACACACCTTCTTGGGAGACCTTTGACTTCTAAATGAATCTATTAAAGGGGAAATGAGGGTATTGTACGTGATGGTAGGATGAGATGGTAAAGAAAGTTTTATCGGGAGAAAACCCTAGAAGGATCTCCAGCCAAACCCCAAGAGTCGTCAACGGACCCAGTTTGAATGGTGTCTAAAACAAAGAAGTCAACTCCTCCATTTCCATTCATGGGGTCGTCGTAAATGAAGATCCCAAGACCCATTGTTACCATAAAAAACAGCGATAGGCACATCATGGACAGTAGACAACTAAGGGCATTTTGCTTGGGTTTCACCTGTTTTTAACCGACAATCTTCAATTCTGCATTATCTTGCAGCATAATAGAAACGTCATAAAAATAGAGGGGAAGGGGAGGATATTTTAAGATCCTCCAGGTGGCAAAAAGCTTATTGTTTGCATTCACTTCTTTGTGGCACCAATGACCTGTACGAGTTTTATTTCTTGTACAAATAGATTTCACTAACTTACAAGAGGCATAAGTGAACAAGAGATTCAAAACGGAAAGGGGACTGCTCTATGTATAAACAGATGGAAAGGGTTTAAAAGAGGATTTGATTGGAGGGACAACAAGAAGGGCCGGGGAAAATTTTTCTTGATGGGAAAACAAGGAGTGAAAAAATTGTTCTTGGAGGAAAACTAAAAATGAAGGGCATTTTTATCACACTTTGAGACAGCTCATGGAAATCATCAAATTAACTGTGAAGATTGGGCTAAAAGGCTTGATCCTTCATTAACGTAATACTGATCAATATATACAAGAAGCAATTGAGTAAAAACAGGAAACTACCACCTAAAATATCTCCTAGGGGAATCTCCTAAATATGTGCATATCTCTTAAATATGTATGCAAAAATATTACACATAATTACATACGATTATATTGCCTTATACTCCCCCTCAAGTTGGAGCATGAGGATTCCGAATGCCCAACTTGGATAGCAGATAAGAAAATTGTTGTGCACCAAGGGCTTTAGTAAAGATATCGGCAAGCTGGTGCGCGGATCGAACATGATGAGTAGAGATGATACCGGCTTGGAGATGGTCACGGAGAAAATGGCAGTCAATCTCGATATGCTTAGTACGCTCATGAAAAACAGGATTAGACGCGATGTGAAGAGCGGCCTTATTATCGCAATACAGACGCATTGGGTGTGTATGCGTAACACCAAGTGAACGAAGCAGACTCTTAAGCCAAATCAACTCACAAGTAAGAGTGGCCATAGAACGATATTCAGCTTCCGCAGAAGAACGTGACACAGTATGTTGTTTCTTTGTCTTCCACGAGACAGGCGACTGACCAAGAAGAACAACATAGCCTGTTAACGAACGACGACTAAGAGGACAACTGACCCAATCAGAATCACAGTAACCATACAATTGCAAGTCAGAGTCAGCACGGAGAAGTTTTTCTTGCCCAGGATTGCCTTTCAAGTAGCGTAGTACACGAGTAGCGGCCTCCCAATGTTCAAGACGAGGTTGTTGCATGAATTGAGCCAAAATATGAACAGAGTAACTTATTTTTTGGACGAGTGAGAGTCAAATAAATCAATCGCCCAACAAGACGACGATATTTCTCTGGATCATCAAACAGGGGACCTGTCGCTAGTGCAAGTCGATGATTCTGCTCCATAGGAAATCGAGCAGGTTTGGCAGCTGTAAGACCTGTCTCGGAAAGAATATCTAGTACATATTTTCGTTGACATAGAAAAATACCCTCCTGATTACGAGCCACTTCAATGCCAAGGAAATATTTCAAGCGACCAAGATCTTTCATTGAAAAACACCCATAAAGATAAGCCTTAAGTTGCTGAATCATGTCTGGATTATTGCCTGTAATAAGAAGGTCATCAACATAGACAAGAACACAGAGAGAATCTGTACCCTTATGTAATGTAAATAAAGAATAATATGCATATGACTGGCAAAACCCATAATTCTTAAGAGCAGTTGTCAACTTAGCAAACCAACACCGTGGAGCTTGCCGTAACCCATAGAGAGAGCGACGAAGACGACACACCTTGCCAGGATGAGAAGCAGAAAACTCGGGAGGCAGACGCATATAAACTTCTTCATCCAGATCACCATGGAGAAAGGCATTATCCACATCCATTTGATGTAATTCCCAATGTCGAGCCGATGCAACAACTAATACAGTTTGAACCGTCACCATTTTTGCCACCGGAGCAAATGTCTCATTATAATCAATGCCTTCGACTTGGTTATTACCACAAATCACCAAACGGGCTTTAAACCGTTCAATAGTACCATCACTGCGATACTTGATTTTGTAGACCCATTTGCAACTAATAACTATTTTATTAGGTGGCAAAGTCTCAATAGGCTTGATACCATGTGAAGATTGGGCTAAAAGGCTTGATCCTTCATTAACGTAATACTGATCAATATATACAAGAAGCAATTGAGTAAAAATAGGAAACTACCACCTAAAATATCTTCTAGGGAAATCTCCTAAATATGTGCATATCTCTTAAATATGTATACAAAAATATTACACATAATTACATACGAATATATTGCCTTATATTAACTCTCTGCATAAGGTCACGCCGTGACATTTGACAACTATCTAAGGGTACCATGTGAAATTTCAAAACAAGAAAGGTACCATGTAGAATGTGTAAACATGAGGGTATCATGTAGAAAATACCTTCTTAATTTGTGAAAAGGAAACACCAAGGCTGGTTAAAGTTATGCGAGTTGATATTCGATATTGTTAGTGGTTAGAAACAATCTTATAAAAATGTGCTTAAGTTGTTCAATCGTTAAAACATAGTTCACTTACCAACAAGGGTGGTAGTCTAGTGGCTCCAAGCTTACTCCTTAGTGGTTTGGTAAAGCAAGGTTATGGGTTCGAATCTCCATTCCCCCCATGCCTTGTGTCTGCTGGCTTCTAGGAACTATACTAGCCCCTTGTTGGTGCTACATTGACGGGGCCAGTGCTTCTGCTGGTTGTTTAGTTAGTCTGATATGTTCGCTGTTGAACACGAGAGTCCGAACATGATGTAGCAGAGGGTACCTCGGTCGCCATTCACTTGCACCCTCTTTTTTTTAGAGCAAAAATAAACATGGTTTAGTTTTTTTTTTTTTTTTTTTTTTTGGTAATTAAAACATGGTTCAGTTAATAAATTAATTATATTGCTAAGTTTCATTTTAAGGAAAATTTGATATATAAATTCCAAAGTTTGACCCATGAAATAGAAAAATATACCAATTGGGATATCTATGTCATTAATCTGAAGTGGTCACACATCCCACAATATTGATCCCATGACAACCGTTGTCTACCGCCATTAAGTTTTTGCTTATTTGCATAACTTCTTTTTTTTAGATAGCATGGATATTCAAACTTTGCTTGACTAATCCATAGGTCCTGAAGTTAACAACCATGAAAACCTTCACTGACCTTGAGGAGACTCGAACTTGAGACCTCTAAAATAAACCTCAGAAGTCTTACAAGCTGAACTAACCCCTTGCTTCTTTTTTTTTTTCCCTAGCTCTTCAGCCCTTGCTTTTTTGCTTGTTATTTATAACTACATTACTTTACAAAATTGTAAGTTTTTTCCCCTCGCTTTTTTGCTTGCTAACAGCTTACATAGTGGCCTTTGTAAAAAGATTCTTAATAACAGAATGATTAACAATAATTCTACCATTAATCAACAAAATGTAATGAAAAGTTTTGTGGGACAAGTGACCCCTTCATATTAATGACAAAGATACCCCCATCTTGAAATTTCAAACAACAGTATGATACAACCCAATCCCATGACCCGAATCATTTATGCTAAGCTGGCAGAAATAACCACCTGGAAGTACTAACCGTTGGGACACATAAGCATGTCCTCAATTTCAGCATTTTTTCTTTTTTTCTGCTTAATTCCTTTCTTTTGTCGTTTAGTTCAATATTTCCATTCTGATGCTATGATCTGTTGAGGGAGAATCTAAGATAAATAGGGGGGATGTATTTGGCTGAAATCATCAATGAAGTTATCTACTCCCTCTCTCTCCTAAACTCTCTCCCTTTTCTCTCAAGAAAACTCAATTCATCCTTTCTCTGATTTATTCGAGGATTTTCTCTAAATTAATTCCTCCTATAATTAGAGTAGATTAATTATCGTCAAGCTAGAAATAGACTAGACCTTAATTAATTGAGCAATTGATTCGGTAGTTTAGCCGAATCTTATCATTGGTATCAGAGCCTTAGCATCCTTGGCCCAAATTCAAGCTGGTAGCAACCAGAGCTATGGCGAAGAACAACAAACCTCCACACGGTGGTTCGACTAATGAAGAACAACCACCGAAATCTACCGAAACTGAGAGCGGAAGTGGAGCTCCCCTCAATCCAGACCTTAAAAGGTTAGAGGTAACACTGAAATCACTCCTTGAATTTCATGATGCTAAGTTGGATTCAATTAATAATCAACATGCAATGTCCATTTCTGAAAACTCGCGTGCTATCTGTGAGATTAATGATATGTTGGTGGGTCTGAGTTTACAAATAACTAATATAGCTTTTGGAGCAAATAGTGGAAATATGGGGAATGTTAATGGGAACTCTGGTTCTGTGGTAGTACATGGAGCTGATAAAAGGGCTTCACATGGGGGAACTGGGTTGAGACCCCCTGATATGGGAGGGGGACAATATCAATATTCTACCCGTTTAACTAAGGTAGAATTCCCAAAATTCTGGGGAGAGGATTTAAAATCATGGCTATACAAGTGTGAACAGTTTTTTTCTCTTGACAATGTGACTGAGAATGCAAAGGTCAAATTAGCAGTTATTCACTTAAGAGGGGAAATCCCTACACTGGCATCAGGGATACATGAAAAAAAGAAAGAATGTTTTGCCTAGCTGGGAGGAGTATGTGAAGGAGCTCACTTGGCGTTTTGGGGAACTTTTTGATGATCCGATGTCAGAACTGAAATCCTTAAGTCAGGTTGGGTCAATCAAGGATTACCATGATGCATTTGATTCTATAGTGAGTAGATTGAATTTATCAGAGGAGTATGCCGTGGGTTGTTTTATTACTGGGATGGAAGATGATATACAAATGCAGGTACGAATGTTTGAGCCAAAAACGTTGCAACATGCTTATTGTCTGGCTAAATTACAGGAAGCCACCACTAAAGCAAAAAGAGCCAAACAAACTGGAAAACCCCCATTTCATTCAACCAGCCAAAACACTAACTAAAGAAGGTGAAGAGAAGAGGCCCTAAGTGAGTTAAACATCAGTATATTTGAGGAAGGAGTTCTAAACTCCCATTATTCATATCTTTTTTTTGGTTTGAAATTGGAAAAAGACGGCTAAAACACTGTTTCTGGATTTGGGGGACTTCTTTACTCGTATAATTTTAAATTCCACTTTCTATATTAGGCGTCAGTCAATTATCGGTCATCACATGTACTCTTTCATCAAAATAATAGATCACATCTAAACAATTAAATGTCACAGTTATTACTAATAGGAAATTAGTAGATATATAATCGATCAACAACAAAAGTGAAAAAATTCGTGAACCCTTATATATTTTCTGATTTTGGTTTGTGATAACGTGTCGAGTTAAAGACTTTAGTAAGTGAGTCATATTGATGGCTAATTCAACTATTAAATGGGTTGACATTAAAATAGTAAGCAAATTATAATCTATAATCTATATCGAAAATTAACAAACCCAAAACCCGTTACAATAATAATAAACGAATTATAACTTTGATTTTGGAAAGCACAACAATTTTGTGCCTTCGAGAACTAAGCAAATCATAGTCTTTATTATTGCAAAAACAAAAAAAAAAAGTAATAATAAAGGAATCACAAGCTTGTTTGAAAAAAAAAAAGAAAAAAAGAAAACCGAAACAAAAGAAAGGGGCACACGTAAACTGGTTTTTGGAAGACAGGATATTTCCCCGAAGCTCGATACATCTTCCATAGGAGTATATAAGAAAAAAAGAAGTTGTTCCGAGTCTTCACTGGAGTATATATTCCCAGAAATGCGATCTTATTTTTTAATTCCCCTACTATAAACTGAATATTATTCCCCTCTAAATAGAAAAAAGGAAAAAAAAAACAAAAAAAAAGGTATATTCATCCACTACTGCTTCAGTGCTTCTGGGTTAATCATCTGTTACATCAGGTATAATCTCACTCCTCAGCTTTTCGATTCAGTTGCCGTTGTATATGTTTATTGTTTTGGGTATTTTATTGTAGAAACCCAGGTAGTTTTTGGACTTGATTTGATGTTTTTAAGTGCAAAGGCAAAGCTTTCTCTGATTAGTGATCAATAAATGCCAAGTCTTGTTGTTTAAGAGCTCTCTAAGTATTTCAAATTCGACCAATATAAATTCTGGGTTGGGTGTATAATAGGTTTTAAATTGCTTGAAGTTGAAAATGAACCTGGTTGTAAAAGAATGATGCAGTAGCTCCTAAGGCTAAGGGAACCAATCCCAATCTTATTTAGGGGAATGGGGGTTTAGGGTTAGTGGGATTGTGTTTTGAGGGAAGACTTGAATTGATGATCCAATGTTTTTGGTGGGATTTGTGTTTTAAGGTAAGGCTTGCATTGATATTGAAATGGGTGTGTAGTTGTGTTTTAAGGTAAGGCTTGCATCGATATTGAAATGGATGTGTAGTTGTGTTTTAAGGTAAGACTTGTATTTATGTTGAAATGGGTGAAGTTATGTTTTAAGGTAGGACTTGTATTCATATTGAAATGGGCGTGGAGTTGTGTTTTAAGGTAGGACTTGTAATGATATTGAAATGGGTGTGGAGTTGTGTTTTAAGGTAGGACCTGTATTGATATTGATATTGAATTGGGTGCTGGGAGTTTTGTGTTTTGGAGGGAAGGCTTAGATTATACTGACTTGAGTGAATTGATATTGAATTGGGTGTTTTTGATCTTTTGTGTTTCTAGTGAACACCTGTATATAAATCGTATTATTCAATTCCTAACACACTGAATTTACACAGGTACTGAAGTCTTCCCTATGTCACCCTTTGCGGGTCTTGAGGGATTTTTACTCAGCGTTTGGGCTTACTTAAATGGGGGAGAAGGATCTGAAGAGATTGTACGGAACCTCGAGGATAAAAGTGAGTTCTTGAGAGCCACAATGACTGACATAAAAAGAGAGTCCTTGTCTAAAAAGGGCCATAAGAGAAAGAGAGAGGATGACGATGACCTTCAGCAGTGGATGACCAAGTGTGAAGTGCTATTGGAGGAAGAGAATGAAATAAGAGCAGCTGGGAAAGATAGGAGCTTCCTAAAGTGTGCAAAGATGAGAAAGATTGCTGGAAAAAAGTTTGAGGCTTTGGTAGATCATGAAGAGAAGTTGAGTAATATTCTTTTCAGAAATGTCTCAGTTGATAAGCAACTCCCTAGACGTGGTAATTGTATTCCAGTGAAAGAATTAAGTGGCCAAGCAGCTTCAACTAATTTGAAGAGACTTCAGGCTATACTGCTGGGTGATAAGGTTGGAAAGATAGCTATTCATGGAATGAAAGGAATTGGTAAAACCTTTTTAATGAAGCACCTGCACAACTATGCGTTAAATTGGGTTAATAAGTTTGAAATGTTTGATTATGTTTTCTGGGTCAGTCTCTCTCGTCAGTTTAGTGTCAAGCATGTACAAGATGTTGTTGCTGCAGCAGTGATGTGTGATCTCTCTAACACTGATGACTTGTCTTTAAAAGCTAAAAAACTGTCCGATACGCTTGGGGGTCTTGGAAGATTTGTGCTTTTCATAGATGCTTTACCAGAAGCAAGATTTTCTTTAGAAGAGGTGGGAATTCCAGTTCCTACAGAAGGGAGTATGTCCAAGGTGGTAGTAACTACTAACTCGGCCTTGGTTTGTCGGATGTTGGACTGTTTTGAAAAAGTCAAGCTTGATCCTCTTCCTGAAGAAGAAGCACACCAGTTGTTCATGCGTGAGGCAGGAATGGAGAAGGGAACTGCTTCTAGGATTTATGAAATTGCTAGTGCACTCGCTAAGGAGTGTTGTGGGGTGCCACGAATGATTGTAAATGTTGCAACTCGCATTTATGGCTTTGATGACATCCATGAATGGAGAAATGCACTAGTTGAGTTTAAAAGTCCTGTGAAGGAAGATAAAGTTTCAGTTCAGGTTGTAGTTGATGAACAGAAGCGCGGTAGTAAAGTAGTGAAGAAGGATGTTGTAATAATGTCTGTGCCTTCTGTTGAGTGAGATGGCTTCTTACGCTGATGGGACTAGATAAGAGGAACAGAATGAAGGATTGCTTGTCAAGGGCAGGTTGCTGATGATCTCCTTACTCAGACGAGTATTTTTGGGCAAAAGAGGCACTTGATATCTCTGTAAGTTTGTAGTTTTATCTGTTTTGCAGAAATCTTTTTCAATGATATTATAGCTGTGACTAGTAATTCGCGATTAGACTGACAGGATTAGAGGAACAATCCTATGGTGGAAGAGGCCTTTAGTTATGCTTGTAGATGCCTCCCACCCCACCCCAAATAAAAGGATGAGGAAAAAAAAAAGGAAAGAAAGAAAGAAAAGAAAGAAAAAGAAAGGAGAAAGGAAGAAGCTGGCTTACCTCTTTCGTACATAGATAGGAGCATTTGGGGGTATGAAATCTTATTCATTATTTATTTTATCAAAATTGAGGTTATCCTTCACGTTTCTGCGACAGTATGAAGTTTCTATTTATCAACTAGAAGCTAGTGATTCTATGGTTCATGCCTTGCTCTTTACTTCCAACTGTTAGTTTCTCATGGAAAGGCAGTTTTAAAATGGTGGAAGAGGCCTTCAGCACAAAGAATCCCTCCCCCCCCCCCCCCCCCCTCCCCCAACAAATAAAAAGAAAAAAGAAAGAAACAACAGAAGAAGCAGAAAAGGGAAAAAAAAAAAGGAGAAAAGGAAAGAAAAAGAAAGGAGAAAGGAAGGTTATGGCTTACTTCTTTTGTACATAGATAAGGGATTTTTGCATTATGAGATCTCATTATTCTTTTTATCAAAATTGAGGTTATCTTTCACCTTTCTGCTACAGTATGAAGCTATCAATTTTCAATTTATTAACCAGAGGCTGATAATTCTATGTTTCATGCTTCCCTCTTTACACCCAATTGTGTGTTTCTCTTGGAAAACAGTTTGTATTGTGAGAAGTTAAGCTACTCTAATGGAGGTATTATTAATCAGTCTTGTAAAACAACCTTTCTGTTATCTTTGGCCAGTAAGGATAAAGCTTTCTACAGTTCTAACCTCCAGAGACCTTGGTAGTGGCAGGATACACTAGCTGCTTTTGTTCCCTAGCAGAATAAAGTGTTTACAGGAGTATTTAGTCTGAGAAAAAAAAAGAACAGTGCTCTCGTAGCACAGAATTATCTGAGTTGGTACAAGGCTATAAGAACCACTTGACTACTTTGAGGCTCAACCAAAATTTCTTTTGAGTACTAACAGTGAGATCGTGCAAATGCAGGGAAATAGTCTAGTTCATTAAAACAACTATTCCAGGCATGTGCAAAATGATCTGGTTGTGTATCTTTTCCTTTTGCTTTCTCTCTCCTTTGATTTTTCTTTCCAAGTGCTAAGAGGACACCCTCTCATGACATATTATGACATTTGTTCATTTTTGTGTACTTTTTGGACCAGGGAAGGAGTATTATAAATTATTAACATTCTGTGCTGCATATTGCAGTGGTTTATAGGAAGTGCTAACCTGTGAGTCTGTAATCTGTCACTTGTATGATACCTGAGCATCAGTCCTTGCTGCAAGATTTTTGAATTATCATAGTTCCAGTTTCTTCTCTTTTTGAGATAAATAGAAATTTTATAAATGAAAGAGGATTATTCAATTACAAAGTTAGAGGACAAGGAGTCCTCAAAAGTGTAATTATCTACAAATCGCCCCAGTGACGTTGAACGTGAGTGAGGGGCACCACCCTAAAAGCACCCACTGCTTTGGCCTGTAAAGAAACCAAGGACACTACCAGATCCCACACATAACCAAGCGGCTTGGAAGTCCCATAAAAATTCGAGCATTCTGGTCCAACCATGTGCACCAAGAACAACTAGGAATGCACACTGCAACAACACCTTATCCTGCTTGCCACCTCCAAACCCGGATAACGAGTCTGAAAATGCTGCATAAAAATAGAAAGACAAGCAAAATAACCAAATAGCTGCCTCCAAAGAGTACGTACAAAGTAACACTGCAAGAACACATGCACACACATCTCTCTATCATGGTGACAGAGCACACACTAACCGGACCAACCATGCCTCCTCGGCTGGACCATTTGTTGAGTGTTACTTGACCCTAATGCCATGGTCCACACAAAATCCTGCACCTTAAGAGGAACCTTTGACTTCCAAATGAGATTGCCCAAAGGGAAAGGGGAATATTGTGAAGGGAGGCTAAGATGAGATAAGAAAGATTTGCAAGAGAAGACCCCTGAAGGATCTCCAATCCAAACCCTAGAGTTACTTGTGACAACAGGCTGAATGGTGTCTAGTTTCTTCCTACTCCCAGCTTGCAAGTGCTGGGCCTATCTTTACCCCTTTTCATATGTTAGAGCCTATACTCTTTTGCAGGAAGTTCAAATTCATAATCCTGTATATCTCATGATAGGTACATCTTTTGGTTCATCAGTTAAAAGAATCAGGCCTTTGATTTCGTCTCCTATTTGTCCTGATCCAAACTGTGATGTAAAAAGGCTTCTCAGGCGCTTAACTATGACTGCTGAAACTCTGCAAGGAATGTGTAAGATAAAGTATTGGCATATCCTTAAGGCCTCCACTGCTTCTTTTCTGCTTTCATATGTAGATGTTCTTTGATATAATTGCAATCTGCCGCATGTCATGCTTTTAATTCGATGCCAGAGGAGTGGCATTCTTATGGGTGCTCACTTTAAAGTGTAGAATCATTAACAAGTGTTTTAATCTGTGCTGCATACATATTGAGAGTCTACTTACGTACCCAGACGATTTTGGATGGGCTGCTTTTTTTTTGCTGTCCATGGATGGGCTGCTTAAAGGTAAAATACCCCCCGATTTTGCTTTTGTTTTTGGTATTGAACATTTTTTTCTTTTTAATTTAGGCTCAATATCAACATTATCCCAGTGCCTCCAAAGAGGCTCCCACCTAGGCAGGGTAAAGGGGGGTCGGTTGTACGCAACCTTACCCCTGCGAGAGTCTCCTAGAGAGGTTGTTTCCGTTTGACCCGAGATCCGAAGTGCGACGACCATCGGCAACTTCACAATGAATAAGAAGTGCCGACAATTTTATGAGCCATTTTGCTTTAGTCCATTACATTCCGAAGCCAAAAAGTAAAGAAGCTTTTGACTCCACTGGAAATGATGGACAAACACTGTGTGTTAATTTAAGTGAATTGCTAAATACCGCCCCTTTTTACTAGCTACCGCCCCCCCCCCCTTTCCAATTTTACCCTCACCCACCCCTCTTCCTCACTCACTCTCACTCACTCACTCTCACTCATCCACTCTCACTCATCCTCTCTTCCTCACTCACTCATCCTCACCACCACACCATCACACCGGCAACCACCACCACCACCACCACGACCATGTCAAGTGCTAGCGGCAGCGGCGGCAGAGGTTTCGACGGCGAGGGAGGCGGCGACCGACGGCGCGAGGGGGTAACTTTTCGAAATTTTTTTTTTTTTTTGTTTGAATTGAATTTTTTTTGCCTTGAATTGAATTTTTTTTGCCTTGAATTGAATATTTTTTGCCTTGAATTGAATCGTGAAGTTACGAATTGAAGTTGTGTTTTTTTTTTTTTTTTTTTTTGCGTCGGTCGTCTGCCGATCTCGACTCACCCAAGGGTGAGTCGCCTGAGACGGGCGACTGACCCAAGGGTGAGTCGTCTGTCGCAGACGACTCACCCTTGGGTGAGTCGAGACAGGCAGACGACTCACCCTTGGGTCAGTCGCCCGTCTCAGGCGACTCACCCTTGGGTGAGTCGAGATCGGCAGACGACTCACCCTTGGGTGAGTCGTCTGAGACCAGACGACCGACACAAAAAAAAATTATTTATTATTATTATTATTATTATTATTATTATTTATTATTATTATTATTATTTATTATTATTATTATTATTTATTGTTATTATTATTATTATTATTTATTGTTTATTATTATTATTATTATTATTATTATTATTTATTGTTATTATTATTATTATTATTATTATTATTGATTGTTATTATTATTATTATTATTATTGATTATTGTTTAATTAACTAAAAATGTGAAATGATAGATGGGAGGAGCCGGTAAATCGGTGCCTCGGTTATTTAGTGAACTAGCTGGTTCAGGACCGCGTCACACGAGGACGCGCGGGATTGATGCCTCTGTACGGAGACAGAGAGAGGCAGTTCGGATGAGGGAGATGACTGCTGAGCAAGACGATTACGCAACTAGCGAGGTCTACTCCGGTGAGCAAGACGATGATGAGATTGGCGTCGAATTATCCTCAGATTGGCGCGTGGTGAAGGGCAGAGGCGGTAGGTTTGTTAGTACTGGGTCGTCCAGTACTGGCAAACGATCTAGAGCGGAGGACGACACTACGTGGCTTGTTACAGAGCCTGTGTCCGGTGGGCCGGCGGATGATAGCGTCATACCGAGCTTCTTGGGCCACGTAGCGTCTCGTATGTGGAATGGAGAGATGAGGGGTCTCTTGAAGTGTCAGAACCGATGGACTGTATGTCAGCGGCTGAGTCAGTGGCGAGCGGAGATGTCGGCCGAGATGAGGGCCCAGATCGAGGGGACTGGGTTATCACACCTGGCAGACATTATGTTCAGACATATTGACTTCCCCCTGATATCTGCATTCGTGGAAAGGTGGTAGCCGGATACGAACTCGTTCCACATGCCGTTCGGAGAGATGACGATCATGTTGCACGATGTATGGCATATTCTTCGGATTCCTGTAGACGGAGAGCTCGTTTCCAATGAGGGACGGGATGGGCAGCTGCAGACGGCGGCCATGGAGGTTCTCGGGGTCAGCCCAGAAGAACTGATGTGTAGCCACTGGCAGGGCGGTGCGGTCCTCACGGAGTCGGTTTTTGAGCTTTGCCGTGAGCAAGTGGATGACATCCAGGCGACAGCTTGGATGTGGTTACTTATTGGATCCACCTTGTTTGTCGACAAGAGTGGTAACCGTATTAGACCCTCCTGCGTGATGGAGGTGATGGACGACGGTGTCGATACGGTGCATGACTTCTCTTGGGGATCTGCTGCCCTCGCCTTCCTATATCGTCAGCTCGGTATAGCTAGTCGCGGGGATTCTCAGGGCATCTGCGGATGCCTAACTCTCCTGCAGGCATGGATATACGAGTACTTTCCCTGCTTCCGACCTCATCGGGAGCGGATGGTTGTCGGGGACGACGAGGCTCCCCGTGCGTCCGTATGGAGTGCCCTGGCTGAGGGCAAGGACATGGGTCGACTGGACTCCTTACGTAGACGCTTGGATCATCTGCGAGCGACAGAGGTACGTCATTTAGTTATCGGTGTTCATGATTTATTTCGTCGTTTGCTATGTTTTTTTACTTCACCGTAACTTTCAACATTTCTACGTAGGTGGTGTGGCTGCCGTACGGTTCTAACCCGGCAGTATCTGTACCGAGGACTGTATTCATGGGGTGGCTACAGTATCGGGATATTATCGAACCGTACATGCCTGGTCGTTGTTTACGACAAATCGGGTACGTACAGAGTATCCCAACCCCGATCTTTAGGCCAGTCAAAGCGATCAGGTCATGGAGCAGTCGTTCGTACAAGGTTGTCTTCCCCGAACGGATCTCATCTGATGCTTGGCGTATGTTCCCGGGATTTTACATTCTTGGTCTCCATGGGTTTCAGGCATCCACGTCAGATCCCACAGCATGTACGGATGACTACCTCGCATGGTACTACCTTCACTCCCACCCTCGGCTGATACGTGACGCTGCAGCACCTGTGATTCCTCCACGATCCAACAGCGATTATGTAAGTGATTAACTAAAAAATATATATTTTTACGTATTACATATCTCTGAACTCACACTCATTGTTACTTTTTTGCAGTGGGTGAATCGTCTAGCCGTCGCAGCTGAGTCTTTCATTAGTTTGATTCCTCCGGAGCAAGTGGAAGATTCTCGATCGATTATGGACGAGTATATGAGAGATTGGCGGGCTGCCAAATGATGTATTGACCCTAGATGAATTTGTTATTATAAGAGTTTCATTGTTATTGTTATTATTTATTTTGTGTTATTGTAATTTGTTGTTTCTTGTTTACATTTTTTGTTTTATTGTAATTTGTTGTTTTATTTACCTCCAATAATCACGACCACTCTCCACATGCAAAATATAACAATCACACAAAAATGTGACAATGATATAAGTATAACAATCACGCAAAACATTCAGTTACACGCACCTCCGTCCCACATAATACGGTGGTAACCAGCGTCGACCCCTTCAATGTATAAGTTTTCGTACAATGCTCGGTTAGCTAAGAGTTCGTGTGCAATGCAAACTCTCGCCACTCGCCATTGCTCTTGGTCTCCGAAAATGTAGTCCGCAATGACACGGAAACCGCAATTACCATCCCCAAGCACATCGAGATATCCTTCAATGAAAGGTACGATGATTCCCGGAATTTTGTTAACATGATAGAATTCAGTGATATCTATTGCGTGTCCAGCTGCAAGACAATATAATAGAAAGTCAATAATAGTACTTATCAAAAAGTAACAACATTATGTACATGTTAATAAATTATGGGTTTTCATACCAGTACTGTTTACGAAGTTACTCGATGAGGATGAGCTACGACCACGCCCGCGGCTCGAACTGGATGACCTAGGGCGACCACGACCCCTCTGGAAGTACTCCCATGAACTAGGATCACGTCTGGTAGAGGAACTCCCTCTCGGTCGACCTCTGACTGTCGTGTTCGCTTCCGGCTCGACGTAACTCGCTTCCTCAGGATGAAGCTGCTCATTCATAAGGACAGATATGTTGCGCACAACTGCCGGGTCGCTTGAGTTAACCTCGTCGACCAGAGACCGAAAGTATCGATGGTCCTCAGATGGATGCTCAGTCATGTCAAGCGTAGCTATCTCCACTGCATCACTAATAACGAGTGTTCGCCAAAATTCGTGGACACTATTCAAGCTAATTGGCGTGCCCGTATCCGTGGCCGTTTTCAACTCACACGCACACGGGATCTGATGAGTGGATCTCAATACACAACCGCAACGATCAAATACTTGGTGACTCAATTCTCTCATCCTGTTCAGCTCAGCCAATAATATTTGTAAGCAGTAATGGGAAACATACCCGGTCAGATAGTTGAATGGGAAACCCGAGTACACCACACTTCTTCGTCTTCTGCACTCTTCAAGTGTGTACTTGATCTCAGTTATTTGTGACTCGATTGACTTGTTGACCTTGTTCCAAACATTGTCCAAAGCTCCAGTTGAGGAGTTCAACCACTGTTTTAGCGCGGCATGTGCACTCTCCACCCTGCAAGTCGTAGTGTTGCCAAGGTGTAGCACCTTATTCGTCCACGCAGCCACAAACATCTCTTTGTGTCTCAGCCAGGTCTCCTCTACATAGGATATCACGTGAGGGTAAGTCCTCCAACTAACCTTCATCGTACGCACTGCTCTATCGTACGCAGCTTCTGTGGAAGCTTCCATGATAATTTTCCACCTCCCATTCTTGAACCTCTGCGCGACGGCCTTATCTTTTCCACAAAGTCTGTACACTTTGTCTTCAACGACTTTGTTAATGTGCCATGTACAGAGCAAATGGGCACTCTCGAGAAATATCTCTCTAATAGGTGTCATCAACCCTAGCTCACGATCGGTCACAATTGCTGTTGGGTGTACATCATTTCCAATAAGCATCCTCAACTTATCTAAGACCCACGCATAGCTTGCCTGAGTCTCATCCTTCATAATGGCATAAGCTATGAGGAAGTTCTTATTGGTTGGAGTCATCCCCACTATCTCAAGAAACGGCATCTTATACTTGTTTGTTTTGTACGTGGAATCTAAGCCAATCAACCAACGAAAAGACCGAAGTAACTGAATTGATGTAGGGTGTGCCATGAACACGTGAGTTACCTCATTAGTAGCTCGGTCGGCTCTTGTCCAATGTACGTACTTATTCGCCACAGCTAAATGATGAAACTGACCAATGACATCTCTCTCTTCAAAATCAAGTTTCCTTATACGATCTCTGTGGTTGTACACATGCCGTCTAGTTGCATTGTCCTCGGGAAATTTTTCCTGAATCGCGGCCAAGATAGCACATGGCTTTGTTTGTGCCGAAGTCATGTCACGAACGAGTTTCTTTGACCCAGGACTAAGACCACTCATCTGACGATATCCCTCAGGATACACAGCAAAGTCATGGTTGTGTGTACCCCTAATCCCAGGCAATGTGACAATCATCCAACTACTGGATCCATACACTTGCCGAGCTCTCAACTGGAACGTACATTTACAAGCCTTTGTTTTCGTATTCTTCCGAGCAGCAGTATCTAAGTGTCTTAATTCCCCTCTGTAGCGTTCACCTCGATTGCATCTTAACAATTTTACGCTTCCACTCTTCTTGTGTGACGAAATTATCAACTCAAACCCGATAGTAAGTGCAATTTGTTTTGCCCAATTAATTGCATCTGTATCACTATCAAATAACTCATCAGTGACGAAATGCGTACTGTAATCAACACCATCACCACCGAACCGCTCCAAAGGAATCTAACGAAAACAACGAAAACAATGTTAGCTTAATCTTAAATTCAAACAATAAATAATAATAATAATAATAATAATAATAATAATAATAATAATAATAATAATAATAAATTTATTTTTTTTGTGTCTGTCGGTCGTCGATCTCGACTCACCCAAGGGTGAGTCGTCTGCTACAGACGACCAACCCAAGGGTGAGTCGTCTGCTACAGACGACCAACCTAAGGGTGAGTCGTCTATTGATCTCGACTCGCCCAAGGGTGAGTCGCCTGCAGCGGACGACTCACCCAAGGGTGAGTCGCCTGCAGCGGACGACTCACCCAAGGGTGAGTCGCGACCTACAGACGACTCCCCTTTGGATGGGTCGCCTGTAGCAGACGACTCACCCAAGGGTGAGTCGAAAATCTCAGACGACCGTGCAAAAAAATGCGCAAAAAAAATTATTTTTACCTCCGCCACCGTCGACGGCACTTCTTCATCGCCGGCAGACATCCGCGGGTTGCTTGAGTGAATGTTGATGAATGTTGGGTATGAGAGTGGGTGGTAGAGTGGGAGAGAAGTGGTGTGAGAGTTAGAGAGGGAGAGAGGGAGAGGATGAGTGAAAAATTAAAAAAGGGCAAAATTGGAATTTTGGGGGGCGGTAGCTAGTAATTTGGGGGCGGTATTTAGTAACACCCTAATTTAATTTAGGCTCATTGCTGGAAAACACTGTGTGTTAAATCCTTTTACTTTAGCTGCTTGATTTTGTCTCACTCCTTTACTTGTACGAGTAATATATTCCCTCCTTGCTAAATATTCTTTTGAGTAAGAAACACAGATTTCTCCAATTACAGGAAGGTTTGAGCTAGCTCCCCTGATATTCTGCTTGGTGCATGATCTATATATAAGCTGCAATTCAATTCAGAGCCTTCAATTACCCTAAGGAAGGAAGCTCTTGGGCATCGAAATTCGAACATATGTAAAAGAGAAAACTACTTATCCTCTGGAGCAGAGTCCTGGCACGGTTTGCTTTGCACAGTACCGAGCAACTAATTCTGCACGATGATCATTGATTGTTATATTATGTGATGAGATCCGGGATATCATTGATCATTGACGAGACTCAGTTTCACTGAAGGTATATGTATATACGCTCTAATTTCATCACCGTAAGTTATTTTTATGGTGACATGTCAAATTTAAGATATACATTTTCGGGACATTTGCAATATTCTGATGACTGCATGATAGGTAGTCACAAGATTATGATGATAATATTGGTTGTGAGTTGGCTTGTTATATTGGCTGGCTGTTACCTGTTAGTGTCGCGCTTTTTTTTTGCTCACCCATATTGGTTGTTATGCTTGATTTGCTTAGGTAGATGCTAATTCGATAGTCTTTTTAATGCAGCTGATGTATACAGTATTTATATTTGTGCATGATAGGTTCACTATTCCCCTTACTGGACCCGTCATTCTGCAAACATCTTTGGAAGTTAGAAGTGCCACAAAGAGTCAAACTATACATTTGGGGATACATCTGTCAAAATACCAGGCACGCCCTCAAACTCAGAATCCCAGCTAATTCTGATACATGCCAGCCATGCGCACATCACTCTGAAGTTAAAAAGCTCCTTTTCCTCTCCTGATGAATGACCTCGCGACCTGCCCCGAGGAGGCTGAAGCTATGGCTATTTGGCATGGTCTCAGCTGGGGTAAGAACGAGAACCTTGCTTCGGGTGCCATTGCAAATGATGCAAATATTATCATGGATGCTCTCGGCAAAGGGTTCCGCTTCCCTTGGGCTACTTGACATGCTCTGACGAATATGATGTCCTGAGACCTGAGCTTTCATTGTGTAACTTTGGTCCTAGATGTGATGGAAGCAATTGGCACACAACCTTGCTTCTTGGATGAGTTAACTGACTTAACTCGGATTTTGTATGATCATCATCTCCGGATGAAGGTGTTTGCTAGATGGAGAGAGGGGAGATGCTGCAATGCAGGTTAAGAAGGGGGATACCACATGGAGAAAAAGTGAAACCACACCGGGGTGAGAGCCGAAGAGTGACACCACATGAAAAGAGAGCGACACCAATTGAGAAAAGGAAAAAAGTGACACTGTTGCACATGAAGTCAACACCAATAAAATAAAGTGAACATCAATGAACAAAATACCACTAAACAGAGTTAAAACACTACTCGGGTTGCGTTCTCTAAGGCCGAACTGAAATGAACACCGGTGAATTGAACTAAAGACCACTGAAGTGAATTGAACTCACTTTTTATGTGAGACAAAATGTGTGTTTATGAATTGAACTGAAAATATTGATATGAGACCACTCTTGGACTGGACTCGACTAGATTGAGTTGAACTGATCAGATAAGTTGTGAAGAACACACCCTCGACATGTGAGACAAAATGTATTTTTAAAATGAACACAGAACTGAAAATCATTGCACTGAGACGAGATGACCCCTGAATTGAACTGAATTGACTGGGTAAATTTGGTGGACACAATCATAGTCGTGTGTCCTTTCTCGTTGAATTGAACTGAATAATAAATATAAGATAAAAAATCGATCACCTCGACTAAGAGTGTGTTTGTTAGAGTTACACGGCCAATTCAGTTCTTTAAATTCATTTAAATGATATTCAGTTTAGTGATGCTGATTTCAGAAACATATTTTTTATCTCAAGTTGTATTCAATTCACTTGAGTAGTATCCAATTTAGTGATATTGAATGCAGTTCAATTTTTATAAGTTTAGTTCTAACAAATCCTCCCTAAATTGTAGTGATTAAAACATAAGTGAAAACGAACACCATCTCTCCATCACTTTACTTGCGCAAGTTCTGATCACATATTCATGTCGGTTGCTTTCCAAACCTAACGGCCAAAAGTCAAAACCATCCCCCAAAACCAGAAAGTCTCCACTGTTGTGAGATTAAGAAAAGCCTTCGGTTCTCACTTCTACCGTTCTACGTTTTTCGTCATTGACACGCCATATCTCGCTCTACCCCGAAGATCCTAAGAAACCAGTAAGTAAAGTTATGCTCGTTCTGATTTTCACGCATTTTCAGTTGAATTTGGTTGATCTTGCCAGGTATAAGGGCTGATGCTTGATATAAATATCATTTGTGCTATTAAGATTTGCTTCTGAATGTTAATTTTTGAGGGGAAATTATTCTCTTACTCAAAAGTAAGCAAACCCTAAAATTTCTGATATATGGGAGTATTTTTTTATAAGTTTTTAAATTATTTGTAAATATTGTTGTAGCTGATAGTTTTGGATCCATTGTGTGCAGTCTTCACAAATTTCTGATTTCTTAGAATTTTGTACCTTGCAAATTAATTAGCTAAAATAATGAACTTTTGATGTTTTGGTCATTTGCTGTTTAATCATGGCTTTTGAGACTGTTATTTGTTTTGATTAATTGATATAGCATGTGTGTTTTTGTGTTCTTTTGATGCTAGTTACTCTTGATATACATTCAAGATGTCAAGGGACATGATTTTAGCTGCTGTTGATTTTATAAAGGGGAAAGTGATGAACTTTATAGGAATAGACCTGGAGAATGTGTTAAACAGACCAGATTACAGATGGACCTTTGATTTTGCTGCGGCGGATTCTGACCTTCAATCTCGGAGGAAGCGCCGGAAAGTGGAGCGCTTGCCGCTTGTAGTTGGGTCGTTGGTTGGCAAGGCAAACTTGGAAAATGTGGAAAAGATCATGGGCTGGATAAAGGATGATAAGATAGATGTGGTAGGTGTCTTTGGTATGGGTGGGTGTGGCAAGACCACCCTTGCTATGCATGTTTACAACCGACTTCTAGAGAGTGACCTTATGCTTATTCCTGTCTGGGTGAGGGTGGGAATAGACTTCAATATTGAGAAATTGCAACGGTACATTTCGCAGGCAGTTGGCCTTGACCTTGATTTTGAGAAAGACGAAAACCGGAGAGCAGCTAGATTGCATAGTTTTTTTATCTAAAGGAGGCAGATATGTAGTGATCCTTGACGACATGTGGGAGTCTTACTCACTTAAGAATCTTGGAATTCCATCATTGGGAGTGTGCAAGGTGATCATAACAACCCGTGTGTTGAGTCTTTGTAAGCAAATTGGCTGCCAAAAGACGATTAAGATTGGCATGCTTGGGGTAGATGAAGCTTGGCATTTGTTTTGTAGCAAAGTAGGGCATGATGCATTTGAAGTGGGCGACATGTCACGCAGTGTGAAACTTCTTTGCCAGGAGTGTAGGGGCTTACCACATGCTATTACTGATTTGGCATCAAGCCTGAGGGTGGTGGAAGATTTTCCAGAGTGGAGATCTGCCTTACAGAATTCTCGAGGAATCTCCAAAGAGCATGTTCTTCTGATGTCCAATAAATTGTTTTGGAAGCTGCATTTATCTTACAGTAGGTTAACCAATGCAAAAGTCAAGCATTGTTTCTTGTATTGCACTTTATATCCTGAAGACTTTGATGTTCAAAGAGAGGAATTGATAAGGCTTTGGATTGCCGAGGGGCTAATAGATGAGGTGCCATCTTTGCAAGCACAATATGACAAGGGTCACACCATAATAAACCATCTCGTGGATCATTGCTTGTTGGAGTCCTCTGAAAATGGCCTTTATGTGAAAATGCATAACGTGATCAGGGAAATGGCCCTTAAAATCACTAGAATAATTGGGCCATGGGCTTTGGCCAGACCTGGTGCACAGTTGCACGAATTACCGGAGGAGCCAGAATTTATGGAAGATCTCCATGCTGTTTCTCTGGCATGGAATTCCATTTCAGAGATTCCTTCGAGTATTTCTCTGAAGTGTACCAAGCTCTCAATCTTACTGTTGCGGCAGAACCCGTTGGAGGATGTTCCAGAATCTTTTTTGTTGCATTTGCCCACACTCCGAGTTCTTGATCTGTCAGAAACTAGCATCATGAGACTGCCTGACTCAGTATGCAAGTTGGAGAACCTACGAAGTCTGCTTCTTTATTGCTGCAAGAAGCTTAGATATGTGCCTTCACTGGGAGACTTAAAAGCATTGCAAATGCTGGACCTCGGTTACAGTGCCATTGAACAAGTTCCTTCTGGTATGAAGGAGTTAGCCATGTTGAGAGAGCTTGACCTCTCGGGCTTTTCCAAACTGAAGGAATTGGACAAAGGGATACTGTCCATGCTACCTTCACTGAAGCGGATATCATGCTATGTGGTAGGCATGCTACAAGAGCTGCAAAATTTAAAATCCCTTGAAATTCTTGATGGCACGTTCCATAGCATAAGTGACTTTAACAGTTATGTCAGATCCCAGCATTGGCGAGTGTTGAACAGCTTCCACTTGCGGGTTGGAGATACCATGGAGCAATGTGAAAAAGTAGCATCGTATTATAACAATGTAGTGTCTTTGCGTGGGTGCTCTCTTGCCAGTGAAAGAGGTGAACGGCTTGTCCTTCCAGACAATCTCCACGAGTTGTATATAGACAAATGCAAAGGCTTTGGCAACCTATCCCATAATTTGACATCCGTTGATGGACCTGACATGAAGGATACTTTAAATTGCAAAGATGTGAACTGGGTAAGTGCTGAAGGTTGCAACTCGAAATGTGGCAATTGGTCTTCAGACCTTTTCAGCTTGAACAGCTCAAAGCATCTCTTTTGTAGTGTCAAATAAGGAGGCGAACTCCTTTCAGACCTTGAAATATTTACCATAAGCAGGTGCCATGATATTGAAAAAATGTTCACTCCCTGGCAGATTATGGGCCTCCAAAGTCTTCAAGTTATGAAAGTAAGGGACTGTATAGAGTTGAAGGAGTTGATAACAGAGGAAAATGGCGATGGATGCCTATCGGATTCTGGTGATCATGTTATCAGGTTGCCGAATTTGAAAATTTTAGAGTTGCAACAATTGCCAATGCTGTCAAACATCTATAATGGTCTGTTGCTTTGCATCTCGCTGCAGTCAATCCAAGTTGTTGACTGTGGAAACCTGAACCAGCTCCCTTTCTCCTTTTACGTTGATGATCAACATTCATCAATTCTCCCCGCTCTTGAAAAAATTGAAGGATAAGATGATTGGTTGGAATCATTAGTATTGGACCAAACTGAGACTAAAGTTGTGCTGCAAACGGTATTCAGACAGATGCCATCCACGTGATCTGTTTTGGAATCTGAAGATGATACAGTGACATATGGTTGGTGTTGAACAGTTTTTTCCCAACCATTGAATATCATGACTGTATGGAACTTCAGTTTCTTCTGCAAATGCATACGCACCTTTAGACACAGTGTACAGTGGACATGACATGGACATCACACCTCAGGGCTTACATAAATTTGAAAGCCTATGTTATATCAAACCGTTTTCAGAGTGCACCAAAGATCAAATACCAGTCAAGGTGTATGGGGCAAGAAAGAGGAAGAAAAAAGTATCTCATCTGGCATGCATATCAAATACCAGTCAAGGTGTATGGGGCATGCATATATTAAAAAAAATGTGATGAAACAGAAATTTGGAAATGTCTATGGGTTTTGGCGTAATGTTCTATACAATGGAGATGGGAGCAAGAAAGAGGACAGATCTCAAGGGCTAGGCACTTGGTTACTTGCTCTGGATACTCACATCTTCTCATCTGGTGGCCTGCTCTGCTTGAGTTGGTAAGCCTTCTCCTTTTCTCCCTTTATCCGAATGCTGAAGTTATTCATTTGTAATTGCTTATCTGCTTCATAGTCACGTTTACATATCTTATGTGTTTTATGTCTTATTGATTGATTACTGTAGTTAGGTATCAATTATCATTCATTCATTCATTAATCTTTCTGAAATGCAATGGATTACTTAAGGTAATGCCCTGCTATTTATGAACAACTATTGTACAGTGTCTGTGCATCATGCACGCGCTAGATTAGTGAAGAATCAGATTATCACACCCCAAAAAAAAAAAAAAAAAAAACTGGGTTGTAAAGAATGGCTATTAAAAGTGTGCACTGTGCAATGTACAACATTTAGGGATCCTGGATTTGAAGGTTGGCTGCATGTATTCAAAAAGCAAAAACATGCATGCTTTGCTGAGTTGCTCTCGAGTTTTAGTTCGTCTCCTAAGAGCATCCTTATTGCTTATTGCATTGCTTAAATGAGTTTCTCCTGTTTCTTTGGGATAAGGCTGTTTCTTGGGGTGGGCTTAAATAAGCAAGTGTGCTTATTTACGCATACATTGGGGAAGCAAAAAAGAAAGGGAGAAGATGGGTCATGGAAGAGAGAGAGTAGACGGGTGAGGCCATTTAATTGGATGATGGCTTATTTTGGGAGAGGTGGACTTAAAAGTGAGGTGACACAATAAATAGTGTTTTGAGCTACCTTGAGGGTGGCTAGGGATAATGATGCTCAGTGATTCCTTCAGTAATAGTGTGGTTTTGTAGTGTTTGATCTCAAGGAATATCAAATCAAAGAGCTTCTCTTCAAGAATCTTTGTACACCAACAAAGATCTTGATGAAAGTCCAGCTTCTCAAAGCATGCACAAATTTCCCTCTTCTGCTTACATATGCTGAAGCCTTTTTTTAGCTTCCTATTTGGTCAGATCCTAGAAACCAGCTGAGAGCATAGCAGTCTGTTGGAGAAAATATAACAGTGATCCAAGCAGTGCTCACTTCTGTGATCAGATTATCAGAATCTTCTGATGCAATCAGATTTCAGATTTGTCACTGCCAGAATATTTGAAGAGATTTTAGTACATGATATAGTACACCTGCGATTGCTAATACATGATATAATTATAGACGTAGAGGTACTAATCACTGCACACTGGACATTTATCATTCGTAAGGAGCATAATGCATTAATTTGCAACAGGCCATTTATTAGACAGTATCATCTTAGATCCAATTGAAGTGACAGTTCCCCTCTGAGGCTCTGACCACCTGTTTGGGTAAATGAGCATGATTTTCTTCAAGAGACCATGTTGAACCTTATCCAGCTTAGCCGAGGTTGCTTCTATACAAGCTTGAGTGCTAGACAGCCCGGTCTGCCAAGTCCACTAGTGATTCAGTGAGCTGAATTCAGAAGTGCAAAAACTTGTGAAAGCCCACCTTTAGAGCAAAAATCCATGTTCTGTTTTTGTCTAGCAACACTTAATTTTTCCATCTTTTTTTTTAATGAAACGTTTTTAATACACATAATAACTTGCTAATATGATAATAACACTATCACTCTGTGTGATCCCATGTTATTAATGGTTTTTCAGGAGGTTAAGATTGACTTCACCACAAAGGTGAAAGTTGAGACGCTATTAAAGTAACAAGTTTTAATCAAAACAACAATATTTTTTCTGAGAGTGCAATAGGAATTAGCAAGGGACTCGTTAAAGCAAGTGATAAATTAAACCTTACAAGATGTAAGTTCAATTCTTATTATTCACAATTTGAGATCCTCTGTTATCTTCCAATCCCAAATTATGAAGGCTCCTTATCAATAGAGCTGGGCAAGTGGGCGGGGCTTCGCTAACCTACCCGCCCCGACCCGTCTCATTAGCGGGTCATGACCCGCTTACTATTATAAATGGGCAGGTCAAAATGGGCCGGCCCATTTAAAAGTTAAGCGGGTTATTGCGGGTCGTAAATGGGCCGACACATTTAAATATTTTTTTACTAAAAAAAACACTTTTTAAATTTTAAACGGGCCGACTTAACCCGCTCCGCACTCACAAAATGCCCGACCCGACCTGATCCGCCCCATTTATTGAGTGGGCCGACTCGCCCATTTGCCCAGCTCTACTTATCAATCAAAAAAAAAAGTGATGATAGAAGACTAGAAGTTGGATGATAATGATATGAAGTTATAGTCTAGTTATTATGCCGTGAGAGATCAAACAATATCATGAATAGGTAATCCCCTATCACAGTCCCAGGTCCCACCACCCTCACTCACGTCGCAAACTCACACATCGTCTGTATATATGAAAGTATATATATTTTTTTATACGAGGAACTCTCAGCTTACTATTTGAGTGCACACCGAATAAATTCTGAGGATGTGTAATAGCCTATAAATCATACACTAGACAAGCCAACAAAATAAATATTATAGACAAACTCAATAAAAAAGCCTAGTAAAAATTAAACTCATGATCTTTGTCATGAATTTCAAACTCACGATCAACTCCGCTACTCATTTCCAAACACATACTCCATCTTCACGGGTCGGCGTCGCGATCAACCTCTTTTTGGTTTTTGGTGAATTTAAAATTGACATGCATTGCCCTCGTACGTAGACCATAAGCCTTGTTCATTAGTCATCACTCATCATCAGATCAGATATTGGTCATTCCAGTACTTGTTTCTTCTTTCCGTGCCCACTTCACCAGATTGGCCATATCATATGAGTATATAACAAACGGATAATGATACTTGTATAATGATTGTACATTACAACTTTTTTTTATGTGAGAAAAGTGATAAAAATACCCTTACTATTTGGGATTTTAAGAGGTATTCGTGGTACAGTGAAAAAGGAGAGAGGAGAGAGATAGACACACAAAAAAAAGTTGTAATGATTGTATAAGATTCATTTTCCATAACAAAAGGACGCTCAAGGCAAACAGAGCGTTGCTTTCTGTCTTTTTGGGTATTGTATTGTTTGGGAAAATGCTAAGCTTACACCTAGTGTAATATACACTAGTGTGTTTAGAGTCTATCTCTCTCCTCTACCCCATACCCACAATACCCCCCATGAAATTTAAAGAGGCCCACGGAGGAGGAGAGAGATAGACTCATAAACACATTTGTGTATATTACAATGGGTGTAAATCAATCATGGTCCTATTGTTTGACAGCATATTTTTAAATCCCAAGTACTTTTCACTTTTCAGTCATTATTGACAACATATTTATAGGCACAAATTGACTTGCGAAATTCTAACTTTGATTTGTTAGATGATTTTTAGGGTGTGTTTTTTTCCATCAATAAAAAAAACATATTTTTATATTTTTGTTCTTTAATGGTATAAATATTGAAAATGGTTACCCATAAAAATTGGTATTGGTCAATGAAGGTCTAATGTACATAAAACGTTCATTGTTGATATGAAGCTAATACTCTATCCATCACATGATCACCAAATAAGTCAATAAGTGTAGTTTTTGACTTCTTCAATCATTTTTTTTCCAACTAAATTTTTTATTGATATGTAATGTAATAATTTTGTTTTCCATTTTTTTTTTTTTGCTTTGATAAGATATGGACGAATTAATCCACACTTTAAAGAGATACAAATCAAGTCGCAATTTGGGGAGTACGGATCCTCTGGTATTTTAAAAGAACAGCAGTGTACCTTCAAACCTTCATCTTTAGATTGGAGGGGGTGGATTTTGAGTCTTAGATAAATGGGGTAAATTTTTTAAATTTAAAAATATAGAGGAGAGAGATAAAACTTTAGAGGATTCAAACACCAAATTGGGTGACACATCAAGAGCATCAATTATTAGTTATTTTCCTTGAAAGGGGTATCATAGTTTGTTGTGAGGTTGAATTTCATGGCAATAACCATGGTTCAAATCCCACTAAGCCCTATTTGTTGAGCCTGTCTGCAAGATTTATCTTGTTGGCTTGCCTGGTGTGCGTGAGGTTTGCAGGCTATTGTATACACTCGGGGTTTATCCATGCACATTCTCAGAGTAGTGGCTGCGGGTTTCTGGTAAAAAAAATAAAATAAAAATTAGCTACTTACCGAAAACACAATTCAAGATCTCAACTTTGAAAGGACACATTTGGGGAACAGTAAGATTTTATTAGCAGGTTGAATGAAAGCGAAAAGACACGTGAGATTTTGTCTTTACTTTGTTAAGAGGCCAACACTTAAAACTTCATCCCTCAACTTTATTTGAAGCTTTTCCTGTTTCTAAGAAAAGCAAAGCTCTCAACCTTTTTCCACTTAAAGCGGAATTTGGGAGGAAACAACCAAAGACAAAGAGGCAAAGATTGTGTCTTTTTCAACACCATCCACATTCCACATAGGCACATATTATTATGTCTTTCTCAATCAAAGCCTGTTTTGCCCATTTATGATCCTTATATGTATATATATGTAGGGGCACAAATATCCAACCGAAATCAGAACAAAGCAACAGAACACAAAAAAAAAAAATGTCTTGGGGTATTTTCTGTTTGTGCTCAGATCTTCTTCTTCTCTCTCACCTTTTGATCAGGTAAATCATCCTCTTCTCTATCTTTTCAATTTGTACCTAAGTTCATTGATGACTGAGTACATGATATTTTGTAGACTATATTTTAAGGTGAAAGCTAATCTTTGTCTGACCAAGAAATGCAAAACATATACTTTTTTTTTGAATTCTCTATTTGATTTCAGTTTCATTAATCGTCATTATGGTATAATCTTGATTGTAGTGAAAGAATGTTATGCTAGTCCTACCCCTACCTAGTACCATATCTGCCACCTCACTCAGCTTGTCCAACAGGCGAGGTTGGGGTTGGTTTCTGGTTTCTCAGTTTCTGAGTTTCTGAGTTTAGTGAATTGGTTGAATTTGATTGACTTCCTATGGAACCAATTAACCCCAATGTTTATGGCCAAATGGGAATTTGCCAAGTTCTGCAATTTGGGCAAAACAGGCTCTTGTTGGATGTTAGATTGTACTGTTTTTTTTGTTTTTTTTTTTTGGGTGGGATTTTTTTTTTTTTTAATAGAGTGTTGAAATGGGATTTTTGTCTTTTGCGGAAGATTTTTGTTGATATTGAAATTCATTGAGTTGAGTAGGCTGGAAATGTTAATGTGTGTTCTTGAAGGAAGGCTTGCATGTGAAATTGAAATATTCAAACCTCTAGCTATTAGCTAATACACTGGTAAATTGATACAGGAACTGCAATATCATCACTATGCTTTTCACTTTCACATATGCCTGGCTACCTAATAGGCAAGGCCCTAGTCGTGGTATCTATATTCCGGTGAACGACTTAATCGGCCAAATAGCTTCTGCTAAATTAGAAAGGCTTCAGGCTCTACTGCTGGATGATAAGGTGGGGAGAATAGCTATTCATGGAATGGAAGGAATTGGTAAGACATTTTTAATGAAGCACCTGCACAACTGTGGACTAAATTGGGTTGAGAGGTTTGATTTTGTGTTTTGGGTCCCTCTGTCTCATCAGTTTAGCATCAAGCATGTACAAGATGCTATTGCTGCAGCTGTGATGTGTGATCTCTCTGATATTGATGACTTGTCTATAAGGGCTCAAAAACTTGCTTGTACAATTGCCGGTCTTGGAAGATTTGTGCTTTTCTTGGATGGTGTACGAGAAGCAAGTTTTTCCTTGGAGGAAGTGGGAATTCCAGTTCCTACTGTAGGGAGTATGTGCAAGGTGGTATTAACTACTAACTCGGCCTTGTTTTGTCGGATGTTGGACTGTTTTGGAAAAGTCGAGCTCGATCCTCTTCCCGAAGCAGAAGCATACCAGTTGTTCATGCATGAGGCAGGAATGGAGATGGGATCATCTTCTAGGATTAGTGAAATTGCTACTGCACTTGCTAAGGAGTGTTGTGGGGTGCCACGAATGATTGTAGGTGTCGCTACTCCTATGCGTGGCGAGGATGATATCCGTGTATGGAGAAATGCACTTGTTGAGTTAAAAAATTCTGTAAAGGAAGACAAAGTTTCAGTTGAGGTTGTTGCTGATGAACTCGAACATAGTGTGAAATAGTAAAGAAAGATGTGGTGATGCATGCCTTGCACTATTTTTGTTGAGTGAGACAATTTCTTACATTTAGAGGGTGGGGTTATAAAGAGGAACAAAATGAAGGGATGCTTGTAAAGAAGAGGTAGCTGAGGATCTCATTAGATCAGACAAGAGGACATTGGAGTCAAAAGAATTACTGCCTATTTCTACAGGTTATTAATTCTATCTGCTTCATTAGGACCGAGTTCAGTGATATTGTGGCTGGGTGTAGTATGTAGTTATTTATGTTTAGGCTGACAGGAGTAGGAGAATAACCTCTGGCAGAGGAGGCCTACAGCATCAGGAATATTGATTCATGAGGATTTGTTTCTAGCCCCTCTCCCTTGAAGAAAAAAAAGTGAAACAAAATGAAGAGTAGCTTCTTCTGTACAATGTAACATAGATATGAGGTGTTTGCATAATGAGATGTCACTATTATTTCTCAATTGAGGAAATCCGTCACTTTGCTGCTGCAGTGTGAATTTTCTTATCAACTGAAGCTAATCAGTCTACATTCCTTCCTTTTCTGTTTGCACCTGATATTTTTTTACAGGGGAATACCTGTGAGAACTGAGAAGTGATCTCTAAACAAGTCCCAATGCTGATTTAATGATCACAATCTTCAAAAAGAACCTTCCTGCTCTTTATCTGATTCGGGTAAGCTTATGTATAATTTAACCGCCCCTAACCTTGCTATAGTGTCATGATTTATGCTAGCCCATTCATTCTTCAAAGTTGAGAAATAGGTCTTGTCTGCAGTTACCTTCCTTATGACTAGTGCTTGCATTGTTTCTGCTTTCCATATGATATACTTTCAATAGTGGATCGGGGACTATGACACACCCCATGAGTAATAACACTTCTCAAACAGGTAACGAAAGTGGATGACAACGAGGATTTTGGATGTTCTTGAATGAACAGGTTTTGAAGTAATAGAATCATAAGTGTGTTCGCTTTTCTGTTAATATATGACTATGTTTTATGAATGGTTTTTTAACTCCCTCGTCATAAAGGTATGTGGTGCAAAATATGCTATAGGAATTAGTAGTGTGTTTTAGAGGTAGGTACCCTGGGGTACGTTGAAACACTAGATCATACACCAAGGACTCCCTCTGTGTATGTCGAAAATTCTATGGGAAATTGAAGTTCAAATAATCCGTAGAACTTTAGCACTGATGTTGAGCTCTTTAACCTTCGTCAGAAGGCAGGTTTCAGAAACGTGCAAGTTATGTTTCTTAATTGTTGCTGCATTGGTGCTCCTGAAACCCGTAGTGAATGATAATCCCTTGCTTCTTCGTTGAATTTCATATACGCCGAATAACCTGCTTGAGGCAGTTGTTCAATCCAAACAGTGATTGACTGTAGGTGACTTATAGTCAGGAACCAATGTCTGCAGAACAAACTGGCATGTTTAATCTCTTAAGCCATGATCCATCTATCTTCTTGCAATATTGTCAATGCCTCATTGAATTCTCCATGACTATCGTTCATCAGCCTTCAAGCAGTAGTACCCTATCACTTCTCCTAGCTCTCTTTTAGGTGGGGGATGGGGTGTTCCGTAACGTTTTCTTGTAATGTTTAACCAACGTTACTGAAATACCTTTTTTTAGTCATAGGTGTCAGGTTCATTTTCTATAGCAACATGAATTACTAGCTTCCCTCGCTTTGCTTGTTCGCTGGAATGGTTCCGAAAGAATGGGAGCTGCAAACTGCTTATATCAGACTTGGAACTGACTGACAAATCACTGGACAATTGTCATTCTGGAGCATAATGCAGTAATTTGCAACAGGCCTTCAACCAAGGAAGACTGCCATCTATAAGAGTCTTATACAGTATCTTCTTAGATCCAATTGAAGTGACAATTCCCCTCTGACCACCTGTTTGGGTATATGAGCATAATTTTCGTCAAGAGACCATGTTGAATCCTAATTCAGCTTGTCCAAGATTACTTCTATCTGACTTTCACAAGCTTGAGTGCTTGACAGTCATTATCTTGGTCTTCCAAGTCCACCAATGATTCAGTGAACTTCAGAAGTGAAAGTCCACTTTTACACTTTACAGCTTGTACTGAATCTGATAATTTAAAATTGTGTCTTATAGCAAAACTCCATATTCTGTTTTTGTCTAGCAATATCACCCAGTGTAGTCCCATGTTAATGGGATTTCGGGAGGTTAAGATGGACTCCACCACAAAGGTGAAAGTTGAGACGCTATTAAAGTAACAAGTTTTAATCAAAATAACAATATTTTATGAAGGTGCAATAGCAATAGCAATTTTTTATTTTTTTTTATGTTGCTAAGGAAGACCCTTTTTCTTGGGCTGTTCTATTTCAGGGCCCAACCCAATATAGCGGGCTAGACACTTGGGAGAAGGGGGAAGGGGGGTAAAGGGTAGGGAAATCCCTCCCCACAAATGCCTCTAGGGAGGTTTGAACTTGGGTGGGGATGAAACCACACTCAAGTTCTTACTACTAATCTATCTCTTTGGTAGCTAAGCAATAGCAATTAGCAAGGGACTTGTATGTTAAGCCAAGTGACACGTCAAACCTCACGATTATACCTTTATTGATAATAGCAAAAAAAATATGTCCCCCTCACAAAAACAAAGAAAAAAACTCACAAGACTTGATTTGATTCTCAAATTCTCATTATCCATTATTTGAAATACTCTATTTATTGTCCAAACCCAAATTATGGATGCTCTTATCAACATAAAAAGAAAAAGTGATGATCGAAGTTGGATAATAAATGATATGTTAAGTTATAGTCTAGTTCATATCATGCGGTAAAAGGTCAAACAATAAAAGGAAAATATTTTATTGACTTAGTGGGTGATTACTGACCAACCTAAGTAAATATTGTGTATATTTTTCTCTTACTTTAATTGCTACTTTTAAAAATAAAGGAGAGAGATAGATACAGGGTGTGTTCGGCAACCAGATTTGAACTACTTATCCTAATTTATTGTGTTCGGTAACTAGCCTTTAGTAGTAGTTATTAGCTTTTAGAGTAGTGTTTTACAAAAGCTAATAAAATTAGTCTTTCAATTCCAAAGGCTAACTGTTGGAATTATTTAGGCATTTGATCCCGATTTTATCCCTTTATTTTTAATAAATAATAATAATAATAATAATAATAATAATAATAATAATATGCCCTTCTATGTCATTTTACATCAATCAGCTAACCAAACCGCTAACTTTACCGAACACTCAACCAAGTAAACCGCTGACAGTTACATAGCGCTCATGGCGGCTAATAGTTAGTTCAACAGCTAGCCACTAATAAAACAGCTAAAACTACAGCTATATCAAAGTATTGTCAAACTGACCCATAATAAATTAATAAGGTGGATGTATCATTCTCCAAACATAAATTGCCAGGTCCCACCCTCACTCACATCACAGATTCACAGTAAGAGGGCTGCTAGCTGCAGCCTCACATTGAGGCTGCAAATTGCAGCATCACCCTCACAAGCTGATATGTGTAAAAACTCCTTAAAAGTTGTCACTTTTTACAATAAACTCACTCTCTCTCATCCATAGTCATGTTTATTTAACTGAAATTTGATTAGTTATTATTACCGGCGACTATCACCATTAATTTCGACGGCTTCGCCAATGAAATTTTACAAAATAAAACTCTAAGATGGGAATGGTGAACCCCAAAAACCCAAAAAGAAAACCCTAAGATAGGAAGGGTGAACCCCAAAAATCCCAAAAACCCAAAAAGAAAACCCTAAGATAGGAAGAGTGAACCCCAAAACTACCAAAATAAAAAAGAAAACCCTAAGATGGGAAAAATGAACCCTAAAACCCAAAAAAAAAAAAAGATGGAAATGATGAACCTCAAAACCCCAAAAAAAAAAAAAACACTAAGATGGGAAGAGTGAACCCCAAAAAGAGAGAGAAAAGGAGAGAAAAAGTAATTTTTTACACGTGTCAGCTTGTGGGAGTGAGGCTGCAATGTCAGCTTGTGGGAGTGAGGCTGCAATTTGCAGCCTCACACTCACAAGCTGACATGTGTAAAGTTCCTCAAATTTTGTGATTTTTTTCCAACAAATTCACTCTCTCTCCTCAATATTCATGTTTATTTGAGTAATAACATCCTAAGATGGGAATGATAAACCCTAAAACCTCCCAAAATAAAAAGTAAACCCTAAAACGGGAAGTATGAACCCCAAAAAAACCCCAAAAAAAATCATAAAATGGGAAGAGTGAACCCCAAAAGAAAAGAGAAAAGGAGAGAGTAAGTGAATTAATTTTTAAAAATGACAATTTTTTACACATGTTAGTTTATGGGATGAGGCTTCAATTTGCAGCCTCATAGTGAGGCTGCAGCTAGCATCATTCTTTGCAATATTGCTTATATATACAACAGTTTTTGATAGAAAAAAAGGGACCAATCCACACTATAGCAAAACAAAACGAGTCACAAATCCCCTCCAAGAAAAAAAACCAAGTCTCAAATTGTGGGACAACATTCAGCACACCTACCAGAATTTGCAATCAGCAAATACATGAAGGAATTTGGGAAGAAGTATCGTTGGGCAACCGAATCTCTTAAAGTTGACGGGTGTATTGAAAATTCATTCTTGCATTTGCCAAGCAACCAAATCTTATGTCTTTTTCAACCAACATCTCCATGTCCAAATATTATTATAGTCTTTTTTCCAACCACATTTATGTCCTCTATATATATTTAAGGGGCAATTCAACCGAAATCAGAACAAAGCAACAGAACACAAAAAGTTAGTTCAGTTGGGGTATTTTCTGTCTGTGCTTAGATCTTTTTTCTCTCTCATCTTTTGATCAGGTAATCATCCTCTTCTTAACCTTTTCAATTTCATTCATGATAATAGTAGTATATTTTAAGGTTCTGACCAAGAAATGCAAAACAAATGCGAGTACTAAAAATATACTTTTTTTTTTTAATAATAATAGTTTGAATCTTGTATTTGATTTCAGCTTTATTAATCATTATAGTATATTCTTGATTGCAGTGAAAGAATGTTATGCTAGTCCTACTACCTCTATCCAGAAGTCAGAACCATTTCGGCCACCTCACTCAGCCTGTCCAACAGGTGAGGGTGGGGTTAATTTCTGAGTTTAGTGAATTGGGTTGGATATGATTGGCTTTTTATGGGACCAATCAACCCCAAATTTAATGGCCAAATGAGAATTTGCCAAGTTCTGCAATTTGGGCAAAACAGGCTCTTGTTAAATGTTAGATTGTACTGTTACTTTTTGTGGGAAAATTTGTGTTTTTTTTTTTTTTTTAATAGAGTGTTGATATGGGATTTTTGTCTTTTGAGGAAGATTTGTTTTTTTTTTTTTTTTTTTTTTTTTTTTTTGAGGAAGATTTGTGTTGATACTGAGATTCTTTGAATTGGGTAGGCTGGAAATGTTAATGCGTGTTGTTGAGGGAAGGCTTGTAGTTGTATGTGAAACTGAAGTATTCAATCCCCTAGTTAATAGCTAATACACTGGTAAATTGATACAGGAACTGCAAGATCATCACTATGTTTTACACTTCCACATATGCCTGGCTACCTAATTGGCAAGACCCTAGTCGTGGTATTTATATTCCGGTGAACGACTTAATCGGCCAAGTAGCTTCTGCTAGATTGGAAAGGCTTCAGGCTCTACTGCTGGATGATAAGGTGGGGAGAATAGCTATTCATGGAATGGAAGGAGTTGGTAAGACATTTTTAATGAAGCACCTGCACAACTGTGCACTGAATTGGGTTAAGAATTTTGACTATGTTTTCTGGGTCAGTCTCTCATATCAGTTTAGCATCAAGCATGTACAAGATGCTGTTGCTGCAGCAGTGATGTGTGATCTCTCTGACATTGATGACTTGTTTATAAGGGCTCAAAAACTGGCCTGTACACTTGCTGGTCTTGGAAGATTTGTGCTTTTCTTGGATGGTGTACCAGAAGCATGTTTTTCTTTGGAGGAGGTGGGAATTCCAGTTTCTGGGATGTGCAAGGTGGTATTAACTACTAGCTTTGCCATGGTTTCTGGGATGTTGGACTGTTTTGGAAAAGTTGAGCTTGAACCTCTTCCTGAAGGAGAAGCATGCCAGTTGTTCATGCGTGAGGCAGGATTGGAGATAGGATCCGCTTCTAGGATTAATGAAATTGCTGGTTCACTTGCTAAGGAGTGTCGTGGGGTGCCAAAAATGATTGTAGATGTCGCTACTCACATGTGTGGCAAGGATGATATCTGTGAATGGAGAAATGCACTATTTGAGTTGAAAAATCCTAGGAAGGAAGACAAAGTTTCAGTTCAGGTTGTTGATGAACTCGAACATAGTGTAAAATTGTAAAGAAAGACGTGGGGAGCATGCCTTGCACTTTATTTATTGAGTGAGACGATTTCATACACTCGGAGGGCGGGGTTAATAGGAACAAAATGAAGGTATGCTTGTAAAGAAGAGGTAGCTGAGGATCTCATTAGATCAGACAAGAGGAGATTGGAGTCAAAAGAATCACTGCCTATTTCTACAGGTTATTAGGTCTATCTGTTTCACAATACTGAGTTCACTGATATAGTGATATATGTGGTGGCTGGGTGTAGTATGTAGTTATTTATGTTTAGGCTGACAGGAGTAGGAGAATAACCTCTGTCAGAGGCCTTTTTGTCCATCTGGTTGTTTTTGTTTCTAGCCCCCACCTCCCTCAAATAAAGGGAGGAGAAAAAGGAAAAAAGAAGGGTAAAAAAAAAAGGAGAGAGGGAAATGGAACTCGGCTAACTTCTTCTGTACAGGGATATGGGGTACTTACATAATAGAGTAAATCTTACAATTAGTGCAATTGAGGATATCCTTCACTTTTCTGCTGCAGTATGAATTTTTCAATTTATCAACTGATCACAACCAATCGTTCTATGTTTCATGCTTTCCGGTTTTCACGTGTTGTATGTTTCTGATGGATTTTTTTGTGTGCCTATATGTGAAGTTAGAAGTAGGATCATTAAACTACTTCAATGCAGATTTAACAATAAAAACATCTTTCATGAAAAAGGTCTCTGCTATCTTAAACTGGTTCGGGTGACTCTGTAGACTGTACTTATAATGTCCCTGGAGCTGGCTATTCTGGCAGGATCCACGCAAACTGGTGATGTTGTTTTCTAGCAGGATACAGTTGAGAAATAGGTAATCTAGTGTGCTGTTGCCTGCCTTATGAATTTTGCTTGATTCTTCTGCCACCTCTTTCTGTTTTCATATACATATCATTCTGGATACATCTAATACAGGATCGTGTATGTTTCACTCCATGGGTACTGTCACTTCTTCAATTGGTAACTGCATTTTATGACAACAAGGATAGCCCTGAATTGTTCCAAGACCCATTTTTGGATTGTAGGTTTTGACGTGAAAGAATCTCTAGTGTATTTGCTTTCTAGTTGATAGATTGACTATATCATATGTCTTATTTATTGGACTTGAAACTCCCTCTTCATAAGGCTATGTGGTTCAAGATACGTTATAGTTATAGGAATTGGAAATGTGTTTTAGAAATAGGAGGTACTCTTTTGTATGTTGAAACACTAGATCATATACCAGGCGCCCTCTTGAATCGGACGATTTCAACCTCAGTAAGAAGGAGATCGGTGAAGAATTTTAGCTTGCCAAAGTAATTTTGCAGTACTGTGCTGCAAAACAAGTCTTGTAAATTCATTTGGTCAATTCCAGTTAAACTATTAGCACTGATCTTGAGCTCTTTAACACCTTCACCACGGAGCAGGTTTCAGGGATTTGCAAGTTCTGACTCTCGACTGTTGCTGTGTTGGTGCTTCTAAGTTCTGAATGTTCCTTGGAACTTCCAGAGTAGTAGAAGAATATGCTTGCCCCAGTTGGTTCAATCCGAACATTGATTAACTGTTTTTAACCAGATAAGCATAATTATATAGGTAACTGTTTTTAACCAGATAAGCATAATTATGTATGTAACTGTTCTTAATCAGTGTCTGCAGAACAACCCGGCTTGTTTATTTCTTAAGCTATGATCTAAACCACACCGATTGGGTTTCTTCTTGTAGATCTGTTCAATGCCTCAGTGAATTCTCTGAGGCTCTTGTTCACCAAGCTTCAAGCAATAATCCCATCTCATCTGAAGTACACCCTATCACTCCTCCTAGCTCTCTTTTAGGTGGTGGAAACGGGCTGCTGCGTCATGTTCCTCTTTTTCTTGTCATACACTTGACCTTCACTGATATTCCCTGCAATGATTGATACATGTTGGGTCCCTTTTTTCCTATACAGAATTTCATTTGGTTTTGCTATAGTTGTTAACTTGGATGAAGTACGACAATGTGGGCTTTCATTAATACAACAGTAACACAACCACCCAATATAGTCCTTACCCTAGCGGGTTACGAAGAGGTCAAGATGCACACGATCTTACATCCCGACTAATGAAGCTCTAGATGTTGTTAAAACTTTAAACAGACCCAAAGTTGGAAATAGCAAAGGTTTCTGTTCACCAGATCTCACCCTTACTCACATCACATCACTTCACTTCACTTGACAGTTGACACTTTTCAGTAGCAAATCTAGTTATATTTGTTTCACCGTACCCACACATGAAAAGACCCTCCAATGAGTCAATGACTGATATGTAGGTTTCTCTCGAGTTTCGAAGAAGCTTCCTTCCCCCAGGCCCCACTTATTCTTTCTTCTTATATATACCCCAAAAAATAACACTTCATTTGCATCAACCTACTAAAGCGTTCTCAAATTCCACAACCAAACTTCATAAGCAAACACAATCCAGGCTCTATAAAGCTTAATAGGTTGATATTCCAAGATCACCAATTCACCACCCAAAACAGCCCTTGAATCCTCAAAAAAGCTCCCTCTTATTGGCTGGAGTTTACAGATCTGACATTATTTCAAGCCTTACTTACTTAGCTAACCTCCTCTAAAATCTGCCCAGAATCCCCAATCTAAATCAAGTTGAACATCAGCATTTGCTGTGAAGTTTTCTCTGCCATAACAGGCTGTAAAAGGGTCGACCCGCTAAGCCCCGTCCACTACCCGACCCGCCCATTAGTTTTGATCAACTGCCCGGCCCGATCCGGTTTCATATTGGGCGGGCTCAACCCGATCTGACCCGGTCCCTAAAACCATAAAGTGCCAAGTCCGGCTGTGCTGGTTCCTGAACTCAAACTAACCCGAATCCAGTAATCAAGAACTGCTCTAATGGTTGGGAGTATCGTGCTCCAACCTTGAGTTTGAGAGTTCGATTCCTATTAAGGTCTAGTGCCTGTGCCTGTGCCTCCTTCAAAACTAACCCAAATCCGATTCACCTGGGAATTAGTTGGTCAATTCCTGAATCCGGGAGTTTTCTTGTTTTGGACAAGGTTGACCATTTTTAACCCAAACCCGACTTGTGAATTGCCTGAAACCAACCTGACCGACCCGGATGACAGTCTGAAGTCTAAACCATATTATGGCCAAATGGGAATATAGAAGTTCTTCCATTTGGCTAAACTGGTTGTTGGAAGAGTAGCTCTGCTCTAGTTGGGTGTTAGATTGTTGTATGTTGTTAGAGAGAAGATTTGTGCTGATGTTGAAACAGGTTTTGATGGGATTGTGATATCAGGGAAGATTTGAACTGATGATGAAATGAGTGGGGTGGTGGTTTTGTGTTTTGTGTTTTGTGGGAAGAGTCTAATTGACTGATGTTGAAATGGGAGGATCTGACTTGTTTGAAATCAAATTAATTAATCATTGAAACACTGAACTTATACAGGAACTTAAAAGTTGTTTTTTTTTTTTTTGGATAATTAGGACTTAAAAGTCTTCTTATGGTACCCTTTGGGGTTCTTGAGGGAATTGTACTTTGCCTTTTGGCTTTCTTAACTGGGGCAGAAGGCCCTAATAAGGTTGTACAGAGACTAGAGAATAGAACTGAATCCCTGAGAGCCAGGATTGAAGACATAGAAAGAGAGTCCTTGTCTAATAAGATTCGACGAGGCAAGAAGAGAAAAAGAGAGGATGACCTCAAGCACTGGGGGTGAACGAGTCTCAGATGCTTTTGAAGGAAGTAGAAGTTGTTCTAAGAGAAGTAGGGAAAGACAGGAAGTTCCTGAAGTGTGCAAAGATGAGAAAGATTGCTGAAGAAAAGTTTAAGGCTTTGGCAGACCTTGAAAATAAACTGGACGATATGCCTTATGTCTCAATTCATAGGCAAGGCCCTCACCGCGGTGCTTATATTCCAGTGAAAGATTTAATATGCCAACTTTCCTTGACTTATTTGGAGAGACTTCAAGATCTACTGCTGGATGATAAAGTTGGAAGGATAGCTATTTGTGGAATGGATGGAATTGGTAAGACCTTTTTAATGAAGCACCTGCACAACTGTGCACTGAATCAGGTTAAGAGATTTGATTATGTTTTCTGGGTCAGTCTCTCATATCAGTTTAGCATCAAGTATGTACAAGATGCTGTTGTTGCAGCAGTTATGTTTGATCTCTCTGAAACTGATGACTTGTCTTTAAGGGCCAAAAAACTGTCCGATACGCTTGGGGGTCTTGGAAGATTTGTGCTTTTCATAGATGCTGTACCAGAAGCAAGATTTACTTTAGAGGAGGTGGGAATTCCTGCTGCTACAGATGGGAGTATGTGCAAGGTGGTTTTAACTACTAACTCGACCTTGGTTTGTCGGATGTTGGACTGTTTTGGAGAAGTTAAGCTGGATCCTCTTTCTGAAGCAGAAGCACGCCAGTTGTTCATGCATGGGGCGGGAATGGAGAAGGGAACTACTTCTAGGATTGATGAAATTGCTAGTTCACTTGCTAAGGAGTGTTGTGGGGTGCCACGAATGATTGTAGATGTCGCGACTTGTATGCGTGGCCGTAGCGTTGATGACATCTGTGAATGGAGAAATGCACTACTTGAGTTGAAAAATCCTGCTAAGGAATTTCAGCTCAGGTTGCAATTGAGGAACAAAAGTGCGGCAGTAAAGTAGTGAAGAAGGGTATATTGATACTTTCTTTGCCTTCTGTTGAGTGAGATGACTTCTTATACTGATGGGACTGGATAAGAGGAACCGAATGAAGGATTGCTTGTCAAGAACAGGTTGCTGAGGATCTCACTAAGTCAGACGAAGAGCACTTTGGAGTCAAAAGAATCAATTGTTTTTTCTGTAAGTTGTTAGTTCTATCTGATCTTTAGGAATCATGTTTGGTGATCTTTGTGCTTTTCATAGATGCTTAAGAGAAAATCCTTTGGTGGAGGAGACCTTTATCATCGAGAATAATCATTTGTGGGTGTTTTTGTTTCTAGCCGCCCCTCCTTTGAGAAATAGAAACGAAAAATAGTCAAAGGGAGAAAGGAGAACCATGCTAATTCTTTTGTACATAGATGGGGGTATTGCATAATGAGATCTCACTATTCTTCTTTCTTTCAATGAGGTTATCCTTAACAATTCTACTACAGTATTCAGACTTCCCTCTTTGAACACAATAAAAAACCAGTTTGTATTTGTGAGTAGCATCATTAAGCAATTCCAATGCGGTTTATCAACTACCACAGTCTTTCAAGTGTACATCTTAGCATCTGGAGACCTTGCTAGTGGCAGGATCCTCACTAGCTGTTATTTAGAAGATTATTCATTTTACCAGACCTTGCTTGCCTTGATTTGTTTCTATATCAGTTAATGGCAGTGGCAGACCAATATGAATACAAATCATTTCTCACTAAGGATCCACAGTGCATTGAATCATTCCAAGACCGATTCTCCAAATGTTGGTAATGAAGTGAAAGATCATACATGTATTTGCTTTTTAGTCTAAAGATTGACTATGTTTTATGAATAATCTGAAAATCTCTCTTCATAATGTGGTGTAAGGTAGAAAGGTATTCACTTTGTTTCTTATATGTTTAGCCTTTTAGGGAAGAGTAAGTGGGATGTTGAAACAGCAGATAGTAGTTCCAGATGCGTGGAGGATTTTTAAAACCAAAGTAGTACAAATTTTCATTACTATTACAAAAACTCCTGAAATTCGTTGTGGATTATTCATTTCAATTTACTCCATAGAATATTTAGCACTGATCTTGAGCTCTTTGACCCTCTACAGGGGGGCAGGTTTGGATATGTGCAAGTTCTGGCTTTTCACTGTCACTATGTTGGTGTTTTGGAAGTGAATTAACTATTCCTTGGTGCTTTGAAAGTGAATCGAGTCATCAGCTAATCCTCACTCTTCCTTGAACATCCAGATAAGTAGAAAAATTGTGCTTGCACCTTCATCCATTTTTTTAATCCAAATAGTAATACTGTTTGACTGTTCTTCACCAGATATTCATAATTTTGCAGGAAACTTATAAGCAGGAACCAGTATATGCAGATCAAGTTGGCATGTGTTATCTCTTAAGCCATGATCTCACCTAGCTCATTTGGTTTGTTCTTGTAGATTTGTTCAATGTCTTGTTGAATGTTGATTTCTTGAAGATCCTTCTTACAGCTCAAAAATTAGGTCTTTTTCCATATTCCCGTCATACGACTTCTTTTATCTCCCTTTTAGCTTAGGTGTTTCTTAACATTCCATTTTCTTTGTGCACTTGGCTTCCAAGCAGCTGACTGGGAAAAGCTCCTTGCAACCATTCATATATGTTCATCGGAGGAACTCATATGGATACAAGTGGTTGTTCATAGACCTAACACAATGGTTCTGTTACTTTCCCAGCAACGCACAATGCTAGTATCAATGGGTCATCTTTCATTTTCCATTGGGATAACCCATGCACAGTTATGTAAGAGAAAACTTAGTCCTAAAAACTGTCTGATGAGAAAATAACTATTTCTAACCACTGCCATAATACAACAAAGATTATAACAACCAGGTTTTGAATTCTACATTCCTTCTAAAAGCAGCTATAACATCTAACTGAACTCAAAATTAGTGCCAAAAAAACACCACAGCAAGACATTTCACCTTCATCATTAACCTGGAATTAAATCTTCTCACAGTAAGGTATCTTTCCTACAAGGCAACCTCGTGAAGAAGCTGAAAATTCAGGGAGGCAACTTGCGTCTGAACTAGTGGACTCAGGTAGTAAATCCCCCACAGAGCCACCATGTAATACCCCGTATATTTTAAGTATTTTTAGAAAATAATTTATTTAATTATTGAATTAAAAGTATTTGATTTATTAGCTTAGTTGGTTTCTTGAGTTATTATTAGTGTTGTTTGTTTGTGGGCTTTATAGAAAAAATAAAAAGAAAAAGGAATTAGTGTTGTACTAGAACTCTCCACCGCCCCTTTCTCCTTATTTCTTCTTTACGCTCCTCTGCTTTCTCATTCTCTCTCTTATGCACTCAAACCCTCACGGTGGAACCACCAGAACCACCGCCATCATCTTCTTCACTTTCTCTCTCTCCTCTAAACTTAAACTGTTGACTCCAAAACCGTGCTACTGAGGGCCGAATTTTCTCTCTCCTTGTTTTGTTTCGCGTGAGCTTCCCCTGCCTTGCCTCTGTTTTGTGCTGCTGTCCACGACGATGGCCATGGATTCCGGCGACCACTATACTTCGAACAAGCAGTCAGTAACGACCCAAGCCCGTGAGCACGCCCAATTCACCCTTTTTCATGTGTTTGATTCCAGAAACCCTAAACCCCTAATTTATCGTTCAATTTCTGATTTTTAGGGTTTTGATTATTAAGTTCTGATTTGATTATATATGCATATATGCTTGAAGTTAGATGATTGAAATGGGGAGATGATGATGCGTAATTACTTTGGAGATTCAATTAGAGGTAACCTTCATTCTATTGGTAAATTTCATGTCTATTGGATAGATTGAGTATGAAAAGGATACTAGCTGATGTTAATGTGTGCAATTTGCCTGAGTGTTATCTAAATGGTTCTGTATTGTTGGCTGGAATTATCATTGTGTTGTTCTGATGCTAATTTATGCCTTATGTGTAATTGATTTGTGTATTATTGCCTAATTGATTATGCTCTTTGCCGTTTTAATCCTCTATGATGGGTTCAGTGACCTTTATGATGAATAACTAATTACTTGAGATGTATTATGATGCTTTAAACATTTAGATGATTTTTACCTGTCACGGTTGAATTTAAATTATAGTAGCTTTGCTGATGGCTAGAAAACAGAGGATAAGATGGGGAAGTTATGAAACCTAGCTCTGATACCAATTTGTAACATCCCGGATTTTCGGCCCGAGTTTATTGTTTTTGTCTATTTATTTTGTTAGGAAATCCGGGGTGTTACACAGCACAACCCTGAAAGACACCATATAGAACCCAATGGCTGCAACTGAACACAAGATCACCCACAAGAAAGTTGCCGTTGGGTCCCTCCAGTTCAATAAGGCTCAAATTTCTCCCCTTGTGTTGCTACAAGCACCAACTTTTTTTGTACTCTCCCTGCTATGACTCTCAACCTGTTGTACCTCATCCTGATCACCAGCATATCTATCCTGCCACTTGTTAGGATTGGGTCGAACTCCTCGTCCAGTGCATCTGGGTACAAGTGACCGGATAAGATAACTGTGTGTTTTTGTGGGGTGGATGGTGGGGCCTTGACTTGTACCTCCACATCCACACAATTGCCATGTAAGTCAGCACTAAAGGGATTACCAGCTCTAGGAAGGTGACCAGTAGGAGGAACACCAACACAAACAAGGACGAGTAAACGGGATTTTGCCAGGACTGCATTTTCTCAACCCAGCGGGTCAGCCAAATCAGTTCCCACAACAACTCTAAGAGCCGCTGTATGAAGATCCTGCTTCTCCTCTGGCTACACAAGTGTGAGCAGTCACGATCAAGCATGTATTCGACTGCATCCCTGTCCAAGGAGGGGCCAGCCCGGCTGAATTGGGCTGCTACCACATTTACAGCCATTGACCTCAGCCTCTCCAATTCCTCCTCTTGTAAAGGTTGCACATAGTGCATTTTGGGCAATAAAGGCACTGTGTACATGCGAAGCATATTGACCATATTAGGACATAAGAACCTCACAGCTAGTTGGAGCTCCCCCACTTTGACCATACCGGTGGTTTGCATCAGCAAGAGCGGGTAAAAATGGGTATAAAGCGTGTTGGTTTTGAGGGTTGAGAGCCTAATTCGAACCATATTTTCGCACCATATCGCGCAGGACATCCCAGTTAATATTATCATACCATATCGCGCAGGACATCCGTTAATATTATCGTACCATATCTTGCAGGACATCCCTAGGGTACGTGGGTGGCCCCCCGAAGTCGGTTATCGGCTCCCTATTATCTTTGGGCGATCGTTTTACGGTACACCACTCTTAAGACCGTTTTACAGCTTGGACAACCGGACCCGAGGGAGCCCAAAAATTAGGCTATAATCCACGTTTTTTGGGGTCCCAGAATGCTCAAAAATAAAAGTTGATACTTTCGCACCACATCGCACGGGACATCACTAGGAGACGTAGGAGTCCCCTGGGATCGATTATAGGGTCCCTATTAGGTTTGGACGACCATTTTAAGGTAAACTAATCCTAAGATCGTGATACAAAAAGTATGGGTGAAACGGAATTCGAGGTCTTGAATGACATTCCGGGGCACCAAGGGTCATCTAGGGACACAATAGACCTCCCTGAAAAGTTTGGGCAAAAATGACAACCGGACGCAAGGAAGCCCAAAAATGAAGGTTATAATCCACGTTTTTTAGGTTACCGGAAGACTCCTAAATAAAAGTTGATATTTTCGAACCAAATCGCACAGGACATTCCTAGTCCCTATTAGGTTTGGACGACCGTTTTACGGTACACCGCTCTTAAGATCGTAATAGAGAAAGTATGGGTGAAATCAGAATTTGGGGTCTCGAATGACCTTCCAGGGGCTTTTGGGTGTTCTAAGGTCACAATAGACCTCCCGGAAAAGTTTGGGCAAAAATGACAACCGGACCTAAGGAGCCCAAAAATGAAGGCTATAATCCACGTTTTTTGGGTGAAGGCTCACAAAGGAAAGTTAATATTTTCGCACCACATCGCACGGGACATCTCTAGGTGACGTGGGAGGCCCGAGGGGGTTATTGGGTCCCTATTAGGTTTGGACAACCGTTTTACGATACACCGATCTTTACAGAATGTATTGGTGAAATTAAAATTCGGGGTCTCGAATGACCTTCTAGGGATACCCAGGGTCTTCTAGGCTCACAATAGACCTCTCGGAAAAGTTAGGACTAAAATAACAACCGGACCTCAGGAAGTCCAAAAATGAAGGCTAATCCACTTTTTTAGGGTACCAGAAGGCTCCAAAATAAAAGTTGGAATATTCGCACCAAAATCGCATGGGACAACCCTAGAGGACGTGGGAGGCCCTCGGGGTCAGTTATCGGGTCCCTATTATGTTTAGACGATCGTTTTACGGTACACCGCTCTTAAGATCGTAATACGAAAAGCATAGGTGTAATTAGAATTCGGGGTCTAGGGCACCCAAAATGTTCTAACGTCACAATAGGCCTCCCGGAAAAGTTTGGGCTAAAATGACAGCCGATTCTTAGGAAGCCCAAAAATGAAGGCTATAATCCACGTTTTTTGGGTCCCGGAAGGCTCAGATGGAAAGTTGATATTTTTCCACCACATCGTACGGGACATCCCTAGGTGACGTGGGAGGCCCCCGGGGTCGGTTATAGGGTCTCTATTAGATTTGGAAGATCGTTGTACGGTACACTGCTGTTAAGATCGTAAAACAGAAAGTATAGGTGAAATCGGAATTCGGGGTCTCGAATGACCTTCCCGGGACACCCAGGGTCTTCAAGGGTCACAATTAGGGCTGTGCACCGGTCCAAACCCGGACCGATTTGGGGATCGGAATTCTCGAAACATGGACCCGGAGACCGGACCGAGTAAGTCCGGTCCATAACCCGATGTGACCTTATATGCTCTGACCTTATAAAATTGAGTTTTTCATATTATTTTCGACTTTATACGCTTTGAAACAAGAATTAAATTTGACTCGAAAACCGAACTAACCCGAATCCGGCTTAACCGAAATCCGAACTAACCCGATCCGAGTTGACCCGTAACCCGACATCAGAATAAACCCGAATCAATCCGACTCGACCCAACCCGACCTAATCACTCTTCTGACCCGATATTACCCAAACCCGTAATGACCCGAAACCGAAAAGACCTGACCCAAACCCGATCCGATCCGCCCGATTGCCACCTCTACTTACAAGTGTTATTGGAACATAAAAATCTGCTTTGGGCTTAAAAAAATAGAAAAAAGATTAGCACTAGAACAAGGAAGGCAAGAACCCCATTTTATTTCGGCAAATCAGAAACCCATTTTCACTCTTTACCATAATAGAGAAGAGAGAAAATCAAAGTCAGACTAGAGTTGGAGAGAGACCAAAACAACTACTAATCTTCATCTCTTGTGCAAATTCAAGAAACCAAGGTTCAACCATTCTCCAACAACAAAAACCCACATACCGCAAGAACAACGACGTTTTCGGGGATCCATCGCCACTAGCCCGCCATTATCGTCGTCTATCATCCTACCATCACCAATCTAGGGTTCATATGGCTCGATCTACCAAGGAGTGGATAGAAAGAGAGGAGATGGAGGAGAGAGAAGAGTATGGGAGGAGAGAGAGAAGAGCATGGGAGGAGAGGCAGCAGGCACCACTATTGAGGCTATGACTTAATAAACCCTTATTTTCTTATATAGTTGAGTTATTTATTCTTATTTCTTAGCAACCGGTCCGGTTCGATCAAAGACCGGAGACCCCCAGGTTTTGGACCAGTCTGGACCGGAATCCGGCCGAACCAAAAGTCAGAACCGCGGACCGGATCGGAGTCCCCCCGGTCCGGTCTAGATCGGCCCGGATCGGTCAAAAAACCGGATTGGACCGGTGGATGTGCAACCCTAATCACAATAGGCCTCTGGAAATGTTTGGGCAAAAATGACAACCGGACCCAGGATGCCCAAAAATGAAGGCTATAATCCACTTTTTTTGGGTACCGGAAGGCTCCAAAATGAAAGTTGATATTTTCGTACCAAATTGCACGGAACATCCCTAGGGGACGTGGGAGCTCCTCGGGGTTGGTTATCGGGTCCCCATTAAGTTTGGACGGCCGTTTTACGGTACATCGCTCTTAAGATCGTAATACGAAAAGTATAGGTGAAATCATAATATGGGGTCTCGAATGACCTTCCCAGGGCACCCAGGGTGTTCTAGCGTCACAATATGCCTCTCGGAAAAGATCGTGCTAAAATGACAACTGGTCCCGAGGATGCCCAAAAATGAAGGCTATATTCCACGTTTTCTGGGGTACCAGAAGGCTCCAAACGAAAGTTGATATTTTTGCATCAAATCGTACAAGATATACCTAGGGGACGTGGGAGGCCCTTGGGGTTGGTTATCGGGTCCCTATTAGGTTTGGACGACTGTTTTACGGTACACAGAACACCGCTCTTAAGATCATAATACGGAAAGTATGGGTGAAATCAGAAATCGGGGTCTTGAATGACCTTCCCATGGCACCCAGGGTCTTCTAAGGTCACAATAGTCCTTCCGGAAAAGTTTGGGCAAAAATGACAACCAGAACCGAAGGAGCCCAAAAATGAAGGCTAATCCACGTCTTTTAGGGTCCTGCAAGGCTACAAAATGAAAGTTGATATTTTCGCACCACATCCCATGAGACATCCCTAGGGGACGTGGGAGGCCCTAGGGGTCGCTTATAGGGTCCCAATTAAGTTTGAACGACCCTTTAACGGTAGACAGAACATTGCTTTTATGATCGTAATACGGAAAGTATGGGTGAAATCGGAAATCAGGGTCTCGAATGAGCTTCCTGGGTCTTCTAGGGTCACAATAAGTTTCCCCGAAAAGTTTGGGCAAAAATGACAATCGGACCCAGGAAGCCCAAAAATGAAGGCTATAATCAAAGTTTTTTTTTTTTTTTTGGGGTACCGGAAGGCTCGAAAACGAAAGTTGATATTTTCACCCCGAATTTCACGGGATATCCCTAGGGACTTGGGAGGCCCCCGGGGTCGGTTATCGAGTCCCTATTTGGTTTGGACGACCGTTTTACGATACACAGAACACCGCTCTTAAGATCGTAATACGGAAAGTGGGTGAAATCGGAAATCGGGGTCTCGAATGACCTTCCCATGGCACCCAGGGTCTTCTAAGGTCACAATAGGCGTTACGGAAAAGTTTGGGCAAAAAAAGACAACCGGACCCAGGGAGCCCAAAAATGAAGGCTATAATAATCCACGTTTTTTGGGGTCCTGGAAGGCTCCAAAGTGGGGAAGTTGATATTTTCGCACCACATCGCATGGGACATCCCTAGGGAACGTGGGAGGCCCTAGGGGTCGGTTATAGGGTCCCTATTTGGTTTAGACAACCGTTTTACGGTACACAGAACACCGCTCATAAGATCGTAATACAAATCGGAAATCAGACCCAGGGTCTTCTAGGGTTACAATAGGCCTCCCCGAAAAGTTTGTACTAAAATGACAACCGGTTCCTAGGAAGCCCAAAAATGAAGGCTATGATCCACGTATTTTGGGGTCCTGGAAGGCTCATAAAGGAAAGTTGATATTTTCGCACCACATCGCACGGGACATCCCTAGGTGACGTGGGAGGCCCCAGGGGTCGGTTACAGGGTCTCTATTGGATTTGGACGACCGTTTTACTGTACGCCGCTCTTAAGATCGTAATATGGAAAGTTTAAGTGAAATCGGAATTCGGGGTCTCGAATGACCTTCCCAACACACCGAAGGTCTTCTAGGGTCACAATAGGCCTCCGGAAAAGTTTGGGCAGAAATGACAACCGTAGCTCAAGAATTGTTTTTCTTTCATTTTTGAAAATGAAATGGGGGGGGGGGGGTTTAAAAAATAGGGGGTGGGACTTAAGTGAGTCACATGCCAAAAGCGTGAGGGTATTTTGGTCCCCTTGTGTAATAAATTGGCCAGAAAATTTTAGATGGTGTGTCCTACATTACTGAATCATCTTATTAGGTGTATTAACACAAATATTTTTATTATCACGTGTATCATCGCAAATGGTCTAACTTATCATGTATATACCAGCAAATTTTCCTAAGGTGAATCTGAAAGTAGGTTTGAATTGTTAGTGGGTATTTGCCATATACACTACTTGAGTGCTTCCACCTCACTCCTTATTTTTCTCTCTCATCTCCTGCAAGCTGCAACTAATCCAAGTGAACGAACAAAGCAAGCTCATTTCCATATCTTTTCACGGCTAATTCCTTCAAACCAATGCTAAATCCCATCACTCTGCCTGCGCTAACTATTGACCGTAAAAACCACCGCTCCCAAATGTCTGCTCGTGTAGCGCTACAGTACTGAATTCGCTCTTAATCGCTGAGGAATTTCTCTATACTCTTTAGTTATTTGATTTCCCCAAATAATCTATATTCAGTTTCATATGTTTATATTTTTGATTGTGTTCTGATGATATATGTCGATTGCTTTTGATTCTTCTAATGAAATTCAGATGAGAATTCATATGTCGATTGTGTTGAAATGATTTGGCAATTATAAGCTTTGGATTGGTTTAACATTAAATTGATATATGTTTAACTATTTAGCTGAATATGCATGTTTTGGGCAGTAGATTATCATTATTACATAGTAGTAGTAGTTTAGCCTATTAGCTCAAATGGTAGAGCAATGTGCAATTGCACAGAGGGTGTGGGTTTGATTCCCGCATAGGTTACGTATTGGAGTAGTAAATGGGGAGGAGGAATTCTGTAAACGAATGATAGAAGATGATAAATTATCTATTCAATTTCATATAAGGAAAAGCTGTAGGTTGCCATGAAAACGGATTAGATGCTGGATGTCTCCTATTGTCGAGTGTTACACAAAATGGAAATCCTTTGCATGCTTCATATTTGCTAAACAATCTGCTTAGTATGCTTTAAGATATGAATCATCCCTCAAGTAGCTAGATTGATCCAGCTTTTATGCTGAAAGGGTTGGGGAGTCCGGAACCAAAAACAGTCGAAATTGATGCCTCTTACAAGGCCAAGCAATACCACCACCACTGCACAACTATTTCTAACCACTGCCATAATACAACAAAGATTATAACAGCTTGCTTCTGAATTTGACATCCCTTCTAAAATCAGCTATAACATCCAAACTGAACTCAAAATTAGTGCCAAAAAAACACCACAGCAAGACATTTTACCTTCATCAGTAACCTGGAATTAGATCTTCTCACAATAAGGTGTCTTTCCTACAAGGCAGCCTCGTGAAGAAGCTGAAAATCCAGGGAGGCAACTTGCTTCTGAACCTTGGTGGCCTCAGGTAGTAGATCCCCCACAGAGCCACCACAACCCTGAAAGGCACCACATAGAACCCAATGGCTGCAACTGAACACAAGATCACACACAAGAAAGTTGCCGTTGGGTCCCTCCAGTTCAATAAGGCCTCAAATCTCTCCCCTTGTGTTGCCACAAGCACCAACATTTTTTGTACTCTCCCTGCTATGATTCTCAACCTGTCGTACCTCATCCTGATCACCAGATCTGTCCGGCCTCTAGTTGGGATTGGGTCGAACTCCTCGTCCAGTGCATCTGGGTACAAGTGAGCCGGATTGGATAACTGTGTGTTTATGTGGGGCGGATGGTGGGGCCTTGACTTGTACCTCCACATCCACACAATTGCCATGCAAGTCAGCACTAAAGGGATTACCAGCTCTAGGAAGGTGACCAGTAAGAGGAACACCAACACAAACAAGGACGAGTAAACGGGATTTTGCCAGGACCGCATTTTCTCAACCCAACGGGTCAGCCAAATCAATCCCCACAACAACTCTAAGAGCCGCTGTATGAAGATCCTGCTTCTCCTCTGGCTCCACAAGTGTGAGCAGTCACGATCAAGCATGTACTCGACTGCATCCCTGTCCAAAGAGGGGTCAGCCCGGCTGAATTGGGCTGCCACCACATTTACAGCCATTGACTTCAGCCTCTCCAACTCCTCCTTTCGTAAAGGTTGCACATAGTGCATTATGGGCAATAAAGGCACTGTGTACATGCGAAGCATATTGACCATATTAGGACATGAGAACCTCACAGCTAGTTGGAGCTCCCCCACTTTGACCATACCAGTGGTTTGCATCAGCAAGAGCGGGTAAGAATGGGTATAAAGCTTGTTGGTTTTAAGGGTTGAGAGCCTAATTCGGATCTTCCCTTTCCGACAATCAAACTCATGATTATTGGGACCCGTGGTGCTATCAGTATTGTTCTTGTTAACTTTACAGCTGTCAAACACCCCAATCGTGATCACAGTGCAAGGATCATACACCTCCCAGATGTACTGCTCGTTCCACTTAGGTGACAGGGAATCCACGATGGTCCGTGTTCGAACCCATTTCTTCCCATACTTGGCTACGCAAAAAGCATTTGCTTTGCGCGCTTTGTCTTCCTTGATCGTTAATGGAATAAGGTCAGTTGCCCCAATAATGCCCAGCTCAAGCACCCCAATGGCAGTGGGCTTAAGGTCACTGCTATACGATGTGGGCTCATCTTGATCTAGGACATTGTACCCACCATCAAGGGAAGCCCGGATGTGGATCCGGGGTTTACAATGGTTCATGACCTCGGCCGAGCCACCATGGCTGCCGCAGTCAAGGTCGAACCACCTAGAGGGCACTAACTTATCATCCCACCTCCTCTCGAAGGTGTCCACGGATAAGCGGAGCTTGCCCACGACCTCCTCCTGGCCTGGCTTGATCCGGTCCTCGATCAAAACCTCTAAGCAATCCACAAATGGTTCAGGAACGACAAAGTTGTTTTCCTCATTCCAGAAAGGGTTTGAGAGTGCTCTCTTTGAGCTGGCACGGCAAACCGTAGTCCTCACCACCTGATTCGCAACCTGAATATTTGCATAAAATTCTGGGTACCTCATAACGGAAGAGCGCTTCTCACCTAGCACAATGTTTTGTGCCTCAATGATGCTAACTCTTAAACACCATAACTTTGGAGAAAGATAAACATTGGGCTTGATAAAACACAACCCATTAGGATGAATATTCACTGGCTTAGGATGACATGCCTCAGCAAATGCCTCATCAGCCTGTATCCCAAACCAAATGGAAACCATGACTTCCCCTGAACTTGACTTCTGATCCCCTATTTTGTCCTCCAATTTGTGCCATTTAGGGGTAAGCTGGTTATGATCAGGAGGTGCCCTTTTGGGGACCGATTTCAATTCAAATGAAACCTTACCCAACAACTCATCTTCTTCCTCTGATCTCTTCTTGACAAACACCTCCAGTTCCACCATTGATGAGTAATCTATCTCTTGAAAGGCAAACACTTGGGCCCATTCAGCATTGTTTGAGCTAACCCTCCCTGTAATCCCTTTGTAGTTCCCCAGTTTGACCTCAGCTAAGATCTCTTCATCCCCCAAAATTGGCAAATCTTTAGCTTTCACAACCTTAACATACAAATACTTGATTTGCTCAACAAGATCAAAAGTGGAGCTGGTAAATTTCAACTCTTTGACAGCAAGTGACTCGTCCAACTTATCACCTCCACCGCCAACTCTGCTGCTGGGGAGCACCTGGTTTTGAAAAGTAGTTCCCACAAAAGGCTTCATCTCTCTCTTCCTTTGCTCAGACTAGGAAAACAAGAGAGAGAATGGTGGGTGGGAGAATCAAACGAAGTGAAATGAAACATAGTGCTTCAGCCACCAGTGCTGTATACAAATGGAGACATGGGGATAAATTGTTCCACATACTTTATGTACATGGTACCCAGAGCTGGCTAAAGTGGACCTGGCCTGAAACCCGAACCCGATTAGTAGAGACATTACTACCCTTGTACCGAATTCGAACGACCCGAGCTGACCATTGGTACCCTATACTATACATTCTCTACAATGTACAATTTACACCGTGTTTAATGTTGTAAAATGACCATTTCTTCTTCAATGAATCAAGAGATGCTCTAGTGGGTGGCAGTCTGGTGGATACAAATGTCATTTCTTGATTGTGAGGTTGAGGATTCAAAACATATTAACCTTTGTGCATTCTCTAAATATATAAAAAAAAAAAAAAATATTCTTCTTTTAAAGTAAATTTTGAAAACTACAATTTGGCGGACTTGGCAACACTCAACAGTATTGGCAAACGTGTACTAAACTACTGTAGAAACCCATCAAAAGTTAGATAAAGTTTACAATAATCACCAACTAGTTATAAAAGTCAAATTGATCGAGGTTTAGGTTGAGGATTAAGTTTTGGTGTTTACTTAGGACAGTGATCCGTTATTAGCGGCACTCTGCCCCAGCCCCCGACTCCGTAGCGGTTTCCTAAGCGCTAATGATTCATGTTTTCAAAGGAGATAACTATTTGTCTTTTGCTCCAAAGCTCTAGGAATGGTAGCACATGTTTAAGGGAAATCAAATTGGGGTTCTTGGAGAATTACTATTAAAGAAAAAGAGAGATGAGAGAGAGAGAGAAAAGGAGGGGAGATTAGGGGGGGGGGGCGATAACTGATCCAGTGCAAAGTAACGGTAGCTTGGGGAGTATCACAAATTTGATTAAACTAATTATTAAGCCTCTTAGATTCAGATTTAAGGAAGCATTGGTTAGGTCACTCCCCATCACTTAAACTTGATCCTATCTGCTTGAAAAAGATACCCTTAATTAGCGTCAGGATCTCTTACATTTATTTTCTTACCTTAAACAAAACAAACAAATAAAAAAAAATCAATTGGGTGCTTCAGTTTGCAGTTGATCGATTGTTTTGAAATCAAACACAAGAAAATAGATGTGCCACGTGAAGACATGTACCAGCGTTCTTTCCAATGTCAAATAGTAAGACATAGCTAGTACAGTAGTATTTTATTTAGAATTTTTTAAGTTTCAAATTGAGGTTATCTTCCCCAATACCATCAATACACAAGAACCAGAAGAGATCAGAAGCTTGCCAAGAAGAGGAAAAATGGACAATAATAATGCACTTGAGCTTGAAGGCAACCAGATAATACCCTTCATTGCTAACGGGGGAATCAACAAAACGGACAAGAAAAGGTATTATAGTTACAAAGCAATGAAAACTGGCAGCAACAAAGAAAAGGAAGACAGTGAAAACGGGGTAGTAATGTACAATGAGCTTTACAAGGCCGCGGTTAGAGGTGACACAAGCGTCCTTATAGATGATTGGATCAGAGAAATAGAAAGCAGCAACAATGAATATTTTCTCAAAAAAACTTCCGTGGGGAATAACATCATTCATTTAGCCGTCCGAGTTGAGCAGTTCTACTTCACAAGAGAAGCAGCTAGATGCTTCCCTCAGCTGATTTCAGAGATGAACTGTGATGGTGACACCCCACTTCATATTGCTGCCGAAACAGGCAACTTAAATATTGTGAAGGAGCTTGTTGGTTTCTACAAGGAATTTATCACACAAAGGGAATCAGGGGAAAGGAAGAGTGACCTGCAGCCAATATTGCTGCCTTGGAGGTTGCAGAATAATGAGGGAAACACGCCGTTACATGCAGCACTTATCCGTGGCGAGCTTCATGTTGCTCGGTTTTTGGTGGAGGAAGATCCTGAACTCGCTCGTTTTAGCAACAAATTGAAGGAAGCACCACTTCATCTTGCTGTCAAACACTACGTGGAAGGTAAAGTTCTTCCCATGCTCGTAGCTTACTTCTTGTATATTTAGATTTGAAATGGCCTGGCTGATTTGTTGAGTTTGATATTATTCTTATATTGGTGGATTATTAGCTAATGATATCTTGGAATATCACTCTGATTTAACATCTTCTTATGAATTTAAACCTGCTAGATCATGAGGCGTTGGTAGTAGCTGCGATGAGACTGCAAGCCAACATGCAAGAGCAGGAAGTGTTTTTGACAGCTGAGGAGTGTCCAAAGCTCGCAGAGGCTTCATTGCCTATGATAGAATTGTTGCTCCGGAAAAATAGCTCAGTTGCATGTTGGCATGACGCAAATGGTCTGACTCCTCTTATTCAAGCTGCGGTGGTCAATCAACCTCATAATAATGTAGCGGTCATTCAAGCCATAGTCGAACACTGCCCACAGTCTGTAGAGGCGTGCCATACTACTTCTGGCAAAACCATCTTACATTTTCTCATTAGTAATCAGATCATAAATGACAACATTAATGACTACAGCGTCAGAGATTGGCTAATTAGACATCCAGATATTCAGGCTCTAAAGAACAGTCAGGATTTTGCTGGAAATACACCGGCACATATAGCTGTTGAGAATCAAGATGTTGATATGGTACACTTCCTCATGAGACACTCAGCAAACTTTGCCATAAAAAACAAAGAGGGTCTCTCTGCTGTAGAATTGATTCAAAAACAGCCTGTCTTCGAAGAACGTTTAAAACCGAAGGTATAGTCCATTATCATTACTTTCAGAATTATGAGGAGTATTGTGCGAACAGGATTAACTCCAGCCTTAAAGGGTTTTGATAAATGTGGATTACTTATGATTTTTCGTGTTGCTTTTATTAATTCAAACATAAGCATCCATATATGAACACACCAGGGCAGTTGTAAACTTGTAATACATCAAATCAAACACAAGATCTCGTAAAGACTTAATGTTCTCACTAAACTGCACATTCCTAAACTCCTGCTTGCAGTTAGCTATTTAACTCCTTCTCTAGAATGTCAGCACCTGATTTGATCCTCTAAACTGGTGAACCCCCTTGACACCCTGAATCGGGGTCATCAGCAGCCTGCATTGGTCAAAAATATTTGTTAGATGATTTTTTTTGTGGCTACCATTGTGTTAATAAGAGTGACATCTGTGAGGGAATCAGAACAGATGATTAAATTACTCCAGCTCTTCTCAACTGCAATCTGAAGTCCTCTAAACTGTCAGGAGTCCACGGTGCTGTTGGTAGCTGAAGATCTCTAAAGCAGCATATATAGAACCAGCAAGCTGTGTATCACCCAGTTTAGAGCCATCTTTATGAATCTTTAGAGCTCTTTCAATGGGATGGGTCAAAATGAATCTTGATGGTTCAGTAGTGGGCAAGCCAAGGCTTGCAAGATGTGGTGGACTGGAAGCCACCAGTTTCCTTATTTCGTCAATAATAGATTGGCTTGGTGTTGTTTCTACTATAACTTGGGGACTAGAGAATCAAACATGACAGGATGTCAATAATAGACATGTTAATTCACTACTGTTGTCAGGTGGATTCGGGATGAGACCTTGGGCTCATTTCTGAATATTTCGTAGGGAGATTGATAAATTGTTGGCTAAGACATTGTTAGGAATAAGTAGAGGGATGCAGATTAGCTACTAATATCGGTATTCATAGGGATGTTGCCGTGTTTCTATGGTTGTATGCAGAAGTTTAGGAGCTTGGAACTTGGGTTGATCATACTTGATAGTGTTTTTTGTTCAAAAGAAGAGGGGCATGACCGGGTGGGTGGGGTGGAAACATACACCGTAAGAGTAGAGCCAGCTTTGTACTGACAGCGTTTATGGTTTAGTCCAGACTCATGTGTTCCTTAATTTTTTAGGCCTCAACAATATTTTCTGTTTTTATGACCTATGTCTCAGCAACTGTTATGTAACTGTGCAGCCACATTTGAGCGGACAGCGAATGCAGCATATGCCTGAGGAGGTTGTTTTAGCAGCAGATAACGCGGATTGGAGTTACCTAACGAGAAAAGTTGAGCAGTCAGAAAGAAATTTCATACTGTCACGATTTTCTGCTGATGGAGCCAATATCCTGCATTACCTAGTGCGCAACCATATAAATCATTTTATACATAAAACAAGTGAAGTTAAATGGTTAACGGAAAGAGCTTTGGAAAAAGCCCCTTATCTCATTTGTCAAACAGACACAGCCGGGAATAACCCTCTCCATTATCTTGCAGAAGTTGCCCCTGAAATGATTGATCAGTCGTTACTGCGCATTTACGGAGATTGTTTCAAAAGAGTACAAGAAGAGGCTGGCGCCAAGGAACTTTACTGCCCACCATGGAGGGCCAAGAATAGACATGGCCAAACACCTCTTCACCAAGCAATAGTATCCTATAAGTCTTGGCCCGCCTTGATGGTATGTGCTAAAACATTCTTGGACTTCGACAATGACTTGTCTCGGTGCACAAACTCAGACGGCATGACGCCTCTACATCTGCTCTGTAGTTTATGTAAGTCTCTCTAACTCCTCATATACTATCTTTCCATTTTATACATACTTAATTATCCGCTTGTCACACAAGGCCTAAGCAATACTAATTTTAGTTTTCTGCTTTTTGCCAACCCTTAATCTTTGTGTTGTTTGCTCAATAGACAAAGTGGGAGGGAATAGTCCATTTATTTCGAGAAAAGGAAAAAGAATCCTTTGTGTATACTAGTAGTAGATGGTATCTTGCTTTATCTGTTGTGAATATTTACTCAACACCATCCTACAAATTTTATATATGCAGGTGACCTGCATCGAGACAAAGGAGGCAATGAACTCCTCGCAAACATCGAGTTCGTAATCAAAAGAAGTGAGCGGGTTATCAATGCGGTTGACATGCATGGTCTCACCCCTATTCTACAGGCATCCAGAGTGCATAATTTTGTGTTTGTTACACAACTTCTGAAATTCAACTATAACTCATTATGGTCAGAGGACAGTAACGGCCAGTCATTCTTGCACGTGATTGCAAACAACGAGGTTCGTGAAAGCGACTACATTGAAATCAATGATATCAACGGACTTGTAGAAGCAGACCGTAGTGCTTTCTACAAACAGGACAAAGATGGAAATACGGCATTGCATGTGGCCGTTGAGAAAGGCCACTTCCTTTTGGCAAAGTTTCTCATTTCTAGTTCTGCAGTCAAGAGGGACGAAAATGTTCTAGAGATACCTAATGATAATGGCCAAACAATTTTGCATCTGATTGCAATGAATACAGAAGTCTCTGAAATTAACTACAGAAAAGTCGAGGCAGTATTACGTAATATAAGCCGGTTGCCTGAGGTTTTCTATCTTCAAGACAAAGGCAAAAACACGGCATTGCATGTGGCCTGTGAGAAAGGCAACTCTCGGTTTGCCAAGTTTTGTGTTCAGCGTACTGGAGGCAGCAGCAAGATTCTCAACATACGCAATGCTAATGGACAAACATTTTTGCATCTGATTGCAATGAATGCAGTAGTCTACGGAGAATTCGAGACAGTATTATGTGATATACACAACTTGCTTGAGGTTTTCTACATTCAAGACAAAGATGGAGACACAGCCTTGCATGTGGCCATTGACAAAGGCAACTTTCAGTTTGCACAGTTTTGTATTGAAATTACTGCAGGCAGCTCGCGGGGAAATATTCTAGGTATACGCAACAATGAGAAGGTCAGCCCTGGTGATCTAATAGGGCGCGCAGAACATCTCCCATACGAGGTAAGTGAACATATACTGGCTACTACCCCTATATATCCCACCCCTGATCCACACTCTGAAAGTTAAAGGAAATGTGATAGGCTTTTGAACTTTGAAGTGGGTATTGTACTGATATCTTTTATATATCGTATAGTTTGAAGAATTTCTTTGGAGCAAACCTCAATTGGTGGAAGGTATCCTGGGTTTCCTGAGCTTTAATGGCATATCTTCCTCATTGATGAAAGACTACGTCAACACATTAGGCGTGACAGCTGCGCTTTTGGCAACAATAACGTTCACAGCAGCTTTTACAGTGCCGGGTGGACTAAGCAGTGATCATGGGACCCCAGTTCTCATGAGAAAGGCAGCATTTCAAGTGTTCATGGTAGCAGATATATTAGCAATGTGTCTTTCCATGATGGTTCTCTTTTGTCTCCTCTGGGTCATGAGTATGCGTGACAAAACCCAATCAATGATGCTATTGGATCTGTCCATCTTCTTACTCCGAGTATCATTTTATGCAACCCTTTTAATGTTCATGACGGGGTTGTACGTGACAATCTTCCCTGTCACACCTTGGATTGCTATTGTCACCTGTGTTCTCTGCTCATCTCTAATTTTGCTCATGAACAAGCGAATCATCATCAAACTCTTCCCTGGTCTTATTAGAATATTTGTATGGTCCCGGAAAGTTTATTCGTTACTTAGCAGATGTTGTCATGATAAAAAGCAAAACAAAGGGGAGGATAAAGGCAAAACAGACCAATTAGATGGATTTGGCGAAGCTGAACAACCAATTGGGACTCAGAAGCAAGCGCAAAAGCAAGCTAAAGAGCAATCAGGTGCAACATTATCTGTACTCTTGTTTGATACGATAATCTAATGCCTAGTTGTTCTCATATATACTAATTTGTCATCTGCACTTAATGGGGTGTGTTCGCATCCCACATAGTTTCACAGGTTGTCAAATTTCAAAAAAAAGTTGATTTCTAACAATATTTTGCCTACTTCCACATTTCTTATCCCAGATCTGGATCCTGACTCTCATGTGCAAGACGACTCAGTCATTGGGTCACCACCAACTTGTGCTCATATTATAAAGATTGATGGTATGCTATCACCCCTTCAATGTACACACTGCAAGTATACAAATAAGTTACGGTACCAAATTGCATGCATGTTGCTAATCGTTTAGCCCTGCAGTGTTTACCAAATGCCTGAATCGAAGCATTAAGCATAATGTAATGTCTATCAACTTCTGTGTACTGATACTATTGCACTGTTTTGATGTCTTTTTCCATGTGTTTTAAGGACCAAAAAACGATGGAGCTTCTACTTCAGGCTGCAACTAAAGAAATACACCATACTGTGTTTACTATTACTATAATAGCAGAATCTACTTCAAGCATCATGTCAAGTTTGGTATCATCGTTTCCAGAGGTATGTTCAGCCAATATTGGTTTCTCATGGCTCACAGACCTACCTTTCAAGAAAAATTGGTCATTCCTTTTATAAATCTTTGCACTATATTAATGCATTATTTGAATGTGTGGCTGTCTTCAGTAACTTACATTGTAGGGTTTATGGCCAGGGTGTAGGGGTTTATTTTATATGCTAATGTTAAACTGGTGACCCAAGGCACCAGTTAACATTGAAATGTAAATGTGGGCTGTAAAAATTAGTTTAAGCATCAATTTTATTTATTTTTTTAAAATATATAATATCCTTACCCGCTCATTTATTCTATGCCCCTTCTCATCTCTCCTCTAAACCACTAAGACCATAATGACGCACCTTCACAGCACAACTATGCACTAAACATGGTCCAGAGGTTTGATTATGTGTTTTAGGTCACACTGTCTCGTCAGTTTATCATCAAGCATGTAGAAGACGCTGTTGGTGCAGGACTGATGTGTGATCTATCTAACATTGATGGCTTGTTTAAGAGCTAAAAAAGTCCAATAAGCCTCCGGGTCTTGGAGGATTTGTGCTTTCCTTATCACATGAGTGATATCAAAGTTCAGGGATCCGGATGATCCTCCCAAGGCACCGAGGTTTTCTAGGGTTATGATTGACCCTCCGGAGAAGTTTGGGCAAAAATGACACCCGGGCCCCAGGAAGCCGAAAGCGAAGGCTATTATCCACTTTTTTGGGCTTCCGGGAGGCCCCGTAACGAAGGTGGATATTTTCGCATCGCATCACATGGAACACCTGTAGTGCACATGGGAGGCCCTCGGGGTCGCTTATCCTGTCCCTGATAGGCTTGGAATAGCGTTTTACGAGACACTAGTATAAAAGCCGGAACACCAAAAGCGTAAGTGATACCGAAATATGGAGATCCGGATGTTCCTTCCGGGATACCAAGGGTTCTCAAGGGTCATGATAGACCCCCCGGGGAAATTTGGGCAAAAATAACACCCGGGCCCCGGGAAGCCTAAAACAACAACGACCCAGTATAAATCCCGCCTAGGACGGGGTCTGGGGAGGTCCACAAGTACGCAGCCTTACCCCTAACTAGTCGTCTAGTAGAGAGACTGTTTCCGAAAGACCCACAAAAATTATTATTATTTTTTTTTTAAAAACCATTTGCAAAAATTGTTTTTTTTTTTTAACAAGAGTGCATGCAATGAAGAAGGAAATACTGCATAAACAAAAGGGTGAGGGATAGAAAGCAAAGTCACACAAAAACAGAAGATTACTACCATAAACAGCTAAAAAGAAAAAGACCCAGGAAGCCTAAAACGAAGGCTATAATCCACGTTTTTTGGGCTTCTAGGAGGCCCGGGAACGAAGGTGGATATTTTCGCACCACATCGCACGAAACACTCCTAGGGGACATGGGAGGCCCTCAGGATTGCTTATCTGGTCCCTGATAAGCTTGGAATGACGTTTTACGGGACACCAGTGTAAGAGCTAGAACACCAAAGGCATGAGTGATATCAAAGTTCAGGGATCCGGATGACCCTCCCCAGGCACCGAGGGTTTTATAGGGTCATGATTGACCTCCCGGAGGAGTTTGGGCAAAAATGACACCCGGGCCTCAGGAAGCTGAAAACGAAAGCTATTATCCACTTTTTTGGGCTTTCGGGAAGCCCAACATGGGAGGCCCTCAGGTCGCTTATCCGGTCCCTGATAGGCTTGAAATAGTGTTTTACGGGACACTAGTGTAAGAGCTGGAACACCAAAGGCATGGGTGATACCGAAATTTGGAGATCCGGATGTCCCTCCCGGGATACTGAGGGTTCTCTAGGGTCATGATAGACCCTTCGAAGATGTTTAGGCAAAAATGACACGCGGGCCCCAAGAAGCCGAAAACGAAGACTTCACATTTTTTGGGCTTCCAGGAGGTCCGGAAACGTAGGTGGATATTTTCGTACCACATCTCACGGACCACCCCTAGGGGACATGGATGGCCCTCGGGATCGCTTATACGGTCCCTGATAAGCTTGGAAGGGCGTTTTATGGGACACTGGTGTAAGAGTTAAAACACCAAAGGCATGAGTGATATCAAAGTTCAGGGATCCGGATGACCCTCTGGAGGCACTGAGGGTCCTCTAGGTTCATGATAGATTCCCCGGAGAAGTTGGGCAAAAATGACACTCAAGCCCTGGGAAAAAGAAAATGAAGGCTATAATCCACTTTTTTGGGATTCCGGGAGGCCCCGTAACGAATGTGGATATTTTTGCACCGCTTCGCACGGAACACTCCTAGTGGACATGGGAGGCCCTAGGGGTCGCTTATCCAGTCCCTGATAGGTTTGGAATAGCGTTTACGCAACATTAGTGTAAGTGTCGGAACACCAAAGGCATGGGTGATATCGAAATTCGGAGATCCGGATGTTCCTCCCGGGGTACCGAGGGTTCTCCAAGGCCATGATAGACCCCCGGAGAAGTTTGGGCAAAAATGACACATGTTCCCCGGGAACAGAAAACGAAGGTTATATAATCCACGTTTTTGGGCTTCCAGGAGGCCTGGAACGAAGGTGGATATATTCGCACTACATCGCACGGAACACTCATAAGGGACATGGGAGGCCCTCTGGATCGCTTATCCGGTCCCTGATAAGCTTGGAAGGGCGTTTTACGGGACACTGGTGTAAGAGTTTGAACACCAAAGGCATGAGTGATATCGAAGTTCAGGGATCCGGATGATCCTACCCAGGCACCGAGGGTCCTCCAGGGTCATGATAGACCCCCGGAGAAGTTTTAGCAAAAATGACACCCGGCCCCCGGGAAGCTGAAAACGAAGGCTATAATTAACTTTTTTTAGCTTCCGGGAGGCCCCAAAATGAAGGTGGATATTTTCGCACTACATCGCATGGGACACCCCTAGGGGATATGGGAGGCCCCCGGGGTAGATTATTGGGTCCTTTGTAGGCTTGGAAGGGCCTCTTACTGGACGTCGGAGACTAATCTACTGTTTTTGGGTACCGAGCATGACTCCCCACCACACCGTGCCACCAAACCCCCCCAAGCCCTCTCTACAATTATATTGAGGTCTCATAATTTTTTTCAAATTTTTTGATATTCTTTCTATTTTTCAGCGTATTAATTAATTTAAAATTAAATTAAATAGTTTTAAACATTCAAGTGGGTAAAACTGTTCAGAGAAAACAATGTAAAGCAATATATGGTACTAAGCTTAATGAAGTTGGAAGGGTTATCTTGCAAAGAGATAAGGTGTAGATACCAAATGTCTATTAGCAATCGCAAAGAGAAATACGAAGAACCTTGCCAAAATGGGGATTGATTTTACACGATATGCAGGAAAGATGTCGGACGACGGCGATGAGATCCAGATACGAACGTTGAACATATGGGAAGGTAGGAGATGAATTGATGGTGCGTGCTGGTTCCATCATCTATTCATGAAAGAGGAATTAGCTTCCTTTTTTTTTGGTTCATCAATATAATATAGAAATAGCTACTACTCAATTTCTTGGGATTTGTAACATATAACAACTTGTGAGAATGAAGAGAAGGAGATGAAGGAGTCATTAAACTCCATTATGTTTTTGTAAGGTCCGATTGTTGTTACTTTCTCTCCTTTTTTTTCTTTTTCTTTTTACAGGCCATGAGTCGCGACTGATGTGGCGAGCTCTGGTTTAATTATTGCGTTTTAATCTAATTATATAGATATAGATTAGAAGTACACTCCTCTTCAACCTAAGATAATATATCAATAATTTAATTACAGTATTTCCATTGGCATCTACTTTATTGCATTTTTCTCTTCTCTTTCGTTCATATATTTATCATTCCCCGAGGATTTCAATTTTCAAATGGTTTTGGATGAGATTAGCGGGAAGAACAAAAAAAATTGGTTTTCGATAAAAACAAAATTATTACTGCTCTTAAAGAATATTTTTTTGAGGGTGTAAAGCTATATATTTTACATAGATTTCAATTGTAGATAAAGTTCTTCCGTTTTCCTTTTTTTGGATATTGAAAAATTTAGTAGTTTTTGTTTGATCATTTGTATAGCTTTAAATTCCGAAATTACCTACAATCACGTAAACCTAATAAATATTTTAGTATTTTTTTAATAGGATAAAACACACAAGATTATATTCCGAAATTTATTGCATGTGAGCATAACAAATTTACTATCTTTTTCATGTGATCATAACAAGTTTACTATTTTTAAAATTAATCTTTATAAAGTTGAGATAACAAAATTGGAATAGAGGGTGACAGGGTGTGGCCAAAAGGTCCCTTCATGTAAGAAGATAGTAACTATATACTATACAGATTGCTGACTGTTTATATTTGCTCACCTACCCTGATCTAGTTGATAATATCTAGCAAATACTTAACAACTTCTCATATCAACCAGATTTCTGGACTTGATTGTTTCTTTCAAGTCCCAGAAACAAAACAAAAATAAAAACAAAAACGAAAACGAAAAAAAGCTAAGCCATAGCCACCCCAACCAAATTACAAGTTTACAACATGTATGAAAAGCTGAACAGTGAACAGTGAACAGTGAACAGGGAATGTGAGATGATGAAGAGGGATATATACAAATATAATACAGATGATCATGTAGTAATTGGAGCGACACGAAACTGATTTCCCACAGCGCTTCGCAATTTCCCTATCAAATGGTTGGATTTAGTGCTGTTGCTCCTGCCAAATTTGGCCATCTTAGGGTGGAACAAAGAGTTAAGCATAGCCTCAAGGTTTGCTGCAGAGTACTTGACATATTTACTAGGACTTGATCCATTTCCCACTAGATAACCATAGTTGTGAAGGTAATACCTGTATGTAGGAACCACTGTATGAACTATAAGTTGAGATGCCTTGTCTCTCAACCCATCATCTGATACGATCCACCCGGACTGCTTCGAGTACATGTCCTCGAATGCTTCGTTGAATTCTCGAAGCCTCTTTTTTACCAATTCCTCTGTAGTGGTTCGTCGTGGAGAGAATAATATTAGGTCATCATCACTCAGAATTGCTGGCAGTTTTGCCCAGCTCTCTTTTAGAAATGCTTGTGCATAGTCCTCCATTTTCTGTTCATGTCTACTAAGCCAGTTTTCTCCCATGAAATCACTGAAAACTGTATCCTGCAAGAATTCATGCATGTAGTTATAATTGTTCATCAGGAAAAAGCAGGACAGTGCAGTGTCGTCAAAGGCTTTGGACCATGTCTCTAGGTTAACCTCCAATGCCTCTACAATTTTGTGAAACTCTTTTCTGAGCATCCCATCATCTGATTTGCCCCTGTTCCAAGCTTTATGGATTGAGAGGACTTTAGAGAGAATCCGCTTGTAATCATCTTCGAGAAGCATGATGCAGTAGTTTGTGACAAAGGTCACCAACCTAGGGACACCGCCATCAAAAGGAGGAGGGATCATGTTGTGCCTCTGGGCTTCCACTTGAAGCTGAAGCTCCTTGAATATCTCACATGCCCCATAGATGACCCGTTTAACGAGATCCCTCGTAAGATTTTGGATTTCTAGACATGGTTTTGAACCAAAGAGCTTGTTGAAGTCCAATCTGAGCCTATCTAAGACTGCAAACATGTCTAGCATCTTCAAAAGCTTGATTGCATCCTTCTTAGCCTCGGTGACTTTACTTCCAAACTTGAGAAGCTCAAGAAACCCTGAATGGGTAGTGATGGTTGCGAAGCAATACAGAGAAATATCAGGACCAAAATCGTCAAAAACACCCTTGCAGAGCTCAAGCTCAGCATGCAAAACATGTTTCAGAGCAAACTCCATATGCTTACTCCACCTGAGTATATGATCTTCAACTTTCTGCACAGAATCTGATTCAGAGATTTCTTTCTCAAGGTAGCTCAAATGAAGGGCTTGTAATGCTGCCCTTGCTTTTGAGCTCCTCACATCAGCATAAATAGTTTTGCAGTTCTCAAGCCTATTGTTAGCTTTTAACCTCTCAATAATCGCATGAAGCTTTCGAGTCTCAGTCTCTGAGAATTGACTGGAAGCACAATTCTCCTTCACCAGCTGCCTAAATTCAAGCTCTAGTTTGTTGAGGGAATTACTCAGAAGACCTCCGTTGAGCCAGGCACGTGTCTCTAAGGCCTTGAGCTCCTTGAGAATCCTCAATGATCTCTGTACATTCAATATGTACTTATCATCAGCCACCTCATTTTCATCTAGGAGCTCGACAATATCCTCCATCCACTGAACTGCTAACCCACAGTTATCAGACAGAAACCTCAGCCCTTCCTCCAGCTGCTTGATGAGAGACAAGTAACCTACAATGTTGCCACCTACGGGGCCCACCATGAGCGACTTCTCGAGACCATGAACCGAATCATAGATTTTCAGGACCGCAGCTACTGGCCCAAACGCGCGGTCCACATGTTCTCTGACTGCAGAAAGAGTGGATTTTCGAGCATTTGCAGAACGAAGCTCAGTTGATAGAAATGGTAGGTTTTGGTTAATTCTCTCTAGTCTTGAGCTGGTTTCACTAATCTGGGAAGCGAGAGAATTTGATTCCTCGAGGGTGTCTCTTAGGCACTCCCTAGCAGCCAAGAGCTTATTATAGTTGCTCTCAGCTACCGCCATTGGAAATTGGCTAAGGAAACCATAAGGCTGAAACTGTGAGGATCCAATAAGAATTCTGACATAAAAATAAGCAATGACAATGTAAGGGGAGACCACCTGCTTTGTTTTCCTCACCATAGGGGAGTTGAGAAATCAGTGTCTATTGTCTTCACCAAACTTTACCAAATTGAAAGTCAGAGAAAGGGGAGTTGAGTTACCAGCAGTTCAAAAACAAGCCTTGCTTTCAGGACAAGTTCTCACTCAACCTCAACTAACCATTAGTTAATAATTTTCATTTTCCATTGTATTTTTGGATTGAGATTTTTTTTTTTTTTTGGGTTCACAAACAAGGGTATCCACCGTCAACTATATATAGTGACTATTGCCCCGCGCTGGCGTGTAGGCACCTCAAAGGGTGGGACAGCTGGCCAAAGAATTTAAAGCTGCTCCATGCCCAAAGCGAGATTCGAATCCTCGATCTTGGTTAAAGATTCCTACCAATTAATCAACCACACCTCCTTGGTTTGTGGATTAAGATATAAGTTACTCAAAATATTGGGCAAATGACTTCCAAAGAAATTGGGAATAGAATTTGTAGTTATTACTTGGGGTCTTATCACAAAATCTTGACAGGAAGATTTGCGGCCGCTTGTTCTACAGTACTTGATAAATCCAGACAAAGCAGTAAGCTTGATAGATCCACCTAAATCACAGGACTTGTCGTGTATTAATTACTAATATCACGATAACCATAAACCATAGGAAAGTTTTGACTTTGCTTTTGTGGCAAGTTTCTATTACCATAAGGTGTGTTGTTTATGCTGTATACGGCAGGGCAGTAAAGCAGGTCTACCAATTTTGAACATTACAGGCCAGCACCCTACCAACTGGAGCCATTTTACAAAAGATCTCTTTAAATTTTGGTTTAAAGGAAAAAAAGTAAAAATTGATGTACTCACACAAGATACCCAATGTACCAAGGATATCTCGGCCTAGCGGTTAAGATCGAGGTGTTGGATATATTAGTTTTCGAATCCCCTTACCCTCATATACATGTATATTGTACTGGCCTTTGAACCTTATCTGAACTTAAAAATAAAAAATTCAAAATGAAAACCCAATGTAGTATACACTTTCAGGGGTATAGCTGGCTAGCTGCAGATATAATAGTTTATCCAGTTTAACTTGATTAACAGACACATTCATTCCACTATTTACAAGATGCGGAGGTTAGGGGAAATGGTGCTCGTATGATCAGCTCAGATCATGATAGTAACATTCTTCAAATAAATATATGCAGGCAGAAATATAACAGCCAGTCAGCTAATGGTAGAGAACCATGAGGCAAATGGAAAGAATTCGAGAAAGATTGAACAGCCATTCATACGAATTCAAAATTGAAGTCAAAATTTGTACAAAATATTCGTAAGCTGAAGTACCTGATAAAAGTGTGGAGACCAGGAGCATTTGCCTTCAACAAGCTCTTAAGCTAAACATCTGGAATTACAAGATTAAGATCAAGTACAACAAACAAGTTCGTATCGGGATATACAGGTCACGCCAGTTCCAACATGACACAATGAATGATGCTAAAGCAGGAGCAGGAAACTCCCTTGTGTATTTAAGTATGATTCTATATCGAGTTCGAGACTAATGGTGATTGCTGTGTTATACTCTATTCTGATGTATCCAATTTGATTGTCAACTATTTGCTTCTCAATATTCACATTTAACCTCCCCAAAAATCCTTCCCAAGGACACTATCTGCTTACAGGTTACCAACAAGGAATCCACATGCCCTTTCCAGTCGTAATCTGATCAAATCCAGAAAAAATTGATGAGGAACGACATAAAGGAAAACAATGAGGATATGTGACAAGAACCAGTAGAATAACAGAGGAAAGACAGAGCAGAAGCATGAAACTTACAGCAGCATAGTGAGATATTTTTTTAGGTTCTTTGACTCCATGATGTTGTCTAGAAGCTCCTACTCGTGAACCTGGAGGAAAAGAAACAGAGACACTTTAATGCTTTGGAATTGGGATGAAACATTCTGACACACAGCAGAAAGTGATGCATATGGTCCATAAAGGAAACAAAATGACATTCAGCAATCATGCAAAACTCATGTTAATCCATAAGAGGGTTAATGAATAATCAATCAGATAATCATTTGGATAAAAAAAAAAACACCTGGTGGACGCTATACATTGCTCAAATTAAGCACCCAAATGGTAAACCACAAGCTTTCCTCCGAAATATCATAATTTCATTGTCGTGGAGCAAGTGCAACCAAACATGAATGTGTTACTAACTGACTAATATGTCACCAATAAGGCAATAACCTATCTCATTCTAGTCAGCATAAGAGTAATAAACAGTCATATACACCCAAAGTCTCTGAATCAGGACTTATTTGTTTCTTTCTGATCTCCTTTCTCCTTTTCTATTGCTTTCTTCATCACATGTCAGCAAACCCATCCCCCTCCAAAAATGAGATTATACATATAAAAATGGAGGGGGAGGGGGGGGGGAGGAGGGAGGAGGGAGGTGGAGAGTAAGATAAAAGGCAGATAAATTACATCACCACATCAGAAGACGACACAATTTCAGATGAACTACAGTTGTAAAATAAAGAGAAATATACAGGTATGACTGATCATGTAGTAATTGATACAGCACAAAACTGATTTGGAATAACATGTCATTTACCTTTCATATGGAAGGATTTATCAACATGTTTGCCAGCAGATTTGCTCATCTTAGGTTGGAACAAAGATCTAAGCATAGTCTCCAAGGAAACTGCAGAGTACTTCACATGTTTACCACGACTTGATCCCTTTCCCATTATAGAATCATAATTACGAAGGTAACTCTTATAAGCAGGGACCACAGCTTGTACTATAAGCTGATGTGCCTTCTCTCTCAATCCATTATCCAACAGAATCCAATCAGATTGGCTCTTGTACATGTCTTCAAACTTGTTATTGAATTCTTTAAGCATCTCCTTCACCAAATTCTCATTAGTTGTTTTGTCAGGACAGAAAAACAACAGGCCTTCTTCACTTAGAATGGCCGGTAGCTTTCCCCAGCTCTCTTTCACATATGCTGCTGCATAATGTTCCATTCTTTGCACGTACCCACTTAGCCAATTATCTCCCATTAGATCGCCAAAAGCAGTACCTTGCAAATATCTATGCAAGTACCTGTAGTTGTTCATCAGGAAAAAGTAGGATAGGACAGTATCCCCAGAGGTCTTGGACCAGGTCTCTAGATTGATCTCTACGGCTTTCACTATTTTTCGGAACTCTTCTCTGAGAATCCTGTCATGTTATGTGTTTTGGTTCCAACTTTGATGGATAAGTTGTGAAGAACACACCCTCGACATGTGAGACAAAATGTATTTTTAAAATGAACACAGAACTGAAAATCATTGCACTGAGACGAGATGACCCCTGAATTGAACTGAATTGACTGGGTAAATTTGGTGGACACAATCATAGTCGTGTGTCCTTTCTCGTTGAATTGAACTGAATAATAAATATAAGATAAAAAATCGATCACCTCGACTAAGAGTGTGTTTGTTAGAGTTACACGGCCAATTCAGTTCAAATGTCAATTCAGTGACTTTAAATTCATTTAAATGATATTCAGTTTAGTGATGCTGATTTCAGAAACATATTTTTTATCTCAAGTTGTATTCAATTCACTTGAGTAGTATCCAATTTAGTGATATTGAATGCAGTTCAATTTTTATAAGTTTAGTTCTAACAAACCCTCCCTAAATTGTAGTGATTAAAACATAAGTGAAAACGAACACCATCTCTCCATCACTTTACTTGCGCAAGTTCTGATCACATATTCATGTCGGTTGCTTTCCAAACCTAACGGCCAAAAGTCAAAACCATCCCCCAAAACCAGAAAGTCTCCACTGTTGTGAGATTAAGAAAAGCCTTCGGTTCTCACTTCTACCGTTCTACGTTTTTCGTCATTGACACGCCATATCTCGCTCTACCCCGAAGATCCTAAGAAACCAGTAAGTAAAGTTATGCTCGTTCTGATTTTCACGCATTTTCAGTTGAATTTGGTTGATCTTGCCAGGTATAAGGGCTGATGCTTGATATAAATATCATTTGTGCTATTAAGATTTGCTTCTGAATGTTAATTTTTGAGGGGAAATTATTCTCTTACTCAAAAGTAAGCAAACCCTAAAATTTCTGATATATGGGATTATTTTTTTATAAGTTTTTAAATTATTTGTAAATATTGTTGTAGCTGATAGTTTTGGATCCATTGTGTGCAGTCTTCACAAATTTCTGATTTCTTAGAATTTTGTACCTTGCAAATTAATTAGCTAAAATAATGAACTTTTGATGTTTTGGTCATTTGCTGTTTAATCATGGCTTTTGAGACTGTTATTTGTTTTGATTAATTGATATAGCATGTGTGTTTTTGTGTTCTTTTGATGCTAGTTACTCTTGATATACATTCAAGATGTCAAGGGACATGATTTTAGCTGCTGTTGATTTTATAAAGGGGAAAGTGATGAACTTTATAGGAATAGACCTGGAGAATGTGTTAAACAGACCAGATTACAGATGGACCTTTGATTTTGCTGCGGCGGATTCTGACCTTCAATCTCGGAGGAAGCGCCGGAAAGTGGAGCGCTTGCCGCTTGTAGTTGGGTCGTTGGTTGGCAAGGCAAACTTGGAAAATGTGGAAAAGATCATGGGCTGGATAAAGGATGATAAGATAGATGTGGTAGGTGTCTTTGGTATGGGTGCGTGTGGCAAGACCACCCTTGCTATGCATGTTTACAACCGACTTCTAGAGAGTGACCTTATGCTTATTCCTGTCTGGGTGAGGGTGGGAATAGACTTCAATATTGAGAAATTGCAACGGTACATTTCGCAGGCAGTTGGCCTTGACCTTGATTTTGAGAAAGACGAAAACCGGAGAGCAGCTAGATTGCATAGTTTTTTTATCTAAAGGAGGCAGATATGTAGTGATCCTTGACGACATGTGGGAGTCTTACTCACTTAAGAATCTTGGAATTCCATCATTGGGAGTGTGCAAGGTGATCATAACAACCCGTGTGTTGAGTCTTTGTAAGCAAATTGGCTGCCAAAAGACGATTAAGATTGGCATGCTTGGGGTAGATGAAGCTTGGCATTTGTTTTGTAGCAAAGTAGGGCATGATGCATTTGAAGTGGGCGACATGTCACGCAGTGTGAAACTTCTTTGCCAGGAGTGTAGGGGCTTACCACATGCTATTACTGATTTGGCATCAAGCCTGAGGGTGGTGGAAGATTTTCCAGAGTGGAGATCTGCCTTACAGAATTCTCGAGGAATCTCCAAAGAGCATGTTCTTCTGATGTCCAATAAATTGTTTTGGAAGCTGCATTTATCTTACAGTAGGTTAACCAATGCAAAAGTCAAGCATTGTTTCTTGTATTGCACTTTATATCCTGAAGACTTTGATGTTCAAAGAGAGGAATTGATAAGGCTTTGGATTGCCGAGGGGCTAATAGATGAGGTGCCATCTTTGCAAGCACAATATGACAAGGGTCACACCATAATAAACCATCTCGTGGATCATTGCTTGTTGGAGTCCTCTGAAAATGGCCTTTATGTGAAAATGCATAACGTGATCAGGGAAATGGCCCTTAAAATCACTAGAATAATTGGGCCATGGGCTTTGGCCAGACCTGGTGCACAGTTGCACGAATTACCGGAGGAGCCAGAATTTATGGAAGATCTCCGTGCTGTTTCTCTGGCATGGAATTCCATTTCAGAGATTCCTTCGAGTATTTCTCTGAAGTGTACCAAGCTCTCAATCTTACTGTTGCGGCAGAACCCGTTGGAGGATGTTCCAGAATCTTTTTTGTTGCATTTGCCCACACTCCGAGTTCTTGATCTGTCAGAAACTAGCATCATGAGACTGCCTGACTCAGTATGCAAGTTGGAGAACCTACGAAGTCTGCTTCTTTATTGCTGCAAGAAGCTTAGATATGTGCCTTCACTGGGAGACTTAAAAGCATTGCAAATGCTGGACCTCGGTTACAGTGCCATTGAACAAGTTCCTTCTGGTATGAAGGAGTTAGCCATGTTGAGAGAGCTTGACCTCTCGGGCTTTTCCAAACTGAAGGAATTGGACAAAGGGATACTGTCCATGCTACCTTCACTGAAGCGGATATCATGCTATGTGGTAGGCATGCTACAAGAGCTGCAAAATTTAAAATCCCTTGAAATTCTTGATGGCACGTTCCATAGCATAAGTGACTTTAACAGTTATGTCAGATCCCAGCATTGGCGAGTGTTGAACAGCTTCCACTTGCGGGTTGGAGATACCATGGAGCAATGTGAAAAAGTAGCATCGTATTATAACAATGTAGTGTCTTTGCGTGGGTGCTCTCTTGCCAGTGAAAGAGGTGAACGGCTTGTCCTTCCAGACAATCTCCACGAGTTGTATATAGACAAATGCAAAGGCTTTGGCAACCTATCCCATAATTTGACATCCGTTGATGGACCTGACATGAAGGATACTTTAAATTGCAAAGATGTGAACTGGGTAAGTGCTGAAGGTTGCAACTCGAAATGTGGCAATTGGTCTTCAGACCTTTTCAGCTTGAACAGCTCAAAGCATCTCTTTTGTAGTGTCAAATAAGGAGGCGAACTCCTTTCAGACCTTGAAATATTTACCATAAGCAGGTGCCATGATATTGAAAAAATGTTCACTCCCTGGCAGATTATGGGCCTCCAAAGTCTTCAAGTTATGAAAGTAAGGGACTGTATAGAGTTGAAGGAGTTGATAACAGAGGAAAATGGCGATGGATGCCTATCGGATTCTGGTGATCATGTTATCAGGTTGCCGAATTTGAAAATTTTAGAGTTGCAACAATTGCCAATGCTGTCAAACATCTATAATGGTCTGTTGCTTTGCATCTCGCTGCAGTCAATCCAAGTTGTTGACTGTGGAAACCTGAACCAGCTCCCTTTCTCCTTTTACGTTGATGATCAACATTCATCAATTCTCCCCGCTCTTGAAAAAATTGAAGGATAAGATGATTGGTTGGAATCATTAGTATTGGACCAAACTGAGACTAAAGTTGTGCTGCAAACGGTATTCAGACAGATGCCATCCACGTGATCTGTTTTGGAATCTGAAGATGATACAGTGACATATGGTTGGTGTTGAACAGTTTTTTCCCAACCATTGAATATCATGACTGTATGGAACTTCAGTTTCTTCTGCAAATGCATACGCACCTTTAGACACAGTGTACAGTGGACATGACATGGACATCACACCTCAGGGCTTACATAAATTTGAAAGCCTATGTTATATCAAACCGTTTTCAGAGTGCACCAAAGATCAAATACCAGTCAAGGTGTATGGGGCAAGAAAGAGGAAGAAAAAAGTATCTCATCTGGCATGCATATCAAATACCAGTCAAGGTGTATGGGGCATGCATATATTAAAAAAAATGTGATGAAACAGAAATTTGGAAATGTCTATGGGTTTTGGCGTAATGTTCTATACAATGGAGATGGGAGCAAGAAAGAGGACAGATCTCAAGGGCTAGGCACTTGGTTACTTGCTCTGGATACTCACATCTTCTCATCTGGTGGCCTGCTCTGCTTGAGTTGGTAAGCCTTCTCCCTTTCTCCCTTTATCCGAATGCTGAAGTTATTCATTTGTAATTGCTTATCTGCTTCATAGTCACGTTTACATATCTTATGTGTTTTATGTCTTATTGATTGGTTACTGTAGTTAGGTATCAATTATCATTCATTCATTCATTAATCTTTCTGAAATGCAATGGATTACTTAAGGTAATGCCCTGCTATTTATGAACAACTATTGTACAGTGTCTGTGCATCATGCACGCGCTAGATTAGTGAAGAATCAGATTATCACACCCCAAAAAAAAAAAAAAAAACTGGGTTGTAAAGAATGGCTATTAAAAGTGTGCACTGTGCAATGTACAACATTTAGGGATCCTGGATTTGAAGGTTGGCTGCATGTATTCAAAAAGCAAAAACATGCATGCTTTGCTGAGTTGCTCTCGAGTTTTAGTTCGTCTCCTAAGAGCATCCTTATTGCTTATTGCATTGCTTAAATGAGTTTCTCCTGTTTCTTTGGGATAAGGCTGTTTCTTGGGGTGGGCTTAAATAAGCAAGTGTGCTTATTTACGCATACATTGGGGAAGCAAAAAAGAAAGGGAGAAGATGGGTCATGGAAGAGAGAGAGTAGACGGGTGAGGCCATTTAATTGGATGATGGCTTATTTTGGGAGAGGTGGACTTAAAAGTGAGGTGACACAATAAATAGTGTTTTGAGCTACCTTGAGGGTGGCTAGGGATAATGATGCTCAGTGATTCCTTCAGTAATAGTGTGGTTTTGTAGCGTTTGATCTCAAGGAATATCAAATCAAAGAGCTTCTCTTCAAGAATCTTTGTACACCAACAAAGATCTTGATGAAAGTCCAGCTTCTCAAAGCATGCACAAATTTCCCTCTTCTGCTTACATATGCTGAAGCCTTTTTTTAGCTTCCTATTTGGTCAGATCCTAGAAACCAGCTGAGAGCATAGCAGTCTGTTGGAGAAAATATAACAGTGATCCAAGCAGTGCTCACTTCTGTGATCAGATTATCAGAATCTTCTGATGCAATCAGATTTCAGATTTGTCACTGCCAGAATATTTGAAGAGATTTTAGTACATGATATAGTACACCTGCGATTGCTAATACATGATATAATTATAGACGTAGAGGTACTAATAGACGTACGTACATCAATTAGCTTAGGATCTCTCAGTCAGCCCATGTGATAGAGTCATCGAGGGAATAGGCGTCATGATTGTGGTGTTACTAATGATGGTTCCGACGTGATTGTTGATACACTTACACACTATAAAGGTTACTACTACCAGAGTATAATCAGCATATCAAATTGTTCACATCCCTTTGAGCTCCATAAAACAAACGAAAATAATAAACTATAGAGATGGACAAGAAGCTTAGGTATAGAACACAATTGACGAATGCTGATGAGACTTCGAAATCTGCTAATCTGTCTTGGATTACCAACACGCGAATAGAAAGTAACTACTCGCACTATAGAACTCATAGAAGGATGAACTTAATCAGAAAACAAAGAAGGCATTTAGCTTCAAATGAACCATCAGAGCCTAATCATGCACATTTATCTAAAGCAGGAAGACCTTATGATTGAAAGAACCAAAGCGTTATGTGACATGGTCGATTAGTTGGAAGGATGCTTTCCCCTTGTACAGGGATGCCAATTGGGATTGGTGGTTCAGGTGCTTTCCAGGCTATGACTGAGTCAGCTTCGGGAATCCCCTCTTTTCTTCAACAGCGGAGACTCTAAAACAGTCTTTCTGCCGCATTCCATCTGTTATTTGTTTATCTTAGTTGTTTTCCGAAGAAGAAAGATAGGAAGTGAAACGGCTGCGAGAGATACCGGAAATCACACTTATTTAGTAGAGTTTGTTGATGACAATGTGAATTTTGAAACTGTCAGGGGTGTTTGGAAAGAGTTTGGATCCTCTAGATCTTGGAGTGGTGGCCTAATGTGAAGGTTATACAAAGAGCGAGGAGTTCAAATTTCTTTGCGGATGGCTTGGTAAAACAAGTGATCTCAAGAAGTGATGCTTTCACGGGCGTGGCTGTAATTTTCTTATCATATGGGTGAATTTCTTTGTTTCTATTGTCGGTTTCTTTTGCCTTGCTCTTGCATATGATTGCAGTTATCTACAAACCCTTCCTAGAAGGTGGAGATAGATGGTTGTATAATGCTTTTAAGAGTAAGTGCTTGAGGCGTTTCCATGTAACCAAAATTTTGCTCATTGAATTGAGTTATTAATAAAAGGAATGCCTAACTATAAAAAAAAGAAAAGAAAAAAGGGGGGTCTGATGAGAATTAAATACCCAAATGGTACTAAAAACGGATGAGAATTAACCTACCCCTGTGAACTGAATTTAGCCCTTTGTGCAAGGTTTATGAAAACTACTGCTGATCTCTTTTGTGTCGTTGCTTCTAACTACAACAAAAACAACAACCGCCCAGTAGGTATCCTGCCGAGGGCGGGGTCTGGGGAGGTCCAGATGTACGCAGCCTTACCCATGCCTAGTCGCCTAGTAGAGAGGTTGTTTCCGAAAGACCCACGAAAACAGTTTTGAATTATAGAAAACAGTTTTGAATTTTAGAAAACAGTTTGCAATTAATGAAATGAATATAAATAGGAAAAAAATGAATGAAGAGATGCATGCAAATTGTTGCTTCTAACTGTTGCTTGTTTTATGGTTTTATGTTTAAGTGACAGTATGACCATGTCATGACAAAGCATTATACTCCAGTATGGAAGCTCATAGGAACAAGCATTAAAGATTAACGACCTTTGATCAGACCTTTTGTTTGCAGCATGCTGTTCCGTGGTCTTTCCAGCAGCAGAGCAAACATAAGACCTTCTGGTATATCTGTTCTGAGCGCACAACAGCACAAGTACATGTGCTCTGATAAAACCTTCTGGTTTTTTATTTGATATGTGGATTCATGGCTTTAGCCATGTATTTGGCTACGTAGTTTTTACTTCGTCAGACATTAGTAACATTATTTGTGTAAATCAGTGTAATAATGACTGTCATTTCCTAAAAAGAAGGTATGTTTCAACCCCCCCCCCCCCTCACCTCCGTCATTATCTTTCCATATCATATACTTTCAATAGTGGATCGGGGATCTATGAAAGTGGATGACAACGAGGATTTTGGATGTTCTTTAATTAACAGGTTTTGAAGTTAGAGAATCATTAGTGTATTGGCTTTTCAGTTTATATATGACTTTGTTTTATTAATGGTTTTAAAACTCCCTCTTCAGTCTTCATAATGGTATATGGTGCAAAATAAGCTATAGGAATTAGTAGTGTGCTTTAGAGGCAGGTACCCTGGGGTACGTTGAAACACTAGATAATACACCAAGGATTTCCTCTGTGTATGTCGAAAATTCTGTAGGAAATTGAAGTTCAAATAATCCGCAGAACCTTTAGCAGTGATGTTGAGCTCTTTAACCTTCGTCAGATGGCAGGTTTCAGAGACGTGCAAGTTCTGTGTCTTGATTGTTGCTGCATTGATGCTTCTGAAATCTGTAGTGAAATGATAATTCCTCCCTTCTTTGTTGAACTTCATATACGTCGAAGAACCTGCTTGAGGTAGTTGTTCAATCCCAACATTGGTCGACCCATCTATCTTCTTGCAATATATTCAATGCCTCATTGAATTCTCCAACAATATCGTTCACCAGCCTTCAGGCAGTAGTCTCCTAGCTCTCTTTTAGGATGGGGGATGGGGTGTTGGTTATTGTTTTCTTGCAAAGATTCATACAGTCGGGTTCAATTTCCTATAGCAACACGAAATACTAGCTTCGCTCGCGTTGCTTGTTTGCTGTTATGAATTTGAAAGAAAGTAGGAGAATGTAGCCTCTCACTAATCTTTGACCATGTCTATTGCTTGATTGTCGTGGCTTTCAAAATTTTGGGAGCCGCAAACTGCTTATATCAGATTTGGAATTGACTGAAAAATCACTGCACACTGGACATTTATCATTCGTAAGGAGCATAATGCATTAATTTGCAACAGGCCATTTATTAGACAGTATCATCTTAGATCCAATTGAAGTGACAGTTCCCCTCTGAGGCTCTGACCACCTGTTTGGGTAAATGAGCATGATTTTCTTCAAGAGACCATGTTGAACCTTATCCAGCTTAGCCGAGGTTGCTTCTATACAAGCTTGAGTGCTAGACAGCCCGGTCTGCCAAGTCCACTAGTGATTCAGTGAGCTGAATTCAGAAGTGCAAAAACTTGTGAAAGCCCACCTTTAGAGCAAAAATCCATGTTCTGTTTTTGTCTAGCAACACTTAATTTTTCCATCTTTTTTTTTAATGAAACGTTTTTAATACACATAATAACTTGCTAATATGATAATAACACTATCACTCTGTGTGATCCCATGTTATTAATGGTTTTTCAGGAGGTTAAGATTGACTTCACCACAAAGGTGAAAGTTGAGACGCTATTAAAGTAACAAGTTTTAATCAAAACAACAATATTTTTTCTGAGAGTGCAATAGGAATTAGCAAGGGACTCGTTAAAGCAAGTGATAAATTAAACCTTACAAGATGTAAGTTCAATTCTTATTATTCACAATTTGAGATCCTCTGTTATCTTCCATTCCCAAATTATGAAGGCTCCTTATCAATAGAGCTGGGCAAGTGGGCGGGGCTTCGCTAACCTACCCGCCCCGACCCGTCTCATTAGCGGGTCATGACCCGCTTACTATTATAAATGGGCAGGTCAAAATGGGCCGGCCCATTTAAAAGTTAAGCGGGTTATTGCGGGTCGTAAATGGGCCGACACATTTAAATATTTTTTTACTAAAAAAAACACTTTTCAAATTTTAAACGGGCCGACTTAACCCGCTCCGCACTCACAAAATGCCCGACCCGACCTGATCCGCCCCATTTATTGAGTGGGCCGACTCGCCCATTTGCCCAGCTCTACTTATCAATCAAAAAAAAAAAGTGATGATAGAAGACTAGAAGTTGGATGATAATGATATGAAGTTATAGTCTAGTTATTATGCCGTGAGAGATCAAACAATATCATGAATAGGTAATCCCCTATCACAGTCCCAGGTCCCACCACCCTCACTCACGTCGCAAACTCACACATCGTCTGTATATATGAAAGTATATATATTTTTTTATACGAGGAACTCTCAGCTTACTATTTGAGTGCACACCGAATAAATTCTGAGGGTGTGTAATAGCCTATAAATCATACACTAGACAAGCCAACAAAATAAATATTATAGACAAACTCAATAAAAAAGCCTAGTAAAAATTAAACTCATGACCTTTGTCATGAATTTCAAACTCACGATCAACTCCGCTACTCATTTCCAAACACATACTCCATCTTCACGGGTCGGCGTCGCGATCAACCTCTTTTTGGTTTTTGGTGAATTTAAAATTGACATGCATTGCCCTCGTACGTAGACCATAAGCCTTGTTCATTAGTCATCACTCATCATCAGATCAGATATTGGTCATTCCAGTACTTGTTTCTTCTTTCCGTGCCCACTTCACCAGATTGGCCATATCATATGAGTATATAACAAACGGATAATGATACTTGTATAATGATTGTACATTACAACTTTTTTTTATGTGAGAAAAGTGATAAAAATACCCTTACTATTTGGGATTTTAAGAGGTATTCGTGGTACAGTGAAAAAGGAGAGAGGAGAGAGATAGACACACAAAAAAAAGTTGTAATGATTGTATAAGATTCATTTTCCATAACAAAAGGACGCTCAAAGCAAACAGAGCGTTGCTTTCTGTCTTTTTGGGTATTGTATTGTTTGGGAAAATGCTAAGCTTACACCTAGTGTAATATACACTAGTGTGTTTAGAGTCTATCTCTCTCCTCTACCCCATACCCACAATACCCCCCATGAAATTTAAAGAGGCCCACGGAGGAGGAGAGAGATAGACTCATAAACACATTTGTGTATATTACAATGGGTGTAAATCAATCATGGTCCTATTGTTTGACAGCATATTTTTAAATCCCAAGTACTTTTCACTTTTCAGTCATTATTGACAACATATTTATAGGCACAAATTGACTTGCGAAATTCTAACTTTGATTTGTTAGATGATTTTTAGGGTGTGTTTTTTTCCATCAATAAAAAAAAACATATTTTTATATTTTTGTTCTTTAATGGTATAAATATTGAAAATGGTTACCCATAAAAATTGGTATTGGTCAATGAAGGTCTAATGTACATAAAACGTTCATTGTTGATATGAAGCTAATACTCTATCCATCACATGATCACCAAATAAGTCAATAAGTGTAGTTTTTGACTTCTTCAATCATTTTTTTTCCAACTAAATTTTTTATTGATATGTAATGTAATAATTTTGTTTTCCATTTTTTTTTTTTGCTTTGATAAGATATGGACGAATTAATCCACACTTTAAAGAGATACAAATCAAGTCGCAATTTGGGGAGTACGGATCCTCTGGTATTTTAAAAGAACAGCAGTGTACCTTCAAACCTTCATCTTTAGATTGGAGGGGGTGGATTTTGAGTCTTAGATAAATGGGGTAAATTTTTTAAATTTAAAAATATAGAGGAGAGAGATAAAACTTTAGAGGATTCAAACACCAAATTGGGTGACACATCAAGAGCATCAATTATTAGTTATTTTCCTTGAAAGGGGTATCATAGTTTGTTGTGAGGTTGAATTTCATGGCAATAACCATGGTTCAAATCCCACTAAGCCCTATTTGTTGAGCCTGTCTGCAAGATTTATCTTGTTGGCTTGCCTGGTGTGCGTGAGGTTTGCAGGCTATTGTATACACTCGGGGTTTATCCATGCACACTCTCAGAGTAGTGGCTGCGGGTTTCTGGTAAAAAAAATAAAATAAAAATTAGCTACTTACCGAAAACACAATTCAAGATCTCAACTTTGAAAGGACACATTTGGGGAACAGTAAGATTTTATTAGCAGGTTGAATGAAAGCGAAAAGACACGTGAGATTTTGTCTTTACTTTGTTAAGAGGCCAACACTTAAAACTTCATCCCTCAACTTTATTTGAAGCTTTTCCTGTTTCTAAGAAAAGCAAAGCTCTCAACCTTTTTCCACTTAAAGCGGAATTTGGGAGGAAACAACCAAAGACAAAGAGGCAAAGATTGTGTCTTTTTCAACACCATCCACATTCCACATAGGCACATATTATTATGTCTTTCTCAATCAAAGCCTGTTTTGCCCATTTATGATCCTTATATGTATATATATGTAGGGGCACAAATATGCAACCGAAATCAGAACAAAGCAACAGAACACAAAAAAAAAAAAATGTCTTGGGGTATTTTCTGTTTGTGCTCAGATCTTCTTCTTCTCTCTCACCTTTTGATCAGGTAAATCATCCTCTTCTCTATCTTTTCAATTTGTACCTAAGTTCATTGATGACTGAGTACATGATATTTTGTAGACTATATTTTAAGGTGAAAGCTAATCTTTGTCTGACCAAGAAATGCAAAACATATACTTTTTTTTTGAATTCTCTATTTGATTTCAGTTTCATTAATCGTCATTATGGTATAATCTTGATTGTAGTGAAAGAATGTTATGCTAGTCCTACCCCTACCTAGTACCATATCTGCCACCTCACTCAGCTTGTCCAACAGGCGAGGTTGGGGTTGGTTTCTGGTTTCTCAGTTTCTGAGTTTCTGAGTTTAGTGAATTGGTTGAATTTGATTGACTTCCTATGGAACCAATTAACCCCAATGTTTATGGCCAAATGGGAATTTGCCAAGTTCTGCAATTTGGGCAAAACAGGCTCTTGTTGGATGTTAGATTGTACTGTTTTTTTTGTTTTTTTTTTTTTGGTGGGATTTTTTTTTTTTTTAATAGAGTGTTGAAATGGGATTTTTGTCTTTTGCGGAAGATTTTTGTTGATATTGAAATTCATTGAGTTGAGTAGGCTGGAAATGTTAATGTGTGTTCTTGAAGGAAGGCTTGCATGTGAAATTGAAATATTCAAACCTCTAGCTATTAGCTAATACACTGGTAAATTGATACAGGAACTGCAATATCATCACTATGCTTTTCACTTTCACATATGCCTGGCTACCTAATAGGCATGGCCCTAGTCGTGGTATCTATATTCCGGTGAACGACTTAATCGGCCAAGTAGCTTCTGCTAAATTAGAAAGGCTTCAGGCTCTACTGCTGGATGATAAGGTGGGGAGAATAGCTATTCATGGAATGGAAGGAATTGGTAAGACATTTTTAATGAAGCACCTGCACAACTGTTGACTAAATTGGGTTGAGAGGTTTGATTTTGTGTTTTGGGTCCCTCTGTCTCATCAGTTTAGCATCAAGCATGTACAAGATGCTATTGCTGCAGCTGTGATGTGTGATCTCTCTGATATTGATGACTTGTCTATAAGAGCTCAAAAACTGGCTTGTACAATTGCCGGTCTTGGAAGATTTGTGCTTTTCTTGGATGGTGTACGAGAAGCAAGTTTTTCCTTGGAGGAAGTGGGAATTCCAGTTCCTACTGTAGGGAGTATGTGCAAGGTGGTATTAACTACTAACTCGGCCTTGTTTTGTCGGATGTTGGACTGTTTTGGAAAAGTCGAGCTCGATCCTCTTCCCGAAGCAGAAGCATACCAGTTGTTCATGCATGAGGCAGGAATGGAGATGGGATCATCTTCTAGGATTAGTGAAATTGCTACTGCACTTGCTAAGGAGTGTTGTGGGGTGCCACGAATGATTGTAGGTGTCGCTACTCCTATGCGTGGCGAGGATGATATCCGTGTATGGAGAAATGTACTTGTTGAGTTAAAAAATTCTGTAAAGGAAGACAAAGTTTCAGTTGAGGTTGTTGCTGATGAACTCGAACATAGTGTGAAATAGTAAAGAAAGATGTGGTGATGCATGCCTTGCACTATTTTTGTTGAGTGAGACGATTTCTTACATTTAGAGGGTGGGGTTATAAAGAGGAACAAAATGAAGGGATGCTTGTAAAGAAGAGGTAGCTGAGGATCTCATTAGATCAGACAAGAGGACATTGGAGTCAAAAGAATTACTGCCTATTTCTACAGGTTATTAATTCTATCTGCTTCATTAGGACCGAGTTCAGTGATATTGTGGCTGGGTGTAGTATGTAGTTATTTATGTTTAGGCTGACAGGAGTAGGAGAATAACCTCTGGCAGAGGAGGCCTACAGCATCAGGAATATTGATTCATGAGGATTTGTTTCTAGCCCCTCTCCCTTGAAGAAAAAAAAGTGAAACAAAATGAAGAGTAGCTTCTTCTGTACAATGTAACATAGATATGAGGTGTTTGCATAATGAGATGTCACTATTATTTCTCAATTGAGGAAATCCGTCACTTTGCTGCTGCAGTGTGAATTTTCTTATCAACTGAAGCTAATCAGTCTACATTCCTTCCTTTTCTGTTTGCACCTGATATTTTTTTACAGGGGAATACCTGTGAGAACTGAGAAGTGATCTCTAAACAAGTCCCAATGCTGATTTAATGATCACAATCTTCAAAAAGAACCTTCCTGCTCTTTATCTGATTCGGGTAAGCTTATGTATAATTTAACCGCCCCTAACCTTGCTATAGTGTCATGATTTATGCTAGCCCATTCATTCTTCAAAGTTGAGAAATAGGTCTTGTCTGCAGTTACCTTCCTTATGACTAGTGCTTGCATTGTTTCTGCTTTCCATATGATATACTTTCAATAGTGGATCGGGGACTATGACACACCCCATGAGTAATAACACTTCTCAAACAGGTAACGAAAGTGGATGACAACGAGGATTTTGGATGTTCTTGAATGAACAGGTTTTGAAGTAATAGAATCATAAGTGTGTTCGCTTTTCTGTTAATATATGACTATGTTTTATGAATGGTTTTTTAACTCCCTCGTCATAAAGGTATGTGGTGCAAAATATGCTATAGGAATTAGTAGTGTGTTTTAGAGGTAGGTACCCTGGGGTACGTTGAAACACTAGATCATACACCAAGGACTCCCTCTGTGTATGTCGAAAATTCTATGGGAAATTGAAGTTCAAATAATCCGTAGAACTTTAGCACTGATGTTGAGCTCTTTAACCTTCGTCAGAAGGCAGGTTTCAGAAACGTGCAAGTTATGTTTCTTAATTGTTGCTGCATTGGTGCTCCTGAAACCCGTAGTGAATGATAATCCCTTGCTTCTTCGTTGAATTTCATATACGCCGAATAACCTGCTTGAGGCAGTTGTTCAATCCAAACAGTGATTGACTGTAGGTGACTTATAGTCAGGAACCAATGTCTGCAGAACAAACTGGCATGTTTAATCTCTTAAGCCATGATCCATCTATCTTCTTGCAATATTGTCAATGCCTCATTGAATTCTCCATGACTATCGTTCATCAGCCTTCAAGCAGTAGTACCCTATCACTTCTCCTAGCTCTCTTTTAGGTGGGGGATGGGGTGTTCCGTAACGTTTTCTTGTAATGTTTAACCAACGTTACTGAAATACCTTTTTTTAGTCATAGGTGTCAGGTTCATTTTCTATAGCAACATGAATTACTAGCTTCCCTCGCTTTGCTTGTTCGCTGGAATGGTTCCGAAAGAATGGGAGCTGCAAACTGCTTATATCAGACTTGGAACTGACTGACAAATCACTGGACAATTGTCATTCTGGAGCATAATGCAGTAATTTGCAACAGGCCTTCAACCAAGGAAGACTGCCATCTATAAGAGTCTTATACAGTATCTTCTTAGATCCAATTGAAGTGACAATTCCCCTCTGACCACCTGTTTGGGTATATGAGCATAATTTTCGTCAAGAGACCATGTTGAATCCTAATTCAGCTTGTCCAAGATTACTTCTATCTGACTTTCACAAGCTTGAGTGCTTGACAGTCATTATCTTGGTCTTCCAAGTCCACCAATGATTCAGTGAACTTCAGAAGTGAAAGTCCACTTTTACACTTTACAGCTTGTACTGAATCTGATAATTTAAAATTGTGTCTTATAGCAAAACTCCATATTCTGTTTTTGTCTAGCAATATCACCCAGTGTAGTCCCATGTTAATGGGATTTCGGGAGGTTAAGATGGACTCCACCACAAAGGTGAAAGTTGAGACGCTATTAAAGTAACAAGTTTTAATCAAAATAACAATATTTTATGAAGGTGCAATAGCAATAGCAATTTTTTATTTTTTTTTATGTTGCTAAGGAAGACCCTTTTTCTTGGGCTGTTCTATTTCAGGGCCCAACCCAATATAGCGGGCTAGACACTTGGGAGAAGGGGGAAGGGGGGTAAAGGGTAGGGAAATCCCTCCCCACAAATGCCTCTAGGGAGGTTTGAACTTGGGTGGGGATGAAACCACACTCAAGTTCTTACTACTAATCTATCTCTTTGGTAGCTAAGCAATAGCAATTAGCAAGGGACTTGTATGTTAAGCCAAGTGACACGTCAAACCTCACGATTATACCTTTATTGATAATAGCAAAAAAAATATGTCCCCCTCACAAAAACAAAGAAAAAAACTCACAAGACTTGATTTGATTCTCAAATTCTCATTATCCATTATTTGAAATACTCTATTTATTGTCCAAACCCAAATTATGGATGCTCTTATCAACATAAAAAGAAAAAGTGATGATCGAAGTTGGATAATAAATGATATGTTAAGTTATAGTCTAGTTCATATCATGCGGTAAAAGGTCAAACAATAAAAGGAAATATTTTATTGACTTAGTGGGTGATTACTGACCAACCTAAGTAAATATTGTGTATATTTTTCTCTTACTTTAATTGCTACTTTTAAAAATAAAGGAGAGAGATAGATACAGGGTGTGTTCGGCAACCAGATTTGAACTACTTATCCTAATTTATTGTGTTCGGTAACTAGCCTTTAGTAGTAGTTATTAGCTTTTAGAGTAGTGTTTTACAAAAGCTAATAAAATTAGTCTTTCAATTTCAAAGGCTAACTGTTGGAATTATTTAGGCATTTGATCCCGATTTTATCCCTTTATTTTTAATAAATAATAATAATAATAATAATAATAATAATAATAATAATAATAATAATAATAATAATAATAATAATATGCCCTTCTATGTCATTTTACATCAATCAGCTAACCAAACCGCTAACTTTACCGAACACTCAACCAAGTAAACCGCTGACAGTTACATAGCGCTCATGGCGGCTAATAGTTAGTTCAACAGCTAGCCACTAATAAAACAGCTAAAACTACAGCTATATCAAAGTATTGTCAAACTGACCCATAATAAATTAATAAGGTGGATGTATCATTCTCCAAACATAAATTGCCAGGTCCCACCCTCACTCACATCACAGATTCACAGTAAGAGGGCTGCTAGCTGCAGCCTCACATTGAGGCTGCAAATTGCAGCATCACCCTCACAAGATGATATGTGTAAAAACTCCTTAAAAGTTGTCACTTTTTACAATAAACTCACTCTCTCTCATCCATAGTCATGTTTATTTAACTGAAATTTGATTAGTTATTATTACCGGCGACTATCACCATTAATTTCGACGGCTTCGCCAATGAAATTTTACAAAATAAAACTCTAAGATGGGAATGGTGAACCCCAAAAACCCAAAAAGAAAACCCTAAGATAGGAAGGGTGAACCCCAAAAATCCCAAAAACCCAAAAAGAAAACCCTAAGATAGGAAGAGTGAACCCCAAAACTACCAAAATAAAAAAGAAAACCCTAAGATGGGAAAAATGAACCCTAAAACCCAAAAAAAAAAAAGATGGAAATGATGAACCTCAAAACCCCCAAAAAAAAAAAACACTAAGATGGGAAGAGTGAACCCCAAAAAGAGAGAGAAAAGGAGAGAAAAAGTAATTTTTTACACGTGTCAGCTTGTGGGAGTGAGGCTGCAATTTGCAGCCTCACACTCACAAGCTGACATGTGTAAAGTTCCTCAAATTTTGTGACTTTTTTCCAACAAATTCACTCTCTCTCCTCAATATTCATGTTTATTTGAGTAATAACATCCTAAGATGGGAATGATAAACCCTAAAACCTCCCAAAATAAAAAGTAAACCCTAAAACGGGAAGTATGAACCCCAAAAAACCCCAAAAAAAACCATAAAATGGGAAGAGTGAACCCCAAAAGAAAAGAGAAAAGGAGAGAGTAAGTGAATTAATTTTTAAAAATGACAATTTTTTACACATGTTAGTTTATGGGATGAGGCTTCAATTTGCAGCCTCATAGTGAGGCTGCAGCTAGCATCATTCTTTGCAATATTGCTTATATATACAACAGTTTTTGATAGAAAAAAAGGGACCAATCCACACTATAGCAAAACAAAACGAGTCACAAATCCCCTCCAAGAAAAAAAACCAAGTCTCAAATTGTGGGACAACATTCAGCACACCTACCAGAATTTGCAATCAGCAAATACATGAAGGAATTTGGGAAGAAGTATCGTTGGGCAACCGAATCTCTTAAAGTTGACGGGTGTATTGAAAATTCATTCTTGCATTTGCCAAGCAACCAAATCTTATGTCTTTTTCAACCAACATCTCCATGTCCAAATATTATTATAGTCTTTTTTCCAACCACATTTATGTCCTCTATATATATTTAAGGGGCAATTCAACCGAAATCAGAACAAAGCAACAGAACACAAAAAGTTAGTTCAGTTGGGGTATTTTCTGTCTGTGCTTAGATCTTTTTTCTCTCTCATCTTTTGATCAGGTAATCATCCTCTTCTTAACCTTTTCAATTTCATTCATGATAATAGTAGTATATTTTAAGGTTCTGACCAAGAAATGCAAAACAAATGCGAGTACTAAAAATATACTTTTTTTTTTTTTTAATAATAATAGTTTGAATCTTGTATTTGATTTCAGCTTTATTAATCATTATAGTATATTCTTGATTGCAGTGAAAGAATGTTATGCTAGTCCTACTACCTCTACCCAGAAGTCAGAACCATTTCGGCCACCTCACTCAGCCTGTCCAACAGGTGAGGGTGGGGTTAATTTCTGAGTTTAGTGAATTGGGTTGGATATGATTGGCTTTTTATGGGACCAATCAACCCCAAATTTAATGGCCAAATGAGAATTTGCCAAGTTCTGCAATTTGGGCAAAACAGGCTCTTGTTAAATGTTAGATTGTACTGTTACTTTTTGTGGGAAAATTTGTGTGTGTTTTTTTTTTTTTTTTAATAGAGTGTTGATATGGGATTTTTGTCTTTTGAGGAAGATTTATTTTTATTTTTATTTTTATTTTTTTTTTGAGGAAGATTTGTGTTGATACTGAGATTCTTTGAATTGGGTAGGCTGGAAATGTTAATGCGTGTTGTTGAGGGAAGGCTTGTAGTTGTATCTGAAACTGAAGTATTCAATCCCCTAGTTAATAGCTAATACACTGGTAAATTGATACAGGAACTGCAAGATCATCACTATGTTTTACACTTCCACATATGCCTGGCTACCTAATTGGCAAGACCCTAGTCGTGGTATTTATATTCCGGTGAACGACTTAATCGGCCAAGTAGCTTCTGCTAGATTGGAAAGGCTTCAGGCTCTACTGCTGGATGATAAGGTGGGGAGAATAGCTATTCATGGAATGGAAGGAGTTGGTAAGACATTTTTAATGAAGCACCTGCACAACTGTGCACTGAATTGGGTTAAGAATTTTGACTATGTTTTCTGGGTCAGTCTCTCATATCAGTTTAGCATCAAGCATGTACAAGATGCTGTTGCTGCAGCAGTGATGTGTGATCTCTCTGACATTGATGACTTGTTTATAAGGGCTCAAAAACTGGCCTGTACACTTGCTGGTCTTGGAAGATTTGTGCTTTTCTTGGATGGTGTACCAGAAGCATGTTTTTCTTTGGAGGAGGTGGGAATTCCAGTTTCTGGGATGTGCAAGGTGGTATTAACTACTAGCTCTGCCATGGTTTCTGGGATGTTGGACTGTTTTGGAAAAGTTGAGCTTGAACCTCTTCCTGAAGGAGAAGCATGCCAGTTGTTCATGCGTGAGGCAGGATTGGAGATAGGATCCGCTTCTAGGATTAATGAAATTGCTGGTTCACTTGCTAAGGAGTGTCGTGGGGTGCCAAAAATGATTGTAGATGTCGCTACTCACATGTGTGGCAAGGATGATATCTGTGAATGGAGAAATGCACTATTTGAGTTGAAAAATCCTAGGAAGGAAGACAAAGTTTCAGTTCAGGTTGTTGATGAACTCGAACATAGTGTAAAATTGTAAAGAAAGACGTGGGGAGCATGCCTTGCACTTTATTTATTGAGTGAGACGATTTCATACACTCGGAGGGCGGGGTTAATAGGAACAAAATGAAGGTATGCTTGTAAAGAAGAGGTAGCTGAGGATCTCATTAGATCAGACAAGAGGAGATTGGAGTCAAAAGAATCACTGCCTATTTCTACAGGTTATTAGGTCTATCTGTTTCACAATACTGAGTTCACTGATATAGTGATATATGTGGTGGCTGGGTGTAGTATGTAGTTATTTATGTTTAGGCTGACAGGAGTAGGAGAATAACCTCTGTCAGAGGCCTTTTTGTCCATCTGGTTGTTTTTGTTTCTAGCCCCCACCTCCCTCAAATAAAGGGAGGAGAAAAAGGAAAAAAGAAGGGTAAAAAAAAAAGGAGAGAGGGAAATGGAACTCGGCTAACTTCTTCTGTACAGGGATATGGGGTACTTACATAATAGAGTAAATCTTACAATTAGTGCAATTGAGGATATCCTTCACTTTTCTGCTGCAGTATGAATTTTTCAATTTATCAACTGATCACAACCAATCGTTCTATGTTTCATGCTTTCCGGTTTTCACGTGTTGTATGCTTCTGATGGATTTTTTTGTGTGCCTATATGTGAAGTTAGAAGTAGGATCATTAAACTACTTCAATGCAGATTTAACAATAAAAACATCTTTCATGAAAAAGGTCTCTGCTATCTTAAACTGGTTCGGGTGACTCTGTAGACTGTACTTATAATGTCCCTGGAGCTGGCTATTCTGGCAGGATCCACGCAAACTGGTGATGTTGTTTTCTAGCAGGATACAGTTGAGAAATAGGTAATCTAGTGTGCTGTTGCCTGCCTTATGAATTTTGCTTGATTCTTCTGCCACCTCTTTCTGTTTTCATATACATATCATTCTGGATACATCTAATACAGGATCGTGTATGTTTCACTCCATGGGTACTGTCACTTCTTCAATTGGTAACTGCATTTTATGACAACAAGGATAGCCCTGAATTGTTCCAAGACCCATTTTTGGATTGTAGGTTTTGACGTGAAAGAATCTCTAGTGTATTTGCTTTCTAGTTGATAGATTGACTATATCATATGTCTTATTTATTGGACTTGAAACTCCCTCTTCATAAGGCTATGTGGTTCAAGATACGTTATAGTTATAGGAATTGGAAATGTGTTTTAGAAATAGGAGGTACTCTTTTGTATGTTGAAACACTAGATCATATACCAGGCGCCCTCTTGAATCGGACGATTTCAACCTCAGTAAGAAGGAGATCGGTGAAGAATTTTAGCTTGCCAAAGTAATTTTGCAGTACTGTGCTGCAAAACAAGTCTTGTAAATTCATTTGGTCAATTCCAGTTAAACTATTAGCACTGATCTTGAGCTCTTTAACACCTTCACCACGGAGCAGGTTTCAGGGATTTGCAAGTTCTGACTCTCGACTGTTGCTGTGTTGGTGCTTCTAAGTTCTGAATGTTCCTTGGAACTTCCAGAGTAGTAGAAGAATATGCTTGCCCCAGTTGGTTCAATCCGAACATTGATTAACTGTTTTTAACCAGATAAGCATAATTATATAGGTAACTGTTTTTAACCAGATAAGTATAATTATGTATGTAACTGTTCTTAATCAGTGTCTGCAGAACAACCCGGCTTGTTTATTTCTTAAGCTATGATCTAAACCACACCGATTGGGTTTCTTCTTGTAGATCTGTTCAATGCCTCAGTGAATTCTCTGAGGCTCTTGTTCACCAAGCTTCAAGCAATAATCCCATCTCATCTGAAGTACACCCTATCACTCCTCCTAGCTCTCTTTTAGGTGGTGGAAACGGGCTGCTGCGTCATGTTCCTCTTTTTCTTGTCATACACTTGACCTTCACTGATATTCCCTGCAAGGATTGATACATGTTGGGTCCCTTTTTTCCTATACAGAATTTCATTTGGTTTTGCTATAGTTGTTAACTTGGATGAAGTACGACAATGTGGGCTTTCATTAATACAACAGTAACACAACCACCCAATATAGTCCTTACCCTAGCGGGTTACGAAGAGGTCAAGATGCACACGATCTTACATCCCGACTAATGAAGCTCTAGATGTTGTTAAAACTTTAAACAGACCCAAAGTTGGAAATAGCAAAGGTTTCTGTTCACCAGATCTCACCCTTACTCACATCACATCACTTCACTTCACTTGACAGTTGACACTTTTCAGTAGCAAATCTAGTTATATTTGTTTCACCGTACCCACACATGAAAAGACCCTCCAATGAGTCAATGACTGATATGTAGGTTTCTCTCGAGTTTCGAAGAAGCTTCCTTCCCCCAGGCCCCACTTATTCTTTCTTCTTATATATACCCCAAAAAATAACACTTCATTTGCATCAACCTACTAAAGCGTTCTCAAATTCCACAACCAAACTTCATAAGCAAACACAATCCAGGCTCTATAAAGCTCAATAGGTTGATATTCCAAGATCACCAATTCACCACCCAAAACAGCCCTTGAATCCTCAAAAAAGCTCCCTCTTATTGGCTGGAGTTTACAGATCTGACATTATTTCAAGCCTTACTTACTTAGCTAACCTCCTCTAAAATCTGCCCAGAATCCCCAATCTAAATCAAGTTGAACATCAGCATTTGCTGTGAAGTTTTCTCTGCCATAACAGGCTGTAAAAGGGTCGACCCGCTAAGCCCCGTCCACTACCCGACCCGCCCATTAGTTTTGATCAACTGCCCGGCCCGATCCGGTTTCATATTGGGCGGGCTCAACCCGATCTGACCCGGTCCCTAAAACCATAAAGTGCCAAGTCCGGCTGTGCTGGTTCCTGAACTCAAACTAACCCGAATCCAGTAATCAAGAACTGCTCTAATGGTTGGGAGTATCGTGCTCCAACCTTGAGTTTGAGAGTTCGATTCCTATTAAGGTCTAGTGCCTGTGCCTGTGCCTCCTTCAAAACTAACCCAAATCCGATTCACCTGGGAATTAGTTGGTCAATTCCTGAATCCGGGAGTTTTCTTGTTTTGGACAAGGTTGACCATTTTTAACCCAAACCCGACTTGTGAATTGCCTGAAACCAACCTGACCGACCCGGATGACAGTCTGAAGTCTAAACCATATTATGGCCAAATGGGAATATAGAAGTTCTTCCATTTGGCTAAACTGGTTGTTGGAAGAGTAGCTCTGCTCTAGTTGGGTGTTAGATTGTTGTATGTTGTTAGAGAGAAGATTTGTGCTGATGTTGAAACAGGTTTTGATGGGATTGTGATATCAGGGAAGATTTGAACTGATGATGAAATGAGTGGGGTGGTGGTTTTGTGTTTTGTGTTTTGTGGGAAGAGTCTAATTGACTGATGTTGAAATGGGAGGATCTGACTTGTTTGAAATCAAATTAATTAATCATTGAAACACTGAACTTATACAGGAACTTAAAAGTTGTTTTTTTTTTTTTGGATAATTAGGACTTAAAAGTCTTCTTATGGTACCCTTTGGGGTTCTTGAGGGAATTGTACTTTGCCTTTTGGCTTTCTTAACTGGGGCAGAAGGCCCTGATAAGGTTGTACAGAGACTAGAGAATAGAACTGAATCCCTGAGAGCCAGGATTGAAGACATAGAAAGAGAGTCCTTGTCTAATAAGATTCGACGAGGCAAGAAGAGAAAAAGAGAGGATGACCTCAAGCACTGGGGGTGAACGAGTCTCGGATGCTTTTGAAGGAAGTAGAAGTTGTTCTAAGAGAAGTAGGGAAAGACAGGAAGTTCCTGAAGTGTGCAAAGATGAGAAAGATTGCTGAAGAAAAGTTTAAGGCTTTGGCAGACCTTGAAAATAAACTGGACGATATGCCTTATGTCTCAATTCATAGGCAAGGCCCTCACCGCGGTGCTTATATTCCAGTGAAAGATTTAATATGCCAACTTTCCTTGACTTATTTGGAGAGACTTCAAGATCTACTGATGGATGATAAAGTTGGAAGGATAGCTATTTGTGGAATGGATGGAATTGGTAAGACCTTTTTAATGAAGCACCTGCACAACTGTGCACTGAATCAGGTTAAGAGATTTGATTATGTTTTCTGGGTCAGTCTCTCATATCAGTTTAGCATCAAGTATGTACAAGATGCTGTTGCTGCAGCAGTTATGTTTGATCTCTCTGAAACTGATGACTTGTCTTTAAGGGCCAAAAAACTGTCCGATACGCTTGGGGGTCTTGGAAGATTTGTGCTTTTCATAGATGCTGTACCAGAAGCAAGATTTACTTTAGAGGAGGTGGGAATTCCTGCTGCTACAGATGGGAGTATGTGCAAGGTGGTTTTAACTACTAACTCGACCTTGGTTTGTCGGATGTTGGACTGTTTTGGAGAAGTTAAGCTGGATCCTCTTTCTGAAGCAGAAGCACGCCAGTTGTTCATGCATGGGGCGGGAATGGAGAAGGGAACTACTTCTAGGATTGATGAAATTGCTAGTTCACTTGCTAAGGAGTGTTGTGGGGTGCCACGAATGATTGTAGATGTCGCGACTTGTATGCGTGGCCGTAGCGTTGATGACATCTGTGAATGGAGAAATGCACTACTTGAGTTGAAAAATCCTGCTAAGGAATTTCAGCTCAGGTTGCAATTGAGGAACAAAAGTGCGGCAGTAAAGTAGTGAAGAAGGGTATATTGATACTTTCTTTGCCTTCTGTTGAGTGAGATGACTTCTTATACTGATGGGACTGGATAAGAGGAACCGAATGAAGGATTGCTTGTCAAGAACAGGTTGCTGAGGATCTCACTAAGTCAGACGAAGAGCACTTTGGAGTCAAAAGAATCAATTGTTTTTTCTGTAAGTTGTTAGTTCTATCTGATCTTTAGGAATCATGTTTGGTGATCTTTGTGCTTTTCATAGATGCTTAAGAGAAAATCCTTTGGTGGAGGAGACCTTTATCATCGAGAATAATCATTTGTGGGTGTTTTTGTTTCTAGCCGCCCCTCCTTTGAGAAATAGAAACGAAAAATAGTCAAACAAAAAGAGAAAAAAAAAAGAAGACAGAAAAGGGAGAAAGGAGAACCATGCTAATTCTTTTGTACATAGATGGGGGTATTGCATAATGAGATCTCACTATTCTTCTTTCTTTCAATGAGGTTATCCTTAACAATTCTACTACAGTATTCAGACTTCCCTCTTTGAACACAATAAAAAACCAGTTTGTATTTGTGAGTAGCATCATTAAGCAATTCCAATGCGGTTTATCAACTACCACAGTCTTTCAAGTGTACATCTTAGCATCTGGAGACCTTGCTAGTGGCAGGATCCTCACTAGCTGTTATTTAGAAGATTATTCATTTTACCAGACCTTGCTTGCCTTGATTTGTTTCTATATCAGTTAATGGCAGTGGCAGACCAATATGAATACAAATCATTTCTCACTAAGGATCCACAGTGCATTGAATCATTCCAAGACCGATTCTCCAAATGTTGGTAATGAAGTGAAAGATCATACATGTATTTGCTTTTTAGTCTAAAGATTGACTATGTTTTATGAATAATCTGAAAATCTCTCTTCATAATGTGGTGTAAGGTAGAAAGGTATTCACTTTGTTTCTTATATGTTTAGCCTTTTAGGGAAGAGTAAGTGGGATGTTGAAACAGCAGATAGTAGTTCCAGATGCGTGGAGGATTTTTAAAACCAAAGTAGTACAAATTTTCATTACTATTACAAAAACTCCTGAAATTCGTTGTGGATTATTCATTTCAATTTACTCCATAGAATATTTAGCACTGATCTTGAGCTCTTTGACCCTCTACAGGGGGGCAGGTTTGGATATGTGCAAGTTCTGGCTTTTCACTGTCACTATGTTGGTGTTTTGGAAGTGAATTAACTATTCCTTGGTGCTTTGAAAGTGAATCGAGTCATCAGCTAATCCTCACTCTTCCTTGAACATCCAGATAAGTAGAAAAATTGTGCTTGCACCTTCATCCAGTTTTTTAATCCAAATAGTAATACTGTTTGACTGTTCTTCACCAGATATTCATAATTTTGCAGGAAACTTATAAGCAGGAACCAGTATATGCAGATCAAGTTGGCATGTGTTATCTCTTAAGCCATGATCTCACCTACCTCATTTGGTTTGTTCTTGTAGATTTGTTCAATGTCTTGTTGAATGTTGATTTCTTGAAGATCCTTCTTACAGCTCAAAAATTAGGTCTTTTTCCATATTCCCGTCATACGACTTCTTTTATCTCCCTTTTAGCTTAGGTGTTTCTTAACATTCCATTTTCTTTGTGCACTTGGCTTCCAAGCAGCTGACTGGGAAAAGCTCCCTGCAACCATTCATATATGTTCATCGGAGGAACTCATATGGATACAAGTGGTTGTTCATAGACCTAACACAATGGTTCTGTTACTTTCCCAGCAACGCACAATGCTAGTATCAATGGGTCATCTTTCATTTTCCATTGGGATAACCCATGCACAGTTATGTAAGAGAAAACTCAGTCCTAAAAACTGTCTGATGAGAAAATAACTATTTCTAACCACTGCCATAATACAACAAAGATTATAACAACCAGGTTTTGAATTCTACATTCCTTCTAAAAGCAGCTATAACATCTAACTGAACTCAAAATTAGTGCCAAAAAAATACCACAGCAAGATATTTCACCTTCATCATTAACCTGGAATTAAATCTTCTCACAGTAAGGTATCTTTCCTACAAGGCAGCCTCGTGAAGAAGCTGAAAATTCAGGGAGGCAACTTGCGTCTGAACTAGTGGACTCAGGTAGTAAATCCCCCACAGAGCCACCATGTAATACCCCGTATATTTTAAGTATTTTTAGAAAATAATTTATTTAATTATTGAATTAAAAGTATTTGATTTATTAGCTTAGTTGGTTTCTTGAGTTATTATTAGTGTTGTTTGTTTGTGGGCTTTATAGAAAAAATAAAAAGAAAAAGGAATTAGTGTTGTACTAGAACTCTCCACCGCCCCTTTCTCCTTATTTCTTCTTTACGCTCCTCTGCTTTCTCATTCTCTCTCTTATGCACTCAAACCCTCACGGTGGAACCACCAGAACCACCGCCATCATCTTCTTCACTTTCTCTCTCTCCTCTAAACTTAAACTGTTGACTCCAAAACCGTGCTACTGAGGGCCGAATTTTCTCTCTCCTTGTTTTGTTTCGCGTGAGCTTCCCCTGCCTTGCCTCTGTTTTGTGCTGCTGTCCACGACGATGGCCATGGATTCCGGCGACCACTATACTTCGAACAAGCAGTCAGTAACGACCCAAGCCCGTGAGCACGCCCAATTCACCCTTTTTCATGTGTTTGATTCCAGAAACCCTAAACCCCTAATTTATCGTTCAATTTCTGATTTTTAGGGTTTTGATTATTAAGTTCTGATTTGATTATATATGCATATATGCTTGAAGTTAGATGATTGAAATGGGGAGATGATGATGCGTAATTACTTTGGAGATTCAATTAGAGGTAACCTTCATTCTATTGGTAAATTTCATGTCTATTGGATAGATTGAGTATGAAAAGGATACTAGCTGATGTTAATGTGTGCAATTTGCCTGAGTGTTATCTAAATGGTTCTGTATTGTTGGCTGGAATTATCATTGTGTTGTTCTGATGCTAATTTATGCCTTATGTGTAATTGATTTGTGTATTATTGCCTAATTGATTATGCTCTTTGCCGTTTTAATCCTCTATGATGGGTTCAGTGACCTTTATGATGAATAACTAATTACTTGAGATGTATTATGATGCTTTAAACATTTAGATGATTTTTACCTGTCACGGTTGAATTTAAATTATAGTAGCTTTGCTGATGGCTAGAAAACAGAGGATAAGATGGGGAAGTTATGAAACCTAGCTCTGATACCAATTTGTAACATCCCGGATTTTCGGCCCGAGTTTATTGTTTTTGTCTATTTATTTTGTTAGGAAATCCGGGGTGTTACACAGCACAACCCTGAAAGACACCATATAGAACCCAATGGCTGCAACTGAACACAAGATCACCCACAAGAAAGTTGCCGTTGGGTCCCTCCAGTTCAATAAGGCTCAAATTTCTCCCCTTGTGTTGCTACAAGCACCAACTTTTTTTGTACTCTCCCTGCTATGACTCTCAACCTGTTGTACCTCATCCTGATCACCAGCATATCTATCCTGCCACTTGTTAGGATTGGGTCGAACTCCTCGTCCAGTGCATCTGGGTACAAGTGACCGGATAAGATAACTGTGTGTTTTTGTGGGGTGGATGGTGGGGCCTTGACTTGTACCTCCACATCCACACAATTGCCATGTAAGTCAGCACTAAAGGGATTACCAGCTCTAGGAAGGTGACCAGTAGGAGGAACACCAACACAAACAAGGACGAGTAAACGGGATTTTGCCAGGACTGCATTTTCTCAACCCAGCGGGTCAGCCAAATCAGTTCCCACAACAACTCTAAGAGCCGCTGTATGAAGATCCTGCTTCTCCTCTGGCTACACAAGTGTGAGCAGTCACGATCAAGCATGTATTCGACTGCATCCCTGTCCAAGGAGGGGCCAGCCCGGCTGAATTGGGCTGCTACCACATTTACAGCCATTGACCTCAGCCTCTCCAATTCCTCCTCTTGTAAAGGTTGCACATAGTGCATTTTGGGCAATAAAGGCACTGTGTACATGCGAAGCATATTGACCATATTAGGACATAAGAACCTCACAGCTAGTTGGAGCTCCCCCACTTTGACCATACCGGTGGTTTGCATCAGCAAGAGCGGGTAAAAATGGGTATAAAGCGTGTTGGTTTTGAGGGTTGAGAGCCTAATTCGAACCATATTTTCGCACCATATCGCGCAGGACATCCCAGTTAATATTATCATACCATATCGCGCAGGACATCCGTTAATATTATCGTACCATATCTTGCAGGACATCCCTAGGGTACGTGGGTGGCCCCCCGAAGTCGGTTATCGGCTCCCTATTATCTTTGGGCGATCGTTTTACGGTACACCACTCTTAAGACCGTTTTACAGCTTGGACAACCGGACCCGAGGGAGCCCAAAAATTAGGCTATAATCCACGTTTTTTGGGGTCCCAGAATGCTCAAAAATAAAAGTTGATACTTTCGCACCACATCGCACGGGACATCACTAGGAGACGTAGGAGTCCCCTGGGATCGATTATAGGGTCCCTATTAGGTTTGGACGACCATTTTAAGGTAAACTAATCCTAAGATCGTGATACAAAAAGTATGGGTGAAACGGAATTCGAGGTCTTGAATGACATTCCGGGGCACCAAGGGTCATCTAGGGACACAATAGACCTCCCTGAAAAGTTTGGGCAAAAATGACAACCGGACGCAAGGAAGCCCAAAAATGAAGGTTATAATCCACGTTTTTTAGGTTACCGGAAGACTCCTAAATAAAAGTTGATATTTTCGAACCAAATCGCACAGGACATTCCTAGTCCCTATTAGGTTTGGACGACCGTTTTACGGTACACCGCTCTTAAGATCGTAATAGAGAAAGTATGGGTGAAATCAGAATTTGGGGTCTCGAATGACCTTCCAGGGGCTTTTGGGTGTTCTAAGGTCACAATAGACCTCCCGGAAAAGTTTGGGCAAAAATGACAACCGGACCTAAGGAGCCCAAAAATGAAGGCTATAATCCACGTTTTTTGGGTGAAGGCTCACAAAGGAAAGTTAATATTTTCGCACCACATCGCACGGGACATCTCTAGGTGACGTGGGAGGCCCGAGGGGGTTATTGGGTCCCTATTAGGTTTGGACAACCGTTTTACGATACACCGATCTTTACAGAATGTATTGGTGAAATTAAAATTCGGGGTCTCGAATGACCTTCTAGGGATACCCAGGGTCTTCTAGGCTCACAATAGACCTCTCGGAAAAGTTAGGACTAAAATAACAACCGGACCTCAGGAAGTCCAAAAATGAAGGCTAATCCACTTTTTTAGGGTACCAGAAGGCTCCAAAATAAAAGTTGGACCAGTCTGGACCGGAATCCGGCCGAACCAAAAGTCAGAACCGCGGACCGGATCGGAGTCCCCCCGGTCCGGTCTAGATCGGCCCGGATCGGTCAAAAAACCGGATTGGACCGGTGGATGTGCAACCCTAATCACAATAGGCCTCTGGAAATGTTTGGGAAAAAATGACAACCGGACCCAGGATGCCCAAAAATGAAGGCTATAATCCACTTTTTTTGGGTACCGGAAGGCTCCAAAATGAAAGTTGATATTTTCGTACCAAATTGCACGGAACATCCCTAGGGGACGTGGGAGCTCCTCGGGGTTGGTTATCGGGTCCCCATTAAGTTTGGACGGCCGTTTTACGGTACATCGCTCTTAAGATCGTAATACGAAAAGTATAGGTGAAATCATAATATGGGGTCTCGAATGACCTTCCCAGGGCACCCAGGGTGTTCTAGCGTCACAATATGCCTCCCGGAAAAGATCGTGCTAAAATGACAACTGGTCCCGAGGATGCCCAAAAATGAAGGCTATATTCCACGTTTTCTGGGGTACCAGAAGGCTCCAAACGAAAGTTGATATTTTTGCATCAAATCGTACAGGATATACCTAGGGGACGTGGGAGGCCCTTGGGGTCGGTTATCGGGTCCCTATTAGGTTTGGACGACTGTTTTACGGTACACAGAACACCGCTCTTAAGATCATAATACGGAAAGTATGGGTGAAATCAGAAATCGGGGTCTTGAATGACCTTCCCATGGCACCCAGGGTCTTCTAAGGTCACAATAGTCCTTCCGGAAAAGTTTGGGCAAAAATGACAACCAGAACCGAAGGAGCCCAAAAATGAAGGCTAATCCACGTCTTTTAGGGTCCTGCAAGGCTACAAAATGAAAGTTGATATTTTCGCACCACATCCCATGAGACATCCCTAGGGGACGTGGGAGGCCCTAGGGGTCGCTTATAGGGTCCCAATTAAGTTTGAACGACCCTTTAACGGTAGACAGAACATTGCTTTTATGATCGTAATACGGAAAGTATGGGTGAAATCGGAAATCAGGGTCTCGAATGAGCTTCCTGGGTCTTCTAGGGTCACAATAAGTTTCCCCGAAAAGTTTGGGCAAAAATGACAATCGGACCCAGGAAGCCCAAAAATGAAGGCTATAATCAAAGTTTTTTTTTTTTTGGGGGGTACCGGAAGGCTCGAAAACGAAAGTTGATATTTTCACCCCGAATTTCACGGGATATCCCTAGGGACTTGGGAGGCCCCCGGGGTCGGTTATCGAGTCCCTATTTGGTTTGGACGACCGTTTTACGATACACAGAACACCGCTCTTAAGATCGTAATACGGAAAGTGGGTGAAATCGGAAATCGGGGTCTCGAATGACCTTCCCATGGCACCCAGGGTCTTCTAAGGTCACAATAGGCGTTACGGAAAAGTTTGGGCAAAAAAAGACAACCGGACCCAGGGAGCCCAAAAATGAAGGCTATAATAATCCACGTTTTTTGGGGTCCTGGAAGGCTCCAAAGTGGGGAAGTTGATATTTTCGCACCACATCGCATGGGACATCCCTAGGGAACGTGGGAGGCCCTAGGGGTCGGTTATAGGGTCCCTATTTGGTTTAGACAACAGTTTTACGGTACACAGAACACCGCTCATAAGATCGTAATACAAATCGGAAATCAGACCCAGGGTCTTCTAGGGTTACAATAGGCCTCCCCGAAAAGTTTGTACTAAAATGACAACCGGTTCCTAGGAAGCCCAAAAATGAAGGCTATGATCCACGTATTTTGGGGTCCTGGAAGGCTCATAAAGGAAAGTTGATATTTTCGCACCACATCGCACGGGACATCCCTAGGTGACGTGGGAGGCCCCAGGGGTCGGTTACAGGGTCTCTATTGGATTTGGACGACCGTTTTACTGTACGCCGCTCTTAAGATCGTAATATGGAAAGTTTAAGTGAAATCGGAATTCGGGGTCTCGAATGACCTTCCCAACACACCGAAGGTCTTCTAGGGTCACAATAGGCCTCCGGAAAAGTTTGGGCAGAAATGACAACCGTAGCTCAAGAATTGTTTTTCTTTCATTTTTGAAAATGAAATGGGGGGGGGGGGGTTTAAAAAATAGGGGGTGGGACTTAAGTGAGTCACATGCCAAAAGCGTGAGGGTATTTTGGTCCCCTTGTGTAATAAATTGGCCAGAAAATTTTAGATGGTGTGTCCTACATTACTGAATCATCTTATTAGGTGTATTAACACAAATATTTTTATTATCACGTGTATCATCGCAAATGGTCTAACTTATCATGTATATACCAGCAAATTTTCCTAAGGTGAATCTGAAAGTAGGTTTGAATTGTTAGTGGGTATTTGCCATATACACTACTTGAGTGCTTCCACCTCACTCCTTATTTTTCTCTCTCATCTCCTGCAAGCTGCAACTAATCCAAGTGAACGAACAAAGCAAGCTCATTTCCATATCTTTTCACGGCTAATTCCTTCAAACCAATGCTAAATCCCATCACTCTGCCTGCGCTAACTATTGACCGTAAAAACCACCGCTCCCAAATGTCTGCTCGTGTAGCGCTACAGTACTGAATTCGCTCTTAATCGCTGAGGAATTTCTCTATACTCTTTAGTTATTTGATTTCCCCAAATAATCTACATTCAGTTTCATATGTTTATATTTTTGATTGTGTTCTGATGATATATGTCGATTGCTTTTGATTCTTCTAATGAAATTCAGATGAGAATTCATATGTCGATTGTGTTGAAATGATTTGGCAATTATAAGCTTTGGATTGGTTTAACATTAAATTGATATATGTTTAACTATTTAGCTGAATATGCATGTTTTGGGCAGTAGATTATCATTATTACATAGTAGTAGTAGTTTAGCCTATTAGCTCAAATGGTAGAGCAATGTGCAATTGCACAGAGGGTGTGGGTTTGATTCCCGCATAGGTTACGTATTGGAGTAGTAAATGGGGAGGAGGAATTCTGTAAACGAATGATAGAAGATGATAAATTATCTATTCAATTTCATATAAGGAAAAGCTGTAGGTTGCCATGAAAACGGATTAGATGCTGGATGTCTCCTATTGTCGAGTGTTACACAAAATGGAAATCCTTTGCATGCTTCATATTTGCTAAACAATCTGCTTAGTATGCTTTAAGATATGAATCATCCCTCAAGTAGCTAGATTGATCCAGCTTTTATGCTGAAAGGGTTGGCGAGTCCGGAACCAAAAACAGTCGAAATTGATGCCTCTTACAAGGCCAAGCAATACCACCACCACTGCACAACTATTTCTAACCACTGCCATAATACAACAAAGATTATAACAGCTTGCTTCTGAATTTGACATCCCTTCTAAAATCAGCTATAACATCCAAACTGAACTCAAAATTAGTGCCAAAAAAACACCACAGCAAGACATTTTACCTTCATCAGTAACCTGGAATTAGATCTTCTCACAATAAGGTGTCTTTCCTACAAGGCAGCCTCGTGAAGAAGCTGAAAATCCAGGGAGGCAACTTGCTTCTGAACCTTGGTGGCCTCAGGTAGTAGATCCCCCACAGAGCCACCACAACCCTGAAAGGCACCACATAGAACCCAATGGCTGCAACTGAACACAAGATCACACACAAGAAAGTTGCCGTTGGGTCCCTCCAGTTCAATAAGGCCTCAAATCTCTCCCCTTGTGTTGCCACAAGCACCAACATTTTTTGTACTCTCCCTGCTATGATTCTCAACCTGTCGTACCTCATCCTGATCACCAGATCTGTCCGGCCTCTAGTTGGGATTGGGTCGAACTCCTCGTCCAGTGCATCTGGGTACAAGTGAGCCGGATTGGATAACTGTGTGTTTATGTGGGGCGGATGGTGGGGCCTTGACTTGTACCTCCACATCCACACAATTGCCATGCAAGTCAGCACTAAAGGGATTACCAGCTCTAGGAAGGTGACCAGTAAGAGGAACACCAACACAAACAAGGACGAGTAAACGGGATTTTGCCAGGACCGCATTTTCTCAACCCAACGGGTCAGCCAAATCAATCCCCACAACAACTCTAAGAGCCGCTGTATGAAGATCCTGCTTCTCCTCTGGCTCCACAAGTGTGAGCAGTCACGATCAAGCATGTACTCGACTGCATCCCTGTCCAAAGAGGGGTTAGCCCGGCTGAATTGGGCTGCCACCACATTTACAGCCATTGACTTCAGCCTCTCCAGCTCCTCCTTTCGTAAAGGTTGCACATAGTGCATTTTGGGCAATAAAGGCACTGTGTACATGCGAAGCATATTGACCATATTAGGACATGAGAACCTCACAGCTAGTTGGAGCTCCCCCACTTTGACCATACCAGTGGTTTGCATCAGCAAGAGCGGGTAAGAATGGGTATAAAGCTTGTTGGTTTTAAGGGTTGAGAGCCTAATTCGGATCTTCCCTTTCCGACAATCAAACTCATGATTATTGGGACCCGTGGTGCTATCAGTATTGTTCTTGTTAACTTTACAGCTGTCAAACACCCCAATCGTGATCACAGTGCAAGGATCATACACCTCCCAGATGTACTGCTCGTTCCACTTAGGTGACAGGGAATCCACGATGGTCCGTGTTCGAACCCATTTCTTCCCATACTTGGCTACGCAAAAAGCATTTGCTTTGCGCGCTTTGTCTTCCTTGATCGTTAATGGAATAAGGTCAGTTGCCCCAATAATGCCCAGCTCAAGCACCCCAATGGCAGTGGGCTTAAGGTCACTGCTATACGATGTGGGCTCATCTTGATCTAGGACATTGTACCCACCATCAAGGGAAGCCCGGATGTGGATCCGGGGTTTACAATGGTTCATGACCTCGGCCGAGCCACCATGGCTGCCGCAGTCAAGGTCGAACCACCTAGAGGGCACTAACTTATCATCCCACCTCCTCTCGAAGGTGTCCACGGATAAGCGGAGCTTGCCCACGACCTCCTCCTGGCCTGGCTTGATCCGGTCCTCGATCAAAACCTCTAAGCAATCCACAAATGGTTCAGGAACGACAAAGTTGTTTTCCTCATTCCAGAAAGGGTTTGAGAGTGCTCTCTTTGAGCTGGCACGGCAAACCGTAGTCCTCACCACCTGATTCGCAACCTGAATATTTGCATAAAATTCTGGGTACCTCATAACGGAAGAGCGCTTCTCACCTAGCACAATGTTTTGTGCCTCAATGATGCTAACTCTTAAACACCATAACTTTGGAGAAAGATAAACATTGGGCTTGATAAAACACAACCCATTAGGATGAATATTCACTGGCTTAGGATGACATGCCTCAGCAAATGCCTCATCAGCCTGTATCCCAAACCAAATGGAAACCATGACTTCCCCTGAACTTGACTTCTGATCCCCTATTTTGTCCTCCAATTTGTGCCATTTAGGGGTAAGCTGGTTATGATCAGGAGGTGCCCTTTTGGGGACCGATTTCAATTCAAATGAAACCTTACCCAACAACTCATCTTCTTCCTCTGATCTCTTCTTGACAAACACCTCCAGTTCCACCATTGATGAGTAATCTATCTCTTGAAAGGCAAACACTTGGGCCCATTCAGCATTGTTTGAGCTAACCCTCCCTGTAATCCCTTTGTAGTTCCCCAGTTTGACCTCAGCTAAGATCTCTTCATCCCCCAAAATTGGCAAATCTTTAGCTTTCACAACCTTAACATACAAATACTTGATTTGCTCAACAAGATCAAAAGTGGAGCTGGTAAATTTCAACTCTTTGACAGCAAGTGACTCGTCCAACTTATCACCTCCACCGCCAACTCTGCTGCTGGGGAGCACCTGGTTTTGAAAAGTAGTTCCCACAAAAGGCTTCATCTCTCTCTTCCTTTGCTCAGACTAGGAAAACAAGAGAGAGAATGGTGGGTGGGAGAATCAAACGAAGTGAAATGAAACATAGTGCTTCAGCCACCAGTGCTGTATACAAATGGAGACATGGGGATAAATTGTTCCACATACTTTATGTACATGGTACCCAGAGCTGGCTAAAGTGGACCTGGCCTGAAACCCGAACCCGATTAGTAGAGACATTACTACCCTTGTACCGAATTCGAACGACCCGAGCTGACCATTGGTACCCTATACTATACATTCTCTACAATGTACAATTTACACCGTGTTTAATGTTGTAAAATGACCATTTCTTCTTCAATGAATCAAGAGATGCTCTAGTGGGTGGCAGTCTGGTGGATACAAATGTCATTTCTTGATTGTGAGGTTGAGGATTCAAAACATATTAACCTTTGTGCATTCTCTAAATATATAAAAAAAAAAAAATATTCTTCTTTTAAAGTAAATTTTGAAAACTACAATTTGGCGGACTTGGCAACACTCAACAGTATTGGCAAACGTGTACTAAACTACTGTAGAAACCCATCAAAAGTTAGATAAAGTTTACAATAATCACCAACTAGTTATAAAAGTCAAATTGATCGAGGTTTAGGTTGAGGATTAAGTTTTGGTGTTTACTTAGGACAGTGATCCGTTATTAGCGGCACTCTGCCCCAGCCCCCGACTCCGTAGCGGTTTCCTAAGCGCTAATGATTCATGTTTTCAAAGGAGATAACTATTTGTCTTTTGCTCCAAAGCTCTAGGAATGGTAGCACATGTTTAAGGGAAATCAAATTGGGGTTCTTGGAGAATTACTATTAAAGAAAAAGAGAGATGAGAGAGAGAGAGAAAAGGAGGGGAGATTAGGGGGGGGGGGGCGATAACTGATCCAGTGCAAAGTAACGGTAGCTTGGGGAGTATCACAAATTTGATTAAACTAATTATTAAGCCTCTTAGATTCAGATTTAAGGAAGCATTGGTTAGGTCACTCCCCATCACTTAAACTTGATCCTATCTGCTTGAAAAAGATACCCTTAATTAGCGTCAGGATCTCTTACATTTATTTTCTTACCTTAAACAAAACAAACAAATAAAAAAAAATCAATTGGGTGCTTCAGTTTGCAGTTGATCGATTGTTTTGAAATCAAACACAAGAAAAGAGATGTGCCACGTGAAGACATGTACCAGCGTTCTTTCCAATGTCAAATAGTAAGACATAGCTAGTACAGTAGTATTTTATTTAGAATTTTTTAAGTTTCAAATTGAGGTTATCTTCCCCAATACCATCAATACACAAGAACCAGAAGAGATCAGAAGCTTGCCAAGAAGAGGAAAAATGGACAATAATAATGCACTTGAGCTTGAAGGCAACCAGATAATACCCTTCATTGCTAACGGGGGAATCAACAAAACGGACAAGAAAAGGTATTATAGTTACAAAGCAATGAAAACTGGCAGCAACAAAGAAAAGGAAGACAGTGAAAACGGGGTAGTAATGTACAATGAGCTTTACAAGGCCGCGGTTAGAGGTGACACAAGCGTCCTTATAGATGATTGGATCAGAGAAATAGAAAGCAGCAACAATGAATATTTTCTCAAAAAAACTTCCGTGGGGAATAACATCATTCATTTAGCCGTCCGAGTTGAGCAGTTCTACTTCACAAGAGAAGCAGCTAGATGCTTCCCTCAGCTGATTTCAGAGATGAACTGTGATGGTGACACCCCACTTCATATTGCTGCCGAAACAGGCAACTTAAATATTGTGAAGGAGCTTGTTGGTTTCTACAAGGAATTTATCACACAAAGGGAATCAGGGGAAAGGAAGAGTGACCTGCAGCCAATATTGCTGCCTTGGAGGTTGCAGAATAATGAGGGAAACACGCCGTTACATGCAGCACTTATCCGTGGCGAGCTTCATGTTGCTCGGTTTTTGGTGGAGGAAGATCCTGAACTCGCTCGTTTTAGCAACAAATTGAAGGAAGCACCACTTCATCTTGCTGTCAAACACTACGTGGAAGGTAAAGTTCTTCCCATGCTCGTAGCTTACTTCTTGTATATTTAGATTTGAAATGGCCTGGCTGATTTGTTGAGTTTGATATTATTCTTATATTGGTGGATTATTAGCTAATGATATCTTGGAATATCACTCTGATTTAACATCTTCTTATGAATTTAAACCTGCTAGATCATGAGGCGTTGGTAGTAGCTGCGATGAGACTGCAAGCCAACATGCAAGAGCAGGAAGTGTTTTTGACAGCTGAGGAGTGTCCAAAGCTCGCAGAGGCTTCATTGCCTATGATAGAATTGTTGCTCCGGAAAAATAGCTCAGTTGCATGTTGGCATGACGCAAATGGTCTGACTCCTCTTATTCAAGCTGCGGTGGTCAATCAACCTCATAATAATGTAGCGGTCATTCAAGCCATAGTCGAACACTGCCCACAGTCTGTAGAGGCGTGCCATACTACTTCTGGCAAAACCATCTTACATTTTCTCATTAGTAATCAGATCATAAATGACAACATTAATGACTACAGCGTCAGAGATTGGCTAATTAGACATCCAGATATTCAGGCTCTAAAGAACAGTCAGGATTTTGCTGGAAATACACCGGCACATATAGCTGTTGAGAATCAAGATGTTGATATGGTACACTTCCTCATGAGACACTCAGCAAACTTTGCCATAAAAAACAAAGAGGGTCTCTCTGCTGTAGAATTGATTCAAAAACAGCCTGTCTTCGAAGAACGTTTAAAACCGAAGGTATAGTCCATTATCATTACTTTCAGAATTATGAGGAGTATTGTGCGAACAGGATTAACTCCAGCCTTAAAGGGTTTTGATAAATGTGGATTACTTATGATTTTTCGTGTTGCTTTTATTAATTCAAACATAAGCATCCATATATGAACACACCAGGGCAGTTGTAAACTTGTAATACATCAAATCAAACACAAGATCTCGTAAAGACTTAATGTTCTCACTAAACTGCACATTCCTAAACTCCTGCTTGCAGTTAGCTATTTAACTCCTTCTCTAGAATGTCAGCACCTGATTTGATCCTCTAAACTGGTGAACCCCCTTGACACCCTGAATCGGGGTCATCAGCAGCCTGCATTGGTCAAAAATATTTGTTAGATGATTTTTTTTGTGGCTACCATTGTGTTAATAAGAGTGACATCTGTGAGGGAATCAGAACAGATGATTAAATTACTCCAGCTCTTCTCAACTGCAATCTGAAGTCCTCTAAACTGTCAGGAGTCCACGGTGCTGTTGGTAGCTGAAGATCTCTAAAGCAGCATATATAGAACCAGCAAGCTGTGTATCACCCAGTTTAGAGCCATCTTTATGAATCTTTAGAGCTCTTTCAATGGGATGGGTCAAAATGAATCTTGATGGTTCAGTAGTGGGCAAGCCAAGGCTTGCAAGATGTGGTGGACTGGAAGCCACCAGTTTCCTTATTTCGTCAATAATAGATTGGCTTGGTGTTGTTTCTACTATAACTTGGGGACTAGAGAATCAAACATGACAGGATGTCAATAATAGACATGTTAATTCACTACTGTTGTCAGGTGGATTCGGGATGAGACCTTGGGCTCATTTCTGAATATTTCGTAGGGAGATTGATAAATTGTTGGCTAAGACATTGTTAGGAATAAGTAGAGGGATGCAGATTAGCTACTAATATCGGTATTCATAGGGATGTTGCCGTGTTTCTATGGTTGTATGCAGAAGTTTAGGAGCTTGGAACTTGGGTTGATCATACTTGATAGTGTTTTTTGTTCAAAAGAAGAGGGGCATGACCGGGTGGGTGGGGTGGAAACATACACCGTAAGAGTAGAGCCAGCTTTGTACTGACAGCGTTTATGGTTTAGTCCAGACTCATGTGTTCCTTAATTTTTTAGGCCTCAACAATATTTTCTGTTTTTATGACCTATGTCTCAGCAACTGTTATGTAACTGTGCAGCCACATTTGAGCGGACAGCGAATGCAGCATATGCCTGAGGAGGTTGTTTTAGCAGCAGATAACGCGGATTGGAGTTACCTAACGAGAAAAGTTGAGCAGTCAGAAAGAAATTTCATACTGTCACGATTTTCTGCTGATGGAGCCAATATCCTGCATTACCTAGTGCGCAACCATATAAATCATTTTATACATAAAACAAGTGAAGTTAAATGGTTAACGGAAAGAGCTTTGGAAAAAGCCCCTTATCTCATTTGTCAAACAGACACAGCCGGGAATAACCCTCTCCATTATCTTGCAGAAGTTGTCCCTGAAATGATTGATCAGTCGTTACTGCGCATTTACGGAGATTGTTTCAAAAGAGTACAAGAAGAGGCTGGCGCCAAGGAACTTTACTGCCCACCATGGAGGGCCAAGAATAGACATGGCCAAACACCTCTTCACCAAGCAATAGTATCCTATAAGTCTTGGCCCGCCTTGATGGTATGTGCTAAAACATTCTTGGACTTCGACAATGACTTGTCTCGGTGCACAAACTCAGACGGCATGACGCCTCTACATCTGCTCTGTAGTTTATGTAAGTCTCTCTAACTCCTCATATACTATCTTTCCATTTTATACATACTTAATTATCCGCTTGTCACACAAGGCCTAAGCAATACTAATTTTAGTTTTCTGCTTTTTGCCAACCCTTAATCTTTGTGTTGTTTGCTCAATAGACAAAGTGGGAGGGAATAGTCCATTTATTTCGAGAAAAGGAAAAAGAATCCTTTGTGTATACTAGTAGTAGATGGTATCTTGCTTTATCTGTTGTGAATATTTACTCAACACCATCCTACAAATTTTATATATGCAGGTGACCTGCATCGAGACAAAGGAGGCAATGAACTCCTCGCAAACATCGAGTTCGTAATCAAAAGAAGTGAGCGGGTTATCAATGCGGTTGACATGCATGGTCTCACCCCTATTCTACAGGCATCCAGAGTGCATAATTTTGTGTTTGTTACACAACTTCTGAAATTCAACTATAACTCATTATGGTCAGAGGACAGTAACGGCCAGTCATTCTTGCACGTGATTGCAAACAACGAGGTTCGTGAAAGCGACTACATTGAAATCAATGATATCAACGGACTTGTAGAAGCAGACCGTAGTGCTTTCTACAAACAGGACAAAGATGGAAATACGGCATTGCATGTGGCCGTTGAGAAAGGCCACTTCCTTTTGGCAAAGTTTCTCATTTCTAGTTCTGCAGTCAAGAGGGACGAAAATGTTCTAGAGATACCTAATGATAATGGCCAAACAATTTTGCATCTGATTGCAATGAATACAGAAGTCTCTGAAATTAACTACAGAAAAGTCGAGGCAGTATTACGTAATATAAGCCGGTTGCCTGAGGTTTTCTATCTTCAAGACAAAGGCAAAAACACGGCATTGCATGTGGCCTGTGAGAAAGGCAACTCTCGGTTTGCCAAGTTTTGTGTTCAGCGTACTGGAGGCAGCAGCAAGATTCTCAACATACGCAATGCTAATGGACAAACATTTTTGCATCTGATTGCAATGAATGCAGTAGTCTACGGAGAATTCGAGACAGTATTATGTGATATACACAACTTGCTTGAGGTTTTCTACATTCAAGACAAAGATGGAGACACAGCCTTGCATGTGGCCATTGACAAAGGCAACTTTCAGTTTGCACAGTTTTGTATTGAAATTACTGCAGGCAGCTCGCGGGGAAATATTCTAGGTATACGCAACAATGAGAAGGTCAGCCCTGGTGATCTAATAGGGCGCGCAGAACATCTCCCATACGAGGTAAGTGAACATATACTGGCTACTACCCCTATATATCCCACCCCTGATCCACACTCTGAAAGTTAAAGGAAATGTGATAGGCTTTTGAACTTTGAAGTGGGTATTGTACTGATATCTTTTATATATCGTATAGTTTGAAGAATTTCTTTGGAGCAAACCTCAATTGGTGGAAGGTATCCTGGGTTTCCTGAGCTTTAATGGCATATCTTCCTCATTGATGAAAGACTACGTCAACACATTAGGCGTGACAGCTGCGCTTTTGGCAACAATAACGTTCACAGCAGCTTTTACAGTGCCGGGTGGACTAAGCAGTGATCATGGGACCCCAGTTCTCATGAGAAAGGCAGCATTTCAAGTGTTCATGGTAGCAGATATATTAGCAATGTGTCTTTCCATGATGGTTCTCTTTTGTCTCCTCTGGGTCATGAGTATGCGTGACAAAACCCAATCAATGATGCTATTGGATCTGTCCATCTTCTTACTCCGAGTATCATTTTATGCAACCCTTTTAATGTTCATGACGGGGTTGTACGTGACAATCTTCCCTGTCACACCTTGGATTGCTATTGTCACCTGTGTTCTCTGCTCATCTCTAATTTTGCTCATGAACAAGCGAATCATCATCAAACTCTTCCCTGGTCTTATTAGAATATTTGTATGGTCCCGGAAAGTTTATTCGTTACTTAGCAGATGTTGTCATGATAAAAAGCAAAACAAAGGGGAGGATAAAGGCAAAACAGACCAATTAGATGGATTTGGCGAAGCTGAACAACCAATTGGGACTCAGAAGCAAGCGCAAAAGCAAGCTAAAGAGCAATCAGGTGCAACATTATCTGTACTCTTGTTTGATACGATAATCTAATGCCTAGTTGTTCTCATATATACTAATTTGTCATCTGCACTTAATGGGGTGTGTTCGCATCCCACATAGTTTCACAGGTTGTCAAATTTCAAAAAAAAGTTGATTTCTAACAATATTTTGCCTACTTCCACATTTCTTATCCCAGATCTGGATCCTGACTCTCATGTGCAAGACGACTCAGTCATTGGGTCACCACCAACTTGTGCTCATATTATAAAGATTGATGGTATGCTATCACCCCTTCAATGTACACACTGCAAGTATACAAATAAGTTACGGTACCAAATTGCATGCATGTTGCTAATCGTTTAGCCCTGCAGTGTTTACCAAATGCCTGAATCGAAGCATTAAGCATAATGTAATGTCTATCAACTTCTGTGTACTGATACTATTGCACTGTTTTGATGTCTTTTTCCATGTGTTTTAAGGACCAAAAAACGATGGAGCTTCTACTTCAGGCTGCAACTAAAGAAATACACCATACTGTGTTTACTATTACTATAATAGCAGAATCTACTTCAAGCATCATGTCAAGTTTGGTATCATCGTTTCCAGAGGTATGTTCAGCCAATATTGGTTTCTCATGGCTCACAGACCTACCTTTCAAGAAAAATTGGTCATTCCTTTTATAAATCTTTGCACTATATTAATGCATTATTTGAATGTGTGGCTGTCTTCAGTAACTTACATTGTAGGGTTTATGGCCAGGGTGTAGGGGTTTATTTTATATGCTAATGTTAAACTGGTGACCCAAGGCACCAGTTAACATTGAAATGTAAATGTGGGCTGTAAAAATTAGTTTAAGCATTCAATTTTATTTATTTTTTTAAAATATATAATATCCTTACCCGCTCATTTATTCTATGCCCCTTCTCATCTCTCCTCTAAACCACTAAGACCATAATGACGCACCTTCACAGCACAACTATGCACTAAACATGGTCCAGAGGTTTGATTATGTGTTTTAGGTCACACTGTCTCGTCAGTTTATCATCAAGCATGTAGAAGACGCTGTTGGTGCAGGACTGATGTGTGATCTATCTAACATTGATGGCTTGTTTAAGAGCTAAAAAAGTCCAATAAGCCTCCGGGTCTTGGAGGATTTGTGCTTTCCTTATCACATGAGTGATATCAAAGTTCAGGGATCCGGATGATCCTCCCAAGGCACCGAGGTTTTCTAGGGTTATGATTGACCCTCCGGAGAAGTTTGGGCAAAAATGACACCCGGGCCCCAGGAAGCCGAAAGCGAAGGCTATTATCCACTTTTTTGGGCTTCCGGGAGGCCCCGTAACGAAGGTGGATATTTTCGCATCGCATCACATGGAACACCTGTAGTGCACATGGGAGGCCCTCGGGGTCGCTTATCCTGTCCCTGATAGGCTTGGAATAGCGTTTTACGAGACACTAGTATAAAAGCCGGAACACCAAAAGCGTAAGTGATACCGAAATATGGAGATCCGGATGTTCCTTCCGGGATACCAAGGGTTCTCAAGGGTCATGATAGACCCCCCGGGGAAATTTGGGCAAAAATAACACCCGGGCCCCGGGAAGCCTAAAACAACAACGACCCAGTATAAATCCCGCCTAGGACGGGGTCTGGGGAGGTCCACAAGTACGCAGCCTTACCCCTAACTAGTCGTCTAGTAGAGAGACTGTTTCCGAAAGACCCACAAAAATTATTATTATTTTTTTTTTAAAAACCATTTGCAAAAATTGTTTTTTTTTTTTAACAAGAGTGCATGCAATGAAGAAGGAAATACTGCATAAACAAAAGGGTGAGGGATAGAAAGCAAAGTCACACAAAAACAGAAGATTACTACCATAAACAGCTAAAAAGAAAAAGACCCAGGAAGCCTAAAACGAAGGCTATAATCCACGTTTTTTGGGCTTCTAGGAGGCCCGGGAACGAAGGTGGATATTTTCGCACCACATCGCACGAAACACTCCTAGGGGACATGGGAGGCCCTCAGGATTGCTTATCTGGTCCCTGATAAGCTTGGAATGACGTTTTACGGGACACCAGTGTAAGAGCTAGAACACCAAAGGCATGAGTGATATCAAAGTTCAGGGATCCGGATGACCCTCCCCAGGCACCGAGGGTTTTATAGGGTCATGATTGACCTCCCGGAGGAGTTTGGGCAAAAATGACACCCGGGCCTCAGGAAGCTGAAAACGAAAGCTATTATCCACTTTTTTGGGCTTTCGGGAAGCCCAACATGGGAGGCCCTCAGGTCGCTTATCCGGTCCCTGATAGGCTTGAAATAGTGTTTTACGGGACACTAGTGTAAGAGCTGGAACACCAAAGGCATGGGTGATACCGAAATTTGGAGATCCGGATGTCCCTCCCGGGATACTGAGGGTTCTCTAGGGTCATGATAGACCCTTCGAAGATGTTTAGGCAAAAATGACACGCGGGCCCCAAGAAGCCGAAAACGAAGACTTCACATTTTTTGGGCTTCCAGGAGGTCCGGAAACGTAGGTGGATATTTTCGTACCACATCTCACGGACCACCCCTAGGGGACATGGATGGCCCTCGGGATCGCTTATACGGTCCCTGATAAGCTTGGAAGGGCGTTTTATGGGACACTGGTGTAAGAGTTAAAACACCAAAGGCATGAGTGATATCAAAGTTCAGGGATCCGGATGACCCTCTGGAGGCACTGAGGGTCCTCTAGGTTCATGATAGATTCCCCGGAGAAGTTGGGCAAAAATGACACTCAAGCCCTGGGAAAAAGAAAATGAAGGCTATAATCCACTTTTTTGGGATTCCGGGAGGCCCCGTAACGAATGTGGATATTTTTGCACCGCTTCGCACGGAACACTCCTAGTGGACATGGGAGGCCCTAGGGGTCGCTTATCCAGTCCCTGATAGGTTTGGAATAGCGTTTACGCAACATTAGTGTAAGTGTCGGAACACCAAAGGCATGGGTGATATCGAAATTCGGAGATCCGGATGTTCCTCCCGGGGTACCGAGGGTTCTCCAAGGCCATGATAGACCCCCGGAGAAGTTTGGGCAAAAATGACACATGTTCCCCGGGAACAGAAAACGAAGGTTATATAATCCACGTTTTTGGGCTTCCAGGAGGCCTGGAACGAAGGTGGATATATTCGCACTACATCGCACGGAACACTCATAAGGGACATGGGAGGCCCTCTGGATCGCTTATCCGGTCCCTGATAAGCTTGGAAGGGCGTTTTACGGGACACTGGTGTAAGAGTTTGAACACCAAAGGCATGAGTGATATCGAAGTTCAGGGATCCGGATGATCCTACCCAGGCACCGAGGGTCCTCCAGGGTCATGATAGACCCCCGGAGAAGTTTTAGCAAAAATGACACCCGGCCCCCGGGAAGCTGAAAACGAAGGCTATAATTAACTTTTTTTAGCTTCCGGGAGGCCCCAAAATGAAGGTGGATATTTTCGCACTACATCGCATGGGACACCCCTAGGGGATATGGGAGGCCCCCGGGGTAGATTATTGGGTCCTTTGTAGGCTTGGAAGGGCCTCTTACTGGACGTCGGAGACTAATCTACTGTTTTTGGGTACCGAGCATGACTCCCCACCACACCGTGCCACCAAACCCCCCCAAGCCCTCTCTACAATTATATTGAGGTCTCATAATTTTTTTCAAATTTTTTGATATTCTTTCTATTTTTCAGCGTATTAATTAATTTAAAATTAAATTAAATAGTTTTAAACATTCAAGTGGGTAAAACTGTTCAGAGAAAACAATGTAAAGCAATATATGGTACTAAGCTTAATGAAGTTGGAAGGGTTATCTTGCAAAGAGATAAGGTGTAGATACCAAATGTCTATTAGCAATCGCAAAGAGAAATACGAAGAACCTTGCCAAAATGGGGATTGATTTTACACGATATGCAGGAAAGATGTCGGACGACGGCGATGAGATCCAGATACGAACGTTGAACATATGGGAAGGTAGGAGATGAATTGATGGTGCGTGCTGGTTCCATCATCTATTCATGAAAGAGGAATTAGCTTCCTTTTTTTTTGGTTCATCAATATAATATAGAAATAGCTACTACTCAATTTCTTGGGATTTGTAACATATAACAACTTGTGAGAATGAAGAGAAGGAGATGAAGGAGTCATTAAACTCCATTATGTTTTTGTAAGGTCCGATTGTTGTTACTTTCTCTCCTTTTTTTTCTTTTTCTTTTTACAGGCCATGAGTCGCGACTGATGTGGCGAGCTCTGGTTTAATTATTGCGTTTTAATCTAATTATATAGATATAGATTAGAAGTACACTCCTCTTCAACCTAAGATAATATATCAATAATTTAATTACAGTATTTCCATTGGCATCTACTTTATTGCATTTTTCTCTTCTCTTTCGTTCATATATTTATCATTCCCCGAGGATTTCAATTTTCAAATGGTTTTGGATGAGATTAGCGGGAAGAACAAAAAAAATTGGTTTTCGATAAAAACAAAATTATTACTGCTCTTAAAGAATATTTTTTTGAGGGTGTAAAGCTATATATTTTACATAGATTTCAATTGTAGATAAAGTTCTTCCGTTTTCCTTTTTTTGGATATTGAAAAATTTAGTAGTTTTTGTTTGATCATTTGTATAGCTTTAAATTCCGAAATTACCTACAATCACGTAAACCTAATAAATATTTTAGTATTTTTTTAATAGGATAAAACACACAAGATTATATTCCGAAATTTATTGCATGTGAGCATAACAAATTTACTATCTTTTTCATGTGATCATAACAAGTTTACTATTTTTAAAATTAATCTTTATAAAGTTGAGATAACAAAATTGGAATAGAGGGTGACAGGGTGTGGCCAAAAGGTCCCTTCATGTAAGAAGATAGTAACTATATACTATACAGATTGCTGACTGTTTATATTTGCTCACCTACCCTGATCTAGTTGATAATATCTAGCAAATACTTAACAACTTCTCATATCAACCAGATTTCTGGACTTGATTGTTTCTTTCAAGTCCCAGAAACAAAACAAAAATAAAAACAAAAACGAAAACGAAAAAAAGCTAAGCCATAGCCACCCCAACCAAATTACAAGTTTACAACATGTATGAAAAGCTGAACAGTGAACAGTGAACAGTGAACAGGGAATGTGAGATGATGAAGAGGGATATATACAAATATAATACAGATGATCATGTAGTAATTGGAGCGACACGAAACTGATTTCCCACAGCGCTTCGCAATTTCCCTATCAAATGGTTGGATTTAGTGCTGTTGCTCCTGCCAAATTTGGCCATCTTAGGGTGGAACAAAGAGTTAAGCATAGCCTCAAGGTTTGCTGCAGAGTACTTGACATATTTACTAGGACTTGATCCATTTCCCACTAGATAACCATAGTTGTGAAGGTAATACCTGTATGTAGGAACCACTGTATGAACTATAAGTTGAGATGCCTTGTCTCTCAACCCATCATCTGATACGATCCACCCGGACTGCTTCGAGTACATGTCCTCGAATGCTTCGTTGAATTCTCGAAGCCTCTTTTTTACCAATTCCTCTGTAGTGGTTCGTCGTGGAGAGAATAATATTAGGTCATCATCACTCAGAATTGCTGGCAGTTTTGCCCAGCTCTCTTTTAGAAATGCTTGTGCATAGTCCTCCATTTTCTGTTCATGTCTACTAAGCCAGTTTTCTCCCATGAAATCACTGAAAACTGTATCCTGCAAGAATTCATGCATGTAGTTATAATTGTTCATCAGGAAAAAGCAGGACAGTGCAGTGTCGTCAAAGGCTTTGGACCATGTCTCTAGGTTAACCTCCAATGCCTCTACAATTTTGTGAAACTCTTTTCTGAGCATCCCATCATCTGATTTGCCCCTGTTCCAAGCTTTATGGATTGAGAGGACTTTAGAGAGAATCCGCTTGTAATCATCTTCGAGAAGCATGATGCAGTAGTTTGTGACAAAGGTCACCAACCTAGGGACACCGCCATCAAAAGGAGGAGGGATCATGTTGTGCCTCTGGGCTTCCACTTGAAGCTGAAGCTCCTTGAATATCTCACATGCCCCATAGATGACCCGTTTAACGAGATCCCTCGTAAGATTTTGGATTTCTAGACATGGTTTTGAACCAAAGAGCTTGTTGAAGTCCAATCTGAGCCTATCTAAGACTGCAAACATGTCTAGCATCTTCAAAAGCTTGATTGCATCCTTCTTAGCCTCGGTGACTTTACTTCCAAACTTGAGAAGCTCAAGAAACCCTGAATGGGTAGTGATGGTTGCGAAGCAATACAGAGAAATATCAGGACCAAAATCGTCAAAAACACCCTTGCAGAGCTCAAGCTCAGCATGCAAAACATGTTTCAGAGCAAACTCCATATGCTTACTCCACCTGAGTATATGATCTTCAACTTTCTGCACAGAATCTGATTCAGAGATTTCTTTCTCAAGGTAGCTCAAATGAAGGGCTTGTAATGCTGCCCTTGCTTTTGAGCTCCTCACATCAGCATAAATAGTTTTGCAGTTCTCAAGCCTATTGTTAGCTTTTAACCTCTCAATAATCGCATGAAGCTTTCGAGTCTCAGTCTCTGAGAATTGACTGGAAGCACAATTCTCCTTCACCAGCTGCCTAAATTCAAGCTCTAGTTTGTTGAGGGAATTACTCAGAAGACCTCCGTTGAGCCAGGCACGTGTCTCTAAGGCCTTGAGCTCCTTGAGAATCCTCAATGATCTCTGTACATTCAATATGTACTTATCATCAGCCACCTCATTTTCATCTAGGAGCTCGACAATATCCTCCATCCACTGAACTGCTAACCCACAGTTATCAGACAGAAACCTCAGCCCTTCCTCCAGCTGCTTGATGAGAGACAAGTAACCTACAATGTTGCCACCTACGGGGCCCACCATGAGCGACTTCTCGAGACCATGAACCGAATCATAGATTTTCAGGACCGCAGCTACTGGCCCAAACGCGCGGTCCACATGTTCTCTGACTGCAGAAAGAGTGGATTTTCGAGCATTTGCAGAACGAAGCTCAGTTGATAGAAATGGTAGGTTTTGGTTAATTCTCTCTAGTCTTGAGCTGGTTTCACTAATCTGGGAAGCGAGAGAATTTGATTCCTCGAGGGTGTCTCTTAGGCACTCCCTAGCAGCCAAGAGCTTATTATAGTTGCTCTCAGCTACCGCCATTGGAAATTGGCTAAGGAAACCATAAGGCTGAAACTGTGAGGATCCAATAAGAATTCTGACATAAAAATAAGCAATGACAATGTAAGGGGAGACCACCTGCTTTGTTTTCCTCACCATAGGGGAGTTGAGAAATCAGTGTCTATTGTCTTCACCAAACTTTACCAAATTGAAAGTCAGAGAAAGGGGAGTTGAGTTACCAGCAGTTCAAAAACAAGCCTTGCTTTCAGGACAAGTTCTCACTCAACCTCAACTAACCATTAGTTAATAATTTTCATTTTCCATTGTATTTTTGGATTGAGATTTTTTTTTTTTTTTGGGTTCACAAACAAGGGTATCCACCGTCAACTATATATAGTGACTATTGCCCCGCGCTGGCGTGTAGGCACCTCAAAGGGTGGGACAGCTGGCCAAAGAATTTAAAGCTGCTCCATGCCCAAAGCGAGATTCGAATCCTCGATCTTGGTTAAAGATTCCTACCAATTAATCAACCACACCTCCTTGGTTTGTGGATTAAGATATAAGTTACTCAAAATATTGGGCAAATGACTTCCAAAGAAATTGGGAATAGAATTTGTAGTTATTACTTGGGGTCTTATCACAAAATCTTGACAGGAAGATTTGCGGCCGCTTGTTCTACAGTACTTGATAAATCCAGACAAAGCAGTAAGCTTGATAGATCCACCTAAATCACAGGACTTGTCGTGTATTAATTACTAATATCACGATAACCATAAACCATAGGAAAGTTTTGACTTTGCTTTTGTGGCAAGTTTCTATTACCATAAGGTGTGTTGTTTATGCTGTATACGGCAGGGCAGTAAAGCAGGTCTACCAATTTTGAACATTACAGGCCAGCACCCTACCAACTGGAGCCATTTTACAAAAGATCTCTTTAAATTTTGGTTTAAAGGAAAAAAAGTAAAAATTGATGTACTCACACAAGATACCCAATGTACCAAGGATATCTCGGCCTAGCGGTTAAGATCGAGGTGTTGGATATATTAGTTTTCGAATCCCCTTACCCTCATATACATGTATATTGTACTGGCCTTTGAACCTTATCTGAACTTAAAAATAAAAAATTCAAAATGAAAACCCAATGTAGTATACACTTTCAGGGGTATAGCTGGCTAGCTGCAGATATAATAGTTTATCCAGTTTAACTTGATTAACAGACACATTCATTCCACTATTTACAAGATGCGGAGGTTAGGGGAAATGGTGCTCGTATGATCAGCTCAGATCATGATAGTAACATTCTTCAAATAAATATATGCAGGCAGAAATATAACAGCCAGTCAGCTAATGGTAGAGAACCATGAGGCAAATGGAAAGAATTCGAGAAAGATTGAACAGCCATTCATACGAATTCAAAATTGAAGTCAAAATTTGTACAAAATATTCGTAAGCTGAAGTACCTGATAAAAGTGTGGAGACCAGGAGCATTTGCCTTCAACAAGCTCTTAAGCTAAACATCTGGAATTACAAGATTAAGATCAAGTACAACAAACAAGTTCGTATCGGGATATACAGGTCACGCCAGTTCCAACATGACACAATGAATGATGCTAAAGCAGGAGCAGGAAACTCCCTTGTGTATTTAAGTATGATTCTATATCGAGTTCGAGACTAATGGTGATTGCTGTGTTATACTCTATTCTGATGTATCCAATTTGATTGTCAACTATTTGCTTCTCAATATTCACATTTAACCTCCCCAAAAATCCTTCCCAAGGACACTATCTGCTTACAGGTTACCAACAAGGAATCCACATGCCCTTTCCAGTCGTAATCTGATCAAATCCAGAAAAAATTGATGAGGAACGACATAAAGGAAAACAATGAGGATATGTGACAAGAACCAGTAGAATAACAGAGGAAAGACAGAGCAGAAGCATGAAACTTACAGCAGCATAGTGAGATATTTTTTTAGGTTCTTTGACTCCATGATGTTGTCTAGAAGCTCCTACTCGTGAACCTGGAGGAAAAGAAACAGAGACACTTTAATGCTTTGGAATTGGGATGAAACATTCTGACACACAGCAGAAAGTGATGCATATGGTCCATAAAGGAAACAAAATGACATTCAGCAATCATGCAAAACTCATGTTAATCCATAAGAGGGTTAATGAATAATCAATCAGATAATCATTTGGATAAAAAAAAAAACACCTGGTGGACGCTATACATTGCTCAAATTAAGCACCCAAATGGTAAACCACAAGCTTTCCTCCGAAATATCATAATTTCATTGTCGTGGAGCAAGTGCAACCAAACATGAATGTGTTACTAACTGACTAATATGTCACCAATAAGGCAATAACCTATCTCATTCTAGTCAGCATAAGAGTAATAAACAGTCATATACACCCAAAGTCTCTGAATCAGGACTTATTTGTTTCTTTCTGATCTCCTTTCTCCTTTTCTATTGCTTTCTTCATCACATGTCAGCAAACCCATCCCCCTCCAAAAATGAGATTATACATATAAAAATGGAGGGGGAGGGGGGGGGGAGGAGGGAGGAGGGAGGTGGAGAGTAAGATAAAAGGCAGATAAATTACATCACCACATCAGAAGACGACACAATTTCAGATGAACTACAGTTGTAAAATAAAGAGAAATATACAGGTATGACTGATCATGTAGTAATTGATACAGCACAAAACTGATTTGGAATAACATGTCATTTACCTTTCATATGGAAGGATTTATCAACATGTTTGCCAGCAGATTTGCTCATCTTAGGTTGGAACAAAGATCTAAGCATAGTCTCCAAGGAAACTGCAGAGTACTTCACATGTTTACCACGACTTGATCCCTTTCCCATTATAGAATCATAATTACGAAGGTAACTCTTATAAGCAGGGACCACAGCTTGTACTATAAGCTGATGTGCCTTCTCTCTCAATCCATTATCCAACAGAATCCAATCAGATTGGCTCTTGTACATGTCTTCAAACTTGTTATTGAATTCTTTAAGCATCTCCTTCACCAAATTCTCATTAGTTGTTTTGTCAGGACAGAAAAACAACAGGCCTTCTTCACTTAGAATGGCCGGTAGCTTTCCCCAGCTCTCTTTCACATATGCTGCTGCATAATGTTCCATTCTTTGCACGTACCCACTTAGCCAATTATCTCCCATTAGATCGCCAAAAGCAGTACCTTGCAAATATCTATGCAAGTACCTGTAGTTGTTCATCAGGAAAAAGTAGGATAGGACAGTATCCCCAGAGGTCTTGGACCAGGTCTCTAGATTGATCTCTACGGCTTTCACTATTTTTCGGAACTCTTCTCTGAGAATCCTGTCATGTTATGTGTTTTGGTTCCAACTTTGATGGATAAGTTGTGAAGAACACACCCTCGACATGTGAGACAAAATGTATTTTTAAAATGAACACAGAACTGAAAATCATTGCACTGAGACGAGATGACCCCTGAATTGAACTGAATTGACTGGGTAAATTTGGTGGACACAATCATAGTCGTGTGTCCTTTCTCGTTGAATTGAACTGAATAATAAATATAAGATAAAAAATCGATCACCTCGACTAAGAGTGTGTTTGTTAGAGTTACACGGCCAATTCAGTTCAAATGTCAATTCAGTGACTTTAAATTCATTTAAATGATATTCAGTTTAGTGATGCTGATTTCAGAAACATATTTTTTATCTCAAGTTGTATTCAATTCACTTGAGTAGTATCCAATTTAGTGATATTGAATGCAGTTCAATTTTTATAAGTTTAGTTCTAACAAACCCTCCCTAAATTGTAGTGATTAAAACATAAGTGAAAACGAACACCATCTCTCCATCACTTTACTTGCGCAAGTTCTGATCACATATTCATGTCGGTTGCTTTCCAAACCTAACGGCCAAAAGTCAAAACCATCCCCCAAAACCAGAAAGTCTCCACTGTTGTGAGATTAAGAAAAGCCTTCGGTTCTCACTTCTACCGTTCTACGTTTTTCGTCATTGACACGCCATATCTCGCTCTACCCCGAAGATCCTAAGAAACCAGTAAGTAAAGTTATGCTCGTTCTGATTTTCACGCATTTTCAGTTGAATTTGGTTGATCTTGCCAGGTATAAGGGCTGATGCTTGATATAAATATCATTTGTGCTATTAAGATTTGCTTCTGAATGTTAATTTTTGAGGGGAAATTATTCTCTTACTCAAAAGTAAGCAAACCCTAAAATTTCTGATATATGGGATTATTTTTTTATAAGTTTTTAAATTATTTGTAAATATTGTTGTAGCTGATAGTTTTGGATCCATTGTGTGCAGTCTTCACAAATTTCTGATTTCTTAGAATTTTGTACCTTGCAAATTAATTAGCTAAAATAATGAACTTTTGATGTTTTGGTCATTTGCTGTTTAATCATGGCTTTTGAGACTGTTATTTGTTTTGATTAATTGATATAGCATGTGTGTTTTTGTGTTCTTTTGATGCTAGTTACTCTTGATATACATTCAAGATGTCAAGGGACATGATTTTAGCTGCTGTTGATTTTATAAAGGGGAAAGTGATGAACTTTATAGGAATAGACCTGGAGAATGTGTTAAACAGACCAGATTACAGATGGACCTTTGATTTTGCTGCGGCGGATTCTGACCTTCAATCTCGGAGGAAGCGCCGGAAAGTGGAGCGCTTGCCGCTTGTAGTTGGGTCGTTGGTTGGCAAGGCAAACTTGGAAAATGTGGAAAAGATCATGGGCTGGATAAAGGATGATAAGATAGATGTGGTAGGTGTCTTTGGTATGGGTGCGTGTGGCAAGACCACCCTTGCTATGCATGTTTACAACCGACTTCTAGAGAGTGACCTTATGCTTATTCCTGTCTGGGTGAGGGTGGGAATAGACTTCAATATTGAGAAATTGCAACGGTACATTTCGCAGGCAGTTGGCCTTGACCTTGATTTTGAGAAAGACGAAAACCGGAGAGCAGCTAGATTGCATAGTTTTTTTATCTAAAGGAGGCAGATATGTAGTGATCCTTGACGACATGTGGGAGTCTTACTCACTTAAGAATCTTGGAATTCCATCATTGGGAGTGTGCAAGGTGATCATAACAACCCGTGTGTTGAGTCTTTGTAAGCAAATTGGCTGCCAAAAGACGATTAAGATTGGCATGCTTGGGGTAGATGAAGCTTGGCATTTGTTTTGTAGCAAAGTAGGGCATGATGCATTTGAAGTGGGCGACATGTCACGCAGTGTGAAACTTCTTTGCCAGGAGTGTAGGGGCTTACCACATGCTATTACTGATTTGGCATCAAGCCTGAGGGTGGTGGAAGATTTTCCAGAGTGGAGATCTGCCTTACAGAATTCTCGAGGAATCTCCAAAGAGCATGTTCTTCTGATGTCCAATAAATTGTTTTGGAAGCTGCATTTATCTTACAGTAGGTTAACCAATGCAAAAGTCAAGCATTGTTTCTTGTATTGCACTTTATATCCTGAAGACTTTGATGTTCAAAGAGAGGAATTGATAAGGCTTTGGATTGCCGAGGGGCTAATAGATGAGGTGCCATCTTTGCAAGCACAATATGACAAGGGTCACACCATAATAAACCATCTCGTGGATCATTGCTTGTTGGAGTCCTCTGAAAATGGCCTTTATGTGAAAATGCATAACGTGATCAGGGAAATGGCCCTTAAAATCACTAGAATAATTGGGCCATGGGCTTTGGCCAGACCTGGTGCACAGTTGCACGAATTACCGGAGGAGCCAGAATTTATGGAAGATCTCCGTGCTGTTTCTCTGGCATGGAATTCCATTTCAGAGATTCCTTCGAGTATTTCTCTGAAGTGTACCAAGCTCTCAATCTTACTGTTGCGGCAGAACCCGTTGGAGGATGTTCCAGAATCTTTTTTGTTGCATTTGCCCACACTCCGAGTTCTTGATCTGTCAGAAACTAGCATCATGAGACTGCCTGACTCAGTATGCAAGTTGGAGAACCTACGAAGTCTGCTTCTTTATTGCTGCAAGAAGCTTAGATATGTGCCTTCACTGGGAGACTTAAAAGCATTGCAAATGCTGGACCTCGGTTACAGTGCCATTGAACAAGTTCCTTCTGGTATGAAGGAGTTAGCCATGTTGAGAGAGCTTGACCTCTCGGGCTTTTCCAAACTGAAGGAATTGGACAAAGGGATACTGTCCATGCTACCTTCACTGAAGCGGATATCATGCTATGTGGTAGGCATGCTACAAGAGCTGCAAAATTTAAAATCCCTTGAAATTCTTGATGGCACGTTCCATAGCATAAGTGACTTTAACAGTTATGTCAGATCCCAGCATTGGCGAGTGTTGAACAGCTTCCACTTGCGGGTTGGAGATACCATGGAGCAATGTGAAAAAGTAGCATCGTATTATAACAATGTAGTGTCTTTGCGTGGGTGCTCTCTTGCCAGTGAAAGAGGTGAACGGCTTGTCCTTCCAGACAATCTCCACGAGTTGTATATAGACAAATGCAAAGGCTTTGGCAACCTATCCCATAATTTGACATCCGTTGATGGACCTGACATGAAGGATACTTTAAATTGCAAAGATGTGAACTGGGTAAGTGCTGAAGGTTGCAACTCGAAATGTGGCAATTGGTCTTCAGACCTTTTCAGCTTGAACAGCTCAAAGCATCTCTTTTGTAGTGTCAAATAAGGAGGCGAACTCCTTTCAGACCTTGAAATATTTACCATAAGCAGGTGCCATGATATTGAAAAAATGTTCACTCCCTGGCAGATTATGGGCCTCCAAAGTCTTCAAGTTATGAAAGTAAGGGACTGTATAGAGTTGAAGGAGTTGATAACAGAGGAAAATGGCGATGGATGCCTATCGGATTCTGGTGATCATGTTATCAGGTTGCCGAATTTGAAAATTTTAGAGTTGCAACAATTGCCAATGCTGTCAAACATCTATAATGGTCTGTTGCTTTGCATCTCGCTGCAGTCAATCCAAGTTGTTGACTGTGGAAACCTGAACCAGCTCCCTTTCTCCTTTTACGTTGATGATCAACATTCATCAATTCTCCCCGCTCTTGAAAAAATTGAAGGATAAGATGATTGGTTGGAATCATTAGTATTGGACCAAACTGAGACTAAAGTTGTGCTGCAAACGGTATTCAGACAGATGCCATCCACGTGATCTGTTTTGGAATCTGAAGATGATACAGTGACATATGGTTGGTGTTGAACAGTTTTTTCCCAACCATTGAATATCATGACTGTATGGAACTTCAGTTTCTTCTGCAAATGCATACGCACCTTTAGACACAGTGTACAGTGGACATGACATGGACATCACACCTCAGGGCTTACATAAATTTGAAAGCCTATGTTATATCAAACCGTTTTCAGAGTGCACCAAAGATCAAATACCAGTCAAGGTGTATGGGGCAAGAAAGAGGAAGAAAAAAGTATCTCATCTGGCATGCATATCAAATACCAGTCAAGGTGTATGGGGCATGCATATATTAAAAAAAATGTGATGAAACAGAAATTTGGAAATGTCTATGGGTTTTGGCGTAATGTTCTATACAATGGAGATGGGAGCAAGAAAGAGGACAGATCTCAAGGGCTAGGCACTTGGTTACTTGCTCTGGATACTCACATCTTCTCATCTGGTGGCCTGCTCTGCTTGAGTTGGTAAGCCTTCTCCCTTTCTCCCTTTATCCGAATGCTGAAGTTATTCATTTGTAATTGCTTATCTGCTTCATAGTCACGTTTACATATCTTATGTGTTTTATGTCTTATTGATTGGTTACTGTAGTTAGGTATCAATTATCATTCATTCATTCATTAATCTTTCTGAAATGCAATGGATTACTTAAGGTAATGCCCTGCTATTTATGAACAACTATTGTACAGTGTCTGTGCATCATGCACGCGCTAGATTAGTGAAGAATCAGATTATCACACCCCAAAAAAAAAAAAAAAAACTGGGTTGTAAAGAATGGCTATTAAAAGTGTGCACTGTGCAATGTACAACATTTAGGGATCCTGGATTTGAAGGTTGGCTGCATGTATTCAAAAAGCAAAAACATGCATGCTTTGCTGAGTTGCTCTCGAGTTTTAGTTCGTCTCCTAAGAGCATCCTTATTGCTTATTGCATTGCTTAAATGAGTTTCTCCTGTTTCTTTGGGATAAGGCTGTTTCTTGGGGTGGGCTTAAATAAGCAAGTGTGCTTATTTACGCATACATTGGGGAAGCAAAAAAGAAAGGGAGAAGATGGGTCATGGAAGAGAGAGAGTAGACGGGTGAGGCCATTTAATTGGATGATGGCTTATTTTGGGAGAGGTGGACTTAAAAGTGAGGTGACACAATAAATAGTGTTTTGAGCTACCTTGAGGGTGGCTAGGGATAATGATGCTCAGTGATTCCTTCAGTAATAGTGTGGTTTTGTAGCGTTTGATCTCAAGGAATATCAAATCAAAGAGCTTCTCTTCAAGAATCTTTGTACACCAACAAAGATCTTGATGAAAGTCCAGCTTCTCAAAGCATGCACAAATTTCCCTCTTCTGCTTACATATGCTGAAGCCTTTTTTTAGCTTCCTATTTGGTCAGATCCTAGAAACCAGCTGAGAGCATAGCAGTCTGTTGGAGAAAATATAACAGTGATCCAAGCAGTGCTCACTTCTGTGATCAGATTATCAGAATCTTCTGATGCAATCAGATTTCAGATTTGTCACTGCCAGAATATTTGAAGAGATTTTAGTACATGATATAGTACACCTGCGATTGCTAATACATGATATAATTATAGACGTAGAGGTACTAATAGACGTACGTACATCAATTAGCTTAGGATCTCTCAGTCAGCCCATGTGATAGAGTCATCGAGGGAATAGGCGTCATGATTGTGGTGTTACTAATGATGGTTCCGACGTGATTGTTGATACACTTACACACTATAAAGGTTACTACTACCAGAGTATAATCAGCATATCAAATTGTTCACATCCCTTTGAGCTCCATAAAACAAACGAAAATAATAAACTATAGAGATGGACAAGAAGCTTAGGTATAGAACACAATTGACGAATGCTGATGAGACTTCGAAATCTGCTAATCTGTCTTGGATTACCAACACGCGAATAGAAAGTAACTACTCGCACTATAGAACTCATAGAAGGATGAACTTAATCAGAAAACAAAGAAGGCATTTAGCTTCAAATGAACCATCAGAGCCTAATCATGCACATTTATCTAAAGCAGGAAGACCTTATGATTGAAAGAACCAAAGCGTTATGTGACATGGTCGATTAGTTGGAAGGATGCTTTCCCCTTGTACAGGGATGCCAATTGGGATTGGTGGTTCAGGTGCTTTCCAGGCTATGACTGAGTCAGCTTCGGGAATCCCCTCTTTTCTTCAACAGCGGAGACTCTAAAACAGTCTTTCTGCCGCATTCCATCTGTTATTTGTTTATCTTAGTTGTTTTCCGAAGAAGAAAGATAGGAAGTGAAACGGCTGCGAGAGATACCGGAAATCACACTTATTTAGTAGAGTTTGTTGATGACAATGTGAATTTTGAAACTGTCAGGGGTGTTTGGAAAGAGTTTGGATCCTCTAGATCTTGGAGTGGTGGCCTAATGTGAAGGTTATACAAAGAGCGAGGAGTTCAAATTTCTTTGCGGATGGCTTGGTAAAACAAGTGATCTCAAGAAGTGATGCTTTCACGGGCGTGGCTGTAATTTTCTTATCATATGGGTGAATTTCTTTGTTTCTATTGTCGGTTTCTTTTGCCTTGCTCTTGCATATGATTGCAGTTATCTACAAACCCTTCCTAGAAGGTGGAGATAGATGGTTGTATAATGCTTTTAAGAGTAAGTGCTTGAGGCGTTTCCATGTAACCAAAATTTTGCTCATTGAATTGAGTTATTAATAAAAGGAATGCCTAACTATAAAAAAAAGAAAAGAAAAAAGGGGGGTCTGATGAGAATTAAATACCCAAATGGTACTAAAAACGGATGAGAATTAACCTACCCCTGTGAACTGAATTTAGCCCTTTGTGCAAGGTTTATGAAAACTACTGCTGATCTCTTTTGTGTCGTTGCTTCTAACTACAACAAAAACAACAACCGCCCAGTAGGTATCCTGCCGAGGGCGGGGTCTGGGGAGGTCCAGATGTACGCAGCCTTACCCATGCCTAGTCGCCTAGTAGAGAGGTTGTTTCCGAAAGACCCACGAAAACAGTTTTGAATTATAGAAAACAGTTTTGAATTTTAGAAAACAGTTTGCAATTAATGAAATGAATATAAATAGGAAAAAAATGAATGAAGAGATGCATGCAAATTGTTGCTTCTAACTGTTGCTTGTTTTATGGTTTTATGTTTAAGTGACAGTATGACCATGTCATGACAAAGCATTATACTCCAGTATGGAAGCTCATAGGAACAAGCATTAAAGATTAACGACCTTTGATCAGACCTTTTGTTTGCAGCATGCTGTTCCGTGGTCTTTCCAGCAGCAGAGCAAACATAAGACCTTCTGGTATATCTGTTCTGAGCGCACAACAGCACAAGTACATGTGCTCTGATAAAACCTTCTGGTTTTTTATTTGATATGTGGATTCATGGCTTTAGCCATGTATTTGGCTACGTAGTTTTTACTTCGTCAGACATTAGTAACATTATTTGTGTAAATCAGTGTAATAATGACTGTCATTTCCTAAAAAGAAGGTATGTTTCAACCCCCCCCCCCCCTCACCTCCGTCATTATCTTTCCATATCATATACTTTCAATAGTGGATCGGGGATCTATGAAAGTGGATGACAACGAGGATTTTGGATGTTCTTTAATTAACAGGTTTTGAAGTTAGAGAATCATTAGTGTATTGGCTTTTCAGTTTATATATGACTTTGTTTTATTAATGGTTTTAAAACTCCCTCTTCAGTCTTCATAATGGTATATGGTGCAAAATAAGCTATAGGAATTAGTAGTGTGCTTTAGAGGCAGGTACCCTGGGGTACGTTGAAACACTAGATAATACACCAAGGATTTCCTCTGTGTATGTCGAAAATTCTGTAGGAAATTGAAGTTCAAATAATCCGCAGAACCTTTAGCAGTGATGTTGAGCTCTTTAACCTTCGTCAGATGGCAGGTTTCAGAGACGTGCAAGTTCTGTGTCTTGATTGTTGCTGCATTGATGCTTCTGAAATCTGTAGTGAAATGATAATTCCTCCCTTCTTTGTTGAACTTCATATACGTCGAAGAACCTGCTTGAGGTAGTTGTTCAATCCCAACATTGGTCGACCCATCTATCTTCTTGCAATATATTCAATGCCTCATTGAATTCTCCAACAATATCGTTCACCAGCCTTCAGGCAGTAGTCTCCTAGCTCTCTTTTAGGATGGGGGATGGGGTGTTGGTTATTGTTTTCTTGCAAAGATTCATACAGTCGGGTTCAATTTCCTATAGCAACACGAAATACTAGCTTCGCTCGCGTTGCTTGTTTGCTGTTATGAATTTGAAAGAAAGTAGGAGAATGTAGCCTCTCACTAATCTTTGACCATGTCTATTGCTTGATTGTCGTGGCTTTCAAAATTTTGGGAGCCGCAAACTGCTTATATCAGATTTGGAATTGACTGAAAAATCACTGCACACTGGACATTTATCATTCGTAAGGAGCATAATGCATTAATTTGCAACAGGCCATTTATTAGACAGTATCATCTTAGATCCAATTGAAGTGACAGTTCCCCTCTGAGGCTCTGACCACCTGTTTGGGTAAATGAGCATGATTTTCTTCAAGAGACCATGTTGAACCTTATCCAGCTTAGCCGAGGTTGCTTCTATACAAGCTTGAGTGCTAGACAGCCCGGTCTGCCAAGTCCACTAGTGATTCAGTGAGCTGAATTCAGAAGTGCAAAAACTTGTGAAAGCCCACCTTTAGAGCAAAAATCCATGTTCTGTTTTTGTCTAGCAACACTTAATTTTTCCATCTTTTTTTTTAATGAAACGTTTTTAATACACATAATAACTTGCTAATATGATAATAACACTATCACTCTGTGTGATCCCATGTTATTAATGGTTTTTCAGGAGGTTAAGATTGACTTCACCACAAAGGTGAAAGTTGAGACGCTATTAAAGTAACAAGTTTTAATCAAAACAACAATATTTTTTCTGAGAGTGCAATAGGAATTAGCAAGGGACTCGTTAAAGCAAGTGATAAATTAAACCTTACAAGATGTAAGTTCAATTCTTATTATTCACAATTTGAGATCCTCTGTTATCTTCCATTCCCAAATTATGAAGGCTCCTTATCAATAGAGCTGGGCAAGTGGGCGGGGCTTCGCTAACCTACCCGCCCCGACCCGTCTCATTAGCGGGTCATGACCCGCTTACTATTATAAATGGGCAGGTCAAAATGGGCCGGCCCATTTAAAAGTTAAGCGGGTTATTGCGGGTCGTAAATGGGCCGACACATTTAAATATTTTTTTACTAAAAAAAACACTTTTCAAATTTTAAACGGGCCGACTTAACCCGCTCCGCACTCACAAAATGCCCGACCCGACCTGATCCGCCCCATTTATTGAGTGGGCCGACTCGCCCATTTGCCCAGCTCTACTTATCAATCAAAAAAAAAAAGTGATGATAGAAGACTAGAAGTTGGATGATAATGATATGAAGTTATAGTCTAGTTATTATGCCGTGAGAGATCAAACAATATCATGAATAGGTAATCCCCTATCACAGTCCCAGGTCCCACCACCCTCACTCACGTCGCAAACTCACACATCGTCTGTATATATGAAAGTATATATATTTTTTTATACGAGGAACTCTCAGCTTACTATTTGAGTGCACACCGAATAAATTCTGAGGGTGTGTAATAGCCTATAAATCATACACTAGACAAGCCAACAAAATAAATATTATAGACAAACTCAATAAAAAAGCCTAGTAAAAATTAAACTCATGACCTTTGTCATGAATTTCAAACTCACGATCAACTCCGCTACTCATTTCCAAACACATACTCCATCTTCACGGGTCGGCGTCGCGATCAACCTCTTTTTGGTTTTTGGTGAATTTAAAATTGACATGCATTGCCCTCGTACGTAGACCATAAGCCTTGTTCATTAGTCATCACTCATCATCAGATCAGATATTGGTCATTCCAGTACTTGTTTCTTCTTTCCGTGCCCACTTCACCAGATTGGCCATATCATATGAGTATATAACAAACGGATAATGATACTTGTATAATGATTGTACATTACAACTTTTTTTTATGTGAGAAAAGTGATAAAAATACCCTTACTATTTGGGATTTTAAGAGGTATTCGTGGTACAGTGAAAAAGGAGAGAGGAGAGAGATAGACACACAAAAAAAAGTTGTAATGATTGTATAAGATTCATTTTCCATAACAAAAGGACGCTCAAAGCAAACAGAGCGTTGCTTTCTGTCTTTTTGGGTATTGTATTGTTTGGGAAAATGCTAAGCTTACACCTAGTGTAATATACACTAGTGTGTTTAGAGTCTATCTCTCTCCTCTACCCCATACCCACAATACCCCCCATGAAATTTAAAGAGGCCCACGGAGGAGGAGAGAGATAGACTCATAAACACATTTGTGTATATTACAATGGGTGTAAATCAATCATGGTCCTATTGTTTGACAGCATATTTTTAAATCCCAAGTACTTTTCACTTTTCAGTCATTATTGACAACATATTTATAGGCACAAATTGACTTGCGAAATTCTAACTTTGATTTGTTAGATGATTTTTAGGGTGTGTTTTTTTCCATCAATAAAAAAAAACATATTTTTATATTTTTGTTCTTTAATGGTATAAATATTGAAAATGGTTACCCATAAAAATTGGTATTGGTCAATGAAGGTCTAATGTACATAAAACGTTCATTGTTGATATGAAGCTAATACTCTATCCATCACATGATCACCAAATAAGTCAATAAGTGTAGTTTTTGACTTCTTCAATCATTTTTTTTCCAACTAAATTTTTTATTGATATGTAATGTAATAATTTTGTTTTCCATTTTTTTTTTTTGCTTTGATAAGATATGGACGAATTAATCCACACTTTAAAGAGATACAAATCAAGTCGCAATTTGGGGAGTACGGATCCTCTGGTATTTTAAAAGAACAGCAGTGTACCTTCAAACCTTCATCTTTAGATTGGAGGGGGTGGATTTTGAGTCTTAGATAAATGGGGTAAATTTTTTAAATTTAAAAATATAGAGGAGAGAGATAAAACTTTAGAGGATTCAAACACCAAATTGGGTGACACATCAAGAGCATCAATTATTAGTTATTTTCCTTGAAAGGGGTATCATAGTTTGTTGTGAGGTTGAATTTCATGGCAATAACCATGGTTCAAATCCCACTAAGCCCTATTTGTTGAGCCTGTCTGCAAGATTTATCTTGTTGGCTTGCCTGGTGTGCGTGAGGTTTGCAGGCTATTGTATACACTCGGGGTTTATCCATGCACACTCTCAGAGTAGTGGCTGCGGGTTTCTGGTAAAAAAAATAAAATAAAAATTAGCTACTTACCGAAAACACAATTCAAGATCTCAACTTTGAAAGGACACATTTGGGGAACAGTAAGATTTTATTAGCAGGTTGAATGAAAGCGAAAAGACACGTGAGATTTTGTCTTTACTTTGTTAAGAGGCCAACACTTAAAACTTCATCCCTCAACTTTATTTGAAGCTTTTCCTGTTTCTAAGAAAAGCAAAGCTCTCAACCTTTTTCCACTTAAAGCGGAATTTGGGAGGAAACAACCAAAGACAAAGAGGCAAAGATTGTGTCTTTTTCAACACCATCCACATTCCACATAGGCACATATTATTATGTCTTTCTCAATCAAAGCCTGTTTTGCCCATTTATGATCCTTATATGTATATATATGTAGGGGCACAAATATGCAACCGAAATCAGAACAAAGCAACAGAACACAAAAAAAAAAAAATGTCTTGGGGTATTTTCTGTTTGTGCTCAGATCTTCTTCTTCTCTCTCACCTTTTGATCAGGTAAATCATCCTCTTCTCTATCTTTTCAATTTGTACCTAAGTTCATTGATGACTGAGTACATGATATTTTGTAGACTATATTTTAAGGTGAAAGCTAATCTTTGTCTGACCAAGAAATGCAAAACATATACTTTTTTTTTGAATTCTCTATTTGATTTCAGTTTCATTAATCGTCATTATGGTATAATCTTGATTGTAGTGAAAGAATGTTATGCTAGTCCTACCCCTACCTAGTACCATATCTGCCACCTCACTCAGCTTGTCCAACAGGCGAGGTTGGGGTTGGTTTCTGGTTTCTCAGTTTCTGAGTTTCTGAGTTTAGTGAATTGGTTGAATTTGATTGACTTCCTATGGAACCAATTAACCCCAATGTTTATGGCCAAATGGGAATTTGCCAAGTTCTGCAATTTGGGCAAAACAGGCTCTTGTTGGATGTTAGATTGTACTGTTTTTTTTGTTTTTTTTTTTTTGGTGGGATTTTTTTTTTTTTTAATAGAGTGTTGAAATGGGATTTTTGTCTTTTGCGGAAGATTTTTGTTGATATTGAAATTCATTGAGTTGAGTAGGCTGGAAATGTTAATGTGTGTTCTTGAAGGAAGGCTTGCATGTGAAATTGAAATATTCAAACCTCTAGCTATTAGCTAATACACTGGTAAATTGATACAGGAACTGCAATATCATCACTATGCTTTTCACTTTCACATATGCCTGGCTACCTAATAGGCATGGCCCTAGTCGTGGTATCTATATTCCGGTGAACGACTTAATCGGCCAAGTAGCTTCTGCTAAATTAGAAAGGCTTCAGGCTCTACTGCTGGATGATAAGGTGGGGAGAATAGCTATTCATGGAATGGAAGGAATTGGTAAGACATTTTTAATGAAGCACCTGCACAACTGTTGACTAAATTGGGTTGAGAGGTTTGATTTTGTGTTTTGGGTCCCTCTGTCTCATCAGTTTAGCATCAAGCATGTACAAGATGCTATTGCTGCAGCTGTGATGTGTGATCTCTCTGATATTGATGACTTGTCTATAAGAGCTCAAAAACTGGCTTGTACAATTGCCGGTCTTGGAAGATTTGTGCTTTTCTTGGATGGTGTACGAGAAGCAAGTTTTTCCTTGGAGGAAGTGGGAATTCCAGTTCCTACTGTAGGGAGTATGTGCAAGGTGGTATTAACTACTAACTCGGCCTTGTTTTGTCGGATGTTGGACTGTTTTGGAAAAGTCGAGCTCGATCCTCTTCCCGAAGCAGAAGCATACCAGTTGTTCATGCATGAGGCAGGAATGGAGATGGGATCATCTTCTAGGATTAGTGAAATTGCTACTGCACTTGCTAAGGAGTGTTGTGGGGTGCCACGAATGATTGTAGGTGTCGCTACTCCTATGCGTGGCGAGGATGATATCCGTGTATGGAGAAATGTACTTGTTGAGTTAAAAAATTCTGTAAAGGAAGACAAAGTTTCAGTTGAGGTTGTTGCTGATGAACTCGAACATAGTGTGAAATAGTAAAGAAAGATGTGGTGATGCATGCCTTGCACTATTTTTGTTGAGTGAGACGATTTCTTACATTTAGAGGGTGGGGTTATAAAGAGGAACAAAATGAAGGGATGCTTGTAAAGAAGAGGTAGCTGAGGATCTCATTAGATCAGACAAGAGGACATTGGAGTCAAAAGAATTACTGCCTATTTCTACAGGTTATTAATTCTATCTGCTTCATTAGGACCGAGTTCAGTGATATTGTGGCTGGGTGTAGTATGTAGTTATTTATGTTTAGGCTGACAGGAGTAGGAGAATAACCTCTGGCAGAGGAGGCCTACAGCATCAGGAATATTGATTCATGAGGATTTGTTTCTAGCCCCTCTCCCTTGAAGAAAAAAAAGTGAAACAAAATGAAGAGTAGCTTCTTCTGTACAATGTAACATAGATATGAGGTGTTTGCATAATGAGATGTCACTATTATTTCTCAATTGAGGAAATCCGTCACTTTGCTGCTGCAGTGTGAATTTTCTTATCAACTGAAGCTAATCAGTCTACATTCCTTCCTTTTCTGTTTGCACCTGATATTTTTTTACAGGGGAATACCTGTGAGAACTGAGAAGTGATCTCTAAACAAGTCCCAATGCTGATTTAATGATCACAATCTTCAAAAAGAACCTTCCTGCTCTTTATCTGATTCGGGTAAGCTTATGTATAATTTAACCGCCCCTAACCTTGCTATAGTGTCATGATTTATGCTAGCCCATTCATTCTTCAAAGTTGAGAAATAGGTCTTGTCTGCAGTTACCTTCCTTATGACTAGTGCTTGCATTGTTTCTGCTTTCCATATGATATACTTTCAATAGTGGATCGGGGACTATGACACACCCCATGAGTAATAACACTTCTCAAACAGGTAACGAAAGTGGATGACAACGAGGATTTTGGATGTTCTTGAATGAACAGGTTTTGAAGTAATAGAATCATAAGTGTGTTCGCTTTTCTGTTAATATATGACTATGTTTTATGAATGGTTTTTTAACTCCCTCGTCATAAAGGTATGTGGTGCAAAATATGCTATAGGAATTAGTAGTGTGTTTTAGAGGTAGGTACCCTGGGGTACGTTGAAACACTAGATCATACACCAAGGACTCCCTCTGTGTATGTCGAAAATTCTATGGGAAATTGAAGTTCAAATAATCCGTAGAACTTTAGCACTGATGTTGAGCTCTTTAACCTTCGTCAGAAGGCAGGTTTCAGAAACGTGCAAGTTATGTTTCTTAATTGTTGCTGCATTGGTGCTCCTGAAACCCGTAGTGAATGATAATCCCTTGCTTCTTCGTTGAATTTCATATACGCCGAATAACCTGCTTGAGGCAGTTGTTCAATCCAAACAGTGATTGACTGTAGGTGACTTATAGTCAGGAACCAATGTCTGCAGAACAAACTGGCATGTTTAATCTCTTAAGCCATGATCCATCTATCTTCTTGCAATATTGTCAATGCCTCATTGAATTCTCCATGACTATCGTTCATCAGCCTTCAAGCAGTAGTACCCTATCACTTCTCCTAGCTCTCTTTTAGGTGGGGGATGGGGTGTTCCGTAACGTTTTCTTGTAATGTTTAACCAACGTTACTGAAATACCTTTTTTTAGTCATAGGTGTCAGGTTCATTTTCTATAGCAACATGAATTACTAGCTTCCCTCGCTTTGCTTGTTCGCTGGAATGGTTCCGAAAGAATGGGAGCTGCAAACTGCTTATATCAGACTTGGAACTGACTGACAAATCACTGGACAATTGTCATTCTGGAGCATAATGCAGTAATTTGCAACAGGCCTTCAACCAAGGAAGACTGCCATCTATAAGAGTCTTATACAGTATCTTCTTAGATCCAATTGAAGTGACAATTCCCCTCTGACCACCTGTTTGGGTATATGAGCATAATTTTCGTCAAGAGACCATGTTGAATCCTAATTCAGCTTGTCCAAGATTACTTCTATCTGACTTTCACAAGCTTGAGTGCTTGACAGTCATTATCTTGGTCTTCCAAGTCCACCAATGATTCAGTGAACTTCAGAAGTGAAAGTCCACTTTTACACTTTACAGCTTGTACTGAATCTGATAATTTAAAATTGTGTCTTATAGCAAAACTCCATATTCTGTTTTTGTCTAGCAATATCACCCAGTGTAGTCCCATGTTAATGGGATTTCGGGAGGTTAAGATGGACTCCACCACAAAGGTGAAAGTTGAGACGCTATTAAAGTAACAAGTTTTAATCAAAATAACAATATTTTATGAAGGTGCAATAGCAATAGCAATTTTTTATTTTTTTTTATGTTGCTAAGGAAGACCCTTTTTCTTGGGCTGTTCTATTTCAGGGCCCAACCCAATATAGCGGGCTAGACACTTGGGAGAAGGGGGAAGGGGGGTAAAGGGTAGGGAAATCCCTCCCCACAAATGCCTCTAGGGAGGTTTGAACTTGGGTGGGGATGAAACCACACTCAAGTTCTTACTACTAATCTATCTCTTTGGTAGCTAAGCAATAGCAATTAGCAAGGGACTTGTATGTTAAGCCAAGTGACACGTCAAACCTCACGATTATACCTTTATTGATAATAGCAAAAAAAATATGTCCCCCTCACAAAAACAAAGAAAAAAACTCACAAGACTTGATTTGATTCTCAAATTCTCATTATCCATTATTTGAAATACTCTATTTATTGTCCAAACCCAAATTATGGATGCTCTTATCAACATAAAAAGAAAAAGTGATGATCGAAGTTGGATAATAAATGATATGTTAAGTTATAGTCTAGTTCATATCATGCGGTAAAAGGTCAAACAATAAAAGGAAATATTTTATTGACTTAGTGGGTGATTACTGACCAACCTAAGTAAATATTGTGTATATTTTTCTCTTACTTTAATTGCTACTTTTAAAAATAAAGGAGAGAGATAGATACAGGGTGTGTTCGGCAACCAGATTTGAACTACTTATCCTAATTTATTGTGTTCGGTAACTAGCCTTTAGTAGTAGTTATTAGCTTTTAGAGTAGTGTTTTACAAAAGCTAATAAAATTAGTCTTTCAATTTCAAAGGCTAACTGTTGGAATTATTTAGGCATTTGATCCCGATTTTATCCCTTTATTTTTAATAAATAATAATAATAATAATAATAATAATAATAATAATAATAATAATAATAATAATAATAATAATAATATGCCCTTCTATGTCATTTTACATCAATCAGCTAACCAAACCGCTAACTTTACCGAACACTCAACCAAGTAAACCGCTGACAGTTACATAGCGCTCATGGCGGCTAATAGTTAGTTCAACAGCTAGCCACTAATAAAACAGCTAAAACTACAGCTATATCAAAGTATTGTCAAACTGACCCATAATAAATTAATAAGGTGGATGTATCATTCTCCAAACATAAATTGCCAGGTCCCACCCTCACTCACATCACAGATTCACAGTAAGAGGGCTGCTAGCTGCAGCCTCACATTGAGGCTGCAAATTGCAGCATCACCCTCACAAGATGATATGTGTAAAAACTCCTTAAAAGTTGTCACTTTTTACAATAAACTCACTCTCTCTCATCCATAGTCATGTTTATTTAACTGAAATTTGATTAGTTATTATTACCGGCGACTATCACCATTAATTTCGACGGCTTCGCCAATGAAATTTTACAAAATAAAACTCTAAGATGGGAATGGTGAACCCCAAAAACCCAAAAAGAAAACCCTAAGATAGGAAGGGTGAACCCCAAAAATCCCAAAAACCCAAAAAGAAAACCCTAAGATAGGAAGAGTGAACCCCAAAACTACCAAAATAAAAAAGAAAACCCTAAGATGGGAAAAATGAACCCTAAAACCCAAAAAAAAAAAAGATGGAAATGATGAACCTCAAAACCCCCAAAAAAAAAAAACACTAAGATGGGAAGAGTGAACCCCAAAAAGAGAGAGAAAAGGAGAGAAAAAGTAATTTTTTACACGTGTCAGCTTGTGGGAGTGAGGCTGCAATTTGCAGCCTCACACTCACAAGCTGACATGTGTAAAGTTCCTCAAATTTTGTGACTTTTTTCCAACAAATTCACTCTCTCTCCTCAATATTCATGTTTATTTGAGTAATAACATCCTAAGATGGGAATGATAAACCCTAAAACCTCCCAAAATAAAAAGTAAACCCTAAAACGGGAAGTATGAACCCCAAAAAACCCCAAAAAAAACCATAAAATGGGAAGAGTGAACCCCAAAAGAAAAGAGAAAAGGAGAGAGTAAGTGAATTAATTTTTAAAAATGACAATTTTTTACACATGTTAGTTTATGGGATGAGGCTTCAATTTGCAGCCTCATAGTGAGGCTGCAGCTAGCATCATTCTTTGCAATATTGCTTATATATACAACAGTTTTTGATAGAAAAAAAGGGACCAATCCACACTATAGCAAAACAAAACGAGTCACAAATCCCCTCCAAGAAAAAAAACCAAGTCTCAAATTGTGGGACAACATTCAGCACACCTACCAGAATTTGCAATCAGCAAATACATGAAGGAATTTGGGAAGAAGTATCGTTGGGCAACCGAATCTCTTAAAGTTGACGGGTGTATTGAAAATTCATTCTTGCATTTGCCAAGCAACCAAATCTTATGTCTTTTTCAACCAACATCTCCATGTCCAAATATTATTATAGTCTTTTTTCCAACCACATTTATGTCCTCTATATATATTTAAGGGGCAATTCAACCGAAATCAGAACAAAGCAACAGAACACAAAAAGTTAGTTCAGTTGGGGTATTTTCTGTCTGTGCTTAGATCTTTTTTCTCTCTCATCTTTTGATCAGGTAATCATCCTCTTCTTAACCTTTTCAATTTCATTCATGATAATAGTAGTATATTTTAAGGTTCTGACCAAGAAATGCAAAACAAATGCGAGTACTAAAAATATACTTTTTTTTTTTTTTAATAATAATAGTTTGAATCTTGTATTTGATTTCAGCTTTATTAATCATTATAGTATATTCTTGATTGCAGTGAAAGAATGTTATGCTAGTCCTACTACCTCTACCCAGAAGTCAGAACCATTTCGGCCACCTCACTCAGCCTGTCCAACAGGTGAGGGTGGGGTTAATTTCTGAGTTTAGTGAATTGGGTTGGATATGATTGGCTTTTTATGGGACCAATCAACCCCAAATTTAATGGCCAAATGAGAATTTGCCAAGTTCTGCAATTTGGGCAAAACAGGCTCTTGTTAAATGTTAGATTGTACTGTTACTTTTTGTGGGAAAATTTGTGTGTGTTTTTTTTTTTTTTTTAATAGAGTGTTGATATGGGATTTTTGTCTTTTGAGGAAGATTTATTTTTATTTTTATTTTTATTTTTTTTTTGAGGAAGATTTGTGTTGATACTGAGATTCTTTGAATTGGGTAGGCTGGAAATGTTAATGCGTGTTGTTGAGGGAAGGCTTGTAGTTGTATCTGAAACTGAAGTATTCAATCCCCTAGTTAATAGCTAATACACTGGTAAATTGATACAGGAACTGCAAGATCATCACTATGTTTTACACTTCCACATATGCCTGGCTACCTAATTGGCAAGACCCTAGTCGTGGTATTTATATTCCGGTGAACGACTTAATCGGCCAAGTAGCTTCTGCTAGATTGGAAAGGCTTCAGGCTCTACTGCTGGATGATAAGGTGGGGAGAATAGCTATTCATGGAATGGAAGGAGTTGGTAAGACATTTTTAATGAAGCACCTGCACAACTGTGCACTGAATTGGGTTAAGAATTTTGACTATGTTTTCTGGGTCAGTCTCTCATATCAGTTTAGCATCAAGCATGTACAAGATGCTGTTGCTGCAGCAGTGATGTGTGATCTCTCTGACATTGATGACTTGTTTATAAGGGCTCAAAAACTGGCCTGTACACTTGCTGGTCTTGGAAGATTTGTGCTTTTCTTGGATGGTGTACCAGAAGCATGTTTTTCTTTGGAGGAGGTGGGAATTCCAGTTTCTGGGATGTGCAAGGTGGTATTAACTACTAGCTCTGCCATGGTTTCTGGGATGTTGGACTGTTTTGGAAAAGTTGAGCTTGAACCTCTTCCTGAAGGAGAAGCATGCCAGTTGTTCATGCGTGAGGCAGGATTGGAGATAGGATCCGCTTCTAGGATTAATGAAATTGCTGGTTCACTTGCTAAGGAGTGTCGTGGGGTGCCAAAAATGATTGTAGATGTCGCTACTCACATGTGTGGCAAGGATGATATCTGTGAATGGAGAAATGCACTATTTGAGTTGAAAAATCCTAGGAAGGAAGACAAAGTTTCAGTTCAGGTTGTTGATGAACTCGAACATAGTGTAAAATTGTAAAGAAAGACGTGGGGAGCATGCCTTGCACTTTATTTATTGAGTGAGACGATTTCATACACTCGGAGGGCGGGGTTAATAGGAACAAAATGAAGGTATGCTTGTAAAGAAGAGGTAGCTGAGGATCTCATTAGATCAGACAAGAGGAGATTGGAGTCAAAAGAATCACTGCCTATTTCTACAGGTTATTAGGTCTATCTGTTTCACAATACTGAGTTCACTGATATAGTGATATATGTGGTGGCTGGGTGTAGTATGTAGTTATTTATGTTTAGGCTGACAGGAGTAGGAGAATAACCTCTGTCAGAGGCCTTTTTGTCCATCTGGTTGTTTTTGTTTCTAGCCCCCACCTCCCTCAAATAAAGGGAGGAGAAAAAGGAAAAAAGAAGGGTAAAAAAAAAAGGAGAGAGGGAAATGGAACTCGGCTAACTTCTTCTGTACAGGGATATGGGGTACTTACATAATAGAGTAAATCTTACAATTAGTGCAATTGAGGATATCCTTCACTTTTCTGCTGCAGTATGAATTTTTCAATTTATCAACTGATCACAACCAATCGTTCTATGTTTCATGCTTTCCGGTTTTCACGTGTTGTATGCTTCTGATGGATTTTTTTGTGTGCCTATATGTGAAGTTAGAAGTAGGATCATTAAACTACTTCAATGCAGATTTAACAATAAAAACATCTTTCATGAAAAAGGTCTCTGCTATCTTAAACTGGTTCGGGTGACTCTGTAGACTGTACTTATAATGTCCCTGGAGCTGGCTATTCTGGCAGGATCCACGCAAACTGGTGATGTTGTTTTCTAGCAGGATACAGTTGAGAAATAGGTAATCTAGTGTGCTGTTGCCTGCCTTATGAATTTTGCTTGATTCTTCTGCCACCTCTTTCTGTTTTCATATACATATCATTCTGGATACATCTAATACAGGATCGTGTATGTTTCACTCCATGGGTACTGTCACTTCTTCAATTGGTAACTGCATTTTATGACAACAAGGATAGCCCTGAATTGTTCCAAGACCCATTTTTGGATTGTAGGTTTTGACGTGAAAGAATCTCTAGTGTATTTGCTTTCTAGTTGATAGATTGACTATATCATATGTCTTATTTATTGGACTTGAAACTCCCTCTTCATAAGGCTATGTGGTTCAAGATACGTTATAGTTATAGGAATTGGAAATGTGTTTTAGAAATAGGAGGTACTCTTTTGTATGTTGAAACACTAGATCATATACCAGGCGCCCTCTTGAATCGGACGATTTCAACCTCAGTAAGAAGGAGATCGGTGAAGAATTTTAGCTTGCCAAAGTAATTTTGCAGTACTGTGCTGCAAAACAAGTCTTGTAAATTCATTTGGTCAATTCCAGTTAAACTATTAGCACTGATCTTGAGCTCTTTAACACCTTCACCACGGAGCAGGTTTCAGGGATTTGCAAGTTCTGACTCTCGACTGTTGCTGTGTTGGTGCTTCTAAGTTCTGAATGTTCCTTGGAACTTCCAGAGTAGTAGAAGAATATGCTTGCCCCAGTTGGTTCAATCCGAACATTGATTAACTGTTTTTAACCAGATAAGCATAATTATATAGGTAACTGTTTTTAACCAGATAAGTATAATTATGTATGTAACTGTTCTTAATCAGTGTCTGCAGAACAACCCGGCTTGTTTATTTCTTAAGCTATGATCTAAACCACACCGATTGGGTTTCTTCTTGTAGATCTGTTCAATGCCTCAGTGAATTCTCTGAGGCTCTTGTTCACCAAGCTTCAAGCAATAATCCCATCTCATCTGAAGTACACCCTATCACTCCTCCTAGCTCTCTTTTAGGTGGTGGAAACGGGCTGCTGCGTCATGTTCCTCTTTTTCTTGTCATACACTTGACCTTCACTGATATTCCCTGCAAGGATTGATACATGTTGGGTCCCTTTTTTCCTATACAGAATTTCATTTGGTTTTGCTATAGTTGTTAACTTGGATGAAGTACGACAATGTGGGCTTTCATTAATACAACAGTAACACAACCACCCAATATAGTCCTTACCCTAGCGGGTTACGAAGAGGTCAAGATGCACACGATCTTACATCCCGACTAATGAAGCTCTAGATGTTGTTAAAACTTTAAACAGACCCAAAGTTGGAAATAGCAAAGGTTTCTGTTCACCAGATCTCACCCTTACTCACATCACATCACTTCACTTCACTTGACAGTTGACACTTTTCAGTAGCAAATCTAGTTATATTTGTTTCACCGTACCCACACATGAAAAGACCCTCCAATGAGTCAATGACTGATATGTAGGTTTCTCTCGAGTTTCGAAGAAGCTTCCTTCCCCCAGGCCCCACTTATTCTTTCTTCTTATATATACCCCAAAAAATAACACTTCATTTGCATCAACCTACTAAAGCGTTCTCAAATTCCACAACCAAACTTCATAAGCAAACACAATCCAGGCTCTATAAAGCTCAATAGGTTGATATTCCAAGATCACCAATTCACCACCCAAAACAGCCCTTGAATCCTCAAAAAAGCTCCCTCTTATTGGCTGGAGTTTACAGATCTGACATTATTTCAAGCCTTACTTACTTAGCTAACCTCCTCTAAAATCTGCCCAGAATCCCCAATCTAAATCAAGTTGAACATCAGCATTTGCTGTGAAGTTTTCTCTGCCATAACAGGCTGTAAAAGGGTCGACCCGCTAAGCCCCGTCCACTACCCGACCCGCCCATTAGTTTTGATCAACTGCCCGGCCCGATCCGGTTTCATATTGGGCGGGCTCAACCCGATCTGACCCGGTCCCTAAAACCATAAAGTGCCAAGTCCGGCTGTGCTGGTTCCTGAACTCAAACTAACCCGAATCCAGTAATCAAGAACTGCTCTAATGGTTGGGAGTATCGTGCTCCAACCTTGAGTTTGAGAGTTCGATTCCTATTAAGGTCTAGTGCCTGTGCCTGTGCCTCCTTCAAAACTAACCCAAATCCGATTCACCTGGGAATTAGTTGGTCAATTCCTGAATCCGGGAGTTTTCTTGTTTTGGACAAGGTTGACCATTTTTAACCCAAACCCGACTTGTGAATTGCCTGAAACCAACCTGACCGACCCGGATGACAGTCTGAAGTCTAAACCATATTATGGCCAAATGGGAATATAGAAGTTCTTCCATTTGGCTAAACTGGTTGTTGGAAGAGTAGCTCTGCTCTAGTTGGGTGTTAGATTGTTGTATGTTGTTAGAGAGAAGATTTGTGCTGATGTTGAAACAGGTTTTGATGGGATTGTGATATCAGGGAAGATTTGAACTGATGATGAAATGAGTGGGGTGGTGGTTTTGTGTTTTGTGTTTTGTGGGAAGAGTCTAATTGACTGATGTTGAAATGGGAGGATCTGACTTGTTTGAAATCAAATTAATTAATCATTGAAACACTGAACTTATACAGGAACTTAAAAGTTGTTTTTTTTTTTTTGGATAATTAGGACTTAAAAGTCTTCTTATGGTACCCTTTGGGGTTCTTGAGGGAATTGTACTTTGCCTTTTGGCTTTCTTAACTGGGGCAGAAGGCCCTGATAAGGTTGTACAGAGACTAGAGAATAGAACTGAATCCCTGAGAGCCAGGATTGAAGACATAGAAAGAGAGTCCTTGTCTAATAAGATTCGACGAGGCAAGAAGAGAAAAAGAGAGGATGACCTCAAGCACTGGGGGTGAACGAGTCTCGGATGCTTTTGAAGGAAGTAGAAGTTGTTCTAAGAGAAGTAGGGAAAGACAGGAAGTTCCTGAAGTGTGCAAAGATGAGAAAGATTGCTGAAGAAAAGTTTAAGGCTTTGGCAGACCTTGAAAATAAACTGGACGATATGCCTTATGTCTCAATTCATAGGCAAGGCCCTCACCGCGGTGCTTATATTCCAGTGAAAGATTTAATATGCCAACTTTCCTTGACTTATTTGGAGAGACTTCAAGATCTACTGATGGATGATAAAGTTGGAAGGATAGCTATTTGTGGAATGGATGGAATTGGTAAGACCTTTTTAATGAAGCACCTGCACAACTGTGCACTGAATCAGGTTAAGAGATTTGATTATGTTTTCTGGGTCAGTCTCTCATATCAGTTTAGCATCAAGTATGTACAAGATGCTGTTGCTGCAGCAGTTATGTTTGATCTCTCTGAAACTGATGACTTGTCTTTAAGGGCCAAAAAACTGTCCGATACGCTTGGGGGTCTTGGAAGATTTGTGCTTTTCATAGATGCTGTACCAGAAGCAAGATTTACTTTAGAGGAGGTGGGAATTCCTGCTGCTACAGATGGGAGTATGTGCAAGGTGGTTTTAACTACTAACTCGACCTTGGTTTGTCGGATGTTGGACTGTTTTGGAGAAGTTAAGCTGGATCCTCTTTCTGAAGCAGAAGCACGCCAGTTGTTCATGCATGGGGCGGGAATGGAGAAGGGAACTACTTCTAGGATTGATGAAATTGCTAGTTCACTTGCTAAGGAGTGTTGTGGGGTGCCACGAATGATTGTAGATGTCGCGACTTGTATGCGTGGCCGTAGCGTTGATGACATCTGTGAATGGAGAAATGCACTACTTGAGTTGAAAAATCCTGCTAAGGAATTTCAGCTCAGGTTGCAATTGAGGAACAAAAGTGCGGCAGTAAAGTAGTGAAGAAGGGTATATTGATACTTTCTTTGCCTTCTGTTGAGTGAGATGACTTCTTATACTGATGGGACTGGATAAGAGGAACCGAATGAAGGATTGCTTGTCAAGAACAGGTTGCTGAGGATCTCACTAAGTCAGACGAAGAGCACTTTGGAGTCAAAAGAATCAATTGTTTTTTCTGTAAGTTGTTAGTTCTATCTGATCTTTAGGAATCATGTTTGGTGATCTTTGTGCTTTTCATAGATGCTTAAGAGAAAATCCTTTGGTGGAGGAGACCTTTATCATCGAGAATAATCATTTGTGGGTGTTTTTGTTTCTAGCCGCCCCTCCTTTGAGAAATAGAAACGAAAAATAGTCAAACAAAAAGAGAAAAAAAAAAGAAGACAGAAAAGGGAGAAAGGAGAACCATGCTAATTCTTTTGTACATAGATGGGGGTATTGCATAATGAGATCTCACTATTCTTCTTTCTTTCAATGAGGTTATCCTTAACAATTCTACTACAGTATTCAGACTTCCCTCTTTGAACACAATAAAAAACCAGTTTGTATTTGTGAGTAGCATCATTAAGCAATTCCAATGCGGTTTATCAACTACCACAGTCTTTCAAGTGTACATCTTAGCATCTGGAGACCTTGCTAGTGGCAGGATCCTCACTAGCTGTTATTTAGAAGATTATTCATTTTACCAGACCTTGCTTGCCTTGATTTGTTTCTATATCAGTTAATGGCAGTGGCAGACCAATATGAATACAAATCATTTCTCACTAAGGATCCACAGTGCATTGAATCATTCCAAGACCGATTCTCCAAATGTTGGTAATGAAGTGAAAGATCATACATGTATTTGCTTTTTAGTCTAAAGATTGACTATGTTTTATGAATAATCTGAAAATCTCTCTTCATAATGTGGTGTAAGGTAGAAAGGTATTCACTTTGTTTCTTATATGTTTAGCCTTTTAGGGAAGAGTAAGTGGGATGTTGAAACAGCAGATAGTAGTTCCAGATGCGTGGAGGATTTTTAAAACCAAAGTAGTACAAATTTTCATTACTATTACAAAAACTCCTGAAATTCGTTGTGGATTATTCATTTCAATTTACTCCATAGAATATTTAGCACTGATCTTGAGCTCTTTGACCCTCTACAGGGGGGCAGGTTTGGATATGTGCAAGTTCTGGCTTTTCACTGTCACTATGTTGGTGTTTTGGAAGTGAATTAACTATTCCTTGGTGCTTTGAAAGTGAATCGAGTCATCAGCTAATCCTCACTCTTCCTTGAACATCCAGATAAGTAGAAAAATTGTGCTTGCACCTTCATCCAGTTTTTTAATCCAAATAGTAATACTGTTTGACTGTTCTTCACCAGATATTCATAATTTTGCAGGAAACTTATAAGCAGGAACCAGTATATGCAGATCAAGTTGGCATGTGTTATCTCTTAAGCCATGATCTCACCTACCTCATTTGGTTTGTTCTTGTAGATTTGTTCAATGTCTTGTTGAATGTTGATTTCTTGAAGATCCTTCTTACAGCTCAAAAATTAGGTCTTTTTCCATATTCCCGTCATACGACTTCTTTTATCTCCCTTTTAGCTTAGGTGTTTCTTAACATTCCATTTTCTTTGTGCACTTGGCTTCCAAGCAGCTGACTGGGAAAAGCTCCCTGCAACCATTCATATATGTTCATCGGAGGAACTCATATGGATACAAGTGGTTGTTCATAGACCTAACACAATGGTTCTGTTACTTTCCCAGCAACGCACAATGCTAGTATCAATGGGTCATCTTTCATTTTCCATTGGGATAACCCATGCACAGTTATGTAAGAGAAAACTCAGTCCTAAAAACTGTCTGATGAGAAAATAACTATTTCTAACCACTGCCATAATACAACAAAGATTATAACAACCAGGTTTTGAATTCTACATTCCTTCTAAAAGCAGCTATAACATCTAACTGAACTCAAAATTAGTGCCAAAAAAATACCACAGCAAGATATTTCACCTTCATCATTAACCTGGAATTAAATCTTCTCACAGTAAGGTATCTTTCCTACAAGGCAGCCTCGTGAAGAAGCTGAAAATTCAGGGAGGCAACTTGCGTCTGAACTAGTGGACTCAGGTAGTAAATCCCCCACAGAGCCACCATGTAATACCCCGTATATTTTAAGTATTTTTAGAAAATAATTTATTTAATTATTGAATTAAAAGTATTTGATTTATTAGCTTAGTTGGTTTCTTGAGTTATTATTAGTGTTGTTTGTTTGTGGGCTTTATAGAAAAAATAAAAAGAAAAAGGAATTAGTGTTGTACTAGAACTCTCCACCGCCCCTTTCTCCTTATTTCTTCTTTACGCTCCTCTGCTTTCTCATTCTCTCTCTTATGCACTCAAACCCTCACGGTGGAACCACCAGAACCACCGCCATCATCTTCTTCACTTTCTCTCTCTCCTCTAAACTTAAACTGTTGACTCCAAAACCGTGCTACTGAGGGCCGAATTTTCTCTCTCCTTGTTTTGTTTCGCGTGAGCTTCCCCTGCCTTGCCTCTGTTTTGTGCTGCTGTCCACGACGATGGCCATGGATTCCGGCGACCACTATACTTCGAACAAGCAGTCAGTAACGACCCAAGCCCGTGAGCACGCCCAATTCACCCTTTTTCATGTGTTTGATTCCAGAAACCCTAAACCCCTAATTTATCGTTCAATTTCTGATTTTTAGGGTTTTGATTATTAAGTTCTGATTTGATTATATATGCATATATGCTTGAAGTTAGATGATTGAAATGGGGAGATGATGATGCGTAATTACTTTGGAGATTCAATTAGAGGTAACCTTCATTCTATTGGTAAATTTCATGTCTATTGGATAGATTGAGTATGAAAAGGATACTAGCTGATGTTAATGTGTGCAATTTGCCTGAGTGTTATCTAAATGGTTCTGTATTGTTGGCTGGAATTATCATTGTGTTGTTCTGATGCTAATTTATGCCTTATGTGTAATTGATTTGTGTATTATTGCCTAATTGATTATGCTCTTTGCCGTTTTAATCCTCTATGATGGGTTCAGTGACCTTTATGATGAATAACTAATTACTTGAGATGTATTATGATGCTTTAAACATTTAGATGATTTTTACCTGTCACGGTTGAATTTAAATTATAGTAGCTTTGCTGATGGCTAGAAAACAGAGGATAAGATGGGGAAGTTATGAAACCTAGCTCTGATACCAATTTGTAACATCCCGGATTTTCGGCCCGAGTTTATTGTTTTTGTCTATTTATTTTGTTAGGAAATCCGGGGTGTTACACAGCACAACCCTGAAAGACACCATATAGAACCCAATGGCTGCAACTGAACACAAGATCACCCACAAGAAAGTTGCCGTTGGGTCCCTCCAGTTCAATAAGGCTCAAATTTCTCCCCTTGTGTTGCTACAAGCACCAACTTTTTTTGTACTCTCCCTGCTATGACTCTCAACCTGTTGTACCTCATCCTGATCACCAGCATATCTATCCTGCCACTTGTTAGGATTGGGTCGAACTCCTCGTCCAGTGCATCTGGGTACAAGTGACCGGATAAGATAACTGTGTGTTTTTGTGGGGTGGATGGTGGGGCCTTGACTTGTACCTCCACATCCACACAATTGCCATGTAAGTCAGCACTAAAGGGATTACCAGCTCTAGGAAGGTGACCAGTAGGAGGAACACCAACACAAACAAGGACGAGTAAACGGGATTTTGCCAGGACTGCATTTTCTCAACCCAGCGGGTCAGCCAAATCAGTTCCCACAACAACTCTAAGAGCCGCTGTATGAAGATCCTGCTTCTCCTCTGGCTACACAAGTGTGAGCAGTCACGATCAAGCATGTATTCGACTGCATCCCTGTCCAAGGAGGGGCCAGCCCGGCTGAATTGGGCTGCTACCACATTTACAGCCATTGACCTCAGCCTCTCCAATTCCTCCTCTTGTAAAGGTTGCACATAGTGCATTTTGGGCAATAAAGGCACTGTGTACATGCGAAGCATATTGACCATATTAGGACATAAGAACCTCACAGCTAGTTGGAGCTCCCCCACTTTGACCATACCGGTGGTTTGCATCAGCAAGAGCGGGTAAAAATGGGTATAAAGCGTGTTGGTTTTGAGGGTTGAGAGCCTAATTCGAACCATATTTTCGCACCATATCGCGCAGGACATCCCAGTTAATATTATCATACCATATCGCGCAGGACATCCGTTAATATTATCGTACCATATCTTGCAGGACATCCCTAGGGTACGTGGGTGGCCCCCCGAAGTCGGTTATCGGCTCCCTATTATCTTTGGGCGATCGTTTTACGGTACACCACTCTTAAGACCGTTTTACAGCTTGGACAACCGGACCCGAGGGAGCCCAAAAATTAGGCTATAATCCACGTTTTTTGGGGTCCCAGAATGCTCAAAAATAAAAGTTGATACTTTCGCACCACATCGCACGGGACATCACTAGGAGACGTAGGAGTCCCCTGGGATCGATTATAGGGTCCCTATTAGGTTTGGACGACCATTTTAAGGTAAACTAATCCTAAGATCGTGATACAAAAAGTATGGGTGAAACGGAATTCGAGGTCTTGAATGACATTCCGGGGCACCAAGGGTCATCTAGGGACACAATAGACCTCCCTGAAAAGTTTGGGCAAAAATGACAACCGGACGCAAGGAAGCCCAAAAATGAAGGTTATAATCCACGTTTTTTAGGTTACCGGAAGACTCCTAAATAAAAGTTGATATTTTCGAACCAAATCGCACAGGACATTCCTAGTCCCTATTAGGTTTGGACGACCGTTTTACGGTACACCGCTCTTAAGATCGTAATAGAGAAAGTATGGGTGAAATCAGAATTTGGGGTCTCGAATGACCTTCCAGGGGCTTTTGGGTGTTCTAAGGTCACAATAGACCTCCCGGAAAAGTTTGGGCAAAAATGACAACCGGACCTAAGGAGCCCAAAAATGAAGGCTATAATCCACGTTTTTTGGGTGAAGGCTCACAAAGGAAAGTTAATATTTTCGCACCACATCGCACGGGACATCTCTAGGTGACGTGGGAGGCCCGAGGGGGTTATTGGGTCCCTATTAGGTTTGGACAACCGTTTTACGATACACCGATCTTTACAGAATGTATTGGTGAAATTAAAATTCGGGGTCTCGAATGACCTTCTAGGGATACCCAGGGTCTTCTAGGCTCACAATAGACCTCTCGGAAAAGTTAGGACTAAAATAACAACCGGACCTCAGGAAGTCCAAAAATGAAGGCTAATCCACTTTTTTAGGGTACCAGAAGGCTCCAAAATAAAAGTTGGACCAGTCTGGACCGGAATCCGGCCGAACCAAAAGTCAGAACCGCGGACCGGATCGGAGTCCCCCCGGTCCGGTCTAGATCGGCCCGGATCGGTCAAAAAACCGGATTGGACCGGTGGATGTGCAACCCTAATCACAATAGGCCTCTGGAAATGTTTGGGAAAAAATGACAACCGGACCCAGGATGCCCAAAAATGAAGGCTATAATCCACTTTTTTTGGGTACCGGAAGGCTCCAAAATGAAAGTTGATATTTTCGTACCAAATTGCACGGAACATCCCTAGGGGACGTGGGAGCTCCTCGGGGTTGGTTATCGGGTCCCCATTAAGTTTGGACGGCCGTTTTACGGTACATCGCTCTTAAGATCGTAATACGAAAAGTATAGGTGAAATCATAATATGGGGTCTCGAATGACCTTCCCAGGGCACCCAGGGTGTTCTAGCGTCACAATATGCCTCCCGGAAAAGATCGTGCTAAAATGACAACTGGTCCCGAGGATGCCCAAAAATGAAGGCTATATTCCACGTTTTCTGGGGTACCAGAAGGCTCCAAACGAAAGTTGATATTTTTGCATCAAATCGTACAGGATATACCTAGGGGACGTGGGAGGCCCTTGGGGTCGGTTATCGGGTCCCTATTAGGTTTGGACGACTGTTTTACGGTACACAGAACACCGCTCTTAAGATCATAATACGGAAAGTATGGGTGAAATCAGAAATCGGGGTCTTGAATGACCTTCCCATGGCACCCAGGGTCTTCTAAGGTCACAATAGTCCTTCCGGAAAAGTTTGGGCAAAAATGACAACCAGAACCGAAGGAGCCCAAAAATGAAGGCTAATCCACGTCTTTTAGGGTCCTGCAAGGCTACAAAATGAAAGTTGATATTTTCGCACCACATCCCATGAGACATCCCTAGGGGACGTGGGAGGCCCTAGGGGTCGCTTATAGGGTCCCAATTAAGTTTGAACGACCCTTTAACGGTAGACAGAACATTGCTTTTATGATCGTAATACGGAAAGTATGGGTGAAATCGGAAATCAGGGTCTCGAATGAGCTTCCTGGGTCTTCTAGGGTCACAATAAGTTTCCCCGAAAAGTTTGGGCAAAAATGACAATCGGACCCAGGAAGCCCAAAAATGAAGGCTATAATCAAAGTTTTTTTTTTTTTGGGGGGTACCGGAAGGCTCGAAAACGAAAGTTGATATTTTCACCCCGAATTTCACGGGATATCCCTAGGGACTTGGGAGGCCCCCGGGGTCGGTTATCGAGTCCCTATTTGGTTTGGACGACCGTTTTACGATACACAGAACACCGCTCTTAAGATCGTAATACGGAAAGTGGGTGAAATCGGAAATCGGGGTCTCGAATGACCTTCCCATGGCACCCAGGGTCTTCTAAGGTCACAATAGGCGTTACGGAAAAGTTTGGGCAAAAAAAGACAACCGGACCCAGGGAGCCCAAAAATGAAGGCTATAATAATCCACGTTTTTTGGGGTCCTGGAAGGCTCCAAAGTGGGGAAGTTGATATTTTCGCACCACATCGCATGGGACATCCCTAGGGAACGTGGGAGGCCCTAGGGGTCGGTTATAGGGTCCCTATTTGGTTTAGACAACAGTTTTACGGTACACAGAACACCGCTCATAAGATCGTAATACAAATCGGAAATCAGACCCAGGGTCTTCTAGGGTTACAATAGGCCTCCCCGAAAAGTTTGTACTAAAATGACAACCGGTTCCTAGGAAGCCCAAAAATGAAGGCTATGATCCACGTATTTTGGGGTCCTGGAAGGCTCATAAAGGAAAGTTGATATTTTCGCACCACATCGCACGGGACATCCCTAGGTGACGTGGGAGGCCCCAGGGGTCGGTTACAGGGTCTCTATTGGATTTGGACGACCGTTTTACTGTACGCCGCTCTTAAGATCGTAATATGGAAAGTTTAAGTGAAATCGGAATTCGGGGTCTCGAATGACCTTCCCAACACACCGAAGGTCTTCTAGGGTCACAATAGGCCTCCGGAAAAGTTTGGGCAGAAATGACAACCGTAGCTCAAGAATTGTTTTTCTTTCATTTTTGAAAATGAAATGGGGGGGGGGGGGTTTAAAAAATAGGGGGTGGGACTTAAGTGAGTCACATGCCAAAAGCGTGAGGGTATTTTGGTCCCCTTGTGTAATAAATTGGCCAGAAAATTTTAGATGGTGTGTCCTACATTACTGAATCATCTTATTAGGTGTATTAACACAAATATTTTTATTATCACGTGTATCATCGCAAATGGTCTAACTTATCATGTATATACCAGCAAATTTTCCTAAGGTGAATCTGAAAGTAGGTTTGAATTGTTAGTGGGTATTTGCCATATACACTACTTGAGTGCTTCCACCTCACTCCTTATTTTTCTCTCTCATCTCCTGCAAGCTGCAACTAATCCAAGTGAACGAACAAAGCAAGCTCATTTCCATATCTTTTCACGGCTAATTCCTTCAAACCAATGCTAAATCCCATCACTCTGCCTGCGCTAACTATTGACCGTAAAAACCACCGCTCCCAAATGTCTGCTCGTGTAGCGCTACAGTACTGAATTCGCTCTTAATCGCTGAGGAATTTCTCTATACTCTTTAGTTATTTGATTTCCCCAAATAATCTACATTCAGTTTCATATGTTTATATTTTTGATTGTGTTCTGATGATATATGTCGATTGCTTTTGATTCTTCTAATGAAATTCAGATGAGAATTCATATGTCGATTGTGTTGAAATGATTTGGCAATTATAAGCTTTGGATTGGTTTAACATTAAATTGATATATGTTTAACTATTTAGCTGAATATGCATGTTTTGGGCAGTAGATTATCATTATTACATAGTAGTAGTAGTTTAGCCTATTAGCTCAAATGGTAGAGCAATGTGCAATTGCACAGAGGGTGTGGGTTTGATTCCCGCATAGGTTACGTATTGGAGTAGTAAATGGGGAGGAGGAATTCTGTAAACGAATGATAGAAGATGATAAATTATCTATTCAATTTCATATAAGGAAAAGCTGTAGGTTGCCATGAAAACGGATTAGATGCTGGATGTCTCCTATTGTCGAGTGTTACACAAAATGGAAATCCTTTGCATGCTTCATATTTGCTAAACAATCTGCTTAGTATGCTTTAAGATATGAATCATCCCTCAAGTAGCTAGATTGATCCAGCTTTTATGCTGAAAGGGTTGGCGAGTCCGGAACCAAAAACAGTCGAAATTGATGCCTCTTACAAGGCCAAGCAATACCACCACCACTGCACAACTATTTCTAACCACTGCCATAATACAACAAAGATTATAACAGCTTGCTTCTGAATTTGACATCCCTTCTAAAATCAGCTATAACATCCAAACTGAACTCAAAATTAGTGCCAAAAAAACACCACAGCAAGACATTTTACCTTCATCAGTAACCTGGAATTAGATCTTCTCACAATAAGGTGTCTTTCCTACAAGGCAGCCTCGTGAAGAAGCTGAAAATCCAGGGAGGCAACTTGCTTCTGAACCTTGGTGGCCTCAGGTAGTAGATCCCCCACAGAGCCACCACAACCCTGAAAGGCACCACATAGAACCCAATGGCTGCAACTGAACACAAGATCACACACAAGAAAGTTGCCGTTGGGTCCCTCCAGTTCAATAAGGCCTCAAATCTCTCCCCTTGTGTTGCCACAAGCACCAACATTTTTTGTACTCTCCCTGCTATGATTCTCAACCTGTCGTACCTCATCCTGATCACCAGATCTGTCCGGCCTCTAGTTGGGATTGGGTCGAACTCCTCGTCCAGTGCATCTGGGTACAAGTGAGCCGGATTGGATAACTGTGTGTTTATGTGGGGCGGATGGTGGGGCCTTGACTTGTACCTCCACATCCACACAATTGCCATGCAAGTCAGCACTAAAGGGATTACCAGCTCTAGGAAGGTGACCAGTAAGAGGAACACCAACACAAACAAGGACGAGTAAACGGGATTTTGCCAGGACCGCATTTTCTCAACCCAACGGGTCAGCCAAATCAATCCCCACAACAACTCTAAGAGCCGCTGTATGAAGATCCTGCTTCTCCTCTGGCTCCACAAGTGTGAGCAGTCACGATCAAGCATGTACTCGACTGCATCCCTGTCCAAAGAGGGGTTAGCCCGGCTGAATTGGGCTGCCACCACATTTACAGCCATTGACTTCAGCCTCTCCAGCTCCTCCTTTCGTAAAGGTTGCACATAGTGCATTTTGGGCAATAAAGGCACTGTGTACATGCGAAGCATATTGACCATATTAGGACATGAGAACCTCACAGCTAGTTGGAGCTCCCCCACTTTGACCATACCAGTGGTTTGCATCAGCAAGAGCGGGTAAGAATGGGTATAAAGCTTGTTGGTTTTAAGGGTTGAGAGCCTAATTCGGATCTTCCCTTTCCGACAATCAAACTCATGATTATTGGGACCCGTGGTGCTATCAGTATTGTTCTTGTTAACTTTACAGCTGTCAAACACCCCAATCGTGATCACAGTGCAAGGATCATACACCTCCCAGATGTACTGCTCGTTCCACTTAGGTGACAGGGAATCCACGATGGTCCGTGTTCGAACCCATTTCTTCCCATACTTGGCTACGCAAAAAGCATTTGCTTTGCGCGCTTTGTCTTCCTTGATCGTTAATGGAATAAGGTCAGTTGCCCCAATAATGCCCAGCTCAAGCACCCCAATGGCAGTGGGCTTAAGGTCACTGCTATACGATGTGGGCTCATCTTGATCTAGGACATTGTACCCACCATCAAGGGAAGCCCGGATGTGGATCCGGGGTTTACAATGGTTCATGACCTCGGCCGAGCCACCATGGCTGCCGCAGTCAAGGTCGAACCACCTAGAGGGCACTAACTTATCATCCCACCTCCTCTCGAAGGTGTCCACGGATAAGCGGAGCTTGCCCACGACCTCCTCCTGGCCTGGCTTGATCCGGTCCTCGATCAAAACCTCTAAGCAATCCACAAATGGTTCAGGAACGACAAAGTTGTTTTCCTCATTCCAGAAAGGGTTTGAGAGTGCTCTCTTTGAGCTGGCACGGCAAACCGTAGTCCTCACCACCTGATTCGCAACCTGAATATTTGCATAAAATTCTGGGTACCTCATAACGGAAGAGCGCTTCTCACCTAGCACAATGTTTTGTGCCTCAATGATGCTAACTCTTAAACACCATAACTTTGGAGAAAGATAAACATTGGGCTTGATAAAACACAACCCATTAGGATGAATATTCACTGGCTTAGGATGACATGCCTCAGCAAATGCCTCATCAGCCTGTATCCCAAACCAAATGGAAACCATGACTTCCCCTGAACTTGACTTCTGATCCCCTATTTTGTCCTCCAATTTGTGCCATTTAGGGGTAAGCTGGTTATGATCAGGAGGTGCCCTTTTGGGGACCGATTTCAATTCAAATGAAACCTTACCCAACAACTCATCTTCTTCCTCTGATCTCTTCTTGACAAACACCTCCAGTTCCACCATTGATGAGTAATCTATCTCTTGAAAGGCAAACACTTGGGCCCATTCAGCATTGTTTGAGCTAACCCTCCCTGTAATCCCTTTGTAGTTCCCCAGTTTGACCTCAGCTAAGATCTCTTCATCCCCCAAAATTGGCAAATCTTTAGCTTTCACAACCTTAACATACAAATACTTGATTTGCTCAACAAGATCAAAAGTGGAGCTGGTAAATTTCAACTCTTTGACAGCAAGTGACTCGTCCAACTTATCACCTCCACCGCCAACTCTGCTGCTGGGGAGCACCTGGTTTTGAAAAGTAGTTCCCACAAAAGGCTTCATCTCTCTCTTCCTTTGCTCAGACTAGGAAAACAAGAGAGAGAATGGTGGGTGGGAGAATCAAACGAAGTGAAATGAAACATAGTGCTTCAGCCACCAGTGCTGTATACAAATGGAGACATGGGGATAAATTGTTCCACATACTTTATGTACATGGTACCCAGAGCTGGCTAAAGTGGACCTGGCCTGAAACCCGAACCCGATTAGTAGAGACATTACTACCCTTGTACCGAATTCGAACGACCCGAGCTGACCATTGGTACCCTATACTATACATTCTCTACAATGTACAATTTACACCGTGTTTAATGTTGTAAAATGACCATTTCTTCTTCAATGAATCAAGAGATGCTCTAGTGGGTGGCAGTCTGGTGGATACAAATGTCATTTCTTGATTGTGAGGTTGAGGATTCAAAACATATTAACCTTTGTGCATTCTCTAAATATATAAAAAAAAAAAAATATTCTTCTTTTAAAGTAAATTTTGAAAACTACAATTTGGCGGACTTGGCAACACTCAACAGTATTGGCAAACGTGTACTAAACTACTGTAGAAACCCATCAAAAGTTAGATAAAGTTTACAATAATCACCAACTAGTTATAAAAGTCAAATTGATCGAGGTTTAGGTTGAGGATTAAGTTTTGGTGTTTACTTAGGACAGTGATCCGTTATTAGCGGCACTCTGCCCCAGCCCCCGACTCCGTAGCGGTTTCCTAAGCGCTAATGATTCATGTTTTCAAAGGAGATAACTATTTGTCTTTTGCTCCAAAGCTCTAGGAATGGTAGCACATGTTTAAGGGAAATCAAATTGGGGTTCTTGGAGAATTACTATTAAAGAAAAAGAGAGATGAGAGAGAGAGAGAAAAGGAGGGGAGATTAGGGGGGGGGGGGCGATAACTGATCCAGTGCAAAGTAACGGTAGCTTGGGGAGTATCACAAATTTGATTAAACTAATTATTAAGCCTCTTAGATTCAGATTTAAGGAAGCATTGGTTAGGTCACTCCCCATCACTTAAACTTGATCCTATCTGCTTGAAAAAGATACCCTTAATTAGCGTCAGGATCTCTTACATTTATTTTCTTACCTTAAACAAAACAAACAAATAAAAAAAAATCAATTGGGTGCTTCAGTTTGCAGTTGATCGATTGTTTTGAAATCAAACACAAGAAAAGAGATGTGCCACGTGAAGACATGTACCAGCGTTCTTTCCAATGTCAAATAGTAAGACATAGCTAGTACAGTAGTATTTTATTTAGAATTTTTTAAGTTTCAAATTGAGGTTATCTTCCCCAATACCATCAATACACAAGAACCAGAAGAGATCAGAAGCTTGCCAAGAAGAGGAAAAATGGACAATAATAATGCACTTGAGCTTGAAGGCAACCAGATAATACCCTTCATTGCTAACGGGGGAATCAACAAAACGGACAAGAAAAGGTATTATAGTTACAAAGCAATGAAAACTGGCAGCAACAAAGAAAAGGAAGACAGTGAAAACGGGGTAGTAATGTACAATGAGCTTTACAAGGCCGCGGTTAGAGGTGACACAAGCGTCCTTATAGATGATTGGATCAGAGAAATAGAAAGCAGCAACAATGAATATTTTCTCAAAAAAACTTCCGTGGGGAATAACATCATTCATTTAGCCGTCCGAGTTGAGCAGTTCTACTTCACAAGAGAAGCAGCTAGATGCTTCCCTCAGCTGATTTCAGAGATGAACTGTGATGGTGACACCCCACTTCATATTGCTGCCGAAACAGGCAACTTAAATATTGTGAAGGAGCTTGTTGGTTTCTACAAGGAATTTATCACACAAAGGGAATCAGGGGAAAGGAAGAGTGACCTGCAGCCAATATTGCTGCCTTGGAGGTTGCAGAATAATGAGGGAAACACGCCGTTACATGCAGCACTTATCCGTGGCGAGCTTCATGTTGCTCGGTTTTTGGTGGAGGAAGATCCTGAACTCGCTCGTTTTAGCAACAAATTGAAGGAAGCACCACTTCATCTTGCTGTCAAACACTACGTGGAAGGTAAAGTTCTTCCCATGCTCGTAGCTTACTTCTTGTATATTTAGATTTGAAATGGCCTGGCTGATTTGTTGAGTTTGATATTATTCTTATATTGGTGGATTATTAGCTAATGATATCTTGGAATATCACTCTGATTTAACATCTTCTTATGAATTTAAACCTGCTAGATCATGAGGCGTTGGTAGTAGCTGCGATGAGACTGCAAGCCAACATGCAAGAGCAGGAAGTGTTTTTGACAGCTGAGGAGTGTCCAAAGCTCGCAGAGGCTTCATTGCCTATGATAGAATTGTTGCTCCGGAAAAATAGCTCAGTTGCATGTTGGCATGACGCAAATGGTCTGACTCCTCTTATTCAAGCTGCGGTGGTCAATCAACCTCATAATAATGTAGCGGTCATTCAAGCCATAGTCGAACACTGCCCACAGTCTGTAGAGGCGTGCCATACTACTTCTGGCAAAACCATCTTACATTTTCTCATTAGTAATCAGATCATAAATGACAACATTAATGACTACAGCGTCAGAGATTGGCTAATTAGACATCCAGATATTCAGGCTCTAAAGAACAGTCAGGATTTTGCTGGAAATACACCGGCACATATAGCTGTTGAGAATCAAGATGTTGATATGGTACACTTCCTCATGAGACACTCAGCAAACTTTGCCATAAAAAACAAAGAGGGTCTCTCTGCTGTAGAATTGATTCAAAAACAGCCTGTCTTCGAAGAACGTTTAAAACCGAAGGTATAGTCCATTATCATTACTTTCAGAATTATGAGGAGTATTGTGCGAACAGGATTAACTCCAGCCTTAAAGGGTTTTGATAAATGTGGATTACTTATGATTTTTCGTGTTGCTTTTATTAATTCAAACATAAGCATCCATATATGAACACACCAGGGCAGTTGTAAACTTGTAATACATCAAATCAAACACAAGATCTCGTAAAGACTTAATGTTCTCACTAAACTGCACATTCCTAAACTCCTGCTTGCAGTTAGCTATTTAACTCCTTCTCTAGAATGTCAGCACCTGATTTGATCCTCTAAACTGGTGAACCCCCTTGACACCCTGAATCGGGGTCATCAGCAGCCTGCATTGGTCAAAAATATTTGTTAGATGATTTTTTTTGTGGCTACCATTGTGTTAATAAGAGTGACATCTGTGAGGGAATCAGAACAGATGATTAAATTACTCCAGCTCTTCTCAACTGCAATCTGAAGTCCTCTAAACTGTCAGGAGTCCACGGTGCTGTTGGTAGCTGAAGATCTCTAAAGCAGCATATATAGAACCAGCAAGCTGTGTATCACCCAGTTTAGAGCCATCTTTATGAATCTTTAGAGCTCTTTCAATGGGATGGGTCAAAATGAATCTTGATGGTTCAGTAGTGGGCAAGCCAAGGCTTGCAAGATGTGGTGGACTGGAAGCCACCAGTTTCCTTATTTCGTCAATAATAGATTGGCTTGGTGTTGTTTCTACTATAACTTGGGGACTAGAGAATCAAACATGACAGGATGTCAATAATAGACATGTTAATTCACTACTGTTGTCAGGTGGATTCGGGATGAGACCTTGGGCTCATTTCTGAATATTTCGTAGGGAGATTGATAAATTGTTGGCTAAGACATTGTTAGGAATAAGTAGAGGGATGCAGATTAGCTACTAATATCGGTATTCATAGGGATGTTGCCGTGTTTCTATGGTTGTATGCAGAAGTTTAGGAGCTTGGAACTTGGGTTGATCATACTTGATAGTGTTTTTTGTTCAAAAGAAGAGGGGCATGACCGGGTGGGTGGGGTGGAAACATACACCGTAAGAGTAGAGCCAGCTTTGTACTGACAGCGTTTATGGTTTAGTCCAGACTCATGTGTTCCTTAATTTTTTAGGCCTCAACAATATTTTCTGTTTTTATGACCTATGTCTCAGCAACTGTTATGTAACTGTGCAGCCACATTTGAGCGGACAGCGAATGCAGCATATGCCTGAGGAGGTTGTTTTAGCAGCAGATAACGCGGATTGGAGTTACCTAACGAGAAAAGTTGAGCAGTCAGAAAGAAATTTCATACTGTCACGATTTTCTGCTGATGGAGCCAATATCCTGCATTACCTAGTGCGCAACCATATAAATCATTTTATACATAAAACAAGTGAAGTTAAATGGTTAACGGAAAGAGCTTTGGAAAAAGCCCCTTATCTCATTTGTCAAACAGACACAGCCGGGAATAACCCTCTCCATTATCTTGCAGAAGTTGTCCCTGAAATGATTGATCAGTCGTTACTGCGCATTTACGGAGATTGTTTCAAAAGAGTACAAGAAGAGGCTGGCGCCAAGGAACTTTACTGCCCACCATGGAGGGCCAAGAATAGACATGGCCAAACACCTCTTCACCAAGCAATAGTATCCTATAAGTCTTGGCCCGCCTTGATGGTATGTGCTAAAACATTCTTGGACTTCGACAATGACTTGTCTCGGTGCACAAACTCAGACGGCATGACGCCTCTACATCTGCTCTGTAGTTTATGTAAGTCTCTCTAACTCCTCATATACTATCTTTCCATTTTATACATACTTAATTATCCGCTTGTCACACAAGGCCTAAGCAATACTAATTTTAGTTTTCTGCTTTTTGCCAACCCTTAATCTTTGTGTTGTTTGCTCAATAGACAAAGTGGGAGGGAATAGTCCATTTATTTCGAGAAAAGGAAAAAGAATCCTTTGTGTATACTAGTAGTAGATGGTATCTTGCTTTATCTGTTGTGAATATTTACTCAACACCATCCTACAAATTTTATATATGCAGGTGACCTGCATCGAGACAAAGGAGGCAATGAACTCCTCGCAAACATCGAGTTCGTAATCAAAAGAAGTGAGCGGGTTATCAATGCGGTTGACATGCATGGTCTCACCCCTATTCTACAGGCATCCAGAGTGCATAATTTTGTGTTTGTTACACAACTTCTGAAATTCAACTATAACTCATTATGGTCAGAGGACAGTAACGGCCAGTCATTCTTGCACGTGATTGCAAACAACGAGGTTCGTGAAAGCGACTACATTGAAATCAATGATATCAACGGACTTGTAGAAGCAGACCGTAGTGCTTTCTACAAACAGGACAAAGATGGAAATACGGCATTGCATGTGGCCGTTGAGAAAGGCCACTTCCTTTTGGCAAAGTTTCTCATTTCTAGTTCTGCAGTCAAGAGGGACGAAAATGTTCTAGAGATACCTAATGATAATGGCCAAACAATTTTGCATCTGATTGCAATGAATACAGAAGTCTCTGAAATTAACTACAGAAAAGTCGAGGCAGTATTACGTAATATAAGCCGGTTGCCTGAGGTTTTCTATCTTCAAGACAAAGGCAAAAACACGGCATTGCATGTGGCCTGTGAGAAAGGCAACTCTCGGTTTGCCAAGTTTTGTGTTCAGCGTACTGGAGGCAGCAGCAAGATTCTCAACATACGCAATGCTAATGGACAAACATTTTTGCATCTGATTGCAATGAATGCAGTAGTCTACGGAGAATTCGAGACAGTATTATGTGATATACACAACTTGCTTGAGGTTTTCTACATTCAAGACAAAGATGGAGACACAGCCTTGCATGTGGCCATTGACAAAGGCAACTTTCAGTTTGCACAGTTTTGTATTGAAATTACTGCAGGCAGCTCGCGGGGAAATATTCTAGGTATACGCAACAATGAGAAGGTCAGCCCTGGTGATCTAATAGGGCGCGCAGAACATCTCCCATACGAGGTAAGTGAACATATACTGGCTACTACCCCTATATATCCCACCCCTGATCCACACTCTGAAAGTTAAAGGAAATGTGATAGGCTTTTGAACTTTGAAGTGGGTATTGTACTGATATCTTTTATATATCGTATAGTTTGAAGAATTTCTTTGGAGCAAACCTCAATTGGTGGAAGGTATCCTGGGTTTCCTGAGCTTTAATGGCATATCTTCCTCATTGATGAAAGACTACGTCAACACATTAGGCGTGACAGCTGCGCTTTTGGCAACAATAACGTTCACAGCAGCTTTTACAGTGCCGGGTGGACTAAGCAGTGATCATGGGACCCCAGTTCTCATGAGAAAGGCAGCATTTCAAGTGTTCATGGTAGCAGATATATTAGCAATGTGTCTTTCCATGATGGTTCTCTTTTGTCTCCTCTGGGTCATGAGTATGCGTGACAAAACCCAATCAATGATGCTATTGGATCTGTCCATCTTCTTACTCCGAGTATCATTTTATGCAACCCTTTTAATGTTCATGACGGGGTTGTACGTGACAATCTTCCCTGTCACACCTTGGATTGCTATTGTCACCTGTGTTCTCTGCTCATCTCTAATTTTGCTCATGAACAAGCGAATCATCATCAAACTCTTCCCTGGTCTTATTAGAATATTTGTATGGTCCCGGAAAGTTTATTCGTTACTTAGCAGATGTTGTCATGATAAAAAGCAAAACAAAGGGGAGGATAAAGGCAAAACAGACCAATTAGATGGATTTGGCGAAGCTGAACAACCAATTGGGACTCAGAAGCAAGCGCAAAAGCAAGCTAAAGAGCAATCAGGTGCAACATTATCTGTACTCTTGTTTGATACGATAATCTAATGCCTAGTTGTTCTCATATATACTAATTTGTCATCTGCACTTAATGGGGTGTGTTCGCATCCCACATAGTTTCACAGGTTGTCAAATTTCAAAAAAAAGTTGATTTCTAACAATATTTTGCCTACTTCCACATTTCTTATCCCAGATCTGGATCCTGACTCTCATGTGCAAGACGACTCAGTCATTGGGTCACCACCAACTTGTGCTCATATTATAAAGATTGATGGTATGCTATCACCCCTTCAATGTACACACTGCAAGTATACAAATAAGTTACGGTACCAAATTGCATGCATGTTGCTAATCGTTTAGCCCTGCAGTGTTTACCAAATGCCTGAATCGAAGCATTAAGCATAATGTAATGTCTATCAACTTCTGTGTACTGATACTATTGCACTGTTTTGATGTCTTTTTCCATGTGTTTTAAGGACCAAAAAACGATGGAGCTTCTACTTCAGGCTGCAACTAAAGAAATACACCATACTGTGTTTACTATTACTATAATAGCAGAATCTACTTCAAGCATCATGTCAAGTTTGGTATCATCGTTTCCAGAGGTATGTTCAGCCAATATTGGTTTCTCATGGCTCACAGACCTACCTTTCAAGAAAAATTGGTCATTCCTTTTATAAATCTTTGCACTATATTAATGCATTATTTGAATGTGTGGCTGTCTTCAGTAACTTACATTGTAGGGTTTATGGCCAGGGTGTAGGGGTTTATTTTATATGCTAATGTTAAACTGGTGACCCAAGGCACCAGTTAACATTGAAATGTAAATGTGGGCTGTAAAAATTAGTTTAAGCATTCAATTTTATTTATTTTTTTAAAATATATAATATCCTTACCCGCTCATTTATTCTATGCCCCTTCTCATCTCTCCTCTAAACCACTAAGACCATAATGACGCACCTTCACAGCACAACTATGCACTAAACATGGTCCAGAGGTTTGATTATGTGTTTTAGGTCACACTGTCTCGTCAGTTTATCATCAAGCATGTAGAAGACGCTGTTGGTGCAGGACTGATGTGTGATCTATCTAACATTGATGGCTTGTTTAAGAGCTAAAAAAGTCCAATAAGCCTCCGGGTCTTGGAGGATTTGTGCTTTCCTTATCACATGAGTGATATCAAAGTTCAGGGATCCGGATGATCCTCCCAAGGCACCGAGGTTTTCTAGGGTTATGATTGACCCTCCGGAGAAGTTTGGGCAAAAATGACACCCGGGCCCCAGGAAGCCGAAAGCGAAGGCTATTATCCACTTTTTTGGGCTTCCGGGAGGCCCCGTAACGAAGGTGGATATTTTCGCATCGCATCACATGGAACACCTGTAGTGCACATGGGAGGCCCTCGGGGTCGCTTATCCTGTCCCTGATAGGCTTGGAATAGCGTTTTACGAGACACTAGTATAAAAGCCGGAACACCAAAAGCGTAAGTGATACCGAAATATGGAGATCCGGATGTTCCTTCCGGGATACCAAGGGTTCTCAAGGGTCATGATAGACCCCCCGGGGAAATTTGGGCAAAAATAACACCCGGGCCCCGGGAAGCCTAAAACAACAACGACCCAGTATAAATCCCGCCTAGGACGGGGTCTGGGGAGGTCCACAAGTACGCAGCCTTACCCCTAACTAGTCGTCTAGTAGAGAGACTGTTTCCGAAAGACCCACAAAAATTATTATTATTTTTTTTTTAAAAACCATTTGCAAAAATTGTTTTTTTTTTTTAACAAGAGTGCATGCAATGAAGAAGGAAATACTGCATAAACAAAAGGGTGAGGGATAGAAAGCAAAGTCACACAAAAACAGAAGATTACTACCATAAACAGCTAAAAAGAAAAAGACCCAGGAAGCCTAAAACGAAGGCTATAATCCACGTTTTTTGGGCTTCTAGGAGGCCCGGGAACGAAGGTGGATATTTTCGCACCACATCGCACGAAACACTCCTAGGGGACATGGGAGGCCCTCAGGATTGCTTATCTGGTCCCTGATAAGCTTGGAATGACGTTTTACGGGACACCAGTGTAAGAGCTAGAACACCAAAGGCATGAGTGATATCAAAGTTCAGGGATCCGGATGACCCTCCCCAGGCACCGAGGGTTTTATAGGGTCATGATTGACCTCCCGGAGGAGTTTGGGCAAAAATGACACCCGGGCCTCAGGAAGCTGAAAACGAAAGCTATTATCCACTTTTTTGGGCTTTCGGGAAGCCCAACATGGGAGGCCCTCAGGTCGCTTATCCGGTCCCTGATAGGCTTGAAATAGTGTTTTACGGGACACTAGTGTAAGAGCTGGAACACCAAAGGCATGGGTGATACCGAAATTTGGAGATCCGGATGTCCCTCCCGGGATACTGAGGGTTCTCTAGGGTCATGATAGACCCTTCGAAGATGTTTAGGCAAAAATGACACGCGGGCCCCAAGAAGCCGAAAACGAAGACTTCACATTTTTTGGGCTTCCAGGAGGTCCGGAAACGTAGGTGGATATTTTCGTACCACATCTCACGGACCACCCCTAGGGGACATGGATGGCCCTCGGGATCGCTTATACGGTCCCTGATAAGCTTGGAAGGGCGTTTTATGGGACACTGGTGTAAGAGTTAAAACACCAAAGGCATGAGTGATATCAAAGTTCAGGGATCCGGATGACCCTCTGGAGGCACTGAGGGTCCTCTAGGTTCATGATAGATTCCCCGGAGAAGTTGGGCAAAAATGACACTCAAGCCCTGGGAAAAAGAAAATGAAGGCTATAATCCACTTTTTTGGGATTCCGGGAGGCCCCGTAACGAATGTGGATATTTTTGCACCGCTTCGCACGGAACACTCCTAGTGGACATGGGAGGCCCTAGGGGTCGCTTATCCAGTCCCTGATAGGTTTGGAATAGCGTTTACGCAACATTAGTGTAAGTGTCGGAACACCAAAGGCATGGGTGATATCGAAATTCGGAGATCCGGATGTTCCTCCCGGGGTACCGAGGGTTCTCCAAGGCCATGATAGACCCCCGGAGAAGTTTGGGCAAAAATGACACATGTTCCCCGGGAACAGAAAACGAAGGTTATATAATCCACGTTTTTGGGCTTCCAGGAGGCCTGGAACGAAGGTGGATATATTCGCACTACATCGCACGGAACACTCATAAGGGACATGGGAGGCCCTCTGGATCGCTTATCCGGTCCCTGATAAGCTTGGAAGGGCGTTTTACGGGACACTGGTGTAAGAGTTTGAACACCAAAGGCATGAGTGATATCGAAGTTCAGGGATCCGGATGATCCTACCCAGGCACCGAGGGTCCTCCAGGGTCATGATAGACCCCCGGAGAAGTTTTAGCAAAAATGACACCCGGCCCCCGGGAAGCTGAAAACGAAGGCTATAATTAACTTTTTTTAGCTTCCGGGAGGCCCCAAAATGAAGGTGGATATTTTCGCACTACATCGCATGGGACACCCCTAGGGGATATGGGAGGCCCCCGGGGTAGATTATTGGGTCCTTTGTAGGCTTGGAAGGGCCTCTTACTGGACGTCGGAGACTAATCTACTGTTTTTGGGTACCGAGCATGACTCCCCACCACACCGTGCCACCAAACCCCCCCAAGCCCTCTCTACAATTATATTGAGGTCTCATAATTTTTTTCAAATTTTTTGATATTCTTTCTATTTTTCAGCGTATTAATTAATTTAAAATTAAATTAAATAGTTTTAAACATTCAAGTGGGTAAAACTGTTCAGAGAAAACAATGTAAAGCAATATATGGTACTAAGCTTAATGAAGTTGGAAGGGTTATCTTGCAAAGAGATAAGGTGTAGATACCAAATGTCTATTAGCAATCGCAAAGAGAAATACGAAGAACCTTGCCAAAATGGGGATTGATTTTACACGATATGCAGGAAAGATGTCGGACGACGGCGATGAGATCCAGATACGAACGTTGAACATATGGGAAGGTAGGAGATGAATTGATGGTGCGTGCTGGTTCCATCATCTATTCATGAAAGAGGAATTAGCTTCCTTTTTTTTTGGTTCATCAATATAATATAGAAATAGCTACTACTCAATTTCTTGGGATTTGTAACATATAACAACTTGTGAGAATGAAGAGAAGGAGATGAAGGAGTCATTAAACTCCATTATGTTTTTGTAAGGTCCGATTGTTGTTACTTTCTCTCCTTTTTTTTCTTTTTCTTTTTACAGGCCATGAGTCGCGACTGATGTGGCGAGCTCTGGTTTAATTATTGCGTTTTAATCTAATTATATAGATATAGATTAGAAGTACACTCCTCTTCAACCTAAGATAATATATCAATAATTTAATTACAGTATTTCCATTGGCATCTACTTTATTGCATTTTTCTCTTCTCTTTCGTTCATATATTTATCATTCCCCGAGGATTTCAATTTTCAAATGGTTTTGGATGAGATTAGCGGGAAGAACAAAAAAAATTGGTTTTCGATAAAAACAAAATTATTACTGCTCTTAAAGAATATTTTTTTGAGGGTGTAAAGCTATATATTTTACATAGATTTCAATTGTAGATAAAGTTCTTCCGTTTTCCTTTTTTTGGATATTGAAAAATTTAGTAGTTTTTGTTTGATCATTTGTATAGCTTTAAATTCCGAAATTACCTACAATCACGTAAACCTAATAAATATTTTAGTATTTTTTTAATAGGATAAAACACACAAGATTATATTCCGAAATTTATTGCATGTGAGCATAACAAATTTACTATCTTTTTCATGTGATCATAACAAGTTTACTATTTTTAAAATTAATCTTTATAAAGTTGAGATAACAAAATTGGAATAGAGGGTGACAGGGTGTGGCCAAAAGGTCCCTTCATGTAAGAAGATAGTAACTATATACTATACAGATTGCTGACTGTTTATATTTGCTCACCTACCCTGATCTAGTTGATAATATCTAGCAAATACTTAACAACTTCTCATATCAACCAGATTTCTGGACTTGATTGTTTCTTTCAAGTCCCAGAAACAAAACAAAAATAAAAACAAAAACGAAAACGAAAAAAAGCTAAGCCATAGCCACCCCAACCAAATTACAAGTTTACAACATGTATGAAAAGCTGAACAGTGAACAGTGAACAGTGAACAGGGAATGTGAGATGATGAAGAGGGATATATACAAATATAATACAGATGATCATGTAGTAATTGGAGCGACACGAAACTGATTTCCCACAGCGCTTCGCAATTTCCCTATCAAATGGTTGGATTTAGTGCTGTTGCTCCTGCCAAATTTGGCCATCTTAGGGTGGAACAAAGAGTTAAGCATAGCCTCAAGGTTTGCTGCAGAGTACTTGACATATTTACTAGGACTTGATCCATTTCCCACTAGATAACCATAGTTGTGAAGGTAATACCTGTATGTAGGAACCACTGTATGAACTATAAGTTGAGATGCCTTGTCTCTCAACCCATCATCTGATACGATCCACCCGGACTGCTTCGAGTACATGTCCTCGAATGCTTCGTTGAATTCTCGAAGCCTCTTTTTTACCAATTCCTCTGTAGTGGTTCGTCGTGGAGAGAATAATATTAGGTCATCATCACTCAGAATTGCTGGCAGTTTTGCCCAGCTCTCTTTTAGAAATGCTTGTGCATAGTCCTCCATTTTCTGTTCATGTCTACTAAGCCAGTTTTCTCCCATGAAATCACTGAAAACTGTATCCTGCAAGAATTCATGCATGTAGTTATAATTGTTCATCAGGAAAAAGCAGGACAGTGCAGTGTCGTCAAAGGCTTTGGACCATGTCTCTAGGTTAACCTCCAATGCCTCTACAATTTTGTGAAACTCTTTTCTGAGCATCCCATCATCTGATTTGCCCCTGTTCCAAGCTTTATGGATTGAGAGGACTTTAGAGAGAATCCGCTTGTAATCATCTTCGAGAAGCATGATGCAGTAGTTTGTGACAAAGGTCACCAACCTAGGGACACCGCCATCAAAAGGAGGAGGGATCATGTTGTGCCTCTGGGCTTCCACTTGAAGCTGAAGCTCCTTGAATATCTCACATGCCCCATAGATGACCCGTTTAACGAGATCCCTCGTAAGATTTTGGATTTCTAGACATGGTTTTGAACCAAAGAGCTTGTTGAAGTCCAATCTGAGCCTATCTAAGACTGCAAACATGTCTAGCATCTTCAAAAGCTTGATTGCATCCTTCTTAGCCTCGGTGACTTTACTTCCAAACTTGAGAAGCTCAAGAAACCCTGAATGGGTAGTGATGGTTGCGAAGCAATACAGAGAAATATCAGGACCAAAATCGTCAAAAACACCCTTGCAGAGCTCAAGCTCAGCATGCAAAACATGTTTCAGAGCAAACTCCATATGCTTACTCCACCTGAGTATATGATCTTCAACTTTCTGCACAGAATCTGATTCAGAGATTTCTTTCTCAAGGTAGCTCAAATGAAGGGCTTGTAATGCTGCCCTTGCTTTTGAGCTCCTCACATCAGCATAAATAGTTTTGCAGTTCTCAAGCCTATTGTTAGCTTTTAACCTCTCAATAATCGCATGAAGCTTTCGAGTCTCAGTCTCTGAGAATTGACTGGAAGCACAATTCTCCTTCACCAGCTGCCTAAATTCAAGCTCTAGTTTGTTGAGGGAATTACTCAGAAGACCTCCGTTGAGCCAGGCACGTGTCTCTAAGGCCTTGAGCTCCTTGAGAATCCTCAATGATCTCTGTACATTCAATATGTACTTATCATCAGCCACCTCATTTTCATCTAGGAGCTCGACAATATCCTCCATCCACTGAACTGCTAACCCACAGTTATCAGACAGAAACCTCAGCCCTTCCTCCAGCTGCTTGATGAGAGACAAGTAACCTACAATGTTGCCACCTACGGGGCCCACCATGAGCGACTTCTCGAGACCATGAACCGAATCATAGATTTTCAGGACCGCAGCTACTGGCCCAAACGCGCGGTCCACATGTTCTCTGACTGCAGAAAGAGTGGATTTTCGAGCATTTGCAGAACGAAGCTCAGTTGATAGAAATGGTAGGTTTTGGTTAATTCTCTCTAGTCTTGAGCTGGTTTCACTAATCTGGGAAGCGAGAGAATTTGATTCCTCGAGGGTGTCTCTTAGGCACTCCCTAGCAGCCAAGAGCTTATTATAGTTGCTCTCAGCTACCGCCATTGGAAATTGGCTAAGGAAACCATAAGGCTGAAACTGTGAGGATCCAATAAGAATTCTGACATAAAAATAAGCAATGACAATGTAAGGGGAGACCACCTGCTTTGTTTTCCTCACCATAGGGGAGTTGAGAAATCAGTGTCTATTGTCTTCACCAAACTTTACCAAATTGAAAGTCAGAGAAAGGGGAGTTGAGTTACCAGCAGTTCAAAAACAAGCCTTGCTTTCAGGACAAGTTCTCACTCAACCTCAACTAACCATTAGTTAATAATTTTCATTTTCCATTGTATTTTTGGATTGAGATTTTTTTTTTTTTTTGGGTTCACAAACAAGGGTATCCACCGTCAACTATATATAGTGACTATTGCCCCGCGCTGGCGTGTAGGCACCTCAAAGGGTGGGACAGCTGGCCAAAGAATTTAAAGCTGCTCCATGCCCAAAGCGAGATTCGAATCCTCGATCTTGGTTAAAGATTCCTACCAATTAATCAACCACACCTCCTTGGTTTGTGGATTAAGATATAAGTTACTCAAAATATTGGGCAAATGACTTCCAAAGAAATTGGGAATAGAATTTGTAGTTATTACTTGGGGTCTTATCACAAAATCTTGACAGGAAGATTTGCGGCCGCTTGTTCTACAGTACTTGATAAATCCAGACAAAGCAGTAAGCTTGATAGATCCACCTAAATCACAGGACTTGTCGTGTATTAATTACTAATATCACGATAACCATAAACCATAGGAAAGTTTTGACTTTGCTTTTGTGGCAAGTTTCTATTACCATAAGGTGTGTTGTTTATGCTGTATACGGCAGGGCAGTAAAGCAGGTCTACCAATTTTGAACATTACAGGCCAGCACCCTACCAACTGGAGCCATTTTACAAAAGATCTCTTTAAATTTTGGTTTAAAGGAAAAAAAGTAAAAATTGATGTACTCACACAAGATACCCAATGTACCAAGGATATCTCGGCCTAGCGGTTAAGATCGAGGTGTTGGATATATTAGTTTTCGAATCCCCTTACCCTCATATACATGTATATTGTACTGGCCTTTGAACCTTATCTGAACTTAAAAATAAAAAATTCAAAATGAAAACCCAATGTAGTATACACTTTCAGGGGTATAGCTGGCTAGCTGCAGATATAATAGTTTATCCAGTTTAACTTGATTAACAGACACATTCATTCCACTATTTACAAGATGCGGAGGTTAGGGGAAATGGTGCTCGTATGATCAGCTCAGATCATGATAGTAACATTCTTCAAATAAATATATGCAGGCAGAAATATAACAGCCAGTCAGCTAATGGTAGAGAACCATGAGGCAAATGGAAAGAATTCGAGAAAGATTGAACAGCCATTCATACGAATTCAAAATTGAAGTCAAAATTTGTACAAAATATTCGTAAGCTGAAGTACCTGATAAAAGTGTGGAGACCAGGAGCATTTGCCTTCAACAAGCTCTTAAGCTAAACATCTGGAATTACAAGATTAAGATCAAGTACAACAAACAAGTTCGTATCGGGATATACAGGTCACGCCAGTTCCAACATGACACAATGAATGATGCTAAAGCAGGAGCAGGAAACTCCCTTGTGTATTTAAGTATGATTCTATATCGAGTTCGAGACTAATGGTGATTGCTGTGTTATACTCTATTCTGATGTATCCAATTTGATTGTCAACTATTTGCTTCTCAATATTCACATTTAACCTCCCCAAAAATCCTTCCCAAGGACACTATCTGCTTACAGGTTACCAACAAGGAATCCACATGCCCTTTCCAGTCGTAATCTGATCAAATCCAGAAAAAATTGATGAGGAACGACATAAAGGAAAACAATGAGGATATGTGACAAGAACCAGTAGAATAACAGAGGAAAGACAGAGCAGAAGCATGAAACTTACAGCAGCATAGTGAGATATTTTTTTAGGTTCTTTGACTCCATGATGTTGTCTAGAAGCTCCTACTCGTGAACCTGGAGGAAAAGAAACAGAGACACTTTAATGCTTTGGAATTGGGATGAAACATTCTGACACACAGCAGAAAGTGATGCATATGGTCCATAAAGGAAACAAAATGACATTCAGCAATCATGCAAAACTCATGTTAATCCATAAGAGGGTTAATGAATAATCAATCAGATAATCATTTGGATAAAAAAAAAAACACCTGGTGGACGCTATACATTGCTCAAATTAAGCACCCAAATGGTAAACCACAAGCTTTCCTCCGAAATATCATAATTTCATTGTCGTGGAGCAAGTGCAACCAAACATGAATGTGTTACTAACTGACTAATATGTCACCAATAAGGCAATAACCTATCTCATTCTAGTCAGCATAAGAGTAATAAACAGTCATATACACCCAAAGTCTCTGAATCAGGACTTATTTGTTTCTTTCTGATCTCCTTTCTCCTTTTCTATTGCTTTCTTCATCACATGTCAGCAAACCCATCCCCCTCCAAAAATGAGATTATACATATAAAAATGGAGGGGGAGGGGGGGGGGAGGAGGGAGGAGGGAGGTGGAGAGTAAGATAAAAGGCAGATAAATTACATCACCACATCAGAAGACGACACAATTTCAGATGAACTACAGTTGTAAAATAAAGAGAAATATACAGGTATGACTGATCATGTAGTAATTGATACAGCACAAAACTGATTTGGAATAACATGTCATTTACCTTTCATATGGAAGGATTTATCAACATGTTTGCCAGCAGATTTGCTCATCTTAGGTTGGAACAAAGATCTAAGCATAGTCTCCAAGGAAACTGCAGAGTACTTCACATGTTTACCACGACTTGATCCCTTTCCCATTATAGAATCATAATTACGAAGGTAACTCTTATAAGCAGGGACCACAGCTTGTACTATAAGCTGATGTGCCTTCTCTCTCAATCCATTATCCAACAGAATCCAATCAGATTGGCTCTTGTACATGTCTTCAAACTTGTTATTGAATTCTTTAAGCATCTCCTTCACCAAATTCTCATTAGTTGTTTTGTCAGGACAGAAAAACAACAGGCCTTCTTCACTTAGAATGGCCGGTAGCTTTCCCCAGCTCTCTTTCACATATGCTGCTGCATAATGTTCCATTCTTTGCACGTACCCACTTAGCCAATTATCTCCCATTAGATCGCCAAAAGCAGTACCTTGCAAATATCTATGCAAGTACCTGTAGTTGTTCATCAGGAAAAAGTAGGATAGGACAGTATCCCCAGAGGTCTTGGACCAGGTCTCTAGATTGATCTCTACGGCTTTCACTATTTTTCGGAACTCTTCTCTGAGAATCCTGTCATGTTATGTGTTTTGGTTCCAACTTTGATGGATTGAGAGGACCTGAGAGAGTATTGATCTATAATCATCCTCAAGAAGAATAACACAGTAGTTTGTTACAAATGTCATGAACCTAGGAACACTTCCATTCAAAGTAGGACAGGTCATTTTGGACCCCTGGACCTCCACTTGAAGAGAAAGCTCAAAGAATATCTCACAAGCCCCATCCACAACCTGTTTGATGAGATTCCTCCTAAGATTTTGGACTCCTAGGCAAGCTTTTCCGCCAAAGAGCTTGTTGAAGTCAATTCTGAGCTTGTCCAAGATGGAAAATATATCTAGCAACTTCAGAAGCTTGACAGCATCCTTTCTGGTCTTGGTGACTACATTACCAAATTCAATTAGTGCTAGAAACCCTGACCTGGCAGTGATTATTGCAAAACAATCCATAGCCGCATCCGACCCAGAATTTTTGAAAACACTCCTGCAAAGTTCATATTCTGTCTGAAGAATGTGTCTCAAAGCAACCTCCATATGAGTACCCCACAAAACTATGTGATCTGCTAAGCTCTCTACATAATCTGACTCAGAGATTTGCCTCTCAAGATAGCTCAAATCCAGAGCTTTTAAAGCTTTCCTTGCAGTTGAGCCCCTCACATCAACATATATAGTCTGACAGTTCTCAAGTCTGTTCTTAGATTGCAATATCTCAACAATCATATGAAGCTTCGGAACCACAGAACCCTCTGGAGATTTACAAAGGCGCCTGAACTCAACCTCTAGCTTGTTTAAAGAGTGACTCAAAATACCTTCATCGAGCAATGCACGTGTTGCTATGGCCTTAAGCTCCTTGAGAACTCTTAATGTCTTCTTCACATTTAACAAGTACTCATCATCAATGTCACCAACCATGTTATTTTCATCTACGACCTTTACAATATCCTCCATCCATTGAACCGTTAACCCACAACTATCAGACACGAAACTCAATACCTCTTCTTGTTGCTTGATTAGAGACAAGTAACCCACAATATCACCACTGGGTCCCCCCATGATAAGCAACCTCTCAAGCTCCAACACCGTGTCACAGACCTTGAAAATTGCCGCTACAGAGCCAGAGGACCGATATACGAGCCCTCCAACCAAAGAAAAAGTGGATTTCCGTGCATAGGCTGAAAAGGGCACGTCTAATTTACCAAGCTTCCCAAGTTTTGGCCCTGCCTTATCAATCTGAGAAAGAAGACTTTTCGACTTCTCTAAAGTGACCTTTAGACACTGCTTAGCAGCTATCAATAGCTTTCCATTGTTGCTCTTAACCTCCTCCATTGACAAAATAGCAAACAGAAAACCATCAACAACACAAACCCATCAACAAATAGTACTATTTAGCAAAAACTAAAACAAACCCAATCAAAACAACAGATTAAAAAAGTGTGAATATGCAGAAATTAAGTGCTCAGAACACAAAACTCTCTGGAATCTGAAGCAACTATATTCTTCCTCTTCGTCACATACAAGCAACGGTCTTATATCAGGGCATTAAAATAAGAAAAACAGAAATTACTATATGGCGGTTTGTGATTATCCTAAGCTTCGAGAACAGGGAAGAAAAATTGCTAATTCAATTATTTTCTACTTTCTAAATATAATATATCAGACCGATATATAATACACCGACTTATTTATGATCTCACAACTAGATATAAAATAAGAAAAATATTCTGTATGGCGGTTTATGAGTTTAATAATTGCCGGAAATTGTCATTCCCGCGGATTATTACACTATAAATAAACTAGGTTTCTGACTTTCGATCAAATTAATACCTATTCAACACTCTGACATTGGAAATTCGTAACAGTTTCGATCAATTTGAAGCAACATTGATATAAATTTGAGTGTTACGATGAAATGGCAATGAAATTTGCGTGAATGAAAGATCAATTCAGATGTTTAGGGTTTTATTACGCAGAGAAATTTGATTAAACTAAAGAAATGAAAATAAGTACCTGATGAAGTTCATATATGAGATTATGGTTATTGAATTCACCACGTTGAAGGTCTATCCAGATTTTGAGTTACTTTGATTAATTCAGCAACACAAATTCTAGAATTTGCTAAAAATAGCAGGACGATATTTGGGAATGGGAACTGAAGTTGAATGTAAGATGTGAGTTGTGGAAATTGCGGAAGGTTTTGGAGAGAGAGAGAGGGGTTAGTAGTAGCAAAATACTGTTACACTCCCGGGTACTCCCTGGCCCCTCCCACAAAATGCTTGTGTTAAATAATTTTTGTTTTTTTAAATAATTTTGAGTGAAAAAAAGGTTCAAAGTGTAACAATGGAAACACAGAATATTACGCCAAAGTAGCAAACCAAAAGTTGTAAATCATGTATAGTTAAATCCCTTCACTTTTTCAAGTAGCAATTAACTCTCATATCTTTTTTTAAGTATACGATTAAGTTTTTTTCCTAATTTTCCGGTCAAAACGTCATTGTAATCATGACGTGACACCGTAACTTCATTTTTTTTCTTTTGTTCCCCAAATACTTTTCACATATATTCTTTATAAACAAAAAAATACACTCCTCAGTAGATACATTTGTCTATCACTCCTCTTCACCATATTACGTTCAGTTGCCCTACATCCTGCCAATTTCCTATCACGTTCTCCTTCCTCTATGTCACCATCAATACAAGGCATCCATTAATAATTCTTCATATGAGTTTGTGATCTCAGAAGACCTTGGGTGTCTCAGAAAGGTCAATCGAGACCCCGAATTCGATTTCACCCATACTTTCTGTATTACGATCTTAAGAGCCGTGTATCATAAAACTGTCGTCCAAACCTAATTGGGATCCGATAAATCGATCTCGGTGCCTCCCTTGTCACCTAGGGATGTCCGGTGCGATTTGGTGCAAAAATATCAACTTTTGTTTTGGAGTCTACCGGGACCCTCGAAAATGTGGATTAATAGCCTTCATTTTGGGCGTCCTAGGGTCCGGTTGTCATTTTTGCCCAAACTTTTTTGGGAGTCCTATGTGACCCTAGAAGACCTTGGTTGCCCTGGGAAGGTCATTCGAGACACCCAATTTCAATTTCACCGATACTTTCTGTAATGCAATCTTAAGAGTAGTGTACCGTAAAACGGTCGTTCAAACCTTATAGGGACTCGATAACCGACTTTGGGGGCCTCCCACGTGCCCTAGGGATGTCCGGTGCAATTTGGGGCGAAAATATCAATTTTTGTTTTAAAGCCTTCTAGGAATCCAAAAAAAAAAAAAAGGATTATAACCTTCACTTTTGAGCTTCCTGGGCTCGGTTGTCATTTTTGCCCAAACTATTCCGGGAGGCCTATTGTAACCCTAGAAGACCCTGGGTGCGCTGGAAAGGTCATTCGAGACACCGAATTTCGATTTCCCCCATACTTTTCGTATTACAATCTTAATAGCAGTGTACCGTAAAACAGTCGTCCAAGCCTAATAGGGACCCGATAACCAACCCTGGGGGCCTCCCACGTATCCTAAGAATGTCCAGTGCGAGGGGTGAGGGGTGAAAATATCAACTTTCTTTTTGGAGCCTTTCGGGTCCCTAAAAAACGAGTATTATAGCTTATTTTATTTTTGGGCGTCCTCGGGCCCGGTTGTCATTTTTGCCCAAACTAATCTGGGAGGTCTATTGTGACCCAAGAAGACCCTTGGTGCCCCAAGAAGGCCATTCGAGACACCGAATTCCGATTTAACCAATACTTTTCGAATTACGATCTTAAGAGCGGTGTACCGTAAAACGACCGTCCAAACCTAATAGGGATCCAATAAACGACCCTGGGAGCCTCCCACTTCTCCTAGGGATGTCCCATACGATTTGGTACGAAAATTTTACCTTTCATTTTCGAGCCTTCTGGGACCCTACAAAACGTGGATTATAGCCTTTATTTTCGGCCTTCCTGGGTCCGGTTGTAATTTTCGCGCAAACTTTTCTGGGAGGTCTATTGTGTCCTTAGAAGACCCTGGGTGCCCGAGGAAGGTCATTCGAGACCCCGAATTCCGATTTTACCTTTAATTTTCGTTTTACGATCTTAAAAGCGATGTGTTGTAAAACAGCCGTCAAAACCTAATAGGGACTCGATAACCGACCCGGGGGGTCTCCCATGTCCCCTAGGGATGTCCGGTGCGATTTGGTGCAAAAATATCAACTACCATTTGGAGCCTTCCGGTACGCCAAAAAACGTGGATTATATAACCTTCATTTTTGGTCGTCCTGGGGTCCAATTGCATTTTTGCCTAAACTTTTCTGGGAGACCTATTGTGATCCTAGAAGACCCTTGGTGCCCCAGGAAGGGAATTTGAGACCTAGAATTTCGATTTCACCCATGCTTTCTGTATTACGATCTTAATAGCGGTGTACCGTAATATGGTCATTTAAACCTAATAGGGCTCCGATAACCGACCCCGGGGGCCTGTAACGTCCCCTAGAGATGTCCCGTGGGATTTGGCACGAAAATATCAACTTTCATTTTGGAACCTTCTAGGACCCCAAAAAACGTGGATTATTACCTTCATTTTAGGCCTTCCTAGGGTCCGGTTGTCATTTTTTCCCAAAATTTTCTGGGAGGCCTATTGTGACCTTAGAAGAGACTGGGTGCCTCAGGAAGGTCATTCGAGACCCCGAATTCCGATTTCACCCATACTTTCCATATTACGATCTTAAGAGCAGTGTACTGTAAAACGATCGTCCCTCAAAATGAATTGTGATCCTTGTTTCATTTATATGTGACTCTCGTCTCACCAAAAATTACGAAAAGACCGTCTTAAATAATATTTTTGACGAAAGTAGCAAATAGCCGACAAGAGTTATAAACCATGTACAGTTAAACCTCTTTACCTTTTCAAGTAGCAATTAACCCCCACATCTTCTTTTAAGTGTACGACTAAGCTCTTCCCCTAATTTTCCGGCCAAAATATCACCGGAACCATGACGTGGCACCGGTAAACTTCATTTTTTTTTCTTTTGTTCCCAAAATATTGTCATTTATACTAAATTTTTATCTAAATACTGAGCCTTTAAGTTATTATGCATATATCAATACATTTCCTCTACTTTCCTTTTTTCTATTATTTGTTGCTCCATAAACACGTTTCTTCAATCCTCCTCTTCCCTTCTTCTATCTCTTTCTAGTGAAAAATACTATGAAATTCAAGAGACTGGAAGCTCTGATCTTATCATCAATGAATTCAAGTAGATAGAAGGTGACATTTATCTTGAAACTTGTCATACTAACCCCTTCAACAGCCAAAATCGAGTCTCAATTTTCGTTTTCAAGGTAATTTGGTTTTCTCCAATTTTTTCAAAAGTGAGTATTAATTGTTAGTTTTGATGGCATAAACATTGATAATTTGGATTGTATTGTATCATTATTTGTGAATTAGCACATTTGGCTTCTTCTGCTCATGCTAATACAAGTGCTACTTGCTTTCAATAAAATGTCTTGAAGGTGTTTGATAAAATGCATCAATGACCTGCTAGCATATATACAATGCCACTTTGGGATTGGGATTGCCCTATGAAAATAATTTTAAACGTTTGAGCAACATACCTTACAGTTAAGGCTTCTCCAAGGGCGTTGATGGAGGGGTTTTACGATTGTCGGATATCTTCTTCAATAGGCCTCCCAGAAACGTTTGTGAAAAAATGACAACCAAATCCCAGAAAGGCTTAAAATGAAGGAATTAATCCACGTTTTTTGGGGTTTTAGAATGCTTCAAAATGGAAGTAGATATTTTCACACCAAATCGCACAGGACATACCTAGGGGACGTTAGAGGCACTCGGGGTCGGTTATCGGATCGCTATTAGGTTTAAACGACCGTTTTACGGTACACCGCTATTAAGATTGTAATACTGAAAATGTGAGTGAAATCGGAATTCTTGGTCTCGAATGCCCTTCCCGGAGCACCCAGGGTCTTTTAGGGTCACAATAGGCCTCCAAGAAAAGTTTGGGCAAAAATGACAATCGGACCCCAAGACGACCAAAAATGAAGGGTATAATCCACCTTTTTTGGCGTACCGGAAGGCTCCAAAATGAAAGTTTATATTTTTGCACTAAATCGCACCGGACATCCCTAGAGGACATAGGAGGCCACAAGGGTCGGTTATTGGGTCCGTATTTGGTTTTGACGACCGTTTTACAATACACCACTTTTAAGATCATAAACGAAAATTATGGGTAAAATTGGAATTCGGGGTCTCGAATGAAGGGTCCCTATTTGGTTTTACGACTGTTTTCTAAGGTTACAATAGACCTCTCAGATAAATTTGGCCAAAAATGATAACCGAACCCAGGAAGGCCTAAATGAAGGCCATAATCCACGTTTTGTGGGATCTCGGAAAGCTCCAAAATGAAAGTTAAAATTTTCGTACCAAATTGCACGGGACATCCCTAAGGGAAGTGGGAGGCCCCCATGATCGGTTATCAGATCCCTATTAGGTTTAGACGGTCGTTTTACGGTACACCGCTCTTAAGATCGTAAGCTGGAAAGTATTGGTGAAATCGGAACTCAGTGTCTCGAATAGCCTTCCCAGGGCACACAGGGTCTTGTTGGCTCACAACAGACCTGCCAGAATGTTTTGGAAAAAATGACAACCGGACCCAGAACGCCAAAATATAAATGCTATAATCCACGTTTTTTAGGGTCCTGAAAGACTTCAAAATGAAAGGTGATATTTTCGCCCCAAATCGCACTGGACATCCCTTAGGGCTGTGGGAGGCCCTCGGGATCGGTTATTGGGTCCCTATTAGGTTTGGACGACCTTTTTACGGTACACTGCTCTTTATATCATAATACGGAACGTATGGCTGAAATCAGAATTCGGGGTCTCGAATGACTTTCCCGGGCCACCTAGGGTCTTCCAAGGTCACAATAGGGCTCCTAGAAAATTTTGGGCAAAAATGACAACCGGACCCCTAAAAGCCCAAAATGAAGGCTATAATCCACGTTTTAGGGGTTCCGAAAGGCTCCAAAATAAAAGTTGATATTATCACACCACATTGCACGGGACATCCCTAGGGGACGTGGGAAATCTCCGAAGTTAGTTATCGGGTCCCTATTAGGTTTGGACGATCGTTTTACGGTACACCGCTCTTAAGATCGTAAAACCAAAAATTGGCGGGTCCAGAAACATTAGCAAGTGGATTGACTAAACAATATTTTCTTTTTTTGATGGCAGGATTGACTCTTTTTTTTTTTTTTTTTTTTGGATAAGTAAGAAAGCCGACCACGAATGGCTAAGAGTCGCAAGACTCAATATAGAATTACAGATTACATAACAGAAAGCGTAAACATAAAAGAAACTACTAAAAATTAAACTATTATCCAAATAAAAAGGTAAGGACGGATGTTTCGACCACTGCTACTTTTCAAATCCTGTTGAAGAACCAGTCACGGTGACACCAGAAGCAAATAATCTGGTCTTCTACCGCCAGGACCACCTCACCATCGACATTATACGCCGCATCGTGGCTAGTAGGTTGAGAAAAAAAAAAGCAATCAACATCCGAAGAACAAAGTTTAACAAGGGAGGCGGCTGAGCCAGTCGGTACAAGTTTTTTTTTTTTTTTTTTTTTTTTTTTTGCTAGGGTTCCAGACCTTAATTTTCTACTGCTTCCTTCCTCAAACCACCACTGACTTGCACCATCATCGTCAAAAGACCCAAACAATGGCAGTCTGAAACAAACTAAATCTCAAGACATCCACCATGAAAACGGAGATGGGATGATGGTGTTGCGAAAAAAAAAAAACATTCCACAATCTATATCTAGAAAATCTTGCAAAGCAATCAAAAGTATCACTCACGAAAATGAAATTAAGAAAGGCTAAACATTCATCAAATCAGAGACTACTAAGAGACTAATCAGGTCATTCAAACCCATAATTGATTTGGAGATTTACTCTTAAGAAATGCCTTCTTTAGGCTAACAGTAAGGGGGAATCAAATATAAAATAAAACCAGAAAAAGCTTCATTCTTATGGCTTGCTCAGCCTGGAATGAAGAATTGTCTTTATGAATGAACTAGTCAAAAATAAATTGCTATACAAAAAGTTATGTTGAATGTTGGCTCACTGGTAACACAATTCTCATGAGAAGACTACCAACATTAAATTAAAAAGAACAATAATAAATAAAGAGCTCGAAACCCCAAATTATGCAAATACACATTATAGGGTTTATGAATGCCAAGAAACAGTTGCTTCTCTTAGAAATTAGAGGATAAATTGAGAACAAACCTGAAAGATAAATCTGGGAAAATAGACCTATCTCATAGATGGTTTAAAGTAGAATCGAAACCTTTGATCTTGGGATAAAAATTGAGGCTTAGAACTTAGAGGGGGGGGGGTGGCTGAAGAAAGAGGAGTGAGAATTCTAGGAAAAATTGGGGCTCAAAAAACTTCAACAGATATTGAAAAGATCAAAATTGATACTTAAAACTGATTTCAGAACTAATTCTATGGAGATTTTGCATTTCAAAGAAGTTGGGTGATAATTTAAGAGGCCGGAGGCTTTGAGCTTGGGTAATCGGTTGGCTTTGATTTTGGGATTTCTCTCTCTTCTTCTTTTTTCATTTTCTAAAAGACAGGCTTAATTCTGAGAAAGGGCAGAGCCCTTCTCTCTAGAAAGTTTTTTCTCTCTAGATAGGCAGGATTGACTAGTGACTAACAAAGTAACAAATACGAGGGATAGAATTCAATGAAGGCTGTTTCTCATATTCTGAACAACAACAAAAAAGAAAAAGGATTAATTCAACAAAGGCTGAAAATTCATGTTTGCCAAGATGACCAGATCCACGCCTACACTTTAATCCAATTCTACACCAAGTTTGGGATCGATAAGTCTTGTATGAGACACCGTTCTACACTCCTACCTACGATATATAGGAGGAAACTGAATGACTTGTGTGAAAAATAAGAGGTAATTTGTGAACAAAAAGTCACCATTTTTTTTAAAAAAATAATAATTGTCTCTCACCGTGGTATGATCTTATACAAGATTTATTAAATTGAAAACAGGTTAAAAGTCAAGATGGCTAACACCCCATCCAAATTTCAAAATGGCTTGGGTTCGTATCTCATCTTCCACCTAGTGAGAAATTTATTCCTTTTCTAGCCCTTTTAGATTTTTTGCTCCATAAAAAGAGGGTGTAAGTGAATGGCAACTGAGACAACCCCCCGCTAAGTCATGTTCGGACTCTCGTATTCAACAGCGAACATATCAGATCAACTGAACAACCAGCGCAAACACTGATCTTCCTTATCTTAACAAAAAAAAAAAAAAAAAAAAAAAAAAAAACACAAAAACCAGTAAGTCTTTTGTGAGACCAACTCACAAAAAAATAGGGTCACTATTTAGACATGTAGGGCTAACTTATGGTGAACAGTGACCCTTGTTTAATTGAAACCCCCGTCTTACCAAAAGTTACAGAAAAATCGTCTTATAGAAGTTTTTGTGAAAACCAATATGAGGCGTGATACTTGTGAGCAAAAAATAATAATAATACCACCATAAATAAAATTGATACCTCCCTACAAAAAAGTGATACTTCCCTACAAAAAAGTAATACCTCATAAATAAGACTGTCTCATAAAAAAGTTTTTAGAATGATAAAAAAACTGTACTACACCAAGATTAGCCCCCAAAAAAATTAAAAATAAAACGAATGCGCTGTTGTAAGAAGCTAGCAATAACACAAGTATGCTGTCTTTTACGTCGAATCCTTAAGATAACTTTTTCTTAATCAAATATTCGTTATTGATATTGGTAGCCTAGCAGGAGATCTCTAGCTCACATGGATATGAATACACTTGGTGTTTTATTTACGAGAAAAATCTAAAATATTGAAATTTAGTTGACTGAGATCCAAACTTTTTTAAATCTGCTCCAGCTCTTTCCAATTTATCAAATGACATATTATTATTTACAAACAATTATTACCCTACAAGTTTTCCATAATTCTTAGACATACCAATTCAGACAGATACATATTCATCCGATCGTCACCTTTATAATTAGGTGCTGCAAATATGGAAATTAAACACAGATTTATTTAGTACTCTCTCTGTCTTAGATTCTTCCTTATATAAGCAAATGAACCGATTACTAAGGAGTATACAATTAATCATGTAGTGTGATCGACTTTGGGAGAAGGGGGAAAAATTTGTCCAGATATAGACCTGTTAAACGGGTCGATCCATTGTGTTACGAGTTGGACACTTCGGATTCGGTTCGGGTGGGTTATGGGTTGGTTTTTGAATTGAATCCACTTTTTAGTTTATTTTACCGGGTTGTAAAAAAATTTAGGTCGAGAAAAATTTGTCACGACCCTAAGAAAAGGGATCGGGTCTGATTTTCAAATCCGATCAACTTTTAACAGCTCTAATCTTGAACCATGTAGTAATTTCTCAAGGATGGTGAGGGTTTGCTTTCTCAATTACAAAAGCATTTTGGCAGGTTATGAGTTCCCCTCATGTGAAAGTTTTTAAAATCTCCACGTATTTTTTTTCAGTGAATTGCTAAATACCGCCCCTTTTTACCAGCTACCGCCCCCCTAAATTCCAATTTTACCCTCACCCCTCTTCCTCACTCACTCTCACTCATCCTCTCTTCCTCACTCACTCTCACTCATCCTCTCTTCCTCACTCATCCTCACCACCACACCATCACACTGGCAACCACCACCACCACCACCACCACCACCACCACCATGTCAAGTGCTAGCGGCAGCGGCGGCAGAGGTTTCGACGGCGAGGGAGGCGGCGACCGACGGCGCGGGGGGGTAAATTTTCGAAATTTTTTTTTTTTTTGTTTGAATTGAATTTTTTTTGCCTTGAATTGAATATTTTTTGCCTTGAATTGAATCGTGAAGTTATGAATTGAAGTTGTGTTTTTTTTTTTTTTTTTTTTGCGTCGATCGTCGGCCGATCTCGACTCACCCTTGAGACCGGCAACTCACCCAAGGGTGAGTTGTCTGCCGATCTCGACTCGCCCAAGGGTGGTCGCCGGTCGCAGACGACTCACCCTTGGGTGACTCGAGATCGGCCGACGACTCACCTTGGGTGAGTCGCCGGTCTCAGACGACTCACCGAAGGGTGAGTCGAGATCGGCCGACGACTCACCCAAGGGTGAGTCGAGATCGGCCGACGACTCACCCAAGGGTGAGTCGTCTGAGACCAGACGACCGACACCAAAAAAAAAATTATTTATTATTATTATTATTATTATTATTATTATTATTATTATTATTATTATTATTATTATTATTATTATTATTTATTGTTATTATTATTATTATTATTATTATTTATTGTTATTATTATTATTATTATTTATTGTTTATTGTTATTATTATTATTATTATTTATTGTTATTATTATTATTATTATTTATCGTTATTATTATTATTATTATTGATTATTGTTTAATTAATTAAAAATTGTGAAATGATAGATGGGAGGAGCCGGTAAATCGGTGCCTCGGTTATTTAGTGAACTAGCTGGTTCAGGACCGCGTCACACGAGGACGCGCGGGATTGATGCCTCTGTACGGAGACAGAGAGAGGCAGTTCGGATGAGGGAGATGACTGCTGAGCAAGACGATTACGCAACTAGCGAGTTCTACTCCGGTGAGCAAGACGATGATCAGATTGGCGTCGAATTATCCTCAGATTGGCGCGTGGTGAAGGGCAGAGGCGGTAGGTTTGTTAGTACTGGGTCGTCCAGTACTGGCAAACGATCTAGAGCGGAGGACGACACTACGTGGCTTGTTACAGAGCCTGTGCCCGGTGGGCCGGCGGATGATAGCGTCATACCGAGCTTCCTGGGCCACGTAGCGTCTCGTATGTGGAATGGAGAGATGAGGGGTCTCTTAAAGTGTCAGAACCGATGGACTGTCTGTCAGCGGCTGAGTCAGTGGCGAGCGGAGATGTCGGCCGAGATGAGGGCCCAGATCGAGGGGACTGGGTTATCACACCTGGCAGACATTATGTTCAGATATATTGACTTCCCCCTGATATCTGCATTCGTGGAAAGGTGGCAGCCGGATACGAACTCGTTCCACATGCCGTTCGGAGAGATGACGATCATGTTGCACGATGTATGGCATATTCTTCGGATTCCTGTAGACGGAGAGCTCGTTTCCAATGAGGGACGGGATGGGCAGCTGCAGACGGCGGCCATGGAGGTTCTCGGGGTCAGCCCAGAAGAACTGATGTGTAGCCACTGGCAGGGCGGTGCGGTCCTCACGGAGTCGGTTTTTGAGCTTTGTCGTGAGCAAATAGATGACATCCAGGCGACAGCTTGGATGTGGTTACTTATTGGATCCACCTTGTTTGTCGACAAGAGTGGTAACCGTATTAGACCCTCCTGCGTGATGGAGGTGATGGACGACGGTGTCGATACGGTGCATGACTTCTCTTGGGGATCTGCTGCCCTCGCCTTCCTATATCGTCAGCTCGGTATAGCTAGTCGCGGGGATTCTCAGGGCATCTGCGGATGCCTAACTCTCCTGCAGGCATGGATATACGAGTACTTTCCCTGCTTCCGACCTCATCGGGAGCGGATGGTTGTCGGGGACGACGAGGCTCCCCGTGCGTCCGTATGGAGTGCCCTGGCTGAGGGCAAGGACATGGGTCGACTGGACTCTTTATGTAGACGCTTGGATCATCTGCGAGCGACAGAGGTACGTCATTTAGTTATCGGTGTTCATGATTTATTTCGTCGTTTGCTATGTTTTTTTACTTCAACGTAACTTTCAACATTTCTACGTAGGTGGTGTGGCTGCCGTACGGTTCTAACCCGGCAGTATCTGTACCGAGGACTGTATTCATGGGGTGGCTACAGTATCGGGATATTATCGAACCGTACATGCCTGGTCGTTGTTTACGACAAATCGGGTACGTACAGAGTATCCCAACCCCGATCTTTAGGCCAGTCAAAGCGATCAGGTCATGGAGCAGTCGTTCGTACAAGGTTGTCTTCCCCGAACGGATCTCATCTGATGCTTGGCGTATGTTCCCGGGATTTTACATTCTTGGTCTCCATGGGTTTCAGGCATCCACGTCAGATCCCACAGCATGTACGGATGACTACCTCGCATGGTACTACCTTCACTCCCACCCTCGGCTGATACGTGACGCTGCAGCACCTATGATTCCTCCACGATCCAACAGCGATTATGTAAGTGATTAACTAAACTAAAATATATTTTTTTTTTACGTATTACATATCTCTGAACTCACACTCATTGTTACTTTTTTACAGTGGGTGAATCGTCTAGCCGTCTTACATGAGCAGGCCATTACTTTGATTCCTCCGGAGCAAGCGGAAGGTTCTCGATCCCAAATGGACGAGTATATGAGAGATTGGCGGGCTGCCAAATGATGTATTGACCCTAGATGAATTTGTTATTATAAGAGTTTCATTGTTATTGTTATTATTTATTTGTGTTATTGTAATTTGTTGTTTCTTATTTACATTTTTTGTTTTATTGTAATTTGTTGTTTTATTTACCTCCAATAATCACGACCACTCTCCACATGCAAAATATAACAATCACACAAAAATGTGACAATGATATAAGTATAACAATCACGCAAAACATTCAATTACGTCGACCTCGCTAAACGATCCCAATGTGCTCTTCGCGTAACATACATTTGCTCCCAACCAGCGACACTATCAGAACGGAAAGTAAACCATGCTTCGCATATCGGAGGAACAGGGAAATCTGAGGCTAAATCCAGACGGATATAATGGGAATACGAATCACCTAAATGACACATGACAATTTCCCTACTTGGACGTGTAGCAGTCGAAGGTGCTTGGAACGGTAGCACTGTGTAACAAGAATATAACCCCCTTCCGCTGCCGTATCCGAATAACATAATCGCTGCATTGAAGAGGTTGGCAATCGGGAACAAATCCTCAATTACTATCATCCAGTGATCATCGTTACACGCACCTCCGTCCCACATAATACGGCGGTAACCAGCGTCGACCCCTTCAACGTATAAGTTTTCGTACAATGCTCGGTTAGCTAAGAGTTCGTGTGCAATGCAAACTCTCGCCACTCGCCATTGCTCTTGGTCTCCGAAAATGTAGTCCGCAATGACACGGAAACCGCAATTACCATCCCCAAGCACATCGAGATATCCTTCAATGAAAGGTACGATGATTCCCGGAATTTTGTTAACATGATAGAATTCAGTGATATCTATTGCGTGTCCAGCTGCAAGACAATATAATAGAAAGTCAATAATAGTACTTATCAAAAAGTAACAACATTATGTACATGTTAATAAATTATGGATTTTCATACCATTACTGTTTACGAAGTTACTCGATGAGGATGAGGTACGACCACCCCCGCGGCTCGAACTGGATGACCTAGGGCGACCACAACCCCTCTGGGAGTACTCCCATGAACTAGGATCACGTCTGGTAGAGGAACTCCCTCTCGGTCTACCTCTGACTGTCGTGTTCGCTTCCGGCTCGACGTAACTCGCTTCCTCAGGATGAAGCTGCTCATTCATAAGGACAGATATGTTGCGCACAACTGCCGGGTCGCTTGAGTTAACCTCGTCGACCAGAGACCGAAAGTATCGATGGTCCTCAGATGGATGCTCAGTCATGTCAAGCGTAGCTATCTCCACTGCATCACTAATAACGAGTGTTCGCCAAAATTTGTGGACACTATTCAAGCTAATTGGCGTGCCCGTATCCGTGGCTGTTTTCAACTCACACGCACACGGGATCTGATGAGTGGATCTCAATACACAACCGCAACGATCAAATACTTGGTGACTCAATTCTCTCATCCTGTTCAGCTCAGCCAATAATATTTGTAAGCAGTAATGGGAAACATACCCGGTCAGATAGTTGAATGGGAAACCCGAGTACACCACACTTCTTCGTCTTCTGCACTCTTCAAGTGTGTACTTGATCTCAGTTATTTGTGACTCGATTGACTTGTTGACCTTGTTCCAAACATTGTCCAAAGCTCCAGTTGAGGAGTTCAACCACTGTTTTAGCGCGGCATGTGCACTCTCCACCCTGCAAGTCGTAGTGTTGCCAAGGTGTAGCACCTTATTCGTCCACGCAGCCACAAACATCTCTTTGTGTCTCAGCCAGGTCTCCTCTACATAGGATATCACATGAGGGTAAGTCCTCCAACTAACCTTCATCGTACGCACTGCTCTATCGTACGCAGCTTCTGTGGAAGCTTCCATGATAATTTTCCACCTCCCATTCTTGAACCTCTGCGCGACGGCCTTATCTTTTCCACAAAGTCTGTACACTTTGTCTTCAACGACTTTGTTAATGTGCCATGTACAGAGCAAATGGGCACTCTCGGGAAATATCTCTCTAATAGGTGTCATCAACCCTAGCTCACGATCGGTCACAATTGTTGTTGGGTGTACATCATTTCCAATAAGCATCCTCAACTTATCTAAGACCCACGCATAGCTTGCCTGAGTCTCATCCTTCATAATGGCATAAGCTATGAGGAAGTTCTTATTGGTTGGAGTCATCCCCACTATCTCAACAAACGGCATCTTATACTTGTTTGTTTTGTACGTGGAATCTAAGCCAATCAACCAACGAAAAGACCGAAGTAACTGAATTGATGTAGGGTGTGCCATGAACACGTGAGTTACCTCATTAGTAGCTCGGTCGGCTCTTGTCCAATGTACGTACTTATTCGCCACAGCTAAATGATGAAACTGACCAATGACATCTCTCTCTTCAAAATCAAGTTTCCTTATACGATCTCTGTGGTTGTACACATGCCGTCTAGTTGCATTGTCCTCGGAAAATTTTTCCTTAATCGCGGCCAAGATAGCACATGGCTTTGTTTGTGCCGAAGTCATGTCACGAACGAGTTTCTTTGACCCAGGACTAAGACCACTCATCTGACGATATCCCTCAGGATACACAGCAAAGTCATGGTTGTGTGTACCCCTAGTCCCAGGCAATGTGACAATCATCCAACTACTGAACCCATACACTTGCCGAGCTCTCAACTGGAACGTACATTTACAAGCCTTTGTTTTCGATTTCTTCCGAGCAGCAGTATCTAAGTCTCTTAATTCCCCTCTGTAGCGTTCACCTCGATTGCATTTTAACAATTTTACGCTTCCACTCTTCTTGTGTGACGAAATTATCAACTCAAACCCGATAGTAAGTGCAATTTGTTTTGCCCAATTAATTGCATCTGTATCACTATCAAATAACTCATCAGTGACGAAATGCGTACTGTAATCAATACCATCACCACCGAACCGCTCCAAAGGAATCTAACGAAAACAACGAAAACAATGTTAGCTTAATCTTAAATTCAAACAATAAATAATAATAATAATAATAATAATAATAATAATAATAATAATAATAATAATAATAATAATAATAATAACAATAAATAATAATAATAATAATAATAATAATAATAATAATAATAATTTTTTTTTTTTTTGTGTCTGTCGGTCGTCGATCTCGACTCACCCTTGGGTGAGTCGTCTGCTACAGGCGACCAACCCAAGGGTGAGTCGTCTTTTGATCTCGACTCGCCCAAGGGTGAGTCGCGACTCACCCTTGGGGAGTCGAGATCGACAGACGACTCCCCTTGGGTGGGTCGCCTGTAGCAGACGACTCACCCAAGGGTGATTCGAAAATCTCAGACGACCGTGCAAAAAAAATGCGCAAAAAAATTAATTTTACCTCCGCCACCGTTGACGGCACTTCTTGGTTGCCGGCAGACATCCGCGGGTTGCTTGAGTGAATGTTGATGAAGGTTGGGTATGAGAGTGGGTGGTAGAGTGGGAGAGAAGTGGTGTGAGAGTTAGAGAGGGAGAGAGGGAGAGGATGAGTGAAAAATTAAAAAAGGGCAAAATTGGAATTTTGGGAGGCGATACCTAGTAATTTAGGGGCGGCATTTAGTAACACCCTTTTTTAATCGTTGAGCTTTCAGTGTCAAAAACCTTCCTCCTCCCCTCATCTAACTAGCCAAGGCTTTGAATACTAGTATATATAGAATTAGTATCATGTTCCATGTAGTCACTAGACAATTATTGTTGCTAATTGTTAATTATGGGTTGTCTCTAGGCTAAGAATTGATGGTTTTCCTTCCTATTTAAATACTTCTTTAGTTCTTTATAAGTCCTCTTCATCATTAATTTATTATTACTTGAGTTAAGAAAAAGGAAAATTATTTTCACATAATGGGAAATTGGAGAATTGCTTAAACTTTACCATGGATACGCAGTTTTTAAATATTTATTATCACAAGTGTCATTAATTTATACATTATTACTTGAGTACAATGTCTATACATTAGCCAATTTTGATTATCTTTTCAAGTTTAATCCTATTAAAATAAAGAATACGTAATCTGTGAAACCAACTCACAATAAAATGGGGTTACTATTTAGAAATATAGAGGTCACTTTTTATAGAACGTGACCCGCTTGTTTCACTTAAATGTGACATTCGCCTCACCAAAAGTTACGAAATAAACCGCCTTATAAAAAATTTTGTGTAAAACATATAGGTATACAAAAGCTCATCTATCAGATCTGGTTTTTGCTACAATTATTAAACGCTGGAATAATTACAAGACCAATTTAAAGATGTTTCACCAAAAGTAGAGCAGTGGAAACAAAGAGTGAAACTAAAGAATACTTGATTAAATAAAGTACATACTTCAATGATACAATTATCAAAGTATCCTCAATTACATGGAATTCAGTGATAAATGGACATCTAACATATCCATTAATCATTTTGCTTGGAATGATTACCTAATTTATGGAGTCATATCCAATGCAGATCCATCATAGTGGTGTTCCTTTAGTAGATTACATTGAGGTAATCAGCCATAGAGTAAAAAGTGTGTGGACCAATTTTATTTTATTTTATTTTTCTTTTCAAAGTTGTGGACATTTTAAGTAAAAACCTCCAACAATGTCAAAAGAAGGGTCAAGGGGGTGGGTGGTGAGTGAGGAGTTGGTGGTTTATTTATTTATTTTATTTTTATAAAATGAAATAAGTTTCGGTTTAGTATGACTTATTTATCGTACACACTAAGTCCTATCAGTAACAATTGACAATTAACATACTCTTCATAAAAGAAAAAAACACAAGAAAATAAAGTATTGAAAATTTGAAACGTAAATAATTTTCCGTTTAAAAATTATATGAAATGTAACCGAATAAAATCGACAGTATTATTTTTATCTTTTTATTTAAAATGAGATATAGAAATTAATAAGAATCAAATTCCGACCTCAATGGAAAGAGACTATATGTTTAACCACTCAAGCATTTTTTTCATTCTTATTCATTTTGAGGCTGCAATTTGCACCCTCTAATTACTAGCAAATAAGTATTTGCAAAGGAAAATAATTTTCTTTTTCTAATTTTTACTTTTGCATATGCTTATGTGTTCAGTTTTAATTGGGAGTACAAATTACAGTCGCAAGCCCTGTTAAACTTTTTTTTATGTTAAACCTCACCCCAAACAAAAAACTTGTGATGTTAAACCTCATTGGATAAAAAATTACCATTACAGGCGCAGACAATAATTTACCTTTGACAAATAAGAGCCCAGAAAAAGAAAAGAAAAGTGAAGGTGGTATATGCTTGTCTGTATCGTTAGGGGGTGTCGGTGGTGGCAAAGCTTTGCATTCTTTGAGCAGAAGTAGACTTGCTCTTCCTTGGTCTCTTTTGCTCAACTCCCAAATTCTCTCTCCTCCAACCCCATCTTCAATATTCAATCATTCATCATTATATTTAATTTAATCTCCAAGCATACATACATACATACAAGTAAACCAATTAAAAAGCCCCCAACTTTTATAAAATCCCCCTCATTGCATTTCCAATCAAATTTGCTAATCACATTTTTGTGGGTTTTGTTGGGCTGCTCTTCTTTGACTTTCTAGTGGGAAAGCTAGATAATTCAGAGATCTGATATAGAGTAGAAGAAAGAGTTGTCTTCAAATTTACTGAATTAGGTTGTTGTTTTGGGTATTTGGATCTCTAGCATCATGATTGATCCAAGGCAGATTGTGGCTGGTTTTCTTACAGTCACTATGTTTATTACCCTTGCTCATATGATTAAAAGGGAACATTTTGACTCTCATTCTGAGGTGGGTTTTCAATTATTTCTGTTGATTATCATTTTTTCTTACATGGGTCTTGCTGATTATCCTTTAGCATAGTCAGATTTTCCTGATATTTGTTGACTTTATCTTGCAATTGAAGTTTATGTTTGATATATTTAATATTATTGTTGTTGTCCTTTAAGCTTTTAGTTTTACATGTGTTGCTAAATCTGAACATTTTAAGTCATGGAAGTGATTGAACTGAACTGCAACCCTTAATAAAATCTCTTGTTTTGAACCCATATCTAGTGACCTTCATGTCTCTTGATAAATTTGGTTGAGTGTGATTTGGATTCAGTAATTTTGGTGGGATTTCAAAGATCATGCTCAACTTGATTTTATGGTTTTGTTTGAATAAAGATTTGATTTGATCTTGCAGTTTTTCATTTTTTTGGGATGTGAAATTGTATAATATCTTGTTTTCTTACAATTATATTCCCTCTTGTTTCCTTGAAGGTTAAGAGGTTACCATCTCAGATTGACCCTTTTGAAGGGATCAAGTTTGCTGAGGAGACCGTTGATACAGTTGCTAGTGGTGGACTATGGAAAGATGAAGCTCCTGAGCTAAAAGCTTGCTGGTCCAAACCAAGTTCAGGTACCAGCTTTTGATATCGATTTCATAATTGAATCTTCGAAACAGATTTATAGCCATCTGATTCATAACTTTGCCCATCCTCTCTTACAGAAGATGCAGCTGAATCTGACGGATATGTTACTTTCTCCTTGACTGATGGGCCAGAATATCATCTCTCACAGGTAGTTAATCACTAATAACTGCTTTTTACTTTTGCTTGACTAGCATTGAAACTACTAGTATAAGCATTATGTAAAGCCTCTTATTCACTAAGCTTATACTGGTTAGCGCCTATGCTAGAGTCTGAAATTTGCTTCATCTCATCAGTAGTTTTACTTTAGGATTGTGTAAGCGGATTCCTATTGTGATAACTTGTGATCTATAGTTTTCAGTTGAATCCGGGAGGTCCAATCTGTAGACTGCTCTGCTTCTGATGCATGCATATGCAATTGGATTGTGTGTTTCAGACATTCAGTGTGGCATTAAGACTGTTTCTTCATGCCAGATTTTGGTTATCTTTGTTCTTTGCTTTTATCAAAACTCCTGTATGTTAGTTATTCAAATCCAAAAAACAAATAATAATTTGGAGCAAGAGTTCACTAGTGCAGTCAGCAACATTTTTGGACATTCCTGTTCTGTGTGACTAGTCAACAAGTTGTTCTTATACAGTAAAATTGTAAATTCCCTTTTGCACAGATTGCTGACGCAGTAGTAGTGGCGAGAAGCATTGGTGCAACTCTTGTACTTCCTGACATCAGGGGAAGCAAACTGGGGGACAAAAGGTCTGTGACATCAATATAAAGTGTCTTCTTATTTCCTTCCATGGTGTTGCTTTTTTTAATCGCTGTCTTATTTGTTTTGGTTGTGTTGAGTTTTTGCATCTGTTTTCCCTAATCTATTGGAGTAATTGGTTGCCAATAAATGAACATTATGCATGGAACACTTGCCCTTTTTAGGAACTATGGTATTTGGAATCCGGCGTTGTTCTTGTGATGGGATATGTATTCTTTCCACTTTAATATGAAGAGATGCTAATCCACTCATTTCCATATCCAAGGCCAAACATTGTATCCATTTCAAAATGATAATTCCTAGATTTGCAGAGATTCCATACCTCTTGCTTACAAGATATGGTATAGACTGAGAGTGAAAGAAAAGATATGGTAGTCTGCTCGCCTTACGAGAATATGAGAGAGTGGGAGATGGGCAAAATGCAGTTTCCAGTGGGGTTTTGGTAGTCCTCACGGAGTTCCTGAATACTTCTGAATTGGTGGTTACCTAAACTAAGATTTGTAATGTGGTAATGTATGTAATTAACAAGAAAGCTAGCCCTTTTGACATTTTTGTAGAAGTATTAAAACTTACATTTCTTTTAATTTGCAGGGATTTTGAAGATGTTTATGATGCTGACAAATTTATGAGCAGCTTGGATGGAGTGATTAGGGTAGTAAAACAACCACCTACTAAAATATCAGCAAAAAACCTTGCAGTTGTAAAGGTCCCAAATCGTGTCACGGAAGATCACATTACAGTCCACATTGAACCAGTGTACAGGCAAAAGGGCAATATCAGGCTAGCTACATATTTCCCGTCAGTAAATATGAAAAAGGCAAAGAAAATAAGTGATGTCGACTCTGTTGCATGCATGGCAATGTTTGGGACACTGGAGTTGCAACCAGACATCCGTGGAGTTGTTGACTCAATGGTGGAACGATTAAGGACATTGAGCCGGAAGTCAGATGGCCGCTTCGTAGCAGTGGATTTGAGGGTTGATGTGTTAGAACACAAGGGTTGCCAAGAGCATGATGGTACGGGACCAAAGAGCTGTTATGATGCCAGAGAAATTGCAGTGTTCTTAAGAAAAGTTGGTTTTGGTAAGGATACTACAATCTACTTGACTCAATCGAGATGGGATAGCAGTCTTAATGCTCTAAAAGAGTTCTTCCCAAAAACTTACACAAAGGTGCAAACTTCTTTCCTATTTTTTCTCTTCATCTTCTTTTGTTGATTCAGTAAATATTCTTGATGAAACAAAGCAGTTAGAGATGATAATATTAGCTGTAATACATCCTGTGTGATCACTCTTTACTGAAATATGGTGGAACACAAAGGATATGCCAAGGACATGCCTGTATTTGATCGGGGGGAAAAAGAAATTTTCTGCATTTTTAAGATCGCTAAAATAGATGGCACTTTAGGGAGGTCCAAATAGGAGAGCTGAGATCAGCAAGAAACAAAATTCAAAAAACAAAAAAGCAAACAAAAAAGGGAGAGTTGAATTTCAGACAAAGTACTTCTTTTGTTGCTTAAGACACTCCTGATTTCTGCCCTGAGTTGAGTTACTTCGCAGTTCCCTGCCATAAATCTTAACCCTGCATTGCCCGTGGTGTCCATTTACAATGACGCTGAAAGAGTCTCTACTGACAGTGTATTAACTTTGGATGATAGTGGATTAAATCAAAATAGCTCACTAAACTGTCTTATGCTTATTTTCTGTAAAGTACAATCAGTCGATGCATTTCTAAATTCTACTGAAGGTTCTAATGGACTCTCCGTAATTGCTAGGGTAAGGTTGTGTACTTCTGATCCTCTCCCTTACCCTGCCTAAGGCAAGAGCCTCGTGAGAGGCACGAGGCATTGCGGGTAATGATAATGATGGTGATTATGATGACCCTAGCAATGATTAGAGCTCTTTGTTTGCCCACTCTAATCATGATGCTACTCTGAAGATATCTATGGAATGATGAGATCTGTTTTACTGCCTCTAAATATTAATGTTCACCATGTAATACTATGGAGTATGCAAAAGTGGTTTATCAGCTGCAATCAGGAAACTAAAAAAGGGCAGTATTAACGTGTCTTTGCCAATGGCAATTGCAGGAGGGTATAATGCCAATGGATAAAAAGCAACAATTCCTTGATTCAGACACCCCCACAATGGAAGAGGTTATCGACTTCTATATCTGTTCTGAAAGTGATGTTTTCGTACCAGCAATCTCTGGCTTGTTCTATGCCAATGTAGCTGGAAAGAGAATCGCTTCTGGAAAGACACAGATACTTGTTCCAGACGATATATCCAGTACTTCTGCTTCACCAGATAACTACATCTCTCATTATGTCACCAAGCAGAACCACTTGGCTTATTCGTGCTTCTGCTAACAGTGCTTTGATAAGCAGCTCAGAAGAAAAAAGCATCAGTCCGACATTTTTACAGTGTCCTGAACCCAGAAAAATAGGTGAACAATCTGTTTCGGAGAAAGCAATTGAAAAGATGAGTGATTATTTAAAAATTCTTGAAAATCAGGTTCCAGATAGCCTCAGGAAAACTCGAGGCTACAGACTCCTTTTAGAGAGGATAGCTGTTTATATATCCGATAATATTATCATCCTAAGTTGTATTAGTGTTATTCCTCATTGTAAACAGTGTGATTTTGACATATTAGTTTTGGTCAATTTGTGGCCCTTTTTTGTTTTGGATTTGTTTTATTTCAAATGTAACATGCCAAATTTTCAATTGCCTTTGTGTAAGCTCTCTTTCCCTCTCTGAACATCTAAAACAAAAGCATATTTGCAATTGAAACACTTCTAATCACACAGATACCTGTTTCGCTTACTAGCTACAAAAATCAAATAAGATGCTCTTTTTTCTTTTCTTTTTTTTTTTCTCGTCGGGAAGAAAACAAGAAATTAAATACTCTTGCACAGGTACAATACATATTTAGATTGAAACTGACTGAGTACAAAACAATATACACCTATATATATGGCCGCAATTGCACTTGCATTTACACTTCACGTCACTCGGGGATCTCGCAAGTGATTCTGGGAAGCTTACTTGTTTATCAGCATCATTTTCTTTACATATTTATGAGTAATTTCACTAATTTGGTATCAAGTCTTGCCAAAATGGTCTAACAGATGAGGAGCATGAGTCCGTTTTCCAGTCTTCTTCCAATAAGAGCGGCTGCAACTAATATATCATCACTCAACTTTTTGCGGTGAGGGTCCTTTGTTCACTGCAGGCAAGCAGATTGTGGAAGCTTAGACGACATATTTTGGCTCCTGATTTTACGGCAAGAAACCAAAGATGTGATAAAGATTTTATGTATTACGTGCAGCTCTACAGCGCTGGAACGGCCTTCTGAACATTTTGGACAAGGGTGTCTTTGGAACCGGTACGAACTTTCCAGCAACAGCCAAGGGCCAGCTGTGAAGAGAATGGAAAATAGCATTAGAAACACATAAACACACCAGTATAAAGAGTGCCATCTCCCAATAGAAGTATCCTAAACATATGACCATGTACATTGAGCAATATAGAAAGGCTAACAACTTAAGGTTGATACTAAAATTTCTGACCATATATAGCTGAAAAAGGTCACTACTGTTAACTTGTCAAGTGCTTCTTATTTATCGTTAAATAGTCTACAATCGATGCGTTTTCAATCAAGGAACATACTGAAATAGCTTCTCCATAATTACAGATATAAGACTGTACGCTTTAACTTCCTTTACCTCTCTAGGAAGTAGCCTTGTGAGAGGGATTAAGGTCATGATTTATTGTATGGTATAGTACTTTACTAACTTTGAATAATCATGTAGGAGAGGAATAAGATTGTTTACTCGTTGTTTATCAACAAGAAAAAAATACTTCCAACTACAATGCGCCGAGCAAGAGTTGGTATTCCCTTCAAGGGAAGTCACTAAGCCAAAGGGAAGATGAGACGCAAAAACTTCCACAATTCAATTTATATCCCAATTTTATACACGTCAAACATGCTTTTGAAGGCAAAGCTTGTATGTGGAAGTGTTTAAATGTACTTACCTGAACAGACCAATACCAACTGAAAGAAGCCACAGCTGCCAGCTCAGTCTAACAGTAGAAGTAAACTTGCCAAGAAACTCAATAATGACAACCTGTTGAAAGTGAAAAGGTACTCTTTCTTAGTATTAAACAAGCAACAATAACTTTCAAAGAAAGAGATGTAAGAACGGAAGATACTAGTAACAATGAGGGCACAATTACTCACCTGAAGCACAACTGTAACTCCGATGATTCCCATGAAGAGGTGATTTTGAGTTACACCCTTAAAGACATTAAATTCTTCTGGTTTCCGAGCATTGAATTCATTGAATATCTGTAACATAAAGAGTAAATTCATTTTCTTAGTTGTGATTCATGAAGACGAAAACTTCTAAATCGAATTCAATAAACATGATATGCTAGAGACTAACTTTCGTAAATCATGTTTTATATGCCTCGTCAGTCCAATTCATGGTCGCTTACAAATTTCAATATCATAAACTTTGACCATTGATTTGCCTCAGATGATAATAATAATAATAATAATAATAACAACAACAACAACAACAACAACAACAACAACAACAAAATTATTATTATTATTATTATTATTATTATTATTATTATTATTATTATTATTATTATTATTATTATTATTATTATTATGTCCATAATAATAATAATAAAAATAATTATTATTATCATTATTAGTATGTACATAACAATCATAATTTCATACTATGATTGAACATATTTTTCACAAATTTAATAGTCAGAGTTGCATGACGAATGAAAGCAACCGATAAATTGGACATCAACTACCGGCCCACTGCCTCCAAAGAGGCTCCCTCCCAGGTGGGATAAAAGGAGGCCAGATGTACGCAACCTTACTTACCCCTATGGAAATGGGAGATAAAAGGGGGGTAATCTATTTCGATAACCCTTGGTACAAAGCTCTCAACTATGCTAGCATCATTCATCTAGGATAACTTGTACCACTTACTTGACATATAACAAATGCGTTGAAAATTAGAGTATTCTTCAACTTGTTCTGATACTCCGCGGTGCCTTGTTTTAATAGAGGAAAACTGCCACCACCAAAGTTGAGAGTGAGGAGCATAGCAACCTGATACAGAGCCTGCAAGACAAAAACCTCTACATTAACCTTCCAACAATATGTTTTTTTATTATTTATTTTAATAACTTGGAAAATAAGACAAAGAAGTTAACCTGTACGAGTAGATTTCTCCACATTATATTAGTAACAAGAGGTTCCCTGTACATCGAATTCATATAATACAGTTAATGAAAAAGATGGTGTTAAACTTTATCAGTGTACATGGTTCAAGAAAATGAATCAAAACTTAACTCAGGTGTTTCATATATATAGACTTCATCAAAGAAACATGTTCAGGGGATTTTGGGGTGGGGGGATGATGTCTCTCCGGAATGCCGCTCGCAAATACAGAAGCACAAGTACTTTTTCCAGTTTTAACTCCGAATACTAAACCTGATGGGACATAACATATACAATAACCACCTGACTTCGAGCGAAGCATGAGAAGTGTAGAGAAAAAGACCATGATGAAGGTTGTGAAAGAAACATCTAAAAAGGTAAGCAGATAACAAACTTGACAATTTCATGATGGAATGAGAGAAATTTTGAGATGGAGTAGGTAATGGAGGACCTCACGCAAATAAATAAATGAAAATTTCCTAACAGCTTAAAAAAAAAATAAAAATGGTGACAAAATCCCGTTTCACAAACTTCTCAACTCTGACGGGCAGTACATGATATGGGTTTCCAGTCAATACCTCTCATTCGGCAAGATATAAACATGTAACATTGTAACTAGTCCATAATTGACCAAGTAATAAATACTTAAATAAGGTGTAGCCTGACCCTAAGGCATTCAACCAATAGCAGATGAAAACATAGCATGACGTATGATCACCATACAGTAGCAAGTACGAGAGGAGAACTCGTATTCGTTATAAGCAGTCAATCATAAAATATCCAGTCCACTGCCCACATCATACTATACTTGACTCAAGCACGTTGTTCAATCTTACCTTCGACCAACTGGAGCTCTACGCATAAGCTGGTTGGTTGGTGGTTCAGTAGCTAACGCAAGTGCTCCAAGAGTGTCCATGATGAGATTTACCCACAAAAGCTGCATCAAGAACAGAACAATTCAGAAACGGAGGGACACCAATCTGTCCTTTATAGAAGGGGAAAAGGACAGCCACCCACCTGTACTGCATTTAGAGGAATACTGCCGGAGGAAACAGCAGCAACGACATTAATAACAAGTGCTGCAACATTCACAGTGAGCTGAAATTGTATAAATTTCTGAATATTTGCATACACAGAACGTCCCCAGCGTACAACCTGCATGTATATAAATCATTAAAAAAGGAACTAAATGGATAAGAAGTCCAGCTCGCGCTTGCAATACAGAACAAAACACGGTGTGAATGTGTGTGTTGGGGGGAGGGGAGGGATCAACCATTCACAATATCCACAAGGGTCTCAATGTTCACTGTAAATGTCATCTCTTTGATTTTTGAGTTTGAACAGTACATATTGCCTTTAGGCAACATGACTGGGATTAAATCAGTTGCAGCCTCTCTATACAGTTGCACACTCTATCTTCAACATAGGAAATGTCAGAAATCTTAATATCTAATACCATTACCTTCACAACTGAAGCAAAGTTATCATCCAAGATAATGATGTCGGAGCTTTCTTTTGCAACTTCTGTTCCCGAAATTCCCATGGAAAGACCTATATCTGCCTAAAGGATGAGGTAAAAACAAGAATCAACTAAACAAGAGAACAATTTTTTTGTTGGGCGCAAAATTGCATGCATGCCACAACATGCACATATGCAACTAGAACAAACTATATCAGTTCGGCCAGGGAAAGACCTCATGGAGGGCAGGAGCATCATTAGTTCCATCGCCAGTGACAGCCACAACATCACCTCCCTTACGTAAAGCTTGCACAAGCAAAAGTTTATCATTTGGGGAGGATCTTCCCATCACCTGTATGCAACAAAAAAAGGACCTTATGGTTAAATACCATAATAGGGAAATTCTACAAAGAAATGCCCCAGTGTAATGATTTCGCCAGTTCTCCCCTTTCTATGCTCACATTCATACCATTCAGAAATCAGAATAAGCACAAACCGTTATTTTCTTAGCAATTTTCTCTCTTTCTTGCTCAGAAAATGCGCGAAATGTCTTCCCTTCAATGATGGTGGGCTCTGTAGCATCAGCATCTGTAAGAATCCCACATTCCAAAGCAATTGCTTTAGCTGTCTGAATATTGTCTCCAGTAACCATGCGAACCTGGTATAGCCAAAGGTGAGATGAAATTCAGGATAACTATAACATGTTCATAGAATGATCTATATCTAACCTCAGTTGAGAAGTAATAATAGACCAAGAAAAGAAAATTGTAAGCATCTCTCTCGTTCTCATTTGGTGATACTTGCAATTGTTTACATTTGTGCCGACAAGGGGAAAAAATATCGACCATTAGGGAAATCATGATAGTTCACCAAGCAAAGATTCTGAAGGATAACATACCCTCACACCTGCAGCTGCGCATAATCTCACAGCTTCATCTACACCAGGTCGACAAGGGTCCTACACAATCAAGTAGATAATTACCAAAACAAGAATCTGAAAAACCACAGGCTGAGCTAGATAAGCAATAACAATACATTTAGCACGGACACAGGACCAGGCAGAAAGGAATTACTATCATGTTTACTTTTCCAGTTCCTGTAATTGTGTTATATCATCAAGTCTTTAAAATATGCTGATGTCCCTAACCTGCTTCATCTGTCTAAATTTTAAGGGTGTGGAGTTAAATTTCTTCAGACACCTTGTTTAGTTCTTTCGCTCAGTCTTCTATCAAGAGCAAGTCATTTTGGACTCCGATTGTGGAAAGATTTCAAAAGAAGCCAGCAATAATTGAAGATCATGTTTAAAGGGTGAAGGTTAACTTGGTTAAACAACACTTTGTCAAGTCTTATAATCAAAACTATGTCCTTGTTCACCATTCCAGCTAGCATGGCTAGACAATTGGGGAAGTCAAGAGAGATATCTTCTGGGATAGGAAAGGCTCCAAAAAGAGGAAACCATTGGTTCAATGGGAAGAAGTGTGTTCCAAGAATGATGGGGTTTTTGACATCAGAGCTTTCATAATTTGAATAAAGCTGTCAAGATTGCATGGCTTTCGAGGACTGCCAATGCCTTGTGGCGAGGAGGCATCCTTGAAAAATGTAATCAAGGTGAAGTATAGTATTTTAAGGCTTGCTTAGTGGAGCAACAAGGTCTCGTCTACACATGGAGTAGGAATCTAGAGGTCTATTTTGGTCGGTTTGCACTTTGCAGCATTGCAATTCATTCATGGATTTCAACTTTCCAGGTGAAGTGTGTTTCTACACTCTAGAGTACTCTGAGCACAATACTTACCGTGGTGATCAACCTTTGAACATTCCAGCCTTTCAATCGGTTTAGAAGAAGCTATGGCCCATAAAATGGTGATATGGAATGACATTTAAAAACACTGGGACTTATGCACTAGCTCTTCCAGAGCGTGAAGGTGAATTATTGCTTTGGTTGCACAATAGAAAGGCCTTGTCTTGATGAAGAGTCTTTGCAATTTGACTGAAAGGGTACAATGTGATAACTTCTCTACAGAACTAAATGGAATTCTAAAGCTCCTCCAACCAGCGAATTTTTTTTGTCTCTGTCACAATTTTATCCAAAAGTTTCAGAATCTTAGAATTCAAGAAAGTAAAAGCCATTGTTCATTTGTTCTTACAGACTACAATAGTAATGTCATAAATTGAACTTTAGATCGTTATTGGAAGTAATAAGTAGATGATAAGCAGTGAAGAACATGGTGGCATAATCAATGTCTACTTATCACCTCCAGTAACCTATTAAATTAGTTAAGATGATGACAGCATTCAGAGGAAACAGATCAGACTTGGAAATTACTGGCTGCAACAACTCGCAATGTTTTCATTTGTCTACCCTAGGGATAAGCAAGCATGTGCTTTGGCTCCACTCTAAGGCTTCCATATACAACAAAAGGTTCTTGAATCCAGTCTAGATTGTGGCCGAAGCAAGGACAATTAGATTCCCACAAAGAAACACATCATAAAGACAAGGTTACACCTTCTAAACAACAAGCCACAAGTTTGAATTCACCAAGGTAGTGATGTAATTCCTTTTGCGATTTCACATTATGCACAATAAAGTCTTACTGTGAGTAAAATTCACCTACAGATACTTCCTTCCTCTTACTTTAATTAACTTCAGAATAACCACATTCAAAGGTCAACTTGCAAACTCCATATACAGTTGCTCTGCCACATTTGTAAATGTGAGTTTGAGCTCCAGCAACAGTGACATTCACATACGGCACTTTCTAATTATCATCCAGTCTCTAACTTGCACAAGATATATATAATTGAAGCATTTGTGTTGAAGAAAGTACCTTGATACCAACAATGGCGAGCAAAATTAGGTTATCTTCAGGAAGAACCCATTGTTCCATCTCCTCCTCATCAGTGTTTGGAACATCATTCCTGCCATAAGGTTTGTAGGCAAATGCAACACACCGCAAGCTATTTGCTGCCATGTCATCAATGACCCCCTTAAAATATGACTGCATAAATTTAAGCAGAAAAAAAAATAAATTAATATCCTAAGTTGGAATGAATGAAAATTACAAGTCGGCTATTGTTCAACTAATTGCTGAGAAAGATGAATCACGAAACACTCAGAGCTAGGTTTCTACGAAGTAGGAAAGATTATATGAAGTTATTTTCCCTTAGCCCTAAACAAATACAGATAACTGGAGTATAAGCTATATCTACAGGTTACTGACAGGATGTTATTGCCATCCTGCACACTAAAGTTCTAAATGACATAAAATTCCATCAGTTTAATACATTCAATCAAAAAACTCTCGCGGAGGATTCAATAAATTTATAATGAGATAAACAAGCTAGTTTCGGCTACAAAGACCAAATTAATAACTTCTCCTTTTACCTTTTCATTGTCAATGGATTTCACAGAACCATCAACATCAAGAAACCGTGTACATGAAGCAAGAACCATTTCAGCTGCCCCCTTCCAATGAATATGAACATCTGAATTTGACTGCAACAAAGTTAAGAGTCGGAAGAGCAGTTAGGAGATCAGATTATTAAGTCAAGAAAATGGACTGAACGCTACAGGAAGCAACTAGTAGCATACACATCCTACATCACTACATGTAAACTGATGAAAACTTTATTCTTGAAAACAAATTTTCGTTTGTCAGTTATTCTTGAGAAATTCATCAGACTTCTTCATTCAGGGAAATGTATCAGAGAAATGATGATTATCCACGTACTAGATTCACCAGCATATACACCAAGAAAGTTTGGAGCCAGCTCATCATTTGACAACTAAATGTTGGTTAAGATGTGTAAGTAGCATCCATCAGACATCTAACTTATTTTTCTCTACCAGATAGAATTACATTCTCATAAGATTTTAGCTACACGACTTAGCAGACAATAACAAGTACTCATGTGTCCATTTAGAAAATGTTAAATAGTTACAGAAGTAGGGAGTCTATTACCAGTTGCAATGCAACACCACCACGCTTTTTCTCTGAGTTGAAGGGGCAAACATGGAGAATGATGGCTTCTGATCTCACTGCCTCAAATTTCATGCCCAGCTGCAAAAAATATGATCAATAAATGGGACAACGTTAAAAGAAATTTTGGGAAGAAAGTTAACTGAAGTGTATAATAAGAATACCTCAACTCCCCATGACAAAATGGCCTTTTCTGTGGGAGAACCAGAAACTTCTGCATCAACACCATCCTGTCAAAACCAAGGCTAGTTGATTTTATACGAGAATCTCACCAAAGGATAAAATTATCCAAGTATTCCTAATATATAAAAAAGATATATTCTGATACAATCTTAGTCTGAACAATGCAGGTCATTAACAGATAAAAGTCACATTCCGACTTGGCCCAAGGACAAGCACTCATTGATGAAGTTGAACTCCTTAGTTCTACTAACACAACGCAATAACCATACCTAAAACCTATGTTGCACAATGCCTGAAGGGCGGTGTTCCATGATTCAGAGATGTGAAAATAAGGAAACGAGGAGACGTGTGTGTAACATTACGAAGCACAATATGAATGTCGTGAATTATTTTTAAATAATCTTTCCTAGTCATTAGGTGCCTGTAATGAGTTTTGAAACATCTGTTCACTTCTTTACTGTACTTGAGACTTCCGACTCACTTGCCTTTGAAACCCTAACACGATAGCTCCTTTTTGCTCGTCAAAAGAGGCTGCAAATGAATGGCGACCGAGGCACCCCCCTGCTACGTCATGTTCGGACTCTCGTGTTCAATAGCGAACATATCATACTAGCTGAACAACCAGCGCAAGCACTGACCCCGTCAACGTAGCACCAACAAGGGGCTAGTATAGTTCTAGAAGCTAGCAGACACAAGGCATGGGGGGAATGGGGATTCGAACCCATGACCTTGTCTTACCAAACCACTTGGGAGTAAGCTTGGAACCACTAGACCACCACCCTTGTTGGTAACACGACAGCTCTTAACCTTGATACTTTTTGTCTATTTCTCTTTATGAGATAAGTATGTTAAGGTTTTAAAATGAAAATTAAGAAACAAGAATAGAAAATGAATTAGGGATACCTTTGAGAGAAAAACACTACCGGTGGTATTCACTGCAATGCCTTCAATTACAAGAGTAGACTGTTCACTATGAATCTGAGCAGCATCACTTGGTGGATTTAACTTCTTTTTACCAGCATAAGCCTCAACCACAGTCATCTGAGAAAAAGCAAATCACCTATATTATTCAAACATTTGCAGTACAATGGATGCATTCTTCTTCTTCTTCTTCTTCTTCTTCTTCTTCTTCTTCTTCTTCTTGATCAATGGATGCATTTATGAGGAAATGCATTCTATTCACCTGATTCAGTGTAAGTGTTCCAGTTTTGTCACTGCAAATAGTAGTTGCAGACCCCATGGTTTCACAAGCTGAAAGCCTACGCACCTGCGTATACAAATGGTTTAGATGACTTTGATTACCATTGATTTCATGCAGACATTTTGACCAATCTTCATATTCTCCAGAAACAACCTCGAAACTCACTATGCATTATGCAATGTCACTATTACACAAACATAATTTTCTGAAAGGCCTGCAATGTCTTTCCCAATTTCCACAAGGAATAGATTCAAATTCAGCAAGCACAATAAAATAACTACCCTGAATATTACTTTTCAAAAAATCTTCTCAAGAAAAAATATTTCAGTATTAGCACTGGCAAGTTGTTGACAATGCAAATATAGCATTCAAAAATAAGGTCTTTTCGAAAAGTTTCATAAAAAAGATAAACAGAAAATGGGCCTGGATGTTGGTAAGTTAAAGCTCTCCACGGTGTCAAAGTTATATTTTCCAATATTTAGAGATGCAACGAATAGAATGTGGAGAGAAAATACCAGGGCTTTATCTGCCATCATTTTGCGCATTGAATATGCTAACCTGTCATGGGGGAAAAGAAAAAAAAAATGGAAACTCAAGACAGACAAACAGATATACACAAACACAAGCACAGAGCAAAACTCAGAGAGAGAGAGAGAGAGAGGTAAACAAAGAAAATCAATGAAGCATAACAATTCTCACGTTAAGGTCACAGCCAAAGGAAGCCCTTCAGGTACTGCAACGACGACAATGGTAACCTAAATTTTAAGCAATTGGTCAGGAAAATGAATAGTATGAATCTGAGTACATAAGAAGAACCATAACTTACAGAAATGGTAAAGATTTTTATCACTCCATCAATTGCTTCACTAAGACTTGTTTTCCCATGGATGAATTGCACAGTACCATCAGCATCCTTTGTGTTACCGGTAAAAAATCTGCAAGAATATCCAGAAACTGTAAAACATCCATAGCAATCAAGTCATTATGAACAGTTCAACATTTTAAAATACATACCTGACCACCAGGACAGCCAACACAGCAACAGCAACGGTGAGCCCAACTATGCCTATGAAAGTTGCCACCCCGTTTAACCGCACCTAGTATAGGAATTTGATATTTTAGTTTACCAATACAACATAATTAACTTTTTGAGAGCAAATTGTAGGTGAGTATAGAACCTGCAAAGGCGTTTCTTCGCCAGTGTCTTCAGAGATACTTGCCATCAGCAAGCCCCACTCAGTATTAATTCCAACACCAGTCACCTACAAGTAGCTAAGTTATCAAATCCTCATAGCAACAACAGCATAGTATACAAATGACCTATCCATCAAGTCTCATGGATTTGTGTAAGGATCTCAACTATTGCTCGTTCAGTGATAGTTATCTTAGTTAACAATATGAAGAGAAAACACCATAAAGGACATTCACTAAATCTAGAAGCCTTTCATCTTCCCTGTGCAATAAGGAAAAACATAGTTGCTGCACTAAATGAAAATGAAGCTTATTCTCATGTTTCTTCAGTCCATAGATAGAAAGAGGATATGCCAGATACAGCAAGGTTGGACCAAAGGAAACAATACAATTAAAAATCCCTTTGAATCATTTTCCTCAGATTCTCTAGAAACTTAGAAAGGAGCTCCAGAGGGGAAAAATTGATGAATCCTTGGAGTAGACATAATGCGGATATAAATAAGTTTACTTCATGATGAGTGTCTAGCAACTAAACATTCAAATATGCAAGAACCATTTCTTCTTCACGTCAATCATGGATTTAGTTGAGGCAAAAATTTAAATTGATCATGATACTCTTTGGAGTTCATTGTGCTTTTCATTACTTTTGTAGAGGCGATGGACCATTATTTGCTGTAAATGCCTCGAATGCTGACAATAAGAGTGAAGGCACTATTCCAATAAAAAAAATGAAATAAAAGAAACAAAACAAAACATTCTGCAAATGTTCAGGCTACATATATCCCTTCTATGCTATGTTCTTTTCAGAAAATTGAATGTTATGAACAAAGTATTGGGAAGTTTCCCTATATCTGAGAGGAACTCCATCAAAAGCGTAAAGGGAGTTAGACATAATTTGCCCAAATGCATGAAAGGGGATCCTAGTTATAAAAGCTAACAAATGCAACCAACATCTTTGTATTTCACACTTGTGATGTTCCTGAAACTAGAAAGTGTACCTAACTGGAACATAGAAGGCCACAAAAGACTACAAGCAAGCAAGATGCTCAGAATCACTGAAGATGGAAAAACGATTTACTGATACGTGTTTTAAAGGAAAAGTTTCTCAATTACAGAGTTCCTTAGTACTGTATAACAGTATGTAGTTACTCGAGGACAAGAAATGGCAGGGAAGATCAACAGCAACCTAAAGCACAAAACTAATTTAAGCAGTTGCAAATTCTGACAGTATCACATCAGTTCAAATTATTATTTTCTTGCAATGGGTCCAGACAAGCTCATACCAGCATAATTCCAAAGCCATCTGCCACTTTACAACCAGATAAAAGAAAGGGTGACTTTTTATCCTTGTGAACCTGCAAAAGACACAACTTTCTTGAAAATTTGCAATTTAACAATAAAATAATACTTTAAAAGTGGTAAACAGCTTACAATCTTGCTTTCTCCAGTCATGCTAGATTCGTCAATGGCCAGAGAGTGACCAGATATGAAGATTCCATCTGCAGGGACCTAGTACACGACTAAGAAGTCAGATTATTATCCATAAGCCGCACAGCATTCAAAGGAACATAAATTCTACTGTCTACCTGATCCCCTATTTTAAGAGGAACAACATCACCAACAACAACATCATAGATAGAAATCTTCTCTCTTCTACCACCTCTAATCACCTGCATCAACATGTGATCACTGTGTAAAAATATATGAATCCCAAAAGCCTAGTAGAAAGGAATAGATGAAGATTTAAAATTGTTCTTCTGGTACAAAGAATCACGCACCTCTAATTGTATGTTCTTTTTCTCTTCATTCAAATTCTGAAACTGGAGGGATTGCCGATAATCACTGATCGCTGTTAAGAAAGCAATTTAGAGATAGAAGACAAAAAAAAAAAAAAGTAGTTACTTTGTGTAATTTATGAAAATCAGGACAAAACATATTTCCTGGTACACTAGTTGGTAGAGACAAAATCGTGAGCTAATGGCAAAAGGATGCAAAATAGACTGATGAACTAATTGAGCAAATCTCGGAAGCAGGATAGGCATCAATATAATCAAACTATCAGTACTCAATGTCCCCTTTATCAGTACTCAATGTCCCCTCTTATCAAAGTGCTTTTATTTCATTTCTCAATCCGATGGCTGTAGGCATGCTTCTAAATGTAAATAAAGGGATATTTCACATTTAAATATTGGAAGGATTTTCAAAATAAATGCTAGAAGCATCTAAACATTTGGCAAGTATTATAACAATGAAATTTCTGAAAACATAAGGGTCAATCAAGATCATCTGAAAGTAAGAGCCTATGGGAGTGATAGTCAAAAAGATGAAGAGTCATTAAAAGTGCAACAAGATCATGGTAAACAGCATACTATCTGAGAGCATAAAATGCAAGTTTCAGGCCTACCAATCTATTTCAATCTAGGACTTCTTTCATAATAGTGTCAATTTGATTGTACCAAACCACAAGAGCTAGCTCCTTTATTAACATTAGTGACCATTGATTAAGGAAATACATCAGTTACATAATTGCAACAACATTGCTTTTCATGCACTAATTCTGTGACAGCCAATCATAACCTTAGTCAGTAAATTATTTTGAAAAATAATTAGTGTTAATGAAAATGATTGCCGAAACATTAAATCAAGCAGGTAGCACAACCATGCATAGTAATTTAGTCCACACATAACAAAGCTTGAAAAACAAATGGAGTTTTTCCTGTACGGCTGTACCACCGCTGCATTTTTCTTGTTTACTGATGGTTTTGTGAACGTAATTATTTTCCCTCAAGAGAACGAAAAAGATTGTGTCTACAAAGGTTAAACAGTTGGAAACTTGGAATACTTTTACTGTATAAAAACCTCATAGGATAACCTTAAAGGGCCACTGAAACTTGGGGTAGAGGGAAGCTGGAAGCAGTAAAATTATAATAAGTTAAGATTTACCTGTAACAAATATGACAAGCAGCACTGCAAAGACAATGCTTCCTCCGTCATACCATCCTTCCTTGGTACCCTGCATCCAGAATTAAAGTCAAAATCTCAGCTCAGAAAAAACAAATGATTAGTTAGGAGAAAGAAACAAAATACTCCATGACTGCAGGAAAACTATAACTTGTGATTTCACAGTTCACCCCTACTGACTTTGAAAAGTATATGCACTCAACAGTTATCAAACAGATATGTTATTATGTTCTGTATTTCTGCAGTATGCCAAGATCAAACAGGCTTCAACGATGCCAAATATTTTCCAAAAAACACCGGAACCTTTTTCATTTTCATTTCTTCATAATACTTGTAACAAATCAATCCTCACACCACTGAAGTAGTAGGGTGTATTTATCACTAATAGGCTAATACATCCAAAAATTCTAAAAAGACCAAAAAATGTTTTTTGTTTTCAGCCTTGAGGGCCAGCTCCACAGAAAACAAAATGATGTTTTGTCATCAATTAAGTTAAGATATCACATCATTATTCTCACATGATCAGGATGGGATATATAGAGTAAACTATTCGTCATCCCTTTCATGCAGTGAACACACACTGTATCACCTTGAAATACCATGATGTAATTATGGATATACACATTGGTGTAAATACTTGGATACTTTAAATAAGCTAACCAAAATTCTTGAGAAACGGCCAAAAGTATCATCCAGATGTATGCCCATGTGATATACTATACTCCAACTCCACGCACAGAATTTACAGAAATTATGCAAGAGATGTATAATATGCAGCGTAATACATGTAATTGTTGCAAACCAGAATGTCTTATATCTAAATACTGCAACAAAACTATATCAGTAGTTCAGTACTCATAGACCAACAGCAACATTTGAATTTAATTGACAAAAGGCTACCATATACCAAAGCCCACCTCAGTTTTTATCCCTAAAGCTAGTGATACAACCGCTGCTATGATCAAGATGATAAGGGTCAAATCTTGCCAAGACTCCCACAGAAAATTCTGCACAACAAAGATTTAATACTAAGCACAAAACTTTTTCCAAAATGTAGCAAAAGACAACAGAAGTTCTGGAACTGTTTGCTAGGTAACCAGACTCGTACCAAGAAACCCTTTCCCTTTTTAGTGGGGTACGTATTTGATCCAAAGGTGTTCTTTCGCGTTACAATATCCTCCACTTCCCCAGAAACTCCTGTGTCTAAATTTGTGCTAAGCATGGTCTCTAGCCCTTTAACCTGAAATTCACAAAGTTGTTTTAAAATTAAGCAAAAATACAGCAAAGATGACATGGGGTCCTCCACAAAGTAGCTAATGTTACAAAGTTGTAAGTCAATATCCATAAGTATTGTGAAAGCAACGAAGGGTGATCAGTTACTTACACCCCCAAACTGCTCCAGAGCCGAAGAATTATTATCTCTAGTCATTGAGGTTAGTTGTTCTAGTCCAATTCCAAAATCACCAGTTGGTGTAGGAGGTGAAACCGTAGTACCTAATACTACATGAGATCATGAAAAGAAATAATGAGCAAGATACAAACAAACCAGATGCTAAGCAATCAGCTTACAGCCTATAAAGCTCAAAGGTTGTAATCCAGGGCCAGGGGTTACCAATTTCACGTTGCCCAGCCAATTTAAAAAGCATTGCCGCCTGATGCAACCATCATGAAACAACAATGTGAAAAGCAGATAATAAAAAAATATTTGTGCGTAAGAAAGTTGATCTTCATAGTACTCACTCTAACAACTTGTGCATGGGCTCTTATCATCCTCCTCCTCTGTTCTTTCTCTTCCTCCTTTTTTAGATCCAGTGTGTATCGAAATCGACGGGAGGCATTTAGCACAAGTGCTGCTTGCTGTAAAGAAAGAAGGTGGTAATTATTTCTAAAATCCCAGCATAAGCACACAAGCGAGCGCGCGTGCATACCCAAACAAAAAGAGTAGAGGGAAAAGGTGGGCATTTCACCTTTTGACACATGAAACCACAGATCTATGATGAACAAGGGATCATAAAGTATAAGGAAAAAAAATCACATAATGCTAAAAAGGAAGCTCTGCTCATCACAAACTACCAGAAATAATTTTTCACCAGTACGGATATGAGTCAGGAAAAGGGGAAAAAGAAAAGTAAAAACTTGATATCAGAAATCCTGACATAATCCTCTATAGACAGTTACACAGGACTTAGGAGCAGGACAATAGCTCCGAATCCTTGACCTCTAATCCTGTAAGTACCACCATCTCCCCAACCCCTCTAACCGCAAAAGGAGAATCATCGATAAGACCAGCAAATACATGTCTAACATTCATAACCACTTTACTTCCCAAAGGGTAGTAGGCAGTAAGAACTTGTCCTCTTTTCTACACAAAGTGCTAAAATGACTATTAAATACTTTCACCAACATATATAGTCTCCATACCCTCCAACATCCATAAAGAACTACTGTTCCTTGGGCAGTGAATAGATCAACTTAAGTCAGCAGCAGAAATTGGATTCTTTTCTTAGCCATCAAAATGTTTCTAGCCGAACACCAGTAGCAAAATTAGTTGACACTATATATCCCTTTCTCCACAAGTCAGACACAAACTGGAACGGGTTTGGATTGTCATTTCTGATCCATTGCAACTAATCAGTAGACAGACACGAGCAACTGATCCAGTCAAACGGGTTAGGTTGGACTTGAGATTATTGACCTGTACCTTCAACCATTTAGCTACATTGTGCTTGTGCAACTTTGAAGTATGTTTCATAGCTACAACCTCTGTGCCCCAATGAAGACATTTTCAATATGCTTATTGCTGGAGCGCAATAAAGGATGTGTAAGTTTTCTCTTCAACAATATTTAGCAACTGATAATGTAGGTCAAATAGGTCTGGATAGTATTGTTACAATCGTTTATAGTCCTTGTCCTGTAAGTTTACCAACCCATTTATGAAATCACTCGTGTTGAAGCTCCCAAAGTGACAAATTTGCAAGCCTTCTCAGGTGTGCATTCCCATTGTGAACAAACCCAATAATCTAGTCTCATAATTGATCCTCATATTACATTCTTGTCTCATTCCAAATATGCAAGGAACTCCTACAAGCGGTCAAATGATGCAGAACCAGGATAAAACAAAATAAACCCTCCATCATTTGAGTAAAACAAGCAAGGCATTTGTCCTCATTTAACCAGTGCAACCATCTACTCCCCCAATGCTTCTCAGTTCTCATTACCAACTTTGCTAATTCCAAGTATAACAATTGCAACAGGCCAATCAAACACGTCCCTGATATACTAACAAAAAGTTAACCAAATGGCCATGAGTAAAATCATTAACCCTCCATCACTTAAGTCATTCAAGCAAGGCATTCTTCCCATTTTAATCAAATGCAAAACATCTACATTATCTTCACTAATCCTAGCTATACAGCAGAATTGCAACATGCCAATCAAACACAATCCACATACTAAACAACAATGTAACCAAAAGGGTATGAGTAAATTCATACCCTCCATCGTTTCAACGATTCGAAAGGGGCATTCTTGGTATTGGCAATGTCAAAAGGGTCATCAGATATCTCCTCATCATCATCATCCTCATGGTGGTCTTCTTGGTGGTGGTGCTGCTGTTGGGGTGCAACACCAACCTCGATGTCCGACGACCCGGGAGGAGGTGACACTGACCCCAATGGGGTTGTCTCCGACCCACCCTTGCTCATTGCTAATTTCTTTTTCTCTTTCTCTTTCTCTCCTTTCTACGACACAATTCCCCCTTCCAAAAAAATTCTTCAAGGAGAGATGGCACCGCCCTTGTTTTGGGGGGAAAACAAAATAGTACGGAGCCACCACCCCTGCAAAAAGGAAATTAAAAAATTAAAGAAGAAAGAGAAATGCCCAACAATCAAAAACAAAATGAAATCTTTGAAACAGTTACTATTGCTTCGTTGAAAAAAATCAATAGCTACGAAATCGCAGAAAAAAAGCCCTTAAAAAAAGACTGGACAAAAATGGCTAAAAACAAAGGGAGAAACGCTGGAATTGCAAACAATTAGGGTAACAAACTACCCAAATTTAGCAAACTTTCTAGTACTCATGTTCGAATAATAGGAAATTAAATTATGGGAATTATTTGTTTTTTTTGCTCATCTGGGTTTTTTTTTTTTTTTTTTTTTTTTTATGCAATTAAATTTGTTGGGTGGATGGAAATTGAAGGGTTAGTAATTCAATTCATGGCTTACCACAAGTAGTCCGAAATATGTGCATAGACTCTCTTCTCATTCTCTCTCCTCTGTGGAACCGCATTTCACTGCCTGTGAATGTGATTACTGATTAATTTTCAGCAAATGCTTTTAAGGAAATTAAATTATTGTACTGGTAGAAAATGTAGATTTTTAAGAAGTTTCTGGGAAACTTCTCGCTTTTCTTTTCTTTTCTTTGTTTTTAATTTTTGTTTGGGGGCTAGTTGGGAGGGGAGGTTTATTTCCCGCTAAAACCACCCCGTTCGTTACGATCCTTGATATTGTCTTTTGAAATTAAAGAAATAATAATCATAATAATAATAAAACCAAGAAAGAGAGAGAAATTGCAGATTATCCACAGTTTTTTTCGCCGGTTCACACCGGTTAGTAATTTAGTATCGAAAGATTTTCTGAAAAGAGGCTATTTTTCTATAAAATAATCTCTAGATTAGGTTGGGTTAGAAAGTATTTTTCATGAGAGTGTTCACGTAAATTCAGGATTTCACGAATCTTGCTAATTTATTTTATTTTTGTAACTTTTGGTGAGATGGGGGTCGCTTTTCAATTAAGTAACTGGGTAATTGCTTATTATAAGTGACCTCAATTTTATATGAGTTAATCTCACATAAGACCTGCATATATAAGCTATTATGTGCCCTAGGGAACCGTTGATCATAGTTAAAAATACATGAGTCTCTACTCACTCAACCACACCTCCTTATTTGCAATGGAACATAATCGGTATATGAATGACATGAATTCCAAGTAAAAGAGTTCACTCGACTAATACGTATAACATGCCGGTGGGAAACAAACAAACCAGGCACTGTACACCTGCGACAATTTATAGGCGTGTATATTCGCAACGTATGTAAATTCATATCATTCAAAGTCAGAGCCGCCATTGGAAGGTTAGAACCGTTATTTTCACAATAGGTGTATAAATATGGAGGAATCGAGGACAAAACTTTTCACTCAAAACGTTATATTATAATTGCGCTTGATTCTCTCGTCTTTCTTTTTCTCTCTCATTCTTTAGGGAGTCTGACCAAATATAATGGAATCTCATTAAAACTAACCGGTGATGAGGATTTGAAAACGTACGGTAGGAGTACTGTTCTTCAAATCTTCATCTTTGAATTTGAGAGGGGCATTAAATACTAGATAGAGAGTACGTAAAAAGAACAGCGGAAAAAGAAAATAACAGAGGATCAAATTCAAAACATCTTAGTAGTATATATTCAAGTGGAAATTAAGAAAGGAGAAAAAGAGTATACTGTAATGTTGGAATAATGCTGGGGTGTGTTTGTTAGTTTGTTACGGTTGTATATAAGTCTGTAATTACTTGAGCTAATCATTTCCATTTCATTCATTCATTCATTCATATCCATCATCAACAAACCTTTACTTTTATCTATTTTCTCTCTCTAGAATAATTCTCTCCATTTCCTTCTTGATTCAAATCAACATTATGTAATGTTCTGGCCGTCTGCATATGTGACCTCACCGGCTACCTTCCCCGCATCACAGTGGCGAACCTAGAAAAATAAAAGAATGAGTGCAAAGAAAAAAAGGAGGAATCCAAAATTAGAGGTGTCAATTTCACCCGCATTTGCAAATACACAAATTTTTTTTTTAACTCCAAACTCACCATACCCAATTGCCCAGATTAATTTTCTATTGTCAACCTGTATACATATTGCTACTTAAATGTTTACGCCAAAATTTAAAATGTGTCAACTATTATAAACTACAGCAAATTAGATTTTCTTAATAATACCACCAAAATCTAAGTCAAATTCCCCCAATGCCAATAATTGGTTAAAATCCTTAATAATAACTCCAAAAACAAAATTTAGCAATGATTATTAGCATAAATCATTAAAAATTGAAATTCACAAATTTAATTAACTAAGCATTGAGATTTAACGAGAAAAAAAAAATTAAGCATTGAGATTTGACATTTGAGAGGAGAAGTGATGAGAGGTCAGAGGAGAGAATTGGGTGGGGACGTGGGGGTGGGTTGGGTTTTTTTGTTTTCTATGGGTTTGGTCAAATGACATCAGATGAGAGAGGTTTTGTGACTTTTTTTTTAATTATTACTCCTTTTTGCTTTTTGACAGTTTAGAAGAGAGAGATTGCCAGGCCTAGTCCACTAGCTATCACATGAGATGAGTATATATTTTTGTGTATATCAATTTTACCCTTCTCCCTATTAGTTATGCTTGCTTTTTTTTGAATGGGTGCATTGGAAATATATCAAAATAATATGGGTGTAAAAGGAAAATCACAAAAGCTTCTCCCAACATTTTTTTAAAAATATGGGGTCACCTGACCCCATACTGGTCAACGTAGGTCCGCCCCTGCCGCACCACCACCTCCCCCACGACCACACCAACCCGAAATCCCCCTACCTCTAACTTTTCTCTCTCCTCCTTAACCCCCATCCCTGCCCTGTCTATGGCGGAGGTCGAATTCGTCCGTCAACCTCAGTTGCAGCCTCCCCCACCCCCAACCGAAAGGTGAACATTAGAAAGACTTGATTCGACATGAAATCGAGTGAAAAATTGCCAAAAAGAAAAAATAAAGAAAAAAGAGGGGCGCGTGAATCACACCCGCCGACAATGCGATACGTGTGAACCACGCACTGTGCGGGATTATTGTATTAACATACTCGCAAATCGTGAGATTAGGCAAAAATTTGCGCTTGTTCAATGGGTGAACGATGGTCTCACAGTTGGTGGTGGTGTTGTCGTCATTTGGTAAACAGGGCTGTCGCTTGTTCACTCTTTGCTGCCTTGTGTTATTCGTCATTGTTGGTTAGTTGATGGGGTGAAGGACACTAGCAAATTTCCATTTTGGTGCCCTGACGTATTGCATAATCATTTTTCATTAATCTGTGTTTTTCATATTTTCACTTTGGTTACCTGCGTTAATTAGATATGTTTCATGTAACTATTTTTCGTCGTCTCCGTTAATTTTTCCGTTAAAAAATGGCAAATAAGACATTTTATTTTTTTTAGGGGTAATTGGTCAGCTTTCCTATACTCATCTTTCTTTCTCATCCCCATTTTTTCCTTCTCTCTCCTCTAACCACCACCACCACCACCACCTTTTCTCTCTCATCCACCACCACCATCACACAACAACACCACCTAACCCCCACTTTATCTCTCATCATCTTCACCCTTTCCTCTCTCTACCCAGTACCCATCTCCATGCATTATCCCACCCAAACCCATCTTCATTACAAAAAACTGAACAAGGAGGTTAAAGGAGTTAAAGCCAGGACCGTTTTAAAGGGGCGACCGCCTAGAGTCCAACACATGAGGGGGCCCAAAAATATAAAAGGAAACTAGATATATAGTAAAATCTGAACTTCTAAACACAAAAAACTCAGTAGCTTGATGGTTAAACGCGCTTGGAAAGCAACATATACATGAGGTTTCCAGCCCCATGGTTCGCGTCATAGCGCCCTCATGCTTTGTTCTTTTCATCTTTTTGTTCATTGCTAAGTCTTCTTTTTTATCTTTTTGTTCTTTTTATCTTTTTGTTCATTCCTAAAGTCCTTGTAACATTGTTACTCTATTATTATTATAGGAGTAATTATTATTATTATTTTTGAAAGAATTACTTTGTTTTTAAGAAGTTTTAAAATTATGTTCAAAAAAGGTTTCTTATTGTCAATTACGTATCTCTATAAGTGATACAAAATGATCCCTAAAAGAGATAAGTCAAATGTCGATATTGAAAAATTTTCTATTTCTTTTAAACGTAAACTATGGTCGAATATAAGCCACTATTACTGTTTTTCCTTTCATGACTTCCATTTTTTTTTTTTGGTAAACACTTTTTTTTTTTTTTGTTAAACAACAAAAACATCTCCCAATTTGAGGGATATGAGACTTAAACTCATATTTTACCACCCGATTACCTACCCTAAGGTGAGGTAAAAAGTAATTAATGTCTTAGGGCCCTTATTTTTAATTCGTCGCGGGGCCTTTAAAATGTTAGGGACGAGCCTGGTTAAAGCTCACCCCACCAGGCCACCAATAAGGCACTACCTCACCAGAATCCAAGAAAATTTTGGCCCACCTGGCCTCCACCACACCTCACCCCCGCGCGACCACCCTATCTCCACCTCTTAGAAACCCACCCACCACCAATTTCGCAACGTTACAGATCCAATAAGTTTAGAAATTAAAACAAAATAGTCCACTTAGAGGAGACGAGCAAAAGATAAGAGGAAATAAGTGATTTGCATGACCCATCGTTGCCGATCCAACAGATCTGATTAGGTATCATATTTCAATCATCATCATCATTACAATCTTCTCCTTTTTGACGCAACAATTAACATTTGGTGGTGTTGCAACGATTTTTCAAGTGTATTTAATTTGGTGGTGTTGGCAAGGTGGTTGGTGATCCAAAGGGAGGTGAATGAAGATGTCATTGAATTATGGGACAAAACCAAATAACTTTCACTTAAATGGGTTATTTTGGTCATTGAATATGTGCTCTAGATTTATTGGTCGCCACGTCACCAATTTGACGGAAAATTCTAACGGGACTAACGGAAATACTCAAACTAAAACTTTTTCTAATATTTCAGGTAACCAAAATGGAAATATGAAAAACACAGGTCACTAAAAAATTATTATGCAATACGTCAGGGCACCAAAGTGAAAATTTTCTAACTACCTGATTTTGGTAGATTGATTGTTTTTATTTGTTACATTGTTTCGGTTCTTCGAGTCATTGTACTCATGAGCTAATATAGTCAGTTGTCTTGCCTTTAAAAAAAATAAAACAATAAGATTCAAGGAAAAAGAAACGAAGAATTACGCCAAATGGTCAATTCAAAGATTTTCATGGATCGAATGTAGTACTATTTAGAGGATACGGTATACACAATATGTCCATGAAAGATCAATAGATACGAAAACACACAAAAAAAAAGCCCTTAAAAAAAGAGAGGACATAATTGGCTAAAAACAAAGAGATAGTGTTTGTTTCAGTTTTTAGTCTTTTTGTTTCTAAAAGATTAAAATTTGTTTTTCTGTTTCTAGTTTAAAAAATTAGTTTTTATGAAAATAATTTTGTTTGGTTTAATTACTACTTAAAAGTAGTTCTTCGAAAAACAAGTTTGGATAGTACGTATTAAAATTTAAAAAAAAAAAAATTTGTATTAAAATTAAAACTAAAACTACTTTTTTTTTTTATTGGAAAAAACTATATACAATTTTTTTGTAATACTAGCTAGTAAGGGGGTACGTGCATTGCGTGTATGCATTTGATCTACCTTGATGAACTCATGATGTCTATAAATCACATACAACTTATAGGATATGGTACTACCTACATATGTTCTAAAAAATGACTCGTTGTGCGTCAGTGCTATATACATAACATGATAGTTAGAGATGTTCATAGACATCAAATTCAACTTGTACAGCAAAATGTATTTTGATGTCTTGGCATAACTGACAACTAGGGGTGTTTGTTTCATATTAAAAAAAACTGGTTTTCTATTTAAATAAACAGAAAAACTGTTTTGTTTTTCTGAGAAATAATGTTGGTTGTTGACCAAACGACCCCAAATTGAACCTATTTAGATCTACGCTTTTCGTTTGTTGAGATTTTCGAGTATTTTTTGGGATTTTTTTATTAATTTTTCGGTGGGGTCGGGGGAGGGGAGGTGGTAGTTGAGGGAGGCCACGGTGGAGGTCGACGGCCGGAGTCAAACTCCGCCGTGGCCAGGGCGAAGGTGGAGGGGCGAGGGTGAAGGAAGAGAGAGAAAATGAGAGTAGGGTTAGGGTTTCAGGTTTGGGGTGAGGGGAGGGGTGGGGTCGGCTGGTGGGGCCACCGTCGCGGTCTCCTGCCTGCAACGGCCACGACGGTGGCCTGGGAGACTGGGGTGAGCCGGTGGTTGTACTTGTGCGGCAGTTGGTGCGCGGGTGGGGGCAGTGGTGGTGCTGGGGAGGTTGCCGATAAGGTTGCCGGAGGTTGGCGATCTCGCCGACGACTTGGGTGGCAGCGGATGGAGGCGGTGGGGGCGGGTGGTGGTGGGGCTGGTGGTGGAGAGAGAAAAAATAGGTGAGGGGAGAGACAATGAGTATTGACCCGGGATAATCAGGTGTCTGCTTATGCTAATTAATCAGAATTAGGCAACGAAAACTAGATTAAAGAAATTGATGTTATCGCCGTATCTCCCGTTAGGGAAATACAAGGCGATTTAAACTAACCATTTTAGGATAGAGGCTCGAGGAACTAGAGAAATAATAAACTATTTTATTAATAAATCAATCTAATCACAAACTCTAATGGGCTAACTTAATAACCTCCTATTACAAACTAGTATATTGAATCCTCACTTATAGAGTCATCGATCCCCCAACTATAAATAATAAGGAAATTGATATACTTCTTGGCAATTCTAAATCAACTCGTCCATGGATCTTCACAAATCATCAACCTGTAAAAACATACTCCAATCTATTCCCTCATACAAACGAATTTCGTACAGGTTCATCATAGACAAACCATTGAAGAAAAATGGACACACACACACACACACGTAAACATTTCATAAAATCAGCAACAGATCTGAGTACTCTCTTAGCACCCCAAAAATAATATTTTTGAAAATCATTTACCAATAAAATCACACAGCATAATCAATCTCAAAAACACACAAGTACATTCTCTTGATCATAGTCCGTTTATGCAAGATCCGATCATCGTCATTCTCATATTTGAACCTGAAGTTCCGTGGGTGGACCTTGCTTGGGCCACGTGGGTAGACAAAGTCCCTAAACAGCCGTAAACCGTAGTCTATCTTTATATCTTTGTGTGCACACTGAGCTAGCTTATGACTCCATTCCGTACGTACGTAGTCTTTATAGTAACCTTCACTTGCATAAACTTATATGGCTCAAAAACATCCACTTATCAAAATCATTCCTTTCACTTGGCTCAAAACTTCTCTTCACGTAAATCTCATATGGTATTTTCATATACCACGCAAATATGAGTTCATATATCCCTTTTATTCAAACATGCTAGTTCAACGTCACACAAAAACAAGGTACACGTAGGTGCTTGCAAACAATAACATACTTCGTAAATAATATACGTATATAAAATCATAATTTTAATTCTTAAAACAGATACTAAGAAAATACTTTTGCTACGTGTACTCCCTAATATAAGTGTAAATCCTACCATCAAGATAAACTAGCTCTAGCTAATTAAGTAATTCTATGTTCCTTTCTTTGTCTCCTTTCTTCCTTCTTTCTTCTTTTCTCCTTCCCTTATAATTTCTCACAAGTAGTTGCTTTGCTTCTGTGGTTTTCGAACAACAAAATGCCGAAAGCATGCTAAATGGACTACTTGGGGACTCCTTTTATACTACCTAAGACTAATAAAATATTAATAAAAGAATAGGATAAGTATGAATAAAAGGATAAAATATAAATTAATAATAGGATAGGAATGAATAATAGATAAGATAAGAGAGAAAACTTAAGTATTTAAGATTTAAATGAATAAAGATGAAATAAATCCATCTATTTATTTATATATTTATCTTATTTTTACTATATCTCATTATTTTTAGTATCGTTTTCTAACGGACAGACGGATAATCAAGTTTCACTTTTTGATTGTCCCTATATAAGTACTACACTATATATAGGTCACTTTATATAATATAAAGAAGCTCAAATGACCTGAATAATAAAACTACTAACTACACTGATTACAGTAACTATAACTATTACCACTAATTTGAGCACTTAGATTTTTCGGGTATTACAGATTGGGTGAAGGAGAGAGAGAGAGAGAGAGAATGGTGAAGCTGGGAGTAGACCTGTCAATTGGGTCGGACGGGTCGGGTTCGGGTCGGGTCATGTCAGGTTAGGGTCATTAGCGGGTCGGGTCGTTTCGGGTTCGGGTTGAGAAATGCTTTACCCTGACCCAGTGTTATCGGGTTCGGGTCGACCCACCAGGTGGGGTGGCCCAAAATTTTTTATTTTATTCGTCAATTATATAGTCAATTTATGTTTTCAAACGGTATATTTATACACATATACTCTAATTTTTAACTTATATTAACTACATACGTATTTTATTCACGTTTTGGAATGTATATACACCGATATGATATTTTTTATATTTTGTTTAATTATTCGATAAGTTGTACAATATAATTCCGTCCATTTGAGGGTAGTTAAGAGCAAAATTTCTCATTTTGAGAGAATAAAGATGTAGAGAAAAAGTTAATGAAACACAAAAAAAAGTTTTAAACGGTTTTTTAGGATAACTTAGTTGAACTTTTTATTTATAATTACAAATTGTTCTATTTTGCGGGTCAAACGAGTCGACCCACTAACGGATCGGGTTTGACCCAAAAACACCGGGTTAATCGGGTTGTCAAATCGGGTTCCCGGTCAGAAAATAAGTGTCAGGACCCTGAAAAAACGGGCCGGATCGAATTTTCGGGTCAGATCAGAAATTGACAGGTCTAGCTGAGAGTATATCTTAAGAATTGTCCCACGCTCCTTCTATTCTATTCTCTTAAATTATTAAGTCCGCCCAGATGGGTAGAACTCTTATGGGTGTTTCATAATTGCCCCTAAACTCCAATTTTTTTTTTCTTTTTTTTAAAATTTTTTTTTCCTTCTGTTTTTTCACATAATTGTGATCAAAAATTAAATTGGGCAGTTTGCAAAACTAGAGATGTCAAAGGAAATTTATTTTGCGGATTATGCGAATGAGTTCAGATATTTAAGTGGTTGATTTGGAGTTAAGGTTTAGTGGCATTAATGGATATCTCATAATTGCAAATTTTTTCATTGAAATTGCTATACACAGTTGCTACTCAAAGAAGTCTAATTTTGGCTAATTGAAACTACTTTTGCGAAGTTGTTTTATTTCCATGAAAGGTTGAGGACTTATGGTATTGAGAGCATCTCCAATGCTACAAAACTCTAAATTGATTTTTACTTATGTCACAATATCAGTGTAAAAATCCTTTTTTCTTAACCCCTCCTTTATAATGGTATAAACCTTTAAAAACCTCCAAGTAAAGGGCCCAATTTAGAAAAAGATTATACTACGCATTAAAGATGCTTTTAGGTGGTAAATTAAGAAGAATATAAAACACGTAATCGTTGAGCGGAGAGAGAGAAAATTTTTAATTAAAAAATCAATGTGCCGTCAATTGTAGCCAAAAGAAGGAAAAAAATGGAGTCATTTGTCACTTTGTTCATTACACATAAGCAAGTTGCAATCTTAGTCGTCAGTTTAACCTTGTTCCACCTGGACGGCAGATATTAGGAGGACTCGGTATTTTCCAGTTTTCGTTGTTGCTCAAGTTCTTCCTCGTTTTTGAGGACCATACATGTTGGGTGTTATCCTCTTGAGTCTTGATCCTTGAAGTGCTTCAGTTGCATGTAATACTCCTTGAGCTAGCCAATCACAACAATCTGCTAGCTACAAAATTTGCATTGTATTGTACATCATTGAATTGAGCTAAAACTATTAAACTGATGTGGTCATCATTGAACTAAACTAAACTAAATTGCATAGCAATATATGAGAGAAAAGTATGTCACTAAGGATGTCTTTTCCACTGATTCAGTAAGGCCCATCAATTGATTACAATTGATTCAGTAAGATCCTGCTACTGATTCTCATTGATTTAGTGAGGTCATACCACCAACAACAAGAAGTAGGCTTGTGAATTCCAAATGATTCTCACTGATTCATGAGCAGTGATGATAGAGCTTGTGAATTTCGAATATTTGTAGATCAAAAACCTTAATTTGTTGATAAAAAAAGCCTTAATTAGGGAGAAAGGGAACGACGCGTACAATGGGAGGAAGAGAGACAAAATAAAAGGGAAAAAACTCTGTGTTTTTGAGAAGGTACAAATTAGAGCTTTTTTTTTTCGGCCCAAAGAAATTGTTGTAAATTTAACAAGAGTTTCTCCAAAACTACTCTAGCACAGTTTCCATTTCTTTGGTCTAGAAAAAGTTTAAGTTGGGTCAAACAGTCCTAAGTGCCAGAGCATAAGAGCTAAAGTCACATGTCAGTACGATGGTCTTTGGCTCTTTGCTTAACAAATTGAAAATTTCATGATAAAATATCGATCAAAGACTCCAAACTACAAAAGTTTCATGTTATTCCATACAAATTGAAAATTTCATGATAAAATATCCATCTATCATGATCTGTGCTAGTCATTCTAGACAATAACTCCCGTTGCCGATTACTCTATATACCAGTTCTTAGCTTAAAGAGCCAACTTAAAAAGTCTGCCAACTACCTCAGCGGCTCAGCCAACTGAAAAATGATACTCCAAAGTCCAAACAGTCAGCTAGGCTTTTTTTCACCTGGTACCAACTTCTAAAAAGTGTGACACGTGTCGCTACACTACCCGGCCCCGCTATGTATGACAGGGTGCATGCACACTGTGTATCTGTAGCCGTCATGCCTGCCCTGTATGCAATATGTGCGTAGTGCGTATCATATTCATGAGTAATAAATAACAGAGGTGAAAATGATGACGATTTGGTAAAGATATAATCATTCTGTGGACTGCAAGCCATAACAATTCGCTGCTTAATAAACAGAATTTTTCATTTACCTACACAGAACTTTAAGAATCTGATATTAATGGATCAATATTTTTAGGTATACACAACTACCAAAAAAAAAAATAATTAAATAAATACAATCATTGGTCGAAAAAAAAGACAAAATAAATAAAATAGAATCCCTTGTGTCACTCCACATAATTATATTAGACTAGCCGAGCAAGGACACTTGACAGAAAATAATAGCAGTAACTAATACTATCACTTGTATGTCTGTGTATACGTCAAGGAGAAGGAACAATTGGGTTATGAGCCTCAATGTCAACATGTCGAATTCCAGGAACAAGCTTCTGGATTTCACTTTCCAGCCTATCCACTTCGCTCCCTAGCGCAGTCACGACTTCCTCACCTGCCATTTACAGTAAAACAACTTTTGTCGAACCAAAAAGATACAGCGATCGCATGGTTTACATAAGCTACTAGTAGTTAATTACATACCGTAGTTTGACATAACCTTGAGCATTGCCGAGTCATCCCCCTCTTTTGAAGCCTCCCGAAACTGCACAAGTCGGAATCATCTATGTGAGTAGAATAGATGCGTCTAAGATTCTTATAGTGCAACATCACAGAGGAAGGTGTCATAGCGTATTCTGAGTAATTTGGTACTAAATCGAGTTGTTGCTTCAGATGCTACAGAGCTTGTAGACAGAAAATAAGTCTTACAGTGTAGTGCAATCAATAATATCAAGAACCTAACGAAAGAAAAGAAAACTAAGGGAAAAAAGAATACCTGCTCAGCCCATGCCTCCCGCCCAGCCCAATTAATATAATTTTGCACCAGCACGACACCATTGAAATCTGTTTCACCAACATGTTTGCATAGTTAATTTACATTTCATACTGGTGATCTTAGTCAAATGACGGAATTTGGAGCATGAAATTGACAGATTAATTACATTCACGAACTTAAATAATATATTGGTTAAGCACTTGTTGCAATAAGGTATCCCTCGACCCTCCCTAACTTATCTATCACAAGCAATATTCTGTTCTAGTTAATTAGGTAGTTCCTGTCAGAATGCTTTTGAAGATCTTACAGAAATAATTGGGAAGCAATTACTAAATACCAGGCCCAGCCACTAAATAGATATATGGGTCTGTACTATGACAGACAGCAAAAATGATATTAGTAGACAATTTCCTATGAATTATTTCAGTATTCACGGTACGACATACTCACTGGTACAGGATCAACTTAGATTCAGAAGTCCTATGTATACTGTCATCATCCCCTTCCCCCTTCTCCGGGTGGCACACAGAAAATAAAGAAAGTTCTACCTCCTTGGTGGGTATAAGACACAAAGGCAGTCAATTAGAATCATAGATCATGGAATCTAAGATTGCAATAACATAATTTCAAGTCACAACAACAACAACAACCCAGTAAGTATCCCGCCTAGGGCGGGGTCTGGGGAGGTCCAAGAAACCCTCTCGTTGATTATTTTGTTATTCTCTACCTTGATGGTAAACACAGACTGTAGCACTTGATCAAAATTCAAATCCTGGAACCCTTTTGCATATCATCAGAAAAATAATACTGTTCCATATGCCAAAGAGGCATCACTAAAAAGCTAGATTGTAGTAGATCATACACATGTTAAACAAATGCAGTTGGTAATTTTGGGGTGTAAACGAATCAATATGTGCTTCAGTAATTCGTAAACTCAGTCGAAGGCTCGAGGCCTGTTTGTTAAGCATATTAAAACGAACAGGTTTTACAAGCATGTTTAATAAGAGAGCCAAAATCCATCATCATATTTACATCGTGAGCAACTCAGCCATATATTTGGTATGTAATTACATACAAAACTGGTCTCTTTAAAGGTTAACGCTCTTCATGTGACTTTAACTGGTCTCTTTAAAGGTTAACGCTCTTCATGTGACTTTATTTGTTATGTGGAGTATATAGTTTTTTTTTGATAAGGAAAAATTTTATTGATCAAATTGTGAAAGAATACAAGAATAGAGGATAAGGTATCCTCAAATATCAAATATTAAAGTAAAGTATCTACAAATCATGCCAATGGCGTTGAATGACCGTCAGTGGCACCCCCTTAAAGGCACCAGCCGCCTTCACCCACAGGGATGCCAAATAAACTATATGTTCCCACACTAAGTCGATACTCTTTCCCGTGTCAAAGAAAATCCTGCAATTCCTCTCTAACCACGTACACCAAAGAATGGCTAAACAGGCACACCGCCACAACAATCTACCCTCCTTCCCCCTCCGCATAGCAGTAAAGCGCAACTGTAGGAATTGCCCCACAGTAGCGGGGCACACAAAAGACTCCCCACACAGCAGCCTATCCCACAAGGCCATCGCAAACTTACACATCACAAACAAGTGCAAGCAACTCTCTCCGTCTTGCCGACACATCACACACATGCTGGGAAGAAGACACATATGTGGCCTCCGCCGTTGCACCATATCACTCGTGTTCACCTTACCAAGCACCAAAGTCCACACAAAAGCACGAACCTTCAGAGGAACCTTTGACTTCCAAATATAAGAGGAAAGTGGAAAATATGGAAACTGTGACGGAAGGCTAAGTTGGTGGAGGAAGGACTTAGAAGTGAAAACCCCAGAGGAGTCCCCAATCCAAATCCGAGAATCGCCCCTAGGGACCAGAAGCCTAGTGTGAAGGACACCCAGAAGGGAAACGAGTTCCTCCATTTCTATATCACGGGGTGGCCGGCGAAGGTGTAAATCCCAGGAACCACCAGCCCCTGAGTAAAAATCAGCCACAGACGCCCCGTGAAGAGTGGACAAATGAAAAACTCGCGGATATGCAGAAGAGAAAGAAGTTTCACCATTCCACACATCCTCCCAGAACCGGACCCGTTGACCATTAACATCAAACCTGACCAGAGGAAAGAATAAAGATGATACCTGGGAAACGAACTTCCAAGGGCAAGCATGGGAGACAGTGGAACTAGCTCTGGCGTCCCACCCGTTGTGCTGAAGACCGTACTTGCTTCTGATAACTCGATGCCATAGGGAGTCAGATTCCAGGGGAAAACGCCATAACCACTTACCCACTAGCGAAATGTTCTTGGACACCAACCTACCAAGACCCAAGCCCCCCTCATTTTTCGGCCGGCACACATGGTCCCAGCTAACCAAATGATCCCTCTTACCCTCACCAACCCCCGACCAAAGAAAGTCCCTCATCATCCTCTCAATTCTATGGGCTACCCTAACCGGAATTTTAAAAAGGGAAAGGTAGTAGAGAGGGATGCTAGCTAGGCAAGAATGTAACAACGTGATCCTCCCCCCCAAAGAGAAATACACCCCTTTCCAACCGTCTAAACGCTTAGCCACCCTCGACACCACCGGTTCCCAAAAGGAAACCGACCTAGGGTTACCCCCGAGGGGCACCCCCAAATAAGTAAGCGGCCACTGCTGAACCTGACAACCCACTAGACCAGCCAGGGAATTTAAAACCTCCTCCCCCACGTTGACCCCCGCCAAACTACACTTAGACAGATTAATTCTCATCCCCGACACAACCTCAAAAACTTGTAAGAGCGTAAGGACCCTCTTGAAGCCTTCGGATTCCGCCGAAAGGAAGAGGATCGTATCGTCAGCAAACTGCAGGTGGGAAACACAGACCCCTTCCCGACCCACCCGAAATCCCTCAACAAGCCCCCGCTCCACACCCCTATCCAACATTCGACCAAGGACATCAACAACAAGGGTGAACAGAAAAGGGGAAAGCGGGTCCCCCTGGCGCAAACCGCGTGACGAAGTAAACCAATCACGCGCCGCCCCATTAACAAGGACAGAAAAACTAGCGTTAGACAAACAACCCCGTATCCAGGTGCGCCAACGCCCCCCAAAGCCCTTCCTATCTAAGACGCGATCCAAAAAGCCCCAACTAACTCGATCATAAGCTTTCTCAAAGTCCAACTTAAAAACAATCCCAGAGTGGTTATTCCGGCGAGCCCCATCAACCACCTCATTAGCAATCAAAGCTGCATCAATGATCTGGCGACCCTCCACAAAAGCGCTCTGGGCAGCCGAGATAGTCCCAGACAAAACCGCCCCAAGTCTAATGGACAGGACCTTAGTCAAAATCTTATAGACGCTAGTGACCAAACTAATCGGCCGAAAATCCCTCACCTTAATCGACCGATCCTTTTTAGGGACGAGGGTGATAAAGTTAGAATTCATACTCTTCCCAATCACCCCCGTGGCATGAAACTCAGTAAAAACCCCAAGCAAATCCTCCTTGACGACCTCCCAACAATCCGGGTAATAGGCCATAGTGAAACCATCCGGACCCGGGGATTTCTCCCGATCCATCCTAAACACTGCTGCCCGAATCTCCTCCAGCTCAAAGGGCCGCTCAAGCCAATCCCGAAGCACTGTCGTAATAGGAGACCACTCAACTCCCTCCAACATTGGTCTATCACACACTTCCTCCTCAAACAGACCCTTATAGAAAGCTGTAATCTCATCACTGATCCTACTCACATCAGTCACACGCTCACCATCGTCGGTCTCCAACTCCTGGACAAAACTCCTCCTCCGCCTCCCATTCACCACTTTAAAAAATAACCTAGAACTCACATCACCCTCCTTCACCCACCTCCCCTTCATCTTCTGACGCTGACTCTGCCTTTCCTTTAGCAGCACCTCCTCTAAACTATTCTTCAAGTCAACGCTCTTCCTCAGCAACCCCTCATCATGGCCCTCCTCACTCAAAGCCCGATCTGTCACCAAAATCTCCTTAAGAATCTCCCCCTTTCGCACCCGCACATCTCCAAAAATCTCCTTATTCCAGACTTTCAAACGTTCCTTAACGAACCTCAACCTCTTCATGAAACAGTAACCCCTCCAGCCCTCAACCTCACACTCCGCCCACCACTCCCGAATCTTAACCTCAAACTCCGCATGGGAGCACCACATATTCTCAAAGCGGAAAGGGGTCGGACCCCACTGAATGGGAGAAGAATGTAAAACAAGAGGAAAATGATCAGAACACGAACGGGATAGGATCTCCTGTACCAAAAATGGGAACTCGTCCTCAAACTCATTCGTAACAAGGAACCTATCAATCCGAGAGGCTACATCCCGCCTCCCACTCACACCCCAAGTAAACTGAGCATTAGCTAAAGGCAAGTCACGAAGGGCGGACTCCCTAATAAAGGAATCAAACTCCATCATACCCCCAGTCAGCCCCCTACCACGCCGTTCCCCCGCATGCCGAATCACATTAAAGTCCCCCCCAATAACCCACCTAGGGGAACAGAGACCAGCAAGAGCCGCCAACTCCTCCCACAACAACTCACGGTCAGCCACCCCACACGGGCCATAAACAGAAGACACCCACCAATCCCCCCTCCCACGAACACTCAACAGAGGAGTATATAGTTAATAGCCGACACTTCAACTCATTAATATTTTTAACCACAACCCTCCCATGTCTATTAAATAATATTTTCTAAATACCTTTTAGGAGATAAATATGTAGATAAATATGTTTGTGAAGACGCTTCTGTTATAATAGGTACTTCAAGCCATCAATATTTTTAATCACATCTCTGACATGTCTATTAAATACTCCATCTTTTCCAAATACCTTTTAGGAGATACATATGTTTGTGAACACGCTCAAATGTGTTTGATAAACAAACAGCAAAAGCTCAGGTTTGATTAAATTTAACCAACATGAATACTACAAAGCTCAGGTTCACTGACCACTGTTATACCCTAATCAATAAGTTAACTAAAAATCATTAATCTCTATATTCAGGTATTTATAAACCTAGAAATTGGAAACCTGCACGAGAACATCAGTCTCTGTCTTGATGCAAAGAGACTAGTCACAAGCAAAATACATGTAAAGCAGATGATAAACTTACCAATTTCTGCTTTGAATCTGAAGAATCCAGGTCCAATAACCTCACTTTTGCAGTCATACAATGCATCTACAACCTGGCAAACACAAATTCAAGGACTATAAAAAAGAAAAGGAAGTAATGATCATTGTATCAAATGATAAAGGCTAGCAGAAACAATACTAGAAGCAGAAGCACCAGAAGACTAAATACCGGGTCATTTTTCAAAAACTGCATGACCTTTTGCATATCTTGATCATCAATTGCTCTCCCAATCAATGCGTGACGGTTCCTTTGAATCAAGAATATAGCGACCTGCATTTCTCAGAAAGGAACACAGAGAATGAGCCAAAAATGCCATGTAGACCACTTCAAATAAAGAATTCAATTCAATCCCTACTATCCAAACGAGTTACTCCCACCATCCAAAATGAAGGTCCAAAGTTGACTTCCCACACATATTATGGTTTGAAATGTTAATGTAATACATATACGGTGGTGTTTGGCCTAACTTGTGATGAACTTTTACTTTTTCCCCTATTTTCCCTCACAAACCACCCCCTCCACCTCCTCATCACCCCCATTTTCAGCTTCTAAGAAGCACAAAACACCCATTGGGAGGTCTAAAAATAGAAGCTACAATTTGATGCTTCTACTTTTGGGGCTTCTAGGGGGTCTTAGAGGGAGTTTTAAGCTTTTTGGAAGTTGAAAAAATGGGGTGAGGAGGGGGTGAAGGGGGAGGTTTGATAGGAAAAATAGGGGGAAAAGTAAAAGTTCATCACAAGCTAGGCCAAACATGCTCTAAAACATTGAAAGTATGTCAGTATCCAAAAATGAAAATTTAGTGATATGGCCAATATGAGGGCTCACCATTCCAAGGAGGTTGCCCACAATAATTGAGCCAATGGGGTCATAAATAGGATTTCCTGTGGCATTCACTGCAAAAAGTGATGCAGCAGCAATAGCAAGACCAGCAACAGCAGCACCATCCTGCAAAATTGTGTCAATGATTATGGAGACAGCATAAAAGATTGCACCTTTTTCTGCGGGTAGAGGCGGCATCTTAAGAGGATAGAAGGTCAAGCCTCTTTTTCCAGCAACTCCTTATCATCACAGATCACCCCCCCCCACACACACACCCCTCAAAGAAAAGAAGAAGAAAGAAAACAACACAAAGAAAAGGGGGGGAAAAGTGGACAAAGATTGGTAAAGGGTGAACCGTAAACAAGAAAATCAGCAGAAACACTTATGGGAGCAGCACAGTTTGTCTTAACATCCCTCTGAACTAGGTTATAGCCAAACATGAATTGCTTTGACATGACTACATACGTCAGCCTGTCGGGTCCTACCAGTGTAATCTTTGTGTGATAGAACTCAAAATTTTCAATAACACAGTTGACAGACATAATGACAAATAGGGTTGTCCAAGACTATCTGGACCTGAAAACCCAATCCGATAAGCTGAAATTTTGACCCAAAAAAAATAAAAGATACGATTCGAGAAAGAAGAAAAAACCCAGATCCCAATATCAGAACGATTGTATTGGAATTTGGAAATATAAATTACCCAACATAGATACTCAGAATTGAGCAGTTTAGATTTTTAACAACTAAGTGAGTTTGAGTGGTAAGACAACTAAGTTTCGGTCACAAGCCAAAGGTTGGGATATACATACTTTAGATAAAGAGAAAGTATTATTAATAGTAATAGAAACAGATTTACATCCTAAGAGAACAAGGAGTCCTCAAAAGGAGTCTATTTACATATCAGCCCAATGCATCATGACCTGTGTAACAGGAGAAAGCACCCCGCAACCTTAGCCCTTAAAGAGGCTAAATAAACTACCCTAGTAAAGACCCTAGTATACCTTTCTAGCCAGATGCACCATAGTATTGCAAAAATAGCCAGGTTGGGATATACATATAACCTCTTTCTTTTTTTTTAATGGCGTGTTTCTATTTTATATATTTTTAGGGTGAAGTGATGAACTTAAAAATGCATGTCTAATCTATTGTATGTCTAATCTATTGCATCTTCTTATCATCTGAGGGGATGGGGTGATCAGGCTTTGCAATCGCTGGAAATTAGAGAAGAAAAGATCCACAACTAAAAACAGATCTCTATTAACTTTTAAGGTTCTTGTAAAAACAGATAAGGGACAAGGGCAAAATACACAACCAGCTAAGAGATTGTTTCTCAATGAAACCTCTCATTGAAAACCAAAAAAGTCCTTGTCTTCTTACTATTGGGTCTTGTATTCTCTTACTAGCATCATTAAGTAATAACTCTCTGCCGCATGTTCTCAAAAGCGCCAAATTTTGAACAAAAGAGTACTCTGGTAGGCTTGAGAATTTGAGAAACTTGAATTTTCCGAGAAAAAAGAACAAAAAAGTAAAGAAGCAAAAGTGGGCATTAGAGAAAAAATAAGATACGGATACCTGGTTATACTACCCAAAATTTCAGATATCCACCTAACCTTCAGATCGAAAAAGGCCATCCCAGAACTCGGATAATGGATCCGGTAAATAATGTCAGAATGGATATCAGGTTCTGAACAGTCCTAAAACCCAAAAAAACGACTACATGATTGAACTACAGTACTGGGAACTTCTGCCAACATTAGGTTCATTACAGCATACACAATAGTATATCACATATCTGGCACAAGGATACACAAGTACTTTATCTAGTTATTGGCGGCATATAGAAAAGGGCACAGTACCTAGTAGCTCTATCATAAAAAAGAGGCTAGTATAAAAATTTACCTCTGTCATGACGGCAACAGACGTTGGATCATGTCCACGCCAGATGTAGTCCCAAAGCTTCATGCCCTCTGCAGCTGCACCTTTCCTTACAGCGTGTATTGCAACAAAAAGAGAAGCTCCTGAAAGTTTACTAATATGTATGAAAAAATCAAAAGTGCGAAATAAGATTGGCTTAAAAACTTATTCAACTTACTGTACCTTCAATAATAAAGGAACCACCAATCACCAGGGCAGCATATTCAATGTGTTCAGGGGGCTGGATAAAACATATCATATATTAGACTATTGGTGTATGTACTGGACCTAACACTCATTCTAATTTGAATTTTCCACAACATTTACCTGCGTACTCCACAAGTGCTGAAACCCATGAACTACAGTGGCACCCGAACCAAGGCAGAAGATGCCAACAGCAGATATCAAGGACCAAACAAATCTTTCCTTCGAGTAGCCATAGCTTTGCAAAACAGAAAAAAATGATTTAGTTAATATTTCTTGCATAAGCAGAAGCAAGGAGGCAGCGGTGGCGCAAAATTTAAAACAGCAAGGACTCCAGCTGATCAGCTCGCCTCAGAGTTAGAAGATTCAGATCGAGAAGCACAGAGCAAATTTTAATCAAAACTTTCCTGTCTATAGTAAGAAAATAAGGCACTAGCCACTTATTTCATTTATCATCTAGAACTAGTGACCCACTACTTCGCCTTACCTATCACATCCTCATGATTCCATCGATATAATTTTCCAAAAAGTTCAATTTGGTCACTACTTGTTTGACTTCTTGAATAGAAATGTCGCACAATATTGGATCAAAGAACTAGTAGTATAACTTTTTTCCAGTTACTGCCAGATATGCATCATATCTAACTTGTTGATCAGGTAACTAGTCTAAATGGAAGAAAGAGCAAGAATTGAACGCAGAACAGAAGGGGTGCTTTCACAAATCACTTACGGATGAAGAGCGTCCGGACCACGCCTTGAACTACTCAAACCATAAGCAAGAAGCGCCTACAATGTGAAGATGAATTAGTCTCTCTGCATTCAATAATCCCTGGAGTGCGTCAATTTCAATGCAATAACTATTGAGAAAGAACATACATTTTGCATACAAGTAAAGACGAGAAAGTAGTACCTGATTTGCAAAATCTGCAAGGGAATGCACAACTTCAGCTAGCATAACATGGCTAGACGTCGCAAACCACACCCCAAACTTAAGTGAAAAGACAAGAAAATTGCACCACAAGGCAGTTGTGACAGCGCGTTGGCTACAAAATCAGGGTGAATCAATGAACAAGATTGGTGTAGCTGAAAATAAATACAGCCCAACAGAATTCTATTCGAGGACATCAAACTCCAAAACCATTCAGCATCATCAGTCATGGTACAAGCAAGTGCAAGTGCATATAGTATACAGATTGAAAAGCATAGGAAAAATTGGGTGAATATCTAAGGTTACCAGTGAATATAGCAGCAAAACAATAGAAATGATCAAGCAAAATCTCACTCCTAATAAACCCCAAAAATACGACTGAAGCTGGTGGGATTTAAATCTAAAGTAATAGAAAAAAAGAAAAAAAAAAAAACAGCTAGTGTTGAAACTAGGAGTCAAGTTTTCTTTGAGTACTAAGATGAGTAAATCCAACAAGGGAACAAGGAAATATACAAACTGGAAGAAAACAATAAAAAAAAAAATCACAATCCAAAAGGACAAAACAAGGGGAAAGAAAATTATTAATCTGAATAAATCCCCTAACATGATTGTGCCTGGTGCTACTACAATTCCTTAATTCAATCACTAAACATAAAGTGTTCCACCAAAATAACAAACAACTTCCTCACAAATCCATTCAGCAAAAATGCAACAATACCCTACACCCAAAAAGGAAAAGGGAAATTTTAAAATAATTCCCTTAAAGGCAATAGCAAACAGCCAAACATAATTAAGAAAATGGTAAAGCTCATAACAGAAACCTGAGAAGACAGCAGTAAGCTCAGAATACAATACCTGAGTTCATCATTTACTTCAATCCTTTTAACTTCTTTAGCTCTAGTAAAAAAACCTACACCACAAAAACAAAAACCCATAAACAAAATTTCAAAATTTAACAAATACCCAGAACTAAAAATACTTGGATGAGTATTAAAAGTGTAGAATCACTAACTTCGACGAAATGGGGGTTGCAAATGAGTGTAATCAAATGGAATTGGGGCAAAAGGGGACAACTTTTTGGAGGAATTCAACAACAAAAAGCCTTTTAACAATGTTGAATTAGAACCAAGAAGTTTCTGATTCTGAAACCCTTGTTGTTCTAAAATGGGTTTTTTAGTTGCCAATGAATTTGAATCATTGGGATCATTTGTTGTGGCATTGAGAATTAGAGAGAGAGGAGAGAGAAAATGTGGGTGAGGGTTAGAAGAGCGTGGGAGGTGAGAGAGAAAGCGAGAGGTTCGCGTGAAAAAATCTCGTCTCTGCATAATATTACCCTACTGGTGTACTAATCATACTCTACTCAATAGTATTTTTCATCACACAAAAATGGCGAATTTTAGTTGAAGCTAAGGTTTGAGGTTATGGGAAGCCATGAACAAGCGCAGAGGATATTCTTTGCTTCTAATACTGGTCGTTGTTGTTCATTTTCTCTCTCCTAAGATGACTGTCACAAACTTAAGAATATATATACCCAAAAAAATGGCAGGGCTAACAGTAACAGCAGAGAAGGCTCAAAAGGAATGCTCATGGCAGCTAAGGGTATGAAGGTATGAACCATTGACTGATTGACGTCGGTGCCCAGACTCGGTTAGGGCCTTTAGGGGTAGAAATGGAAATGGAAATGCTTCTTGTGGAAGATTTGATATAGGTCCAAAATTATTAAAAAAAATTTCTATCAAAAATCAAATAAAAATAGAGTATGTAGTAGTGGATAACAAGATAGAGTTAAGTGGGGAAATAGAAATCCCTTGGTCTATTTACTCTTTGATTATTGATACTAGGAGATTCTTAGCACTACGAAACCCTGTGGCGGTGCAAGTGTGCAACACACTTTTCGTGAAGACAATCGTGCGGCAGACTGGCTAACTTTGGGTACACTTGTCATGAGGATTGTTTTGTTACTTCACCCCCCGCCCCAGAATTTAAGCAAATTCTCTATGAGGTCACTCTCGAGAGGAGAGTCTCCTAGTTCCTTTCCATATAACATCTTCTTACCTTAAAAAAAATTTAAAAAAAAAAAAGTTCTCATCAATATTCGATTTTTCGCATTTACACAAATGATAAATAATGTGACAATTTTTATTTTATATATTATATGTTTTTTTATCTTAAATTAATATCATGTGTATGATAAAACACAAATGTTTAAACAGTAGTACAGTACCAAGTAAATGTGAAAAATAAGTATATTGATGTGTTTGGTACTTAGGGGTCACAAGCAACCGTGAGGGGCAGTTGTACGACCCTTAAAAATATCCTAAATAAGGTCGAGGACTATCTTAGGACAGACCGCTCCCTGTTCGAACCTACCCTTCCACCTCCCAACACCGGCTCGGTCAAAGGGTGGACACTTATCAACAGCGACAGTTATTGCAAAAAACGTATTCGAATACTTCAACAGAGAGCCACACAAACAAGCATAAAGGAAAACTTTAAAAGAGCATGGTTTAGGAAGGAATGCTAAACATATTTCATTCGATTACGAACAGGCATACATTCGATTCAGAGCATAAAAATAAAAGGGATAGAAGCAATTATACCTCACAAGAAGGCGTCATTGCTGAGTTACACGCTCGAAGAGCCTAAGTTAACAATCTACTCCTAAGCTACACTACTCTAAATTCTACTTTTTTGACGTCTTGTCAATATGAGCTCTGTTGCCTTATTCTTCTGTTCTTCTTTGTATTTATAGGGGCTTGAGATAACTGTCCATGATCTAGCAGTTCTTCTTTCTGTCCACTTTCTTCGTGTTAGTGTCCAACTTCCCCCACGTCTTCCACTTCTCCTGAATTCCTTCGTATTCTCCTTTCTCTTACTGAGACTTATACTTAGTCCTTCGTACAACTACTTTTTGTATATAAATACATTATACATACATACATATATATATATATATATATATATATATATATATATATATATATATATATATATATATATATATATATATATATATAATATATATTTATATTTATAAGGACTCTTCAAAAGTCTTTTAATTTATTTTGACTTTGACTTTTGTTGACCAGTTAATCTACTCTATTATAAGTCCAATTTATTTCGTATATAACAACTGCCCCCCTAATACACATATAAACGTTTCGATTATAAGTCCAATCTACTGTATTATAAGTCCAGTGATGATTACTGCCCTTATATATACTCACCCTTTAACTTCCTCACTTCCACTACTTTCTCTCTCTTCGTTAAGAAACCCTAATTCTTCAAAACCCTACTTCTTTGATCTTCATTGTTTCATTCTTTCATGGCCAATTCTGAACCTTTTCTTGACTTGAAAGGTGTCGATAACCTCAAAAAGGCTGAAAATGTTGTCAATCTTTTCAAAATAATAAAAGATTACCCGGATTCGTATCAACCTTCGAGGCTTCAACATCGAAATGTTGTGGTACTATCTCCTCCAGAGCCTCCCTTCTCTTCAATCCGTCTTCCTGGCTTCTTGTTGGGTCCGAATTTCGATTCGAAGGCCTTTATGGAAGAAGAGGAAGTTTTCCTCTCTCGTTTCGATCAGGTTTTTCCCAATTTTCAATCTTGTTGTTCTTTATTCTTTTCTGGTAGTGTTTTCGAACGTTTTGAAGATTTTCATGGTCGTTGGAAGGACAATCAAATTTATGATTTCATTCGTTTGGCTTTGTTCAAAACTATTCCTTTCGAAGCCAATGTTTCTCTTTCTATTTTATTGTCATGGAACCCCACAATTAATTATTTTATTTCGGGTAGTGGCATTCAAACTGTTACTCTTGAGGACATAGCATTCTTCACCTGTTTGAGTCCTGATACATCATATGTAGAGCTCAGTTATATTCGTTGTTCTTCTGTTGTCACAACGGAGTATTTAGAACCTGCTTCTCTTCTGTTGGGTCAGAAACAATCTTGGAGTGCACTGAATGCCCTTTTGTTTCACCCAAGCCCTGTTACGAAGGGAGAGGTTATCCTTTTCTTAGTTTATGTCTTTAATCGATTATGCATGGGGAAATCTTGTAACATAGGTTGAATTTTCCTTCCTTTAGCAGCTAATATAGCTTCAATGGAAGGTCCTATCCTCTTAGCGCCATTTCTTCTAGCTCAGCTGTATCGAGGGTTGAGCCGAATGGTCATTGAACCTCTTTGAATATATAGGCAGACTTGTCCCTTGTGGATATTGACTGTTTGAGCTCATGTATATTACCCTCATCTAGTCCATACTTTATCTGATAAGGATTATGATCTTCAATTTCGAAGGGAGCTGGATAAATTTGGGGGTTCTCTTATTAACTGTAATAAATCCCCTCGAGACGAATGGGGTTGTGTTGCAGAGGCTGTTTTCAACAAATGTGCCCCCTCGATTCCTCAAGATTTCTCTTGAGTGCTTCTTGAATTTCTTTCAAGACCTCCATTCTTTAATTGACATCCTGCTCGAGATTTGGATGTCATTCTTGATGCAGTTGATCCTACTCGAATAGCCTATCTTTCATGGCTTTCTTCCTTCAATCTTTTTCTGATTTCTGATGATCAAAGTCAGCATTATTGGAATTCAGTATTATGCGCTCGTGACCTTCTCTTTGTTGATTCCCACAAAATGGGAGTTGAAGTTTATAACCCCCAACTTGTTGCCAGGCAGTTTTGTCTGGTACAAACCTGTGCTGTTCCTTTCATTGAGACCCTCAATCGTCCTTGGTCTTCGAGGACTAACTTGTTGGGGGCAGAATTTAGTCAGAAGTTGGTGGAAGCTGGCAGACATGAGTTATATCTTCGAACTCAACGCACCATTTTCACCTACAGAAGCAAGAGGAAGATTCTTCCTTGGGTGAGGGCTACTCGAGTTGAGCCTGGTTATGCTCGGTGGTGGAATCGGTTTGCTTCTACTTATTTGCATCTTGATTCCCTTCGTCCCCGTATTGAGGCTGTCTTAGGGATTCTTTACCCTAAAGATCCTGCAAATGTTGCTACCATTACTCCCTTCAAAGCTCTTGTTTCTCCTCCTTTCCTCCTTGAGGTATTTTTCTTTCTTCTATCAGTTATTTTCTTAACTTTAATTTGTTTTTCGTGGTTGTTCTTTATAGCTTATGTTATATTGATTGAAGCCTATCTCGGAGGCTTTTTTCTGATGAGGAGCCATCAAGCGAGGATGCTGTCAACGTTCCTCCTCTCATCGTAACGCCTATTAGCATGATGCCTTCTTCATCTGGTCTGAAAGCGGCCAAGAGATTTTCCATCCTCAAGTCGAGGAGGAGCATCTATTATACCCCCAGATTCTATCAAAGAGTCTGGTTATTCTTCTTCTGATGAGCCACTTATCATCAGACGTCATCGAAATAAAGGTAATTCCTAACTTGTACCTTCATTTGGATTTATAAACGAATTCTCCCCCTACTGTTCCATTCGTATATAGGAGGTCCTACCTCTTTACCCCCTTCTTCTGTGGCAGAGCCTATTTCTCAGGCCTTAGTGGTACTTCCATCTGGTATGGCTGTCAACCTTGTTTCGATTAGTCTTTCCATTCTATTTTTATCATAGTTAATTTCATCCTTGTGTGCAGAGCCTGTGATTGAGGACTCGTCGTTCCCAGCCCCATCAGAACATGTTTTTCCTGATCATATTTCTGCCATTCATTCCTCTTCGAGTACGGACTCTTTATTTCTTTTCTTTTAATCTCCATTTATTTCCTAGAATAACCAAGTTATTTCCCTTTTTCAGATAGGGTGGAAATAGCTATTTTGTCTGATTCTGACAATATTGGGGCAGATAACTCTAGGTTAGAGGATCCAGTCTTGCCCTCTCCTAGCCCCTCTCCTGATCGTCAATCAGATTTGGTTGTTCAACCTCCTCAAATCGAAGTGGCAGCTGTATCTTAAACTGATACGGTGATTGTTACAGGTTAGAATTATTTTATTCTAGACCTTTATCTCTTCGTGGATTTTTTATTTACCCATGCCTTTGTTCTATCTTGTAGGTGTTTCTACATCTGTTTCTACTGCAAATATGCCTTCAAGGGTTGAGGGTTTTCGTTTGATTGACACTCTAACATCTGATGCTACTCGCGTCGATGCTGTTGTTGAGCTTCAGGGTTTCTTTGTTAGTATTGAGTCCCTTTTTTTCTGAGCGGATTAGGAGTTTGATACTTAACAATGTGGGAGTCCTTCTTCAGTTCATTCGTGATGCTCACGACGCATCTATATCAGATGATGCTTTGAGGGTTTTGTCTGCTCAACTCGAAGAGTCCCATACCTTTCTTCAGCAAGAGGTAGGGATTTATCAGACCTTGTCTGTTGAATTGTCTAATATTGATCAACAATTACAACTCCTTCAAGCTCGTAGGAATCAGCTTTTAGAGCGAGTGCCTTCTTTACAAACCGATTTTAATGTCGAAGAGACTCGTTTAACAGTTGTGGCAAACTCAGTTAAAGATCGTATGGATAGAGTATCTTGTCTTAAGTTTTCGCAAACTACTGCTCAGGCTATTTTGAGTTCCCTTAAGCAATGTTTGAACGCTATTGTATGATATTTCTTTCGTTAATATGAACACGTGCTTTTACTTTGACTTTAACCATTTCGTTTTCTGTGTTATCTTTGCAATATTCCGTGTTTTTTCTTTGTTTATATCGCCTTCTTTCGTCTTCTTTTCCTATAAATTGACCATGTTACAATCACTTCTCTTCACCTTTCATTCTCCATCTCTTTCCTCTTTTTCGATTATGTTTCTTGAGAAGCCAAATGTCTATAAGTTCTTTAGTTTATAAGATAGTCGCCCTTATTTCATTACGATTTCACAGGCATCATGTCGAATATACCCTATCTTTTCTTAACTACTTAGTCACAACTTTCGCTTCATTTCTCTTTCATAGGCCTTTCGATGAGATATTGAGCCAACTTGTTTCGTATATGATCACCCATATTAATTTACTTCACTTGGCCCTCATAAAGATGAAATTTGCTATAATCTCTTTCGTTATAGCCTTAATATTCCCTACTTACATATATAATCACCCATATTAACATGGGTGATCTGGGCCTGATCGGGGCGAGTAGGATGATGTTCTTATTCTCCCTTTTCGTTCTTTCTTCTTGTCAAGATCCTGTCAAGTACACTCACTGAATGTGGAGTATTCTTTTCTTGTCAGGGCGAGTGAGGTGATTTTACCCCCTTTTATTTTATCAGGATCTTGTCAAATACACTCATTGATCATGGGGTATTCTTCTTCGGTATTCCTGACCAGATATCTATTTTCCAGTATTTATGTTCAAGACATCTCTTCGAATATCATATCTCAGGACGCCTGTTCGAGTATTACCGTACCTTACTAGGGCTCCCTTCGCAAGGCCTAGTAATAATTTGATTCGAATTATCTGTATTTTAGCTTTCGTTTATCTCTTCCCAAAGTTGTGAAAATCTATTGTAAATGTTATCTTTATATATATACCAAGTCGAAGGGAAATATTTCTTTAGATATTTGCCATTTATTGCTCGTCCATATTGTTTGTCATTCGTATATAGCAATTTATATGCGTTCCATGGTTCAACGCTTTCGATAACGAATAGTCCTTCCCAATTTGGAAACCATTTCCCATAGAACTTATCTTTTTGCCCTTCAGGGAGTATTGTTTTCCATACCAATTCGTTTTTGAAAAACTGTTTCTTTCTTACTTTTCGATTGTAACATTTCTCAGTTTGTTTCTTTAGTTTATGAATATTTTGTAATGCTTCGATTTGTAGGATCTCTTGATCCAATTGTTCAATATTCATAGCCTATTCGTACTCTTGTGATGATAGATTAATTTGTTTAAGTATTCTTTCAGATTTAATATCCATTTCGACAGGTATGACCGCTTCGTGTCCAAATACCAATTGGAATGGAGTTACTAATATGCTCTCTCTAGGACTCGTTCGATAAGCCCATAGTGTTTCTAAGAGCAAATCATGCCAAATACGAGGAATGTCTTTTATCAGTTTAGCAATTCCTCTTTTTATGATTTTATTAGTTGATTCGGCCTGTCCATTCGCTTGGGCATAATATGGAGTGGAGTTTGTTAATTTAACAGATAGTTTTCCTAGAAAAGACTTTATTTCGTCACTGTTAAATATTTTAGCTTGATCCATTGTGATAGTTTTAGGGATTCCAAATCTAGTAAATATATTTTCGTTGATAAAATCTACTATGTCACTTGATGTTATGTTTACGGAACGCTTTGCTTCGACTCATTTCGTAAAGTAGTCAGTGGCTACTAAAACATATTTATGGTGCTTTGATGAAGCCGGCCTAATTTCCCCAATAATGTCCATTGCCCATCCTCGAAATGGCCAAGCCCAGTAATACCCATATTGATGTACCAGTCTTCTCATTTTCTGCCCTATTTGATGAGCTCCACATATGCCTTCATGTATTTCTCCCATGAGAAGATCGTCTAAATCTAAACACTTAAGTAGTAGACCACTAACATCTTTTCGAAATAATTGTTCTCCATTATACACATATCGATGTGCTATGAGTTTTAACTTATTAGAGTATTTCTTTTTTGATTGTTCTTGGAGGTACTCGATTATCTCATCCCTCCAATCAACCTCTTTAATCATGATATCTACTTTATTAATTTCCATTGTTACTCTTTCTTCGAATGGAATAAGTTCCTTGGCTTTGATTGTAATCTTTTCATGAAAATAACTCCCAAGGAATTTTATATCCTGATGCTAATTGAGCTAACTCATTAGTTATCTCGTTTTCGATTCGAGGGATATAGTATATTTTTACTTCATAAAAATATTCCAGTAGCTTCTTAATCCTAGCATTTCCTAGAATCGCTGTTGAGCTGAAGCATTTGAAGATTCCTTTTGTTTGATTCACGATCAATTGAGAATCTCCTTTTATAATTACGTTCTTGGCCCCTAATTCGAGAAGACTTTCTAGACCTAGAATTAAGGCTTCATATTCTGCCCTATTATTTGTACAAGGTCCATCCAATTGTACTGCAATTTTTGTAGGGACTCCTGTTGATGATATTAAATATATTCCAGCACCTGCTCCTCTTCTCGTAGAAGAGCCATCAAAATATAGGTGATCTGCTAAAAAGTTAGCCAAAGCTTGTCCTTTTGTTGCTTTTTGTGGTATATATCTAATATCGAATTGAAGAAGGTGAAGACTCCATTTGTTTAGTCTTCCCTTTAATAATGGTTGTGATAACATATATTTCAATATGTCCGTTGGGGATACTACTTCGACCGTAAATGACATAAAATAATGCCTTAATTTTAATGAGGCGAAATATAAGCTGTAACACCACTTCTCGATAGGTGTGTATCTAGTCTTCGTATCTGCCAAAGTCTTTGATAAGTAGAACACTGCTTGTTCTTTTTCATTATCATTTTCTTGAACTAATAAAAATCCCATTGAGGTATCTCCTGTCGAAAGATACAGTCTTAGAGGTTTTCCCATTCGTGGTGGGATTAAAACAGGTGGTTCTGATAAATATTGTTTTATCTTATCGAATGTCTCTTGGTGAATGGGTTTCCATTGGAACTCTTCTCATTCCTTGGACTTTAGGAGTGATGAAAAGTTCTTGGTTTTATCTGCCAGGTTAGATATAAATCTTCGAATGAAATTGATTTGCCCTAGGAATCTTTGGAGTTCCTTTTTGTTCGTAAGGGGTTTTGCTTCTAAAATCGCTTTTGCTTTGTTCTTATCAATTTCAGTCCCTCGTTGGTGGATTAGAAATCCCAAGAAATTTCCTGCTTGTACTCCAAAAGCACATTTGAGTGGGTTCATTTTCAATTTATACTTTCGCATTCTTTTGAATGAATTCTCTAAATAATCTAGATGATCCTTATGTGATTGTGATTTTATCACCACATCGTCTATATATACTTCCATAAATTTTCCTATCATATCGTGGAATAGGTAATTCATGGTCCTTTGATATGTTGCCCCTGCATTCTTAAGGCCAAAAGGCATTACTATCCATTCGAATGTTCCCAAGGAGCCTGGACATCTAAATGCAGTTTTGTGTCTATCTTCTTTAGCTATTCATAATTGATAATACCCTGAGTATCCATCCATGAAAGATAGAACTTTGTGTCGAGATGCTGCGTCGATTAGAGTATCAGCTACTGGCATAGGATATTCGTCCTTTGGGCTAGCCCTATTTAGATCCGTGAAGTCTATGCATACCCTAATTTTTCCATTCTTTTTAACAACTGGAACTACATTTTCTAACCATTCGACATATTTGGCTGGCCTTATGAATTTTGCTTCAAGTAAATTCTCTATCTCCTTTTTGACTCCCAAAACAACTTCTGGGGCTATCCTTCGTGGAGGTTGCATAATTGGCCTACAATCCTTTTTTATGGGTAGCTCATGTTGTGCTATTCGAGTATCAATCTCAGGCATTTCGTGATGGACCCAAGCAAAGCAATCTTTGTATTCGATTAGGATTTTAATGAAATTTTCCTTCTTTTCTAGAAGTAATTTCGCACTGATGTAAGTTATTCTGGGATTTTCTTTAGTTCCCAAATTAACTTCTTCTAATGGATCTTGTATTTCCATCTTTATATCTTCGTTCTTTTCCCAGATTCGTTCTGGTACTTCATATGTGCTATTTTCTTCTTGCATTTCTTTTAATTCGTTAGTCGTTGCGTGAATCAACTTTTGTTCACTGTCTAGTCCTGCCACAACTCTTAGAGTCTTATCTAAAGCATTCTTTAATTCAGCTACAAAGTCATTTTCTTCGTAAAAAACATCTGTATTAATTCGAATAATATTTTTACAATCTATTGTTCTAGACATGACAATAATTTTGAAATAATAATAATAATTACAACTATTTCTAATCCTATCTCTAGGAAGCTATAATTCTCAAGGGTCCTTCTTTTAGCTTGTTGTTAAAGTCCTTGATCTTTGTTTCGTTGTCTTCTTCTAGCTTTCGATTGGTCCCTTTTCTTCGTTGTTCTTCGAGCACCTCTTTTCGAATCGGCACCCATTCCCCCGTGTAAAACCTGGCTTCCACAAAATTAGCAGTGGTTAGATGAGGCTTTTCTTCTGCCTTCACAATTTCAAACTTTTCACCATTCCAAATTATTAGTATTTGGTGTAAAGTACGTGGTATGCAGTAATTGCTATGGATTCCTAGTAATGTTTGATAACTAGAACTAGTATCGATTACAAAGAAAGCAGTATAGGAGATCGTATATCCTACTTTAATTTTAACTGGTAACAGTCCATTCGATTTGGTGGCTTGTCCAGAGAAGCCGTGTACTGCTACGTCTGCAATTATTAAATCCTTCGTGGATTTTCCCAAAAGTGGTAATGTAGATAATGGTAATACATTCACAACTACCCCATTATCAATTAAAACCCTATTTATCCCAATATTATCAATTTCTGCTTTGATATATAATGGTTTAATATGGTTATTATTTATGGCTTTTATATCCAATAAATCCTTAAAAACTGGGTCTATATTATGTTCACACATACAGGCCTCAATTTCTTCGATCTCTGAAATGTTTAAGTCTTCGTAACACCTTAAATCTAGGAGTGTATCCTCTATAAATTCGTATGTGAATCATCTAAAGTAGAAGTTAGGTCTCATTCTAGTTCTAGACAAGATGAAGAGGACGTACCTGGTTGGGCCGCAAACTCGTAGGCCTCATCTTCTTCCACGATCTCGTGCCATCGTGGTTGTTCCTTGCTTCGCCCTTCTGGCTGGACCTCTGGATGCATGGCTTCCACCATGCTTACTTTGGTTTTATCTTCGAAATTCAAGGCCCTTTGAATAGCTTGCATTCGTGCAAACTCCTCATCATTGACGTAGATTTCGATCCCGTCATCTGAGGTATACTCGTCTTCCTCTCTGTCTCTCCTTACTGGGGTGAACTTTTACATCCCTCATTTGATCGCTAAGGATGTCTATGTCTACCCCTTCACCTCCCTTAGTTGAACATTCGATTTGTCCAACTTGGATTTGCAATGTTCCTTTCGACATTGCATCTTCATCAATCTTCAGTTGATTGATGAGTGCTTATTGTTGCATCTTCATTGCAACCTGAGCTCTAGCATGGCTTAATTTCTCAGCCACTTGTCTCCTCTCTTGCGCTTTCAAGGGGATATTCCCTAATTGAGTCATATGAGAAGTTCGGGTGTCTTCGAAGTACCCTGAAGTCCTCAATCCATGTTTAGGCAGCCCTCCTCTGAGGGCATATCTGCCCCCCCAACCTACCTCCTCTTCCTCCTCGATACTCCCTTCCCATAGGGAGAACATCCGTTTGTGGACGCTTGGGCATTCCATAGCTTCGCTGATAGGACAAGGTACCCAATTTGGATCATTGGGTATAATCTGTAACCGCACCAATTCGAAGTGCAGAATATCAGAACAATCAGGACATAACACCTTTTGTAGCCCTTTAAGATTGGTAGCAATTTTCGGAGTTACTACCCCTTCTGTTTCGAGCACCTCTTTGTAGGTTTTGTCCCTAGCATTAGTTACCCGTTCTTTATTAACAGATCGTACCTCTTGCTGATGCATTTCGATGTCATCAGATGACTCCATTCCTAGAGTAACCCTTTCGACATAGGTCAACTCCACTGTTCCTAGTTCCATCTGTTTGGCGACGAACCTCCGGAATATTTGACATTGGTCAGTAGTATGTAGTGTATTCATGTGCCATCTACACATACCTTCGAGCCCTTCATCTTTGACCTTAGGGAAGGTCAAAATTCCCTGGTCTATGTATCTGTTGAACATAATGTTGGCCATTTTCGTGTAGTTCGATACCTGTAAGCATGAAATAGTAGATATATCAATATCTATCATGTTTATCTCTAAGGTCTGTTGAAAAGGGTCTTTCTCAATTTCTGTTTTATCTTCTTTAGGAAAAAACAGTTCCTTATAGTCTATTTTTTTCATTATAATATTTCGAAAATATGTACAGTAATTAGTTCTATGTGTCGTAGTGTTATGCCATTTACAATATGGCTTTTTCTCTAATTCTGCATTCGAAGGGATCCTAATATTTCTAGTCCTCCTAATTTTCTTATTAGCAAGTAACCAGTCAAATATCTTATCGGCCTTCGAAGTGTCAAAAGAATATTTTTTAGACTTTCTCCCTATGTCAACCAAATTGTCCTTCTTTTCGAGTTAGGACAAGAGAAGAGTGGTCCTTTCTTAAATTCAGTATAATCTATTTCGAAAGAGTCTTCAAACACCCATGGTGCTTCTATTTCGAATGCATTAAAACCCTGATGTTTTCTTTGACTTTCTTCCCTTAGCATATTTTCGTATCGTATTGCACTCACTGCTAATTCTCTAAATTCATGAAATGGAAGACCATCAAATTTCATCCTATATTCTATAGCCATGTTTTCTTTGGCTAATTGTACAAATTCTTTCTCGGGTAAATTTGTGTGACATCTTATCCTAGCCCTTTTAAACCTAGATAAATATTCTTCTACTGAATCCCCAGTATGTTGTCGTATTCTGGCTAAATCACTCATCGAGATGCCTGGATCGGTTCTAGCAAAATGGTTTTGGAAGTGAAATTACATTTCTTCTCAGTTGTGTATCGAATTTGGGGCTAGGCTTATATACCAATTAAAGGCTGTTGTTGTTAAAGAACTAGGAAACATTCGATGTTTTAAATATTCGTTATCTGCTGCTTCTCTACATTGACATGAGAATCTAGCTACATGTTCTAAAGCAGATACATTATCCTCTCCTGAAAATAGAGTAAAATCAGGAACTCTAAATCCTCGAGGGAAAGGGTGCGCTCTATTTATCCAATCAGGATAAGGCTTACTCGTTAAGGGCCTATTCACCTTTCTCAAAGTTGGCCCATATAACCTTTCTATAATTTGTTCGATTTGTGATTGAATAGGTTCCCCTCCCATCATTCCTGCCATCGAATGTGGATATGTGGTGGATTGTGCACTATATGGATCATTCGTTCCATATCTTGGGTTATATTGTGAACTTTGACCAAAATTAGTTAGTCTTCTCCCCTGATAATTCCCTTCGAAAGGTTGATAAGGGTTCCCCTGTCCTACAGTTGTATACCCGTGTTGATTAGCTTCAGGGTATATAGGTTGTGAAGATATATTAGATGTCCTGGGATATTCGAAAGAAATTCCAGGAGTTTTATCTTTACCTATATTATTTTTATCTCCTGTAGGTCCTAAGCCTAGATTCGTATTAACTCCAGGAGATGATGTTAAATTAACGGGATTCGATGGTTGGCCTGTTTCAAAATTCCTAAACGTTTGTTGAGGCTCCCTAAGGTAGCCTGGTGGTGGATATCCTATAGGTGACTCGACATTATCTCTTATAGGTATTTTATCTTTTAAAGTTTCTCCGGCCAACTGTATGACCTTTTCGATGAGTTGGTTATACTTTTCAATATGTGGTTCTAAATTAACTGTCACGTTGTTAGCCATGCTTTTCGACAAGGCTGAAAACGTAGCATTAAAGGTCTCGTTTATATCTAGTATGATTTTACCTACTTCTCTAGCCAGACAGTCTTTCGAATCTATAGCTACACTATATATGATTTGGTGACAAACCCTTGAAGTTTCGTGTGCTAAGCTCTATATTGGTCATTATACTCTTTTCGTTGGCTTTCTCGAGCTTCTAATAGAGTTTCTTTCATACATTCCACAAATTTCTCATAAACTTCTTGTATATCGAATTTAGTTTTTCGTGGAGTTTATTCATGAGAAGAAGAGCCTTGAGGTTGGAATGCTGCATTCGAAGCATTATCCTCTCTTTGGGCACTCATATCACCAGACATATTTCTTACTTGAGACCTAGTTTGAGGCATTTAAAAGGGTTATTCGTGGAGTGTATTTCGTAACTCCCACTGTGGTCGCCAAATTTGTTGATGTGTTTGGTACTTAAGGGTCACAAGCGACCGTGAGAGGCAGTTCTACGACTCTTAAAAAGATCCTAAATAAGGTAGAGGACTATCTTAGGGCAAGCCGCTCCCTGTTCGAACCTACCCTTCCACCCCCAAACACCGGCTCGGTCAAAGGGTGGACACTTATCAACAACGTCAATTATTGCAAAAAACGTATTCGAATACTTCAACAGAGAGCCACACAAACAAGCATAAAGGAAAACTTTAAAAGAGCATGGTTTAGGAAGGAATGCTAAACATATTTCATTCGATTACGAACAGGCATACATTCGATTCAGAGCATAAAAATAAAAGGGATAGAAGCAATTATACCTCACAAGAAGGCGTTATTGCTGAGTGGCTGAGTTACACGCTCGAAAAGCCTAAGTTAACAATCTACTCCTAAGTTACACTACTCTAAAATCTACTTTTTTGACGTCTTGTCAATATGAGCTCTGCTGTCTTGTTCTTCTGTTCTTCTTTGTATTTATAGGGGCTTGAGATAACTGTCCATGATCTAGCAGTTCTTCTTTCTGTCCACTTTCTTCATGTTAGTGTCCAACTTCCCCCACGTCTTCCACTTCTCCTGAATTCCTTCGTATTCTCCTTTTTCTGACTGAGACTTATACTTAGCCCTTCGTGCAACTGCTTTTTGTATATATATATATATATATATATATATATATATATATATATATATATATATCTATATATCTATATATAAGCCTTTTCTTTTTATAAGGACTCTTCAAAAATCTTTCAATTTATTTTGACTTTGACTTTTGTTGACCAATTTATTTACTGTATTATAAGTCCAATTTATTTCATATATAACAAAGTAAAAAGGATATTACTAGTTTAGAGAGGCAATGTGTAAATGAATGTATAATGGTTAAATACAAGACGAGAGTTGTTTTTACTAGATGAAAATGAAAAGTAAATACAAGAAATTGATCATTTTACCATTAGGGTAGAATCATGCAAAAGGTTGAATTATGATCCAATGAACGTGTTTTGGTACAATGGTACATATATTTGTCGAATGAACTAAACTACAGTTGGTAAAAATTACGCTCCCTTTGATGTTACTTTGTAGCCTAATGTGTTTGAATACTACCCAAAAAAAAAGTAAAAGACAATAATTATTGACATGTCAGAGCTCATAATCGGTCAACTAAACAAAACCGTATGGAGATGGACATATTTTCGTAATCCCAAGAATAAGATTATGTTTGCATGGCCATTCCATTGAGGATTTTCTTTAGCACATAAGAGTATGCTGTCATGTCAAATCCCCTAGGCCCTATCGATCTTTGAAGCAAGGATCAAAATGTAATGGAACTGTGAATTCTCTGTATTAGATAGCACTAGACCTGGGCAAGTGCGCGGGCCTCTTTAGCCGACCCGCCCTATAAGCGGGTTATGACTCTCTTACCATTATAAATGAACGGGTCGAAATAAACCGGCTCATTTAAAAGTTGAGCGGGTCGCAAATGAACCGGCACATTTTAATATTTTTTTTATTAAAAAAACACTTTTTAAAAATTTAAACGGGCCAAAATGGGCCGGTCTGACCCGACCCGACCGTCCCCCCATTTATTAAATGGCCCGCCCATTTGCCCAGCTCTAGATAGCACCCACATTAGTACTCCGGTCCATGAAAATCTTTACGCTTTCCTCTTATATTTGGACCGTGAAAATCTTTACGCTTTCCTTACATGGTAGTGTATTTGAGAACACTTTACTATTTTACCCCTCCCACTTCTCACTCCCATGTGCCTATTTTCACCGCTCTCTCTCCACTAACTAATAGGGGTGCACACTGGCCGGTCCATTCCGATTTTTTGACCGAACCGGACAGGCCAAGACCGGACCAAAGGTTACCGGTCCGGTCGCCGGTTCTCACTTTCCTTTCGGCCGGTTCTCGGTCCAGTCCGGTCAAAAAACCGGTGGGCACCGGGTCTAGACCAAACCGGACCGGTATAGATCTGATGCCTAAAAAAAAAAAAAACAAATTTAAAACTGAACATAAAACCACAAAGTTAGGGTAACCATCTTTATTATTCCTATCATTTTTCAGTCTAGCCGACATCTCCTCTCTCCTCCCATGTCATCTCATCCATGGCTGAGATGGCTCCATCTCGTTTCTCTCCTCCATGCATGGCTCTTTCTCCTTTCTTTCCGAGCAACTTGGAGTATAAAAACAACAAAGGGAAGAATGGAGGTTTTTGGGGAGGAGTTAATTACCTGAGTCTAGGTATGAGTAATTAAGGTAGCCCTCCACCCATTCTCTTTACTGTTCTCCTTCAAGCTTCTCAACTCCATCAATGACTTCCACTTTCCGAAACCCCTTTATTTGCTTTGATGAATCTGTCATAGGCGGTTATTTCGGCACTCAAGTCCTCAAAAACAATTGAACTTGATTGTTAATGTTACAATTTGGTTTATTTTGGAGAAGTTTAATTTAGTTTACTGTCTTTTTTTATGGTAGATCTGGTGGTGCTGAGAGAGGAAAAAGAATTGAAAAGGGGGTTTCATGAGGAGAGAGAATTTGGAGTGGGAGAATGTGACAAGTATCTGGAAGAATAAGGAGTTTGTGTGTATAAATGTTAAAAAAAAAAAAATTAAAAAATAAAATAAGGGAAAAAGGGGAGCCTAATCGGTCTTCAGTCAGTTAGGACCGGGTTTACGGTCCGGGCAATTGACCGGGCTTGTTCGGTCCGGTCACCGGTTCAACTTTTTAAATTTTCCGGTCTCCGGTCTTGTCCGGTTCGGCCCGGGTTTGGATTAGTGTGCACCCCTACTAGCTATAAAAGTAAGAAAATTAATACAAAACCAAAAGCAAGGAAAGCAATCAATAAATACCCACTAAAATATTATTTCTCTAATGTGGTTTTTTAAGGATTAAGTTGGAATTTTTGTGCTTAAATGTGTTTTCCTTAATATTTGTATTATTCTCCAAACGTCAATATTTTTTTCGTGGATCAGAGAGAATAATTAGGATGTTTGTTTGCTAAGAGCCATAAATAGAATCAAAATCTAATAATCCTGAAACAGTATTTCATAGTCCATTTCATTCGAACTCTCTGGACCAGAAACGTCCAGACGTCCAGTATACATGGCGTCCTTGCATTAAACCTAAACTTGAATACATCTGAGAGAGAGGGAGCCAATTAAAGGCAAAGACAAGGAACTTATCAGATATATTGCATGCATAAACCTTTCACAGGCCCAAGCACTGTCAAAATATAAGAACATCTACTACTTGAATCACTGTTCACTAAAATGGTCAGATCTCAGATTACAAACGTATCAGTGTGTCAAGACCCCCCTGAAGTGTGATAATGATCGAACAAGTGTTTTCTAATTTACACACTATATGACGAATGAAGCTAACTAGAGCACAATTGTGGTAATAAAATGGTCCCAGTACCTCTAAGACGTACAACATGCAGAGCCGAGTCATTGGACCATAGCCTCAAACCAAAAACGAGTATGGAACAGGTATCTAAACTTGGTACAAATCTACTCTCAAGGATTTAACTTCCTCAAAACTGCATACTCGTCAATTCCGACCTTCTTTCCTAGCGCGTTGTCGAATTACTGGTCTGTATTGTCTGTCACCACTACTATAACGAGGTACGATTTTCAACGGATGGGCCTCTGTGTTGAAGACCCATTGATCTAGCGGAATGACTGATGGGGGTGAGAAGAGGAGATACAGATATTTAAGGGTCTCTGCCAGGAAGAAACTTTGCATCATATTGTCTTTAACACCCGAATTAACCTGACATAAGCAGCAGAAGCAGATTAGTCAACAGATGTTGGTTCCAATATGGACTAAAAATAAGTAGGCATATTCCCTTCAGTATCCACGTAGCTATCCTCGAACCAACCATTGTAAGAAAATCTAGAAGCATTTTGCAGTATTGGAAGCTTACATCCTTGAGGCCAACGTAGCCGGACTCGATGCGAGAATTCTTCTCAAATGCTTGAAATATGTTCCAACCCCATTCTTTGTATGTCTTATTTCCAGTAAGGCGCCACAAGTAAAACAGTGACTCCACCGTCTCTGGTCTCAGAATGTTCCATGATGTACCCACAGACATGTCCTAAATATAAATGTGGAGACATAAGATGACAGAAAATATTGCAATGATGATGTCCTTAAAAAGTTTAAAAAAAATTCTCACCTGCCCAGAATGGAAGAAATAATTCTCTCCGGCTAATTTTGTTGGTGTTGATTGGTAGAAGTTGTAACAAGTCCATGCGAGCTACAGCATGCAAAAACAAATCAGAAAAGCAATCCATGGGAAGAGGCTTTATCATGTCAAGGAAGTAAACAATATGAACATGTATCTCATATTGACCTTAATACAGTTAAAAAACATAATGAAAAAAGAAGCTCGCGACTATAGGTCAATTTAATTTTATTCAAAAACTTGGGATTTTATACCAACCAACATGCCACACCACTCTGGTGACCTATTCCGAAGAAAGAAATTCCACCAAAGGACAGAAGAAAGAAACTGAAATTACTTCATAAAAATTCTATACTAACATACTTGGCCATGAACTGGCCCAAACCTCAAAATAACCAAATTCAAACATAAAATCTTTACTACTACATGTACTGCAACTCCTTTCGTGGGTCTTTCATAGAAAACTCACTGGCAGTCCCTCTCTTAGGTAAGGTTTTTCCTAGGCGGCGGTGGTGGTGGTGGTGGTGGTGGTGGTGGTGGTGGTGGACAACATACATCTAAGAAACAAATAAAATAAAAGCTAAGAAGAGAGTGTATAATATTTTCCCTTTTTCTGGCCACACATCAGGATGTGACATTAAAAGTGATAACCTCTGCAATTAGACTTTATCAACACAAACACACTACTCGTATTTCATCAAAGAATTCTATTTTCCCTTCACTGGTATTTATGTCAGATGATTCCAACGACGGCAATGTAAAAGTAACATGGTCAATCTGTTTAACCTATTTGGAGCTGCGCTCCAGTCAGTGTCATTGAACTCCAAAATGATACTACTGTAAAACTCAACTTCTCAACAGCAATTTCATAACAGTAAATAACTATAATGTCCAGAAAAGCGCCTCAGGATGATATAGTTGAATAACTTGTCAATGCATTAAACAGTCGGACATATACCTCTTCAGCAAGCGACAAAAATTTCTCTGAATCTCCAGGACCGTAACCAAATGATCCTAAAGCCAGCATTCCAGGCGCAAAGCAAGCTAACTCATCCATCTGCGTACATATATTGTAAGAAAAAACTAGGCATTGACAATACCCCCAAAAACCAAAACAAAAGAACTCTTATTCCACTGCCAAAAATTACCTTATGATTTAATGAATTCCCATTTTTCTCACAGAGATATGTGAAAGATGAAGGTGTGGTCCTCCGAACCAGAGTTAAAAGGCCTTTCATTGATGTCTCCCACATTTCTCTGCTTCCAAGATGTTCACAGGACTTAGCAGCAGCATGAAAGAAAGGATCTAAATGTAACAAGATATTATCTAACAAAACCTTCTACCAAAAGCATTTGTTGGATTCGATTACACTCATAGCAAGGGTGAATGGTGCGAAATGTGTAACCAAACAAGTTAGCGATAGTAAAGAAAGCAACGATTATGATCATAGAAGATCATTTTTCCACTCAAAGTGGAACACTTCAATAATACATGAAGGGGGAACCTAGGTGTGGTAATCAAAATAAATTCTGTGTTCTGATAAAAGTCTTAGTTGTTAAACACTGTTCCTGTGATAGAGCACTTTATTACTGCACTTGGAACCTGAACTGAACACAGCTCTGAAGTAATCAAAATACATAGTGATGAACCAGTGGATTTATTGGAGACACCCTCTCTACTAATTAGGGGTAAGGCTGCGAACATTTGCATCTCCCTAGATCGTGCCAGGGGTAGGATTCCCCATGGGCGGTTGTTGTTGATGTTGTAGTACACAGTGATGAAGCAAAGACACAAAAATTTTAATAATACAAGCAACCTCATCTTTAGAATAAATTTAAAAATTGTTTCCTTGTTATACCATTTTCTTTATTGAATGACATGAACAAACTTATTTTGAATCTGTAAGGAAACAAGCTCACCTGTAAGGCTTAACAGCTGAAGTTTTGTTCCCTTGTATCCATACTTTAAGTAGATATTCATAAAAGCTGCAACCAATACTAACGTTAGAAGGGGGAAAAACATAAATTATAAATTGGGAAAATCCAGTTGGTGCCCTCGTGTTCTGAACTTGTCCGGCTGGTGCCCAATCGATTTTTAAAATCCAGTTGGTGCCCTTATATTGTTGCTCGAGTCTGCTCCGTGCCTTATTGTGTAAAATCCGTTAATGCAGACGTTATGTGTGACGTAGCTTATCCTTTTGTTGTTTCAGTCGACTCCCTCCCCCTTGTTTCCCTCCCAAATTTTAAAATACGTTTATTTTGCCCCCATTTTTTCCTTCCAAGATTACACCACTTTCACTATGAAGCTAAATGTTTCCCTCTTTCATTTTTACAGACACCACCATCAAAACAAATTTGTTCCTCCCTCATCTCAATTAATAAAACGTTGAATCAATATGTTGAACCTTTTTAATAAAAACCTGTTCAATCAATATGCAAAATTCGTAAATATGCAAAGCTCATAAATAAGCTGTGTTTATAATTTCAAGTTCAACTTGAAAATATTCATAGTGATATTAAAATATCAAACTCAAGGATTTTCGTTGGTGGGGCGTGAGTGGGGCGGGCTGTTGGTCGAGAGAAAGAGAGAGCACAAGGGAGAGAGAGAGAGGAGAGGGAAGAGATCTGTTGGTGGCGATGGCGTGAAGCTCGACTGAGAACTGAGAAGTAGGAGGAGTCTGTGAGAGGAGAGAGGGTCTGGATATTTTTTTTGGCAGGTAAGTAAGAGCATTGAAGCCTGGAAGGTAAGTGACATCTAGCTTCTTTTTTTTTTTGTTTTCCTTTTTTTAATCAAGGGTTATTTGTTTTCCTTTAATAAAAAATGGATTTAGCTTTTTTTTTTATAAACATAACGTCTCCATTAACGGAGCCTCCAAAATAAGGCACGGAGAAGACGCGAGCAACAATACAGGGGCACCTGCTGGATTTTAAAAATCGATTGGACACCAACTGAACAAGTTTAGAACTCGAGGGCACCAACTGGATTTTCCCTTATAAATTAATGGACAAAATCAGTGAAGAAAGTTATGATGTCAGTAGAGACAATTTGAGCTTTAAAATAGGTATCAAAGTTTACCTGTCACCCATGGCACCAAAAGTTATAGTTGAATGTGACCTACTTCCACTTTCAGGATTTATATAAATAGGAAGCAAACCATCATCAGGGAAGGTTTTATTGAGCACTGATATCACGTTTTCCACCTAAGTATTAAAGTACCATTAATATTAGACTAAAATATTATGGATAAAATGATCCTTTGTACATGAAATTTGTAGTTAAAACATAAATGACAATGGGAACTAACCTTTTCTTGGTACTTGGGGTCTCCTGTCCTCTGAGAGAGAGCAATAAATTCAAGCTGTTCTGTGCCTGAATCTGCCAATATGCTATCACCCTACAAGGCACGCAACAAATGAAAAACTACATGCAGAAGTGTCCAGCAATCTTCGCAAAAATGTAATTGAAAGCAACTTTGTTCCATAAGAATTAGGATACTGAGATAGCGAAAATAATGAAGAACATTGCTGCACAAGTCAATGAAGGTAAGGGTTTTATCCAAAACAGCAACTCTGCCTCACCAGGACTAAGGTCACATATATTTAAACCTCAACACAATCCATCTCCACAGAATTCTCACAGGGTTATTCTTATAACTGTTGTTTCATACAGGTTTTGAACTTTAAAGTTCTTCGTGTATTAAGGCTTCTATTTGCAATTGCACCAAGTAGATAATGCATAAGCAACTCTCGAGAGGTACATAAGCAATGGATGTCTAGTACCAAACACATTCCGTAGCTCTTTGAAAGAATGTACATGGAAATATAATTTAAAATTAAACTAAATATATCATTTGTAATAGATATTCATGTATAATCTATATTATACAGGCAGAAAGGCGGAGGTCTTAAATGATTCCCCCTTCCCAGTATATGGCTCCTCCTGTCTTGGATTTTTATTTTTTCAGATAAAAGATGGGGTATCACTGAACTTGACCATTCCAAATCAAAGAAATTCAAAATCTGTAGCTTACCCCTGTCCATCCAGGATTGTGAGGTCTTCCATGTGCCAGATTAATAATGTTAAATGGTACACCAGAAGATGTGTCCCATGCAGGAAGCAACCTATCTGCAATGTCTCTGGCTTTTTCAAGAAACATCTTGTCATTGGAGAGATCATATGCGCTAAGAAGTCCACCTACCACTCTGCATTACAATTGCACATAAGAAGTTAGTCTCAAAACCATCCAGGTATATGCATCTGCTGGAAAATCCAAAATGAAATTTCATTAAACCTTATAACGCAACCTTATGGTTGTCTCAAAAACACTAGCATCATAATCTTTGTTGAAGTTCAATGAATTGGCAACCCACCTGCCACATAGAGCAATTCAAGTTAATGAACTCGCCATAACATACAGTACAAAAAAATAACATTAAGTTACAACCCATAGAAAAAAAAAAGTAAGGAGAGGAGAAGCAGAAAATAACAGGAGGCAACCATGAAACCTGAAGACTTAAATGACATGATGTGAGACTGAGAGGAAGAATCAGAGCAGACTGTATAGTTAATTGTTGAATGAAACTCAGAAGAGCGATCGACAAAAACTATAAAAGTAAAAATTCAACATTTGGATGGTAAAAATATAGACCTACCACTCACATGCAGATAGAAAATGATACTGACCAACTGTAACAGATAAAAGATTCAAAGTTACACTATCCCCCCCACCCCCACCTGCCCAACCCAACAAAAAGAACAAATAAATAAATGATGGGAAAAACGAAAACCTTCACATTCACTCTTTCTTTTCTTTTTCTGGATTTGGGCAGGGGTTTCCTACACATTTTAGCAGCAGTAAACCATGAATTATTCAAGCTATCCCACAACATCTAAATAATAACTCCAACTCAAAACCTCAAGAGCAATGAACTCAATATTCTAGGTGAAAAAGCAATTGGACATAAGCACCTACCGCCCCCCCCCCCCAAAAAAAAAAAAAAATTGGTTTACATTTTACAGCAAGAAAAAATGCACTTAATCCTTTTGCAATTACAGTTACACTCAGACAAATAAAAGGGCAAGCGAAAATTAAAGAACTGAAAGGCAACCAATAAATGCATATGAATGAAGTGGTATTATACTATTATAAACCTGTTGTAGAGCATAAAAAACGAAAAACTGGATTACCACCGGGATTTCAGTCAAAGTACATGCGGATTAAAAGGAGATTGTCAATGGAATCCGTGTTACCATAATGTACATATCCCTTTAGCTGACAAATCAGCTGCATTTAGAATTCTATATACATACAATCACAAAAATGCCACAGCACATGGATATTGTACAATATAAACACACTTTTCGGCTTTTGCCACATGAAAACAATGTAATTCAACAAAAACAAAATCAATTTTTTTTTTTTTCCTTTTTCTTAATTCTTGAAAGCTTCCCTGACGAAGAAAAATGACAAGCATTCGACGAGGGTGGCATGACGGATAAGAGCATTAGAACTCACTCTCTAGCCCTCTGAAACTGCTCGTCCAAACCCATTAGATACAATGTATCCAGTGCGTCTACCAGTGTCGCCCCAAGGCCTCCAAAGCTATTGACACCACTCTTTGTTTGGGGCTGTAGGATGCAATAAATCCGTGTCAGATGAGCATGAGGAGTGATGGAAAATGGAAGTGAGGAAAAAGAGACTATTATTGCAAAGTAAAGAAATTCTTAATAGGCCAAAATTATATATGAATCAAATCAAAAGTCAGAGGCTTTTGTCATCTTTTTATGCAATCGTTTTCCTGTGCGTCACTACTTGAATTTTGAACTCAAGTACATTTAATGCAAGTGAATGAAATCCAGTATTACATAACCTTTACAAAAGTTATATATTTCCTAATACCTTGGCAAGTTATAGACACAAATTCTGGTTACAGATTGAACAACCTGATGACCAGAACCTTGTCTCAAACAAAATATATTAAAACAGAACAGAGAGATAATTCTACATGTCTCTAAGCCATACCTGAAGTTCATCTTGGCCCCATGCATATTTCTCATATGAACTCCAAGCATGAAGCATGGCTTCTTTCACTTTCTGACTTCGCTCAACATCAAGAGGATCATCTGGAATACTTTCCGTCCCTAAATTATCAATCTTTCTTCCCCCAGCATTTTTCACTCCTTCTAGCTGCACAGAAGAAAAAATTAATTAAGTCAGAATGAATCAAGAGATCTAAACAAACAAAACCTACACACACACTGACACACACACACACCCACCCACCACCACCACCACCACCACAACAACAACAATGTATATTACAAGAATGCATGCATGAAAATCGAGTAAAGCCTCGTCCTAGCAACCACATGCTTTCCCCCTATAACATTATTTGACTTGAAATGTAAAAAACCAGTCTCCAACATTAGATCAAATTGTAGTAATTCAGGAGAACTTAGAAAAATTTGTGGAAAATATTTTTTAGATTCATTATTTTTTGAAATAATCATGAACCATTTTTAAAATTATTTTTACGTACAGGAATATACGTGACTATACCTTAATTTTCTTTATAACACATGATCATTGTCAACTCATGAGGCAAAGCTAGTAAATGAATTAGCACTTGTACACTTTAAAAAGATGTAAAAATAAATTTTTCTAAACAATGTTTAATAAGTTAGGTAAATGATAATAGACAAAGGCCAGTGTTTCAAAAGCCTAGCAAGAATTACAGCGTCAAAATACGAGCATGAGAATGAACGAGATCCTTTTTATTTTCTCTTTTTTTCTTCAATTTAGGGTTTTAGGGGAATTCTGCGAGAAGGGAAAGAAAAACATTACAAAAATGAGAATACAATAACTCAGCATACCAAGTCAAAGAGATGGAGAAACAAAACAAAGATAGAACACAGGAACTATTTCACCTCATCTTGCAACAGGTTGACCTCTGCCCGTAACTTCGCAACCTCTTCCTGAGTCAATAAGATACGATCAGGCTAATGCAATATATACTTCATTGAAAGAGAATTTGAGCAATACAAATAAGTTAGCAAAAAGGATAGCATCCCCTTCAAGTCACAACTCTTTTAGGGGAAAAGGTTCTCAAGGATTAAATAGTAGAGAAGACTGCAACCCAAAACCTTCAAGATTTCTGCATTCGGAAATGCATGAATGGCAGCATATTCCGCACCAATCCCAATTTTAATCACATGTCATGATGTCAATACTCTATGGCCCTACCAAACACCATAGATAGCTCCTGCATAAGTGCAGGGTCACACAATCCACTTGCAAGAGGTCTATTTCAATAAAACAAAAGGAAAAAGAAAAATAAAGAGTCGTCGGGCTCTGTTATCCTATCACACAAACTATTAAAAACAACAGCGATCGGTGTTTCTTTTAGAAATCTTGGAGCTTCTACTTCACTATTTTGTCTAAGCACTCAGATAGGACAGCATTTTTACACCAACAGGACCCCGCATGGCTCAATCTAAGTAAAGATAAATTATCACAGTCAAGATGAAGAAAGAAACCATAAACTAAAAGTGGAAACCGGTCTTGACATAAGCACACATGCATAAGCTTTCTGAAAACAGCCTTTCTACATATAACCATCCATAACTGATTACCCCAAAAGGCTGTTTGTCAACAATCCAGTTTTTGACGATCTATCAGAAGGAAGAAACCCACAGAAAGGTTCAAGCTGGCAACAAAATTTAAGCTGCTACGGTGAACAGTGAACTCATTGTTCTGCCATCATAACAGAACAAGGATCACTTCGGCAAACTAGAAAGCACCCACATAACACTTAAAAATCACGATCTTCATCAATGTGCATTTCTTAATTTGCTTCCTAAACTGATTAGCATCGCTGTCTAACCAAGATAACTTCAAAAAATAAAAATAAAAGTTTCCAAAACATCTCCTCTACAACTCCAAAAATCTGCTTTCACATGAATATCATCATCTACTCACTGATATGCTCACCATTCACGAATGTGGTTGACCGCAACCTTTAAGCCTTACATGTAATTTCCACAAACCTTAAACTGAAATCAGCAAAATTAGCTCCTAGAAGAGTAGCCTATGAAAGTCTTTACCCATCTCAAAAACTTCCCCACAATAATCTTGCCACTACACGACTAGCATCACTCAGAAAAGCATCAAAATTCAGCAAAAGAAATTCCAGCTGGTGCAACAAATTTCCTGCCTCACTTCCAAAGACTTCATCTTTATACATAATCTTCTTCATCATAAGCCAAAACCATGTTTAATTCGACATGCTCGAGATCAACATAACCTCCAATAAACCACAACCCGATCTCAAGCAACAAAACAAGAACCCAAGAACAATGGCACCTAAAATGACTTCCCTTTAAAACAGTCATATATTTAGTAACATAACAGTTTATCTTCCAACATTCATAACATCAAACACAAACCCATCAAACTCCAAAAAAGAAACCCACTTTATCCACCACATTTCTTCTCTTCATTTCACCCCACAAGTTCTACCCACTAATGTACTCAATTGTCAAAACTATAACCAACAAAAACCCAGAAAATTACAAAGAGACAATATAATATACACACACTAAGAACCCAAAACAGCATTGGCATCAAATTTCACTGAAATTAAAAAACAAGATTTAAACATAAAAAATTCTAACCTCATGCTCGCTCACAAGAGTCTGACGATCCCACACGAACAAAGTACCAAAAACAAACACCATAAACAAAACAGCAAGCTTTTTCGGGCGCTTCAAATAATACGCAGGATTCAAGTATCTCCACCCACTTGACGACGATGATGATCTGGTTCTCGCCATTATTTCCCTTAAACCCTAATTTACAACTTAATTTACGATCCCAGATTTTCTTTTTTATTTCAAATCATGGGGGAAATCGAGATCGGAAAAATCTGAAACAGCATTTCAGATTAATCGAACGAAAGAAAAACTTAATCGATTGAATTTGAAGAAAATCTTCTCCAATCGAATTTTTATTTTGGAATTTTATTCAAGATTTTTTTTTTCTTTTTTCTTTTTTGGTTGGCTGATTTCTCCCCGCATTGATCGTATTAACAGGGGAGGAGAAGAAGAAGAAGATGGTATGAAGAAAGGAAAGAGAAAGATGATGACTGAAGGTGAGAAACTCTTTAAAATAAAAGGTGATGGAAAAATAAAAATAAAATTATGAAAAAATAAAATAATAATAATAAAATGGAAGAGAGAGAGTGGGTAAGGAAGAGTGAGAATTAAAAATAGGAAATAAAATTTAAGGAAAGCAAAAAAGGGATTGGCTTGTTGTTGGGTTTGTGTTTTGTCCCTCTCTTGTGTTACAAGTCAAGAGTGAGTTGAGTGAGTTGTGGTCGTTAGTTTGGTTTGGTACAAGTCAACTACCACGTCAACCTAAAATATCTTTTTTAAGGTTTTATATATCATGTGAAATGTGCAGCCTTACTCTGATGTTTGAGAGTTGGAGAAGGGAGGTAAATGATGGGGAAATAAAAAGTTCTCCTTATTTGTAAGTTTTTTTAAAGAGGGGAAGGGAGGGGAAGGAAGGGGAAGGAAGGGAACAGTTTCCCTCCATTCTCTCCATTAACTCAATTTTTGTTCCTCCAAATTGGGAGGGAAGGGAAATTTTTAAGTGAGAATAGTCGGTTCCTCTCCATTCCCCTCCTTTCTCCTCACTTAAACTCCCAAACTAGGTGAATTACTTCATCTTCATTCTCCTCCCTTCCCTTCCCTTCCCTTCCCCTCCCCTTCATTCCCTTTCCTTCCCTTCCCACCCAAAACTCCCAAACAGGCTCTGAGGCTGTAATTCGCATCCTTCAATGAGAAGGGGAGACACAAGTACTTATAAAACCAAAAATCAGAAAAAGAAGATCATTTCTCATTGCAAGTGTTTATGTTGACAGAATTAGCCTTGTAGATTTGTTCTCTTACATCGATAGTAAAACCAATAACTTCCATGTAACCTCCTCTTTTCCCACACTTTCCTTGGTAACCTTATATAAGCCACAAAGAAAGGAGAGAAAAACCTGGAAAATTTAGAACCACAAGTGCTTTGACCTTAATTTTCCATTTTTGATAGAATAAAACATGTTCAAAAGCAACATACCTTAGATACATACTGAAATGAAGCCAATGATGTGTTTCTCCTCATATCCCATAGAACGTGCAATCTTTTTGAACGAAAAAAATTTCTTTTCAGTAACATAAACATTTTCTTGGTACACCTGTTTGGTATATTATAGTGCGACAATGGGAGAAATCAGAACAACAATGAGCTCAAGTCAATCACATGTTGAAGACAAACACATACTAAGTAGCAAGTACTCAAGTCACCCAGTCAAGAGACATGAGATATGTATAATTCCTCTTTAATTTTGTTCTTTAAGATAGTGGATCCATTAGTAATTGAGCAAGTCTTATGTAAGACCATCTTACAGAAAAATGGGTCACTATTTAGAAATGTAGCGGTCACTTATCTTGAGTCGTAATCCTTGTTCCACTAAAAAATGATCATTGTCTTGCCAAAAGTTACAGTAAGACCGTTTTAAACAAGTTTTTGTGTAATTTCATTCAAGAATTATTCAATTAGGCTGTTGCATACAACAATGAGCTCGAGGGACACGTACAATCCTAGAGCTTAAAACTAGAGTACAAGGCTAATCCTATCTCAGCATCTCTCCCAGTCCCACCAACATTTTCATCAATGACCAACCCTATTCCAGTTGAAAATGAGATCAGTACTCTGGCTGTAATTCTACCTTCTTCCTCAATTGTAATGACAGCACGGAAACAAAGCTATCATGAGGAATCACTGACGTTTCCAGCTATCGCAACAATTTGATTGGCCTCAAAATTTCCATTGTGCTGCAAAAACAGATAAGACATGAGACAGATCTATGAATTGTTTAGATTTCTGACCAGCTGAATGTCATAGCAAAATTCGCTCTCAAGATCAGCATACCTCCTCACTCCTGTTCAAGGGCGTATTCTGTCCACTAGGCGGTGGTGCTTTTGAGAGGTCTCTTAGAGTTCCCTACAAAATTTCCAACAAGTATTAGAACTATCTCAAAGAAAACAACTGGATAACTAAAAGCAATACAAGTCTAGTTGGGGGCACCATAAATCAACTGCAACTCTTAAGGAAATTCCCAATACATAGAAGTAATAAACAGAATATATGGCCTTGTTTTGTAAAGAGTGGATTGAACAGCATTTAGCATTTTGGTCACTTTACATGCTAATTGTAGTGTTTGGTAAAGAACAGAACGGTCCGCATCTACCAAATGCGTATTCCCATAAGCATTTTACATTAGCAAATTGGACAAATTAACACCTTGTCCAAATTTGGTTAAGTAATACGTGTTCTACCATTATATATAATTTTCCATCCTAAACATCAATTGCACCACTAATTCAAGCGTCTGTCTGTCATGTGCTTCACTTCTTATATTCTCAAGCAGTGACAGAATTAAATTTTAATGGGACGAAAGAACTCTATGTTGATTAACCAGATACCCTTCAGTAGAAACGGCTAATGCTATCTAGTGGTCAAATCTGCCAACAGCTAATGCTATATGCTAACTCCCACTTGCCAAACAAGAATATATCAATCACAAGGTACCACTGCTTAAGTCATTCCCTTCCCTGCAATAGTTTGATCACAAAGCATTAGGATAAAAGAAACTCGAGGTTGTCATTACCTTGTTAGCCCACATAAGTCCACAAGCATTGCAAAGGGTCCTTGGTCCTTCAGGTCCACGCCGCATCATTGGCGTAGCTTTCTCGCTGATTCCACAATGACGGCAGCTGAAACGCATTATTATTGAGAACCGTAGTCAGAAATATGTTGCAACTAACGAATTGTCTGTTGGAAGTTGACACCCTGAATTAGTTCATTCATGCTAACAGAAAGTGCGAAACAAATGCTCATGAAAAGCATAGACTGACATTTCTCCAATTCATGAAATTGTGGTGATTTTCCAGGAATTTATCAGATGCCCCATCTTAATTTTACAATTAGCCAATAATTGAATGAAAGTACCCTTTTCCCCAGTGCCATTGTCAAGCAAGACTACAGAGCAACAACAACAACCCAGTGAGTATCCTGCCGGAGCGGGGTCTGGGAAGCAAGGCTACAGAACCTCAATAGTTTATTTTTAGCCTACAAAATACTTGTCACACTTTCAAGCCCAATAAACAGTAACCCAAAAACTGTTTTATTCGCAAATGGAGTAACTCACGAATCAAGAAAGTAGATAATACAAGAAAGAAAAACTTTCAAACAATTATAGGACTAACAGATGAAACCATGCGACTTTGTTGACCAACACCTCAGTCAATAGGTCTGCTAAAGCAGCAGAACCTTGACGAAGATCACTCATTGGAAGATAAGATAAAAATCAGCCAGGATTTTGCACAAAAAAAGACTCTTCAGCACAGAAAATGCAGATTAATATTTCCTCACCAAACTTCCTGTTGTGGTGGTACAGTTCCATCAGGTCCCCAGCTCTGGTTAGAGTCCCAACTTGTTGCTGCTGATGAAGATTCATCATGATTAGGCTTTGAAGAAGTAAACTGACCCTTATTCCTTTGCATCCTGAATAACATAAGAATATTTAATAAGAACATATCAGACATTACATTTTAGCAAAGGTAGTACAAGTATGTCTGTTATCTTATGTTCCCTTGCTTCGATGAAGGGGCGAAAAGAACTTTACGGTACCAATGACCAAAAAAGTAAAGCAACATTAAATGAGTCCAACTGAAACCAAACTAGTGACAACTTGAGCAAATGTAACCAAACCATTGCCATTAGCATTGTGGAGAAATAAAGTTGAGCCAAAGGACAGCATAAAAAAAATTCTTATATGTAGATTCACGTTTGCCAGAACTCGGTTGAGCAAGTAACTAAGACACTGATAATCTTGAGAGAAGAAAAAAAAAGTTTAAAAAAAAAATCTGAAATGGCAGCATAACAGGATAAGTTATTCTCTATAAGAAGCTAACTACAGTATCACACGTCGGCCCATCTCTTTTTTTTTGGTAGAATGAAAGGGGCAAGTTTAAGTTACATTATATACGTCGGCCCATCTCCTTAAACCTGCAAAAATAGTATAGCTCCTGAAGAACACTCCTGCCATAAAGGAGCAAAATATATAATTGTATTCCAAAGTAACTCATTCACTGGAAGGGATAACCCAGAAAGATCCACGAAATCTCTCTAACCAAATGCGCCACAATACGTCTAAGAAAGGCATTGTGCCGCAACAACTTCTCCTTTCCATACCCAAAGCCCACAACGTGCACATGCAAGAACCCCAAAATAGAGGATTGGCACACCCAGACTCCCCCTAAACACCAAAAAACCTACTTCAAATACTTTGTGCCACATCAGACTCTAAGAAGAGATGTGACAGAGTCTTTATTCTTTGCCAATGCTTACTCTCAATCCTGCATCATTGTGTACTGTTCGCCAATGCTTAAATTCAAACAAAGGGAGTGCAAGCCTTACTTTCAGCAACAAGGGAAAAGAACCAAAAATCTGAGCAACAGCAATGGCAATGTGGCATCTTAGTGTCACATGCCAAGTCAATTGCAGACTAGCTTAAACCAAGACAAAGTGAAGTGGCTTGCCTCATCCAATTCATAGAATAAATAACCTGGTTATGCACTCAATTCTCACTCTATCTCAACCCCCCCCCCCTCCTTCAAATCTCCATCACCCATGTATATCATCTCACTTTTAAGCTGTCTTTCCAATTACTGAGATTAAGCATTTTGATCCCCTTCTATCACTTAATCCTGTAGACCTTATTCAGAAAATCGATTTTCAGATTACAACAACGAATGTTAATATATCTAATATTTGATGTCCAAAATAATTGTCAACTTCTATACAGTGATACTAGGCGCATAGAGCCATAGATAATGTCCCACCGCACTGACAAACTAATTGATGATTGGGCATAGAAGAAAATGCACAAACAAGATAACAAATGAACTTCATTATATCTTCATAGCTGAATGTTTGACAAAATTAAAGGAAGAAAATAATAAGGGCATAAAACTTGACAAAGTTTAACATGCTAACAGGTCAAAAATGAAGGGTGAGCAAAGGCAGACAAGGACAAAACTTACCTAAGTGCTACCTCCTTGCGAACTGTATAGCGAATTTTCTTGTCAAAGTTCCGTTCTTTTCGCTTTTCCCGAAACCTGAGTAATGAAGCCAATCTTTGGGGAACATTGAACTTTTGTGGAGTGGCACCAACCCCCTAATTGATAATCCAAAAAGTAAGAGATACAAAGGACAAATTGTAGCTTACAGTCAAAACATTGCCAAGATCAAATTACCCTATTATTATGGGAAGAGGTCAATGGCATAGTAGGAACAGTTGAAGGTATTTCACGGCCTCCTAGCAAAAGTAGTACTGCTTGCACCTGCATCAAATTATTAATCAACTATTGTTATACATAGAAAAAAGATAAATCTGAATTAAAACTATGCCAAACTATGTCTTCAATGTGCATAGCCAAACTCAATAACCGACAACGATCAAGCCATATGCGGAAGAAGAGCATATCTTCCACCTTGAAAAGATAACAACATACGTGCAACCACCCAAAAACCTATTATTAAACCACTACAGAGAAACAGAAGGTAGTTGGGGGGGTGGGCGCTGCATATCATTCATCATGTTAATTTAATCGATCAAGGGGTCATTATCCAGACATCCTTCTGAAATCTCGCGTATGTTACTTCAAGTCCTCGTATAACTGCATCTGGCTAGTACCAACTTTCAGCATATGCACCTCCATTGTAATTCCTGAACCCCTCAGATATGGTTTCAGACAAATGCATTTCATTATTATAAAAACAACGTATACTTTAGATGAAACCTTACTCAGCAATTTTTAAATTGTTTTGAGGGTAATTCACCTCATTTCTCACACATAACTCCTGCACCATTGAGTTTCTCCCCCTTCTAGGTGAATAAGGCATAGATTGATCATGCCTGGTAAAACAAGGCTGGATATTCAATGTGGCTTAAAGGCCATCTATTCTGAGAGAAGTTCTAAAAAATAATAGATGCATTTCCTCAAACCCAAGGCAGCACTCCTCAAGAAAGATTGACCTCAAATATTTGACGGCACATCACTGATGTTGACATCTCTAAATTTGTAATTCTTGAATTTAATGATGCCCACTATTATAGTTTAGTTTATCAGCAGCCAGTAAAATGATATATTAAACAGTAGTTTATGCTGGAAAACGTGCAAAGAAATACCAAAAAGAGCAGAATGTAAAGAACTACGGAAGGAAGCTTGCCTTTTCCGGTGAGACTGAATCAAACACATAAACCTGACCCTGAAATGAAAGAGTTAGCTGGTTGTTATCAGTACCAGCCATCATCATTGCGCCATGGTTATCAGATAAATTTCCAGGATCATTATGGAGTTCACCATCAATCCCCTCATCCACGCCAGTACCACCATCTTCATGCTCATCATCCATCCCGTTCCCATTGCTCATCTGATGCATCCCATGACCTTGGTCGTGCATACCCTGGTCGTGCATGTAGTGCACGTGCATTTGTTGCTCTGCATCCGTCATGTGCATCTCGGGATCACCACCGTGCAAACCGTCCATACTTCCACAATACTATGCCAAGCTTTACCAAAACTCTAGGGTTCTTCCTCTTCACTTCCCCACTAATTGAAAATGGGAACTTTACAACAATATAAACACCCTCTATAAACCTATACGCAATAACATTACATGCACAATGTAAACCACATGGTACACACTACACACCCTTTCACATTCTAGATATTGTCCTGGCCCTCACTCAGTTATATAACACCCCACCAAATCCTTTTACACCACCACCTTCCCGGTCTACTATCTCCCTCCCGTTCTTCCCCCGGCCCCTATTACCATGCACACCACAGCTCTTCTTATGCCTCTTTTCTCGTGCCCGGCCACTTAGCTCCCAACACCTCCATCAAAACCTGTAAGCACATTACCACATTGATTCTATCATATATTAAGAACACCAACCAAAAATACTAGCAAGTTGCATACTTCACTGTGGGTACAATATGCATTAGAATGCTCACACTCACAAAATCAAAAAACAGGTTCATTTCTGGCTTAAATTGGCTCAGGTATTAAACCTGTAAGCAAATTACCACATTTGTTCTATCATATTTCAAGAACACCAACACAATGATACTAGCAAGTCGCAATCTTTGGCGTGGATACATTACAAAATGTTCATGTCTAGCATAAGTGGCTCATATTTTGAAGATAATAATGCCTCAAAGTAATTATATCAAAGTTGAACCAAACAAGCCATATTAAGAATAAAGAACCCAGATCAAAAAAAATAAAAATAAGAGCATTTTAAGATTTAACAATACCTGGATAAACAGCGAGAGCCTCAATTCAGGTTGAATAAAAACTGAAATGGGTTGATTTGTTTCACAAATTAGGAACTAGGGCACAAATCAGTAAGCTTTTGTCAGATTGAATATAAAAATCTCTTCTTGATTGGATTGGGTCCAAGTAAATTATTCAGTCTAAGATAATCTAATCTAATCTGACTTGTTTAGGGCTCAATTCAACTTTTGTATGAGAGAGAGAGAGAGAGAGAGAGAGAGAGAGAGAGAGAGAGAGAGAGAATTGGCGTCTCTCGTGCTGGGCTTGCTCGCAAATCCCAAACGGATGGTTTTCTGTGTTTCTCTTCTATTTTGGGTTAAGTTTGGTTTTGGTTTGCTCTTGTTCTTCTTTTCCTTTTCTTTTAGCAATAAGTCATGTATGAGGTTGCGGTGAGGCTACCTCTATATATACAAGGATAACGTCGACATTACCTCAGGTTTGTATGAGAGGGTCGCACCTTAAGGCCGCCTCATACGAGTTTTTGTGTTCTTTTGGAAAATAGTTTGGTTTGCCGATCATTTTTTATCTTGTAAATTCTTATTAGCCTGTGTTTTGAGCATTTTCAAAACGGAATTGTTTAACGTAAATCCTATTTTACTGAACGCAAATATTTTTGTCGCAATAGTTTCCAATATACCTTTTGTATTTGCAAAGCAACTTTCTTCCTATTCTGTTTCCTCCTCAATCTCCATACTATCATCACCTCTTTTTATTGTACAAAATCCTAAATTACAACATGATTCCTTTGATAATTTTGATGAAACTAATTATACCATTACAATTAGAATTAGCCTTTTCTAAAACCTATTAATTAGGGTTATGGGTATGGGAGGGTGGCGGCTGACTTGGGGCATAGTCGTTGGGGGCGTAGTTGGCGAGGGTTGGGCTGCGGATCGTGGCCTTGCCTCTGAGGACCACCACCAACTGCCCACGGCCCGCCTATAGACAACCGGGCCAAGAGGAGGACTCACGCAAAGGGTGGTCGGGTAGGCAAACACCGACACCGTTGGTGAGAGAGAGAGCTGCAGGTGATGACGTGGAGGGAGGGGAGCCGGTGGGGGTGGGTTGGCTGTGTGAGGGGAGATGTTGACAGCGAAAGAATGGAGATTTGGGTTTCATTTTTTTTTTCTTTGTTTTTCTTTATATTGTTTAAACTGCTACTTATTTTAGTTGATTAAATCATAAGAAGTTAACAAAGTAAACTAATGAACAAAAACCAAAGTAATTTGTACGAGTAATATTTCTGAGTAAATTGATGGAGAGGAAAGATGGAGAGAAAGGAAGTAGAGAGAGAAAGGATGGAGAAACTTACTAGGGGTATTGTTGAAAAACATGATTTGCGTTTAGTAATTTAGGATTTACATTTAGCAACCCCCTTTCAAAAAGTTTCTTATATATTTGGTAGCCAATGTGCAGGTCTTAAAATTGAAGCAATTGAGAAAAGAGAATCACAGAAGAGCATTGATTACAAATATTATTTTTATTTTTATTTTTATTTTGATTTTGATTTTTGTTTTAGCTTCTTTTTTTTGGATCACCATTTTTATTTTAGCTTAATTACAAACATTATTGGTCTTTTTAGTTGAAGCTTTCGCGGCTATGTTGGCTCATGAAAAGCATGGAAACTGACATTTTGTTAAAACCTCCAGATTGAGCTGAACAATTCTGCCTATGTTGGAAAACTGGTGATTTTTCAGGAATCAGAAACCAAAAATCTTTCTGTTGTAATAAAACTTAAGTGTTGTGTACAGACAATATAAATATGCCCCTATTTTTCTTCAGGTAGTACAAGGAATTGGACTACTACAAGATACAACCTCGTTGAGAATCATTTCTATGTCGGTGCGCGTCAAACCCAAAATATTCACAAGAAAAAAATATGGAACAACTGATCTATTATCCAAATAAAAAATAAATAAATAACACATTTTTGCCAACTTAACACAACACAGCTATGAATATGTACATCATCACGACGGGCCTCTCTTTTGTGACAACTATAAAGAGAAAAAGTGAGGATAATTCTACAGAAGATAGCACAAGATGTACAGTTATCAGATGGTGTATCACTTATTAAAACGCTTGGCCACAAAGAATGAAGGCTTGAAGAAGGGTTTGAGCAGCATGCAATTGACTTGGATTTCCTGATATTACAACCAAAGCCTCGGTTGCGCCAGGCTTTGGATCGTGAACAACTACATCGGCTCCAGAGAGAAATCGGAAACCAAGGGGAGAGTATTTATGTTAGAAAGCATGTATGTGATACAGCATATGAAAATTTACAGCTCAACAATGACAGATTGTTATTGAGATTGCTGCAAGCATCTACATTAACCTGCAGTTACACACCTGCGTTATATGACTGATGTGAGTTCTGTTTTCGCCGTAAACGTAGGGCAACAATATTTGTGGAACTACGACCTCCACAGACTTCATCATCGACATCTGACCACTGCATCATAGAGAAAACCAAAATAAGGAAAAAAAACCCTCAAGAAAAGAACTAGAATCTTCTTTGTTTCTTTTTTTGTGATGCAAGTCAACCTTTTGCAGTCAGCATGAAAGTGAACAATCACCAATAGACACAACCACAATGGGGGAGGGGGCATGATGTTTCCTCAAAATTTTCGTTATCTTAATCACGAACAGTAAGGCAAACATTTCTGCTAGCAGATAAGTCTAGACTCGGACATATACTCAAAATAGCAAATGCCTAATTGCCAACATAACTTCTATTCAAAAGCCTCAAAAGTTTGTCCCACATTGAAGAAGGTGATTTACTAATTACTAGCATACAAGCGTAGTGGCCACTCCGCCTAAAGCCAATTACTTCTTCCGTCTCTGATTCATGTTTACGTTTGCAGATGGCACAAGAGCCAAAGTAAAAGTAATAGAGGCATAAGGTGATCCAAAATATTCCAAATGCCCCGAAAGCAAAAAAGCAAGCACATTGGCTAAGTGAGGGAAATTTTTTCATTTGCCACATAAAAACTTTCCACATAAGGAAACATAAACATCACTTAGGGAGGTCTCAAAAAGGAAAATGTAAACATGAATCAAGGACGGAGGGAGTAATTTTCTAATGGAGCCTCGCTCTAGGATTTGTCAGGTCTGGCTCTTCTTCAGAAGTCCGGCCCAGACAAGGCCAACTCTTTCCATTCCAATTTCTAAAGTTTACAATATCAGGGCAACTTGTGCCAGCATGCGCTCTGGAGTCTGGGCTATGGATACAAGTGTGAAATCTCAGGCAATGGAGGCAAAACATCTGTTATAGGTTCTAAATCGGACAATGCCTTGTTATAGTCCAAACCTGCAAATGCTTAAATAACATCAATAAAGATAAATCCAAGTGATCTGAGATCGGCTCTAGGTTTCTGACCCTAATAGCCCCTTAAAGTGACACTGAATATCGGTCCTGTTGTGCGGTATCTAGACAACTGAAGAAGATTCACCTACCCATCCTATGCCTCTATTTTGCACACAGCGACCCAAAACATATAAAACATCTCTTACCAGCCAAATTACCAAATTTCTTTTAACATAAACGTGTTCACTATAAAACCACATTATAATATGTAATTTAAAGCAAAAGGGCATGCCCTCACCTTTCGCTACTAGTTACAAGCATCCCAGAAGGCCCAGGCCTTGTATCAGAATATCTGCTAGTATTCCCATTGTTAACTGCCTGGGAAAATGCATGTTAGGCGCACTTCAGAGAATAATTTAAAGGACAGATTGGCCATAACCCCCTAGACTTTTGAACATTTTGGCCAGAACACCCAAATATTTTGAACTTTGGCAAGTAACCCCTAGAAAAATTAAAAAGCCGTGTTAATCCCCCCAAACTTGATTTTCCGACTACTTTATAAATTTTTGATCCCGTTTTGCCCTCATGCGTTTTGCAAAAGATACATTTTCTCCATACAAAATGAAAAGTTACCACATTGTAATACCCATTGCTTTTCTTTTTATGCGGTAACTTTTCATTTCGTATGGAAAAAATGTATCTTTTGCAAAAAGCATGAGGGCAAAACGGGATCAAAAATTTATAAAGTGGCCGGAAAATCTTGGGGGGTTAACATGGCTTTTTAATTTTTCTAGGGGGTACTTGCCATAATTCAAAGTATTTGGGTGTTCTGCCCAAAATGTTCAAAAGTCTAGGGGGTTTTGGTCAATTTATCCTAATTTAAAAGATGAGTTAGCTCACAAGAGAAAGAATCAACAAGCAGATCACCAACCTGGTGCTGCCATGCTCTCGGAGAATGTGGCCGCTCAAATGGCGGGACATAAGAAGCTCTATCACCGGCATAATGATGACGGTCTTGTTCATTATTGGCTCCACTAATTCTATCTGTACCATGTAATAATGCAGAAGGATGTGCTTGTCCTTGACCAGCTGTACGGTTGTCATAGCCATAAGGAAATCCAACTGTTGGGGAAGCTTGATCATGTCTAGGCCGAAATGAAGGAGATTGTAACTCTGGAAAGGTAGTTAAATAAGGGGAGCTACTAACGTGCGGAAGGTGTGGCCTTTGTGGGAATACAATCTCCCGAAGCCTACTGGTTATCTGAAATAAAGCATCTTGCACAGACTGCACGCTCCCAATGACCTGCCAAGTGACCACCATCTTATTAGAACCTCTTAGCATGACAGAAGAATTTTATATGATGGCAGGAGGTTACAAGTACTGTATTAGATAAAACTAGCTGCTGGACAATACTTAATACACTATCAAATGCGACTTCGACAAAAAAAGAATCATCTTTTTTCATCATTTTGTTTCCTCTTTTCGATTCTGGTTGGGGAGACTAGAGGATGAATTTAAAAGACACTTTACAAAGACAACAATCATGCAATGATTATGTTAGATTAGGATATTTGGAGCACTTCTTCTTTTCAGATTTTCGTTTCTTTTTTAGTACCCACCAGCCCCATGAAAATTAGCGAGCAGACGGAAACAAAGAATAAATATACATACTCAAATTCGAAAACTAAGCCAAGAAGACACTAGAATCCTTTATCTAGAACCTCCTCAATTTATTACCTGCACAACTTCCTCATTTGGGGTACTAAACTTTAAACCTTGTTCCCTGCCAAAAATGCGAATACTAGCACCAGTAAGTCTTCTCATATCAGCATTGATGTGGCCACCTTTACCCAATAAACAACCTATTTGCTGCGAATGAACAAGAAGTCGGGCAACAACTGCAGCACCTGGCTCAAATCCGACCTCTGCTACTCTATTATGCACGCGAATGACAGCATCCTGAGCAGGCGAGCGTTTTAGGTCTAAGCTCTGTTATGTCCAAAGAAACAGTAATGAGTAGCTTCCAAAGATACTATCCACAAAAGAAAGGTAGATAAATAGAAAGTGAACATTTAACTACATTGAAAATGTTGCTGAATATTCCAACGGAGAAGCTGAATGATATAATGCTTACTTCTGTAGTTCTATCCCTTCAACATTGTCTTAGGCTGTTGGCAAAAATACTATTTCCATATTGTAATTTGAGCAAGTCTTGTGTGAGACAAAGTTATAGAAAAATGGGGTCAATATTTAGAAATGTATGGGTCACTATGTACAAATGTATGGGTCACATATTATGAGCCGTGATCCTTATTTCACTAAAAAGTTACCCTCGTCTCACCAAAAGTTGCGGTAAGACCGTCTTATACAAGTTCTTTTTTACTTTCTGCTATATGCTTACACAAGAAAAAATCTTCGCGGAAGAAGAAATTGATATGATCTCCCAGTTCCCAAAAGGCCAAAAGAATTGAAAATCTCTCAGACATGCTAGGAAAAGAGAAGAGCAAAAAAAATTGGTATTTGACCTCACAATAGCTACTGAGTTTCAGGTTTTAAGGAATTGCCAAAGAACTTAGCCCATGCTCTGCAATGAAAAGGCAGTTATTTCACCTCACTCCTAAAAGCAATCAAATGAAGTCTGGACAACAAAATGAACAAATAAGATGCACATAGAAAATGATTTATACATGCCTCTCGTGCTGATATGACTACAACACGCTCATCTGAGTCAGGTGCAACAGCATCACCAATCTTGATTGATGCGCCAGTGTCGTTTTGGATTGCCCTTATGATGGATCCACCTTTTCCTATCAAACTACCAATTTTATCAACTTGGCATAGCAATCTAAAAGCTACATCTTCTTCAAGAATCATGTCATGGTTAGGATCAATGTTCTCAAGCACTGATGCTGTCGAGAAACCCCTAGAGTGATAATCCGAAGCATGTACACTTCTCTGCCCGAGCAGGAGGGTTAGCACCTTGAAACATATCTCCTCTGGGATGTTCCTGAAGACAACTTGAAACAGACAACAGTGCTTTCTTTACAGCTTGAAAGTTTCCTGTGATCTGCATGTAAAGAGCAGCATCAACTTTATGCAGGAGGATTGGTGGAAGAGCTTCACACCTTCACAGATCAATGGCATTGCTTAGCCATCAGAACTTGACAATGATATAGAAAAAAACTTTGGCACACTGGGAAAGAGTTCTGCCGAGCAATGGCTTTCCTCATCCGAAAGTGGTTGACAAGACGGAGGGGCAATTATACAGCAAAAATATAACAAGTTTCAGGACCACTTATCCCTTAATTACGCCATTTCACTGGTTTTTTTTTAAAATAAGAGAAAATTTATCAAAGGAACGAAGTAAAGAATTACTAGGCAGGAGGACAAAGTGTCTTCAAAAATAAAAATGAGCAAGTTACAGGTCACTGTATATGAGATCTGGAGTGAAAGGAACATGTTACTTTTCTCAAGTAGAAGGCGACATATTGATGAAATTGTGAGGAGAATCAAATCTGTAGTTTACAGTAGGTTGTATAAAATGTTTGATACACATACTGTAATTAGCTGCTTGGGCTTCTAGCTGGTCTTTTGAGGGCTGTATAGGTTGGTTTGTATAGGGATTGTATTTGTTTTGTGAGGTGTCTGGTCCTGGGTTCTTTAACAGGAGATCTTATTGATCTGCCTGACCTGTATTTTTTCCGAGGGTACTACATTGGTACCCCTTGGAAGATGGAATGAAAGTCTAACCATTTTCCAACAAAAAAAAGTTACAGGTCACCCCAGTGGCGCTGAACATCAGCCAGAGACACCCCCCCCCCTCCTTTAAAAGCCCACAGAGAAGCAAATATACACCACCCAATCCCAAACAAATTCCGCAGCTTGCCAATACCAGTAAAGACCCTGGAGTTTTGCTGTAGCCAAATTTACCAGAAAATTAGCAACAAAAGCACATCGTCATAGCAGTTTAAGCTCCTTTCCCCTCCTATATTATTTACTGCTTAACCAAGAATGGTATTGATAATCCAGGAAAGCCATCAATCTAGCAGAGACATGGATCCGAAGTCTAAACTACAGGAGTTTTAAGGGGGCCCTGGGCTAGCGGGCAAACTAACAATTTTGTCTACCGAGAGAAATTATAAGACTCCTTATCTCTTGAGATCTGTACTATAGGATATTAACTAACAAAGGAAAGAGATCTTATTACCCTATGCTATAAGATCTCAACCAAATAAAGGATTGGCAGAATATAACATCTAACAATTAAAGGAAACAAAATCAAACAAGGAAACAAAATGAAACTCTAAATGGGTAAGCTAGGCTGCATCTATGCCTTCTCTATCATCCAAACGCGTCCACATCACTATGCTCATTAGTTCCTTTCCAAAAGCTATTATGTACAGAGTACAGACTGTACACAAAGAGGTAGGTTGGAGGAGATCAAGAGACCGGGGAAAGAAAGTGAATGTCAAAGTCAAGCAATAAGTGCTGAAAACTCATGAAAGCCTCTTCGAGTTCTTGAAGACTTGAACCACCTGAACTTCACAGATCCAAATTATAAAAACAACCACATTGGGGCAGCTGGCAGGAGGCAGAGCCCATCATGAGCGAGGGCTACTCAAGCATGAGGATCAATGGTACTGGTATCACCCACCCCAGAAAAAACTTCTGGGAGCTTCCACATATAAGCCTTTTAGCTCAGTGGATACATTCTCACTTTCAGATATCCTTTATTCAAATGAAATCCAACTTCTTTGATGTTCCTAAACCAGACTTCTCTCAAAGTATCACTAATCCAAAAAAGGAAACCATAAATAACATATAACTCTTTTTTTGCATAAAGTCCAACATATACCTCTTCCTACTGTCTCAATACGGTCTCAATAATTCCATATCAGGCATATCCATATGCCCACAAAAAAAAAATCAATTTAATTAGCCTACCGAAACAAATACGTTCCGAGCTGGAAACCAACTAATCCCACTTAATTCGCAAGTTTTCCACGCAACAAACAAAACACCAAGTGTTCCATAGCAGAAATGAGTTACCATTAGCAATTCTTCTTTCATCCCAACCCACAACACAAAACAAACCCACATTGCAAGCCCAAAAAACTCCAATCTTGAAAGTAAATTTCATTTTACTTAGCAAAGTTGATACACAAGAAACACCAAATACTCATACCAATCCACCATTCAAAACAAACCCACATTATTATAAAACAAAAAAGTTCCAAGCTTGATTGAGTTCCAACTATAATTAGCAAAAATTGGCACACAAGAACCACCAAGTTACTATTCCACATCTCAAATAACGTACCATCAGCCAAATTCATCCCAACACACAATTCAAAACAAACCATTAGTTAACAAAGTTGACAAACAAGAAACACCAAATACTCACACCAACCCACAATTCCAAACAGACCCCGCATTATAAATCCACAAACTCGCATTATTTATTTTTTCTAGATAAAACCCACATTATAAACAATTGAACAAACTCATCACATTACATTAATTAAACAGAGACAATAATGAGAGAGAATTAATAGATTAGATTAGATTACCTGAATGAGTTCATCACCAGGAGAAGCACAAGCAGGAATCCTCTCTCTAGGCAAAACCCTAACCCTAGCACCACTCTCTTGCCTAATTTTCTCCACAATTTTGCCACCTCTCCCTAACACACACCCAACTTGACTACTTGGCGCCAATAATCTACACCCCACATTCTCACTACTCCCATTGCCATTCCCATTCCCATTCTCACTCCTCTCTTCATCTGTAGCACTACCTCTATCACTACTCCTCTCCTCATCAACTTTTAAGATCCTCTCAAAAACCCTAATTAGCGCCAATTGAGCCACCGATTGAGTTGACTCGTCCGAGTTAGGGTTTGGTGATTCGGAAGAAGGGGCGATTATGAGGATGACTCGTTCGTCGCAGTGCGACGGGATGAATTCGTCGACGATTCGGATACGTGCGCCGGTCTCTTCGCGGAGGTGCCGGATTACTGCGCCGCCTTTTCCGATTATGCCGCCTGCTTTTGCTAATGGACAAAGGATTCGGAAGATTGTTTCGCTGGCGGTAGTGGATGGTGGTGGTTGTTGTGGTGGCGCGTGAGGGTGAGGGTGGCGGCGCGTGAATGAGAAAGGGGTTTGATGTTGTTGAGATTGGGATTGGGATTGGGATTGGGGTTCCATTTTTTGATTGGGGTTCCATTTTTTGATGATGGTGCTACAATGGACTATGGAGTTGGAAGGTCCGGAGAGAGAGTGGACTGGGGACTGTAACTGGACTCATTCTAGTAGTTTACAAGGACTTTGTGACTTGTGAGTTGAGTTGTGACTTGAGGGTTTTGGGTTTGCTTTGACTTTTGAAGTCAAAACCTCCTTAATAGAAAAAGTAAGAAGGAAAAAAAAAATTAATTTTGGGCCACTCGGGTCAAACTCGGCTAAAAATGGGCAGCTTCAGGTTAAGCTCATGGGCTATTTTTTATCATGTTTATTCCGAGATATAGTATCATCCAACAAGCAGAATATTGTGTTTCATATGAGTGAGAATATTTTTTTCCTCACAACCATTATCTTTTTTTTAGTAACCAACTAACGGAAAATGATAAAACTCTTTTCCATAAGAACTGTAATCTAAGAAAACTATTTTTCAAAAACTGTTTACCACAAAAATTATTTTCTAAAAAAAACTGTTTTTCTTAGAAAATTATTTTTCCAGAAATCGGTTTTTCACGAGAATTTTTAGGGCTAGGGCCTGAGATTAGGGTTTAAGGGTCTAGGTTTTAGAGTTATGGCTTAGAGTTTAGGGTTAGGGTTTGAGGTTAGGGTTTAGGGCTTAAGAGTTTAAGGGTTTAGAGTTTAGGGTTTAGGGTTTGGGTTAGGATTTAGGGTTAAGGGCTAGGGTTTAAGGTTTGGCGTTAGGGTTTGGGTTTACGAGTTAGGGTTTCAGACTAGCGTTTAGGGTTTTAGGGTTTAGGGTTTGGCATTAGGGTTTGGGGTTTAGGGTATTGGTTTAGGGTTTAGGGTTTAGGTCTAGGGTTTAGGGTTTGGGGTTCGGGGTTAGGGTTTGGGGTTTAGGGTTTAGGGTTTAGGATTAGGGTATAAGGTTTCAGGGTTTAGGATTTGGGGCTAGGGTTTAGGGTTTAGGGTTAGGGTTAGTGTTTAGGGTTTGGGGTTAGGGTTTATGGCTAGGGTTTAGGGCTAGGGTTTAGGGTTTAGGGTTTAATGTTTGTGTTTAGGGTTTGGGGCTAGGGTTTAGGGTTTAGGGTTCAGGGTTAGGGTTTGGGGCTAGGGTTTAGGGTTTGGGGTTAGGGTTTGGGTTTAGATAGGGAAAATGTTTTCGTGGAAAACAGGTTTTCTAGAAAACAGTTTTTGTGGAAAACAATTTTCTGTGAAAACTGTTTTTTGGGGAAACATTATTCTGAGAAAATAGTTTTTTCGGAAAATAATTTTTCATGAAAATAGTTTTTTCGTAAAATATATTTCCATGAAAATAGTTTTTTCGGAAAATAATTTTCCATGAAAATAGTTTTTGGGGAGAATAATTATTTTTTAGAAAATAGTTTTTTTGGTAAACAATGTTTCTAAAAAATTGTTTTTTCTCGCGAACAATTTTCTTAGATAATAATTTTTCTTGAAAAGCATATTGTTAGAAAACTAACCCTAAATCTTAAGACCCTAAATGCTACGTTGCATGCCTTAAAATCCAAAACCCTCAACCCCTAATTCCTAAACAATAAGATTCTAAATCCTACACCCTAAAACACTAAACTCTAAACATTTTTTTGTAAGAAAAAATATTTTCAAAGAAATTTGTATTCGAAACTCGATGATTAAGTCCAATATTATTGGTTGTGTCATACAGACAAAACCGTATTCAATATGGGTGAAAATATTTTTTCTTTGTTAACTATTTTTATTCTTTTGGTAACAAAACGAAGGAAAATGGGAAGATTGTTATCCAAAAAAACAAAATTCCATGAATATCGTTTTTGGGGAACCCTAAACCCTGAATAGTAAGATACACATAATAGAAATCAATAACATGTAAAGTCTTAAACCCAGTAGCCAAAATAAATATAAAAAAAAAATGATGAAATTACTTTCAAGCATTGTAGTGCACTAGTTCAAGAGTAATTTCATGGCTAGCATTTGTTTATTTTGTTGTTGGCATCATGGCAAGTAGCAAGTTTGCAATAACAATAATGATGGAGTACATCAATTAGTTGGTTTATCAGTAACATTAATTTTCTTGATTACTTTAAAGATATCTTAACAGGATTAGCTCTTTCAAACTATAAAATCATCCACACAATTGAAGCAAGAGATCAATAATGATCATAAGAGTCATGTCCTTGGTTTTGTATCACATAGAGGAGAACAATTGGAGAGAGAAATCATCACAAAATGAAAATCAGCAGTTGATCACCATCCACCTAACATAATTCCTGAACACATATTTTTGCCAAATCTGTGGGAGGCAAAGCAAAATCAGATGCACTAATAGAATCGTTTCTGCATTGTATTGATTTGCACTGCATATATGTATGACTATTACCCACCAAACACAAATATGGGATTGATTTTGTGGCTCCCATTTGTTCACTCTCTAGCAAGTGGACCAAATCAAACAATGAGGCAAAAAAAGAGAAAAGAAAAAGTAACTTAAGTGGCCCTCATTCCCCACGTCACCTCACCAAGATTAAAATCATAGAATAAATGACCAGGAAAAAAATTGGTTCAAGGTAATTTGCGCTAAAATGACCCATGAGGATCGGAGTGTGTTCTTTTTTAGTGATTTGAAACTATACTGAAGTAAACTAAAGTAAAATAAACTCCATTAAATTGAATTGGATTGAATAATAATTTGTGATAGAAAAAAAAATATCATTGAACTAAATTGAATCAATTAATGAGTAGGTAAAAAGGAACACACTCGATACTATGCAAAAATTACCCATGACAATAAAGGAATGAAAGAAAAATTAGGGTTGAAGTGATTTGAATTCAACATAACTGAATTGAACTGAACACCACTTTGATACGTGAGACAAAAATATATTTTTTCTGAATTGAATATCACTGAACTAGAATGAATTGAAAATCATTAAACTGACACGAGTTCACCATTGAACTAAATTGAAAATCATTAAACTGATAAAAGTTCACCGCTGAACTAAACTGAAATGAATGGATAAACTCTAAAAAACACACTAAATTTTAGGATAAAGGATGTGAAATAACGTCTTCTTATCTTTTTTTGTATTATTATTTCATAAATATTAATGATGAATAGTAAGAATGTCTGTAGCTCTTAGAAAGTGTGGATGTATTTTATTTTTTCCACGTTTAAAGTAAATTGAACTGAACCAAATTAATTAGTAGCAACCAAGTGAAATAAAGGACACACCCCAATTTCCATCACTACTTCTACCCACAAGGTAAAAAAAAAAATAATAATAATAATAATAATAATAATAATAATAACCCTTCATTTGAATACCAAGTTAAATAGAGTACAACTCAAGAATGACTTTAAAAAAAAAAAACTCAAGAATGGTAAACCGTAAATATGTATTATTCTGTGATCAAGTGCCATCGTTAGAATTTGTGGTCAGCCAAGCTTCAGTAAACCTTTTAAGCACGTGTCAGTCATGCGATGGTTCTATTTCCTTGATATTTTAAGGGTGTTACTAAATACCGCCCCTAAATTACTACCTACCGCCCTCTCAAATTCCAATTTTGCCCTTTTTTAAATTTTCACTCATCCTCTCCCTCTCTAACTCTCACACCAATTCTCCCTCTCTAACACCCACTCTACCACCCACTCTCATAGCCAACCTTCATCAATATTGACTCAAGCAACGGCCTCGGATGTCTGCCGGCGACCAGGAAGTGCCGTCGACGGTGGCGGAGGTAAAAAAAAATTTTGCGCATTTTTTTGCACGGTCGTCTGCCGATCTCAACTCACCCAAGGGTGAGTCGTCTGCGACCAGCGACCCACCCAAGGGTGAGTCGTCTGTCCATCTCGACTCCCTAAGGGTGAGTCGTCTGCTACAGGAGACTCACCCTTGGCCGAGTCGAGATCGACAGACGACTCACCCTTGGGTGAGTCGCCGGTAGCAGATGACTCACCCAAGGGTGAGTCGAGATCGGCAGACGATCGACACCAAAAAAAAATATTATTATTATTATTTATTATTATTATTATTATTATTATTATTATTATTATTATTATTATTATTATTATTATTATTTATTATTATTTATATTATTATTATTATTATTATTATTATTATTTATTGTTATTATTAATATTGTTTCTTCCATGGTCCAAACGGAAATTTCATACGCCTGTCCCTTGGTTCAGTCGGTTTTGATAGACGTTTAAGATTAAGCTAACATTGTTTTCGTTGTTTTCGTTAGGTTCCTTTGGAGCGGTTCGGTGGTGATGGTGTTGATTACAGTACGCATTTCGTCACTGATGAGTTATTTGATAGTGATACAGATGCAATTAATTGGGCAAAACAAATTGCCCTTACTATCGGGTTTGAGTTGATAATTTCGTCACACAAGAAGAGTGGAAGCGTAAAATTGCTAAGATGCAATCGAGGTGAACGCTACAGAGGGGAATTAAGAGACTTAGATACTGCTGCTCGGAAGAAATCGAAAACAAAGGCTTGTAAATGTACGTTCCAGTTAAGAGCTCGGCAAGTGTATGGGTCCAGTAGTTGGATGATTGTCACATTGCCTGGGATTAGGGGTACGCACAACCATGATTTTGCTGTGTTTCCTGAGGGATATCGTCAGATGAGTGGTCTTAGTCCTGGGTCAAAGAAACTCGTTCGTGACATGACTTCGGCACAAACAAAGCCATGTGCTATCTTGGCCGCTATTAAGGAAAAATTTCCCGAGGACAATGCAACTAGACGGCATGTGTACAACCACAGAGATCGTATAAGGAAACTTGATTTTGAAGAGAGAGATGTCATTGGTCAGTTTCATCATTTAGCTGTGGAGAATAAGTACGTACATTGGACAAGAGCCGACCCAGCTACTAATGAGGTAACTCACGTGTTCATGGCACACCCTACATCAATTCAGTTACTTCGGTCTTTTCGTTGGTTGATTGGCTTAGATTCCACGTACAAAACAAACAAGTATAAGATGCCGTTTCTTGAGATAGTGGGGATGACTCCAACCAATAAGAACTTCCTCATAGCTTATGCCATTATGAAGGATGAGACTCAGGCAAGCTATGCGTGGGTCTTAGATAAGTTGAGGATGCTTATTGGAAATGATGTACACCCAACAGCAATTGTGACCGATCGTGAGCTAGGGTTGATGACACCTATTAGAGAGATATTTCCCGAGAGTGCCCATTTGCTCTGTACATGGCACATTAACAAAGTCGTTGAAGACAAAGTGTACAGACTTTGTGGAAAAGATAAGCTTGTCGCGCAGAGGTTCAAGAACGGGAGGTGGAAAATTATCATGGAAGCTTCCACAGAAGCTGCGTACGATAGAGCAGTGCGTATAATGAAGGGTAGTTGGAGGAATTACCCTCACGTAATATCCTATGTAGAGGAGACCTGGCTGAGATACAAAGAGATGTTTGTGGCTGCGTGGACGAATAAGGTGCTACACCTTGGCAACACTACGACTTGCAGGGTGGAGAGTGCACATGCCGCGCTAAAACAGTGGTTGAACTCCTCAACTGGAGCTTTGGACAATGTTTGGAACAAGGTCAACAAGTCAATCGAGTCACAAATAACTGAGATCAAGTACACACTTCAAGAGTGCAGAAGACGAAGAAGTGTGATGTACTCGGGTTTCCCATTCAACTATCTGACCGGGTATGTTTCCCATTACTGCTTAGAAATATTATCGAATGAGCTGAAGAGAATGAGAGAATTGAGTCACCAAGTATTTGATCATTGCGGTTGTGTATTGAGATCCACTCATCAGATCCCGTGTGCGTGTGAGTTGAAAACGGCCACGGATACGGGCACGCCAATTAGCTTGAATAGTGTCCACAAATTTTGGCGAACACTCGTTATTAGTGATGCAGTGGAGATAGCTACGCTTGACATGACTGAGCATCCATCTGAGGACCATCGATACTTTCACTCTCTCGTCGACGAGGTTAACTCAAGCGACCCGGCAGTTGTGCGCAACATATCTGTCCTTATGAATGAGCAACTTCATCCTGAGGAAGCGAGTTACGTCGAGCCGGAAGCGAACACGACAGTCAGAGGTCGACCGAGAGGGAGTTCCTCTACCAGACGTGATCCTAGTTCATGGGAGTACTCCCAGAGGGGTCGTGGTCGCCCTAGGTCATCCAGTTCGAGCCGCGGGCGTGGTCGTACCTCATCCTCATCGAGTAACGTCGTGCGGAGTACTGGTATGAAAACCCATAATTTATTAACATGTACATAATGTTGTTAATTACTTTTTGATAAGTACTATTAATGACTTTCTATTATATTGTCTTGCAGCTGGACACGGAATAGATATCACTGAATTCTATCATGTTAACAAAATTCCGGGAATCATCATACCTTTCATTGAAGGATATCTCGATGTGCTTGGGGATGGTAATTGCGGTTTCCGTGTCATGGCGGACTACGTTTTCGGAGACCAAGAGCAATGGCGATTGACGAGAGTTTGCATTGCACACGAACTCTTAGCTAACCGAGCATTGTACGAAAACATATACGTTGAAGGGGTCGACGCTGGTTACCGCCGTATTATGTGGGACGGAGGTGCGTGTAACGATGATCACTGGATGATAGTAGTTGAGGATTTGTTCCCGATGTCCAACCTCTTCAATGCAGCGATTATGTTATTCGGATACGGCAGCGGAAGGGGGTTATATTCTTGTTACACAGTGCTACCGTTGCAAGCACCTTCGACTGCTACACGTCCAAGTAGGGAAATTGTCATAGCTCATTTAGGTGATTCGTACATGCATTATATCCGTCTGGATTTAGCCTCAGATTTCCCTGTTCCTCCGATATGCGCAGCATGGTTTACTTCCCGTTCTGATAGTGTCGCTGGTTGGGAGCAAATGTATGTTAGGCGAAGAGCACATTGGGATCGTTTAGCGAGGTCGACGTAATTGAATGTTTTGCGTGATTGTTATACTTATATCATTGTCACATTTTTTTGTGATTGTTATATTTTGCATGTGGAGAGTGGTCGTGATTATTGGAGGTAAATAAAACAACAAATTACAATAAAACAAAAAATGTAAATAAGAAACAACAAATTACAATAACACAAATAAATAACAATAACAATGAAACTCTTATATAAATATATAACAAGCTCATCTAGGGTCAATACATCATTTGGCAGCCCGCCAATCTCTCATATACTCCTCCATTTGGGATCGAGAACCTTCCGCTTGTTCCGGAGGAATCAAAGTAATGGCCTGCTCATGTAAGACGGCTAGACGATTCACCCACTGCAAAAAATTAACAATGAGTGTGAGTTCAGAGATATGTAATACGTAAAAAAATATATTTTTTAGTTAATCACTTACATAATCGCTGTTGGATCGTGGAGGAATCACAGGTGCTGCAGCGTCACGTATCAGCCGAGGGTGGGAGTGACGGTAGTACCATGCGAGGTAGTCATCCGTACATGCTGTGGGATCTGACGTGGATGCCTGAAACCCATGGAGACCAAGAATGTAAAATTCCGGGAACATACGCCAAGCATCAGATGACATCCGTTCGGGGTAGACAACCTTGTACGAACGACTGCTCCATGACCTGATCGCTTTCTCTGGCCTAATGATCGGGAAAGGGATACTCTGTACGTACCCGATTTGTCGTAAACAACGACCAGGCATGTACGGTTCGATAATATCCCGATACCGTAGCCACCCCATGAATACAGTCCTCGGTACAGATACTGCCGGGTCAGAACCGTACGGCAGCCACACCACCTACGTAGAAATGTTCAAGTTACGGTGAAGTAAAAAAAACATAGCAAACGACGAAATAAATCATGAACACCGATAACTGCATGACGTACCTCTGACGCTCACAGTTGATCCAAGCGTCTACGTAAGGAGCACAGTCGACCCACGTCCTTGCCCTCAGCCTGGGCACTCCATACGCACGCACGGGGAGTCTCGTTGTCCCCGACAACCATCCGCTCCCGATGAAGTCGGAAGCAGGGAAAGTACTCGTATATCCATGCCTGGAGGAGAGTTAGGCATCCGCAGATGCCCTGAGAATCCCCCCGACTAGCTATACCGAGCTGACGATATAGGAAGGCGAGGGCAGCAGATCCCCAAGAGAAGTCATGCACCGTTTCGACACCGTCGTCCATCACCTCCATCACGCAGGAGGGTCTAATACGGTTACCACTCTTGTCGACAAACAAGGTGGATCCAATAAGTAACCACATCCAAGCTGTCGCCTGGTTGTCCTCCACTTGCTCACGGCAAAGCTCAAAAATCGACTCCGTGAGGACCGCACCGCCCTGCCAGTGGCTACACATCAGTTCATCTCGGGTGACCCCGAGAACCTCCATGGCCGCCATCTGCAGCTGCCCATCCCGTCCCTCATTGGAAACGAGCTGTCCGTCTACAGGAATCCGAAGAATATGCCATACATCGTGCAACATGATCGTCATCTCTCCGAACGGCATGTGGAACGAGTTCGTATCCGGCTGCCACCTTTCAACGAATGCAGATATCAGGGGGAAGTCAATATGTCTGAACATAATGTCTGCCAGGTGTGATAACCCAGTCCCCTCGATCTGGGCCCTCATCTCGGCCGACATCTCCGCTCGCCACTGACTCAGCCGCTGACAGACACTGAATCGGTTCTGACACTTCAAGAGACCCCTCGTCTCTCCATTCCACATACGAGACGCTACGTGGCCCAGGAAGCTCGGTATGACGCTATCATCCGCCGGCCCACCGGGCACAGGCTCTGTAACAAGCCACGTAGTGTCGTCCTCAGCTCTAGATCGTTTGCTAGTACTGGACGACCCAGTACTAACAAACCTACGGGCTCTGCCCTTCACCACGCGCCAATCTGAGGATGATTCGACGCCAATCTGATCATCGTCCATGGACTGATCCCCGGAGTAGAACTCGCTAGTTTCGTAATCGTCTTGCTCAGCAGTCATCTCCCTCATCCGAACTGCCTCTCTCTCTCTCTCCGTACAGAGGCATCAATCCCGCGCGTCCTCGTGTGACGCGGTCCTGAACCAGCTAGTTCACTAAATAACCTCGGCACCGATTTACCGGCTCCTCCCATCTATCATTTCACATTTTTAATTAATTAAACAATAATCAATAATAATAATAATAACGATAAATAATAATAATAATAATAATAATAATAATAATAATAACAATAAATAATAATAATAATAATAATAATAATAACAATAAATAATAATAATAATAATAAATAATAATAATAATAATAAATAATAATAATTTTTTTTTTTTTTTTGTGTCGGTCGTCTGCGACCGGCGACTCACCCTTGGGTGAGTCGTCGGCCGATCTCGACTCACCCTTGGGTGAGTCGGCGGTCGCAGACGACTCACCCAAGGGTGAGTCGAGATCGGCAGACGATCGACACAAAAAAAAAAAAATTCAACACAACTTCAATTCATAAGTTCGCGATTCAATTCAAGGCAAAAAAAATTCAATTCAAGGCAAAAAAAATTCAATTCAAGGCAAAAAATATTTCGAAAAGTTACCCCCCCGCGATGCGGTCGGTCGCCGCCTCCCTCGCCGTCGAAGCCTCTGCCGCTGCCGCTAGCCCCTGACATTCCGTTGTGATGGTGGTGGTGGTGGTGGTGCCGTGAGTGGTGGTGGTTGCCGGTGTGATGGTGTGGTGGTGAGGATGAGTGAGAGTGAGTGAGGAAGAGAGGAAGGATGAGTGAGAGTGAGTGAGGAAGAGAGGAAAGATGAGTGAGTGAGAGTGAGTGAGGGCAAAATTGGAATTTAGGGGGGCGATAGGTAGTAAAAAGAGGCGGTATTTAGCAATTCACTATTTTAAAAGCCCCAAATATTTTTGATTTTTTTGGGTTCATTCTCTTTCCATCGCAAAATCTTTATACGTTGTGTGGTTGTTCTTGGGGTTGCTTTCTCATGTGGTTTGGACTTAGAGCAGGTGGCGCCAATTTAATGATCCGCTATGATCTTGACACGTCATTCCGTGTGTTTTTCATGTGGTCCCCCTAGTATCTTCCTATGTTCCACTTCTGTTAGACGGGACTCCGTCTTAATCGGATGACCAAATTTAATTTTAACTTTGAACATTTATTTCTTTTTATAGGAAATCATTTTTTTCGATAAAGTAACTAATAAGCCATAAGCCACTTCTTTTCGTGGTTTCTATCTTGCGTTCCATACCGTTTCGTTCCGCATTCTTTACTTCGTTTTATCTCACATTTTCTTCCATAATCCGCGTTGCGCCATTTCGTTTTGCACCATTCTATTGAAAAGAACAGGGTCTAACTCTTGTATGAAGCCTCGAGGCTACCTTTAAGATGTCGGCATAACATTGACATGACATTGTACTTGTATAATAGATCTTATATTGAGGCTGCTTCATACAAGATTTTGGGTTTTTTGGATAAAAGTTTGAACTAAAGTTGTACTATACTGATTACTAAGGACAAAATAATAATAAAGAGAATTAAGGTGTATTTTTGTAGAACTTACATATTCAGTTGAGTGGTGAATTTATATTAGTCCAATGATTTTCATTTCAGTTTAATAATGCTCAATTTATTTTAGCGATGTTCAGTTTGAGAGGAAAGAGATGTCTCCATCGATTTAAATAAGCACGATGAGCTGAAGTAAATACTCAATGTATATGACACTAAAAAGAGAAAAATTAAGAATGGAGAATGTAACACCAGAAGCATCCAATCTTGTGTTCAAAATAGCTGACGCGTCTTTCGTCCAATGACTATGATCATTTGTTCACCTATTGACACGTCGTGGACTTGTGGTTGTAATGGTCTTAAACAGCTCCAAGCCTCAAAGTAATGAAGTATATACCTCACATTTCAAAAATAAAAAGCAAGCCCCCACGCCCGAATGATGGTGTTACTTTTTGTTTTTTATATATATGATGTAGATGAGTCATAAACATTAGTATAATATTTGTTTAGTGGCGAATCAATAAAACTAATAATATAGGTATCAATACTAAATTATTAAATATGGATATTAAACTAAATTGGTAACGTATTTTAGTAATAATTTGCAAATAAGTTTCAAAAAATAGGGTATTTTAACAAAATTTCTGGAAAAAATGGTTGTTTGAAATCCCAGGCACCCACACTAAATCTACCATTGTATACGTACTGTGGATATGGGAGAATAGAGATTCAAATGTGGAACCCAATGTATCTAGTATTTCAATTTTTAACCATTAGACCAAGATATTTTTTCATTCATTAATGTAGTGCTAACTAGATATTGCTATAAACTAAAGGGGTGCGGTTGAGGAGTAAAGACTCATTTACTTTTAACCAAGGTCGAGAGTTCAAATCTTACCTTGAATATGGAACAACTTAATATTTCTTGACCAACTGTCTCACCCTTTAAAATATCTACCAACTAATAGTCACCGTTGTCCATGATGAGTACATTAGTGCGAACCAAAAAAAAGAAATATTAGATGTTGCTATTTACTGGAAAAAAAATAATATTTGACGTTGGTAGTAGTTTTTGTGGATGTGGCCCTTGTTGAACGTTTGCACCCCTCATATGGTCCAACCTATGTAAAGGCTTCAACAGATATTTGTAATGGCAAACGTAGCTTAGTCACTCCACATATTTCATTGTATAATTAATTACTCTACTCCTACAAAATATCACAATCCACTAACGCAATCATGTTTATTAATTCCTTCACAATTTTAGTCTGTGGACCTCTTGGTGGGTGGCAAAATTTGGTTATAGATCACTGTCATTCCATATTTGTTTGGTAATTTCTTTGTGGCTCTTTTAATTTTAGTGTGAATAAAATACAAGTATGTTAGTTAATGAGGTATTATTGTCTTACTAGTAAGATCAGAACTAAAAATAAAAAAATATAATTATACCATGCAGTCAATTAGGTCTTAGCATCGTTAGTAGTTACTGTTAGTACTAGTCAAAACACTTGTATAGGGCAGACGAATTTACAAGATAAAGTCTCTCATATTTCCCCTTTCCAATATTTACGAGATATGTCTGCATTATATAAGACCTATTGCAACCGAATTAGGATAACCACAAGATTAGAAAAAAGAGTGTTTTTTTTATTATTACTATTGGAAGGAACACAAGATAAATTTATGATTATATTCATTATTACTTGTATATAGCGGGCGGACCTATGAAATAAGGTCTCTAATATTTTTCTCTCACAATACGTAAAGGATATGTCTGCACCACATAAGACCTATCGCAATCGAATTAAGATAACCACAAGATAGAAAAAAATTAGATTTTTTTTACTGTTGGGAGGATCACAATTCACAATATCAATTCATGGCTTCATTCATTTCACCTTTTTAATCAAATAAATACGTGGTTACAAACATAGAACAGTCGTTGATGTCTTCACCACCAAAAACATTGACAATTGACAAATTCAAATCCACCCACAAACACACAATTTTTTATTTTTTAATAAAAAAAACTGTTCTTAGTCCTAAAACCAGTAAAATATTGTGGCAAATAAGCAACCTTCATTTAAAAAAAAAAAACAAAACAAACACCATTATGTGGTGGGGTTAATCGAGTGTTTCGAGAGAAACGAGGTTTTTGTGGTCTATAGACTATAGCTAACCCTTTCCCTTCACCACAAAGCGTATAAAATTAATACTCTCCCCATTCTCCATTCCAACCCATTTCATTTCCACTCTCTTTCCTCTCTCTCTCTCTCTCTCTCTCTCTCTCTCTCTCTCTCATTTTCTCTCTCCTCATATTCAACCATACAAATATAAATACATTATTGTCATTCAATTCTTTCCTTGAAAAAATATCACACACCCCCATATTTCCGTTCATTGTTTGTTACACATCTCAGACCACCACCACCACTTCCACTTGTTTTCTCTCTCCTCTTTTTCTCTTTCCTGTATAAGATTTTCTCCATCTCTCTCTCTCCATATCATAATCTCCTCTCACATGGGCCTCATATTCTCCTGTTTTCTCTCTCTAGATTCCTCGAATCATTCTCTCTCTCTTCTCATTTATATATAACCCACCACCTCATTCTCCTCACAATAATCCTTCAATTTTTCTGAAAGATCAACAAGAATGGCGGATGTTAAGAAAAATTCTCGAAGCTGTGAGCTGTGCAGCGAAAAAGCGAGGTTTTACTGTCCATCAGATTCAGCATATCTTTGCTCAAACTGCGATTTCAAAGTTCACAACGCGAATTTCCTTGTTGCTCGTCATGTACGTTCGATTATTTGCCCTAGCTGTGATAATCTCGACGGTCGTCGGAAAATTGCTTCGCCGGAGAATATGATTATTATTCCTTGTGTTTCCTGTTCGCCGGAGGAATTTTCCGGTGAGGATGATGACGACGGCGAGATCGATTCTCTCTCCTCGTCTTCCTCTTGCGTTTCCAGCACTACCGAGCCTGGTGAAGAAGTCGTTTCTGGAAAGAGGAGAGAGAAAGTCAAATTCGTCTTCGGTGGTCAAAGGAGGGAGAAAGTTGTAGATCGGAGAGTGGAGGATGTTTTGGTAAACTGGACAAGGAGGTTTGGCGTTGATGAGGATAGGAAAGTGGTTGACATGGCGGTTGAGCTTGTCAGTGGTTGTTTTGATAAAATTACGGTTTTGCCCTTCCGAGTTTCACTAGCGGCGTCGTTTTGGGTGGCGTTGAGGCTTTGCGGTGGTTCTGCCACGTGTCAAGATTTGAGGAAGGTGGAGCAGATTTCTGGCGTGCCAGCTAAGTTGATATTGGCCACCGAGTCACGGTTGGCACGTGTCATTAAGGAACGAAGGTCACGTGCCAGTCATGAGGAAGGCTGGGCTGAGTGCTAGGTGGTAGAAATTAGAAATATTACTATTGAATGAAATGAAAATATCTGGAAAGTTTGATTAGGACATTTTGTTGTTTTCATTTTGTAATTTTACTTGTTTACTTTGTTCATCATCTCAAGAGAATGTGGATTGGTAGGTTTTGAAATCTTTTGATCATCTTATGAGTAAATTCTACAGTATTTGGCTTTCTTTATTTTTTGTATGTTTTGTTTTATTTTTTAATTTTAATTTCACCAAGACTTGTGTAAGTCCAACCCACAAGAAAACGGGGTCATTATTTAGAATTGTATCGTTTCTTATTTTACTCATTTTACTAATAGGTGACCCCGTTTTATCAGAAATTACGACAAAACCGTCTAAAATAAGTTTTTGGTGTTTTGGAATGTTTTGCTTGATCTTTTATTGGGCTCACAAGAAAAGTTGATAGTGATTTTGAGAATTATTTTTGAAACAAGATCACTCAATTCGTGGTCAAAAGAAACCTAAACTAAAGCATGAACCGTCCCAAATTTTGTCCTGAGGTTGAGATTGTGACTAGTGTGTCTTTTTCGTGCACATTGTCAACAACACATCTTTTGCTTGACGTATTAATGGTTTCTTAAAATCCACTCAATTTCATTTGAGTGGAACAAGTAGAAATTAAAGTGTGTATTCTATAGTTTTATGTAAAGTTGATGAATAACATCTATACATCTTACCATGTGAAGAAAGAAAGAAATTAACAATAACCCCAATTTTATTTACTTGCAAAGTTGTAATTAGTACTACTATTACTTTTTCTTTAGTTGTACTTTCTTACGTTAATATTTACTTGCTGTTACGTCATGTTTGGACTCTCGTATTCAACAACGAACATATCAGACTAACTGGAAAAGTAGAGTAGTTATTACCAACATAGGGTGGCTGCAAAAAGAATTAAATAATAGTTGCTCTAATGAGTTTAATCTTTTCACCAACAAAGGGTACCAATTTGGACCTTCGCAATGAATTACTCCAAAGTGTTGTACATTCATTCAATTCCCCAAAGACCTTACTGGAGTCCCCTCCCGTTGTAAGAAAATGTAAAGCAAATGTGTGTTCAAAAACAAATGTGTTTTTTTCCCGCTTGTCTAATAACCACTTCAATTTAAATCAATTGTGTCCGATTCAAATTGGTGTTTTCTGATATACTTTTCACCTTATGTATTACTTTAGTTCAGTAATGCTCAATTCAATTCGGTGAAAAAAAACAACACTCAAAATATAAAAACCTCACTTCCTCAAATTCCATCCATACCATATCCTGTGACAACATTTAAGATTTCCTTACAATATTGAGAACCGCAAATCAGAGAATTAAGTACATATCCTTTCTAAACCAGACATATATTGTACATTTGTACCTTCAAATTTATTACGTCAGTTACCATCCTTTATTGGCGGTGTCTTTACTATGAACCAACAAACGTATATTGTCATCATCTATACCTTACAATATTGTCATCTATACGATCTTGTCATCCATACCTTCATTTGCAAGTGAGGTTGATGATTCATGAAGATTGAATAGCTTCTTACTTACAACATCCAGTGTCCACAATGGTGGGTTGATGAGTATGAGTATATATCAAAATTGATACTGTTACTTATAATGGGAATAAAGTCGTTTGTGAAAAGTTGGAGTTCAATTTAAGTTTTTGAGAGTATGAGTTTTGAAAGCCAATTTAGTTGAAGAATATTTGAGGGGCACTGCATGATATTTAATTGCAAACGTATATCAACATTTTTGAATATGGTCAACCACATTAGCGAAGTATTCTAGATAAAAAAGGGAAAAAACACGAAATGTACTAATAAGTAAAAAACAAAGTGTACTAAAATACATACAAAGTGTTACATCAAAAAAAAAAAAAAAACATACAAAGTGAACTAAAAAAGACAATGAAGTAAATTAAAGACAAAGTGTACTAAACTAAAATCAAAGTGAACTAAAAAAAATATGTCCCAATAGCTTGTTTATAAAATGGCTAGCAAAATGCAAATTATAGGCAATGAAAAAAATATGATCTCACATGTCCAATTTAATATGGACGTTGCAATATATCTTTCTAATATACTTACAAGGTTATTGTAAATGAAAATTTAAAGAATTAATAAAATAATACTATTATTGATATCAGTTTCGAGAATCGGAGTATCAGAATTGAAACTTTCATTGTAGTGTAAAGTTCCAGTTTGAGTTTGAAAATTGGGTAAAATAGTGAGGTGGCCGCTGGCAGGGTATGAGAACTGAAACTCATACCCATAGATGTGGATGCTCTAATGCTATATCATCGCCAACTTATTTAAGGTGTGTTTTTTCCACTTTCACTAATAAATTGAGTTCAGTTTAATCTAATTCAGTTCGTTCACTGAAATTCAGTTCAGTTCAGTACTGTAAAAAAGAACGCACTCTCATCGCCCTGTTAATAATACTCCAATTCAGCCACGTCTCTAGAGCTTTAATTTATATCCATTCAGGATCTAGGTTGCACAGATACGGATACGGGTGCGGAGACGGTACGGGTACGGATACAGGATACTGCATCTCCAAAAAAATAGGATACGGATACGTGTAATGATTAAACAAAATAATATGTAAAAAAATTCTTTTTCTCAAAAATCTAGGCACTAAATCTTAATATTATGAAAATAACTAAGAAAATTAGTTTGAAAACAATTCAAATATCTTTTCGTAGGTGTATTTTACAATTTCTAAGATGAAAAATAGATAAGCTATGTAAATATGTCTAAAAAATTACCGATCAAGTATTCTCAAGTATCGGACAAATATCTTATAAGTATCGGTATCCTAGAAGTATCGGATACGGGATACTGCACATTTGAGAAGTATCAGGGTAACGGAGTTCATGATTCAACCCCAAGTCTATGATGCTAATGTCCCTAAAAATGACTTTTAAAAACATGAACTGCTTATACAATCACTAAAACTTTGGCATGCACCGTCCCCAAGTATATTTTCTCATATAATATACTACTGAGTTGTCAACTGTCAAGCTGAGTACGTAGTAATAAAATACCCCGTCAATTTTCTAGATATGGCTCAGCTCATGCGTATGTGACGATTGTAGTCTAATGATCACACATATTTGCAAAAAAAAAGTTGCACTTGATGTAAAGCATTAGATTCCTACGACTGTCAGAACTCAGAAATAACCACCACATGAAATCATCGCTCTTGTTTTAAATAATAATGTATAATTAATAAATAAAAAATTAAAATATTCAAGAACAGGGGATTCTAACGTGTGGAAGGAGACAACGTTTAATAATTAATTATCACACAACTACTTTAATTATAACCACTTGTTTTACTAATTAAACTTGTAGAGGGTGAAGATATTTTGATGATAACAATAATCAAGACTATGATTGTATTTTTTAAATTGAACATTAATATTGCATGGTTAAGAAATGTTCGTACTCTGTAGAAGCTGATGATTTTTTCAAAACCCCACCAAAAGAATATATCTGCAAGCTGGCTTCATTTGTGCCAATCCACATGCTTGATCATGCTATAGGGAGAATCTTAAGACAAGTAAGATTTTATTAAGGAATACAGTATAAGATATGATTGGACTCCTAACTATCTATTTAATCTTTTGATTGAGTTAGTTTAAATTTCAACACATAGTATTTATCAAAATTAGATGACAAAAAAGTCAAATGTTTAAAATTCTAGGAGTCTCCATTTCCTAGAGGAAAAATTGGAATTTTACACTCGAGGATATATTCAATACAACATGTCACTAGTAATTCAGCTGGTTTTTCTCATATTTAATGGACAATTGATATTTTAGAATGCATATTCGGGTCACAATTTCCGAAATTCTTTCTATTCAGAATCCATGTGTTGCTAAAAAAACATAATTAAGAATGCAAGAGCTTAAATGTCGCTTAAAAAAACTCATATAATACGTGTTTAACAAGAATTTAACAAGTTTATTCACCACTGGATCGACCATTTCTAAACATATTAACATGTATTGCATAATGAGTACCGAACAAAAGTGATGAATATCTTCTAATACATATATTCAAAGCCAGAATATAAGATCGTACACATCCTAATATCTCCATACTACATTATTGTTAAGAGTAGTAGCAATCACTTTAAGTGTATTGTCTAATCTCGAATATAATTTAGAATGGCTACAGAAATAGCATATATGATGTAAAGAAGCTTGACAAGGGTGGATCAAGTTAAATTAGGAGCAAAGGTGTAGGAAGACATGATTGTATTTGGTGGGGGCAAAAGCATATAGGTTTGCTTGGATGTGGATGAGACATTACATTGGTACAACTAATAATATCACCTGTAAGTCCAAACTATATACCTGTAAGTAGTGGTTGGTAACTTGGCATGACATGGTAGGGTCTAAGAGTGACTAGAATCAAATCTCAACCAAAGAATTTTTCCTTCACTAATACGTTTCTTAATCACATTAGTAAACCAATCGGTGATTGATGTAAGTGGTCGTTCAACGCTCTCATCCCTTAACTAAGGTTGAGGGTTCGAATCTTGCCATCTTGGAAATGAAAACACTACTTGTTGGGAGTATTTTACCCATTCGTGGCTCGACCCAATGCAAAAACATAATAGTTCTATTCGAAGGAGTCAAGGGTGAACCTGTAATCCAAACCACAAATCACAATAGTAGTACCAAAATAGAGAAATCATTTAGGGGTGTAGTTATCTTATACTATTACTTAGCTTGCCTAGAGTCTACTTGACAGAAATATTAGTGGCTGTTACTAATTAGCTTGCCTAAAGTCTACTTGACAGACAGATTAGTGGCTGAAGTTGTACATCGAGCAGATTTTTTTGGGAGCAGTTAATTACATATTGATGTCTCAATAGGGCTTTAGGTACTTAGAAACAACTTTGAATCATCAACGATTCTAATTTCTATGTATGCCCGAACTGTATAAGCCTAAGAAAAAGGAAATTTCATAGCAAATTTGATACAGACAGTATATTGTGAAAGTGTGAACCAACAGTACAGTATCCTAATTCATGAAAGAAATTGTGTACTGCATTTTGCTAATGAATATACTACTCCCTCCGTCCAATAAAATACTGATTGTTTGCTTTTTGATGGTCAAACTTAACAAACTTTGGCATGCACCTCGATTGAAAACTCGATATTCCTGCTTGTTCTTGATGTTCCTGTTTACAATTATGCACAATGAAATCTGTTAGTCTAAGAAACAACCTCAAAGTAGCAACTTGGACACAACCAGTCATGGGAGAAAACAGGGTGCAATCACTACCGCAACCTAATGTGCACTCAAAAAACTCTCCACAATCTAGTAAGCTATAGATCTTTATTTATATACAGTGTCTATTGTATAAAAGATGCTACAATTTTCAGACGAAGCGCGCATACATCTAGCAGAAACTAAACAAAAGATGCTACTACCATAAACAAAACAAAAGATCCTATTACCATAAACAAAACAAAAGATCCTATAACCATAAAACCAGAAACTAAACAAACAATGAAAACAAAACCAGAAACTACACAAAAGATCCTATTGCCATAAAAATAAGAAGCTGCATGCCCACCTGCTTGGCAATAGAACAGTAAGATTGGTCGAGGTTAAGAATATTGAATTGGTCTAATCCTAATTGAATTCTACTGGTAGCACAACAATAGGAAACACCAATTACCCTACTATGTCCAGCATTTCTTAAGTACCTACTAAAGCCTATTATTTTCAAAGATCAACTGAATGACTGAACAATAAAATTGCAATGCACCAGGAAAACAAAATGCAATGAAGAAGTTGGTGGCCAAGTGCCCCAGATCTTCAACGCAAACATTACATGCTTAATTACAGGTTTCACAAACTTGTAACAATAATACAACCTTAGGAGCCTAAACGTTCATCACATTAGAAATATAGATGTAAAGACAAGCAGCAACTCGGCATCAGTAATGCTATTGTTGATGTCATAAGCAAAATCAACATATAAGCAAAATTCAGCAAATTATGAGTATGCCATAGCATAAAAGTAGAATGTGATTATTACTTAGGCAGAGCAGACTAGTAACTTTACCTAATAGAAACATGAGCCAAATCAGCATCAAGCCACCTGTAACAAATAACAAACCATGAAAATGTTGCCACAACTGATACTTAACGAGGTGTGCAAGTAAAACCAATGAAATATGAATGGTGAAACAGAAACAGTGACATTAAAAGCACGAAAACAAGAAATTGAATTATCATTATATTGAACAATGAACTTCTTACTTACTGGTACATTATAGATGATCAAGCCTATAAAAATTCTAAAAAAGATGAGAACATGATAGTAATTATGAAGACGTTTAGTTACCGAATAGCTTCACGGCTTTCTTAGAATCTTGTGTTTCATGTCATCAACGAAGCGGAAATATGCAACTCTCCAAGATCGTTTGATCACCAAAGTCCCGAAGACTCCCCAGAATCCGACAATAAATCCAAAAACAATGCTTATGTACAACCCTGGCAAGATATCATCATCTTCATTGACATGATGTGCTTCCACAAGTTGTTCATTTCCGGGACATTTTGGGAGTGGCGATCCACAAAGTTGAGGGTTTCCCATATACGCCGAAGCATTGAAGCCTTGGAGCTGAGTACCGGTGGGAATTTGCCCAGACAAGCTGTTGTTTGATAAATCCAAAAGGCTCAGAGAATTCAAATTGCCAAGACTTAGTGGGATCTGACCAGAAAGATGATTAGCGGACAAATCAAGTAGCTCTAAGGCTGTCAAATGACCAATTTCAGGACTAATGCTTCCAGTCAAATTGTTTCCAGATAAGTCCAAGGTAACAAGTCCTCTTAGTGAAAATAATCCGCTAGGAATTTGTCCTTCAAGCTCATTGTGTGAAACATCAATTGATTTTACCAGTCCCAAATTATTTTTAAAACTCTGCTCCTTCCCTTTCCACATTAAAATTGCCGTATCATTGTAGTACTGGAAAGATTTGGCAGAAAAAAATAGTTCAAATTGCGGCATGAGATTTGTTGAATTTGCCATGGCTGTAAGATTGTTTATGCAATTCGGTATGGTTCCTGAGATGTGGTTACCTGAAAGATCCAATATTTGAAGAGAAGAAAGCTCACAAAGGCTTTTAGGTAAAGGTCCATTCAATATGTTGCCACGTAGGTTGAGGATGCTAATACCGTTGAAAAATTTTCCAATACTTGCGGGTATATTTCCAGTTAATAAATTATACCCAACATCAAGAACACCTAAAGATGTACATTTCTCCAATGATGCCGGAAGTTCTCCAGAAAAGCTATTGTTGCGCAAATGCAATAGTCTGAGATCCCTCAAGGCACCAATGGAAGTGGGTATATTACCAGAGAAGTGATTGTTTTCAAGGCGTAAAGTTAATAGTTTATCAAAATTTGCCCAACAATCAGGAAGATGTCCTGAGAACAGGTTATTTGAGAGGTCAAGAGTGGACATCATACTTTTCTGGAGACAATAAAAGACTGACATCTGTGAACTTATTGTTGTTTAGAAACAATGCAGAAACATTTCTAAGAAATGATGGTACTGTTCCCTCAAGTAAGTTTGAACTAAAATCTATCATAGGAAATTCATGGAAGGCATTTGACTTTATATAAACTGGGAGCCCCCCGTAAATATTATTCTTTGACAAACTGAGTTGATCCAAGTTGGTCGGCAATGAGTTCCAAAAAGAAGGGGGAATGGTATCAGAAATCCTAGTATTAGATATATCAAGCTCCGAGTAGATTTTTTGGTTTAAAAGCCAATTTGGGAATCGAGGGCCGAGGTTGCATGACCCCATATGTATCCTCGTCAGGTGAAATGGAGGAATCCAGTTGGAACTTATTTTTGACCACTAAGTCCGAATTTCCCGACACGTCTAAAGAACTTAAGCTCAAAAGATTTAACAAGTGTTTGTCTGAGAAAGTACCTTGAAAATAATTATATGAGAGATCCAACAACTCCAACTTAGAAAGTTGTCCCAAAGATTGATTGATAGTTCCATTCAGCTTGTTAGCAGGAATAGCCAATTCTCTTAATCAAGAAAACGTGTCAATCCTATCAGGAATAGAACCCCAAACACGATTATCGCTCAAATCTAAAGACACCAATGACTTATGAGCACATCGTGCAGATAAAGCATGGATGATGCTTGAGATGTCGTCTGTCATATTATTATTGTTTAAAAAGAGTGTATGTAAGCTACATAAATTGCCAATAGCTTTTGGCAGACACTCGCTCCCTTGAAAATTGTTTGAGGAGAGACGAAGAACTGAGAGATACTTTAGGTTCAAAATTGAGTCAGGAAGAGGACATTCAACTTGGTTATCACTAAGATCTAGATAGGAAAGAGCCTTCATAAACCCCAAGGAACTGGGAATGAGACCTCCAAGTTGATTAGCAGAGAGATCGAGATAAGAAAGAGCATGCATGTTATTCCCAAAAGTACTTGGAATGGTACCTGGAATGGAGTTACGACCGAGGTCAACATGTACGAGGGCAGTACTGGTTAGACTCAAGTTAAATAACCAGTGGAATATTGAATTGTCATTGAAATAATTCCAATGAAGACTAACAACAGAGAGGGATGAGGAGGAATTAAGGTAGGAAAGTGAGCTCAGAACTGGGGGAGAAAGGTTACAATTGTCCGCGTGAAGGACCCTTAAGAGAGGGAGGTTGCTGACCACGTGGAAAAAGGAGTCAGTTGCTTGGCTGAGATCAACCTCACTCAACTCAACGGTTCTCAACAAAGTTAGACGGGAAAGCCAACCCAAGCTTCTGACGTACAGATAACCATTATAGCTGAGATCAAGAGATTCTAAATTGGAAAGATTTCCTAGTTGGTGAGGAATTTCCCCCTCAAAAAAGGTATTGGAGAGATTGAGGAGCTTTAGGTTTTGGAGGGAACTAATAAAGCTAGGGATGTGCTGGTCAAAGTGGTTCCAGCTGAGGTCTAAATATTCCAAGTGTTTCAGCTCAACTAAGGAAGGACTCACTTTACCTTCCAAATAACAATCCGTACCACGGAGATGAAGCCCGATGATATGACCAGTGAAGTTACTGCAACGCACACCCCGCCATTGGCAGCAGTCTGCTTGCTGCTGGTCATCATGATCATGTTGAATGCCGTGCTTTCGTGCTTGAATTGGAGCAACGCTTCTCTCTCATGGCTAATACAAGTGTTACTCACGTTCCTCCCATCAGCGCTGGGACTGAAGTAGGACATTACTGACACCCAAGAAAGGAGGATGAGAATGTAAGGATATCTTTCCATGGCTAGCAATTTGAGGATGGAATTATTTAAATTATATTTTGTGGATGATATTTTTATCCAAAGGTGTAGTATCACTATCTATAGAGTAATTGGTTATCCAATAATGGTTAGCTTTGTCAAGTAGACCAAAAAGTCAAGTCTGGCATGCAAACACCCGTCAAATTGAAACCTCTAAGGCTCTAAAAGAAAGATGGCCTTCACATACATAGACCCAAGACTTTTCTACTACTCAAGTCTTGCATGAGTTAATTACAGTATTGATGTTTCAATAAGGTTTAAGTTACCTAGAAACATGTATCCATAATCATTTAGCCTAAGAAAAACGAAAGTTCATAGCAAATTTCCACAGTACAGTGTATTATACTGTGAGCCAACAAGTAAACATTGATGAAATGAAGTATATTTTGTGGTAAAAATTGCTACTCATTAGCTAGTTAGGTGGTGCACAAAGAATACTGGGTAACTGGGTAAATGAACTACTCAACTAGTCAAATTAGACCACATTATTCTGGTTTCTGCAGTTTCTTATATCTAGGAGATAATTAGTCATAGATTTTTTGGCTTGAGATCATCCATTTTCATGTGGCAAATGAATCTCAGTACTGATTTGATTCGGGTATCGATCGGAACACAAGCAATTGCTTTCAATTTCAAGGGCATGGCATGTAGCAGCAAGTTTGGCTAGAGAGAGACCAACCTAGGGGCTATTTGTTTCAGATTACAGAGTCAAGTACCTTTTATCGGGCATATAGAGGATTAGCCGACCAATTGACAGAAAAATTCCACACTTAGAATGAATGTTTTTAGTGATTTCTACATCTCTCTGTACTCTTCATTGCAATGATCATATATTTGAGAAAAGTTTTACGATATTTGATAAACGAGTTATGGAAAACCTAGAACCTAACCTAAATTGTTGAGCAGCTTGAAACAATTCTTTGATTACATTTACAGCATATCATAGAAAACCTAAGACAAAATTGTAAGAGCAAATTGAAAACAGGAAACATACTTTGATGGCGTTAATGGTGATGGATGGAAACGTCATAATCAAATTTCAAGGATTTCGAAACCAAAACCTAGAATAATTAAACAGAGAAGATTAAGTAAGAACTGAATCGCATTACCTGAATTTGAGCCTAAATTGAACTTGAATCAGACGAAAGAGTTGAAATTTGTAGATTACTCCCTTCATGCTTCATTCTCTCTCCTCTGGTTTCTCTCTGCAGAATTTGAGTTTGTTTTTGGTGGGAGTTTCGGGAGACTTACGACGGTTATTATTATTTTTTTTTTTAAGTCTACGGTGGAATATTTAGGGAAGTGAAAGATATTTTTAGAAAGATTTAGGTTATTGGTCCACCATGGATATTTGACAAACAAGTTTTTGTAGTCATAATTAGGTATTCATGAATCACGACGGGAGTTTGTTTCTGTCGTGAATGGGTCGTCGTAGTTGAGACTCTTTGTAGTAGTGTGCCTCTTTCAAACGCCTTTATAAAAATGACATGTTTCAGCTACCGAGAATCAATGTACGATAATATGTATGTCAATATGTTTTTAGTTATTTCATTGATTGTATTTGCCGTTAATATTGCAGGTTGTGTAAATCCCACAAAGATTCTCCCAACCCATACTATTTGTGAAGAAATAGCTCACACTGTTTGTGAAGGATGGAATCAGAATACTTCATATATTACTTCATCACTGCAAAAGGAAAATGGATAGCAAAATACTTATCTGATAGTATTCAATATTGAATAATTTTGAAAGTATCTTCGACTTGTTGTAATTATTAGAGGTGTTCATAATCTGGTCCAGACCGAAAATCTAGACCGGACTGGATCGGACCTGAATTGCTTGGACCGGACCGGACCGGAATCCAACCGATCCAGGTTTCGGGTCGCAATGAATTTTGATTCCGGTTAGACCAGTATGACCCGGAATCAAGAAATTATACGATTTTCAAATCCCTTTATGAACAAGTTTATCCATTTTTCAGAGTATTTTTGTGTGGGTTATGTATTCTGTAATTTATTTTTTTTTTGGTCTTTGCCAAGGGTATCCACCGTCGATCACAGTAACTAATCCTCTCGCCCCAACTGTCAGCGCACTAAGCAGTAGGGGGCTGGCCAAGAAATTTTTTCCATTCGCAAGAGTTGGGATTCGAAACCCCAACCACTTGTTTAAGGTATAAAGTGCTGAACCACTACATCAACCCATCTTGGTTATGTATTCTGTAATTTGTAACAGTTTACAAATGGGCATATACGACTACTATCTTATTTTATTAATTAACTTATTTTTCACTTCTTTTGGCAATTTTTTTAGGCTAATGTCAGAGTTCAACTTCTCTTCTGTTGCTCGGTCTTTTACATCCAACTCCAAGATGATTGATTTGTTATTACTTTTTGAGTTTATTTTTTTATATGTAGTCAATTAAGCTTATTGTTTCTGAATTCTAACTCATTAGTTTGAGGCTTTGAGCTTTTTTATTTTGATATCCGTGAAGGTCAAGCACTGAAGCACATTGTTTCATGGCCTTTATATTCTCCTTTTCCCTTGATGCTAAAAGTGGATTAAGCTTTTGTGTGAGTCACCTTGCTGTGTGACCTCTCCTTCGTAAATGTGGGTACATGGCACGAATCTACTATGAACTAGCGGGATGGAAAATATTATATATATATATATATAAAAGTGAATAAGAACAATTGCTAGAAGGACACGTAGGCATCCACATAAGCGTTCCTATCATCATTAGTTGACGTGTAATCCAAGTCATACTAACAATTAATACAGTACATTAATACTTTGAATTGATCCAAACATTATTAACTCATGATTCAATGTATGTTGTTAATTTAAATGGTTAATTAATGTACTTTGAAAAATTAATGTATTGTTATTGTTGAAATTTTTTAGGATTAAGTACAAAATCTGTACCGAGCCAAATCAAACTATTTGATTTGGAGTGAACATTTAGATCGGCATTCAAATTGAAATTTTAGTTTTGACTTGGGCTTATCTATTTAGAGTTCCAATTCTAAAAATTTGAATTTAATTTTAATGCATCCGTTTGATACTTACGATATTTGTCTTTTGATTGGGCTGGATACTAGAGTAAATTACACTACAAAAATAGTAGTAGTGGTAGTGATATTTTGTACTAGATATTGGAATAAATTGCAATAAAAATAATAAACAAGTTAGGCTATACAAACCAGCAGATTTATATATTAACACGATAAAATGAGAAATTGTTTATTTTTTGTATTATGCCCTACAATTGATGCAATATAGTTTTGTACCATATTAAGGGAGATGTTCATAGAAAATGATTTTTGTATCCAGATATGACATATGCGAAAGGTATCTTAAAATTTTGTAAATATAAAAATATTTTATTTAATATTAAAACAAAAATCATGCATCGCACGGGAATGTAACTAGTACGAACTAACGGCTGGAAAAAAAAGACGCCCAAACAAATTCAGGTCTTTCAGGTTTCAAACCGGACCGGACCTGAATTTTCAGGTCCGGACAGATCTGGACCGGAATTATTCCGGTTCAGGTCCGTCTGTTTTTTAAATTCCGGTTCAGATTTATTCCGATTTCGGTCTATTTCGATTCCGGGTTATACCGGTGTTCACCCTAGTAATTATAAGGGCTGGGTTACCAATCAATGTGACTAGTACATTTAGTTGTACAACAGTACAAGTGACATTTTTACACGACAATAATATCCAAGGTTCACAATTCTTTTTAGGTACTACATTTTGCAAATGAGTATATACTACACTTTTTAGATACTCTGTATTTCCATTGAAAACGAGATATTCCTGATGACAATTAAGTGAAAATAAAATCTGTTAGTCTAAGCAGCTGCATTAGACTATTTGGCCTATCAGGGTCATGCCTGTGATGTTTGCTTCAATGGTCAAATTCTTTTAACCAGTCCATTACCAATTTACTAGTGAAGAACACCTTAGATAACCTTTCCGTGGCCTGATTTTTTTGCTTTTCAAAAAAAAAAAAAAAATCTGCATTAGTCTGAACAGTAATTGATATTATTGTTCCATGCAGCAATTACCTATAACAAACTCCCCAAAATCCGACAATAAATCCAAAAACAATGCTTATGTACAACCCTGGCAAGATATCATCATCTTCATTGACATGATGTGCTTCCACAAGTCGTTCATTTCCGGGACATTTTGGGAGTGGCGATCCACAAAGTCGAGGGTTTCTCATATATGCCGAATTGAAGCCTTGGAGCTGAGTACCGGTGGGAATTTGCCCCGACAAGCTGTTGTTTGATAAATCCAAAAAGCCTAGAGAATTCAAATTGGCAAGACTTGGTGGGATCTGACCAGAAAGATGATTACTAGACAAATCAAGAAGCTCTAAGGCTGTCAGATTACCAATTTCAGGACTAATGCTTCCAGTCAAATTGTTTCCAGATAAGTCCAAGGTAACAAGTCCTCTGAGTGAAAATAACCCGCTAGGAATTTGTCCTTACTTCAAGCTCATTGTGTGAAACATCAATTGATTTTACCAGTCCCAAATTATTCTTAAAACTCTGCTCCTTTCCTTTCCACATTAAAATTGTTGTATCATAGTAGTATAGGAAATTGTTGGTAGAAATATATAGTTCAAATTGTGGCAGGAGATCTGTTGAATTTGCCATGGCTGTAAGATTAACTGCCAGCTAGGACAAATAAAGCTATCGACTTGTAACACTCTAGTGATGCCCTTAAGTACGTCTTCTCTTCAACTGAATTTAATCGGACAAATTATAGCAAATAGTAATAAGTGAGAAGGAAAATGTTGCAGAACACAATTGGAAATCGATCAAGAAATTTGAAAAGAACACACCCAGATGAAAGTAAACAAAGCTAATGTGGCAAAGTCTGAAGTGTGTTTTAAGCATTAAATCGACAAATCAAAAAATTTAACCTCTCATTTAAAAAGGATTGGAAAGATAATGTTAAAAAGAGTTTTATGTATTGTGGATGGCGTTACGCTCATAAGTACATGAGTTGAATACACTTCAATAGTGGATGTTCACTAATGAAGTGATTTCATTAATCAAATGAACCCCACTTCCCAAGATCAAAAAAAAGAAAAATGAACCCCACTTCCCAATTGGGCCAATTGAATAAAAAGATACAGCAATATTTACTCATAGATCAACAAAAGTTTCAGCCCACAAAACATAAACCAGGACAGTCCTAAATCTGTTTTTTTTTTCTTAGACACATTTTCACAGCCCTAGCCGTTTCCCATGGGCTTTCCCACCCAACTCTCTCTCTCTCTCCACCTCCACTCTCTTCCCTGCAAACTTTCCCCTAATCGGCAAAAGAGAATCTCTACGCCACTTTTTGAATTCCCCACCTATGATACAATTATAATGGGTTCCAAATTATCCATCTCTCAAAGTAGCTCTATTTTTGATCTATAACAAAAACAATATTCCTCTTTTTCTTCACTTTATTATTAAGACGCTCTCTTTTCAAATTATTATTCTGTTTTAAGGCTTTTCTCTCTCTACCATGGATACCCTTTCAAGCTCTACCATCCTCCCAAAATTTTCAGAAGGAAACCACAATAACCCAGTTCATCAACTGCCTCAGTTTTCCATTAAACCATGGAATAAACCAGTTGGGTTCTTGAAAATCAATGAAAGTTTCAATCTTTGTTCATGGGCTTCAACATCTGAGATAGTTGGGGTTTCTGGGTCAAGGATTTTTGCCGTTTCTAAGGATGTTTCAGGTGAAAATGAGGAGAATCTAGGGTCTGATAATGGGCGTGGTTTGGTTTCTGATGAGATTGCCACTGTTGCTGAGGTAAAAACCTCTCTTTTATGTCTTTTTTTTTCCTTCCTTTGCTGGATAAATTTTGTATAAACCCACCAAAACAAAAATGAATATTTTATGCTTATTGTGCTGCTTTGATTGAGATATGTTTTGGCTTGTATTACTGATTAAGTGGAATTAATGTGATGTTTTAAATAAATAAATATATGGTCTTCCTAAGGAAGGGTTGATGGGGCAGCTGTGGTTTGGGGTGGGAGTTATTATTGTGTAAAAGCTGCAGATATGACAATGAATGTCTTTTGATTGATCAAGTTTGGTTCTAGCATAAACCTGCTGCAAAGGAGCTTGGATTCTTATTAGTAAAGCTAGAAAACTTTGTACCTCCCTTTGTGAAATTTATTTGCAAGAGGCTGGTTTGAAATGATACGAATGCGTGATTCTAGCCTAGGCATAGTAGTACAACAACAACCCAGGCTGTATACCGCCAAGTGCGGCATTGCGACGTGGCTAAATTTTGTCTCTCCTTGTGGCCTGGTTGGTAATCGCATATGTGATGCTACCAATAGTAAAAAATGGATGGATCCGTGAGCTTTTATCATGGATTGCATTCGTTCCATTGCATCACATGTTTTCGCGGTGCTCTCCTAGATAAAGGCTTATTAGGGAATCAGACGTTAATGGTTGGAGTTCGAGTTCTGTTTGGTCAATATTGATTGGCTGAAATGGGAGAAGTCTTTCATTTACCCTAATCAAGTAAAAGATCCCTGCTCTATATTTGTCTTCTTAGGTCATTCATATATTTGCTTACCTTTGAGATTGTCTGTGGGGGTACTTATTGGCCAACATAGATTAGGGAAGGGCGGAAGGCATCTTAACAGTCATTTTTAGTCTTTACACCTAGCATATTGGCTGACCCTAAGCAAGCTCTGAAGTAACAGCCACTGTCTCGAGTCAATTTTTATGTTCTTGAGCAGTTTTTAATGCAATTATCTTTGTCTCCTGGGTCACTCTGGGAGTGGGTATACTTCTGAAAGTACAACATCTGCTCTTCTTATTTAGTCCGTGAACGGAAATATCAAATGGGTGCTTCAGTTTTGTTATGATGGCTTCTTTCACATTCTGAAGGCTATATCAAGTCCTAGTCCTATGAGGAACATTGAAGATGCCTCGAAGATGATAACACCTCAAACAACGGGTACAGGAAGTGGAACAGGAACCAGGGCTGGACTGTTCAGAACACCAATCTCTGGTGGAGTTCAGAGTGCGACCTCTGCACATGATTTGCCCAGACCAGCCTTGGCAGTTCGCAATCTGATGGAACAGGTAAATTTCCATTATTTTTGTTTGATAACGAAAGTGGTAAACCATGCACTGAAACCTGTTTGATTATTTGAATTAGGCGAAGTTTGCTCATTTGTGCACCACCATGTCCCGTATGCACCATCGAAGGCAAGGGTATCCATTTGGTTCACTGGTGGATTTTGCCCCTGATCCCATGGGACGTAAGTCATTGAATTTAACTTATCAATTGTTGAATCTAGTTTATTTGTTTTGCTTCTATTTGTACTGACCAATACGAAGAAAAAGAAAGAAAAAAGAATCGAGAAAAGAGCGGAAGGAAAAGGAGAAATATTTAGGAAAAAATAAGCTTGATTCGCTTTCAGTGAAAACTTAAACTTCTTTTTTCAAATTTTCTTTCTGCTGGGCAGTTAGGAATTACCTTCTAGATGAGTTATTGTTTATGAGTTAAGTGCTTGGAGGAAAGTAGTAAACTTATGATAACTGTACCAGTTTGGATAAACTTTGCCCTGTTACAACATCTCATAGGTCTTTATTGGATACATGATTTATCGAATGCATTATTGCACTATTTGCCATTTTTATGCTCATCAAGCATGTCAAATTTTAGATACATCGGAGATTGGATCTGTCAGTACCTATTTTACAAACCTTTTACTTTTAAGATCTGAGTGTTATTTATGTCAAAATTTGTCAGAATCCTTGAAATGTCACATGCGTGGTGTATCTGTTCTTTAGTTTGGGTCCATGGATGGCAAGGCTAGTATAATACAGATACATACAATGGGGAGAGGGGGAACTGACACTGGGACCTAATGTACCCTAGGCCTCAGTTTTATAAGTAGGCCACAGCATTGGCATGCTTAGTTTATATGTTGATAAGATCTAATTGTGTCATGAATAGTGAAAACTTTTGTGATTGTGCATAGATTAAACGAACTGTCAGTGAATAACTGAATACTGCCTCTATATGTTGAGAGAAGGTAAGGGTAGGGTGGGGAGAAAACATAACCTTGTTGTTCGTGTGCTTTGTGAAAAAGACACCTAACCTTTTGAATCTGTGAATGCAGATCCAATTTTTTCTTTTTCACCATTGGCTATTCATACCAGAAATTTGTTAGCTGATCCACGTTGTACACTTGTGGTGCAGGTTTGTTCCATGTTCTTTTGTCACTTTGTTACATGTACTAGTACAAATTTTCCATTTATGAATTTTATTGACCGTTAGGATTGATAGATACCTGGATGGAGTGGCTTATCGAACGCAAGAGTGACCATCTTTGGTGATGTCTTCCCACTTCCAGAAGATCAACAGGTGATTGATAGTTCATAAATATAATAAGCATGCTTGTATATTTTCTTTATTTGGTTCTGATCTTTTGAATAGTCTTTGGTCGTGTGACGTTAATCATATTCCTTTGTGTGATAGTTGTTGCTGTGTTTAACATAATGTATTCACAAACTGTTGATCTGCATACATACTTAAATTTAACTTTTGCTTTAAAAGTGATCTTTGATTTCGGTGCTTCCTTCTGCAAGTTCTGCTTGATTTTAGTAAATATTGTTTTCATTTAGAATAATCCTTGTGCTGATAAACATGGTTCGCCTTTAACTCATTTTTTGCTATCATTATATTTAGGAATGGGCTCATAAGCAGTATATGAGAAAACATCAACAAGGGCCTTCTCAACAGTGGGGCAATTTCTACTACTTTAGAATGCAAAACATTAGGTATTCCTCTCTCTCTTCTCTGCTCACTATCACTCAACCACAGTCTCACTTCCTAATACTTTGTCAGCTGATACTTATCTTCTCTGAAAAGAATTTGGTTTTTTGTGTGCTTTGAAAATCTCTTTTCATTTTTCTCTGTATGTATGAATTTATTTCATCTTTGCAAATTTAGAAGTTTTTGGTCGAGATATAATGCTCTTTTATCCACTGGAATCAGGTAAAGTAATACTCTGCTAAAACAAGCTCAGTGAAACAAAATTTTCTAGCTCAAGCTCGATACAGTACTCTCTCCTTTCGTCCTCCCCCCTCCCCTCACCTTTTGTCTAAAATGTACATCTAAACATGCTCCACAAAATAAACAACTAACTTTTGGGTAGTTGACTAACCTCTATGAGCTTGTATTTATAGGGAAAAAAAATAATATATGCGGTACTGTTTGAGCTTTACAGACGAGTTGTGAGTAGCTTGAGCCTGCCTCAACTGGCTACTGCCAACTGGTCTTTTCTTATCACCCAAAAAAACCTAGCTACAAGTCTTTCTTGAGCATGAGCAGCTCAAGAGTCTGCTTAACTGGGGAACACACCCCTGGTTATTGATGTCCTTTCTGATATTAACCAATGACCATATTTTTTTTGCCATGTTCTCATATGAATGGTGGCTCAAGTTCTCTATGCTAGAATGTCACTGGGGAGTTTACTTTTCGCCTCTTTTAATGGTCTTGACTTTCGACACAGTAGAGAGGATGGGTTTACTAGTTGGCACTTGGCAGGAAGACAGTGATGATTTTGTCTGTACTTGTTTGATTTGCAATGAGTTGAATGTTCCAATGGCTAAAAGTTGTCAATCACTCCTAGGTATAAGATTTAGATTTACCGATGGAGAGAAGAAGGAACCACAAATGTCGCCGCTTATTGCACCGGAGTTTTATCTTGGATAGAATGGGATTGAGAACCTTGTTATTTTTTCTATCTTTTCTTCCTTTTTGTCTCCCTTTTGGCGGTGAGTGGGGTGGGATGGGGTGGTTATAATACTTCCCGTGCTGATAATTATGGCTTTACTGCTTGATGCCCTACTCGTACATTATTTCACATGTCTATCTTGCTCCTCAACATTTACTGCTATACCCTTTGAAGTTAATTGTTTTCTGCTTTGTATGTTTTGTACCAGTGATATCTACTTCATTGGTGGCTTTGGTACTGTCGCTTGGGTTGATGTCAATGAATATGAAAACCTAAAGCCAGACAAAATTGCTCTTGAAGGAGGGGAGCAATATTTGAAGGTATAATGCTCATTTCCTTTTATGCCTGATGATAAAATGCAACTAGGCAAGCAAGCTCACCTTTTGTCTTCCCATCTTATAAAAAAAATACACCCAATGTTTGCTTAATTGGCATGATTTTGCAGGAACTCAACGCTATGTTCTCAAAGCCCTTAAAAGAACTTTTGTCCACCGAAATTGAGGTAGATGATGCCGCTCTGATTTCAATAGACAGTAAAGGAACTGATGTGCGGGTTCGTCAAGGGGCACAGGTATGTCTTTAACTCGACGTCCTTTGCTTTTCATCTCGTTGGGTTGTTATTAAGGACCTTTTCCCCCTTGCAGTTCAACATACAGAGGGTATCCTTCGAAGAAGGGCATGCTGTTGAAACTCTTGAGGAGGCCAAGGCTGCTCTCCAGAAACTGATAAATAAAGGCCGGGTGTACAATCTGCAGAAGTAAAGCTTGGCTTCTGGCTACTGGGATCTTACTCCTTTTAAGAATGTGCTTGGAGTGAGTTTGTGATATAATAAGCGAACCTGTTTTTGTAACTTCATAGCTAGTTATACAGGTTTTAATCTTTAAATGTTGTTTATAGAGTAGAAGTTCCATAAAATTAACCTAGACCATGTAAACAAAGATGCGCTCCAGATTTTAGAAAATTCCGCATTTTTATTGACCTAATATATGACCAGAGCACCTTAGTTCTTGGCATTATCAGCTCTGTATGAGTTTTTGAGAAAAGTTCGATCTTGTTGGTGATTCAAGTTTTCATAAAGCAGAATACATCTTTTTGCTATCCAATGGTTCTTCACTACACCTAAGTGTAGCCAATTTCTTATAGACAAGAAATATAAAGTACGGATTGTACTGGCTCAAGAGGTCTGCATAACTTGCTATTAAGAGAAAGCTTTAGCCCTGTTCGGCAAGAGCTTTTAGAGTATTGGTTAGAGTTCTGATTGATTCAAAATACTATGAGCGGGTTGATCTAGGAGAATTTACAATTTTTTCTTAGTAACCTAGGATGTCTTTCGTAGGATAAGTACACAAAAACGCATATAAGGCGGTCTCATGATACATGTGAGCAAAAAAGTGAGTAGACAGAAAAACAAAAGATTTTTAGTCCATTTGACGTGATGTTTGTTCAGTAAATTGATACTTATATAACTTGGATGTGAGTAGAACTCTAGTCTGATAATCATGGAGTTTGAAGATAAGTATCATGTCACAGTTTGTAATAGAGTAAAGATTGGAAAGACTTCCACACTTGTGACTTGTGAGTGGTGATGGAGAATATGAGCAGCCACCATTGACTATTGATTAGCAAACAAATTTACATTCTCAGGGTTGCGGTATTATCTGATATTCAATGAGAATCATCTTCTCAAGCACTAATTCTATGATCTTGACTTTCAGGCTGTAAAATTTTCCAGTATATACTACTCTGGTTTTCTTACCCAGCGACTTGTAAGTTGGTCTCACACAAAACTGATATAATAAGCAAAATCATATGAAAAATGAAAACCAAAATACTTTTTTTATTTATTTATTTGTTTAATGTTCCTACTAGACTGCAGTGGTTTTAAGTTGTAATTACATGCTCCATCTCAGAAACTTGCTCAAAAGTTTTTTCTTGATTTTTTTGGTACTTGTACATGGAAATTAATTTTTGTCTATTAGATTTGTTAGAGAGGGGCTCACCTTGAGGCCGCCTCATACGATTTTTTAAGGTCTCCTATGAGACCGCCTCAAGGTGAGGCCTCCTCTTTAATCAAGCATGATATAAATATGACGTCATGCTTGTTAGAAAGGGGCTCACCTTGAGGCCGCCTCATACGAGTTTTTGTGTTGAAAAATAGCTTCATTACCTAACAAATCCTACATCTATATTCAATTATCCATAACAATGTGCTGTTAAATCATCATAGAACTTCACTCCTATTAGCATGGAAATGTAAAAGTTTTTGTAGGAGAGAGGTTCCTATCAGAGGGTAACTTGAGTATTGATGTAAGTTTGTCTCTACTATATCATCATGCATCATTTATGTATACCTTTATTTGTGACAGTATTGCAACAACCAAACAGCAAATAGCAAAATTGATGTTGGCCAATACGAAAAAAAAAAGGATTTCAAAACAAAACAAAAAAAAAAATAGAAAAGAGAGTGGGGGGAACACAAATACACAACGACCTTTGACAGTGAAAGCAGTATTTGTTTGTGGAGAAATATACAAGATCTACCGACTCAGTGTCTACCACCATGGATGGTCCCCAGTTTTTATGATGATTTCATGATGCTCAAATGCAATTCAAATGTGTTTTTGGTTTAACTCGAAGTTCACCTTAATTCTTTATTTGAGCCAATCGTTCAAGATTTATTCGTATTGGGTTGGCTCATTAGAAGGTAAAGTGTTCTTGGTAAGATTCGAGCCATCGACCTTATTTAAGAAATAAGAGTGGCGAATCACTCACACCTACCACTTACTGATAAATGCGATTCAAAAATGTTACTCATAGGTTATCTTATAATTCAGAGATCATATGGCATATTGTTTAATTTCTTAATCTGTGCAAATAATCCTGAAGCATCGGAAATTATGTCTCTAGCCGTGTTTTTCACTTGGATTCTATGAATGTATGAACTTTGATTTATCCTTTATTTAATAAAATGGACTACTAATTATCCAAAAAAACATTCTTCTTTGTACTAATAGGGAAAAGTTATTACATTATCTGGAACTATCATGTCATTTCCAATTCCTTCATAAAAGTTAGTGACATGAACATCATCCACTGGCTTATTATCAGTAAAAAGGAACTGATGATCACATTGTGCACTACACAAGGCAATCAGGCCCTGTGTCTTTGCTAACTCATGTTCAACTTCCATTATTTGTTGCCTCAGCTGGCTTATTATCCCAACACTTCCATAGACCGGGTCTCGAACCCGTAACGTTGCTTCGAAAACCATGCTCTCTGCTGCCTCTTCTCGTTTGCCTACAGGAAGTTGCTGCAGTACCATAAAAATTGATTATGAACATAGACATTGTACTCAATTGGTCAAGTAGGGGCTAGCATTTTGTCAATTATTGGACAAATAAGGGGTTAGTATTTTGTGATTAGTGTTCTATAAGATCGAACGATAACAGCTTAACATTGTGAAAGTTGTTGTGGAGATTATAACTTTCATAATGTTATGCAAATCCACTGATCATAGAAATGGAGTATAGGCCCTTCTGAACTACCATATAGACATATCTTAAAAGTATCCTCTTGTTTAGTGTATGAGTACATTGAAAGAACGGGAATAATTCATTGATTGAAAGTCATACGCCATCTAAAAAATTTGTTTAGTGTTTACATTTGGATTGTTGCCTGTTATCATATGTAAGGCGAGATCGAAATTCGAACACTACATATCTAGACCATGCTTGAGTTATTATGAAATCTAAAAAAAAAGGGTCAAGTTATTGTTGTTTCTTTTTTGTTCTTCTCTGTATTAACTTCAATTTTTGACAGTTTTGAAAAATCTGACAAGCAAAAAAAACAACCTCTATTGACTGAAATGGTCTAAAAACAAAGAAGAAGACAGGACATAACATTATTCGTGTTCAAGGGGAGAATATAAGCATATGAAATTAAATTTGCACAAAATGTGTATAAGATTTTTTTTTTCTTCTTATTTTGTTTTATTATAAGTACCTGTAACATCTTGGCAACATTGCTGGCTCCAAAGATTTTATGGACATAAGCAAATCTCTGAGGATTGGTTGAAGGAAAATAGGGTGCAAAGATGCAATCTTTAGGACACCGCCTTCTCAAATATTTGCAAGCTGCACATCTTCTTGAATTTGACATTTATTCTTACTCAGATTCTCTATTAAATCTTTGAAAGTTCTGGAAAATCTTAATTAGATTCAAATCTCTTGTAGCTTGATTATTATTTTATATGATTTTGTGATCTTTATATATTTTCAGAGAGCTAAGTTTGATGTTCTAATGTTGGAATGTGTATAACGGCTAGTAAATCTAGTAGCTCTTTTTAAAAAAATTCTGCTTAGCTGAAATAAGGAAATTTTGTGAAGATGATATAACATACTTAAGCTAGAACGCAATAGGAGAGAACGAATTCAGACATGGAAGTTTTATCAAAGCATCCATTTTAAGCCACAACGGCTATAAATTTGAATTAATCCTGCAAAAGGGATACTTGGTTCACTTTAAAACTTTCTATTAAAAGTTATCATTGGTTAATCCTGCAAATGGGACTAATCCGTAAACTGTCTAAGATTATAAATCATTGGTTAAATGGTGGACCACTAGTAATAAGTTCATAGAAGTGATGAGTAAATGATAGTTAGTGTAACTAAATGAATCTATTATAAAAACTAGAAGTTGATTTACACCATGGAAAGAGAGTAGTTGTAGTCTTGTAGATTAAAGCAAAAAATAATGTCCCGGGTTACAATTCTGGTATTTGTTTGGAATCTGAAATCAAATGACTACTTATTCATTATTTTGTGGAAAGATGTTGCCTAAAGTAACCCCAATGTGAACCTCGTACCATAGCAATAGCATAATGAATCATTAGATCGTGATTATCAGATTAAGCTCCAACATGTTTATCGTGAAGGTAATTATGGTGGCGCACACTATGACTAATCAGTCTCTTAAACAGAATGTTGATACTCGTACTCATTACTTTGATAGTCCTCCTTCAATGTTTGTTCCTTAAGCACCATTATGATCCCTCATTCAGCTTCACTCCGACTAGTTCATAAATTTTCAAAGTTCTTCAAGTTCGAGTAAAATTTGGATTCATACTGCAAAATTTCAAGAGAATTCAGACAAAATTTTAAAATGGAATCATTTTTTTGACAGCTTTCTATAAACGGTACTGTCACGTGGTGAACACGAGTACAAAACTACAGTCATAATGCAAGTAGTTTAAAATCAATAAACCATTCTTGGTTAAAAGAAGAAAGACGCCAACGAGGGAAAAGACCATCAGAGCAAAAGAGAGCTCAACTGATAGCTCCCCTACTCAACATAATTTACCTCAAACCTGGAGAGAGAAAATCCCTATCATTCATATATTACAATAAACCAACCCATCAAAACACCAAAAAAGAAAACCTTGATTTCGTTAGTTTCTTCCCTATTCATGGAACAATCATGCCATTTTAATGAATCCCCAATTTCTTGCATAGCTCAAGACCATCTCTTTTCAATTCTCTTGCTTTTACCCATAAATTCAATCCTTTCTTTTGCTCTAACTTGCAAGAAATTCAACTCACTTGCATCATCTGACCCTTTGTGGGAGTCAATTTGTAGAAAAGAGTGGGGACCCACTTGTGTTGATGCTCTTAAATCTTCATTTTCTGGTAAAAATGGTGAAACCCATCTGCCATGGTTGAAGCTTTATCAGCAAGTGGCTCAGTTGAGTTCTGTTTCTTGCCTTAAATTGACTAACCCAGTTGCTGATGAGTTGGTTCCTAACCCTAGAGCTTCACACTCTCTTGTTTTAGTGTCAAATTGCTTGGTTTTGTTTGGTGGTGGCTGTGAAGGAGGTCAGTTTTCTCAGATACCCATTTCTGATTTTCTTCAATTTATTTGAAAGTTGTTATCTTTTCTTTGAGAAAATGAAATCTGGTTGACAAATTTATTGAATTATGTTTTGTGATATATTATGAATCAATTTTGTATTTTGAGTTCATGAGGTTTTTGATATTGCTTATGTGACTTATCTTTGTTAGGGTAGATGGTTTCTGGATGCAGGTTTTAGTCACTTTTTCACTCCTTTCATACTGTTTATTGTAGTTCTTTGAATTATTGTTGTTAATGTATTTGTAAAACTTTAGTTGCTATCAAAAGATATAGGAAACAGGTTAAAATTTCAGGCTGAGCTGATCCTTTCAATCTGTGGCTTAATTTTCTAGGAGTTTAGATACTATCAACAATTAAAGAGGATGAACAGCTTCATCATGTCCTCTTAAAATAAACTCGTTATTCGTTAACAATGCTATGCTGGTTTGTTACTCATATGGTTGAGGTCCTTGAGGATGTTATATTTCACTCCAGAGTTTTCGCTGTAGCATCTCCATCATATATTCTGTTTGCATATTGTTGATTATGAAACAGCTGTATGTGATATAATGGAGTTGCTAAGAGCAGCTGCTTTCGCCATTTTCTTTCCAGGTAGCCATCTTGATGATACATGGGTTGCATACCTTGGCCATGACTTTAAAACGGTATTGAAATGGCAGAAAGTTACTTCTGGTATCCCAAGTGGGCGCTTTGGGCATACTTGTGTAGCAACTGAGGACTTTCTGATACTATTTGGAGGGATCAATGACCATGGTATCCGTCAGAATGATACATGGATTGGAAAAATTACGAACTCTGAGACATTTGGTATCACATTGTTCTGGAGGCTACTTGACGTGGGCTCAATTGCACCACCACCTCGTGGGGCTCATGCTGGCTGTTGCATTGAAAACAGGAGAATGCTTATTCATGGAGGGATTGGCTTAGATGGTCTTAGATTAGGAGATATGTGGATCTTGGAGATATCAGAGAACTTTTCTGTTGGAACTTGGCATGAAGTTCGAGCACATCCAATGCCAGCAGCACGTTCAGGACATACTCTGACTTGTATCGGTGGGACAAGAACTGTTCTTTTTGGTGGGAGAGGATTGGGTTATGATGTTCTAGATGATGTCTGGGTTTTTGATGTTTCAGAGATTGATACAAAATGGGTACAGGTTTTATTTAACTTACAAAACATTTCTGGGGGAGTTTCCCTGCCACGAGTCGGTCATTCAGCTACACTTGTACTAGGAGGGGGACTACTGATTTACGGAGGGGAAGACTCTGAGAGACGGAGGAAAGATGACTTTTGGTTGTTAGATGTGAACTCGATACCAGCCATCAAAATGCACCCAGTCTCTACAAGCTCAAAGGCATTGCTCAAACGAATGTGGAGAAGGCTGAAACCCCATGGCTATAAACCTAACTCGCGCTCATTTCACGCAGCATGTTCTGATCATTCAGGTCTTTACATGTTTGTGTATGGAGGAATGATAGATGGTTTACTTCAGCCAGCAGCAACATCCGGTCTACGATTTGACGGTGAACTTTTTCTTGTGGAGCTTTGTTTGAGTATTGGCTAAACCTTTTGAAGCGCGATCGATAATCACTACCTAATAGTGTATTCTTAAGGAAGATCTGCGCATATACGATGCAATATTGCCGATTTCATGAAGCATAATTTGTAAATTACACCTGATTCTGGTAGATGAAACTGGAAGCAGTGATTAGAATTTAGAAGGTGTATACATCAGATAGAGAGAGAAAGTAGGTGTCGAGCTCAAATGTCGAAACAACAGATGAAGTATGAAATTTTTTGTACAGTCGTTAGCTTTGGTAGCTGTAGCTTTAGCTCTATCTTATAGATGAAATGTAATGATTGCTAAATATTACAAAGCTGGGAAACGTGTACAGTCATTGGCTTTAGTAGCTCTATCTTATGGATAATGTTCTGTGCTTGTGGTTGAATCCAGTCTACAGTTCTTCACCATCAAGTATGGGCAGCCTTGCTGTCAACCAAAAGCCTTATAAATGCTCATCCATTACAAGAGTTGCATTGCTGAGGCATTTCATCTGGACTGAAGAAAAGTTGAAAGCATTTCCATTCAATTACTTTGCTTGAGAATACGTACCAATTCAACTATTCAAGGTACCACAGCAGATTTTCTGACAAAAATTTCAGGGTAATGGCATATAATCACAAAGGTAGAATAGAATACAGAAATACACCCTCCCGCTGTTATGCACAAAGCGTAGGCATCTTTGTATCAATTTCCTCTCCCGCAATGCTTACAAAAGATATACACAATGAGATGAAAAAATCAATATTGCTTCCTTGTAACCCCCCGTCCCTACTTTCTTCGACATCGTAGCGCAGAAACAAACAGATATTTCCCAGCTTCAACTTAGTACATCTAAACAGTGGCTAATAGCCTAATACACGAAGAATATGACCTACTCAAAAAGCAAAAAATTCTGTAACGAATTGACTAGAAACTCAATTTAGTCCTCCACATGTCCCCAAGAACCTTTCTTGGCGCGGGATCATCTGGCCCTCTGTCTCGCTGACCGGATGTGAAGTACAGCCAACCATCCCAATATCCAACTAGCGTCGTTTTGACACGATAGGGGAGTTTGCCTATCACTGACCATTTCTGCAATCCACAGAAACAGCAAGATGAGAACATGAACGGATGCAAGAACACAGAAACAAATCTGTTCCCCAAATATTTCGGTCAAATCAAATCTCTATTCCAACCCCCTCCCAATCCCAAATAATAGTGGGAAGGCCCATAGACAAACATTTTCAGTATGCAAACCATCCCTTTTTGACCAACTGAAAAATAGATGATGAGGGCGTTAATCCCAAAATGGAGCAATAGAAACTTCAAGCAACAATTCTTGGATGATTGGTTAAGACAAACCATGAAACAGAAGTAAAGGATAATTACCAGTGTGTTTAGATCAAATCGAAAAACCTCTCCATTCAGGATCATCCTTTTTGTAACGGGATGTTTATCAGTTGTGCCTCCAGCGATCACAATGGAATTATTAGCTACAGCCCAGGCAAACTCTATGTGGGAATCAGGCTTCGGAATTGGAGGTAAGTTTTTCCACTTCATCTCGTCATCCAGCATATATACATCACCATATACTACCTGGAAAGAGTTGAAAGTATAATTGTGAATCCAAACACTACTCTTCAAAGGATATAGTGAAGCCATGAACCAGAATATACAGAACAAGCACACAGTATAACAGCTACCTAGAAGGTGCATGGTACTGAGTATTTGACCCATCACTAAACCTTGTTTCTCAGATCTCATTCCAGATAAGAAGGCAATCTATGTGAATTTTCCAACTTTCTTAATTATTAATTCTTTTCGCTTCTAAATAATTTCATCAAACAGCTAGTCTATAAGTCAGAGGAATCTACGAAACAAGACTTGCAGCATGTACAAAAGCTAGAGTTGCGTAAGTCCTTCAACTTCTTAACTTCAAATAGATTGTTATTATGAAAGAATCTTTTTAGTTTTCATGTGACGGACTAATCCCACAGGCCATGAAGTTAACAACTAGGAAAACCTCAAGTGGATAGGAGCTTGCACTAGTGCTAACCAGCTGAGCTACCCACTGAGGCTTGCTGTTATTAACTAATTATGGAGCGGAAGTGCTAACTTCACTTATGCAGGTTGTTTCTCATCTCGCCATTGATACTTTGCTACATTGGCCAAGACTGACGCCGTAGGTATAACACATGCCATGTTGAGATGCATGAAATTTAAAGATCTTATAATCTCAGAATGGACATCATTAAAGATTCAAAATGATTAAGAAACCAAGTATATATTACAGATTATCCATTGGAATAAGTTTATCAACCTACCTCATGCCTACGGGAACACTTAAAAATTGGTGACCCGGGTTTGGCCATGAAATCACCCTCTTGGCCACCAATAACCATCAGTTTGTCATCAACCACAACACAAGCCCTGGCAAAAGGATTTGCATAAGAATATTAAGTAATTAAAAAGTAATGCAATTTTTTTTTTTTGGAGCAGAAGCCATGCAGTGTTATGACTTGATGAAATGAAAGATAATACACTGACTTATCACAATTCATAACTCAGCTGGGCAATATATACATACACCTGCATTTACAATTCGGCATTGGGGAACAGAGCATGAAATGCCGATATGGAGTAGAATAAAATAAAATATTAATATGATGTTACAAATGTAAGCAAAGAATTTGATGTTTTTACTTAATAAAAGAGCAAAGTTGACTAAGAGGTGACTGACAAACCTATGAGGTCCACCACGAGGAATGGGTATTTCAGATCGCCACTCCTTTTCCAATGGTTTGCCATCCTTGACTGCCAGACTCCAGTGGTCTAATTCAGGATCATATCGATTTGTCCCACTGCCCCCCATGACATGTAGCCTTCCTCTCCAAAGTTGGGTAGCTGGTGCATACCTTAACACGGTCATGATAAAAACGTAATATCAGCATGGAAAAATATTAGAGGCCTCCCTCATAGAAATTATCAGTTGGAGTGCCCTAAATTCCCTGTTCAAGGTGAATCATGGCTTAAGAGTTAGGTCTCATTTGTAACATGCTAATGACTACCAAGGTACCATTCTATGCAGCAATTCTAAATCAAATAAACCAAGAAGTATGCTGATTCATAACGTAATCAGAAGCAGGTCACTTGTGTATTGCTGAAGTAGTTAAATGCATGATCTAGGTATGAAATTCCTTACAAGAAAGCCAGTAGTACAGGGGACTTGGGACCATCGCAACATTAACACAACTGGTTTTTGCTATGAAACCTACCTAGGGACTGGCAAAGGTGGCATGTCTTTCCATTGCTTCGTTTCAGTATCCAACACAAATGTACTAGCTGTTGGCCCTCTACATTGTGGACCATATTGTCCTGTGACTACGTATATATATCTCCCATCTGTTGCCATTCCTAAATGAGAATGTGCCATCTCCTTTGGCATATCAAACCTTCCTCCCCAAGTATTGTCTGTGAAGTTGTAAATATCAACATGAGAATGCACCTGTGCACCATACACAAACAAGTAAATAAAAAGGATGTAAAGGCACAAAGCCCTAAATTCTGAGCTCAAAAATCTTGGCATGCCACACAGCAGTGTAAAACAGTTATTATACTTTTAAGGGCAACCCAGCTAGTAGAACAACAATACGTAGAATTATCTCTTTGAGACACTTGAGAGTCTGAAATGCAGATCTTAATTGCACTTGGCAGTATGATCTATGTCATCAGTATATCAGAAATATCTGGTATAGTGATGAGTCCTCACTCCAATCCTAACATAGTGTAAGATACACATGCTATAGATTTGCATTGTTCCCAGACAGGCAGAGACAGATACAAGGTTCCCCAGGAAAAAAGAGATGAACTTCGACAAAAATGTGTGCATATTAAGAGCATAATAGTCCGCATCTAGATGAACCTAAAAGATCGGCAAAGTTACAGATAAATTGAGGCAAAATTCCTCTCTTCCATACGTAGAATAGATTTTGTCAAAGGATTTTTCAACGTACTGCATGAATCACAAAATGTGTCACACAATAGAATGTGTACTATGACAAGCTTATTAAAACTACATAATCCTTGGCAAGAGCAAGATAATATATTCAATTCACCAAACTACACTCTGAAAAGAGTTGGGCAGCTTTTAAGCATGCCAACCAGCAAAGAAGCATAAATACATGGTACCAAAGTAACAACAGAAGATACTTACAGAACTAATATTTTGATATCCAGCAAAGACAAATAGGAGATCCTTAATTTGTATGGCAGCCCCATCTAGACGTGCCACAGGAGCAGTTTTCATCTTCTCCCAATGCAGTTTCGGTCCTGGCAAATCAGCGAATGTAGCTGATAGAAATCTCTGTGTAGCACCATCCTTTTTATCCTTTTTCTTTACCTACAGAAAATTGACCAACCATATCAAAATCGGCTTTGACAATATATGTAACCTTTTCCATCCTCGAAACATATATAAGCATTACAAACAGCTATTAGTCAAGATGCCCTCTATAGCTAGTTCGTTACGTATGTGATCCACTCCTACATAACCAACTGATTAACATAAACTTTTTATTTTCTAATTCTTTTATGCAAGAGTGCCACATTTCTAATAATAGCAACAATATGCTTATAGCTTCTCATTCTATCACCACTTAACTCTCATCAAATTTGCCATCCAATCGAATGCCACTCCCTGTAACCAATTAGAGACCAGCGATAACATCGGAAATGCGCTCACGTGCTTAAAATCACCCAAAAGACCTAATCCAACATTCTATCATAGTACATATGCAATATGAATACTTAGAGCAACAACCATGATCATGGACTGTTACTCCTACAAGAATCTACATTCATTCTCATTTTACTCTACTCAAACTCCTTAAACTTAAAAGTATACACTGTGTATCACCTCTTACCCCAAGAAACAGGTTGCCAAGTATCCTGAATAGCATCACAAATGATCCAAATATGAGTTTATAAAGTAACTTTCTGATTTATTTTTTTTCTCTGGCTCCTGGAATCACATGAAGAGACCCAGAATTAGCCACAAATATTTAACCTTCAATACGCAAATCGGCGAAAGTGAACTCAACCAGACATGAGGAGAGTTACTTTCAGATCCTGACCTTCCCTCCAAGGAGCCCAGATGATTTTCCAAGAAAAAAGCAGTGCTCTTCTATGAAAAAAAACCTGCCCCAAATCACAAGAAAGCTCTGCATATACATGTACTTAATAACTTTCGAGCATGAAAAATCACATTGCACCAGTAGCTTTACGATACTAAACCCGCGAAAAAACAAGCTCCACCATCTTCACACAAGGGAGGCACTAGTAAAGCATCCTTCTAACTTCAACAACCATATTATACATCAGACAGTGCTCACGATTATTTTGGCATGTCACATGGTTTTTCAATAACACACCAGACTTCTCATTGACAAAGGACCAGACTCACTGTTGCAAGAAACTGCCTAAAGACATTGCCAAAGAGAAAGAAACAGAAGAATCAACTTCAACCCAACATTGGCAAAACCACCCAAAAACCAAATCACTACTTACACCAGCTTCTTGTTACAATTTTTTTCCTTGTACAATACAATCCAATGATTCAAAACCCAGAACAAGCTAGCTAATATACCAGATGAGGTATTAAGCATCCAATAACCCCAAGCCCATATAGGAATCACACCATCCACAGCTCCACTACCATAAACAAACCCCAATTTTACCACATAAACAGGTGCAAGAAAACCTCTAACAATTGTATATAAAACCCAGGTGACAAGAAATCATATACCCTTTTAGCTACAGGCACATCATTTCTCCTTAGCCTGGCTAAGGACCAAACATTCTGACATGGGCTAGTGACCTCAGCCAAAACCAGGATACCCAAGATAGCAAAAGCTCCATGATTGACCAAAAACCTAACAGAAACTTCCTTTGAAGATCGACAAACCAAATGGCAATCACACTCACACTAAGTAACTGCAACCTAATTAGGTCATACGAAACTACAACAACTATCAACAAATTCGCTACAAATCCTTTCACATTTCCAGCTCAATCGAACTTTAATCGAGCACCACGGCGAGAAATTAGGGCAAAATTAATGGAGAATCACTAAGAAAAAAACAAACCTTATCATCAGAAGTGCGATTAAGAGCATGAGGAACAATAATGCTAGGCGATTGATTGAGAGGCCAATTATCGGAGACGTAACGAAAAGCATAAGAAGTTGATGAAGATGAAGCCCATAAGAAATCGGCAATTAGGGCAGCTCCTAATAGACCTGCGAATGTGAATAGTATCACAAATTTTGGTGTCGATGAATGCTTGTTGTGGCTGTGACCTAACCTTCCTAATCTCATCGCAATGAGGAGAGAGAAACTGAAGGAGGGAGATCAGACTGAGGAGAGAGAGAATGGAGGAGGAGAGAGAGAGTGTATGTGAAGGAGCAGAGGGAAATCATGAACGGATCTAGAGAGGAGAGAGAGAAATAGAAAGCGCGGCACATAGAAAAGATGATTAACGGGAAATCGACTTTGTCGGTACACCGCGGCGCCTATCCTCCAGTTTTGTGTTACTCACTTACTCACTTGCTTTAAGAGTGAAGACCGAGAACGAGAAGGGTATTAACCCACTTTTTTTTTTTTTTTTGCTCGTCGGGTATTAAGTATTAACCCACTTGCTTTCACGATTCGATTAGATAATAACCAAGCAAACCGTTTAACATAAATTTGAAATTAATAAATACAAATATTTTTTTATATTATTTTTCAAAATATTTTTTCATTTGAAACACAAATCTTTCTCCTTTTTTTTACCTCTCTATCTCTCTTATTTTGTTCATTGTAAAATTTAAAAATCAAGTTTTCGTGAATGAAGAATTATCGAAAAAATGTGAGTGTTAAGTTGTGTTTTAGAAGAATTGAAATGTGATTTTGAGTACATGTCAGAATTTTATTAAAGTTATCGAATGATTTATCGGGAAAAGTTAGATAGGTATAATTTGGATAAAAAGCATCACATCAGCAACTAGAGAATACTAGTAAGGATACTCATCATAGCCACCAAGTGGTTAGTAAGAATGGTTCGACAATCTCATCTTAAAGCAAAATCGAGGGTTCGAATTTTATAAATGGAGAAACTACTTACTGATTTACTGGAAGCACTTTACCCTTTTGTGGGTCAACCCGATGCGAATTAGACTAGTCTTGGCCCAAAGAGTTAAAGTGAACATGTGGTTGAACAAAAAAAAAAATAATACTCAAGGTCGAGCGAGCACGATGTCGGGAACTATCCAATCCAGTAGGCAATTTCTTAGTTACTCCTAGGTTAAATATATGTAATAAAATCATATGTTAGTAATAATAAATAGGATGAAATTTTGAAAAAATATAAAATTTTAAAGCAATAAGAAAAACAACAATAAAGTGGATAGGTGTAGACAAGTTGGCTACAACACTGAACCCAAAATTGATACTTCAAGTGAACTAGTGAGTCGTGTCTGAATTGAATTTTGGAAAAAATTCACAATCGATCTATTGGGTTATCTTCCACACTTAGAAGTTGGGACTACCTCAACTCTGCTCTAAAACCATTAGAAAGACTATCAGAACCCTTGACAAGCCTCCATTTGTTAGTCATAATTTCTAATCATGTGTCAAATTGATTTTCTATAACGTAACCACCACATATACAAATGTATATTCCTATTAACAAAAAAAATGTAAAAATAAAATAAAATAAAATAAAAATACAAAGGTAAGTAATTGACTCAGCTACGAGCGACTTGAAGGATGATTTGTTTAGAATGCAACACCCAGTTTCACAATAACCTCTAAGACAACTTTCAAATCCTAACTCTGACAAGAGAGAGTTGTTTTCAACTTCAATAGTCTAGTTTGGTGATTGGTTATAAGGCGTGTATATCAACTAAATTTCAGAGGAGAGATGAGTAGTTAGTAGGAAGCTATCCCTCTACTATATTGTATGTTGAAGGCTATTAAGTATTAACATTTGATATTAGTTATTCTATCGAATCAAAAGGGGCTTCCCTCCTTTTTCAGAAACGTCCTCACAAAAAGCAGGTTCGACTAGTAATCCTTTAAAGAAGTAGTTGTCTCCTACCCCTTATTAAATCAAAACAAAACTCTCAGGCATGATAAGAAAATTAGGCCACCTCAAAATAATATGAGGATAATTTAATCATTTTTACTAAACACAAGGTTTATTTTAATAAGTATAAATTTTAAGGAGAAATTATTAGATGGTCCAAACCAATACTCTCGCCTCTCACAAAATAAGTAGAGCCCACTTAAATTTACCCATTAAAATAATAATAATTATGCAGCTAGTCTTGTGTGGACTTAGTCCACCGTGGACCAAGTATATTAGAGGGGTGACTCCACGTGAAGTAGGGGGTGACTTTACTATTAGAGGGTGGCTCCAGGTGAAGTATGGGGTGACTACACTATTAGAGGGGTGACTACACTAAAAGTAGGGGGTGACTATAGATGAATTATGGGGTGACATTTAAACCATTAATCTACCATGAACTAAGTCTACACAAGTTTTCGTAATAATTATGTGAGAAAGTTACATGGACCGGCATCATCTAATATAACTAAAAACCATGATCATTAGAGACGGTAGAAGGCCCAGACCTAGTATTTTTTTTAGCAATGTGCCCAAACCCAATATTTACCTCGTGACGTTGACTGCATCTTTTGACTATGTACCGCCCTTTTTATTTTTGTTTTTCTTTAAAAAAACAAAAATCACGCCACCGACTTAAGTAGTCTACTATACTAGTACCCTCTCAAAAAAAAAAAAGAAAAGTCTACTATACTAGTACAGTACTGAAGTAAACAGTTGGCATGCGAAAATTGTTGTCTGTGAAAAAAAAAAGATCCGTTGTAAACCGCCCTTTCACAATCCACCGCCATATACACACACCCCATAAATACCCAAATACCCACCAATTTGCTCAATCAAACCAATTCCATCATTTTTCACGAACTCCTCGAAAACCCTAAAAGTTCAATGCTTCATCTCTTTCTCTCTCTCTGCAAAAATGTCGATCAGTCACCGGAATAACCGGGCTGCCGTTGGAGGTACATACACGAGGATAATTCTGCCATTTAATCATGATCGTCTTGAAGTGTACGCTTGCTAAAGATTCAATAGAAGCTAAGTAGATAAACTAATTGTGAAAATTTTCGGATTTTAGGTAATTGCATTATGAATTAAGGTTTTTGGGGGTTTGTTGGTTTGAAATTTGATATAAAGGTTGTCATTTTTGCAGGAACCTTTTCATAATTCGTCCGAAATCCTAGAAATTTCAATCTTCTCTCCAATTTCTCTCTTTCACGACAAATGTAGATCAGAAGGTAAGTAGACAAAATAATTGTATTTGGATTTTATGTTGTTGCTTTAAATTAGGGTTTATGGCGATTTGGTGCTTTGATTGTTGATAGAGGGGTGGTGTTTCTTACCATATAAGTTTGAATTTAACTGAATTTTCAAGTTTTGGGTAATTGGTATGTACTTTCTAGTTTTTACTCTTTTTTTGTGGCTAATTTATTTTTAGTTAAATGAATGTCTTTGCTATTTCGTTCTACTATCAATTTTCATTATGTTGACGTTTTCTGGTTTTTAGTTGTTTTAATTGGGATGTAGGGGATTTTATTTTTTTAGTGGTGTTAATTGACTTGTTTTTGGAGGAATGATATATGGTTTTCCTGAAAAGAGTATGCATTATCTGTTTTTTATCTGTAAAATGATGAGATCAAAGAAGAAGAATAAGTTTCACTTGATAGTTGATGATTAATTGCTGCATTTCAGTAGTTTTCTTAGGTTAGGTGTAGAGTTTTTTTTTTATTAATAGTAGCATTTTGCTTTTTAATTAATTCGTGGTCCAGTAATGGAAAATAAATAAGCAAGTGGTCTGATTTTTATAGAACTTTCCTCCGGTTTTCGGAATCTCCCTGGTCGTTGACCATATTCACCAGTGCCTATTTTGCAGTATTATGTTGCTCGTAAGTGGCACAAATGTATATAGCTGTTAGCTTCTTGTTGTATATGAGAGTTCTGTTCTTTTGTTTCTCTCCTAATATTGCGCCATTCTCTTATAGGATTGATGCACACCAGGAATGAAATGGTGTGATCGCGTCTTTTGGGCCTGAGAATTGTCAAGCGCCTCATTGAGAGCTTAACGAGGAGTATCTGGTATTATTGGCGGAAACCTTTCCATTCCTTGCTGAGCTGCTAGAGGATGATGACCTACCTGTCAAGACACTTGCACGAGAAATCTTGAAGGAGCTGGAGTCTATGAGTGGCGAGAACCTTCGGCAATACTTTTGATGCTGTGTTTCCAGGTAACCGATTGCTAGTTCTTCAGTGCTTTTTAGTGATATCCAATGTAGACTCTTTTCCAGGAACACTTTAGAGGAAATGATGTTATTGCAAGTTGATTACCCTTCTGTTTTAATCTTCGCCTTGTATTCTTGATTGTGCCTTGTTTCAGAGAGTCTTGCTCTACAATTACCGTGTCTATTGAATGCGTGATGTACAATATACTATGATAATGCTCTCGTGCTCTCTTATGCTCTTGCTTGTTGGGCTATTTGTTTTTGATTGTGTAGGGGTTCGGTCTTGAGTTGTTTTGCCATTGTGTCACATTATGATGTATTTTCTTTCTACCTCTTTTATGTGAATCAATGGGTAAATTAAGGGATTTGCTTGGGGGATAGTGTTTTATTGGTGAAATAGTTGGAAACTATAATGTGGTATGGGTGAGAAGAATTTGAGTAATGTAGTTGTGGGATCAATGTTAAAATATACGTGTCTTGGATAGTTGAGATGATCTGATTTTGTCATTGGTTTGATATTCTACAATAGAAAGTTTCTCTATGTGATGTTGTTTTATGAAGTACAAATTTTGTGGTTCCTTTATTCTTAAGAATTGCAAAGCTTTCTATTTGGATAAATTAGATTACGAGGATTGAGCCCAGTAGGAATCTCTAATTGCAAAGTTATTGTGTGTGAATTAGGAGGTAAGGATTTTGGATTTGGTTGTTGGTAAAATGGTTGAAGTAGTTGGGACCTTTTATACATATTAGTGAGGGGGTGATTGGATTTCTGATTCTTAGGTTTGAGACTTTGATTTATTTGCCATTTGATGGCCTTACCGTAGAAGAAAAAGAGCTAACTAGGAACTAGAGAAAACTATATATCTAGAGGAATTACATAGCATAGTTGCTTTCTCACTTGCAGTGTAAAGTTGGTTGTGATTCATTCCTGAAAAGTGGATATATTTTCATTGTCACCTGACAGATTATTAGGCTATTGTTAGGGTTAGTGAGTTAGAATGTAAACCACTGGAATGAATGGGGAATAGGATATTAAATTCGAGAAACATTGAGTATGGTTAATGGAGTGAATTTTTGTGTTTTGAGTCATGGGTTGGATTCATATGACAAAGATAGTTTATAGGTGATTTGATGTTGTGTCCTTTGGGTATATTTTCATACTGGTGCTCTTTCCATATGAGGTTTGACTTTATGGTGGAGCCTATTGAGTTTGAGGAGATTTATAGGTTTAGAGATTAACAGGAGATTATTTTAAGAGATTTATAGGTTTAGAGATTAACAGGAGATTATTTTAAGTGTGTGTATTATGAGCTTTGAGTTTGCTCTAAATGAGAAGAACGAAAATGGAATAAAGAGGGACTGCAAATATGACCTATATAATACGTCAAGGATATTTGAGGTTAGGTATATGGTTATGGCTTGCGTATTAAATTATTGAGATGCATGGAGGAGGTTGATTAAAGGAGTACATGACATTGCTTCTGCCTTATGGAATCGATTGTGGGTATCTAAGGTTAAGTCATTGATCATGAGGTTGGTTCTTAGAATTGATTTTAAATGTGAGAGCAGTAAAGCTAATCTAATTTTTGCGTAGACTGGGTTTTTCATATAGCTTATGCTTGTCAGGGAATTCAAAAATCTGATGGCCTCTTTTCTTTTGAACATTCCAGAGGGTTTGTGTTATTACTTAAGAGATCAATTGTCCTGCCATGTTGCAATTGAATTGGTGAATCATTTCAATTTGTCGGCAAAGTAGGAGGAACATAAAGGAATTACTTAGAACCTTATGGAATTTGGAAGTGCGGATGCATGTTTGGGCTTTTAAAATTCAATCATTATTCTTGTTCGTTGGTATTGCTGGAGGGATAATAATTTTTCTGAATATTGAAGTAAGATTTTTGGATTGATATAGAAATAAAGCTGGATTTGAGGAACACTTGGGATATTAGTTGAAATGGTGATATTATCGGCTGATGTGCTTTTGATGGTTGATGAATACAGAGAATGGAGAATCAAGTACGAAGGATCGGAGATATAAGAAGATTCGAGTGATAATTGTGGTTCTATGTTTCCTGGTTGAAGTTTATATAGACGGCTATCATTTTCATTGTTGGATTTATGAACTTGAAGGTGGTGCTTTGGCATGCAGATATTATGTTCTGTACTTGGATTAAAGTTAGGGACGAGCTAGAGGGTTATAACTATAAGTGGAATTTATTTGGGGAAAAGATGTAAGACTTAAGAGTGTTCAGAAATATTGAGATGTTAAACATGGAGCGTTTTTATTTATTTATTTATTTATTTATTTCTTCTTCTTATTCATTAAGGTGTTGTAGTTTTTTATGTCACCATGGACATCACCATGGATTGATAGACCAAATGAATGTCGCATATAGTGAATATTTCTATAAGGGTGTACGAGTGGGATTAATTTGTATGTGAAGGTGGATTCAATGTTAATTGGGAATTTTACTGTAGAGTTTTGTTGAATTGGAATTAGTTATTTCGGTTCTTGATTTGATTTAGTTAGTTGATGGTGCTACTGTGAGGAAGCATATTTTACAATATTAAATGAATTCCATAAGTATCATCATGATGACATAAGGTTCCTGGTTTTCTTCTTTCTACGTGAGAAGTTTGAGAATTTGGTAGTGGTCCTCTTCTAGAACATTGTCTATTTAGCAGTTTCGTTACTAAATATTATTTTAGGTTTACGAACCAGAATGTATTAGTTGAACTTATGTGGAAAGGTGGCTGAATTTGAGGAACTCTAGGGAATGTTAGTAGTAATCTGAATAGACTTTGGGACTTTGATTTTTTTATTTGATAAAGGGAAGTATAATATACTACATTAAATGTGAAGAATAATTAAAGTAATCCCATATCGTAGTTCGTTCACTATTTTGGGGTAAAAATTGATTTTTCGTCTGGGTGGCTTCAAGAAGTTAGGGATTTGGTAAGGTATGAGATGGAAAATGGAAGAGTTTTGTGTTTTTACTCCATAGATTAGTCGGTTTGGGGTTAAGATTTGTGGAATAGAAGGTCATTTTTGTATTTTGTATTCATAAGCTTTGAGTTTAAGTCGGTGATGGTATTAGTGTAATGAAGACAACATACTAAAAGAGTTTGATGAGCAAAAAGGTTTATGTGATGTTTAGACCTAGAACGATGAGGTGTGAATGACCTTTAGTTTAAAGGTATGCTATTTAAGTTGTGGACTGATTTTGACATTGAATAAATAACAGTGCTTTGTTAAAGGGAATTGGAGTGGAGTACTAGGGTTCTAAGGGGATTTACTTGCTAGAGTGGTTATGGATTTGTAATAAAGCTTGTTCAAGCTAGGGTTTCTGCATTTTGGTGGTGATTTAACTTGGGCAGGGTTGAGATGTGATTTTGAAGGCTACTTGTTTCCAGTGGGGATAATTAATAGAAAAATGGTGTCTTGGAAGAACTTTAAAATGTTAGTGAATATATGTATGAAAGTTTTGCCTTTTTGGTTTGGTAACTGTTGTTGTGGTTTGTCGTGGTTAAGGAGGTTTAGGATGGTAGGGCTAGTGTTGGTGGTGGTTACGTGAACTTTGTTGTGAAGGAGGTTTAGGATGGTAGTGCTAGTGCTGGTGGTGGCTATGTGAGCTAAGCAAAAGGAATGAGAATCAGGGAAATAAGTGAAAGGTAGACTTGATATTTGTGTGAGTGATTCGAAGAATATAGTGGTTGCTATTGTCTGAAAATAGTAAATCTTTCTTTGCTTTGGCTTCACTGGGTATGTGCAATGGATAGGTAATGGGATTTTTTGGGGGAAAGAAGTTTGAATTATAACTTAATTCAGGTTTTTAGTGAGATTGGGAATTGGTTTCTGGACATATTGAGGTTTGGTCATTCATGGTGTTTTGAACGGATGAGTAATCGCAAATATTTTGAAATAAGGTAAAAATGAAAATAAATTACTATGTAATGGTTAGTTGAGATCATGTCTTTTTTGTTCTTTGTTGGGGATGCTACTGTAGACTTATCTCTCTGTTTGAGGAATGTTGAGATGGTTGGTCTTCATTTTTACTGTAGACTTTTATTAAATGCTAGGATGTCTTAATTAGTAGGTAAAGATGAAAGGTTTCAAGTTGGATGAGAATGTTGAATTTGGAGGACTCTTAGGAATTTTGGTGGAGTTGGAACAGATAATTGGGCTTGGGAGAAGTTGTATGAGTTAAAGAAGTATATTTGAGGGATCCAATGTGCTTTTATAGATTACTAGGGAAGTTGAATTTAGTTCATATGGGAAGTAGATTTGAAGGATCCAATGTTCTATAGTACTATATATCCTGTGTGGAGGTTAGAGGTTAGAGGTCAGCCTTGTATATATTTTCTTGAAGGACTACACACCTAGCAGTAGTGGGACTTTGAGTAGATGGGTTTAAGGTTTGATTAATGATGGTGGACCTTAAATTGTATATAATGAATTGAGTTGGGAGATCAAAATTGATTTTACAGGTTAAGAGGTGGTGATCTAATTCGGACTCAGGTTTGATATTTAGAATCTAATGGAATTTGGAAGTGCGAATGCATGTTTTGGGCTTTGAGACTCAATCATCGTTCTTGATGGTAGGGCTGGAGGGAAAGAGAACTTTCGGGAATCAGGAGGTGAACATTTTGGATTGATGTGGAAATGACGCAGAAGTTTGGATTTGAGGAATGATACTTGATAAGAGTATGCACTGTGTTTTCTATCTGTAAAATGATGAGATCAAAGAAGAAGAATAAGTTTCACTTGATAGTTGATGATTAATTGCTGCATTTCAGTAGTTTTGTTAGGCTAGGTGTAGAGTTTGAGTACTCGAATAGAAGGTGAATTGTTGGGTTTGAGAGGAGGGGTTACCTTGAGGATATCTGGAATGTTACTGAAATGAGGAATGGTTTATGGTTTTGAGGACTGCTTGGTGATTGATAGGTGTACTATTGTGACTGTGTAAGAGAAAGTAAATTAAATGTGAAAGAAGAACTAGGAATATTTGGAATGTGAAGTTAGTTATGTGCTCCTGTTCAGTGTAGGGTGTTTCTTTCTCCCCCAAATTTAATTTTACTTTGTAGAGTTAGTTCTCATGTGAGGTACTTCCAAGCACTAGTTGTGTTTTGAAAAATAGGACAAAGTGTATGTTCTTTTAACCTCACAGATTAGCGTTAAGGTTAGGCATGTGGATTACAATATAAATTCTTGCGAATTTATTGGCAAAAGGAGATTGGGTTTGAGGAATTTTATGGAATGCAAAGGTTAATGGGGAAGGAGTGAGGACTATGTGATCTTTCAAGTTTTGATCGTTGATGTTCTTATTGTGAAAGGAGGAGAACAAAGTATAGGGCAGTATGTTGATGATTATGTGAAGAGCATTGCTGTAATATAATTTTAGAGCTCGTTGTGGATTTATAGTAAGAAATTATTCTTCCTGTGAACTATTTTTGAGGATTTGGTATGCTTCATAGGTAAGTTAGGCTTAAGTTCGGGTTGAGACAAGTAAATTGAAAGGAAAATTAGTAGGATAGATTTGGACTGGAAGTAAACTTTTTACCTTTGTGATTTGACTACTGATGGTGCATGCTATGGGAAGAGAGCAAGTGAACTATAAGCGAAAAATGAGAATTTATTTCATTTGTTATTTGCCAATACCAGTTAGAGACTAAGTTAGATTTTTTTTTTTCATGTGGTGAATTTAGTAGAATCTGATTCGATCTGTATCAGATGAATAGGAAGAATTAACTATATTTCTTGGATTTTAGCTATTTCGAGTTTAAAGCTGAGTGGGGTATGTGAATTGGAAAGTAAGTTATGGAGATTTTTTGAGGTTTAGTTTGTGATATTCTTGGGATTGATAGCGTGGTTGGACTGCTTTTTGAGCTTTATGGTTTGATCGTTGATGCTACTATCATGACGGTTGATAATTGAGGAAAATGGTGAAATTGGGGAAATGAAAAATAATTGTTATGTAAAGGGTAGTTGTGTTTTTTTTTTTTTTATCACAAAAGGGTAGTTGTGTTGATCCGAATGCATTATGGGATTTATGGAAGGAATCTTACTTAATATGTGGGATTTTCTTGATGTCCTTGGATATCATGTTAGTTAGTTTTGTGTGAATCAATGGGTAAATCAAGGGATTTGCTTGGGGGAATAGTGTTTTATTGGTGAAATAGTTGGAAACTATAATGTGGTTTGGACGGCTGAAGTATTGATTTTAAACTACATTACTGTATGGGTGAGAAGAATTTGAGTAATGTAGTTGTGGGATCAATGTTAAATTTATGTGTCTTGGATAGTTGAGATCTGATTTTGTCATTGGTTCGGTATTCTACAATAGTAAGTATCTCTATCTGATGTTGTTTTATGAAGTACAAATTTTGTGGTTCCTTTATTCTTAAGAATTGCAAAACTTTCTATTTGGATAAATTCGAAGATAAAATGTATTTTTTGGAAGGGTGTGGGGCAGTAAGAGTAGGATATTACACCTGATGGGTATTTAGATATCTGATTCTGTTTTGTTTTGGATTTTTATAGTAGATGCGTGCTGAATTGGGATTATAAATGGTTATGGCTATTTTTTTTAGTATTTCATTGGTGTTATTGTTAAGGAAGCAGAAATTGAAGAAAAGGGACGGTACGGGATTGAATTGAACTCACTAAGTATCATTGTGGCTTTCTGCTAGTTATACGAGAAGTTTGACAATTTGGCACTGGTGGTCTTTTGTAACTTGTGCTCTTTGATGTTCATTTGACGATGCTGTTTAGTGTTCAGATTAGGTTTGAGGTTCATGACTTAGAAGGGATTATTTGAATTTATGTGGGAGAAGCGGGATATTGAGGAACTTTTGGGAATGTTATCAATAATCTGTATGAACTTTTGGGCTTTGTGTTTTTTAAATGAAATGGAAAGTAGAATATATTTCAACATATATAAAGGATGGTTGTACTGCTCTCATTTCGAAGTAGGCTTAGTACTTTTTGTGTAATTGGCTCTTCATATCGATGGTTTCAAGAAATTTCTTGATTTGGTCTGTTATGAGACAAAATTTCTATTTTTACTCCATAGATTAGGCAGGGTAGGACTGCTTTTGTATTTATAGGCATTGTGTGCACTGCTAGTCAGTGATGGCACTAATGTAAGGAGGTTTTGGGAAGATGCAGTGTCAAGTATAATTGGAGATTATTTCAAGTGTGTGTATTATGAGCTTTGAGTTTTCTCTGATGAGTAGAAGGAAAATGGAATAAAGAGGGAGTGCTAATGTGACTTAATATGTCAAGGATAGTTGAGGTTAAGTGTATGCTTATGACTTGTGTATTAAATCATTGAGCTGCATGGGGAGTAGGTTGATTAAAGGAGTACATAACATTGCTACTGCTTTATGGAATCGATTGTGGGTATCTAAGGTTAAGTCATTGATCATGGAGTGGCGGACAAAAAATTGGATATAATGGATTGAGGTTGGTTCTTAGAATTGATTTTATATGTGAGAGCAGTAAAGCTAATCTAATTTTACGTGGACTGCGTTTTTCATATAGCTTATGCTTGTGGGGGATTTCAAACAATCTGATGGCCTCTTTTTAGTGAACATTCCAGAGGGCTTGTGTTATTACTTCAGAGATCAATTGTCCTGCCATTATGCAATTGTATTGGTGAATCATGTCAATTTGTCGGCAAAGTAGGAGGAGCATAAAGGAATTGTTTAGAACCTTATGGAATTTGGAAGTGGGGATGCATGTTTGGGCATTTAAATTCAATCATTATTCTTGCTGGTCTTGCTGGAGGGATAAATAATTTTTGTTAATATTGAAGTAAGATTTTTGGACTGATATGGAAACAAAGCTGGATTTGAGGAACACTTGGGGATGTTAGTTAAAATGGTAAATATTATTGGCTGATGTGATTTTGATGGTTGGTGTAATACAAAGGAAAGAGAATCAAGTACGAAGTATCAGAGATATAAGAAGATTTGAGTGATAATTGTGGTTCTATGTTTCGTGGTTGAAATTTCTATAGATGAGTATCATTTTCATTGTTGGATTTATAAACTTGAAGGTGGTGCTTTGGCATACAGATATTCTGTTCTGTACTTGGATTTAAGCTAAGAACGAACTAGAGGGTTTATAAGTGAAATTTATTTGGAGACAAGAGGTAAAGTGTTCAGAAATATTGAGATGTAGAACATGGAGAGTTTTTATTTGTTTTATTTATTTATTTCTTATTTTTATGCATTAAGGTCTTATCATTTTTTATGTCACCATGGACATCACCGTGGATTAATCGACCAAATGAATGTCGAATATAGTGAGTATTTCTTTAAGGGTGTACGAGTAGGATTAATTTGTATGTGAAGGTGGATTCAATGTTAACTGGGAATTTTACTGTAGAGTTTTGTTGAATTGGGATTAGTTATTTCGGTTCTTGATTAGATTTAGATAGTTGATGGTGCTAAGGTGAGGAAGCAGAATATACGATATTAAATGAATACATAAGTGGTAGTTGCTGGTGTGGAACATTTCCTCTTTGGTGTTTTCATGATTCTGTTTGAGTTTTGATTAGATTTTGAGGTTAATGAGTTAAAAGGGAATCTTGGAATATGTGTGGGTAAAGTAACTAAAATTGAAGAAACTCTTGGGAATGTTATTAGCAGTCAGAATTAAGGTTTGGGCTTTGAGGTATTTATTTGGGAAAAAAAATATTAGAATATAGTTCAACATATGTGAAGGGTAGGTTCTCATTCTAAAGTCTGTTTAGTTGTTTGGGGTAAATTTGGTGCCTCCTGTGGGTGATCCTGATAAGTTTGGTTTGTTTATCTGTTACGAGGTGAAAGACTTTTTCAGTTTTAACTCTATAATTAGCGGAATAGATGGTTGATTTTGTATATCGGGAATGTTATGTAGTTCTCCTAAGCTTTTGAGTTTTATATAGCGATGGCACTTGTGTAAGGAGAGAATATGCTAAAAGGACTTGTCATAATAAGGTTTTTGGGGTGTTAGACCCAGAAAGATGCGATATCAAGGAGACACAATAAAAGGTGGGCTACTTAAATGTGAAACAGATGTTTTACACTTGGGTTTTATAGACAGTGGCACTATGTTAAAGGGTTTATAACGAGAGTGGTTATGGATTTGCAAAAAGTTTATTCAAGCAAGGAAATTTCCAATTGGTGGTGGGCCTTTAATGTAGATATTGGACTGTGCAATGACATCTGATTAAACAGTAAATTAGGGTAGGCTATGGGTATTAGAAGGTAATGTGTTTCCTATGAGGTTTAGAATGGATAAATATTTTTCTTTGAGGAACATTTGGGAATGTTACCTGATGTTTGTATGACATATCAGGCATTTTGGTTTGGTAACTGTTGTTGTTATGAAGGGGGCTAGTAGTGCTGGTGAAATTTTGTTCCATGTGACGAGAACAAAGCAATTGCTGCGGGAATAGGAGAAAGAAGGAAAATGTAGTTATGTTCTTTATGTGAGTGTTTCCGAGTCATTTCGGAGTCTGGAATAGGAAATATTTTTAACTTTGACTTCATAGGGCATTGCAATGGATGGGTCAATTACGGGATTCATTTGAGGAAGGACTTTGAGTTGAGATTGTATTCGAGGATTTAGTGAAGTTGGAATCGAACTTCTGTACTTTGAGGTTTGGTCATTAATGGTGTTACTATGAAGGAATAAGCATAAGCAAATAGAGGGAGGTTTGGTCACTAATGGTGTTAAATAGGGTAGGCAGAATTTACTTTAAGTCATAGTGGTTGGTTTAGGTTTCTTATGCTGTTTGGGTTTGAGTTTGTATGACATATCATTGGACTCATTAAGTATCATTGTGTTCGAGGTGGTTGTCTATTTATTTCAGAAGCATAATTTAGTAGTGGTGCTCTTTTGGAACATTTCCTCTTTGGTTTGGATTAGCTTTGAGGTTCATGAGTTAGGGAATCTTGGAATTTATGTAGGAAAACTGGCCTAACTTTGAGGAACTCTTCTGATTGTGATTATTGATATTACTTGACTTTGGGCTTTGAAGTTTTTATTCGATAAAGGGAAGGGGAGAATTTACTTTTTTATGTGTGAAGGATGAAAGAGGTGATGTCATTCTGAAATCTCTTCGGTAGTGTGGGGGTAAAATTGGTTCTTCATGTGGTTGATATTGAGATATTTGGTGTTTGCTATGTTATGAGGTGAAAGAGTATTCAATTTTAGTTCCATAATAATCAGAATAGATAGTTGGTTTTGTATCTTATGATTGTTAGGTAGTTTGTGTAAGCTTTGAGTTTTGAGTGGTGGTGACACTTTTATAAGGAAGAGAACACGCTGAAAGGAGTTGTCGGCAATAAGGTCTTTGGGATGTTAGATCCAGAAGGTTGCTGTGTCAAGGGCACATAGTAGAATGACGGCATACTTAATGTGAATGAATTTTTGACATTTGTGTTTCATAGGCAATGTGTTGAAGAAAGTTGGATTAAGAAGTAGTGTTTAAAGGGGGTCTAATGTTACGATTTGGAATAAAGTTACTTCAGCAAGGAGTTCTGGTAATTTTTGGTTGCTCTTGAATATATATATAGTGAAGAGTGCTTTAACATCTGATTAAATGGCTAATTAGGGTAGGGTATTTATATTTGAAGGTACTTTGTTTTTCTTGGAGCTAAAGATAGGGTAGATGGTGTTCTTTGAAGAGCATTTGGGAATGTTACCGGATTTTTGTTTTGAGTTCAGGCATTTTGGCGAAACTGTTGTTGCATGAAGGGGGTTAGTACAGTAGTGCTGGTGATATTTTTTAATGTGATGAGAGCCAAGAATTGCTATGAGAATAGGAAGTGAAAGGTAGTTATGATATTTTTGTGAGTGATTTCAAGAATTTAGTCGTTGCTCCTGTAGGTAGTTGGAAATATTTTCTTGCTTTGACTTCACAGGGCTCTGTAATGGATGGGTCAATTTTTAGGGTTCATTTGGGGAAAAAGAGTTCTAATTGAGAATCTATTCGGCAAGTCAGTAAAATTGGGAATGAAGTTCTTTTTACTTTTGAGATTTGGTCATTAATGGTGTTATTATGAAGGGATCAGCAATTATAAAAAAAAATTGGAAATAGGGTAAGTAGAAGTGTATCTTTTTATATGGTTGGTTGAGGTTCCTTGTTCCAGTTCAGATTTGGCTTTAGCAGACAACTAAAAAGAGTAAGTGGAAACAAATCATCTGATTATATTTTTCATTGGGGATTTTATCATAGGTATATTTCTTTGTGTGAGGGTTTTTCTTTTTTTGAGTCTTAAAAATCTCACATGCTTATTTTCATTTATCAAAGTATATTGAAGGTCCTAGAGGCTAAGATGTCTGACATTTGAGGTAATGATGAACGGTTCAAGTGGATGAAAATGTTTTGTATTTGAGAAACTCTTTGGAATGTTGGAGTTGGTACTCAAATGGGTGAGTTTTTTTTTTTTTTGGGAACTCACAAATGGGTGAGATTTGGTCATTGAAGACATTTCTCTGAGGAGAATTAAACAAAGTACTATTGGTATGAGAGAAGATTAAGTTCTTATGGTTCATGACTTCATGGGAAGTATATTTGAAGGGATTTAAAGTGCTTTTTTGTATGATTTTTCTAGTGGGAAAATTTTTGAATTAGGGAGAATTTTAGCGTTGGGTTGTGGTTCTCTTAAGGTAACCAGCTAAAATGTCCTGGTTATTCTTCTCATAAATATTGCGGTTCAGTATCAGCTTTAAGGTATAAAATTATAGGAACTTGACTTCATTCGTGGGATTTGGAATTGATTTTGGAGATCTAAAATTATGTAAAGATGATGGATAGTTAATTGGATGTAGTGAATTGAGTTGGGACCTGGGATAGTAGACTTGATTTTTTATTCAAGGGCAGGTCAAGTAATCTAAGTCCACTTAGGTTTTGATTTTTATATTGCAACTGCAGTTATGTAAGTAAATGTTATATCATATGTGAGGAATAGTTTCTGTTGCGTGGATAGAGTTGGTTGAAGATTTAGAGTTTCCTCTTCATTGTGGGATCATTCAAATTTTGTGGTGGTGCTATGCCCTGGAGAGATTTTGTTTCTTGTGATGTAATTGATAGACTAATGTTAAAGTGTACGATTTAGGGGGTAAATCATTGGAATTTATTTGGGGAGAAGAGGTCAAAGTATCGGACACCTGGAAATGTGGAATATGGATGGAGTTATCTTTACTGCGTGAAATTCTTGTTGTCATCAACTAGTACCAAAGGAATGTTGAAGATCTTATTTAGTTTTTGCAATTTACATTTGAAGGGTAGCTTAGGCATTTTCAGTGTTCTTTTTTTTTTTTTTTGGTTTGGCAAAGAGGAACTTCCTTCCTTTTTGGGCGTGGCTAAAGGGCACGTTTTAGTGGTTGCTCTTGTCTGAACATAGGAAAAATAATTTATGCTTTGACTTTTACAGGGTATTTGCAATAGATGTGAAAATCCTAGGACTCATTTCAAGAAAGGGACTTTAAATTTGTTATTCTCTTCAATTGAGACTTTACTCAGGAAAGTCAGTGAAAGTGGGGTAATAAACATGGTCATTAATGATGTCATTATGAAGGGATATGTCATTATGAAGGGATAGGCAAGAAATAAATGGTATTTGAGGAAACGGAATTTGGTTTATTTGTAATGGTTGGTTGAGATCATCTGCTATCATTGTTTATTGTTGATTTTATTGTAGATTTGGTTCTTTCCTAGGGACTTAGAGATGATTGCTCCCATTTTTATTATTTGTATCAAAGAAACTAAAGATCCAAAATGCTAGGTAGGGCGAGATGGTTTTGAATTTGAAGAAAAAGAACACTTGAGGATGTTGGTTGAATTGGCATAAATGGGATCTGAGATTCTATTGGCACAAGAGAAGCTGAACGTTTGGGAAATATAATAGAGGGTATCTAAGGTGCTCAGTAGTATTATTTGTCGTGTGTGGAAATATTTAGAATCTGGAGATCTTTAAGAGTGTGGTGGTGGGTTTTTTCTGTAAACCAGCCTAGACTAACTTCTCATAGGTGTTAAGGTAGAGACAGGTTTATGGTAAATTGAAGGAGTACATAACTTTAGTCGGATGAGGATCTAAGGTTTGATTAATGATGGTGGACGGGAAGTGGATAAAATGGATTGAGTTAAGACATTAGCATTGACTTGATGTGTGAATAACAGCTGAGGTAATTTGGACCTGGTTGGAGTTTCATATAGTTATGCATGCGGGGGAATTTAAAAATCTGTTGTCCAGCTCATTTGTAACATTTTTTGGGCCTTTTGTTTTTACCTTCAAAGATGTTGTCCTACCACTATGTATATGAATGGGTGGATCATATCAATTTATCAGGGAAGTAGGAGTAGGTTGAGTAAAAGGGACACAGAAATTCTTGTGGAATTTGGAAGTGGTGATGCATGATAAGGCTTTTAGATTCAATTATTAACGTTGATGGTATTGCTGGAGAGAACGAGAACTTTTGTGAATAGGAGTTAAAACTTTTGGATTGATATGGCATCGGAATTTGGATTTGCGGAACGCTTTGGAATGTTGGTAAAATTGGTGTTATATTACCGGATGATGTGCTCATGATTGATGGTATGCTATGAAGGAAAGAGAATAAATAAATGGAATGAAACAGTATAAGTACATTTTGTTTCATATATGAGGGATAGTTCCTGTTACATGCATTGGGACATGAGTTTCTTAATTATTGTGGGATCTCAAATTTCTTGGTGGTGCTTCGTCCTATGAATATATTTGTTTTCATACTTAATATATGTATCACGATGAATGTGTGCTGTTTGAAGGTTTTATTGGAACATATTTGGGTCAAATTTGGAAATTGAACATGTAGAGTAGGTGATAGGTCTTGTTGTGTGGTTATCTGTTGGTGTCTCCATTAACAAATAGAGCAAAGAAATGTCAAAGATTATCATGTATTTTTCATTGTGCGATTAATATATGTTTACATCTGAATGTGGGAGTTTATAGTATAGGTTTGTTGAATTGGGATCAGATTTTTTGGCTTCTTGACCAAAAAAATTGATATGCCATTGTGAAAGAAGAACATAAAAAAGGGATGGTATACGATATTGAATTAAATTCAATAAGTATATAATGGAGATTTGGGGTAGTTTTCTTCTCTACGTGAAAAGGTTGAGAATTTGGTAGTGGTGCTACTACCATTTTTTGAGTTTGGATTAGGTATGAAGCTCATGAATTAGAAGGAATCGTGCTAATAAATGGAGCAAGTAAATTACTGTACTTTCTCGTGGTTGGCATGTGTAGTTAGCTTTTGTATCATTTTAGCTGTTTCTATTTTTTTTTCAGGTATTCTTTACTGAAAATATTTCAGCTTCTTCTTCCACCCTTTAAAAAGCCAGTATCACTGGTACTGTTCACAAATGGATAGTAACTATTCACAAATGAATAGTGCTACGCTTTTTTCTTTTCTTTTCTTTTCTTTTTTTCCTTTTTTTTGGGTTTTCCTTCCTCTTCTTTTTTCTGAATTGTACGAGAGAAATCAGTCTACCCACTCCCCTTACGTTTGACAGTAGTTCACCATACCTAGCTGCTTCCCCATCCAGTATCACTGGTACTGTTCACAAATGAATAGTGCTAAGCTTTTTTCTTTTCTTTTCTTTTCTTTTTTTTTTTTTTTCCTTTTTTTGGGTTTTCCTTCCTCTTCTTTTTTCTGAATTGTACGAGAGAAATCAGTCTACCCACTCCCCTTACGTTTGACAGTAGTTCACCATACCTAGCTGCTTCTCCATACCGAAATAATTCACTACTATCTCTCCCTCTCATTTCGGTTTTCATCCCCTTACGTTTGACAGTTGTTCACTACAATGGCCTCCATTGATGGCGACTAGAGCAGAGATCGGCATTCCACATCGACGGAGGACCAGTCACCATTGCCGGTGATTCAACAGCGGCGACTTGTGAGGTATGTGAACTGAAGCTGATTTCCCCTTTTATCTCAATTTTGTTGCTTGTTTGGAACACTTGAGGTGGATGTTGTAGAAATTAGGTTTTCCCTTTTAAAATTGAAGCAAAATTGTGAGTTATTTTTTATACCTAAATTTTGTGATGTCTTCACCTATTGTGTTTTTACTCCATAGATTAGTCGGTTTGGGGTTAAGATTTGTGGAATAGAAAGTCGTTTTTGTATTTTGTATTCATAAGCTTTGAGTTTAAGTCGGTGATGGTATTAGTGTAATGAAGACAACATACTAAAAGAATTTGATGAGCAAAAAGGTTTATGTGATGTTTAGACCTAGAACGATGAGGTGTGAATGACCTTTAGTTTAAAGGTATGCTATTTAA